>CM034302.1:195007-2987287 GCA_019925795.1 Dendrobium chrysotoxum | reverse complement strand
GGAACTGGTCTGCCGCGCACAATTCCTGCCAGATTGTCTCAGCAAATGACTAAAATGAAACAGAACCAAGACTGTGAGAGATAGCAGAGACATACTGTCAAAGAACCACTCCTCACAATCCTTGTTGTTTCCATATCCTATCATGTACTGGGGGCGAAATATTGCCCAGCTACCAAAAGATAAATCTGCAATGTATCTCTCCACTGCAACGTGACCTGCATCATATTTAACAGGATCCTGCAGTATTGCCATTCTTCAGTCTTAGTAAAAGACAGGTTGTGCCAACAAAATGTCAGTTGCTTATAAAAGATGATAAAACCTGTAAGTGCATCAAATCATACATATTCAAAATAAGTTGCATTCAATGGATGACACCTCTCATGTATCAAAAAACTATCTTAAAAAACATGAAGGAATATATTCTATAAAAGAATATTAGTTTAATCTATAGAGTGCATACCCCTTCAACATGTGGGAACTCATCAGTTGTCTTATAGATGCCAGCACTGCTGATGAAAAGAAACTGCTGGACTCCTGAAGATTTAGCCCAATCGGCTACAGGCCTGCACATCATGAAATCTGTTAACTATAGCAGTGATCTCATCTCCAGAATAGAGAAGGAATGTAAAGTTTAAAAGAATTCTCTCTGTTAAACAGATCCTTTCAAATCTATAGACCTGCAACTCATTCTCATTTGTGTTAAAATGAATAGACCCTTCAGGACTTCGCGAAGTTTAAAATTACTGTCAGTTAATCTGACTGCTTAACAACAATAGAACAGTCTTGAATCTCTACTGCAATCAATGGAATGGGAAAATGCATGGAGAGAGAGAGAGAGAGAGAGAGAGAGAGAGAGAGAGAGCTAGTACTGAGTTGAAAGCAATACTGATAGAGATATAAACAATGGAAACACAAAATAACACAAGAAAGAGGAAAAAAGAGAAAGACAAGGATTGCCCATCATCAAATAGAGTGGGAGAGGAGGCTCTTGGCCCCAACCAAGAGAAGGAAGGAGACCTAAGACAACAATGACACAACGAAGCAGACAAATCATTGTTTTATTTCATAATTCACCAAATATTAATTCATTTACCTCTAACACAAAGGGCATGTAGGGTTTGATTTAAGTAGGATTTTGTAAATCCTCTAAATCCGGATTTCGGAAATCTTGAAAACTGTTTGGTAACATTCAACATAAATCCTATTAAATCCCTTGTGACTGTTTGGCTATAGAGCGGATTTAACGAGCGGACTCTTCCTCTCGAGCCAATGAATTCATAAATCCAGCAAAAAATAGGATTTAAAAATCCGGAATTTAGCACGAAAAGGCGGAATTTTTCGTCTACGGCGGCTTTCATTTGCAGTGAGATTTGATTTTGCATTTTAGGCCGTTTGGCTGAATTTCGCTCAAATCCATCTCAAATCCGGCCTAAATACTGCAATCAAACAGCCCCAAAGTATTTTGTATGGATGAGGATTCACAATCATAAAGGCTATGGCATCACATAGACACATAGAGAACTAATAAGTTCACCACATGAAATAAACATGAAGTGCACTAAAACTTCAGAAAATTTTCTTATGCTAACAAAGCAAAAAATTTACTTCACCGCGCCCAAATCCTTGCCATTATTGTCCAACACCACATCGAATGTGGCCGAGCCCACAACCTTCCCCACATCCGCAGGGCTTCCCCAAACCGTCCGGCGCCGGCACTCACCAACTCCTGTAAAACCAACCAATCAAGCCAGGAATAAGAACCGGCAAAGAAAGGAGAATTCTGTTGTAACAGAACAGATGTCACGGAATGGAAATCAACCGAAAATCTTGTGAAAGGAGGCTTCTTCATCTTGTCGGAACCCTCATCACCGACGGTGAGGATGGTGACCTCGTGACCGGCGCCGAGAAGCTCGCGGGCGAAATAGAAGCCAATAACCGCGTGGCCGCCGCTATTGGTGTTTATGATGAGAACCCGCTTCTTCTCCGTCCCCGAAGACAGAGCGGTGGCCGGAGCTGCTCCCGCCACGAGATGGGAGCGGGAAGAGACAAGGCGGGAAAGCGAGAGGCAGAGGAATTTACGACAGGAGAGGGGAGTTTGGAGCGGAGAGAAGGGGGAAGGGAAGAAGAGTGAGGAGGGGCGCTGCCACGGGAGAGAAGCGACGGCGAGAGCAGTGGCGGAGTTAGCCGAAGACATTGCCGGTGGAATCTTGGGTGAGGCAGCGGCGCCGAAGCGTGGTGTAGAAGCAGCGCCCTTTTACAGGTGAGGAGAGAGCGGATAACGCCTCAGAATTTTAATATTTTAATATTTATATTCAAAAACTTCCTATTTAACTCGGGCAATTTAATTTGATGTTAAATAAATACAAAATTTTCTAAATCTTAGATTTTTATAAAATTCTAAAGTATTTCTCAGAGGGATTTTGATTATCTCCAACGGCTAATTTTTTTTATTGATTTAGAACACTTTGAATTATAAATTTATATCTTTGTAATCGTGCTCTGTTCTAAAACATGTTAGCCTGGGCCTCATGACCCTACATCCCGAGAAATTATTCTCTGCAGACACCGGACCGTTCAGAGGAGAATCAGAACGTGCCGCATCACCCAGTACACAATCATGTTACACAGCAAAAAAATGATAGATTCCTACACATTATCAAAGCAGATTCCATAGTTGCAGATTAAAGCTTTACTTGAAATAATTTTCTTGCTATTTTTTAAAATAACTTTTGGTACAAAAAATTTAAGTTCAAGAAAAATTTATATTCAAAAGCTATTTTAAAAAATAGTAAAACAACTGTCCCAAATAAAGCCTTATATAGATAAGATTATCAGTTTAGTATACCTGAAAAAAAGTCTTCATGCATATTAAAAAAATAAAACAAATAAAATAATCCAATTGCTAATTATCCCCATGCAAGCAGAAGACAATTGTCTGTAAGAGGATAAAATAAAATAAAAAACTCTCAACCAGGAACCCAGCAGCCTAGAATCCAGTAACAAAACTAGCTCATTAGAGGTATGTCAACCCACCTAAAACCTCTCACCAAATCTAAAAAACACAGCTCCAGTTCCTGAATTATGATCAACTGCATACTCCATCCTCACCAGCCCCAGCTTCGCACCAACTCCATACGACGAGCCATATCCGACACGGCGAAAGAACTCAGTTGGGTTTCCTTTCAAATCCTTGGAGCTTCCAAGATCATTTCCATGCTCTACAAATGTGTACACATGAGTGTTCCTCACTGGAATCCTTAATTCAGCAGCAAGCTGAAAACAAATGAAAATTACAGTTCTTTCAGTGTCCAAAATCATTTAAAAAGCTTGTATTGTAGGTTATCAATGGCTGTCAATTGTGGTCAGTAAAGATTGGCATGAATGTGAAATTGTGAATTCAATGTGGAGATCAAACAGACGCACATAAAAGTTATAATAATACCTCTAGAATGTTTCTACTGGCACCGAGTTCCCCATGTTGTACCCTCTTACAGAGTATGGCCCCCCAAGGGTAAAAGCATCATAGCTTGGCAGATCGCCGACGCAGCCGCCGTAATGTCCATGAAGAACCAGAACAGGTGGTGGAGGTTTTCCAGTACCTTCTTCTACTTGTTTTAATTGAATGAAGCGAGTAATATTAGCTGGTGACGGTTGAAGAATGGAAAGTTGCTACCTATGCCAAGGCCTTGATCCAGCTATAATTAATGCATGAAAAAGCCTGGTGTTAGAAAGCAGGTCTTGCTATATATATTTGATCTATGAATATAAAAAATAAAAAGAATCCTATTAGTTTTTCACAGTCACGGCAACTATTTTCAATTTTTTTTTCCTTTATTTGAATGAGATCATGTGGAATGGCTCGAAGCATTAGTATATGTTGGCAAATAGATTAAACTTATTCAAACACTAGAGAACAAAGAAAGATCAGCGTACAATAAATATCAATAACATGAAAATTCTTCTGCAATCAAGAACTGTGATTTACCTGAAATACATTCCTCTCACCAACAACTGCGCCATTTACAAATTTTGTATTGTCACGGGTAATATTGGCTTGTGCAAATGCCATGCGGTCAACGCCAGTGCCGCTGAGGGTAGTGGGAGGTCCATCCATGCTCAAACCACCACTAGGCAAAGGCCTAGCACCATGAGTACAAATGCTACTGGTTTCATCACGAGTTGTTATCTCCTCCATCACCAGGCCATAGGTAAATTTGCTTTGACGTGTGAAGCTCTACAAAGTGCAAGAAAGTTGTTATTCCAAAGAAATAAAATATGAAATTTATTACACTTACAAAAAAAAGAGGCATTTTTAAGACTGACCTCACTTATATTAGCCTTGAACCCCACTCTGTCAATCCAGACTGGTGGAACTTCATCTACTCCAGGCCCACCGGTGAAGACTGGACTCATCTTTCTGCTGTTAAAGCAACTAGTACGAAATGTTCGGTTGCGTGGGTTGGTCACCCCGTCTACATAAGGATGCACATAATCAAGCTTGAAGGATAGATCATCCTAGACAATCAACAACATAAAATTATTAATAGAGTGAATAAGAATTCATAGATGGTTATTATAGCAATATCATGAACGATAAACAATTTGTCATGTGCTCATCATAGGATTTATGCCATCTCAATTCCTTGGATTCAGAAATCAACCATGCGCACATTACTTGCATATAGAAACATATGAAACTTCTATGGTGCAAGGACAGGTTAAGAAATGAAAAAAACGTACTATACAAGCTGTTAGTGAAATCAATGAACGAAAAACATAGGCATTAATTATTTTTGGTGATAAAAAATGAGCAGCTACAAAAGCAAATAAAATCCCTCTTATCCCCAACTTTCATCCAAGGTATAAAAAGACCTCAACTAAAAATAGCAAATCAATTGTAATTTGACCGCTAAGTTAAAATGCTCCAAACGAACTAGATATTAGCAGGTCCATTTGTTGAGTCTTATTTGACATTTTTTAGTTGGCCCCCACATTTAATTCATATAGAATATATCATTTCTATAGAAATGAATGTAATTAGGTATCAGAAACTAATCATTCTTTAATAATCTCTGAGCTTCTATTTTGCTCCAGCGTAAGTTTGGATGGCAGGATATGCCATCTGATCATGAAAAAAAGTCGAAATTCACATCAAGAAATATCCAAAGCGTATTAAATAGTTAGGCATGCCCACCAACCTTGCCATCACTATAGTGTAGAAGAGAAGTTCACCGGATGATCGACATAAATTTTTTTTTTCTTTTGAATTACTATAATTTAAAACTATGATTTATCTATTTATATAACTCGCCCTCATTAATTGGTAAATACTTCTAAAAAAAGTTCAATAAATGAGTAATATAAGAGAACTTATTCACAATAGATAAGCAACATCTACATCTACTGTTACGTACATATATAATTATGATAGATGTTTAACATAATTTGGATATTTTTTATATGTATGTTATAAAGTTGATCGCATGGGAAACGTACTATTTCAGTATAAATATGTGAACAAATTCATGTTTAATAAAATTTTACGGTTTAATGGTTCTTTTATAAATTCAAAACTTGTTCGAAAGAAGTTTGTTTTAAACTTGTTACGAATGTTCTTTAGAATGTATATTAAGCTCCAAAATTCTACCCAACCAACCATTTCCACCTAGATCTCCAAGCTCTCTGTCGGGCGTGATAAGAGTGATATCAAATAGAGATTAGGATATTGGATATTGAGTAAAAGAGCTAATAGAACGATAATGATTTTAATAAATTCATAAGATGTCTAGACGACTGTTATGTATTATGCTAGGGTGCCTTGAACTCCTATATCTTTACAACATAGTTAATTAATAATGGCATTTTGTGAATCTTAGGCCTGCAACTTCACGGAAAGAAGCTATCAAGCTAAAAATAGGAATGCAGTTAAACTCAAAGTAGATAGATCGCAAGCTATGAGGGACAAGGAGAAAATATTGATCGTCAATCTAATGAGATCAATGTTACTACTGATACAGCGTCTCATATGATAACAACAACATTTCAGCTAGTTAAAGTTTCTCAAACTCAGTCTGGTGGAAGTAGTTGCATTTCAATGGATAAATACATGAGATTTTTCTATGATATGCAACCCCAACATTTTACAGGAGCAGAAGGGCCTATTGAAGCTATAAGATGGAAACATTGATGGCATTGGCTCCTAATAAGGAATCTAAGGAAGAACACCCATACAGAAGTTTGTATTAATGATCTACTAATAGAAGTGGGAAACAGAAAGCCACTGAGTTTAGTGCATTGGCTCCAAATAAGGATCAGCAAAGAAAAAAAAAAGTGCAACCAAGGGTTTAAGCCATGGCTCATCTGAAAGTCAAGGAATCTATTGATGTTGATATGGATATAACTCCCATTCAAGATAAGCTTGTTAGAGCACTGTATTAAGGGTGCATAGAATTATTTGGTCAATAGAGATTGTGTTGGAACGTCTTATTTTGATACATTAAATATGTACTCTACACTATTAAAACACTTAGGCCTAATGGATCCAAATTTAAATTATTATATTAGATCATATATTAAGAGTTAACAATGTTTATATGAAAAGAAAAATAAAATAAGGTCATGTTCAAGTGTTAAACTTATTATCAGGGACTCCAAAGTTTATTTAAATATAAGATTCCAATGTATGTGTCCCTGTGGCAGTATAAGCAAACATAAAGAAACACGGTGCATGATGTGCTTCACTTCACATCTCTCTGTTGTGCAGATCATTGCAGCTACTGCTGAAGCATGCACATATTTAAATTTTCACTGCAGCATAGCCCAATCATTCAACATCTTGTTGCGAATCTCATACATTCTGAACCGAAACAATATCTTCTGCTGACACACACTAGCTTCATTCTTTAATAGTAACTTCACACCATTTTATAATATGCTTCTAATTCTCCCAGCACTTATATGCACAATCCTACTAACTTCGCACTTGGTTCACAAAACGTGTGTTCTTCTATTAATGCAACCATGCGATTATGTGCACTCTTTGTAAAAAGCTGCCATTTGATATATTATTTCCTATAATTTCTGTTCGGAAGAATAGAAGCAATCAATTTTTAGTAAATTTTGCGTCTTGGATATTGCCTATTAATTTAGACCCATGTAAAACAACAAATTATCACTATAATTAAGTAAACCAGGCTTCACTGATATTTCTACGCATGACGCCAGTTATGTGACAATTTAGAGGTTGTGTACCCAACACATATTTTACTTATTTCTTCTAATCACTTATGCAAATAACAACATAGTTTCCTAACAGGTGAAGTTAACATATCATCTACAGAATGCTTCAAATATCCAATGAAAGCACCAACTTCTTTATTCCACTAAACAACAAGGCAGACAAGTTAGCGTGACTTAGAAAAACATAATATAAATGAAAATGCTTTCCCTGATTCAATATGATGTCCGCACCTAAATCTTCTTTGCTCTTTGGTATGTTACATAAACAGTGAAACAGAGGAGTTCCAGCACCCCGTTACTCAGAAATCAGAAACATGAACATGATACCTTAAACAGTGTTTTCTATTTTTCCAAGCACATGAAATAATAATCTAAGAAGTTTTGCAAACAAAAGTTAATCAAAATTTGAGAAGACAACAATAATTTGATTAAACATGATATAATACCTGAGGGTTCAGAAGATTGCTTGATGTCACAGAACCTATTATGGATCTATTAAGCCCTTTGATGTTCCTATGTTCAAAGGTCACTGTTCCACCAGGTTGAATAGACGCCTAAAATTACGAACATTCAGATGTAAGTGAGAACACACAAAATGTACTATAAATGACTTCTAATACACCAACTGAGCAAGGGTAGGGAATGACAAGAAGAAAGAAATTTCAGTTTAAGAGCATGCAACGCATAAGTTAGTCATCAAGAATACCAATGTTGGTCGCCCATTCCGTCCAGGTACAATATTCCACTCTGTACTAACTTCGGCAGATTTCTGTTCCAACTCTTTAAGCTTGATTTCAACTATAATTCCTCCTTCATTCTTTTCATCAGGTCTTGGATTCACCTCAATGTTGGAAAACAGAGCAAGTGAATTTATGTTCCTCAAAGCTTGCTTACCTGCCTCAATATTGAAAACATGCCCTGGCCGTAGCTGCAACAAGTTTAACCATCAAAAGGTTTTCATGGAAGTTCAAAACAAAGGAACAAAGATTACACTAGTAATTGAAAAAAATAAATTTAAATGCAATAAATCTCCAGAAGGCTAAATAAATATTCCTAGGCAATCAGAGCAATAACAATTCATAAATTGAATCAAAAGATTCTTATGGCGGGCCTTTCTAGGGCCTTCTAAGCCATGCAATCACAGTGACAACACGCCATAGCTTGCCATTTACAGAGGCTCAGTTTAGAATTTCAGAATATGGTAAATAAGAGTTATGGAATGAGGAACAAAAAGCATGAAAGTTGTTGGTTTCAAAGATGATATAGCAAAGTCCCAGCTCAGCAAGCCATCAAAAAGAGACTCCGTCAAGTCCATCTCCGACTTTTCCCTCCCTTAATCTGTTACAAGGCAATTATAAGGCTGACCAATCTTCTTATGTCTGGGTAAAAGGATGTTGATAGGACATTTGCAATATCATTGTCAACCCTAGCTTTTCTTCTTAATCAATACCAGCTTCATCCAAGGAGGTCCAGCATGCTAGTCTGATCTGCTTGAACAATCAACGTGGTTCTTGTGTTAGCTCAAATCATCTCAAAAAGTTGTTTGAGTTTGTCTTACAATTCAGGCGCTCCACAGCATCGACAATAAAGACGGAAATTTATTCCAGCTTTCAATGGAACATATTATGTAGAAAAGTAGTAGAAAAAGCTACTTTAAATTTTATTACATCATTATGCACAAAGTGTGAAATTACATACAGACTTCTATAAAATCCTTTAAATGAAAATAAATCAAAACTATTTAAAAAAACAATGTCCACCAGGGCCTGGCAACTTTAAGAGGAAGAGGAGATACACAAATTATAATCTAAAGGTCATAAGAGGATCTATCAAATGGTTAGAACCTTTAATCCATGTGTTCAATGATCCCTATCAAGATTACTTGACTTATGAGTCCCACGATCATTCAACACTCCCCTTCAAACTGAATGGTATAAATCTACCATTCTAAATTTACTTACAATATTATTTAACGTTGGGTACTTGGGTTGTAGAGTCCTTTAATGAGAACATTTACATGTTGATGTCCTTTTGGCACATATGACTGTAAATCAGCCCACTTTTTATTTTCTCTTTTATGAAATATCTATCAACCTCCACATGCTTGATAAAATCATGTTGTACTAGATTATGAGCAATGCTGATGGAAAATTTATTTTCATAATATATCTTTATTGACCTTTTCTCCTTTAATTTTTAATCTTCTAAAATGATTTTGATCTAGCAAAGTTCATAGATTTTTTGGGCAATAGTTCTAAATTCATATTTAATATTGGATCTTGAAACAACGTGCACATGCTTGATAAATAACTAGTTTTGAATATTTACATGTTGATGTCCTATTGGCACATATGACTGTAAATCAACGCACTTGTCATTTCCTCTTTTATGAAATATCTATCAACCTCCACATGCTTGATAAAATCATGTTGTACTAGATTATGAACAATATTGATGGCAGATTTATTTTCATAATATCTTTATTGACCTTTCTCATTTAATTTTTAAATCTTCTAAAATGATTTTGATCCACCAAAGTTCATAGATTTTGGGCAATAGTTCTAAATTCATATTTAATGTTGGATCTCAAAACAACGTGCTCTTTCTTACTCCTCCATTTATGAGATTTTCTATAAAAATATACATTATACAATCGTGGATCTTCTATTTACCTGTGATCCTATATAAGTTGCATCAATATACCCTTCAATTTGTAAAGTATTATACTTTTTATACAGAATTCTTTTACCATGACATGATTTAAAATATTTGAAGATTAAATATAAGCAGCTTAAGGGTGAGACCATTTTGGTTTGTGCATAAATTGACTGATGAGACTCATTGTAAATGCAATATCTAGATGTCTGTGAGATTGAATTTTTTTTTTTCAACTAATCTTTAATATTGTCCGATGTCCACTACTTTTTCTTCTTCATCTACATCAAATTTCTTCAGTTGAGGTTTCACAAGGTTTGTAATCAGCCATTTTTATTTTTTAGCATGTCCATGATATAATTTTGTTGAGAAAAAAAATATTTCTTATTCTGATTGAGCAACTTCGATTCACAAGAAATATTTGAATTTACCCAACTCTTTAATTTAAAATTATTTAGCTCCCTTAGAAACTCATTTTCTCTATTTTCATCATCTATGATAATTATATCATTAATATATGTGCAGAGAAATCAGATTTATCATCAATGTAGTGTTTTATGATGTGGTATGATCTCCTTGACTTTGTTTGTATCCAGCTTTATTTATAACTAGTGAGAATCTATCAAACTATGCTCTCAGAGATTATTTAAGACCATACAAAGCCACTAATACATTTAATTTGCACATTTGTTATTTGTGAAAGAACTATTAAATCTATGTGGTGGATTCATAAAGGCTTCTTCTTCAACATTTTCATGTGAGAAAGTATTCTTTACATTATATTGTTGCATGGACCATCCACGGTTAGCTACAAGATAAATTAAGATGCGTATTATATTTTTTTTCATAAAAGAAGAAAAAAAATTTTGGTAGTCAATTCCATAAGATTAAGTATATCCTCTGACACTAATTTCACTTTCATACTATTACATGCTTCATCATCTACTCTATGTTTTACCAAAAAATGATTTACATCATATCATTTTCTTTCATTTTGGTGATTCAATGTTCTCCCTAGTATGATTTTTATTCTGAGCATTCATCTCTTTTCTCATGATATCATTCAAATTTTTATTTTCACGTGCCTCAAATAAAATTTATAGTATTGTAATGGAATTTGACCTTAGGCTTTACGGGTAGAATTTTTTTTTTTTAAAAATTACACTGGGAGATTGGACATATAGAGAATGTATAGTGATGGATTGATCATTATTGTCTAATAACATTTTGAGTCTTGAGCTTATTGGAGATTTTGAATGGGCTTATGCCTTCTTGTATATACTTGAAGGGGTATAATGTCTTTTTTTTTTTTTTTGAACTTACTATTGTAGAAATGTCAAGATAAAAAATAAAAAATTCATCAAATTTATGTTTCAGTTCAGAGTTCTGCCCTTGCATATGAGTTTTATTAAAAAAAATTTGCTTCACATCAAAGGTGACATATTTTGAAATAAGAAATTTTTTTTAGTAAGATGATAACATTTGAACTCTTTTTTAGCGGAGGAATAATTAAGAAAGATGCATTTGAAAGCTCTAGGATCAAGGTCAATCATAAGTTGTTTGGGAATGTAGACATATGCAACGCACCCAAAATTTTTTGAATAATTTAAATGAGAAAGTTATTTTGTGAGAATAAATTTTGTCAGATAATTTATAGAACTACTTAAGCCAATCACCCTTGGAAGTATTATATTGATTAGATATGTGATAGCTAGGACTACTCCCCAATATCATTTTAGCACTCGATTTCAAAAGAGAAGTCATGTTGATTTTCAAAAGAAAAGTCATGTCTATTTTCAAAAGATGGCAATTTTTTTTTGTTTTATGCCACTCCATTTTGTTAGGGAGTCTCAGCGCAGTATGATTAGTGAATAATACATTCTTTTTGGAAGGAAGACAAAAATGTATGATAAAATCATACTTGTCAACGGTGAATGGTGCAACACGGAGCAAAGTTTTCCGTGGAGCCATAATGCATAGCGTACGGTGCGGTGCACGCCATTTTAAACATAGCATGCAATATAAAATAATTAAAATATCTATATTTTTTTAATATTAAATAGCAAACAGTAGATTGATTAGAACAAAATTTAAGCATAAATATTCTACCAAACAAAAAAATGATAACTTTAAATACTACAGAAACTTACAACAATAGATTTGAGCAGAATTTAGCTTAAATTCCGCCAAATAGCAAAATAATAGTTTTAAATCCTACAAAAAAGTTAAATTCTTTATTTTTTTTATTATATTATTAATTTGATGTTTAATTAATTAATTATTAATTGTGATATTAATATATAAAGCTTAAAAAAATTAATTATAATTTATAATTTGAAATTTATACCATGTTAACAAAATAGTGTGCGCCCAAATAGCGCGCGTTATTTTGATGGGTCGCACCGCGCTAAGCAAATAACGTCATACATGCGCCGCACCGCGATGCATCGCGCTAAGCAAATAACGTCATATATGCGCCAAACCACGTCATGTACCATGGCACGTGCCATTTTGCGCCATTGACATGTATGGATAAAATAATCATGAGCATATCAATCCAAAATTCCTTGCTGAGAGCATTGAATTATTTTTTACTATAATAGGAAAAATGAGGAGAATAACGCTGACATCATATTTTTGTTTGATAAGATATACACGTCAATCATGTACAATCATCAATGAAAGTAATAAATCCTATAGTTCCAGAAATGTTGAGGATTTTGTAAGGTTACAAAATGTTAAAAATAAACAATTAGAAAATGATTAGAAGATCCAAATCACTTTCCAAAAAATAATAAATAATGTTTGGCAATTTCATAAGTCTCGCAATGAAATTTTTTTATATTTCCATTTAAACAAAGAGAAAGAAATATATATTGTAGGATTTTTAGTGATTTCCTAGCCTATAATTATATTCTCAAAAGGCTTATATATTGAGGGTGAAAATAAAGGACCGTGACAAATGGTGTTCTTCTTCGAGAAAACATAACTCATTCTTTTATTTAGCTTGCCAAACCATCTTCCCTGTAATAAGATCCTGAAATACATATTGATTAAAAAAAATGCTATCTTGTAATTGTAGTCTTAGTAATTTCATGAATTGATAGAAAATTACTGCTATAAGAAGAACATGCAATACATTACTAAGCATAAATAAGGACTACATCATTCTATAAACTTTAAAAATCATAAAAATATTTAAACTATTTTAATCAAAATTATTCTTAAGAAATTATTTCTTTTGTAATATAATTAACCATACAGACTTGGCTTTATATGAAATCTATACCCTGAATAATATAAACCCTATCTTACTACATTTCATAAGAGAAAATTTTTTTGGTAATATTTGCAATTTTATAAAATCTTATTTTGCCTTTGAATCAATGCAAATAATATTTTTATCATTCAAGACTGACGGTATGTTATTATCTATGTTATATTTAATAATAAAAATAAAATTTTCAAATCTGTAGTTAAAATTCCTTATAATGTGACGTATCAAGAAGAAAGTATAACTTTATAAAAGAAGGAAGAAATTTATAATATAGAAGTTTATTTCACTGGTAAATAACCTAAAGTCATCACAAGAAATTTAGATGGTGGTGAATATATGCCAAAACTATAAGACTCTTTACCTCCATCTAGCAACACTTGACATTCTAGTATGCAGAGGCAAAAATAAGAAGGGACATGAAGAAACTAGTAAAAGAAGTTGAAGAAGAAACCCTCCTACCTGCCCAAACAAGACCAAAAGATGAAGTCTTCTTGTTAACCCAATAAGAGGAAAAGATGAAGGCCACTTGCCTACCCAAGTAGGAATGGAAGAGACCAGCATTGTACCAACACAAGGATGCTTGGAATAAGAAGCACCCTTATAAAGAAAATTGTTACACCGGTCCAGCAGTTAACCTGGATCGGCTTTATTGAGGCGGAATAGGTCCGCCTATTGTGAGGTGGAAATTCCGCCTGTTTTAGGTGGAACAGGCGCACGCCCCTTTTCTGCATGCCGGGCCCAGCAACAAATTAAGGGGGATTAGGAGGGAAAATTCAAGAGAGAGGGGGCTGTTTAGGGAATTACATGATTATTATATGCTTAAGGGGGGAAATTTCCTAGGGTTGGGATCACCTTGTGTTTGCTGAATTTTGGAGTGTTCTTAGGGAGTTTTGGGCTCTAGCCGCCGGCTAGAGAATTGGGAGAGTCGGATCCTCTTCTCCAATTGAGGATCCATTGTATCTTATTTGCTTTCTTCCCTATTTCATCAATTAAAAAAAGTTTTCTTCTGTTATTTCTCTTAAATTCGTCTTGGAGATTGTATTTGGATTGCTACAATTTAATTTCAGCAAAGGGGAAGTGGATTTCTGCATCCATTTCCTATCAAAAATTCAGCACATATGAAAAATCGAAAACAAGACTAGACTTGCATTTTTGATCACATATGCAAAAGACTTCAAAAAAGAAACCATGATTCAAGAGCCTCCATCACGAATTAGACAAGCCCAAAGTACGGCCCAACTTGAAGCTTAAACTTGATCTAAAACCAAACTCAAGATCAACGCCAAAAGTTCAAACATATGCATATAGTGCACAGATTTACATTAATGGATGATGGGTTACAATCAAATAAGCAAAAAAAAGGGTTTAAATGCCCATAAATTTCTCCTTGCTTTAAAGGGTTTGATTTAGCATGCAGGATATAAGATGCAAATTCAAATTGCTTTATCCAATTCAGGAAAGATTATTGAGATACAGAGACTTTTTTTTAATAACCCATAAATTGCACAAAATTAGGAGGGGTTGGTTCACATATTAAATTTGTTAGGACGATTATCACAGAAATTTTCTTTCTGTAACTATGTGGATTGTATAAATTTTCCATTCATTCATTCATTTATTTATTTTACACAATAGTGAATTCAAAAAGTTCTTCTCCTATCTCTTTCACTCTTCCTAGCTAGCTTAAAAAGGCTCTTCCCCCTTATGATTTCGACAATATAATTCATTACTCCTAGCCAAGCTTTTAACATCAATCTCCGCCTAGAGTGTCAGTATTGGACATGAATAAAAAAAATCAAGTTTGGGCCAACTCATGTGGGATTTAGGTCAGCTTTAAGTAACCAGAAAAAATAGAGTTTAGCTCAAGTTAGGTCGACACCAATACGAAAACTTTAACATGACCTATTTGATGAATGGGTTATTCCATTTTAGCCTTTTTAATTTAAAACTTATATCTAATAGTACTTTTTGATCATTTTGTAGTTGGTATATTATTGTGTCCAATTCATGTCAAGTTAACATTGATTCAACACAGCTAAATGCTTATCATATCAAGTTGGGTTTGGTCTACTTAAGTTTTGGAATTTTCAACCCACTTAATAACAGATTGGGTTCATTTTTGACTCTATTCAATTTGAGTCATTTTCGGGTAAAACCAAAACCCAACTTGACTCTACCCCAAATATCATAAAGGAAGAAAAGCTTAGGGAGACATTTAAGAAGGAGCACAAAGAAACCATCAAGGCAAGGAGAAGAATTAGAAACTAAGAAGGCATGGGGTAAGACCACGTTGGAATCAAAGGAGAAAGAAGATTAAAGAGCTCTAAATAGTGTTTGATAAGGCTCATCTCCCTTGGCTATGTTACTACTTTCATAGCAATCTACTTGGTGCAAATCCAATTTATTTTCATACCTGTCCTTCACCAATCTTAGTGGCCATTTCAAATATAATAAGTTTTAGGGTTTTCTATTGTAGGGGTCCATAGTCATAAACCCTAGGGCTGTAAATGAACCAATCGTTCGACGAGCTGCTCGCGGCTCGGCTCAATAAGAGCTCGTTTATGTTCGTTTGATAAGCTAAACGAACGAACTTGAACACTTTGAATAAATACTCGATAGCTAAATAAACGAGCTTGAACAGCTTATCGTTCGGTTCGTTTATGTTCACGAACAGTATCGTTTAAAGTTCGTGAACAACCTCGTTAAGAAGTTTGATTAAGGCTTGTGTTCGAGCTTGAAATAAATAAATAATTTAAAATAAATATTAATAATGATATTATTATTATTAGTAGTAAAAAGATATTAATAATATCATTGTTAGCATTTATCTAAAAATAAATAATAAAATTACTTAAATTAATTAATAATATTTAATTCACTCCTTATTTAAAAAGATAGATGAAAAAAAAGAGTGATTTTGTTTTGCTTTAATCAAGCTCCACCATGACAAATGAAGGAAAAAAAAAATTTAATTCACTCCTTGCTCCACCATGACAGTTTTGCTTTAATCGTTTCCCATTTTTGGATAGCCCGCCTACAGCCCGCCTTGCTCTCTCTCCTCCTTGGCACGCATCACCAAAACCAAAAAAAGTTAAAAGTTTTGTCCTACACCGCCTTTCTCTCTCTCCTCCATGGAGCATTTACTATTTAGCGGGCAACGGGGGATGGGTTGGTTGTTGGTTTGTTTTTGGTCGGCAAGTTACTTGATTAAGATATTTTATTTTGTTAAACGAGCGGCTCATTAATAGGCTCGACAAGCTTAAAATGAACCAAGCTCAAACATGAACACAAGTTGAGCTCGAACAGAGACAAAAAAAGCTTGAATCTTATCGAGCCGAACTCGAACATGGTCTTGACAAATGAGCTCGAGCTCGAACATGGCGAAGCTCAATTTGGCTTGGTTCGTGTACAGCTCTAATAAACCCTACACCAAACTAGTACAATATTGTCTTCTACATTTCAATTGTTAATAAAAGCTAAACCTATTACCTATAGAATTACTATTTAAATTCATTGATGTTTTAAAGATCAGGACTATATTCTAATCTTTGTCCTTGAAACATACACCCCCTATATATCTACAATTGAAGTGAAAAAGTTTACCACTAATCATCCTCCTCAATCTCCATTCACAAGGTTAATGATGCTGATGAGTTCACACAACTCCAAATTATAAGGTAAAGTGCATCAACATCATCATTGTTATTGTATTTGTGGCCCGTTGTTGCTTTTCACTCTCATTGTTATTGATATTATTGTACTTATAATAATAATAGACCAAATTCTCCATCATTGCTCAAATATTGACAATTGTCATGCAACCCAAACAACTCTAAATTCTTTCGTAAAGTGACTTTACAATGAAAAAAAAATCAAGTTCATTTAATCTCAAATAATGGCAAAAACCTTATGTCTTCACTCCCAAATTATGTGACTATCACAAAACCAAGTTTATAGCATTTTTATGATATAGTGATTTTCAACCTCAATTATCACTTGAAACTAGATTTTGTAATGGATATCATGTAGAACAAAACTCTTAAGTTATGTTACTAACACAGAACACCTTTTCCACGATAAATCTTCATGTAGTGATTAATATTCAATCTCAATCATCAATTGAAACTAAATTTTATAGGGACTAACACACACACAACTTATTAATCATGCCGATTTCATGACCATTAGACATTTAAGTGAGCATTCAGTATGTACACAAGATCCTCAATTGTTTTCATGGCACCCCACTTTGCTTAAACAAAAAACCCTAGGATCTTGAACAAAATAGTCTACTTGGTGTTATTGGTTATCTCAATAAGTGATCAGCATAGCATATTCCAAAAAATAACATGAAATATTATTCTTAGGACAAAAGAATTTATCATGCATCGAATTAACATTATCTCCTGATCAATTCCATATAAATTCAAAGAAACCCTATATATAATCTCAAGGCCCTGAATTTCTAGAGTCAAATATTTTGATAGTTTTCCATGAAAAGAGCGCTAGTTTTTCATTTTTTTTAAACAAATTGGACATCTAGATGAATCATCTACGAAGTTTACATCCAAAATCACCTCCTTTAACTTAAGTAATGTACTCAAGTCAGATTTTTAGCCTACCTCATGGTAGATATCCAAATCTCCATGAAATCTATGATGTTAAAATATAAATATTATAATCATCATTTGCCAATACAATGCAAGTGCGAATGAAGGAAAAGGCAACAATATGCATATCAGCTCAAAGGGTACAGAATGAGGCAGCCTCTCTTCTTTTCCCTTCAAGAAACTTTACATCAGTTATGAATGAGCTCCATTTGTTGTTTCTATTGCCAGCAAACAAGAATATGTGTATATTAGTTACCAATCCGTTACTATATGCTTGTTGAAATTTTAAAGCTACTAGTATCCCCTCAAATAAGACACTTAACTTCTTTTCAGTAATATGACGTATTTCATTCTCATGATATTTAAATTTCACTTCCCTCTACATGTAAGAGGAACTTAACCTGAGAATGCTCAAACTTTCCAAATACTCACGGTTAAGGAACCACTATTAACCATTTTCTTGGGTGATTGAGGAAGAATATTGACTGCATACTTAATCCAAAGAAAAATCACGAAAAGTAGTTACTAGCAATGAATTTTTTATTAACTCAGAAATTAAACAGATAGCAAACGTCTACTCCAATAATCTAGTCAAGAAACTAAAATCAAACTATCAACTAAATACCTTTCGTTGCGAAAAAATAGAAAAAAGAGGCAAGCAATCCATATTTTGCAGGACTTCACATTTGCTCAGCTAATAAGGAATTCACCTGCTTGGGCAGCTCTCTACGGATCACAGGAAGTTGGGTGTTCCCTTCACAGATATTTCCCAGTTTGTCCTGGAATTGGATAGAAAGCTGAGTTATATCCCCCTCCACTACTTCGCAGACAACCTCTCTGGTGTTCAAATTGCCAAAATTGACCACCTGAGCGCACGCATACCCTTCATCATGGTACCACTTCTGCACCCTGTCCCTAATTTTCTGCAGCAACCTAGCGCTCACCTTCCCTTGATTACCCAGCATCTCCATCACCTCCTTCTGCACTGAAACTGGCAGCAGACATGGCCGGGAGCGCTCAATTCTCCTCCGATAATCCCTTTCCATGCTCTTGAAATATGCAAGCTTCTCCCTGTCAGTCATGTCCGGATCCATATCCGGCTGTTTTGTCTGTGGCAGGAGACCAACGTTAATGCACCTGAACGAGTCCGCAGACTGCCAGGTACTCTCGGTGAATGAAACTACTAAGGAAAGCGTCCCGTCCGGCTTAGTCTTCGCCTCTAGGTCGACCTTCTCGAACATGCCACAGGAAGCCAGAGTTTCCAGCTCAGCTTGGATCTGAGCCTTGGTGTAGACACCGCCAGCGCGGAGAGATACCATCTCAAACAACGAGTCAACGGAACTAGAGAAAGTGGATCCCCGTCGGCGGTCGAAAAAGACGATATCCGATATCTTATACCTCTTCAGCCCACTAAGCTTGTTTAATTGAACCACGATGTTGGCCGGCAAGCCATGGGAGTCCCACTCCGGCCCTGCACCCGTCTCCATCTTCTCCTCCTCCGCGCGTGCAGGGGGAGAGAGAGCAGAAAAGAAACTGGACCAGAATCCCCCGCCATCACCATTGCCGCCGCCGCCACCACCTCCCCAACCGCTACCCCCGCCGCCTCCGGTATTCCCAGGAGGTGGAGTTGAGAATAGGCTGAAAACAAATCCCCCGCCAGCCGCAGAACCAGAGGCAGTGGCGGCAGAGAGTAAGAAAACTTTCTTGCGGTTCCACTGCTCGGGTTCCTTAGATGAACTGATTTGGGAAGGAGAACCGCTTTGCTCGGTGATATGGGCGGAAGAAACTATTCTCGAAACCGGCCGCCGAGGTCGAGGAGGAGCCGCTGGGGATAGCGCCGAGCTCAAGAGCTGCCTCTGAGCAAAGGCCATTGCCAGCTTCTTCTTCGGAGGATCGGGGAAGAGATAGGAAAGCCAATTCTTATTATCAGATTCGAGGTTTAGGGTTTATAAATTTATATTTACCATAACTTTTAAGGGTTAAAAATAGTATATATATTTGTAATTATCCTAAGGGATTGCTTAAATCTTCTTTTTATCATTCCAATCATTTCTCACACAAATAAAGCTATGAGAAATTTATAAGAGAGATGATTTATTTTAAGTAAACATTACAAGAAGAGAGTATATTATATGATTTGATACAGTTAAAATGATTTCATTAATATGATACAAAGGATTAGAAAATATGTATTATATAGATGTAGTTGTTAAATATCGGATATTGACGAACATTACATTAAATGTTGAATGATTAGGAACATCTATGATCAATTCGACTACTCCTCTTATAAGAGTGTAGATCAATGATCAGAAAGGTGAATGTTAGTGACTGACAATGTCAAGCGTTGGCGAGAGTTGGACAACACTTGATTTGGAATGTTTGACATCATGTGATGGCATATTGTATTCTCAGTTATTATTATTGTAAATGGGAGACTAGCCGCTATAAAAATGTGTTGGTGTAAGTGGCTGACGAAATTCAAATAATAGCATACTTGATGATGGTTGAATGTCCATGTCGCACATTGAGTGATGGTTATTGAGAGATTCGACAACTCTCTTTATAGGAGGGAAGGCAAAAATCAGGAAGATATGCATCAGATATAGGTGTCTGATATATATTCAACATTAGTAGATGTTTGATGACAATCGATTGGGAACAATAGATATTATGCCACAACAACAAACGACGACGACTAATAAGAATCTCGTGTTGAGTGATGGCAAGCATTGGATGTTGGGAGACAATGTTGGACATAGATGATTGACAACCATTGGAAGATGAATAATAGCGGTTGACAAATGATCCCTTAATAAGCATAATGTTTTTTAAATTAATTGGTAGCTTGATAAAATAATCAAATTTTATGATTTGTTAACTTAATTTTTGGGAAGGTTGGAGTTGCTCCAGTGGAAGATAAAATTAGCGAGAGTCGCCTTAGATGGTTTGATCAGATAAAACATCGACCTTCCGAAGACCCGGTTAGGAAAGTAGATGTGTTAGATTTGACTTATGTTAAGAAAGGTAGAGGCGGACCTAAAAATACTTGGTTAGAAAATATTAGAATTGACATTTCTTTATTAGATTTAAATGAGAATTTAACTCTTAACATGACACAATGGAGAAAAAGGATTCATCATAGTGGGATAAATGTTTGATGTTGTTGTTGTTGTTAGCTTAATTTGTTATTCTATACACCAATTAATTTCTAATTTGCTAGATTCATTTTTTTAGCTTAATTTAATAGTGTACTCTAAATTTATGAATATTTCTCTAAGCCCCTTGTGTGCATGGGTACTCTCAGTCCTCAAAGTTTATGAAAATTCTCTCTTTCATTCTTTCTCTTGTGATTGCATGTTGCTTCTCTTTTCTTAAGATGTAATTGTTCAATTTGGTAAATGGTGTGGTTATGAGTTAATTGATTTTGATAGCCTATATATTTCGAGATTATTTACACAATATTTCATCAATAGTTTTTCACTAATTTATATTTCTCTTTTCTTTTCACATCTAACTACTTATGATACTAGTGGTCGGTTGTCCTCTAATATTTTGCTACTTATGGTTCATTAGATAAGGGTCTGTTTGGGATAATTTTCTTGTTGTTTTATTTTTCAGACATCAATCACAATTTTGCTTAGCCACAACTTTCTTATTGCTTTCTCACTATTTTTTAAATTTTTATGATGAAAAGTTATTTTTTTGCAACTAGAACAATTAAGTTATTTTTCTCATAACAACTTCACAATCAACTTTATAAAACACTGCAACTTTCACAAATAGACTCCAAATCTTAGTTAAGCATAACTACATATGTGCAAGTAAGGGTGCATTTGATCAATTTGGACGGTTCATTTTGTAAATCAACTAGACCAATTGATTTTGATTGTGAAATTAAAAAAATCAATACTATCATATTATTTTTTAAACTAAATTAAGACAAATTAAACCTTAGTTTGCTTAGTTAAATTTGATTCTAAGTAAATTAAATATAAATAATTTTAATAACAAATATAGCTTATATATATATATATATATATATATATAATTTATTAATTATTGTATCCCGGAATATTCGCGGCGGTAGAGAAATATAATATTTAGCTTCTTAGCTTTATATGAAGATCCAACACACATATTGATAAAAGAGTAGATGTATAGCGTTCATATGAGACACCAAGATTTTTACATGGAAAATTCTGAAAAGGGGAAAAGCCAGGGGGCCTGGCCCAGTTTGAATGAATCCACTAATATTTGTAGTTAATTACAAATAATGCCCTTTCTTAGGGAGAAGGCCTTGGCTCGATGTAATCAATATACATTATATAGAGTTGATTACATGGTGGGAGTTGGAAGAATTAGTGTTGACATGTTCATTTGGTCAGCAGGGCCATAGTCAGTGAATGATGTAGGTCGGAAGGACTATAGTCGGGCGACGGTGGTTGGAAAGACCAAAGTCGAGTGACAGAGGTCGAAAGGACCGTAGTTGATGTGCGACATAGATAAAAAAAATCTTAGTCGGGCGAAGGTGGTCGGAAAGACCGTAGATGGCGGACGATAGTGGTCAGAAAGACCGTTGTATAGCGATGGAGGTCAGAAGTGAAAGTTCGTGAGGGTGGTTAAATCCTAAAGAACTAGTCCCGAGGCTAACCAAGAGGGGGGTGAATTGGATATTTAAAAATTTCTTTAACAAAGATAAAAAAAATTTTATATCCTATAGTAAAAGCGAATTAAATCAACAATAAAAAGATTAATCAGATATTTCATCCACGTAGTTATCACAAAAAATAAATGTGAAAAATATAGTACGAAAAAATAAAATCAAGAACAAACACACCAAATTTTATAGTGGTTCGCTCAATCTAACCTACGTCAACTCCCCAGAACCTCTCGTTTCAGGTATTGCACTAAACCTTTAGTGACTCTCCTTTAGCCCCCACAACTAGGTGGAGAAGCCCTTACAAAATCTCTTCCACCAACCTGGTGCGGCAGAGGACCGAAACTCCTTTCACAGGCAGAGAACCTTGACTCTTTTTTCTCCCTCAAGGAGATGGCAGAGAACCACGAATCCCTTTTACCTTCCACCTGGAGTTGGTAGAGAACCACAAGAATCCTTTTACTCCCTCATAGAGTAGGCAGATAACTTGAATCTGATGCTGATGATCGTCTCCTCAGAGCCACCAAGGAACCAAGGACGAAGAAGGAAGAAGACGATCAAATCCTTGCTTGGAGCAACTTTTGTGAATCCTCTCACAAACTCCCCCTCACAAGATTCTCTCTCTCTCTCCCAAACTCTCTTTCTCCTTTTCAAAGCTCTCTCAAGTTTGAATAACAATAAAAGATTTTCTTAGCAGCAATTAAGAGAACTTAAATAGGTAGTTTCAAAAACAGCCCTAATTTTCAATTTGGTGGCAAAGATCATCCAGGATGATTCAAATATCATCATGTACGATTAGTACAAAATAACCATTTCAACCAGTACGATCAACATGGCTATGTAAGATCAGTTCAAGTATTTGAATGAATCATCCCGTACGATATTTTGATCAATTAGTTCACGAGTGTCTATTGATCGTCCAGTATAATGGCTGGCGATTAATTATCGTCTCATGCAGCAGATAGGTCATCCCATACGAAGTAGAGGTATTGTCCAGGATGATTAGTTAAAAAGTTATAGTTTTCATCCTGTACAATGGGTGACAATTAATTATCGTACCATGCAGTGCTCTGATCGTACTATACGATCATCTCAGATCATCCTGTATGATTTGATTAATCAATTTAATTATAATTAATCTCCTAATCATGGGATTAATTTAAGCATGATTGTCATGAATCATCCATGACTATATAGATCGTCCTGTATGATAAGAACAAATTTTGAATTATGAAATCTTACCTAAATTGTGATTGGTGGCTGTTTGTTTCAATCTGTACTGATTGTCCTGCACGATATAAATCGTCCAGGATGATTAGTTAAGCAAACTTAATAATCAGGGATGCCCTAATTAGGGTTTCTATTTTTAATTGATCATTCATGATGATTTAGAATCGTCATATAAGATATGATAAAAAAATAAAAAAACTCTCAAACTCATCAAATTTCTCCCCCTGAGTGTGTGTGTGCAAGGTTACTTAGCTTCAAGATCAATCACAATATAGTTGACTCAATAAAATGTAAAAGATGCACTGGAATAGAAATTACAGACTAACTCAATCCTAGTCTGCCTGAGCTTAAGCTAATTGACGTTCCAAGTGAACCTGTGGACCTGAAAGGTTAGTGAGCATGGCAAACAAAATAGATATATAATAGTAAAAGTAGTAAAGAAACAATAATACTTGTTGTCATCAAAATCACAATACTTGGATCCAAATTTGCAATAAGAAGAATCGTAGTCGATGGGCGAAAGTGGTCAAAAAGATAGTTGTATAGTGACAAATGTCAGAAGGACCATAGTCGACGGGCAATGGTGGTCAGAAAGATCGTTGTATGACGATGGAGGTCAGAAGGACCGTTGTATGAAGACGAATGTTAGAAGGACTATAGTCGGCGGACAACGATGGTTAGAAAGACTATTATCTGGCTACGAAGGTAAGAATGACCGTAGTCGGTGGACAATGGTGATTAAAAAGATCGTTATCTGATGACAGAGGTCAAAAAGATAGTTGTATGGTGATGGAGTCATAATGACCATAGTCGACAGACGACGGTGGTTAGAAAGACCATTGTCTGGTAACGGAGGTTAGAAGGACAGTTGTCGATGGGTGATGGTGATTATAAAGACTATTGTCTGGTGATGGAGGTTAGAAGGATTGTAGTCAATGAGGGATGGTGGTTAGAAAGGTCGTAGTTGGATGATAGTGGTCGGAAGCACCGACGATAGTCGGTGGCCGGGTGTAAATCCGGCGTCAATTGGTGGCCAGGCATAAGTCCATCAATAGTTGGGGGCCAGGTGTAAGTCCTACGATAATTGGTAGCTGGGTAGAAGTTTGCCAAAAGTCTGGCGATAGTCTGTGGTAGGGCGGTGGTCGATGAGGAGCTTGGTGGCAAGAGAGATCTCAGATTTCTCTTCCTTTCTTCTCCTATTTCCTTTTCTACCCCCTTTGCTCTCCCCCTCCCCTAATAAAAAAAATGAGCGGTCTATTTATAGTTTTTTAGGAGAGGCGTAACCAATAAATAGGGAGAAAGATTAATGACATGTTGGGAGTGTTTTGAATGGACGGCCAATATCGACTCCCTTGATAATGAATCATTTATCGAATATTTGAGTGTCTTAGTGATATCAGAATTTGGCGATCTTGGGCTCATTGGATTCATCTTGTCGAGTCGCTCGATTTAATTATAGGCATGTCACATTTGGGAATACTACAACAGCTAATTCCAAATTATGTGTCGGGTAGTTGATCTTATGTGGTTTCAACTGTCAGGAAGCATAAGCTATAACTCTATCATGTTGCATCAGAATATATCTCAAACCTCTTATTGAAGTGTCATTGAATACTTGAAATCCCTCTGTACTAGACATAAGAGCTAAAATTGGAGCAAAAGTTAAACAATCTTTTAATTTTTGGAAACTAGCCTCGCACTCTAGTGTCTAAAATTTACTGACTTCTGAGTCAGTCTTGTCAGCGGTGCAGAAATCTGAGAAAATCCTCTCACAAATTTCTTATAATATCCAACCATACCTAAGAAATAATATACCTCAAACATAGTAGTAAGCCCCGACCAATCAGTAACTATCTGAACCTTCTGGGGATCTATAAAAATACCATCACTATTCACCACATGCCTCAAAAAAGAGATACTCCTCAGCCAAAACTCACACTTGGATAATTTGACATATAACTGATATTGTCTCAAAGTTTCGAACATAATCCTTAAATGTTTGGTAAGATCTTCCTCAAAAGCAAAATAAACCAGAATGTCATCTATAAAAATAATAATCCAGAAAATCTATGAACTATATTCTTTAAATCCATAAAGACAGACTGGTGTGTTCGTCACCCCAAATAGCATGACCAAAAACTCATAGTGTCTGTACCGAGTACTGAAATATGTCTTCATCACATCAGCCTCTCTCATCTTCACTTGGTAGTAGCCAGATCGCAGATCAATTTACGAGAATATAAAAAATCTAGCAAGTTGATCAAATAGATCATCAATCCGTGACAGAGGATACTTATTATTGATAGTAACTTTATTCAACTCCCTGTAGTCAATACATATATGCATTGTACCATCTTTTTTCTTCACAAATAAGATAAGTGTTCTCCACAAAGACATATTAGGGTGAACAAATCCCCTGTCAACCAACTCCTGAAGCGAAACCTTCAACTCTTGAAGCTCCTTAGGTGCTATTCTATATAGAGCTTTAGAAAAAGGGGCCATACTCGAAAATATATCAATACAGAACTCTATTTCTTTGACTAGTGGTAAACAGACTAACTCCTCAGGGAATATATCTGAGAAATCTCGTACTACCGAGACATCATAAAGAAGGGTAGACTCTATACTTCTATCCCAAATTGATGCTAAAAATACCATGCAACCCTTATTCCATAATATATATGCTTTCATAGTAGATATCAAACATAATAGCTCTCCTCTAACTCCTTGAAACACACACTTATGACTACCCAAAAATAATATAACCTGCTTCTTCAAACAATCGATCTGAGCCTCGTACCGACTTAACCAATCCAAACATCGTATGAAGAAATGGATAATAAAATCAAATTGGATGTCCACTTCCTACCAGCCATCTCAATATCACATAAACAAAATCTACTGGCTATCATACTATTTCCAGTCGGTAGGAAAATATAAAGAAAAATAGGCAGTACTATTGAGGGAAAGTGTAGTAACTCGAAGAAATGCTCGAAAAAAAAGGAATAACATGCTCCAGAATCAAATAAAATACAACATGGCTGATAAGAAATATAAGCCACACCTGTCACCACATCTGGAGCTTCAAGAGCCTCCTACTGAGTAGGGGTGTCAATTCAGGTCAATGGGTCGTGTTTAGGTCGAACTCGAGTTGACCCGAGAGTGAACAGGTTGACCCGAACCTGACTCATTTAGCTAAATGTGTCCAAATTTCCAACTCGGAACCGACCCACGCAGGTTACCAGGTTGACCAGACCCAATCCGCGAACCCAAACTTTTGCCTTCCTTCAAATGTTCATAATCATGTTATTTATAACATATAAAAAGTTACACGGTGAAAGTTTTACTGGTGCAAAATTATACTTGTTTTTCACTAACGGAAATACAATTTTAATAAAAAAATTTAAATTTTTTTTTGCATATTTGAAAATTAAGATAAGCATAAGGTGACCTACCTCGATCCAGACAACTTTCCCAACAGGGCCGATGATTGAAAACGGCCCAAAGCAGCTCAAAACGTGAATTTCTCTCTCCAACCTCTCCTTTTCTACACGCCGGCTCCTCGATTGCAAATGATCATATTAAATGAAAATTTTTAATATTTAATATGTTCATAATGGCTTAGCACTGCGTTGCTTAAATCAGAGCGCTTTGGTCCTAAAAAATCTGCAACAACCAGAGAGCTGGCGCCGCAATGTCGCATTCTGACCCCTTGGCTGAGTGCAACGCCGCTGCGCTCAAACACCCAGCATCGTTGGGCTCTAAAGTGACATTCTCAAATTTTACCGAAATTCACACACAACACTTATGACATATTCTAGAGCACACCCAATCAATTCCATGCATTAAAACATTCCCAAAGATATGTAAATAGTTGAAAAACTCAAAAAGTTCAAAACCTTACATTTTTTAAAGCAGATCGGAACTAGTGGAACTGAATGCTGAATCTGTAGGTGTCACATAAGCCCCGTGATTTTTTCCATTTTTAGAAATTTTCATATAAAAATCTTGATATCTCTTATAACTCTCACACCCCTCTCTCTTTATTTGTATGTATGCTGGATCTTTGTTCAAAATTAAGACGTTAATCTCCTTATCTCTCTACCGCCGCGAATATTTCAGTCCGCAACACTACTCGAATCATATTCAAACCTATGTTAGAACCATAACACATGATTTGAATAATATTCAAATAGGGTTCTAATAAAATTTATATGAGGTTTGATTCAATTTTTCTCACATATGATTCTAATTTTGATTGAATCTTGTTATTTTCTTATCATAAATTTACCATGTCCATTTATTAGGAAGTAATTAAAATAAAAATCATTGCACTTAACGCCCGTGCCCTTAAAAGCCTTCTCACCCCCACGATGGATGGATCGCATTTTGAAGCATTCTAATCTGTTCGTCCCACATTTCTATCCAATCTTGACAATATTCTTTAGTTTTCCTTTCAATCCAGATCTGCTCTCCATGCCGCTCTCAAGGGATCATCATCAAACCCGCGCCGTTGCAGCGGGCGGCGGCGCTGCCACATATGCAGCTTCCACCTGGAACCATCACTACCTCTACGATGCCGCCGGTGGTGATGATCTTGGGCCTTCGGCGAAGAGGAGGAAGTCGGCCGCTGCATCGTGGGAAGATGGATGGAACTGGCGCCTGAACACGGTACCTGGCCGCAGAACCTGTGTCATGTCTCAGCTCCCCGTGCTGCACCGCGATTCTACCGGTCTCGGTGCCGTCTCTGCTCATAGGCAATCGGAAGAGGATGACGCGCCCGTCATGTCGCGGGATGAGATCGAGAGATGCTCGCCATCAAGGAAAGATGGTATAGATAGATACATGGAGGCCCGCCTTCGTTATTCCTATTGTGCTTATCTTCAGAGCCTTGGGATGAGACTCGATCTGTAAGCTATTATCATGCTTTCAGCTTTTGGTTGACCCAGATTTCCTCTATTATGGAAATTCTCATGATTGAGTGATTCTTTTGAGTGCAGGCCTCAGATGACAGTTGGTACAGCCATGGTGCTTTGCCACCGCTTCTTTCTTCGCCGATCTCATGCTTCTAATGATAGAATTGTGAGTTTATTGAACTATTCCTGTTTTGTCAATTTGGTTGCACCCAAAAGCAGTTTGTAGTTTGGACAAATTATCATTTGAGATAGTTTTCCACTATGTTCTTATTTCTCTTAGGGGCTGTTTTGTATTCTATTATAGGCAAGATTTCAGCAAGATTTAGCTTAAATCCTGCCAAAACTTAGTTTTGGGACCTTTAAATGCTGTTGTTTTGATAAATGCAACTCCAGTCCAATTATTAGTTAAAACTAGGATTTGTCAAATCCCATCATTCACAGAATTTAACGGATTTATAGATTTTTCCTCTCATAAATTTTAAATCTTGTAACAAATAGCCAAATAATTTATTAGTATTTAGCAAGATTTAATAGTTATCATGTAGAGTCCTAGAGGTTACAAAGAAGGGCTTAGCTTGTCCTCCATTGGTTGGTATGGCCAAAGGTCGAGAGAGAGAGAGAGAGAGGCAGAATTGGAGTTAGTGTTTAGGAACCTTCAACAACAACAACAAGCCTTTTTCCCACTATATGGGGTCGGCTACATCAATCCTTTTTCTCTATTGTGTCATATTAAGAGTCAAATTCTCATCTAAATCTAATAAAGAAAGATCATTTCTAATAGTTTCTAACCAAGTCTTTTTAGGTCTATCTCTACCTTTCTTAACACAAGTCAAATCTAATACATCTAGTTTCCTAACCGGGTCATCGGAAGGCCGCCGTTTTATGTGACCAAACCATCTAAGGTGACTCTCTCTAATCTTATTTTCCACTGGAGCTACTTCAACCTTTTCACGTATATGTTCATTTCATATCCTGACTATAAGAGTAAAGCCACTCATCCACCTAAGCATCCTCATCTTTGCAACACTTAACTTAAATATTATGCTTCTCTTTTAATGACCAACATTCTATACCATAAAGCATTGCAGGTCTCACTACCAACTTATAGAATTTTTCCTTAAGTTTGAGAGGGGCTTTTCTATCACACAACAAGCCCGATGCATTCCTCCACTTCAACCATCCAACTTGAATTCTACTAATAATATCCCCATCTATTTCGCCATCACTCTGAACAATAGTGATGCATTCAAAAAAACACAAAAGAAACTTTTTTAGGATTGCCAACTAAACGTCTTCCTTAAAACATAAACATAACAAACTTATATATATTTTTGAGAAGAAGGATACAAGTGAGGCGGTAACTGTGGATAGAAGAAAGAGGTTAGAAGACCAATACGAAGTATAAGAGGAGAAGGGAATAGAAGACTAGCTCGCAAGCTAGAAAAAAAACCGTAGGTTTTTACATTCCAACAATTCATTGCTAATCTCTCTCTAAACATCAACAAACAACCCCCATGTATAGGAAAAAAAAGAGTCTAACAGCCCCATAAATGTGCCGCCCCCAAGCAACCAATAAGAGCCATCATTACATAGGAAATAGCATAGGGAGGGGACCGGACAACATGGGGAAACAAACAACCAGAAAAAAAATCTGCCTAGGAAACTAGCAGGAAACCAACAGCCACCTAGGAAACCAACAGAACTCCAACAGCCACCAAACCGTGGGAAATAGATAGCAGGATAGGGGAAAAACTGAAGCAATACACAGCAGCCAAAAAGGGGGGGGGGACCTGAAATCTTGCCTACATCAAATAGACCCATGATATCTAAAACGATTTGATTAGAAGTAGGAACTAACCTAAAAAATAACTAAACTAATTTAAAAATTAGGAGACTGAAATTCAAAAACCATGTAATCCTAGAAAAGTGGCCGTCCATGCATGATGAATAAGGAGTGCTTGACTTTCACCAAACTTATACATTTTTGCCTCTTTTTTAAAAATTGAAATTTGCATCCTCCTTGATAGTGTTTGGTCCCTTCCATTAATGGTTTTGGAGTTTTCACTTGTTAAGCTTGATGAGGCATACTCCCCTCAGTCCTTAGAAACTTTTGGGAATCTTTTGAAAGTTTTGGGAAAGCTTTAGAAGCTTCTAGAATATTTTAGAAGGCTGCAAAAAATCTTGAAAATTTGTGATGCTGAAATCCTGAGGGATAAACAACTCTACTTTTTAATCTAGTCATTTGTTGGCATGATGTTTGCTATTGCAGGCAGCATGAGGCCCATTAGAATAACCATTTGATACCTGTATTTCCCTACATTGCTTGTCTAGCTCTAACTCTGTGATAAATTAATAAATCCATATAAACTGTATCGTCATGCTGCTGTGAACTTAATTTTTTGGTTCTTTAGTTCCCTACATTTGAAGATGGTAGATTCACAATTATGAAATACATCAGAAGAAACCACCATATCTTGATGCTGCTGTATTAGGGCATTGACACATTCACAATTATGAAAAACATGAAAAATGTACATGGTAGAAATGCCATGTTACTATGTGCTTTGCACTTTAAAACAATGAAGATCTGTTTCTCTTTCCTATGTGCATCACACCTTCATTGTTTAAACTTTTTTTCTTCTATATTGTTTTATCTATTTGGTGTGGCCCAACAACTACCCAGATGAGCTTGGTGGCCCATTATAGTGCACCCTTTTGTGGTACAGTAATGAGCGCTGCAAAATGGAACTCCCTTGAAATTTATTGTATGAATGACTTTATACTTGCTTTTTACGTGAACTCACTAACTTGTAAATTGAGGTTCATCCTATGTTTCTTCAAAATGCAGCAATATCTATCTGGAACATATAACCATAGGTTTCAATCATTGCTACATTCATATTTTTTAACTGTTCTATGATGTTCAGGTGATGCAATAATATATATGCATTCCAACTCTCCATACAAATTTTGCATATTGCTTCAATTTTTGAAATGAATGTCTGTTATGTGATTATTTAGATTAGAGGGTTTTTTTTAATTTCACATTTTGGTGGGATTATGCCTTGTCTCTTTTATCGTCTTAAGTTGTCAGCTTCTTTTCTCAATTTGATTTGCACTATGTATATTGATATTATGTATTTTATGCAGTTAATAGCCACGGCAGCTCTGTTCTTAGCTGCAAAGTCGGAAGAAACACCATGCCTATTGAACTCTGTGCTCAGTGCCTCCTGCGAAATTTGTCAGAAACAGAATTTTGCTTTCTTTCCACATTTGCTGTATGCTGTAAGTACTGAAAGCCATTGAAATCAACACATACTTTATGCAAATGTTGGGGCGTGTCTTAAGAGTTGAAAAATCATAAAAATTTTACTAGAATAAGATTCAATTATAAATTCGGTTCTTTATATTTGCACAGGCGTTTCTAGATTTCCAATTTAATGCTCCATGGTTCATCTATCAAGAAAGCACCCATTTTCTGATTAGATTTGATTGGAATTGCATATTTGCTGATCTCCATTTTCTGTTGTTTTTTTAGGAGGACTGGTTTGAACAATACCGAGACCGTGTTGTTGAAGCTGAGCAATTGATTCTAAAAACTCTTAATTTTGAACTTGAGGTGGAGCATCCCTTTGTTCCACTTACTTCTGTTTTTAAGAAGTTAGGACTATCACAAACTGTTTTATTGAATTTGGCTTGGAACCTGGTCAATGAAGGGTAAGTCTTTTTAGTAGCATTATATTCGTATAGTTTGAATGATTTTTATGCAAAACTGCTGTATTGTCAATTTTTGTTTGTTGTGATCGTTAGTGAAATGTTATCAAGAGACAACAGGAAAATGGTGACTTCCCTTTTCTTAAATATTTTATTGTAATGAATTGGTTTCCTCTACTTTTGTTCACTAAACGAGTTCATTACATTTCCTTTACAAAGATCCATTGACATTGTGAGCATTCGTTTTTTGCTTATTTACAAATTTGTTTCCTGGTTATACCAATTTTTCTTGTTTGAGTTTTAAATGGATATTAATATTTTAATTGTGTAAAATACTTATGTGAAAGGAATTTTTATGAAACAAAGTCTTATTTTTTCGTATATACATATCAAAATGAATTTGATCTGGTCTACATTAGGTCAAATACGCAAGCACGGCATGTTATGTCTTTACTGATGTTAAAATTTTCTGCCCCTTTTCAGCTAATTAATTTTTAATCAGTTCTTCCTGTTAAATTGTTTAATTGTTGCAGTTCCTAGTTTGAACTAGTGCAACTCCAGTCCAAATGAACATGGCATATTTCTTTCATTTTCCTGCACTTTCTTATTCTTTTGTTTTCTATGATTGTTTGCGCTAAATATATTTTTTTTTCTTTTCTTGTTTCAGTTTCTTTTTTTAAATTGATGCAAGCCCATCTCCGTTTCTTTTTTTAAATTGATGCAAGCCCATCTCAAACGGCTATTTCAAGTCAAGATGTTGAAGATTTTTTTCTTGAGAATTTACACATGCTTCCAAATTCTTGTTGGGAAGTAATTCAGCATTTAGAAATATTTATATGATACGTAAAAAGGTCCTAAAATTCAGGCAAGAGAGAGTATCTTAGAAACTTTTAGCAGTTATTGTTAATTTAAAGGTTGTAGGAATATTCATGAATTGTATAGCTAATACTAAGGAGATGAAGCTCACATTTAAATAAGGGTGGAAACATCCTCATTTGTGCGCCATAAATAAGTTTTGCATGAAGTTTTAAAGAAGCTTCTTATTTGAAAGATCTTTCTCTACTAACTTCTTCGCTTCATTTCCTTCTTTTTATTATATAAAATTATATTTATAAATTTTTAATAAAGAGGATTTATAATTACCAAATAGTATTGAGGAAGATAGACTCCAATCATATTCAATCACACTTGAATATGCTGTGCATTCAATTGGAAACAAAGCTTCAAGCAATTGTGAAGGTGATGCAGACATCGAACCGTCCATGCCTATCCGAGGAGGAGACGAAGATTGACTGCCGAGATCACTCTATTTTTATCATAGTTTATTAATCATATTTTTAATTTTAATTATACATTTTCCGTTTTTACCCTTATTTAAGAGTCTTGTCTTATGTAAGCCCAAGAGGTAAAGTTGTCATTTTTAGTTTCTTTTATTTTAAGGCCTATATATAGAGGCCCTTGCTCTTGTATTAGGATGATGGATTATTAAAAAAAATCGTTCTGCACTTTTGTTCTTGGGGAGAGCATTAGTGAGAATCCCTATGGGAGAGAATCGTGGTTTCCACCAGCCGTAGGATGGGTCCGGGCTCGTGGATTGAAGTCCCTTGGTGAAGGGCATCATATCACCTGTCAGTCTTCGGAAGAGTCCAAGGCTCGCGGTTCTATCTCTTTGTTTCTTTGTTTTTGTGTCTCCTTGTTTTTTTTCCTAACCGCCACCTCTTTTTTCCCTTCCACCGCCGGTAAATCCCCTCTCCTCTTGCCCCACTCCACGGCCAAAACCCCCTCCTCCTCTCGGTTCCCCTCCCACCATCATAAGCCGCCCGCCTCCATAAACCCCCCACCAAACCGCCGCCACCTCCACCAAACTGCCACTTCCTTAGCCCTCTCATCCTAGTCTCTTTCTTTCCTATTTGGGATTTGTTTCAATTTGGAAAGCTTTTGAATTTAAATTCATTTGAATTTAAATTTCAAATCATTTCCTAAAGTAGTTATCTTATTTTAGGAAAGTATGCAAATCAAACATATTTTAAAATTCAAATAGGATTGGATTTAAATACTCTTCCCTAATTTAAGGTTCCCCACTTGGCAAGTCTTAAATCACCTCATAAAGCCCTTTCCCAAGCATGCCGCCGGCCCTTGCTCCCCTCTCTCTCACTTTTCCTAATTAATACCCCTCCAAAATTTATTTGGGATCATCTTAAATTTTGAAAGATTTTGAATTTCAAATTCAAATTTATTTGAATTTAAATTCTTTCCTAAAATAAGATTGATTTAATTTAGAAACTCCCCCAATCTTCTCAAATATGAAATTAATTCAGATTTTCAGATTTAATGCAATCCCCCACATTCATCGAACCTGGACACCCCATCCCTCCTCCCTCTTTGGCCGGCCCCTTCCCCCTCCCCCCACCTAATTAATGATCCCATTAATACCACCTCAATCAAGCCCTTAATTCCTCTAATCAAATCTCCAATCAATCCCATACATAGGCCGGCCCCTCACATATCTAATCAATTTCTCCCAATTAATTCCCTCCACCTATGGCCGACCCCTCCCCTTTCCATATTCCCCCCTTTCCCATTTAATTTAAAATTCGAATTTCAAATGACCCCCTTCCCCCCATATCCGTTCTACATCAGAAGGAATTCATACTTAGCCTAAAGGATAGTTGGTTATATTGTATGTAGGAGAAGAATCTAGTAATGAAGCATCCGATGTAATCCCAAATTAACCTGTTACAGTTGTTAGTACCAGAAGAATTAGAGAAAAACTCATAATGTTAATTTTGAGGAAACTCAGGGGTGGGGGTTCCAATTGGCTGCGATCAAGTTTTTTTTGAAGAATAGTTTGTATTTCTTTATTTTATTTTTTATTGGTGTTAGAGGAAAGGATGGATTTCTCTAAAAAGTAGCAATATCAAGCTCTAGTAATTTTGAAACTTGTGGTAAGGGCAACCTAAAGTGATTTCATGAAGTAGTTTAAAATTGGTTGGAGCATCTTTTGTTGTCATATTTTGCATAATTTTGAGCAATTTATTTCTCCCAACATATAGTGCATGAAAGCAGAAGCTTGAGGCCATTGAGAATTTGAGTTTGTGGAGTTCCACCTTCTAGGAGGCAATATAAATACTATGAAGTGGCATGGAGAGATGACCCATAGTAGCGGTAGAATATCGCCAAATAACTTGAGCATGAGAGCAAAGCATCTCAACAAAATAGCAATGCTCTTATTCGGATGCTAAAGGAATTTGATGTAGGACTACAATGCCTTGTGATGAACAATTAAGAACTTGCACGATTTTAAAAGAACAATACAATTAAAACTATCAGTTATTCCAAAACGACAAGATAAAACGTAAGAGCGGCCACCTTCGTTTAGGCCAAATTACATGCAAGGTCTTAAACCAATCAAGACAATTCAGAATTTCAAAGACATGCAAATAAAGTAGTTATTCAACAAAATCCCTGATCTAATAAAGAAAATAGTCACATAGAAAGTAAGCTCAAGCCCTACATTTACTAAGCAATGGCAAATAGCTTTGGCACGATTCTTTGCGATCCGGTCATCACCTACAAAGTTAGTGAAGTGAAAGATAAATGACTAAGGGGTAGAGTTTCACCCTTATTGAGAACCGGAGGTGATGTACCACTGTGCGTTGCCCAACTGTTCCTCAATGGCTTCGACAAGAGAATCCAGGATGCGCTCTACGTATTCTTCAACCGTGTGATCGATGTTCGGATTGACGTCAAATAAGGTGAAAAAGAGAATGTGAATGAAGCCTTGCTCGTCGTAAGCGTAGCCGAAATCAACTTCGGGATCCATGCATCGATCTTGCTTTGTTGAGATGAGGGGAGAAAATTCTTCTTGCTGTCCTTGTCGCCTTTCCTTGGCAGGAGAGAGCCTTCTTTCAAGAATCCAAGTGGGGGAAGGTAGGGAAAGGTGGTCGGCCAAGGGAGAGAGCCTTGGGAAATTTCAGTTTAGGTTAAGAGAGGTTTTGGAGGAGTTAGGGTTAGGGTTTTAGGAAGAAAGAATTCTAAAATCTGAAATTGATTTCAGATTTAAATTTTGGAGGGAGGTTAGGAATCAGGAATTTGAATTTAATTTCTAAATGAGGTGGGGGTTTAATGTGGAGAGAGAGAGGGAGATTGGAGAGAGAGAGAGAGGGAGATTGGAGAGAGGGGGCCGGCGGCTATAATGGGGTGTGGGGATTAATTGGGGAGGTATTAAGACCTTCCAAACAAGAGAACTTCTTATTAGGCAAGAGGATCCAATCAAATTTAATTTAAATTTGATTTGGGGTTTAGATAGGAAACTTTCCAAAAATAGATTAAGAGATTTAGGAAAGATTTTGAATTTCTACTTGATTGGATTTGAATTCAAAATCTATCCAAATTTTATTCAATCTAAATTTGGAAATAAGAAATTGAGAGGGAAAGGGCAAGGGGATGTAGGGCCAGCGGTGGGGCTTGGGTTTTGAAGTGGAGGCCGGAGGTGGGAGGGTCGGTGGGTTGTGGGGGAGGTGGAGGCTGTTTGGGGGGGGGGGGGGGGGGGCATAGGGGAAGAGGGGGACGGTGGTGGTGAAGGGAGGAGGGGAAAGAACTAGAACGATAAAAATCACGAACCCGACTTTTCAAGGTTGGTGGATGATGCGCGATTTTCCCTCTCCTAGGGATCTTTCTCCTTAGCTCTCAAACTCTCACATGAAAGTAGCATGTAGAAATTCTTTGATAATCCTTCATTAACCAACAAAAGAAAACAAGAAGGCTATAAATAGCCTTGATACAAAGGACTCAAAAGCAAAAAACACTAATGCCCTTAGGACTTACATATGACCTCCCTTAAGTAAGGGCATAAACGAAAAATGAAATAACACAAATACCACATAACTACTAAAAGTCAAAATACATGATATAACTCAAAAGTACATCGACTCAATCGTGGCCGTAGATCGTTTGCCACGTCACTGATAAACCTTCCAAGATCTGATGTTTGATCTGATGTCCCAATCAGAATTCCTTTGGATTGCACCATATCAAAATAGTGGGAGAGTAAAGGGCTTCGACATGAACAGTTGAATCTTAGTAGATCAACCAGAATTCCATAGTTGGAGAATACAATGTGAGTTTATAGATAAGCTTCAGCAGAAGGATGAAGTAGTATTAAAGATGAAGCCACTAGTGAGTGAGGGTTTAGGCCACCATTTGATTGGTTTTTAGTTCAAAGATCTTGAATATGGAGGGACAATACTTAAGGGTAGGAAATTATTTGTAGAGAGAGCCCACTCAACTAGTGAGCCCATCAAATAAAGGCATGGCTGTTTGGATGAGTAAGTTAATGTTTTCTTTAGTAATAAATCTAGCCTTACACATAACATTCCACATTGTGTAGCTAGTTTGATTGTTGAGAATTGAGTGGGTGTTTACATGGTATTATTGGGATTGAGAGAGAAAATTTTCACCATACTTTAACGTTTGATGTAGAGGAGATGCTTTCAAGTTTCTTCATACCAGACTATTGGTAGAGAGAGGATTGCATATCTTATCCCAAGCTTTCTGGTGCAAATTGTCCTTATGATCAGAAGACTCTCAAAACAATCGAGCAAATAGATTTTATATCTAAGGAGTTTCTTAAGGGGGGATAAGATACTCAATGGATAGATAAGGGTGTTGTTAAGAACATACTTGATGAGGGTAGTTCTACCTACTTGGAAGAGAAGTTTTTGTTTCCAACCATCAATGCGATATTGAATATTGGAAAGAATCTCACTAAAGAGATGAGTGCAAGCTTTGCCATATAATAGGGGACACCTAAGGTATTTGATAGGCTAAAGATTATGTGTCAAATTGTGACTTTAATGATGCTTTGCATTCTATCTTGAGAAAGGCTTAGAGTTGAAAGGAAATAACCTTTTGTGTGTTTCACTGATTGTTTAAGAGGGCTTGAACCAAAGAAGCATATGAATACTATGTATAGATCAACAACAACAACAACAACAACAACATGCCTTTATCCCACTACGTGAGGTCGGCTATATGAATCATTTTTCTTCATTGTGTCATGTTAAGAGTCAAGTTCTTATTTAAATCTAATCTAAGAAAGGTCATTTCTAATATTTTCTAACCAAATCTTTTTAGGTCTACTTCTACCTTTCTTAACATAAGCCAAATCTAATACATAAGCCAAATCTAATACATCTACCCTTCTAATTGGGTCATCGAAAGGCTATCATTTTATATGACTAAACTATCTAAGGCGACTCTCTCTAATCTTATCTTCCACTGGAGCTATTCCAACCTTTTTACGTGTATGCTCGTTTCATATTCTGTCTCTAAGAGTAAAACCACTCATCCATCTAAGCATCCTCATCTCTGCAATTCTTAACTTAATATTATGCTTCTTTTTTAATGACCAACATTATGTACCATAAATCATTGCAGGTCTCACCACCATCTTATAGAATTTTCCCTTAAGTTTGAGGGGGACTTTTCTATCATACAATAAGCCTGATGCATGGTCCACTTCAACCATCCAACTTGAATTCTACTAATAATATCCTAATCTATTTCACCATCACTCTGAACAATAGACCCAATATATCTAAAACGTATACTCTTATTAATGACTTGATCCCAAAGTCACAATCCCCCAACTAGATCTATTACTACTAAAATTACACTCAATATATTTTGTTTTAGATCTACTCAAATAAAAACCTTTAGACTCTAAGATTGACTTCCATAATTTAAGTATACCTTCAACTCTCTCTAGTCTTATCAACAAGAAGAATATCATCAGCAAAAATCATACTCCAGGGTACAACCTCTTGCAAATGTCTAGTGAGAACACCCATGACTAAAGCAAAAAGATACGGGCTTAAGGTTGATCCTTGATGTAATCCAACTGAAATAGGAAAATACTTTGTCAAACCACCTTGTGTTTGAACACAAGTAATGGCTCTTGCATACATATCCTTAATGACTTTAATATAAGCATTATTAACCTCTTTCTTTTCTAGAACTCTCCATAGCACTTCTCATGAAACTTTATCATATGCTTTCTCTAAATCAATAAATATCATATGTAGATCCTCCTTATTCTCTCCATACTTCTCCATCAAATCTCTCAGTAAATGTATAGCTTCCATAGTAGACCTACCCGGCATGAATCCAAATTGATTTTGAGAAACATTAGTATCACGTCGTAACCCATGCTCCATAACTCTCTCCCATAGTTTTAAAGTATGACAAATTAACTTAATTTATCTATAATTCACGCAATCTTATGCATCGCCTTTATTTTTAAAAATAGGAATCAACACACTCATTCTCCACTCATCTGACATCTTTTAAGTCTTCAAAATAATATTAAAAAGTTTAGTAAGCCAAGAACTTCCTTCATCTCCTGAACATTTTCACACATCTATTGGAATATCATCAGGTTCAACAGCTTTTCCACACTTCATTTTCTTTAAAGCCTTTCTAACTTTGGTTTTACTATTACGCCGATAAAAATAAAAATCTTTATTTTCATTTAAGGTGTTAAGGTCACTAAGGTCAATTGTATTCTCACAATATTCATTGAAAAATTTAGCAAAATATCTCATACACCTTTGTTGAATATCCTCTTATAATAAAAATACTTTTTGATCTTCATTCTTAATGTGTTTCACTTGAATTAAATCCTTACTACTCCCATATCTTTGTTTGGCTAACTTATACATTTATGTTTCTCCCTCCTTAGTAGCTAATCTATTATGTAAATCATTAAAAGCTAAGATCTTTGCATCGCAAGAGAAGCATAAAAAGTATTTTTCTTGTTTGATAGGATTATGAATCTACCATTATGATGTTTGAGATTTGATGAATCTAGTAGGAAGTGAAGGCAAATGTCTAAAGCACTTTCACGAGAAAGCATTGTGACACGTGGTCAAAGGACAGCCTTGTCTAGTTTTAGGATAATATTTTTGCCTGTTATTCTTCCTGTTAAAGCATCTTATCTTCATACATTCTATCTTCTCCAAAGTATAGAGCACTTCTTAATAATCCAATATATTTTCTTAAATATTTTCACCAAAAATTTAAACATTACTTATATGAAGCCAGCCATCTCCTTCATTCTACATTATCGCCCTATGTTAAGCATTAGATGTTTTCTTAATCAATATCTTGTGATTGTGGCATGCATCCAACCAATCCTTAAAGCCTATTCCTAGCCTTGTTGCCCCCCAATCCCTATTGCTGCTGCCTACCAATCCCCGTTTCCACACACCACTGTTGTAGTGAACATTCCTCGCTCATTCTCCATTTCCAATATTGTTCCTTTCCATAACTAGCCTGCCTTCCCCCACTGCTCGTTATCCACTCAAATAGCCTAGAAAACCACCACTTGCCATTGATAATGGTCAATAAAGCTGGTGTGAAACATACATGTGCACAAGAATTGATTTGGAAATTAATAACAATTTGAACTTTTGTTTTGCTAATAGAAAACTTATGTTTCACCAAGTGAGGATGTTGGAATTTGTTGTTAAAAGATTGAGTAAAAGTAAACAATTACAATGGAGATTAACGAGGCACTTGCAAGCAATTAACAAAAATAAGAAAGTAAACTAATGGCGATGACACAAGAATCCACGGCATAACATCAAGACGTTTTCACCTCGAGTTCCTTCTCTCTTACTTTGTAGTAGGTCTAGCGGAGAAGGGGTAGAAGCAATTCAAGTGATACCACCACGAGACAAGTGACGCGTAAGGTCTTGTTCGCCGGAGAAGTGGCCGGAGAAGTGGAGGAAGGTGGTCGGCCGGCGATGAGCCAATGTTCCTTTGGTCTTTGTTCGTTAATCGTCTCGGTGAGTTGAAAGAGTATGCGATCAACGTAGTCTTCTACCAAATCGTTGTGCTCCCAATTTGGATCAAAGAAAGGAGATAATAGAATATCAACTTCTCCTTGGTTGTTGTAGGCGAATCCGTGGTCGATCTCAGGATCGATCATCCATGACCATTGAAGCTCTCTTGGTGATGGTGCCTTGGGGAATCCGCCGGTTGGAAGGGGTAAAGAAGGGCGACAACGTGTAGTGGTGGGTGGAGAGGGAGAGGGGCGCGTAAGGCTAGGGTTAGAGAGGGGAAGGGTTTAGGAGAAAAGAGGAGGGAGTAATTTTGGAAAACCTGAAATTAATTTCAGATTTACTTAATGGGAGGGAGGGAATTAATTTTAATTTCAAATTAATCCATTAATGGGCTGGGGGGGGGGGGTTAAAGGAGGGGATTGGGGATCTTTAATTGTGATTTAACTTGAATTGGAGAGAGAAAACCAAGGGGGGAAGGGGGCCGGCCATGTAGAGAGGGGAGAGAGGGAGTTTTGCTTTAAGTAGGTGGGCCCCAAAGAATAATTAGGGATTTAAATCAAATCTGATTTTAATCTCATATTTAATTAAATAAGGAGGTTTCCAAATTTAAGTTTTAGGATTAAGAAAGTATTTGAATTTCAAATTTTAAGTTTGAAATCCAATTAGATAACTTTCCTAATTAACTAGAACTTATTTTAGGAAAGTGGATAATGGCCAAAGGGGTTTTTGATTTCAGATTTTGGCTAGGGGGATGGGGCCGGCGGGTTGGGCAAGGGGAAGGGGTGGCAGTTGGGAGGAGGCCGGCGGCTGGGTATAGGCAGCCGGCGGTTGGGAGGGTCAAGGGCGGCGGCTTGGTGTTGGGAAGGTGGAGGGATGGGTTTGGAGAGGAGAAGAGGATGGTGAGGGCGGCGGGTTGAGCTAGGGAAGAGGGTGGTGAATGAGATGACAACGAACAACAACAAACCGCGAACCTTGGAATCCACCAAAGGTTGACGGGTACTACGCTCACCCTCAAAAACTCACAAAGAGATCAAAACAAAAAGAAGAGAAATTCATTTATAATAATCATCAACCTATTACAAAGCATATGGCCACTATATATAGGCCTCCAACAAAAGCAAAGTACACGAATGCCCTTAAGGCTACAATAAGAAAACACTCCCCATAGGGGTAAACTCGGAAAACTGAAAAGTAAAATAAAATGCATTAAAAGTAAAGACTCTGAATCATAGCCGTCGATCTACGATTCCGTCCCCGGTACACGTGTCAGAATCTCTGAGCGATGTCCTCATCAAAAGCTTGTCATTCTTCTCAACAACAACAACAACAATAACAACATCAAGCCTTTGTCCCACTACGTGGGGTATGCCATAATTATTCGACAAGTTTTACGTTGGCTGTCGACTACCTAACGCAACCCTCTATTCTTCTCATCCAGGACTTTGGACTTGGCAACGACAGTGTTTGTACCAGATCAATTGTCATTCTTCTCAAATTAGACAAAATGTAGAGGGAGTTTATGAAATATTTTTAATATTGTAACCATGTTTACCATGATGAAAGTTTTGAAAGTGTCTTATATTTTGGTGCTGTATAGATATATGGTAAGTTTTCTATGGAAATATGAAAAGACCCTTATTTTATGATGCTTTAATGCAATGAAGTGCTTTTGTGCTTGTTATGTTGGCATATATATGAATTTCGTGAAGGATCTAGGCCAAAGCCTGAAAGTGACGTGCATGGTGATTGTAGTAGAGCATGTTCCCTGTTAACTCCTAATAGGGATATTAAAAATTAATTAACATGCTTTTGCATGCATATTTCTAGAAGAAAGAAACACATGAGGCATTTAACTTCAAATTCATTTTTGAACATGCATGCGCATTGAAGAACGATTTGAAAAGCTAATTCCTAAAATTTGGGGTAAATGTGCAACCTTCTACAAAGTTTGCAGACTATTATACGAGAATTTTAGGATATCACAGCATCTTGTTTATATAGTGGGCAATAAAACTTAAAAAACATGGAAGAAAGTCAATTAGGCTCCAGACATGTTTCCAAGTCATCAATAAAACTTGACCTTGTGGAGCCATGCTGTTCTCTTGCTTTACTATTGGTGGATCTACAGACATAACATCAAAACCATCCAAAAGATCATCATCAGTCTAAGAGTAATTGTAAGAGTATGATTTATATTTTGTTTTTTTAAGAAATCCCCCAATCTGATTTTTCTGCTAAGGGCAGATCAACATTTTAGGCCATATCATCTTCATCGCATTCTTTATTGTCTTTATCATCTATAATATGTAATCCCCCAAAAGTAAAGTTATGTTTTCAACAAGCGCATGGTTAGCCCGTGAATATTATTTTGGCTTAGTATGTGTTATGCTTGGTTTATGATTTAGGCACTAGCAGATGATGATTGGAAAATTGTTATCACTTGAGTTATTTGATTTATCTTTAGTTTAAAATAATCCTGTGCAGTTTTGCTATGAACCTATTTGATTGCTTTTTCTTTGTTGTTGTTTTGCATATTGATCAATTGATCTGGTATAAATTTCAGTGTCTTCACGAGACTAATGTGCCGAGCTGTGTGATTTTCTTAGCTGGAGAATAGATGTGCTGATTGTCACGACCCGGCCTGATAAGCTCGCAAAGGCGAGTCGGGAACAGACAGTCGTACAATTAATAGTAAAAACTAACTTTCATTCTAACATAAACTCTTACAATGTTCTTTCAAATATGACATAAAAGAGCCACTAAACCCCATATATATATTGTTTTCTACAAGTCTTCAATAACATTAAACACTTAACATGAACCACTCAATAAGTCAATGCAAAAATTCCCAAAGTTCATAAAACATATAATCTATGCCTCTCACACATGACACAAACTGAAAGAAAAAACCTGTCACTTCGTCCAGTCCTGCGATGATAAGTAAACTGCTTCTCTGCCATCAGTTCCTAGATGGTTCTCCTGAAAAAGAATCCTACAACTAGGGATGAGCTTACTTGCTCAGCAGGTAATGCATATTTCTCATAAAAATTTCATGAAACAACAATAAAATATTTTTACATGAAAAATAACCATCATGTGAAAACTTTAAATAATAACCACTACTGAATGAGTTCAAAACCTTTCTGAATAAAAGTCTTTTCATAACCTTTCCTCAAACATAAATTTTTCATATGCATAGAAAACAAATATAAATCTTATTATACATAGTATTTACTATAACACCCGTCTCGGAGGTACCCATAGAATTTGTACTGATGAGGTACACATTTTCATTGGCCATTCCTTTACCATTTGGTTCCGAAGAACCCCTTTACCATTGCTCCGTAGAGCCCTTTATCATTTTTGGATACTCCGCATCAACATGTACAGTTTCATATCATAAACTTATAAACTATTTTTTTCAGTCAATCTTATGCTTATAATAAAAACTATCATGATTCATAAATCCGAAGATTAACACATGAAAACCACGAATAAACCATAGCATGTAAGCTTATTAATATATTGAAAGAAAGAGACTTTACTAACAGGTTAATTTTCAAAACATAATTCATAAGTCACATAAACTTTGAAAACTAAAAAAATATGCATTGAATACAAAGAGTAGAGCAACATATAAAATTTTTACAAGAGATGAGTACCTACCTTAACAATAGCCAAACGAACTTCTACGACGTACGACGTCGCTTAGACACGTGACGCCCCTTTAACAATCAACACCTAAAATTATGCATAAGTCCAATGCCAACTTTACATTTCTTAATTGATTAATATTAAATATTCTTAATGCTTAATTAAAATTATTTAAAATTCATTTTACATTTTCGGATTTATTAAAATTCAAATTTTTGGAAACCTAAAATTTCCCTAATTCTCTTCCAAATGCATTCCAAAACATCCTTCTTACCTAAATAATAATTAGGGAATATTTATTGTTGGATTTTTCTTAAATTAAAATTAGGAAAAATGAAAAATCAAGTAAAACCCTAAATTTTACTATTAGAAACATTCCTAGAATGATTTGGAATCACATTTGTGAAAGCACTTCAAAGAAATTGACATTTGAAGGAAACCCTAATTTTTGCAAACTCAAAATTCTTGGGGAAAAATCTCATTTCTAGGTTTAGAATTATCCCTTCTACCTTCCCTAACAATATCCTAAAGAAATGTAAAGTTTTCATTAAACCCTAGAAATTTCTTCCTTAAGAAAACCATGTGGGGAATGGAGAAATGCTTAAATAAATCATACCTTCTTCTTCTCCTTAGTCTCCTCTACGATTTTCCCCAAGGTTGGCCGCTAGAAACCGCCGCCGGAGCCGTGCCCGAGGTCCTCCCGTCGCCTTGCGTCCGCCTCCTCCCTTCTCTCGTATTCGGCCGCACGAATAGCATGGGGACTTAGGCTACCAACTAAGAGGTCTTGGGTTTGAGTCTTGTGTATGCAATGTGTATGTGAGTCTGCCTTAATTGGTCTAAATGTCCCCCTCCCCCTTTTCCAAAAAAAAAAAAAAAGAAATTTGGATTATTTCTAAAAAGAAAAAAAAAATTTGGATTATTTCAGCATTTTATAATGCTTTAATTTATTAAAGTGCTGTTGCATTTATGTTGGCACGAATTTGAATTTCTGTAAGGATCTATGTTAGAACATGGAAAGTTAACTTGCAGGATGATTTTTTTAGAGCAAGTATGGGTTCTAACTCATAATGGCGAAATAAAAAATTGCTTTACATGAATTTTGCATGCACAACATGTAGAAGAAAGAAATGTTGGATTAGCTAAAATTAGAATGAAAGGAATAGGTAGGAAAATGGTAAATCATAGTTAAATTTTTAAAAGCGAGAAAAAGATCTATATTTAAATCCAATTCATCAATTAACAGGAATACTCAATAAAGAAGGATTTAAAAAGCTAATTTCTAGAATTTAAGGATAAATGATTACTTTGTAGTTTTCTACAAATTTTATAGGACCATTATATTATGATTTTAGGGTGTCACGACACCTTGTTTATGTATCAGTAAATAAAGATGAAAGATATGGGAAGAAATTCAATTATGATCCAAACATGGTTCCAAGTTGTCGATAAATCTTGACCATGTTGGAGCCATTTCATTTTGTTGCTTTATCTTTGGTGTATCTGCATACGCATTATCAAAACCATCTGGAAGTTTGTCATCGTGCCAAAAGTAATTGGAAGAGTTTGAGTTATATTTTGTTCTTTTTAAGGAAGCCCCCAGTATAGTTTGTTTGCTAATGGCAAATCTACATTTTTGAGTCATGTTCTTTTCATTGCAAACTTCATTTATATTATTTTCTATGATGATCAGTAATCCCCTAGAGTTATAGTTGTTGCTTCTAATGAGTCTTGCAAGATCAAATTTAAGATGTTATGGTCTCTATTGAAAAAATATTCTGATTAAACTTTAATGGAATTAGTGATTTGATAACAAGTATTATTGTTTTTTATTTTATAATCCCAAATATTCTGATCAAGGCAAATGATGATGATTATACAAGGACTTACCACTCTAAATGCAACTTGTAATTGCTTAAAAATGTTTATGAATACTTAACTATGTGTCAAATTCAAACTGATGTGCTACCTAATTTAGAAGCTCTATTTCACAGCGTGCCATTATTCATTTGGTTGGTGGTCTTACCTTCAGTTTCTCTTGTGTGCTATATTTCATACGCTTGGGTGCCTTGGAGAGCTAGAGATCTGCTTTTGTTATTTGAGTTCAATCGTGCATGATTAATTGCATTTCTTATGTGGATTAAACCGTGCATACTAGGAAACTTTGAGTAGTTATTATGTAAATTAATGAGGCTGATTCGGTTAGGCTACTTCTTAAATTGATTGCCTTCTGATAAACTATCGGATGGATTAGTTTTGCTATATGGGTCTTAGGAAATAGTTTTGCTATTTATAATTATTATGTTCTTTCTTTTCTGTTGTCTGTTTTGCTTTTCATGTCTTCCTGATCATGACATTCTTACTGCTTAATGTGTTGTGATTTAGGCAGTAGCATATGATGAAATGGAATATTGCTTTTGTGGGAGTTATTTGATTTATCTTCAGTTTAAAAGTATCCACTTTTTTCTATGAACCTATTTGCTTGCTTTTTCTTATTGTTGTTTTGCATATTGATCCATTGGTCTGCTATAAATTGCAGGGTCTACGAGACTAATGTGCTCAACTGTGTGATATTCTTATCTGGAGGATATATATGCTGACTATCGAAAGTATATTTATACGTCTGAAGTTCAACTAGCAGTTTTTTGTTTTTACTTTATAAAATCACCAAAACAGCCAGTTTTTCAGGCTTACTGAAGTTCCATAACCACTTTTCTGACCACTTGTTATCCTAAGTCATCTTTTGGGAATTGCACACTGGATCTGATATGCAGTCTTAAGGATATGCTGCACAGTCGGCTCTCCTAGGCTGCCATACACCAAGTGGACAGCCAGAAGAGTGTCTCACATTTTAATCCCATGCTGATGTCATCTGCATCCATCCAATTTTCTTTCTTTCGTTGGAATGCCTTCATGGTTTTGCTGCTATCGACATCCATACCCATCCTTTTTCATACCCAAATCAGTTACTGAAAACTTGAAATTCTGCATTTTAATGTCGGGATATTAGGTTGTAAACAGACTAGATGAAAACCAGGATTGATCTAGATATCGTCAATTTTATGCCTTTGCTCTAGTGAAAAATATATTATTTGGTGGATCAAAATTTTTTTTGATATCAAGAAAGGGCATATTAGTTTAAAAATCAATATATTTTAATATTTATAATACATAATAGCTAATAACATATCAGTTAAAAGTAATTGTGCCAATGAAAAAAAAATCTATAATATGCATCAGTTTAGAGGTTGTTATTTGGCAAATCTCTTTGTAAAAAGGCATATTGAAAATTAAAATTATCTCAAGGAGAGCAGGGGATCCAGAAAGGGAGGGATGGGGAGGTATTGAGAGTGGGTTGGGAAGGGGGAAGGGAGAAGGGAGGGAGGGAGGGAGGGAGGGAGGGAGGTGGTGTGGATTGGATTGAACATCAATGATTATAATAATGATGATAATAAAGTGTTGTGACCATCTCATTTTGTTTCAGAAGAAATCTATATAATGTTATGACCATTTTATTTGAATGTAGAAGAAATACACAACAGTTGTAATCTCCATGTTAAGATCTGATTGAATTAGTAGAGTAGTGTGAAAAGTTCATTTATCTATTTATATCCCCACTTTGCTTAAGCTTTCCATTTTGAAGCATTTGTTGTTGGTTGCTAAACATCTTACCTCTTCCTTTCGTATTTGCTACTGCTGTACCCTGAACATCTATTAACTTACCATATGAACTTTTACTTTCATATCAGCTGTTTTTGGACAGTGCAGCCTCTTACTATGGATGTAATCTGGAAAATTTCCAAAGCTCCTGTAAAATATTATGTTCAAGATGGAAGAGTTAAACCTTTTTGATATGCTGTCATTGTATCCTTTTTAATTATCATCCTCCCTCTTCTCTTACTCATCATCTTTCCCTTGTTGCAAGAAAGCATGTCCTCCCTCTCATTTACCACCTTCAATTCCTAAGCGCATTCCAGCACACCAACTGGTAACATGCACACAAGCACCTTTCCCTCTCTGTCCAACCTCACCATTCCGCACTGCATGCTCGCTCTCACATGTGCATCAAAACATGCGAACCGCATTCATTGGTTACTGTGCACTCAATAAGGATTCCCATCTTTTTACTGGATTAAGAAGTTATGATGAAATTATATGACAAAATCTAACTAACAGGGCTGTTTATTAGCTCATATGTTAATTTATGCACAAATTTTCAATTTTCGTTTATTTATTCCTTTTTTAATGCAATAGATGGATCCAAGGAAAAATTTGGCCAATTTTCTCATTTCCTATTCCATTTTAAAGGACTTTTTGACGTCTCCCTTGCACCTTTAATTCGTGCAAGTAAAATTCTAATGCTTGAGCTTCTGCCAAGTATATATAAATCCTACTGGTGTGTTATAATTCAATTTGCTTTCATATTCATGAATTTGATTTGGAACACTTTCTTTTCTAATTTAATTTTCATGGTTGTATTAGTTCATCTGTTCTTACGGATGCACCCCCCCCCCCACTGACCCACCTTCTCCATCCCTCCCTTTTTATTAGGCGCATATGAGAAAGGTGCGTAAGGTGCATCCAACCAATCAGCATCCAGCTTGTGGCATCTGTGCACTGTTGTACTTCAATTATCTACATATTCCTGATTGGCTGGGTACACCTTCGGCACAAAATAATTTTTCTTATTGAGAAGCGGGTTTGATTTTATTTTAGGGGGCTTGGGATATGGATTTGTTATGCAATCAAGAATTGTTAATCTATGTTTTCTTTATTTTTCTATGTTTTGGACTCTTTGTAATGGACTCTTATATATATATTTTTAATTTGCAATATCCTATGATGGAAAATAACCTGTGATCATGCTTGAGTTTGGTGCTCTTAGGAAGCTTCACTCCTTTGGTTTCCACTTGTGTTGATCTAGCTTCTTTGGTGGTTAGTTGGGTTTTTATTTTGGGCTGTTTTGCTTATTGGTCTTGGCCTAACTCTTTCCCTATGCTGGCTATTTTTTCCTATGCTGCTGTTCCGTTTTTCCCTGTTGCTGGCTGTTCGGTTTCCACCTTGTTGTTTTCCTATACCAAGTGCATTAACTCCTCATTAAATGGGCTAACTTGAGAGACTTTTATTGGCTGTTTGGGTGGCATAATTAAGTGAGGAATTTATGGCCATTTCCCCCATTCTCCTATATATGTGAGCTGTTTTGCTGCTGGAAGGGGTTGGTTGTTATTGTTGCTGGCTTGCAAGCTATCCTCTTCTACCTTCATTCTTTTATTTGGTCTAGGTTTTCTATCTACTCTTCTCTCCACGGTTCCCATTCCACCTGTATCTTTCTTCTCCAAATATTGTGAGTTTCAAGGTGTTGTTGTGCCCTGTTTGTTGGTATTTGTCAGAGGAGTGCCGACTTAAGCTGGATCAAAATTTTTGTGGTGAACCACTAGTTTGTCCTTTCTTTTGAGCACCTTCCCTATTTTGGGTTTTGCATGTGAGGTGACATTTCTAGGTTATTCTCAGGGTAGTTAGTTTTAAGTTTTAGTTTGTTTCTTTGCAAGATTTCCTAATTATTTACTTATGTCTATTTACTATTAAGTTTCATTCAGTTGGTGTTGGTTTATGTTTTATTGAAAGGAAGTGTCTTGTTGCATTCCTAGTATTCTCCTACTTGGCTATAGAACTTAGGTTGCATCAATTTGGCCATGTGGTTTCCTTTGGTTCAACTGTCTCTGGTTGTGGTGTTTAAGACAACATTTTGCTTGTGTGATTGCTCTGCTTCAAAATTTGCATTGTTAATGTCCAAGTCTGTACAGTCAAAAAAATTATTTCCGCTATTACTGTAATTCTATTTATTGTTTTTTATTTGCTATTAATAAAGTTTCAAACTTGCTCATCCATTACTAGTTCAGCAAAAGCCTCCAGATTTTATCATTCTATGATGATACGGTGAATGGCATTCGATCATTGTAGCTCCTCATGTTATTTTCTTGATGAAATCGCTGTTCTGAATCTTATGAATGTTCATTTACTATGGAGCATAGAATTCCAAGGGCCCATTGCTTATGCTGAAATGGCATAATTATGTCGGCTTTTCAGAAGATTCTTGGATAGCAGCTGCTTATGATAGTTGGTAAGGAAAAAACAACAGTGAAAGTTGATTTTTGTTATATTGTTATGCCATATAATTCTGCTATCCTGATTGTGTTCTTGTTTATCTGAGACTAGAATGGCTATTATTTGAAGTGGGAAGACTTTTTCTAGTTTGTAGTAGAAAATAGATGGTTTGGCTATTTTTTTAGTATTCATACTTTGCTAATAATTCTTGGTGTTTCTTTCCTTCAGTTTAAAAAGCTGCATTTGATTTTTTTTTTCTCTCTTTCTTATCAGACTTCGGAGTTCACTTTGGCTCCAGTTTAAGCCTCATCACATAGCTGCTGGATCAGTATTTCTTGCTGCAAAATTCCTCAAATTTGATCTAACATTTTATCAGCACATTTGGCAAGAATTCCAGACAACAGCACCTGTTCTTGAAGGTCAGTGCTACTATTTTTTTTTATCTTTTATTGTTTGCTACTGCTAACATTTTATTTTTTTGATATTAATATTGCAGATGTTGTTCAGCAACTTATGGAACTATTGTAAGAATAGTATGTATGTCTACACTTGCTATTAATTTTAGGTTTGTCTTTAGAAAATACCACATTCTTTCTGTATCTTATAAATTATAAATGTCAAAAATATACACAGATTTTTATCAAGCAATATCTATCAATTCATGTCACATTTGAAGCTTTATATATAGCAGAATGAAATGACCTAGCTGGAGCTTATTAGTGAGCCAACTCCCACCTAGGTTGAAACCTTTCCATCTATACTATTAATCAAAAATAGAGAGACAAGCTGATTCATGAGTCAGCTTTGGCTTGACTAAGCTTGAAGCTCTTAAACTATAGCCTACAATAGAGAGTTGAGTTGATTCATGAGTCGGCTCAGATTCAGATCCATAAATGATTTGCGAGCCGGTTTCGGTGAGCTAATACTTTTACTCTTTTTTATCTTCATGATCAAAGAGTTAACACTTTTTTTTACTTTGTCAATCCCGATCAATTTATGAAAGAATCATGAAGACCCAATCTAATCCTAAGTCGCGTGGATCAAGGACCTATTCTTTTATTGATCTTAAGTCTTTGTAGATGATCTGTAATGGCAAAGGAAAAAGTACAAAATTTAACTGTTGAACTTTTGAATGATTTCATAAATCTTAGCACTCCAATGAAGAGTGCCTTTACATCTTAGAGTAATTTATTTAAAATAACCTTTCAAATAGGCAAAATACTCCACAAAAATTAAAATTATTATTGGTCAATTCCAAATAGAAACATGGATCATAATAAATTTGAATTGAGCTCATTTTCAAGAAAATTTAAGCCCATTTATATTTATATTCACTTTTTAAATTTAAATTGTTTTATCAAGCATTATTTAATCTTAAATAAAAAATGGATGTAAATTTAAAATTTATTGATTTAAATAGAATTAAAATTATTATTATCATTATTATTTTAAACTTATCTTTGTGGACCCATATTACACAATTAGAAATGAGAAATTTAACTTTATATGACTCATAATACATAAAATAAAAAATATATATATATCCACAATTTATTTGCATTAAGAAAAATACCTCAAAATTCATTTTTGGACAAAAAATACCTCTATTTTTGAACCACGAAGCACTTATTGTTTGTTGTGACCAACATTAATTCAAATAAGTTTCATATAAGGTTTAATTGTACCATAAAGTAAAAAAGTTTAAGATCATTTATGAAACTTATTGTTCAAATATCTAATAAAACCTTAGCAGTTTATTCGAATACATGGATTAATTATGATTTTAAAATAGACCAAATATGGCTGGAAGAAGGTACAAATACTATTTGAATAAGCTTCAAATATTATTCGAATAAAGTTCCAATAGTTACAATAGTGGATGATAAATCCATTTATGCCATATATGATGAAAACTATATGAATCATTTTTCTCCACTATCTATTAAGAGTCAAATTCTCATTTAAATCTAATAAAAAAATTTAATTATATGTTTGCGATAACTTTCTTATTGCTTTCTAAAACACCTTTCTAATATAAAAAAAAATTATTTAAAAAAAAATTGTACTAAAAAATTACTTTTAAAAACAGTAAGAAAGCCATCCCAAACAAAATCTAAATTTATGCTAAATAATTACATTATAGATATTTAATGAATAAAATTAATCACAGCCAACCAGCTACATTCATCTTAAATATGAAAAGCAACTATAATAATTGAAAAAACTAATAGAATATTCAATAATTATTTGGTGGCCAGAATTGAGTAACTTTACTGAAATACTAAAATGTTTTCTATTAATATAACAGCCAAAATAAATAAAAGAGCGTTCAAAAGTTGTCATCTTCCCTAGTTATAAAAGACCTGTAGATGTAATAATACTTACAGAGTTACAGGGCGAGGTTACAGAACTTTATTTTACCCGCAAGGAGTGAGCTTCTTGTTTCCGGCGCCTCGAGGGTGGTCGTCCTTCCAATCATCCCATGCTCGCGCCTTCTCCTGAGCCTCATCGTCATCCTCGTCGTCATTTTCTCGGTGATTCCTATCCTTGTGCCAGGAAGAGTTAGCCTCCTCCATGAGCTTTGTATTCCTTTCCTGCCACTTGTTCATAATCTCCATTTCTCTTAAACCAGCTTCTTCTATGCTCATGGTGGGCAACCTATCAATCCAACAAACAGTACATAGCCAGAACTCAGAAGGGCTAATGAGCTACAGTTTCAAAGGGCAAAACTAATATTGCTTCCAAATTGCCTAACTTTACTTGAAAAAACAACAATGCAAATGATGAAATCAGGCCTTGTTTTGATAGAGAACCCCGTAAATAAGCAGTAATTTAAACATGCCTTGTGATAAGAGGAGATAGTGAAAAAATTAAGGACAGCAGCGGTAGCAATTTTTACAAACCTACAGTGTAAGTAATAAAAAAATGAGAAAGAAACAGGCTTAACAGCAGCATTGGAAACAAGGAATTGTAAGGTTTACAGCGCAGTGGACTAAGTGTTGTGTTCTGATTTTTCTCTTGGTTCAGATCAAATGGAGCTGATTTTTTGTCGAAGACTTTCTATAGAGTAAGAACCATTACTCAGCTTCATACAAAAGAGAATTCTCATCATCTGTGGATTCCTCACATTCTCACCAAACAGAAAAATGCTATACTTATTTTTTGAAAAATGCTACAAAACAAATCCATGTCAACGTGGACCTCTTTTGATTGGAGAGAAAGAGTGAGCCCCACAACAGTCCAAATTACAGAGAGTTGCATAGGTTCATTACATAAAACTAAATGAATTTAGGAGCATATGCATTTGCAGAATCAATCCTAAGTTTTTTGATAATACATATATTCTCACCAGAAAGCATGATTAGATAAACATGATCATTTTCCTTGTTAACATTAGCAAATAAAACTAAGTTTTAAATTTAGAGAGTGGCGGGGTCTGGACTATAAAATCTATTTGTCAAATTTGTATCAATTTTCTTCAACGTTTCAGCTCACCTCATTTTTATTCATGTGGGAGAATGGAGGATACGTCAATTCCCATAAGGAGACATCTACAGTTCTTACAGAACTTAAAAACATAATAACTAGAAGCATGCATCAAAAGGTACAAATCAAGAGTATGATTGTATACTCCTATAGACCAGATCTTTGAACCACGTTGTAGCCAACTTGAACCAGTAACTTGGCATTGTAGTCCTTTTATACAAACAAATTTTATTTGAAGCAGCATGGAAAATGTACAGAAGCAATTCCAAGCTCACAGAGTGAGGGAAGCCATACAAACCAGGTTTAGCTTATAATTGAGAAGTCACTGAAGGACAGTTGATTTACTTTACAAAGAAAGCTTCCAAATTATACCAAATGCAAGTTTTGTTTTTGATCGGCCTAAGTAAAGATTCCTCACAACTAAGGCCCAATGGGCTCTTGGGAATTATTTGGGAGCATATTTTGACAAATGTATCATTACTCCAAGTCATATAGGCGTGGTCTAGAACAATTTATAAAGCATCTCACTTTGCAAAGTCAAGTGATATTCTAAAGAAGAAAATTATCAGCTTGATGAACAATTTTTTATTAATCAATCGATATGCCAATATGTTTATTTACCAGTCATAGAAGCAGATAGAAACCGTAAAACGCAATCAGTTATTAAGTTATGAATATGGTAGAACAGAACAATGAGGATGGAAAATAGTCAACAAAAACATTAGCATTTCATACCTGTAACCAGGCTGGAAGACTTGTGCTGCCATTCTCTCTCTCTCACTAGTTAATTTTCCACCAATTAAGCTAGCAGGTCCAAATATAAGAGGCTGGTGTTTGTGCTCATGTACTTCTGACGCCTTTGCTCTCCCTTCAATAACATCTTGTGCAAAAGTTGCACAAGTGATAGGTTGGGAAGGTTTCAGGAAAGGAGCTCGACTAGCAGCAGTCTTGTGCCACATTTCAGCTTTTTGGGTACGCTCATCCAGTACTTCTCGAGCAAAATCATCATTACCTGCCTAAAATTCAGATAAATCAGAAATAATGAAGCAATAAATTAAGAAAAAAAATAGTAATAAGAGGGCAATCATGTTTCATGTTGTCATATAAAAGAAAAACAATAATAGCAACTATTTTGCGGAACATTTCCAACCCTCTAAGGCTAACAAACATGCCAGGTCTAGATGAACATGACAACAAAGACGTGAACTATGAGGCAAAGAGACTGTAAAACAGATCAGGTGATCAACACTACTTGCATTGGACCAAGGCAAGGCTTTTGAGGTAAGAAAAGACCATGATCAAACTTGAGAAAAGAAATATTATGTGAACATTACAATCACTCCAGTCAGTTATATCATTTTTTTTCTTAAAAAATTGGTAACAAAAGTTCAACACAAAATAAGGACAACAATCATAGCAGAGTAGATTCAAGTCTCAGCAAAAGGAGCCAATCAAATGGTTGCAACAACACATGTTGGCAATGTGGCATGACTGCCCACATGAAAAAAAGCATTGCCCACAAGACGGGAGGACAGGTTTCAAAATAGGTGGACTCTCTGAATATTATATTGGAAGAGATCTACGATGAATTGATCCTTAGTGAGAGTGGTATGAAAGGGACAAGTATCTTAGACTCAGGCTTTTCATTTCAATCTACTCCAAATAAACAGTTTAGTTAAATTGTTGGAGTTTGTGAGCAGGTTCATCTTATTAATGGTGACCTGAACATTGTGGAAGTTGGTGAAGATTAGCAATAGGACTACATGAAACCTTTATAATGTAAGGCATGTTTCTGGCTTAAAGAAGAAATTGATCTCCATTGAAAAATTGGGTGAAGAATGTCTCAGCCTTATGCAATAGTTCCTAGAAGGTGATGAAGAGTGCAATGGTGATAGTATGAGGAAGTACAGACAACACCTAGAGCATGGAAGGGAAACATAAGAACAGTGGGAGCCATTGTGAAATCAAGTGTTAGAGATTATAGTGGTGCAATGAGAGATGAATTTCTCTTAAGTGGGAGCTTCCAAAAGCCATAAGAGCATTACAAGGCAAATGACATTTCAAGATCAAAGAGAAGATAATAAGATAAGGACTGTGATAAAAAATAAAAAAAAAAGATAAGGACTGTGGTAATAATTGACAAGTTTGTCACCAATGGACTGAGGTAGCACAAAGTCTCAATCGAACTCCTAGGTTGATTGAGAAGGGGAAGCCGCATATAGATGATTTCTCTCTAATGATTGTATATAAAAAATTAATATCTAATTGAGAGATTGTTAAATGTATTTGTTTTCCTTAAATATATCTTCGAATGAAGCCTTTAAATCTAAGTAAATTTCATGAAGTTTTCAAATATTTAGATTATGGCAAACTTTTTGCAAAAAAAAAAAATGTCATTCTAATAATTGTAATCAATCTTAGCCAAGCTATCTTATTCTATCTTCACCGCCTCTTCCAGATCATAAAAGGAATAGATGGCGATGTTGAAAGGCCTTAGCATATACAAATGAAGCGTCTTCTTGTTGACCTATAAGCAACGAACTGGACCCAACATACACACTCGACCGGCTCCACCTCAGTCACGATCACCCACGTTCGCTAAAACTACTCCCACGACCGCGAATAACCGCACATTAACGACACAAATGCGACTCCTCTCATTTCCTATCGCTCACGCTCTCAGAACCGAAAAGAGACACACACAGACAGGAATACAGAGACACGAAAGGAAGTTTCAAGATTTACCTCTCTTTGTCTCTCGATCATCTTCTTCAACCGGAAGCAAAGCTCGTCCATTTTCTTCCTCCCGCCAACGCTTGAAGCCCTAGTTGGCCGCCTCTTCACCGACTCAGTCGACCAAGCCGCCTCCCGCCTTCGACACGAACCCCGCCAACTCCTGCAAGCCCGACCAAGGACGCCGGACCTCCTCCTTCACGTGAGCCCAAAGCCGACTCGACTCTGGCTTCAACTCCTCCTCCGGCGTGACCACCGACCCAACGCCCGTGAGCTCCAAGCCCGTCGACGCCATTCGTGCGTGCCCTAGCCCGATCGGGCTCCGCCTCCATCCCTGTCCCGATCCCATCTCTGTTTTTTTTTTATATATAATATAATATATCTATATTATATTATATATAAGTATGATATTATATAATACAATGTTATAATATAATATCATATTATCTATAACATAATATATATTGAAATATAATATTATATAATAGTATATGATATTATGTATATATATATATATATAATATTATATATGTGTTATATAATATAATATAATATAATATAATATAATAATATTAAATTGTTATTATTATTATTATATAATATTATATGTATATAAAATAAGATAAAATAAATCAAAAAAAGAGAGAGAAAGGGATCTCCAATCAAGCAACAACAGGAAACTTGCAACAAAACTCCGGCAATCAACGAATCGTCCTCAACCACTCGATCTGCGTCCAATCTTTTGCAACCACTAGATCTTGGCAACAAATTATCGGCAATCTTCGTCAACCAGAGCTTCTGAAGACCAATTCCCGGGCCCGACAACGCCCCGAAGATCCCGGCCGTTGACTATCTTTCCTGCCGGGTGGACTTGAAAGGGCAAATGCCCTCCTTACCTCCCGGCGCCGGGGAGGGGACGCCGAAAGGCTGCCGAAATTTCCTCAAAAATTTGGGACTTAGCCAAATTTTTGGGAAAATTGAAAAATACTCAAATGATCGTTTAATTTAAAAATAATTATAAATATTAATTAATTTGATAAATTAAATGACAAAAAGAAAGAAAGGGACCGTCAAATCAACACATCGACAACAAAACCTCCGGCAACCAACGATCGTCACAAGTACCTTCCGAAGATCAATTCCGGGGCCCGACAACGCCCCGAAGCCCTCGGCCGTTGACTATCTTTCCGGCCGAGCGGACTTGAAAGGGCAAATGCCCTCCTTACCTCCCGGCGCCGGGGAGGGGACGCCGGAAGGCTGCCAAAATTTTCTGTGAATAACAAGGGACTTGGACAGAAAATTTGGGAATTGATTTGGACCTAATTTAAACATAAAATCAATTCTAAATCAAATTCGATCAAATAATTTTAAACTTGGACTCAAACTCGTACTTGAACCAGACTTGCACTCAACACGACTATAAGAAATTAAACTTTAATGAGTCACTTGAAAATTAGTGATGAATACAGCTTATGAGTACACTGCAAGCAACTGTGGTGGATATGCTCTAATATAATAGTCCCTTATAAGTGAAGAATATCAATTTGTTATAAACACGATACTCCACACTATCATTCTCTTTCTTTGAACAATTTTGTTGAGAATAAATGAGCATCTCAATTCTCAAAGCAACTCTGTGTTAGATTGCTAAGGTTACCTATTGAAACTAAGCATCAAGGGATTCCTAGCCATGTTAGGAAGGTTTGGTCCATATCCTTTAACATAAAGTTTCCAATGAATGTTGTGCTAGGAAGGATAAGATGAACTTGTAATGAATACTCATTTGGAGATTTTCATAGAGTTAGTTTACAAAGGAAGGCTACAATGAGGCTCGTAGTGTGAAAAGTCTTAATCACACGTATGCTCTTCCTTGTTTTAAATTTGCTTATAGAAGTCAAAGAACTAGTTCTCCAAAACGTACATTCGCATTTAACTACATGACTTTTATATATAAAAATGGGTCAAAGAATATGTGAGTATATATATACAAGAGTTATTCTATTGTCCATCATATCTACCTGAAATTTTCCCGTCAATAATTTTAGGGAGGTATATTCAAAGAGTTATGTCAAAGCTATGAGATGTCTTTTTTGACTCGAATACACTAAACTACTCATATGCTATTAACATCTTAATAAAAGGCTTATGTGGCCTCTTTTCAACACTCTTGTATGATAACTACCCATCATTTCATTGGAAGGCATATCATCAATGATAAGGAGAAGAAGCAATGAATTTATAGTATACTCAACTGATCTATAAGGGATAACGGAAGATTCATATCAACCAATATAGTTCATTTACAAGCAAGAACATGATCTTCTAATGTCTATTGGATAAACCTCCCTTACAAGATATAGTAGATAATATGACAAGCTTGAATAAATTAAACAATACATCTTCTACTCCAACGCCACCGGATCCACAACATGTGTGCAAGCGGACAGAAGGCGTTAGTAGGCCCTCTTAAATGAAAATTTGGGCTTCTAAATAAAATCACTTGCTTAAATGGATCATATTTAAATATTTTAAAATACCCCTTATGTATTAGATATGACCCCTTAAACTGAAACACAATACCCCTGCATGTGCTCCGGTCAACGTATTAAAGTTACAAATACAAATGTCCGAGAATGCTGCGCAGGGTCAAATGCTATCACCCGCATGTGCTCCGACCACCGCATACGATTTCAAAATCTATTGGTCTGAGAATGCTGCGCGGGTCTAAATTCAAGTCTTATCCTCCTCCTCAAAAGGACTGGAGTCGAGATGACTTGAACTACAAAATGCCTCCCAAAATCCTACGAAAACACTAGTGATTTTAACGTCACCCCGATGATGGCCGTGTTGACAGAAAATCTCAACCGGAGGGGTCAAGTCTCAAATCAAACAAAATTCCAAATCTCTGAAATAAAATCTATCACTTAAAAATTTAAAACTAAAAATCATCCACCTCCCGCAATCGTTTGTCGGGGGTGATAAATTTGAAATTAACCTCAGCTCACAAAGAGCGAATGCATGTCGGGTGTATCTTTATGATTCATCCTCAAATAGTCTCTTGCCAATAGGGACGTGGCACGTGCCCTCTGATCGGGTGGTTTTGCTACAAAATGGCACCATTATATTACGATCATGGCCAAAGCCCGTATGTTCCCTAACGGCGTCAAACCCTTGAGTTATGAATCATAGGGTATATCTGATAGGCACAAAGCCCTCTGTCAGCTAAGGTAGATTCAGATATATTCCCTTAGACAAACACCAACCCAGGTCTATAAGGTATTCTTGGACGAAGCAACCCATGGCTGTCGATAAGGTACCTTCTATCAGGTTGGGTCGACTACCTCCTCTGACTAAGTAGACCAGAGATTATGACAGCCCGGGACGACGGAACCATGGGATCTTGATCGGGCTCGTCTTCATTCCCCCCACCACCAGTTTTAAGTTCGTGGTGATAATTTCTAAATCATGAATTCAAATGTCAAATTCAAACCCTAAATTTGTTGCTATTATATACTGGATTTAAGATCCATGAGATCACTTTAACAACTAGTCTTAATCGAAAGTTCTCTCATGTTATCGGGAGGGGTAATTAACTATAGGGGCTTGCGCCTATAGGAAACTAGAACTCAGATCAAAAAGTCCTCACAAATTGAGGGCGAAATCTCTGGGTAGTGTCTTATCTAAAACCCAATTTGCCTTCTGAAAATTCACCTGGAACCTAATCTCATTAAAACTCTTCGCCATCATCACTATCAAACAAGGAAAATAGACTGATGGCGCGGAGAGGCCGGGAGCGCATGAATGGAATTTTCGGAGCCCACACTTCTTGCATAGTATAGAGAAGGCAGGTTGTAGCGCTCCTCAGGTTCTAGATGCAACACCAATTGAGGCCAAAAAGCATCCAAATTGAATAGATAGTAAGACTACTAGGTGGTCAGCACTAGGTGACTAGTGATTATTTGAGGAAATTGTAAGGAAACACTTGAAGATCTCAAGTAAAACCTAATGATTTTAACAAAAACAACGACAACGATCAACCAATCCAAAGGAAAAACCGGAAAAATAGTAGTTTTTATTGGAACAATCAAACTAACAGAAGGAAAATAATAAGATACAATTAATCCTCTATTCGAGAGGAGGATCTATCTCTCCCAAATCTCTAGATGCCGCTTGAGCCCAAAAACCTAAGAGATCTCAAATTTAAGCCAAATTCAAGATGCCCTAACCCTAGGAAAACAAACTATTTAATGCATATAGTCCAAAAGAAAATCTCTAAACAGTCCCTACATTTAAATTTCCCTCCTAACTCCCTCAAAAAACCTTCCTTAATAGCTCTTTTGGTCTCGGTGGTTCGATCGACACGTACATGAGGCTGAGGATTTCCGTCTCTATTGCCCGTAAGCCGGTCCCGTATGGACCGGTCTAACAATACTCCCCTCCCAAAGACCCACCTTGTCCGCAAGGTGGAAAGACGCCACCCACCTCCATTCCCTCGTCATAAAAAATGGTAAGAACCTGAGGAGTTCGGTCCTTATACCTGTGCCCCAGAGTATACCTCTCGTCACACTTGAAACAGAGCCCCTTCGCCCTCTTCTGCTGTAATTCCATTTCTGTGAGCTTCTTGAAGTTGTCCCCACGTCTTCCTTCTGCTATCTTTTCCTTCGAAGTCCCTCGAAGAGTATCTGGTGTTGGCTCCTTAGATGCCAATAAGGTGGTGGTCTTCCTGTACGAGCCTACTGAGCTGCTGCCTCCCGTTTCTCTCTCTATATGCCTCTGATCCTCCACCAACTGAGCTAGCTCCATAGCCTCTCCCAAGTCACAATGCCTCATCACTCTAATTGCCGCCCGGATCTCTGATTTCAGTCCCTTCATGAAGTTCCCCTCTAGCACGGTCCCAGCAAGATGGTCTAATCGGCTAGCAATGTACTCAAACCTCTCCTGGTACTCTATTACTGAATCATCTTGTGTCAAGGCAAAGAACTTCTCGTAGAAGTCTCCTCCTCTGCTGATTCAGAATCGTTCTAACAAGCAATCCTTGAACTCCCTCCAACTCTGTGTGGGTTGTCGCATGTCCCTCAACTGGTACCAAGCCAAAGCCTTCCCTTTCAAATATAGGTCAATTGCCGTCAGGCTCTCCTCCTCCGTCAACCTATTAACAATAAAGTACATTTCTACCATGTAGATCCACCCATGTGCATCCTCTCCATCAAAAATAGGCATATTCAGTTTTCTCACTCTCAGATCTCCTCCATTAACACTGCTTCCTCCAAAATTTCCGATTCTCCAAAGGGGTGGTTCCCCCCAACTGTGCCAATCATCTCTCCTCCACCTGCACCCAAACCTTTCATCACAAGTCCATCTTCTCCCTTCAAATTCAGCACCCCTTCGATCATATTCAACCCCTCTCATTTCAAATTCAACACCTCTTTGATCATAATCAAGTCCCCGTCTTTTAAATTCAGCATCCTCTACTTTCAAATTCAATACCCCTCCACTCATGCCCAACCCCCTCACGCCTCACCACATACCCTTTACCCAACTCCATCTTAGGAAGCCCTAGGGGAGACATTTTTTCTGTTCTCTACAAAATTTCCACCTCTTGATCTTCCCTTCGTCTGATCGGCTTAGGATTTTCCTTCATTTCCTTGGCTTTCGAAGCCTTCCCTCACCTCCAACGGCTATATTTTGGTTTGGCTCTCGAGCACTTTCTTCAACATCTCCTCTAGGATGGAAAATTTCGAATCAAACTTATCATGGATGACTGAAATATCTTTTTTTAAATATGAAACTTGAGTTTAGAGATCTGAAATTTTAGATTTCATTTGTCCGATTTCCCCTTCCAATAATTCTACTTTTCTTTCAGCCATAAGAACTTGGATTTAGGCTCCAATAACAAAGAGCAACAAATTTGACGAGAATTTGGCCTCCAAACAAGAAAAAATAGCAATATCGGAGAGGAAAACACAGCAGAAATCAATAAGAAAAGCTTCCATTTCAGCCCAGGAAATTGCTCTGATACCAATTTGTTGGGAAACATTTGCAGATCTCAAGTGAAACCTAACGATCTTGACAAAAACAACGAGAACGATCAACCAATCCAAAGAAAAAACCGAAAAAACAGTAGTTTTTATTGGAATAATCAAACTAACGGAAAAAAAATAACAATATACAATTGATCCTCTATTCAAGAGGAGGATCTATCTCTCCCAAATCTCTAGATGCCGCTAGAGCTCAAAAACCTAAGAGATCTCAAATTTCAGCCAAATTCAAGATGCCCTAAGAAATCCCTAAACAGTCCCTAAATTCAAATTTCCCTCCTAACTCCCTCAAAAAACCTTCCTAAATAGCTCTTTTGGTCTCGGCGGTTCGATCGGCACATATAGGAGGCAGAGGATTTCCGCCTCTGTTGCCCGTAAGCCGATCCCGTATGGACCGGTCTAACAGAAATCAACGAAATAGATGGTTGATGGAGAAAAGGTAGGTTGGAGACGCGTCTAAGTCGCAAGCATGGATTCTAGTTGGTTGACATTTGTGAGTCATGAGCACCGAATCTCAACAATTATAAAGGTTATATATATATGATCTTCCATTTGTTCATCTCTGTGTTGTGACAAATAATAAATAATAATAGGGAGAGGAAATCAATTGAGTATTGAATTAATAGGACATTAGTGAAGAATAATATTTGAGTGAGTCAACATTTTGTGCGCTTTTCTTATCTCTGGAACTAGCAAAATCAATCTCTCTATGAAACCATGGTTATAAGTGAATCTCACCAAAGTACCGAATCATGTAACTCTCTTGTTTGCTTTTCAAGTATTTGTTTTTGTAGCCTTTATTATTCCCTCAATCAATTGTGTTTATTCTGGAAAAGGGTGAACTTTTCCCTACATTCATTTCTTACTTGCAAATATTTATGATGTATGCTCTCCTTTTTTTTGCCCTATTTTTAATCAATATTTCATTTTGAAGACCAATGTATCTTCCACTTAACATAAGAAACACCTATCCAAGCTTGGTTGACATAACCCTTTACATTTTACTTCCTAATATAACTTGTGTCTCCATCCCAATCAAACTGGGCCATGAAAAAGGCTTTATTTTATCTACCTCATGCTAAAATAATTTTAGAATATATATACTCCTAGAGGATATATGAAAAATGAACCAAAGCCTAACCAATGCCTTTCCAAGAGGGCCATTGGAAAAGAGAAGATCATATTAACTTCAACTAAAATCCACATTTTCTCTCCTCATGGGATAATTGTACAATACAAAAATCCGTGAGGCCTTGGATGGCAGCATTTTAGATTATTAGTAGAAGTCATATTCCTAAAATTTCGAATCTTCTTGATGAATCGCTCTATCCTATTCCTTCCTTTTAATAGCAATCCTATAAATTATATTTTAGCTTAATATTTTATCAGCTTTTACCAATTCTTTTCATACATTGTCAAGTACATTGTTCCTACGATCCTGGCTTCTACAATGTTTGTATACACTTGCATTAATAAGAGCTCCAACAGCGAACTAGCCATAGGTGAAAAAAAAAACATGAACCACATTAGTATTTACTCTAATCTTAAGTGTTTCCCTTGTTTTGCTGCGTAGTGGACTCACAAAGGTGTAAATCGTCCAAACTTCATATGTGTGTGTACACTCACAAAGATGTAATCTGTGCGCCCAAAAAAATGTAATGCACCAAACTTGGTAATGGTTTTGTGTAAATATAACTGCAGTAGGTACGAAATAGACAATGTGTGTGTGTGAGAGAGAATGGTAAACTGTCTAAAATATCCTTTAAAACAATAAGCCGACTAAATACATGAAATCTAAAGTAACATAATCTATAATATGAAAAGATAAAAAAAACATGTTGAACCAGAATCCTTATGGCAATGATGATCGTGCATCAATTCTCCTTGTTTGTAAAGAGCTCTTCTCTGAACCAAGTACCTGTGAACTTTGTTCCTTCACAGCAACTAGCATCTCTTCCTCTTTCTTTAGCATATCAAGCAGGTCAAAAGCCTATAATCAAATAAATAAAAAAAGAAAAGAAAAAGAAAAGCTAAGTTAAAAAAAAGATGGCTACCATTTGATAACTGATATTTACAAGAAATGAGCAGAAGATGATTCCATGGCATGCTCGAAAGGATAGATATAGATATACCTTGCAAATAGCCAGGGAGATCGAAGTTAGCCAAGCCTGAAATTTAAGCAACATGAAACATTACTCAGGCATTCAGTTCATTTGTAGAATAGAACATAATCAGAAAAAACCTCAAAGTTCACATTGAGGTGTGAGAATTCATAAAGTGCAACAAGGAATTCAGCAACTCATGTATTGGATCAGATTTTATAGAGCGCAAAGAGATTTTTAACAAGATGTAGAAGGCCACATGGTTTGATGAGCTAAACAATTTGACACACCGAGAGAAAAAGTTGGTTACACTAAGAATAGTATGTCATCAAGGGTTTAATGGAAATACTGATCAAACCTTTTTAGCTAAAAGAATAGTAGATAATCTTTATACCCTTAGCTAGTAATTTGGCAGTTACCTCAGACCAGAACCCAAACAAACGAACTACAAGTTAATCGTTAGGATGATCTGAGCTGACAAAAGTAACAACAACCATCTTGACTGAGAAAGATCAAAGAAACTAACTTCAGTAATAAAGAGCTCAAATGAAGGGTCATATTAACAATTTGTCAATAAAGTTCCAAAGCTGAGCCTTAATTTTAATTAAAACTTAAATACAAGATGCTTATCGGCCAAACACACATCATTTATATGATCAAACAAGATTCCTAAAACATGCAACATAACAAACATAGACAAACCACAAAATTAGCCAAGTAAACAACAAACAGCTAACCTGACTTCACCACATTTTTCAGAAGCAACCTGGTTTGCCTTCTAGGTAAATTGGTCAAATAAATGAAATGAATTACAAAGAAAAATGATCAGTTTTCTGTGCAAGCAGTACATAAAATGTCGGACCACAACAAATGCATCATATCACAAGGGAGATACTACACTATTATTAAGATCTCACTATCAATTCTTATGGGCTCCGAAAATTTGCGTTCCAACCTGTCTAGCGTTTTGAGGAAAGTTTTAATGGAAATGTTCCGGGTCAAAATTTTAAAAGGAATATTATATTTAAGATAATACACTATCCCAATATTTTGCCCTCATTTTATGAAGACTTTATGATCTGGCACCAAATTTCCAATTGGTGCAGACCCCTATGCTTTATTACCCCTCCTAATAACGAGAGAGAACTTCCAATTAAGGCTAGTCATTAAATAGGCACCAAATATCGAGAATTTAGCAGAAGGAATTTTTTGTTCCTATTTATGCATACAAGTTTTCCATAATTTATTTCAGCGGCCATATCAATCTCTAGCTTTGTTTATTTGCCTATAGTACATTTTAAAATTTTTTTATTTTTTATTTTTTTTTATTTTTTTTTTATTTTTTTATTTTTTTATTTTTTTTATTATTATTTTTTTTAACACTACCGTCGTCAGGTCCCAAGTCCTGGATGAGAAAAGGGGAGGGTTGCGTTAGGTAGTCGACAGCCAGCGTAAAACTTGTCGAATAATAATGGCATGAATCCTTTAAGAAATTGTGTTAATGCTAGGGCGTCCCCTGGAAGCGACGCGCTGTATGGCCTGAATACAACGACAAGTGTGCAAGGGCCGCTGCACCGCCGCCCGGGTGCAGTGTTAAATAGGCAAGGGTTCCCACATCAAGGACGGATGTGGGCAAAGAAGCTAGTCCATGAAACTAAAATTAGGATAAAAACTTGGAATATAAGTTCCCTTACAGGAAAATTAATGGAATTAATAGATATTATGATTCATAGGAAGATAAATATTCTGTGCATTCAGGAAACTAAATGGGTTGGAGAGAAGGCTAAGGAGATTGATAGTTTAGGATTTAAACTTTGGTATTCGGGTAGGAGTCGTACTAGAAATGGTGTAGGCGTGATTTTAGATAAGAATTTGAAGGATAATGTTATAAATATTAATAGAATTGGAGATAGAATTATAGACTTAAAGATTATTGTTGATGCTAAGATTGTTAACATTATAAGTGCTTATGCTCCTCAAGTGGGTTTGGATATGGGTTCAAAATTAAAATTTTGGAATGACTTTGAAGAATTAATACAAAAGATATCACTTGAAGAAAGAGTTTTTATTGGAGGAGATTTAAATGGATATGTTGGTAGAGAGGTAGATGATTTAAAAGCATTAATGGTGGCCATAGGTTTGGAACGACAAATGAAAGTGGTAAGTCCATATTAGATTTTTGTTTAGCTTATGATTTTTTAATTGCTAATACCTTATTTAAGAAAAGGAATGAGCATCTCATTACTTATAAAAATGGATATAGTACAACTCAAATTGATTATTTTCTAATAAGGAAATTATATCGTTTAGATTGCAAAGATTGTAAAGTTATTCCATGTGAAAATTTATGTACTCAATATCGTTTATTAATTTTGGACTTGAAGATAATGAGGCAAAAAATAAAAAATAAAGTAATACGATATTCTAGGATTAGATGGGGGCATTTAAAGAATATTAACAAAAATATTTTTGAGAGTAAGATTTTAGATCTTAAGATTTTGTCTGTGCATGAGGAAGCTAATGTTATATGGGAAAAAATGGCTAGTAATATTAAGAATATTGCAAAAAATGTGCTTGGAGTTTCAAAGGAAAAAGCTCCTAATAGTAAAAATAGTTGATGGTGGAATCCAAATGTGCAAGAAAAGATTAAAAATAACAAGATTTGTTATAAAAATTGGTTTAATTATAAAAATTTTGATAATTGAAAAATATATAAGGAGGCACGTAACAAATCTAAGAAAGCAATATGCGATGCAAAGAGTTTAGCTTTTAGTGATTTATATAATAGATTAGATACTAAGGAGGGAGAAAGATATATGTATAAGTTAGCCAAACAAAGAGATAGGAGTAGTAAGGATTTAGTTCAAGTGAAGTGTATTAAGGATGAAGATCAAAAAGTACTTTTTTTAGAAGATGATATTCAACAAAGGTGGATGAGATATTTTGCTAAACTTTTTAATGAAGAATATGAAAATAAAATTGATTGTAGTGACCTTAGCACCCTAAATGAAAATAAAGATTTCTGTTTTTATCGGCGTATTAGTAAAACCGAAGTTAGAGAGGCTTTAAAGAAAATAAAGGGTGGAAAAGCTGTTGGACCTGATGATATTCTAATAGAGGTGTGGAAATGCTTAGGAGATGAAAGAATTTCCTGGCTTACTAAACTTTTTAATACTGTTTTGAATGCTAAAAAGATGCCAGATGAGTAGAGAATGAGTGTGTTAATCCCTATTTTTAAGAATAAAGGTGATGCACAAGATTGTGCGAATTATAGAGGAATTAAGTTAATGTGTCATACTTTAAAACTATGGGAACGAGTTATGGAGCATAGGTTGCGGCGTGATACTATTGTTTCTCAAAATCAATTTGGATTCATGCCGGATAGGTCTACTATGGAAGCCATACATTTATTAAGAGGTTTGATGGAGAAATATAAAGAGAATAAGGAGGATTTATATATGATATTTATTGATTTAGAAAAAGCATATGATAAAGTTCCAAGAGAAGTGCTATGGAAAGTTCTAGAAAAGAAAGGAGTTAATAACGCTTATATTCAAATCATTAAAGATATGTATGCAGGAGCTATTACTTGTGCTCAAACACAAGGTGATTTGACCAAGTATTTCCCTATTTCGGTTGGATTACATCAAGGATCAGCCTTAAGCCCATATCTTTTTGCTTTAGTCATGGATGTTCTCACTAGACATTTGCAAGAGGATGTACCTTGGTGTATGCTTTTTGCTTATGATATTCTTCTTGTTGATAAGACTAGAGAGGGAGTTGAAGGTAAACTAGAATTGTGGAGGTCAACCTTAGAGTCTAAAGGTTTTCGCTTGAGTAGATCTAAAACGGAATATATGGAGTGTAATTTTAGTAATAATAGACCTAGTGAGGGGATTGTGACTTTGGGCGATCAAGTCATTAATAAGAGTACACGTTTTAGATATCTTGGATCTATTGTTCAGAGTGATGGTGAAATAGATGGGGATATTTGATGAGGACATCCACTCTAGTTTTGTTTTTATATTTTATTTGATGTATTAGATTTATTTTAATGTTTATTATCTTTTCCAATTTTGCCCTTACTTAATTAAACATATGTAAGCCCAAGGGGCATTTTAGTACTTTTGATTGTCTTCTTGTTTTGGGCTATTTAAAGCCCTCCCCTCCTTTGTGAGGGGATGATGATTATTGAATGGAAAATTCAGATTTTTGCTTCTAGATCTCTTTGTGAGTTCTTTGCTTCTAGATCTTTTTGTGAGTTCTTGAGAGGAGAAACCCTAGGTGGGTGATTGCAATTCCCGTCAACCTTTGGTGGATTCCAAGGTTCGCGGCCCTTCTTTCTTCCTTTTCCCCTTCACCGGTCATCCCCTCCTTCCCCTACACCTGACCACCACCTCATCCTCCCTCTACCCGACGGCCCTCCTCTTCCCTTTATTTCTCTACCCGCCGCCTTCCCCCACTTCCCACGCCACTGACCCCTGCAACACACCGGCAGCCGGCCTCCACCCCACAATTCCCTGCCTTCCCCAAACCCAACCCGCCAGCCACCTTGCTCCCAACATTTGAAATTCAAACTCAAGGGCCTTAATTTCCTTTCCTAAAATAAATCCTAAGCAATTTGTAAAGTTTCCTATTTGAAAATTCAATTAGTTAATTGAATTCAAATCTTTCCTTTTTCTGGAACTCTATTTGGAAACTGTCTAATTAAATCAAATCAGGATTCAAGTCAGATTTGATTTTAATCTTTATTTATTCCCTTGAGGGCCCACATAATTACCACAAATCCCTCTCCTCCCTATTTTTTTTGGCCGCCCCCTTTACTAGACCCTTCCTCCTTCCAATTTAATGCCCCCAATCAAGCCTCAATCAACCCATTAATGCTCCCTTAATCAGCCGCTCCTCCCAATCTCCATTACTCTCAATTTCTGTTTTGGAAATTCCTAAGCTTTCAAGCCAGCCGCCCCTCCCTAATACCTCTTCACGGTATTTTCAAAATTCCTGATATCTTGTTTACCGTATCTCTACTCCAGCATATGTACCTTGCTGTTTTGCACTCAGTGCATTCCCACAATGAAGTCCAAAGCCTCCAACGTCAAACAGCAGCCAGTCCCAGCTTTCCTAATTGCTATATAGTGCTGTCCAGAATTTTCTGAAGCATTAAAACTGCTGACCAGCAGTCGTGGTGAGCTCTCCCCACTACTGGCCTGCCGCCACAAGTCCAGGTTCAGTCGGGGTGAGCTCTCCCCAATACCGGCCTGCCGCCACAAGTCCAGGTTGCTGTCTAACTTCATCCGGAAGGCTCCAATTGATGTCTAGAACCTGTCCAGATCAAAAACTGCTGTTGTTTTGAAGATCTGCACCTTGTCTTGGCTTGTTCTATGGTGCGAGGAAGCTCATGGAGGCTGTCTTAGTCATCCCCAATACCCAAACGGTCTTGCCGGAGTGCGTATCCTTCTTGTCTTTGGGTAAACTCAACATCCGACTCGCTATCTCCAAAGTTACATCCTTTATTGTGGTTATTATTATAATCATGAAAATAATGTTAATACTTCTCCTATAACACCTAGAAGTTGAAAGAGTTGAGTGAGGGATCTTCTTGTAGAGACTCATCTCATTGTTAGCATTGAGATTTATTGTTGAAAACCATCTTGCATGCAACGTTAGATTAAATTGACTATTGCGATCTTAATCTCTATGAATGTAATTTAGCCTAAACTTATTTTACCGCTCATTGTGTTTTATTTCGTCGTTCAAAATCACTTGGATTCAATCATCATTTTGTTCTCTAAATACTAAGCGTGCAAATTCATTAAGCATTTCATCCCATTCATGTTTTGTTCTACATCAATATTATCAGCAGAATCCAAGTTGGATGGTTGAAGTGGAGGAATGCATCGGGCTTATTGTGTGATAGAAAAGTACCCCTCAAATTTAAGGGAAAATTCTATAAGATGGTGGTGAGACCTGCAATGCTTTATGGTGCCGAATGTTGGCCATTAAAAGAGAAACATAATTCTAAGTTAAGTGTTGCAGAGATGAGGATGCTCAGGTGGATGAGTGGCTTTACCCTTAGAGATAGGATACGAAATGAGCATATTCGTGAGAAGGTTGGAGTAGCTCCAGTGGAAGATAAGATTAGAGAGAGTCGCCTTAGATGGTTTGGTCACATAAAACGGCGGCCTCCCGATGACCCTGTTAGGAAAGTAGAGGTCTTAGATTTGACTTATGTTAAGAAAGGTAGAGGTAGACCTAAAAAGACTTGGTTAGAAAATATTAGAAATGATATTTCTTTATTAGATTTAGACGAGAATTTGACTTTTAACAGGACACAATGGAGAAAAAGGATTCATGTAGCCGACCCCACGTAGTGGGATAAAGGCTTGATGTTGTTGTTGTTGTTGTTTATTTTATTTTTTTTTATAGTACATTTTTTAAATATGTTACTTTTTATCATAATCAATTAGGTTATTGATGACTTACTCTTAAACTAATCATATTGAGCAAGCTATTCATTTATTTGCCCTATTCTGGAGTGAGTGCTGTAATTGCAAACAGTAACAAAATATTAATAAAAAAAACCCTGGCAGAATACATGATATACATCAAAATTAATTGAAACAATTAATAGCAAATAACATTGCTAAATAATTAATTTTCAACCACAACAAAGTTGAGTTTATTCCTTTCAAACATGCACAAAATAACTTAAAATATCATACTGCTGCAAGTTGGATAATTTTAGTGGTCAATTCACTCTCATGGAAACCTCAATAAAATGGAGATTAAGTAATCAGTTATCCATACAAAGCTACAAGACCCACCAATGATATTTAAAAATCCTAAAATAAACAAAAATTATGCATTATCACAATAGAATTGAATGCTAGAAAGTAGTGATCTTCTTATAGGTAGAAAGTTTCCTAGTATTATTGGGTGTGGAAATTGACAAGTGGTTTATGATGAAATCGATCATAGTTATGGACGAATTAACGTTGTGATCAAGTGATGTAGGACTAAATGATGCAACAGTGATATTTAAAGAGCTTACATACCTTCAATTAAGAGCAATAACGAATTTGAACTTTAACCACTTAACAAAAGTAGAAAACAAGAAAGGGGTGCCTTAGTTTAGGCTAAGTCACACAATAAGAGTTAAGATCACAAAACAATTATAAAATTTAACATAAGCAAACATAGAAGATTTTCAATAGCATCCCTAGGTTAACAATGAGATTAGAAAGCATAGAAAATCAAAACTCATTCCCTATGTTTACTAAGCATTGACAGATAGCTTTGCATGATTCCTTGTGCTTGATTCACAACCTATAAGAAAAGAAAATTAGGAGAAAATTGAATAGGAGGAAAAAGCTCACCCTCATTGAGGGACGGTGGTGATTTGCCACTGAACTGTGGAAAGCTGCTCTTCGATGGCTTCGGACAAGGTGAAGATGATACGATCCAAGTACTCCTCAACAGAATTGTCTATTTCTAGATTGACGTCGAAGAAAGTCGATTGGAGGATGTCGATGAATCCTTGCTCGTTGTAGACGAAGTCGGAGTCAAGATCGGGATCAGCCATGCATTGATTTCGTAGGGTTGAAGTGTTGTGGAAGATGTCCTTTGCTGTCCTCGTGGATTTTCCTTGAGAATTCGAAGTTCCTCCAAGGGTTCCAAGTGAGGGGAAGGGGTGAGAGGGTGGCCGGCCAAGGTAGGGAGCTTGGGGGAGTTTTGGTTTAGATTTTGATGGATTTAGGGTTAGGGTTAGGGCCGGCTAGGTCAGAGAGGGAGTGGGGAAAATAATGTTCAGATTTTGAAAGGTGGAGGGTGGAGGAAAAGTAGGTGAAATATTTCCTTAATTAATTCCTCTTGATTTGGAAGGAATTAATAAGGATGAGAGAGGGAAGTGCGGGGCCGGCGGGTTAAGGGGGGGCTCGGGTGGGGGTTCGGCCGTGGGTGGGGAAGTGGGATAAGGGCCGATGGTGGTGAAGTGGTGGGAGAAAGATAGAAAAATTAAAGAGCCACGAACCCGAACGCTTCCAAGGTTGGTGGTGATCCGCTTCCCTCTCCTAGTGTTTCTTCGCCATAGCTCTCAAGCTCTCACAAAACATAAGGATGTAGGAATTTCTTTGATAATCATTCATTAACTTTGAAAGAACATAAAGGGGGCTATATATAGCCTCATACAATGAACAAGAAAATAAAAGACGACTTAGCCCTTAGGGCTTACACATGACAAGCCCTTAAGTAAGGGTAAAAAGGAAATACAACTAAAACAAATATATAAAGCAAATAAATAAAACAAATACATATGAGGACTCAAAAATAGATTGGCGCGCTCGTGGCCTTAGATTGTCGTCCATGTCTCTGATATACTTTCCATGATCTGATGTCCCCATCATGAAGGTAGTAGTAAAATGATACAAAAGTTGGCGACATATGTAATGTCAAAGAGGGTGTCACGATGTTGCTACACAGTCGTCGCTGTTACAGATGGAGAATGTTGCAATGTTGAAACATGTAAAGGTAAAGGAGAGATGCGGCACCATCGAGTAAAAAGCTCAAACTTGATGGAAAAAAGTGCAACATTGAGTAGAAGAGGGACAGAGAACGCGTGGATATATGATCGATTAATGGTTGTAGATAGAAACAACAATCAATTTGCAATGGGATGCATAGTGTAAGCGGTGTAACCAAAGGCAGGAAAAGTAACAAGCAACAAAATCACAGGTTGAAACACAAAAATCTCCACTCAAGGAAGTCATCGATAGTGCGGTTATACTAATGAGTGGACTAGGGCTCTATTATAGGATTGATATTTTTATGGGCTAGAAGGGTAGGCTTAGACTAGCAGCTTTAGGAGGGTGAGTGGCATGGGTGATTGGGTCAGAATATGCAATTGCAAAATTTTAGATAAATTTGGGGCAGGTCAAGATGTGGCTACAATAATTAGGATGGGAAAATTAAGATTGTAAAATATTGAAATATTATTAAAGCCATCAAGAGAAAACAAAGGTTTTGACCATGATACCAAAGTTGATAGAGAAAAGGAAAGGCAAAACTCTGCACACCTAGTTTGGAGCAATCCACATATACAATTTGGATCTAAGGAGCACTTGGTTTGGCCTCACAAATAATCAAATTTCATTCATTAATGTCCATCTGAATATAAGCCATCAATCCATATTTATAATCTATGATTTGACTCACAGTGCAAAGATAAAGCCAAATAATTTGAATTTAATCCACATTCATTGGTTTCCATTAGAACTCGAGCCGAGCCAAAAGTCAATATGAAATGTGAGTGATCCTCAACCTTGAGTCAAATCATAGCCTTAATGTAGTCATTAATCGACTATAACAAAACAGTCTAAAATATATAGGCTAACATAACGAACTAACTAAACTAATTTAAACAGTGAAATAAATGTAAAGATCACTCAATATTTGACAAGTCAATAATAAACACTAACCTCCCTTTCTTCACCATCATCATCAAGCAAATCTTCCTCCCCAGCCTCAATAGGGGCTGAAAGAGCTGAAGCTCTCAATGAACGTCCTCTCCTCTCCTTCCTTTCTTTGATTTCTTGAAGTTTTGCTTCAGCAGCTTTTTGACGCTTAAAACGAGCAATCTAGTTGAAGTAAAGAAATAGTCCAGTCAAGCAATCAGGAATAATGAATGAATTACTAAATTTTGCTAGTGTGAGGAATATAACCTATTTGGACCAAGATTCTTTATAATGCTTAAATGTAGAAATCTTTGGTTGATTCATCGAGAAGAATTAACTTCAAATAACTAGACTCAGATCTTAGAGTTTAGATGAAAATTTCAAGTAGTTTTATATAATTAATTGAACAACAAAAAAGTTACAAAACCAATACAAATTGGCACCATAAGAAAGCTAAAGACCACAAAAAAAAAGGCATTCCATAGAGTTTAAAAAAAATGTATTATTAACATAGAATGCTTGAAACCCCCTCTCCAGTATTGATAAGTAGATTGTGGTTTTTTTTTGTAATATAGTGATTGTGCGAAATATTTTGTTTAAAGTTGTTGGCGAAATCCATAAGGAAAGTGGAGAAGAGAGGAACTTAAAAATAAATGGGCGACAAGAATATCTTATTTTGAAATGGTGCCATCTTCTATTTATAAGATTTAAAAATTAAAAATAGTGGGAAAATATTTCATCCATGATAGGAAGCTTTCATTCTCTTTCTAAGTTTTTAACACAAAAAATATAAGAGAATATAATTTTAATATAAATCCAAAGAATAACAATCACCCATGATACAGAGGAACAAAGAAGTTTTTTTAAATCATATTTAATCAACATATTTGACTTTAGAGATCAAAACCATACTATAAATATAAAGTTTAGCATTTAGTACTACGTACAGAAAGTGTAGGAGAGAGAAAATGAAAGTGGATGAGCCATGGGAATGCTCTGTTTTAAAATAAATATTCTCTCCTATATTTGAGATTAAAATATTTAAAAATAGAGGGAAATTATCTCATATAAGAATTTCTTGGATTAGATGTTTTCTCTCACTTTCTAAAATTTTAATTCACAACAATAGAAGAAAATACTGTTTTAAAACAGAGCCAAAAGAGTAGTGGTAACAAAAAGTGTGATGGAACTAATAAAGACTTTTCAATTTATCTTTAAACGAGCGACATTAGAATTTGAAGAGATTATTATTATAGCTTTTTCAAATTATCTTCTTCCTTTGTACAAACATTTGACTTTTAAGGTCAAAAGCATGACATAAATTCACATATAAACATTAAAGAATTTAAGTTTGTATTTCATTAATAAAGCATTGTGAAGCTATTTTATATGTTGATCTTTTATCAAATTATTTCCTAATTTATTAAAAAGAAAAGGAGGTGCAAACAAATTTAAAAAAACACAAAAAAATTAAATATGATTTTTTATAACCTTTGCAATATGGGTTTTATGTGAAAGAAATGTATACCAAGATCAATAATAGAAGTGACTTAGATGAATAATTGAATTGTTACTCTATAAGATGATTGCAATAATACATCTTACTAACCCTAAATCGTTCTACATTGTAAATATCTTCATAAAAAAATAAAAGAAGATATGTACTCAATATTGACCATTAATATAATTATATTGTAATTTTAAACTCTTTGGCCACTCCACAACCACTTTAACATTAATCAATATTTCATTATACATCTCTAATAACTTCAGCATACTTTTGAAAAACATTTTTCCTTAATACAGATCAAATCGATTCTTCTCAGTAGGAACCATTATTTGGCGATGTAAGCACATCCACTCCTCCCTGATTCTGTACACATTTCACAGTATAAAGCTGATGTAGTACGAAAGGAGGGGGGGGGGTCCTAATTTCAGGTTTTGAATTTTGAAATTAGGAGGGAAACAATTCAAAATGCTAAAATTAATTCAGCCATAGAGGTGAAAGTAATTGGTGGAATTGAAGGCTTAATAAGGGGAGCATTAATGGGCCTATTAATTAGATGAGAGGGAGGAAGAGGGGCCGGCCAAAAGAAGGAGGGAAAGAGTGTCCACATTTGATGTATGTGGATTCTTGCATTAATTGTTGATTGGAGGAATTAAATCTGAATTAATTTCAGATTTATGGTAATTGTGAAACTTCATAAAATATGAAATATTAATTAGGAAAGAATTCAAAATTCAAATGTCTTTGAATTCGAATTAGAATACTTTCCAAATCAATAGTGGGCTAATTTAGGAAGGAGGATTTAAAGCAAATCTATTCCTAATTCAAATTCAAATTCAAATTCAAATGGGCTTGATTGAGGGGCTTTCCTAAATTAAATCACCTTAATTTAAGAAGAAAAATTCAATTTCAAATAATTGAAAATTTGAAATTAAAACCTTCCTAATTTAGAGATGTCATAAAAGGAACGCATTAATTTTGTGATTTAAAATTTGGAGGCAAAGAAGGATGATGTGGCTAGTGGCTAGGAGATGGGGAGGATGTATGGCTGGCAGCTAGGGAGGTTTGGGTGGAGTTTGGGCCGGCGGTTAGTAGGAGAAGAAAGAGGGAAGGAGGAGAGGGAGTCGGTGGAGGGATGGGGGCCGACGGCTTGGGAAAGGGGAGGGAGGAAAGTTGTGGATGGCGGCTAAGAGGACGAGGAGGGAAATAGAATTTGGAAAAGATAAAACTGTGAGCCCGGAAGCTTCCTGTGGCTGACGGGTGATGTGTTGCCCTTCACCAAGGGACTTCAAGCCACGAGCCCGGACCCATCCTACGGCTGGTGGAAACTACAATTCCCTCCCATAGGGATCTCACCTAGGTCCTCCAAAGGAACAAAAGTGCAGAACAATTTTTTTATTAAAACTCCATCATACTTAATACAATAGCAAGGACCTCTATATATAGGCCTTAAAATAAAAAAAAAACTAAAAAGATAACTTTGCCCCTTGGGTTTACATAAGACAAGACTCTTAAATAAGGGTAAAAATGAAAAATGCATAATTAAAATAAAAAATACAATTAATAAACTAAGATAAAAATGGAGTGATCTCGGCCGTCGATCTTCGTCTCTTCCTTTGATTAACGTCCACCGTCGGATGTCCGCATCAAAAGCTTTTTCAGCACATTAAAAACTCCCTAGTATGACGTTTAACTAAACTTAAAGAGATGCCCTAATGTTCACAAGTTGATTCAACACATAAGAGTAGCATTTACTAATACAAATTGAAAAAACGTAAGTTATCTTTAGTCTAGAGAAGCATAACATTTTCATCTAAACCTACAAACTTTCTTATAAAGCTCTACCTTATACAATAAAACCAAAAATAACATGTTGAACCACTTTGTAGTGGTCAAATGTGAAAGAAGATGGAAATATATTGTCCAATACAAACCCTTCAGCCTAATATCAACTATATATGGTCGGTCTCACGACTCAATTTGCCATGAAATCCATTACATAATTAAACAGCTAAAGAATCCAGCTTGATGTTAACCCCAATTTACAGATAAATTCTTGAAGAAGTACTAATATCCTTTAGGCCTAAGCCTCTGATATTGACTTAAAGATGAGCCTTGCCAGTGCTTCCATCGTTGTTTTAAGTGAGCATCTATTATCTGTTTTTAAGTAGCAGATAAGACAAACAACCAGAGACCCTAAGCATTTCATCCAACAACCTTTCCTGGTTCTCCCAACTCAAGCACTACGAGGGTGGCCTTCCTACCACTTCCACAATTCAAAGAACAGCTTACACACACAAAACTCAAGCCAATATCCATCAAAGCCCAAACTAATGTTCTGATTATGTTACATGGATGCTATATAAGATAATAAGCAACGCTACCCTATTATTGTTACAACACTATGAAGTGCGTGGTTTAGAAGCGAAGAGCAAGAGAAGCGTTACCAAAAGCCATTGAAAACACTAAAGCATGCTTTGATGAAGTGAGGTGCCCACATCATTTATAAAGCACAAAGAATTATAAGCACATGCATCAATTACACAAGTAGTTTTTTAAGTATTTAAGCCTATGTGATTTGCTTCATTTCATTTTACATAGTTACTTATATAATTAGATAGTCTTATTGGCATGTTGCCTCATAATTCATCTTAATTTTTACATTTCTCAATAAGTACAACCGCTTGACGATCACTTAATGAAAATCAAAATGTAGTAAGTGATATAATTTTTTAATTTCTTCGTAATTAATTTTTTCATTCAGATTCGTAGATTCTTTTCAAAATATTTGTGAAGGAATGATATGATTCGTTGCCAAGTATAAACTTTGAACTGCGATTTTTATATGATTTATCCTCCATATTATCTAGTGCATTTCTTGATAATAGCAATCTTGGTTTATTAATGTAGGATGATAGCATATAATTTGATAAATTTGATTTTATGAAATTGTTGCTACATGCATTATTACTATACGCAACTAAAACTTGAATGTGCTTCAGTCAAGTAAAGCACCGCTTTACTTTACACTTTTTGCTTTCTAGCAAAAAGACTCATTTGTAATTTAGTTACGTGTTACACTTTGAGAACATGCTTCTCCCTTGTCCCGACACATCTCACACAATGTAAATAAATAATCTAGATTCACGATTGCATGTTTTATCTTAAGATAATGATGGCAACATTACCATAAAAGCTTGCATAACTCCTTCCAATAGGTCTCAACTACACCCATGAATTAGATAAAATTAGGTTTAGCATTATATTATTATGTGCCATTTCAACAAAATGTATAGTCAATTTTCAATTTTAACTGTAGATTCTTGTCTAAATAAAGCAATATTATGCAGATGCAAGAAAATAAGATCATTAAAGTTGTTATGAAACTTATAGATTTATTTTTCTTCTATAAATGCTTTCTCTTTCTAAATTAAGAAATTCTGTTATGCCAATGCTCAAGCTTCGTCTGGCATATATGCCCAACTACAAGGAAAAACTATGATAAATCCTGCATTTCAGCTTGAAAAGAAAAATAAATATAGCTAAAACTTAAGTCATTTTACATTGAAAGGACAACATCCACAACTCTGATTGATCAATTTCAAACTATAGTCATTAATTGTCAGCTCTAGCTATATAAAAACAACTTAATCAAGAAGTTATGTGAAACCATCTAGTAAATCCTGGAAAGAGATGAGACAGGGAGAACCTGAGTGATAAACAAACATTCTTACTAATCAAATAAAGTAGCTACGCTGACAAATGGCCCTTAATATAAAGCAAGGAAAAGAGATGAGACTAGGAGAACCTGAGTGATAAACAAACATTCTTACTAATCAAATAAAGTAGCTACGCTAATCAATGGCCCTTGTTATAAAGCAAGGAAAAGCAAAACAGTAAAGGATACCTTTTTGGCTCTTGCCGCAGCCAAATCTGTACTGCCTATCTTAGAAGACTCAATCTCCTCTTTGGGCACAAGTTCAAGAGCCTCACAGATTGAAATAAATTCCTACAATTATATAGGGAAATTTTGAAGAAAATGAATGGATAGAAAGATAAAAAATTGGAACAAAAAATGATGAAAGAGGGATCATAGCTCTTTCTTGTTTGCCCTGATAAGCAAGTAAAGCACTAACTTTCAGGCTCTGCCCTCACTTTAAATGGGAAAAAAATTTAAAGGATTAACCTTGAATTGAACACGCGACATTTTAAGAATCTCAATCCTGTCCTCTTTTGCAAGTTTTTCTGTCAGTTCTCCAAGATAAAATGGGACCTAGCACCAATCCATCAATAAATCAAATAAATGTTAATTAACAATATGGATATTACAAATGATATTTCAGTATCCTATCACAAAAACAGCCTCTTATAATCAAATATACGACACAAATAGGAGTTTTAAGATGCATGGCCATCAAAGAAATAATTTGGCAAAATCAACCTAAAGAAGAGGGGAGTGGCAGAGCACAGGCCCCTAGTTAACGGGTACAAAATAATAATTAACATATACTCTATGTACAAGAATAGAGCAATGACAATCCTAGAAAAAAAGGGTGAACTAAAACAATCTGAGCAAACATAGTGAATGGACTATTTTATCTCTATTTTTATGTTCGTTGGTGCAAAAATTAAGCTACTTTCTTCATTCAATTTAATCAGAATTTTAGTAACAAAGAGTTCTAACTCAAAAAGCATGACCCCAATTTTCAGGATGTTGGTCACAGGCTCGAGTCTAGCCTTTGACCAACTTCAAACCTTGATGTTAGTCTTGATCTTCTTACTTAATATATTTTATTAATTTAATCTTTGATTAGGAGGTTTAAACCTCAAAATGCCTTGAGGCTTACATCTAGTCTTATGGACCAAAACGCCTCAATACCCTATTGCGCAAATCCATATATTGTGCACTCTTGAAGTTAGATGCTTAATAGAAAATTTTCGTGTAGATGAAAGAAAATGATAGGTATATTGAATTGCACAAGATAAAGAATATGACACATAATACTAACAATAATGGTGGACATCGAGTCACTTATCAGATGTGGCATAACATCATAGAGACAATGTTGAATAATCTAATATGCTGTCAAGTCACTCCACAAGTTGTTGCATTACAAAATTAGGATTACATCACAAATTCCTCATCAGCTAAAAAAAAAATCATAAGTTTCATTCACCGCCAGCATAATCAAATTTCATGGCCATGGTTACTACTTAAAATGTAGGCTTCATTCCAAATGACAAATAAGAGAGTACCAAATTAATCCAAAGTGAAAAAAGATATTAACCCATGACAATTGACATAAGCATAAATACAACAAGAGAATGAAAATTGGTATAAATAAAACACAAACAAGAATTCAAAGGCAAGAAGACAACTAATTCCTAAACCTTAAATCCTAAATATTTTTTCCTATATATGTTAGCATCTTATTATGGACTTGCATCATAACGATAAAAAATTAGCATATCACCAGTTCACTACTATGGAGAATAAGAATAGCGATATACTTGAAAGACCCAAAACAGTGAAAATGTGGCAATCGTCGTAAAGCGTTGTCTGTTCTAATCGTTAGTGCTCACAACAGTACATTTGTCAAGATTCTTTAATAGCTAGAGGACGACTCCTTGGGGAAACTAGAATGGTAGAAATAGCAACAGAGAATGCTAAAACGCAATCTAAGAAAATATTTACAAAAGAAAATAAATACAAGCCCTCATTAGCACTATTTTATCATCACCGATTCATGAAAGATAGCTATGGAGGTTTCATACGCCAAAACTAAACACATCAGTAGATTATACGGTTTCCATCAACTTCTACGCTTATGTTTTAGTTTATTTAATAAATAGGCAGCTAAGTCTCCCATTTTCAGCACATTTGATGCATGCTTCAGGTCCTGTATATTGATCATCATAACCAAAATATTCAGTAATATAACTGCTCCCCCATCGAGCACAACTGACGGATATAAGACCACATTCTTACAAAGAGAGAAGGAGGAATAAAATAACATTTCCACATATAACACACCAATAAACAAGCAGAATATCATGGTTTTGACAAAAAATCTCACAGGACATTACTTTAAATGAGGTCATACCAAGATGTATTTCAGATTCGTGGTGCTAACGTCATCTATAGTCTCGTTAGATGAGAACAGCCCGAGCTTGCTCACCATCTCATCACAACGACGTAGCAAATCAATTCCATATTTCAGCTGTTCCTAAATAAATCCAATAACAAAAAAAATACGAAAAAATTAACATGCGAGGAACGTATAACCTTTCTTTTGAGCAGGATCATGCTAGGGCAAGAGCAACAATCACTCAGTTCCTTGACCGGCAGTACAACTTCACAGCCTGGTTCTGAGGATTCTAACGAAATTAGATAAATTAATAATGCATCCTTACCTGATCCACTGAGGAATCCGATGCCGCGTAATATATTTTCCTGGCCAGCTCGAAGAGCGCAGGGAGGGACATCTCCTCCATCTTCACGTCCCCCATGAGATCCAAACCAAAATTCAATTGACCCGATCCCTTATAAATCACGACGAATAATAATATTATGAAAACGAAGAGCAGGAGGAAGTTGAATTCGACCAAAGAGGAGAAAATAAAATGATCGCTCGAGGCAGAGAAACTGAGGAGGTCTTTTGGTAGCGGGTTTTAAGTAGGATTTACGCCGGATTTACGCTAAATCCTGCCAAACGGAAAAAATGGCCGCTGCAAATCCGCATCCGGCGTAAATCCGGATTTAGCAATTTTTCGCCCTAAATTTACGGATTACGGGATTTACGACTCGCGCGGCGTCCTTGTCGTGGAGAAAGATGGTTACCTTTGCGGCGAGCGAGCTCCCGTCGTGTCTTTCGATCCGACGTCGGAGGAGGAGGCGACAAAGCTTCTTTAGCTACTCTTCCAACACTAAACACGCGAGGCTGAAGCAGCAACGAATAACTGGCGACGAGGAAAAGTAACGGCAATGGATAAATGGAGAAGATTAATGAAGCAAACCCTAGAGAGATCCTCCATATAAATTAGTAATTAATCTAATTTAACATAATTATAGTATAATTAGCAAATCCTAGAAGGCCTCTACAATATTAATAATTAATTAAATAATTAGTAGTATAGTTAGTAGTGCAATTAAGTAATCTAGTTAAGCTTAATTAAATAATTAGTTGTATAATTTTTAATTAAAAATGAACATAATTATCTTAGGGTTTAGAATTTGAAATAGAATAATTAATTGTATAATTAACAATGTAAATAATAATTAAATTATTAGTTAGTTTTAGAATATTTAAGTGATTAATGAATTGCTTAATTGCATTGTTAATAATCAAAACTAATTAAACAATTTTTAAATAAATAATAAAATCATTAGTATAAGTACTAGTTACATAATTAGTTATTTAAAAAATAATTAACTAATTAATTAGGTAATTATCAATATAATTAGATATCTAAATAAGTAGTTTGATCATTAATAATAAAATTATTAGTTAAATTATTTGATAATCAAACAAGCTTCTAATTATATTATTTATAATTTTTACTTATTGAGGGTAATTAAGATTGAAATTAATTAGTAACTTGTATTTAACACATAAATTAAATTCATATCACATTAAATTTAATTTTTAAATGAATCAATCAACTTAAATCCTGAATTACATTGCCAAACAGTTTGACATAATTTAACAAGATTTTACAACTATCTTGCCAAACAATTTTTTAGAATTTAACATACCCAGGATTTACAAAATCTAGATTTATAAGATTTAATAAATCCTACTTTGCCAAATAGCCCTTGAGAGTTCGAGCAAGAGAACTTTATCGAACCATCAACTTGGATCTTTTCAATTATGATAACTAGTTGTCATGTCGGGTCGAACTTTTTTTCAGTCGATGAAGACGGGTCGAGCTATCAGATTCACTCGTATTACAACCTCATCTAGCATGTTTTAATTTGACCTATTATTGAACACATGTTAGACGCACCTAGATTGTATATGCTCTCAATACTTTTAATATTTTTGAGAGGTAAATCATCGTTTGATTTATCAATCACAACAAGCATTACAACAAAGCATTTGGCTAATCGATTTTGTTCGTTCAACCTAAAGTATTTTTAATCCATCTCATGCATCAAATTACTCCATTGTTTGGATCAACTCATCATATATATACCTAAACATCATACACAAATATAACAACTATTTATTTGTGAATCACAAGAAATCTTAATGCAGAGGCGGATCCAGCCCCTTTTTTTGGGTGGGCAAACTCAATACATAAAAAAGTAAATGCAAAATATATATATATATATATTTCATTAGCAAAATTCTAAGCAAAATCTCGTATTTCATTATAATTTATGAAATAACAAAAATTACAAACTTTGTATTATACTTTACATTTTCTGATAATATTGCATAATGACTTCATTCGAAACAGAGTGAGATACTTTTTTCTCAATATATGACACTAGATAGTCATTGAGCCAGACATCACCCATTTTGTTACCTAGTCAATGCTTAATAATCTTTATTGTAGAAAATGTTCTCTCAATCGTAGCAGTAGCAATTGGTAAAGTCAGTCCCAAAAACAATAAGTATATAAACTAGGGGATACACAATATTTTTTTGGCCTTTACAATCTGTTTTGTAAGAGCAACAGTATTAGTTAAAGATATAAACTCATCGCTAGTACGCATATCAATAATATAAGAAGATAGCTGATGTTCAAGAGACACAAAATCAACCATAGAAAAATCTGCTAGATATAACTCGGCAAGACTAATTAACTTTTCCTTATCATAACCAGAGAATATTTTACTTGGATTTATACATGTCACACAAAGAAGTAACTCGATACTAATTTTAGAGAACTGATTATTCAGTTCATGAAGTTGTATATTAACAATATTATAGAATAAATCAACTCGATAATGATGAAAGTTTGTTATTTTTGCACCTTTTCACACTGACCGTCCACGAGCCTTGAATTTAGAATCCATATTTGAAACTTCAATTTCAAAAACATGAGACTTTTTCAAGTAAAGGCACCCATCCATTTTCCTTCATCATCTGTAATCGTTGCTTGGACACTTGTACCAATTTTATTATATTTATAATATCTTGATTATATTTATAATATCTTGATCATTTCTTTGTATGGCTTATGATAATTTATTTGTAATCCCTAAAATATTAATCATTAAATACAGTGCCAAGAAAAAGTCAAAAGATTCAATGACATGTATTAAAACACCAACTTTAACTTATTGTTGATTATGTATCTCCTCTTCCTTGATAATTTCAAGCACTTCGAGTATAGAAGCATACATTTTTGTTAGACTAATTAATGTTTGAAAATGCGAACTCCAACGGGTGTCACCAATATGATGCAAATTAATTTTTTTGGTTCAAACCTCGACTACTAATTAACTCTCCACCACTTAAATGAAAAACTATTTTATCACGCTGAATAACTTTTAGAGTATCATTTCTCTTGCATGAAGCTCCAACGGAATTTACAATTCTTCAAGTGATCTCAAATAAATATTTTACTTGCCAATAACTTTTTGCAACAGCCACCAAATATAATTGGAGTTGATGAGCAAAATAATGAATATAGAATGTCTAAGAATTATCTTTCAGAATAAGTGCTTTCAAACCATTAAACTCCCCCCGTATATTAGATGCTCCATCGTAACCTTGACCCCGTATTCTATATATACTTAATGAATGTTTAACAAGAAGAGCTTCTACTGATGCCTTGAGTGCTACTATATTTATTGAAGATATATGACTAATACCAATGAACCTCTCAATTATTTGGCCCAACTTATCTACGTATCTCATCGCAACAACTAACTGTTCTTTTGTAGACACATTGCGGGACTCATCAACTAGAATGGTGAAATAGGAATCATCAATATCATTCATAATTACAGTCAAGGTCTCAGTAGCCATATAATTACAAATTTCTTTTTGGACTTTTGGTGCAATCAATTTTAACTTAGCACTTACATTTTCAAATGTAACTTTTCTGACATCTTCATTATGATTTGCAAGAAACTAAAATAGTTCTATATAGTTTTCTTATATCTAGACGATTCATCATGCCTATGGAACGATAGCCCTTGGCTAATATAAAATTGAACACAATTAACAGCTGCAGTTAACATGATGCAATATCCTTTTTTATTCTTTTCTTCCTTGCTCGACCATAAAGCGGAAATACTCTGCTCTTAGAGCTTCATTAAAGCCTCACATTTCTGTCTTGCCTTGTTGTGTGCACTATTGTGTTCTCCGACATGACCCAAAAGGTTCTTTTTTCTCTTCCAGTTCTTAAACCCCTCACCAACAAATGCATCTCCACCGCCTTGACAAGTACTAACTTACTCTTGAGGCTTAAATAAGTAGAAATAAAGACAAAATATAGAATCTTTTGTACATTGTATTCTATCCAATCATAAAATTCTTCAAATCATTTTGAGTTAAATCTACGTACAATATTTCCTATCATTGCTTGAGGGAAATGACGATTTTTTGTTTGGTCCCTTCAACAAATAAGCTCCATGAATTTTATCACACTCATTCACATCATAACTCAAGATTGATGGTCGAAGACCAGGATGAGCTGAGAGATTATTAATATCAATCTTGACATGTTCTTTTCGCTTCAAGAATAAAAAAATTCTTCAAACATTTAAGATGATCTTAGCAAAATAAAACATTAAAATTAGCTTTTAACATGAGTGCATCATTCTATCTTCATTGTAGGTAAAATATTGGATCTGTGCCACCATTCACATGATTTTAATGGATTTAAGGATTCTCCAACAAATGATCAAATAATTCATCAAGAATTTAACAGTGGACATGCCAGATATTTTTCAAGTTTTAATCCTCTCGAGATTTATTAAATCTGAATTTGCAAGAATAACCAAATCCTACTTCAATTAAATCCTACTTGTAACCAAACAAAAAAAAATCTAACCAAACTTCTCAAACATCTTTTTCACTTGCATTGTTATAACAGAAACTTTAGGCATTGGTGATACCAAATTCTGATAACACTGCACTCGTAATAAGGGCATGTTTGGTTGTTTGTAAACCGAAAACATATTTCACAATATGATGAAAATTGCTAGCTCTCAAGCCTTGGTTGGATGTAGTTAAAAATCAACAATAATTTATTTATAACATGTTAAATATAAGAATTTCAGTTCCAAAAAAAAATGGTGTAAAATAAAATTACAATCAAACACATTAAAATTATCTTAACAAAATAGTAGTTTGAAATTCATAATGAAGCTACTTCCAACCTAAAATGATGAATTGAACTTATAATTAGAAACTTTCAATCAACAAATTTACCACTATGGAATTTTGATTTTTATCCAACCACATGAGCTTTAAGAGTGAACAAACGATTTATCAGAAATTTTTCAATATGCAGATAAGGAAAAAAGAGAAGCAAGAAATAGAGCAAGTGGAGTAGTAGGGAGGCGCCAAAACAGTAAGATTAATCCCTAGATAAAAGTTACCTTCAATACGTTATGTGAGAACATCGAATGTGACTAGGAAGACGAGATTCGCGAAGATGAAGGCTACAAAGACTATGGTTGTGACTGCGAAGACGAAGGCAAAATTCCAAAAGTACCCCTTCTAATACATTAATTTTTTTTTAGGATGGGCATTTGCCCACCCAAACTTGAGCGGGGATCCGCCCGTGGCTTAATGGGTTGTCCTAAATATTTTATGGCTCGCTATAAATTGTTACTAACTTATTGTTAACTTAGATTTCATTTGGGGCAGCTTTTGCTTTTATTTTTCAGAACACAACTATAATTTATGTTTGGCTGCTACTTTTTTATCGCTTTTAAAATTTTTTTGTGCTAGGAAGATGCTTTTCATAATAACTTTAAAAAGTTATTTTCTCTATATCAATTTTACAAAGCACTGCGTAACCTGTCCAGAGTGATGGTGAAATAGACGTGGATATTATTAGTAGAATTCAAGTTGGATGGTTGAAGTGGAGGAATGCATCGGGCTTGTTGGGTGATAGAAAATTCCCCCTCAAACTTAAGGAAAAATTTTATAAGATGGTGGTTAGACCTGCAATGCTTTATGGTGTAGAATGTTGGCTATTAAAAGAGAAGCATAATATTAAGTTAAGTGTTGCAAAGATGGATACTCAAGTGGATGAGTGGCTTTAGTCGGATACGTAATGAACATACATGCGAAAAGGTTGGAGTAGCTCCAGTGGAAGATAAGATTAGAGAGAGTCGTCTTAGATGGTTTGGTCACATAAAAAGGTGGCCTTCCGATGGCCCGGTTAGAAAAGTAGATGCATTAGATTTGACTTATGTTAAGAAAGGTAGAGGTAGACCTAAAAAAGACTTGGTTAAAAAATATTAGAAATGACCTTTCTTTATTAGATTTAAATGAGAATTTAACTTTTAATAGGGCACAATGGAGAAAAATAATTAATGCAGTCGACCCCATATAGTGGGATAAGTGCTTGATGTTGTTGTTGTTATAGTACTAAGAAAGGTGTCCAAAATAAAGTCTTATTTTCAACACGTAATACCTAATTGCTTCTAGCCATTAGGAATTTGCTTTGTGGCATTTTTAGCCATCATGATAAACTTTTTTGGGCAAATTATAATCATGTGATCTATTGTATAATATCTCCACATCTCAACTTTAATAATGATGATAATTCTACTTATAATTTTCATAATAAAATAAGAGAAAATTTTAGAATTTCAAACATAAATTTTTGGAAAAGAAGTGTTCATCCTATTTAAAGATCATTTGATACTTATTATAGTAGCATATTCTCACAATCTCTTAGTAATTTTTTATGTGTTTACTTTATAGTATTTGCAATAATTTATATCACGATTATCTAGTATCTTATAATAGCTAGTAATATTGGCATTTGTCACAAAATCCTAAAAGTGTTTAGAAGAAGGTAACTTTTTGTGTTTCTCAAGTGTTTTCTTATATGTGATGTCATTTTCTACAATGATGGTGAGCGTGCTCTTACTTTTTGAAACAATTTGTCATAACAATAATTTTTTTTTTAAGGAGGAGCGAGTGTTTAATTTAAATTAGGAGTAGGAACAGGGTATTAAAAATTATTAAAAAGAAGCAAACTAGTCAAACAGGATGACGTATTCTATTGAATACGCCAAACAATTTTGCGTATTTAGAATAAGCCAAACAGCTTGGCGCATTCAATGGAATGCGCTATACTGTTTGGCGCATTCCATTGAATGCTCCCTTTAGTATGACGCACTGCTACAGTTTTGTGAAATTCAGTTTGGTTGATTGAGCGGCATGCGGGGTGAATGCACCAATTTGTATGGCGCATTAAAGAATGCGCCTATTTGTTGGCTTGTTTGCTCCGTTTGAAATTTTAAAACTTGCGTGCTCCTACTCCTAAAAATATATATTATACATGCTCCTTAAAAAAATGTCTTATGACAACTTCTTTATTTTCTTATAGATGAATGAGTGAGTTTGCAGTTACAAGCTATATAGTGAAATCCTAATTTGGGTAAAAGACTAGGTGAGAATCCAAGCCATTTGAGAGACCAAACCACACAAATATTACTATCCAAATTGTTATATACATCTAGATTTTATATTCTTTCAACACCTATTCATTTACTTAAGCTTTCATGTGTATATGATGATCATTATGCTTGGAACTCATATTCTATTATGTTAAGTTAATATATTATTATTGTGCTACTCAATTATTTTCTCTCACATTTAACATTATATTATAAATATCATAATGTTACTTATATTTTGGACATAGTGTAGATATTATTGTTTGATTAATCTAATTTATGTGGTGAAGTCAATTATTATCATTATACTTATAATTCAATAACTCACTCGCCTAATCATTTACTCATCACTATTATTATGTTTTGGTTATGACTTGTTGATGTATTGTTATAAATAGTTTAATTATATTAATTAGTGAAGTTAATGTTATTATTAACATAATGCTTAATAGTAAATCACTTAAGGTCTTTTTGTGATGGCTACAATGTTTTATAAAGTTGGTTGTGAGGTTACTATCGAGAAAATAACTTTGCCGATAAAATAAACCCTTAGATCGTCGTGTCGTCGAACCCGAGCATGGGGCAAAACCTCTTCAACTAGGCAAAAACTCTATTATTGTGATCATAATGTAGATAAATTATGAACAAAGCTTGATTTCTATTTGAAAGTGAATATCAACGTTGTCCACATCATTTTTATGATTTTGCACACATAATTAGATAAATTAGTAGCCATTAAGATCTAAGATTTTTTACACTTGAAATCTCTATGAGGGAAAACTTTTGGGGACTTAGGCTTCGTTTGAGATGGCTTTTTTACTGTTTCTTAAAACAACTTTTTAGTACAAAAGTTAAAATTTTTGTACTCAAAAATTGCTTTAAGAAGCAGTAAAAAAGTCGTCCCAAACGAAACCTTAATCCAATTGTGAAGTCCATTATTTTAGTGCAAGAGGGATCTATAAACTAGTAATTGAATGGAGTTAATTATAAGATGCTTCTCGAGCATTCAGGAAGGGGGATGTTGAGGGCAACAAGGTTAGTCATATTGTATGTCAGTTAAATAAATGTAATAGAGGCATACAATGATGAGGACTGTGGCACTTTGCTTGCAATAGCCTTGAAGATCATTAGATTTGCCTTAGTCTAATTTAATTGCCCTCTTGGACTTATCATGATTAGACAAACCCTAGGCTACTACTCCAACTACCACCACCTTTAGCAATGTCTTAGATTGGCGATCAAATATGTCATATCATAAAATTTAATCCCAGAAGAGCATTGATGGTGGTGGATGATACAAGTTTATATGACCGAATTGTCTGGAATAATTTTTAGAAGGTTTGAAGTATTTTAATTAGGGTTGTTGAAAAGCGATAATTATATCTTATCATTTTTACATGGATTATCTCATCTCTCTTTGAGGAGAAATTATTACGTGCGGAGATCGAACACAGAGAACCAGCCGGTTTGTCTCAGCGAACAGAACTATTCATTGCGCTTTTACTGTTCACATAGACAAAACCGAACGATTCTCTATGTCCAGTCTCCGCACATAATAATCTCTCCTCATTGAGAGGGGTATTTTGAGATGAACAATTTACTAAACAATAGAATATCCGAGATGTATTAAATTGAAGGATTCAAACTCACCCAAAATAAATTGAATAGTTAAAAGTGCTTGCCCTTGTTGCTTGCACCATTTTTAACAAACAACACAACAATTTGACAAAAAAACTAACTCAATCTTCCTTCCAATGAAATTCAAATTGGGAGAGAGTCAATAATTAATATACAACCCAAACAACATATGGAAAATAGACAATCTTTGTCATCAAATATGCACATTAAAGGAACAATCAAACAAAGTCATTCATTATTGCCTTGAAATGAATTAAGTACTTTACTTCTAATTCTTCTTCTCAGCAACGGTCTCTTCAGAAGCCTTCTCTTCAAATGAGGCTACCACCTCCTCTTTGACATCCTCTCCACCTGCGCTCGCTTTTTCTGCAATATTGAGATCATAACAACGGTAATGATATCGCTTAACATTCGATTAGAAAATTCATGGCATAACTAAATTTAAGAAAATAATGGATATTTATTAAGAAGATCGAATACAAATTTATTGAACGGCTTTAGAAAAATTGGTTTGCGAAAAAGGAGAAATTATTCTTCGTGGAGATTAGACGACAAGAACCGTCCAAATTTATTACGCTTTAGCTGTGCTTTTGCAAATACTCAGCAAAAGGCAGCAAATATGCAATTATGAATTGCATATTTGCTGCCCTTTTGCTGAGTATTTGCAAAAGCACAGCAAAAGGGCAGCTAAAGCACGGCAAATGTCCTACTGATTAAATATTTGCTACGCTTTTGTAAATACTCAGCAAAAGAGCAGCAAAAGTGCATTCATAATTGCATATTTGCAAAAAGCGCAGCAAAAGATAGCTAATGGGCAATAAATCTCGATATTTCTCGTCGTCCAGTGTCCATACAAATAATTTCTCGTGAAAAAGAGAGAACAAATTGGGTAAAGACGTCATGACTTATGATGTAATTTTGGTCAAAATGCATTTCATTATTGTTAGAATTATCTTTAAGAAAAGTGAATCTTTGGATCAATCAAATAACTATAAAATTCATATAATGTCCTAAATTTATTTTTGTGAAAAGAAAGGGGAAACTGACCATCTTGAGATCCGGATCCTTCAGCAATGAGCTTCGCGTCTCCATCACTTACAATCACAACCTCCTTCTTTACCTCTGAAGAATCTTCAACTTCCGAGATAGAATCAGCCAGCAACTGATCATCATCCTTGTTCAGAACATTGCCAGCAGCAATTGCTTCCTCGTCCTTCCTCGAAGAGAAATAGCGGTCCGGCGAGTCTTTGGAGATGAGAGCCGGCACCACCTCTTTCACCTCAGAAGCAGCAGAATCAACCGGCGGCAACGAGGTATTTGGCGGTAAAGAATTGTTTAATTGGAGGGATTTGGCGGCGACGGTGTTGCCGACGGCGACCTCGTCCTTGGAACCACCGCAGCCCATGATTTGAGGAAGAGAGAGATTGGCGGGGAATTGAAGAAGGATTTGGGGAATTTAAGGGTTTTGGAAGGGATATAGATTGGTTTTGGTTATAGGTTGGTGCTGATCTGTTCACGGGGAGAATCAAAGGATGGCTTTGGATTTGGGGTTTTTTCTGTTCAACAATTTTCTTCTTTTTCACTATTATTAGGAAATGCCTAATGGCCCTAATCCACATGATATTATAATATTATAATTTAAAATTCAATATTTTTATATATTCTTTATATAAATTAAAATAAAATGGAATAAATTCATACAAAAATTAATTTATTTCATTTGGTCATAAATAATAAATACATTAGAATTTATTACATGTTTTAAATTGAGTTGAATGAGAAATAATCATATAACATTATAAATGTTAATGTAAAGTCAAGAAAATTAATTATTTTATTAAATATAAAATAAATATTATAAAAAATAATAGATAAATGGGAAAACAAAAAATTAGATTACATAAAATTAATATAATGTTTAAAATAGATTTGATGTGTTTCAAATAAGTACACATCTCAAAATATTTATCATTGCTAATTTTGATTAGAATTTTTTTATAGAATTTTTTTTACAATTTTTTAAATTTCTGAACAAATTTAATTTTCAAACTCACAAATACATAAATAAAATCTTAAATCCAATATATTTTAATTGAAAGCTTAAACTTCCAATCATTATACTAAGATTGGGATTATTAAAATTATTTATACAACAACATCAAATATTTATCCCATTACATCAGAATCTTTTTTTTTTTATGTTTTTCTGTTAAAGAGCTAAATTCTCATTTAAATTTAATAATAAAATATCATTTCTAATATTTTTAAATTTTTTTTTAAATTATCTCTACATTTCTTAACATTAGCCAAATCTACTCTCACCACCGTTTTATATGACCAAACCATTTAATATGACTCTCTAGTCTTATCTGCCATTGAAGCTACGCCAACCTTTTCACGTATAAGCTCATTTTATATCTTATCACAAATTAAAATTTCGTTTGGGACGGCTTTCTTACTACTTCTTAAAATAGATTTTTAGTACAAAAATTTTAATTTTTGTATTAAAAAATTGCTTTAAGAAACAATAAGAAAGCCATCCCAAACAAAGCTTAAATCCACTCATCCACCTACGCACCCTCATCACTCTCATCACTGCAAGGCTTAATTTAATATTAATCATATTTGTTAGCTTTTGCGCAAATTGATCCTAAATTCTCTTGATTTTCATTTTGAATACAAAATTAATAAAGTTTAAATAAAAAAAAAATTAGCTATCAACTCATCCAGAAATTATAATGCCATGATGAAATGCGAATAGAAGAAGAGAATTAAACTCAACCAGTCTGCAAGATTGCTTCCGTTTTACCATTCAAACAAGCAAAATATGGAATACTGACAAGACAAATATAACAAAAGTTCAATAGTTCAAGACAAAGGAACAGAACAAACTGATCAAAACGACAGGTGACTGTTGAAGATCTAGAAGATTGAAAAGGCTTAGCGATATCGGCGGAGGGACAAGGTCTGGTTCCTCTTCCAGGTTGCTCTGCGGGACGGCCTGGCCTTGTGATGAAGATGGCCCTTGCCTCGAAGACCCCTGTACTTTTTCCCGGCAGAGGTGAGTCCGCGGAGCTCTCTGTGCTTGTGAACTCCATTGCAGATCCAGTTGACCCTCGGGTCATTCCGAATGGCATTGTGCGCAGGATCAACAAGGATTATTTCAAAGTACTTGTATGTGGAATCCTGCAGAGTTCAGTTCAAAAAATTTCAAAAGTGTTTTCTTCATTCAGAAAATTAAAAATTTTTAATTCAGGTATTACTCGATTCAAAATTTTACAATTCAATGATCAAATAGTAAGGAAATTATGAGTGACTTTGGACAATTTTTGGTTTCTTACCTCATTGATCCAGTATGAGTTGAGAACCCTCAGGCCACCAAGCTTTCTGCCAGCTCTCTCCTCAGCGACTGAACGCTTATTGCGTTGGAACTTCAGTTGGGTGATACCTTGGTTCTTGGGTTTTCCATAGACTATACCCTTAGGTACTGGCCTCTTGCGGCCTCCACGCCTCACACGAACACGGTAGATCACAAAGCCCTGCAACAAAAATGGATGATTTATATCAAAATTGATTTTTTTTCTTATCTTAAGAGAGTAATCTTTTACATAACTGTCTTTTTTTTTGTGGGAGAAAGGATTAATTATGTTGTGCGGACGCCGAACAACATCCGGAGACCAATCAGAATGCCCAACATCACCCCTTTGCTCGGTACCGCAGCTCGGTACTGCTTGATACGACTGACGTGGCGCATTCTGGTTGTCTCCGGCCGATGTTCTGCATTCAGTCTCCGCACAGAATAATTTCTCGGGAGTGGGGTGGGGGCGGGGGTGGGGGGGGGGGTTGAATAAACGATGTATACAAAAATATATGAATTATTACCTTTAATTATGCGAGTTGTATATTATATAAGATAATCCATATGAATAATAATACTTGTATGCTTTCTAAGAGATGTTACACTAAAAAAATCTGCAGCCATATATCATCATAATATGACCCTCCTACGGCCCCACTGAGATAACACAATGAGCTAAATTTTCATCAGTCTGTGATCTTACTGCTATAGCAAATTGAATAAATTACATAGAGTTAGTTTTGCAATCAAAACCTCAATATAGTGACATATTTCATGAAAAAAGAAATTGGTTGAACTACACAATAATTTAGAGTAATGCTACATTTATGAGTTCTAATCACTTAATAAATTTTGCAACCTACTAGTTACTGATAAGATACGTCTATTTTGGCCACATGAAACATATGGCTAACGGTGAACCTAAGACAGCTTTTCCAGATCTCTTAAATGTAATAGCTATAATACTATTATGTTGTTTTACATTTTAAAATAAGATTTCAAAAAGAGAAAAGTTATAACACTCACAAAAACATTCAAAAAATCTATTTTTCTCAACAATTACACAACAAATTCTATAAATAATTACATGATCATAAAATTAACAGGGCTTGGCACGGCTTAAAAAAACAAGAGAGTATAATGATAGCATACTATTATAAGCTTCTAGATTATCCTAGAACTATCAGGTTTGCCATAAACTAATAAAGTAAATCTAAAGACAGACTTATATAAATTTTGCACAAATGCTTGAGGATTCAATAATTATGAATATGCAATATGAAATTTTAAATACATTTCTTTGCCACAGCTTACTTGCGCAAAGTACCGCATCTGTCCAACATCAATTGCCTTCATTTACCTCGCAACACATTTACTTTTTTATTATATCACATATAATAATTATTACCCAACTTGATGACTTAGCCTAATTATTCATTTGAATTACATCTCTTATGTTTTTGGAACCACCAAGAATATAACAACACCAAGCCTTTATCCCACTGCATATTCTATTAAGAGTCAAATTCTATTTAAATCTAATAAAAAATATATACCATTTTTAATAATTTCTAATACCCTCTAACTACTCTCTTCTTGGGACCACAAAGAATATTTTAAAAAAAATAGTAAGAACATAAATGGAATAAAATATGATGAATTAAATTTTAGAAGCAACTTAATATACACACACACATTAATAATTCTAAAAAGTTACCAATCAGTTCATTTAAATTTCATATACAATTTTTAAATGGTATACTATTAAGTATTAATCTTTATGAAACTCAAAACATTTGAGATAAATAAAATTTAAAAATATATAAGAGCAAAGAAAATTTAAGAGCACATTTAATACTTCTAAATTTGAAAGTCAATACAAAGCTTGATTTGCTTCATAATTTCAATAATTTGTATTCAATGATTAGATCATAAAGAAAATCAGTCAAACTAAATCAATTGATTGTCTTTATAAAACTATGACTACAACAGCAAAGTAACATGGTTCCAAGTTAAGCGCAACAAAGAGGTCATAAACAAGTAAAAAATGTCAAAATATTCATAATAAACCTAACAAAAGAGAAATGTGATTATTCTAAAGAGAGTGAAAATAACATCTAATAAAGACAAGGTAGCAGGAATTAAACCAGATAATTTGAGCATATAGAACAAACGCAGAACATGAACACCTTTAATGCAGAGCTTAAGGGAGAACAATCAATAGTGTAGCTATATTCATGAAGTTAAACCAAAATAGATGTGGTGAGGCTAATAAGAATGAAGGAATATTTATAAAGCTGGGCAAAAATAAATGCTCGATACATAAAATCAAGATCCCATCAATATCAAGCAATTTTCTAATAGTAAAATCAGTAGATGCAAAGAAATGATAACAGACAATTCAATGGAGAGATTGAAACTGAGAAGTTAAATTCAATTATCAAATGAATGATGGCAGCAGTAAAGTGTGACCAGAACTTCATTGTAATGGCCTAAAAAAAATACAATACAATAAATGAATAACCTCTAATCAATTAAGGAAATGCAGCAATCAGATAAAGAACTAATTTTCAGATAACTAAACAACACATGCCAAAGCAAGCAAAACAAGTTCAAATCAAAATGAAGAATATAAACCATTCATATTATCATTTATTTCTCTAAAAATTCACATGCAAGTTCACTCAAATCTAACTTCATGAGAGCTCATTAAGAAACTTTCAGAAACAAATAGGCGATAATTCACATAGGATACAAAATATCATACAAATTCATAATATATTGAATTGAATGTGGAATATTATAAGCATATACCTACAATGAAAACAATAACTACTTAGCCTCTAGAAAAGAAAACAAGATTAATAGCTCAAATGAGCCATTTGCGTCAGGATAATCAAAAATGGCGAAAGAATGAACCCACTCATGGCTAGCCACTAAGAACAACAACAATAGGTATTTATGGGCCAGATGCAAGGACTGGGATCAGAATCTTCATATAAAGCATTAGTGTGAATGCATCTGCACTAAGAAAATCTAATCCACATTTATTAAGGGTCAACTCCAAAACACACCATAATGGGAGTTTCATTTTACAACTAGCTAATTAAATGATATGGCTAAAGGAAATCTTGACCATAATGCAAATAAAACACTGAAATGGGAATAACACGTTAAAACAAAATCAACTACTAACATTCTACTAAAATATAGCAGGGAGGCAAAGATAATGATAGAATAAAGCTATAAATTCCAATCTTATAGATTTCTTCAACAATAACTCTTCAAAATGATAATTAATCGGATAGGCATGTTATTGCCACAATCAAATCACTTCGCTCTCCTCAATGGAACAATAAAAATAGATACTAAACAGGTTAAATTCATCTTAAAAGGGGCAAAAAAATAGTCAGCCTAAACCAAAACGAGTCCTTTTACATTACATTTCACGACATATGATGAAACATTGACCATTTTCACACGCATAAGAGCAATAAACTTCTAACGAATTTCAACAGTGCAAAAAAAAAAAAAAAACAAAAACTAACGAGTCGAACAAAAAATGCAAAAGTTAACAAGAATAAACACCTGCTTGGCTTTGTAGCCGAGGCGGCGGGCCTTATCGGGGCGGGTGGGCCTGGTGAGTCGGACGATGGCGGGAAGCTGGCGGTATTCCCAGCAGCGAATTCTTTGCAGAAATCGCATCACATCACTCTGCTTCTTTCTCCATAGCTCGGAAACGTACTTGTACGCACCTAATAGATGCCAATTCGACAAACACGAGAAAACCGTCTTATAATATCGCAAAATTTACAAAACCTAAACGACCATAAATAAACCAAAAATCGAAATATAAATTTACGCAAAAAAGAAACTGCAATGAAAGTAGATCTGGGGATTCACAATCCTTTGAGAGAAAGCTTTGATCCGGAAATAAAGCTATGAATTTCAGCTTACCCATGGTCGGAGGAACCTCTGCTGCAGGCTAACAGGGTTTGCTCAAACGAAGCGGCGCCTTTCTAAAGAACAGCTAGGGTTTTGAGAGATCTTATAAATAGGCGAGAAAGGGCCTCTTTTATGAAATTCTATAGAACAAATTATTATTTACAGCCTTACCCAACGGAACTGAAAAAAAAATCATTTTTACATGACAGGTCATATGTACCCTAGACAATTAATACTAGTTTAATTTTTATTGCTATAAATAAAAATAGGTCATAATTTCACCATTTATATTGATAATATTAGAGGTGTAGAATAAATAAAATAAATGATTTTGATTTTTCATTTATTTTTTTTTGAAGTTAAATGAATGAAAAAGTATTTGCATGGAGGATTGTAATATCAAAAATATTTATTTTTTATAAATTTCAAATTCGCCTATAATCATGTAATTTTCAAATATAGGAATCCATAGCCAACCTCGTTGTCACTAATTTTAACCATGAAAATAAAATAAAATAAAATAAAAAAATAAAAAAAATGAATTTTAACCATGAATGATATAGCTCTCGTCCCCGCACAAGTATATCATACCTCACAATTCCATTAACATCCCTATGTGAATATGCACCAAATCTTGTAGTAACCCCCCCACAACAAATTTTTTATATTGTTGGATTTTTGATCTAGTGACAAAATGTATGTTATTTTTCAACAACAATAATAACATCAAACATTTATCACACTACATGGGATCAGCAACATGAATCTTTTTCCTCCATTTTGTTCTACTAAGAGTCAAAGACTCACACTCCTGCCATAAACTTTTTAGCATTAAACAAACGTTAACAAATCAAACATAACTAAGGCTTCGTTTGAGACAGCTTTCTTACTGCTTCTTAAACCAGTTTTTTAGTACAAAAAAATTTTGAACTAGAAATTTTTGTACTACAAAAACGACTTTAGAAAGCAGTAAAAAAGTTCACAAACAAAACTTAAAATAAAGATCAACTTGAACTACCCAAGCTCTCCTAAAAATCACACTGAACTGTTGACCCTGATTTTGGTCCATACCTAGGTCAAGGAGTTGACCTGGTCAAATTTGACCAGACTATACCCCAGAATCCATCCCAATGGGTTCAGGCAGTCAAGTCAAGTCTGTTGAGCCCAGACCCAGGCCCTAGGTCAACCTAGTTGACCAGGTCAACCTGGGTCGACCTAAATTGACCCAAATCACTTGTTTCCATTTCAAATCCAATCTAGGGCTCCCTAAGCCCAATTTTCTCCTCCCTTGGGTTCAATGGGTCAAACCTAACCAATTGGGCCCAAGCCCTGGTCCTGGGTCAACCTGGTTGACCAGGTCAACCCAGGTTGACCAAATAGGCTTTAATAGGTCGATTCAAGTTCAAATTCATTCCAAACCCCTCCTAGGCTCAATCCATCTCTCCCTTGACCCTAATTGACTTAAGTTGACCAAGTCCACCCTTGACTTGGTCAACCCAAGTCTTAATGGGTCAAACTTGACCCATTAAGGCCCCCTTAATGCATTAAAACCTTTCCTAATGAGTTCAAAACTCAAATAACGGCTAGAGAGCCTGGTTTTCCCTCCTATTTGACTCCTAATTTGATCACAACCATTCATCATAGGGCTAAGGGTATAAATAGAGAGTTAGGGCTTCATTAGAGGGGACTTTTCGATTGCTCTCTCGCTAGACCCTCCCAAGCCAGAGCTTCGTGTGTGAGAGCCTTCCCGACCTTCCCTCACTGCCCTCTATTCAAACCCACCGCCAAATCCTCGCCGGCGACGTCCCTCTGACGAACCGAGAGCCAAAACCTTCTAAGGCTCGATCCCTTCGATCTGAAGCTGATCTAACCACGACTTCAACTAGGAACTTGTGCGAGGACAGTTTACAAACTCAGAGATCTCAATCCTTCCCCAATCCCATGGTATAATTTCACTAAAACCCTTAACCTAGGTCAATACACTTAGGGTTAATTAGGTTTACGTTTATCACATTTTAAGCCAAACCAACACGTCCATATGATTGCTCTTCACTCATAGTACCTAGGTTTAAAATTTCATACGAATCTATCGCACCGTTTGCGAGAACGAGACGAAAAACGCCCTGGATCCTCGGTTTCACCCTAGCTGTCTCTGTACGAGATCTCCGTCGTTAATCATACGATCAACGGCAGAGATCCCGTCGTTCCGCGGTGTTCGTCCGACCGCAGATCAGATCCCGCGATCCTCACCCTCGTCCGGCTCGATCAGAGCCGTTGGTTCGTTTCGGCGAAGGATCAGACGGCGGAGGGGATTAGTCCTACGTGGCTAAGTGGCACCGACCGCGGCAATCATTGCCCCAGAACTGCGGGACCAACTGGAGCCTGCCGCATGTCCTACTAGCCGCCGCTGCGCGATCCCTCTCTCCAATCATTGCCCAGGACCGCAGGGCCAGTCCCGGGCCGCCACGTGTCTGACCGCCGCCGCACCGAGCCGCCGCCGCCGCCGAAGATTATTTAATTAATATTTATTTAAAATATATTTTATATATAATTTTAAAATCAGAAAAATCTAGATTTTTTTAATTGTTTTAAAATAAATTATATTATTATTATTACATTTATTATTATTATTATTATTATTATTATTATTATTATTATTATTATTATCATTATTATTATTATTATTATTATTATTATTATTATTATTATTATTATTATTATTATATGTTAATAATAATATCATTATTATTATTATTATATATTAATAATAATATTATTATTATAATAATGATATTGTCATTATTATTATAATATATTAATATTATTATCATTATTATTATAATAATATATTAATATTATCATTATTAATATATAGTAATAATAATGTTATTATAATAATAACAATAATAATAATATTATTATTATTATGTATTAATATTAACATTATTATTATTATTATCATTATATTTAAAAACTATTTTTAAATTTTATTACTACTATTATTATTATTATTATATTTATCAATATTATCATTAATAGTATTATTATTATTTTAATAATATTACTATTATATTAATATTAATATTATATTAATAACTATATCACTATGATTAGTATTATTATTATCATATTAATATTATTATTATATTAATGATAATATTATTATGGTTATAATATTATTATTTTTATATTAATATTATTATTATATTAATAATAATATAATTTTTGTTAATATTATTATTATTATATTAATATTAGTAATATTATGACAATATTATTATTATAATAATCATAATAATAATATTATGTTATAATTATTATTATAATATTAATAATATGATTATATTAATAATAATATTATTCTGTTAGTATTGCTATTATTATACTAATATCATTATTGTATTAATAATTATTATTTTGCTTTAAAGTATTTTTAATATCATTTAAATTATTTAAATTTCTAATTAATTAATAATTGATTTAAATATTTTCCTAATTCATAATAATTATTATTTTATTATTATTTTTCTTTTAAAATTTAAATCCTATTTATTAATTTATAATTATTCTTTTTTTCTTTTTAACTAATTAATTATTTATTTAATTAAATAATTTAAAATCTTCTTTTTTTATTAAAATTTATTATTATATCTTAAATTATTTTAAAACTTCAGAAACTTTTAATTCCTAATTTAATTTAATTTAATAATTATTTTTAATTATTAATTATTTTAGATTATTTTAAAATTTCTTTTAATTACTTTAAACTTAGAAAATTCGTAATTAATTCATTTTGAATCGGATTTTTGCGTGCAATACCTCGTTCTTTTTAGAAAAATATGAATTTTAATTTAAAATTATTTTTTGTATCTGATTCTGTCTTTTCTGGATATTTTCTGTATTACTTTGTTATTTAACTAATTAAATATTATTTAATTAATATAATTAATTATTTTTAAAAAAAATTATTTTAAAACCCTTGGTGGCCGGTAGGCCTCCCATGCCTATGAATTGAACTAATTTCAATTATCCTATTTTTAAACCCATATTATTATATATTTATAATATTTAGGTATTTTAAAATTATTTTTATCTTAAATATTATTTAAATCCCCTAATTTTGGGAGGCCTACCCCTTTGAAATTTTAAACCTAGGTCTATATGAAGAGCAATTCATGTGGGAGAAGGATTAGTGAATGATTGTGTCCCAATCATTCACTAATCACTTCATTAGATTTCTTTACTTAGCATTTTCGTAGTCCTTGCATGTGTAGGTTGCACAAGCACATAGCCTAGGCTCTCCTAGATCTAAGGACTTAATCGGTGTGTTTATATTTGCTGCATTACCTTCTATGTTATGCCTAAGGGTTAGTTACTTCATTTTATTCCTATATAACGTAGTGACACCTTAAGGACAACAATTAAGAATCGTCTAGCGAACTTAGAATATTTCTAGAAACTAGGATAGATCCCGGATTGCTGTGAAACATTAAACATTAACATTTAGTGACATCGGGAACCCCCTAGAATTTTCTAGGAATTTTCTGGACTCCTTAAAACACTTAATTAGCAAACTCTAATTTACCCGTTAATTAAGCCTCAGAAACTTCAGAAAAATCTAATAAATCCATTTTAAATCAGAAAAATACCCATAATACCTCAAACTCTCCAGAATTCAGTCACCAATCTTAGATAATTAAGGCCTCTTAATTGGACATTAATATGGACCTTAATTAAACCTTAATCAAAAATCACCTTTTTGCCTTTAATAATTTATTAAAAAATATTAAAAATCTCAAATCTTCCCCCAAACACTTGGGAACATCTTCGTAGGTCATTTATGACCTTTGGGGGTGATTATAATCAGTTTGGAGGTGATTTGGGCCAAAACCCTCAAACTACCCCTAATTAGGCAATTTCGATAATTTATTTAAATGCTCCAACTTCTAAAAATCATAACTAATTACAGAAAACTCCAAAATGGGCAAACGAAAAGGCATTCAACTCACATTAAGGTCTAGTATTTATTAAAAATATTAGGTGTCCAGAAATCAGCCTAAAATGAAAAGTCAACTTTCCGGTCAACTGTAACCTATAGTCTATGACTCGAAACTTCTAAAATTCATAACTTTGTGTAGGAAACTCCAAATCCAGCAAACTAACTGTCTAATTACTCATACTAAGGTCTAATATTTAACTAAAATGTTAGGAATCCCAAACCTAGCTTAATTCTCCTAGTGACCTTTTGGACCCCCTAGCTCAATAGGTAGGGACTCCGAACCTCCTGAAATTCACTAATGCAATTTAAACTTCAAATATCATTACCCTAAGCATTAAAACAGATCCACATATTAAATTAATTAAAATGGATCCTAATCCACTAATATTTGAAATTTAAATAAAATTCCTTTTCAGACCTACAAGAAACCTGGGCAGTAGGCAACTGTAACTAACTACCTAGCTTAGGATCTACCTCAGCCACACAGGCCTCTGCACACACTGTAGAATTGTTTGCTAGGACACCACTTCTAGACTTAGGTTAGGCCGGTGTTTACTTTTACTGCTGTGTGCCGAGCTTTTTCGGATTTTATTGCATGTTGTGATTGAACTATTGATGTGTTTACTTATTTTTACTGTATTCTGGGATTGATGTGATTGCACGATAGACTACCCATATGTTATGATCGATGTTGATACTAACGATGTCTTCTGCAGGTGGTCATGCTCATGCAGCGCTAGATAAAAAGGGGGGCAATAATCATGATTTAAAAATACTAATGATGTTTTATGCAGATGCTTCAGAGATTGCGCAGCCCCCCCTAAATAAATGATGGCTAATTAAAAAAAATCATTATAAATTGCTACAGGTGCTCCAGAATTGCTTAGCCCTCAAATAATTAAGAGCATGGCTAAGTGTGGCTGTGATGAGTACTTTTATTTCTATATAAATTGATTGGGATAATATAAACTGCTTGGGATGATTTTCATTAGGATAATCTTGCAGGAGAGTCTAGATTTACTGCTTTCATTTAATGTAATTATTTGTAATCTGATATAGTGAAAGTTCATTTTGAGCGGGAATACTAGGATCCAAAGGTTGGATTCCAAAGAGGAAATGACACCCAATATGAGGATGGTCCTTTTCTATTTGAAAATCCAAATTTGGATCGTTCTACTACTTGAAGAATCGAAGGAAGCTGAGATCCAAGGAGTCCAATGGAGCTGAGATCTGAGGAGTCCAAGGAAGAAAAGATCAAGAAGATGAAGACCAAGTGTATCCCACTCAAAATAACTTGTGTCTGTCCTAGGATTAGAAATCCGGGTTGTTGGCAGTGGTGCCCGGCCACTTTAATTTTCTGCAGACCCTGGGTTGTAATTAAGGGCAGTTGGCCTATGGACATTTATTAATTTGTTTGGATAATTTTGATGTGTCTTGTTTATGATTGTGTGCCTCCAGGGTTGCTTGCTTTTCTTAGTTTCTTAGCGTTTTGCATGTCGCTTTTGTTTTAGCCTGGATTTCGTTAGGCTCTCTAAGGACTAAAACTTTTTCTACTTGTAACCAATATTCAAAATTTTAAGGTTTAAATAATTTAGAAACTTAACGATCTAGGGAATTGCCGGAATCGTTCGGGGTCGCATGCATATTATTGCATTGCTCTCTTTCCTTCTATAAGACACTTCCCCGCCTGCGGGTAGAGTCCGGATAATCTGACCTATGAGGATGAGGTGCCGGACCTGGGGAAGCCCAGTCCAATTCTAAAAAATTATTTTTTATAAGCCTTTTTAAAGTTCTATGCATACCTGATTTGGAAGCTTCAACAAGCATGCATTGCATTAGAAACCAACTAAATCAAAATTTTAATTGCATTAGCTCTAGAAGCATTCACCCAACATCAGTCTGGGGCCAATTAGGAAATCCTCTAGACGTCGGCCCTACCCCCAAGAACTATAACCTACATACCCATCTTTCATAAATGACTGGACAGTATGGTTTTGAAGCGACTAGGTGGTTAGCTGGCTCCCCAATCCAGGCCGGGGTAAGTCCAGATTTTGCATTGCATTAGTTAGGACACGGGTGTTAGTGTTACGTAAAACACTAAACCCATTAGATTTAGGATTCAATGCTACTATTGCTTCGTAGTACGCCTCATCAGTAGGTAGGTCTTCTGTCTTCCAGAGACCATAAATCCTACATATCCGCATCACACGGATGACGCCACCTCCATCCTTCTCTCCTGCATGCTTCGAGTGCATGATTTACTTATTTTCTCCAGTTTCTTCTCACTACCTTAGTCCCTCCGGATGCTGATCTGAGCCGTGCATGTTTACTAAGCCTAGTTGAACCTTTCTTTCTCTTTGAGTAGGATTTCCTAGTATTCGCCCTATGTGCCAATCCCAATTCGGAAAGTATAATGTAGAATCCTTAATCGAGAGTATTCTCAGGTCCCGGCTTGAGAGGTAATTAACCACGGGGGCTTGCGCTCGTGGGAAACCGAATCCCACTCTCAAATAAATCCCATTCGAGCTAATGTATCGGGTGGGGAAAACCCGTTGTGATTAGATCGCACGTATTGATATCCATCGGGGTGTGTTGGTGAGAGCCACTATCCTTAATGGTTAATCGTATGTGTGATCGAATCTGCCCTCCCATTGGCAACAGATATTATCTCCCCTCGATGGCGGCGGTGTTTTGTTTGTCCTCTCGGAGGTCCACATGAACTACTTCAAAATCATCTTCAACCAAGTTCAATCACACTCAAAATCGGATATTCCGAGCAGAACAAAAGCTTATAAGATATCATAAACTTAACTATTGATAAAATAATTAAGAACTTGGTTGAAGATTATAAACTTATGTGTCACAACTAAATAATTAAGAACAAATTGTAATTAAAAAAAATATCAGATGTTAATGCCAAATATCATTCCAGCCATCCCTTGGCTCTTGATTTTATGGCCAACATGAGGATCTATAGGAGACTCATCTGGATCACGTTAATCTACTTCCATATTAGGGTGGCTAATTTAGGAAGGATTATATTAAGAAAATTATGCATTATTTTATAATTATTTGTTGATTTATTAAGATATCTTGTATAAATCTATAAAAAGAAATAGTTATGTATGATAAAATCAAGTCTTTCCCTATGCAATTCTCTGAATTTAACATGGTATCAAAGCCTTAAATGCTTTGGACAGAATTCTGAGTTTTTTTCTTTATTACTGCCAGACTTTCTAAAGGGAATGCAAGAAATGAAAGGGAGCGGGTTCCCGACTTATTCGTTCTTGCGTACGTCCAACCGAGAGGAGGGAGAGTGCTTCATCTCGCGATCTCTGCGTTCCATCGAGAGAGATAAATGTCTTGTGTGTCTTATTTGGAGGAGTCGAGTGAGAACCCCGCGGTCTTTGCTTTCAATCGAGAGAGACAAACATATGGCGAACCCCTCTTGCGTGTCTGGGGCGAAACCAAGTGGGATTGTGCGTCCCTGAAGCTTGCCGCATGTAGTAGCCTCCGCTCGCGTGCGTTCTGTGCGGAATCGAGAGAAGCCAAGCGAGAGCTTGCATCTATATGAGAGACCGCACGACTTTACGAGATGAGAGACCGTGCAAGCGGGTGCATGCAGCTAGACAGCTTTCATCTCGTTCCTCTAGCCCCCAAACTTTCTCGTTCCCACCACCGGCCTTCATTGTCAGAATTCCGAAGAATGCTGGTCTTCATTCCAGCATGCGACGTACAGAGTCTATCAAGCAAAAGCGAGAGAAGTCGATCACATGACATCCTTCTGCGTGTGTCTAAAAAGAGCGGAGAGTTCCCTCTCGTGCGGGTCTAAGGTTGGGACAAGCAAGAGTGCGAGACCTGCACTTATTCCGACGATCAGAGGCCTTGTGTGCGCCTATCCGGGGTCGATCAAACAGGAGTCTATTCAAGTGAAGTCAGACAATTGATTTACACTGTGCCGAAGGCTGGCTCGATCGGACAGGAGGAGATTTGTGTGCCGAGTGCTGAGCCACTTGAGACTTTTTCTTTTCTTTTCTTTTCTTTTCTTTTACTATCCTTGCAGCTTGCTGTAACCCTATATATATATATATATATATATATATATTCTGTCTACTGGCGTGCCTTCAATGCCAGCCATCCCTTGAGAACCGAGAGAGAGAGAGAGACATACCCGAAGGATAATTAATCCACTTGCCCAACTATGCCACCACTGACCTTTATTGTCATTTTCAATATCTTTAGGGCTATTGTTCAACGAAGCCTTCATTGCTGCCCTATACCTCACATGCTTGATTGATATAGCTTTCATCACTATCATTTATCATCGCAATGTCTAAATCTAATCCCTCCCAAAATTTTGATCAAATGGAGGACTATATTATGCACCAAGAGACTTGATAACTCTACTTTTCTTGGACTGATTACCAAGTTAAAAATGACAAATTTATATTCACTAACTTGAGGGAGAGTCAAATACCATCCCAACTGTCCATTGACACTTGTCCTTATGGCTAGCATGAGGTTCCATGGGAGACTCAAGTGAATCCCACCAATCCATACTTGGATGGCTGATTTAAAAAGGATTATATTAGGACAATTATTCATTATTCTATCATTATTTATTTCTTTATTAAGTTTTCTTATATATATATCTATAAATAAGAATAGTTGTGTATGATAAAATTAAGTCTTTTCCTCCCCAATTCTCTAAATTTAACAGTTAATTTTATAAATAAACAACCAAATGTTAACTGATAAAGAAAAAATTGCAGGCTAGTTTATGCCTTTCAATAGGCCAAGCCATCAAGTGTTCATTTAACTTGCAACAGCACCAAACTAAGTGTTAAATATAAAAACAGACTTTATGAAATTCAAACGAAGAAAGAATAAAACAAAACTGTCAGAATTTTGCTATTAATATACATCCAAAAGTTCTCAACAAATCATCTAAAATGAATGTATGCATCTTCAACAATGTAAAAGCAAGAAAAAAAAAATTATATGCATCGAATTTACTTTAAGCGCAAAATATCACTAAACAATTAAACATTTACTATACTCATCCCAAAATAAATCAAATGATTATAAAAATCATCATAATTAAGGCTTCATTTGAGACAGCTTTCTTACTGTTTTTAAAGTAATCTTTTAATACAAAAATTTTTAACTTTAAAAAGCAATAAAAAGCTATCCCAAACGAAGCCTAAATTATGCTTATTTCATACCATTTCCTTCAAAAGCTGATCCCCAGAAGCCATTACTCTAATCAGCTTTATAAACTCCGATTCATTACTTATGCTGAAGGGATACAGGGCAGGAACTTGAGCCGAATAACTACTAAGATTGAAACCAATTTCCCCCTTGTCTTTCAAATACAAAGTTCTTGACAAAGAATCAGAGTCGAAATTCTGAGGTGAATCCAAAGCCATAAAGAACAGAGGCACTGCAACCATATGATGAATGTCAAGATTGCCTATGAGCTCAACAAGATCGACGAAGTCGCCGACAAAACGCCGAGGGATATAGAATAACTCGCTCCCACAGATAGTGAGACTCTCCTCACCATTACTATCCTTGAAGTTGGTTTGGAAATGAGCAGGGAAATTACTAACAGCCTGCTTCACTAGAGATGCTTGGTTTACAAGCCACTGGGAGCTGTTGGAATCAATTTTAGCAGTAATCCATGATTCAGGAACCTGAAATCAAAGAAAAGATTTCAAATAAAGAGGTTGTTAAGGGAGGTATTTCAAAATCCAGATTAAATAGAATAGGAGGGGTAAGAAGAGAGCACACAAAAAAAAAAAAAAACCTTGTTGGTAATCCATAGTTTGTTCTTATCAGCTTGGAGGAGATTCCAATAGTTGAGAATCATATTATCCTGAAGGAATATAAAGCCATCTGCTCCAGCATACCTGCTAAATATCTTGGGCAAGTACCTGTTGTAGGATGATGCACGAGATGTTGTAGAAGATAATATGTTGATTAGCATATTACTTTTTAAATTTTCAGAACAGTTTCCAACTAATTCTGATTGATTTAAAGGTTAAAGATTTTCATAAAAGAGAAACCTAAATCATTCATGAGAAAAATCAATTTGCAGACAACACTTTGCGTAATTAAAAAGAAAAAAGAAAATGACAAAAAAAAGGTCAAGATATCCTGACCGAAATTTGGCCAGAGTTGACTTTGAATTTTTTAAATTTGTTTTGAGATGTGTGCAATATATGAATAATCAATTAAGCCTTATATTTCATCCATCTCAAATCAAATTAAAGAATTTTAAAACCCATCATGACTAAATTTTAGTTGAAACATCCTCTAACCATTTTCTTAAAAAAGGCAGCATTTTGCATATCAAAGTGGATTAAAAAAACAAGCAGTAAAGGTAAAGAAAATATTATTCATTTACATGTAATATGTGTAAAACATGCATCTAGTCCTCAACAAGCATGGTAAATTTAGTTAAAAAGTAATATAAAAATTTTCCCGGAAGGTCCTCAAGACCTCCCATAAAACATGGACGTACGTTTAAGTTTCAAGGTTCTACCGATGCAACATTACCTAGCAAAACTTTAACACAAAACAACTAACAGATCCAAGGCTAGTAAATGACATTATTTGAAAGCAGTTGCAGTCGTTTTGATAGACTAAGAACTAGATTTGATATTTGTGCTTGTGAACATAAGAAAATAAGAATAATCTAGGTTTCATTTGGGATGTACTGCTTCTTAAAACAGTTTTTTAGTTCAAAATTTTTAATTTTGGTACTAGAAAGCTGCTTTAAAAAACAGCAAGAAAGCCTTCCCAAATGAAGCCATAGTCTCCAAACATTGGCCTGAAATGGTATTTTAGTCCGAGGTTAGTTCTGAAATGGTATTTTAGTCCGAGGTTAGTTCCAGATGTTTGACATGGAACTTAAAGTCCGTGCATGAAGTTTCAAGAAGTGCACGTCTTAGTACTAAACTGAACCTAACGCCACGCTCATTCATGATAGGAAAACTGTAAGCAAAAACTTCACTTTTTTTTGGGTGACATTAGACCTTTAAAAGCTAATTAGTGGCATATATGAAATTTGTGGATGGAAACAAACCACTGAAGTCTTATTTCTTAGTAAGCCTAAACATATCCTTAAAGAATCAGACACTATAGCACCACGTCGTATTTCAACTAACTTATTTTTATACTTCAAATTCAAGCCCCAACTAGAAAGTTGGACTACAAACTGCCAAAATCGATCTGATTGAATTAAAAGATTTTTTGTTAATAATGCTCAAACTAGGATATCCGGAAAAAGAAAGAAAGGGAATCTGATTGAACTGTAAAATTTTTGGTAATAAATGTTGTACCGTGATGTATAGAGCCAAAAAGAAAAGTAGGGGCCGTGAAGCCGCCTTCCGAGTTCAGTCTATCATGATTGAAGTCCTCTATATATGCATGTTGCTATTTATATCATCATGGCTTATTCTATCATTTTGTTTTCTTGTTAAGATTATTGATGTCAGATTACAGTTGAGTATTTTTATTCTTTATCATCTTCTTCATCATAATTAACCTTATTCCAACTATTTAGGATCGGCTTTAAGAATCCTTGCCTCAATTCATTCATGTTGTTTACAATCTCAATTCCAATTCATATTATTATTAATCTTTTCCTTTTCTCTCTAATCCATCAATATTGACAGTAATCATTCATAATATTATTTTCCTGATGCGCATCATTTGTTTACACTTCAACTTAAGCTAAAGCATATATATATCTATTAGCTTCAACTTTTAATATAAGTGAGAGAATGATAGATAACCTAAATTTTGGGAAAGAAATTCACCACTTACTCAAAATTGAACACACTAGCAACAATCTTCTTAAAAAGTACATTCTGTATGAAATCACAATAACTATGATTAGTTTGCTCATGAGTTTTTGTAATATAGAATATAGATAACAAGATTGCTACAATATAGTGTCATATGCCTGAGTATCGAGAAAGCCAAACTCCCTTAAACGATTTTTTAACCTGCATTTTGAATGTTGAGTATGCTGGACCTGGACACAATTTTTTTTCTTACTTTTCCAGGATACTACCTTGATTGCTTTAACCCCAACAAAAATGCATATCCCGACGTGAACTTTTTGTCTTCAAAGAAGCAAGCATAATCAAATTAGAGAATGCCTCGACAGTCAAGTGGCTTCATATCTAGCAACCCTTTTCCAGGTTAACTTTTGATAGATATGTGAATATGCAAAATACCATCCCAATGTTATTGTTTTGGATTCTTTATGTGATGGCTAACAATTCCAATGGTAAATGAGATGTTAGGTCTAATAACAATCGAATAAATCAATCTGCCAGCTAAACTTAAACAGTGAGATGAGTTATCAATTAGCTATTCGTTATCAAACATGGAATGAGTCTCTACATGGGTATGGCTTGCAACAAAGAAAACTAATTTCTTCATGAAGATCAATAGAGTACTTTCTTGAGATGCCCCCTTTTGCAGTAAGCAAATTCAGCTCCAAGAAAATACTTGTGTCATCCCAAATCTTTGGAGATAAGAAGTTTTTGTATGTATTGTTTTGCTTGAAAGTGTTGTTATGATCACTCCTAGTGAATAAGATGTCATCAATATAAACAAAAAGAAAGACAGCTTGAGGTAGTACAACGTACAAAGATAAAACGATCTATGGTGCTATTATGAAAGCCAATACCAACAAGAACCTTGAAAATTTTGTCAAATTAAGCATGTGTAAGACCATAGATAGCCTTCTTGAATAAAAATACATGGATCTCCCCCTAAAAAACAAACCGAAAAATTTGCTCCATATACATGACCTCTTGAAGATGTAATAAAGACATTACTCACATCCACTTATAATGAATCCAACTTTGATTGATAGCAACTGAAAGGAGAATTTGAACAAAGTTAAGTCCAATAACCAGGGAGAATTTGAATGAAACCCTCCATGACAAAGAAGTAGGATGTCATGACAGAAGCTAGTCGATGAAGGACCGACGGGGCCGACTGCATGTGAAGTCAAGTAGAGGAGATATGGGATTTAACATACACCATCAGTGATGACCCAAACTTCAATTCAAGCTCTAACCTGTCGGTAACTTGTAACCGTCATCAAATCACCCCTATCTGGCTCATCTTCTCCATCACTAGCCAAAGTAACTCCCCACCTACCCCCTCCACTTGCAACTAATCAAACCCCGATAACCAAACGACTTCATCTTCTTTGGCGGCGTCCTCATCGATTAGCATTCCACTGAAAATCTCAACCTCAACCTCGTTTCTCCATCTCCCTTCTACACCTTCCCCATCTCTATCTATCATCTCTCTCTTTTCTCTCTTAAAAAGAGAAAGTTCCAAATCAAACAAGAAAGAAGAAGAAAAAAATGGAGAGATATTCGAAAAGAAAAAATAAGTTTAAGAAAAAGACGGATTAAAAAAGAAGAAGGAAAGTGTATTTGACATTGCCGCAATATGTACCCGTGTGTGTTGTTCTAACACGACGGAAAAATCAAAACATAAGTATTCACCTGCTTTGTTCCAATAGGGAAATCCTGTATACCCTTCTCTTATGCAAGTAAATGAAGCTTCATTCATGCTTTTTTAAGCGTGGTAGATTTGAAGATCCGAGGCTTTGGTGTCCTAGACACTGACCATGCAAGCATTTTAAGCGAGGTGGGTGGAAAGACCGAACACTCCTTGTAGATGCTCCTATGAGTATGAGGCGACATGTTGAGAGGCTACCAAATTTTTTCTTGAATGCACCTAAAAAGGACAAATTCAAACTGACCTACTAGACTTAAATGCAACAATATGAAAAATATAACATACATATCTAGAACCAAAAGAATAAAAAAAGGCTAAGTCACTGTTTGCTACTTTGAACAAACATACTTAAACACAAACAAGAGGGACCATGTCTTAGTTTAGCTTGTCGGTCTGAACTCTCTTGATGCCCTAATATTTTTAAGCTCGATCAATGAAACCATTCTATCTTTAAAAATTTGAACTTAGCGGACAGTACCAATCAACACATAGCTAGCTCTTTATCCCTTGATTGATCTTAGATTTAGAACCATCTCTCTAATCTCTCTCTACCGGATAAGGCCTAGAAGGGAGGGCTCAAGTGGGTGCAAGGAAGATCCACCCTGCCAAAGAATACCGCAGAAATGATACAATAACCAAAAATGGAACTAACATTAACATGATAGAAGCAAGTAGTTAAATATCATATAGCAGGATTGATTGCCGAGAATACTATAATTTTATGCCATACTAAAGCAAATAATTTTATAAAAATGCAAATTTATGCAATCATAAAAATTAAAGCACTCATACGAAATTGATCTCTGCCTCAAATAAAAAAGAACTTTGATAACCACTCACTTGTATGCATGCGATAACTGACCGCGTTCCACCATGAGATCTGCATTTCTCTCCTCTGATAATATTATTACAGTTTTGAACACCCTACCATACAGCAACCTCCACTCCAGAGCCGTTCGATCCACCTGTCTGCTGCAGTGCATCACAAGCACAACATTTCCGAAGTTCTTTCTCCACTTGATGAGGTTTCCAATCTCACTGCTCACAATCCCAACCTCCTCCACTCCAAGATGCACAGAAGGAAGCTTCTTGGGGTAAAATTCCTTCTTATCCCCATGCCCAATCATTGCCCTTGGCCGATCCAGCTCCAAAGACATCAGCCTTGGCTGCTGGTACCCAACAGCCAGCAAGTCCTGTAGCCAGGCTGCAGTGAACCTCATGTCGAGTTCCGACCAGAACCCCTCCTCAGCCATGGCATAGCTGAGATGCAAAATCCTCTCAAAAAGGGTGTGCTTGTTTGACCTCCATGACAACAAGAAATCAATTAGCCTGCCCACATTGACATGAAGGTCCTTCTCCTCTGCAAAAGGGTAGGCTTGTGCATTGTCCAACCGATGGATGGTCGGTGGATAAACTGCAACATGGCCACCAATTTCCCAAAGAATCCTCTGCGCCCAGTATCCCCGCAGCACGTCAGATGCCATGGAGCTAACCGAGGCGGGAAGCATCATAGCCCAGAAAGCCTGGGAGTGGAAAAGAGTGTTGAACGAGTTAACAGGCACCATGGTTCCCTGAGGAAGCGCCACCTTGGGAGCATCCGCGTCGAATCTAAGATCAAATGCCTCGAGCCCGGAGGACTTTCGGGTAAAATAGAACACCGCGTCTACATCAGGTAGCCCGTCAGAGAGGCCTTGCTGTATAAACTGATGACCGCCATAGACCTCCGTGTAGAACTCTTCACGGTCGATTTTGCTGACGCAATCGAGAGGGAGACCCCTAGGCCAGACCGAGCGCTGGCCGAAGTGGATATAGGGGTTGACGACGGTGCGGTTGGGGTCATGATGGCTATACTGAAGTAGGATTTCGCTACCGGCCGAGAGCTGCAGATCAAATCGACGGCCGAGGTCACCGTCTAGGACATCGGCCCGGTCGTCCGTGTCATAGATCAGGCGAGCGCCGTGCTGAATGGCGAATAGGTAGCCGATGGACTTGCGGACGTGGGAATCATAAGGAAGGTAGTCGGTGGAGCGGAAGCCGAGGCGGGATTGAAGGTCGAGTGAGAGAATAATGGCGCCTTTAAGTGAGAAGTCGACAGGAGTCTGGGAGGTGGCCACGGCAAGAAGCTGCCAGCCCTTGATGCCGGCCAAGCGGCGTAGGGTAGCTGAGGGCAGGGAGTGAGATGGAGCGGCGACGACGATCCAACGTTCTGCGCGAAAGGAAGAGTACGGATCTGATAGCGTAGGAGCGATATGGGGAATAGAGTTCCAGTTTACCGAGGGAAGTCGAATACGAGACGAATCGAAGTGGGAGGACTCAGATCTCTCGAAGCAAAGAAAAGCAGCGGTATCGCCAATGCCCGGAAGGAGGATGAGGACTGCGGCGGCGGAGGCAATGAGAAGACCAGCAATAACGATCTTGGAGAGGTTTTCGAAGGTCCAGGAAGCGATATCGTCGAAACCCTTGCTGAAACTGCCGGCAGTAGCAACCGCGGAAGCCGTGGAGCGGCGGTGGTTGGTAAGTAGGCGAGGGTCGGGGGCGGAGCGGTTCTGTACAAGCATGTCTCCACTCCGATCGCAATCAACCCGCCGGATCTCTCAGCGGCCCGCTTCTTCTTCTTCTTCTTCTTATCGGGGAATTGGAATGCGCGCAAGCTTTCTCTCCCTTCAGTGAAAAGCTTAAAGCTTCGCTTTCTTCCGCTCTCACTGTTTAGTTCTTTTCAATTCCCGTATTATCTGTAGGATGGGATACTTAAGCTACCGTTAGGTGACTTAACTCATTTTTAATATATTAACAGCTCAAAGTGATATAGCAAATATGTGAAAATGAGTGGGCAATGTATCATTGTTATCAAAAATAAACTTGATTAAGTATCAATCTTAATCTATATTTAAATTAAAAAATTTTAGAATTCAATTTAGGACAATCTCGACTTGAATTGCAGTAAGTTTATAATCAAATTGAGCATCTTGACGAGATCAACAAAGCACCACCAAAAATAATTTGATCTGAGTCCAAATGAGTCCAGATCAAACATTTGAAATATAATTGAAAATTTTGAGACATTAATTGGAGGAATAGATATTCAAATATTGTATGTTTATAATAAAATCGAGCGTCTCAACAAGAAACATCTAATAAGCCCATAAACACTTAATTCTGACATTAGTAAGAGTTAAATGCTGAAATGATGATTTATAATCTAAGGAATCAATGAGTCGTTCAACGGAGTATTCGAAATTTTAGCTATTTTTATGATTCTTGCAGCTTTCAAAATCTATAAATAGGCATCCACCCTCTGTTGCGCCATATGATCTAATTTGAAAGGATTGCTTATTTTAAATTGTCTAATCACCTACCATAGCTATTAAAAAACATCCATATAAAATATTATGCACCGCGAAAGCTATCTTTCATTTTCATACTTTCAAAATATATATTTACATTCATTTCAAAAATCATATACATTCATCATGAATTTATCTATCAAATCATCAATCTCTTATACATCCATTATACATCCATGAGAACCATGAGTACAATTGAATAAACAAAAAAATATATAAGAAATACCTAAACTAGAACAAGATCCGTCTCACTCCATCAGATCCTTTTCCTTCCCTGAAATCATGAAAAAACACATAATGAGCATAAGCTCGATAAGACATGAACCTGCCACTGCACCCAATACAAAGAAAGTAGAACAATATGCATGAAATCATTCAAATCAATAGCAAAATATGATTATCATAAATTCATATGCATATGAACATATCAGTATGGATAATAATGGTCAACACTAAGAGTATCAATCAATATGAATCGTAATCATGAAAGTGAGTAATCATTGACTCAGTTTTATCCAAACATATGAAAAGGACTATAAAAAGATTATATGGAATTGTTCAAAGTAATGCAAGTATATCTTGATTTTAATAAGTATCAATACAAGTCAATATCATGAATATTATTTTTATATCATATCATATTATTTGTACAATATGTAACTATCTCATGTATCAAGCGTATCACATATATGTATCAGTATCAGTGTCATTATGCATGAAGTTCATGTATTATATCACGCGCTTCTACTCCTATATCTTATAGCTTATGCATGTTCATGCTATTCCTTGTCATCTTGTCATATATGCATGCACATATTCATATTAATATAAATCAGGATACTCTACTAATCATATGGTGTTTTTCTATATCTTGTCACATATTATTGTATCATAATCATGTGTCATATCAGGTAGCCATCTTGTAAGAGTTATCACTTCTATCTATCGGCATATCTTTTTCACTTATAACTCCATATCTTGTATTGAAATTACACCACAAACTCATGATTTAAAGGAAGGCCTCTTAGCCCATCCTCCTTCATAGGATATCTTGCTCCAATTAACCTAAATCAATTTATAACTAACCAGCCTTTGTTGCATCACACGCCAATGTTATATTCTTATCAATCATAATATTATGCAATGTATAATATGTATGCATCTAAAGCAACATATAAATTATTTCAATATTATACTATCAGTATACCATATCATGCTCATGAATTTGTATCAAATGCATATTGACATATCAAACCTAATGCAACAGCCCCAAGGTATTTTCATGTGTACCTTTATTCTTATTAGTTTAGTTAAAATTATACATGCAATTTTATCAAGTGAAACAACAAGACGATCATATCAAAATGTGTAAAATAATCATATCTATTATATATCAAAATTTATGCGGTGAAAGTTCATTAAATCAAGAGATAATGTATTTTAATCAGATTTATGAGAGATAGAAAACTAAAACTCAAAATCATCAGAAACAAAAATAGGATTCATGATATTTATCACGTTCAAAACAACTTTTATAATTTGGGGAACGGACGGAAAGGCTCCAGAGGCAAATTTCTCTCTCTTATCTCTCTTCTTCCTCTCTCCCTTCTCTCCTCTCTTCTCTTCCTTTCCTTCTTAACCAAGCAACTAGAAATGGGTGAGGGGAATGGCTTAGGTGTACTTAATTAGGGATAGTAGATTAGGATATTAAAAAAAAAGATTTTTTAGCCCCCATGCCACAATGCTCAAGAGAAATTGACTCGACTTGCTTCCAATCAACCCGAGCCGATCCGTTTAGTAAACGGGTCAAAATCACCAATACAAACCCGACCTCCTAGCAACCCGAATGATATGAACCTGACATGTTAATCCATTTTGATTTTTTTTTTAACTTATTAACTATAAAATTTATGATTTAAAAAAAATAAGTGTATACCCACATATAAAAAAATTAAGCAACAAATATGTTAAACGAATCATTTTCATGTCAAAAACGAGTTCGCAGGTCAGCCCAAATTTGATCTGCTTAATGAACGAGTAAAAAAAAAACTCAACCCGAACACGACCCATTTATTAAAAGCGTGAAACCAAACCCAAATTTTTTGGGTCTGGTTGGCGGATCAGACCAATTATTGACACCCCGATCGATCATCGTCAAATAATTGCCCAAACGTCTTTTATCATCTTCGCATCTTCGAGGATATCCCTCCTTCATGGATTAAAGAATGCTCGAGTTCTGGGATTTCAATATGAACACATGTTAGATGAACTCGAAGAAGCTAACTATTACCTTAAGGGAATTACATTTGTTTTCTATTCTATCAATCTATGGACGTTGTTATGAGGAGTGTATCCCTCTAAATGAGGAGCTTTTTCATCAATGACCTTCTACTAATAGGAGTAGCAAAGGAGAGTTGCTCCTAATATCCGTTCTTCAATCTAGAGCTACTCAAGCACTATATAGAGGTTTATATGTTAAGTGGATTGTCCATGCACTCCTACATTATTATTCTAGCTGATGTCTTGATCCACAGCTTTATCAGGGATGACCAGATAAATCAACACACCACAGTGTTGCATGATCCCTTTAGATTAAGGATTGGTTGTGATGATGAGCTATCAGAGGACTATGTAGAGACTACTCTCGATTTTGGATTTAGGTCACCAACCATTCTTGGCATAGACGAGGGATTACTTTTGGCAGGGTTTCTAATTACTTGGTTGTGCACGTTTGTTCTCTCCACTAGAGTGGGATCTGTTCAAACGAATGCTTTGTTAGCATAATTTATCATTTCCTAAGGAGAGTGTCGTGATTTGGCTTCAGTTGTACTCAGTAGGCTGTTAAATGGTTTTAGATTCAACAAGGGATCAACCTCTTTGGATATTCATAATACTCTTCCATGGTAGTATGTTCTTGATTGGGTACACATCTAAGTTCAAAGCACTATTAATTATTTAAGATACACAACATTCTTTATAGAGAGGGTTTACCAGGTAGTTATGTAGTTACCATGTGCTATTGTTGTCTCGAAGAGAGAGTGGATACAACTGTTTTTCTTCACTCCCCACCTGGTGGCTGACATGTTCTATCTAGCGCACATGCCTGATATAGGTAGCTTACCAAACAATGTGATTGAGATTGATATAATTGATGGAGTTGACTATTAAAGCAGATGTACATTACTCCACAAAAGTCACTGGCTACGAGTAGTAGAGTACTTAATTGGCATGAGGTCGTGATGGCTATGTTACCATTTCGGTTGTTTAGTGGTTTTGGAGAGATGTTAGCCTAGTAGAGCTGCTCGTCGGTTTGAACCACTATTTGATATTAATGAAAGATGAGTGAAACACCGATGGTGTAAACTTGAAAAACCATTCATAATTTGTGTGTTCATAATACCTAGGTTGTTGCTATTTTATCTGTTATTTTGCCATAAAAAAATAATAAATATTTTCAATTATTATTTAGTGTTCCATGTCAAAATCATAATCCTATAGGCATAAATACTTTTTAAATTTTGATACAATTGTCTTTAAATATTGATATTTTATCTTCAAAATGACTATATTCTTTTTTTTTTTAATAAATTCTAAAGCATATATGAAATAATCAAACATGTAATATATAACTTTTAAATGTCAAGCGTAATAATTTTAAAGATGTCCTAATAGAAAAAGGGGCTAGATATCCTAATAATTTATTTTTATTTATTTTTTTTCAAAATGTATGACTTCATGTATATGGCTAGTGTGGTTGATAAGATTTATACCAATATGCAATTTTTTTGAGAGAAGAAATCTATCAAAAGTGATGATATCAATTTTCTATAATTTTGCATGTGATGGGGCTATAATTTTGCTTTGGCAAATGGAAAAACCGCTCCGATTAGTAACATTGTTTTTGAGAGTTTGTGAATCTGTATACTCAATCTCATACATATTTCATAATTTACAGAAGTTTGATAGCATCTTGATGAATGATGAATGTGCTACAATATACTATAGGCATATCTCATGACATATTGCAAAGAATTAATGACTACAATCAAGAACTTATATGTGTATAATTAATTCTAAAAATGTATCGTGATTGTAAGACAAGTATTGTCATAGGCTTGTTTGCCTATATATTCGTACTATGCCTTCGTAATATAACTCATATAAGGGTTATAAGAATATGTCATGAACCTATTATACAATAGGGCTTCATTATTATGTCACATGATGTAAAGCATAAGATAAAAATAAAGAACATGCAACTTGAGAGTAGCCTAGCAAAGCTTTTCTTATTGAGTCCCAATTTTGTGTGGAGCCACATAGTGACTAGTACACTTCAACTTTAATATCTAGGGGTGACCAAGAGTGATTTTAAATGATCCCCCACCATCTAACAAGGTGACCAACACTCTTCAAAAAGAAGGGTTGGTTTTCAAATCACCAAATAACCACTTAATCATATCTTACAATCAAGGAAATGCCACTCTAACTACTCATAATTTTGAGTATTTTATTTGAAACTTGTAGGAAAGCTATTCAAAAGTGTATGAAACAATGTAATGAAAAACTATTAATAATTTGAAATTTTTTTTAAAAAAAGTGCTATATACTTTTTCCTCACTTATTGCTTTATTGCCAAAGTATCATATTTTATGGTATATATTTAATTTTGTATAATTTTCATTGCAAAATCTATCTACCATCCCATCTCATTTCTAAGCTCTAATGAAAAATTACCATAAAGTTCATGACTAATCTACAAACATCTACAAATTATTTCAAAAATTTGTAAGGTATGGAGATCACCATTTCACTAGCCCTAATTTCGTTAACCTAACCAGTCGGTCTAGGCCAAATAAGGACTTCTAATACTAGGCCACCCCCCAACTTTCCATCACTCCTACACTCCACCAAACCAATCCCTAGAGCTCTTAATACATAAAGGACAATGCCCAAATCAAGCATAAGCCCTCATGACATTGAAATCCAAAGCCCCAATAAAATGCATGGTTAAGACTTCATTTAGAACAACTTTTTTACTGCTTCTTAAAACAATTTTTTATTACAAAAATTAAATTTTTTTTAAATAATAAGCTGCTTTAAGAAGCAGTAACAAAGCCGCTCCAAACAAAGCCTAGATGGATTAATAATTGATTGATTATTTTTTTTTTTTAATAATTGATAAATCTAGTGAATAAATTTACTTGTTAAAAAATAACTTATTTAATTCCTTATTATTTATGAAATAGTGCTTTTGCTCATTATAATAACCTATCATTGAACTTTATGATCATGATGAGGATCATTATACACATATTAATATCTATCTTGTGACAATAGATGGAGATCATTATTAGAGTTACACAGCATTTTTCAATAAGATGGCTTTTATTTTAGTTTCATTATCAATATATAACACTTTAAAATTTAAAAAAAAAAAGTAAGTAAATTGTTCAATGCATTCTGTTAATTCATTGAGGGGTTAACAAACACAACAAATAATAAAATATATTATTACAATTAAGAAAATTAAAGAATTTAGTTTAATCAATATTGTATAATTAATCAAAAAATAATCATAAGTTAATCTCTTAATTAAAACTAATCGATTTTTTAAAGGCCTTAAGCACAAACAACTAATTTGGATGACCAATTTAAATAATGAGGTTGATCCAACCCCAAACCTAATTCATTCTAATATGCCAAATCAAACTATGCAATCCAATTCTAAACTTGTTAATCAATGCATGCTCATAAGCATTCTAAAATTATAGGCATTACTAAGCACCTAATTAGAGTTGAATTAGTCTTATAATTAGGCTAATTAAATTTAGAAAGAAGAAGATAATAAAATAATTAATGATTGTCCTTTTTTAAATTAGGAAAATATATTTTAAGAAAATAAAAATACAAATATTGCATCTATCATAGCTTAGATCAAATTAATTTATGAAATACTTCCAAGTTCCAACTGCCTAACACACATTTTCAAATACAAAAAATTGGCAAAACATAAAAACAAGAAAAATATATATCAAATTAAGGCTTCGTTAGGAATGACATTCTTACTGCTTCTTAAAATAATTTTTTAGTAAAAAATTTAATTTTTATACTAAAAATTTACTTTAAGAAACAGTAAACAAGCCGTCCCATACAATACCTAAGAGTCTATTTGAGAGAGCTTTCTCTTTAATTTATTTTTCAATACCTGTCACATGAAATTACTTCAAACACAGACAAAAATTAAAACAATAACTAAAAAAAACAGAGAAATGGGAATGTTAGTTACTATTTAACCACTTTGATATTGTGTCAACTCTTTCGATTGTTGTTTACTTGGTTTCTTCGGTTTCAGAGCTAGTAATAAACCACAATTAAGGGGGAAATTATTCTGTGCAGTCATAGGACCGTTCGGAGGCGAACCAGAATGCGCCATATCACCCTGATACACAGTACCGGTACATAACAAAAAAGTGACATGACACATCCTGATTCACCTCCGAATAGCGTCCGGTGGCCGCACAGAATAATTTTTCCAATTCAGGAGCTTCATGCCTTCATGAAATGGTCCATTTCCCAGTTTGTTTCTCAAGTGTTTGAAGAGGTATTGCATTCTCACTTTCCTTCTATCCCATCATAAATCAAGATTGGAACTTCAAGATTTTCTCACCACTTATCAATTGGGAGTGTTGTCGGGAATATCAATCACTGCTCTATGCCCATCAAGTGTTCACCTGAAGTATTACTTACCACAACAGCCAGTATAAAAACAAAGAATCATCTCCTGGGTTTTTAGTTACTAGTTGGAACACCTTAACGGTCATTTCCTCCATTAGGAACCTCTGAGAAGTGTCATTTTGAGGAATCCATAAAATATTCTCTCCAACTAAAAATGCAATTATCAAAATCCAAAAAATTGCCAAACCTGTTGGTGAAACAAACAAAGCAAAAACAAATAAACCTCTGTCAAACTTAGTTTTGTCTGCATGGGATGAGTATTTCAGGGAAACAAATAGGCTAGTTTTGATTTGTTTCTTTAGATTTGGCAAAGTTCCACCCAGAAGTGGAAGGTGTAGATAACACGAAAATCTATTCAGAGGCAGAAATTTTTTGTTGGACGACCACCAATGGCATTCCCATACTTCTTTGTGCCTTTGAATGAGATGCAAGACTGGTAAAGCTTGAACTGATGTGACAAGGCTTTCTATAGGGTTAAAATTATCTGAATAGAGAGGATCAAAACTACTAGCAGGCAAACTACATCCTACTTTAACTTAGAGAAAATCAAAAAACATAGAAGGAGAGACACAAATAACGCTAAGCTATTTAATCTAGAAATGTCGATCAATCACATTCACACAATGAATTAATCAATCATACACCTTGTTTGACTAAAGAGAAAAATGAAATAAAGAAAAGAGACCCACCAAATTAAGATACCTACATACTAACGCATAGACAAAAAGGTATCTAAATATATTTTCATTTGTTTTCCCCAACATCTCTGGAACCCAAAAAAAACATTAAACCAGCTTTAAAAAGAAATATCAGTTTATAATTCAATTGAGTAGATAATCTAAGGATGGTAAAGAAGGGGGTTGGGAGATGTCACCTTGAGGCAGTGCATCTCTGTAAGACCAAATGAAATAAAGACCTCAGGTGACCACACAATCAGATATCTAACTTGTCCAAGATGTTGACTCCAACCTAATGTAAAACGAGGCACTTCTTCTTCAACACCTCAGCAACTTATGGACTTGAAAGCAAGGAAGAGAAGACCATGATTTTCTTTTATAATTTCAACCAATGAAACTAATAGCATGCTTTGGCGGAAAATGGAGATTCTAAAAAAACTTATATATATATATATATATATTACATATGTTATTTAAATTTATTAACTCTCCTTTTTCCATCATCTTTCTCGCATTCCATCTTAAATGTCCAGCTAACTAATTAGCACAACTATTTTAGTGTCAACAAACAACAAATATCAAAGAGCATAAACCAAATTAACTTCATGATATAGATTGTAAGGCAATTATCTGTAGCACAAAATTCTTCCAGTTGGGTAAAAATAGTAAACAGCATAAGATACTCAAAGTTTACCCCTAGACATGCTTTTAATTACATTGAAACAGTGACCTTTAACTTATCATAGCTAATGTTGCATGTAAATGAATGACAATCCAGGCATACTTCCATGTATTTTCTTCATCAGGTTATACTAAAGAAGAAATTGTTTGAGAGCATCACATCATCATTTGATTATTAAGGCATTTTAAACATGTTTACATGAAATAAACCACAAAATTATCTTGAACTAAAAGATGAGAAATAACCAAACAAAGAAAGTGTTTATTAATGATTAACAGATCAGGCTTGCTAATTATTTTTTATGATCGCAAACATTGACTTTATATAGTCAAGCTTAATCGAAGAAAACTAAATTGCAGGTAAAATTGTTACCGAATTCCTATCTTTAAGTTGTATCCACTTGGAGCAAAGTCAAAGAATCTGGGTGAAAAAAGCATGACAAACTCCAACACATTAATTTGGGAAGTAAAGAAACTAAAATAGTTGCAAACTGGGATTAAGTAAATAAAGGTTGCTGATGTATAATGTATAAAAGGAAACGAATGATTGATAATTAAACTCAGAAAGACAAATGACTCATAAATTTAAAAAAAATAGCAACCGGGAATTTAAATGATTAATATAACTTCTTCATATGATTTTCTTGATGAATAGAAAAGAACCTAAAACATTTCCATTAGAAAGTTATCTATACCTTCACCAGTAATCACGACAGCTACACTCACCATCCTGAAAATGGTGAAACCTCTTAGCATCCCGAGCTATTACTAATCGACCAACTATCTTTGAGATAATCTTCAAAGCATTATGACAGTCCACACAAACACGAAGGTTTTTCATAATCCGAACAGTTTGGCGAGCAGGGGTGGTCATGAGTGCATAAGCAAGGGCCAATCTTTCACTATGGTAGAGTAAAGCTTCCTCCCTTGATTCCTTGTCAATATCATGCAGTACACATTTAATTTCAGGAACATATCCCGCATCTTTCATTTGTGGTAAGAGCCCTCGGATTTGTTCATAGACCAAGTCATCTTCTGGATGAGACCTCTCCCCAGCTCGATACTCCCGTTGCTTACAAAACCTTTTGGCTAATTCGGTAGAGTCAGAATTCTTTACTTTTTTTTTGTTGTCCACTGTTTTCACAGGCAAAAGACCTTTCTTAGACTGCTCCGTTAATCTAGTAGGATTGTAGTATTCAATAATATCAGCACATCTATCTCCAAGCTTTGCATCCCCATTAACTCTACAAAGATTCATTAAGGTTTCCCAAATATCAATTGTTGGCTCCACCGGCATTCTTTCAATGAACTCAAAAGCTTCATTCAGATAACCACAACTTCCAAGCATGTCCACCACACTTGAATAGTTTTCCATGGATGGACTGATGCCAAAATCCATTGCCATCGATTTGAAATGTAGCATTCCCTCATCAACAGCTCCTATCACACAACAAGCAGAGAAAACAGTGTTAAACATCCCTCCATCTGGCTTCAATCCCAAATTCTTGAACTGTGTGAAAAGGTTGATTGCTTCTTCTCCAAGGCCATCTTGAGCCAGCCCCTTTATCATAGTGTCCCATGATGTCAGATTTCGCTGAGGCATTTTCTCAAAGAGCTGGTAAGCATCAGCAATTGAACCACACCTAAGATATGCATCTAATAACTTGTTATAAACCACAACCCCGGCATTTTCTGCTGACTTGGATATATGATCATGAACATGTCTTGCAGAATCCAAATGCTTGATATCAACAAAGAGCTGTAGCAGAAGCAAACATCTAGGTATATCAATAGCGACTCCTCGTTTAACCAACAAAATAAAAACTTCGACAGCATCTTTTACTCTTTCCTCATTGCATAACTCATCAAGCTCCTCAAGAGTACCCTTGTAGGTATTTGTATCACCACTATCAGCTTTATTATTGGCTTCATTATTTTGGTTAGAAACATCTGGAGGAGAAATAATCCTCTCATTCAAAGAAATAGAAGCATGGTGATACTCATTTGGGTTCTGCTGAATGTTACTTGGTGTTCCCATATAATAAGGATTGTGAAGAAAACCCTCTCCCCCATTAATCAATTGCACGTTAGTCTGAAACTGTGGATGATTCCAATGGGAGCTTTGATGAACTTGTCCACTATTCACTCCAGCATCCACATACGGTTTCCCAGATAAGTGCTCACGATTTCCATAGTTACTTATATGCAAGCTTTGGCCAATATTACCACTTGAATTACCATTAGTCGAAACTGGATAGAATTCCCCAGAGCATTTCCTCCCACCATCAAGCAGGTTAGATTTTTGCTGATCACTAAACCGGCTTTCATTTTGATAATGTCCCCCCGAGCTCCCAATGCTGTAATTATAGTTTGGCATGAACTGCCCTTGAATCCTCAAGCCATTGGCATCAGAATTCTGCTTCTGAGCCTCTCCATCCCAGTGAAGACCACCAGCAGCTTGACAGGATTCCCCATAAAACTTCATCTGAACCTCACTAGGATTCGTGTAACTTTTATCGTTATGAGGGTTACCTCTGAAAAATCCATCTGAGTTGCCACCGTTAAATACGTTACCCGCAAGCTGATTATTTTCTCCGGAAGACCTGAAAGGGATGTGGCCATCTACTGTGTCCTCCGCAGAGGATTCGGTTCTAACGGCGGTGAATAGCCGCCTTCCGGAGACAAAAGGTGAGGTTTTGAAAGCATCGGAGAACGCTTCGCTGGAAAGATATAGACGGGAGAGAAGGAGAGAGGAAGACCCGACATGGGAAAGGGATAAGATTGATCGAACGGCGAGACCAAGTGTTCTTCTTCTGTACATTAAAGCGATCGCCTTCTTTGCTTCTCGAAATCGGGTAAAAGCAGAAATTTGCCTCTGCGCAAATCGGGATATTCTCCAAAACCCTAGTTTTGAGACATAAACTTCTCTAATATCTATCGGTAAAAATTTACCCAAAAAAAGATCTATCGGCAAGATCGGAGGCTGTTCTTCTGCGCATTACAGCGGCTATCTTTTTTGCTTCTCGAATTCCGGCGACAATCGATATTTGCCTCTACGACACTCAGGTGATGCTAAAACCCTAACTGATATCTGACGCAGCGGGAGAGAACTCGGTACAGTTTGACCAGGCCACGCATAAAAAATAAAAAAGCCTTAATATGAACATTTTAAATATTTAACCAAAAAAAAGAGCAAAATTTTACTTTTTCTATCTCATAATTCTCAATTGTTAAATAAACACTACTACTGTTAAGTTTATTTTTTATCAAATAATCTCTCATGTATTATCTAAATTTATTCGAGTTGATTGTGAGAGAAAAAGATTTGAACACATTCGAGTCTGAATTTAGTTAGAACACTTGCGGACATCGCAGAATCGCAATATCGGATTTTGCGGTGGACTTTATGGGAGGCTCATAGACAACATTGGAGTTGGTATTGTGGGACCATTAAAGCTCGCTAGGGGCATCACATGTTGTAAATACCCAGCGAAACGGCACACAGTTATACATGTTTTAACCCAGTATATTAAAGGCAACCTACTTGATTTCTGCATTCATGTCTGTTGTATGTGTCCGTGAATGTTTTGTGTGAATATGGGGTATCTGAATTTATTCTAAAGCATGTCATGAGAGCCTATATACATGCATGAAATTTTTGAAAATTTTCCCCTTGGCTCGCCACAACGTCAGGGTAGGCGCTGGCGACATTGAGATTTCTATCTTTTTTCCGGATTAATTCAAGGTTGTGGCTCTGGGGGAGATGTTGCGGCACTACCCTCTTTAGTGGAGAGCACTGCACAGCTGAGCGTCGCAGCACCATGTTTGAATTTTATAAGAATATCAAAAGTCACCAAAATTTCATTTTTATCAAGCTTGTTCCTCCCATTCTTACAGGCAACAAATTAGAGAGAGAGAGGGAATCATAGAGAGATAAAGCTGGGTTTTGGTGACTTCGATTTATTTTCTGCTGTCAGGCCCATTCTGAAAGTTGTCCGAATCAAGGTAGGCTATGTCCTGTCTATCTCAATTTTCAAAAATACAAAAATTTTGAGATTTTTTTAATTTAATTTATAATTTCGTAGTGTAAAAAAGAGAACTTTACGCCCGCTAAATTTTCACCGTATAACTTTTTATATGTTATACAGACTGTTATTTTGAACATTTAAGTATTTTCAGAAAAAAAGTATAATAATTTGAAAAATGCACAATTTTTATCAAATTAGACGCAATTTTTATCAAATTAGAAAAAAATTTTGATCATAAAAAAAAACTATGTAGTAAAATAAAATCTTCAAAATAATATTATGAACAATCACTAATAATCTAATAAAATTTTGAAACTATAAAATTATGTTCAACAGTTAAATATGTTGCATGCCGATAAAGCATTACATGTTTTTTTTATTGCAATGCAATAATACATGTACGTATCTGCTTAAAATGTGTGATTCTGTAGAGTTCTAATGTGGGAGAAAGTTCTAGTGTTGAATGCATAGGTAGTAAAAATGGCTTAAATTTCTAAATATTTAATATATGTTAATAATAAAATATCTTGCCATAATATGGCTATTGGCCCTCAATCCAGTCAGCAACCCTACTCTTTGGCCTCACACTCGATGGCCAACAATATTAGTTGGTCCTCAAGCCATTATTCCAACGATATTAATATTTGTTTGTTATGATTATTAGCATGAAAGTTAACTTAGTTGATTAGTTGGGACTTAGGCTTCGTTTAAGACTACTTTCTTATTGCTTCTTAAAATAGCTTTCTAGTAAAAAATTAAAAAATTTGTACTCAAAACTGCTTTAAAAAGCAATAAGAAAGCCGTCCCAAACGAAACCTTATAAATTCAAATGGGAAGAATGAGGTAATGTGTGGCCATTTTAGTTGTAAAAAGAACAGCATTAACAAGAGCAATAATAATTAATAGGGTTCCATTGAATCACTCTGTAAGTCCTGAGACTTAAAAAACAACAGTTCAATCAAATTGGATTTGCAAATACCAACTTTATTCTGTCCCAATAATAAACTAACCAACAGCTAGTCTCAATGAAAAATACAGAAAAAGAAAAATGGAAAAAAAATACAAATTATATACAAAATTGTAGAAGGCCTTCTTCCCCACACCTCCATTCCAGCTAAATTGTCTAGAAAACATGACAGACCAAGGAAAATGAAGGAACAAAAAAGATAAAAAGAATGATAGCAGGATCTTTACCTCTCTGTCCAATCAACAGGTTTGGACTTTAAACTAAGATGAGTGTTTTTAGTTCTGAATTTTCTGGACTTCTTTAGAGCCAGTAAGATTTTTTGATGATAAACGATTAGTACCTTGTTTCTTTCTCCTGGGATTGTCTGCACCTGCAGATTTCACTAGTGGCCCGGACCATGTAGAGACTGATTGGCCCTTCTGGTAGGGAAAAACTGAGCTATAAGGAACATCGGGTGGATCGAAAGTTGAATCAATGTGGTTTGGAGATCCAATAGGATAGCCGAGCGCACCGTCCTGATGAGGGGGTGGGAATTTCTCACTCTTGCTCTTTGCATTTGCATGTGTTATCTGGCGCCGTCTCTGTCGGAAAAAAAAAATATATACCAGTAAGTTCATGAACTTTAACTTTAAACTAGGGGTGTAAATGAACAAGCCGGCTTGAATTCGATCGTTAAAGAGCTCGCAAGTTGAGATGATTAAGTTATGATCTCGAGCTCATGCTCGGATTACAGCTCATATATTATATGAGCTTTAGTTTGAGCTTGACGAGACTCAGCTCATGAGCCATCTCACTTAAATTCCCACTCTATAAAATCCTAGATCCCATTTCTCATCTTTCTATTAAAACACCGCCGCTTATTCATAAACTCTAGGTAAACCCATGATTAAATCACGAGTCACATGTCTCACAAACTTCTCTTTTTCTTCAAACACCACTAGTCTCATTGATGTCTTCTTCAATGAGATTTCGTTGCAAAATTGTCGTTAATTCCTTCTCCAATTAGTTCCCATCACGATGCCTTTTCTAACAGTTGGTGTCATTGATGACTTCACCGTCAATGCTTCTTCCAGCGAGCTCCCATTGCAATTTAAATAATTCAGGGGAGTTTGAGTACACGAGTCGAGCTCGAACACATCATTAATCTAATGAGCCGAGCTTAAACTTAGTATATGAGTTCGACTCGTGAACGAGCCCTAGTTCAAGCCTAATAAAAATTTAGTGAGCTGAGCTTGAGTTAGCTATGACTCGAGCTCGATTCGACTCATTAACATCCCTGCTTTAAACTTGAAAGTCCCTAAAATGATTAGAAAAGCTACATTTAGATCTCATCCTCACAAAATCACTATTCCATTCCCACGCAAAGATTTGGAAAAATGCATATATATAGACATAGAAGAATATATACATTTTACACCACAATTTTCAACATTTTATAGTATCTCATAAAGCAATGAATAAGGGGCTCAATTTCACACAGAAACAATCGATTGCATGGCATTCGTTATATCAATCAACTCTTTTAATCTTCTTTCTTGTCTATCTTCTCTTCAATCTTCCTTTTCTTTACAATTTAGTTTCTTCTCTGTGCACAAAATCAATCGATTGCAAGGCATTCGTTCTCTCTATTTCTTACTATTAATGTCTATTAAAAGGTAAAATATCTTATTTTTGGACTTGAATTTCATTTGTTTTACTACTTTCATTGTTAATAGCAATGAACTATTTGTAGCAAACATCTTACTTTCCTATGAAATTCGAAGGTTTTCTTGCAAAAGTTAATTCACCAAATCTAAATCTTTCATCAAAAAGAAGATCTGCGTATTCATTTGTTAGCCTAATTCTGCATCACATATTAATTTTGCTATCCGTCCCCAACAAAATCTAGCAATAAAAAAGTTATGGCCAGTTTGGTGCTGTGCTTGAAAGCAATGAAAGAAATCTTTGGTCATGTGATTTGACTTTAATGCTGCTTGGCACAATTCAACACTAACCAAAAATAACTATGATCATAACAATTCAATATTAGTGGTTATCATTCAAAGATGAAATCATGAAATATAAATCTGGTACGAGAAACGTAAGATGCATTGTGAAGAAAATGCAACAAAAAACGAAACAGGCAGATGCTTAGCATGCTACATAGATGTGCTGCAGTGGAAATTCTATAGTAACAAGATGGAGGCAAAACAGTAGGAGGTAGAAGTTCAGCATGTCGTACATCAAGGTTTGCTTGGACCTCAGCATTAGCCTCTGGGGCAGGAACTGCCCTAGAAGGTCTATCACGGTTGTGAGACTTCCTTGTTCTATCACCATTAACCCTGCCACCACCAGCTTTTAACCTACGTGATGCAATGAAAGATATAAGTTTTTTAAAAATCTCACAAGTAACTATAATCTTAAGGAATCAGCATCAACACATACAATCAAACTATGACAAATAAATAAGCTAGAATCTTGAAATTGATATGGTTGAAGAAAAAAATATCCACCACACGAACAATCTCAGGGAGTAGCACCTATGAAGAATAAACTTCTAAAATTTTGACTTGAATGAAGTGAATGCAGTATGGTAAGCAAAAGATTCACAAAAAGATGGTTGGATAAATAAATGTAGAAGAAAAAATAAGTAAAAGAAATGGACCAAAGGAGTTCTGGCTACCAGTTATTAAAATACGTAAACCATTTTAACATAACTTCCAGTATTCAACAAAATGAATAAAGTATTCATAAAGCTGACTCTCTGTAGGAGATAAAAAGAATTAACTCTATAAATCCCCATGAAGCTCATATATACGCATAGGATTATTTTGGAATGTTAAGCCAAGTTGTTTGAGCAAAAACAACTTCTTCCAAATATCATTTTTATTTACTTGATTAACTTTTTTAGCCATTCTATATCCCATATTTTCAATTCTGTCTCATTTCACTTCCATTTTTTTATTATTCAATTATTTTGCAACCAAAAGAAAATAGAGTTTATCATCAAAAATAATCTTTAATTTTTCTTTTGTGCGTGTCTGTACAGTTTTAGGGTTCTAGAAAACTTATAATTTATTTTTCAAAATAAATTTAATTATTTTAATATGATATAAATAACATATAATAAATTCATAAGTACTTGTATATACTTCTATCAAGTTTTATTTTATTTTGAAAAAGTAATTAAATGCACATGATAACATATTTAATTAATATTACATACAAAATTCCTTAAAAATAATAATCTAAACTTTAAGCAAAACCAATAACTGAAACAATAAAATTTTTCTAAAACTATCAAAATTTAACAATATTTGCGCATTCATTTATATTTTGAATACATCTAAATTTGTATTATATAAATGTAGATAAAAAAATATAAATGACAACGATATCATGATGAATAATTTTAATGGATATGCAAAACTAATATCTATTTGAACTCAAGATAATATTTTTGGAAGCTAAACAATCTGCCTCAGCACAATACAAAACAAAATAAATACAATCATTCAAGATTACGCATGTAACATGCACAGGGAAAAATTTATATTAGAGATTGACAAAATATATTTTTTACTTTTACTATTATTTACAATTTATTAAAAGCATATAAATAATGTTTCTTATGTCAAAAAGCTTACATCAAATTATTTGTATTTGGGTAAATTAAATAGACGATCAGTGAGACAGATTGGTTGAATAAATCAAGCAAACTTGTTCACCTTTATATATATATATATACATGTATATATTCATCTTCAGGGCTCAAGGCTCAGGTTGGGCTAGTTGATTGGGTCAGTCTAGAGTTTTGGTTAGCCAATTGAGTTAAGTGGGATGGGGGTTTAATTAAAATGATCATTCCATTAAGTTAGTTTAATTAGATGTTTGCATTACACTAAGAACAAAATGTAGGATGTCTTAAGATACATGATTTCTAGTGATAATCTACTATCAGATGTTGAAATCAGTGAAGCAAACGCACAATATGCACCTTAGCAAACAAGGCTAGTATGATTATTTGGTAGGCAGATGATGTCTTGGATCTGAAATTCAAAGGAGAAAAAAAAAAAAAAAGAGAATAGAATCCAAGGTATTGGTTGATAGTTCATTAATTTAAATAAACCAAAATAAATAAAAAGCTCAACTAATACTACAATTTTTTAGCCTTTCTAACTTACAAGCATTCATCCTAATTTCTAGTAGCATTTTATATCAAATAGTTAATTTCTTAGGGGTTGCTACAGGATTCTTTTTAGGATTTAGATCGAAAATAATCTTATCATATAATTTAAATTTCATATATCTATCTGCAATAGACTTATGTTGTCACAGACAATAGGAAAACTCTAGTAAATGCTTTCATGTAAATCAAGCATAGCGCTAACGCATGATGAAATAAGATCCGATGCAATAATTTCAAAATATTTATATGCTTCCTATTGAATTCATTATAATTAATTCCAAAAGGAGGAGATGATGTAAACATTGAATTTACATTTATTTGATTCCATAAAGTTTTCTTCTAATAATTGATAAGTAACACAAACATGACGTGTATAACATACACAGGAACTCTAAAAAAAAAAATTCACCCGAACGGTTTAAAAAATTAGTCAAGAAAAATTATGAATCATTGGATTCAACTAGACAAATGGAGTTTAAATTCAATATTTTCTTTATAAAAGGCATCATTAATGATTTCATGAATATATTGATGTTATTTGACTTTCCTGATAAGATAATTTTTTATGAATATGCAAATAAGAGAACCAAGAACCAAAAATAAGATCGATGTAGAATATATTATTTTTCATAGTATAAATATCAATAGAATCCAAAATTGCGTGATTAGTTTGTTCAATTTATTCAACAATTTCTGCAAGGAGTAGATATTTAGTTTCACAATCATATGGATTCGTATCATATTTATGGTTTAGGTTCAACTACGATATCGGATTTGACTTCAATTTCATATCTTAAACCTTACTCGGCATTAGGTTCAGAGTTTTGCACATATTCTAATGTAAAGCTCAGTTCAAATTAAAACAAAACAAAGTCAAATAAAGAATCATTTTATAATTGTAAAAAATATATATTTAATTCTTCATTTAAAGAATATTCAAGAATTATAATTCAACAATAGGATCAAATTTGATAATACAAGATAGTTGTACTGGTATATGTTTGACAAGTATTTAATGATTTTTTTAAAGAAGCAAGCAAATGTGTGGAAGTCCTAGTAGGAGACTGGTTTTATTATTATTATTGTATACAAGACTAGTCATAATATATCTCAAGTCCCATAGTTCTGTAATAAGCCATATCTAATGTTTCTGAATACTTGTAGTTGAATTCATAGTTATTTTCTTGGCTAAGATATTAAATAAAATAAATACCGATCAATAACAATCTCTAGGAAAATATTATTTAGCTACAACAACTTCAAATACATTCAAACACACTATAATTATCTTGCTCAAAATTCTTAAATTGATCATTCATTTTGTCCTTATAATTAATAAATAACAAATATTGTCCCTTAATTTTGAGTGCCCATGTAGATTTTATTTTAGCATCAAAACTTAGCCAAAATATTTCAGCAAGCCGTATTAATTTTGTTTTAACAAAATCAACTTGTGTGTAAGCAAAAATATTCAAGTTATTTATCAAATCTTAAGGGAACTATTTCTTCCATCAAATGTAGAAATGCAATTATTTACTTCATAATAAAGTGTTTAGAGTCATAATTAAACAGAATTCGTTTATATGACATTATATCATTCATATATTACATCCTAAGTTCAAATATCAAATTTGATATAAAACATCTTAGGGTTTAAGGTTTCTATATCAGGTCTAAATGAGAGGCTGAAAATCATGTAACAAGCACACAAAATTCACAAATCATAAATTCATAATCCATAATAACTATTTGCATCCTTCGATGAAAATAAAAAATACAATAAAAAACAATTCAAATGAAATTCAATGGTCTTATACTATAAAGAATGATTAGAAATACATGATCGATAAAATCACACAAATGCTTTGAAATTCATGCTTTTATTAAAACAAAATTGCATCAAATTTAATAAAAACTAATCACAATTTCAAACCAATAATAAGGTTTAGAAGAGTAGCATAACTTAGAGAAAAAATTCACCGAAAGCTAGCATCTCACTCGTACAAGGAGATAGCCTCATCTTAAACACTCCAAGTCACATTTGATCAAAGAACTGAACCCCTAAAATATAAGGAATAGCATATCCAACTATAATTTTTATGCAAATATCAACTGCATGATCTTATTCATGCCTAAGACCCTAATTGATAAACATAGAGCACAATTGAAATTCCACATAAGTAGCCCTAACAAAAAGAACCTGAGAAAGAACAGCAAACGAAAAACATAAAAATCATACAAGCTTTGTTCTTTGGAACCACCAAATCTAAAAAAAAATCGAAAGAAGCAGTAGATAATGCCAATATAAAGACCTAATAATAATGTCATTAGGCAACCCTAAGTAGATCTTGCAAGAATCATTGAAGCAAAGGTGGAGTTTGGCCCAATGTCCTAACAAAGGAATCACGAACAAAAAGTTTGTGCAAGGCTAACAAAAATTTAAAATTTGGGAGTCGATGTGCCGGGAGGCAAAGTTCTTGGTGCGACAGTTTACCCCAAGTGCCAGTAGACGGATGCCTCTGTCCATACTGCAAGAGAGAGTTACCACTATACGGGCTATTGCGGACATAGCTCGTCGAGATTCTTACGAGAGACCGAGATTGTCCAAGCAGGTCGTAACAAGTCAGTGGTCTTCTCGAATGTACAGCCTTACTGCAAAGATGCAGTCCCTTTGAAGAATTCGTAATACTAGATCGCATGAATAACAAAAATGTAAAATAAAAGATTCGTAGGACTTGATCTCATCAAAAATCGAATAAAGTTATAAAACAATGGATCATAAGACTAATCACAAGAAAAACCACGGATGGCATAGAAGAGGACTCATTCATATGAATTCATGGATAAGAAGACTAGGTCGATCCAAAAGCTATGGGCTTCATAAAATAAAAAAATAGCAGAAGGGTAATCACAAGAGAAACTCATTCAAAGGATGGATGGTGGATCTTAGGAGAGCTTTGCATCAAGAAGGAATGAAAATTTGAACTAATTTGGAAGGTAGAAGATAAGGAATGTATGATCATTGGAATATAGGCATGATGATAAAGATTTCTCAAGAACTATCAAGGGATATATTTGGATTGAACCTAGAATGTGGGCTTTTCTACATTGAAGGACACATTTGGGGGTGGGGGAGGGATTTGAAAGAAATGTTCATTTCATTGGTATAAGGGAATGGTCGTGAATAGTAATCTTAGGTGATAGGTTTCATAGGCATTAAACATGCAATAAGGGGTGAATGGTATTGTCTGATCATAATACACATGACTTTTAAATTTTTTAATCGAAAGAGGAAGGTAGTGTGAGTTGAGGAAGTTGTGATGAGGACATCCACATTTGGAAAGTTTATCGTAGACGTGGCCGTCGATCTACGGCCACGATCGAGTCCTTATATTTTTGAGTTTATTATGTTATTTATTTCTTTTATGTTAGTTTACTGTTTTACCCTTACTTAAGGGCAGCGTGCTTGTAAGCCCAATGTGGGCATTTGAGTCTTTTCCTGTATTTCCCTTGTTGAGGCTATTTATAAGCCACTATTGTATTGTTTGAGGTTAATGAATGATTACTACAAAATTTTCCACTCTTGTGTTTGTGAGTTGAGTCTTGAGAGCTCTTGAGAAGAATCCCTAGAAGAGGGAGAGTGCGCAACACCCACCAATCTAGACGTGTCGGATTCGTGGTCGCTCCGTTGGATTTTCCTCCCCTCCTTCTCCAACCCACCGCCGGCTTCCTCCTCTCTCCACCTACCCTACGGCAGCCCCACCACCTCACGGCCAAGTCCCCCCCCCCCCCCCCCCCCCCCAACCCACGGCCCAACCATCCTCCCTCCACCGCCGGCCAACCACCCCCTCCACCCTCACCAAGCCGCCGGCCCACTTGCCACCTTCCCCTTCCCTCCCACTTAAATTAATTTCCTAAATTAAGTTGGGTATTATTAGGAAAGAATTCAAAGTTCAAATTCAATTCAAAATTGAATTAAAACTTTCCAAAATTAACTCAATCTATTTTAGGAAATGTTGCCTAATTAATTCTATTTGAATTTAAATCAAATAGGACTAAATCTACCCCTTCCTAATTCATATAACTTAAATTAGGAAACCCCAATTTATTCCCTAAATCCCTCCCCCTCTACTTAATGCAGCCGGCCCCATCCCCATGCCGCCGTCCCCTTCCCTCTCTCTCTCTCTCCAATCCCCTCCCTCCCATTAAATCCTAATTCCCTCTTCTAGCTCCCTCCCAAATTCAAAAAAATCTGAAAATAAATTCAGAATTTGGAAACTTTAACCCCTCCATATCCTAACCCTAATTTCCCCCAACCCCTCTCCACTAGGCCGGCCACCCTCTCCCCTCTTTTACTTGGATTCCTAAATAAGAACCCTAATTTTCCAAGGGCAAAGCTTCAAGGACAGCAAGGGTCTCTCATCTTCGACCCACCCTTTCTTCTCCAACATGAATGGAAGTCCCCGAATGGGACTACGGGTTGGTACTTGACGACGACGACAACATCGACATCGTCCGCTCCCCATTCTTCGACGTCGGATTTGATTTCGACAACACCGTCGAAGAATACTTCGACCGAATCCACATCACTTTGGTAGATACGATTGACGATCAACGGACGAAGGGCCGGTTGACCATCCTCGGCCGAATTACGACTTCTTCCCCTCCGGATACTTCTTCACTCCAAGGCTATTTCATTCACTTCCTACGATTCATCACCCATATCATCGGCCGTCAAATGACTACTTTCCGACAGCGATTTCTTCCCGGTTAAGGTGAACTTTTTCCGCATCAAGTTACTCCTTCTTTCTCCTAACTTTGTAGGTGGTGATGAAGTCGCACAAGATCTCTGCCGCTTGATTTGCAACGAAAAAACTTAGTAAATGTAGGGTTATTTTGAGCGCTCCTTTTATGTTTACTTGTCTTATTGTTAATTAAGGGATTCTGATTGACACCTACTATTTTAGCTTTAATTTGATTTTCCAATCTATTTGTTTATTCAAGCATTTTAAATGTGGTTTGGCCTAAACGCAAGCATCCCTCCATAGTTTTATTTTATCGTTCTAGATTACTAGTAGTTTAATCTAGTAATTGCTCTTATAATAAATCGTGCAAATCCTAATTTTCTTCAAAGCATATTAGTCCTGCATCAAGTTGTTTAAGAAAAGTAGTAGAGAAACTATAGGAAAGGATTTGTTTGAAATTTTGTTTATGAGAATGAATTGTTCATGGTATATATGGAGTCAATGAAGGGGTTGGTATGAAAGGATTGAAATCTATGTTTTAATGAAAGCTTTATTAGGGTAATTGCAAAATATTAAGAGGATAATCAAGAACTTATTTAAGGAAGATAAGGATGAAAAGATTTTGTAAAGCTTTTAGGAAGGAAAAAGGGGATCATTTGATTAGGCTAATTCGGTCACAATAATGTTTAGGAGGCTTTGTTGTTTAGTTAACTGCATTCCTTCAACTGAATTTAGGGGAGGTTCAAGCTATCAGGCAGTGAAGAATTAAATTGGTAAGGAAAGTCTTATTGGTTGGTATGTGAAGATAAGTGCCATCCTTATACTTGATGCAAGGAAGCAATTCTATGAAAAAGAAAGTGAAATAATACCATACAAGGTCTAATACCAACACAAACAAAATCCTTGCTTCCAAAATATTAATGCCAGCAAAAAAGATAAGATGTAGACATCCCACTATAATTACAAAATTATGTAACAGAGAATTGAGAGAGAGAGAGAGAGAGAGAGAGAGAGGAGAGGGGGCTCCATGGAATGATTCAAGTACTTTAATGAATATATAAAATGGTATTTTTCCTAAAACAAACTTTCTTGAATTTATCTTTTCTATTTATTCAGCTGCTAATAGCTCCAGTGGCAGATGAGGATGCTCAGGTGGACGAGTGGCTTTACTCCTAGAGATAGAACGTGAAACAAGCATATACATGAAAAGGTTGGAGTAGCTCCAGTAGCAGATAAGATTAGAGAAAGTCCTCTTAAACATTTTGGTCACATAAAACGTCGGCCTTATGATGAACTGGTTAGGAGAGTAAATGTATTAGATTTAGCCTATGTTAAGAGACATAGAGGTAAACTTAAAAATTTTTTGTTCGAAAATATTAAAAATGACTATTTTTATTAGATTTAAATGAGAATTTGACTCTTAACATGACACAATGGAGAAAAATGCCTACATTAATAACATCAAAATATTTTTATCTGGAAATTCAGCTCTCGTGTAATGTGTTAGTTCACAAACTCTTAGTTTATTTGGCCTCCAAAAGGCTGAGTGGCCTCTGTTGGAATCATGGCAGTCATAGAGTAAAGCATTTTTGTAATGTGCAGAATATCACGTTCAACTTTGAGATAAATGATTGAGTTCCATTACATATAATAATTAGCATTCTCACATTAAAAGTATGGACTAAAAGTGCATAATATATTCAAAAGTTGAAGTATGGAACTAAAAGCATTCGAGTATATTTTGAGGCCAGAACCTGACTGAAGGATTTCATATGTTTCTAGTCTTTAGGGCCTGAACAGAAAGAAAAATATCTCACGCCTTATGTTCTGAAGAAACAGGGAAATTTCTTCAATTCTTCCTTTCCGGAAGTAATGTAGCATGTTAAAGTTCATACTACATTATGAGGTTAAAGTATGTGACGGGAGCAATTGAGTATGTTTCATGGTCAAATTCCCACTAATATATTTCACAGGTTGCTAGTTTTGGGACATAAATATAAGAGAAGTGACCACCTAACACCTTATGCTCTGAAGCAATAGGGAGTATTTTCCTTTCCGGAAATAATTATTTTTTCAAGAAATTGACATAAAAATTTAAAAGAAAAAAAATTAAGAAGAAAACAAAAACTATAAAATGAAAATATAAATAGTATGTAATTATAAACCTTCTAGCTTCTTCATCCCTTAGTTTAGCATCCATCTCCTTGCTGGGAGGATACTGGGGCAGACTTGAAGGCTCACAAGCAAAAGGTGGGGTTGTAAAGAACTGGAAAATAAAATTAAAAAATACATGACTTTAAAAAATATCCTGTGCTCCAAAAGTAAAAAAAATGAACAAGCAGACGCTTTGATTATTGGAACAAAACATACTAGATTGTATATAACTAGAGAAGGCATAAATGATTTAGTTTCACAAAAAAAAATGGATATGAACAAATGTTATTAATGTTAATATATATCACATGATGGCATAGAAAGACAATACAATTGGTATTAACACCAACAGTGTCATGAGCTTCATGTCATCTGACATGTGCATGAACAATATATAGATACAGGATAAAATATGAAAACATGAAACAAAAGATACATATGAATATGACAATTCTTGAAAAATAACTATACATATACTGCAGATTATCAGAAAAAAAAAAACAAACCTGATGGTGTTATTTTTCAATTAAAGGTCATAAAATACTTGAAAGGGGATATAGAGACAACTTGTTTTGGAGAATTTCTCCAAAACCATTATTTTCAAGGCATAATGGCGCCAAGAATCATAAATTGATGTGAAATGGACAGACAACTTTCTTTGAAGAATATTTCCCCGAACAATCAATAGACCAATACGGTTCAGCATCGAAGTATCCTGTATATTTACAACATGCATCTCAGGAGCATAATTGTTGTATCCTTGTTTGTCCTTGGAAAAGAAAAATAAGGATACATTGTCTCAAATTCATCTCCTCACATATCTATACTGCATTTGTAAGGATTCACCAGGTTAAAAGGCCCACAGGAAGTATATAACTTACCCTCTATAAAATATGAAGTTAGAAAAATTCAAAGAGAGAAATGAATGCATAAATCTAACATAATGGAACAAAAAAAAGGGAAGGGATCGATTAGAAGACAGATAATTGTGACTGTCACCCAAAAAGTTCATTTAGCTACAAGATTTTTAATATATTTTCCAAAAGTAGATTTGGCTGCCCCATTGGTCAGTACAAGATAATAATAAATTCTTATTCAGAAGGTCATCTTGAAATTTTGTGAACATTATGTAATACAAAGCAGTTTTCTTGACAGTGTAGTAACTAAATTGAGCTCCATTCTATTTTCCTGAATAATATTTAACAAACATTATTTGCAATGATTTGTCTTTTATTTGATATAATGCCTTCAAAACCAATACTTAAGGCATATATTTCAATTATTTTGGAACTATAAGGATGTACAAAATTCAAGAACGGAAGATTTTTAACTTGATTAATTTATCATATTGCTAGTATTTCCTAATTAGTAAGGCTTAGGATTCCTCTTAAGTCTTTCAGGCAAAATAGTAGAATCTTGCGCTAAATCTTTATAAAATCCAGCTAAAATTTTTAAAGATTTAAAAAAAAATTATAAACGACATGTCCAAATAAAAATATATGAACCAATTAACCTCGGATCAATGGCACCAAAATTTGTGCTTCTATAATCTCCGCACAAAGCAACAAAGCTTCCAAGTCTCGATCATCGGATCGCTTCAACATGTGTGAAGACGTTTCCATCAAGTCCATAAAATAGTATCAATCCTGCAGAATCAATCAAACTCTAATGATCCAGCTCAAATCACATCCGACATCAATCTCAAAACCTTCGTACAACCTGACTTCGATTGCCAATGGCACAAATCTTAAAGCTTAACAAACTTATATTTGTCCATCACAAAGAGCAAAATGGTTCAACACAAATGTTAGAGATGAAGTATCGTGCTTTTTACCTTGGAATGATGTAAGGACAAAAATCCTTCCACCAAAGTTATTTTCATCTAGCATCAATCTCTTAGACAAAATATCTCATCAATTCATATTCCATACTCACAAAGGTACCAAACTACTATTCACCTTAACATTGAAAAATGCCCCTAAACATCGAAAAATGTCCCTGTCAAGGGAAAGATAAGACAACTTTGAAACCCTTAATAATCTTTTCAATTTTTGAATGCCCTTGGGAAAGGCTAGATAGAGTCCTTCCCTAAGTTTTTACTTAAGTTTACTGATACAAATGCTAGAGTGTCTTCCTGGAAAATATTACTAAGGCCAGACACAACATTTCTTTGGTTTATGTATGTAGAAAGCAAGTGACAGTGATCCGTAGCCAAACTCTAACATTATGATGCAAGTTTAAAATAAGATGTTAGAATGAATTCAAAAAGATTTTTATGATTTTCCTAAAGATTCCCTATAGGTCTATCCAATCAATAAAGGTACACTAAGCGTTGTTTCACTTTGCAGATGACTTTTCCTCCCTTATTTGCCTGGTTCAAATTAAGGACAGGAAATTCCTTCTATTTTTTTAACTTGAACTACGTGGAATAACAAATGAATGGCTGTTTTTGACCCTATTATGCTGTTCACAGCATAAATTTTACTGGTTTTTCATGTGCAATGATGTGGTCAGCAACAAGGGTTAATTCTTCCTAAAGGAAGCAGCTGTTATTCCTCGGAATCAAATGGAAGCAGAAAATAGATAGGGACAACAATTATGTGGTATCCAAGAAACAAAATAGCAGCAGATTTCCCTTCCAGCGTTTCCAGGTGAACTTCAGCTCTCACTGAGTTGCTTAGTAAACTAATTGGACCTTTGGTTTCTTTCTGTGGCAAAAGTAGGCCAAATTTGGTAGCAAGAATGATAAATTGATAATGCAATTCCAAAACAGCGGTAACGACCATTCAGCGGATTGGAGAAAAATAAAGGGCAGTGGCTTGAGCTATATCGTAGATATTGAATATTGTAGCTGCAGTTCTGCCAAATTGCCAATAAGTAATATGAAACTTGAGGACCTAAGCAACTGTGGGGACAGTAACAAGCAAGCCCTATTAAGGGATTACAAGCAATGGCTCTTGCTATAAGACCTAATAACAGAAGGCTAGCTGCATTTTATTGCCAAAGAATTCCGGAGAAGATTAGAGAAATGAAAAAGGAGTTTTATGGGAGAATTTTTCAAGTAATTAAATATGCAAATTCCAGCAAAATAGATCTAATCCATTTCTAAACCAACTCCGCAAAAAAGAGAAAAACCAAATCTATAACAACCTAAATAAGTACAACCAAACAATAATGCTTCGAGAAATTATCTTAATCTGAAATTAAATTCAAATACAAACTTAGTCAAACAAGTTCAAATGAATCAGGTGATTAAATATGCAAATTACAACAAAAATAGATCTAATACATCCATAAATTAACTCCGAAAAAAAAAAATCATATATATAACAACCTATATAAGTTCAAACAAAAAGATAATTCGTCAAGAAATTATCTTAATCTAAATTAAATTCAGATACAAACTTAGCCAAACAGGTTAAAAATAAATAACTCATATTTATTCTATTATAATATGAAATTTAATTCAACAGTCCAACTTCCAAAGCTTTGATCTAGCCCAAACTCTTGTTGACATCCTCTTTGATATCAACGATGTGAATTGATACACCACTACTATCAACAATTTCCATCAAAAAAATAGGAATATTAAAATTTCAAAGAACGTGTTCTTTGAAGTGAATTGCTAGATTGGCCATACTTTCATGATCGCAAATGCCATTTAGAATAAATCCACTCAAGTGAAATCATAACTTTAAGCCGAAGAAGGCCAACGTTTCAACCTACCAACAATTGTTGGGTTTGTGTATTATTTTTCCATGAAGCTTTTAGCATTTTTTTTAAGAGCTTCCTGGTTAAAAAGCTTAGGTAGCATTTCATTTTTTTAAGAGCCTACTACAAATATTCAAAGTCATATCTTAGGTGTACCGCTTAGTTTGACATATTCCAATTATGGGCAACAAATTCCTTCTTTGTTTTTTGGCTTTGCCCTCTAGGACAGGAGTCGAATGGTTGTTCTTCATCCCTACACTGTGTTCACTGCAAACAATTTTACTGTTTTCTTCATTTATTTGGATGTGGTTAACGACAACAGGGATTTATTCTTCCTTGTGTAAACACCCGATAATCCTTAAAATCAAATGGCGGGAGAAAACATACAAGGACAACAATTCTGTAGTCTTCAAAAAGAAAAAAAGCAGCAGAATTCCCTTCAGCGCCTCAAGTTGAACTTCTGCTCACGCTAGATTGCTTATTACCATCAATTGGACCTTTGGTTCCCTTTGTAGCTAGTCTAGCCTAAATCTGATAGCAGCAACAGTGATGCAATTCAAAACAGTGGCAGCAGCAAGACCATTTCAGCAGCTTCCAGAAAAATAGAGGCAAGCAGATTGTGGTATAGTGCCGGATACTTTAGCTACAGCTCAGTAATAGTACTGGATAGTAGACTAGTAGTAATAAGCCTTTCATGACCTAAGTTACTGTGGGAACAGTTACAGGCAAGGCCAATAGCGGTATTGTACGATGTGACTCCTGCTATATAGCTGCACTTTAAGACCGAATACATTCAAAAAAGAAATTAGATAGGAAGAGGAAGCCTTTTTTTTGGAAGAATTTTCCATTTCATTTACTGCAAAAATTGAGCTTTTAAACATGCAAATTAAATCAAGGATAGTTCTAATAAATTCCTAAACCAAACTCCAACAAAAGAGAAAAAAAATCAATCATATATAAGTTCAACTAAACAATAATTCTTGTAAAAATTATCCCAATTTAAATTTAAATTTAGAAACAAACTTATCAAAACAAGTTAAAATATTAGAATTCAGCTATATATTATTGCAATCGAAAACTTGATTCAACTATCTAACTTTTGGAGCATTGATCTCTCATATGATATAAAATTGTTTATTTGATCACACCTACAAACTCATAATGACATCCCCTTCAATCTCAATAGTGTCATTAAAACATCAATGAACATGATCTCATCGATCCCTTCATGATTTAATGCCCAAATCGTTAAAGATGCTACAATCTATAGATTGATCATTCCTTCATGATCTAATCCCCATATCAATAACTACCTATTTAGAAGGATTTCACATAAGTGAAATGACAACTTCATATGGGGGAAGGCTGACTTTTCAACCTACCAATTATACAACTTTGTTGTATTTGTCCAGTGATCTTTAATAAAAAAGCTTGTAGATTTTCGAAATTTCATTTGAGAGCGTACTGGATCATCAAGCTTAAATAGTATTTCAATTTTAAGAGCCTCCTACAATATCCAATTCATAAGTTGAGAGTACTACTTAGTTTGCGCCATTTCAATTATTGTCAGCAAATTCCTTCTTTGTTTTTGGCTTTACCTCCGCGAGACAGAAGTTGAATGACTGTTTCTTTCTTTTTTTCATTTTATTTTTCAGAGCAAACAATTGCTATTTTTTTTTTCATTTGCTGTGAGGTGGTTAACAAGCAAATGGGATCTATTATTCCATGGAATCAACTGGAGCCTTCAGAAAGGAAAATAGCAGCAGATTTCCCTTCCAATGCCTACAGATGTACTCTCACTAGATTGCTTGCTAAAGCAATTGGACCTTTGGTTTCCTTTGGTAGCAAGTTTGGGCCTAATCTGGTAGCAGCAACGTTGATGAAATTCAAAAAAGCAGCAGCGGCAAGTTCATTCAAAAGGTTGCCAAAAAAAAAGCGTGGCAGCTTGTGCTATGGTGTCAGGTACTGTACCTATGGTTTTGCTGCAGCTTTCAGTAGTAATATGGGGCTTCAAGACATAGCTAAGGAACAGCAACAAACGCCCAGTTATGAGATTGTAGAGGTTGTAACTCCAGCTAAAGCACATAACCGCAGAACACTAGCTGTACTTTTAGGCCTAAGAATTTCTAAGAATCATGAGAAAGGATGAGATTATTTTTTAAAAAATTCTTCAATGAATTTGATGCAGTAAACAAGCCTCTAAATATGCAAATTGCAGCAATTATAGATCTAATACATTCCTAAACCAACTCAAAAACATAAAAACCCCTATCTATAACAGCAACATGAATAAGTTCAAACTAAACAATAATATTTGTAGGAATTAATCTAAATTTAAATTCAACTACAATCTTTTCCAAACAAGCTAAAATTCAAATGCATTGTTATCTTGCGCCTTAGTGATGAATTCAATATTCAACCCTCAAATCTGGGGGCTGTGGGTTTCAAGGATCAAAGCAACGAGAATAGTTTTGACCTTGGAAAGAATTAATGAAAATTAAAGATGGGTTCTTCGTGTATATGGTTTGAAGGACCTTTAAAATAAGAAGACTAACTACGATTCCCATGTTGCAAGGCTTAAGCCAATAGATTAAGTGAGAAAGCTGCATGAATATAAGAGGAATGAACACTAAGAAAAGAATTAAAGACTCCTTGGCTTCTTCTTTTGCTTGCCTTGAATGCTTGATGGTATTTCCTTACTTCCTCTTTGCACATAATTAACTCACTCCCTTGTAAATCTCAAATGGAGAGATTACTAACAGAAAAAAGGGGGCCAGTGGGAGATGTAGTATGGTGAACAAACTAGAGAGAGTGGAGAGGTTGGGTTCAATTTGGAGGGGTAAGATGAAGCCTCGGGCAAATTTGAGGGGAGAATAGCCTTGGTCAGCCCATGCAAGAAGGAGAGACAAATGTGAAGTGTATTTTTTTCTTGGATTCATTAGAATTAAAATGAATGGTATAGACTAAGGCAAGCTAACATTCATCAGAAGAAAATCCTGCATAAAATAATTTAAAAAAACTATGATAATTCTTAATTATCTTTTTAACTCCACGTAACCACCATTAAATCGAGTCCCTTCTTGAAAAGAGGATAAATAAGCCTCCTTATTGTATCTGGTAGCCCTCCTCCTATAACTTGGCCAACAACCCCTGTGGAAGAATATTTGATTTGCATTTAAAATTGCTCTTTGTTATTCCCTTATCCCCTATTGGGTATAGCCTCCGAGGTTTTCAAATTTTCTCCTTCTTCTACCTTTATGTCCATTCACACAAGATTGGAATACATTAAATTTTTCACATTTTTTATTATACTTGGACCCTGCCCTCTAAAATCAATAACAATAGTTTAAAGGAAATTTTGAAATATAAAAAACCTTTCTCTGAAGGGAGCAATATTGTTACTATTCAACCAATAAACTTATAGCTAAATTGTGAAATCCTGTTTTCTATTTTGTGCTGGTGCTTTAAAGGATGAATAGAAGAATTGCATCACCAAAAAAATTGTAGTCCACTTTTTAAGAAGTTCATTAGTAGCATATAATAACTATTAAGTTGTTTCTCTCTTTTAACAGCATGCCAGACAAAACTCCAACATAGAAAGAATACAACGAATGTAAATTTGAAATTCAGCATATGGTGCCTAATAGTCAGTACTTTTAAAATATGGAAAGGAGTTGGAATATAAAAACTCACTTCGCTATCTAATGCAGCAGAAGCTGTTTGACGTTCGGCTGGTTCAATTGCAAGAAGAGTTTCAATAAGTGGAAAGGATGACGGTGGAAATTCTTTAAAAGTCTCTTTTAGACAGCGTTTATATGGATGTTGTGGTTTAAAAATTGTTGCATGTGGTAATTTTGACTTCTTCCAGTATTCCTCTGAAGGAGATCCACATAGCCTAAAAATCTTATGCAATTGTTCCACCTGGGAGACAGAAAATAGTATATTAAGCTATCTACAAAAAAGAAAATATGTTTTAGTTTCAAAATTGTTGTGGAGAAAAGGCATAGCAACAATATACAAAGGAAATTCATCCATCTCCTTCAGATGAAATTTTTTTCGGATAATATTTAGAAATGATTCCAAGCAGTTAGATAACTATAATATCATAAAACATGAAAATGGAACCGATACATGACCAGAATATTCTTCTGACTTCAAGTAACATAGTAACTAGAAAATAACTTCATGGCCAAATAAAAATAGATTCCATCAAAAATTATCTGGCGTTGATTAAAGAAGTTATGAATTTCATCCTTTTAAAATTACAACGTAGGAGTAGAACCAATTTTCAAGCAAACCAAGAAAAAGTAACATCAGCTAGAGCAAGTCAATGAAATGAAATCATAGATTATATATTTAAACCAATCTAAATTTAAGAAGCACGAGATAAGAAATACGGGTAACATTCAATAGGTTATAAGTCAGTGCAATGTAACTATTGTTCAAGGATGGTGGTGGTGGCTAGTATCATCAAATTATGGTGTTTCATGTGCTTGTGTTGTTTGTGTTTGCATTAGTAGTTCATGCAACTTGAGGAGTTTCCATTTTTTCTCTCTTTCATATAAAGATGGAGGAAACTTTAGATCGTACTTTCAAGAAAAAATAAACTCAAAATAAAGGAGTTTGGTTATGAGGGCTCCTGTGTGCGGTTTTGTGAAAATGAGCGGGTGCTTCAGTTTAGTTATGTCGTATGAACGTGAGGTGGTTACAATGAGTTAGTGGGTTGCGGGTACTTATCAAGGTTCAATGAGAATTTAAAATTGCAAAATACACTCCCTCCTAAATGTAAGGACCAATTAGATTTATCTAGGGATAGAATCCTTGGAATAAAGACTAGTATCCTCCACTTAACAATAATTTCATTTTAGTTTTATCTAAATTTTAAGTTATCATGTATATTTTGCTCATAAATAGTAGCTTTTATTATGATGTTCAATCATGAATGAGATCATTTGAGTGAAAAAATTATGTATCCCTGCTATTAATCCTCTCTCTCTACTACAAGGTCTCTCTCTCTCTCTCTCTCTCTCTCTCTCTCTCTCTCTCTCTCTCTCTCTCTCTCTCTCCCTACTCTATCTCCCATAAATTTTCTACAAGGAAATGTTAGTAGTGCAATTGCAAAGCAAAGGGAAGGAAGAAGAGAAGAAGAACTAAAACAATAAATGGAGCACGACAACACATGGAATCAAGAAGAGAAGAAGACGAGTTAAGAGTGTCATCCAAAAGACAAAGGAGACAAGGTTGATAAGTTTGGAGTTTACTTAGTATGTTGCTTTCAACCCCACTTATGTTAACTATGATCTCTCTCTTTTCCTCTACCCCCTCTTGTACACAACAAAATCCCAACCTCTTGAGACCCTTGAAAAAAATAATTTTGTTTTTTGCATGCAAGGGACCACTAAACATGTATGCATCTACAGCACCAAAACGGATCCTACCCCAAACCCCTTACGCCTTCCAAAATCCACGGCTAGACTACTTAATCTTGATATCGGAATGGCTATTCACCCAAGTTAGGATCATTTTGATAGAAAGACAGATCTTGCATGTAATGTGTAAGGAAATCCATGGTAAAAACAAAAGCAATCGCCTAAGATCCCATTGAAACCATTGAACCCATAATTGCACAAGTTTCCATGGGTTTCATGGATGTAAGAAGAGCGTGCACCAAACAAATTTGTTGCATTAGAAGTTCAACAAAATCTAGCACAATTAATCAAGACATCAGATCTTTAAAACCAAAAAAATATTTGGTAAACAACTATGTTGCTGACGCTTCTACTGAAGAAACTGATGTCAAAGTTACCTCAGTTCGTCCAGGCATGATGGGCTTCCCAGCCAATAACTCTGCCAAAATACACCCTGCACTCCAGAGGTCCACACCAACACCATAATCCGTTGCCCCTAAAAGGAGTTCAGGGGGCCGATACCACAATGTAACGACCCTACTGGTCATGGGCTGTTTGCGATTTGGATCAAAGAAGGTTGCTAACCCAAAATCTGCAATCTTAAGTATCCCGTCGTTGCCCAGTAGCAAATTGGACCCCTTGATATCCCTGTGCAGCACGCCCCTTGTATGACAATGTTCAAGCCCGGATAGCAACTGCTTAACATAGCACTTCACCTGCCCAATTCATAGAATTTTAGATTGAAGGTTCCTGTAAAAGATGACATTAATCCAAACAGAAAAATAAGAAGTAATGCACCATACATCCAACCTGAGGCTCCGTAAACTTGGTAGGCGTGCAGGCAGCAAGCCCAGCAAGATCATGCTCCATGTACTCAAACACTAGATATAAGCTACATGACATTCTCGACGTGACCAATCCCTCTAACTTCACAACGTTGGGGTGATCTAGGCGGCGAAGTATTAGGATCTCCCTCGCCATGAACTTCACACTCTCAGGCTCCAAATTGTCAAACCGAACCTTCTTCAGAGCAACTATTTTTCCAGTAACCGTATCCCTTGCTTTGTACACGTTACTGTAAGTCCCTTGCCCGATCTAAATTGGGAAAAGACTTAAAAAACTTACCAACATTAGTGACAGGAAAAAAGGACAAGCGGAAGATGGATTACCTTCGCAAGCTTCTCAAAGGTATCCGCGCGGCGAGGAGTCCAACCCTTGATGGCCTCGCCAGCAACCTCTGAGAGCCATTGCGGCCAACCAGCGGCGACCTGCTCGCCAACTGCATGTCCGGGAATGCTGCCAGTCCTCGATCGCCTTCGGGGCCGCGCCGGCTTAAGCTGCGCCGACTCCTCCTGCGCAGCAACGCCATCTCCTGCATCAACGGCCTCGACCTTCGGAGGAGGCACCTGTGACTTCCGACCAGAAGACACGACCACCTCCTTATCCCCATGGCGGCGTGAAGTGTCAACCGACGAAGCCTGTCGACCTAGAACGCACCCCATCTCGCCTCCACTCTCAGGTCATCACCTCAGCAGCGAACTCTCCGGCAGTTCAACCTTCCAGCGGAGAAATTTACTAACCGGAACCCTAGATTCGGCCTAATACGTCTCCGCCGGCGGCGAAGAGCGAACAGCGAAATATGCGGTAAGATATCCCGCGGGAGAGGGTACACTGGGCAGAGGCTTTGACTGGCAGAAGGCAACTGGAGCGAGGCGAACAGAGATTTTATTGGGAAAATGCAACGGGGCGGAATTAATGGAATGCAATTATGACAGCACTTTAGAAGCACCTAAATCATTCCACCCGATTTTTACGACTACACAGAAGTGGGTCCCACTTGGGAACAAGGATCCGTCACTAGCATAGCCACTGGACTCTTATATTTAAAATAATTTTCAATCTCTTTTTTTTTTTAATATTTAGTCAAATTAAGACAATTTTATACTTCAAAATTGGGAGTGTTAATTCGGGTCGAAAGATTGGATTCGAGTCGAATCTGAGTTGACTCGGATCTAAACGGGTCAACCTGAACCCTATCCATTTTTGCAAACGGGTCAGACATTTCAACCCGAACCCGACCCACGCGGGTTGCCGGGTTGAACAGACCCGACCCGACCCAAATTTAGTGGATTTGGCTGAACCGCTGAAGTAGCGCGAGCTGAGCGCGCCTGGGCCAGTCCGCGAGTGCAGGTAGCGAAGTCCGAGTCGCGAGCGGCGAGCGTAGGAAGAGTTCGAGTCGCGAGTGCGAGTGGAGTCCGAGTCGTGAGTGGCCAGTGCCAGCGCGGGCAGAGTCTGCAATGCGGGATCGCGGGTGTGGGCGGAGTCCGAGTCACGAGCGGCGAGCGCACGGGCCACGATAGCGGGCAGAGCCAACAGGTTTGCGAGTGCGGGCGGTCAGGCGAAGTCGTCCGCGGGACCGCGAGTGCGGGCGGAGTCGCGACTGCAAGCACGCAGGAGCGGTAGAGTCCGCATGACTGTGGGGTTCGAGTCATTTTCTGGTTGATTTCGTGTTTCCAGGTCAACCTAAACTCGACCCGTTTTTTGAAACGGGTCAAAAATCTGAACCCGAACCCGACCCATTTACTGACCGTGTCGACCCGAACCCAAATTTTTCTCGGTCGAATTTCGGGTCGGGTCAAAAATTGACACCCCTATTCAAAACCTCTTAGTTAATTAATCAGTATTTTTCAAAGCACCTGACTACGATCTTTCAGATCATCGTCATTTGACTAAAATCTTTCAGACCTCGGTCGCCCACTAACTACTATCCTTTTTATCGCCTTCACCCGACTACAGTCTTTTCGATTCGGCGTCCGCTGATTACGATCCTTCCGACCACTGTCACCCAGCTACGATTTTTCATACATCTGTCGCTCACCAATACGATCTTTCTGACCTTCATTGCCCGACTACGATCCTTCTGACCACTGTCACCCGACTACCGTCCTTTCGATCACCGTCACCCTCCATTAAAATCCTTTAGTTGATGGGATTAGTTTTTTTTATTTATCCATAGTATTTTAAAATATATGAATAAAAAATGAATTTGTTGAGCTCTTTGCAATTTTTTATTGCAATATTTTGATGGAGTGACAATGAAATCATAAAAATTTTATTCAATTTTTTGTGATAATGATTCGATGAACCAATTGCTAATCCATATAATTTTGTTATTTGTTTGTTATGGCTGTCACTCACATATTTTTATTCACCTATATTGCACGTTATATTTAATGTTTTATAATAAAAATGGTTGATGTAGCTATCAAATGATGGTTTCTATAGTACTAATTAATTATAAATGCATTAAATATTTAAATATATGTGGTTGACATTTAAATAATTGTTAAAAAATATGCAAAATTAACTGATGAGTACTATAGTGATATTATATGAAAAATGTATTTGTTCACTTTCAAAATAAAATTTTAAGTTGAATTAATATTATAATAAAATTATATTTTTTATATTTAATATTTTCAATATAATTATGCAGGACAAAAATGCAAATTGTATATTGCATAAGGATTAAATTTAAAGTCTTTCATCAATTATGATAAATTTGTATCTTATTTGAAGGAATTAATTTTTATTATTGAGTATTATGTCTTACTCCTCTTTTGCATCTTATATTTATTTTATTATAAACCATGATACATATTTAATTTAATATATTTTGGCGGAATATTTCATAATTTTTTTTCTCTTCTTAGAAATTATATATATATTGAAAAAAACTTACTTTTTTACCGTGCCGCCGCTAACAAAGGCGTGAGTGAAGGGCGCCAAAAAAAAACAACCATTTTGGCCTCAAAAGTCTCATTTGGATGTGCTTTGAAGTTTCTAAAATTATTTTTCGATGTTCTTGACTAAATTTTATCACTCTTAGGGCCTAATGGAGCCTCTAAAGTTTATTTCAAGCATTTTTAATAGTTTTAGATTAAAATTTGTCGAAAAAAAAATTTCTACTCGACGCCCCAACTTTAAGAAATATTAAAATTATGTTCAGAGGTATTTTATTTCATCCAACTTCCCGAGGGGAGTTCCACATTGACGTCTAGGGAGCAGTCACGTCTCGTAATTTTTTTTTTAAATTATAATTTTACCTCGCCAACTGTTTAAAAGGATTAGATATATATTTTTGGACTCCGTGAGCTTCGACGTCTGAAAATAGGGGATAACTGATAAGTCACAAAAAATCACCTTGATCGGACGCAAATCTGGATGCATATCGGAATTGGAAACTTTCATAATTAAATTCAGGACCATCTAAATTCTGATTTTAGAAAACTTATAATCAAATCAAATGTCTCGAAGAGACAAAAAAACCACACAAAATTTGGCCCAATATGAGCCCAAGTTGGTCCAAATCAATAAGGTTTATGCATATTTGGAAGATTCAAAAAATTAATTGAGTGATCTAATGATATCCAAATATGGCATGCTTATAGTCGAATTGAGGGCTCGGCAGGACAAATCCAACGAGCCCAAAATACTCAATTCCAACATCATTACGACACTTAAATGCAAGACTAATGTTCTATAATCTGGGAATCGACATGGGTTATTTGATGGAGCACTCTGAATTTGTTTTAGATCTTTTTCATATTTATGAAGCATGTTACTCTTAAAATCTATAAATAGACTCTCACTCTCTACATGAAGTAGACTTTAGAGGAGGCTTTGACCTTATGCTAGAAACTCAAGAGAGCTCTGAGGCTTGAAGAATATCGGAGATCCACCCCGGCACCATCGCCAGCGAACCCTTGCCCCCTTGCCGCCACAGCTAGACCTCTGCCCGACCATTGTCGTTGGACCTCCATTTAACCGCCATCGTTGGGTCTCCACACAACTTGTGTTACTCACTGATGACAGTTTCATCAACCTTCATCGCCTGACTACAGTCTCACCAACTTTTGTTGCTCTTCAACTATAGTTAAGGGTGTAAAAGACTCGAGTAGTGGCATTATTGAGTTGAGCTTATTTAGCTCACACTGAGCTCGAACTCGACTCGTTGTAAAAAAAACAAGCTCAAGCTCAGGTCCATTACTCGACTCATTTAGAAAGCTCGAACTCGGCTTGTTTATGAAGCTCGAATTTTATTGTTTTAAATTTAAAATTTAAGCTTTTTTGTAAATTTAACTTGTAATTTAAGAAAAAATATCGTTTTAACTAAAATATTGATTTTCACTTCAAATAAGTGTAAATAAATATCTAAATAAAATTTAAAATAATATTTAATAAAAAAAGTAAAAAATAAGTATTTTTTTCTTATCCAATTTTTTTCAAGATGTTGTGATACAAGGTGAATTTGAAATAAAACTCAAATAAAATAAATAATCATCAAATAAAAAAATCAAATCAAAGCAAACCCAAACAAAAGTTATGCTATTCAAATATATTAGTACAATTACAACATTCCATAAAATGTAATTAGAAACATTACAACTTTTAACAAAGTTACATAAAAAAGCTATAGTAAAATGTTCACAATTTACAAAATTCTTCATATGATCATCTATAAAATATTTGTATATATAGCAATCTTGAAATATTTCCTCATTAGAATCATTGATGATTGAACTTTGAAACATACCTAAAAAAATAGAGCGAATAAATATTTTAGGATATAAATATCATAATATGAACATTTTTTTAGGATTAAACCCAACTCAGAACTTAGAAAACTAAATTACATTCCAAGAATCAACAGAATTTATAAAGCACTCAGGGCAAATTTCTCCTTGGGGCCAGAAGTGAACATCCATCTGATGGTTGCCAAGAGCAGAAAAACATAATATCTATCCACAAATATAATATGTGGCCATCCAACTATGGTTGCCAAATCGACCAACATGGGAAGAGATTTGAGGATGTAATTAATTCATCGTTGTTCATCTGTTGGGTTTCAAAAATTCTCCATAATGAACATACAACCACAGACATCGAACATACATCCATTGAATTGAACTCACAACCACTAACATTGAAGGGACTTGAACATACATCTAATGACTTCAAGATACAGTCACTGACTTCAACATACATCTACTGACTTCAACATACAGGCACTGACTTAAACTCAACAATATTAAAAATACGAATGTCATAACTCAGAATAAGAAAAAGATGACCAATCATGTATAATCAACACTTCAATAGGCGCCCCACTCCTTTGGTTGCCAACCGACCTTCCAAGGGGAGAAGGTCAAGTTATTATGGGAATACATCATCGTCCAATGCAAAGAATGTAATCCCACTAGACCTTAAAATTTAGAAAACCCAATAACAAGATGAACTAGAATCAAAACTTGAAAGGCAACAATAGCAAGTCAGCATATCATAAATTCAAGTCAGTGGTTGTATGTTTAACTCAATAGCAACAATGCACCATAGCTTAAAATATAGAAAGCCCAACGACAACATGAACAATGATCGAATAGAGCGGGAACTCAAAGGAGAACCAACAATACCTATTGTATGTTCAAGTCGGCAGTAACAAGACATCATAGCACTACAGTCCCCTGGTTGCCAAATGACCTTCCAAGGGGAGAAGGTCTGCTTATTTAGGGAAAAACATCATCGTCAATGGCAAAGAAAAGAATCCTATCATACCTCAAAATATATAAAATCGAACGACAACTAGAAGAAACGAAAGGCAACAACAGTAAGGCACCATAATGACATAACAGAGGAAAATCATAGAATAGAAATAGGGAATGTTACATATAGTTGAGATTTTAAGAATCCAATCAAAGAAAAAACATTAAAATAGTTAGGAGAGAGCCCTTCATTAGAAATGGCATTTTTTCTCTTGTATAACACTGGAGGAAAATTTACAGAGTAATGAAATGACTATTGATCCTTTAGGATAAATTGGAGCAATAGAGCTCCTTATATTTTCTTACCCAAGGAAGCACACGTCGTCGCTCTAGGGCACAGGAAGAATATCTTTCTTGCACGGTCATAGGCGTAGCCGTCACAAATTGTAAGCTCGTAAGAATCACATAATTGTATTAGGGCAACAAAAGTCGAAAACCTTATATTGGAGCTGAGTAGTGGTACGTCAGAGTTTTTTTTTCAATTGTTTTTGTTTTATGTGATTGAAAATTGTAATTTGAAAAAAGTTTAATTTTCTTTGGAAAATATTTAATCTCTGGAATTTTAATTTTAAAATCGAACACTTATTATGAATGATATATCACCTCGACAGGTGAATATATCATTCCCTAATATGTTCAAATTTCAAAACTTTGAATTTACTTTGATTATCATAGTCAAACTCAAGGACAGACAACATGTGATCCCAAAAGATCAAAATGATATTTAATCCAATATTCGACTACAATAATCTAGTAAAGAGATCATTAATTTCATGATCAAAGTTATAATAATATAATGACATATCTATCCGGAGAAAGAAAATGTAGCTCATTGTTAATCATTTGAAAATGATGATAATGATCGTTATATTTGATTTTCTCAAAGATAATTAATAAATATTTTGAAAAAATTTGATTTTGAAATCAGGTCTAGGTTTCTAAATCTCCTATGAGTGCAAGCCCTCGTAGTTAATTACATCGTAGGAAACTAGAAATTTTCTATGAATACTCTCGATTAAAATAACGATACAAATTTTATTTAAGAATTCAAAGCTTGATATAAGGGAGGTAGGGACTGAAATTTTTACAGGGATTGGTTCGAGGTTGAGCACTTATTTCTGGAGTCAAAGGAAGAAGGGTAGGAGGTGTCTTGAGATTCTGAATTACTTCTGAAACACCCCAAACTATCCTAAGTGTTGGGCTTAAATTTGATGTAAAGAGATTTAATGTTTGAATGATCAATTTTATTAGAAAATGGGAATTAGATTCCCGGAGGTTGAGGTCTTAAGATTGAAATCTGCCTCAGAACCTAAGTCTAAAGTGGGTACTGAAAATCAGTTACCTGGATCCTAGCTAATGTAATGCAAGGTCTGGACTTAACCCGGCCTGGATTGGGGAGCCAGCTAAACCACCTAAATGCTTCAAAATCATGTATCCGGTCTTTTATGCAATAGTGGTTAGGGACGTTGTTTAAGATTTATTTAAGAAAAGTGGGGCCGACATCTAAAGCAGATTCCTAATTGGCCCCTCAACATATGTTGGGTGAAATGCTTAAGTTAGAAATGTAATTAAGAATTAGACTCAATTTTAATTTGTATCTAATACAATGCATGCTAGTTGACTCGACAAAATGCTTGAAATTAAAATGAAGCAGTTTTAAAATTAGGCTTAAAAAATAGATTTTATCCTAGAGATTCCATAACATCCCCTTAGACAGAACTGCACCCTAATAGGTCAGGTGGTCTGCCAAAACCCACGGGCGGGGAGCTGCCTAACAAGGTAGAGAAGATTAAATATGATGCATGAAAAACCCCCGGCGAGTCCGGGCTTACTTCTTAAAGGAGTTAGAGTTAGTATCTGAGCCTAAAGTTTTTAAATTTTGTTTAAGTAGAAATAATTTTAACCATACCCTCACGAACCTCCGATCGGATTCCAGGCAAAAATAAAGATCGACATGTAAAAGTACCAAAAAACTACTAAAAGCATGCAATCCTAATATCACAATCAATATTAAACAATTAATATTTAATTAAATCAATTAAATTAAAACTCAAATTGAAAGTCCATAGGCAAGTGCCTTTTAATTATATAACCCAGGATCTGTATGAAAGGTAAAGTGGCCCCGTACCACTGACTACAACCCGGATTCTACTCCTAAAACTCAAATGACTTTTGAGAATGTGTCTTCTTGTTCTTTATTTCTTCGTCTTCTTGGAACTCCTTGGACCGTCGGGTACGGGTATCCAAATGAAAAGAAACTCCCCCTGAATAGGGGTGTTATCTTTTCTCTTTGGATATTTGAGAGTATCCTAACTTGATCTTCCAAATTGAGGATGACTCTCCCCTTAGGGATGTCTTCTCCTCTTTGGAATTCAAGTTGGATATAAATATCCCATCTCAAAGTACTTAATAATTTACAACTCAATTTACATTCAAATTACATCAATTAAAATTGAAAATCTTGACTCGATCCTGCAGAGTTATCCTAATAATCAGCAGTTAATATTTGAAATCCCAAGCAGTTAATATATTGAAATTTAAAAACTCAATCACAGCCACACTTGGCCATGCTCTTTTAATTTTAAAGGGGGACTTAAGCAAATTTCTGGAGCACCTGTGCAATTTAATATTCATGATTTTGCCCTCTTTAATTTTAAATGCCATGTATGAGCATGACCACATGCATAAGATTGAATTAGTATAGATCTTTCCTAACATAGGGGTAGATCTAACGTACAATCAATCACATCACAGAGTGCTGAAATTTAAATAAATAAACACATCAATTCTACTAAAAGCAAACATCATGTAGTAAAAACTCGAAAACTCGACACACAGCAGAAAAAGTAAACACTGGCCTAGCCTAAGACTAGAGTTGGTTGTCCTAGCAAACCATCTAAAGTGTGTGAGGTAGGCTATGTGACTTTGATATGTCCTAAATAGAGTACTTGATGAGAGTTGTTTGATGTTCTGGTTAGTTGAAAGGCTTATGAGATATTTTAATTAAAGTTTAAGTCTTAATGGTTTAAATTTGCTTTTAAAATTAATTTTAATTATTTGTTCGATACCACCTTTGTTGCACACTGAGGCCGTGAAGTTTATTTCACCTTCCTTGGGGCTAATTTAATAACCTCGTAGGCCTGTGTTACCCAATGGTATCCGGTATAATTAAGTGTTTTGAGTTTGATTAAGGTTTGAAGATTGATTAAATTTTAATTAAGGTTGGTTGTTTGCTGGTTTTAATATTGATTTAAGATTTTCTAGAATTTTGAATGATTTATCAAATTTTGGAATTTTTTAGATTATTTTAATCAATTAATTAAGGGGCCAAAAGTTGACTTTTTGATTTAAAGTATTTTTTAGAAAATTAGTATTTTATTAAAATACTAGACCTTAATACAATCAGTTAGATAGTAAGTACATTGAAATTGAATTTTTTTTAGATTTTATTATGAAGGTTTAAAGTTTTAACTTCATTTTGAACTAGATTTAACCAAAAGTTGATTTTTTCAAAATTGATTAATTTATGGAAACTTAACATTTTTATAAATGTTAAACCTTAAGATGAGTTGAATTCATTTGAGTTTGCTCAATTTGGAGTTTATTTGAATTAGTTATGAATTTTAAGTTTTGACAATTATTTGAATTATTAATTTGTTTAATTAGAGGCATTTTGATGATTTGAATCCAAATGATCTCCAAACTCCTTAAAATCAACTCCAAAGGTCAGGAATGACCTAAGGAGTGATCTCCAAGTGTTTGGAAATTTTTTGAAATTTTTAATTTTTTTTAATTAATTAAACTAATTAAATATTAAATTTTATTTAAAATTAAATTAAGCTTGATTTTAAAGTCCAGTCAAGGGGATTTTATTTTTTATTGATTAAAGATTTAATTCTGGTCAGTTTGAGATATTATACATAATTTTTAGGTTTAAATTTAATTTATTACAATTTCTAGAATGTTTTAAGGCTTAATTAAGGTTTAATTTTGATTAAATTAATTAAGGGGCTTAATGACTTCAAAATTTAGTGGGAAATTTTCCTAGGGCTGAGGTTGTCACTATGTTCAAATGGTTTGAGTTTCAAGTCAATAAGAAGTGTATCCCAATTTCTATAATTTCTCTAAATTTTCTATGCAATGTCTTTAATTATTATCCTTAATGATGTCACTAAGTTTGATTATGTTTGAATCAAAATTTCTAGACCCTTGACTTAACACTAATAGTATGCACACATATATAAGCACAAGCAATCCTTAGATTTAGGAGGGCCTAAAGTGTGTGTTTGTACCTATACATGCAAAAATTAAGAGAAAACTTAATTAATTAAAAGATTGATTAATGAACAATTAACAAAATAATTGCTCATTAATGATTACTCCCCACAAATCCTATCCAAGTAGCTTAACTTATGTTTGAAATTTTAATGGACCTCTTAATATTCAAGATTTAATTAAACATAATTTTAAAATAGCTTAAAATTATACATATAGATATATATTATTATATATATATAGGTCTTAAAATTAAAATAATTAAAAAGAAAAAAATAATTAAATTAATTTTTAAAGTATTTGAGAGGTCCTCTGATTTTAAAATTTATTTGAAAATAAAATTTAAATTTCAAAATATTTAAAATAATATTCAATTAAATATTATTTAAATATTAAAATATTCAAGTAATTCAAATTAATTAAAATAAATTAAGTTTTTAAATCTTGAAAATAATTTTAAATTAAAATTCTTAATTTTCTGAAAATTTTGATGCAACATTTGTATTTTTTTATTTTATTTGAATTTATTTTAAATTTTTAAAGTTTAAGGTCAATTAATTGAATTTAAATAATTTAAAAAAAATTAATTAAAGTTCATGATAATTGTTAAATTAAATTTAATTAAATATTAAAATATTTCTAGAATTTTAAAATTATTTAAAATAATTTTCTTTAATCTAAATTAAAAAAAATTATTTAAATTTAATCATAATTAATTATCAATTAAATATTTAATATTAATTTATTTAAAAATTTGTTAATTACTTAATTATTCAAATTATATTAAATATTAAATTTGAATTAAATTTTAACTTCAAGATGCTTAAAATATGTTTTATAATTTAATTAAAATATTTTAAATAATATTTTAAAGTTCTAAAATAATTAAATCAATATTAATATATATTAAAATTATTTAAAAATTTTAAATAAAATATTTTAAATTAGAGGATTTAAACTTCTGAAAATTTAAAATATATTTCAAAATAAAATTTACTATTATATAGTATATTTTAATCATTATTAAATAAATAATTAAATATTTAATAGTCAAAATATTTTACAATATAATTAATATTTTAAATTAATATTAATTTTAAATTTAAAATATTCAAAATTTTGGAATATTAATATAATATAATATAATATATATATATATTTGATTTTTAATTAAATCTTTAAATTTTATATATTTTAAAATCAATTAAAAAATAATTTTTAATTAATTTTAATAAAATAAGGAGAGAGGCGGCGCTGCCGGCCACGTGGCGGCCTCCTATTTGCTGATCCAAGCCGTGACCAATCATTGCCTGGCAGTGCAATTATTGTGCCGTCGGCAATGATTGCCGAATAATGAAACCGCGGACGCGGTTTCACTAATCTGCGTCAGCAATGGCTCCAAGCCGTTGGATTGCCCGCGGTAATGAATCAACGGCCATGATTTGGCCGGATCGAAAGAGTGAGCGCCAAATGAGATCCCCGGTTGGAAGGATCCGTGGAATAGTAAAATCTGGACCATTGATCAATCAATCAACGGTCCAGAAAATGTAAACCTGGACTAGGTTACGTAAACGCCACAGATAGCATTTTTTGGCTCGTTCTTTCGATCCGGTGAACGAAATCATCTCAAATTTTAAACCTAGATAGGCTAGGTGAACAGAAATCGTGCGGGGTTCACTTTTTAACTTAAAAACCCCTATTCAAAAAGCTAATTGATACTAAGTGTTTGAGTTAGGGTTTGAGTTTTTGATGAATCTAACCGTTCGTTTGGCTTAATTTTTATTTCTCTAAACTTGTGGATTATCCATGCTAATAGTTGATGAAGACTTCACGAGCTGGTGATGTCTGGATTGAACCCTATAATCCCTTGAACAAAAAATGCTTGAGCTAGCCGGAAACCTGATTGTCGGCGAGGTTCTGGCGGTGGATTCGATTTGAGTTTGAAGTGGGGAAGGCCTGGAGCTCAGAGAGATTGAAGGTTGGGTTTGGGAAAGCCTGAGTGGTGAGAGACGGCCAAAGTTTGAATGAGAGCTCAAATGGGCCTTTTGCCCTATTCAATATGCCCTTAGCTATTTGGACGGCCAAGATTGCTTTGGCTGGACTCCAGATGGATGCCAAGGGTCCATGGAGTAGGTGGGAGCAGAAGGAATCAAGGACAAGGGTACAATCCCATGTGTAAAGGGATTTTTGTCACCTTGTGGCCATGTGTGGGTGATGAGAGTCATTGGATCCTCATTTAAGGGTTGATAATAACCTTAGGAAGGTTATAGAGGGAGCTCACATAGTTAGAGCTGATTTGGCATGGGGAGGATTAATTTAATTAAAGGGGTTTGGCCATTTCATGGTCCTTTGACCATTTGTTGACTGGTTTGACCAGTCAACAGGTCAGATCTTGGTGAGGTGGCATTAAAGAGGATTAATGGGTATTGGATTGATGATTCAAAAGTCTTGAAATAGTGTGTTTAAATTTTGGAAAGGGAAATGAAGTGATTTGACCAAATCTTTTAGTTGACTTGGTCAACTAGAGCATGATTTGACTCATAGCTTAATCAAATATATTTGGAATGTGTTTTTGAATAATATTAAAGACATGATACCATTGATTTGGTTGTATGGTTTGATTTGATCCAAATAGGTCAAATTGAGTTAGACTTGGATCTTAGTTGGCTTGGTCAACTATTCACTGGGTCAAAGGTCCAGCCAAGTCCAAATCATTGAGGGAAGTGATTATAAGAATTTGATAAAGTTTTGAATGTGTTTAAGGTTTAATTCAAGGTAGAAAAAGCTTAAGAGATGAATTGGTCAACCTGGGTTGACCTGGTCAACCAGGTTGACCCAGGGCCAGGGCTTGGGTTCAATGAATTTAATTTGATGTTTGGAGTTTAATGGAGGTATTTTGAAGGATCAAAATGGTCATTTGGGTCAATGTTGACCTCTGCTGTATAAACAAAAAAGAAGAATAAAAAAATGACTAAATCATTACCTGTAACGCCCCATCCTCAAATCCCGTCGAATCCCGCCGCAGCTACAGTGTCGCAGTCTGCAACGGCGCCGAAACGTCGCTTCTCCTGAATGCGTGGCTGCCTCGATCTCGCCTCTGTTTTCGCCTATAAAACGAGAGCCAAATGGCTCTCTATCGGACAACTTCAGATTCTCCAACCCACTCGACTCCACAGCAAGCTCCCGATCTCCTATTCGCGATTCCAACCCAGGAAGCCGACCGAACGCTTGCCGATCTCCCTCGTTCCTCCATCCGAAACTTCCTCCCTGAGCCGCAAAGCTCCTTCTTCCCCAACCTCCGACTCCACACTCTGCCGCGACCGAGCCCGTCGGATCAGACGCCCGACCTCGATCTCCTCTGCCCGAGCCCTAGCCGACGTTGCCTCTGCCCGATTCCACCCTAGTCGAATTCAACCTACCTCCTGCTGCCCTAGACCCGCCGAGAGCCTCCGCCTCCCTTGACGACGTTCCCTTACCGTCGGACCGAAGTTACAACATTTTGATCGGGAGAAACAAAGGGAGCTCACTGGCAGTGAAGGTAGTTCTCTACCTTTCGCACGCTTCTTCGGCCATATCCCGTAAAGCCATCGAATTAGAGAGAGAGAGAGAGAGAGATGTTGAATATTTTATTTTATTTTGTTTTTTTTTATTTACTTAAATAATTATAATTGTTATGATTAGTCATAACAAATTTTAATTAAATAATTATAATTAATTTAATTAATTATAATTAATTAATTAGAATATATTTCAGTTAATTATAATTCATAATATTTAATTATTATTAATTATTATTTCTTAATTATAATTCATTAAAGTTAATTAATATGTATTAGTTATAATTAAATCTAATTATAACTAAGTATACTAATTAATTTCAATGAACTATAATTAATTATAATTAATTATGAATAATTAATTAAAATAATTATGATTATTTAATTAATGATAATTACTTAATGTTAATTATAATTAATTATACAAAAAATGCAAAGGCACTCTCTTGCCTCGATCCACGTGCCAACCTCGACGCTTGCAAAGGTATAATTTTCTAACTCAGATTCTCGCTCTCGAAGTTTGCGGCGGACCGGAAAACTGCCTATACACGCTTTCATAAGCGTGGTGGGATGGGACCCCGGTGCGGCGCCTACAACGAGGCGGGTAATCACCTCAAAATCCTATCCTCGGCGTTCGTGTCGAGCCGGCAAACTGCCTATACACGCTTTCATAAGCGTGGTGGGAAGGGAACCCGGTGCGACACCTACGGCGAGGCGGGTAGGCCCTATACACGCTTTTCTTAGCGTGGTGGGGACAATTTTAAGTACCCGTATGCGGCTCTGTACTTGCGGGGAAACAAATGCTTTGCTTTTTCAGGTTCGTCGAAGACCCATACACGCTTTCTTAAGCGTGGTGGGGGATTGAAGATTTTATACGGCCGCGGTGTCCTCGAAAGAGGGCATCTACCATACACGCTTTCTTAAGCGTGGTGGGAAAGGCCCAGTTTTCCGTAATTTCCCCTAAACAGGGGAGATGCCGGAATGCTGCCGAAATTTCGGGAGATCATATGACTGTACTTAGACCTATTTGAGCTCAAAGGAAGAGGACCAGAACTTGTGCTTTGAACTTGAACGAACTCAAATGAACCTAATTTCAACATAAACTGGAACTGAATTGAGAAACTCAAGTTGAACTTAAGTGAATTTGAATGAAAGTTCGAACCCAAATGACTTGAGCATTGGACAATGGAAAGAGAACGACAATGAACTTGAACTCGGAATGGACTTGAGTTTAAACTTGACATTAGACTGATGAATGACAAAAGAAGATCTACTTTGAGTCGGATAATGTTGAATTGAACTCATATTTGGACAAGATTTGGGACTTGAATTCGAACTAGTGGACTCTTGGACAGTAGGGAACCGGTTTGAACATTCATAGAAGATTTAAACAAATGAAAGCGAACTCAAGCCAAGACTTGAACTTGCAAGAGAACAATGAGAACTCGAAAGGAACTCAGACTTGAATCAATATTGGACAGTGGGGGATTCATTCCAATTAAATTTGAAATGAATGTTGAACTCAAATCCGAGCAAAAATGACATAAGACTTGAACACAAATGAACCCGAATTCAAGTGGGACATGATTCGAATATTAAGCATGACTTAAACATTTGAGTTGAACCACAAAGGACTTGTGTCAAAATTCAATCAAAAACAACTTGATTTCGACATTGAATTTGAACAAAAGCAAAGATTTGCAATCACTGTCTACTTGAAAATAGTGATGACTTGTAAGCAACATAATCAGACTTCTTGATGTGATGCCTTTAATGGATAGTAAATAAAGGAGACATGCAACAAGAGTTCCAATTGGAGTGCGACCTTCCCACAAGCCATACAAATCAACATGCAATCATATGTAGAAGCGTGTAGCAGATGCTAAAATACCTCTACAATCTATAATAGTTCTGTGACAAGTGCGTATAAACAACGTACAACGAATATTGGGGATATTCGTACATCCAACAACAACTTAGTCGCAAGCACACACATCTATCTTTCATAAGCGGAAGGACTCAACGTACAATAGATGTGACAATGTTCTACAATCAAGACATCGACGAAAATATTCAAGTCCGCAAGCAATGTGATAGATATAGTGATTCGCTAGTTATTATACACTATGAACACAGTAAGTCTACAAGCAAAGCAAGAGAAACGAGGAAGATATAACTCCTTTTCAACCGATGATAACTAATTTGCAAATGAATACACAGTACTCTATCCATGAACAATCATGCCTTATGTAGTCTATTGAAAAATAGCAACCACTGAATTGCTATGAATACAAAAGGTCACTAGCAAAACATAGAGAAGATTGTGACAAATGAAAGCATTTGCAAACTATGTAGCAAGGGGAAGTGAGTATGGTAGGATCCTACAGTCAACACTTGTCAAATCATAAATGAATGCATCAGTCTTCTACGATACGAGGCCGATGTACATCAAGTGTAATAGTGTTATATAACTGGCTTCAAAGCACAAGTGGATACATCCCAAAAGCAGCAAAGTCAGAGTTGATGACATTCTTCGTAACAGTCGTGCAAGAAGATGAAACAGTTCCTATTGCATTCATATGAGAATATTGGTGAAAGGGTTATAAAGGCCTGAAGATAGTATAACTTGCCCACAAATGAATGTGGAGAGATTATCCAACATCAACCGAATACACTAATCCCCAGCAAGTAAGGGCAGGTGGGAGGCAACAAATGTGAGTACTCACGAGCTTCTGTAGGAAATCCGCTACATACTTAACATGCTGTCTACAAGAAGGATACAAAAGGACTATAGTAGGTAACAACATCTATGACGAAATCAGGAGATTCGTTAGTGCACTACGATCCCCCTGCAGTAAGCAACTAGTGCACGACAGTCTACCTGTATAATGCAGCAAACAGTTCAATCCCAAGTTGTAATAATACGCCACCGGATCCGTAACTTTCATGCAAGCGGACAGAAGGCGTGTACAAATATTCCAAGAATACCTCTGCACGTGTGCACTTTAATTTGTATACACATAGGTACACATAAGGGGATGTATAATACAACCCGCATGGGCCCCGAAGAGCGTGTTATTGGTACACACGTGACGTCAAGGGATGCTGCTCGGGTCAACAAATTCGAACCCGATCCTCCTATGCAAGCAGATAGGAGTAGATAAGGTTCAACAAATAATTACAAAATGCCCCCAAACACCCGCATGGGCCCCGACGAGCGTGTTATTGGTACACATGTGACGTCTAGGGATGCTGCGCGGGTCAATAAGTGAATTCAAGTTCGAGCCCGATCCTTCTATTCAGGTAGATAGGAGTTGACACGGCTCGAACTATTAAATAAATATACGATCGCGAGGTCGACCGGGATATTTATTTTATACATTCATATTAGGCCTTCAAGGCCTTCAACCAAGAAAATCCACTTACAGAGGCACAAAGCCTATGAAACTCGATCCTCTGTCGACAGCTCGATAGAGTAGACAAGTTTCAATCCATAAATATAAATGACCCCATACACCCCGATGATGGCCGTGTTGAATGTAAATCTCAACCGGAGGGGTCCACACAGATCATTTCAAAATACCACCCAAATACCCAAAACTCCAAAACTCCACAAAAATTCCCAAAATCCTAAAATTCAAAAATATTTAAAACTGAAATCCAATCATCAATCACATAAAGCAAATCCATCCACCCTCCGCAACAGTTTGCCGAGGTGGATAAATTAAAATTTACTTTAGCTCACAAAGAGCCAATGCCTAGTCGAAAATATCACTAGGATCCATTCTCAAACAATCACCTGCCAGCAAGGATGTGGTACGAGTCCTCTAACCGGCAGTTTCGCCGCCAAATGGCAATGCAGGATAAACGGTTATGACTCGGGGCCCTCTGAACCAGGTGGTCGCCGCCAAATGGCACCATTATATTATGGTTATGGCCAGAGCCCGTATGCTCCCCAATGGCATCAAGTCCTTGAGATATGAATCAATAGGATATGATCGATAGGGCACAAAGCCCTCTGTTAGCTAAGGTGGATTCAAATTTGTCCCCTTAGACAAATATTCCCCCCCAGGTCTACAAGGTACCCTTGGACGAAGCAACCCATGGCTGCCGACAAGGATCCTTCTGTCAGGTTGGGTCGACTACCTCCTCTGACTAAGTAGACCAGGGACCACGATGGCCCGGGACGACGGAACCATGGGATCTTGATCGGGTCTATCATCCATTCCCCCACCATCCGCTTTAAGTGCAGGACGGTGAAAATTTCTATTTTAAATATCAAATCCCTCAATTTTCCAATACCCTAAACCCATTGCTGCTACTATATGCTAGATGCACGTGTCTATACGTATCCGATCGACGACTAGCCTTAATCGAAAGTTCTCTCTCGTTAGTGGGCGGGGTAATTAACTATAGGGGCTTGCGCCTATAGGAAACCAGAACTCAGATCATAAAGTCCTCACAAAATGAGGGCGAAATCTCTGGGTAGTGTCTTATCTACAAACCCATCTGCCTTCCAAAATTTACCCCGGAACTTAGTTCGTTAAAACTCCCCCCTCGAAAAGCAAAAAAGTCGGGCGGAGGCCGGGGCCGAATTTTTGGAACCCACAGATTTCTGGCGACTCCGCTGGGGCCTGGTTTCTCTTTCCATCTTTGGCTAGTCACCTCAGTGCTATAGTAGCAGCTATTCTCAACCTAGATTCAAAATTTTGAGTCTTTCAAAATGATCATTTAAAGAATCAAAATTTCTGAATATTCTAAGAATGATTATTCAAACAAATTTATTAAGATAACGTATTTAGCAGTATTTTAAATTTGTATTGTTTGAATTTGCTCGCTAATGTTATCTATTTTTATTTTCTATTCTGTGTAAGTCTCTGCATTTTTAAAAGTGTGGGGTGATGTATCAAATTTTGATCACTAACCCTTACCTTTCATTTATGCAGATGGATCTACAGAACACACCAATGACTGTCCAGTTGGGACAAGGAGCCAGGATCCAACTGGCGAACGCTATCATTGAGACAGGGAATGCTTGAGCTACCATCCAGTTTGGTAGCATTGACTTCCCTGCTGTTGTTGAAAGGGCCACCGCCATTCCTACGAATGGCAGAAATACTGAAGGGCCTGCTAGGAAGCCACACTCTGCTGGAACTACCACTCGTCGTGTGTACCTGCCGGCACAACGACTTGCTGCTGCTGAAAATCCTCGTGGAAGGATCTCTGTGTTTGAACGGCTGTCGCAGCCAGAAGTCCCGGCCACCAAGAGGGTTGTAGCCGGAGGAAGGGTCTCCGTGGTGACGACGAACACCACACATCTACCAACCGGGTTACTTGCACCCGTGAAGAACACTTCTGAAGCTTCCTCATCTGGAGGAAAACTGACCAGGAGACAAAGGAGGAAACTGAATGCTGAGCTCCGGGCTCAGCAAAAATTCTCAACTCATCCCTCAAATATGTCGGCCCAAGAGCTAGAAGCGAACATTCCTACCCGGAATGGGTTCACAAATTTGAAGTGGGTTAAGAGGAACAGCTCAACTGGGGAGCTGAAGAAGTCATTCTGGGACCGACAGCCTGAAGTCCCACCTCCTCAAAAGAAGAAGGAGCCTGAAACTCTCTCAGCTCGAGTCTACAGAGTCCTGAAGACCGTGAGGGAGAGAGGACTGAAAAAGAGAATGTACCAGCGGCCACTTATGGTCGAAGCAAGAAGAATTCCACCAAGAGAGCGTCTGTCTCTTGCTGTGGAGAGAAAGGAAAGAAAACAAACCCCACGCGGTGAACATCGGGGTGTGACACCTGAACCACACATTCAGGGATCCACCGCCAAAAGGTCCCGGTGGAAGGGAAAACAAATCGGGAGGCCAAGGCCTTGCAGAGAAGAAAAGAACGAAAGAAAGACTTATCTGGGCGTGACATCCGGTACTGCTTCCCAGAGATCCGCCCCCAGTTACAAACAACGTCAAAAGTGGGTCCAAAAGAAGGCCCACGATGACGCTCCTCCCAACGGTAGACAGCTTGGAGAATCCTCCAAGGGATCCCGTCGCTCACCAACTCCTTCAAAGGAAGAGACGACCAACTTCGACCGTAGCCCACGGGTTGAAGAGATCTTCCTGCTTAACCAAGAACCGGAGATCCAGTGGCGCCACCGCTCGGAGATCCGAGTGCTAGAAGAAGAAGAGGAAGAAGATATGAGAGAAGAAAATATGGAAGAATACATTGAAGAAAATTTAGAAGATGTAAACAACACCTTGGACATGGAAGTAGTCTACATGGTGAGGCACATCAATGTCGAAGAGGAGGCCTACTACGACGATGATGAAGAGGACGATCGTTGGCAACCACCGCCTAGACAAGTATATCGGCGCCTCCATGAAGCCGGGTCCACCACTGGCAGAGGTGTCCATTCCCAAGAAGAGCGAGAAGAGGCTGAGGATAATCCCTTTGCTGACGAGAACGTCACGCTCGCAGAAATGCAGAGACAAATGAAATGCCAAATGAGGGCCAAGGATAGGGAAATCTCTCAGTTGCATGAGAAAATGACAGAGATGATGTCCCAAATAACGGCAATGATGCAGATCATGCAGAGAAATGCTGCAGTTGGTTCTATGCCCAATCCTCCCCCTAATCCTCCAAACTTCCAAGTGCCGCAAGTCTCAGGAGTACGGGACACTCCTGAAGGTGGCCATGAGGCTCAGAATACCACTCGTCAGCCTACTCCGCAGAATATCGCAAGTACCTCCGAGCCTGTGACTGCTGCACAGCTTGAAGGGATCATTACAGAAAGGATCAGGGCTATTATAGCTATTGATCAGGCAGAGAAGCTAGTGGGTAAAGGTCGCCTGTACCCGGCAGAGTATGATCAGGTGCCATACCCAAAGGGATATTTTGTGCCAAAATTCAATACTTTTGATGGCAACAAAAATCCCAGACAGCACCTGGCGCAGTTCAAAGCCACCTGCGGGAATACTGGAGGGAATGATGCTCTACTCTTCCGACAATTCGTTAGCAGTTTGACAGCAGCTGCTTTTGAATGGTACGCTGAACTACCAAATGACTCTGTAAAGACATTCGCAGAGTTAGAGAATATGTTCGTGAAGAGATTTGCCAGTGCGACCGAGAAGATAACGATCGCTGACCTTGCTCTGAATAAGAGAAAGAAGGAAGAATCAGTGACTAAATACATCACTCGCTGGCGCAATCTAAGCATGAAATGTGAGCAACAACTTGGAGAAGAACATGCCGTACAGTTGTTAATGGGAAACATTGATGATAAAATGCAACCCTTCCTGTGCATGGCTACTATCACCACATTTCAGGACCTGCTGGACAGAGTGGCCAAGTTTGAGAAATTGAACTTGTCAAAATCAGAAAATTATTCTGATAAACCCAAGAAAGCTAAAGCCTCAGGTGCTAGAAGAGGTGAGGCTGACTCTATATTTTTCTCCAGAGCTGATAAGGAGAAACAAGTGATTTACAATGTAGACAAAGGCAAGCAGCCAATGCAATATCTAGAAAAGCCTAAGCAAGTCTACAACCCTAACCCCTAGCCGAAGTTGATACTCGGGGGTAATGATAAACCACGAACTTATCAAGGCGGTGGAGAACGTCCGAGGCAAACAATGGAAACTGGTGATCGAACGTTCCCCTCCCTCAAAGATAAAATGAATAAGGAGTATTCATTCAAGAGGGAAAGTGTCGCCAAGTTATTTCGACAAGCATTGAAAGCGGGTTTAGAACTGCCAGAGTGCAAGAGACCCGAGGAGTCAAAACATAGTGGCGACCCAAACTACTACCCATATCATCAGGTGATGAGTCATCCAATCGAAGATTACTATGTCTTTAAAGATTGGCTTGAAAGAAAATATCGAAGAGGAGAGCTCACATTGTCCGATAATGTGCTGACTCACCCCAGAAAAGAGTCAACTCGGGTAGTTACGGCTTCTTCCGTACCCCCGATTGAAGAAAGGAGAAAAGGGAAGAAGCCGATTCCAGAAGAGCAGTGGGAGACTGTGGTCTCTAAGAAAACTGTGAAAATGTTGAAACAGCTTGAAGAAGTTCCATGTGTAAAATGGAAATCTCCCACTGAGCCGGTGATAGACCCCAAGGCTCTGCCCGTGGTGCGAGCTCTGCTTCTAAACAGTTTCCCAACCAAGTTGGAACTTCAAAGTCTGGAAAGAAAAAGTCCTCCAAGAAGAAGACAAAACTGAAGAAGCCCAAGGAAAAGAAAACAGCAACCCAAAGGGTTATAGATAGTCTGGATGAATACTACCAGACCGCGAGGCGTCCTATTAAGCTTGCTGACTTTATGTCAGAGCTCAAGATTGACGAAGCAGAAGAGGCTGATGAGGATCCTCTTCCCACAGAAGTCTGTCGGGTCATTTCAGCATCGCCAATAACTCTGACAAAAGAAAAATATGTCAGAGAGATGATCGCTGAAACCTGTCTGGCAACATTGTCAATGGACTACAGCTCAGAGGAGGATCTGCATTTTCCAAAGACAGATGAATCTGATCCCGATATAGCGTCGCAGATAGGACATATAAATCTGGGAGGTGATTCTGAGTCAACGAATGAATCCCTAGACGCGACGATGGCAGACTCTGAAGAAAATGCACCGTCAAATGAGTCTGATCCAGAAGAGATCGCTCAAGTGCAGTTGAGAAGTGGCAAGATACTACCACCTCCGCCAAAGAAAGGAATATCCAATAAGGATAAGGGAAAAGAGATAGTTGTCAACGAAGACATTATCTCCGAGGATCCCAAGAAGAAACATACTCCAGTTAAGGGAATAGATTATAATATCTTATCCCATCTGAGGAAGATCCCTGCCCAGCTCAGCATATACGACGCTCTGGTGATGTCCAAGGACCTCTGTATATGATCATTCCAGACTCAATCCTCTATGTGAAGCAAGTTTCCTTCACATATGATCATTCCTGATCTGATCCTCTATATAGAGTAAGTTCTCTCTATATACGATCATCCTGACTCGATCCTCTATGTAAAGCAAGTTTCCTTTACATGCGATCAATCCAGACCCGATTCTGTGCGAAGCAATGCTTCCTTCTCACAGGATCATCCAGTTTTCTTTTCCTTAAGGTTAGATGTGAGTCATCGTGCTTTCTATCCTTAGGATTAGATCCGCTAGTGGTGGAGTACGCCCTTCGTGGCACCATCCTAGCATCTTCCAGTTTTCTTTTCCTTAAGGTTAGATGTGAGTCATCGTGCTTTCTATCCTTAGGATTAGATCCGCTAGTGGTGGAGTATGCCCTTCGTGGCACTATCCTAGCTTTTTCCAGTTTTCTTTTTCTTAAGGTCAGATGTGAGTCATAGTGCTTTCTATCCTTAGGATTAAATCTTCTAGTGGTGGAATACGCTCTCTGTGGCACCATCCTAGGTTCAAAATCCAGATTCGACCTTCTATGGGAAGCAATACTTTCTTCCCTCAGGGTCCTCTAGTCTCCTCTTCCTTAAGGACAGATGTGAGTCATCGTGCTTTCTTTCCTTAGGATTATATCTATTAGTGATGGATAACGCCCTCTGAGGCACCATTCTAATTTCAAAATTCAAACCTTTAAGTATGATCTCCTATAGGAAGTAATACTACCTTCCTATGAGATCATCCAGCTCTTCTCTTCTTTAGAGTAGGTATTCTCCTTCTCTTGGGATTTGATTCCCCAGTGATGGAATAAGTCCCTTGTGGCCCCATCCTGGATTCAATTTCAATTCCAAATTCAAACTTTCTTCTCCTCAAGGTTAGGCTTTTCTCCTTCCTTTAGGATTAGACTCCCCAGTGATGGAGTAAGTCCTCTATGGCACCGTCCTGGAATCAGTCTTAATCAAGCTTTCTTTTCTTTAGGGCTAGGTATTTCTCCCTTCCCTTAGAATTAAGTTTCAAATTCAATCTTCTAGGATTAGGATCTCCTTCTCTTAGATTCATTTCAAATTTAATCTTCTGAGGTTAGACTTTCCTTTTCCTTAGAATCAAATCCGAATTCAATCATTTATAATTAGGAGTTCTTCTTTCCTATAGGATCACCCAGTTTCCTCTACCCTTAAGGTTAGGATTCTCCTATCCTCAGGACCAGACCCACTAGTGGTAGAGTATGCTTTTTCTAGCACTACCATAGTATCTATTCAAACTCTGATTCCCCAGGGATAAATTTACTTTTCCCTTAGGATCAAAACTCCAGACTTGACCATTCTATTCGGTCAACACCAATATGTGCAATAGAACTTCATTCTATTACACATATTGGGGGTCCATTTGTTGACCTCATTTTTGTATGAGCTCAGTAGGACCAATCCAAACCTTAGGATCTTTCCAATCCTTAGGATCAATTTTAACCCTAGGATCAATCTGATCTTAGATCAATCCAAACTTTAAGATCAATTCAAATTCAAATCAATCCTGATCCCAGATCAATATAATTTAAGACAAATCTAGATCCTAGGATTCTCCTAGATCTATCTAGAGCTTAGGATTCTTCTAGATCCTAAAACTATTCTAGATCCCAGGCCTTAGGACTTCCAAACCCTAAGACCTTCCTAGAAATCAAACTTTAGGATCTACTCTAGATCCTAAGATCCTTCTAGATCTTGAATCTTAGGATTCCTAGATCTTAGGATACTTCCAGATCCTAGGATTTTCCTAGGACTTCTAGATTCTAGGATCTTCCCAGACTCCGGTCCCTAGGATCTACACTAGACCTTAGGATTCCCTTAAGCTGATTTGGACCCTAGGACCTATTCTAAATCCTAGGATTCTTCTAGATCAATCCAAGCTTCAATTCAATCTAGACTTAATTCAAACCATATCATTCAAATTCAAAATCCAGCTTAAAACCAGATTTCCAGATTCAAATCCAAGGCTAAAGGTCTAAGTCCTGAAAGCCTTTTCCAGTTAGTCTTTGAACATTTCAAAACCCTATCAAATGACCTCTGATTCAAGATCTATCAGTTCCACACTGATATGACATGTATCTAGAGGTAACCCTCCAAATTTGAGCTCATTCTGAGATCTCTAACCCCAGAAACTGAATTGAAATTCAAAGGCTGCAAAACCTTCAAATATTTACAGTCCATGCCACTGGACCTACCACCCAGTGGATTTTGACCCTGGAGCTTTCTTCAATGCCTCCAATCACCTCCAGACCCTTGAAAATGACTTATTGAGAATTAAACTGCATTTTTTTTTTTGACTCAATTTGACCCCCAGTTGACCAGGGGTCAAAATGACCAAAATACCCCTATGGGGTGTGAATAGTCACTTTGGTCAAATGAGCTCCAAATCAAATACAGTCACTTCCAGCAAATTTCAAATGTTAAACCAAACCCATTGAACCCAGAACCAGCCCCTGGGTCAACCTGGTTGACCAAGTCAACCTAGTTGACCTAGAAGGCCCCTTTAGGGTCAAAACAGGTCATTCTGACCAAATGACCTCCCCAGACCTTGGGACCACCTCCATTGGTCTCCTAATATCATTTCAAATCTGTTGAACCTATTTCCAGACCCTGGACCCACCTGGTTGACCAAGTCAACCAGGGTTGACCTAAAAGGCCCATTAAGAGCTCAAATAGGTCATTTTGACCAAATGACCTCCCCAGACCTTGGGACCACCATCAATAGACTCAGAATATCATTCTGAATTAATTGAACCCAATCCTTGACTCTGGGTCAACCTAGTTGACCCATTAGGCCCCTTTAAAAGCCTAAGTGGGTCATTTGATTCAAATAACCTATTTAAACTCCTGAAATGCACCTATAAGACTTCAAACATCAAATTAAATCTATTTGAACCTAAACTTAGGTCTTAGATTAACTCAGTTGACCAAATCAACCAAGTTTGACCCAAATACCCTTTAATACTTTAATGGGTTATTTAAACCCATTTGATAGTTCAAACCTCATTCAAAATTCAAACCAGCTCCAAACCATAGCTCAAGCATGCCTCAAACCTTGGCCAATTAAATCTAAGTGGCATTTGACCAAAGTCAACTTTAATATTTGGTCAAACTTCTTCTCATGTATATGTATACATTCAAACCTCAACTCTCTCTAACCTCAAACTCCTTCCTAACCAACATTCAAGCTTCATTCCATACCCACCTAGGCTTGAGTTGACTGTTTGACTAGTCAACCAGTCAACAAGGAGTCTTAATAGCTTTAGGTATGGCCAAACTTGGTCAAAAGGCCTCTCGAACTTGATTCATCTCATTTAAACTCTTCTAACTTACCACTTTAGTTCCCTAGGCATCCTTTCATGCCACATCACCAGTCAACAAGTTAAGTTGACTGGTCAAACGACCGAAATAAGGCTAAGGAATGGTCAAATTTGGTCAAATGACACCCTAAGCCCAAAATCCTCTAATCTAAACCCTTCCAGCTATTCAAGTTTTCTCTAGAAACTTCTTAGAGCTCATCACAACCATTGGATCAATATCCAACAGCTCCAATTTCTCCTATGCCTTAGTGGGGACCAAACCAAACTTTACACCTAGGATGTCCTATAGTCCTTTGATTCCCTGCCATCCCAACAACCCCAGCCAAGTGTCAACCATCAGGAGATGATGCCAAACAAATCATAGCCGTCCAAATGACCTGGGAACGTTTGAATAGGGCAATACCCTATTTTGGGGATTCATTCTAACTCTCTCACTATCTCACTACCTTAAGCCTTTCCAGACAAGCTCTCTGTTCGTTCGAGCTCCCAACACCCTCTCTTATAGCTTCCAACCAAAATCCAGCCGGTAAAAGCTCGCCGGCGATCATATTCCGGCAAGCCAAAGCTGTTTTTCGTCTAGGGGCTATACCGTCCAATCTAAAGCTCATTAGACCACGGATTCAAGAGAAGAAACATACGTGGACAGTCTACAAGCTCAGAAAATCTAAAATCACTCGAATCCAACGGTTGGATTAAGGTAAAACTCTAGACCTAGCGTAAGACACATAGGTTTAATTAGCGTTTTATTAATGGCTTATTTAACTGTGTAATCAAATCCCCATGATTTCTGTTCAGTTATACTAGCTAGGTTTAAATTTTCATTGCGTTTGGTTAACCAGACTGCTTAAACGAATGAAAAATCCATTCTAGGGTGGTTTCAGTCTTCTGCATGCCTCCCGCGTGATTTGAACCGTTGATATCATGATCAGCGGCTCAAATCTCACCATTTCATTCGATTTTTCTAACCGCGGATTGATGCCTGTGTTTAATTTCTCGGTTTGACTCAATCTGAGTCGTCCGTTCCAAACCGCGGGATCGGCAATCTTTGTGATTCCCCGTCTGACGCGATCATTACCTTTGGTTTCAAAACGCGCCTGATCGGACGATCCACGGCGACTGCTGACTGGATTAAGTAGAAAACGCGTGGGCCCGCCGCCGTTTCAGGCAATGATTGCTGCCGCCGCGTTTTCTGGACCAACCAATCATGCTCTGCCACGTGGCATCCGCGCCGCCAGAACCTAATTTGGAGTTAAATTTAATTTTAAATTATTTTAAAACCTAATTTTCTTAAAGAAAATCATATAAAATTAAATCTAAATCTAAAAAAAAATTATAATATGTCAAATTAATTATATTTTAATTTTCTTTAATTTAAAATTAAATTCATTTGAAAATATTTAATATAATTTTAAATTATCTTAAATAATTAAATATTAAGATCTTTAATTAATATTTAAATTAAACATTTAATCAAATATTTTCTATAATTTAAAATTTTATGCTAAAATACTTTAAATATTTATATTAAGTATTTTGTTTTGAGATTCAATTTAATTTAAAGTTTTTTTTTTATTTTAATTAAATTTAACATATAAATGATTAATTGATATTAAGATAACGTTAATTTAAATATTTTCAAATACAAAACTTTTTTTATTATTAAATATCTTAAAATCAAAGGATCTCTCAAACAAATATTTAAGCTATTTTGAAAATATTTTAAAATTTTAATTTTAAACTTATATTTTTTTATATATATATAAATAAATATATATATATATTTCAAAATTACCTTAAAGTTATATATATATATATATTTAAATCTTTAAGCTTTGAGAGATCATATGGGATTTTAAACTTGGATTAGGCATGATTAAAAAGAATTCATGTGGATTAATGATTAATCAATGTGTAATCACTTCATTGATTATTCATTGATTAGTCATTTAATTAATTAAAGCTTTAATTTAACTTGCATGCTTAGGGTACACACACCACCTAGTTTTAGGGCTCTCCTAGACTTGGGAATTAATTGTGATTATGTGTGCATATCCTTCATGTTGTGTCAAGGGTTAGCAAAACTTTGATTTGAACCTATTCAAATTTAGTGCCATTAAGGACAATAATTAAGGACTTGATTTAGAGAATTTAGTATATTTCCAATAATTAGAATGTACATCCTATTGACTTGAAACTCAAACAATTTGAACTTAGTGACATGCTCAGCCCATAGAAAATATCTTACTGAATTTTGAAATCATTAAGCCCCTTAATTAACTTAATCAAAATTAAACCTTAATTAAGCCATTTAACCTTCCAGAAATTCTAATAAATCAGTTTTAAATCCAAAAAATACAATTAACCCCTCTAACTGACCAGAATCAAACCCCTAATCAATGAAAAATAAAATCCCCTTGACTGGACTTCAAAATTAAGTTTAATCTAAGTTTAATTGAAATTCAATATTTAACTAATTTAATTAATTAAAAATAATTAAAAATTCCAGAAAATTTCCAAACACTTGGAAATCACTCCTTAGGTCATTCCTGACCTTTGGAGTTGATTTCAAGGAGTTTGGAGATCATTTGGATCCAAATCACAAAAATGATCTCTAATTAAACAATTAAATAATTCATTAAATACTCAAAATTTCAAAAATTCATAACTAATTCAAATAAACTCCAAATTGAGCAAACTCAAAGGCATACAACTCATCTTAAGCCCTAATATTTATTAAAAATGTTAAGTTTCCAGAAATCAATCAATTTTAAAAAAAAGTCAACTTTTGGTCAAACTTAGTTCAAATCAAGTCAAAACTTCAAACATTCATAATAAAATCTAGAAAAATCCAATTTCAGCATACTTACTGTCTAACTGATCGTATTAAGGTCTAGTATTTTAATAAAATATTAACTTTCTAGAAAACACTTTAAATCAAAAAGTTAAATTTTGACCCTTTAATTAAATGATTAAAATAATCCAGAAAATACCAAAATTCAATAAATCATTCAAAATTCCAGAAAACATTAATTTGAACTTAAAACCAGCAACCAACTAATTCTAATTAAAATTTAATCAACCTTTAAACCTTAATCAAACTCAAATCACTTAATTATATCGGGTACCACTGGGTAACCCAGGCCTACGAGGCTATTAAATTAGCCCCAAGGAAGGTGAAATAAACTTCACGGCCTCGGTGTGCAACAAAGGTGATATCCAACTAATAATTAAAATCAAATTTAAAATTAATTTTAAGTCATTAAGATCTGAACTCAAATCAAAACTCCCTTAAGCCTTCAACCAACTAGAATTTTAAGCAACTTCAATCAATTGCCTATTTATGACATATCAAAGCCACACAGCCTCCTACACACACTTTAGATGGTTTGCTAGGACAACCAACTCTAGTCTTAGGCTAGGCCGGTGTTTACTTTTCTGCTGTGTGCCGGATTTTCGAGCTTTCACTGCATGCTGTTTGCTAGACATAGAATTGCTGTGATTGTTTATTTACTTACTGCACTCTGTGATGTGATTGATTGTACGATTAGATCTACCCCTAGGCTAGGGACGTTTTGTACTAATTCAATCTTATGCAGGTGGCCATGCTCATACAGGGCATAAATTAAAGGGGGTAAAATTATAATTATCAAATTGCACAGGTGCTCCAGAAAACTGCTAAGTCCCCCTTTAAAATTAAAAGAGCATGGCCAAGTGTGGCTGGTTTGAGTATTTAAATTTTAAATATATTAACTGCTTGGGATGTAAATATAACTGTTGATTATTAGGATAACCTTGCAGGTTGTTGAGTCTAGATTTTAATTTTAATTAATGTAATTTGAGATGATATTTGAGTTGTAAATTTAAAGTGATTTGAGATTGAGATGTTTAAACATCCAGTTTGGAATCCAAAGAGGAAGGAACATCCCTTAGGGGAGAGTTCCTATCCATTTGGAGATCCAAATTAGGATGAAGTTCAAGTATCCAAAGAGAAAAGATAACACCCCTATCCAGGGGGAGTTTCTTTTCATTTGGATATTCAGACCCGACGATCCAAGGAGTTCTAAGGAGACGAAGAAGTGAAGAACGAGAAGAATCTCAAATCTCAAAGTCACTTGAGTCTTAGGAGTAGAATCCGGGTTGTAGTCAGTGGTACCCGGCCACTTTACTTTCCTGCAGACCTTGGGTTGTATTATTAAGGGCACTTGCCTATGGACTTTCAGTTTGAGCATTTATTTAATTAATTTAATTAAATATTGATTTGATTACTTGATGTTGATTGCGATTAAGGACTTGCATGCTTTTAGTAGTTTTTTTGGCGCTTATTGCATGTCGTGTTTGATTTAGTCTGGAACCCGATCGGAGGCTCGTGAGGGTACGGTCATAAACTTTTTCTACTTAAACAAAATTAAAATTTTAAGCTCACATAGAAACTCTAACGCTCTTAAGAAGTAAGCCCGGACTCGCCGGGAGTTTTTCATGCATCATATTGAACTTTTCTCTACCTTGTTAGGCACCTCCCCGCCTGCGGGTTCTGGCAGACCACCTGACCTATTAGGGTGCAGTTCTGTCCAAGGGGATGTTGTGCAATCTTTAGGATAAAACCTATTTTTAAGCCTATTTTAAAACTGCTTCATTTTGATTTAAGCATTTCATCGAGTCAACTAGCATGCATTGCATTAGATACAAATTAAAAATTGAGTCTAAATCTTTAATTGCATTTCTAGCTTAAGCATTTAACCCAAAATATGTTAAGGGGTCAATTAGGATCTGCTCTAGATGTCGACCCTAACTCTTTAAACCAATCTTAATCAATGTCCCTAACCACTCTACATTTAAAGACTTTGACTCATGGTTTTAAAGCGTTTAGGTGGTTTAGCTGGCTCCCCAATCCAGGCCGGGGTAAGTCCAAGATTACATTTGCATTAGCTAGGTTCTGGGTCACTGATTCTCAGTACCCATTTTAGACTTAGGTTCTGAGGCAAATGTTCAATCTTAAGACCTCAATCTTCCGGGAATCTAATTCCCACTTTCTAATAAAATTGATCACTTAAACATTAAATATCTTTCAATCTAATTCAAGCCCAACACTTAGGATAGGTTGGGGTGTTTCTGAAGCAATTCAGAATCTCAAAACACCTCTTACTCTTCTTCCTTTGACTCCAGAAATAACTGCTCAAATTTGATCCAATCCCATTTGAAAATTCAAGTCCTTAACCTTCTTTGATATTAATCTTTGAAATCTTAAAGAAAATTCGTATCGCTATTTTAATCGAGAGTATTCGTAGGAAATTTTTGGTTTCCTACGATGTAATTAACTACGAGGGCTTGCGCTCGTAGGAGATTTAGAAACCCAGACCAGATTTTCAAAATCAAGTTTTCAAAACCCTCAATTAACTTTCTTTGGGAAAATCAAACTCGACGATCATTATTGTCATTTTCAAACTATCAATAGTGATTGATAACTTCTTTCTACGGAAGGATATATCAATTACTATCGTAGACTTGATTGTGAGATCAATGATCTTCTTATCCAAATTATTGTAGTTAAATATCTGATTGAATACTCATTTTGACCCTTTGGGGTCATATGTAGTTCTTTCTTAAATTTGACTACGATAATCAGGATAAATCAAGATTTATAATCTGAACCTATTAGAGAACGATATGTTCAGCTTTCGAGGTGATATATCATTCATAATAAGTGTTCGATTATAAAATTTAAATTCCAGAAATTTAACTTTCCCAAAGAAAATTAAATACTTTTCAAAACAATATATTTTTTCAATCAAACAATCGTTTATGCTCCCTCTTGTATTTGGAGAATTCCATACAGAAGCTAAATTTCATGTGATTGATGCGGACACTTCATTCAAGGCGCTCCTGGGTCGCCCCTGGTTGCATGAGTATGGCATCGTCCCATCAACACTACACCAGTGCATGAAGTACCTTAGGGATGGGGAAGAATTCAGGATCTCTGGTGATATTCAGCCCTTTGCAGTCCATGAAGCGACAGTCTATGAAGATGCGCAGTATTTCATGCCAAAGAAGCAGAGACTATTAAACTCTCTGAAGGCTCAAGCATCTAACCCAACGAGTGCAAAGCAACCTGAACAGAAAGGTGAGAGGAAGCAGGTGGGGAGAAAGAAGGCAACGCCGACTCTTCCCAAAGAAGCTACCACTGCCACTTCTAAAGAAAGGAAACGCGTACCTCACCTTGGGAGCGACACAGATGAAGATAATGTCACCCCTGCAAAATCCCAGAGGGTATGTCGTTCGATGGACGAATGGAGTAGGGAGGTCGCATATTCAAATGATGACTATGACTACGACTCTATCTATATGAACACGGTACAAGAGGTATTCTCTAGAAGAATAGATAGCCTGTCAATCTCAGATAGCGTGCTCGTAGTCACTCGTATTCCCCTACAATATTTTAAAGAAATAATTCAACGAGATGTGCATAAAGTTGAAGAACTTGTAACCCTTTATCTGCCTCCAATCAGAAAGGGGATCGAGTCAGGGAATATATTCTACTCCGTAGGAAAGGATGAAGAAGTGAATCGTGATTGGGACCATGTCTTCATTGATTCTGAAGAATTACTACCTACGAGGCTACCTAGGTTTAATACCAAAGGTATTCAAAGAATGTTGCGAAAGTGGATCAATGTTCCCACCCCCAAGCGACAACTTCGTATGTGCCTAAGTCTCTGGTATGGAAGGAATCCACGTCCAATGCGACGGAAGGAGATGAATGCATATAAAGGTATTGGATTCGTCAGGCGAAAATGCATCCGGAAGGAGACTTGCCGAGCCATCACTTGCAGGGAAGTTGAACCCAATGACGAGTCTGATGAAGAGGTCTATGAAGTTGATGATTACGATGATCAGCCTCTAGAGGCCAAGCCTGCACCAGAAGAGCTTGAAGATGGTGGACAGGCAACCACTATGGACGAACTAAAAGAAGTCAACTTGGGAACCGAGGATGACCCTTGCCCAACCTTCATTAGTTCCCTTCTGCCGGAAGATCAAGTGGAAGAGATAAAAGAACTCCTCTGTGAATTCAGGGATTGCTTTGCCTGGACATATGCTGAGATGCCCGGCTTATCCCCTGACGTAGCAGTTCACAGGTTGGCAATCAAACCGGATGTCGCACCCGTCAAACAAGCTCCAAGGAGAATGAGATTGGAGATTGAAGAACAGGTGATTGCTGAAACCAAAAAGCTCATAGAAGCGGGCTTCATCCGCGAAGAGAAATATGCCGACTGGATTGCCAATATCGTCCCGGTGAAGAAGAAGAACGGTCAGATACGCATCTGTATCGACTTTCGGGACCTCAACAAGGCGTGTCCAAAAGATGATTTTCCGCTGCCTGTATCCGAACTCCTAGTAGACAACACGTCAAATTATGACATGTTCTCATTTATGGATGGATCGTCAGGATACAACCAGATCAAGATGGCTCCTGAGGATGAAAGGCATACGTCATTCAGAACGCCCATCGGCATTTTTTGCTACACGGTCATGCCCTTCGGCTTGAAGAACGCCGGTGCCACCTACCAACGGGCGATGACCCATATTTTTGATGAATTAATACATCAGAAGGTCGAATGCTATGTAGACGACTTGGTCGTTAAGAGCATAGATCGAAAGGATCACTTAAATGACCTGAGGGTTGTATTTGAAAGAATCAGGAAGTTCGATCTAAAGATGAATCCCCTTAAGTGTGCTTTCGGGGTCTCCTCCGGTAAATTTCTTGGCTATGTCGTTCGTCATCGAGGCATAGAAGTCGATCCCAACAAAATCAAGGCGATCATTGAGATGCCACCGCCAAGAAGCCTCCGTCAACTCCGTTCCTTGCAAGGGCAACTGGCTTTCATTCGACGATTCATATCGAATCTGTCGGGTAGGTGCCAGCCATTTTTGAAATTGATGAAGAAGGACGTTCGCTTCAAGTGGGATGAAGAATGTCAGGAAGCATTTGACAGTATCAAGAGATACTTGTTGAATCCACCCATTCTCGCAGCGCCAATTCCGGGGAAGCCTCTTATACTGTATACGGCAGCACTAGAAGAGTCCCTAGGAGCATTATTGGCCCAACATAATGAGGAAGGAAAAGAAAATGCACTCTACTATATCAGTCGGAGATTAATCGGAGCAGAAGTACGATATTCTCCAATTGAGAAACATTGTCTGGCGTTGATCTTTGCAGTCCAGAAGCTCCGCCACTATATGCTCTCCCACAAAATCACCTTGATATCAAAGATCGATCCGCTGAAGTTCTTGATGACAAGACCAGCGTTGACAGGTCGTTTGGCAAGGTGGGCAGTGCTATTACTGCAATTTGATATAGTGTATACGCCACAAAAGGCGGTAAAGGGACAAGCTTTGGCAGACTTCCTCGCCGCACATCCAATCCCAGCTGACTCTCCGCTCAATGATGATTTGCCAGATGAACAAATCATGCAAGTTGATGAAGAAGAAAAGGTACCATTTTGGGAGATGTACTTTGATGGGGCATCGTCTATCAAGTCTCCCAAACCTCCAAATCTTGCAAAGGCCCAAGCTGGCATCGGTCTAGTCTTTATAGAACCCGAGGGAGGCATAATGAGATTCTCGTTCAGTCTAACGGAACCTCGGACCAATAATGAAGCCGAATATGAAGCTCTAATAGCAGGGCTGGAGATTGCAATTGATATTCAAATCACAGATCTTCAAATTTTTGGCGATTCTCAACTTGTGATAAATCAAGTTCTGGGCATTTACAAAATCTGCAAACTTGAATTGGCTCACTATCACCGACGAGCTCTCGAGCTTCTAAAACAAATATTGAATGTCAAGATAACTCAAGTTCCTCGAGGACAGAATGCAAAAGCAGATTGTCTAGCTAAACTGGCCAAGGAGCTTGCATATGAAGATAAGAGGCCACCTATATTCATTGCGGTTGAAAATCGCCGGGTCTTAAAGCCAGCAACCCTATAATTCCCGCAGGCAGAGGGAATACCAGGTTCAAGCCAACAGGATGCAGCCCAGGTTGATCCTCAACCTCCCCAACAAATCACTGTTAAAAATCAACCAGAGGAACGTCCAGCAGTAAAAAGACGAAGAACTGGTAGATTCTCAGAGTCGTGGTTGGATTGCCTAGATGTTGAAGTCGAAGACGATTGGAGGCAACCATTCGTCGACTACTTTAAAGAAAGCAAACTTCCAACAGATAAATCTCTGGCTGCACAAATTAGAAAAAGAGCATTGCGATACGCGTTTGTCAATAATACGCTATATCGGCGAGCTTTTGATCAAATGTGGCTAAGGTGCCTAGGGACCAAAGAAGCTGATAAAGTAGTAACAGAAGTACATGAAGGACTCTGCGGAGCACATCAGTCAGGTCCCAAGATGGCTACTAAAATTAAAAGAATGGGTTATTACTAGCATACGATGGTGAGATATTGTATCAACCACGCTAAGAAGTGCCACGAGTGTCAGATTCACGGTGATGTCATTCATCAACCGCCAAATCCACTGCATCCAACAATTGCATCCTGGCCATTTGAATGTTGGGGCACAGACATAATTGGGCCAATAGATCCACCGTCTTCGGCAGGACACCGCTTTATACTGGCAGCAACAGACTATTTTTCTAAGTGGGCAGAAGCGGCACCATTCAGGGAAGTTACGTCCGAGCACGTGATCAACTTCTTTACCCACAACGTCGTCTACAGATTCGGTGTACCACGCCGTGTGATCTCAGACAATGGCACAGCATTCAAGAGTACAAAAATCTACAAGTTCGTAGATCGTCATAAGATTGACTGGCGTTACTCGTCTATATACAACCCAAGAGCCAATGGTTTGGCTGAGGCCTTCAACAAGACGCTGGTGAAGTTGTTGAAGAAGATCCTCACCAAGAATAAAAGAGAATGGCATACAAAGATGGCAGAAGCATTGTGGGCGTATCGTACGACCTACAAAACACCAACCAAAGCCACTCCCTACTCACTAGTGTTCGGAGCTGAAGCCGTTTTGCCACTAGAAGTTGAATTACCGTCTCTTCGGGTCGCTATCCAGAATGAGCTTACTCAAGAGCAGAATGCTCGCCTAAGAATTGAGGAGCTCGATGCACTCGACGAAGTCAGGCTGCAAGCCCAACAGAACTTAGAAATCTACCGAGGAAGGATGGCAAAATCATTTGATCGGATGGTGCGCCCTCGATCCTTTCAAGAAGGGGAATTGGTCCTGGTGCTGAGAAGACCAATCATCCCACACCGAAGAATTGGTGGCAAGTTTGTGTCCAACTTGGAAGGCCCATTCGTCATCGAGAAGGCGTACCAAGGAGGAGCCTACCAGCTTATCGATCTGCACGGTCAGAGGCCTATGCCGCCGATCAACGGTCGACATCTGAAGAAGTACCATGCATAAGATTGCCCGAAGAAGTGTTATATTATTATGTATTTCATGCATATCTATATACACTTTACATTTTTTATATTTTGAAATTCTCTTGTGTTCTAAGAATGCATTTCAAAATCTCCCTGCAGGACAGGGGGCATTTTAAATATTTATTTGGGTCGACATCGTGCTACGCGCCGAGATCCCCAAATAAATATTTAAAATCACAAAATTTCAAATTTACTCCATTATGAAATGTCCCTGCGAGACAGGGTGCATTTTAAATATTTGTTCGGGTCGACATCGCGCTGCATGCCGAGATCCCCGAATAAATATTTAAAATAACCAACACAAATATTCTTTCATACTAAAGAATACAATAAATTCTTTTCAAAGTATATGCAGGTGATCTTTCAAAAGACCGAGACATCACTTTCTCAAACAAATCAAGATTTCAAAGGTCAGAAAGAGACTTGTGTGACTTCACATTTTAACAAATCGAGCCGGAACAACCTGAAGTCTTTCAGCAGCCTGAAGCTTAAGGTTCGAGTGGGTATAAAAGGTCGGATCCAACACGCCCAAATATGGCCGGATCGCTGGCAGCTCCGTCTACTCAACACGCCATAAGAAAGGCCGTAGTAGCGGAACCCCCACTTCGTTAACCCGTCAGTAGGGACTGTAGGAAGTACGAAGGCAAATTTGACTCGACAAGTTCAGATGATCGTAGTCTACAAAAATTCTCCTAATTGACCAGAGAATCGAAGTTCCCGTGGGAAGAAGGAATCTTGAGCAACTACCAAATTCGCGTAGGCTCTAAATCTTCTGCCACAAAGGAAGACTCAAAAAATCTATCAACTTCAGCAAAATCAGCATCGGGAAGCACTTTTCCCCTAGCTCAAGTCTGAAGCCTGAATGGGTGTAAGAGGTCGGATCCAACAAGCCCAAATATGGCCGGATCGCTGGCAGCTCCATCTACTCAACATGCCATAAGAAAGGCCGTAGTAGAGGAACCCCCATCTCAGCAACCAGAGGACGAAGAGCTGTCAAATCCCAGCTCTCCCGATCTGATGAACTCAAGTGACTCAGATTAAAGTCTCCTCAAGTGGTTAAGGATCAAGATACTACCCAAGTTTGGTACTATCAATCGAATCCAAAACCTGTAAATTCTTCAGCAAATCCGTAAAGCATCAAGCTAGGATCGAAGGAACTTTTCTTCAACAAGTCCGCAAAAGCACAAAGCAAAGGACCGAAGAAATTATCCAAAGTTCATGAAAAGCCTAAGGCTGAACTAAGAGGATTCTGTCATCAACAAGTCCGTTATGCACAAAGCTCTGGACCGATGACCTCTCGCCAACGACCTAATACGTCTAGGTCACCGGCATCTACTCCTTCATCAAGCCTGCCAAAGCTAGAAGTAAAGGGCAGAAGGCATGCAAATCTTCTGACAAGTCAATGAAGATAAGTTAGATAATTCTCCATCAATGTCCGCAGCACAAAGCACAGGACAGAAGGAACCGAAATCTCAGGGAAACTAAAGCTACAAAAAGAGGTATCCCGAACGACATCTACAAGTGTCCCTAAAGGCTGGGGGCATTTTAAATATTTATTTGGGTCGACATCGTGCCGCGTGCCGAGATCCCCAAATAAATATTTAAAATTATTTACATCATCATCAACACAACTCAAAGTGCAATTGCAGAAATCACAAGAACAATAGAAAGAGAGCTCGTGAACAACTGAATTTACAAAAAAAAAATGCTTCATTTTATTAATTCAGAATCCATATACAAGTCTTCAGTTCATATCTCTTTTACAAGTTTACATCAACAAAAAAAAAGAAAGGAAAAGTACAATATCCTTCACAGAGGACTACAAATTTGTCTCCTAAACTATGCCTGAAGAGGAAGTCAACAACTCTGCTCTGCTCATTCCAAAGACCAGGTATTCTGCACTTCTGGAACCTGCACAAAGCAATAGAAATATCAGCAGAAATAAGAGACTATGCAAGTATATGAAAAAGCTACTAAAAAGAAAAGTGTACCTGAAACCAAGGTCTCCTGTAGTAGCTCGCGAACTGGTGTCTCCCTCCAAGAACCTGTATAGGGCAACAAGGGTCAGTAAGCAGCCAAAGAGAGAAAAAGAACAAAACAAGCAAACTAAAACGTACCAGTACCAAATCCCTCTGTAGCAGTGAGCTGGCTAGATCCTGTCTGCACAAAAAAAAAGAGAGAAAACAAAGAATTGTCAGTACAGTTATAAAATCAGAACTGAAAAACTAAGAAAACAGTAGTGTCAAAAGAAGAATAGAAAGTGGCATTACTATATACTATCATCAACCTACAAAGTTCTACTTTAGGGATCTGGGTATGAAGTACTCTATCAGTATCTTTTGGATTTCTAGTTAACTAAAACTAGCATGACAATCCTCTTACTGATTACAAGTGCATCCAAAGAGCTATGAAGACACAGAGATATACTCACGAAGAGCTACAGAATGAAGATCTTAGTGTGACATCCAAGCAAACTATTGGAGATCCACTAAATGACAATCTTAGTGTGACGTCCAAGTAAACTTTTGGAGATCCACTAAATGGAAACTCTAGTGTGACGTCTAGAACAAATATCTAGAGATCCACAGGGTCAATCAGCACACAACAAACGTGATTCGCTCTAGATGCAAACCACATTTGTTGGGGGGCATTTGTTGACCTCTGCTGTATAAACAAAAAAGAAGAATAAAAAAAATGACTAAATCATTACCTGTAACGCCCCATCCCCAAATCCCGTCGAATCCCGCCGCAGCTACAGTGTCGCAGTCTGCAACGGCACCAAAACGTCGCTTCTCCTGAATGCGTGGCTGCCTCGATCTCGCCTCTGTTTTCGCCTATAAAACGAGAGCCAAATGGCTCTCTATCGGACAACTTCCGATTCTCCAACCCACTCGACTCCACAACAAGCTCCCGATCTCCTATTCGCGATTCCAACCCAGGAAGCCGACCGAACACTTGCCGATCTCCCTCGTTCCTCCATCCGAAACTTCCTCCCTGAGCCGCAAAGCTCCTTCTTCCCCAACCTCCGACTCCACACTCTGCCGCGACCGAGCCCGTCGGATCAGACGCCCGACCTCGATCTCCTCTACCCGAGCCCTAGCCGATGTTGCCTCTGCCCGATTCCACCCTAGTCGAATTCAACCTACCTCCTGCTGCCCTAGACCCGCCGAGAGCCTCCGCCTCCCTTGACGACGTTCCCTTACCGTCGGACCGAAGTTACAACATTTTGATCGGGAGAAACAAAGGGAGCTCACTGGCAGTGAAGGTAGTTCTCTACCTTTCGCACGCTTCTTCGGCCATATCCCGTAAAGCCATCGAATTAGAGAGAGGGAGAGAGAGAGATGTTGAATATTTTATTTTATTTTGTTTTTTTTTATTTACTTAAATAATTATAATTGTTATGATTAGTCATAACAAATTTTAATTAAATAATTATAATTAATTTAATTAATTATAATTAATTAATTAGAATATATTTCAGTTAATTATAATTCATAATATTTAATTATTATTAATTATTATTTCTTAATTATAATTCATTAAAGTTAATTAATATGTATTAGTTATAATTAAATCTAATTATAACTAAGTATACTAATTAATTTCAATGAACTATAATTAATTATTTTAATTAATTATAATTAATTATGAATAATTAATTAAAATAATTATGATTATTTAATTAATTATAATTACTTAATGTTAATTATAATTAATTATACAAAAAATGCAAAGGCACTCTCTTGCCTCGATCCACGTGCCAACCTCGACGCTTGCAAAGGTATAATTTTCTAACTCAGATTCTCGCTCTCGAAGTTCGCGGCGGACCGGAAAACCGCCTATACACGCTTTCATAAGTGTGGTGGGATGGGACCCCGGTGCGGCGCCTACAACGAGGCGGGTAATCACCTCAAAATCCTATCCTCGGCGTTCGTGTCGAGCCGGCAAACTGCCTATACACGCTTTCATAAGCGTGGTGGGAAGGGAACCCGGTGCGACACCTACGGCGAGGCGGGTAGGCCCTATACACGCTTTTCTTAGCGTGGTGGGGACAATTTTAAGTACCCGTATGCGGCTCTGTACCTGCGGGGAAACAAATGCTTTGCTTTTTCAGGTTCGTCGAAGACCCATACATGCTTTCTTAAGCGTGGTGGGGGATTGAAGATTTTATACGGCCGCGGTGTCCTCGAAAGAGGGCATCTACCATACACGCTTTCTTAAGCGTGGTGGGAAAGGCCCAGTTTTCCGTAATTTCCTCTAAACGGGGGAGATGCCGGAATGCTGCCGAAATTTCGGGTGATCATATGACTGTACTTAGACCTATTTGAGCTCAAAGAAAGAGGACCAGAACTTGTGCTTTGAACTTGAACGAACTCAAATGAACCTAATTTCAACATAAACTTGAACTGAATTGAGAAACTCAAGTTGAACTTAAGTGAATTTGAATGAAAGTTCGAACCCAAATGACTTGAGCATTGGACAATGGAAAGAGAACGACAATGAACTTGAACTCGGAATGGACTTGAGTTTAAACTTGACATTAGACTGATGAATGACAAAAGAAGATCTACTTTGAGTCGGATAATGTTGAATTGAACTCATATTTGGACAAGATTTGGGACTTGAATTCGAACTAGTGGACTCTTGGACAGCAGGGAACCGGTTTGAACATTCATAGAAGATTTAAACAAATGAAAGCGAACTCAAGCCAAGACTTGAACTTGCAAGAGAACAATGAGAACTCGAAAGGAACTCAGACTTGAATCAATGTTGGACAGTGGGGGATTCATTCCAATTAAATTTGAAATGAATGTTGAACTCAAATCCGAGCAAAAATGACATAAGACTTGAACACAAATGAACCCGAATTCAAGTGGGACATGATTCGAATATTAAGCATGACTTAAACATTTGAGTTGAACCACAAAGGACTTGTGTCAAAATTCAATCAAAAACAACTTGATTTCGACATTGAATTTGAACAAAAGCAAAGATTTGCAATCACTGTCTACTTGAAAATAGTGATGACTTGTAAGCAACATAATCAGACTTCTTGATGTGATGCCTTTAATGGATAGTAAATAAAGGAGACATGCAACAAGAGTTCCAATTGGAGTGCGACCTTCCCACAAGCCATACAAATCAACATGCAATCATATGTAGAAGCGTGTAGCAGATGCTAAAATACCTCTACGATCTATAATAGTTCTGTGACAAGTGCGTATAAACAACGTACAACGAATATTGGGGATATTCGTACATCCAACAACAACTTAGTCGCAAGCACACACATCTATCTTTCATAAGCGGAAGGACTCAACGTACAATAGATGTGACAATGTTCTACAATCAAGACATCGACGAAAATATTCAAGTCCGCAAGCAATGTGATAGATATAGTGATTCGCTAGTTATTATACACTATGAACACAGTAAGTCTACAAGCAAAGCAAGAGAAACGAGGAAGATATAACTCCTTTTCAACCGATGATAACTAATTTGCAAATGAATACACAGTACTCTATCCATGAACAATCATGCCTTATGTAGTCTATTGGAAAATAGCAACCACTGAATTGCTATGAATACAAAAGGTCACTAGCAAAACATAGAGAAGATTGTGACAAATGAAAGCATTTGCAAACTATGTAGCAAGGGGAAGTGAGTATGGTAGGATCCTACAGTCAACACTTGTCAAATCATAAATGAATGCATCAGTCTTCTACGATACGAGGCCGATGTACATCAAGTGTAATAGTGTTATATAACTGGCTTCAAAGCACAAGTGGATACATCCCAAAAGCAGCAAAGTCAGAGTTGATGACATTCTTCGTAACAGTCGTGCAAGAAGATGAAACAGTTCCTATTGCATTCATATGAGAATATTGGTGAAAGGGTTATAAAGGCCTGAAGATAGTATAACTTGCCCACAAATGAATGTGGAGAGATTATCCAACATCAACCGAATACACTAATCCCCAGCAAGTAAGGGCAGGTGGGAGGCAACAAATGTGAGTACTCACGAGCTTCTGTAGGAAATCCGCTACATACTTAACATGCTGTCTACAAGAAGGATACAAAAGGACTATAGTAGGTAACAACATCTACGACGAAAGCAGGAGATTCGTTAGTGCACTACGATCCCCCTGCAGTAAGCAACTAGTGCACGACAGTCTACCTGTATAATGCAGCAAACAGTTCAATCCCAAGTTGTAATAATACGCCACCGGATCCGCAACTTTCATGCAAGCGGATAGAAGGCGTGTACAAATATTCCAAGAATATCCCTGCACGTGTGCACTTTAATTTGTATACACATAGGTACACATAAGGGGATGTATAATACAACCCGCATGGGCCCCGACGAGCGTGTTATTGGTACACACGTGACGTCTAGGGATGCTGCGCGGGTCAACAAATTCGAACCCGATCCTCCTATGCAAGCAGATAGGAGTAGATAAGGTTCAACAAATAATTACAAAATGCCCCCAAACACCCGCATGGGCCCTGGCGAGCGTGTTATTGGTACACATGTGACGTCTAGGGATGCTGCGCGGGTCAATAAGTGAATTCAAGTTCGAGCCCGATCCTTCTATTCAGGTAGATAGGAGTTGACACGGCTCGAACTATTAAATAAATATACGGTCGCGAGGTCGACCGGGATATTTATTTTATACATTCATATTAGGCCTTCAAGGCCTTCAACCAAGAAAATTCACTTACAGAGGCACAAAGCCTATGAAACTCGATCCTCTGTCGACAGCTCGATAGAGTAGACAAGTTTCAATCCATAAATATAAATGACCCCATACACCCCGATGATGGCCGTGTTGAATGTAAATCTCAACCGGAGGGGTCCACACAGATCATTTCAAAATACCACCCAAATACCCAAAACTCCAAAACTCCACAAAAATTCCCAAAATCCTAAAATTCAAAAATATTTAAAACTGAAATCCAATCATCAATCACATAAAGCAAATCCATCCACCCTCCGCAACAGTTTGCCAAGGTGGATAAATTAAAATTTACTTCAGCTCACAAAGAGCCAATGCCTAGTCGAAAATATCACTAGGATCCATTCTCAAACAATCTCCTGCCAGCAAGGATGTGGTACGAGTCCTCTAACCGGCAGTTTCGCCGCCAAATGGCACTGCAGGATAAACGGTTATGACTCGGGGCCCTCTGAACCAGGTGGTCGCCGCCAAATGGCACCATTATATTATGGTTATGGCCAGAGCCCGTATGCTCCCCAATGGCATCAAGTCCTTGAGATATGAATCAATAGGATATGATCGATAGGGCACAAAGCCCTCTGTTAGCTAAGGTGAATTCAAATTTGTCCCCTTAGATAAATATTCCCCCCCAGGTCTACAAGGTACCCTTGGACGAAGCAACCCATGGCTGCCGACAAGGATCCTTCTGTCAGGTTGGGTCGACTACCTCCTCTGACTAAGTAGACCAGGGACCACGATGGCCCGGGACGACGGAACCATGGGATCTTGATCGGGTCTATCATCCATTCCCCCACCATCCGCTTTAAGTGCAGGACGGTGAAAATTTCTATTTTAAATATCAAATCCCTCAATTTTCTAATACCCTAAACCCGTTGCTGCTACTATATGCTAGATGCACGTGTCTATACGTATCCGATCGACGACTAGCCTTAATCGAAAGTTCTCTCTCGTTAGTGGGAGGGGTAATTAACTATAGGGGCTTGCGCCTATAGGAAACCAGAACTCAGATCATAAAGTCCTCGCAAAATGAGGGCGAAATCTCTGGGTAGTGTCTTATCTACAAACCCATCTGCCTTCCAAAATTTACCCCGGAACTTAGTTCGTTAAAACTCCCCCCTCGAAAAGCAAAAAAGTCGGGCGGAGGCCGGGGCCGAATTTTTGGAACCCACAGTCAAATGACCTATTTAGACCCTTAATGGGCCTAATAGGTCAATTGGGTTGACTTGGTCAACCAGGTTAGCCCAGAGTCAGGGATTTGGTCCAACCAGTTCAGAATAATATTCTGAGTCCACTGGTGGTGGTTTCAAGGTCTGGAGAGGTTGTTTAGTCAAGGTGACCTGTTTGGGCCATTAATGGGCCTTTAGGTCAATCATGGTTGACTTGGTCAACCAGGTGAGTCCAGGGTCTGAAAATGGGCTTAAGAGATTTGGTTTGATATTTAGAGACCAATGAAGGTGGTCCCAAGGTCTGAGGAGATCATTTGGTCAAAATGACCTATTTGAACCCTAAAGGGCTTTTCTGGTCAACTTAGGTTAACTTGGTCAACCAGGTTGACCCAGGGGCTGGTTTTGGGTCCAACAGATTTGGTTTGATATTTGAAACTTGCTGGAAGTGATTGCATTTGATTTGGAGCTCATTTGGTTCAAAGTGACTATTCACACCCCTAAAGGGTATTTTAGTCATTTTGAACCCTGGTCAACTGGGGGTCAAAGTGAGTCCAACAAAATGTAGTTTATTGCTCAATGGGTCATAATCAAGGGTCTGGAAGTGATTTGAAGCTTTGAAAAAAGCTCCAGGATCAAAATCCACTAGGTGGCAGGTCCAGTGGCAAAAATGATAAATATTTAAAAGTTTTACAGCCTTTGGATTTCAATTCAGTTTCTGGGGTTAGAGACCTTAGAATGAGCTCAAATTTGGAGGGTTGTCTCTAGAGACATGTCACATCAGTGTGGAACTAACATGCCCTAAATCAGAGGTCATTTGATAGGGTTTTGAAGTGTTCAAAGGTTCACTGAAAAAGGCTTTCAGGATTTGGGTTCTTAGCCTTGATGTTTAATCTGGATTACTGGTTTTGAGCTGGATTTTGATTGAGATTTAAATTGACATAAGGTATGGATTAATTGGGGTTCAAGATTGATTTAGAATAGGGATGAATTAGAATCATCATTGATCTAATATTTGGATTGATCCTAATGTCTAGATAGATCTAAGGACTTAGAGTCTGGGAGAATCACAGGATCTAGAATAGATCTTGGGGTCTGGAATCTAGGAAACATTCTAGGGCTTGAGATCTAGGAGAATCCTAGGGCCTAAGCAGATCATAAGGTCTGGATCAGCTTAAAAGAATCCTAGGGTCTAGAGTAGATCCTAGGGACTGAAGTCTAGAAAGATCATAGAGTCTAGAAGTCCTAGGGTCTGGGGTCTAGGATAACCCTAAGATCTAGAAAATCCTGGGATCTAGAGGAATCTTAAGATATAAAAAATCCTAAGGTCTAGGATCTAGAGGAATCTTAGGATATAGAAATCCTAAGGTCTAGGATATGTCCTAAAGTCCTAGATAAGTCTGGAGATCGAATCTAGATTTAACCAAGATCTAGATTCAGAGGCTGAAATTAAGTTGAGATCTGGATTAATATAAGATCTTAAATTGATCCTAAGGTCTAGAGTAGATCTGAGGATCTGGAGTCTAGGAAGGAATCCTAGAGTGTGGGTTGATCTTAAGATCTAGAATCTAGGGACATCCTATAATCTAGATAAATCTAAGATTTGAATTTAATCTGGGATCTAAATTGATCATAGAGCTTGGCTTGATCTAAGATCAGATTGATCCTAGGGCCTGGATTTATCTGGTGTCTGAGCTGGGTCCTAATGACCTCATATAAAAATGAGGTCAACATCAATCGAGCCTATCGATGAGTTTTAGAGTCGAGTCAGGCTCAACTCGAAATTAAAATTGTATATCATATGAGCTCGACTAAAAGCTCGAACTTTAACTCGATAAGCTCGACTCGCGAGCTCATTAAGGAGTCAAGTTTGAGCTGACTCTCAAGCCGGCTTAACTCACTTACACCCCTAACTGCGATCCTTCGATCTTAATCGCCTAGCTATGGCCCTTCCGACCTCATCCTCATTAACTTTGGTCCCTTCGACAACTATCGCTCAACTATTATCCTCCGACCTTAGTCACCTAACTGCATTCCTTCTAATCTCCTACATCCGCCAACTATAGTTCTTCTAACCTCTGTCAACCACCCTTTATGTTCCTTTCGACCTTTGTCCCCAACTGATTATGCATGTTATCTCTGACCTCAATTGACCAACTAGCATCCCTTATGTGATGCCCCATAATCTGATTTAGAAGAATTATTCTTTTATCTTTCAATAAACAACACCAGAGCTATCTAACTTCATTTATAAAAAAATAAATAATAAAAATAATTCTAGAATTCAAAACATCTATATATACATATGTATTTAATTCCTAAAAAATTATATACACTAATCGGGATCTATACAATCATAATATAACTATTTTATCATTAGTACAAAAGAATAATTAAAATAACAAGAATCTAAACCTGAAGAAATCCTGATCAGTCTCTCACTCCTGCTCCCTATCTAAAATCATTTAAATCACATATATTGAGCTTAAAAATTAAGTAGGAAACTAAAATTCTTCATTACTTTCAATGCAAGCCAAAAGAATCAATATATATATTTAAATTCTAGCTAATATCAATCATCACTTTATATAAGTGATAAAAATCTCAAAAAACTAATAATAAAATCAATATGTTCAATGAAGTCAAAAGACATACGGTAAAGAGTATCATCACCCAATAAATCATGTTAGTAAGTTACGTTATGTTGTATCAATACTAATGTCAGTATGAGCTATCAATATGTCAATCAGTTTAATGTACTATCAATCAATTTAATATACTATTAGGTAAATATTATCATGAGTATAATTATGAAAAATAAGGCATGATATTCAGTTTTAATGTGGTGTTTTTATCCGTATATCTGTTATTTGTCATAGCTCTCAATTTGTCAATTTTCACCGACGACTTTCAATAATCATTTAAGAGTCGTCACCCTCCATCCATCGACATAATTCAATCAATCAGTTAGAGGCTACAACTAGGATTATATCACCAATTTTTTATTTAAAAGAAAACTCGTCGGTCCACCCTTCTACGTAGGTTATTATACTTTAAGAGCTAATCAGTATGCATTATAATATTAAATGTCAGCCTTTCTTATGTAGATACAAATGCTATCTTTTTTCTATGCAATGCAGTCAAATAACATATACGAAATTCAAAAAGTATAAATATAAGAAAATCTATCAAATTTGTATAATATGCATTTACTTTAAAAAATCATATATTTCAATTTTATGGGTGAAACTTTAATATATTACTATCAAAATATTTACTTTAATGAGATCTATCACATATAAAAAGTTATATGGTGAAAATTTAACCAATATAAACTTATCCTCATTTTTCGATAACAAAAATACAACTTTGATTAGGAAAATATCCAAAACATAAAATTATTAAAATTAGAAATAGGGTAATTATTCCTTACAGAAAAACGAGCAAATTTTCCAACAGGCTCGACTGAAAAATAATCGTTCCATTTTCTCTCTTATTTTCTCTATTTTCTCTCTCCTCTCTTTTCTCTCTTATTTTCTCAAACCATTCTCACTTTGCTGAATTGATTAAGGGAAATGGATTTAAAAAGTTTTTAATAATGCTTTAAGATATTTTAGGATCAAAATAATAATATAATATAATATAAATATATAATTTAATCAATTTTTAGTATAAAATTTATATAAATCTTATTGGGGTTTAAAAATTATAAAAAATATTCATCAAATAATTTATTTTATTTAGAAATTTTTGATGAAATCGGTTTGTAAAACAAATATCTGACGGTCCCATAATTTTCACTTTGTACTAATATGTGTGAATTTCTTAAAGATTTTCACCGGTGCTAAAAAATTATGAATTAGTGTAATTAAAATAATATATTATCAATGCTATGACAAAGATAGTTTGTGATTTTGACTTATAATAACTCCTAAAAAAATTATTTATCTTGGTTATTACACCTTCGACGTAAGTCGACCAAGTACAATCCCTCTGACCTCAGTCGACCAACTACTATCCCTCCGCCTTAATTAACTAATTATAGTCCCTCCGACCACCGTCGTCCAATGACAATCCCTCCAACGAATGACACCCAACCACGATCACTTTAACCTCAGTCGTTAAGGTGTCAAAATTTGACTAGACCTAAAGCTCGACCCGAAAAATTCTAGGTTCAGATCAACCCGTTTATCATACGGGTTAAGTTTGAGTTTAAAATTTCACCCCGTTTATAAAATCGGGTTGGGTTTGGGTTGGCCAAAAAACCTGAAACCAACTTGAATTGACCCGAAATTTGGAGATGTGCCGCACTTGCAACCTCCAACTCCCGTAATGGCACAACCGACCCACGCTTGGATCGCCCGCAATGCTCCCGTACTCACGACCTCACTCGTGATTGTACAGGACCCGCTCGCCCTTCAGCCCCTCCCACGATCACATCTGTTGTCTAGCTCGACCCCTCCCACACACATGTGATTCACGCATGCACCCGGATAAGCGTCATGAACTTGCTCCTGCTCGTGTTTATGTGAACCGTGCCCAAACTAGTTCTCATATTCTGGGTTGGTGGGTCGGGTACCCGGTAACCTAGCCGGTCGGGTTCGGGTTGGAATTCCTGACCCGTTTGCAAAACTAGGTCGGGTTAGGGTCAACCTGTTTAAACTTGGGTCTATTCAGGTTGGACCTGAATTCAGCCTATTGGCCCATTTTGACATCTCTATCAATTGCCCAATTACAATTCTCTGACCACCGCCGCTCGACTATGATCTCACCGACTAAGCAAATAGGCCAACGATCACTTAAAAATAACTATAATACCATTGTATTCTTCCAACTATGTAATATATTCTACATGATATATACTTGCTACATTGTACTAATGTCATCCCTCAAGGAATTGCATCACTTGTAATCAACGACAAACACTAGTTGAATTATTTTTACTGGGCAAAACCCGTGGTTTTTTCCTTTCGTGGGTTTTACACATAAAAATATAGTGTCTCTCATGATTTTTGTATCTCTCCCTCATATGTGTTTGTGTGCTAAATTTTTATACAAAGAAAACACGCTAAACTCTATATCTCTTTATCACCACGAATATTCTATTGAGAAGTGATTCTTGGCTAGGGGTAACCTTTGTTGTAACCTCGAAAGGTCATTCACATCAACTTCTTTGACACGGTTAAACACAAGGTAATTGTCTATTATCACATCCAAAAGAAGTCCTTCAATATTGAGGGCAGCCTCAATGTAATGTCAAATATGCACTATTCTAACACCTCTCAAGTCTCAACCATTAGCCATTGTTGCATCAATTTCATAGGAATCATATTTGGACTGGGAGGAAAACTTGGTTGTAATCCTCAAGTACAATTGTGGTCAACCAAGCCCCTCTAATGTTTCACGTGTCAAAAAATAATTTGGCTTGTTACTATCTATCTTAAAGCTTCTTATAAATTCAAAAAAGCTTTAAGTGAATCCTAAACTCTATACAATCTCCAGTTGGACTTCTGCTCCATGGGCAATGTTGTAGTCTCGACTTTAAAAAGGTAGTAACAGTTTAAAGAAAAACAAATCTTTACCATCGATTCTGGATACATGCTACATTTGTCCCCTCCCAATCAAGTGTAATCTTTCATAGGGGGAATCAATTCTATTCAATATCTTTCATACAGATTAATAACATCAAGCAGCGCTTTGAGAAATAACCTCGGATGGGTTGAACATCCTTGATGGATTTATCTTGGCCCTTTCCACACATGTTTAAGCCATAAAGCTATGCTTTGACAAATAATCTTGAATAAGTCAAACATGCATGGTGGATTTTTCTCGACCTCTTCCATATAATTTAATATTATTGAGCAATACTTTGACAAATAATCTCGGATAGATTTGTTTGAACCGACTTAGCCGGCTCAGTTGAAGTAGCCCTAATTAAAGCACAAGTGAAGCAATTAAGTCTAGAGGATGAGGCAACGGGTTAAGAGCAAGTGCGGGCGCAATAGACAAGCGAGTGCGGGCGCAACAGACGAGTCTGAATAGAGTGAGTGAGCGAGGAAACACATTCAGAAATAAAAAGTTGTGACTCCTTGGGAGGGATGACTCCATTTTACTTCATCTAGTTAAGCCAAACGAATGGAAGGGACTATGGATGAGAAGAGGCATCAATAGAGAAAAAAGGAAAGGGAATTGGGAGAGAAATAAAAGAAATCGGATAAGGAAGAAGAGCATGATCCTTATAAGAGGAGTTTATTTTTCTCTATTACTAAAAATAAGTAAGTATTTTCTTATTTTATTTTATTACTCCTTGGGTGAAGGAGAAAGTTTGGTGGAAAGAGATTTATGCTTGGTGAGAGTAAGAAGAAGGAAGAGTGGAGAGTTTTTTTCGTTGAAGGAAAAAGTAATGATTTCTTTTCTTATTCAAATTTGAAGGATGGAAATTTTATTTTGTATTTTACCTGCTATTGAAAAACTTATCTACAAGCATAAGTGTAGTCAATGAATGCTTTGACTTGACAAAAAAAAGATTAATTGGATTAATTGAGATAATTAATATGAATTAAGGAATATTTAATTTCATATTATGTTAGAGATTGAAAGTATATAGTGTAATATCAATTGTGTGGTGATGACTTAGAGACATTCGATGTTGTTTTATGATGTTCAATTAGTTAAAAACCCTCTATTGCAATGTTTGAAGAAGTTTATGTTGTCTTAAACAATGTGAGAAATACTTGATATTGCTTTGATGATATTTGAATCATCTAAGTTATATTATTATATTAATTAAAATATTATTGATATTACTTGAAATAGTGAAGGATTTTAATCGTACGTTGTGTGGAGATGACACCGTTATGGTACTAGCTAGGGTTGCAACGTACCCATGCACATTAAATAAAAAAGAAAATGGAAATGATTGTAGCTTCATTGATACAAAATTTTGATGGTGCACCTGTAATAAATGAAAAGAAAAATGAATAAATAAAATAGAAAAAGGAATAAGTTATATGAAAGGAATATACTTATAATCTACATTCATATTAAATGTTTTTGTATATGATAAATGAAAAGTTCGACAAAAATGAACATGATTGCTTTTATGCATGTTTAACTACTATATTATAAGCTATAATTATCGATTGAGTTTATTACAAAAACTCTAAATATTAAATTAAAAATTCAGATAAATCCTCTGAGAAATAAGTAGCTAAAAGAGAAGAATTCATCTAAAGAAGATAAATATCAAATAAAAATATGTAAGAATTGGTTTATTATATGTTCAAATCAAAAAATTTCTTTTAGTGGCTGTTTGAATAAATGAATAAAATATATGTAGCAAATCATATATTAGTAAATAAAATATACCACAGAATAGCAGTTATTGGCTACGTTATTCAGTTACACATATTCATCATGGCTAGATGGCAAATTAGCATCTTATGGCGAGAAAGTAATTTTTACTATCAAATGAAATAATCGAAAATTAGCATTGTTGGTGAGCAATGCACATGAAATAGACTGTTGTAGAATTCCTACAATTCCTTCAGGACACTCTTATAATGTTCTCTATGAAAATAAAGGGAGCACCAGAAGTTTGTTTATTGCTAAAGAAACCAATGTGTGACAAATTGATTCTGATTTACATGGTTGAGTTTTATCAAGATACTCTTATGGATCTCTTCCTAGCAAAGAATGCTAAGTAAAAAAAAATGGAGACCTGAAAATTCTTGGATTGCTAAATTTTGATAAGAAGCTTAAACACTCATCTATTGCTTAGTTGGAAGTTAATCCATTCACTGATGAGATGTTTTCAATTGCTTATGTACATGTGCTGCCATATATTATTTTTATTGCGTCATTACCAAGGATGATGTTATACACAATTCTGTGTCAATAACAATTCTAGAACTTATTATGATGCATGATTTTATTATCACCAATAATTCAATAATTTTTATGAACATACCTTTGTGTTGCCGGTCAAAGGAAATGGTAAAAAGAAGGTTGATATTTATGTATTTTGGAGCTTGCAAAGAGGATGGGAATTAATACGCATCCATGATATGCTAAATATGAGCAATTAATTAGATGATTTGATTTCCCCAAATTATTTCATAATGAATATTGCCAAAAATGCCTGATTTTATTTCTAACAAAGTTACAGTTAACTTGCAAAACTAAAGAAACAAAAAAATTTTGAGGCATATGGAATTTATATAATACCAAGTTCTGAAGCCTTATTGCCAGGATAAAATGCTGGTGGAAATTAAAATAATATGCATACTCTGATGGCGAAAGAAAAAAAAAAGAAACTCAAGTACGTGGGTGAAACTGAAACCACGAAGACCACGGCCTTCCCACGTTCTCAAAATAACTGCCGCATTTTACATAAAGGGATAGAGAAATCAATCGGGGAAGGGGCTTACTAGAAAAAAAAAAGAGAGGCAAGTTCGGAATTTTCTGGCTCTTAGTCTCGGACGAACGAGCCCCACCGCCCCTTTCTGTCCGTCGCCGACGACCTTGGCTCACACGAGAACAGACCGACCCTCACCGGCGAAGCCCACCTCCGCCTACGAACTCGTAAGCCCAGTCCGACGGCCAACCACCAACCCCGACGGCACCAAGCCACCTACACAAATTGCAAAACCAAGACCCGTCAGCTTCCGCCGGCAACCTGTCGAACCGAGCCTCACAAGCAAGAAAGCCCACGTCCGCGTGCCAATCTTCTTCTCTGGTTCTTGCAAAGAGAAAGCTTCATTCTGTGTAAAATAAAGAGCCTAGTAGCTACTTTTAATTTAGCCGTTTCTCTTTCCTGCATGTTAGCCGATTTCCATGGCCTCTTTCTTTGAGCCGTTGAACAGAACAGTAAAGGCAAAGGGAGAAGAGTGATACTTAATTATTTGTTAATAAGAGCATTATTAACAAATAGTTTATTATATTCACATGGATTTATTATTCATAATAATAATTGATTAAACGAAAATTTAATTATTATTATTATTATTTATATAAAAAAAAAAACATGAAGCATCGCAAATCAGCAAATGGAAGACTTGAAGACCCAAAGCCCTCGGTCGTCGAGCTAATCCGAGCGAGGGATTGAAGACTTGAAGATCCAAAGCCTTCGGTCGTCGAGCTAATCCAACCGAGGGGTTGAAGATTTGAAGACCCAATCTCCTCGCCGTCGAGCTAATCCGGCCGAGTCGAGCCAAAAGGGCAAATGCCCTCTTTACCTCCCGGCGCCGGGGAGGGGACGCCGGGAGGCTGTCGAAATTTCGTCAAAAAAAAAAAAAATTCTAGACTTGGACAAATCGGAGAATATTCATTTGAGCATTTTAATTAATATGAAATGTTACAATTAAAATTCAAGTGGTCAATCAAATAAAATCTAAATGAGTAATAACTAATTAAAACCTAGTAAAAAAAAATGATTAACTTAAATTTTAATCAAATAAAAAAAATGGAAACTGAACTAGTTAACTGTTTAAAAAAAAAAAAAGATAAAACAAACAAAGCAAGATTTAAAAAAAAATTTTTGAATCATAATTTGAACTAAACTAATCAATTTCAAATTAAATTTATACTAGCCAAATTCAAAACAAATTGCTATCTATTCTAAACGTTGGCTACAAGTTATATTTTAGAGCCTACTAGCAGATAGTCTTGTTTGGTGCTCAAATTTGTCCGATACTCGATTGAATTTGAAATATAACTTCATGAAACTTTAAATTTTAACTAATATGAGAATTCGATAATTAAGGCTTAATAAAAATTAATTTAAAACCAACTTAATCAATTAAATTAATTTAAATAATTAATCAAAAAGTTTAATTTAAAAAAAAACTAAAATCTTTAAATAATTTTGAAATTTAACTCCGATTTTTAATTAAATAAACATTTAATAAATTAATGAGCAATCTAATTTAAATAATCGAGTGAATTTAAAATAACATTAAAAATACTTAAACAAATTGAAGTCAAATTGAACAAAAAAATAAATATTTAATTAAAATTCAAATCCATTTTCAACTAACTCATAAAATTGATTAATAATCAAATCAAATTTAATACAATTAATTTCAAAATATAATTAATGAAACCAAGCAATTAATCTTAATTTAAAAATAATAATAATAATAAATTCACTTAATTGATTAACATAATTAATTAATGCATTTAAAATCAAATAAAATGCTAGAAATGAAATATTTCCAATAGTTCAGTCTAGGTATAAGCTCTCTAAAAACTCTCCAACTAAACAGCTCTCCAATTGAGCAACTCTCCGAACAAACAAACTCAAACTCACTAAGTCCCTCAGTTGTAATCTAAGCTGTATCTACCTGTGGGGCTCCCTGAGCTGCTGGCTACGAGCACCTGCAAGTAAACCAAAGTCAGCATAGTTTACAAATAAATTTAAATGCCAGAAAACTAGCAAAACAAAGTGCTGAAAGTAGAGTACAAACTACTGAAAGCTAGGGTAGAAAACAAGCTACTAGCAAGTAAGTGTCAAAATCACGGTCTAGTGTCAAACTAGCAAACGACTACAAACCGACAGGCAGCTTTTAAGGAAGCAATAAGTCCTACCGAACCAAAACCACAATGGGCATCTTAGCCTATAGGACTAAGCTGTAAGACCCACTATTTAGGCTACTTCTAAGCGAAGCAGTAAGACCCACGCGTTAGGGAACTTCTAAATGAACGACCCTAAATCTAAAACTCAGATCACCCAGACATCCTAGTCTATAAGGGCTAGGTTGTAAGACCTATCATCGGGCAACTCCTAATTGGAGTCGTAAGCCCCAAACTAAACAAATTAATGGGCAACTTCTAAGGAAGCCGTAAGCCCCAAACTAAACAAACTAACGGGCAACTTCTAAGGAAGTTATAAGCCCCAATCCAAACTAAACTAAAATAAAATCCACACATCTCCACTTCAGTCTATTCGGGATCCCTGAGAGGAGGCGCAACCCATGGCTGCTAATCAGATTCCCTGGACACTACAATCCATGGTTGTTAGTGTTGGTAGATTGAACCGACGGTATACCCGGAATGACGGAACCATGGGATCTTGATCGGGTGTACCTTCATCCCCCATAACTAAGTCTAAAACTTTGTTGCACACTTTTTTACATTCCTTGTATATAGCTAAGTGTATTTTATCCTTAATCGAGAGTGCTCTTCTAATGTATTAGGAGGGGTAATTAACTATGAGGGCTTGCACTCATAGGAAGTAGAACCTAGATCTAAATAAACCCTGACACTACTCTCAGGGGAAATCTGGTTAAATATTAAACTCAATCTACCTCCGGAAAAATTAAAGGGAACCCTATGTTCGTGAGAGCAGGGTTCATAACCTTAGAATTTGAGGAAGATTTTTCTTGAGCGATCAGTGGCTCTTCAGTTATATGTTGGATATTAATTTGTTAAGTATTTTATATTATTGAAAAAATAGTATTAACCATCCGACTAGTAGTTCATGCCTTGTTAATTCAAGTCTCTAGGACGAATTGTGACATAATAATGAATTAAATAAGATTAATTAAAGTATAGTTATGAAATTTCAGTTTATATTTATGAAATTATATATGTGACATTAGGTTTTGCATTAAGAAAGGCAATATCAAAGCTCAAGCATTTGAAAGGACTTAAGTACAAAAATAATTAAAGTTGGTAATTATAATTATTTTATAGTAATTAAGATTCCCTTTCATTTTATTTCAATTATTGTATGTCATAGCATATATATTGCCGACCATCATTGTCGAAACTCCGTTCGGCCGCCATCGCAGAGTCTTCACCTGACCTTTGTTGCCCGACTACTACATCCCCACAGGCCTTTGTCGCCAGACTGCAGTCATACCGACCTTCGTGGAAGGCTGATACGGTCCTTCTGACCTCTGTCGCTTGTTGACTATAGTTCCTTTGACCAACTTTGCCCATCGATTACAGTCTCTCCGACCACTATCACATGACTATGGACATTTGAGCTTAGTCACATGACTACAGTCCTTCTAACCTCCATCGCCCGCCAATTATGGTCCTTTTTGACCTTTGATGACCACATACTATGATCTTTTTGATGTATGTTGCCCGCCAACTAAGGTCTTTTCGACCGCCGTCGCCCGTCAACTATGGTTCTTCCGACCACCGTTGCCTGACTATTGTCCCCCCAATCTCTGTTGTTGGACTACAATAGTCCCTCAGACCTTCGTTGCTGGACTATAGTCACACAGACCTCCGTCGGCCAACTATGGTCATTTCGACCTCTATTGCACCATTGTTTATGGTACCTCCGACCACCGTCGCTCGACTATAGTCCTCTAATCTCTGTCGCCCGACTACAGTCCTTCTAGACAATCACCCGCATACTATGATCCTTTTGACCTCCGTCGACCGCCTACTACGTCCCTTTTAACCTTAGTCACTTGACTACGATTTCTTTGACCTCAACCACTTGATTACGATTCTTTGACCACAGTCACCTAAGTACAGTCATTTGGCCATCGTCACCCAACTATGATCTAGCTAACCAAGAAAATAGGCCAACGATCTCTTAAAAACGGCTCTCATGCACTGCTATTGGATTCTTCTAACTCCAACCATTTAATGTGTTCTACATGATGTATATTTGCTACATTGAGCCAATGCTTTCCCCCGAGGAAGGACATTATTTGTAATCAACAATAAATACTAGTGGATTCATTTCAACTGGGCTATGCCTCATGATTTTTCACCTTTCAAGATTTTTCACATAAAAATTATGGTGTCTCTTATGATGCTGCACCCCTCTCTTATTTATATGTGTGCTGGATCTTCGTATAAAACTATGACGCTAAACTCTATATCTCTTTACTGTCGCAAATGTTCTAGCAAACAACAATAACTATTAGAAATAAAAACAGTAAAGTAAAAATGATTTTCATGAGTTTTAAAATAAAATTTATTATTAACAATTTTTTATTAATTATGTAAAAATACACAAAGTAGTTGAAAAATAAAAAAGGGTGATTTACATATATATGTAACACGTTTTATTTATTTATATGTTTAATATTTAAAATCTGATATTTGCTTATATGACACTCAAAATTTTAAATTACATAAAAAAAATACACATTTTCATATACATATTTTGTTGTGATTGAGATACTAAAGCGTTATATACATTAATGTTAGAGTTTAGATATTAGATATGTAAGTACATTAAAATTATATGATATCTATGTAAATCCCCCAAATAAAAAATGCATGTAAAGTGTGATAAGTTAAAATATAATGATAGTAAATAAATAAATAATAAAAAATATTTAAGAGTTGGTTTTACTTTGGGGTTTCTTATAGTATAGATAAGCAAATTTATGCTTTAAATTATCATTTTTAAAATTTAATGAAACCCTTGAAAATAAAAAAAAAGAATTTAAAATTGGAAAGATAATAAATGTTGGAGGCTATTTGTTAAAATTAAATGGTCACTTAAAATCACATTTCACTTTTTAAATAAAAATATAAATAACTGCCATAATAAAAAATATTGATGTTTGCCATCGACATCAATGTTGACAACCTCCTTTGATATTTCTTCTCACTGAAATTTTAACGTAAAAATCTCGTATCTCCTATAAGTTACTCACAAATTATTTATTTTTTTATGTGATATTTAGTCTAATGCTAATATGATAATCTCTCTCTTCCCAATTTATTATGAAAATTTTAACATTAAAAAATATTTGAAGCATGCAAATAAATTTAGTAGTGTAAGTGGGACAGATTATCTCGTGAGCTAATTCGAGCTTGATTCTATATATGGCTCATGACCTGAGTTTGACAAGCCAATCAGACAAATTTGCACCAATCTTGACTTAAGTGATCAGCATGTGAGCCAGCTCATTTAAAAAGTATTACTAAAAATACATTTAAAATATATCAAAATTTATGGGTTATAAATATTAAAAAATAATATCTTATTTACTTATATTAAATGTTTATTTATTATTTATCTTTTAATATATTATTATTATTTTATGATAAATTTTTATCTTTTAATTTATCATTATTATTTTTTAAGAATAATATATTAATTAATTATTTTGGTGACTTCTCATGTGCATTTTTTTTTATTTAGGATAATTACTAATTGGTTATTTTAGCGCAACGACTTGGCTATATCCGCAGCGCCTTGCGATGCTCTTACGCGCAACACTCCCGCCTCATCACGGCATAAGCCTGTTCTCCTTCAGCTCCTCCACCTACTCCTGTTACTTCTCGCAGTCACCCGCTGCCAGTCTCTTTCGTGCCGTCAAACCTAAGTCTGTCGATGGCGTCCTCCGGTTCAGGCCAATAGCTCAGTCGTCTCGGTCATCACCCGTCTCCTCTCACGAGCTAGGTTACCACTTCTCAACCCCTCGAGCATTTTAATATTGTGAAATTGTATTGAAGGTCATGTTTTATCTAGATTTAAAAAGGTATAGTTGGACATTTTCTTCACAGTTTTTTTAATATTAGGTTATCGTTTCGGAAATGGTTTTGTTGGCATATAGACGGACAGGTAAAAAAAGTATAGATTTATCATTATTTTTACGTGGCATAATCACCGGTGTCCGATCGAGTGAAGAGTCTGGTAATTGAAATTACTTTGAGCAATCAGGAAAGGAAGGAGGATTATAAATTGGGATGGTGATTATGTTTGCTTATCTTTTAGGTTTAGTTGTGGGAATACAAAACTCATACTCTCAGAGATTGTTGAAATCACGTATAGTCTCTCTATAATTCTCTCTTGGAGCTCTCTTGAAACTTCCACTCCCTGAACATGAGATGGAGTTGAGAAATTCCTTATCCCCAAAAGGAAACAAGTTCCCTTCTGTATCTCATGAAGGGGATATTTATAGACATTGGAAGGGACTAGGGAGTGTTTTTAGATGTAGTCAATTAAGCGGTGATAGCTCCAATTTATAAGAAACTTGAATATGCTAAAAATATATTTTCCACATTGATTTATTGGAAGCAGTGGCTGCTTTGACGGTCATCAGATGAATGTGAAGTTTGCTAACTCCCTTGATAATAGCCAACCCAAGGAATTCCATTTTATGTTGCCAGATAATCATTGAGTGAGACCATGAATGCTATATTTGGTTGATTTCATCACATTAATAGCCCTATTATTTGTGATCCAACAATTATTATCTCTTATGAAATGGCGATCCAATAATGGGACCCAAATTAATTATCTTAGGCTTGCACCCCCTTTAAGTTCAAATAGGATCGAGACTAAGCCCTCGTTCAACATTCTTCGTGGATACTTCATCATCTTTCTCTAATATTTCTTTGCTCATTTGTAGAAGGTGACTCCTACAATGTATTTAAAATGAGACATTTCTTTTGTGGAGCTCTTGAGGATGTCCCTTATTTGCCACTGAGAGTTCCATTTTGTCAACTTCATCAAACTTTTCGAGCTATATTTGAGCTTATTCTCTAGGAATCTCTAATGCCATTACTCATCAGGTAACTCAGATAGAGGTGTAAATGAGAAAAGCTTGCTCAAACTCAACCCATTAATGATATCGTTAGTCGAGCTTATCGACCCACGAGCTCAAGCTTCACCTCAGATTAAAGGTCGTATAATATATGAGTTCAAGCTGGCTCAACTCATTGAATCATGAGTCAATTCAATAAAAAAGGTCCCTCTATTTGATTTAGGGCTTGCTAAGTTGCGCAATTCTCTTCTTTAAACATTGTTAGTCTTGTTGATCCTTTTACAACGGGCTCTCATTGTGATTTCCCCAACAATGTTGGTCCATTGATGCCTACTCTAATGAGATCCCTTTTCATCTTCCGCCAATGCTGATGGTCCCGTCGCGACTTCCCCAATAGCTCCCATAAATTCCATCTCCAACGAGCTCCCATATAGTAGTTTTATAAAATTTGGCTCGAGCTCGATCCCACTATTATTTCAGCTGAGCTTGAGCTGTCGTATGAACTCGACTTGGCTTGAGTTCGATCATGCCATTGGGTAATTGAGTCAAGCTCTACTTATCCCTGACTCGAGCTTGACTTGACTTGTTTACACCCACAAACTATGGCAAAATCACTATTTTATATCTTTTTACTCAATTTTTTTAGTTTTGCATGATATTATTATTTCCTTTTTTTTAAAGGTAATCCTAAAATTGCTTTGATGGAGAACTCTAGAGGTGAAGTGAACTTTAAATTGGGTCGATTAATACTCTCTTGATAGCCATATCCTTATTAAATCTTTATGTTCCACATCTCCTTTATGATAATACCGCCGGGTTAGCAGTTTTGTTTGGAGCTTGAAACTCAAAACTTGCTTGAGTTTTATGTTAATTTTAAATTGAATTAAATTTGTCCCCAATTTGTTGGAATGCTGTATGAAAGCTGTTGTCCATGAATTGTTGGATTGCTGTTGATGGAAAGTTGTTATCCATGAATTGCTAGATGAAAAGGTGCTGGTCGCAGATTCAAGATTTCAACACTCCCTCGTAAGATGGGTTGTGTATGTTGATTATGCTCAGCTTGTTGATTAGATTATCAGAACTTGTTATTAATAAATCCTTGATGAGGATATATGCAGTTTAATAGTTTTTGGAATACAATTGAGTTGAACTAGTTCATTTTGAACTTTTTATAAGATGAAATGTCGGTCTTTCTTAATATGTTTAATCTTATTATGGTGGATAGATTTTTTTTTTCAACATATGGTGGATTGATTGTCACAATATTGTTTAAATTTTTTTCTCTGATTATTTAATTCTTCTAACAATTATGCTAACCACATTCATTCATAAATATCATGTTTCATTGTTCTGTTTTTAGCTTATACGTTGCTTCATGAGGCTATATATGATTCATGCTTCTCTATGTGACCAATTTTCCACATATATAGTATAATATCTAGAGATAGATATTCGATCAGATGTGTCTCTCACCCAATTAAAATCAGTGAAAATTTTGATTTTCCTAATTGGATGATTTCTTGCATAACAAAATTTTTCATGGTATTATCTTGAGGTATTTTAGAACGCATTCAACTTTCATATAGTCTTTAGTAGGATTGTTTATGTATTTACTTATAACACCAACAGAGAATCAAATATCAAGACACATGAGTGAGAGGTAGATGAGATTGCCCTTAAAACATTAGTTCCTACCTTTATAATGCACTTGCAATTAGTGGTGATCCCAAATTTTTTTGTTGGATCCATTGGAGTTTTTATGGGCTTACATCTCAATATTCCTCTTTCTTGAAGCAGATCAATAATACACTTCGTTTTGCTAACTAATAATATCTTGTTTTTGATTGTGCCACTTTCAAGTCTTTTACTTTAAAATCTTTTTTACTTGAATTTAGATGTCAATATAATATAATTTGCAAACATGATCAAAATCATACGTTTTTTCTTTTGGTGAGTTTTTATATAGAAATTGTGATCAGCTTAACATTGAGTGTGCCCATACTTCTTAAAATACTTATCTTGGCATGGGGATCATTTGATTGCCTTATTGGTGTTTGTTTGATTTTCTAATCCTAGTGGGATCTGCATTATACTTCGTCTTTAAATTTCCTATTAAGAAAAAATTCTTAATGTTAAATTTATATAGAAACTACTCAAAATTTGGCATGAGAGAAAACAAATTTGAATTTTGTTAAGTTTGACAATGGGAGAACAAATTTCTTGATAGTCAATACCAATTTTTTGGGTTTACTCTCACGCAACAAGTTAGGCTTTAAATTTATCCATGCTTCATTCTTCTTTATATTTTGTTGTACAGACCCATTTGCATCCAGCCATTTTTTTTTCTTGGTGGGATGTTCAAAAACTTACCACATACCATTCTTTTCTAGGATTTATATTTTTTATTGCAATTTTCTTCCACTTAAAGTTTTGAGAGCTTCATAAACTTTATTTGGAATATGTATTTTATCATGAGAAGTGATAAAAGCATGAAATCAAAGTGAAAGCCTTTTATAAATCATGAAATTATAAATTTAATGTTTGTTGCGGGACTTCACTCATTCCCTTAAGGCAATATGATATTGGAAATTAAAATCAACATCTTTGGATGTATTATCACCACTGTATATTTCATTGGTCATTGAATTATGTTCGAGTCTTTAGGTGTGTTGGAGATGTATTAATTGTCCCTTTTATGCGTTTTCTTTTCCCTCTTAGTATAGATACACAATTCATCTGCATATACACAAGGTGAAGTGAGAGTTTACTGTTATGGTGAGGCTTTAGTAAATCGAATGATGGGTAATGAGAAATGTTCATTGCCCATGGGTTTGATGAGAGAGGATGGTGGAAGATGAAATAAGTCCAACCTCAAAATTCCTTTTCTTTAGTTTTCTTCCCCTCAATATAGGGTTTGGAGTAATAATGCTAGTGTTTAAGGAATGTTACATCCATAGAATTGTACATTTTTTTAGTGACTAGATAATTATATTTATACTCTTTTTTGAGTTGGGGAGTATCCAATAAAGTCACCCTTAATAGATTTACCATCAAATTTGCTCTATACTTGAAATGAATTTGAATGAACATTGAACACTCAAAGGTTTATAAGGGATGAGAAGAAATGATTTTTATTTTGGGAAATGAATAGATAAGGGTTTGAACTTTTAGTACTTTTGAGAGCATTCTATTAACGATATATGTAATTATTAGAACAACTTCTTTAAAAATACTTAGGATATTTATGGAAAATATTAGTGATTCAGCTACTTTTAAGAGGTGTTTATTTTTTCTTTCAAAAAAAATTTTTTTTTAAGGAGTGTCGGCATTAAAGCTTTGGTGGATAATCCCTTGATGCAACATATAATTTTTTACGACCAATTCAAGCATTCTTTGGCATTGTCGATTTTTAGGAACTTAATTTTGGATTGTAAGTGAGCGTGAATCATGGCGCCGATATGTTTAAAAATTTGCCTCACTTTTGATTTTTTTTTTTAATCAAGAAAATAGATGTATATGATCGTTGATGAAAGAAATAAATGTCTAGCTCTAGAGGCAATTTTGAATCTAGATGGTCCCCACACATTATGGCAGATTTTAGCTAATGACTTAGAATTTTTGTAGGTTTGATTGGGATAGAAATTATTAGTGTTTAGTTAGATGATAAATTTCACCAAAATATTTTTTGAATTTTTGTTGGTGGATAGAGGAGGGATTAATTTTTTATAGGTAAGTAAAGTTTTGGCGCACCTAGCGACAATGCCAAAGCCAGACATTACTATTATTACTTGAAGTGTGTATGGATTTTGAAGTGGGAATTTTGGTTGATATGCAACCCATTGTTTGAGCTTGTACCTTACTCGATATGTTCTTTTTTTTCATGGATATCATCAAAGATGTGCAATTTATTTGCTAATCTATTATATAATGCATTATTTCTTAATTCTATAAATTATATGCTGTATACTATGAATGTGTTTTTTTAATTATTTTTATGACGTAGATATTGCAAGATTTTTAAAGATATTGTTGATATTGATATTTAAGTCATGAGAGAATTTATTATGAAGATTTTATTTTTGTTTTTTCTGTTTGAAAGTTGGCGCCTTTTTAAAATGGTTATACCTTGTTTCTGGGAAAGGGTTCTTGATTCAACATGGTAACAGGGATTTGCACTTCTTAAAAAATTTTTGTTTTGATTTCAAAACTCATATTATGATCAAATAGTAAAGCGGACTAGACAAGTTAACTATATCTTACTAAATCCTAGTTTACAATGTATCGATACAGATACAGGGATATGGTTACAATACACTACGAACATGGGACTTTCTTTTTATTTTAATACAAGACACGAATACATGTTAGACATGTCAATAATATATATTTAAAAAAAAATAAAAAATGGTTTAATGATTATACATATTAAATAAACATAAAATACTTGCAATCTAATTTATACAATAATTTTGTTCCTTTACAAAATAAATTAAAATTCAACATTATAAAAAGGCATTTAAAATAAAGTTAATATTTATACATATTTTAACTGCCTTTCAAAAATAAAAACCTCTTATTTGTCTTTGACTCTCCACAATTCCTCTATTTTTATCATCACGATTTCCTTTTAACTCATGACACACATATTCGATATACATGTTCATTTAATTATTATTATTATTTTTTGATAGGATATATCAATGGCATTGCCAATACATATTGGGTCCGTGTTGTATCTTGCGTGTCGGACACTATATACTTTGATATTTTTAAATGTCAGTGCATGAGAGATCTTACTAGATGAATGTTAGAAATAAGGCTAAAGGTTTGTTTTAGTTAGTGAATGATTTTGTTTTTACCTCTTTAGCACTTCTTTGTCCATGGTTGCTATTATTGTTCCTTTTTGTCCATCATTGCTTGAACTTAAAGTTAGTTGCAGTTTGTTATTGTGGTTTCTTCATAATTGATGATTTTTTAGGTTCCCATGCAGGCACTTCCGGCAACATTGTTTCTGAAACTACATCCTCAAATATCATGGGTGAAAGCAGCTTGTTGATTGTTGGGCCAGGTGTACTTGGAAAATTGGTCGCTGAAAAATGGCAACAGGTTTGATTGCTAGTATGTTTTGCTTGAAAGATGGGACACTTGACCTGTACAATTTACGTTAACAATTATATAAATAAAATTCCCCACACTACTAATTGACAAACAAGTTGTGTACGCATAGTATTCCCCTACATGGTTTAGAATTTGCAGATTTATTTTAGTCCAATGTACATGTCATAGTACTTAAGTTTTAGGGAAAGAAAATGAGGGAAGGTTCTTTGTATGCCTCAATCAGAATATTTGCCAGAATAGGAGAAGTATACTGATTTATACAATGTGAAATGCACATGTAAGTTGCCCGCGCTTGAGAAATATTTGCAAAATATGTTTTGCATTGTTGAGATGTTGATAGACTTCCTGAAACAGCATGGCATCTGGTTCATAATTTGTTAAGACTGCTCAAAGGAGTGTTAAGTCTTAATATTGTAGATTTGTATGGTGCACAATTGATGTGCCTATTCACCTTTAAAGAAACGAAGTCACCGAAAAGACAATTGTGAAATCTTGATATTCCCTGTTCAGTATCATGCTACAACACTGTATTTATAGATAATACTAGCTAATCATATGCTTACACGTGTACAAGAGAATACTGGTGTAATTACATTTCATCATTAGACAGTTTTGTTACTTTTCTGTTATTACTCCCCGGCAAGCTGATGGATGAACTTGAACAGTCAGTTTGTTGCGTAGAGGATGAAAACGAGGAGTAGATAGAGGCTTTGTTAAAATGTCTGCTACTTGATCTTGTGTAGCAATTGGAGAGATAGTGATTGTCTTCGAATGAATATGATCTCTGATACCATAAAGAAATGAAGTCACCGAAAAGACAACTGTGAAATCTTGATATTCCCTGTTCAGTATCATGCTACAGCACTGTATTTATAGACAATACAAGCTAATCATATGCTTACACATGTACAAGAGAATACTGGTGTAATTACATTACATTATTGGACAGTTTTGTTACTTTTCTGTTATTAACCTTGACCGAGCAATTGCCGCCTCATCACGCTAATATAATGTACCTATACCAACGCATTTTACTTTTGAAACTTAAATGCTTATTCTTTGCCTTTGGCCTTCTAATTTACCTGACTTTGTAGCCTTATATTAATTCGTAATTAAAATTCTACATTAAAGTGAGAACTCTTATACTTGGTTGTTTGCTATTCATCAAATAGGAGCAATCCTCGTCATGCTTCAGAGGAGTCTTTTTCCTTTTTAGCAAATTGTTTTTTCTTTTACCGTGTAACATAATAAAAGTTCATATGGCGCTTTAGTTATGGGTCAAAAGGAACTTCCATTTTATTCTCTTTGAACAGGATTACCCTGGCTGCCATATTTTTGGGCAGACAATGACAACAGAACATCATGATGACTTGGTCAAGCTTGGCATCAAGCCATCTTTAAGTGGAAAAAGTGATAGGGAGTATCCTAATATTATTTTCTGCGCTCCTCCATCTAGGACTACAGATTACCCAGGTGATGTTAGGTAAATGTTGTTTGACTTTCTGTTGTTTGACTTAAACATCTAATTCTGATGTCTAATTTTCATTGATAAAGAAGCGCACGATTCATATTGTTAAGTTCAATTGTACAAAAAATTCTTCTTTAATTTTACTTGAGATGCTGTGTCCTTGCTACGTGCATCTATAGATGTTAATATGCCTATGCTGTTTAGCTCATGTTTCTGATGCTTGAGGTTGAAATGGCATGACAAGGCCACATGCATGTATTATATCTTGGGCCACATGATGTTTAATAAAAACTTCTACAGTGCAATTAAATGGCATAAATGGGAATACAAATTTCAGTAGTCTGGTTTAATACTCAAAATTTTTTGTTCGCATAAAAAAATTCTGTGAGAGGCTATTTGCTTTGCTGTTTTAGTGGTGAAAAGTAAAATATATGTGGTTGATTTTTTTAGCTTTTGTTTTGAAGTAAAACAAATTCATATTAATGTTGCGAGGAATTACCCCACAAATGATGTTTTCGATGAATTTAGAATTTGCTCAATTAAGTTGTATTCAGAACATTGCTTTTGTGCATGCGTCCGCACGTCGCTTACCTAATCGTTGATGACCCTGCAACACTCACGTTGCTCATGCAGTCATCAATGACCCCATTACGCTCCAGTTGGCGGCCCTACCGCTCACCCGCTGCTTGCGACCATGCCTTCGATCATGCGCTTGCACTCCCGATGTGGCACTTGCCGTCGACCATACCTGCGACCACATGCTGACATCCCGCTCCTGTTTGTGACTACACGACCGTCTTCGCTGTTTGCACTGCATGCCATCAACCTATAAGTGTCCTGTGATTGATTTATTTTTATAGCCAATTACCTAAAACATCAAAATGCATAATAATTAATGTATAATGCATTTGAATTACAGATTCATCAAAAATACTTACAGCCAAACTGCCTCTGAATCAATTTTGAACTTAGAAAAGAGTTATTATGTATTATCCGAAGATAGTTTTTGATGTTGACACGCAGGTTAAATTGACTAATGAAATACATACAACTGAGCTGTGATTTTGATTTCAAAATCTAGCTCAGTGGGTCTCACAAGGTTATCAAAGAAGTGAAGTTCAGCATGATGGGAGAATTGGCATTTTAAATCATCAGTGGGAAAATAGTTCAAATATGTGTCTAATTCTGCCTTGTCATTTTATGTTCATGCTTATTCTATATCCTTACCCTTGCAATCTTGTTATACTTCAGGCTAGATTATTTTCTGTAGCTGAGACATCATCTAGGTGCATGAATTTTACAAAAGCAAGTGTTTGACATAACCTGAGCAAAAAGTATTTTGCTTTTTGCAGAGTGGCCCTATCAAACTGGAATGGTGAAGGTTCTTTTCTATTCACATCAAGCACCGCTGTATATGACTGCAATGACGAACAATTGTGTGATGAGGTGCAACATCTACTATATATGCATTGTCCTGCTGATATTATTTATTTTTTAGGGTAAGAATGACGCAATTTGAAGTCATTCCAACCTCAACTCGAGATTGAATGCATTTTTTTGGGCTTGAGATAGGCTCGTGGATTGAATTGTTTCAATCTCTTGATGGCTTGGTTCATATAAGCCCAAATGTCGAGTTGGCTCAATTCAAAGGCATTTCGCTCCTTGAAACCTTAAGTTATTTAAGTAAGCAAGCTTACCTATAGAAAACATCCAGCATTTTTCTGATCCCGTGATTTGCCATCTCATGCCTTCCTGTTATGTGGCTAGCCATTTAAAAAATTTAGTTTGGTGAAATTTATTACTCAGATCTTTTATTTTATACAGCAATACATTAATAAATGAAGCATAGTTTTCAAATTGTAGCATTTAGAAAAAAATTAATTCCGCTAGCTTTCTTGACACGTGGATGCATACTTCTGTTTGATTTTTTTTATTCTTTTTGCTACAGAGAGAGGAACTTTAGGATACCGAAAATTCCCATATTTCAATTCTACCCAACTTTAAAACTAGCTTGATTCGGGCTTAAATCAAAAATAAAAACTTTCTTTGCATGAAATGTATATCAATTCTAAGATGATTTACTGAACAGAGGCAAATAATGAAAGGCCTGAGCTGCAAGAATTGAGTGAATACGTGATAGAAGCTTCATATTTTGTAAACAGTTATCATTCTAAAATAATGCCAACTTTGACTAACACATTTAACAAGATTACGATACTTTAAACGTCAAGCAGAATTATAAAATATAACCAGATTGATTTTTCTTAAGATAGTTAAAAGTTTTTCCATGCTTCATTGTGGATCATTATTGTTCTCACTTATCTTCACACAAAAATTCTATGGGTTATAGCATATTTTTTCTTTGGATCATTATTGCTCTCACTTCTCTTCACACAAAAATTCTGTTGGTGATGCCATATTTTTTCTTGCTACCTTTAGCCTTGTACATTCGAGAAATGGTCCTTATATACTTAATTAAATGGACTTTAATATCTAGGCAGAGGAATGGTGTGACATAACCAAGGATCCAAGCCAAAATACTACGCTATGAGCTAACTTCAACTATCTCTTCAGAACATTTCAGAATAAATGCATTTCATAAACTTGTTAATTTCTTTTGAGACTAGCCAAGTCTACTTATTCTCAACTATGCAATTTCAGCCAAAAAAATTTCGATGGTTATACCGTTATAGTAAAAAAAATGTTAGCTATGACTTACTGTAAAATGCCACACATTTTCTTATTCATGGTTAAAAATGGTTTGTCTGTGGAGTGTTACAACCCTTTCAAAGTCATGGCAATGAATTTGCTTAGCGAGTAGGAGTCAAGTAGGCACGGAATTTGGATTTGAGATTCACTTGAATTTTTTTTTGTGAAATTCTTCATATATACAGAAGCCTTAGAAAATTAATAGTTTGGTCCAGATCCGCTTCATAGTCACTTCCTGTACATTTACATGGACATTCCTTTAGGATTGTATTCTATATTGGATGTTGAGCCAACTTTTTGGTGAATAGTTGCTAGTGCGATTTTTTTTGAAAGATGGTGGAATGAAGGAGTTGCCTGATTACAACTGTGTCCGGGGTGTTAATATGAATGTCTTTTCAAGGTTATAGCAAGGGTTGCCCCTAATTTTGACTTATTTTGAAACTAATATACAAGTGGATGGAAGAAAGGAGTTGCTCAATTACAACAATAATAAATTGCATGTTGACGTGAATGTCATTTCGAGGCTATAACCAAGTTTACCCCTAGCATTGACTTCCTTTCCCCAGATGACACTAAGGCTTTGTTTGGGATGACCTTCTTACTGCTTAAAGCTAAAATTTTTATACTAAAAAGATGTTTTAAGAAGCAGTAAGAAAGCCGTCCCAAACGAAGCCAAAATTATTGTTAGAATATTCAAGGCTAGAGATAAAAATTTTATCATGCTAGCATTGAACGAAAATCTGACACAGAAACAAATAAGTTATAAGAGAAATTTATAAGAGACAAGATGTTTTTGATATGAAAGTTTAAATAAGAGAAAAATTATGAGGTTTCTCCTAGTTGGAATGTGTTAACGTCAATACTTTCTCCATAATTGATTTGATTGAAGGCAACAAAAGTGGCCGAGAATGAAAACTACTTCACACTCAAATTTGGTTCGAAACACCTCGATCTGATCAAAATCACTCGAATATTGAATGTTTTCGAAATGGACCATGTTGACACATCTGGAGCATCAAAATTTCCTAGAACGGACAGTCATATCGCCTGGGTTGTCCCACGAAGGCTAAACACAAAATTTGCTCGCATGATAATATGAAATTTGATAGCAAAAAAAGAAAAGAAAAGAAAAGAAAAATAGGCAAGGAACCAATCAATAGAATTATTTCATATTACTATTATTATTATTATTATTATTATTATTATTATTATTATTATTATTATTATGTTATATTTTACATCAAATCCCAAATCCCGCTCTCATCTAATCATTGTACGTGTCTCATCCATTGTCGTTGTTGTCTTTGTATGTAGCTACAAGATCCCTCAATGAGTTTGCTCCTCTCGCATCCACAATCTTAGTGCAACTCATGCAAACTCCTCTTCATTGCATCTTCAAGTTGAACGAACCTAGCAGCTTGCTCCTGTCTGAATTCTCAATGACATTGAAGCTTGGAAGGTTCGACAAAGCTCACTTGAAGAAGATATCGAAGACACTAGCCCTCTCTCGGTCTTGACCTCCAACATGTTCTTCCTTGCAATCTCATCGATAACAGCTACCCCGATCGATGTTTCCTTCGTCGGACCTTCTTTGTTGCCATGGACAATGCCTCGATGTTCTCTTACATCTCTTATCTCTGGTTATCATCGACTGCCAACTCATCCGGGCTCTTACTAAACTTCTCACACCACTGAATTGGTCTTCTCCTTACCGAAAACCCTTCTCTTGCACCTTTCCCTTTCTTTTTTGCTCTACCTTTCCCTCACTTCTTCTCTCTCTGAATAGTGAGAGAAAACTCTCTAGCTCTCTCTCCCTCGCTCTTACTGGTTCTCTCTTTCTTTCACTCTTACACTTTCTTCCTCTCACTCTCACTAGCTCTCTCTCTCTCTCTGATGAGGACATCGACAGACGTTTTCGACAGGTTTATCGGCGTAGGAATCGTAGATCGACGGCTACGATTCACAGTCTTTATTTTTGATGCATTTATGTATTATGTTATGTTTGTTTGCTAGTTCCATTTGTACCCTTTTTATTTGAGTCTATTGGAGTTGTAGCTGAAGGGGCATTTGAGTCTTTTCTTTATTTTATTTCAGGCCTATATATTGAGGCCTCATCTATTGTAATGGGATGATTATTGAAATGAAATTCAGCTTTTGTCATGATCTCTTTGTGAGTTCTAGAGAGTGGTGGTGAAGCCTAGGAGAGGCTAACGGAGTACCCAACAGCCCACCGGCGGGTAAGCTCTTGGTTTTGTTCTTCTCTTTTATTTTCCTTCTTTTTCCTCTCCCCATTCCCTCCCACAATAGCCGGCTGCAGCCTCCTCTCTCTTCTTACCCGCCGCCCCTTGGGTGTTCCCCCACCATCGGCCGCCCCACCCTAAGCCATCACCACCTCCCCATAGCTTTCCCCATGCCGCCAGCCAACCCACTTCCCCTCCAAGAATTTTGAAATTCAAAATTCGAAGTCCATAAATACTTTCCTAAAATAATCCTCCAAATTAGGAAAGTTTATTAATTTGAATTCAATTCAATATTTGAATTCAAATAATTCCCTCCCTAATAAATTTCAATTAGGAAACCTCTGTAAAATTAATCAAATCTGAGATTAATTTCAGATTCGATTTCAATCAACAATTAATTCCCTTGGCCCACATACATCGAACCTAGACACCCTTGTCCCCTTTCATGTGGTCGGCCCCCCTTCTCTTGCATTTTCTCTTTCCTAGTCACCTCCTAATCCCAATTAAATTCTCCCTAATCTCCTCCTAATGCCGCCGGCCCCCTCTCCCATGATTCCTCTCTTCCCACCTCAATTCCTTCCATTTGAATTTGAAATTAAATTCAAAATTCTTTCCCTCCAATTCCACTTAATCTGAAATTAATTTCAGATTTCTAATTATTCCTCCTAACCCAAACCTAAACCTTGCCGCCCCTCTCTCCATCTCCTACTACCCGAGACCCCCACCCGCCCCTCTCCTCCCTCTCTAGTCACAAACCACCGGCCACCGTCCCGAAGCGAAGAGAGCTTGTCCATGGATGGCGGATCCCGAAGTTGATCATGGCTTCGCATATGACGAGTATGGACAAATAGACATTCTACAATCGCCGTTCTTTGATCCGGGATTTGGTTTCGACTTCACCGTGGAAGAGTACGTCGAGCGCATTCTCTACACATTGGTGGACGTTATCAAAGAACAACTACCATCTGAACCTTGGCAAATCACTGGACGATACACTCCTCCTCCTCCACCGCCGACCACCTTCTCTTGGATGAAGGCCATTAGTGTCGCTATCATCTTAGTGGCATCATTCAGTGTGCTGAAAGCCTCTCTCCGTTAAACCCTTACATTGAGTGTCTTCGGCTCCATCTTCCTAGTGGCAATCTCCTTCCTTGTATGGTTTGTCTTTCTCCGCTAAAGCCTAAGAGTGAAAGAGTGAGAAGGTGCTCAAGGTGAACTTCTCGTTATTAAGTGTTGGATTTTGTTATGAGCATATAACATTTACCATTGTCTTTGGATTTTTGATTGAATTGTTTGGTTAATCTCAAGAGCACTTCTTTGCCTAAGCAAGTTAAATATTTTGAATTCCGAAATCTATCTTTATTGCAAGCAATAATTTATATTGACACGTTTTGATCAATTGCTCATTTTAATTTCTCAAGTAACTCCTATAAGTTTCACATCACTCTCTCTCTCTCTCTCCCTCTCACTTCCTCACTAGCCATTTCTCTCTCTCACCCTCTCACTAGCTCTCTCTCTCTCCATCATATTTACAAAAAAAGAGAGAAAAAAATAGAGAACAAATAAAAGAAGAATACTTGCCAAAACAAATATATTTTTTTGTTCATTCTCGCAAGTTCGTTGTTACTTGGTCATAAAAAATTGTCGTGCGAGGAGGCATAAATTTTATCAATTGAAAACAAATATTGAGTATGACGCACTTGGCAACAATGAATGAAACATGTGCGAGTTTTTGCTTGCGTGGTGAGGGAAACTCATAGGTGATGCTCGAGACGCAACGGGTAACTTGTATGCGTGTTTTTCATAGCATGATGGGAAAAATTCAATTTCAAGTATTCGTGCAGATTATTCCAATAAGGCGCATAAATATTGCAAATTTTAAATAAACTCATGAAGCATGCCTTTCTTGTCGTTGTAGAATAGAAAATACTCTAGCCACGGTGTCTTTGGATATCAACTATGCATGACTTTCTTGGCATGGTAGATAGGATCAGACTCTCGTTAGATTCCTCTATGTGGTGGAGACGCTGGGAGGTTGTTGAAATTTATATTAATAGGGGACTCAAATAGAATGAATTGAAAATGGGTTTTTGGATAAGAGTGCAATACGAGAAATAAAAAATAGAATGAAAAATAAATTTGAATGTGAGAACAATCCTAAACAGGATATCAACTATGCGTGACTTTCTTGGCATGGTAGATAGGATCAGACTCTCATTAATTTCCTCTATGTGGCAGAGACGTTGGGAGGTTGTTGAAATTTATATTAATAGGGGGCTCAAATAGAATGAATTGAAAATGGATTTTTCAATACGAGAAATAAAAAATAGAATGAAAAATAAATTTGAATATGAGAACAATCCTTAACACAAAACTAAATTGAAATGAATTTATAGTGAGCTTGAAATGAACTCAGTAGCTCACTTGCAAGCTGGAGCATGACATTCCATCTTGCACATTCAGAGCACCTTAACTCTCTTAAGTAAAAGAGAAAACCCAAGGGAATATGATAAAACACCCTTCCTATTTATCAACGAGAGAATGTTTTCTCATGGGGCCCACCTTGCCAAAATAAAAATTCAGAAAGAAAAAAATATCACTTCTTGATGTACTTAAATGCGTGGAAGATTATAATTCACTTTTCATGTCACTAGATTCACAAGATGTACACGCAAATGGAGAGAAGGTAGGATTGGCATTAAGAGATATGAGAGTGGCCTAACAAGCAAATAAATCTTGCTTTAGTGAAAATGAATGCATGCTTTTCTTGATATGCGGATGGTTTCTTATGTTGATGAATAGTTGAATACAACAACAACAACAACATCAAGCCTTTATCCCACTACGTGGGGTCGGCTACATGAATCATTTTTCTCCATTGTGTTCTGTTAAAAGTCAGTTGATGAATAGTTGAATCTTTATTAAAAAAAATAAAAGGTTGTGGTTTGATGGAGCAATTCTGAAATAAACAATCCAACAACAATCTTTGCAAAGAAAAGCAAAGGAAGAGCAACATGAGGCGCAACTATTGAAGGCGCGAAAGCATGAGGGGAAGCTTTTATAAAGTTATGTGCCAATGGAACATGTGGCGGAGATGGAAACTCAATTAGAGGTTCAGCCGAAACCCGAGGATATATCAATGTGGGGAAAGGAAGAGGTCTGATTCGCTTAAAAGCGAACGACAAAGAGGGAATGACGTTGGAAGAAGGCTTCGAATCAGAGGCTGTAGCACCGTCCGAAATCAAAGAAAGCAGTCGAGCATGACGCCAAATGCAAGAAGAGGAACATAAATCCACAATAGGCAAGAAAAAAACAGATGAAGCTAGTGAGAATGTCATTCTAGCTATTGGAGGAATCAAGCTCGAAATCTTTCATTGAGCATAGGAAGAACGGGAGGCTGACACCATTAGGTGTTGGCGTCAATGAGTGGGTGAGAATGCATTGTGCACCCAACCATAGATGCGGAGATACTCTTGAGTGGAGTTTGAAGTTTGAACGTGTGCAAAAAAAGAGGTGCAAGAGCAAAAAAGCAGAGATGGTTCATCCATGTGAGGCCTCATGTGGGGCTGAGGCTAAGTTATGGAGCGTAGGGAGGATGCACTCCATGCACGCGTGTGATTTCTTGCGATAAAGCCACTTGTAGGTGCGATGTCAAGAGACAAGTGTAGTTAACCATATAATCTTAATTAGGCTTGTCATTATTCCCCACCATTTGCTCTAAACAAATGACATTATGCCTTCTCATAAATCTAATTGATGATGCTACTAAAATGAAGTGTCATTGAGCCTACCGACTAGCTTTAATTGAAAATGGCCTATCATGATCAAGATAAATAGTTAATCCTGTGGTTTGCACATATGAAAATCCTCAAACCATAGGATGAAATCTTTAGATTGTTTCTAAAATGATATCCAAGATGTCTTCTAAAAATTTAAATTAGAATCACTCGAATATGATAGAGCTGGGATGGGATTTTGGAGTCGACAGAATGGAAGGACAATCCTAAATTTTTCCCACTTATAACCAAACAAGCTCTTAATGTTTATGTTTTCTGAAAATTTGGAAATGCCTTCGCCATGAGCATCTGGACTCCACTATTTTCACTTTTGCAGTCCTAAGGATCACTGAACCTGTGGAATGTGTGGTAGATGTGCAACTAAAACAATGCCTGTAAATTTGGACTCTGATTATTGAATGATTCCGTTACTGTTTGAACTTGCATAGGCTGGGAAAATTGATGGCATTGCTTTTATCGTTGGTTGGGGAAACCGAGAGTTGCACGTCCCCCCATCTCTCGTAGACGTTTTTCACATTCATGTCTGTACTGTATAATAACCCTGTATATCGCATTCAACTTAGTTTGGTAATACTGAAATCTGAATGGTATTTGGATCGATTATGCTATTATTGATCTCATTTCTGTATTATATTGAGAAATCAAATTGTGAAAATTCATGTTATAGGAGAATTGTTATCCTTGGACCAGAAAAAATGCTGATAGTTGAACTATAAATTGAAAGTAGCAAAGGGAACAAAAAAATTATTCTATGTTTAATGTGGACATTTATTTAAGTATAAGCTGATGTTTTGTATGTAGATAACATCTTCTGGATTAGCAACATTTGTTTTATGTATTTTACTTTTAAATATTTGTTCCTAGAAACTCCCTTAAAGCTTTAGTTCATTAAACAATTTGGTAGCTGCTGAAATGATGAAAAAAATAATTCTCTTTATTGATTCGATTCTTTAGGACTACCCTGTAGTGCCAATTGGTAGAAGCCCTCGAACAGATGTTCTTCTTAAAGCTGAAAGTGCAGTATTGGAGGCTGGTGGTTGTGTTCTGAGATTGGCAGGACTTTATATATCCTTTTGTACACTTAGTATTTCCTGACAAAAACTATGTTTAAGTATAGCTGGAATTTTCATTCTGTTTAATGGGTCGCTGACTCGCTGTATTTCTTGGCTTGCACTTTCTTGACCATTAATACAGCGCTGATAGAGGTGCTCATGTTTATTATCTAAAGAAGGGAGTAGTTGACGTTCATCCAGACGGTATTCTCAATCTCATTCACTATGAGGTCATAAATTTGAGCTGCTATTCCATTGTTCTTGTATTATTTTATTTTGTTCAAATCTGAAATTTGAATAATCCATCTTCAATGTATTAATTCACTCCCTGTCTAGTTTTATAGGTGACTTGATATCGTATTATAGATAAATAAGATGCTGCCCTGCCTCAGTTGTCAATCTTTCTTGTACTGTTTCTTGAATAACAGGATGCTGCCTCCCTGGCTATTGCAATCATGAAAAGGAAATTACGAGGTAGAATTTTCCTGGGTTGCGATAACAACCCTATATCCAGGTGTGCTGTCAGAGTGAAATTGAAATTGTACCCATATGCAGAAGTAAAAATGGTCCTGGATTATTTTTGGGAGTCTGTTTTAATCTCAAATCATCTAATTTGTCCCATTTAATCTATTGATTGTTCACGTTTGAACCATCCTTCTCCTCGAAATTGATCTAAAATAGTCCAAAAGGATTATTTTGGATAATATTTGAGTAGTCAATAGACTAAATTGAACACAGATTGTTGGGATAAAAAATAGTCCCATGTAAATTGTCCAAGAACTTTTTGACCTTTATATATATGGATTATATTGTGCTATGATATCAACTATTTTGGTTTATTCAGGAAAGAGATTATGGATTGTGTGAACCGGAGTAGAAAGTACAGCGGCAACTTCCAGGGCTTTACAGGTGAGCTAACCTTTTCTGTTTCATATGCCTCTACATAAGCTAAATCTAGTTCCTTCTAAGAAACAGAAAAAAAATCTTAATTCCAATTTTCATGACACGATTGCTCTGCTTGGTTTGATAGAATTGGAGGTAATAATTCTTTTTACTTCAAACTTTCATTTTCGTTAATACATTTATAAAAAAAGTGAATAAATGAAAAATATGTAAGTTCATTTCAATTCAGAAACCATTTTCATTTCAGCTCTTTCAATTCATTGAACCCAAACTGAGCTGCTAAGTTTGATCATGGATGCAGGCAACACTGATAAGCCTGGGAAGAAGATGAATAACTCCAAGACTCGAGCTGAGATTGGATGGGAACCTAAATATTCAAGCCTCTCTCACTTTCTCGATCAAGCCAGCTAATCTCAGACACCATTCCTTTCATTCCAGAACAAAGCTGAACTTTCTGTTTTTTTCCTTTTTGTTGTGTGAGTGCATTAAAGTTTATACTGCCATATAATTTCTCAAAGGTTTGCCAATTTAGTTTTTGGTCCCATGCTATTATTGATCATCTTGTTTGTGATTAAGTGTCTAAACGAGAATTGAGGCTTCGTTTTGTTTGAGATAATTTTTTAGTACAAAAATTTCTAATTTTATAAATTTTTGTTCTAGAATGTTGCTTTAAAAAGCAATAAAAAAGCTATATCAAACGAAGCCCGAGTCGAGCCATCATATGAACGAGTGATCATAATTTGAATGAGATTTTTACAGCAGAATTGGTTAGAAAAATCAGATCAATTAGCTGGGATTTTGAAAGCAAATTTGTCTAATTTCTGTTGTGCAAAGAAATTGGATCAAGCTGGATCTGTGATGCTTTGTTGTTCTATGTAATTTCTGGAAAATGGTTTTAATTTTGTTATATATTTTCATTTTTATTTGCCTCTTTTACTTATCAAGCTGCTTCCAGATCATTGGCTTTGAAATATCTGTGTATTCTTCAAAATAGTGTAGCTTTTCTTATATAATTAATTAAAAGCCTTGATTAAATTTTTGATTAAAATGGATCTCATAGTTATTAGATTTATTTTGATATAAATATAATATAAATTTAATCTTTTTTTATGTATTTTATTTATCTCAAGATAAATTCAATAATTATGAGATCAATTATGATTAAAATTTAGTGGTCCATATATTTTTTAATTAAATTTGTGTTATTTTTATTGTGGAAGAGTTTTTGATGATCTGTCTTATTATGCTCATTATTATTGATTAAATTGATGTTTTATTTGAAAATTTTTTATATTGAAAAATTATTTTAAAAAATAGTAAAAAAATATTCTCAAATAAAGCCTTAGATTTGGTTTTGATAATTTTATTTACTGTTTTTTAAAATAATTATTTAAGAACAAATTTTTAACTAAAAAATTATTTTAAAATTTTAAAAACAAGAAGAAGAGAGTTATTCCAAATAAAATTTTAATAAGCAGTGTTAGCTTCTAAATTATAAATTCAATAGAAATCATCCAATTATGATCAATAAGTTTAATAACTTCACCTTTTTTGGGGAGATTTACATAAATATCATTTTATACTACTTTATTTGACATATTTAACATCTGAAATTTTAATAGTAAATACATACCACATTTAATTCATCTTCATATTAAATGTGAGTTGTAAAAATTAAATATATGAGTGGTAGAAAGAAATATAAGTGGTATATTTGATATTAAAATAATATAGAGTGGTATGTATGTAATATTAAATTTTTACGTGTTAGATATGTAAATAGGTTGTTATAATGTGGTTTGTATATAAATTTCCCTCTGTTTATCCTGTCGGGCTTAGTTGGGTTGATGGGCAAGTATGATTGGGAACCTTCAACCAATATTCGAATTTCTTCTCATGCGGTGCGACCTTTTAAGTGAGGAGAAAATAACTATGGATTCTATATCTATGGATAAATTAGTCGAGGAATTAGTCACGCTATCAAATGTCCCGTGACAACGGGTAGATTTCCCGATTCAAAAAATAAATAAATAAAAGCTTCACTTTTTTTTACTACAATTCCAAAAGTAAAGCACCATGGATAGGCGCGACAGGTTCTCAGCTTTCCAGCAAAGCATCTTTCAATTGCCAACAGACCAATTATTACAAAGGCCAATAGATGCCTGTCTAGCCTCGCGATTCAGCCCAGGAAATAGACAATAAAAAGTTCTTCAAACCTCATTAGAAAATAAAATCTAGCCGAGTATTTCGATTGATTTAACTATGTGGATCATTCCATTTGGACACTCATTTTCGTTCAAGAAATTACGTAATTTATCATTTATACAATCGAATAGACTTCAGATTCAATGAATGTAGTCAGGAAACAAGATTTAGGAATAATATAAAAGAGGTCAGCTGCAAGTCGCGAAAAAGTTTGATCAAAACTTCCGGTCGAAGTAATCAGTCCTATCGAACTTGTCGTCTCTTTTCTCTCAGGTAAGGGTCGGGAAGTTCTTGCCAAAAAGAAGTAAAGAAAGGGAATCAACGCGAACGAATTGAAGGTGTTTGCGTACTTGTACGATTCTATTTGAGCGACGATCTTTGTCAATTGAGTTGTTGTTTTTCGTTTTTTAGCGTAGGCTGTGGTTCTATAGAGAGTAGGCATGTCGACGCCGAGGAAGATGCTGATTGATGGGGAGCTGGGCGGTGCTGCTGGCGCAGAGGATGAGAGCTACGATTTTGATCTCTTTGTGATTGGTGCGGGGAGTGGTGGAGTCCGTGCGGCTAGAACTTCTTCCGGCTTCGGAGCGAAGGTCAGCTAACTTTTGGTAGCCCTATTTTGTAAATGAGACGTCTGATTTTTTGGGGTATGTGAAGTTAGGTATATGGCAAGTCGAGGTTATGTTCGAAAACGCGAAGGATCGAAAAATGTGTTAGATGCATTTTTTAAGTTGTTTTTTTTTTCTTGAGTGGGATTTCTTTAATTTTTTGGTCGATGAGTAAGGCTAATGGTTAGTTGGAACAAGTGTTACCTATATTATTTATTCTGCCAACCACTATTTTGAGACTTGGAGATTTTGTTTCCTCCACGATCTTCATTTCAAAGTCAAGATGGAATCTCCAAAGTCTTTAATATGATTTGGAAGAGTTTTAGGAAAATCGTGTTTAGATTTGTAGTCAAAATGTACTGCCAAACTTAGGGGCTGTTTGGTGGCAGGATTTGAGTAGAATTTAAGCAGGATTTAGCTTAAATCCTGCCAAACAACAAAAAAATGAGAACTTCAAATCCTACAAAATCTTAAATTCTGTTTCTTCACTAGGTTCGATCACAGGCCGGTTGCTTGCATGAGATCGGGTGTTTGAATCTAGAGTTGCAATTGTATTAAGAGAACGGAAAGTTAAATATAATATAGTATAACATAAGATGTAATATTACATCATATACTGGGCTTATTTATTTTAATTTATCTTTTCTTTTGAGTATAAGAGAGTTAGAGGGATTTAAGAAAAAAGAAAAAGAAGAGAAAGGGATTACTAGTGAGATAAAAGAGTGTGGAGAATATTGAAGTTCAAATACTTGTTTATGCACACATCTATGAAACTAGTAGTATCAACCCCTGTTTGGATGTGGATGTGAATATAGGAGAAAATTACTGAAATATGTAATTGTCTCCATTTTCTTTTAGTGCGTTCCCTTGCATATTTTTTTTTTCATCCTCATGTTTATAATTGTACTTGGGTGTTTGAATTTCCTTAACAATTAGTATCAAAGCTAGGCTAGTCTAAGAGTTAAACAGGAAAATGGGAAAATTAACATTCAAAGATGAGAAGTGAAGATCGATAGGCTCGAGCTCGATGATAAGGACTTTGGGTAAGATGCAAAAATGAGTATTGTTTGTATTAGAGGAAGTTACACCCTACCTTTCTTGGAATTACTGCCTCTACCATGAGCCAAGAATACTATGATCTCATTGATTGACAAGTGTTGGAAGTTGAACGGATGTCACTTACAAAGAACATTACTTTTATCATATTTCATGACAAGACCACAACTGTTGTGATGAAAGCTTTGCCTGACATGCTTAAGAAATCTTTAATGGTAAATAAGATATATATTCAATGAGAGAGTTTTTTAATCTCAGGATAGATAAAAGAGGCTTTATTGTAGCATATATCAATGAGTTTAATCTAATCACTAGCTATTTAAAGCTTTGTGGATGCTAGTTTTGACAATTAAGTTCTTGTTTTGATCTTGTTGTCATTACTATTGGAAAGCTAGGCTAGAATTATGAAATTGCCATGAGCCGGTCTACGAAGTAGAAGCTCAATGATATTTGTGATTGGCTTTGAGTGAAGTTATTCGGCAAACACTAATAAGGTGAGGGTTCTTCTATTGCTTCGAATTTTGAGTGCAAAGGAAGAAGTGCAAGGAGAGGCTATAATTGAGTTTGGAGCACCTGCTGCCAATCTTGATCATGTCGTTGATGATTGTTGCGATCATACTCGAAGTATCAAGATCAATGCCCCTACGTTTGAGGTCTTCATGGCCTAGTTGCTTACATATGTTGGGAGTTTGAAATGGATCACTTCTTTGCTTAGAAAAGATATGTACGATAAACAATGTGATAAATTTACCAAAATGAGGTTGTTAAAGTCAGCAAAATGATATTGGAATACCATTTTTCATGATATTGACTCTTTCCCATCTCTAGTATGGTTTGAGATGAAAGGACTCCTGAGCTAAAATTTTTTATCACTTTGTCATAGAGACGTCCTATTTAGGCTTTTTTCAACCTCCATCAAGATTCTCAAACCATTATCAATTATCAATCTACACAGGAATGACATAATGTACTTAGTAAAAAATGAAGACTTTAGTGGTTTAAAGTGTCGCCATAAAGCCTCTTCTACTTTTATAGTTGATTTTTCTATAAATTCTGTGTTGTGATTACTTAGAATTGTTCATATCCATGATAGTTTAATGGTGTTAGTCAATAGATTCTATAAAACAATTCAGTTAGTCCATGCTTTACATGTACTGATGCATCTTATGAAGCAATTTTTTTTAGGTAAATAATTACGTAACATGTGCTACCCAATACTATATGAAAGAGATGCCAGACATGTTTCATATATTTGAAAAATCCTATGAAAATTGTTAGGTATCACCCATTAACTGTTATCAACCTTTCACCCCCAAATTGATGATTAAACTTAGGTAGTAAATAGAATTCTTGGAAGTTTATTAGGGTGTTTTGCTAGAAAAGGCTAAGTTGGGATTTACATTTTAGTATTGATGAATTTTCATAAAACAACATTATATGCAAGTTATGGGCAAGTCATCATGTGAAATTGTTTAGAGGTTGAATCCTAGACAGCTTATAAATTTTGTTAGTTTATCATTGCATGCTTATTTTGATTATTCTGTATCATTTGCACAACACATACACGATTTGTATGAAGGTATTAAAAAGATATATTGAATTGCATTATAAGGAATATTCTTATGCTATAAGGGGTGTCAAGATATGAGATCACCCGAAAATTCAACTCGAATCCTACTGAAAATTTTGGGTTCGGGTCTACCCGTTTTAAAAAAGGTTTAGGTTTGGGTTTTTTATTTTTTTGACTTGTTTTAATATCGGGTCGTGTTTGAGTCGACCCATGAACCCGAATTCAACCAATATCTGACCCCTTGTTCAATTTATAAGGCCTAGGACGCAGCTCGTCCCAAACTCCCAATTACAAAATCTAGTTCTATGCCTCATTCCTTTGCAGTTCATTGTCCGCTAGTCCCAAACTCCCGTCTCACTCGTGACAAGCTCACAACATTGTGCAGCTTGCATCGTCGCATGCCATCCACGACTCTAATTTCTAGGTCATAGATTGCTCGACTCCTCGACATTTCCTTTGATTGTTCACTTTTGTAACCTTTCGTTGGAGTTAAAGAGGAAAAAATCAGTCTGAAAGTGAAACCCTAGCCATTTGAATTGAAACACTGATGTAGAACGAAGAAGTGGGGGGCGGGGGGGGGATAAAATTAAAAATCTAAAATTCAATTTCAGATTTCCCTTAATTAAGGGATTTAATTGGCGGAATTAATGAGATAGGAGAGAGGGTAAGGGGGCCGGCCAAGAGAGATGAGGGTGAGAAGTTGTCCATGTTCAATGAATGTGTCTAGGTTCAATGAACATGATAATTGGAATTAATTCCAATTAATTTTAGATTGGGAGAGATTTGGGGGGGGTTTCCTAAAAGAGATTTACTAATTAGGAAAATTAATTTAAATCAAATCTAATTAGAAATTTAATTAGATCTAATTTAAGTAACTTTCCTAAAATAGGGATTCTTATTTAGGAAACAAATTCAAATTTAAAATTGTTTGAATTTTAAATTCAAATTTGTTACCAAATTAAGAAGGCCAAAATAGGAAGGGCTTTGAATGCATGATAGAATTTGTGGAGCCAAGGGAAGAGGGAGGAGGTGTCTAGGTTCAATGTATTTGGGTTTAGGAATCAATTAATCAATCAATTTCAGATTTGATTAATTGATAGAATGAAAAGAAACTTCCCTAATTAATTGTAATTAATTAGGAAGAAATATGAAATTCAAATTAGATTGATTTTGAATTTAAATTCTTTTTCGAATTAAGGACATTCTAAATTAGGAAAGAGAAGTTTTTGGAGGGAAGTGATGTTAGAGATGAGGGTGGCCGACGGGTTGGGGAAAGAAAGGGGCTTGGGCGGCGACGTGGAGGTGGGGAGGGTAGGCCTTTGGCCGACGATTTGGTAGGGAGGTGGAGGTGGCGGTTAAGGAAAAATAAGGAGAAATAAAAAAAAGAAAAAAAGGATAAAACCGTGAGCCCGGACGCTTCCTGCAATTGACGGGTGATGCGTTGCCCTTCACCAAGGGACTTCAAGCCACGAGCCCAGACCCATCCTGCGGCTGGTGGAAACTACGATTCCCTCCCATAGGGGTCTCACCTAAGTCCTTCCAAGGAACAAAAGTGCAGAACAATTTTTTTTATTAAAACTCTATCATACTATTACAATAGCAAGGGCCTCTATATATAGGCCTCAGAAATAAAAGAAACTAAAATAAGACGATCATGCCCCTAGAGCTTATATAAGACTAGACCCTTAAGTAAGGGTAAAAACTGAAAATGCATAATTAAAATGAAATTACAAATAAAAATTTAAGATGACGTGGGACGATCACGGCCGTCGATCTTCAGCTCCTCCTCGGATAGGCATGGACGGTTGGATGTCCGCGTCATTCTCCTGGGGTGTAAAATAGCTCGACTCCGTCGAGTTCGCGTCCCAGGTGAGCAACCATACTCTGATATCAAACTGATGTAGAACGAAGAAGGGGGGAATAAAATTAAAAATCTAAAATTCAATTTCAGATTTCCCTTAATTAAGGGATTTGATTGGCGGAATTAATGAGATAGGAGAGAGGGTAAGGGGGCCGGCCAAGAGAGAGGAGGGGGAGAAGTTGTCCACATTCAATGAATGTGTCTAGGTTCAATGAACATGATAATTGGAATTAATTCCAATTAATTTTAGATTGGGAGAGATTTGAGGGAGGGTTTCCTAAAAGAGATTTACTAATTAGGAAAATTAATTTAAATCAAATCTAATTAGATCTAATTTAAGTAACTTTCCTAAAATAAATATTCTTATTTAAGGAATAAATTCAAATTCAAAATTGTTTGAATTTTAAATTCAAATTTATTACCAAATTAAGAAGGCCAAAATAGAAGGGCTTTGAATGCAGGATGGAATTTGTGGAGCCAAGGGCAGAGGGAGGAGGTGTCTAGGTTCAATGCATTTGGGTTTAGGAACTAATTAATCAATCAATTTCAGATTTGATTAATTAATAGAATGAAAGGAAACTTCCCTAATTAATTATAATTAATTAGGAAGAAATATGAAATTCAAATTGGATTAATTTTGAATTTAAATTCTTTTCCGAATTAAGGACATGCTAAATTAGGAAAGAGAAATTTTTTGGAGGGAAGTGGTGTTAGAGATGATGGTGGCCGACAGTTTGGGAAAAGAAAGGGGCTTGGGTGGCGGCGTGGAGGTGGGGAGGGGAGGCCTTTGGCCGGCGGTTTGGTAGGGAGGAGGAGGTGGCGGTTTAGGAAAAATAAGAAGAAACAAAAAAAAGAAGAAGAGGATAAAATCGTGAGCCCGGATGCTTCCTGCGACTGACGGGTGATGCGTTGCCCTTCACCAAGGGACTTTAATTCACGAGCCCGGACCCATCTTGCGGCTGGTGGAAACTACAATTCCCTCCCATAGGGATCTCACCTAAGTCCTTCTAAGGAACAAAAGTGCAGAACAATTTTTTTTATTAAAACTCTATCATACCATTACAATAGCAAGGGCCTCTATATATAGGCCTCAGAAATAAAAGAAACTAAAATAAGACGATCATGCCCCTAGGGCTTACATAAAAATAGACCCTTAAGTAAGGGTAAAAATGAAAAATGCATAATTAAAATGAAATTACAAATAAAAATTTAAGATAACGTGGGACGATCACGGCCGTAGATCTTCAGCTCCTCCTCGGATAGGCATGGACGGTTGGATGTCCGCATCAAACACACCTTGTTAATGCACATTTTAAAAGTACCTTTTTAAACAACTCATATATGCACATTTTAGCATTCAAAAGAGCCACATTAAATATATATTTTTAATATAAACAGGTTGTCAGTTCATGTTGGGTTAAATGGGTCATGGACGGGTTGAGCAGCTCGTGTTCAATATTTTGATCATTTATTAAATGGGTCGGATTAGGGTGGGATGGGTTTGAAGCAGGTCAATTTTAGGTTGGATTCGAACACCCCTAGGCTATAATGTTATGAGAAGTGCTTGAGTTTATAATGAAACTATCTTTTCCATGATTTGTATGCTTTCCAAATGCTTCACACAAACAACATATAAAACTGCATGCAAGGGTCTATGGTCCTTTTAAAATTCTTAAGAAAATCAATTCTTATGCTTACATGTAGATTTGCCTCATTATATTTTTATTAGAGTTTTATTTTCAACTTTATTACTTTATCTATGAACGTTTAAACCATGATAATTTCTCGTTGATTCTCTGCTATAGTTGTTGCTTCCAATAGTTGCATCATTCAATTTCCACCAACATTTTTGGATGATGAAAATATCAAATCAAGTATCACTTGGGGAAAATGCAGAGCACATTTTTATGGTCAGGTGGGCATGCCTTAGATGATATTTGGATTATTATGCAATAATGCAAAAGCTAGCTCTTAAACCCTTGGATTACTGCATTGATTCTAACTCTTTGGAGAAGAGTCTTTGCATCTCAGGGGATTTGATGCATTATTGGCCCTTAAATATGCCAAATCAATACACAAAAGTCCAACAGCCATAGGCCAGATAGAAGAAGTCAAATCAGGCCATAAAAGAGCCTAATCGAGTTTGTTTTCAAACTTCTTTTAGGCACATTTTTAATTCTGTTTATGTTATCACTCTATGTAGTGTATTTGGAGTTTTCCTCTTTGTCCACTCTATTAGTTGTTCTCGATTGGAATATTGGTGGTGTTGGCTGGCAAGATTGTCGGTGGTGACTAGGTCCACTTACTGGCTAGTGGCTTGCATGTGATTGAGTGTTTGATTCAAGAGTTGCAGTTGTGTTAAGAGATAGGTGGGTTACAATGAAAAATAATTATACTATAATTTATAATATAAGATATAGTATTATATTATATATTGAGTGATTTTTTTCTATATTTATTCTTTGGATTATTGCTTATATGTTGACAAAGGGCGTGAATGAATTTAATATAGAGAAAAAAAAGAGAGAGAAAGAGCATGCTAGGGAGATAAATAATGAGGAGAATATTTGAGATATCTTGGTGAACATCGTTGAATCATGTAAATCTTTTGTCTTCTACTATTGGCGTGTTCCCTTGCACAGTATTTTTTTTTGCTCTCATATTCGCCATTGCTTTTGGGCGTGTGGTTTTCCCAACATTATGCTATTGGTGAAAATTAATAATGTGGTGTTATATTTGTGAACTAGAATTTTGAACTCTGTTATTTGATAGTAAGTGAAAGGAACGACTTATATTGTAAACGGATGTCATTGTTATCAGTAATACGGTCATAGATGCATGGGCTATCTAAATTTTTCCTCTTCTAAATTAATTTCTATTGTAACATTCTTTATGTTATGTCATATTTTAGGTTTCTGGTATATTGTCTCTTTCGTAGCCAGGGTGCTTGGGCTAGATTACTATTTATTTTGTTTTTGGACAACTGGTGAAGCTACTCCTTTGCATTACTATGGTAGTCATATTAAAGATTGGGTTGCTGGAGATGGTGTATGTTTTATAGAACGGTGTGTATATGATTGGTTGCAGCTTCATCATTTTTTTTGAACGCTTCGATCTGACCCAATCAAGCCTTTTTGTTATTTAGGTGTGAATTCTTTCTCAAAATAATTCTCAAGTCCTCCCCCTGCTTGAGGAAACTTCTTTTGTAGTTTTGTTGATTTACTAAAGTTCACCCAAAATATTGTAGATCAGTCCTAGGCATGTATGTTTTGACAGAGCACCCCTTCTGTCCTCATTGTCTCGATGAACTACAATGGTTTTTTCTTCGCTCTTTGTTGTTTCGTTTAACTTGAGCTCATCTCATGCATTTCTTTTGTTATATCCAAAAAGGGGCTTTTATAACTTTATCCTGTTCCATTTCTTACAATGGAAATTGTGAACTGTTGCAGGTGGCTATCTGCGAGCTTCCATTCAATCCTATTAGCTCTGAAGTTAATGGAGGAATTGGTGGAACGTAAGTTTTATGATCCTGTATAAGTATTAATGCTTCATGGCAATGGTTCTTTCCTTTTGATTAGGACCATACAAATGAATTGTTCATTTCTTGCTGAAGGGTCTATAGGAGTTGCATGTGCCTGTGTGCTGTAATTGTTGTTTCTTCTGTTTTCTGAATTCACCCAAGTGACAACTCACTGCCCAATAACTTGATGTTGCAGATGTGTTATTCGTGGTTGTGTCCCTAAAAAGATATTGGTGTATGGAGCACAATTTGGGGGTGAATTTGAGGTAAACCTTATGCTTATGAAATAACTTTTCACTAAAGTAAACTGCTGATGATGAATATGTTGAATGCCTTTGAGCTGATAACCAAGAAAATACTTACGTTCTGATTAAACAATAATGCAAGCATTTGAAGTGATTAGACTTTGCTGTAACATTTTATTTCTCATACCAACTTCTTTCACTAAAACTTCGTGATAGGAAGAAACTAATTGGTTCATATATAGGGCATAAAATAATCCGTTCATGATGGCAATTCCTTTGTGTATATGTTAATTTTAGATGTAAAGTTTGTCTCTTGATTAAATGTACTTGAAGGTGAATAGATCAATAGATCAACACATGCATATCCACAAAATTTCATGGAAATATTGTTGACCTTGAAATTTTGTTTAAGCTCTCTTTAGTCATGCACTTACAAATCAGTTGCAGTGGTCATCAAAGTTGGTATTAAAATAAGTAATTGTTCTATGCTAAATCTTTGAAAATAGGAAATAAATAAACTCATCCAACTTGACTTCTCACCTAAATTAACTTGAATCTTGATGACGAGCTTGACTCATTATGTTACCTCTAGAGTTTAAAGATAGATATTCAAGTGTTTCTTTCTAAATGCTATCTAACTGTCATTATAGATTGCAACTATTTTGGGATGATGAATTTGGTTCTTATTTGTATGCGTTCACTTAATCTTGAACTTGATCAGTTTTGTGGTGCATTGTATTTGTTCCTCTGGCACACCTCACATCTAGCCACCATCTCCTCTACATCCTTGTGCATCCACTTTCAACACCACTATGCTGCCAATCTCCTATATGCCTTCTGCACCTCAAAATGGCCCCTAATAGCGCTCCCATGGAACTCCTACAACAGGCGTGGAATATGGACCGAGGTCAGCGGCAATACAAACCTCCCATGGTATAACAGTCTCTCCCTATCTAGGGAATAGTCGAGGTGGCTACTCCTATTCCCCTCAGTAGATCTATCCTAATCTTCTTCAGCTTCTCATCTTGAACATTCTCTTCTTTAATAGCCCCCCAATTCAACATCAATTGTATCGAAATGGCTAACTCTTGGAGCTCCCCCACACATCTGGACAAGGCATCAACCGTCTTGTTTTCTAGCCTTGGCCTATGGTGGATCTCGAAGTCATAACCCAATTGCTTGGACAACCACCTCTGATGCTCCTCGACCATCATCTTATGCTCTAGCAGGTGCTTCAAGCTCTTCTGGTTGGTCCTAATGATGAAATGTCGACCCAACAAGTGAGGCTGCCATTTTTGAATAGCTAGCACGATGGCCATCAACTTCTCTCATAGGCTAACTTCAGCCTAGCTCTTACTGTCAACACTTGGTTGAAGTAGGCTATGAGCTTGTGATTTTGCATGAGCGCTGCCCCCAATCCATAGCCTGATGCATTAGTCTCTACCATAAAAATCTGGCTGAAATATGGTAGGGCCAGGATCGGTATTATGGTCATTGCCTTCTTCAATCTCTCAAAGGCCTGGATAGCTGTTTCTCCTCACAAGAAGCTATCCTTATTCAACTGTTCTGTCAGTGGCTATGTTATGGTGCTGTATCCCCTCAGAAATCTCCTATAGTACCCAATCAACCCTAAGAAATCCCTTAGCCCTCTCAGATTCCTTGGTAGAGGCCATTTCAACATTTTCTCAATCTTGGCTTGATCGGCGACCACCCCCTTCTAAGATACCATATGCCCCAAGTACTCCATACTACTCTGTGCAAAACAACACTTCTTTAGGTTGGCCCTCAGTTGATGCTCTGGTAATACCTCAGACCACCTTCAAGTGCTCCAAATGCTCCTCATACAAGTTGCTGTACACCAGGATATCATCAAAGAACACTAGGATAAATTTCTGGAGATATGGTCAGAACACCTTGTTCATGAGGGAATGGAATGTAGCGGGGGCATTAGTGAGGTCAAACGACATCACCAAGAACTCATAGTGTCCCTCATGTGTCTTGAATGCTATCTTTGGGACATCCTCCTCTCTTATCCTGATCTGATGGTACCTAGACTTCAGGTTCATCTTCGTGAACAGCACTGCTCCACATAGCTCATTCCAACAACTTATCTATCACTGGAATAAGAAATTTTCCTGGCACAATCAACTTATTCAGGGTCCGGTTGTCTACACAATCTCTATCTTCCATCCTTCTTCTTGACCAGTAGAACTAGGCTAGAAAAAGGGCTCACGCTCTGCTTGATGATGCCTGCCTCCAACATCTCCCGGATCAGCTTCTCAATCTCATCCTTTTGGATTAGAGGGTAGCGGTAAGGCCTGACACTAATCGGTGACATCCCCTCCCCTAAAGTGATGGCTTGCTCCTACTCTCTCGGTGGTGGCAACTCCTGAGGTGGTTGAAAGACCTCACTGAACTGCTGTATAAGCGGCTGTATTGAAAGAGGGATGTCCCCATTTCCTCCCCTCTGACCTCTTCTAAGCTCTGCAGCTCCACCAAAAATCATCCTCCAACCTCCTGTATGGACCTTACCATGGTTTTGAGAGACACCATGACTTTGGAGAGCCCTGCATCTCATCTTATCACCACCCTTCTCCCATCCACCAGCAGTTCCATCATCAGTGTTCCTCAATTGACCTTGGTATCCCTCAAGGTCTACAGCTGTCTCATCCCTAGAATGACATCAGCGCTCCCTAACTTCAATGGGAGAAAGTCCTCCCTCACCTGGACTCCCTGTATGGTCAAAACCATCCCCTACACACTCCTCTATCTATCTTCGCCTTCCCAGTGCCCATCATCACCCCATAGCATCCTATGTCCACCAGTTTCATCCCCAATTGATCAACAACTTGATTGGAGATGAAGTTATGGGTAGCCCCACTATTTATCAACACCACAACCTCCATGTCTGCTATTTCTTCTCTTACTTTCATGGTATGATTCAGAGTGAATCCCACCACTGAGTTTAAGGAAACCTTTGCCATGTCTAAATGTAGCTTTTTCTCATCCTCCATCGATGCCTCACTCCCACCTCCTTCCTTAGCTTCCTCGTCATCACAGACGATGAGAAACTGAAGAGTTCAGTCCTTACACCTGTTCCCCGATGTATACCTTTCGTCACATTTGAAACATAACCCTTTTGCTCGACTATCCTGCATCTCCGCTTCTGTAAGGCGCTTGAAGTTGCCTCCAAGGTGAACTCCAGCGCCCTTCTCCTTCGGTGCTTCACTTTGAAATGACACTGTATGGGTCTTGCTGCCAGGGTCGAAGAGATACTCCTATAAGCCCCTCCCATGATTCTAGGTTTCTGCCTTTGACAGCCTTTAATATTTTATAGATCAGAGAAGGTGCTGACTCTTCCTTCTTCTGTGGCTGTTGTGGTTGGCGTGAAGCTTCCCAGAAGGACTTCCTTATTTTTCCTTTGGCGCTATTCCTTTTACCCATCGTAATGGTTTGAAACCATTATTGGTGGGGATATTTGCCTCCACCTGAGGCGATTGTTCCCGGATTGTGAAAGGTATCTCCTGGCCATTAGCTCGAAAGCGAGCACTATTTAATTTTTTTTTATTTCTCTCTATTTTTTATTTTAATCCAATCAACAATGATGTTGCTCCTGCTGGTTTTCTCCCTCCTATATTTTTCCTCCACCTTGTGAGCAAGCTCCATCATCTCTCTCAGCCCTCTAGGTCTTGGTACCCTAAGCTCTGTTCGTATGTCCTTCATAAGGCCTTTTATGAAATTCCCTTCCAACCCTTCCTCAGAAATTCCTCTCATTCTTTCCTATAGTAGCTCAAACTTCTCCCGATACTCCATAACTGTCCCCGCTTGAGTTAGGGCATAGAACTGTTCATAGAGGTCTCCTTCTCGAGTGGCTCAGAAATGTTTTAACATACAATCCTTAAATGCCCCCCATGAATAGATCGGATATCGAGCCTCCTTCCACTGAAACTAAGTTAGGGTTTTTCCCTCCAAATATAGCCTCGTTGCCATCAGTTTTTCCCTTTCCGTCAGCCCATTGATAGCAAAGTAACGCTCCACCCGGTACACCCAACCTCGAGCATCTTCTTCTTCAAAGATTGACATCTTTAGCTTCCTCGATCTCGCATCCATACCCCAATGATTTCTCCCTCTGTTAGTTCACCCCGTGTAGTGGTGGTGTGATTTCCTCCCTTTATCTCTTGGTTGATTTGGACCCCATGACGCCACCTAACCGTGGCCGGGTAGTCTCCCAAAGGATTCGGCCTACCTCGTCCTTGCTATGATTCCTTTAGAATACCTCGATCCGCCCACCAACGGATCCCCCCGTGGCGGTCTTTGATGGAAAACACTCTCCTCTTCATCATCATCCTCCGAAATCTCCTTCCCCTTTGGTTCAGCCCTCGGAACCGTCGGTGAGGCTTTTGACTGCATTTCGGTCAACTTCTTCATCATGTCTTCCATATTTTTGAAGCTGCTCTCTATGGATGAGAGCCTCCCTTCTATGCCAAAATATCTTTCCTCCACTCTGGCCTTGAGATTTCCCATCTTGCCTTCCAACAACTCCATTTTCTTCGCCGCTTTAGGTCCAAAAAAGCGCTCTGATACCAATTTGATAGGAAATGCTTCTAGGAATAGGAGAAAGCCTTAGCTGAAATTCAATTTCAGCCAGCCCAAAACTGTAAACAAGAAAGATCTATGTGAAATCTCACAAGAGAAACATTTTAATTGATGATAAGAAGAAGAAACAAACAAGATACAATGGATCTTCGATTGGAGAGGAAGATCGGCTCTCTCAAATCCTAGCCGCCCACTAGAGTCTTTTTCTCTTTTTAGGAAAATCCAATTCAGCAAAAACATCACATAACGCTAACCCAAAGGAAAAACCAACTATTTAAAGCATACAATAAAATGCAAAATGCCAAAACCACCCTCATAATTTCAAAATCTCTCTTTGCTGCCTCCCCCTCTCTTTGTATTATGTCGTGGACCCCCCCCCCCCCCCCCCCCCCCCCAAAAGGGGGGCGGGGATAGCTGCTGGGGCGGAACAGGCGGACCAGGCTTCCGCCTAGAATAGAACAGAGCTAGTCCCTTCTGGACCGGTCTATAAGAAACTTTTGCTTATGTTGTGAAAATGAATATAATATTCATTTTATTTTTTTTGCAAGCTAATTATGAATGTTCCATGCATCAGGATAATGTAAAGAATATTTTTTTACATGAGAATGTTGAAGAAGACAGTCTGAATCCATCATATGGATTTGATATATTTTTTTTCACTAAGTACATAGTGTTCAACTTAAAACAAGGCTTTGTATGGTCTTAAACAATCTTTGATAGCATGTTTTGGCAGATTCATAAAAGTTATGAATTAAGTTGGGTACAAACAAAGCCATGTAGATCATACTCTCTTCATAAAATACTCCATTGATAGTAAAATATCAATTCTCATTGTATATGTTGATAATATAAATGTTACATGTGATGAAAATATAAAAAATGAGTCTTCGGAAAAAACTTGTTGAAGAATTTGAGATCAAATCGTTGGGCAAACTCAAATACTCTTTGAGAATTTAAGTTCAATCAGAACAAGTAATATTCCTCTCTAAAAAAATTTAAAAATAGAAATAATTGATTGGAAACCTTGTGAAATCTCAGTTCAACAATGTTAAAAATTGGATACAAATGAAGAAGTAGACATGGGATAATAGCAAAGAATAGTTCGAAAAATGGTTGGTCTATCTCTCATTCGTCTGCACATCAAGTTTGCAGTGAGTCTAATCGATTGACGGGTAATTAACACAATAACACAAAGAGTCATCTTCAGGCTACTTATAGAATCCTCAATTACTTTAAATCAACTCCTAGTAAAATGATTCTTTATAAAAACATGATACTTTATAAATTAAATGGTATATTAATGTAGACTATACATGATCACCAATGGATAGAAGATCCACGATTGAATACTGTATATTTTTGGGAGAAAATTTGATAACATGGAGGAATGAGTAGCAACATACTATTTAAATATGAATTTAGATCCATTACCTAAGGAATTTTTACAAGCTTTTGTGGATAAAAATCATTTTGGAGGATTAAAAAATCAAACAGGAAATTGATGATGAAGATATTTTGGGACAATAAATTTGTCATCAGCAATCCTCGTAATCCAATACAACGTGATCGTACCAATCATGTGAAGGTGGATAAACATTTTATAATAGAGAAATTGGAAAGTGGGTTGATCTGCACTCCATTCGTGTCAACAGAAAATCAATTTATAAACATTCTCATAAAAAGAACTCTACAACCTCACGACCAAAAATATTATAGGCAAATTTGTAATGGTAGATTTATTCTATTCAGTTTGAGGGAGATTATAAAAGATTGTGGGGCTCAAATATCAATCAATCTTTATAGGAGTCTTTGAGTACACGAATTAAAGATTCTAACTGTTGGATCGATCCTCTTATGACCTCATGTGCCTCTTCCTATTCTAGTTGCCGGCCCGATTGGTGATTTTTTTTTAATAGCTTTGATCTATTTTCATTGTAAGCCTTTTGAAGATGTTTATAAACACTTCCATATTTTGTATAAATTCAAGCAATAAAATTAATATTTTTTTCCTGCTTTTCTACAACTTGCATGTTGTAAAACCTGCCAATACTGATTATCACATAACAATAAAAGGAAAATTTCCGTTGCTTTGTCTTTCTTTGAGAAGTAGCCTTGTAACTCGTATGCCTTCTAATATTTTCTTATCTAGCACCTTAACTAAGTATATGAAAGTAATCCTTCTATTTTGAGCTACTTCTATTCATCTCACGTTTTTAAATTTAAATGACGATGTCTTTTCAGCCTTTATTTCTTCTTGACTAGATTTATTTGTTTCCTTTATGCTACTTGCTATGATATGCATATTAATTTGAATAAAAAAGTTTTCTTTTGTTGGAAATATATATTTAATGATTATTTTGTCATATGCACGTTGACACAACTTTTGATGTTCCTTCTTTGCAGGATGCACGAAACTTTGGGTGGGAACTTAGTGATCGAATTGATTTCAACTGGAAAAAGCTTTTGCATAATAAGGTCAATATGTTCTATTTTCTGCATTTGAGCAATTATTACTATTTGCTTTACTACTTGTAGCGGGAAATGATATTCTGAGCTGATCATCTCATCCTTTAATGATTCAGAAAGGTTACTTCTTATGGCTTTATTGGTTAAACATGACATCTATACTCCATAGAAGGCTTCTGTGGAAATGATGGGAAACTCCTATCATATTTTGTCAAGATTAATCCTTTAGTCCTGACGTCTGTAAACTCATTATGTGTTCACTTCTTAGCCGCTTACAAAGTTATGATTGTACCCTATCTTTTATAACCTTTAACAGAACATATGCCTAACCTCTATCTAACAAGGCATCCTGATTGTTGACTAAAATATATATACATGAATGAAAAAAAAAAATGAAAATTAAATAAAAAATAAAAAATGGATGAAAGGGAAAATCGAAGAGCTGCATCTCTTCCGATGCTTTCTTTGGCCCCACTTCGCCAAACGATGCAATGCTTCGCTCAAATAATTGTCGTTCAGCAACCTAATCAATAAAAAGGGCAAATAACTGAAGAAGAGGCACTCACACTTTTAATTTCTCAAAATTCTGCTCTCTCCCCTTTGCCGTTCCAAGCAGCCCCCTCACCTCAAGCCTTTGCCTTCTTCTCCACCTTCAATTGAACCCCAAAACCCACACGAAGACCCAGTCGCCTTCGCCTTCGTCCCGATCGCGGCCCAATAGCCCTGTCCGATCGGCCCTAATACGCGAGCTTCGCCTGCATTTTATGCCTCAACCTAGGCCCTGCACATCGCAACTCCTCCAATGTGTCGCTCTGCCCTTTTTTCGAACACTAAAGTCTCCGCATTGCCTGACTCTTACAAACATGTAAGCCTCCTCTTTGTGATCTCTCCCAACCGAATACCCTAGCCTGTGGTCGACCTCCTGTTCTGCATGAAACCCCACTCAACTTGCCGATCTATTTGTGCACCTTACTCGTCCGATCCCCTGTGTTCCGTTTGAATAAACCTACTGCCTGTAATACTCAGATTGCTTTATTTCCACTCCACTTACGAAATTAAATCAATTGATTGTGTTCTGTAATATGTAGCATACATAAATCTAATTATTGTTATTCTCCAGATCCTCAAGTCCACTATGATTTCTTTTGAAATTTCGCTGGACTACAATCAATAATTTAAGTTTAATTTTTCTCAAATAAAATTAAAACTTAAGCAATTGGGAAGAAATTTATTCAAGACCTTGCGCCATCAATTTTAGACCTGGCCGGGACGCACCGTCGATCTTAGATCCTGCCGGGAGGGAATTCAAGTAAAGACCTTGCGCCGTTGGCCTTAGGTTCGGCCGAGATAGTTTCAAATTCAAGACCTCGGACGTCGACCTTAGGTCTGGCCAGGATGGTTTCAAAGCAAAAACCTCGAGCCATCAAGCTTAGGTCGCCGGGAAGAAATTAATGGCAAGTGCCGTCTAGACTTCTCTACGAGAGGAGGGGATGCCAGGAGGTTGCCGAAATAGCCTCAGAAATTATTCAATTAGAGAGCAATTAAAATTGAATTTTAATTGATTAATCAATTAATTAATTAAATTTAAATTAATTAATTAATAAAAATTAACTAATTGAAATAAAATTAATTAATGAAAATTAGTCAATTAATGAAAATTAGTTGATTAATTAAAGTTAATTAATAAAAATTAAGTTGGTTTATTAAAATCAAATAATTAATTAACATTACTTAATAGAAATTAATTAATTGATTAAAATTAATTAATTATAATTAAGTAATGAAAATCCATTAGTTAGTTAAAATTAATTAATTAAAGTTAATTAATTAATTGAAATTAATTAATCAAAAGTAATTGATCAGTTAAAATTAATTAATTGCAATTAATTACATAATTGAAATTAATCAATTAAAATTAATTAATTAATTGATATTAATAAAATTTATTGGTTGGTTAATTTAAATATTCGAGAGCGAATTTAAAATCCAGGAGCATTAAAAATCCTAGAGCAATTAAAATCATGAGCATTAAAAATTCGAGGGCAATAAAATTTTAATTTTAATTGGTTGATTAAAATAAAAATTTTAAATTAATTAAATTGATTAATTAATCAATTAATATGGAGAGAGCCACTTTGATAGGTACAAGTTTTCTATTTAAATAATATAAAAAAAGAAAGCATAAAGAGCAGTTTCCACTAGTCAACATGTACGACTCAAAATTGGAACTCTCAAACACTCTGCTTTCCAAACCCTGTACAAACAACTCTCAACTCAACTCAAGACTAGAACTCTAAAACTCTCTGCTCTCCAAACCCTGTATAGAACTCTCCAACTCACAAACACTTTACTCTCTAAACACTGCGAACCCTCTAAAACTCTGAATCAACATGAGCTTCTGCAACAAGCAAATAAAGTTCATTAGCATCGAAATTAAATTAATATTAAAATAAATACTAAAGCAGGAAAAAGAATAAGTGCTACGCTAAGCTACAGATATAAAGTAGAAGAGATAGAACAAGCTTCTGGTAAAGTAACTACTAGTACAATCTACGGCATTGAAAAGAAAAAGAGCAAAGTACTATAGTAAAAGCACCAGTGTTACACAACAACTGCTGACTAGTAAGTGTCGAGAGTAAATAACTGAAAACCACAGTCTAGTGTCAAACTAACAAACAACTGTTGTCCACTCAAGCAAACAAACAAAACTAGCGGGCATTTTAATCTAAAGGATTAGGTTGTAAAACCCACTTTTAGGTAATTTTCAAAGGGAAGCTGTAAGACCTACCCAAATAATTAAATCCTTGGGCAACCTTGCTATAGAGCTAATTTGTTAGACCCATCTTTGGGCAACTCATAAGTAGAGCCGTAAGTCCCACTCCAAATTAAAACTACAGGCAATTTTTAAGGGAGTCGTAAGATCTGTCAACCAAAACTAATGACAGTTTAGCTTATAGGGCTAGGTTGTAAGACCGGTTACCTGACAACTTCTAAGTGAAGTCGTAGGATTCACATTTTAGGAAAATTGCTTAATAAATTGTAATAACTCTAAAACACAAAAAATCAAATTCAAATTAATGGTAGCTTAGCCTATAGGACTAGGTTGTAAGACCCACTAGTGAGCTACTTCTAATAGAAGTCATAAGACCCGCTTTTCGGCTGCTTTCAATGAAAGCCGTAAGTTCCGACCCAAATTTAAACACCTTGGCTACTTCTAATAAAAGCCGTAAGACCCGTTTCAATTCAAACTTCTGAGTAACTTCTAAACGAAGTTATAAATCCCAAACTAAATTAACTTCTGGATATTCTAATAGATGTAAACCCCAAAATCTCAATAAAACTAAAATTTACATTTAACTATCTTAGTTTACTCGGGACCCCTGAGAGGAGGCAATTCATGACTGCTAATCATATTTCCTGGACATTATGGTCAATGATTGTTAGTGTTGGTAGATTGAAATTTACGGTATATCCGGGATGATGAAATCATGGGATCTTGGTCGGATTTACCTCCATTTCCCCCTCACATTTGTGACTAAAACACCTAAAAATTATGCATCCTTAATCGAAAGTTCTCTCTTATATGTTAAAAGGGGTAATTAATTATGAGTGCTTGCGCTCATGGGAAGTAAAAACCCAAATCTAACTAAACCCTGACATTACCCTCAGGGTAAATTTGGTTAACTACAATCTTAATTAAGGAAAATGGAATCCTATGTTTGCAAAGCGAGATTCATATCGGTGCGCCATTTTACTTGAGCCAACACTGATTCTCATTTCTGGCTAAGAAGAGGTTATGTGGCTGATATGACCTCATCATTGAATTGAAGTATTTCCATTGTGGTGTACGGGTTTTTCGTTTCTGCAAGAATACTATTTAGTTGTTTACAAGGATTACATATTATTCCATAAACCCATTTGTAGAAACAGATTGTGTGTAAACAGTGTCTGCTTCATTTTTAAGTGCCATGGAAGTTAATGTATTTGAAAGATCTAAATTTTTTTTTGGGAGGATTCAATCAGATAGCTCAGTGATTGCAGTCCTACAAACGATGGGAATTCTAGCTGCAATTGATCATACATACATCAGTAAGGGTCCGCCTACACCATCAGAGGTTAGCTAGACCAAGATGGAAGAAATTTCTAGCACCCAGCCTTTTACAATACATGGATTGGTTGCTTCAACATGGGTCAGCAGTAGCAGATGTGTGGCGACCTCAAAGCTGCACCAAAAGACTGACAATTCCAAGGGATAGAAACCGACTACATGATAGGATATCATAAAGCTGTTCTTTCAGTACTATTTGAATATTTGTCTAGTGTAACAAGATATGATCAAATCTTAGAATTTTTAAATATTTCTTTCTTAAGCTATCCCTTCCCCTCTTATAGTGAAGCATTGCATATTATTTTTAAGCCATTCTAGTTCCCATTTTATTGTATTTGTTACGATGACATTTTTCATCTAAATGCTTTTATATATTTATCTTTTCACACACTTTTTGGTTCGCATCTCCTAAGTTCACATTTTGCTCATTTGTGAGTCTGTTTGCTTGGACATTGAGGCGAGATAAATCACCTAATGAACTAGCGTTATCTTGTTCGTGTTTTTATTTTTTTGCATTCGTACTTAGGCGGTCCCGCCAGTTAAAAAATAGTGCCTATAAGTAGGGGAGTTCACATGTCATTTTTGTGTAATTTTGACTTCTAGTACCCATAGAAGAGATGATGAGCTTTTATTTGCATCTGTTGGTGAGGGCAAATTATTAGGTGCGGAGTCCGGACGGCGTCCAGAGGCAAATAAAAATGCACCACGTCACCCAAAAAGTGTATCGAGCTCGGTATCGAGCGCGGTACCGACCAGTACCGAGCGCGATACTTTTCGGTATCGTACTCGGTACCGAACGGAACCGGGTACCAACCTGTACCGAGCACGATACCGCTCGGTACCGCGCTCGGTACCAAGCGGAACCGGACGATTCTCCCGTCCAGTGTCTGCACAGAATAATCGCTCGTTGGTGAGCCATCAAAGTTCATAGTCTTTTTCATTACTTTACTTTTTTATGCTACTTTTTGGGCATCTTCAGGTTTTTTTTTAAATATTACAATTTTAATTTATCATTCGCTTATTATTTTATTTATTCTATTTCGTAAGCTTAAATATCATGCTTGAAATTTTTTTAATGAAAATTGACATTGCTTTTGCTCCTCACCCTGGCCCACACTCTCACTAGGGGGTAGTGAAAATAGGCCATGTTGCCATGCTACTAAAGGTGATTTAGGGGCAGCGTCTGGGGCATCTAGCCTAAAAATGTGATCCCACCACACCAACAATGGGTGCTTTATGGGCTTGTGCGAGTGCATTTTTGCTCATATTTGCATGGTCGTATTAGCTTAGATGTATAGTTGTATTTGTTGGTGCCAAAATTTATTTATTTTTTTAAATATGTGCATGTTGCACATTGATGGATGCCTATCAAATCTGTGTGTGCACTTGGTCTTGGGTAGATAAATTTTTGTATGTTTAATCTCTATCTCTCACGCACACGCACACATGTATCTTGAGAGTATGCATTCACATATATGAATAAATTTTCACGTACTGTATTCATATCCAATGGCTTGAAATCTTGATTTATTACCTATCATATCAAATCCTTCATTGTGTGGGATTTATTGGCTGCCTTTTTTTTTGTCAGTAGACCCAAGAAATTGTAAGACTAAATGGTGTATACAAGCGGTTATTATCCAATGCTGGAGTGACCATCTTTGAGGGAGAGGGCAAGGTTGTCAGTGCTAACAAAGTCGAGCTGATTCAACCAGATGGGTTAAAGAAACAGTATTCAACCAAACATATCTTGATTGCAACTGGGGGTCGAGCTCAGCGTGTTAATATACCCGGTCAGGTTTGTATGACAATTATTGCCTCGTTGTATTCTCTTACTTTCTGAATCACATAGCATCTTCTATTATGCTCTGCATCCCTGGATGATTCCCAACTCGTTAGTTGCAATCCTATTGTTAAAAACGTGCTTGGGACATCTTCTATGTTCCTAGTTTTCCATCCCATGTTTTTTTTGTCATTCTTGTTGCATTTCAGCATGATAGGATACATTGAATGGATAATTTTTTTACTTGATATTGCAATACGTATTTAAATTGTTCTAATAACATTGATGAAGTCCCTTGCATTTTCTGTTTCCTGTAGACCTGGGCTTTGATATGTGCATTTACTAAAAATAATCATGATTTGTATTGCCAACGAAAAGCAGGGAACTTCTGACAATAAGGGTGTAAAAGGAAACGAATAGAATCCTTATAAAGGATGGAATCTTTGGCAGGACCTAAGTTTTATAAAACATAAAAAATGCAAAATAATTTGATTTTTCTTATTTGTCTTATGATTATTAGGATGCTGTATTCTACGACATTGTTATGATATTATGGCTCAACTATTTATCTTCCTTAGACTCCTTCAGCATTATTTTAGTGAATATGCATCCATGCTGATGTGTGCTAGTCCTGGTTTGTGGCTCTTTTGACGTTCAAATTTAGGCAGATGTGAAAGTAGCTTTAATATAAATTGCATCGATTGGGCAACTCTTTCAGGGGCTAGGTGCAGGAATGCTTCATCTGCTCTAAAAATTGAAATAGTCTACTTGGAATTGGAGGCTGCATTTTAAGCTAATGTAAATCTCTTCATTTTGAGTATTATGACACTTCTTTTCTATTGGTGAATATTCTGAATGATAATCTTATCTGCCATGTTGGTGATTTCCTACTCTGAAGAATGAAAATTGCATTTTGTTAATGTTCTGTTTAATTGGTGAAGATATTTTTAGCAAGCATTCTGATGAGGAAGAAGTTGCATTTATTATCATCATTTTTAACTTTTTTGACGCATGCATGAAGAAGTTTATTGTCAGTATGGTGTCAATAACATCTGTCCTCTTGTTTCTACTTTGTCTTTATATTTATTTGTACCTTTTTTTGGGGAAAAAAAAAAAAAACTTTGTAGGAGTTGGCGATCACCTCAGATGAGGCATTGAGCTTGGATGAGCAACCCAAACATGCTGTGGTACTTGGGGCAGGGTATGATGCAATATTTTAAGTATTTTTCAAATTACCTTAAATAAGCTTTCACATGGTTTCCAACATATTGTATTTTCTTCAATCTTATGTAACTCAGGTACATCGCTGTAGAATTTGCTTCAATCTGGCGTGGGATGGGTGCTGAAGTTGACTTGGTCTATAGGAAGGAGCTTCCATTAAGGTCTTTGAATTTATTATCTCTTGCTGTTTACACCTGTTGATGGAATTAAAAATAGAAATAAATTTTTTTGGAAAATAACCGAACAGACACATCGCTTCAGCTCAATTAATATAAAAAATAAAAATAAAAAGAAGAGGAGAAAGGGAAAATCGGAATCAGCCGAGCAGATGTGTTGTTCTGGGAAGCAACGTATTCCTTCAATAATTCAGTCAATAAAAAGGGCAGAGAAATTGAACAGAGTAGACTTACACTCTCTGTTATGTTTCCTGTTCTTCTTCTAAACCCGTGCGCTTTAGATGCTCCTCCATGTCCGATCTCGAGCCTAGCATCACCCCACGCAAGCACACTTCGACTACACCAGTCCGACCGAACCCTTACGTGTGTCCGCACCCAACCTGCACCAACCAACTGCCGCGTGTCCAAAGCCTGTATGCAATAGCCCACACCGTCGCACTGATCGCTTCACGCTCAAGCCCCAACCGTCATTCGGCCCTGCTCGCTATGTGCAATCTCCCGCGTGCTTTCGACCCTGCCCATACGCGAGTCCACGTCTGTTCCGAGCAAGGCTTCCGCCTCCTTCGGCTTCGCCCCCACGAGCACTCAATCCGGTCCTCTTCTCCGGCTTCTAACTCCGCAAACGATCTGATCCTCCGATATGGTAGCCCAGGCTCGTTCTGCCTATATCCGTCTACTTTGCGTAAGCACTGTGCAACCGTTGTCTCTACTGCTTGTGCATTCAAAGTGAAATATATCTGCTTCTGTTCTCCTCTCGAGTGCACTCAAGTAAAATATAATTCAAACCACCAGATATTACTTTGTGCGCGAAAAACCAAGGCAACCGACTGCAATGGTTTAATTAATTAAAATTAACTACCATATAATTAAATGGAGTTTAATTTAAACAATAAATAGACGGGCAATTCCAAGAGTTGCGCCGTCGATCTTTTATCCGGGTAGGAAAGTTCAAAATCCAAGACCTGCGCTATTGATCTTTGATCCAAGCAGTGAAATTTCTAATCCGAAGACCCTATGCCGTCGATCTTTGATCCGGGTATGATAGTTTTTATTTCGAAGACCCCGCGCCGTTGCTCTTTAATCCGGGCAGGTAGAAACCATGGCAAGGGCCGTCCCGACCTCCCTCGCGGGAAGGAGATATCGGGAGATTACCGAAATTGCCCTGGAAGGTTGTCGAATTTTCAGGAGCTATTGGAGAGTAATTTTTGAGAAGTTTTAAATAATTAATTCAATTAATACATTTAAGAATCAATTAATTTATTTAATTTATTTAAAAATAATTAATTTAACCATTAGAAAATAACTCATTTCATTTAATTAATTAAATAACGAATTTTAAAATAAAATTCAAATTAATTCATTTAAACACTCATTTAATTAATTGATTAAATTCAAATCAAAATTAAATACTTTAATTCATTAAAATAAGATTAAAATTTATTTAATTCAGAATTGACATTAAAATTAAATTAAATTGACTGAATAAATAACTTTAAAATAACCAATTTCTTTAATTAATTTAAGAATGAACTAATTAAAATATGTAATTAAAATTTATTAATCAATTTAAAAATAACTTTGAATTTTTATTACATTGAGCAATTTAATAATATATTTAATTCAAGAATAAATTAAAAATCTAATTATTTAATTAATTATAAAATTTGTAACTTCATTTAATTCTTTTAATCAATTTAAAATTCATTTAATAAATTAATTGACCAATTTAAAATTCATTTAATTGATTGAATAAATAATATAAATCAGATAAAATACAATAAAAGAAAATAATATTCATGCTAATCATCCTAAAAGAACTCACACCAACTAAACATCCAAATTCCTAAAACTAAAACTCAGAAAACTAAAAAACACCAAATATTAAATGCAAAACTCACAAAAATCTTAAACAAAAAATCTCCAAAAATTCTCCAAATGCTCATGGGCAAGCTATGAAGGAGCACGAATTTCTGTAAACTTGTAAACAAAACTCATTAGTACTGAAATTAAACTACTAAAGCAAGAAAATGCAAAGTTCTGAAAACTAAATTGCTAAAGTAAGAAAAGAAAAAGTACTAAACTACTAAAAGAAAAGTAGGTACTAAAAGAAAAAAAGCAGGGTACTGTAGCAAAAACAATAGTGTTAAGCTAGAGTTGCTAGTAAACAACTGAAAATCAAGGTCTAGTGTCAAGCTAGCAAATAAATTGCAAACTAAAATACTTGCTATCTAATCTACCCTAAACTAAAACATTTAGGCTACTTCCAAAGGGAGGCAGTAGGTCCTATAAACCTACAGGCTGCCTTACTATAGGGCTAGGTTCTAAGACCAACCATTAGGCCACTTCTAAATGCAGAAGTCGTAAGACCTACACAAATAACCAGACAACCTTCAATGGAAATCGTAAGACTTATTTTTTAGGAAACTTCTAAATGAAACATCAAACCCTCAACCAAAACAAAACGGGTAGCTTAGCCTATAGAGAACTAGGTTGTAAGACCAAACAACAGACAACTTCTAAGTGAAGCAGTAAGACCCACACTTTAGGGAAATTTCTAAGTGAAGTACAATAACCCTAAACTCAAACAAACGGACTACTTTCTAAGGGAAGTCGTAAGACCTATCAAAACTAAACTAAACGGGCAGCTTAGCCTAGAGGGCTAGGTTGTAAGACCCATGAACGAGCAACTTCTAAGTGAAATCATAAGACCCATATGTTAGGGAAACTTCTAAATAAAGTGCAACAATCCTAAAATTCAAATAAAACTTAGAAGCAACTTCCAAAGGTTAGCTGTAAGACCTACCCAAATAATCAAAACAAATCAGACAGCTTAGCCTATAGGGCTAGGTTGTAAGACTTACCATCAGACTACAGAAGCCGTATGACCTATCAAAATAGCTAGGCATCTTCCAAGAGAAGTTGTAAGACCTGATATTTGAAAAACCTTTACAAGAAATGAGGAACCTTCAACTAGACCATTAGACTACTTCTAAATATAGAAGCCGTGAGACCTATCAAAATAGACAGACATCGTCCAATGGAAGTTGTAAGACCTGCGATTTGGGAAAACTTCTGCAAGAAGTGGCAAGCAAACTAAACATACGGGCAACTTTCAATGAAAGCCGTAAGACCCATTTCTAAAATCTTCAGGCAACTTCCAATGGAAGCTTGATGACCCATTATAAATTAAACCTCCGGGTTACTTCCAATGGAAGTCGTAAGCCCCGAACCAATTCAAACAAATGGGTAATTTCTATATGAAGTCATAAATTCTAAACTAAATCAATTACTAGGTATTTTATTAAATGTAAACTCAAAACTTTCATAAAATTACAACTCACTCATAATCACTTCAGTTTACTCGGGATTCTTGAGAGGAATAAATCCATGACTGCTAATCAGATTTCCTGAACATTATGATCAACGATCGCTAGTGTTGGTAGACTAAAACCAACGGTATACCCAGGACAACGAAACTATAGGATCTTGTTCGGGTTTACCTCCATTTTCCCTTGCAATTGAGGCTAAAAATACCTAAAATTATTCATCCTTAATCGAAAGTTCTCTCTTACGTGTTAAGAGGGGTAATTAACTATGCGTGTTTGCGCTCATTGGAAGTAAGGACCCATATCTAACTAAACCCTGACACTACCCTCAAGGGAAATCTGATTAATTACATTCTAATATAAGGGGAATGGAATCCTATATATGCAAAGCGGAATTTATGCCGACACGCCATTTTTCTTGACCAAACAACATCACATGTACACACCTTTTTTGGCATGGTGGATAGACCTAGCATTTCTTGATTTCCCCCTATACTTGAGGGATGTTAGAAGGCTGTCGAAATTCTTCCAAAATTTTGATTGATAAGATTAACATGGATGTAAGAGTAATAAAAAATAAAAATGAACTAAATATAAAATTATAAAAATCAAAAGAATGAGAACAAAGTTGCAAATATGGAATCAGAATAATAAAAGAACTAGACACAATAACTTAATAAAGAACTCGCTTAAGGATAAGTGCAAAACTTACTCCAACAAGACACTATGGACTCCCAAAATTAACCAAGTTACCCTTCCTATTTATAGGAGGAAGAATGATTTCCCATGGAGCCCATCACACGAAAATACAATCACATATGGACGAAAATTATGATAGCTTAGAATGCACAAAAGATTCCAACTCACGAAAATCATAACGGGATCCACAACACAAAAACACAATTGGATAGAATGTGATCCTTAGAAGCTTAAAAATAAAATATTGCGCGCTTCCTATCTAGATATTTTCAAATCATGCGCATGCATCGCGAGACAATTTCAATACTTATTAAAATGCTTTACGAAACATGCAAATGGGTAATGTTAATGCCTAAAAAACATGCAAATGTGACGTGCATATACACTTGTTTTTAAGTGCATCATATAAATGCATAAAAAACATGCAAAGACAATGTGCAAAGACACTGAATGCGTGCGCACCATTCAAGAGTTAAATCTAACTTGCTAAAGTCAAATTGTCTGCATGTGGTCCGACAAAGTTTATGTGCCTGTATTTGAAGTTTCAGAATGTTGTGCAGATCATAAATAAGGATAAATTAAATTTCCTCCACTCCAAGATGCGTTCAAATGTTTTTTTAAAAGATTAGCAATTATTTAAAATTTCAATCTTATTCTTAAAATTCAACTCAAATTTGTCAAATGTGCACACTCTCGAGTGGGCTGCTCCTCTTTTATGGTAGAGTTGTTAGTACCACTTTACTATCTATTTCTCCTCACACAAATTGGAGTTGATGAGACTAATACCTCTCTGATCATTGTGGTAATTGTATATTATAATCGACGGGGCCTATTTTTTAAAAATCAAACTCTTAATTTGAATTAAAAATTCTTCAAACATTTTTACCCTGATGATGGTCATATTGAAGACATTTCTCAACGCGAGGGGTCTATTTTTCAAAGATTAAACTTTTCAAATTGCAAATCCAAATGTTAAGCAGTCAACTCTGTGATGGCCATGTTAGCTAAAAATCTCAATTGGAGGGTATTTTATTTTCAAAAAATACTCCTAAACTCCAAAAGTAAATTAATTATGGCTTAAAATGCCAATGAAAATATAAAATAAAAAAGTATAAAATACAATCAAGCCTTTATCCCACCATATGGGGTTGGCTACATGAATTTTTTTTCTTGATTATGTTCTGTTAAGAGTCTGATTCTTATTTATATCTAATAAAAAATGTCATTTCTAATACTTTCTCATCAAGTCTATTTAGGTCTACCTTTACCTTTGTTAACATAGGCCAAACCTTTACCTTTTATGTGACTGTTAAATCTCAGCCTTTCGTCTGAAGACCGATCCCACGATCATGAACAGTGATCCGTGGGAAGCCCGCCTGGATCACGTTAAATACTTTCCATAACTAGACTTTTGAGTTAGGAAAGATTTTATTCAACAATTATTTTGTAATTATTTATTTCTTCATTAGAACTTGTATAGATCTATAAATAGGGAGCATATTGTATAATAAAGTATGCTTTTCCTCTCTCAAACTTCCTGATTTTAACATGGTATCAGAGCCACGAAGGAAGTCCAGTGAGAAGAAGGAAGCTGGAGACTAGTGGGATGAAGCCTTACCAGACGAAGGTCGAAGTTGAAACCTAGATCTCACGGCACGAAGCCTTGCCGACGGAAGCTTCACCGAAGGAAGAAGAAGCCGCGACCTTGAAGAACCTTGCGACTGACAAAGAAGTGGAGCATAGTCGAACAGCCACAAGGAGCCAAGGAAGCATCGCATGCCTACCGATCCAACAGGAAGGGAAAGTCGTCGAAGGAGCGCAGTCGAACAGCCACGAAGGAGACAAAGGAACCGAAGAAGCGTCGTACCTACCGATCCGACAAGAAGGGAAAGTCGACGAAGAAGCGAAGCCGCCTCTGAAGACACCAGCTCGAGCTCCCTGCGTACGTGCCCTAGTTACCCAAACTTAGTCTTTTAAAGACTCGGCTGGGCCCAGTTAATTTAACCGGGAAGATTTCTTCTCAAAAAAAAAAAAAAGACCCTTTCAACCTTTATTGTTGAGTAGGAAAAATTTTTTGGAAGCCTTCATTGCTACCCAAAGTTATACAGATAGTCTTAATCACTATCATAATGTCAGAAATCAATTCCTCCCAGAGCATTGACCAAACTGAGGAGTTGCTGGTGCACCAAGGATGAGGTGACCTCCAAAGCATGCAATCTTCCTATCGTTTAAATGGGAAGAACTACCTAAAGTGGTCTCAATTTGTGAAGACCTACTTGAAGGGGAAAGGGAAAATATTCCACCTCCTTGGAGGAGGACCAAAAGAGGGGGATCCTAAATTTGGGGCATGGGATGAAGCAAACTCCATGATTATGTCATGGTTATGGAATTCCATGACTCTAGAAATCAGCGATACATTTATGTTCCTTTCCGTTGCAAAGGATATATGGGATGCTGCCAGACAAACCTTCCCCAAAGCTCGTGATGTGGCTCAAATCTTTGAAATAAAAGTCAAAGTTGGAAGTACAAAGCAAGGGAGTAAGACCGTGACGGAGTATGCCACCCTTATGCAAAATCTATGGCAAGAACTTGATCACTACAGATGCATAGAAACCAGATGTTCGGAAGATGCTGTGATCCTAAAGAATTTTATTGAAAAAGATAGAGTTTATGATTTCCTTGTAGGACTAAATGTAGAATTTGACCAGGTTAGAGTCCAGATCCTTGACAAAGAGGAGACGCCATCACTCAATGAAACCATTTCTATCATCCGCGCAGAAGAAAGCCGACGAGGAGTGATGTTAGAACCAAAGGTCGTTGAAAGCTCAGTAATGGTGATGAACAAAGAGTCGTCATGGAAGGAAAATGGTAAAGATTCTTCAAAATTCACAGACAAGGACTTACTTTGGTGCAGTTATTGCAAGAAGTCAAGACATACAAAGGAAACGTGCTGGAAAATACATGAAAAACCTCCCAGCAAGGAGTGGAATAAAAAAGGTGAAACAAGGAGCACATCGCATGCCAACAACACTACAAGTCAGCCCACCCCAGAAGCACAGTCCAGCCTTGGAGAATTCAATAAAGAAGATATTGATAAACTGAAACGACTCTTGGTATCTCTTGAAAAACCAAATGCATCTTCTTCACTTGCACTCTCAGGTAAGATTTCAATTTTTATCAGTTTAAGTGCTTTTAGAAATCATTTAAAGGAATTATAGATCATTGATTCAGGAGCCACATATCACATGACCCACTCATCTACCCATTTCATCAACTATACTCCTTGCCCAAACAACAAGAAAATCATCACTGCTGATGGTTCTCTCACCACGGTAGTAGGCCAAGGAGACGTAACATTATCTCCCTCACTCACCCTAAAAAATGTGGTCTACGTACCTCAATTATCCACAAACCTAATATCAATACAAAAACTTACAAATGATTATAATTATCAAGCCTTATTTAACCCTACGTATTGCTTATTTCAGGACTAGAGATGGGCAAGAAGATTGGACTTGCTAAGGAGAAAGCAGGACTGTACTACCTGGAAGAACCAAACCAATCTAAAAATAGCTGCTCTATGTTATCCTTAGTTGATAAGAATTCTACTATTTGGCTTCAACATTATAGGTTAGGACACCCATCTTTTGATGTCCTAAGACATGTATCCACAACTTTTTCAGAAATTAGAAAATAAAAATTTTCATTGTGAAACCTGTGAGGTGACTAAACATAAAAGAACCTCTTTCCCAAATAAAAGTGAGAGATATGACACTCTTTTCTACCTTATTCATAGTGATATATGGGGACCCTCAAAAATCCCCAATATCTCTGGGGCACGCTGATTTGTGTCATTCATTGATGATTGCACTAGAGTCTCTTGGATCTATTTTCTTAAAAATAAATCTGATGTCAGCACCATTCTTCCCATCTTTCATACCATGATAAAAAACCGATTCGGGGTAAAAATAAGAAGATTTCGCTCCGATAATACTAAAGATTATTTCAACCAAACACTTTCCTCCTACTTCTAGAGTGAAGGGATCATCCATGAGTCCTCCTGTGTTCACACCCCACAATAAAATGCGGTTGCAGAGAAAAAAAATGGTCACCTTCTAGCCTCCACCCGATCTTTCCTATTTCACTACAATACACCCAAATCTTATTGGGGGGAAGCCCTCATAACTGCGACTTATCTCGTAAATCGACTACCTTCCACAACCCTAGGGTTCAAAACTCCAATGAAGATTTTGTCCTCTTTTTACCCCGAGTTTCGAACCCATCATAATCTTACACCCAAAATCTTTGGATGCACTGCCTAAGTTCATATTCACAGCCAGGATAGAGGAAAACTGGATCCAAGAGCACTCAAATGCATCTTTGTTGGCTATTCAACTACTCAAAAAGGTTATAAATGTTATCATCCACCCATAAGAAAAATCCTTGTCTCAGTTGATGTTACCTTTGATGAGCGAAATTCCTATTTTTCAAAATCTCATCTTCAGTGGGAGACTGTACTTGAGGAAGATGAGGAAAATGAACTAGCACCTCTTGACCTTCCTCCACCACCTCAAATCAATCCACCTGAAACTCAGGATAGGGAAATAAATGACAAAGCTGTTATTAGATTTGGGAAGGTTTACTCCAGGCGTACAAGCTCAAGTTGTGCTCCAAAGCAGATCCAAGAATCTGAACCATCTCCTGAAAATAAGATAAGCTCACCATCTCCCTTATACCCTATAAACAACTCTATATCCTTCAACAACTTCTCATCCTCACACAAAAATTTTCTGACTACATTAGAAGATATCCATATTCCTAAGGATATTTCTGAGGCCTTATCTGATAAAAATTGGAAAAATGCCATGAAAGATGAAATGCATGCCCTAGAGAAGAACAATACATGGGAGATTGTCAATCTACCGATAGAGAAAAAATCGGTCGGGTGCAAATGGGTGTTCTTAGTAAAATACAAAGCTGATGGCACACTAGAGAGATATAAGGCAAGACTGGTAGCAATAGGGTACACTTAAACATATGGCATTAACTACCAAGAAATTTTTGCGCCTGTAGCCAAGATGAATACTGTCAGAATACTACTCTCACTAGCAGCCAAGTATAACTGGCATCTGGAATAATTGGATGTGAAAAATGCATTCCTGCACGGGGATCTGGAAGAAGAGATATTTATGGAAATACCACTAGGGTTTAAGAAAAAATCTGAAGGAAACAGGGTGTGCAAACTAAAAAAGGCTCTATATGGGCTCAAACAATCACCAAGGGCTTGGTTCTGAAGATTCTCTAAATTCATACTCCTTAATAGGTATCGACAGAGTCAAGGGGATCATACATTATTCTTTAAACACCTAGACTCAGGGGGAGTCACAGTATTATTAGTATATGTTTATATTATCTTGACTGGAAATAACGAAGAGGAGAAAGTTAGTTTAAGGAAAAGTCCTACTAAGGAATTTGACATCAAAGAATTTGGTAGACTGAAATACTTTCTCGGAATTGAAGTAGCCCACTCCAGCAAAGGAATCTTCATTGCACAACAGAAGTACATTAAAGATCTTTTGAAAGAAACAGGTAAACTAGCTTGTAAACTAGCACCGACACTAGTAGAACCTAATCTTAAACTGGGGAAAGCTAGAGAAGATCCAGATGTAGATAAAGGGGCCTACCGGAGACTTGTAGAGAAATTGATCTATCTTTCCCACACTAGACCAGATATAGCATTTGCTGTAAGTATGATCAGTCAGTTTATGCAGAACCCAAAGCAGATTCACATGCAAGCGGTCGACAGGATATTGCACTACCTTAAAGAAAACCCAGGAAAAGGGATTCTCTTTAGGAGAGATCGCGGAATAACCCTAGAAGTATACACGGATGCTGACTATGCAGGATCACTTGTTGACAGAAGATCTACCTCTGGATATTGCACATTTCTTGGAGGTAACCTAGTGTTGGAGAATTTTTTTGTCCTCTAACGGATTGCATTTTTTATGATTGAGTACGGCATAAGAATGATGATATATTACCCCAAAGGGTAAAAATATCGTTTCTTTATGGCCTCAATGATAAAATCTACAATTCAACAGAGATTCCCCCATTCAATCTTTGGTTGAACGGGGTTTATTTATTCTGGGGTACAGATGCCCCATAGGGGCAAGCCCCTATGGTTAATTACATCTCAAGTTTTGATGCTTGTGAAAACTTTTGATTAAACTAGTGGTTTTCTTGTTTTTGAGAGTCATTTAGATATTGATTGAAGTTTGATTTTTTTAAAATCCATGAAAGTCTTATTTAAAGGATTTTTTGGTCCTTTAGGAGTTTCAAGGAGGAAGTGATCAACTTGAAAATTAAATTTCTTAGAATGAGTGCCAAAGGGAAGGAGTGTAGGAGTATTTGATTATGAGGAAAACTTAGAGGTACTCTGACTATTTTAAATTGGGCCTTACATTTTAGAAGTCTAATTTTTGTTTAAGTTGACATTTTTCATTAGAAGGTTGGGGCTTACATTCCAACAACACTTGTTGGAGGAATTGCCCAGAAGGTGAGGGTTTATATAGTGATTGGAATCGACTATTGCCTCAGACCCTAAAGCTAAGTTGAGGCCTACCGAGAGGTAGCTCCTCGAACCTAAGTCTAGCGAATGCAGAAGGACTTACAAATTGTACCTCACAAGAGGTACAACCAGCCCGACCTCTGGATTTATTATCCTGCCTGGAAAGGACTACCAGCTAGACTCCTCCTAATCGCTTTTAAAACCATGCTTTCTGGTCTCAATGCATATTAAGAGTGGTGGGCAATTATTATTTAGGAAATATGGCTTACAACTTGGCTTTGAGGCCAAGATGCCTAGCTATGCAGGTTCTGCAGAATGCTGACTCACAGATGCAGATTTTTTTGTTATCTAATCCTTAAGTGAGGGTTTCTACATATGACTCTTTTGGGCTATGCATGATCAATTTAAATTTTGAAAATTTGGCTCTTTGAAAGAGAGCCATGCAATTTTCTTTGTTAGAAAAAGTGTGGAGCCTAAATTGATTTTTTTTTTAGTTATTTCAATTTCTTAAAAGGTAGAAATCTTAATTTTATCCTAAGAGCCTACCGTATCAGAGTCCAGTCCACTCCCAAACAAATAGTAGAAGAAACCTAGGAAAATCATGCTGTTCTAATGCGCACACAGTAAACAAATAACACATGTATGTATATAAATCAAGTACAGGAAATGTAGATAGAGTCCCAATTATTACAAACAGTTTTGATAGCTGAGTTGCCTGCCATTATACAACCCAGTTAATTTTTACAGACTCTACTTGTGGGGTTTTCAAGCTTTATCTTCTAGGTGGATCTTTGGGCTTCACCTCCAGGGAGTACATCCTTCTTGATCCACCCCTCCTTTGATTCAAACCCCATAAGTTTTACATCCTAATCTAATCAAATAAATGATAGAAAATGTAAAAGACTCAAGTCTGCAAAACAGAGTTAGCAAGCAGTTTATATAATAACATCACAAGAAAGCATATATATATTCATATGCTAACCACTTAAGGGCAAGTGCCCACACACAGATAATCCAAAGGCAATCACACCACAACATCAACTACATGCGCACACAAAGAAAAATCCTAGTCCTAGCATGTCTAAGGGGCTGTGTACCTAAGTGTGTGAGGGGCTTGTGTGGTATGTCACACTAGGGGTATTCCACTTAAAGTTTGGATCTAAGGGAAGTGTATCCAACACTAATTTTGAGCTAGTGTTAGAGAGTTCCCCCTAGCTTTTGGAGTTAAGAGGAGAAAAGAAGATGCTTCTTTTAGCTTTGAGGCTAAAGAAGAGGGGGAGAAGATATCCAACACCTAGCTTTTGAGCCAAGTGTTGGAAGATCTTCCTTAGCTTTTGGAGTTAGGGAGAGAGGGTTCTCTTTAACTTTTGAAACTAAAGAGAGAAAAATCCTCTACAACTTGGAGGTTGGAGAAGAAAGATGGGTCACCAATTGATTTTGACTCAATAAGTGAGTAAGATTTGCAATTTTGAGATTACAAATCAAGAGGAGCTATCATTGAATTTTATGTTCAATGATGGGCATTTAGTTTGCTAAATTTAGGTAAAGCAAATATGAAAGAATGATGTGTAGGTTTGGGCTACACATCAAGGGTTCCTTGGACTTTTGAGATCCAAAGAAAGGAACTCATTCACCTAATTTGGATAGGAGGATGAAAGAAAGCTAGGATTGACTCCTTTGCTTGACACTGAATCATTTGTTGAATTTTGGTTCAACAAATGAATGATTTGGGTGAACTACTTGTTGATTTTGATTCAACAAATAAGTGATTTTCATAGGTTTAATTCATTCAACATGGGTTGAATGAATGAGAGTTTTCATACAACTTTTGGGTTGTAGAAAGAGGGGAATTTCTCTACAATTTTATTTTGTAGAGAAGATAGGAGAAAATGCAACTTAGGAGTTGCAAAATGAAAGGATCTTTGAACATTTTGATGTTCAAAAGAGATCTACACTCTCCTAATTCGGGTTTAGGAGAATGACGAAATTTCCTACAACTTTTGAGTTGTAGGAAGAAGGCTCTCTCTACAATTTTGGATTGTGGAAAAGAGAGGAGAAAATGCAACTTGTGAGTTGCAAATTCATGGATGGCCTTTGAGTATCGGATGTTCAAAGGGAGGAGATCATCTACCCAACTTGTATTGGGTAAATAGGAGAAGGTGATATGCAGATTTGGACTACAAGCCACCACGGATTCTCTTTGAACTTTTGAATGTTCAAAGAGGGGAAATCATTCTTCCGAACTAGGTTGGAAAGATGAAATATAGATATTTTCTACAATCTTTGAATTGCGGAAAGATGAAGTTCTCTACAATTTTGATTTGTAGAGAAGAAGAGAGAAGATGCAATGCATGGATTGCAAATTCATGGATGCTCCTCGAACATTTAATGTTCTAAGGGAGAGAAACACTCTACTAACTTTGGGCTTAGGAGAATGGGAGGAAACCTGTAGCTTTTGAGCTAAGGTAAGGAATCTTCTAAGGCTTTTGGAGTCATAGAAGTAAGATATGACTTGTAATTTTGGGTCGCAAGTCATGGGGCAATTGTTGAACTATGTGTTCAATAATGCAAGATGAGTTGCCTAACTTGATAAGGCAAACAAGAAAGGATGTCATGTAGACATAGACTTTAAGTCATGATGAATTCTCTTTGAACTTTTAGATGCTCAAGGAAGAAAGTTTCATTCTTCCAACTTGAGTTGGGGGGATGAAAGGAGGAAAACGCAACTTAAAGGTTGCAAATAGATGGGCCTCTTTGAATGCTTTGGTATTCAATGAGAGTTGATGATCCACTCCATTTACATTGGGCAAATATAAGGAGATGACATGTAGATTTGTACTACACGTTATAAGAGTTCTTTGGACTTTTAGGAGTCCAAAGAAGAGGGATTATTTGTTGGTTTTAACTCAACAAATAAGTGATTTGATAAATTCCCTACAACTTTGGGGTTGAGGAAAGGAGATGTAACTTGAGAGTTACAAAATTTCATGAATGTTTCTTTGAATATTTGATATTCATAGAGAAAGGGTCATTCATTTAGTTTGAGAGAATGTGAAGAGTAGCATGATTGGAATCCCGTGCTTAGCTACAACTCTCATGAGCTTCTTGAATGTCACTTGAAAACTTTCATGTAAGTTTAGAGAAGCAACAAGCAAGGAGGTGGAGGATTTTCCATAGCTTTTGGGCTAAGGAAAGTTGAAGAATTTCCTATAATATTGACTCATAGGAAAGGAGGGTAAAATGCAACTTAGAGGTTGCAAATTAAAAGAGTTTCTTTGAACATTTGGTGTTCAAAGAAGAGGACATACACTCACTTAATTTAGGCTAAGTGAATGGAGGGAAGAGATGTGCAACATGGAGGTTGCAATCTCAAAGAGAGGGACAAGCATTCACTTAATTTGGGTTGAGTGAATGGGGGAAGGTTAGGATTTGGCTCTTCAGGCTTTGCTTGTGTCCTTTTGAGCCCCTTTAGAGGTCATTGGAGAACCTCTATATGGGCTTTGAAGGCCATCAACAAAGACATGATTGTGGATTTTAAGCCTCATAAAAGGGAATGAAGAGAAAGCTTAGAATTTGGTTCTAAGCCTTTTCAAAGTTTGCAATATGATGTATTAGGATTTTTTGGAGAAATCCCATAATACAAAACATGAACATTTGCTTAATTTAGACTATGGAAATAAAGAAGGCTAAGATTTGGCTCCCAAGTCCAAAAGAAATATTCATTTGTTAACCTTGTGTTCAAACAAATGAAAAGAAAGAACTTAAGATTTTGTTCTAAGTTCAAGAGTACTCTTTGAACATATGACCTTCAAAGAAGGGTAGTCATTTACTTCGTTTAGACTAAGTAAATGGAGAAGACTAGGACTTGGGTCTTATGTCTAAGAGGAGATTTCACGTGTTGGTTTTGTGTCCAAACAAATGGAAGTGAAAGAACCTAAAATTGAGTTATAGGTTCAATATCCTTATGCAATGATGTTTGTTGGAGTGTTGGAACTTTAAATTATCATGCAAAAGGGGAAGGAAGAATGATTGTCTGTTGATTTTGAGTTTCCAACAAACAAGAGTAGGAAGAACTTGGGATTTGGTTCCAAGTTCAAAAATCTATGCAATAATGTGCTTGAAACTTTTGGATGTTTCACACAACATGCATAAAGAGGACATTTGTTGGTTTTTTTTTTTATTCCAACAGAAATGAGATGGGTAGCTTAGAGTTTGGCTCCAAGCTTCAACAACTCATGTATAAGATATTTAGAGTCTTGTGGAGGCTTCAAATATCATATATGAGGAAAATATTTATTGGTTTGATATCCCGACAAACAAAATAGAAGAGCTTGAAACCTGGTCCCAAACTCAAATGACTCATACAATGATCTTACTTGGAGTCTTGAGAAATTCCAAATAATCATGCATGAGAGGGGTGGTATGTTCATTCGCTCTTTGTGTTATTAGCAAATGAAAGGGAGGCTTAGGATTTGTTCCTAAAGTCTTGATGATTTAAAGTAATGAAACATTTGGAGCTTGGAGAGGCTCCAAAATACCACCCATGAAAGAAGTGGGGAATTCATTTGTCAACTTTTGTGTCTCAACAAATGAACGATAAAGTTTAGAACTTGTTTCTAAACTTGGGTGATTCATACAATGAAATGTTTTGGAGAGTTGAGATACTCCAAACCATCATATATGAGAAATGAGGAAGATCTATTGGGGAGTTCCTAATAGATCCTAAGCCTCAAACAACCTAATATTTAGAGCTTTAAGGATGCCCCAAATATTATGCATGAAAGGGAGTTCCCTTATTCCTTTATGAATGTTTTGGATTCATTTGGAAAAGGGAAAAATATACCTTAAGGCTTTGAAAAGGATTCCTAAACCAATTTTGACATGATTAGGAAATTTTGAATGGGAGAGGTTCATTTGTCACTTTTGTGTCATCAACAAATGAAGGAGTGACTTAGGATTTGGTGCTAAAGTCTTGAAGATCATGTGATGCAATATTTAGAGCCCTGAGGAGGCTCCAAAATATCACACATAAACGGAAAAGAGTGCTTGAAAGCAAGCTCTTTATATATGCTAGGACTTATGCAACATAGAACTTGGAGCTTTAAGGAGGCTCGAAGCACCAACTTTGAAGGAGGATATGCTTGAGAAAGATAATTCCTCATTTCTCCATGAATGTTTTGGACTCATGGAAGGAGGAGATGCACACTTGGAAAGAATTCCCCTACATCTTTTAGAGTGTTTTGGACTCATTTGTAGAAGGGAAGGATTGATCTCCTAGAGCTTTAGAAGGATTCCTATGTCATTTGTAGTGATTAGGAGGTTTGGGAGTGGACACACACTTTGATTTGACTATAGACAAAGGGGTCTTACGTGTCTAGTTTGCTTGTCATTTTATGTGGCCACTTCAATTGAAAAGTTACATAAATGAACTTATATAATTCCAAAGAAAAATAAAAGAATTGGGTATGACATATGGAGCTTTGAAGGTCCATCATATACCCCTAAAATTAGCTTTACAAGCATTTGGAATTAAATGAGCACATCTATGAATTTTACAATTTCAAAATCTATGTTTGATAAAGGTGTGAATCATGGATTTGATTGATCATACACATTATGGGATTCGCAACGTATGTCTTTGGAACATAAAAGAAATCTCATAATGCTTTGATGTCATATGTGTGACTTTCCATCAATCAAGTACATTAAATGTTTACCAAACCATAGAGGCTATCGCTCTCTAGCATACAAATTCTCCTAAATCCTATCAATTTTGTCATGATGTTTCAATTTAGAAATTTCATAAACATGCTCAAATAAATTTTAGATGGAGCGACGCATGGCTCATCAACCTTTAAAGGTTTAGAGAACACCATGAATTATAAATATCTAAAATTATATTGGGCACATTTATAAAAAGTTGGAGAATAGAGAGACTTGCAAGAGGCCCATAATTTTTTCTCTAGATTAATTTTGACATAACCTAAATCCTTAACAAACGTGTGATCCATTTGTTCAAATGCATAGTCATCAAATTTGAGTGTGATGATAACGAAGCCTAGGTTTATCGTAGGAGACGATTTGGACAACAATATGAATGCTTTTCATGCATTTAAAGGTGATGTAGACAACTTAAAAACAAAAAACCAAGAAAGGAGAAATATTACGAAAAGAAAACAAAAGACTCACCTTCCAACTTAAAACCACAATTGGAGAACAAATAGGCTAGAGAATAAGACTTCCACTTCAACTTAGACAGAAAACCGAAGACCAACAAACCTTAGACAAAAGAAAGTTAGCAAAGAACAAATTTAAAATAAAACAACGCTATCCTCAGAACATCCGTCAAGCGGACTCCTCACATGCATCGGGTGTAGGAAATTAAAATGAAAAATGCTTAGCTTGCAAACCAGGGGTCCACCAAGGTATAGGGCCAACGTTCTACCAAACTCCTCCAGCAAATGTCTCCAAAACAGCCCACAAATGTCACCTTAAAACAGCCACCAATCCTCCACAAAACAGCCACGATTCACCTCAAAAAACAGCCACAAACTTACACCAACCGGAACCAGAAGAAGGATACAGGTGGAGTGGAACTTGCGTAGAGAAGAAGGGGTTAGAAGCCGAGAAGAAGGGAGGAGAAGCTCGCAAGCTTTCCTAGAGGAGAAAGAAGATGGAACAAGCTCTCAAGCTTTTCCAAGAAGAAAACCCTCAGGTTTAGTGGCTTTGCCAAACAATTTTCAACAACCTTTTTCCTTACAAAACACCCCAATATATAGCCAAGAGAGAGGAAACCCAACAGCCAAAGTACCTCCAAATAGACCAATGAAAAGAGGGGAAAAGGAATGCCAAAAGTCTCCAACAGCAGCTCCAACATTTTGGTACAGGAAACCAAGAGACAACATCACAAGAAACAAGCAAAACATTCCCCCAAGCAGCCACAGCTAAGCAGCCAGCAGGACCCGAAAAGTCACACAGAAACCAGGGAAAAACTCATGGGAAAACCAGCCAAATGAGGGACCCGAGGAGGCAACAAGGGGAAACCAACCAACAGCCATGGGAAGAGCAAAATGCCACCAAAACCGAGAGGGAAGGGAGAAACCGAAGAGACACACAAGTTCCACTCCCCTAAACCTTTTGGAAATAAATACGCACCTTTATGCATTAATGATCCTCCAACAATAATGAGCTACAACCCCAAGTAGGTCAACTTAAGCAAGCTCCAACCCAAACAGCCCAAGCCAAACCGAGAACAACCCAACACCAAACCAACAGCAGCAGCAGCCCAAAGAACCCCAAAACCGGCACACCCAAGGTCAAGCAAGCCAAGCAAATCCTACGCATTGATCACGGGATGTTTTCCATCATTGGATAGCTAAAAAAAACATAAAACAAAAATAGAAAACACAACTATAATTGTTCATATTACATCAAAACAAAAATTAAGAAAACTAGATGCATCAAAAGGTGTTGGATACCAATCCAACACCCCTACGGGTATAAAAATCCTCTCCGGATTCTCACATGAGAATCGACAAATGAAAACCATCGAGTTTTCATGGTTTTGCGGAGTGGACAGCCAACAAGGGATTTTGGGAGAGTGAAAATTGAAGCTTCTAGGGACCTAAGGCTTGGAAACGTCAACCACACAAACATTGGCCTTGGGGGATCTTAGGTTTCACTAAGTTTTAGGTTTTACCTCGCCGGGTTGTCACGGCGCAAGCCACAATGCACTCGTCTAGCTAAAGGCGAGAAAGTGTGCTGTCCAAGTGCTCCGATCCAAGCTCCAGGTTGCTGTCCAAGCTCCGTCAAAGGCTCCAACTGCAGTCCAAGGCTCCGTCGAAGGTTCCAACTGCTGTCCAAGGCTCTGTCGAAGGTTCCAACTGCTGTCCAAGGCTCTCCGGACATCACCGCTGCTGTCCAAGATGTCTTGAAGGCTCCAAACTGCTGTTTGGAAACTTTTGGAGCCTTCGCTTGTCGTTTGGAAGCTTCTAACAACTCCCTTGACCACCACGAACTTGTCGGAATTGAGAAAGGAAGGTGTAGAGACTTCCTGGAGCTCGAGACTTCGGAAGATCCGTCGGATAAGAGGGACGGAGCTCCTGAATGGTTTAGCCAAGGGCCCAGGTGGAGTCTAGCCTTGTTTCCGCACGCAAGGAGCTCGCGGACGGGAGTTCCGCAAGCAGGGGTCGCGGACGCAGGGGGTTCCGCTCGGGATTCTGCTCGATGGGCTCCCTCTTTCTCTAGCTATCTCTCTCGCTCGCTCTCCGCTTGGGTTCAGGACGGACAAAACGAAAACGAAGAGGGGAGCCGAATGGATCCCCCACTCTCCCTCTCGTTTTCTTAGAGACGCACGCACCACAGGTTTTCCGCCCACATCGCTCCAATCCCGCCTCCTCTATGCGTGAAACGAGAGAATTTGGCACTTGAGTGGATTCTCTGCCAAATTTGATATGAAATTGGGTAGGAATTGAGGTGAAATCCTAGCCCTAGATCTCAATTTTTGTTTTGAGAACTTAATTCAGCCCAAATTGATTAATTGGGCATGAAATTGGGTCCAAATTGGACTCGATCCGAATTGATTGGGGTCGGTTTGGGTTCGATTGAGTCAATTTTGTGAAATTGAACTCAAATCGAAGCCGGATTGTGTCGAATTGGGCTCGATGAGGCTCGATTGGGTTCGAATCGGATTGATTTGATTTAAATTAAATTAAAATTGATTTAATTTAAGTAAATCGAGTTTAATTTAACAAAATTAGAACTTGATTTCATCAAATTCGGTCCGGACTTTACCTCGACGACATTTAATTAAGTTGATCAAGCATGATCGAGCCTAGTCAGGCTCGATCGGGGTCAGGTCGATGCGAAAATGTTTGTCAACACCTAGTTACATGGAGAAGTAAGAAACAGAATGTGGTGACAAGATCTAGTGCAGAGGCAGAATATCAAGCTATGGCCTTGGGAATATGTGAGCTACTATGGATCAAAATAATCCTAAAAGAGTTAAAGGTAAAGTGGGATGAGCCCATGAGGCTACATTGTGACAACAAATCAGCAATCAGCATAGCCCACAATCCAGTCCAGCATGACAGGACCAAACACATAGAAGTGGACATACATTTTATTAAAGAAAAATTAGACAGTGGTCTAATAAGTGTCAACCATGTATCATCAAAGGATCAACTTGCAGACATCCTTACCAAAGGATAGGACAGTTCTGCCATCTTCAGAATGATTGCCAAGCTGGGAATGACAGATCTATATTCTCAAGCTTGAGGGGGAGTGTTAAATCTCAGCCTTCCGTCTGAAGACCGATCCCACGACCATGAACAGTGATCCGTGGGAAGCCCACCTGGATCACGTTAAATACCTTCCATAACTAGACTTCTGAGTTAGGAAAGATTTTATTTCAGCAATTATTTTGTAATTATTTGTTTCTTCATTAGAACTTGTATAGGTCTATAAATAGGGAGCGTATTGTATAATAAAATATGCTTTTTCCCTCTCAAACTTCCTGATTTTAACAGTGACCAAATCATGTAAGACGACTCTCTCTACTCTTATTTGCCACTGTAGCTACTCCAACCTTTTCACGTATATTCTCATTTCACATTCTGTCTCTAAGAGTGAAATCGCTCATCTATGTGAGCATCCTCATCTTTGCAACACTTAACTTAATTTTATGCTTCTCTTTTAAGGGCCAACATTCTACGCCATTAAACATTGTAGGACCATCTTATAAAATTTTTCCTTAAGTTTGAGGGATACTTTTCTGTCACACAACATACCCGATATATTCCTCTACGGTAATTATTCAACTTGAATTCTACTAATAATATCCCGATCTATTTCACCATCACTTAGAACAATAGACCCAAGATATCTAAATGAAAAATATAAAATATTCAACTAAAATTTACCTCCAAAATTGAAACCAAATATCCATTCAGTCTCCACATCAATTTAATGAGAGTGATATATTTACGATAATATCGATTAATAAAAAGTTAACGTCATGTTGAGTGTATCGCTATGATCACTTTCAAAAGATCTTTCCCTAGTTTGAACACGTGACATGTCTTCTAATTAGTTGATTTTGACTCCAAATTGCACCATTGAATAATGGTTGATCAGTTCCCTTTGATCTAATGATATCGTTGCAAAATGACATCATCAAATTACGGTCAAGGGTATAATCCAAATGTTCATAAATGGCTTAGCCATTTGAGTTGTGAATCATAAGATGCACTTGATAGAGCACAAAGCTATGCGTTAGCTAAGTTTGAGGTAAAGTTACTCCCTTAGACAAGCATCCACCTTAGATTTACAAGGTCCTATTAATTGATATAGTCCATGGTTGCCGATGAGGATCCTTCAGGTTGGGTCGCTTGCTTATATCCACTTAGTAGATTAAGGTTCACGACAACCCGTAATGATGGAATCACGAGATGGTAATCTTGCTCGTCATCTTTTCCCTTACATCCACCTTAAAATAATGATGATGTATTTTCCTTAATTCTAAATCAAATTGCTATTATATTCTAAGCACTTAGCATCTATAGATTGACTTTATTCAAAAGTTTTCTATCGTCATCAGGAGGATTAATTAATCATAAGAGATTGCGCTCATGGGAAATCTAGAATAAGATTATAAAGTCCTTGCAAAATGTGGTCAAATTCTCTGAGTAGTGTCTTATCTATAATTCAATATGTTTTTTGAAAATTCGACTAGGATAAACTTTCTCAATAGAGCCGGGTGCGATTCAGAACTTACATGCATGTCTATAATATGATCAAAAGAGCCAACCCTAATGAAAGAAACCCTGGAGGATGATTTCCTTAATTCTAGGCCTTAAATCAATAAACAAAGGCATATTAAAAATTTTTGCAGAACTTGCATAATGAGGGCTAATCTTCAAATTTCACTTTTTGTTAATAATCATCAGAGGAAGTGCTAATTCATACATCTTTAGCGAATCTTACCAAGAACATGGGCCAGAGACAATTGAAAGAGTTTAGCAGTAGTAGCATCCCCTTGTATCGGGTTGCTAAAAAATTTTCCCAAAGAATATAATGTGGATTGGTTGATGTAGATCCATGGATGAATTGTTGGATCACTTAATGACGTTAGACGAATAGGATTGAGTAAAGATGAAGAACTTGTTGGAGCCATGATGTCACCATTGGGAAGCATCGATAAAAGATGAAAAGTAATTGATGCAGGACTACAATGTTTAGAGAGAGATTGCACGATTATTTGAATTAAGCAATTATAATTATAAAGTTAGCAATTCAAAACGTCAATAAAAACAAGAGAGGGGTGCCTACGTTTAGGCCAAACTACTTGCTAAACACTTGGACAAGCAAATAACTTAGAGAATTAATAACATGCGAAGTAGTAGGCGTTCAATCAACATCCCTAAATTAACAATAAGATAAGAAGCAAATAAAAGTGCACTCAAGCCCTACGTTTACTAAGCTTTAGCATTTAAGCGAAACTCGATCTTTTGCGATTCCGTCATTACCTACAAGGTTAGTGAATAAAATATAATTGAATAAGGAGAAGAAGTTCACCCTTATTGTGAATCAGGAGATATGCGCCACCGGATTTTGTCCACTTGTTCGAGAATAGCGCCGACGAGGATATTTAGGATGCGAATGATGTAATCTTTAACGGCATGCGGAGAGGTAGCTGGAGCGGTGGGGAAGCTTGGTCGGCCGATGATGATCTAATGTCCCTTTGTCCTTTGTTCGTTGATCACGTCAACTAAGGCAATTTGGATGCGGTCAATATTTTCTTCAACGGTGTTGTCGAAGTCGAAACCCACGTCAAAGAAAGGAGATCGGAGAATGTCGATTTGATCTTGATCGTCATGCACCAATCCGTAGTCCCATTCGGGAACCTCCATTCATGGTGATTTGAGAGGAGAAGAGTTGTTGGGAATGCTTCTTTGCTGTCCTTGATGATTCTTCCCAAGAGAATGACGTTTTCCCATGAAAATCAAGTGGAGAAAGGAGGGTGGAGGTGGCCGGCCAAGGTAAGGGTGGGGAGGAGAAGTTGGCTCAGATTTTGTGGAGTTAGGGAAGGGAAAAATTCTAAAATCTGAAATTAATTTCAGATTTGAATTAGGAGGGAATTTGGGGAAGAGGAAATTAGGATTTAATTCCTAAAGAAGATAGGAATTAATGTGAGGGGTGGGGAATTGGAGAGAGAGAGAGAGAGGGCGGGTATGGAGAGGGGGGTCGGCGGCATTAAAGAGGTGGGAGGGGATTTGGGGAGATTGATTTGGGTTTCTATTTAGGATATAGGAAATAGGAAAGGTTTGATGTAATCCTATTTAAATATAAATTCAAATAGGATTTAATTAGGCAATTTTCCTAAAATAAGTTGAGTAAATTAGGAAAGTATTGAATTCAAATTCAATTTGAATTTGAATTTCAAATTCTTTCTAAATAGACACCAATCTAATTAGGAAACCAAATTAAGAGGGAGGGGAAAGGGATGAGGCCGGCGGCTTGCATGGGGGTGAGGGTGGTGCTTGGGTGGCCGGTGGGTAGTAGGGTTGGGGTTGGCCGTGTAATTGATGCAAACAAAAATTAGGACAAACCCCTAATTTTTGCAAAATAAAACAAAGTCTTAGTAGGTAATAAAAAAGAAACTCAAAATACCCAAAAGGACACTTTTTATAGAATAAAGACTCTTACAAACTTTGACACTTACAAACATAAAAGAAAAACTCTTAAACTTGCATTCCTTGGATCGAGAAGAAGGATACAATGAGGTGGTCACTTGCGGATTAGAAGAAATAGGTTAGAAGCCGAGAAGAAGGGAGGAGAAGCTCGCAAGCTTTCCTAGAAGAGGAGAAGGAGAATGGAACAAGCTCGCAAGCTTTTCCAAGAAACCCGCAGGTTTTGGCTTCCAAAAATTACATTATCACACTCTCTTTTTTCCTTACAAAACACCCCAAATATATAGCCAAGAGAGAGGAAACCCAACAGCCAAAATACCTCCAAATAGGCCAATGAAAAGAGGGGAAAAGGAATGCCAAAAGTCTCCAACAGCAGCCATAAAAGTTCAGCACAGGAAACAGGGCAAAAGTCCACAGCAACCAGCCAAAAAAGGCACGGAACCAGCCAGTTGGGAAGGAACCGAAGGGGCAGACCAGCAACCAAGGCAGCAGGCCACGGAACCAGCCAGCTGGGAAGGAACCGAAGGGGCAGACCAGCAACCAAGACAGCAGGCCACGGAATCCAGCAAACCCTTATGGGGAAACAGAAGTAAAACCACCAAAACCGAAGGGTTAAGAGGAGGAACCGAGGAGGCAGCAAGGGGAAACCAACCAGCAGCCATGGGAAGAGCAAACAGCCACCAAAACCGAGAGGGAAGGGAGAAACCGAGGAGACACAAGGGAAGGGAAAGAGACACAAGCCAAGCCCCAAAATTATTAACTTGTGTTGACCCCCCCCTTTGCCTACATCAGTAATGGTGGAGGGGGATTTGGGGGCTCGATTTGGGGGGGGAGGCCGATGGCTGCTAGGGAAGGGAGGGGAGTTTTGGGCTGGCGGGTGGGGAAGAAAAGAGGGAGATAGGGAAAGGAACCAAGAGCTCCCGGAGGCCGCTGTTGGGTACTACGAATTAGCCTCTCCTAGGCTCTTCCACGATACTCTCAAGCTCTCAAACACATGAGAATACCAATGCAGGAAAAATTTCTTTTAATCATTCATTAACCTTCAAAGATACATAAAGGGGCTTTAAATAGCCTCATATAAAGGACTCAAAATAAAAGACAACAATGTCCTCCGGGCTTACAAATAATCACCCTTAAGTAAGGGGTAAAACAGGAAAATAACATAATACTAATGAAAGAAAACAAAGACATGACATGACTCAAAAATACAATGACTCGATCGTGTCCATAGATCGACGGCCATGTCTCCGATAGACTTTCTATGTAGTGATGTCCTCATCAGTAATCTTATGAAGTGAGATGGAAGAACGGCTACATTAAGGAAGCTGGAGCCAAGTCACCATCGAAGTTACCTAGAACTCATGAATGAGGACGAAGGACAATCAAAGTGGCCTGTGATGAATTGGTGAGATGGACACACTAGACACGAGAGTTCGAGTGAAATGACTTAGATGATGTGTTGCAGGCAAGTGGAAGCAGCGTAAGCTAGTGAACTGCTATGAGCAAGCATAGGCATGGTCCAATGCGCACACAAACAAGCTCAAGAAGCCTGCAAGCGAGAGTAAGGACACCACTAGGCTGTGTTGGGATTCCCCCGAGGATGCCAGCGGATGTGAGATGCTTGTGACAGTGTGTGGGGGACGCTGCCCCAACGAAGCATGCAATGAACAAGATTTTGGAGTTTCCTGCTAGATTTATCTACTCATTATCATGTTATCTTGAGTCGGTTTCATTTTGTACATATTCTTGCTAAGTGATCCAAGTATTACTTATTGATCTCTTTGTTTTATATGATTTATTAAATTTGCGTAGGGGTTTTGATGATGAAATGAGAGCAGTGGTTGCCAAAAATCTTGAAGGAAGGGGAATTAGATTACACCCTGGAAAGAATATACAGGAGGTGAATTATTTCCTAAAAGGATGTTTTAATCAAAATATTTTATTTTCCTGCAGATTTCTTTCTTATCGGGCATTCCCTTTCTAAAATTTCTGAGTTGCTTCAGTTAAGTAAAACAGAAGAGGGCATCAGAGTTTTGACGGACCACGGAGATGTGATTGTGGCTGATACTGTCTTGTTTGCTACAGGTAGAATGTTATTTTTTGTTTGAGATTCAATTCTATTTATGTTTCAATATAACTCCTTGAAATACTTAACCTTTAGAACGGCAGGGTAATCTTTTTTTCATTTTCTTTTGTAGCCATGTTAGAATTTGATCGATCACCGTTCTTTTATTCAATGTGTTAACAAGATGGAAAATCCTTTAATAATATATTCAGTGATTATAATTGTTTAACTTTTTGTTTTCTTTTTTTTAAATCTTGAAACGATATGCCTGCAAATATATGCTTACTCTGCATTCTCTATAAATAATACGGTATGTTCTCTAGCTATTTCTTTGAGGTTTTTGACATGTGTGCCAGAAGCCGCTGTTTCACAATGATATGAGGACTTATCGCATGAATGACAGGAAATGTTATTTTACAAATAACTAAATCGCAGAAATATCTGTGGAGTTATACTTGAGGTGTTAATTGGGCAAATCTTTTTGCACAACTTTACGATGCCATCTTTTGTCTACCACTTACTCTCCCTAAATCTATTTTCAACATGATTTCTGATGTAGAACGTACATGCAAAGATGAAATGCTTAATAAATTTGCACGCTTAGTATTTAGAGAACAAAATAATTATATCCTTCAAGTGAGTTTGAACAACGAAGTAAAACACAATGAGCGGGAAAACAAGTTTAGGCCAAATTACATGCATAGAAAGTAAGATCGTAAAACAGTCAATTTAATCTAATGTTGCATACATGAATGATTTCAATAATAAATCCCAATGCTAACAATAAGATTAGTCACTATGCAAGGGTTCCCTCACTCAACACTCTCTAGATTGCTAGGTTTAGTGGAGAATAATTGATACGATTTTTATGAATCCATTAATAACTACAATCGAAAAGTGGACTAGAAAGATAAGTGAGTTAGGAGAAGAGTTTCACCCAAGAATTGAAGTCATACAACGTTCCGGTGGTGTTTTGATGGCTGGATCGGAAGTAGATGGCGGTTGGCAGCTTCTTGGATGATTTGGACAACAACAATCCACCCTTGAATCCTTGGATAGCAATTGCTAAGCCCAGGACAGCAATTCTGAAGTGCAGAACATCAGGACAGCAGCAGTTCGGATCTTGGACAGCATTCTGGCACTTGGGGGAAGCAGTGGGACAACCTTGGGAGATCACCAATGTCGCTGGACAGCAACAAACTGCAGCTGGGTCCTTGGGGCAGCACTATCCAAGGTTTTGGGAGGGGAGATAACACACAACAACACCCAGAATTTTCTGGACAGCAAGGAAGCTGTAGGGAATACGTTAACAGCAATGGGAGGGGACTTGGATGGGTTAAACAAGTGAAGGGAAGAGGGAAGTTGGGTCGACTAGGGTAAGAAGATGGGAAGAAATTTTGCTACAGAATTTATGTACGGTACATAGAGGAATTAGGGATGCAAATCTGAAATATATTTCAGATTTAATGGGGTTGGAATTAGGAGGGAGTTCTGATTTCAAACCCCAAGTAATTAAGGAGAATAAAGGGGTGGCTGATTTGGAGGAGGAGATTGTGGGGGAATTAGGCCAAGAGATTTAATTAATTGGAGTCCAATTAATGTGAGTGGAGAGAGGAGATTTGAGGGATTTAATTACTAGGAATTGTGGGCCCACGCTATTAACTAAATTGAAGAAGAAATCTGAAATTGATTTCAAATTTAAGAGATTAAATGGGTTTCCAAAAATAAGATTCATTAATATGGGGATTAATTTGAAATTCAAATAATTTTGAATTCAAATCAAGAAGTTTCCAAATTAATAGAAAGATATTTTAGGAAAGTAATTAAGGGGGGAATTGAATTTTGAAATTCAAAATCCATGGAGGATTTGGAGGGGCGGCCGACGATAATGGAGTCAAGGGGAGGCGGATGGCTAAGGGGCTTGGGAGGGGCGGCCGGCGGCGGAGCTTGGGAAAGGGGACGGTCGGCGGGGGAGGAGGGAGAGCTAGGGGGTTAGTGGGTTGGGTGATGGTGGGGTGGTAGCCGGCGGTTGTGGGGAAGGGAGGAAGGGGGGTGGCCGGCGGGTGGATGGATTTAGGGAGGCCGGCGGCTAAGGGGAAGAGGTGAGGGATGACCGACGGTTAAAACAGGGAAAGAGAGGAAGAAAATACTAATAGATACTAACCGCGAGTCCCGGAATCCACCGGCGGCTGACGGGTGTTGCGTGGCCCTCTCCTAAGCTTTCTCCTCTCAAGAACTCACAAAGAGATCAAGAACAAGAAAGCTGATTTTATTCATAATCATTCATCTTCCTTCATACAAAGCCTAAGGCCTCTATTATAGGCCTCCACAAAGAAGAAAACTCAAAAGACTAACATGCCCTCCGGGCTACAACTCACTAAACTCCCCTCATAGGGGTACAATGGGAAAAACAGAAATATATAAAAAAAATAAACTTGTACATACGATACATTAAAAATAAAATAAATTCTAGATCGTAGCCGTAGATCTTCCGATGTCCTCATCATTCTCCCCGGGTGGGAGAAAACTCGACTCCGTCGAGTGGGTGTCTCAAGAACTCTCGTGTATCTGGGTCGATCTATTGTAGCTCCTCGCGCTCTGACCATGTATCCTCTGACTCTGGTTTACCTCTGCACCTTATCAGATATCTTCTTCGTCCACCCTCTTTTGTGAAACTATTGTCATCACTCAGAATCATGTCATCCTTCTCCGCTATAGGTATTTCGAAATATTTTTGGGAGTGGAGGTAGGCTTGGGGTTCTCACAAGGTGGGGTCACACAAGGCTTAATTTGAAGTGGATTTGGGGTTTAAACTCTGGACCTTCATAGGCTACTAAATCTTCAATGTTAGAAAAGGAATGAATGTTGAACTCTGCAAGCAGATCCACCACATTAGCATTGTCACTGATTTTATTGACTATTTTAACTAATCCCGCACTTCTAGCATGTAATTCCTTTACAATTCCTTGTGGGAATCGAGCCGGACGAATCCGCACCATCACTGAGTCACCAACCTCAAAAGTTTTAAATTATCGTTTAAATTCAGCATGAAGTCTATAATTATTATCGTTCTGTTCAATTAGACGTGCAATTTCAGGGGATGAGATGCGAATGCGGCATGTTTTATGGGAATCGACCCTTGGTTTGCAAGCTCTAAGCACTTATTTTATATTACCTACTTTTCTTTCGTTGCATGTGAGGAAACCCCTAGTGGGTTGTTCTGAGGGTGGTGTTTTTTTTTTATTTTTGTTTTGTTTCGTTTGTTCGGCTTTTTTTTGTCTTAGTGTTTGTTTGGATGTCAGCATTCTAGTTTGGATTGAGTCATGTTCTTAGTCTTGGTGTTCTCCTATCTTGACTTTTCTTTCTAGTTTGCCTACATCAGTTGCCCTCACCTAGGGACTTCAAACTCTCACAAAAGCTCTCAAACTCACCAAAATACAAGTGCAGAAATTTTTCATAATATTCATCATCATCTCCAAAGAGGAGGAGGAGGCTATAAATAGCCAAATACAATAGTAAATAAAAAGACAAAAGTGTCCCCCTGGGGTTGCATGAAACTACTCCCTCAAGTGAGGGTAAAATTGGAAAAGATGCAATAATAAATTAAATACAAATAATATCTCAAAAATAGAGTGGTGTAATCATGGCCGTCGATCTCCGGCCTCTCCTCTGGTAAACTCTTCACTGTCGGATGTCCTCATCAACATCACTAATAAAACTTTCAATGCTTTCAAGCATGGTATGTAGCTAAACTGGTCCACAATTTCTTCTGCTCCTCTGATCTTAAGGTTACTTTGAGATATTTATTTTTAGGATTTTTTTTTCAGCTTTTGTCAGTTAAGTAGAACACTATATCTTTGAGAAGAAAGCTTTATTGCAATCAATTAATTTGCAATTCTTCCTGAATTTCTTTCTAAAGGAGTATGGCACTCTTTATTTATTCCTTTTCATTTATGCGGCATTGACAGGTAGGGCCCCAAACACAAAAAGATTGAATCTTCAAGCTGTTGGTGTTGAGTTGGATAAAGCTGGAGCTATCAAGGTTCGTTTATATTTTTGTTGTGTTTATAACAGTGATTCAGGTCAAAAACCCTAACATTCCAATCCCCCAACACACCCTATACCTTCACCTTAATTCCGTGAGCTTAGTTAATCAGTTTGAACAGGACAGTTCTCAAACACAAATGTTCTTCAATACTTGGCTTTCCAATGCACCATTGAGACATAAGACCTATTTAAGCTTTTTATGCAGAGGTTAATATGTTTGAGATCTTTTTGTCACACATTGACCGTACCATATGGATTGGCTAACTTTTGTAATGCCAATCTTTCGTCAGGTGGATGAGTATTCTCGCACTACTATCCCAAGCATATGGGCTGTTGGAGATGTTACTAACCGGCTGAATTTGACTCCTGTGGCTTTACTGGAGGGGACTTGCTTCTCAGTATGTTCACTTTTGATAGTATTAATTTTTGTTATAATCTGAAATGTACGAGTTATTTATAGTTAACCATTATTAATTACATTTCTATTTTTTAATATATTTATTTCAATTTGGTTGCAGAAAACTGTTTTTGGCGGGCAGCCAACCAAACCTGACCATAGTAATGTTCCTTCTGCCGTATTTTGGTAATCAAATTATTAATGTAACTTAGTGGTTATATCATTGTTCTAAGATACAGTAACTCAAAGGACTTGAGAAACAATATGTCTGTCTGATATTAAGTCTATATACATATATATATAGAGCTTTATTGGGCATTAATTGATGTGAAACATATATTAGATGCAGGAATTGCTTGGGATTAATAAGTGATTGACAAGCTTACCAATTATAAAATTAATGTTTCACAAGAGTTGATTTTAGGATTTTTTTAGTTGGTGAACAAGCAATAGCATGTGGTTACAAATAGAGTAGGAGAATAATGAAATAACAATAAAGATACTAAATACCTATTTGCTCCCACAATTAACAACTAGAACAATCACAATGAAATTCCCTCACTCACACTCATTGAGAATTTCAGCAGGAGAAAACTTGACACAATATTAATGATGCCACTAAGAAGAAGCAAGTGTAAAAACCCGAAAAGTTCAATCGGACGCGTTGCACGCATTTCGATGCGCCGCAACGAAATTAACCGAAATTTCAAAGTTGTCTGAAAATTTTGAAATAAATTTTATTAAATTCGACACGAAATTGCGATTAAAATGATATAAAGAACTTATAGGAAATTTTGCATGGTTTAGGAGTTAAAAATTATTTAAGTTTGTTTAAGTAAACTTTAGCTATTCTACCCATTTTACCCCTCATGAGTCTTAAGGAATTTATTAGAGGAAAGGGCACATGCGTAAATTGGTTTTAAAACTCTTCCCTTAAGCCCTCATTCCGCCTAGGGACCGATCCATTCGGTCCCTTTGGTTTGTTTTGTTCGGCCACGCGAGAGAGGAGGGGAAGAGGGCGACGGGAGCTTGGCGGCCGGCGGCGGCAACGATTTTCCGGCGGCCATTTGAGGAGAAAAGCAAGGGGGAAAGCTTAAGGAAGAGAAAGGGGTAAGATTTGAACCTAGAAACTTTCTTTTTCTCCAAGATTTTCATGTTTCAAAATTTAGGGTTTTTGAAATTTATGAGTTTTGTTAAGAAAAGGTGTGTAGGAAGAAGTGTGGAGGTTTCTCTTGTAAAGAAATTTAAGTTTCCTCTAATTTTCTTAGGTTTCAAAATTAGGGTTTTGCTAAATTGATGGGGCTTTCATAGCAAAGTGAAAGGGAATGTATGTGAGCATGAGTTTAACCATTAAGCATGAATTTTTAGTAAGAAAAACTTAGGTTTCAAAATTAGAGTTTTTGTTTTAAAGAAGAATTGGTTTAAGAATGATGATAGGATGATTGTAGAAACAAAATTTCTTTGAAATTTAAAGTTTTTCTTAAGAACTTATGGAATTGTAAATTAGGGCTTTTCCAAATTGTTCATTTCTAAGTTTGCATGTTCATTAAACTTATTCTTAGAAGGCTTGGGAAGTCTCTAATGATGAGAAAATGAGAATGAGGGAAAGAAAATAATTTTTCTATTTTTTCATTATTTTAAATCCGAAAATTTAAATACTAATTAAAAGAAAAATGTTATATTTAGGTTTTGTTGTATTAAAGGAAAAATGTAAGATGCAATTATAAGTAAGAGAGAGATATTAGGGTAGGGAATTTGGAATTTGGTAAAAAGGGCTTATGTTGTAAATGTGTTTTTTTGGATTTGAAAGGAGGGATTAAGGAAAAGGTGGTGAAGACTTCAAAAGCACAAATTGAGGTAGGAACCTCTTTCCTACATAGTCATATTTCTTTATGTTCTTAACCCTTTTATGTTGGCAATTTATATCTTATGTTGGCAATGATCTATGTGGGAAATTATCTATGTTGGCAATTTATATCTTATGTTGGCAATGATCTATGTTGGCAATTATCTATGTTGGCAATTTATATCTTATGTTGGCAATGATCTATGTTGGCAATTACCTATGTTGGCAATTTATATCTTATGTTGGCAATGATCTATGTGGGCAATTATCTATGTTGGCAATTTATATCTTATGTTGGCAATGATCTATGTGGGAAATTATCTATGTTGGCAATTTATATCTTATGTTGGCAATGATCTATGTTGGCAATTATCTATGTTGGCAATTTATATCTTATGTTGGCAATGATCTATGTTGGCAATTACCTATGTTGGCAATTTATATCTTATGTTGGCAATGATCTATGTTGGCAATTACCTATGTTGGCAATTTATATCTTATGTTGGCAATGATCTATGTGGGCAATTATCTATGTTGGCAATTTATATCTTATGTTGGCAATGATCTATGTTGGCAATTACCTATGTTGGCAATTTATATCTTATGTTGGCAATGATCTATGTTGGCAATTATCTATGTTGGCAATTTATATCTTATGTTGGCAATGATCTATGTTGGCCTATGTTGGCAATTTATATCTTATGTTGGCAATGATTTATGTTGGCAATTATCTTATGTCATTTTCTTGTTGCATATTCATGATGAGTAAACGTTTCATATTCATTATGGCTTGTGTATGTTGAATTCGGAGTACCAAGTATGGTGCGAGAGCACAAATTTATATGGGAACAATATGGCCCTTTTTGGGGCAAAAGAGAAAAAAAAAAAAGTGGCCAAAAGATGATGTGTACCTGATCAGTACACCCATGGTACTCCGGTACGGTTGTATAATAATTTATAGTATTGATACATGTACATTCATTTAGACATTTACATTCAAATACCGATGTGGCATTGAGACATTGGATACATTTACATTCATTGAGACATTGAAGCATTCACACATGGAAATGACATTGTGGCATTTTAAACTTTGAAATGACATTGTGGCAGCAAACAAAACTTATAACATGGAAATAAGTAGATTATATGTAGCATTGAAACATCGATATGGCATGGCATTGAAACACCGATGTGGCATTGAGAAATATATGTGGCATTGAAACACCGATGTGGCATTGAGAAAAGTTTAGCTATTTAGATGTGAAACCTCTTATGTGGCATTGATATGAAACAACTATAAGACATGATGGTACTTATTTGAGACATTTAAATATTCCAATGTAAATGTATTTTAAAGATATATAAAAATGTTAGGATTGAGCTTTCCTATTGAGCTTTGGCTCACTCCCTTGTGTTGGGATACTTTTCAGGAGAACCTGTTCTTAAGTGATGGATGATCGACCTTGGTACACATACAGTCGTAGAGGACCGGATGACAGGTTCCACTTTTGTTTTCTTAGTTTTGATATTTTGGGTGGTTTGGCATGCTTATTAAGTTTTGTAACCACCTTGTACATGTGCAATACTATGGAATGATATGAAGTTTATGTTGTATGTTCGGAGAAAAAAATTTTAGAGGCGCTTTTAGTGTATTATAAAGTCTCTTAGAGTTATTCAATGCATGTTTTCAGATAAATTGAAAGGTTACAAATGTCCGATTTCGTTCCCGCCTCGTTTATACGAGCTAACCGGGCCGGGTCGTGACAGCAAGCACTTAAAGTTTTGTTCAAGGAAGAGTTAATCGGGAAAGAGGTGACAGGTGGACGGTGGGAGAGTTGCCACTGAACAGGAGGTCAACGCTGGTCAATGGTGGTTGCAAGGGAGAAGAGAATCCGATCCACGTATTCCTCGACGGTATGGTCGTTCCCAAAGTTGATGTCGAAGAAAGGAGAATGGAGCACATCCGCTAGGTCTTGATCATCAAAGACGAAGCCATGATCCAAATTGGGATCATCCATCCATGGAGGAAGAGAAAAAGGGGTGGCTACTTGGAGGTAAATAAGTGTGGGAGTGGGCAATGGCTTTTGGGAATTAATAGAGAGGAGAGTGGACAGCAATATGGGAGATTAATGTGGGTTGGGAAGGGGAAAAGGTCGCAGCTATGGGAATGAGAAAGGCTTTAATTAAGTGGAGTTAATGAGGATTGGGGAGGGGAAAAGGTGGCAACTAGGGAATAGGAAATGCTTTAATTAAATGAAGTTAATGAGGGTTGGGAAGGGGAAGAGGCAGCATCTATGGGAATGGGAAATGCTTTAATTAAGTGGAGTTAATGAGGATTGGGAAGGGGAAATGTGGCAACTAGGGAATAGGAAATGCTTTAATTAAATGAAGTTAATGAGGGTTGGGAAGGGGAAAAGGCAGCAGCTATGGGAATGGGAAAAGCTTTAATTAAGTGGAGTTAATGAGGATTTGGGAGGGGAAAAGGTGGAGGGAATACCAAGAGGCAATGGGGAAGGATGGCCGGCCAAGGGAAAGCAACAAGGAGTTTGGCCGACTGTTCGGAAGACAGAGGGAGGCTCGGTTGGTTGTGTGGAGGGGAAGGAAAGGGGTTGGTCGGCTGTTTGAAGGGTGGGAAGGCTCGGTGGCTGCTTGGAAAGGGTTGGAATATTCGGTTGGTTGTTTGGAAGGGTTGGAGTGCTTGGTGGGATGTTTGGAAGGAGGATGGGTGTGAGATAGGACATAGGATAAAGCCAAGAACCTTGCCACGACAACGCTTGTTGGGTGTTGCGTTACCCTACTCTTAGGGTCGTCACTCTTCTCTCAAGAAGACTCAAACACACATATAACTCAAAAAATTGAAGTTTCATTCATAATAATCATCATCTCCATACAATAGCCTAGGGCCTCAATATATAGGCCTCAAAACATGAAGACTCAAAAGAGTAAAATGCCCCTTAGGCTACAACACACAAATAATCCAACATAATGGTAAAATGAGAAAGACTCTCAACATAACATGAAATAAGAAAATGAAATACATGAAATAAATCATAAATAAAGGCTCCTAATCACAAAATAAATAAAATTAATGCTGGAAAAAGTAAATCTACTATTAAAGTAGAAAAAGCTACGAGCACAAAAAAATAAGCATAATACTGAAAGCCAGAGTAGAAAATAACTGCTAATCAGTAAGTGTCAAAATAATACTATTGGCTAGTAAGTGTCAAAACAACGACTGCAGGCTAGTACTGAGGCAAAGTTGGCAAAACAAGACGCTGACGCTGGTGCCCAAAACCGTGAAGTGTATAAAGCTAAATCCCCGTTAACTCGACAACTTCTAATAGAAGTCGTAAGATCGATTTTTAAGAGAAATCTTTAGGTAAAACTAACCTAACCTTAAACCCCTTGCCCGGCCACTTTCAATGAAAGCCGTAAGTCTGATTTTTAAGGAAAAATGTCTAGGTAATAACATAAACCTAGACCCCTCTAATGGGCATCATAGCCTATAAGGCTAGATTGTAAGCCCCACTATATGAGCCACTTAACTTACAGGGCTATGACGTAAGACCAGTCGTCAGGCAACCTCTAAATTCAGAAGCAATAAGACATATGTATATTCACCTCAGTCTACTCGGGATCCCTGAGAGGAGGCAACCCATGGCTGCTAATCAGATTCTCTGGACACTACAATCAATGGTTATTAGTGTTGGTAGACTAAAACTCACAGTATTTGTAATACCCGGTTGGCTGGGCTGGTTCAACCGAACCGGCCAGCCTCCTAATAAAAGGCGCGACCCCGTAAGAGGGGGGTTAGTTTTCGCGAAACAGAGAGCGGAGGGGCGGACGACCGAACGCATGCGAAAGGGGATTCGGAGGATTTCTTTCGCCAATTTTAGCAATCCAACGTGTTTGAAGATAAGAATTAGAGACTCCTTTTCAGTCTACCGTTAAAGGAATGATAATTTTGGAAAAAGTTGCAACGAGGGAGAGGAACGACGAGAGAAGGAGGAAAAATGTTTGTTTTTCAATTTTGTTTTGTATAAATTGTTCCAAATTCTTTCTCAAATTGTTAGAAACAATTAAATTGAAGATAGGGAAGACATTTGGAAACGAGGAGAAGAGATTTGTGAGGGAGAAATAAGAAGAATTTTGGAATTTTTAAATCCCCATTGTAAGTAAATTTCTATCATGCGATTGTTATTAAATTTTATTAGTTAAATCATATTTTCATGAAAATTTTATTGTATGATTTTAGAGATTTTGGAAAGGAAGAGACTGAAAGTTGTGGGAATTCAATTCAACAAGAATTCCGTAAGGAAGAAGAAGATTCGAAGTTGAAGTTGTACCAAGGATCAAGTGGGTAATTATATATGTGTAATTTTTTATTATTTTATTTTAATTCAATCTGAAAGTAGTAGTTCGTATAATTGTTTAATTCTTTTGGAGAAAATCATGAATGATATAAAGAGAATTTTAATGTATTAACTGAAAATGATTGAAGCACTAAGAATATGAAAGTGTATGAATATGTGAAAGAAAATAAATGTAAAGGAAATGAAAAGTGAAAATGAAATGCATAAATATTTATATATATATGATATATATATATATATATAAAAGAATACAAATAAATAAATGTTAAGGAAATGATACCAATATAAATGAATCAAAGGAAAAAGGAAAAGGTTATGTATGCAAACTTACAGGAGTTTACCCCCGTATGGTACTGGCTGGGGAAGCAACGTACCCGTGCAAAAAAAAAAGGAAAAAGGTTATGGAAAAAAGGAAAGGGAAAAATGAAAATGGTTGTACCTTTGGGTACATTTAGACAGTGCTCCTGTATGAATTAAATGAGAAAAAGAATATAGATTAAAGAAATTTTATAAATGAATATGATTGGATATGTATGATGGATATGTATAAAAGAAACAAATGAAAGGAAATGAACAAAGTAAAGGGAAAAGTACACTAATGTAAAGGTTAATTTTATTATTTTTTATTGAATTTAATATATATTAAGTAATGATGAGAATTACCCACTGAGTTGTAAGTAAACTCAAACCACGAATTTAAATGTTTCAAGTAAGTCTTCAGAGTTTTAGAAATGGCAGAAAGAGAAGAGTTTATCTATAGAAGATGACGTGCATCTGATAATAGGTAATTTATGATCTGAGATAAATGTTAAGTATTTGAAGAATTTTGTTAGTGGCTCTTCAGATAAATGAACGAGAATTTGATGTTTTAATGTTATGTTTATGAACTGAAATGATTAGATCTTACCGTTCGACTTTTAGTTCCCGCCTCGTTAAATCGAGTATCCGGGCCGGGTCGTGACAGTATTCCCGGGATGATGAAACAATGAGATCTTGATCGGATCTACCTTCATCCTCCACAACCAGGGTTTAGAACATTCACACACTATTGCACACACATCTGCACTTCATGCACAGACTAAATATATTTTATCCTTAATCGAGAGTGTTTTTCTAATGCGTTAGAAGTGGTAATTAACTATGAGGGCTAGCGCTAATAGGAAGTACGAACCAAATCTAAATAAGCCCTAACACTACTTTCAGGGAAAATCTAGTTAAATTTGAAATTCAATCTACCTCAGGGAAAATAAAGACCTTAAGCGTGTGAGAGTGAGGTTCGCACCTCTTTTTCTCGGCGAACAGTAAGCCAAGAAATTCCTTCATCTCCTAAGTATTTCCACATCTCTATTGGAATATCATCAGGTTCAATAGTTTTTTTACACTTCATTTTTTTAAAGCCTCTCAAACTTTAATTTTACTTATACGTCGATAAAAATAAAAATTTATATTTTCATTTAGAGTGCTAAGGTCACTAAAGTCAATCGTATTATCATAATCTTCGTTGAAAAGCTTAGCAAAATATCTCATCTACCTTTGTTGAATATCCTCTTCTAAAAAAAGCATTTTTTTTATCTTCATCCTTAATGCACTTCACTTGAAGTAAATTCTTACTACCCATATCTTTTTGTTTGGCTAATTTATATATATATATATATCTTTCGCCTTTTTTTTGAATCTAATCTATTATATAAATCATTAAAAGCTAAAATCTTTGAATCACAAATTGTTTTCTTAGACATCTTACGAGTCTCTTTATATCTTTCCCATAAACTTTCATTTGGAATAACTTTACAATCACACCGACACCATTTCTAATACGACTTCTACTAGAATACCAAAGTTTAAATTCTAAACTATCAATCTCCTTAGCGTTCTCTCCAACCCATTCAGTTTCCTAAATACATAAAATATTTATCTTCCTTTGAATCATAATATTAATTAATTTCATTAATTTGCCTGTAGGAGAACCTACATTCCAAGATCCTATCTGAATTCTAGTTTCATGGACTAGCTTCTTTGCCCACATCTGTCCATGATGTGAGAACCCTTGCCTATTTAACACTGCACCCGGGTGCCGATGCAGCGACTCTTGCACACTTCTCACTGTATTTAGGCCATGCAATGCGTCGTTTTCATGGAATGCTCTAGCATTAACACAATGTATTAAATGATTCATGTCATGATTATTCGACAAGTTTTACGATGACTGTCGACTACCTAACGCAACCCCCCACTTTCCTCATTCAAGACTTGAGACCTGACAATGACAGTGTTATAGTCGTGTAACTTGCAATGCAAAAGTAAATTGCACACGCATATATTTCAAATTAAACTAATTCCAATCACATTCATAGGCTTAAGGCTAAGAGTTTTATAAGTGGACCGCGCTTACAAAAATATGCACTCAAGAAAAAATATGGCTAAGGGTTGGCTACTTATTAGGTAAATAGCTTGACAGAATATGAAGAGCTTACTATTTAGAATCAGAATACTTTATCATAAAGTTTGCAACTAATGTGCTACTAATGTAAAGTCAATGCATAGTATATATTACCCAATAGAAATTCATAGGGCAAAGGGATAAGAAACATCACATGCAAGTGAAATGATATCCACTTGATTAAGTCTCCTAGTGCAAGTGTCCTTATAGTATCTACAGGTAGGCTTGATGCAAGAGACTATGGTTGGCTTTAGCGGGGAGGGTTGAAGTGATTAATTTTGTTTTGTGCAAGGGGATGTAGGTGGACCCAATGGAAATTATTTGTGGTTTGGAGGATTTTGGGAAGCTTGCTTTCCAAAGGTGATCTAGAGGTACTATTGGGGAATGGGGTTTGAGCTGATTTTAGGTTGTGGATTTTGTTTGTGGATGCTAAGGGGAGGTTATTATCTAAAATTGAATACATGAAGTGTAATTTTGGTAGTAATAGATTTAGTGGTGGGATTCTGATATTGGATAATCAAGTCATTAAAAGAGTGCTTATTTTAGATATATCGGGTCTATTGCTCAAAATGATGGTGAAATAGATGGGGATATTATTAGCAGAATTCAAGTTGGATGGTTAAAGTGGAGGAATGCATAAGGCTTGTTGTGTGACAAAAAAGTACCCCTCAAAGGAAAATTTTATAAGATGGTGGTGAGACATGCAATGCTTTATGGCGCATAATGTTGGCCATTAAAAGAGAAGCACAAATTTAAGTGTTGTAGACATGAGGATGTTCAGGTGAATGAGTGGCTTTACACTTAGAGATAGAATGCGAAATGAGTATATATGTGAAAAAGGTTGGAGTCGCTCCAGTGGCAGATAAGTCGTCTTAGATGGTTTGGTCACATAAAATGTTAGCCTTCTGATGATTCTACTAGGAGAGTAGATGTACTTGATCCGACATATGTTAAGAAAGGTAGAGGTAGACCTAAAAAGGCTTGATTAGAAAGTATTAAAAATAACATTTTTCTTAGATTTAAATGATAATTTGATACTTAATTGGACATAATAGAGAACAAAGGTTCATGTAGCCTACCACACGTAGTGGGATAAAGGCTTGTTGTTATTGTTGTTGTATGCTAAGGGGAGGTTATGTAGGGAAATATGATGCATGTAGGTGTTCTATGGTTAGCGTATATGAGGGGGAAAGGATACAATAGTTGTTTAGGGTGGTTGTGTGACAGATTTGATGCGTGGAACTGTCGATAGGAAGAGTAGCTGGATTGCAAAAGATTTTGTAGAACTTGTTGAAGTTGGATAGAACAAGTGATGGTAGTGTAGGAACTTAAATAGAAGTTTTGGAACACATAAGGGAGATGTAGGAATGCAAATGTAAGAAAGAAAACTAACAAATTAGGAGGTTAACACTTAGGATAAAAATAAAATCTCTTATTAAGAGGGTATTTTAGATCAACGAACCAACGAGCAAGGATAAGCCACTAATCCTTTCCCAAATAAGAAGAATGACTTGCCCAAATATAATTTTTATTTATCAAAAGCATCCTTACACCACAACATCTTCATATTTAAAAGCATTACGCAAAACCAAACTCTAAAAATCTGTAAAAAAAATTATTTAAAAGCATTGCGAGAGGTAAGAAGACAACAACACAATAATACCAAGGGGCGATCAACCATTTCATTATTGTACCTTGGAAACTCCACTTGGAAACTCAAAAACTAAATGCAGCTCTTTGAAGATGAATTATTGCACTAAAATATATCATTGCCCTAATATCTCTCTATGTAGCATCTCGTTCTTTGGGCTAAAATCAAATTTAATTTGTGTTTGGTTATGTGTATTAATGCATGGGAGTGATCATGCACATTTATGCTTGTTTATGTGGGTATTTTTCTTAAATTGTGCTTGAATGCGTTCATTTGTTACTCTATGGGAATCTTGTGTGGCTTGATTATGCATTTCTGGGTATCTTTTTACTTGTTTCTGGATGTGTTTTTGTCTGCTTGTTTTTGTGTGTGTTTGTTTTGGTTTTCTATCTGGATTTAAGCAATAATGCCGTGTCCTTTTTGTTAAAAAACATATTTTTTTAGATGTATAATGATGTTGATTTAGCATACCGTTCTCGCCACCCTAGGTCTGGGAACAAATGTTAAGGTTTGTGCGTTGTTGTGAAGCATAAACCTTGCTTAAAGCTCATCCAATTTGTTGGTGGCGTCCACTTAAATATAAACTAGATTAAGATCAGATAATCTTAGTCCTTTTCAATTTGCATATCTTGTTGTTTTCTAAGTATTTATGTTCTCATTTTTGCAGCATACCACCTCTTTCGGTTGTTGGTCTCAGTGAGCAGCAGGCTGTAGACCAAGGCAAGAATGATATTTTGGTCTTTACTTCTACATTTAATCCAATGAAGAATACAATTTCTGGGTGAGTATTTGACCAAATGACTCAATTTTTCTGCTAAAATATATCTTTAATTTAGAATTATACTTTGATTGCAAGGAAATAATGATTATATTGTAGAGATAGTGAAAATAATATTTGTAAAATAAATTTGGATCATTGGGCACGTACATCATAGGGTAGAAGACTTACTATTAGTATGCACGTAATTGATGAGGAAGGATGAAGATTAGGAAGTGGTAGATCAAAGATAATTTGGTAGAAGTGATGTAGAACGGATATGGGGGGTGGGGGAAATTTGAAATTTGAATTAATTAATTCCCATAATGGGATATCCAATTAGAGAATTAATTAATGGAAGGGAATTAATTGCAGAGGGAATATGGAAAAGGGAGGGGCCGGCCATAGGAGGAAGGAACTAATTGGGATTTGACTTAAAGACTTTCCTAAAATAGATCAATCTATTTTAGGAATTAATTCAAAATTCAAAATTGGATTGAACAAATAATATCAAAGCTTCCCAAATGAGGTTGTATGGAAAAGGAAAGTAGGCTTCAATCAAGAGCAAGACGGGGGGAAAGGGCGGCGGGTAGGAAGGGGCCGGCTATGGGAAGAGGGAAAGGGGTCCGGGTTGATTAATTGTGAGGGCAAGCAATTAATGTGATTAAGGAATTAAATCTGAATTTAATTTCAAATTTAGAGAGAATTAAGGAGGTTTCCTAAATTAGGTTTAAGGAATAGGAAAGAATTTTTGAAATTCAAATAATTTTGAATTCAAAATAAAGACTTTCCTAACCTATGCTTGGATGCTTTAGGAAAGTATTTAGGTGGCAATTTGAATTGGAAATCAAGGTTGGGAAGTTGTGGTGGCCGGCCAAGGAGAGAGGGGGGAGAGGGGTTAGGTATTAAGGAGGTGGGCTCAAGCAAGTAAGTGGAGGGATTATTTAAATCTGAATTTAATTTCATATTTAAGTTAATTGGGGGTTTTCCTAAATTAAAGGAGGGGAATTTAAGAAGAATTTGAAATTCAAATATTTGAATTTGAATTTAATTCTCTTCCTAAATTAGTGGGGTTACATAAGGAAAGTATTTATAGTGGATTTGAATTCAAAAGTCTGGAGGGAATTATGTAGCCGGCGGCTATGGTGGTGTAGAAGGATGTGGCCGACTGCTTTAGGTGGGAGAGGCTAGGGGTGAGGTGCTCGGCCGGCTTTGGAGGTGGAGGGGTTTATGGCCGGCGGTTGATATGGATAAAGTGGAGGTGGCTTGTGGCTTTGGAGGGGTTTGTGGGAGAATCGATCGGTGGCAAGTGGGGGGTTTTGGCCGGCGGTCAAGGGAGGAGAAAAGGATTTAGGGAAAGAAAGATACAACCGTGAGCCCGGACACATCCTACAGCTGACGGGTATTACGTTGCTCTTCTCCAAGGGACTTCAAGCCACGAGCCCGGACCCATCCTGCTGCTGGTGGAAACTCCGATTCCCTCCCATAGGAATCTCACTAATCGTTCTCTCCAAAGAACACAAGTGCAAACACAAAATCTTATTAATAATACATCATTACATTACACAAGCAAGGGCCTCTATATATAGGCCTAAGAAACTAAAACAAGACACATATGCTCATAGGGCTTACATAGGACGACCCTCTTAAGTAAGGGTAAAAACGAAAAATTCATAATAAAAAATAAAAATTACAAATAAAATTTAAGATAACGTGGGACGATGACGGCCGTCGATCTTCAGCTCCTCCTCGGATAGGCATGAACGGTTGGATGTCCGCATCAAGAAGTCTTGCAAAAGAAAATTTGTATGAATTAAGTAACACTTCGAGTAGCACTCAATAGGAATAAATGGAAGCAAATGATGCTCATAAAGCTGGCCCCACCCCAAGTAGTTGTGATAATGCTAATGTTGATGTTTAGTGATTTTGGCAATAAACCATGTGCTACTTGTTTTTTTTAAATTTATAGTGATTCCCATTAATCCCCTTCATTTTGCTTAGATCATTATTATCTTATGACACCTGATTATTCATGTATTTGTGCCTTGGATTTATGGTTTTGTTAATAATCTTTGTTCTGACAATTTCAAGCTTCTCACCCTTCCACGTATTTCAAATAAAGAAAATGTGGCAAAAACAAAGAGATTGAGAGGGAGATAGTAACCTAAATTTGCATAACTAAAAAAGTAGAGACAAGATATAGGAGGGATGGGAAGAGAAACAGGGATTTCTGAAAGAAAGATTTTAAATTTGGATTTAAAGATTTACTTGTGCTACTTGATTATTTGGCATCTGCATTCACCAATCTACCTCCTTTTAGTTTCCTCAAGTTATATTATTCATACCACTCTACTTTATGTTATTTTTATTATTATAATCTTTGTTCCTATTAACTCAGAACTTCCAAAACTATTTCTCACACATGATAAAAATTTGTAAAAGGGGAAAATTTTGGGTTGGGCTTTTGATGTATGATGGTAACTATCACGATCCAGCCTAAGAGGTCGGAGTATCAAGGTGGGAAGAAACATCGGATGGAATATTAAACATTCTTGAAAGTAAAATCTTCCCGATTGAGAAGATCTAATTAAACCATAAATTTTTATTTATGAACAGTTTATTTAGTACACCACTTTTCTTTCTCATTTCCTCATAGATACATATTTTCGAAAATTTAAGAACTATTACATATGATTTTTACAATATCATACTCTAAAAGTTATCCTTATATTGTACATGGACTCTTGTCTTTTATCCTTTTGTATTTGAAAATAATTTAGGAGATTTCTTTCTTAAAATAGTTTCCAACTAGATGATGACTTGAACAACTTACTGGTTAATTTATTTCTAAATCATATTAATTAAAAAAATTAGAAGACAGTATGCATGTAATTCAATGCAATTAACTCATAAAACAATTTTTTTTAGGATCAGTAGGAAAATGCTTTTATAACTTTCATGGACAGTACACAAAGATGCATTCATAACTGTCTCAATGGTGGTACAAGGGAAATTGTCTACAAAATAATTATATCCTTCAAGTGTGTTTGAACGACGAAATAAAACACAATGAGCGGGAAAACAAGTTTAGGCCAAATTACATGCATAGAAAGTAAGATCGTAAAACAGTCAATTTAATCTAACGTTGCATACATGAATGGTTTCAACAATAAATCTCATTGCTAACAATAAGATTAGTCACTATGCTAGGGTTCCCTCACTCAACACTCTAGATTGCTAGGTTTAGCGGAGAATAATTGATACGATTTTTTTGAATCCATTAATAACTACAATCGAAAAGTGGACTAAGAAGATAAGTGAGTTAGGAGTAGAGTTTCACCCAAGAATTGAAGTCATACAACGTTCCGGTGGTGTTTTGATGGCTGGATTGGAAGTAGATGGCGGTTGGCAGCTTCTTGGATGATTTGGACAGCAACAATCCACCCTTGAATCCTTGGACAACAATTGGTAAGCCCAGGACAGCAATTCTGAAGTGCAGAACGTCAGGACAACAGCAATTCGGATCTTGGACAGCATTCTGGCACTTGGGGGAAGCAGTGGGACAGCCTTGGGAGATCACCAATGTCGCTGGACAGCAACAAGCTGCAGCTGCGTCTTTGGGGCAGCAAGTAGGATATTTGGGGCAGCACTATCCAAGGTTTTGGGAGGGGAGATAACACAACAACACCCAGAATTTTTTAGACAGCAAGGAAGCTGTAGGGAATACGTTAACAGCAATGGGAGGGGACTTGGATGGGTTAAATAAGTGAAGGGAAGAGGGGAGTTGGGTCGACTAGGGTAAGAAGATGGGAAGAAATTCTGCTACAGAATTTATGTACGGTACATAGAGAAATTAAGGATGCAAATCTGAAATATATTTCAGATTTAATGGGGTTGGAATTAGGAGGGAGTTCTGATTTCAAACCCCAAGTAATTAAGGAGAATAAAGGGGTGGCTGATTTGGAGGAGGTTGTGGGGGAAGATTTAATTAATTGGATCCTTAATTGGAGTCCAATTAATGTGAGTGGAGAGAGAGGAGTGGTTGGCCCTATGGTGGGAGATTTGAGGGATTTAATTATTTGGAATTGTGGGCCCAAGCAATTAACTAAATTGAAGAAGAAATTTGAAATTGATTTCAGATTTGAGAGATTAAATGGGTTACCAAAAATAAGATTCATTAATATAGGGGATTAATTTGAAATTCAAATAATTTTGAATTCAAATCAAAAAGTTTCCAAATTAATAGAAAGATATTTTAGGAAAGTGATTAAGGGGGGATTTGAATTTTGAAATTCAAAATCCATGGAGGATTTGGAGGGGCAGCCGGCTGTGGAGCTTGGGAAAGGGGACGGTCGGCAGGTGGGGAGGAGGGAGAGCTAGGGAGTTAGTGGGTTGGGTGATGGTGGAGTGGTAGCCGGCGGTTGTGGGGAAGGGAGGAAGGGGGTGGCCGGCGGGTGGATGGATTAAGGGAAGCCGGCGGCTAAGGGGAAGAGGTGAGGGATGGCCGGCGGTTAAAACAGGAAAAGAGAGGAAGAAAATACTAATAGATACTAACCGCGAGTCCCGGAATCCACCGGCGGCTGACGGGTGTGCGTGGCTCTCTCCTAGGATTTTTTCTCTCAAGAACTCACAAAGAGATCAAGAACAAGAAAGCTGATTTTCATTCATAATCATTCATCATCCTTCATATAAAGCCTAAGGCCTCTATATATATGCCTCCACAAAAAAGAAAACTCAAAAGACTAATATGCCATCTGGGCTACAACTCACTAAACTCTCCTTATAGGGGTACAATGGGAAAAATAGAAATATATATAAAAAATAAACTCGTACATAAGACACATCAAAAATAAAATAAAATCTAGATCGTAGCCGTAGATCTTCTGATGTCCTCATCAATAACATTTTCCAAATTTAATACCCCAGTGTAGATAAATATTTTGTTTTTCTTTTATGCGTGAGGGCAAATTGTGTTCGTTGCCAGTACTATAAGAGGGTGAACATTATCATTTAACTCCACATCTTCACTCCTATATAATATATTCTTTTTCATTCTTCTCATCACGGATTTAAATACTATCTTTTGCCTATTATGCCATAAAGAAATCATTTGAGATTCAAATTGTTCAAAGTATTGATTACATTCATTTCAATGGTAGCCTTGCTATAAATAAGAATATTTTTTAATGCGTATAAGAAATTGTTGACTAATAAAAAAAATGAAATGAAATAAAATGAATGAAGGAACGATCCGCCTTCGCCTACCTCATCCGGCGTCCTAGCCTCCGCCTGTCTCATTCGACGTCAAACCCTCCACCTCTGTCGAACGGCCCGAAGCCACCGCTCCTATCCCGCATGCCCCTCGAACCCACACAAATTGACACCTCAGACCTGACCTCCGAGCCGCCTTCGCCTGCCTCCTTCCGAACCCACCCGGACCAGACAGACTGCAGCCGTCGTTGATGTTCGGCTTCGTTGCTTCGCAAAAGGTATAGAGATTGCACACGTCGCTTCTTTGCTGTTCGGCTTCGTTACTGTTCGACTTTGCTCCTTCGACGACTGTCCCTTCCTATCGGATTGGACGTTACAAAATATCGATCGAAAGCAAGTTCGCTCGCATAGAAGGTAGCCATATTCCTTCCTTTTGCGCTCTTCTTCGGCCAAATCCAGTAAATCCGAATTGGATTTACAACAAAAGGAAGGAAAGTGAGGATTTAACTTATTGTGAGATTTCACAGTGCCCTAAATCTTGTTTGGCAGTCATTATCCTGCTCAAATATTTTTTATCTGTTTGTATGAGCTAATGATGGTAGCTAGCAGGGTATGTGCATGTAATTAAATTAAAATCCTTGTATAATTAATCAAATAATAAACAGTAACAATGAAATCGAAGACCTCACATCGTCGACTTTAAGTTCGGTCGAGATGGTTGTAATTCGAAGGCCCCACGCAGTTGATCTTAGATCCTGGTGGGATGATTTAAAATTTAAAGACCCGTGCTATCGATCTTAAATCTGGACGGATTGTTTTAAAATTTAAAGACCTCGGGTTGTCGTATTTTAGATCCGGCCGGGAAGAACTTGAATCGAAGACCCTACGACGTCGACTTTAGGTCCGGGTAGGAAGAAATTACAGCAGATGCCGTCCCGATTTCGCCCGGTGGGGAGAGGACGTTGGGAAGCTGCCGAAATTTTTCGAAAAATTACAGAATCTTTCTTTGGAGCATTTTGGAGAGCAAATTCAATTAAACAATTGATTAATTTCAATAAAATTAATTATGAAAATTAGTTAATTGAATGAAATTAATTAATTAGAATTAATAATTAAAGAGAATTAATTAATGGAAAATAATTAATTGAGATTAATTAAATAAATTTAAAATTAATCAATTAAATCAATTAATTAATTGAAATTAATTAATAAAAATTAACTAATTAATTAAAATTAATTAATTAGAACTAATTAATTAATTGAGGTTAATTAATTGAAACTAAGTGATTAGTTAAAATTAATTAATTAAAATTAATTAATTAGTTAAAATTAATTAATCAAAATTAATTAGTTAATTGAAAATTAATTAGTTAATTAAAATTAATTAATTTAAGAATCATTTAATTAATTGATGCAACCAAGAGTTCCTTAAACAAGTAGGAGAACCCCCAGTCACAAGAAGAAACAAAGCAAAAAAAGATAAACTCTCCAAAACATGTAGGAGCACACAAAAAACACTTAGAGAACTAAAATATAGATAATAACAACTTAAACTACACATAAAAAACTTAATGAAGCTTTTCCATTCATTTTCCGGTCTTATTCTAATCTGGTGATACCCACTTCTCAAATCAATTTTAGAAAAGATTTTGGCACCACTTAACATATCCAAAATGTCATCCAGCCTAGGAATTGGAAACCTATACTTGATGGTTATCTTATTTATAGCTCAGCTATCCACACACATCCTCCAGGTTCCATCTTTTTTGGAGTAAGTAAAGCAAGCACAACACAGGGTCTTTGGCTTTCCTTAATTAAACCCTTCCCTAAAAGTTCAGACACTTATGAAGTTCTTCATATTCAGTTGGGCTCATTCTATAATGGGGAAGATTAGACAATGTGGCTCCAGGTATTAAACAATGTGATGTTGAATGTCTCTCATTGGGGGCAAACCTATTGGCAACTCTTCAGGTGTTATGTCAGAAAATTCATCAATTAAAGGTTGTATTTCTTTAGGAATTTGAGAGACATTCTTTTCCTAGCACCAGATATGCTACTTCAGATTGTTTCAATTCATTAGTGTTACGAAGCAGTTCAGGAGTGTTTGTTTTTGCAGCTTTGATATTTTTGGCAGGTGGATCAGGATTGTGTTTTTGAGGATAAAGTGTGAATTCTTTATTATTTTGAATCAAAGTGTAGGTATTCTTTTCCCCAATATGAATAGTTTTGTGATCGAATTGCCAAGGACGACCCAATAAGATGTGACAGACTTCAAGAGGCACGACATCACAAACAACTTGATCTTTATAAGAACTCCCAATTGTTAGATTAACAGTGCATTGTTTTGTTATAGGAATCTCGCCCCCTTAAACCAAGAGATTTTATAAGGTTTGGCAAGTTGTTTTGATTTCAATTTAAGCTTATCAACCATTAGTTATGAAACAAAATTACCTGAACTCTCACTATCGATCATTAGAGTGCAAATTTTTCCCTCAACTGTGCAAGTGATTTTGAAAATATTTCTTCTAAGCCACCTATCCCCCTTTTCTCTTATAAATTGGAGATGATTTAGACATAAGAGGGTTGTTGTTATTTGAGCAAAGTCTCCTAAAGAAATCTAAGGGTTTTCTCTTCTCCTTGGAAAAGCTTGAGAGCTTGTTCCATTTCTCTCTTTCTCCTACTATATTTCGTCTCGAACTTCTTATCTAATTCTTCTCTCTGCAAGTTCCACTCCATTTGTATCTTTCTTCTCAAGCTGTTATAGGATGAATTGTGTCTTTGTTGTTTTATTTTAATTTAATATAAGTTTTGTAGTTTTATGTTTGTCATGTTATGTGTTGTTGTTTCTAATTTAAGTGTTTATTTTCTTATGTTGAAGGAAAGCAAATTTTGTAATTGTGGGCAATTTTTTTGCCTGCATCATTAATCGAAATCAATTAGTCAAAATTAATTAATTTTGATTAATGAAAGATTTAATTAAAATCTGTGAGTTGTGTAGAATTCGAGAGCATTTGAAATCCGAAAGTTTTAAAATACAAGCATTTTAAATGAAAATTTCAAATACGAGAATTTAAAAAATTCGAGAGTTTTAAAAATTCGAGAGTTATTTAAAAGTTCAAGAGCAATGAAATTTAAAATTGGCTTATTGGTTAATTATTTAATTAATCAAATAAGAAATTTTAAAATAAAATGCAGCAAACAAGGAAGGGGGAAGATTGTTTTTCCACTAATTGATACATATAATCTCTGTACAAACAAAAGCAATCTCAAACTCTCCAAACTCATACAAATTATACAAGCTCTCCAAACAACAATTCTCCAACTCAACAACTCTCAGACTCTCTATAGAACTCTCCAAAGTCTCTCCTGTACAAGCTCCTGCAACAAATAAATGAGATTCATTAAGCATCACAAATAAATTAATATCAAATTAAATGTTAAAATAGAAAAAAGGAGCAGGCTACTGGTAAAAACTACTAGTACACTGATGCATGAAAAGTAATCTACTAAAATAAGAAAAGAAACTACTGTAACAAAGAACACTGGTGTTACAACTACAACTGTCGCTAGTAAGTGTCAAACTAGTAAACAACTGAAAACCACGGTATGGTGTCAAACAACTACTGTCCACACAAACAAACAAATAATTAAATTCAAACCGATGGGCATCCTAGTCTATAAGATTAGATTGTAAGACCCGCCAACGGGCAACTTCTAAGGGAAGTAATAAGCCCCACGTTTTAGAAAAATTGCTAAATAAATTGCAATAACCCTAAAATTCAAACAATTAAATTCAAACTGATGGGCATCCTAGTCTATAGGATTAGGTTGTAAGACCCGTTAATGGAGCCCCACATTTTAGAAAAATTACTAAATAAATTGCAATAATCTTAAAATCTAAACAATTAAATTCAAACTAATGGGCATCCTAGTCTATAGGATTAGGTTGTAAGACCCACCAACGGGCTATTTCTAAGTGAAGTCGTAAGTCCTATACGTTAGGAAAACTTTTAAAATGAAGCACAATAATCCTAACACTCCTGCAAATAACCAAGCAACTTCTAAGAAAGCCATAAGACCTTCCAACCAAAATTCTTGGGCATCATAATCTATAGGATTATGTTGTAAGACCCGCCAACGGGCAACTTCTAAGTGAAGTCGTAAGAATCATATTTTAGAAAAATTGTTAAATAAATTGCAATGATCCTAAACCCAAACAATCCAATTCAAACCAATGGGCATCTTAGTCTAAAAGATTAAGTTGTAAGACCCGCTCTTTTAGGCAACTTCCTAAGGGAAGTCATAAGATCTATCCAAACAACAAAATCCCCAGGCAGCCTTGCTGTAGAGTTAGGTTGTAAGACCCATCTTTGGGCAACACATAAATAGAGCTGTAAGCCCCACTCGAAATTAAACCTATGGGCTACTTTCTATGAAAGTCATAAGTCCTGACCCAAATTCAAATACCTGGGCTACTTCCAAAAGAAGTCGTAAGACCCACTTAAATTTAAACTTTTGGATAACTTCTAAATGAAGTTATAAACCCTAAACTAAATTAACTTCTGGGTATTCTAATAGATGTAAACCCCAAAATTCAAATAAAATTAAAAATTCACATCTAACCACCTCAGTCTACTCGGGATCCCTGAGAGGAGGCAACCTATGGCTGCTAATCAGATTTCGTGGACACTACGGTCAATGATTGTTAGTGTTGGTAGATTGAGACTATGGTATACCCGGGACGACGGAACCATGTGATCTTGATCGGGTTTTACCTCCATTTTTTCTATAATTGAGACTAAAACATCTAAAAATTATTCATTCTTAATCGAGAGTTCTCTCTTACATGTTAAGAGGGATAATTAACTATGAGTGCTTGCGCTCATGGGAAGTAAGAACCTCAGATCTTATTAAATCCTGACACTACCCTCAGGTAAAATCTGGTTAATTCTAATCTGACTTAGGGGAAATGGAATCCTACAGCTGCAAAGCGAGATTCATGCATTCAAGCCGTTTTTTTTAGCCAACATAAATCATAAAAAGCAATGTAATTGATTAAAAAGAAATATAATTCATTACTATAAAGTAGAAACATTAATACTCACCTTAATTTAGATGAGTTGTTTTTGCACTTTAAATCCCTAACCCCCCCCCTCCTTTCATGCATAAAATTTTCATAATGATTGCTTTATATTTTTTTCTTAATTATACGTTTCTCTTTACCATATGTTTTGCCAAGGCTGCTAATCTCGTAAAAATACTCCCATCCCAAACAAGCACCTTGTCCTCAAGATGGATGGATGCAAATTGCTTCTTGATCACCTCATATGATTGTCACGTAGCTTCATAATCTGGTAGATCCCTCCATCGAACTAGGACCTCCTTTGCTCCTATCATCCCTTGCCGTATTCCAACAACCTCCATGGGTTCCAGAATCACCTCCATGTCCTCAGTCAATGTCGCAGGTAGTGAGGAAGAGGGTGTGTGATCTCTGATAGCACGTCTCAGTTGTCATACATGGAATACTGGGTGTATTGATGATGATATTGGTAACCTCAGACGATAGGCTACTACCCCAATGCGCTCCGTCACCTCATAAAGCCCGAAGTAACGTGGTGTGTTTTGCCGATATGGCCTCAGTTTCAATTAAACTCTGTTATCGGGCTCGAACTGCACTTCTTGTCTGTGTTCATTTGTCTTATTTTTCATAAGTTGTTGAGCTCTCAGCAGATGCCCTTTGAGTTCCACTAGTATCCTATCTCTCTCCTCTAAGCTGGTCTATACTGAATACTGGTGTAGTGCTCTGCCCGTAATGTATCAGATATGGTGGATCCCTTCCATATAGAATCTTGAAATGGTTAGTCCGTGCGGCTGTGTGGAAAGATATATTATTCCAATACTCTGCTAATGTTAACCATTTGGCCCATAGTTATGGTGTGTCAGATTCAAAACAATGCAAGTATATCTACATGCTCCAGTTGACCACCTCCATTTAGCCATCCGTTTGTGGGTGATATGTCGTGCTCCTTTTCAGGACTATCCCTTGCATCTTGAATAACTCGTTCCAAAAATGGCTGAGGAATACTTTGTCTCTAACTGGTAATATAGATTCAGGAATGCCATGTAAGCACACTACCTCTCGAATAAAGATCGTGACGACTGAGATGACAGTGTAGGGATTTCCTAGCAGAATGAAATGGGCATACTTGCTCAGCCGATCTACCACCACCAGTATCACTGAATATCCCTCTGAGCGTGGCAAACCCTCAATAAAGTCTATCGTCACTTACTCCCAGACCTTCTTAGGTAAAGCTAATGGTTGCAGCACCCCCCCCCCCCCCCCCCCCCCACGTGATGCTATAGTCAGGTACTTATGCCATTGACACACATCACGCCTTGATACCATATCTTCTACATTTCGATGCATTCCCGCCCAATATAACTCAGCTGATAGTTGGATGTATGTCTTTTGTACTCCTGAATGTCCCCTATCACACTGCCATGAAACTCCTGCAGTAGCTTGGGAATGTAACTTGAGGTCCTTAGTAACACAAACCTCCCCTGGTAGAGTAGTTGCTCCCCCCTCAGAGCATAACCTGGGTGACTGTTCGGGTCATTTAGCAACTCTTCCCTGATCTTCATCAACCCTTCATTATGCTCGCTCTCCCTCCTCATTGCTTCCCAGTCTAAGATCTTTGGTACTGATAAGGCTACCAACTGGAATTCCTCGACCCTCCTAGACGAGGCGTCTGCTGCCTTGTTTTCTAAGTCCGATCGATACTGGATCTCAAAATTATATCCAAACAACTTGGATAGCCATCTCTACTATTCCTCAGTGACCAGCGTTGTTCCAAGAAATATTTTAGACTCCTCTGATCTGTCCTGACTACGAAATGCCTCCACAACAAATAGGGCCACCACTTCTGAATAGCTAAGATAATCGCCATCAGCTCCCGTCTATGATGCACCGATGCTTCTCCTCAAAGCGGCGGCAGTGTTCGACACGTATCTGATATGACACATGTCCGACATGCCTCCGATACGTGTCAGACACGCTGAAAATGTGTTCAATTAAAAAAATATTAAATACAAATTGGACTTGCGTGTCTTATATATTTTATAATTTTTTTAAAATATAATTTCTTGTAGTTAAAATTTTTATTTATTTAAAATGTAAAAACTAAATTTCTTATTTTCTATCCACAAAACTTAATCAATCGCCTGCACTCAATACCTCATTCATCGAATATTCTCATTTTCATTTCTCTTTGGCGGGTCACGACTTTGGTTTCACAACAATGCTCGATGTCATCTCAACATTAACGTCTGACGTCGTCTTAACATCAACGACTAACGCCCCTCTCAATATCAACGACAGACGCCCTCTTAACATCGACCCCCAATACTTACTGCATAACATTGATGTCCGACTCTCGATAGCATTATTGTCTCCTCTCTCGATGCCTGATACACGGCATCAATGCCCGACTCTTGACATCCTAATATTAATCAGTTTAAGAACAAATTCTAGTTAAATGACTTATTATTTTTATTTTTTTAAAATATTATACTTATTCAATTTTTATATACTATTTTTAAAATATAAAATACCGTGTCCAACCAGTGTCAGTGTTTTATATTTTCAATAATTGACGTGTCTCATGTCCATGTCTTGGCCGTGTCGTCTTGTTCGTGTCTGTGCATCATAGGCTCCCATTCATACACAGACTTGAGTCTTGCCCTGGCTTTGAGCATCTGGCTGAAATATGCAATAGGCCTCTGGTCTTGCATGAGTATTGCTCCCAGCCCATAACCTGACTCTTTTGCCTCCACTTCCAACTACAAATGATCTAAAATCTAGGAGCGCCAATAATGGTACATTGACCATAGCTTTCTTCAACTCCTGAAAAGCTTGTGTCTCTCCCTCTCTCCATTTGAAGCTATCATTCTTTAATTGTTTTGTCAAAGGTCCTGCAATGGCGCCGTATCCCTCTACAAATTTTTGATAGTAACCGGTGAGCCTTAAGAACCCATGCAACTCCTTCAAGTTCTTAAGAAGAGGCCTGTCCACCATGGCCTGGCTTGAACCTTAGACTGGTCAGCTGACACCCCCTCTCTGGACACCACATGTCCTAAATACTCCACCCGTGATTGGCCGAATGAGTACTTTTTCCAGTTGGCAAACAATTGATGCTCCCTCAAGGTATCCAGTACTATCTTCAAGTGTTCCCAATGTTCTATTTGTGTCCTGCTGCATATCAAGATATCATCAAAGAATACTAAGACAAACCTTCTGAGATATGACTGGAATACTCGGTTCATGAGAGACTGGAAGGTGGCAGTGGCATTGGTGAGACCGAAGGGCATCACCAGGAACTCGTAGTGCCCCTTGTGTATCCTAAAGGCCATCTTGTGCACAGCGGTTGCCCTCATCCTGATTTGATGGTATCCTGACTTCAAATCAATCTTGAAGAAGATCACTGGTCTAAATAACTCACCAAGAGTTCATCAATCACTGGAATAAAAAATTTATCTAGCATTGTTTCTTTGTTCAGAGCCCTGTAATCCACACAAAACCTCCAACTGCCTTCTTTCTTTTTCACCAGCAGAATTGGATTAAAGAAAGGGCTCACACTAGGTCAAATGATCCCTTTGCTTCAAGCATCTTATTGATCAGCCTCTCTATCTCATCTTTTTGAATTTGGGGGTAACAATATGGTCTAACCCCTATAGGATAGGTCCTCCTTTAAGGTGATGGCGTGCTCATGCTCTCGTGGTGGTGGTAGCCTGATAGGTTACCGGAATATATCCTAAAACTGTTGCAAAATCTGTTGGACCCCCATTGGGATTTCCCCTGTCTCCTGCTCCTGGATCTCCTCTATGCTCTGTAACTCCACCAAGTATCCCAGGCCAGCACCCTGGATTGTCCTGAGTATGATTTTAAGTGACACTATAGTTTTGCATAAGTTAGCATCCCCTCGTAGCACTACCTTCTTTCCCTTTATCTAAACATCCATGGTCAGAGATTTCTAGTCCACCTTCATTTCTCCTATGACATGTAATCACTTCATCCTTAGAATCACATCCGTACTTTCTAAGCCCAGGGGAAGAAAGTCTTCCACCGCCTGAATATCCTGCAATGTCATTACCACCCCCTTACATATCCCCAGACTCCTCTCTATCTTACCCATCTCCATTATCACCCCACATCCTTCCGTTTCCACCAACTGCAACCTCAATCAGTCCACAACCTGATTCGAGATGAAGTTATGTGTAGCTCCACTATCCACCAAAATCACCACTGGTTGTATCCCAATTTTCCCCCTCACCTTCATGTTGTGATTTGGAGCAAATCCCACCATCGAGTTTAGAGACACCTCTTCCACATCTAAATGTAATTTTGATGTTTCCTCTACGACCTCCTCTAGCTCATTCCTGCTCTTGTCCTCTCCCCCGCAGACCATCAAGACCTGAAGGGCTCGATCCTTGCACCTATGTCCCAGTGTAAATCTCTCTTCACATCCGAAGCATAACCCTTTTGCCCACCTATCTTGCAACTCCGTGTTTGTGAGGCGCTTGAAATTGCCTCCAGGACAAACTCCAGTGCCCTTTCCCTTCGGCGCTTCCCTCTGGAATGACACCGTCTAGGTCTTCAGTGCCAAGGTCGTAGAGGTATTCTTGTAAGCCCCTCTCATGGTGTTGCTCTGTCTGACCTTCCCCCTTTGATATTTTTCTTTCACCCTTTGAGCTAGCTCCATCATTTCCCACAACTCTTTAGGTCTCAACACCCTGAGCTCTGCTCATATGTCTTCCTTAAGGCCCTTCATGAAATTTTCTTCCAACCCTTCCTCGAAAATCCCCCTCAGCCTACCCAACATTCTAATGAACAATCCTTAAATTTCCCTCATGAATAGATCGGATTCCTAGACTCCCTCCACAGAAACCAAGCTAGGGCTTTTCTCTCCAAACATAGCCCCGCCACTATGAGCTTCTCCCCTTCAGTCAGCCCATTGATAGCAAAATAACACCCCACCCGATACACCCAACCTCGAGCATCTTCCCCTTCAAAAATCAGCATATACAATTTCCTTGATCTCAAATCCATACTCACATGGTTTCTTCCTCCATTAGTTCCCCCCGTACAGTGATGGTGTAATTCTCTCCCTTTCTCCATTCCCCTTGGCTGATTTGGCCCCCATGGCTCAACCCAGCCACTACCTCCGTCGATCCACATCCTACCATGCCTGGGTCGCCTCCCAAAAGGTTCAGCCTTCCCCCTTCTTGTTGTCCTTTCTTCCAGAAACCCCGATCCGCCTACCATTGGAACCCCCATGGTAGTCCTTGAGGGTAAACACTCCACTTCATCATCGTCTTCATAAATTTCTTTTCCCTTTGGTTGAGCCCTAGGAACCGTCAGTGAGGTTTTCAACTGTCTTAATCATCTTCTTTATCATGTCTTCTAAGCTTTCAAAGCTGTTTACTATGGAGGAGAGCTTTTCTTCGGAGTATCTTTCTTCCATTATGGCCTTGATTTGTTCCATCTCGCCTTCCAACGCATCTATCTTCTTTGATGTCATTCACCTCACTCTGATACCAATTTGTTACACCTTGAAGGGTAAAAAACGACAGCGAGAAAATAATGAATAGATTTGTAGGAGATCAGAATTGAAATTCAAAATTATATTGTCGAAATAAACATTGGAAATAGATGCTAGAACACCACAAAATACAAGTAATCCACTATTGGAGGTGGATCGGCTCTCCCACACCTAGGTGCAGCTAGGAACCCAGAATACCCTAACTCCTCTCTAAAAACAGCAATCAACACATACATAACTTAAAGAAAATAGCCCTATTTATACCCCACTCAGCACTTCCTTCTATGGTAGTGTGGAGGATCCCAAGTGTGGCTTTTCTCAAGAGGGGTGGGCCCAAAGGTGCTAATCCTGTAACAATATCGAAACATCGTGGGGGTGATTTTGGGTGTGGCAATTGTTAGCGTCGAGCGTCAATGTCAAGACCTCGTTAAACGTTGATGTTGAGATGATTTTGAAACATTGATGTTGGATGGCATCGTACGTCAATGTTAAGATGACATCAAGCGTTATCGTGAAACCCTAGCCGTAACCAACCTGATGAAAATGGAAATGTTCGGGGAATTGGGATGTTGAGTGCGAGCGATTGATTTGACATTGTGGAGAGAAAATACGAAATTTTTTTTGTTTTAATTTAAAAAAATGAAATATAAGAAATTTATTTTTAAAAAATCATAAAATATTTAAGAAATGTGTGTCTAATTAGTTTTTAATATTTTTTTTTTAATTTGACATGTGTCAAAGGTGTGTCAGACATGTGTCGTGTCTGATACATGTTGGACACTGCATACCTCTTTGAGCAGAAATGCCCATGCATCATAACATAGAATCCACTTCATCATCTGTGTTATCCCCACTATTTTGAGTTGCCTTATGTAGAACCCTCTTCAACGACGTAAATAGAGTGGCTGACTTAAGGGGAAGTGTGAGGTGCTTTAATGGAAAGTATGCCATCCTTTTATAAAGTATTGTGTATCAACTACATAGAAGGCTAAAGATGTTGGCACAATTTACTCATACAACAAAGACAAGAATATCAAGCCTTTATCCCACTACATGGGGTCGGCTACATGAATCTTTTTTCTCCGTTGTTATATTAAGAGTTAAATTCTCATTTAAATCTAATAAAAAAATATTATTTCCAATATTTTTTAACTAAGTCCTTTTAGGTCTAACTTTACCTTAGTCCAAATCTAATACATCTACTCTTCTAACTATGTCATCAAAAGGCCAATGTTTTATGTGACCAAATCATCTAAGGCGGCTCTCTTTAATCTTATCTGCCATTGGATCTACTTCAACCTTTTCATGTATATACTTGTTTCGCACTCTATCTCTAAGAGTGAACCCACTCACCCACTTGAGCACCCTCATCTCTACAACACTTAACTTAATATTATAATTCTTTTTTAATGGCCAATATTCTGTGCCATAAAGTATTGCAGGTCTCACCACCATCTTATAGAATTTTCCCTTAAGTTTGAGGGGTACTTTTCTATCACACAATAGGCCTGATGCATTCCTCCACTTCAACAATCCAACTTGAATTCTACTAAAAATATCTCCATCTAGTTCACCATCACTTTAGACCTGAGATATCTAAAACATGTACTCTTATTAATGACTTGATCGCCCAAAGTCACAATCCTCCCACTAGATCTATTACTACTAAAATTACACTCTATGTATTCGGTTTTAGATCTACTCAAACGAAAATCTTTAGACCCTAAGGTTGACCTCCATAATTCAAGTTTACATTCAACTCCCTCTCTAGTCTTCTCACAAAGAAGAATATAATCAGCAAAAAGAATTCAACAGGGTACATCCTCTTGCGAATGTCTTGTAAGAACATCCATGACTAAAGCAAAAAGATATGGGCTTAAAGTTGATGCTTAATGTAATCCAACTGAAATAAGAAAATACTTAGTCAAATCACCTTGTGTTTGAACACAACAGCTCCTACTTACATATCCTTAATGACTTGAATATAAACATTATTAACCTTTTTCTTTTCTAGGACTCTTCATAACACTTCTCTTGGAATTTTATCATATGCTTTCTCTAAATCAAAATATCGTATGTAGTTCCTCCTTATTCTCTCTAAACTTCTCCATCAAAACTCCTAATAAATGTATAACTTCTATAGTAGACCTGCTCGGCATGAATCCAAATTGATTTTGAGAAATATTAGTATCATGTCGTAATCTATGTTCAATAACTATCTCCCATAGTTTTAAAGTTTGACACATTAACTTAATTTCTCTATAATTTGCACACTCTTGTGCATCACCTTTATTCTTAAAAATAGGAATCAATACACTCTTTCTCCACTCATCTCACATCTTTTTAATTTTCAAAATAATATTGAAAAGTTTTGTAAGCCAAGAAATTCATTCATCTCCTAAGCATTTTCACACATCTATTGGAATATCATCTGGTCCAACAACTTTTTTCATACTTCTTTTTCTTTGAAGTTTCTCTTAACTTTGGTTTTATTAATACGCCGATAAAAACAAAAATTTCTATTTTTATTTAAGATGCTAATGTTATTAAAGTCAATCGTATTCTCACAATCATCATTAAAATGCTTATCAAAATATCTCGCCCACCTTTCTTGAATATATTGTTTTAATAAAAGTACTTTTTAATCTTCATCCTTAATGTATTTTACTTAAACTAAATCCTTATTTCTCATATTTATTTGCTTGGTTAACTTATTCATATATTTTTCGTCCTTCTTAATATTTAATTTATTATATATAATAAAAAATTTATTATATAAATAATTAAAAGTTAAATTCTTTGCATCATATAATAGATAATAATTATGTTTTGTGAAGCAATTACGAAACATTATTTTTTACATCTTTATTTCATAGTTTTGTTCTTTTCCTTCGTTTAGCCTCTATTCATGTTTTTCAGAAGGCAAGAAAAAACTGTTATGAAGTTGATTGTTGATTCCGAGACTGATAAAGTTCTTGGTGCATCAATGTGCGGTCCAGATGCACCTGAGATTATGCAGGTATTTTCTTCGGACCTCTTCTTCATTGATTCTTATAGAGATTGAACATCCATCTTGGAATCCATGAAGTTAATATTTTATTTCATTCATTTTCCACAATTTTAATAATGGATTAAGTTTTTCATTTCTCTGTCATCCTTTCTATATCGATTGGTGTTGGACGGTATTTATCCTAAATGTTTTATAAGGATTTAGGGCACGGTAAATCTAACACAATCTTACATTATACCAAACCTGCACGGTTTCCTTTCCTTTATGATTCTTCTTTTCATGTTTTGGAAAGTCAGGAAAAACGAGGTGCATCTTTCGGGGTTATAATTTGCCATTTGACTGTGAATACATGCTTTATTTAATTTCTTTCAGTTGGATCTTTGATTTAACAACAGTTCAGTTGAGTCTTGTTAAAAGTTAACACATGATTTTGCGTCCTATATTTCTATGACATTTTCCTATTACTTAATGTCAGCACTCTAACCTATACCCAAAAACTGATATTATTTTTAATAGATATTCACATCGCTTTTCCTAATTCAGTCTTCTGCGGAGCATAGATACTAGTAAGTGTGCTCTACCAAATCCGCCAACCTTTGGGTAAGTAGCTGACTGTTTATTCCACAGGTAGCACGTTAGATCATCATTTCAAATTAAAAAGTTTCAATGATAGCTTGATTCCTTAAACAAAACAAATATGCTTAATGAGATTGTCTCATTTAAAAACTTCAATGAATGGTGTGCTACATAATTTAGGCCGACCCCAAATGGCAGGATAAGGCTAAGAATTAAGATGTTGATGATGTGTGGGAATTCAAGGTGTAATTATAACTCAACATAATTTCTGTGTTTCTAATTATCTTCTTGAAGACTGAGTGCATTTTAATATCTTGTACATAAATATTTTAAGATAAATATTTAAGAGATCATGACTAAGTTTGTTTGTTACTGTGTTGTGAAAGGCAATATTAGTTTTTGAGATGGCATTGATATTTTTTATTGGTTCCATGGTTTTCTGGAGATAGAAGAGACACTAGTATAGTGAGGTAGACGAGAACTAAACAAAATGTGCATCAAATTTTATTGCTTGGAAAAGCATCCTCAATGCTTGGGGAAAATGTGATCAAATTTAGCAAGTCTTACTCTATGATTATAGCAAGTGAACCTTCTGCCTGCCATAGGAAGATCAATCAGATTGAATTTGCTAAAAGATCAAGAAACAAATCAGAAGTGGTTCTTCCAGCTAGCATATGATCTTTCATTAATATTAAGAGTATATTTAAAATTACTTTAAAGATCCAATTAGATAGAACGCTTGAAACTTCTTCCCAATTTTCAACCCAAAATTAGGATTAAACTTTAAATATGCTTTATTAGCTTTGATTAGTGCTCCTAATTAAAATGAAAGCCTCTTTAGTGATAAATTAACTATGCAAGTTTTATGATTATTTTAGAACCCATTGGATAATTTTTGGTTTCTTAAATTATCTGTGATAATTAAAAAAAAAAAGATGTGACTGAACTGTTTGGATTGCTATTTTAAGCATTACTATTTAGTTCCTCCTTGAAACAGACCTCTCACGCCTTACTGCATTCCAGTTTCATTGATGAAAAACTGATGATTCCTAGTACTTGCTCCCCGCACAAATCTAGGCCAGCATGCTCCGTGATTGCACGTCTCATATGATCTCTCATGCATTCCATCCCTCTTTCACGCCAAAAGGCTGCTCATGCCCTCATGTGTTATATCGATCCCCAATAGTCTTTATCCAACAACATATGCCTTGCATTTTCGGCTCATAACCAGTACTTTTCCTTCAATCGCCCTTTCTCTCGTCTGCTCTCTCATAAACAACATTATCTTATGCTCTCCCTTTCATCCCTATCAACTATTCTTGATCCCAAGCAGCTTGCTCTCCTATTCTAGGCTTGCCCTCTCATTTTGTGCTTATTGTATTTCTCCTCGGCAACGTCCAACCTACAATCAACTTTCTCCTGCAGCCTTGTGTCTTTTGACAGCTTTAAGACCATCGAGCTTCTTACAATTCGACTACCTTCTTCACTTGACCTCACTAATTAGCTTCGTCACATTCTGATAACAACGGATGTCCAAGACCTGATGTAGAACGAAATGCGTAGGTAATTATGCAATGTTGAAATTAAACGTCTTTTAAATTAGAGCAACAATAATTAAGTTTACTTTTAGCGATTTAAACAAATCTTGAAAACAAGAAAGAGGTGATTTAAGCTTTTAGGCCAAATTACACGATAAGAGTTAGAATCATGAATAATCAGTTCCAATCAAGCTTAGCATAGCATGGGGGATTTTCAAAGGAAATCCCTAAATTAACATTTAGACTAGTCACTAATTGGATCTACTCACTCACACTCTTGATGTTTGATAAAGCGGAGATAAATTGCACAACCTTTATGATGCCATAATTGAGAGAAAACTTCAGAAGGAATATGATTAGGAGGAGAGTTTACCTTCGCCAGGAGTACTGAAACTTTTGGATAGCAAAAGACAACCTTTGGACAGCAGAACGACAAAAAATGTTGTTGAAATTTCAGGACAGCAAGCTGCCGTGCTCAGAAAATCTAGACAGCAAACATGGTGAGGCTTTGGATAGCAATCGGAGGGGTTGAAGCAGCGGCACGACTGATTTTGCCTTGCTGGAATTTCCGGACAGCAACGTAGAATGCCTAGAAAATCTGGACAGCGGAGTTGGAGTCAAGATTTTAGGCGTAGGAGGTGGGTGGGGGCAGGCCAAGGTTAAGGGGAAGGGGTTTTCTTATTGTTAGTTCAGATTTTGGTGGAGGTAGGGGAGGGAGATTTGAATTTCAAATTCCCTAGATTAAGTGGGAATGGAAGAAAGTGGGGAGCCGGCTAATTAAGGCTTGATTAGGGCTAGGTTTGGGTAAGATAGGAGAGAGTACGAGAGAGGAGAGGGGGCGGCTATTACCTCCTTAAGAGTTCCAATTGGGGAAGAAAATAATTAAGAGAGAGGGAGAGAGGAGCCAGCCAGAGGGGGGGGGGGAGGGAAGGTGATGTGAAACCATCAGGAATTGCATTAGAGATTATAAAGAAATTGATTAAGCTTGTAATATAAACTAATGTTTCACAAGATTGGATGTTTAGAATTCAAGACTATCAATAATATAAGGGCAATCGATTACAATGTTGAGTAACTTGAAAATAATTTCATCCATAAAGACAAACTTAGATGCTGTAAACAAGAAATCCCACACATAACAAATAGAAAAGTCACCTTAAAGTCCCCTCACTCACGCTTGTTTAGTAGGGGGGTTAGCGAAGAAGAATCTAGCAAGCCGAACGATGCCACAAAAGCTGAAAAGACCCCTATGGTTGTAGCCCAACGAAAGTTCAACGGAGGAGGAGAAGACGCGGGTGGGTGTCCAGTGATTTGCTAAGATCCAAATGGTCGTTGTTCGTCAATGATTTTGTTGACCGATAACTGTCGACCAGCCCACATGGAGGAGTCACGCAAGCCCACGACTCAAACGAGCGACCCCCATGATCGCACAACCAACTCAACAGCTCCCACGTCCTCCCTCTCACGACACAAAAATGAACTCCCCCTTTCATTCGGCTCTCATGCGAACAGAATCGAAAGGAGATCGCAAGCAAAGCAAGAAAACTCACCTCTCGGCTCTCATCGAACTCCTGACCAGACACCGACTTCCGTCCTTTGCACTCACCCATCGACCTCCAGCCTCCTGCTCCGACATCGACCCAGCCGAATCCAACTCCTGCTGCCAGACCCGTTGGTCGTTCCTCCATCTCCGACCTCAAGCAAACCACCAAGGCTTCAAAACCTCCTTGACCGCCGGCCACCAAACTCGCCGCCTTCGGCCTGCCGCCTGCCTACGGCCGACCCCGACCTGAACATCGCCGATCCAAACAGTCGCCGCTTCTGTGCCCGAACCCGAGCCCTAGCTGCGGTCTCCGCCTCTTCCCTGATCCCATCCCGATCCTTCTTCTTCCTATCGCTGTATAATAGATATATATTATTATTATAATATATAGTAATAATATGTATTCTGTTATATTATATTATAATAGATATGTTATATTATAATATATATGATATGTTATAATATAAATAATTTCATCCATAAAGACAAACTTAGATGCTGTAAACAAGAAATCCCACACATAACAAATAGAAAAGTCACCTTAAAGTCCCCTCACTCACGCTTGTTTAGTAGGGGTTAGCGAAGAAGAATCTAGCAAGCCGAACGATGCCACAAAAGCTGAAAAGACCCCTATGGTTGTAGCCCAACGAAAGTTCAACGGAGGAGGAGAAGACGCGGGTGGGTGTCCAGTGATTTGCTAAGATCCAAATGGTCGTTGTTCGTCAATGACTTTGTTGACCGATAACTGTCGACCAGCCCACATGGAGGAGTCACGCAAGCCCACGACTCAAACGAGCGACCCCCACGATCGCACAACCAACTCAACAGCTCCCACGTCCTCCCTCTCACGACACAAAAATGAACTCCCCCTTTCATTCGGCTCTCATGCGAACATAATCGAAAGGAGATCGCAAGCAAAGCAAGAAAACTCACCTCTCGGCTCTTATCGAACTCCTGACCAGACGCCGACTTCCGTCCTTTGCACTCACCCATCGACCTCCAGCCTCCTGCTCCGACATCGACCCAGCCGAATCCAACTCCTGCTGCCAGACCCGTTGGTCGTTCCTCCATCTCCGACCTCAAGCAAACCACCAAGGCTTCAAAACCTCCTTGACCGCCGGCCACCAAACTCGCCGCCTTCGGCCTGCCGCCTGCCTACGGCCGACCCCGACCTGAACATCGCCGATCCAAACAGTCGCCGCTTCTGTGCCCGAACCCGAGCCCTAGCTGCGGTCTCCGCCTCTTCCCTGATCCCATCCCGATCCTTCTTCTTCCTATCGCTGTATAATAGATATATATTATTATTATAATATATAGTAATAATATGTATTCTGTTATATTATATTATAATAGATATGTTATATTATAATATATATGATATGTTATAATATAAATAATTTCATCCATAAAGACAAACTTAGATGCTGTAAACAAGAAATCCCACACATAACAAATAGAAAAGTCACCTTAAAGTCCCCTCACTCACGCTTGTTTAGTAGGGGTTAGTGAAGAAGAATCTAGCAAGCCGAACGATGCCACAAAAGCTGAAAAGACCCCTATGGTTGTAGCCCAACGAAAGTTCAACGGAGGAGGAGAAGACGCGGGTGGGTGTCCAGTGATTTGCTAAGATCCAAATGGTCGTTGTTCGTCAATGATTTTGTTGACCGATAACTGTCGACCAGCCCACATGGAGGAGTCACGCAAGCCCACGACTCAAACGAGCGACCCCCACGATCGCACAACCAACTCAACAGCTCCCACGTCCTCCCTCTCACGACACAAAAATGAACTCCCCCTTTCATTCGGCTCTCATGCGGACAGAATCGAAAGGAGATCGCAAGCAAAGCAAGAAAACTCACCTCTCGGCTCTCATCGAACTCCTGACCAGACGCCGACTTCCGTCCTTTGCACTCACCCATCGACCTCCAGCCTCCTGCTCCGACATCGACCCAGCCGAATCCAACTCCTGCTGCCAGACCCGTTGGTCGTTCCTCCATCTCCGACCTCAAGCAAACCACCAAGGCTTCAAAACCTCCTTGACCGCCGGCCACCAAACTCGCCGCCTTCGGCCTGCCGCCTGCCTACGGCCGACCCCGACCTGAACATCGCCGATCCAAACAGTCGCCGCTTTTGTGCCCGAACCCGAGCCCTAGCTGCGGTCTCCGCCTCTTCCCTGATCCCATCCCGATCCTTCTTCTTCCTATCGCTGTATAATAGATATATATTATTATTAGAATATATAGTAATAATATGTATTCTGTTATATTATATTATAATAGATATGTTATATTATAATATATATGATATGTTATAATATTACTAAGTTATATTATAATAAATATATTTTTTTAATATATATATATATATATATATATATATATATATATATATATATATATATATATATATATATAATAAAATAAAAAGAAAAGAAAAGAAAACTATTTTGGAGGATTTTCAAACGGGTGGGAGCAATTTGAAGGAAGTCCCGGGGTTTGATTCGGTCCCCCGAAGCCCTCGATCGTCGAGCTAATCCGATCGAGGGATTGAAGACTTGAAGACTCAATCTCCTCGCCGTTGATTCGCTCCGGCCGAGTCGAGCCAAAATCTCATCGCCGTTGATTCGCTCCGGCCGAGTCGAGCCCTCCCTTACCTCCCGGCGCCGGGGAGGGGACGCTGGAAGGCTGCCGAAATCTGCCAAATTTTTGAGAAAATCGGAAAATGCTTAAATGATTATTTGATTTAAAAATAATTATAAATATTAATTAATTTGATAAATTAATTGATAAAAAGAAAAGGGATCCTCAAATCGACAATCGTCTGCAACCATTCGTCGTCAACTAAAGCTTCTGAAGATCATTCTCGGGCCCGACAACGCCCCGAAGCCCCCGGCCGTTGACTATCTTTCCGGCCGGGCGGACTTGAAAGGGAAAATGCCCTCCTTACCTCCCGGCGCCAGGGAGGGGACGCCGGAAGGCTGCCAAAATTTCCAGTGAAAGTAGAGGACTTTACTTGGACTCAAGCTTGAACCGGACTTCGACTCAAATTTGATATGAACTATAAGGGATTAAATTCATAATAACATAAAATTTGAAATGAGAAAAAAAGCTAAATCAATTTGAACTTAAGCAAAAACTTAAACTCAGAGTTGATCCGGACTTGACTTTGAATGAACATTGGACATATGACATTAAACTCAAAGGAAGCTTGAGCATAATCAGACGATTTGGAGCACAACTCAAAATAAAACTTGTAATCTTGCAAAGCAACAACATTAATCAAACAAGCGAGGATATTTGATAAATGTGATAATAGCTTTATGATCGATGTTGTCATACAAGCAAGCAAGTGGAAAATAAATTCTTGATACGTGCAAAGTTATGAACTCTTAATTCAGTGCAAGTAAATAAATATGGAATTTGTATTGAATGAAAAGGACTTTCCAACATGACATGCTTACAATCAACTGGACAAAGTCTTCAATCAACATCAAGGTGTTATCAATGTTAACTAAGATACAACTGCTAATGAGCAAACAGACTCGTTGTATGCAACAAACAATAAATACATCATTTACGAGCAAAAGCAACAGACATGTCAATAACAACAAAATCAATGAAATATGCATGAATTGTAGCAAGAAATATGTAATGATATGTTCATAAGCAAAGCGGGGAGAAGGTGCAAGGACCTGCAGTGAGAAGGATTCTCATAAATGCATGCAAGGGGACACGTAGTGAAAATGATATTTGGCTTGCAAGTACAAATGAACACATTGACTTGCCAACCAACAAATAAAGGAAGGGCGACGGTGAGTGCATCTCATTGACGATCAACGATAATATGCAAAATAAGCATACTAGCTTATCTATACATGATAATGCTAAGTACGTCGTGGGAATGACAATTATCCTATAAATGTATCAAAGGGGATTGCGACGAATGCAGTAGCACATTCATAAGCAAGGCATGAAGAGCATGCACCAGATAAAACGACTTCGTGGTCAACATCAACATACAAATAAGCGCATTAGAACTTGCAAGAACAGAGGGATTCAACATGCGATGAGTTGAAAGATATGGTGTGTTTGAATAATTCGGAGAGAATACAACTCTCATGTAATTAATGTCATTTAGCTGCAGGCAAATACGCTGGTCTTTTACAGACAAAAGTATATGATACACAACAAATTCAAACACCTACGGGTTATTGAAGTAGACTTGATGTGTAAACAACAAGTTATCTATGAGCAAGGGTATCAAATGTACAACAAATACAACCATCTATGGGCCGATATAGAAGACCCGTCATAAGCTCAACATATTATCTACAACCAAGTACATGAAGAATGGTGGCAAAGACAACATGTCTGTAGCACATTCGAGGTACCTACTAGTTGTTGTAGCAGAGACACTATAACACCTCCACGGCCAACAATTATCCAAATAAGTCAAATACATCGGCTCTCTACGAGCAAGGACAAGGAGCTTGTATCGAACAAATCAGTCCACCTACGGGCTGCCATAGCATACCTGTTATATATCCAACATATTTCCTACAAGCAGATGCAAGAATAACTGTTGTAGACACAAACACTTGTTGGTGGTGATAGAAGATTCTCCACAATCACAACAAGCTCCTGCGAGCCACTGTAGGAGACCTATCACACACGTAAAGGCGTCTACAAGCTGCAACGCCACGCCACCGGATCCGCAACATGTGTACAAGCGGACAGAAGGCGTTCATAGGCCCTTAAATGAAATTTTGGGCTTCTAAATAAAATCACTTGCTTAAAATGGGTCATATTTAAATATTTTAAAATACCCCTTATGCATTAGATATGATCCCTTAAACTGAAATAGCCCCCTGCATGTGCTCCGGTCAACATTTTAAAGTTACAAACACAAATGTTCGAGAATGCTGCACAGGGTCAAATGCTACAACCCGCATGTGCTCCGACCACCACATACGATTTCAAAATCTAATGCTCTGAGAATGCTATGCGGGTCTAAATTCAAGTCTTATCCTCCTCCTCGAAAGGACTGGAGTCGACACGACTTAAATCACAAAATGCCTCACAAAATCCTACGAAAATACTAGTGACTTTAACGTCACCCCGATGATGGCCGTGTTGACACAAAATCTCAACCGGAGGGGTCAAATCTCAAATTCAATAAAAGTCAAGAATTCTTAAAATAAAATCGATCATCCTAAAAACTTAAAACTAAAACTCATCCACCTTCCGCAACTGTTTATCGGGGGTGATAAATTTGAAATTAACCTTAGCTCACAAAGAGCGAATGCGTGTCGGGTGTATCGCTACGATTCATCCTCAAATAGTCTCTTGCCAGCAGGGACGTGGCACGTGCCCTCTGATCGGGTGGTTTTGCCGTGAAATGGCACCATTATATTACGATCACGGCCAAAGCCCGTATGTTCCCTAACGGCGTCAAACCCTTGAGTTATGAATCATAGGGTATATTTGATAGGCATAAAGCCCTCTGTTAGCTAAGGTGGATTCAGATATATACCCTTAGACAAACACCAACCCAGGTCTACAAGGTATTCTTGGACGAAGCAACCCATGGTTGCCGACAAGGTGCCTTCTGTTAGGTTGGGTCGACTACCTCCTCTGACTAAGTAGACCAGGGAACATGACAGCCCGGGACGACGGAACCATGGGATCTTGATCGGGCTCGTCTTCATTCCCCCCACCACCAGTTTGAAATTTATGGTGATAATTTCTAAATTATGATGATAAATTCAAATCTCAAATTCAAACCCTAAAACTGTTGCTATTATACGATGGGTTCATAACCTATATGACTGCTTTAATAACTAGCCTTAATCGAAAGTTCTCTCTTGTTATCAGGAAGGGTAATTAACTATAGGGGCTTGCGCCTATAGGAAACCAGAACTCAGATCATAAAGTCCTCACAAAATGAGGGCGAAATCTCTGGGTAGTGTCTTATCTAAAACCTAATCTGCCTTCTGAAAATTCACCCGGAACCTAATTTTGTTAAAACTCTCCGCCGTCATTAAACAAACAGGAAAATAGACCGATGGCGCAGAGGGGCCGGGAGCTCACATCCTATGGAATTTTCGGAGCCCACAGATTTCCGCCAAAGCGTTGAGGATGCGATTGACGTATTCCTCGACGGTGTAGTCGAAGCTAAATCCCGGATCAATCTATTTGGCCATGCTCATCATACGCGAATCTATGATCAACCTCGGGATCCGCCATCTATAGACAAAACCTCTTTGATTCTTGGAGACGATGGGTGGTCGGCGGCTTGTGAATAGAGGGAGAAGAGAGGGGTGGTGGTGGAGCTCTCGGGTAGGGAGGAAGAGAGGGGCGGGTAGGGCTTAGGTTTGGGTTAGAGTAAAATTCTAGAAATCTAAAATTAATTTCAGATTAAGTGGATTTGGAGGGAAGTGAATTTGAATTTAATTTCAAATTCAAATGGGGTAGGAATTGAAGTAGAGAGAGGAATTGCATTAGAGATTATAAAGAAATTGATTAAGCTTGTAATATAAACTAATGTTTCACAAGATTGGATGTTTAGAATTCAAGACTATCAATAATATAAGGGCAATTGATTACAATGTTGAGTAACAGTCACTTGAAAATAATTTCATCCATAAAGACAAACTTAGATGCTGTAAACAAGAAATCCCACGCATAACAAATAGAAAAGTCTCCTTGAAGTCCCCTCACTCACGCTCGTTTAGTAGGGGTTAGCGAAGAAGAATCTAGCAAGCCGAACAATGCCACCAAAGCTGAAAAGACCCCTATGGTTATAGCCCAACGAAAGTTCAACGGAGGAGGAGAAGACACGGGTGGGTGTCCAGTGATTTGCTAAGATCCAGATGGTCGTTGTTCGTCAATGATTTCCGCCAAAGCGTCGAGGATGTGATTGACGTATTCCTCGACGGTGCAGTCGAAGCCAAATCCCGGATCAAAAAACGGAGATTGTAGAATATCTATTTGGACATGCTCATCATACGCGAATCCATGATCAACCTCTGGATCCGCCATCTATAGACAAAACCTCTTTGATTCTTGGAGATGATGGGTGGTCGGCGGCTTGTGAATAGAGGGAGAAGAGAGGGGTGGTGGTGGAGCTCTCGGGTAGGGAGGAAGAGAGGGGCGGGTAGGGCTTAGGTTTGGGTTAGAATAAAATTTTAAAAATCTAAAATTAATTTCAGATTAAGTGGATTTGGAGGGAAGTGAATTTGTATTTAATTTCAAATTCAAATGGGGTAGGAATTGAAGTAGAGGAGAGAAGCCAAGGGAGAGGTGGCGGCAGCATTAAGGGTGAAATTATGGGGTTAATTAGGTTTAAAGAATTAATTGGAGAGAGAAAGGGTAAGGGGAAGGGGGGCCGGCCAATAGAGGAGGGAGGAGATGCGTCTAGGTGCAATGTATGTGGAGTTAAGGGAATTAATTATTGAGTGGGGCCAAATCTGAATTTAATTTCAGATTTAATCTAATGAGGGAGGTTTCCTAATTGGATTTTAACAATATGAAGGTATTTGAAATTCAAAACCGTTTGAATTCAAATAAAGATCATTTCCTAAATTTGCTTGGGATATTTTAGGAAAGTAATTATGGACTTTGAATTTTGAATTTCAAAATTCTTGGAAAAGGGTTGGGTTGGCCGGCGGCATGGGGAGGGCTAAGGGGCGGTGGTGGCGGCTTGAGGGGGGGCGGCCGGTGGTAACCTAGGGGGCGGCGGCTAAGGAAAGGGAGGGGGTTTCGGTTGGGGTGATGCAGGCCGGTAGTGGGGATGGGGTTCCGGCGGCTTGAGGAGTGGGTGGGTGGTTATGTCGGCGGTGGGAAGGAGGGGAGAGTCGGACCACGAGCCCAGAGCACCTCCGCGACTGGTGGGTATTTCTTTGCCCACACTTGGGACTTCAACACTCCAGAACTAACAAGCTCGAGAGAAAGAAAATCTGAAATTTTATTAAGTAATCATTATCCCTCTCATACAAGATGAGGACCTTATATATAGGCCTCCAAGCACTAAAAAAAAGAAAGACAAGAATGCCCTTAGAGCTACAACTCAAACACAAAAAGATAAAGGGCACAATCGTCAAACTTAAATAGAAATAACGTAATATAAAACATATATAAAAAATAAAGACTCCTAATCATCGTCGTCGATCTACGATGCTTCCGGTGATAAACATTCCGGAATCTCCTGCTGATGTCCTCATCAGAAGGAGTCCTCATACGTTAAATGTGTCCACATACGTTGAATGCGTCCACATATGTTAAATGCGTCTACATACGTTGAATGTGGATTTAAAATCAAATCCTATTTAATTTCAGATTTGCAATAATTGGGGGGCTTTCCTAAAATAAGTTATGTCATTTAGGAAAGAATTTGAATTTGAATTCAAAAACCTTCCAAATTAATAACAAAATATTTTAGAAAAGTAGTAAATCTATGAGGGAAAGGGGTGGTCGGCGGCTATGGGAGATGGTGGGGTTTGGGCTAGGTGGGGCTAAGGCCGGCAGTGTTGGGGCTCAGAGCCGGCAGTTTGGAGGGAGGAGGATGGTGGTAGCCGGTGGTTTGAAGGGGAGGGGGGAAGATGGCCGGTGGCTTAGAGGGAAAAGAGGGGTGGCCTGCGATTTGGGGAGGTAGGAGGAGATGGACCGTGAGCCCAGACGCTTCCTGCGGCTGACGGGTGATACGTTGCCCTCACCTAGGGACTTCAACTCTCTCAAACTCATAAGCTCTCCAAGAATACAAGTGGAAAAAGAAATTTCATAATAATAATCATCATCCCCTCAAACGATGAGGAGAAGGCTTTAAATAGCCAATCTACAATGAAGGAAACAAAAAGACAAACATGTCCCTAGGGCTTACACATGACTACTCCCTCAAATGAGGGTACAAATAGAAAATATGCAGTAATAAACTTAATATAAACATAATAATAAATCTAATACAACTGATGACTCAAAAGTAAAGTGGTGCAATCGTGGCCGTAGATCGTCGGCCCCGTCTCTGATAAACTCTCCATGGTCGGATGTCCTCATCATTCCCTCGATTTCATGCGTGCTAGGTAATTCCCTTCCACATAAATTGTTCTAAAATCTAATGATTAACTTAATAGCTCTTCTATTATGATTCATATCTCCTCAGATAACTTGACTTTGATAACACTTTTGTCGCAACCCTAACCATATGTAATTTTTTCTCTACACTTTTGTCGCAACCCTAAACATATGGAAAGAGCTATTAATTATCAATTATCAGTTTGAACAAATTTTACACAATTCATGCCTAATTTCACTTAAACCTCTTTTGTATAAAAAACTTTCTCGATTAGACATTTACTCAATTGAGGATTTTCCTGAAGTATTTAATTAATTGGGTTAAGTTTTCATCATCAAAACTTAGTCATTGATTATAGTTTTATAACATAATAATAATAAAGAAACATGCATGTGAGCAATCATCATTTATCTTTAACCTTTCAAATTTAAAATAGATATCAGCATAAGCACTAATAATCATCATTTTATATTAATACTTTTATTAACTTTTAATAAGTCATTTATTTTAAGAACACCATCTTAAATTTTGTACTAATGAAGATACAATCATTTTCATTTTCAATGTTATTTTTATTTTTCATGCATAAGAAAATTGTTTCCCCAATCAATATCATACATGTGTGAATTCCTATATTTACATGCATATATATCCCTTTTCATCTTATTACGTTCTTTCAATATCATAATTTATTCTTTCTATTAAAATTTTCATACATATATGAATCTCAATATGTTGTTATCATATTTTATGTGCATTAAATTCTAACATGAGTCATTTGATTCATCATTTCATCATTTTAATGTAATACAATATACTAAACCTAGAAAGTATACATACTAGATGTTGTATCAGTAAATACATTAAATCAATAATATAATTGTAATTACTATTATCTAAAACATGGCTATAACTTCCTTATCATTGGTTTGTGGTGGGTATGACCATCACATAGCTTCAACATTCCTAAAATGCCCACGACCTCTAACTAAAGGTAGATGGGGTGTTGTCATCAGTGTTGAAACCACTGATGAGGAGGGAAATATGTTGATGTAATTTTTTTTCTCAAGACTTAATGATCTTCAATCTAATTAGTTCAAATACTGTTGGTGATCTACAATCCGTATATTTTGAAGACCTTAGCGCCATTCATCTTTAATCCAACTGAAGCTTGAAGGCCTTAGCGTTATTGATCTTTGATATGACTAGAGTTTTACCTCCCTTCGTTTGTCTTTGATCAAGGTTCAAGGAGATGAATGAGCACCTTCAACAACCTTTTATAAGCAAAACCTGATGTTAACTTTATTGCCACTAGGTGTTGGCTAGTTTCGTCATCATTATTGAAATCACAGATGAGGAGTTTGCTTATGCTCATAACTAGCATTTGATTCCAAAAAAAGATTATGAGAAGAAATAAAAATTCGAAACAAAATACCTATAGATTATAAGATTCATCGTCAAATTCAAGATATTTAAAGTTTATATATTATAGCTTTGATCGGCTCTACTTTAAGTGTACTCAATTATGTTGCTATATAAAACCTGCAAGCATGTTAAATATATATTTGCTTTTAAAGGTGTGTCAAAGTACTGAGGCAATCTAAAAAATTATTGAGGACCAAAGTACCACTATGAATCTCAGTAATGTATAATAATAATGCATGAGCATCAATTATTTGTTAGCATATTGATAATCATGCTGACACATCAAGAGGTGTGAAAATTGCCAAAAAAAATTCGTAGGATGCTTATGAAGCAGAGTACTGTTAAGAACAACCCAGACAATCTTTAGGTGATGTACAAGACATGACAATTCAACCATTGCGTTAAAATTATTTCAAAGCACGGAAAATCATGTTGAGGCATCTAAAAAGGGATGTCATGTCATAATTCATCAAGATATATTCTAATGATAAAAGTAATAGTGTACCTTTTTATTGATCATGAATGGCTCACAGGCAAACAGGCACTCCTTTTTAGAATCATGACACCTTCCTATTCATTAGGCGTATAGACCTTGGATCCGAATTTGATTTATTTATTCCTAATTGATTTATGAGTCTTCATGAGTTGACACCATTGGGTATTCTTGTCTAAAGCACAACATTATAGCTCATCCTTACAGGTCATTATAAATCCAAAGCAACTGCATTTGTAAATTCTCGAGTTTGTAAGTCCCTCCATCGTGCCTTCTATGGATGCAGGCCTCATCCCGATTATAGGTAGGCTCGCAACATATATATTATACTTCAAATATTGGATTATACATCATAAATAATGTTCGGAAGCTTGCACAATATTCTTCAATACAAATACAGAGCTTTACCAAAAATTTCATCTTTAATTTGCAACTTATTGATTAGCCTTCTATATACATCCAAAAAGGGCTATGTACAAGGTGAAGTTGATCACCTGCCTAAAACCCCACTTGCTCATTTTCCTTTCCTGCAATATATAAACAGATGTGCTAAATGCTCAGTGAGATAAACAATTCTAATATATGATTCAACATATAAGAATAAGAAAAAATCAATCTGCATGCTAATTTTTTGAATTAGTGCAAGAGTTATACAAAGAAATATAGCATGCATTAGTTTAAAAGAGAAGCTTTGAAAGAAAGTTTGTAAGCACTAAACAAATGTAAGTCCGAAGGAATTAATAAACTGTATCTCATTTTAGTAAATGATCAATGCATAATAGTGTGCAATTACTATGTGAATTCTTTCATGTTTTTCTCATATAGTTTTTATTTCATTTTTTACACTATTTTAGAAAATTCATATGATAACTAAAGGCTTTTGCACATTCATAATATGTTATTACCTAACATATTGGCTAACCATTTGCTAATGGTCCCTCCCTTCAAGTAGGGGTATCAATTTTGGGTCACGGGTCGGGTTCAGGTCGAACCCGAAACTGACCCGGCACTATTCGGGTTCGGGTCAACCCGACCGTTTTTGCAAACGGGTCGATTTTTCGGACCTGAACCCAACCCGCTTCGGCGCCTTTGTCGCTATTTGACTTCACTCCTGGACGACGTTCTCTTCCCGTCGGATCGGAAGTTACAACATTTTGATCGGAAGCAATGACGGGAGTTCGCTCACAACATCGCTGCCTCGCCGGTGGCCCGGCCCTTCGTTGTTGTTCGACTTCGCTCCTTGGACGACGTTCTCTTCCCGTCGGATCGGAAGTTACAACATTTTGATCGGAAGCAACAACGGGAGTTTGTTCGCAGCATCGCTGCCTCGTCGACGGCCCTTCGTTGTTGTTCGACTTCGCTAGTTCACTTCTTGAATGACGTTCTCTTCCCATCGGATCGGAAGTTACAACATTTTGATCGAAAGCAACGATGGGAGTTCGCTCGCAGGTCGCAGCATCGCTGCCTCGCCGCCTCGCCGGCACCTTCGTTGTTGTTCGACTTCGCTCCTTGGACGACATTCTCTTCCCGTCGGATCAGAAGTTACAACATTTCGATCGGAAGCAACGACGGGAGTTCGCTACTTCGCTCGCTGTGAAGAACTTTCCGGGTCAACCCGAACCCGATCCGGTTTTGCAAATGGGTCAGTTTTCGAGATCCGAACCCGACCCGTTTTAGGTTCGGTTCAACCCAAACCCGAAATTTCCGGGTCGAGTTCGGGTGGGTCAAATATTAACACCCCTACTTTCAAGGTTGGATCTCAAAATACCAATTTTTAAAAAAAGTTGAGTACCACCTATATGGTCCCTATTAAGACTTATCTCATCAGATCTTTCATCTTTCCCTACTTGAATCATAATTTATTAGCCTAACCCTCATAATATGACTTTCACAAAGTTTTATTATCAATAGTATTTCCTTCATCTGTAATGGTTCATTGGATAAAATGTGTAACTGATAACAATCAGACTTTCAAAGCAGGCATCAAGAATATGAAGTGGCAGGAAACAATTATCATAAATTTGAGAAATTATACATATAAAGTAAATCTGCTATGCACAGATAAGTATAAACATGCAATTTTAATACTTACTGAAATTATTATCATGTGTTCAATATTAAGAAATTTTATAAAGATTAGACCTACGTTCCTGTATTAGAGATTGAGTATCTCACTGAAATAATTGGGTTCTCTCCTCGACCCCTTATCTTTTTCTCTCCGAAGTTTTGATCTTGCATATAACTACCTAATAATGATGATTTCATTGATTTAAAATGCTTTCCGAATGCCGCATTTTTAATTAAGCACAGAATAATCTTAAACAACTTATTACCTCAAAATGTTTCTCCCTCGGTAAAGTTTCTTATCCTCATAGCACTAGTTGAATACGAATGAAACTTTCTTACCTAGCGCTTCCTTCCTTTTCTTTTTCTCTTTTTCCTTCTTTTCATTTTCTTCTTCTCTGATCTCACCCACTGCAACACCCTGCTTTCAGATTTCCGCCTTCTGCTATAGTGCCGCAAGCAGTTCTCTCATGGCCTCCCCTCTCATTCGCGCAGCTAAAGCATTTGCACGGAAATTGGCTTAGGATGACCTAGGGTGTTTTTATATATATAAATTTCATTAAGCTTAATTGATTTTTTTTTTAATTTCATCGCCCTAATCACACCATTTCTTCATCGTTCTGGAGAAGTCAGGATTTCAATTAATGGCTTCAGTAGATTAATGTAATATACAGTAAAATTAAATTTAGAAATTTTTGGAAAAAACTAATTGTATGCATAAACTGTTGTGTGTTAATTATTTCTATATGCTCCTATATATTGAAATGATCAAAATAAAGTATAGTATAAAATGAAAATTAGTTTTGTTGAATTTTGGGACGTGCAAAAAATGAGGTATGATTTTTGGGAAAAATTTAAGCTTACATTTTTTTTGTAAATTTAGGGTATTATAGAGCATACTTCATGCCTTTGAACTATTCAGTGAAAATGGCTATGGACATCCCTTTGTTAACAATTCAACGTTAATATTAGAAGCACATCTTTGACGCATGCATCCACCTTGCTCTGCCCAAGCTATCTGAGAGAATGCAACACATTAATTGGTAGACTACATCCACTTGTATACTCAGGATGATGAGACCATAAGACTTTGTTCAGTTTTACCTCCATCCACCCAAACACTCCCCTATTAATTAAATTTAAGCTTTAAAATCAGATATCATCCTAAATTTGAACCTAAGGATCACAGTTATTGACAGCGCGCTCTCATATGAGCAGAAGATGTAATTAATTATCAAGACTTACACCCATAGGAACTCAATCTCATATCTAAATAAACTTTGACATAACATCAATGAAAATTAGTTAAAATAAAATTAATCTACCTCAAGAAAAGATGACTATAGGGTTTTCACATCACATCGAGGAGGCTTTAGGGATGGGGTTGAGTTTTTCTTAGCGTTCACCCAGAAATTAGATTTATGCTTCAACTCACTAGGAGCATAAACAATAGTCATAAAAAATACTATTGAGAACTTTTTAGATTAAAGTGAATAAAAATGGAGCAAGAATTAATGCAAAAATTAAGAATATGGAGACAACCAAAACTCCAGCCAGAAACAGTACGATTCATCTGTCCATTAGAATTAAAAGTTTACCATTTGTCACGTGCGATAGATCTGAGAAAATGAGTGGACTGGCTATTCATCTTAAGTTTCTTGAAGACTAAAAATGTCAAGGTGCTTCTGAACAATACTATCCAGTACCGTTCATCTTTTGATTTTTGATCCAAGTCCTCTTAACATTTCATGTACCTTTGGTTCAGTAATGTAAAAATAATCACTTCAGGATGAATAAAAGCCCCACAAAAATAACCACTTGAGAACAAACTGGAGTAGTTGTGTGGCCTTTTTCATCCCATCGATCTTATTTTTTGACCGAATTTCTTTTATTTATTTTATTAAAATTAATTATCTTTTTTTTTTTTATAATGTTAAGTTTGAATTTCAAGTTTGATGGGATTATACTAAATTTAAAAAAGGATTAAATTTAAATTCAAATTTTAGTGGCCTTATTTTTGGAATCCTATTTTTATAAATACAGGTTTATGGCTTGTAATTGATTATTGAAGATATTGTGAAATGAAAGAAAATTGCAAGGCCAATGAAGGAGTCTCTAGATCCAATTTGTGTACAAATTGGTCCTCCCTCTTTCTCCTCTCTCCAAATTGAGTAGACGGAGTTCCCCTCTTCCCTTCCATAAGAGAGAGAGAGAGAGAGAAAAAGAGTTTGAGAGAGAGAGAGAGAGCACATAAGAAAAATTTTAATTTTGAGAGCAACATTTAAAAATGAAGCCCTCTCTTATTTCATGCTTTTAGGAGAAAAAAACTCCTTTTCCTCTCTCTCTCTCTCTGTGTGTGTGTATATATATATATAAAGAGAAATTTAAAAAAATTAATTTTTGGAGTACATTTTAAAATGAATCCCTTTTCTTACTCAATACTTTTGGGGAGGAAAAAATATCTCTCCCTCCTTGGATGGAATATAAATTCAAGAGTTCAGTTTATGCTATGCATTTAAAGCAAACTACATGGTTCTGTGATCTTCGGCATCATATTGGAAATTTTGGATAATCATGTTCATTATTAGGGGTATATACTTGGATTTGTTTTTTTCCAACCGTTATTCTCTTCCGTTACATGATATTATGGCTTTCCAAAATTTTTTATTTGCTGCGAGTTCGTTTATGCTTGAATTTGTGTTCTTTAACATTATTTCATTTCTATCTTCAGGGTCTAGCTGTTGCTGTCAAAGCTGGAGCCACTAAAGCACAATTCGATAGCACTGTGAGCTGCTTCTCCTCTTTAACCCATTGCTAATTATTTTTATAAATCAAGAGAGGTTACAAATCCCCTTATGCTTCCTAATCGAGAGTCTTTGAGTTGTTTTTTGATACAATCAGCTGCATTGCCGATGATACCATGGATTTTATCATTTCCTGTTGTTGGCAATCTCGTCTGTTTCTTGCATTATTGTGAACATCAGGCTCCATTGGCATGCTTCTCGTTTTGATGTTCAATAATCACTTCAGTCTTATTCCAATTATTTCAGATCGATTTTATGAACTCGGAGATATTAAATCTATTCATCATAATTTATCTGAACAACTTCTATTCATGCTATCCTTAGTCTTTTATCCCCCTAATCCTTGACAATAATTACATCTATCCATCTATTGTGCACATTTTTATCCCGATCAGCCAAAAGTCTATTTCATGCCATTTCAATTATTTCTATGCTATAATTATTCTTTATTCTATATAACCCATCTTTGCATTTTTATTTTCTTCATTACTTAACTAATAATTTCAGTTCCATTCAATATCCATAATATCATCTTATCACAAAATACTTCTGATACAATTCATTCTTATCATTCAATCTTAACAGTGGATGTTATGTTCTCCTTTTATTATAATAAACCAAAAATGCTCCATTTTACCATTTAGTTGGATCTAAGAATTTTGCCATATTGCTGCAGGTCGGCATCCATCCTTCAGCTGCTGAGGAGTTTGTCACAATGAGGACTTTGACTAGGCGTGTTGCTGCAGGGAAGCCAAAGACGAACTTGTAGAAGTTTTTTTATTGCTGCAAACCTTCAAATTTATAGCTTACTGGATAAATGCTATCTGTTCTCAGAGCACTTCATTCCTGGAGTGTTCCTCCAATGCCTTACCTATTCACTAGAAACCTGTAATGATTGAACAAGGATAAATGCAAACTGTGAGTATTATGTCTTAGATTATTTAATATTCCTGATATATTGGTAGAATTCTTCTGTTTTATCGTTAATTTTATTATGCTTTATGTTAAATTTATTCACTTCGTTGTAAGCTTGCTTGTTGCCATGCTTTAAATATTCAGCAGTTTGCATGCTCTATTATGTAATGGTCATGATTACTTTTATAACATATGCATTAATCTTCAATAGTTCTTGGTACTTGAGAACATGATTTATCCTACTATTGGAATTTGTTTCTAATATTTGCTCCTGCTTTCCATTCTTTGATGTTAGATGATAGGTTGAGCACAATTATAGAAAACTTAGAATTTTGGCAATTTTTTTTTGTTGTTTTTGTCATGATGTTCAAATCTCAATTGGAGGTGAAATTATTCTGTGCGGTTACCGGACGGCGTCCGGAGGCGAATCAGGATGTGTCACGTCACTTTTTTACTATGTATCGGTATTGTGTACCGGATGACGTGGAGCATCCTGATTCGCCTCCGGACGGTCTGGTGACCGCACAGAATAATTTTTCCAACTAGAGGGGCAATAGCCAGATGAGCGACCACCTCCTTCATGCATGTCATGATGTTCAAATCTCAATTTGAGCGATAGTGACTAGATGAGAAACCACCTCCTTCACGCACGTATGGTTTGTCATCAACTGTGCGTGGAGGAGGAGGTCAGCTCATTTCGGTCAATTCTAGCTGGTCTTATAGGCCAGTCTAGTTTAATTTGAGTTGTATAAACTCATTCGGCTTGGAGTCGTATATCATATTGATGTTGATATGTATGTTCATCTTCATTCAGCTTTGAGTCGTATATCATATGGATGTTGATATGTTCATCTTGATGAGGATTTTATAACGGAAATTTTATGGCGTTCTAAACTCTCTTCATCTTTGATTTGATTTTTTAAAAAAATTTAAATATTGTTGAGTAACCTTAGGATTCATGCATCATATTTCAAATTGTTTAATTTCATAGAATTTTTTGCTTTCTCAATAACACATGTTTCTATTAATATCTACATTTATTTTCTATGGTCTTCCAAAGATGTGAGATGTTATTTGAAAATCACATAACAAAATGGAGTTGTAATATTAATTACGTTTATTTTAAAATAATAAACAAATAATCACTAAAAATGGTAAGTATTAACAACATTGCTTTTTTTTTTAATTTTGATATTAATAAATTGTTAAAATGGTCAATAGAAAATTCTCAAGCTTAATTTTTAAAAAATAAACAACAGCATGATAAAGAGTAACTAATATATTCTTAAGTTATTATGAGAAATTCTAAGGTTTTATAAGAGAAATATTCATAAATTAAAATAATAAAATCACCATGAATTTTTCTAAATCTTCAGGCTTCATCCCAAGTAAATATTGATCATTTACACTTCGGTCTTGAAATAGAGTAATTTTTTACTTTTTTTTTTTCAATTTATTGAATAAATAAATTCTTCTTATTAGAGATTTGCAAGAAGATGTTTCCGGGTGTATGCTTCTTGTTGATAAGACTAAAGAGACAGTTCAAGGTAAACTTGAATTATGGAGGTCAACATTATAGTTTAAAGATTTTTATTTGAGTAGATCTAAAATTGAATACATAGAGTGTAATTTTAATAGTAATAGATCTAGTGGGAGGTTTGTGACTTTGAGCTGTCAAGTCATTAATAAGAGTACATGTTTTAAACATCTTGGATCTATTGTTCAGAGTAATGATGAAATAGATGGATATTATTGGTAGAATTCAAGGTTTGAGTAGCTCCAATGACAAATAAGATTAAAGAGAGTTGCCTTAAATGATTTGGTCACATAAAACAGCGGCCTTACGATAACTCAGTTAGGAGAGTAGATGTATTAGATTTAACCTATGTTAAGAAGGATAGAGGTAAACCTAAAAAAATTTCGCATAAAAATATTAGAAATTATTTTTTTTTATTATATCTAAATGAGAATTTGACTTTTAATTGAACGCAATGGAGAAAAAAGATTTATGTAGCTGACTCCATGTAGTGAGATAAAAGCTTTTTTAAAAAAATTAAAAAAAATAAAAATAAATAAAAATAACATTTATTTAAAAAAAAAGGCTTGATGTTTTTGTTGTTGTTGAATAAACAAATTCACCACATTCATTATGAGCAGAATAAGCTAGTTGCGTTTTTTTAAACCCTAAAGCTGTACATTACTCGATTAAAATCATATAAATATTTTTTAAAAAAACTTCCAATAAGAACACCATAACCGATAACCCCCTACTAAGAACTTAAACAAGACCTTGACATTCTGAACTATCATCAATCCTACCAAGTTCATAATGAGAGAACAGATAGGAAGAACCATAACAATTTTCATAGCTTGGAATGGTGACATACAGATCTAATATAAGGGATAAATAGCTTCAAAATATACAGATCTAAACTTATTTTTTATATCTGAAACTTATCAAATTCAGAATCTAATGCTCTGATTCCATCCGACAATACCAGTGGACTCGAACTTTCAGCCAGAGGTCTTGCAGAAAATACTGGAACAGCAGTTCTGATTGTTACTGGCGCGGCCATTGACAGAACTTGATTTGGTTTAACTCTAGACCTCGATGAATAGCCCGCTGATGGCCGACCAGGACGGGGTTGAATGTAGTCAAACCGGGGACGATATAGAGGATGATCTCGAGGCATAAGCTTGCAACTTTTCGTGTTTGAAGAATTACCGGGCCTCATTGAAGCTCTCGATACCCAGTCAAATGGTTTTTTCCTGTGACTTCTTTCTGACTGTAGGTCGGTCTCTTGTTCGATACTGACTGCTACGTCTTCTTCCTCTACTTCACCCCCATTTTGATCCAAAGCTTTTGAACTGTGATCTACAGCATCAGGAATTGGATTATACAACCATTGATTTTCTTCCCCTTGGCTTTTCTCATCGTTAATCTCCTGAATTTTTACTTGAGATTGAGTTCTGGGTGGAACAGGTAAAGAATAATCATAATCTAGAAAGTAAACGGGAAGAACTTGAGTTGGTTCTGGGAAGCATGGTAATGTGGTAATTGGCTCTTGACTCAATACAGGAAAGAGCTGGCTTTGTGCTGGATGGAACATGGAGTTGTGGAATGGGTGCCACATTTGGTAAATTGCAGCTTCGGCTGAGAAACTACGGTGCGCCCAGCTTTGACACGGCATGTAGTAAGATTGATTGGTAGATGAGCCAAGCTCTCGTCGGGTTGTATTCGGCCTTCGCCGACCATGCTGTCGATCATTTTGAGTATATTTGTTTCCTTCTGAGGACTGATGCAAGCTCGTGAGAGCACGAGCAATCACAACCTGTTCTTGCTCATCATTTCTGTTGCTTTCATGAATGCCAGAAGATGAAGATGTTGATGATGATGATGATGATGGTGACAATGACGACGATGTTATAGATGATGAAGAAGAAGAAGAAGACGAAAAATCTAAATTGGGCACTGCATGATAGGATGAAAAGTTCAGTATGATGAAGTCTTCAGTTATTTAGCAGATGTAGAAGTAGAAACATTCAAGCGAAGGATCAGATAGCTTTCTTTTTCTTAACTCTAGCAAAGCCTCAAATCTTATGTTTAATTTCTTACATGTGAAGGAAAACATTAAGAGGACATTTTGAAGTATTTCATATAATATGCTAGAATACTTTTATCTGCTAGGAGAGAGTAAAAAAATCCATTTATTAGTGCATTAGATGGTTTCTTTTTACTCTCCTAGCAGATATAAGTATAGAAATTTCTGAGTACTCACTATAAATAAAGGATGCAAGTATCAAACTCACATAACCAACTAACAAAAATGAAAAAATCATGAAAAAAAAAAACAACTATACATATCCCAAATCATTAGCAATGAATAATCCATCAGAAATTTATCACCAATTGTGGGATGAGGATTGTGCATTCAAATTCAACTATCATTAAGGGGCTATTTGGTTAGCTAAAAAAAAAGAAGTAAAAGGAGTAAAAGAAAGATAGTATTTGAAATGTTTAGAACTATTTGGTCAGGATTAAAATAAATACAAAAGATTAATTTTTTGTATTTGGTTTGAAAATAAAATGAATTTATTGAAGCTTGGCCATGGTAGTTAGAGGCGTCTAGTGGGTGGCGGCAATGACAACAACCAATAGCTAGTAGTAAGGACAAACGGTAGCTGGCTGGCAAGCGGCGGCGGGTGGTGGGAGCAAGTGGCTAGCAGTGATGGTGGCAGTAAATGGCGGCCACATTAGGCAAAGCTTCACTCTTACAATGTATTTGGAATTCAGCTCCAAATGAATTCAACATATTCAAAATTTTACATCGAAATTCTTTTTCATCCAAACCAAATAGCTTAAAATCATTTATAGATGGAATGCTTTGTACCCAAAATTCATCAAACCAAATAACCCCTAAATTAAAATAAGAAAAACAATAGCCTAATGAACCAGTGTCAGCACAATGAGAAATAAATGATGGGCCAAAAAATTTAAGAAAAAAAGATAAAGCAAAGAATAAGGAAAAGTGAAATAAATTACATGAAGCATCAATTGTTCCCAAGTATTCTTATCCTTCGGAAAAACATATTTCATTATTTTGTTTGTTTCATGTTCCAAATGAATCTTAAAAAGGTAATTTCCAGGCTTTCTTGGGGACAAAGAAGTTGATCATATAATAGCCTATTTGTCATGCTTTTCTAATCAAATAATCTTGTGCTCGCTAATTGCAATTTAAAAAAAAAAATACCGAGATCCCACTATGCTTTCTAACTCTACCACCTTAGACGTCTAGATTGGAGATGTATAGAAGTATATGCTCACATTGCTTCAATGCACTCCAGGCAGCCATGGCAGCATTTTTCTGAGCCTGCTTCTTGGTTTTGGCAGACTCCCCACTGAAGCTCATACCAGCCAGTTCAACAGTACATGAGAAGATTGGTGTATGGCCAGGGCCAGATCTAACTGTAGTATAAACAGGCAACTTCATACCAGCTCTATGAGCTGTTTCTTGAAGCAGATTCTTGTAAACACCAGTTTCATCCTGCAAGTGGAATCACTAACTTACTATCAGATCAATTTATCAAAAAAAAGGCCTGAACATTTCAGAAGGTATTAACATTTATTTCATGCAGCGAAAACCTTTTTCTGGTTGAACTTCTCAAAGAGGCTAATTATTGCTCAAAACCTCTTTAGCTAAAGAATGGAAAATAAAAAAAGCAATTTTTTATAATAAAATAAATAAAGAAAAACTACTTATGAAATTGAATAACAAGGAAGCCTAGTACAGGGAGTACCAGAACTTTTGCAGCTAAGGATCGAGAAGGTCCCCTCTTTGAGAGTGTACCCAAAGCTACTTCAGCTGCAGCATGCTCTGCCTGTCTTAGTGTTGTGCAGAAAGTAGGACTTTCAAATGCCTCACCATTAAAGTTAACTGTTGCTTTGAACCTCGGGGCATGATCCGGCCCTTCTCGAATGCAAGCATAAGAGGGTAAGTTGAAACAACTCCTTTGAGCTAATTCCTGCAACTGGTTCTTATACATGCCTACATATGCAAAACATAAACCACCCACCGACATATCATACTTCAAGTTTTCATAGTATAAAGGCCTGACATAAGCCTGAAGACCTTCACAAATTTCACATTTTATAATGAAATTCACAATCACTTCAAGCAAATTAAATGGTAATACAATTATCAACGAAACCTACCTTAATAGGAAAGGTCAAGAACAATCAAATCTTGCAAAAGGGAAATGGACCTAAAATGCCAATAATCCTCTACGGAATAGTTCTTCTAAACCATTCAGCAAAAAAAAGGCTAACACATAACCTAACGACGAATGATTGAACATCGATTTCCCAATATGTAAACAATTAGCAAGGAAAGGAGACCAAAATGCTCAGCTCAAACCATGCATAAATCGATCTCAAACCACTTTCTCCACTTCAAACAGAAATCAAAACTTCGATTGTTCAAACAGAAATGAAAAGAAACAAAGGCTGTTTATTAAACTGGGCAGAAGACGGGATCATCACAGGAATAGAATCAACGCAAGAAAGCATCAGATCGGAAATGCCAATCGGTAAAACAGATTCGGTAAACGAGTGGAAAATAAGGATGAGAAAAGAGGAAGGCAGCCCTCACCGGAGCTCCGAGCAAGCTTTCAGTCCTCCACCAGTAAGAAAAAAGACGGAAGGAAAGCAGCGCAAGAAAGGCAAAAGAGAAAGAGGTCATAACATTATTTTTGTATATTTTTATCATTAATGCTATTTTCATTAATTTTGCTTTAAGAAAAATCTGATTTTTTTTATTAAAGAGATAATTATCTTGACATCCAAATCTTAATTATTTACAAAAATAATACTCTCATATATCTATTTTTAAAAATATTACCTAAACCCATATTTTTTATTTTTTTTAATTCTTTATGATTTAACCGTGACACGCATAAATTCATAAATTTGTTAATTCTATAAAATAATACGATTTTGATTTGATAAATCTATTAGTTTTAAGTGTTATGATAAATCTATTAGTTTTAAGTGTTATGTAATTTCTCCAAATTTTAAATAACACTTCTAATTTTTTTCAAATTTAATAGAAAATTTTACAAATAGCATAGCTTTATATTTTTATAGATAAATATGTCTAAAATTTTTTGGTTAAATTACTCTTAATAATGGGTGACATCTAGTAATCGCAAAGTCTAATTCATCTGAAACCAATTCAAACTTTAATTCCAACGTAATTTGACCTTAGGCTAAAACTAAGGTTTGCATAGTGTGATCTCACGATAAGGCTCGTTCATCTCTCTAGCTTGTAAAAGGGAAATGGTATTAACAATATTAATGGTGCAGGAATGAGAAGAGGAGTTTGTGTGCTCACTAAAGGAAGACATTGACTAGATCAGTAGAGTGTGTGAGGCATAATAGTTCATGATGGAATTTGATGGGGGTAACCATCGATGATTTTGAAAATGTGTTAACACTATCAAAAAATACGACTACCGCGCGCAACACTATTTTTGATTTATCCCGGCGGTTATAACCGCCACTAATTACTTCACAGCGGTTTTAAAAGTGATGCACTTCTGTTGTGATTGTTATGTGCTGCAATAACATTTTACAATGGTTTTTGGACCAGCGGGGTAAATTCGAAGAAGCGATAGATTTAGCACTGATCATAACCGGTGCAAACCTACAGATTTGCATCAATTATAACCGCCACTAATATCATCAAAATAAACTGATTTTCAGGAATGTGGCGATTTTAACAGCCACAATTTTGTTATGTTGTGGCAGTTATAATCGTCACAATAGTCCAGATTTTTTTTTAAATACAAAACCACCACTGATCTGATATGCATATACATCAGCAACTATTTAATCAAAACTAGTTCGATATAAAATGAGCTAGCATATAACTAACCAATCGAGATCATCTAGGAAACTTAAACATCTAGTTGGCCTTATTTCTCTTTTAAAATCAATTCATAATGCCCTTCAGTTCTAAGTACCCTATTGAACTCAAAGCATCAGAATAGACATAAAATTCACTTGTCGGACCAAAATGCATTGCCATATACGCAAAAGATATTTGATATTCAAATATTCAACACCAATCTTCCACTCTCTTAAGGCAACATATGTTATTATCTATTCCATAATCAGGTCATTATTCATTTACTAGATGGCTTTCAACATCAACTTAAAAAAAAAAGCTAATTTTTGTTCACTATCTAACATACAGGAAGCTTCATCTTCCGAATCTATAAGGCATCCCATGGGAGCATCTTGCCATTATTTAACACATTATCTAGTTCAAGAACTTAAAAAAATGATTCAGGAATGCTAAAGCCACTCATCAAATGTTAAAAAATGCTAAATATAATCCCTCCATAGCAACGCCATTCCACAAGAACCATCAGAGTTCAAAATCAAAACACCATAGTTCAAAATCAAAACACCATAAGTTCCAAAATACCATCACAAAAACCATCAGAGTTCAAAATCAAAACACCATAAGTTCCAAAATACATAAAATATCCATATAACTAGAAGTATCACAAGAAATACCATAACTCATCAACAGAACAAAGTTAAATTTCCATTGAACTGTCAGACATCAGATGAATTATCATTGTCACCCTGAAAATAATATAAAGATAATGAGATACTAATAATTAAATAATTTACATTAAAAAAACACAATTTTTTTTCATGACATTTTTTATCCTCCATGAGGTGGTTGATTCATCTGAATTTATTGCATAAACTATCTCATCTCATCACAAAATGAGCTGAGCTCCTCTCTAAGATTGGTTATCTGAGCAAAGTTGCTACCACTACCACCACCTACTTCCTTGTGCTTTGAGGAAAGTATCTAGTCGACGTGAAACCAAATCTCTGGGTACGAACTCGACCTAAATGTTCTAGTCCCATAACTATACTAATGACTCTCTCATTAGCTTCAATGTTTCCGTCTTCAGGTGTAAGCTCTTCCTTGACAAGCAGATTATATGCTTGCGTCTACATTACAATTACATATACTTAAATCTTTTAAAGAACTGATTATAAAAAATAAGTTGTAATCACTATATATATGTACCGATCGCTACATAGCATTCTCAAATGATCAGGTCTCATCTTTGTGCATCCAATTAATTTTTCATAATTGCAATCTATCCTTAATATACTAATAAAAATTATAATAAAAATGTAAGTTTGAAAATGAAACATTTAGTAGTTATAATTAAACATTTAAATTTATATTGTTCCTTCTATCTCTGAACTAAGCTCATACGACCCATTGTGTGAGGATAAATTTATTTTTTGGCATTCACAGAATTTTTGACAGTTCTTTCCTGTGATACATGATAATGTTAAATTTAAAAATCTATAATAGTAATAATTTTTTAACAAACAAGCTTAATCTCAATACTTACCTGGTCCTTTGGCTTTGACCATTGTGTAACAAATTAGCACTATTGCATTTGATCAACTCCAGTTGGAACAGTCTCCATAATATCCTCAATTGGTCTACTCTCCCAGTGCTTAGCCCTTTAAAGTTGTTTTATTATTACGACATTTAACACCAAGGGATTGAAGAATCCAATGGCGTATATGGCCAGGAAATAATATTATATGGTTAGTAATACATAAATAAAAATTTTTAAGTTACTGTGAATTATACATACCTTAACTTCAGCCAATATCTTCTTCTTGAAGGGCTTCATATCCTTATTTCTCTAATCAGGAAAAGCTATTGGAGCCAAAACATGATCTCTTACAACAACACCAAGATATGATCCTAGCAAAATAGACTGAGGGATGTTATAGATGTTATTTTCATTTACCTCTATGTGAATTATTATCCCTGGCAGCATATTTTGTATATCAGCACATGTTGTACGCCCCCTAAGCCTGATAGAATTTTTTTTGCTCATCTTCACAAATCAAAATAAATAAAATAAGCATGAATAATATAACAATTTTGAAATAATATAAAATCATACCTATGAGCCATACCCCATCTTCTAAGCAGGAGCTTCGCCGCAAAATGTGTCGTGGAGTCTATTGAGTCTTACTGCACTCAATCTCTTCCTGTGAATCTGGGTGGACCGGAGTAGAAGGGATTTTATTCTCCCTACTACTTTCTCCTCTACTTGATCCACCTCTGCATATCGTATTCTTTGCTTGGCTGAAAAGAGTGTCTCCTATCATTTCCTGCAAAAAAAAAAAAAAAGAATCAAAAGTGTTTAGCATCAATAAAGAGCAATATATGAAGAGTAGTATATAGAGAGCAATATATGAAGAATAATATATAAAGAGCAATATATGAAGAACAATATATAAAGAGTAGTTGGTCTACTGATGAGGAGTCGATGGATCAAAGGCTATTGAGACAAGCACTTGGAGACAAATTCATGCAGGGCTTCCTCATAAATTTAACACAAATATTTAATGTAAGCAATTGACTTATGTCCAATACTTACTGTTAAAATGGAACATGTGACCCATCATAAATGAGAAAATTAAGTAATCAATATATAACAATCAAAGGACATATGTGATGCTATTTCGACATATATGATGCTATTTCAATTTCATTACTTTAACAATAACTTTCAAAATCTATAATAACTAAAAGAATTAACATTCACACTTACATTATAATTACAAACAATTCCATCAGAGCCTAACCTTCTATGTTGGAATGAGAAGGTTTTTTAATCAAAAAATATAGCCTAGCTCTTCTCATTCGATTCCAACATCATTAAGCATTTTGTCTAGAAAATAAGAACCTAACCTAAGCATCCACAATTTTCATCAGTGCTCTACTTTAATCTCAATCAAATAGAGATTGACCAACATCTTCTCATGACGATGACAAAATCTTGCTTCCAGTTCTTCACAACTAGGGATTTCTCATCATCTTAATCACGCAAATACAAAATCTGATGAATGATTTTGTTAAAAGGTAGTGATAAAGAACCCACAATATAAATTCGACATCAATACACTTCTAAGAGCTAGGGTTACCATCAATTACAAACCCTAAATACTATATCATTCAAATTGAACAACAAGTCACATAAACTGATATGAAATTATAAAAGAGAAGAAGCTTTGGCAGTTACAATCAATTCCAAACCCTAAACAACACGCATGTGAGCTCAAGTTAGGGGACAAATCAGCCAATAAGAGGAAGAAATAGATGCGAGCAGACATGCTTTAAGCTTTGAGCAGTCGTCGTGTACTCTCTGATCGAAGTCACGCAACGTGGATCTATGCAAATAGGGAGGGAGAGCCGAGCGATTCCAGAGTAAGGCATGTGAGCATCGAACAGAGAGTACGATTGAGATGTGAGCATTGAACCGGGATAAAAGCTAGGGTTTCGGGTTATACTAGCGGTTAAAACCAATGGTATTTCCACCAGTTAAAACCGGTGTAAATAAAAGCGGTCAAAATCGCTGCAAAAAGCAAGTTTTGGCAGCGGTTTTCAAACTGCCCCTAATAACTATTGCTAAAAGTCATATTTTTTAGTGTGGAAGGAGGAGAGGGGTTCACATCAAGAGTTCGTTGAGGGAAGGCATTGATTGGACCAATGGCATGTAATGGAGAAGATGGTTCGCAATTGGAGCTTTCTAGGGGAAGACATTGATTGGATTGACGGATTGTGAAGGAGAAGAAGGGTCCACTAAAGGAGTTCACTAGGGAAACTTGATATGATTGAGGTCATGTGAAGGTAAAAAATGGTTCATATTGAAAGGGATGAAGAGGTTTGAATGTGCTTCAAACGGATAGAGTTTAAATAACTAATTCAAACTACTAACCAAGAGTTCGAACAACAATTAAAACCAAGTTTCCAACCATATTTGGATCATTGTGAAATCTAAGTTTGAATTAGGATCGAGCTTAGTTGAATTCTAACTAACTTATATCACTTCTGACTCAATTTTACTTCAATAAGGAGTCCACAAACACAAGAGTTTATCCTCATTGTGGATAATTTTCTCCACAATGAACTTTTAAGCACATTTCTCTAATATAATAATATAAAACGAAGATATTTGCTTACTTACATGTATTATGAAGCATATAGATTAAAAATTCTCTTTTAATATAGAAAATAACTTGTTCATATTATTTTTTTATTTTAAGAAATACTCATAATAAAATTTATCATTAAACGAATGTGATTACTCTACATAATTCAATATATTGATTTTTTAATAAAAAATCCCTTGATTTTCTCTTTCTATATCTCCTACCCCCTCACTTCCTCTCTTCTAAATACTTTAGCTTGTCACATCAATAAAAATGTGTGGTGATATCTTGATACAAATATGATCAGTATAGGCATACAAATCATTGGATTTGTTTTAAAATTATATAATATATATATATATAATTTGTATTGCACTAATCTCAAAATAAATTTAATAATTTTTAGATTTGTATTAATTAAAAATTTTATCTTGAACAATTTTAGTCAACTTCCAAGCATAAGAGAAGACATTTCCAATGAAATCAAGCATGAAAAAAATCAAGGGGAAAAGATGGAGGGATAAGACAAAAAAAGTAAGAAAAATACATAAAGAAAACAGCACAAGAAAGGCAAAATAGAAAGGGGGTAATAACCTGATTTTTGTATATTTTTATTATTAATGCTATCTTCATTAATTTTGCTTCAAAAAAAATCTGATTTTTTTTTTATTAAAGAGATAATTATCTTGACATCCAAATCTTAATTATTTACAAAAATAATACTCTCATGTATCTATTTTTAAAAATATTACCTAAACCCATATTATTTTATATATTTTTTAATTCTTAATGATTTAATCATGACATGCATAAATTCATAAATTTGTTAATTCTATAAAATAATATGATTTTGATTTGATAAATGTATTAGTTTTAAGTGTTATGTATGTAATTTCTCCAAATTTTAAATAACAATTATAATTTTTCTCAAATTTAATAGATATTTTTTGTACTAAAAAATTGCCTTAAGAAGTAGTAAGAAAGTCCTCCCAAACGAAGCCTAACGGCTTTTTTACTACTTCTTAGAACAACTTTTGAGTTAAAAAAAATTACAATTTGTAATAGAAAGTCGTTTTAAGAAGCAGTAAGAAAGCCGTCCCCAACGAAACCTAAGTTATTCTTCTATTTATTTATTTTACTTTTATATCAAAGAAACATTCCCAAAATAAGTCACACCATCCTCTCTTAATTAGTTTCATTCAACATATACTTAGACAAGACAAGTGATGATACATCCTCAACACTTACATATACATAGAGTTAGTTAATATCTAATTTTTAAAAAGTCACATATCACACTCGAATGTATCATCTCTACTGTAAAGCTATAGAACATTCTAGACCATTCTGGAACATTCTAGAACACACCACTATGACTAAGAGTTATTAGGTAACAAAGGATGATACATCCTTATTCAAAAGCTACAACTTAGAACATAAACCTTCCACCATACTTCTTAGCAGCCTCGTTACTATCTATGTTCTCCAAGCCCGTTGCCTTCTTCATCGCCGGAAAGGCTTGACCCGAACCCCGACCAAACATGCCGCCACCGCCGGCGGGGAATGCCGGCGATCGTCTGATATTATCGGCTGAAGTATATGCATTCTTAACAGCCGGCTCAAGCGGTTCATCCGGTGGCAAAGTCCAACCGGTCTGGCTGGGCCGGACCCAACCCCCTTCAGAGCTCACAGTCGGGTCGGTCCAAGCAGTATTCTTGTCGCCTCTTTGAAACATGGAGCTCGGAAAGCCAAACCTTCGCCCACCACCGTTGGTGGTGGAGTGTTCATGCGAGCTGGCCGGTTTTTTAACGTGCTCAAGCTCGGGCTTCTGCTGCCCGATGTGGCTGTTGGCCGGCGAGCAATGGTTTTGGGCATTGAACCGGAAGCCCATCTTTCTTTCAGACATGGATGAGAGCTGTGGAGAAGAAGGCTGTGAGTGAAGAGAGCCTCTGCCTCTATTTATATGCGCCGGGGCTGTGTCTTCTTCTGGAGAATTATTCACCTCTAAGCATAAAATTTTAGTTCTATTGATATTAAAAATTAGTTAGCAATGAGATATTCTAAATTCTAAATTATTAAATGTTAGATGATGGAATATTTGTACCCATAAAAAAGAGATTTTATCATCTTTGCATTTATTCTCCTAAATAGTAGCTTTGAACAAAGATCTCACACCACAATAATTATCATTATCTGTATTAACATGAGGAAGAAAAGTTGATTGTCATATGCATTATTATATCTGTAATGATGGATAATCGGTTTGATCATTGTCTTGATAATAGTGGGATCGACCGATCAATAAGACGGATGCCAAACACTGATAGCGTAATATGGCGATAGTATGAGTTTTCAGGCCGTGTTTGAGTCATTATTAGGTCATGATGGATAATTATTTTGATCATTCTCTTGATAAAGAGTGTGATCAAACAATCAATAAGACGGGTATCAGACATTGATGACTAATAAATACTAAAAGTTGGCTGATATTAGATATATTGACTGGAAACAGTGGAAGTCAAGCGATAATCAACAGTGTGATTCTGCTCATTATGAAGCACGGAGAATCAAAAGATAGATCTTTGTAGAAGAATAAAGAATAGATTTGGTAGAGCAAGCATATAAGACAACAAAGCATATCATTAATGGAAGCTTGAGTGTTGAGGTGAGACACCTAGTTGAGTTAATAGGATGGAATCCAACTTTTTTATGGGGAAGTTATCTTCATTCAGTGTACTTTCAAATGTTCTTCCTTTTCCTGAGAATTTTAAGCTAAAAAGAATCATTCTTTTGAAAGTTTCTTCTGCACTCTACCAGAAAGATGGAGGGCAGAATTCCACCTTTTCCTGTACTGCAAATTTCATTTATTTATGATATTTCTTAACTATTATTGTATAGAACTGCTTGGTGTCATGTTCTTCTCCACATATGTGGGAATAATATTTGTAATTTATATCTTCTGTGTGGGATCAAATCAATATGTGATAAAGATAGATTAATTGTTGCATCAACATAATGGGAAATGATAATTTTGATAAACTATACAAAAAATAAAAAAAAATTTATGGTTGAATGATGTAAATATAAAATATAATAAATTAAAAAGTAGGCAAATATCTTGTGATCTTATGAGAGATGACACGAAAAAAGATAAAATTGTATAATATGTTTAGGCCAAAGTGCACAATATATTGACAGTAAGATATAGGTTTTAGGAGAAAAATAGAAATGAATGAACTAAATCACACATGAATATTTGGGCGCATAAGTTTAAAAAAAATAGTTAGGCCATATATAATATACAAGGCAATTTATTGGGTTAATTTTGCTTGTAAATTTCATACTCAAGTGTTCTTTAATGAAACACTTTAGAATGAGTTATCCATTGGGAAGTTACATAAATAAAAGGAAAAATTGTGAGGTTCAACCTAGTATGTAGAAGTGTCAAAAAATGATTTGATCTGTCAACCCACCCCGAATCCGATCCAAAAAATTTGGATTCGGGTTGACCTGTTTTAATAAACTGGTTGAGTTCGGCTCGTGCATTTCGACCCGTTTATTAAACAGGTCGGGTTCAGCTTGACCGACCAACCCGATGTGAACACGAAAATGACCCATTTAATAATTTTTTTCTTAAATTCTTTTATTCATTGGTATGATCTTCTTATTTTTAATGAATTAACCTAAAATCTATGATTAATAAGCTAGTAAAAATATTTTTTTAATTAAAACATGTTATCATATCATGTTCGGGTTGCTAGTGGGTCATGTTCAAGTTCAATTTTGTAGCCCGCTTATTAAATGGGTCGGGTTCGAGTATATTATATTTGAGTCCGGTCAATTTCAGGTTGGATCCAAATTTGACCCGTTGTTCCGTTTTGACACCCCTAATAGTAAAGAAATTATTCTGTCCAGATTCCGGATGTAGAGCTACATCCGGACGCCAATAGGATAGTTACGCGTGTTATGCTTACGTGGACGTCGCCTAACCCGACCCGGTCCAAATCATGAGACTAGAAGCCCGACCAATCCAAACATTAAAAATTTAGAGTTGGCGCTTATTTTTTCAGGATTTCAGGCGCGAATCACCACAATATATATTATTCCATTAGGGCATAATAAGAAGAATGCCGATGAAGATGGAGATTGAGGAGGATGTTTCTCTTTACGAGCAGACGATATTCTCACAGGGCGTGGAGGCTAAAAATCGGTACGCAGACGTCCAGGAAGCGAGCTCCCACGAAGCAGAACAGTTAAACAAAGTGCAACTAGAGGGAAAGTTCAGCTTATCGGTAAAGTTCGCCACCTTCCATGTTTTCTTTACAGCAATGTAGCTATTATGTATGTTTGCCCGCTTTTATTGTTGTCATTATGTTGTTCCATGTATCTCTACTGTTGTTTGCCTGGCTTTTGGTCGAGTTGGTTGAGGTGGCCGTTTGGCTCTATCTCCTATTTCTACTAGCATCAATGGCCCTTTATTATTGTATTGACCTAATTTATTACTTTCTTTATTACTGGTTTGACCATCTTCTCTATATAAGCTTGTTCGCAGTTTACTTCTTCCTTGCCTTGTAATGGAATGCGGTGTGCGTATAAGCTGCGTACTCTCTGCATATTAGCAGCGTATTAGCTGCGTATAATATGAATTTTTAAAGATGGATTACCCTTTATTTATTTATTTATTTATTTTTAATTGGAGGGCAAACTCTAATTTGAAATATCTTTATATGGGTTACTTAAAGAAATTGGAGTCTTCCAACAAACTCCAATTTCTTAATTCACCATATAAGGGTTTAATTCTTCCTAAATTTTGTTGCCAATTTATTAAAAAGGTTTGCTCTAATTATTTATTTCATGGTGATGTAAATGCTAGAAAAATTCATATTGGGGGTCTAGGTATTTCTGATCTCAACTCATTATACCATGGTTTCAATTGTTCTCTTATATGGCATATCCTTAACGGTCAATGCATGTGTCTATTTGGCTTAAACATAAATTTATCTCACTTTGGTGACCTCCTCAAAAAGCTTCTACTTTTTTAAAATTTATATGTTCTATTGTAAGGAGTATAAAAAAACAATATATCTTTCATTATTTATTCCAATAGCTCACTTTCTCTTTTTTGAGATCTTTTGTAACAGTCCAAACTCTTAACTATCGAGATATTGTCCACTTTAGTCAAGGGCTTTACGATTTTGTCATGTTGGTGTAACTTCTCAAGAGGTTACTAATCCTAGGATTTCTCCGGGATGAGCACGCTTAAGTGCGGAGTTTCTTAAATGAAATTCCAACTATTACACCAAAAGGGGCATCGATATTTAAGAATTTAGTTTCTTTTTACTTGAGAGGTTTGACATCCTTGGTGTAGAACATGGCTTTACATGAGATGCTTGATCCCAATGTATGCTCTTCTCTTCAATCTACCTCTGTGGGTGATTTGGTAACATCGGGCTACTGGAATCTACTAGATACTTTTTCATTCTCTATTTCCTTGGTCGTCTCTACTATTTCCATCTCCAATCAGTCTAGCTCATGTATCACTTGGGGTGGGGTGCTTCTTCCGCCTTTTAAAACTTTCCATGCTGCTTTTTATGATGGCATAATTCAGGCAGAATGGTGCTCTTTTATTTGATATAAGAGGTTTGCTATGCGTTTTTCCTGTTATGCCTGGTCAGCTTTGGTGAAAGACTTACAAACTATAGACATTCTTTCCAAACGGAATTTAAATGTACCTTTTACATATGTTTTATGTTCTAATGCTGAGGAGAACCACAATCACCTCATCTTTTAGTGTGACTTCTCCTTCTCCATTATATCTGCTTTGGTGCCTAGTTTACACCACTTCATTCTTAGGCCTATATTTCTCTAAGTTTTAGATTTTATTTCTGCATCAAATAGGGAGAAGAATTCAAAAAATTTATTTTTTTTCTTACTTCCTGTTGCACTTTATATTTCTTATGGAGAGCAATGAACAATATAAAATTTACAGGTAATATTAATTGTGCAACAACTTTTTGTCGGCTTATTAAGAGTGTTATTCTACCCAAAATAACTTTATGAAGAGCATATCATGATATTAAGCATTTGGTCCCGTGAGGATTTTTACTTTGGTGAGATTGGGATGGCTTTGGTTCTCCACTTCTTTTTCTAGATATATTCACATGGCTTCTTTCCCTTTTTCTGGGTTGCTCTCTCTCTTTGCTTAATTTTCATTTGGGCCTTGTGGATTACGTCTTATGCTGCGAGTTTTGGCATTGATTGAAATGTAAGGAGTTATTTTTACTAGTGGCGAATGGTTGATCTGATTTATTTGGGTCATGGTTAGTTCAACACAGTTTTGACCTACATTTTGCTGTGCCATTATATTACAGGCATACATTCCCTCCTATTTTTCTCTGTGATTGATACTATCACAGGTGGCTTAATCACTGAGCTAGTGTTGTTTCAACTCATGCAATTTTTTTTAGATGGTTGCTGGGGAATGGGGACTACGATGAATATGTTTCATTCGATTTTGTCTTTTGGTTGGTTGGCGCAGTAATCAGTTTTTGTTTTGGATGGTCGTTTCTAGCAACCAAGGGAATTATCCCTCTTCTGAGATATATTATGATGCTTCGGATGGATGTTTGACCATCTTGAGCCCCTTATAATTGGGGTTTTAATTTTTCAGTTTTGATAAATTGTATTTTTTATTTCAAGCATTTTGCTTAGTTTAGTTATAACAATTGTAAGTTTTTTCTTATTTTTCTTATTACTCTCTTGCCGTATTTTTACCCATATAATTTTTTTATTGATTAATGAAAATTGGGCCCCTAATTCTATAACAACAACAACATCAAGCCTTTGCCCCTAATTCTAAAAAAAAAATATTCATATTAAATTTAAAAATTTAAAAATTCTTTATAAGTAATTTATTTATTATTTAAAAAAAAATACTGAATATCAAGACAAATTTAATATAAACATAATTCTTGACCATTAAAATAAACTTCAAAAACACCCGCATAAATTTAAGATTTCTAATGGCTATGGACTGAAAAACATGGAAGAAGAGGCGACTCCTCTTCCCGAACCATCGTTGTTCTCGTCCGACGACGGGGAAGAGAATTCTGAACCTTCCAGCAGCGAAGATGGGGAATTGAGGAGGCAGGAGGAAGATGAACACAGTGGGCGGCGAGGGCAGCGAAGGTCCATGTGCTGGAGTGGCTGCGGGCGCCCGAATATCACGTGCATCTGCCCTTTCCTCCCCTCTTCTCCAATTCCCACCTCCACTCATCTCATCATCCTCCACCACCCCCACGAGCTCCGCGCAAACAAGCTTGCTACACTACCCGCCCTCTGTCGCTCACTAATCCGCTGCCACCCCGTCCCCGGCCGTCGCATTCGACCCGGTTCTTCTCCGCTCCTCGACTGCCTCTCTACCTCCCCCTCATCCCCTGTCCTCTTTCTCTTCCCCACCTTCGACTCCTCCAAACCCGCACTTGACCTCGAACGCTGGGCTGCCGATACGCCACCCGATTCTCGCGCCGAGCCCATCCTGATAGTCTTTGACGCAACTTGGAGGCACGCCAAGGAGATGGCCACCGCTAGCATCCCCTTCCTCTCGCGCTTCGCCATGCAAGTTCAGATCGGCGGTGGCTGCGACACGAGATCGGAGGGGCCAAGCACTTTCGAGTCCGGCCTTGTATTGAGGAAGGAGCCGTGGAAGGGTTGCTTAAGCACCATCGAGGCCGTTGCGAGGGCCCTCCGTGTGCTGGAGCCCGAGGGCAAAGGAGTGGAGATCGAGGGGATGCTGCTTGCTATTCTCAGGGCCATGGTTGCCTTCCAGGCATGCCACTTAAAGATAGTGAATCCCCGGCCTAGGCTGAAGAAAAAAGGTAAGGGGCTTGGTTCGTGCCCACCAACTGTTTGATCTGATGCCTACAAATGATAATGCATTCGTTTTGAGCCTGATGGAAGACCAGAAGTCAACAATTTAGTACGTGCCTACAATGATTGCTGCAACAGTTAATTTTTAGTTCTGCACATTCGTTCTCATAGATTTGTTAGTTGATTCATTGCCAGAATCTTATCACACTCAAATTTCTGAAATTGTTTTCTTGTGATCTATATAAATCATGCAATTTAGGCATTTTTTTCAAATATGCATAGTACATCATTCCTAATGAAGGCTATATTTTATGTGTATTGTAAAAGTATTTGGATGACTTAGCTCAAGGAAAACCAACCCGGAGTGCTAAGAAATTCCATTTCATGTTAAAATGGTCAAAATGAGCCAAGTTTGAATCAATCGCATTGGGTCATTCTAGACCGTTGCAGTCCAAGCCTTCCTATTGCATCTATGATTGCCTTAGCATAGGTGCATACTTTGATGTCCAATGGTGATGGTGATTGCCTACATCGCCACACTCGTTTAACTTAATTGGTGTTCTTCATTGACCTGGAACCCTAGATCCTAGCGTGATATAACCCACCACCACCCAAGGGGCTTATGAACATTGGTTCTAGACATCCAAGATCATCTATGCGAGAGTCGTAGGTGTGAAATACCCCTAGAGGCAACATCCTTGTTTTGCTTAACTTGCGACTCACATATTGGTCCCAAATTTGGCAGAGACATGAGCACAAAATTGCTAATTCTAGGAAGTCATTGGGTGAATTTTAGATGTCTCAGGCCTAGTGTCTCCATTAGCTTGGGCCAATAGTCATGCTAGATAAATTTCATAATCTTATTTGATTATTTGTGATAGAAGCTCACTATTGACATAAGAGATCATTCACCACTTTGGATTACCTATTATTGCTATTGTGGGTTATTTGGGGACTTTTAGGATCAATAAAGACTGTTCCAATGGTGGCTCTTAATGTGAGTATAGTGGAAAGCACTCTCATTCCATTTTATTTACTAAATTGGATTATCAAGCTTTTCCAATGTCTTGGTTGCTAATCGATATTGACCATCTCCACCGAAGAATAATCTATCATTGGTGTTAAAGGGTTCCAATGGCTAAGCCTTATCAAAGGCGAACTAAAAATATTTGGGTGAATTTAACAAATTCAAATTGATCTGATTTTAGCCAATCTTCATATATCAACTCATTGCTTCTTTTTTATGTGTTGATCATCATCTCAAATTTATAGTTATGAGTTAATGCCATGGATGTCTAATCAAGGCAAATTGCACATTAGTTAAACGCTACTTGTATATACTCATCAAATCCTAATGGTGTTACATATAGCCCTCAGATCAGGGGTGAATATCCAATATACCATAATTTCCTATAGGGCACATTAGCCAATTAGCCCTTTATCATTTCTATGGACATGCGGAAGACAATATGACCAAAAATTCATGGAGTAAAATTGTTTGTGGTATTGAAATTGGGACAAAAATGATAAGAGTACTTGCCTTGATGTTTTGAATTCAAGAACTATTAAATGTAGCTTATTTATGATGTGAGTAGTTGTATGATTATCTCTCAATATGATTTTAGAGCATTGTGTTAGAATAACAAGCCTCCAATTATGGCTTGTAAGAGGCCATTTTTACTTTCTTGCACTCCTATTGAGTACTTAATTAAGGAAGACTCATGAATTATTCTTTTCTTTTGAAAATACATGGACAAGATTTGGTCAAAATAGTCCTTGGCATTTTTAGATTATAATTTTTTAATTGTTATCCTAACCTAGTGCTAGGTCATATTATGAAAAGTAGGAAGTACATTATTAACATTAAATTTCGTTCTTAGTAGAAAAATCCAAAAAATTTTGCAACTGTCGATAAAAGAAACAAACCACCTGATGCATGTTATGTTAGGAATAGTAGAGAAACACCAAAATAAAAAATAGAGAAACGCCATATGTCACCATGAATTAATTAAACAGGAATATATATATATATATATATATATATATATATATATATATATATATATATATATATATATATATATATATATATTCATTATAAGCTGGGAAAGATGCATATTTGTGCTTAACAAATTCGTAAACATCAATATGGAAGGTTTTTACATCAATTCCTTTAAAAAGGAAACAAGGCTTTTAAAATTCCAAATGACAATTGACTAACACAATGATGACAAAGCCAAATTATGTTTATATTTGAGTAGGAAAGGACAGATAAATGTAGATCATTCTTGACACTCTTTAACTTAGTTGATCTTTCAAGTAAAATCTAACATTTTCCTTCGCAAGTTTAATTTTCTTCCTGGTTTCCAGACCTTGATTCATATTTTTAAGAATAAAGATGATGCACATGATTGTGTGAATTATAGAGGAATTAAGTTAGTGTATCATACTTTAAAACTATGGGAGAGAGTTATGGAGCATAGGTTGCGGTGTGACACTAATGTTTCTCAAAATCAATTTGGATTCATGCCAAGTAGGTCTACTATAGAAGCTATACATTTATTGAGAGGTTTGATGGAGAAGTATAGAGAGAATAAGGAGGATTTACATATGCTTTTTATTGATTTAGAGAAAGCATATGATAAAGTTCCAAGAGAAGTGCTATTGAGAGTTCTACATAAGAAAGTGATTAATAATGCTTATATTCAAGTTATTACTTGTGCTCAAACACAAGGTGGTTTTACCAAGTATTTTCCTATTTCATTTGGATTACATCAAGGATCAGCCTTAAGCCCATATCTTTTTGCTTTAGTCATGGATGTTCTCACTAGACATTTGCAAGAGGTTGTACCCTAGTGTGTGCTTTTTGCTGATGATATTCTTCTTGTTGATAAGACTAGAGAGGGAGTTGAAGTTAAACTTGAATTATGGAGGTCAACCTTAAAGTCTGAAGGCTTTCGTTTGAGTATATCTAAAACTAAATATATGGAGTGTAATTTTTGCATTAATAGATCTAGCGGGGGGTGGTGAAATAGATGGAGATATTATTAGTAGAATTCAAGTTGGATGGTTGAAGTGGAGGAATGCATCGGACTTGTTATGTGATAGAAAAGTCCCTCTCAAACTTAACGAAAAATTCTATAAGATGGTAGTGAGACCTGCAATGCTTTATGGTACAGAATGTTGGCCATTAAAAGAGAAGCATAATATTAAGTTAAGTGTTGCAGAGATGCGGATGCTTAGGTGGATGAGTGGCTTTACTCTTAGAGACAGGATACAAAATGAGCATATACGTGAAAAGGTTGGAGTAGCTCCAGTGGAAGATAAGATTAGAGAGAGTCGTCTTAGATGGTTTGGTCACATAAAACGGCGGCCTTCCGATGACTCGGTTAGGAAAGTAGATGCATTAGATTTGACTTATGTTAAGAAAGGTAGAGGTATACCCCAAAAGACTTGGTTAGACAATATTATAAATGACCTTTCTTTATTAGATTTAGATGAGAATTTGATTCTTAACAGGACACAATGGAGAAAAAAGGATTCATGTAGCCGACCCCACATAGTGGGATAAAAGCTTGTTGTTGTTGTTGTTTGTAGACCTTGAAATGCATAACAAGTGTGAAAAAAAATTATCTTGCCATATATATAATGAGTGAGTTTCTAAATGCCCATAAGATTAGTAAAAAGCTTTGGAATATGAGGACGATTCTTTAGAACAAATAGTGGATTGATCTAGATGTCTACTTACAATAATGAATAGTCAAGAAGAGAACCATTCTAATCATCAGTAGAGAGGGGAGAAAAATCTTGAATATAGCCCAGAGCTTGAATAATATTTGGTATCAAGAGGAATGTGGACATAATGGGCATAATCCTGCAGAGAATCTATAGAGAGAAACTACATTCGAAAAAGAGATATTCTCCAAATTCGCATGCGGTAAAACGCATATTGGAGAAGCAGGGATGTTCCTATAAATGAGAATATTTGGAATTTTTAAACCCCCAAATAAATCTTGTCAAAAGTAGAGAATCAAGCAGCTCACCTTGGTCTGTTGATTGGGAGCTTTGACTATCAACCAAAAGATTTTGAATTCGAATATTGCTTATGTAATATGTGTGTGAATTTGTCGTAATTGGCTTAAATATCCTCCAAAAAAACATAAGAAGACAATCAAAGCCTATATTTTTTATGCAACACCTGCTTGGCCGAGGGAACTTGTTGTAAGCCTTATAAAATAAGATGAAGTTGTTGAGTTTAGGCTGATTACAATAAAGCCAAGAGACCTGTAGATAGCTGGTGGACATAAAAGGGATGTTATGAATTTTCTGGAAAAGAGGGGGCCAACTATCTGGAAGAATCCAGGACCCGTTATACATAATGTCAGAAAAAGCAATTGAAGGGAAGAAAGAGAAGTGCAATTGAGAGCCAATACAAAATTCAAAAATAGAGTTTCCAGAATCCACGGATCCCAAAAATAGAAAGATTGTTGTTTTCAGTGATCTGAAAATTAAGATTGGGTTTAATATTCTCAGCCACAATCTTTAACATTTTCTAGTGTTTTGTAGCAGCAGTAAAGGAAGGTTTCCATGAGGAAGTATACTTACATTTCCACCAGGCAGTAAGAAATCTCTAAATCAATGAGCAATTAAAAGCAAAAAATAAAATCATTAAGATTTCATTTGAGACGGCTTTCTTATTGCTTTTTAAAATAATTTTTTAGTACAAAAAATTCAGGCATTTAGTACAAAAATTAAATCAATGAGCAATTAAAAGCAAAAAAATTAAATCATCAAGACTTCGTTTGGGACGGCTTTCTTACTGCTTCTCAAAGTAAATTTTTATACAAAAATTATTGCATTGTCATGGAAGAGGCATTTTGGTCAGGATTACATATGGGACTCTCTGAAGTGATTTCGCCTCCTCAAACACCCAAATAGAAATTTCTTATTTCTACTATTTCTAGAGGGATTCTGCCAGCTAATCGCTCCGGCCATGAAGTTTTAGCGTGCACGATGCATCAGCTTGAAAAGGAGTAAAGGATTAAAAAAAAGAAAGAAAAAAAATGCAAGAGGAAATTGAGAAAACAGAAATGAAGGTTGAGATGCAAATTCACAGCACAAATAAATTCAGGCATTTTGGTCGGGACGGACTCCTTCGGCGTGATTTCTCTCAATTCCTCCCTAAATTTATTTGTAAAAGCATGTACACATTGTGTACAATACTGTATAGAATGTGTACAACCCTTACAAGCTTGTGGAAAATATGTAAACAGTTGGGATAGATTGTGGTAACTTTGTATACAGTATATACAGGCTTGTACACAGTGTGTACAGGATTGTCAAACCTTATACAATGTATGTACAAACTTCTACACACTGGGTAGTAGACTTTATAGTATTAAACTATTAATTAATTAAAAATATTAAATATATATTAATTTTATGAGTATAATTATTATTAATTTTTTTAGGCAAACAGATTGTAATTTCTAAAATATTTTCCAAATATTTCTATCAAAATTTAATTCTCTGTTATGCTAAATAAATTTCAGAGTTTAATAACTTCAAAATTACCTAAATCTAAATTTAGGATTTACCGAAACAGGCCTAAAATTAGGGATAAAAAATAGGAGAGTTTCATCTGCGGAACAATTGGGCAAAATCTTTACCTGAAACGCAGACTTTCTTCCACACTTCGCCACTTGAACTGACTTCAGTGGCTCGGAGGATCTATATGGACTAATTGAGGGAAATCACGCTGAAGGAGTTCGTCCCGAGTCCCGACCAAAATGCCTAAATTTATTTGTGCTATGAATCTGCATCTGAACCTTCCTTTCTGTTTTCTCAATTTCCTCTTGCTTTTTTTTCTTTCTGGTTTTTTTAATCCTCCACTCCTTTTCTAGATGATGCACCGTGCACGCTAAAAATTCATGGCCGGAGCGAGTAGCCGGCGGAATCCCTCTAGAAACAGTAGAAATAAGAGATTTCTGTTTGGGTGTTTGAGGAGGCGAAATCACTTCGGAGAGTCCCATCTGTAGTCCTGACCAAAATGCCTCTTCCATGACATCGCAGTCGCTGGCCTTCCCATCCGAAGTAGCCCTGTTGATTCTTTAGAAAAACAATGCATGCCGAAATATTAGGGCCGTCGTCGACATCTCATGTCTTCTTCATTGCGAGCTATTGACAGCCAGCGATGTGCCAAATGCGGAGGTCGTTGAAGAGAAAAGGCCTCAGTGGCCGGAGAACGGTGATCTGTTGGTTGGAGAAATAATGGAGCTCCCGCTGGTCCGCGCTTCAACGTTCATCCAGCCTTAAAGCCTAAAATTGAAGGGCCTCCTCGAAGAGAGATCCAAGCCGTGCCGGAATAGCTCCAGCTGGCTTTTTCGTCGCAACAGAGAAAGAGAACTTAAGAAAGGAAATGAAAATGATAAATTAGTTTAGGGTTTAGGGACTGCTAGCGACAACTTTGTCATGAAGGCATACGAGATAAATTATGCATGATGAACTGTTTATTTCTTTACTTAATGAGGACATTTTGGTCGGGACTCCCTCCGACGTGATTTCTAACCCCAATTCGTCGACATAGATTCTCCAAGCTACTGAAGTCAGTTCAAGTGACGAAGTGTCGGTGGAAGTGTGCGTTTCAGGTAAAGGTTTTGCCCAATTAAGCGTGGATGGAACACTTCTGTTTATATACCCATAATTTGGATAGTGACTCGGTCAGCTGCTTGCTCCGGCAATGAATTCTTAGATGATTTAGTTTCCAACAAACTTGGAAATAGCATGCATGATGATGAGGGAAAGTTGGGAGGAGATCCAAAGGAGTGAAGGAAGAAAGAGAAGGGAAAGAGCATCTGCCCAAAGTGGTTGAAATTGAGAAGATAGAAAGGAAGCTTAAGATGGAGATTTTAATATCTCCTCAAACACCCAAATAAAAATATCTCATCTCTACTGTTTTTACGGGACTCAGGCGGCTACTTGCCCTGGCGGTGAATTCTTAGAGGCTTTAGTTTTTGATAAACCTGGAAATAGCATGCACGATGATGGTGGAAAGCTCGGAGCAGATCCAGAAAAGTTGAGGAGGATTAAAAAGAAGAGAAAGAAGCACAGGCCCAAGGTGGCTGAAATTGAGAAGACAGAAAGAAGCCAAGAAGCAGATTCCAATTCCTCCTCAAACACCCAAACAGAAATCTACAGGGAAGAAAAGGGCAGGGGATTGGAAGGAAGACTTTTGCAAAGAAGAAGTTGTTTACAAATTGAGAAGATGGTGATGAATGGGAAGAAGCTGGTGATCAACCCAAGCCTGCTTCAGCTATGAGGCAATTAATTATTCTTACAGAATCCAGTTCGATGAGGATGGGTATGCTGCTGAAATGGATGTGCAGCATTGTGGAAGTTGAGTGATCTCAGAGAATTTGCCAGCAGGATCTACTTATAGTTCAAGAGATGTCAATATTAGAATTGATGAGTTGCTGCAAGAACTTGCTAAACTGCAGATGAAATCATCTCACCTCTACTACTTAAAGCAGAATTACTGCAACTTAATATTGAATTTCCGGTGGTTGCCTTGACTCTTGAGTTACATTGTTGATAATATTAGAATCCCTTACCTTCTCTATTTTATTAAGCAAGCGAGAAGAAATATAGACAGAAATTGGATTAAACCAGGTTATAAGCTCGGAAAGGGTCTATATCATTCAACAAACAAAGTATTGGAAGTTTTTATATCTGTGCCAAAGAAATTTCTCCCATATCTTCTTTTGAAAAATGATCGGTCAACAGCTTCAGTTCATATGTTTAATAATAGGCAAGGTGGTAGGAGCAAGAAGAAAATTAGTGGATCAAGGGAGCCAAAGGCTGCAGCTAAGAAGGTGTCTATGCCCGCTACCCACTCTAACTTTCAAATTGTACCTTATTTTCATTTATATGAGTTAAGCTCGAGGTTCCAACTTCCAACACATAGAAGCCTCATGCACAACACCTGTGACGAGTAATTTCACAACAAATGGACTCAATCTTAATTAGCTATTCAATCTAGCCTAATCAAAGCAACCGTCCCAACCTTGCCAATCAACCCAACTGCCCAATTTATGCGCCATAAAAGAAAAGCCGGACCACATAAGTGCAATCAATCAACCATAATCAAATGATTTGCCAATTAACTGATTGCGACATCATTTCTTCAAACCTTAACTACCTACCAAATCTATCATCTACTAGAGGACTTCAGACCTCGAGATCTTCCTATGATGATCGACTATTTAAGGATATAAAAGAATATGTTTTATTGATATTCTTTAAGATGATGTTCTATCTTCATGGGTTAGTGATCTCTCTTTCTCTCTCTCTCTCTCTTCACAAAGATTTCTCATTTGCCTCTTCTTATGATGAATTTCTCATGTGATGAATTCATTAGCTCAGCAATAGAGTGTAAGACATCTGATTCTTGTTCAACATTTGTTGAACTCTCTGGTTTCACCGTTAGGAGAGTTAATTTTTTATCATCATTTGATTACATGATGGACTTTATGTTGTCAGTCATTTATGGTTATCATCATATTGTCTATGTTCATGTTGCCTGTAATGTGCTTTTTTGTATTCGTGTTAATTGTTATAACTTTTTGTTAAATACTAGTTCACCATTGCTAACTACAAGAAATAGTGGTTCTAAGTTATGTAATAAGCATGGTTAAATTTTGAAGTACGATAAGCTACTTATTTCTCTTTACCTAGGGTATAGCCTCCCTCCACCATAATAATCTCTCCTTTCTTCTCTAATTTTTGTATCCTATCTCTCAAGTCCTTGCCTCTCAAGATCCTAATTTTTGTCTTGCATCCTAGTGTCTCTATCTACATCTCAATCTTCTCTCTCATTTCTTAGCTATCTTATTCGATCTCTCTTGCACCCTCTCCATGTTAGCTGGTTACCTACCCCCTTCTTTTAATAACTCAACAAAAACTTCTCTTATTCTCCCTCAATAACCCCTTCCCTTACTTTCTTTTCATTACATTTTCTCCCTAACCGATCCTCATTGCTTTCTCTCTCTATCAAAATCCCTCAAAACTATCCTCTTTCTCTGTCCGCTTTTGAACTCTAATTAAATATCTGATGAATCATTTTGTTAAGAAACTTGATGAGTTTTTTACTTGGCCACATTTACTAATACATCTCTTTTCAACAACTCTCAATTTTGCTCAATTTGCCACTCAACATAAGCCAATCAACCCAACCATCCCAATTTATGTGCCATGAAAGAAAAAAATAGTACTATTTTAATAGTACTTTTTTAGGAGTAAACCCTCGATATTTAGCCAACAAAAGTATCTTTTTTGTTTGTCATATGTTGGGAGGATCATTTCATGCATTTACTTTGTTGCTATGTTCTCAAGAGGTCTGAACTCAAATTAATTCGCTTCTTATTTATATGTACTAAAACAATGAACAAAGCTTTAGAAGATGCCTTGACGCATCTTATCGTTGCCGCATTGCTCCTGATATTAACTTTAACAATGAACATAGCTTTAGAAGACACCTGGCATTAATTTTGTTTTGAAGTTAGATTCACTTCATTGAATTCTTAACTATCACATCTCTACATCAATACTTTTAAAATTGAGTTCAAATTTAATTATATTGAAATTTAATTCATCTATGATTACTTAATATTCAACCATTTCAATTAATAACTAACTGCACATTGCAGTTGACATTATTTGTGAATTTGTAGTTTTATTTATTTGCTCAAACTTTCTACAAATTTTACTCACAGTTGGGTCTTAAGACACCTAACAACAAGAAGCCATGGGCAAGAAAAGAGGAATATGTACTCAATTAAACTTATCAGCACCTTCAGAAATATTTCCTGCAAAGATTTTGTTCATGATTTGTAATCATATTCTAACTCAGATTTGTTCTATTGTGCGACTCCTTACATTTCTATAGAGAAGGTGCAATTGGTCAATGTTGCAAATTTTTTATTGTTGTAGTACTTATTTGAGAAACTATTTTCTCACTTGCATTGTAGCTTTTACATGAAATCACCATGGCCAGAAATTTTTGTACCTTCATTATAAGCTTTATTTGGCAAGATTGTGTTGATGTTATAGGCTTTGTTTAGGACAACTTTATTACTGCTTTTTAAAACAGTTTTCTGGTATAAAAACTCTTAAGTTAAAAATTTTTGTATTAAAGAGTTGCTTTAGCAAGCAGTAAGAAAGTTGTCCCAAACGAAACCATAGTGTGCTTTTTGGTATGAGTAAAATGGTTGTCATCCAAATTGATATGAATAACCTTTTTCATAAATTATTGCTATGTTATAGAACAAGCATTTGAACAATATTGTTTCACTTAAAATAACATCGTGATATGTTTTTTTTTTGTACGATAAAACAGCTGAAAAGTGGTACTAACTGACACACTTTTGCTCAGTTTAATTGCACCAGAAAGGTGACATGATTCTTCTTTTTGTATGATCTATCTGAGCAAGGTGGTGTGCCTCTCAGAACTCGTTAGCTCCCAGAAACAAACTGAAGCAGTATGAATTGTGGGCATGTCAATCAAGAGGCTTAGTCTGAATGAAGCACATTTGGGATGGTCTGTTGCAGATATAAACTTCTTGGCAAAACTCTCTATTGGTGGCACTTTTCTTTTCTCTGCAGCCTCTCTGCCATTCACAAAGAATGTCTGAAATGCAAGACCTCTTGGATTGCAGATTAATCGTTACAAATCCTCCTGAGATTTTCTCATTTGTTAACATTAGAGGAATTATTATCAGTAGCAATTTACATTTCTTATTTTTGAAGGTATTGTGATGGTATATGAATCATCTTAACTGGACATTATGCAGAAAGTATTAATGAAGATATTAGGCATTGGTAGTATTCATCTTGCAATACTATTCTGTTGAGTTACTAAGAATTCAAATGTTCAGTGCATTAGGTGAGATTTTTGTGTATGTCAGTCTTCAAACTCTCAGAGGTGTAAGAGACATCCAGTTTCACAACAAAAGTATTTGGCTTGGTAGTAGGCTTATAAGAAAGGGAGGGGGTGCTAAATTTTTTTTTTGTATGATTTGAGAGATTGATATAATGTATTTTCTTTTGATTATGGGGTTATTTGATTTGAAGTAAAGTCGGTATAGAGTATTTCGTTTATGTTAGTTTTGAAAATATTAATGTTTTATTGGATGAAAATGGATTGCGATGTAAAGTAAACTAAATGCAACATGAAGTATTCTAGTTTGTTTTTAAGATAAAGTAAACTTGTCCATGTTTTAGCAAATCTTTTTCACTGAAATTAACTGACCCTTGTCGCCACCCACCAGTTGGCCACCGCCGCGCCTTGCTGCCAACCACTATTGCTGCTTGTCGTCGGCTACTGCCTACGGTTAGCCTCTACCCGCTACGGCCAGCACTGCTGTTGCTGTTGGCCACCTTTGCTGTCATCACCGGCCACCACCATCGTCGCCCACCTCCAGTGACCAACTATCGACCACCACCATTAATATCGATCACCAATCATCTCTTTCTTTGAATTTTACATTGCATTCATTTTACTTGAAACAAAAAAAAATCTCATGCATTCATTTTGCATTCATTCAAATAACTTTAAAATATTTATTCAATTATTTTATATTGTATTTTTTTTCAGCCAACTAAAGCCTAACATTTGCAGTGTAGATATAAGTCAAAAAGACCAAACCGCTTGAATTTTGTCTTTTTTTTTTCATCCACAATTTGCTTTCATTTTAGATGCTTTATCCTACTTTTGAAGTATTTCTGTCCTTCATTTCTTCTATTTTTCCTTGTTTAAGCCGCAATTACTTAAGTTTTACTCATTTTATATCACATATTTGAAGAATAATTTCGATTTTAATGAAAAAAGATATAGCTCACAATAGTAACATTTCACACAACTCTTCATGTCTTCGAAAATAAACTAGATTAGGCACGAATCTCAATACATATTTGAATTAGAAACTTCTTAAATTTATTCCAGGATCATCCAACCTCTAATATTCACAAACGTATAGTCGAACTTAACGTCTCGACAAGACAAACTCATAGACATAAAAAAATGATCTAATTCGAGTCTAAATGAGCACATAGAAATCACTTGAAATTGCAATAGAAATCAACACATTAATTAAAAGACCAAACGATATCAAATCTTTCATGCTGCTAATCAAATCGAGCTTCTTGATAAAACGAATCTAATGAGACCAAAATCATCTAATTCTGACATTATCAATGCACAAAATATTGAGAGAACTATCTTAAAATTACGTAAATACATCCCTACTTTTAAATATATATTTATATGTTATACCACTTTTAAAAGTTAAATAAGAAGAAATAAGACTCTAAAGAGATAATCTATGAAAGAAATTAGAAGATCAATACACTAAAAAATATTATAAAAATAAATATAATATTTTGTTTAAAAGATAATTTTGACTTTATTAAATTTATCACAAAATTTGAAAAAACATGAATTATATGTGATTCCTAATAGTTGTTTGTGGATAGATAATTTGGAAGAAATTTTAGATAAAAATATTCTGATTTAATTATGATTATAAACAATTTTATAATTAAGAAATTTATTTTATAATGGATAATATAATATGATTAATGAATTAAAATTAAATATTACATTCATTTTAAAATAAATTAATGACTATCAATTTACATTAATTATTAAAATTTAATTAAAATACTCTTATCCAAATAATTTTCTAAATACCACTTTATTTCATGCTATTTATATATCTAACACTCTAAAATTTTAATGTTATATACCTATCGTTTATAGAATAAATATGGGTGCATTGAATGAAATATTGAAGTTTATTGGATGGTATGGGTGGTAAGAATAAAATATATGAGTAATATATTTAATATTAAAATTTTATATGAGGGGTAGGAATGTAATATTAAAATTTTAAATTTTAGATATGTAAATAGCATGTAATAAAAGGGTATGTATGTAAAATTATACGATGACGCAAAAGTTCTCCCTTTAATTTCAATTTCCCCGTCGATCTTTCGCGTTCGCTTTTGTTCAAAATTTCTAACAGGTCAAGAAGTTCGCCGGCGAGTCTCCGGAGAGTCTTCGGTACTGAGTCGGGCGAGGAGCAGTTCCTGGTTCGAGATGCACTCGACTTATTCCGACTTTGATCTGGGGGTTCTCTGCCTTCTCTCTCTCTTTCTCTCGCTATCCTCGTTTTCTACTTTTGTCTGACTGGTTCGGGAAACAACAATGCAGGCGTCGGGGCCGCCGGCTCTCGGAATGGGGTGAGGAGATCTCTAGATTTTGAACCATTGGCGAGTTATTTCTCTGTTCTTGGGTAGGTGTAAGAAGTTTTCTGACTCGATGTTTCAGGGAGTACAACTTTGCTGAGGCTGGAAACCTGGAACACTGCGCCAAGTATCTAAATCAGACTTTGGTGACCTTCGGATTTCCTGCCTCGCTTGATCTTTTCTCTACCGATCCAGTGAGTATTGCAGATCTATCTTGCGATTTTTTATAATTATTTTATGAAGATAATTTTGTGTGTTTTTTTGGGTTTTAGGTTTCGGTGGCAAGAACTTGTAATTGCATATATGCTCTGCTCCAGCTGAGGCAGCGAGATATAGAGTTTCGGGAGTCATCGAGTGAACAGAGGCAGAGGTTTGGTTTTTACTGTTCTTTTCAATTGGGCAGTTGCTTAGATCTTCGTCAACTCGGTGATTTTTCTTATTTAATCTGTGGGTTGATCGTGGGGAGGGGTTTTGTGTAGAAGTGGATAGAGAAAATAAAATAATATTAGAGCATGAATAACTTGAATCGCTTGAATGCACACTACTTCGCATGATGTAGACCTGCTCCATACAAGAGGACTTTTCTGTGCACAACGTAGCATGACCAAAGCTTGAGCCAATCCTCGAAAGGACAGCCAAAATTTTATTCATTAATAAATTGCTTCCAAATATAGAATGATGGTTACTTATATTAATAGCCCAACTACTTACTAATATAATACCTCTATAACTTGGTATTTTTACTTAAAAATAATAAAAAAATGGAAATATGAATTAAATGCATTACATAAAGGAACAAATAAACTCTTTGAACTACTGGGTGCTTAGGTTCCTTTTAGTGGATGTTGAAATCTAGTTAGATAACACTAGCAATGCTTGAAATCCTAAAATCAGCCTAATGGCCTTACATTAATTCTGTTGGGTGAGCAGAACTTTTCTTCAAAGAGTGATAGTCATTGCAGTTGTCGTGCAAGCTGGGAGACAAATACTGAAGTTCATAATGCACAGTGAAGAAGTCATTTGATGTTGTTCCGACTTGCCATTGAACTAAGCATGCCTGTGCAGTAGAAGATCCAACCATAATTAAGCATATGTTTAAGAACGGATGGCAAGGTTGTTATATAAATTGTTAGCAAGGATTTAGAAAACACATTTATGAATGGTCTGCAGGTAGTAATAGAGGCTCTAACTTTGATGTGGCAACAAGCAATCCGTAATGAAAATAGGCTTCATAATGATACTAGGAGGCAAAGCAAGTACATGAGCATGTAATCCTGACTTTCTAATAATGTTTTATGGTCTCAGCTTGGAATGGAGTTTCTTTAAAGTGCCTAGTATGCAATCAGGGGGCACACAGATTGAAACATAATAAATTTTCTTATAATTTCAAAATATTTAAAGCAGATGCTATAACTTCATAATTACCATTTAAAAAATGATAAAATTCCATTTATAGCAAGTAAACTATACAAATACTCAACATGAATGCAAAACAAATAGGAATGTATGCTTGGGCGATGTAAGGTAATTGTAAGCTGCCTGGGGAAAATAATGTGCAGAGGAGGTGAAACAATAGAGAATTATTATTTTGAGTTATTTATGATTTATATAAGAAAAATTATGATATCTCTCAACAGATACCATCATACATAATATAACTGCTCTATGATGATAAACTATACCCTTGAGGAACCATTCACAAAATGGTGTACTTACTAAGCTTGATAATTTATTTAAATGGGATTGACATACATACCATTTATTATTCATATATTTACATATCTAACATCTAAAGTTTTATATTTACTTATATATCTCCTAAATCACTACAACACAAAAAAAATATCACTATGTATGCTTCATCGAGTCCGTTGCCAGCCATCTGCCACTGTACATGATCGTTCAACACTAGTTTGCCAATCTCCCCAGTAAGTACTCACACCTCTATGTGCTCCCCAACAAGCATGCACACCTCTGTGTGCTTTAAAGTTTCCCTATAAAGAGGCCAATATCAACATAATATTCGGCCAATGTATTTAATGACACCTATGGTAAATCTAATACACTCATGATAAGAAACACTATAATAATTAAAGCAGCTTTCAAAATTATCTAACTAGTCTAAAGAATTCTTGAGAATCTTGTATTCCAACAAATGTGGAAACATCATTTTTATTTGTATGGAAGGTATTAGAGTATTCAACATCTTAATATTGATGTAAGCATTGTCATACGAATGATGCTTATCCTGATATTGATGTGTCGCATTGCTTATCTTGAACAACCCGAAGTTAATAAGTCATAATCAATGATCATTACAAACTTAATTGCATGCAGCTAGGATAATAGACAAACATTAAATAACACACATGCAAAGAAACCGGGATGCTATGAGTGATGCAACTAATAGGATATTCGTATTTGCAATGTAATAAAGTTAATTGCTGTTTTGAAGGAATTAATAGCAATCATAGTAAATAATAAAATTATAACTCCGCTCAGAAATTACAAAATTCTTTTGAAAATAGTTTGTTATGGCTTGTATGGTGATAGGTAATAAGGATAAAGTTAGGTTTGATTTTGGATAGGTTTAGGAGATTTTGATGGAGTTTGTTAAAAGAAGTCTGGAATTGGCTTTTAGGCTTTTTAGGCGTGTATAAAAGTGTGTTTTGAATAAGGATAAAGTTAGAATTGATTTTGGATATGTTAAGTTGATATTGATGGAGTTTGCTAAAGTTTTATTGGAGAAGTTAGGATGGAAGTTTGACTTATGAATGTTTTAGGATGGCTAGAATGTTACAGCAAGGGGTGGTGGAGGTGTTGGGAGTGGTGGTGTCAGTGGTTAGTGACTGATATATTGCGGTGGTTTAAAAATGAACCATCTTCAATTGGCACCAAAATTTATCGAAAAGATGAAACAATATTACATGGTGATGTTATTTTTGCTACATGACATTTGAAAATAGGAGAAAATGCACTCTAACACCAATTGATGCTGGCAACTTATAGAAGGGGAAATTGGATGGTACAAACGGTTTTACATGAGATTGTGTTAGGATGGGAAATGTGGTTGGTTGTGAAAGAATTATATCAATCAACAAATTGCTACCAAATAGCATAAAGAATGCTATTTACATTACTAGCCTTATAACTAAATTTATGCAGGTGGCGCTTTTAGCTGCATGGACTCAAAAAAATAGAATATGATACGGAATTTAGTGCAATTACGTTTACAATAAAAAGAAATAAACTTTTTAAACTATTGAATTGGCGTTGAAGGTACTTTTTGCCACTCTTGGAGTTGTGATGCATAGCAATTTCAAATATCTGAACCCTGCAATCAGCCTAATGGCTTTGCATCAGTTACTTCTCTTTAGTTCGTATTGATTGTGGTAGCTTTATTGGATATCCTTGCTTGATTTTTTTGAAGAGTCTTCTTAACACTTTATTATGCAGTTCTGCTACGGCATGCTATAAAATTAATTGCAATTACAGGTTACAGTCAGACATGTCTAAATTAGAGGCCAAGGTTGAAAGGCTTGATGCACAATTAGTTGCCAAAGACCGAGAGCTTGCTACATTAGCCAGAACGGTTTGTCTGGCATTTCCAGATTTAGAGAGAATATTTAGATTATAGGCTAAGATAGTTGTCTTTATGGCTAATAGTTGTCAATGTTTTATAAATTGTCATAATTAGGATGCGAAAGCTTCTGCAGCTTTCAAAGCACAGATTGAAAAGCTACAGCAAGAACGAGATGAATTTCAAAAAATGGTTATTGGACACCAGGTGAAGAATCTCGTCTTAATGCTTGATGTCTTTCCCAACTGGTCAAATAATTCATCCACTTCTTTACAACTTTTAAAATTGTATCCACACTGTCTGCTGAATTACTAATTTACTCTGCTTGCTTATTAAGCAAGCTCGCACGCAACAACTTCATGAAATGAAGAAGAAAGAGAAGGATTACATTAAGCTGCAGGTAGTTTTCTTTGCATTGGAGATAGTTTAAACTGTTTATGTCCATACAATTGATTGTGTTCATATCGTTATGGCAAAACCGCTCAAGAATTATGCTAAATTCTGATGAATTGAAGAAGAAAACAATTTTCAATTTTCGATTTGTAGGAGAGGCTAAACCAAGTTTTGATGGAGAAGAAGAAAGAATCCCGTTCTGGCATGGAAATTATGAACTTACTTCAGGTACGTTGCAGCAAATTCATTTCTGTGTTTCCTCTAACCTTAAAGGCTAACCATATTCCTTGTGGAGGTTCGTAATATCGCTTGAGTTCATTGGATTTTCTACCCTCCTGGATCCTTTGTAGCTTCAAGTAGCTATGATTGTACATATTCTGGTTTCTATGTTCTTAACAGAAAGAAGGACGTCAGCGTGGTACATGGAATGGAAAGAAGGCTGATGGCGACTTCTATAAGATGATTGTATGTCAAACAATTTTTTTAACATATGTTTTAGGTACTGTCATTATGCCTTTGTCCATTAACAGGTTGATGCATATGAAGTGAAGAAGCAAGAACTTATGGCAGAGAATGCTGATTTGCGGGCTTTGTTACGCTCAATGCAGGTATGCAATTATTGACCTGTGCTTTTAATTGTTTCTAGTAAATATCATAATTCTTTTATAGCTTTAAGATCACAATTGTTAGGAGGGAGAGAAAATTATAAAATTGAATTATCATTCTTGTACAAGCATATGTGTTTCTATATATATAGACAAGAGAAGATAATAATAAAGAAAAATACAATAAGGAGAATATCTTCAATAATGAGAAAATATAATGCTAAAAAAGTGCAGATTCCTTAAATAAATTGTTAGCACGTGTCATACTTTAGATATAATAGCACTTCCCCGCAAATTCGAGGTGACATAGAAGGTATCAATAGTCAACAACTAGGTGTAAAGTTGACATGAATTTCTAAATAACATCCACATTGAGATTGCCCAAGAAGAAATTTCCTACAATAGACTGAAAGCGGTTTTGCAGGCTCAGATCTCATTTTTTGAGAAAAAGAGAGTAGGTTTTACTTGATATGAAGGTAGTTGCTTGCGATAGATTCGATTCTTAATGAAAATGAGGAAGGAAAATGGACGGAAGGAGAGGGATGCAATTTTAAGTCTGATAATCCACCCACAACTTCTGCAAAAAAAATAAAAATTATGAGTCTTAGGAGGCACAACATTCAATGAAATGCAAGTAATAGAAGGAGCCTTCGATATAGTAGAAGCCATCAATTCAAGAAGAAGAGATAATGGCTGAATTGGAGCAATCACCGTGAAGCCCAGGAACATTCAAGGGATGATGCTTCAAATAAATTGGAATCAAAGAGAGGGAGAGACGACAAGTGCTATCTGATAATTATCTACGAGCAACGAGGATCTGAAACGAGGGAAGAAAGCAGCTCGCTCGGAAGGGAAAAGAGCTGTTAGTGAGGGTGGAGTGCGTGGCCATTAACGGCGAAATATCTTTCAATCTTGTAGATCCACCCGTGCGCATCCTTCCCCTCAAAGATTGGCATCTTCAATTTCCTCACCCTCAGATCGCTTCTGTTCCCTCTATTCCCTCCATAATTTTCCATTCCACAAGGGGGTAGTGCCCCCCAAATGTCCCAATCATCCCTTCTACGTTCATACCCAAGCCTTTCATCAAAATTTCATCTCCTTTCAAATTCAACACCCCTTGAATCATGTCAAACTCCTCTTTCCAATGCAGCCCTCCTTTGGTCAAAATTCCCTCTTTCCCTTTCAAATTCAGCACCCTTCCACTCATGTCCAACCCCCTCACGTCTCGCCACATACCCTCTGCCGGACTCCTCCCTAGGAATAGATCCTAGGGGAGGCATTTTTTCTATTCTCTCCAAAATTTCCACCTCTTGATCTTCCTTTCGTCTGATTGGCTTCGGATTTTCCCCACTTCCGTGGCTGTCGGCGATATTTTGGTTTGGCCCTCGAGCACTTTCTTCAACATCTTCTCCAAGATGAAAAATTTCAAATCGAACTTATCATGGATGGCTGAAACATCCTTTTTAAAATCTGAAACTTGAGTTTGGAGATTTGAAATTTCAGATTTCATTTGTCCAATCTCTACTTCGAGGCGTTCCTCCAATGCATCTATTTTCTTGGCCACCATTGAAGCCCGGATTGTTGTAGAAATAAAAATCTGGACTTCGACCTTAAAAAACAACTACGAAATTCCAAGAACAACCGCTGAAATTCACCAGAACAGCCCACCAAAGGTTCCAAAATCAGCTCTGATACCAATTTGATAGGAAACACTTGTAGATCTCAAGTAGTTCCTATCAATCTTCGAAAAACAACGAGAATTCTCCACAACAATCCGCACAAAACCAAGAAAACAGTAAATAATTTGTATTATTTGATGAAAGGGAAGCAAAAAATAGCAAGATACAATTGATCCTCTATTCGAGAGGAGGATCGGTTTCTCTCAAATCTCTAGACGCCGCTAAAGCCCAAAAGAAAACCTAAATCTAAGAGATCTCAAATTTCGGCCAAATTCAAGCTGCCCTAACCATATGAAAATAAACTATTTAATGCATACAAATCAAAAGGAAATTCCTAGTCCCTAAATTCAAATTTCCCTCCTAACTCCCTCAAAAATCCTTCCTAAATGGCTCACACATGCCCAGGCATGCGTTCGGCGTGTACAGGAGGCGGACGTTTCCGCCTCTGTTCGCGTAAGTCGGTCCCGTCGAACCAGCTGGACCGATCCAATGGACCAATCTAACACAACGAACCAAGCTTGTGGAGGCACATAGAAAGGATCCAAGTGCGGTGGGGTAAGCAAAATATGGTGAAGTGTATGAGAGCCGACAAGTATTATCGAGCTATCCGAGCGTTGGTACATTCATTTAAGGCATGGAGCGAATGAGATAATTATACTCTTATATATGTGATTTGGTAACTTGAATTTTTTAGATAGCCAAGTGCTATTCTTATTGCTTGAAGTATGTGTTCGTTATTTCAATATCATAGGCTATTGCAAAATCAAGTTGCTTCAACTAAAACTTAAGTTGTAATGTGTAATGTACCTTCATAAAGCACTGCATAAACTCGCTTTTGAACCTTTTTATTTCGTATATCAATGTCTTCTATATACCTTAAGTGATATGGACATCCGACCGTGAAAGCTTATCAGAAGAGGTGACGAAGATCAACGGCAATAATCGCACCATTTTATTTTAAGTTATTATTTGTATTTTTATTTATTTATGCATTTTTTGTTTTTACTCTCACTTGAGGGAGTAGGTGCTTGTGATCCCATGGGCACTTTTGTCTTTTGTTCTGTATTTTGGGCTATTTATAGCCTTCTCCTTTCTTGTAATGGTCAATGGATTATTAAGAAAAAAAATTTTGCACTTTGTTCTTGAGGGCTATGAGAGTTCTTAGGAGAGTGGAAGTCTCTATGTGAGGACACGCAATACCCACCAGCCGCAGGAAGCGTTCGAGCTCGTGGTTTGAAGTCCCTAGGTGAGGGCAACGCATCACCCGTCAGCCGCAGGAAGCGTCCGGGCTCACGGTTTAGCTTCTTTCTCTAATCCCCCACCTCCTCCTCCTTTAACGGCCGGCTAAATCTCCCCCTAGCCGCCGGCTTTCTACCTCCCATCCCCTTCCCCACCACCGGCCACCCATCTCCTTTCCTCTCAACCGTAGGCCACCACCCTCCCCTTCTTCCAACTGTCGGTCTCCTCCCCGGAGACCTCAAACCGCCGGCCAACCGCTACCCATTCCCTACCGCCGGCCAAGTCCCATTCGCCCAATCCCCTCCCCCTTTCCATACCCGCCAGCCAAGCACCCTAGCCTTGTCGCCGGCCACCCCACCAATTCTCCCAGGCGCCACTTTCCAATCATCCTCTGATTATTTTCCTAATTTGATTCAAAGCAATTTGGGAATTTCAAATTAATTTGATATTTGAATTTTCCTCATTAATTTGAATTAATTACATAATTTCCTCCCATCTCTTAATTTTGAATTTTAAAATTTGAAAGGTCTTTAATCATTTTCCTAATTTAAGATTCTAATTAAAAGAATCAATCAATTATTCCAATCAAACCCCCATCAATTACTCCAATCATAGAAGAAAAAAAAATTGTTCAGATTGAGGTATTGAATATCTTCCGATTTTGGTCCATTCTAAACTTGAAAAGTTTTCGAAATTCAAAATTATTTGAATTTGAATTCTTTCCTAAAATAAGTTGACTTGTTTGGAAACCTCCCCAATCTCCTCAATCTGACATTAATCAGAGATTCTCCTTAATTAATTTCCTATATTTGGAAAGGATTTCAAATCCCCAATCAAGCCCCCCCTGCATGGCCGGCCCCTAGTCCCGTTCCCTCCTTAATTTCCCTCTTTCCTAAATTAGTTTGATATTTGATACGTCATCAAAAATTACTTTGATCGAGCACGAATCTCGAGGCATATTCACGTTGAAAACTTTCAAAATTAGATTCGGGATCATATGAATTCCAATTTCAGCAAACTTATAGTCGAACTGAACATCTCAAAGAAACGAACCTAATGACACCAAAATTAGTCCCACCCAAGCCCAAATTGGTCCAAGTCGGGGGCTCGGACCACATTTGGAAGGGTCAAGGCATTATTTGGATGACAAAATAATATCCAAATATGACATGCTTATAGTCAAATCGAGCGGCTCGACGAGATGAATCTAATGAGCCTAAAGATTGTTGAATTCCGACATCGTTAAGGCACCTAAACAGTTGAAAAATTCTATATGATCGGGGGAATCAATACGAGCCATCCGATGGAGCACTCCGAACATGCCCCGGATCTTCCCTATATTTACGGGGTATGCCACTCATCAAAATCTATAAATAGACCCCCACTCTCTACATGAGGGGGACTGGGGCTGGAGATTGGAGAGAGCTCTAAGCCTTCCGGCGTTCTAGCGCCACCGCCGGCGAACCCCCGACCTTCGTCAGCGCCACCGCCGGCGAACCCTTGACCTTCGTCCGCGCCACCGCCGACGAATCCCCGTTGACCTTCGTCGGACCACCGTCCGGCCGCCGACCGCCGACCGCCGCAGAACTTCCACCCGGCCGCAGACCGCCGCCGGACTTCAGCCCAACCTTCGTCGAACCACCGCCCGGCCGCCGACCAACGCCGGACTTCCACCCGGCCGCCGACCGTCGCCGGACTTCAGCCCGACCTTCGTCGGACCACTGCCCGGCCGCCGACCGCCGCCAGACTTTAGCCCGACCTTCGTTGGACCACTGCCAGACTTCCACCCGGCCGCCGACCACCACCGGACTTCGGCCTGACCTGCCGCCGACTGCCGCCAGACTTCCATCTGGCCGCCAATTGCCGCCAGACTTCCATCCGGCCGCCGACCGCCTTCGGACTTCAGCCCGACCTTCGTCGGACCACCGCCGGACTTCCACCCGACTGCCGCCCGCCGCCGGACTTCAGCCCGATCTTCGTCGGACCACTGCCCGGCCGTCGACCGCCGCCGGACTTCAGCCCGACCTTCGCCCGGCCGCGACCGCCACCAGACTTCCACCAGGCCGCCTACCGTCGTCGGACTTCAGCCAGACCTTCGTCGGACCACCGCCCGGCCGCCGATCGTCGCCGGACTTCAGCCCGACCTTCGTCGAACCACCGCCCGGCCGCTGACCGTCGCCGGACTTCCACCCGGCCGCCGACCACCACCGGACTTCGGCCCGACCTGCCGCCGGACTTCCACCTGATCGCCGCCAGACTTCGACTCGGCCGCCGACCGCCACCGTACTTCCGCCCGACCTTTGTCTGATCATTCCTCGTCAACTGAACTTCTGTACGGAGGCCGTCGGACTTCCGCCCGAACATCGCCAGATTCTGCTCTAACTTTCTAAGTCGTTGTAATTTGACCGCCTCTAAGTCGAGGGACGGGTCAACCTTTGTAATTCACTCAAATTTAGTGGAATATTTTCATCTGGGCGAGGCCCCGTGGTTTTTCCCTCTTCAGGCTTTTCACGTAAAAAAGATCGAGTGTTTTACTTCTTTCTTTCTGTTTGTGTGCTGGATATTCATACATCGCTAAGACGAAAACTTTACTCACTTTGTCGTCGCAAATCTTCTAGCCCGCAACAATATTAATTTGGAAAGTATTTGAATTCAAATTCAAATAAATTTTAAATTCAAATCCTTTCTTAAATTAATTAACATATTTTAGGAACCCCCCCTCCTTCCCTCAATCTTGGATTGATTAAAATTTGAAATTGAATTGGAATTAATTCCAATTTCAACATTCATTGCACCTTGACACATTCATTGAATGTGGACAACCCCTCCTCCCTTCCTCTTGGCCGACCCCCCTTTCTCCCCTCTCTCTTAATTACTTCCCCCCAATTAATCACCCAATTACAACAGCCATTTAACCCACATCAATTCAAATTGATTCTTGCTTTAATTTCTCTAGCCACCTAAGCATCAATTAACTCCAGATTTCTCTCCTAACTTGCTGGAATTAATTTCAGAATTTATGAATTGTTGTCCTTTCCTCAGTCTATCCCCAAATTAGGAATTAATTTCAAATTGCTAGTCCTATTCTCCATCAGTTTGGTATCAGAGCATGGTTGCGCACCCGGGATGCGTACTCGACAGAGTCGAGCTCTTTTCCACCACGGGAGAATGATGCGGACATCCGACCGTGAAAGCTTATCAGAGGAGGATACGAAGATCGACAGCCATGATCGCACCATTTTATTTTAAGTTATTATTTGTATTTTTATTTATTTATGCATTTTTCATTTTTACCCTCACTTGAGGGAGTACGTGCTTGTGACCCAAGGGGCACTTTTATCTTTTGTTATATATTTTGGGTTACTTATAGCCTCCTCCTTTCTTGTAATGGTCAATTGATTATTAAGAAGAAAATTTCTGCACTTTGTTCTTGAGAGCTATGAGAGGTCTTAGGAGAGTGGAAGTCCCTATGTGAGGGAAACGCAATACCCACCAGCCGCAGGAAGCGTCCGGGCTCGTGGTTTGAAGTCCCTAGGTGAAGGGCAACGCATTACCCACCAACCGCCAGAAGCATCCGGGTTCGTGGTCTTATCTCTTCCAAATTCCCTTTCCCTCTTCCTCCTATCCGTCGACCACAACCTTCCCCACCCCCCACAAGCCACCGGCCTCTCCCCTTCCCCGTTCTTTGCCTCAAAAAAAAAAAATTCAAATTGAGGTATTGAATACCTTACTATTTTGATCCATTCTAAACTTGGAAGGTTTTTGAAATTCAAAATTCAAAATTATTTGAATTTGAATTTTTTCCTAAAATAAGTTGACTTGTTTGAAAACCTTCCCAATCTCCTCAATCTGACATTAATTAGTGATTCTCCTCTAATCCTCTCTCCTTAATTAATGTCCTATGTTTGGAAAGGATTTCAAATCCCCAATCAAGCCCCCCCTTGCATGGCCGGCCCCTAGTCCCGTTCCCTCCTTAATTTTTCTCTTTCCTAAAATTAGTTTGATATTAATTTAGAAAGTTTTTGAATTCAAATTCAAATAAATTTGAAATTCAAATCCTTTCTTAAATTAATTAATATATTTTAGGAAAACCCCCCTTCAATCTTGGATTGATTAAAATCTAAAATTGAATTAGAATTAATTCCAATTTCAACATTCATTGCACCTAGACACATTCATTGAATGTGGACAACCCCTCCTCCCTTCCTCTTGGTCGGCCCCCTTTCTCCCCTCTCTCTTAATTAATTCCTCCCAATTAATCACTCAATTACAGCAGCCATTTAACCCACATCAATCCAAATTGATTCTTGCTTTAAGTTCTCTAGCCATCTAAGCATCACTTAACTCCGGATTTCTCTCCAAAACTACTGGAATTAATTCTAGAATTTATGAATTGCTATCCTTTCCTCAATCTATCCCCAAATCATGAATTAATTTCAAATTGCTAGTCCCGTTCAACATCATTAAGTCAATGAAACCTAATACTTTGTTTGGTATCTTCTTGATAAATTGAACAACTCATTTCTTAAGTTTATCTTTTTTTGCTAGGGCAAATCTATTTGGTGTACTTAGAGGCTGCTGGACTTGTATTTTATACTTATCTAATCTTATTTTGACTACCCTATTATCCTCCTTATTTGGATCACAATTACAGTTAACTTAATAAACTTTTATTGTTTGGATGTTGGGTTATATAGTTAAAATGATACTTGTTGGGCTGACATCTTTTTCTTTCATTTCACTGCTCGGTAACTAGATTTGTAAGACTTTCATGGCGTGTTAATCAGGCTTTCCTGTATGGACACATGATGATACTTATCTGAATTACTGCATTTTGGACACTCTAAAGTGTTCTAGATTGCAAATTCCTGCAGTTAAATGTTTGTAAATTTCTTTATTTGTTTAAAGATTAGCTTCCCTTGGTTATGTTGCCCATTAGAGTTTCCTTCCCACCTTTAGCTTATTTTGTATAGCATCATTAACTTGACTTGTCAATCAATTGGTAACGAATAAAGCGCTGTGAAAGCTTAGTTTATTTATTTAATTTAAGCTGTTTATGGAGTTGCAATTGATTTATTACTTATGTTGTGTTTAGTTTGTGAGCTATTTCATTTTTGTTCTCCTTCTTGAAGATGGCATACTTTGGTGCATTAAAGCTCGTCCCTTTTAGACTTACTGTTCTTTTTTTTTTATTCTCTTTTCTTCTACCTGGTTTGATGCAAATGTTTATTTGTATACTGAGTTTCCTCAAATGATTGATTTTTGTCATTAACCAGTTACATTCTTACCGAGTATGAGCAAAGAACATTTTTTCTTGTTAAAACAAAAGAATTGGGTCTCTCTTTATTAACTTGCCACATCTGGTGTTGTGATTTTTCTTGAGAATGGGTAAGACTACTTGATTTAAGGGTAAATGAAGACGTGTTCTTAATTTTTTGTGGAATATTATATTTCAATTCACTTTTTATTTCAGTTTTACTATGCAAATATTTGTTCATCCGTTGCTGATATTACTTCTTAAATTTTCCTTATTAAACGAGCTGGTATCATTGGTGATATTGAAAATTTATTTTACCAATTTACATGTAGATGGATATGCGGGATTTCTTAAATGCTCCAAATGGGGAATCACTACAAAATTTATCGACCAAGGACAAGCAAGATGCAGAACCTCAGTCTCCATTGGGTGGCAGGACAGTATGTAGATAATTTTATTTGAAAATTGCAATCTGGGTTTCCATTCCAATCCAAAACTTCGGAGTTTCTTTGTTGTTTTAGCTTAAACATGTTTGTATGCAATCCATACCTCCGTGGCTATCATAGTATGTTTAACAGAGTAAAATAAAGATGTTGCTTGTAAGATAACCTTTTTCCCATTCAACAAACACAGGATGTCTTTGATCTGCCTTTCCATATGGCTAGGGATAAAATTGAAGAGAGCTTGCGAACTAAAATGGCCTCAATAAAGGTTTATTTGCATTTTGCCGGACATTTGCACATGATGAATTGCTCATTTCTTATGTTTCAGCTCACATGTGATGTTCTTTGTTCTTTTTCTGAACATATATTATTAAACTTGATTCAAAAGGCTCGGATGGTTCAACTTCAAGATGCTCAGAAGGGAGCTGAAGTCTCTTCAGAAGCAACAGAACGGGAGCTTGAGCTTGAAGCTCAACTAGTTGAAGCTAGAAGTATCATTCAAGAGCAGGTGATTGTTACCCTCTTGCAACAATGTCGATTGCTTACTGAAATGGAGCCAAAATAACACTTTTATCTTACCAAATCTTTTCTTGCTGCAAACATGAATTGTTTTCAAGATATGTTAGTTTGGACTCTATGCCATGTTTTGGGATAGCAAAATTTTGGTGAGAATGATAAATTTTTTCACATATACAGATTTGTCAAGTTTGACAAAGCTCTCGGTTTGTTACCTCTAAGAGGAATGACAATGATTGATCATGATTGCATATCAATAAGTGATTTTTTATTTGAACTTGGAGATTTATTATCTTTTTGGGATGGCTACAACTATCTTTAAAATTAGTTGTGAAACAATTATATAGTACCATAGCTTCTTAAAATTGCTTTGGGGTATTAATTTATTTTCCTAAAAAAAGGGGCAACCTTCTTACATCCACCATACTTTAACAAAGCTGGTTGTAAAAACTTCATCTCACCACAAAATATTTTGCAAAGAATAAAAAAAGTTGAAGCCAAACAAGTGACAAAGTCTATGAAGTAAAAGGGTGAAAAAAGTTGCCCTAAGCACACCCTCAATCTATTTGCTTACCACCATTCACTAAGAAACGAACTAGAATTGTTGCGGCACTCACCTTAGTTTATGTAGGTCCTTTGTAATACAATCTTTTGACCATTGTCGCTTGGCTACACCGATGTTCTGCATCTACCATCGCTAATAATATCAGATGTCGTCGTGTATAAGATCCATGTATGCTATCGACATCAACTTTGACTCCTGACATTAGTATAGGAATTTATGTTAGACTTTTTGGTCTTTGGCCTCTTCTCCTCAAAGGGGTACGACTAAATAAATTGGGAAACGTCTTAAAAATAGCTCCTATGGAATAGGCCTCTTCCAACTTCAATCACATAAATATATGTTATATACATTGTATGTTTTCTTTATTGAATCGATGCTTCCCTAGAGTAAAGGTATCCATTGTAATTGATAACAAACTCTGATGGAATCATTTTAATTGGGTCAGATACTATGTTTATTTCTTTTCTTGTAAAACTCTGGTGTCTCTTTCAATTCTTGCACTCCACTTTTATCTATTTGTTTGCTGAAACTTCGTATAAATACTAAGACAATAAACTCTTTAACTATCTACCGCCATAAATGTTTTGGCATGCGACAATCTTACTATCACTAGACTAGATTTTAATTTTGTTGTGAAAGTTATGAGTCAACACATGCAAACTCTCAAATAAAAATATTGGGGAGTTATTTTACAAATCTCTTGGTGTATTATATAGTCACTAAGGAAATAACCAACATACACTAAAAATGAACACCTTAATGTGAAAGTTTTTAATGATACTGCTTATGCTAGATCAATTAATGATAACAAATTTACATATGCATATTATATATAAATATTTTTTTGATGGTAACTTAGTCATATGGGAGAGTTGTGAACAAACAGTAGTGGCTAGATAAAACTTTTTGTCAGAATAGAAAGCCATGACACTCTATGCGTGAAATGTTGCAAGTTAAGACTTAGGGGATTTTTAGTTTTTCAATTGCACGACGTATGATTTTAATCTATGAAGACCTTGTTGCTATCTACATTTCTAGTAATGCTGTCTTTCAGAAAGAATGAAATACATTATAGTTGATGGTACTTAATTTGGGATGTGGTGCTATCAAAGAAGATCTTTACTTATCATTAGTTTAGAACAACCATACATATTTACCAAAGCTTTTGGTCCCCTGCAGTTTTCCACACACACACACACATACACACACACACACATATATATATATATATGCTGCAAATTTAGGGAAAGTCTTAGCATTAGTATATTATTTTAGGGAAGGTTTCTTTTATGTTTGGTCAACTATGTTTGTTTTATTGTCCTTCAGGACATTGGATTCAATTTCCCTATTATACATAATGGGCCCTCCTACTTAACAATCAAATTAGTCTTATTGAGTGGGAAAGCAACCAAATTCGGTGCTATCAGATTTGTCTGGAATTCATGGAACCTTGATCTAATGATGATATGTATGACTAATGGGGACTAGATGGTCATGATCATTATGTCATCAACTATGAAGGGATGGAGGGTTAAGGCCCTTTATATGGCGACTAAAACAACCAGCATAAACTAGTATAATATCTAACACATACCATGACATAAATAGGGTTACAAGTTATGTAAAAGAGACACAAAATAAACATCGACAAAAAGCAAATATAAATCAAACATGATCAAGATGCTCTATTTATGCTTAGAATTAAGGAAGGATTATCATACTCTTGCATTAATAAAATACAATAGGGTTACAAGTTATGCAAATAGAGACACAAAATAACATCGACATAAAGTAAACAATGATAAAAGCAATATGAATCAAACATAATTAAGATGCTCTCTGTATGCCTAGCAATAAGGAAGGCTTGTTAGTTTTGGTAATAGAGGCTTCTTTTTTGCCTGAATTGCTTGAGATAATTGGTCATGAGTGTTGACCACTGAATAGCCCAATTGGCCCCATCTCATGTCGATTCACTCCCCAAATGACGCAACTGAATCGATGCCTCCGCTCGTTTTCACAAAACCACGCGCAGAAACCCCCCATTCAATTGATTTGCACGTAGAGATGCCCACTTCCTTTCTCATTCGCTCTTGGATGCACATAGAAGCCCCAGCCGCGGGCCCTCTCTCCCTCTCGTCTGCTCCCTCCTGTTCGCGCGACTCTGCACGCAGGACTCAGTCGCCGCCCGCTCTCTCGATTATGTCCCGCACAACCCTAGCTTCCCATCTTTGGCCTGTCCCGTCCCTCGACTTCAACTATGCATCTGCCGTATCGATCCATCCGCCCACAGCTACTAGCCCACATGGTTGTGTGAACACAGCCCACTTTTGTGTCTTCCGTTCGAACCCACAGGCTAGCGACATCAGTGACTTCCTCTGCTTACCCTGTCTAATGTTTGACCCGAGCACCCCATCTTCTGCACTTACGCTCCGCCCCATTAATCAACCCTCAATTTCGATTAATCTGTAAGTCCATCGTCGGGCAACTTTTGTACAGATTCGATAGGAAGAATGTAAAAAAGAAAAAGAAAATAAAGATAGAGAAAGACAGGTACTGAAGAAATTGAAGATTTATGTCATTGTAACTTCGATCCGGGTGGGAATGTTTGATTCGAAGCCCTCATGTTGTCGTATCTTTGATCCGGGTAGAAAGAACAACTGTAAGTGCTGTCCCAACCTCCCTTCAGCTGAAGCGAATGTCGAGAGGTTACCAGATTTTCTAGAAAATGTTCAATAATAATAATAATAATAATAATAATAATAATAATAATAATAATAATAAACATGTATGTGCTAACTTAAAGAATTGCACCGTTGTATCTTTGATCTAAGCATGAATATTTGATTTGAAGTCTTCGTGCCGTTGTATTTTTTATCCGGGCAGGAAGAACATCGGCAAGTGTCATCCCAACCTCCCTCCACGGGGAGGGGATGCTAGGAGGCTACCAAATTTTGAATGACAAAGAACCCCCCACAATTAATTTCAGATAAAATTTTGTCATTTTAAATTATTTTAAAAAAAGAGAGATATTAAAAAAAATGTCACATTTAAATTAATACTTCAAATTAATGAGATTGAAATGATACTATATCCTTAAAACTTGTGTATCCTTTCAAGATACAATATTTCTAGGTTCTTCAATACGACAAGAATGGTAAAATGATGACTCAATATTACAAAAGGTGAAAGACTGAGAAGCATAATGACTTTGAAAGAAGAAATGGCATTCAACATCAATTTGAGTTTAAGCTAATGCTTCAAGTTCCACTTCCAATTAAAAGGTAACCCTAAATATTTTCAATTTTGAATCAAGGCCGTGATAATAGAAATTGATTGATTAAAGGGAGCCAAGTGAATTTCTTCAAAACACATTACAATAAGCAAGGCAAGACATTATCTTCAATGATCATTATTTTCCTTTTAAATAAGTCTCTCCCATCACAAGAGTCAATCATTTATTGTTTCTTCTAACACCAAGAAGAATATGTACTCACTTTTATTTATGTTTTGGGAGGTTAAGGATCTAGAAGGTTTTTCAATCATGAAGCCTAGGGAAATAACGAGGCTAATGAAATAATGAATTGGGCCCATCATATTACTTATTGATTTAATTTAACATATTAAGTAATCCAGGTCTTGTGGACGCACCACTTGAAGCTACATAAAATGCAACATATAATAGACACTAAGAAGGCCACACAAATGATGACGAGGAATGTGAGCAATCAACAATTCTGCATGTGTTCTTATCTTTACTTCAAACTCCTAAATACGAGTTCTGAGAATACATCGCGGATTTGTTAAAAGTGCTTAAACACCCTAATGATGGCCGTGTTGAAAGTTGATCTTAACTAGAAGGGACTCTATCCTTTCAAATACCTCCAAATTCCTATTAAATACAAACATTTTCAAATGACTACAATGTCAACTTGATGATGCTGTTTTGATAGAAAATCTCAACTGCAGGGAACCCCATACTTTTAAATGCTCTCAAAATTCTTATAAAAATACAAATATATTGAAAATGATTACAAAATCACCCCGATGATGGCTGTGTTTAAAGTGAATATCAAATATAATCACAAAAATTTTAAACTAAAATCCATCCACACTTCACAACGATTTGATGAGGATGATGAATTGAAGAATAACTTCAGCTCACAAAGTGCAGATGTATTGTCGAATTTATTATTACAATTCATTCTCAGTTGATTTATGGCTAGTAGGGATGTGACATGTGCTCTCTGACTTGGTGGTTTTGCTGCAAAATGATATTACTATATTATAGTCACGGTCAAAGCTTGTATGTTCCCTAATGATTAAAAGCTCATTGAGTAATGAATTATAACACTCTATAAGATATAAAGCCCTCTGTTAGCTAAGGTTGACTTAAATTCATCACCTTATACCCCAAGTCTACAAGGTATTCTTGGACGAAGCAACCCATGTCTGTCAACAATGTTCCTTTTGTCAAGTTGGGTCAACTACCTCCTCTGACTAAGTAGACCAGGGGCCATGAATACCCAAGATGGCGGAACCATAGGATCTTGATCGGGCCCGTCATCATTCCCCCATCATTCGCTTTAAGTATATGGTGATAAATCTTAAATCTCATTCTAAAATTAAAAACCAAATTCAAACTCTAAAATTATTGCTATTATACGTTAGTTAATTATTGCAACCTATTTAACTACGAGTTTTAATCAAAAGTTCTCTCTCACACTTATGGGAAATCAGAACTCATATCATAAAGTCCTCGCAAAATGAGGGCAAAATCTCTGGGTAGTGTCTTATATAAAAATCAATCTACCTTCTAAATATTTAACTTGGAACCTAAATTCGTTAGAACTCTTCTCATCAATAAAAGAGGGTGTGGAGAGGCCAGGGTGCGAATTTTCAGAGCCCACAATGAGGGAACTTCTTCGTTCTTCTTAGAATGAGAAATGATGTTTGCATTGATAGATCGCCACACATCATTAGGTGAGTGCATTTTATGTTGAAGACCTTTTACTGAATTTTTTTTCTACATTTCTCTTTTTATATGTGATTTTTTGTTGGACCCATGATTATGTGACATTTTTAAGGTGCTAAATTGTATAATATTTAATTTTTGTTTAATATTTTTGTCCACTTTTCAATGCATTTTGTTCCACCTTTATCAATTCTATGGTAATTTAATTACTAAGGCTAGTATGCCAAACTATGATGCCAAATTCTTATTTGGCATCATAGTTTGTAATTGGTGAGAGGATAGGGAGTTCCTAATTTTGAGTCTCAACTTATTTATTATTTGGGTTGGCTGTCATTGCCAATATGGATTTGTGCTTGCATTTCAAGCCAACTCAATCGAAAATCATGGCCAACTGTGCATATAGCTGAGTCAGGCTAACTTAATGGTTTATTCATATTTAATTGGTGAGGGAATAAGAACTTCCCATGCTGCACTTATTGTTGTACTTGGCGTTTCTTTTTGTGTTGATTTAACTTTATATCATGGCAGTACTGCAATGGTCCACTACCTAAACCATTGTTGTCATCATTATCATTAGCCTTTGTCCAAACCTTTCGGGTTAGCTTTATGAATCATTATCCATCGATATGGTTTGGTTTTATGAATCCTTCTCCACAGTTGATTTCTGTTGGCAGCAATAGGTGTTGGACTTTGATTTGCACAAACTTCGGTTTACAATTTTTTTTGGTTGCTAATGACGGATTATGATTATGATGATGGTATGAATAATAGTGGCAGATCATTATCCTTCTACGAATATTAAGTCATGTAACCTAATGGTGAGACCAAGCAAAATAATAATGAGTCTCCCTTACGTTTGAGTAGCTATGAAATAGCAATCTTCAGATCTTGAATGAGTCTATTAGATACTTATTTTCTTTTCTCATCTATGTGGAACTCTCTTACGTTATATTAATTAGATGGGTAAATAATTCTTGATATATTTTCTGTTGTAGGCTTCAATTATGTCCAAACATTTCACAAAGTCTGAAAAGCCAAGGTGACCAGGAGAATCACTTAATACTGAATACCTTTCTTTCCTTACTGGTTATTTTGTTTGAGATTTTCCCTTTTGTAGAAGATAGCCAAGCCATCTAAAAGGTGAAATGGATCTGCTACATTCAGATCTGCTGAGGTGTGGACAATTTTATCTCATTTTATGTACACTACATATGTTAATTTTGTTCCTTTTATATTTTCTCTATGTTTATTTTCCGTTAATAATTTCTTGTTCTTTCTATTAGGGGTTTGGCTGCAAGTATTTTGAAAGTAGGGTTGCTCTAGATGCATCGTAAATTAATTGCATTCTATTAGAAATTTAGTAGATATTTTTCTGTATTTGGTTGGAACAAAGAAATATAAAGTTAAAATAAAAAAAATAACTTGAGTTACGGGATAAGAATAAAGGCGGACTTTGCGACAATGGCGTCTTTGTGTGGAAGGTGGATACTTGAAGTGGAGTCAACGGCTGACAACGTCAATGATCGAAGCGTGCCAGGCTTGGCGAGCTTTGCTTGAAGAGGTCACAGTCGTGGGTTGCGAGCGGTGATGAGGCATCAGAGGGATCACGATCTATGTCAGGCATCGATGAAATCTTGAAGGGAGATCGTGATGGGGGATTTTTCGATGGGGTGTCATGAATCAAGGAGGTTGCGATATGGTGTATTTGAAATTTACTTGATTCGGGCGAGTTTCAAATACACTCAAAATGAATTATGTGAGGTATTCGAAACTCTTTCAAAAAATAATTTATATTTCTTTTAAACTCAACCAAACAACCGAAAATATAAAACCCTTGCATTTTGAACGCAGTGCCTCAAAATACTTAAGAACAAATATCCCCTTACTATAAAGCACTTGATAGTCACGGTAGGGCTGTAATCTATTTTAATCCTATCCGTTATTTGACCTATGCAGAAATTTTTAGTAGAAAATTGGGTCATAATAGGTGCTCTAAGCGATTTGACTGTTCATTATAACTAGTTGCGGCCATTGGTTTGAGCAAAGTTGAACTGGTTGCTAACAAAATTTTATACACCGGAAGAAAAGCAACTTTCAAATAGATTTAGCCTGTAAAACTGCTCTGCACAGTCTTCTAGTGTGAAATGTTTTTTGGCTATTTGATGAACAAGCGGTTAGCTCTCATTTTTTTTGTTGATTATTGCAGTAGGTTTTTAATTGAATGTAAGAAAGGTTGCATTATGTATGTTACTATAGGAAGTATAACCTTCAATTCTGTGTATAAAATCTTATTGCAAGATCAGCATGTAGTTCCTTGCATAGTTTTTTTAATCACCAGAAAGCATTTTTTGGCCCTTCTTTTGCTTTTTTTTTTAATATATATTTTTTATTTTACTTCATCACAACAAATGTTCTACTTGAGGGAAGAATCCAGAATGTCCAGTAATTAATTTTCTAGAATCCAGAATGCGACTGGAGTCTTCCCTAATGGTTAGCTTTCTATGTAAATGAGGATACCCTCGTAAAATGTTGATGGTAATCATCTATAAAAAATATGTTTATTTATCTTTAATTACATATCATGTCCTACACGTAAATACTAGTTTTGTAGAATTATAGACTGAAAACCTCTGGATTATTTCTCTAGGCTGATTTATGTTTCATGTTTACAGCAGTTTAACAACCAGGGACTGTTCTGATATGGATGGTGGCAAGCATTTGACCTTTTTCAGGATCCGGCTTCGTTAGGACAGCATTTGTAAGGTCGCAGGAAGCACTGAAGCAAGCTTTTATGCAATCCTTCTTAAATAGCTAGGACAAAATCTATAGAACATGCAGGCATTCTTGTACTAATGTTGGAGGACCAACTGGAGAGTTGCTTGGAGCTGAATATTTTCTTAGCAAAACCTGAAAGTCTTCTCATTATAGTGGTTAATTGAGCAATTATAATTTTCTGGCGTCTGGACATGCAGCAGGAAACAAGTAGCACTCCAATATTTACAGTTGCAGTCCTGCAACAGATTTTCCTTGTTTTCTACAGTTCTTTAACGGGTAAAATGACTTATTTTAATCTCAGAGTTTTCCTTGCGTTCAATTTAATTCTCAACTCATCAAATTTGAATCAATTTGATCCTTTTGTCAAATTTGATATTTGTTTAGATGAAAATTAGTGGAGGGAAGTTTCTGATGATGACATTTTAGACTTTTTAGATTCAATCTTACTACTTAATACTAGCATAAAATATAATAGACTTGACCCCATCAAAAGAAACAATAATATTAACTGCCCAATCTATATTCAGATTTGGCAGTATTTTCTTTTGCTAAAGCTTTGGCTTCAGCAACAAGATTCAGATCTGCTTTATGCACATGAAAATTTCTCTTGTGATATTACTTAAATACTAAGGTTCCGTTTCAGACGATCTTTTTACTGCTTCTTAAAGCAGGTTTCTAGCACAAAATTAGAAATTTCGTATTAGAAAATTGCTTTAAGAAATAGTAAGAAAGCCCTCCCAAACGAAGTCTAAAATGCCGATCACCGCTCATGTGCTGATCAGTGTTGTTGTATTTAGTAAAAGGATATGTGGATTAGCAGCCATCATCTCATTTTAGCTTGCGTGCTGTGTCATGAGTCAGTTTGTACGATTTTTATTTTTATTGGTATTAAATATATTTTCTTTTTATTTTAAATCATATAACTTTTTTACACACATTATATTTTGACAGATCAAATTATAAAAAAATATTTTTTATCAGAAATAGTTATTTTTTATATTATACAACTTTTGAAAAATAATTATAAATTATAATAAAATAGAATTATGATTATTATTGAAAAATAAAGTTGTGAGAAATTTGTTCCAAATGGGTCCTAGCTGTTTCTTTCATGTAAAAATTCATATTGAAATAAATGCAAATGTCTGGTGACACCTAGAAAATTTGTGGTGGTAGAGGGATAATATTTTATGTCCTAGTGGTGCATGAATATTTAGTACACAAATAAATAAATGAGAGCATGTGAACACCATAAATTTTTTATATAGAAAAGCTGAAAATGAAAGAACATGGGGCCTTGCCTTTATTGAAGAGATTGTGATATGTAGATGTGAATTACAAAAGTTGGTTTGCCCCCTATCTTGGAGTGGTGAAATTACAATAGTTCAAAAAATAGGTGGAAATATTAGTAGAGTCTCGATGGGGTTTCATAAGTCCAATGATGGTGGTCAGTTCACAATAGATTCAACGATGATAATTCAGGTGGCAGCTGGTTGGTGAAAGATTTATGTCGAGTCGTTGATGGTGGGCAGGTGGTTGTGGAAAGGTCCGGAGGGGTCGACTGAAAGTCCGACAATGGTCGATTAGGTGGAGAACCAATGACAATGGCCAGGCGGAGGTCTGATGGTCGGCTATTGGGTGGAGGTTTGTTGGTGGTTGATCAAGCTGAAACCCAATTGTAAGAATCGGCTTGGTCGGTTAAGTTGAACCGGCCCTCATTAAAAAAACGGGTGAGCAGAATCATGCGGGCGAGCTGGAGCATTGGCGAACGACTGATTGAGCACACGGATGAGCTTGCAAGCGATAGAACGAGCAATTGAACGAACCAATGTGATCATATTCGAAAATAGGCAGCTCCTCACGAAGGATAATTCTATTCACTAGAAAGAAAGATTAAAGCAACTTCGTAAAGTGATACACCACCAAGATTTTCACCAATGAACTTTCTTTTTACTAAATAATCATATGAGTATTCAGTAGAAAGAAAGTTCGTTCGTAAAAATCTTGACTTAGCAAAGAAAAAGAAACTTTTCAGATAAATTACGAAACTATTTAAATATAATGTTTGATTATTTTGAAGGAGTTAGAAATTTGAATTGATAAAGAGGAGAGTCCAATGTTATATTTAGTGATATTTAATGTTATTTTGGCGGTGAAAGTCTACAAAGGTTCTTGAAGTAAGTTAATTGTTGTATTAAGCAAGATTATCTCAAAGATTGAGGATTTGGAAAGGATTTGAACACAAAAATTAATCAAAGTAGGTAAATACTATTATTGTATAGTACTTACAATTTTCTGTCATATTATTGCAGTTATTTAGTTATTGCAATTATTTAATATTGTGACATATGTAGATTGAATGTAAATGTATAAGATGAATCAAATTAAGGATAAGCAAAATAAGTGATTATATTTGTTTCATAGTAATTTCACTTTACCTTTTTCTTTATTACAATTGATGAATATTGTATTATGTATATTTACTGGCTACAATTTATATGTTTGTTATACATCAAATTGAGAAACACATGGTTGTACTGAGAGAGCGAGATATAGAGAGAGAGAGAGATGTGAAAAATGCATATATAGATTAATATGTAAGTAATGAAAAGTGAAATGAATAAAATGAAATATAAAAATGTAAATGAAAGTATTAAAAGAAGGAAAATAAAAGATGGAAAATATTTATGCATGCAAATATAGGAGTTCACTCTCTTATGATACTGGTTGGAGGCATAACGTACTAGTGCACGTTAAATGGAAATGAAAATTATTATAACTTTATTGGTAAAATTTTAGACGGTACTCATCTACTAAATGAAAAAGGAAATTAATAAATGAAATAGAAAAATAAATAATTTATTTGAAAAACATAATAAGAATTTACAATATATTAATGTTATATAAATGTTAACGGTACAAAAAAAAGACAAATGAACATGATTTTTTTATGTATGTTTAACTGTTATACTATAAGTTGTAATCCATTCAGTTTACTATGTAAAGTCAAACTGTTAAACTAAAATTTCAGGTAAATATTCTGAAAAATAAATTGCTAAAAGTGAAGAATTTGTCTACATAATAAAGAGATCAAATGAAAATACGTGAGAACTGGCTTAAGTATATGTTAAATTTAAGTAATTATTTTAGTGGCTCTTCAGTTATATGTGGAATGTTAGTTTGTTAACTGTTTTATGTTATTGAAAAAAATGTATTAATTGTATGGCTGTCCATTCTTGCCTTATTAACTTGAGCCTCTGGGTCGCATTGTGACACTAGTGGCGGTGTCCAAGCAGAGGTTCAGTGGTGGTCGGTCTAGTGAAGGTTCGATGGCGATGGTCCGGTGGTGATCTGACGGTCGACAATCGGGGTAGATGTCTTGTAGTGATCAATTGGCCAAAAGTTCTATAGCGGTGGCTCGACGGAGGTTTGCCGATCATTGGCTAATAATAGCTTGGCGGAGACAGTTGGTGGAGGTTTGGTGATGATGATCGACTGGCAAAGGTTTGTTTATGGTATTAGTTTGGGTGGAGCCCTATGATTTTTCAAGCCTAAGAGTTCTCTTGAACCTCTTGCCAAAAGATTACTCTCATGTAAGGAGAAGAGGTCTATTTATAAATTTTTTGGAGTATCATGTCCCGTAAATATGGGGAAAATTTAGAGCAAATTCGGACGGAGCATTCTATCTAACGACACATTGATTCCCCAGATAATAGACATTTAAGTGTCTTCGTGGTGTTAGAATGAAGCGATCTTGGGCTTGTTAGATTCGTCTCGTCGAGCCGCTCAATTCGACTTTAAGCATGTCAAATTTGGAGATTGTTTAGTCATTCAATTAATATTCTGAAGTTTTTAACTGTGCTTCATGTCTTTGATCTGGGTTCGGTGGGGCTCAAATCGGATTATTTTTTGTGTCATTGGGCTTTCTCATCTATAAATTTGTTGAAATCAGAATTCATATAATCCCAAATTTAATCTGAAAATTTTTTATTTCAAATATGCCTTAAATTCATGTCCTATTAAAATGATTTTTGACCACGTATCAGTCTGCGGTAGGATTGTAAATGAGTTGAGTCGAGCTCGAGTTTGGGCTAGTTCTAGCTCGGTTTGTCAACTTAGAGACAAGCTTGAACTCAAGCTCATATGGTGATCTCGAACTTGGCTCGCCTGAGTTGCCTCAGGCTCGAGATCGACTCATGAGCTTGCCTCATCGAAGTTGTCTAATCCCCTGAGTTACAGTGGTCTTGACTCCAGAGGAGATTGGGAGTCAAACTTGGGATCCATGGACGAGCTCTACCGTTGGAGAAGATGAAGATGAGGTTGCAGATGAAAGAATATATATATTTTTTATTGTGAGAAGCGAGGAGCAGATTTTTATAGAATACACTAATGATTTTTTTGAAATAAGTACACCCGCTGGTAGTTTTCCATAAAAAAGAGCTGCAGTTTGCATTAATAGCATTAAATGTTTAACTGCCTTGAAAGCAACAGATTTTTTTTTAAAATAATACAAATATTTTATTTTATTTTTTAAATCAGATTAAACAAGCTGATCTCATGAGCCGACAAATCTAGTCTTTTCAAGCTCAAATTTGAGCTCGTTTAGTATACGATCTCAACTTAGAGCTCGAGCAGGAGCTCGAAGCTCGATAAGCTCGACTAGAGAGTTCGTTACTGAGTTGAGTTCAAATCGACTCATGAGCCAGCTCGGCTCACTTACACCCTTAATTGTTGCATTAAAAAATAATTAAAAGGAAGGTGAATTTTGTCAAATAAAATTAAAAATTTATCAATCGATGCTGGGCAGCTCCGTATGAGACTTCTGACTGTCACAATTCTTCTTGGTCTATCGATTAGGAGCTTAGACTATCAACTAAAAAGTCTTGAATTTAAATCTTATATATGCTATATATATGTGTGAACCAGCCTTAATTGGCCCAACTGTCCCAAAACAAACTTCAGACTGCGGCTGACGCAGATCCGCATCCGCTTCTTATTATTTTACTGTTTATTATATTTAAATAATAGCGGGTAGGTTGATGGCTGTCGCCCTTCCACAATACCAGCAATGGCCGATGCATCCCCACCATTCTTTTGCAGAAGTAGAATTCGTCTCTTGCAAAGAGGGGATTATTATGTGCGGTGTCCGGATCGTCCGGAGGTGAATTCGGACACGTCATATCACCCAGATGCACCGGATCCTGAGTGACATGGCACGTTCGAATTGACCTCATCCGGACACCATAAGTAATAATTTTCCCTTGCAAAGCCATCTAATCCGAGCAAGCGGGTAAGAACAGTTATACTGAGGTCTCTTCGGTTAACTAACCCCGAAAGAAATCTCGAATAAATTGCTTTCATTGAGCTGCTCGATGTCAACTGTTTTATGGTGATAGGATTTCGTTGGTTCGCCATGGCCACCCCTTCCACATCCAGCGCAGCTGATGCCACCATCGCTGCAACGGCAGTGCAGCAAGGGGAGCGGCAGCTCACCGGCGATGCTTGGCAGATTCCAAGGCTCAGAATGGCTGAATCCGGCCGTGTGGAGTACTTAGAGCGCTTCTGTCAATACGTTGGTAATTTTTGGTTTATGGATCAAGCTTTGATTTGCCTATTCCCTGCTTAATGAAATTTTCTGTGAGTTTTGGACTGTTTAATTTGCTAGCTGCTTGCCTTAAACTTTACGATTTACATGCAAACTGCAAAGCACTCAAACCATTCGAATCCTCCTGTCAAGGCGCCGTCGGTGGTGTTGCTCAGCTCTTTGCCGCCTTGGTCCTGCCGGTCGCTTATTTACAGTCATAATTTTGTTTTCCCTCATTTTGCGAGGACTTTATGATCTGAGTTCAGATTTTCTGTAGGCGTAAGCCCCTATAGTTAAAATTCAAATCGTGAATTAGATGCCAAGAGAAGAAAGATATAGGGGCTGTTCGGCAATAGTATTTAACAAGATTTATGTAGGATTTGAATAGGATTTTAGCATAAATCTTGCCAAACGGGATTTGAGTCTCAAAAATCTCATGGTGAGATAAATCCACCGTTAGCTAATTTTTGGCCTAAATCCCAGATTTACTAAATCTGAAATTTGACAGATTTGGTCGAAGAAGCATGTGAAAGGGATAAAGATGGTTATCTTCTAAGCGAGCGAGCTCCCGTTCTGACTTCCGATCCGATGTTGTTGAAGAAGATGAAGAAACTTCTTTAGCGACTCACCCGAAGCACGCGAGGCCAAAGCATCAACGAAGAAATGACAATGAGGAAATGAGAAATAAAGGAGATGAAAAGCAACCCTAGACGTCTCCATCTAAATTAGAAATTAATAGCATAATTTAAATAATTGAAAGTATTAATAATTAATTAGATTAATTAAATAATTATTTGTATAATTAGTAATTAAAAATTAATATGAATTGTTTAATTAATATAATTTGAAATAGAAATAAGCCATTAATGAGATAATTAATAATATAGTTAATAATTAAAAGTAATTAATGACACTTCAAAAATTCATTAATTCATTAGCAGCAGGAGCATTAGTTAAACAATTTGTTATTTCAAAAAAAATACTTAACAAATTAATTAGATAATTATCAATATAATTAGATATCAAATACTTATTAAATTAACACCTAAATAAGTAATTTGATAAATAGTATTATAATTATCTGATAATTAAACTAATTTTTAATTATTAACGATAATTAAAATTGAAATAGAGTTAAACTAGCTTTCCCCAAGAACACAATCAAAGGCTTTGCAATATAAGATTTTGTCTTGAATTTTATAAATTTATCCCTCCTGAAAATTAAGGCCGATTCCGCCGCTGATGTTATACTACTGTTACACACAAAATTCATGCTATGGTGTTGATGGTTCTTGCTTCCATGCTGTTTCAGCCAGGCAAATTGGTTTTGAAGACATTAGTCTGTGTCCTCAGCTAGGTAAATTAGCCTATGCCTATGTGAGAAAGACGAAGGGATATGAGGAACAAATATTTTCCTTCTTCTCCAATGAGCCAGATCCTGCGGCTTTATGTGTGCAGCTCATGGACGAACTGGACAGATGCATTCTTGGGTATTTTGCTTTTCATTGGAGACATGCAACGTTTCTGATTAGCCAGGTCAAAAACTGGAAATAATTAGCTATACGCACACTGCTCAGTTTGCTTATTTACCTGATTAATTACTCTATTTGTGCTATCCTTTTTGCTAGATTCTTGATGCTGACACCAAGCCTGTTGGAAAACTAAAGAACATGATTTTGGAGGCTACTAGGTGGGTACTTGTATCTTCACTTTGCCTTAATGAATAGAATTAGGAAAATTCTTAAACACTCGGTTGATCAAATTCTTAAACCGTGCGCTTGATTACTATAGCTACCCTTGTAGATTTTTCTCTATGCTTGCATAATACATTTGCACGTTGTTAATGCATCGCACATGTACATGACATATGGACAAGATTTTTATGGTGATGGATGTGCCATCACCATAATACATTTGCACGTTGTTAATGCATCGCACATGTACATGACATATGGACATTCACGAGGCGTATGGCTTGTTCAGGTGTACAAACCCCCTTTTTAGTAATTAGTGTATACGTTGTTTAAGGTACTCATGCACCTGTGATGTACAACTAATTTGACTATTTTGTTTTATTTAGAAACCATTCATGTGATTACGGTTGTTTGAGATTTGTGAGGGTCTGACATGATAGTTGTTCATGTGAATGTATTATCATGGAGTGTGCTCATGACTTAGCATTTTAAATTCATTATTCCTTGCATTCTGTTGTTTGTGTGTGTGTTGCAGATCCGGTAGCAAGTGTCACAAGTTAGGGCCTTTTGTGTATTTTCTTAAATGAGGACATCGATTGTTATAAATGAGGGGAATCCCATTTGTTTCCACATTCAAGCTTCCATTTCCTCACAATTCATTGAGTTCTGTGTTCAATTGGAGATTGTTTCCACGTAATTGTCATAATTTGTCCTTTTTTTCATTTTTATTTTTATTTTGTAATTTGCATTTGTTCATTTTATCACTCATGTAGCCTATACAGTCCAATATCTTCTTTTGTGTTGTTCTTTTTTACTTTTGTGTAAGTAAGGTTCATTATGAATTATGGCAGCCTCCTGACGTCTTATCTACGTAGGGGGAGTCTTCGAGAGTGCTAGTCCTACCCGCTGCACTAAAAATGGCATGCATGTTGTAAGACATCGTAGCTGAGCAGTCTTCTATGCCATCACGTTAAGAAATGGTGTATGGATCTTTGTGTACCTTCTTAGAACTTGCATATTTCCCTGCCGCATCGAGAAAGACACGCACAAGTACTTATAATTGAAATTTCTCTCATCATGTTAAGAAAAGCGCGTATAGGACTTACCAGTTGAGCCGCAATTATTGTTTGAGCTCTTCCGTCGTGTTATGAAAAACACACACATGTTTTACTCATCTTGCCTAATGCGTCAAGATTTTGGAGATTTTTGAGAGCTTGCAAAATTATACATTTGCGCATGAGAGACGAAGTCAACGATGATGATGAGGCGTGTATGCAAATTTGTTTTATTTGAATTTTTCTTTTTTATTTCTTCTTTTTTGTTATATGTTTTTTTTTTCCTATTTTTCTCTCTTTCTAGAGAGAGAAGGGAAATGAGCAGATGAGTGGGAGAGAGAGTGAATGTGAGAGACAGAGAGAGTTAGATTTAGAGAGAGAAGGGAAGAGTGTGTTAGAGAGAGAGTGAAAGAGGAAGAGAGAGAGGGTGAGAAATTAAGAGAGAAAGAGGAAAGAAATGAATGAGTGAGGGGCGAAGAGAGGAAGGGAAAAAGAAGAAAGAGCGAGGGAGAGGTGGCTGGGTCAAGATGGTGATGTGAGGGTTGAGTAAGTTAGAAGCAGCAATTTTTTTTTTTTACAACAAAACCCATGAGGGGGCTTTCGTGTTGACAAAAATAAAAGGATACAAGTCCTGCCAAGGACAAAGCCAACACAAATACAAAATAAAAAAATGGAGGGACCAACAGCAATGGAAAAGACAAAAGTCAGTCGGGCTCAGTCACTAGTAATAAGCTTTATACCATCACCCAGATGCGGAGCAAGGACCATCCAAAGGAGTAAATGTCCACACATTTGAAGAAGTCAAGGCCACCAAATCGAGAAAAACAGTCACCACCAAAGGTTGCCAACAACCCACAACATCCTGGTGATGATAAAAGAATCGCCACATCATCGCTCGGACCTCAAACAATCCATCCGGACAAACCGAAAGCAACACCCTCAAAATCCACGAAAGAAGAAGGCAAAACCTAAACAGAAAATCATTTCTTTTTGGATTTCCTATTTTTATGCTTACCGCTCTTTTTTTAAAGAAATCCACGTCAGCAATTTGAAGAATACTTAAATCAAAATTATCCCGCGACTCCAATTCTTAATTTCTCATTCATCTCCTCCTCACCAACAGATGAAATGCCATCGTCAAGCCCTTGGTGGCTTGGAGTGGCCAGCAGTAGGGCTGGTTGCACGCGGTTGGGGTCGTCGATGACCGAGGAAGGAAAAATCGAGGTTGTTGGTAGTGCTTGAGAGAGGCAACAACATCACGTTTGCAGGAGGCGAGAGCGTGGGTAGGGATATGGGTAAGTTAGAGACAATGAGGGAGGATGAGAGAGCCTAGGGGCGTCAAAATAGATTTTCGGGTTTGGTTCGAGTCCAACCCAAAATTGACCTGCCTTCCACAGCTCCAACCTGAACCCGATCAGCCTCAAAATTGGGTCAACCTAACCTGACCCGTGGACCCGGGGAGCCAAGAGCAGGCCAAAGTGCAAACCGCAAGGATGCGGTGCAGTGCAGTCACGTTGGACGCGATGCGAACTGAGGACCCGCAGTGCGGTTACCCTGGACGTGGCCGCGTGGTGCAGACGCTGGACCCTGGACGCGGTGCAAAAGCGATGTGGAAGCGGTACGGTGCGCTAGGCAGTGGGGTAGAAGTGGTGCGCTAGTGGGTTTGCTCATACAGAAGCAGTGCACTAGTGCAGATTGTGAAAGCCACGCACTGGTATGCTTGTGCAGACGTGGTGCGTTAGTGCAGAAGCTATGCGGGTGCGAGAGAGAGGTGCGGGCTGAGTTCTCGGGTCATTCCTGGGTCAAGCCCTGTCCTCTCCACGACCCCCTTTCTTTTTTTGGGTCGTCAAATTTTGGAAGGCAAATTGGATTTTGAATAAGACATTACCTAGAGATTTCTCTCTCATTTTGTGAGGACTTTAAGATCTGAGTTCAAGTTTCCTATAGGCGCAAGCTCCTATATTTAATTACCTCTCCCAGTAACGAGAGAGAACTTTCGATTAAGGCTGGTCGTCAAACAAATACCTAGTATCCGACATATAATAACAGCAGAATTTTGTATTTGAAAATTTAAATTTATGTCATCGTGCACTTTAAGCGAATGGTGGAGGGAATGATGATAGACCTGATCAAGATCCATGCTTGTTCATTTATGTTCATTTGAGTGCCTTGAACCGTTATTTAGCATTTGTATTTTCAATTTCATTGTGCATTTATAAGTTTAGAGTTCGATTCCTTGTTTATTATCTTGAGTTATGTTCCCTGCATTTTGTTTAAGTCAGCTCCTCTGTTTGCTGAAAAATTCGGCAGTCTCCCAGCATCTCCCCCGTTTGGGGAAATTTTTGCAAACCGATTTCACCAGAGTGTTTTAAAGATCTTGGGATTTGCCCATCACAACCCAATGCGACAGGACCTGTCCTGGTCGGGTTGGGTTGTGACATACGTTTAGGCCAAATCACATGCTAAGAATTTGAATTATCAAAACAATTTAGAATTTCAACAACTTGCGAATTAGGTAGTCATTCAACAAAATCCCTATGCTAACAATGAGATTAAAAACATAGAAAGTAAAACTCATGTGGGCTCCGAAAATTCGGCCCCGGCCTCCGCCCGCTTTTTGTTGCTTTAGAGGGGGGAGTTTTAACGATTTAAGTTCCGAGGTAAATTTTGGAAGGCAGATGAGATAGTAGGTAAGACACTACCCAGAGATTTCGCCCTCATTTAGCGAGGACTTTATGATCTGAGTTCTGGTTTCCTATAGGCGCAAGCCCCTATAGTTAATTACCCCTCCCGGTAACGAGAGAGAACTTTCGATTAAGGCTAGTCGTCAATCAGATACGTATAGATACGTGAGTCTGGCATATAGTAGCAGCATGGGTTGAAGGTTTGAATGTTTGAGGATTTTGATATTTAAAACAGAAATTTTCACCACCTTACACTTAGAGCGGATGGTGGGGGAATGGATGATAGACCCGATCAAGATCCCATGGTTCCGTCATCCCGGGCCATCGTGGTCCCTGGTCTACTTAGTCAGAGGAGGTAGTCGACCCAACCTGACAGAAGGATCCTTGTCGGCAGCCATGGGTTGCTTCGTCCAAGGGTACCTTGTAGACCTGGGGGGAATATTTGCCTAAGGGGACAAATTTGAATCCACCTTAGCTAACAGAGGGCTTTGTGCCCTATCGATCATATCCTATTGATTCATGTCTCAAGGATTTGATGCCATTGGGGAGCATACGGGCTCTGGCCATAACCATAATATAATGGTGCCATTTGGCGGCGACCACCTGGTTCAGAGGGCCCCGAGTCATAACCGTTTATCCTGCAGTGCCATTTGGCGGCGAAACTGCCGGTTAGAGGACTCGTACCACGTCCTTGCTGGCAGGAGATTGTTTGAGAATGGATCCTAGTGATATTTTCAACCAGGCATTAGCTCTTTGTGAGCTGAAGTAAATTTTAACTTGTCCACCTCGGCAAACTGTTGCGGAGGATGGATGGATTTTGCTTTAAGTGGTTTGATAGTTGGATTTCAATTTTTAAATATCTGGAGTTTGAAAGATTTTTGGATTTTGGGATTTTATGAATTTTGTGGGAATTTGGGATTTTGGGAGTTTTGGTGGAGTTTTGGATTGACATTTGAAAATGCTTGTGAACCCCTCCGGTTGAGATTAACGTTCAACATGGCCATCATCGGGGTGTATGGGGTCATTTATATTTTATTGATCGGACTCTGTCGACTCTATCTACTGGTCGATAGAGGATCGAGTTTTGTAGGCTTTATGCCCTTGTTAGTGAATTCTCTTGATTATAGGCCTTGAAGGCCTAATATAAACGTATAAAACAAATATCTCGATCGTCCTCACGACCGTATATTTATTTAATAGTTCGAGCCGTGTCAACTCCTTTCTACTTGAATAGAAGGATCGGGCTCGAACTTGAATTCACTTATTGACCCGCGCAGCATCCCTAAACGTCACGTGTGTACCAATAACACGCTCGTCGGGGCCCATGCGGGTATTGATATTAAGTCCCCTTATGTGTACCTATGTGTATACAAATTACAGTGTACGTGCAGGGGGATTTTTTAGAACCTTTAATAGATTATCTGCAGCAATTCATAGAAGCTTGTATTCATCGTGGCTCTCCCATAGCTTCCCGTGGGTGATATGTTGAGTGCATGATGGGTCTTCTACAGTGTCCTGTGGCAGTTCATGATTGTTGTAGTCTCGCAGCATGTGGATGCTACGTTGAGTATACAACCACTTTTCCTTGAAGAGCTTGCAAGTTTCAATAGTTTTACCCGCCTCAATGTTCAAGATCTGGTTGAACTAAGATTCATTCTATAATGATTTGATCTAGCTTTGTCTTCTCAGAACTCGTATATGGATCCATGGTCACTACCTTGAACTGACAACTGTAGTGATGGAAGATATATCGAATTGTTTAGGAAACCCAATTACGAGTCTAGGCCACCAAGCTTTTCATTAATCTTTAACAGCACATTTGTCAGATGATGCTCATTAACTTCAGTGGGCGCGATACAGTGTACGATGGAACTTGCTTGCATGTGACGGGTCTCCTACAATAATTCATAGGAGATTGATGTATTCGCTTGACACAAGATTACTGTTGACTGTAGGGGTGTCGTACTTCTTGCAAATGAATGTTACTAAATCATCACATTCATTGTGTATACTATTGGTTATTCATCACGTCACTTGATGGCTCCTGACATGGGTAGTCATGTCGTTATCATTGTCAACTGGCATTTGCATTTTGATGGACATTATCGTAGATACATTGTAGCATTAATAAAGGTTCATATTACAACAAGCATGATGAACTTGATACTGTCATTATCAACGTTTTCATTCCAACCGATATGATTTTTACAAACCAAACGACGTTGTTCAAAAATTCCATACCAAGATTTACAGTGAATCTTTGCTCGTCTGTATGATATCGATTTGAATGCATTTAAATGATCAAAGCGGCCAATACTTGTTTGAGGATCTTTACATTGTTGCTTGTGAGAGAGCCATAAGTCTTTCAATTTATTCTTATTTGAGCAATTATGATTGTCACTTAGCATTTGCATGTTCATTAGAATGATATAAGCCTTTGGTCAACATTTGCACTGATGTGATTGTATGCTTGCCAAATTAAAATCCAATCCCTTGTGGTCCACATCGAGTTCTCTGTTTCACTTTCAAGTCCAAGCTCCTTACTTGTTCGATTCGAGTTCAAAGTAGACCCTCCATTGTTAATTGATTGAGCTTAGTTCGAATTCAACTTGAGTCAAACTCTTTGTAGTCAAATTGCAAGCTTTACTTGCATTCAAATTGTGTTCACTTGATATTCAGATCAAGTTCAAGTCCTATGTCCCGTGTGGTCCACCTCAAATTGCTTGGATTCAAACTGTTCAATTCATGTCCACTATGTTCTTTGTCAAGTTCAAGTTTGAATCAAATCTGAATTTCTTCATCTTTTAAGTTTGCACTTAGTCCATTTAATGTTCAATTCAGGCTCTTTGTGGTCTTCTTGAGTTCAAACTCAATATGATTCATGCAAGTATCATGTGGTTCAACTCAAATTCTTACTTGAGTTCAATCATTCAAGTTCAATTGGTTCACTTGAGTTCAAAACACACGTCCTTGTTGTCCACACTTGTTTCAATTTGAATCCAATCCGTTGTCACTTGTTTCTCCTTTGGTTCAAGTTTTGACTTGAGTCCCAAGTGTCTAATGCTTTGTTCAAGTCTTCACAAATTCGGATGAAGTTCAAGTCACTTGTTACTAAATGTGGAGTTTCAAGTTCTTGGTTTGAGTTCAAGTTTTATTTTAGATTCAAATTCTGCGAGTTCTCTGTTGTTCAGGTGTTCAAGTTCTTGTCCAAGTTCTCACGTGTTCTTCTTGAATTCAAACAAGTCCAAGTACGGTCTCAGATTCACCCGAAATTTCGGCAGCATTCCGGCATCTCCCCCGTTTAGGGGAAATAACGGAAAACTGGGCCTTTCCCACCACGCTTAAGAAAGCGTGTATGGTAGATGCCCTCTTTCGAGGACACCGCGGCCGTGTAAAGTCTTCAATCCCCCACCACGCTTAAGAAAGCGTGTATGGGTCTTCGACGTACCTGAAAAAGAAAAGCATTTGTTTCCCCGCGAGCGGGTACTTAAAGTTGTCCCCACCACGCTAAGAAAAGCGTGTATAGGGCCTACCCGCCTCGCCGTAGGTGTCGCACCGGGTTCCCTTCCCACCACGCTTATGAAAGCGTGTATAGGCGGTTTGCCGGCTCGACACCAACGCCGAGGATAGGATTTTGAGGTGATTACCCGCCTCGTTGTAGGCGCCGCACCGGGGTCCCATCCCACCACGCTTATGAAAGCGTGTATAGGCGGTTTTCCGGTCCGCCGCAGACAACGAAGTAGGCTCTCGGAGTTTTAGAGTTGAGGAATTATACCTTGGCAACCGGCGAGGTTGGTACTATCAAATGTGCACGATGAACCAATGCACAAAAATTTCTATTTCTTTCTTTTTTTTTTTTTCTTTTTCTTTCTTTTCTTTTCTTTTTTTTTTTTTTTGCTATTTTGGCAAAATCTCCTTTTTTTTTTACTCTCTTTTTTTTTTGTCTTTTCCCCACAAACATACACACGAACATATAATATAGTTATACTACGACACATAACTATATTATAAAAGATAACATAATCATATTATAAAACATAATATAATCATATTATAACATATAATTATATTATAAGATATAATATAATTATACTAAGAGATATAATATAATTATACTACAAAATACACTATAATTATATTATATAAAATATAATATAATCATATTATAACATATAATTATATTATAAGGTATAATATAATTATACTATGAGATATAATATAATTATACTATAAAACACACTATAATTATATTATAAAATATAATATAATCATATTATAACTTATAATTATATCATAAGGTATGATATAATTATATTATAATTATACTATGAATGATAACAATTAGAATAGCTAATAAAAATAAGATAATAAAAAAATAAAATAAAATACCTAAATAGCTAAAGAGATCGGCAAGGGCAAGGATCGGGCAGAGGAGCTGGGGTCGGTTCCGCCTGCTGCAGAGGTCGGATGGCTCTAGTGGAGATCGGGTGAGAGGGCGTCGTTCTGAGGGAAGGAGGCGGCTGCAGTTCGCGGCTTTGGAAGTCGGGACTGCTGCAGATGAATCGGAGGTGTGGAGGTGAGGTCGGGACTGGGTCGGAACAGGTAGGGGCGGCTCGAGCTTGAGAATGGGATGATGGCTTCGGTTGGAGGAAGAGCAAGGTAAGAAAAAAAAGTTCTCTCTCTCTCTCTCTCTCTCTCTCTGCTTCTCTCAAGGTCAGAGGAGGTTGGGTTTGTGGAGCTCTCGGCAGTGGAAGATAGGTGTCGTCGGGATGCCTGCTGTGGAGTCGAGTGGGAGAGGCGTCGGGGTGCTTCCGATCGGAGTGCAGGCGAATGGGTTGGAGGAGGCTTGCAGGAGTTTCTGCGTGTGGGAGCTGAGGCGAAGGAGCTTCTTTGGTGTCGTATTTAACGACTCGAATGGGAGCACGATCGAGGAGATATCCGCACGCGGGAGTAGGTGCTGACAGCGGCGCCGTTTACTGTAGCTGCGGCGGGTCGTGGCAGAGGTAAATTTTTTTGTATTTTCTTTTGTTTCTTTTGTCTATAATCCAGAGGTCAACAAATGCCCCCCAACAAATGTGGTTCGCGTCCAGAGCGAATCACGTTTGTTGAATGTTGATTGCCCTTGTGGATCTCCAGATATTTGTTCTAGATGTCACACAAAGGTCTTCATTTAGTGGATCTCCAAAAGTTTATCTCTGTGTCTTTGTAGATCTTTAGATGCACTTATAGTCAATAACGACTGACATGTTGGCTCTTGTGAAGTAGAGTACCATAAGATAATGATATAACACTTCAAATTCATATCCCTGGAGTATTATTTTGTAGATTGAAGGTAGTAGATAGCATCTCCACTTTCTGTTCTTCTTTTGCTACCACTATCACATTATTTTCTAGCAATTTAGTAATTGCTCGACATTTCCAAATTCGTCAGTTGGTGGGACTTTGCAGTCTCTTGTATTGATTATATCTTGCCCAAATTATACTTCTTGCTGATGACACATCCAATTTATTGAGGCTCTTCAATTCTTCTCTCCTTTTAACTGTATTTTGGCAAGAGATTTTAAATATTTATTTGGGGATCTCGGCATGAGGCACGATGTCGACCCAAATAAATATTTAAAATGCCCCAAGTCTTGAGGGATATTCGTAAAAGTCGTTCGGGATATTTCTTTTCGTAGCTTTAGCTTTCCTGAGATTTTGGTTCCTTCTGCCCTATGCTTTGTGCGGCGGACATTGATGGAGAATTTCCTGATTTATCTTTTACTGACGTGTCAGGTGATTTATACCTTCGGCCCTTTGCTTCTAGCTTTAGCGGGCTTGATGAAGGGGTAGATGCCGGTGACCTAGATGTATTAGGTAATTGGCGAAAAGTCATCGGTCCAGAGCTTTGTGCATAGCGGACTTGTTGATGACGGAATCCTCTTAGTTCAGCTTTGAGCTTTTCATGAACTTTGGGATAATTTCTTCGGTCCTTTGCGTTGTGCTTTGGTGGACTTGTTGAAGAAGAATTCCTTCGATCCTAGCTTTGTGCTTTACGGATTTGTTGAAGGATTTGTAGGTTTTGGATTTGGTTGATAGTACCAAACTTGGGTAGTATCTTGATCCTTAACCACTTGAGGAGACTTTAATCTGAGTCACTTGCGTTCATCAGATCGGGAGAGCTGAGATTTGATAGCTCTTCGTCCTCTGGTTGCTGAGATGGGAGTTCCTCTACTACGGCCTTTCTTATGGCTTTTTGAGTAGGTGGAGCTGCCAGCGATCCGGCCATATTTGGGCGTGTTGGATCCGACCTCTTACACCCATTCAGGCTTCAGACTTGAGCTAGGGGAAATGTGCTTCCCAATGCTGATTTTGCTGAAGTTGATAGATTGAGTCTTCCTTTGTGGTTGAAGATTTAGAGCCTACACGAGTTTGGTAGTTGCTCGAGATTTCTCCTTCCCGATGGAACCTCAATTCTCCGGTCAATTAGGAGATTTTTTTGTAGACTACGACCACTTGAACTTGTGAGTCAAATTTGCCTTCGTACTTCCTACAGTCCCTACTGACGAGTTGACGAAGTGGGGGTTCCGCTACTACGGCCTTTCTTATGGCGTGTTGAGTAGACGGAGCTGCCAGCGATCCGGCCATATTTGGGCGTGTTGGATCCGACCTCTTACTCCCACTCGAACCTTAAGCTTCAGGCTGCTGAAAGACTTCAGGTTGTTCTGGCTCAATTTGTTAGAGTGTGTAGTTGTAAAAGTCTCTTTCTGACCTTTGAATTTTTGTACGTTGGAGAAGGTGATGTCTCGATCTTTTGAAAGACCACCTGCACATACTTTGAAAAGAATTTGTTGTATTCTTCAGTATAAAAGAATATTTGTGTTGGTGATTTTAAATATTTATTCGGGAATCTCGGCATGCAGCGCGATGTCGACCCGACTAAATATTTAAAATGCCCCCTGTCTCGCAGGGACATTTCAGAATAGAATAATTTTGAGATTTTGATATTTTAAATATTTATTTGGGGATCTCAGCGCGGAGCATGACGTCAACCCAAATAAATATTTAAAATGCCCCCTGTCCTATAGGGAGATTTTGAAATGCATTCTTGCAACACAAGAGAATTTCAAAAATATAAAATGTAAAGTGTATATAGATATGCATGGAATACACAATACATTAAATATAAAATTTCCTTGAGCAATTTTACACATGGTACTTCTTTAGATGTCGACCGTTGATCGGCGGCATAGGCCTCTGACCGTGCAGATCGATAAGCTGGTAGGCTCCCCCTTGATACACCTTCTCGATGACGAATGGGCCTTCCCAGTTGGATACGAACTTGCCACCAATTTTTCGGTGAGGGATGATTGGCCTTCTCAGCACCAGGACCAATTCCCCTTCTTGAAAGGACCGAGGGCGTACCATCCGATCAAATGACTTTGCCATTCTTCCTCGGTAAATTTCTAGGTTTTGCTGGGCTTGCAATCTAACTTCGTCGAGTGCATCGAGCTCCTCCATTCTTAGGCGAGCATTCTGCTCTTGAGTAAGCTCATTCTGGATAGCGACCCGAAGAGACGGTAGTTCAACTTCTAGTGGCAAAACGGCTTCAGCTCCGAACACTAGTGAGTAGGGAGTGGCTTTGGTTGGTGTTTTGTAGGTCGTACGATACGCCCACAATGCTTCTGCCATCTTTGTATGCCATTCTCTTTTATTCTTGGTGAGGATCTTCTTCAACAACTTCACCAGCGTCTTGTTGAAGGCCTCAGCCAAACCATTGGCTCTTGGGTTGTATATAGACGAGTAACGCCAGTCAATCTTATGACGATCTACGAACTTGTAGATTTTTGTACTCTTGAATGCTGTGCCATTGTCTGAGATCACGCGGCGTGGTACACCGAATCTATAGACGACGTTGTGGGTAAAGAAGTTGATCACGTGCTCGGACGTAACTTCCCTGAATGGTGCCGCTTCTGCCCACTTAGAAAAATAGTCTGTTGCTGCCAGTATAAAGCGGTGTCCTGCCGATGACGGCGGATCTATTAGCCCAATTATGTCTGTGCCCCAACATTCAAATGGCCAGGACGCTATCGTTGGGTGTAGAGGATTTGGCGGTTGGTGAATAACATCACCATGAATCTGACATTCGTGGCACTTCCTAGCGTGGTTGATACAATCTCTCACCATCGTAGGCCAGTAATAACCCATTCTTTTAATTTTAGCGGCCATCTTGGGACCTGACTGATGTGCTCCGCAGAGTCCTTCATGTACTTCTGTTACTACTTTATCAGCTTCTTTGGTCCCTAGGCACCTTAGCCACATTTGATCAAAAGCTCGCCGATATAGCGTATTATTGACAAACGCGTATCGCAATGCTCTTTTTCTAATTTGTGCAGCCAGAGATTTATCTGTTGGAAGTTTGCTTTCTTTGAAATAGTCGACGAATGGTTGCCTCCAATCGTCTTCGACTTCAACATCTAGGCAATCCAACCACGACTCTGAGAATCTACCAGTTCTTCGTCTTTTTACTGCTGGACGTTCCCCTGGTTGATTTTTAATAGTGATTTGTTGTGGATGTTGAGGATCGACCGGGGTTGCATCCTGCTGGTTTGAACCTGGTATTCCTTCTGCCTGCGGGAATTGTAGGGTTGCTGGTTCTAAGACTCGGCGGTTTTCAACCGCAATGAATATAGGTGGCCTCTTATCCTCATTTGCAAGCTCCTTGGCCAGTTTAGCTAGACAATCTGCTTTTGCATTCTGTCCTCGAGGAACTTGAGTTATCTTAACATTTGGTATTTGTTTTAGAAGCTGAAGAGCTCGTCGGTGATAGTGGGCCAATTCAAGCTTGCAAATCTTGTAAATGCCCAGGACTTGATTTATCACAAGTTGAGAATCACCAAAAATCTGAAGATCTGTGATTTGGATATCAATTGCAATCTCCAGTCCTGCTATTAGAGCTTCGTATTCGGCTTCATTATTGGTCCGAGGTTCAGTTAGACTGAACGAGAATCTCATTATGCCTCCCTCAGGTTCTATAAAAACTAGACCGATGCCAGCTTGGGCCTTTGCAAGATTTGGAGGTTTGGGAGACTTAATAGACGATGCCCCATCAAAGTACATCTCCCAAAACGGTACCTTTTCTTCTTCATCAACTTGCATGATTTGTTCATCTGGCAAATCATCATTGAGCGGAGAGTCAGCTGGGATTGGATGTGCGGCGAGAAAATCCGCCAAAGCTTGTCCCTTTACTGCTTTCTGTGGCATGTACACTATATCAAATTGCAGTAATAGCACTGCCCACCTTGCCAAACGACCTGTCAACGCTGGTCTTGTCATCAAGAACTTCAGCGGATCGATCTTTGATATCAAGGTGATTTTGTGGGAGAGCATATAGTGGCGGAGCTTCTGGACTGCGAAGATCAACGCCAGACAATGTTTCTCAATTGGAGAATATCGTACTTCTGCTCCGATTAATCTCCGACTGATATAGTAGAGTGCATTTTCTTTTCCTTCCTCATTGTGTTGGGCCAATAATGCTCCGAGGGACTCTTCTAGTGCTGCCGTATACAGTATAAGAGGCTTCCCCGGAATTGGCGCTGCGAGAATGGGTGGATTCAACAGGTATCTTTTGATGCTATCAAAAGCTTCTTGACATTCTTCATCCCACTTGAATCGAATGTCTTTCTTCATCAATTTTGAAAATGGCTGGCACCTACCCGATAGATTTGATATGAATCGCCGAATGAAAGCCAACTGCCCTTGCAAGGAGCGGAGTTGACGGAGGCTTCTTGGCGGTGGCATCTCTGTGATTGCCTTGATCTTATTGGGGTCGATTTCAATACCTCGGTGACGAACGACATACCCCAAAAATTTGCCGGAGGAGACCCCGAAAGCACATTTGAGAGGATTCATTTTCAGATCAAACTTTCTGATTCTCTCAAATACAATTCTTAAGTCATTTAGATGCTCTTTTCGGTCTATGCTCTTAACGACAAGGTCATCTACATAGCACTCGACCTTCTGATGTATTAATTCATCGAAAATACGGGTCATCGCTCGTTGGTAGGTGGCACCAGCGTTCTTCAATCCGAAGGGCATGACCGTATAGCAGAAAATGCCGATGGGCGTTCTGAATGACGTATGCCTTTCATCCTCAGGAGCCATCTTGATCTGGTTGTATCCTGACGATCCATCCATAAATGAGAACATGTCATAATTTGACGTGTTGTCTACTAGGAGTTCGGATACAGGCAGCGGAAAATCATCTTTTGGACACGCCTTGTTGAGGTCCCGAAAGTCGATACAGATACGAATCTGTCCATTCTTCTTCTTCACCGGGACGATATTGGCGATCCAGTCAGCGTATTTCTCTTCACGGATGAAGCCCGCTTCTATGAGCTTTTTGGTTTCAGCAATCACCTGTTCTTCAATCTCCAATCTCATTCTTCTTGGAGCTTGTTTGACGGGTGCGACATCTGGTTTGATTGCCAACCTGTGAACTGCTACGTCAGGGGATAAGCCGGGCATCTCAGCATATGTCCAGGCAAAGCAATCCCTGAATTCACAGAGGAGTTCTTTTATCTCTTCCACTTGATCTTCCGGCAGAAGGGAACTAATGAAGGTTGGGCGAGGGTCATCCTCGGTTCCCAAGTTGACTTCTTTTAGTTCGTCCATAGTGGTTGCCTGTCCACCATCTTCAAGCTCTTCTGGTGCAGGCTTGGCCTCTAGAGGCTGATCATCGTAATCATCAACTTCATAGACCTCTTCATCAGACTCGTCATTGGGTTCAACTTCCCTGCAAGTGATGGCTCGGCAAGTCTCCTTCCGGATGCATTTTCGCCTGACGAATCCAATACCTTTATATGCATTCATCTCCTTCCGCCGCATTGGACGTGGATTCCTTCCGTACCAGAGACTTAAACACATACGAAGTTGTCGTTTGGGGGTGGGAACATTGATCCACTTTCGCAACATTCTTTGAATACCTTTGGTATTAAACCTAGGTATCCTCGTAGGTAGTAATTCTTCAGAATCGATGAAGACATGGTCCCAATCACGATTCACTTCTTCGTCCTTTCCTACGGAGTAGAATATATTCCCTGACTCGATCCCCTTTCTGATTGGAGGCAGATAAAGGGTTACAAGTTCTTCAACTTTATGCACATCTCGTTGAATTATTTCTTTAAAATACTGTAGGGGAATACGAGTGACTACGAGCACGCTATCTGAGATTGACAGGCTATCTATTCTTCTAGAGAATACCTCTTGTACCGTGTTCATATAGATAGAGTCGTAGTCATAGTCATCATTTGAATATGCGACCTCCCTACTCCATTCGTCCATCGAACGACATACCCTCTGGGATTTTGCAGGGGTGACATTATCTTCATCTGTGTCGCTCCCAAGGTGAGGTACGCGTTTCCTTTCTTTAGAAGTGGCAGTGGTAGCTTCTTTGGGAAGAGTCGGCGTTGCCTTCTTTCTCCCCAACTGCTTCCTCTCACCTTTCTGTTCAGGTTGCTTTGCACTCTTTGGGTTAGATGCTTGAGCCTTTAGAGAGTTTGACAGCCTCGGCTTTTTAGGCATGAAATACTGCGCATCTTCATAGACTGTCGCTTCATGGACTGCAAAGGGCTGAATATCACCAGAGATCCTGAATTCTTCCCCATCCCTAAGGTACTTCATGCACTGGTGTAGTGTTGATGGGACGATGCCATACTCATGCAACCAGGGGCGACCCAGGAGCGCCTTGAATGAAGTGTCCGCATCAATCACGTGAAATTTAGCTTCTGTATGGAATTCTCCAAATACAAGAGGGAGCATAAACGATCCAAGGGTTTTCTGCCCTTTTTCGTTAAAGCCATGTACTATAAGCTTATCTGGCCCGAGGTGCTCTACGTTGAGGCACAATGAACTTAGTGCTTTTAAGCTCATGAGGTTGATGGAGGATCCAGGGTCGATCAGAATTCGACTGATTACCAAATCGTCACTCTCTGCAGTAACATACAGAGGTCGATTGTGGTCTGCCGTCCCAAGCATCATGTCGTCCTCAGTAAAAGTGATGAACGGTTCATTTCGAGCTTGCAGAACCTCAGTCAGGTTGCGCTCAGCGAAGTACGCCTCATATCTTTCGGGGTCTTTGAGAGCCTGAATCAAAGTCTCCCGAAGATCCTTGGACATCACCAGAGCGTCGTATATGCTGAGCTGGGCAGGGATCTTCCTCAGATGGGATAAGATATTATAATCTATTCCCTTAACTGGAGTATGTTTCTTCTTGGGATCCTCGGAGATAATGTCTTCGTTGACAACTATCTCTTTTCCCTTATCCTTATTGGATATTCCCTTCTTTAGCGGAGGTGGTAGTATCTTGCCACTTCTCAACTGCACTTGAGCGATCTCTTCTGGATCAGACTCATTTGACGGTGCATTTTCTTCAGAGTCTGCCATCGTCGCGTCTAGGGATTCATTCGTTGACTCAGAATCACCTCCCAGATTTACATGTCCTATCTGCGACGCTATATCGGGATCAGATTCATCTGTCTTTGGAAAATGCAGATCCTCCTCTGAGCTGAAGTCCATTGACGATGTTGCCAGACAGGTTTCAACAATCATCTCTCTGACATATTTTTCTTTTGTCGGAGTTATTAGCGTTACTGAAATGACTCGACAAACTTCTGTGGGAAGAGGATCCTCATCAGCCTCTTCTGCTTCGTCAATCTTGAGCTCTGACATAAAGTCAGCAAGCTTAATAGGACGCCTCGCGGTCTGGTAGTATTCATCCAGACTATCTATAACCCTTTGGGTTGCTGTTTTCTTCTCCTTAGGCTTCTTCAGTTTTGTCTTCTTCTTGGAGGACTTTTTCTTTCCAGACTTTGAAGGGCCCGCTTGGTTAGGAAACTGTTTAGAAGCAGACGCTTGTGCCACAGGTAGAGCCTTGGGGTCTATCACTGGCTCAGTGGGAGATTTCCATTTTACACATGGAACTTCTTCAAGCTGTTTCAACATTTTCACAGTTTTCTTAGAGACCACAGTCTCCCACTGTTCTTCTGGAATCGGCTTCTTCCCTTTTCTCCTTTCTTCAATCAGGGGTACGGAAGAAGTCGTAACTACCCGAGTTGACTCTTTTCTGGGGTGAGTCAGCACATTATCGGACAATGTGAGCTCTCCTCTTCGATATTTTCTTTCAAGCCAATCTTTAAAGACATAGCAATCTTCGATTGGATGACTCATCACCCGATGATATGGGCAGTAGTTTGGGTCGCCACTATGTTTTGACTCCTCGGGTCTCTCGCACTCTGGCAGTTCTAAACCCGCTTTCAATGCTTGTCGAAATAACTTGGCGACACTTTCCCTCTTGAATGAATATTCCTTATTCATTTTGTCTTTGAGGGAGGGGAACGTTCGATCACCAGTTCCTGTTGTTTGCCTCGGACGTTCTCCACTGCCTTGATAAGTTCGTGGTTTATCGTTACCCCCGAGTATCAACTTCGGCTGGGGGTTAGGGTTGTAGACTTGCTTAGGCTTTTCTTGATATTGCATTGGCTGCTTGCCTTTGTCTACATTGTAAATCACTTGTTTCTCCTTATCAGCTCTGGAGAAAAATATGGAGTCAGCCTCACCTCTTCTAGCACCTGAGGCTTTAGTCTTCTTAGGCTTATCAGAATAATTTTCTGATTTTGACAAGTTCAATTTCTCAAACTTGGCCACTCTGTCCAGCAGGTCCTGAAATGTGGTGATAGTAGCCATGCACAGGAATGGTTGCATTTTGTCATCAATGTTTCCCATTAACAACTGTACGGCATGCTCCTCCTCAAGCTGTTGTTCACATTTCATACTCAAGTTACGCCAGCGAGTGATGTATCTGGTCACTGATTCTTCCTTCTTTCTCTTATTCAGAGCAAGATCAGCGATCGTTATCTTCTCGGTGGCACTGGCAAATCTCTTCACGAACATATTCTCTAACTCTGCAAATGTCTTTACAGAGTCATTTGGTAGTTCGGCGTACCATTCGAAAGCAGCTGCTGTCAAACTGCTAACGAATTGTCGGAAGAGTAGAGCATCATTCCCTCCAGTATTCCCGCAGGTGGCTTTGAACTGTGCCAGGTGCTGTCTGGGATTTTTGTTGCCATCAAAAGTATTGAATTTTGGCACAGAATATCCCTTCGGGTATGGCACTTGATCATACTCTGCCGGGTACGGGCGACCTTTACTCACTAGCTTCTCTGCCTGATCAATAGCTATAATAGCCCTGATCCTTTCTGTAATGATCCCTTCAAGCTGTGCAGCAGTCACAGGCTCGGAGGTACTTGCGATATTCTGCGGAGTAGGCTGACGAGTGGTATTCTGAGCTTCGTGGCCACCTTCAGGAGTGTCCCGTACTCCTGAGACTTGCGGCACTTGGAAGTTTGGAGGATCAGGGGGAGGATTGGGCATAGAACCAACTGCAGCATTTCTCTGCATGATCTGCATCATTGCCGTCATTTGGGTCATCATCTCTGTCATTTTCTCATGCAACTGAGAGATTTTCCTATCCTTGGCCCTCATTTGACGTTTCATTTGTCTCTGCATTTCTGCGAGCGTGACGTTCTCGTCAGCAAAGGGATTATCCTCAGCCTCTTCTCGCTCTTCTTGGGAATGGACACCTCTGCCAGTGGTGGACCCGGCTTCATGGCGGCGCCGATATACTTGTCTAGGCGGTGGTTGCCAACGATCGTCCTCTTCATCATCGTCGTAGTAGGCCTCCTCTTCGACATTGATGTGTCTCACCATGTAGACCACTTCCATGTCCAAGGTGTTATTTACCTCTTCCAAGTCTTCTTCTATGTATTCTTCCATATTTTCTTCTAGACTTCCTTCCATGTACTCTTCAATATTTTCTTCTCCCATATCTTCTTCTTCTTCTTCTTCTAGTACTCGGATCTCCGAGCGGCGGCGCCACTGGATCTCCGGTTCTTGGTTAGGCAGGAAGATCTCTTCAACCCGTGGGCTGCGGTCGAAGTTAGACTCTTCCTTGGGAGGAGTTGGTGAGCTACGGGATCCCCTGGAGGATTCTCCAAGGTGTCTACCGTTGGGAGGAGCATCATCGTGGGCCTTCTTTTGGACCCACTTTTGATGTTGTTTGTAACTGGGGGCGGATCTCCGGGAAGCAGTACCGGATGTCACGCCCAGATCAGTCTTTCTTTCGTTCTTTTCTTCTCTGCGAGGCCTTGGCCTCCAGATTTGTTTTCCTTTTCGCCGGGACCTTTCGGCGGCGGATCCCTGAACTCGAGATTCAGGTGTCACGCCCCGATGTTCACCGTGCAGGGTGTATTTTCTTTCATTTCTCTTCACAGCAAGAGGCAGACGCGCTCTTGGTGGAGTTCTTCTTGTTTCGACCATCAGTGGCCGCTGGTACATTCTCTTTTTCAGTCCTCTCTCCTTCACGGTCTTCAGGACTCTGTAGACTCGAGCTGAGAGAGTTTCAGGCTCCTTCTTTTGAGGAGGTGGGACTTCAGGCTGTCGGTCCCAGAATGATTTCTTTAGCTCTCCAGAGGAGCTATTTCTTTTTACCCACTTCAGGTTCGCAAACCCGTTCCGGGTAGGAATTGTCGCTTCTAGCTCTTGGGCCGACAGATTTGAGGGATGAGTTGAGAATTGTTGCTGAGCCCGGAGCTCAGCATTTAGTTTCCTCCTCTGTCTCCTGGTCAGTTTTCCTCCAGATGAGGAAGCTTCAGAAGTGTTCTTCACGGGTGCAGGCAACCCGGTTGGCAGATGTGTGGTGTTTGTCGTCACCACGGAGATCCTTCCTCCGGCTACAACCCTCTTGGTGGCCGGGATTTCTGGCTGCGACAGCCGTTCAAAGACAGAAATCCTCTCACGAGGATTTTCAGCAGCAGCAAGTCGTCGTGCTGGCAGGTGCACACGACGAGTGGTAGTTCCAGCAGGGCGTGGCCTCCTAGCAGGCCCTTCAGTATTTCTGCCATTCGTAGGAATGGCGGTGGCCCTTTCAACAACAGCGGGGAAGTCAATGCTACCAAACTGGATGGTAGCTCCAGCATTCCCTGTCTCAATGATAGCGTTCGCCAGTTGGATCCTGGCTCCTTGTCCCAACTGGACAGTCATTGGTGCGTTCTGTAGATCCATCTGCATAAATGAAAGGTAAGGGTTAGTGATCAAAATTTGATACATCACCCCACACTTTCAAAATGCAGAGACTTGCACAGAACAGAAGACAAAAATAGATAACATTAGCGAGCAAATTCAAATAATATAAATTTAAAATACTGCTAAATACGTTATCCTGATAAATTTGTTTGAATGATCATTCTTAGAATATTCAGAAATTTTGATTCTTTAAACGATCATTTTAGAAAATTCAGAATTTTAAATCTGGGTTGAAAATAGCTGCTACTATGACACTGAGACGACTAGCCAAAGATGGAAAGAGAAACCAATCCCCAGTGGAGTCGCCAGAAATCTGTGGGCTCCGAAAATTCGGCCCCGGCCTCCGCCCGCTTTTTGTTGCTTTAGAGGGGGGAGTTTTAACGATTTAAGTTCCGAGGTAAATTTTGGAAGGCAGATGAGATAGTAGGTAAGACACTACCCAGAGATTTCGCCCTCATTTAGCGAGGACTTTATGATCTGAGTTCTGGTTTCCTATAGGCGCAAGCCCCTATAGTTAATTACCCCTCCCGGTAACGAGAGAGAACTTTCGATTAAGGCTAGTCGTCAATCAGATACGTATAGATACGTGAGTCTGGCATATAGTAGCAGCATGGGTTGAAGGTTTGAATGTTTGAGGATTTTGATATTTAAAACAGAAATTTTCACCACCTTACACTTAGAGCGGATGGTGGGGGAATGGATGATAGACCCGATCAAGATCCCATGGTTCCGTCATCCCGGGCCATCGTGGTCCCTGGTCTACTTAGTCAGAGGAGGTAGTCGACCCAACCTGACAGAAGGATCCTTGTCGGCAGCCATGGGTTGCTTCGTCCAAGGGTACCTTGTAGACCTGGGGGGAATATTTGCCTAAGGGGACAAATTTGAATCCACCTTAGCTAACAGAGGGCTTTGTGCCCTATCGATCATATCCTATTGATTCATGTCTCAAGGATTTGATGCCATTGGGGAGCATACGGGCTCTGGCCATAACCATAATATAATGGTGCCATTTGGCGGCGACCACCTGGTTCAGAGGGCCCCGAGTCATAACCGTTTATCCTGCAGTGCCATTTGGCGGCGAAACTGCCGGTTAGAGGACTCGTACCACGTCCTTGCTGGCAGGAGATTGTTTGAGAATGGATCCTAGTGATATTTTCAACCAGGCATTAGCTCTTTGTGAGCTGAAGTAAATTTTAACTTGTCCACCTCGGCAAACTGTTGCGGAGGATGGATGGATTTTGCTTTAAGTGGTTTGATAGTTGGATTTCAATTTTTAAATATCTGGAGTTTGAAAGATTTTTGGATTTTGGGATTTTATGAATTTTGTGGGAATTTGGGATTTTGGGAGTTTTGGTGGAGTTTTGGATTGACATTTGAAAATGCTTGTGAACCCCTCCGGTTGAGATTAACGTTCAACATGGCCATCATCGGGGTGTATGGGGTCATTTATATTTTATTGATCGGACTCTGTCGACTCTATCTACTGGTCGATAGAGGATCGAGTTTTGTAGGCTTTATGCCCTTGTTAGTGAATTCTCTTGATTATAGGCCTTGAAGGCCTAATATAAACGTATAAAACAAATATCTCGATCGTCCTCACGACCGTATATTTATTTAATAGTTCGAGCCGTGTCAACTCCTTTCTACTTGAATAGAAGGATCGGGCTCGAACTTGAATTCACTTATTGACCCGCGCAGCATCCCTAAACGTCACGTGTGTACCAATAACACGCTCGTCGGGGCCCATGCGGGTATTGATATTAAGTCCCCTTATGTGTACCTATGTGTATACAAATTACAGTGTACGTGCAGGGGGATTTTTTAGAACCTTTAATAGATTATCTGCAGCAATTCATAGAAGCTTGTATTCATCGTGGCTCTCCCATAGCTTCCCGTGGGTGATATGTTGAGTGCATGATGGGTCTTCTACAGTGTCCTGTGGCAGTTCATGATTGTTGTAGTCTCGCAGCATGTGGATGCTACGTTGAGTATACAACCACTTTTCCTTGAAGAGCTTGCAAGTTTCAATAGTTTTACCCGCCTCAATGTTCAAGATCTGGTTGAACTAAGATTCATTCTATAATGATTTGATCTAGCTTTGTCTTCTCAGAACTCGTATATGGATCCATGGTCACTACCTTGAACTGACAACTGTAGTGATGGAAGATATATCGAATTGTTTAGGAAACCCAATTACGAGTCTAGGCCACCAAGCTTTTCATTAATCTTTAACAGCACATTTGTCAGATGATGCTCATTAACTTCAGTGGGCGCGATACAGTGTACGATGGAACTTGCTTGCATGTGACGGGTCTCCTACAATAATTCATAGGAGATTGATGTATTCGCTTGACACAAGATTACTGTTGACTGTAGGGGTGTCGTACTTCTTGCAAATGAATGTTACTAAATCATCACATTCATTGTGTATACTATTGGTTATTCATCACGTCACTTGATGGCTCCTGACATGGGTAGTCATGTCGTTATCATTGTCAACTGGCATTTGCATTTTGATGGACATTATCGTAGATACATTGTAGCATTAATAAAGGTTCATATTACAACAAGCATGATGAACTTGATACTGTCATTATCAACGTTTTCATTCCAACCGATATGATTTTTACAAACCAAACGACGTTGTTCAAAAATTCCATACCAAGATTTACAGTGAATCTTTGCTCGTCTGTATGATATCGATTTGAATGCATTTAAATGATCAAAGCGGCCAATACTTGTTTGAGGATCTTTACATTGTTGCTTGTGAGAGAGCCATAAGTCTTTCAATTTATTCTTATTTGAGCAATTATGATTGTCACTTAGCATTTGCATGTTCATTAGAATGATATAAGCCTTTGGTCAACATTTGCACTGATGTGATTGTATGCTTGCCAAATTAAAATCCAATCCCTTGTGGTCCACATCGAGTTCTCTGTTTCACTTTCAAGTCCAAGCTCCTTACTTGTTCGATTCGAGTTCAAAGTAGACCCTCCATTGTTAATTGATTGAGCTTAGTTCGAATTCAACTTGAGTCAAACTCTTTGTAGTCAAATTGCAAGCTTTACTTGCATTCAAATTGTGTTCACTTGATATTCAGATCAAGTTCAAGTCCTATGTCCCGTGTGGTCCACCTCAAATTGCTTGGATTCAAACTGTTCAATTCATGTCCACTATGTTCTTTGTCAAGTTCAAGTTTGAATCAAATCTGAATTTCTTCATCTTTTAAGTTTGCACTTAGTCCATTTAATGTTCAATTCAGGCTCTTTGTGGTCTTCTTGAGTTCAAACTCAATATGATTCATGCAAGTATCATGTGGTTCAACTCAAATTCTTACTTGAGTTCAATCATTCAAGTTCAATTGGTTCACTTGAGTTCAAAACACACGTCCTTGTTGTCCACACTTGTTTCAATTTGAATCCAATCCGTTGTCACTTGTTTCTCCTTTGGTTCAAGTTTTGACTTGAGTCCCAAGTGTCTAATGCTTTGTTCAAGTCTTCACAAATTCGGATGAAGTTCAAGTCACTTGTTACTAAATGTGGAGTTTCAAGTTCTTGGTTTGAGTTCAAGTTTTATTTTAGATTCAAATTCTGCGAGTTCTCTGTTGTTCAGGTGTTCAAGTTCTTGTCCAAGTTCTCACGTGTTCTTCTTGAATTCAAACAAGTCCAAGTACGGTCTCAGATTCACCCGAAATTTCGGCAGCATTCCGGCATCTCCCCCGTTTAGGGGAAATAACGGAAAACTGGGCCTTTCCCACCACGCTTAAGAAAGCGTGTATGGTAGATGCCCTCTTTCGAGGACACCGCGGCCGTGTAAAGTCTTCAATCCCCCACCACGCTTAAGAAAGCGTGTATGGGTCTTCGACGTACCTGAAAAAGAAAAGCATTTGTTTCCCCGCGAGCGGGTACTTAAAGTTGTCCCCACCACGCTAAGAAAAGCGTGTATAGGGCCTACCCGCCTCGCCGTAGGTGTCGCACCGGGTTCCCTTCCCACCACGCTTATGAAAGCGTGTATAGGCGGTTTGCCGGCTCGACACCAACGCCGAGGATAGGATTTTGAGGTGATTACCCGCCTCGTTGTAGGCGCCGCACCGGGGTCCCATCCCACCACGCTTATGAAAGCGTGTATAGGCGGTTTTCCGGTCCGCCGCAGACAACGAAGTAGGCTCTCGGAGTTTTAGAGTTGAGGAATTATACCTTGGCAACCGGCGAGGTTGGTACTATCAAATGTGCACGATGAACCAATGCACAAAAATTTCTATTTCTTTCTTTTTTTTTTTTTCTTTTTCTTTCTTTTCTTTTCTTTTTTTTTTTTTTGCTATTTTGGCAAAATCTCCTTTTTTTTTTACTCTCTTTTTTTTTTGTCTTTTCCCCACAAACATACACACGAACATATAATATAGTTATACTACGACACATAACTATATTATAAAAGATAACATAATCATATTATAAAACATAATATAATCATATTATAACATATAATTATATTATAAGATATAATATAATTATACTAAGAGATATAATATAATTATACTACAAAATACACTATAATTATATTATATAAAATATAATATAATCATATTATAACATATAATTATATTATAAGGTATAATATAATTATACTATGAGATATAATATAATTATACTATAAAACACACTATAATTATATTATAAAATATAATATAATCATATTATAACTTATAATTATATCATAAGGTATGATATAATTATATTATAATTATACTATGAATGATAACAATTAGAATAGCTAATAAAAATAAGATAATAAAAAAATAAAATAAAATACCTAAATAGCTAAAGAGATCGGCAAGGGCAAGGATCGGGCAGAGGAGCTGGGGTCGGTTCCGCCTGCTGCAGAGGTCGGATGGCTCTAGTGGAGATCGGGTGAGAGGGCGTCGTTCTGAGGGAAGGAGGCGGCTGCAGTTCGCGGCTTTGGAAGTCGGGACTGCTGCAGATGAATCGGAGGTGTGGAGGTGAGGTCGGGACTGGGTCGGAACAGGTAGGGGCGGCTCGAGCTTGAGAATGGGATGATGGCTTCGGTTGGAGGAAGAGCAAGGTAAGAAAAAAAAGTTCTCTCTCTCTCTCTCTCTCTCTCTCTGCTTCTCTCAAGGTCAGAGGAGGTTGGGTTTGTGGAGCTCTCGGCAGTGGAAGATAGGTGTCGTCGGGATGCCTGCTGTGGAGTCGAGTGGGAGAGGCGTCGGGGTGCTTCCGATCGGAGTGCAGGCGAATGGGTTGGAGGAGGCTTGCAGGAGTTTCTGCGTGTGGGAGCTGAGGCGAAGGAGCTTCTTTGGTGTCGTATTTAACGACTCGAATGGGAGCACGATCGAGGAGATATCCGCACGCGGGAGTAGGTGCTGACAGCGGCGCCGTTTACTGTAGCTGCGGCGGGTCGTGGCAGAGGTAAATTTTTTTGTATTTTCTTTTGTTTCTTTTGTCTATAATCCAGAGGTCAACAACTCAATTCCTATGATTACTAAGCTTGGCAGAGATAGGTGAGCAAGACCTTCACGAATCAAATTCAAACCATAATAGAGAATTAAACTACGAAGATACAATAGTAGGAAGATTGGAAGACCTTTGTCACGGCGTGGACGTAATTCGCTATTGAACGACACCAAGCTGCTCTTCTATGGCTTCGGAGAGAGTGAATAAGATACGCTCCATGTATTCCTCGACAGTGTTATCGATCTCCGTATTGACGTCGAAGAAAGTTGAGTGAAGGATATGGACGAAACATTGCTCGTCGTAGACAATGCCGAAATCAAGATCGGGATCGGCCATGCATCGATCTTGTTGCATTGAAGTGTTGTAGAAGATGTTCCTTTGCTGTCTTTGCTGATTTTCCTTGAGAGAAAGGGGTCTCTCCCAAGAATTCAAGTAGGAGGAGGTAAGGGAAGGTGGTCGGCCAAGGGGGGAGACTTGATGAAGATTGGGCTCAGATTTTGTGGAGTTAGGGTTAAATTTGGGGAGAGTATTGTGGAGGGAAAACTAAAATTAATTTCCAAATCAAATCTCTAAGTTTAGAAATAATTCAAATAATATAAGGGGTAAAAGAGAGGGGGCGGGTAGAGTAGGGCAGATTTAGGATTTAATTCCAAAGGGAGATGTTTAAATTTGGGAAGGAAATAAGTGGGTGGGCCCTTGGGAGTTTCGGCCAAGAGAGAGAGGGTGGGATTGAAGTGTCTAGATGCAATGTATGTGGAGATTTGGATTAAATAAATATTCAATCTCAGATTTGGGATTGATTTCTAATTAATGAGCTTTCCAAACTTGAGCAACTTTAATTAGGAAAGTTTTGACTTTTCAAATTCTTTTGAATTTTGAAATCAAATAATTTCCAAATTAAAACTAATCCATTTTAGGAAAGGGAAAGCTTGGGAGGCAACGGCAAGGCAGCATGGTTATGACCGGTGGCTTGGGTGAGGGGCTGAACCCGACAGTGGAGAGTGGAGGAGGTGGTGGGGCTTCAACGGTGGGGATGGGTTAAGGGTGGCGGCTGACGGTTTGTGTGTGGGAGTTTAGCCGAGGGGATGGGAGACGGTGGAGGGAAGAAGGAATTTTGGCAGTGGGCCTAGGACGGTGGCCGACGGTGGAGGAACTTGGGTGGACCGTGGGAGGAAGGGAAAGGAAGGAAGAGGAAAAATAAGATAAAATAACTAGCCACGAACTCGGACTCTTCCGAAGTTGGTGGATGATATGCTACCCTCTCCTAGGGTTTCTTCTCCATAGCTCACAAGCCCTCACAAAACATAACATGCAGAAATTTTCTTGATAATAATTCATTAACTTCAAAAGAAACATATGAGGCTTATATATAGCCTCATACAATGAACGAGAAATAAATGACTACAATGCCCCTAGGGCATACATAAGACAAAACCCTTAACTAAGGGCAAAACGGGAAAACTACTAAAAGAAATACAATAAGCAAAACAAATAATACAAATACATCTGAAGACTCAAAAGTAGATCGGTGCGATCGTGGCCGTAGATCGACGGCCACGCCTCTGATAGACTTTCCATGATCTGATGTCCCCATCAAAAACGTGTATGGGTGGTCCACCGGCGCCGCGAGCACTGAAAACAGGGTTTTGGAGTTTTTGTGCTTAGGAGATATTATACCTTGCGCGAAGGAGGCGACGATGACTGTGTCGAGGATGCGGCGATGTCGAGGAAAATGTACACGAGAGTCGAAGCACATGCATTTCTCTATGTTTTTTTTTCTTTTCTCTCCTTTCTCTCTCTCTCTTTTTTAATTTCCATTTTATTTTATTTTTTCTTTTTTTTAAATAATAATAATAATATTATCATTATTATTAATATTATTAGTTGTAGTAGTAGTAGTAGAAGAGGGGAATGAGGGGAAGGATTGGGTGATGTTTGAAGGTGTATTCAGTTGGAGATGAAGTGGAAATTGGTGAAGAGATTGAAGGCTGTTTGGGCTTTAGGTTGAGTTGGTAGAGGAGTTGGGATGTTTATGAGGTGGCTGTGAGGGAATTTGTATGAGAGCAATAAGTGGAGTGGACAGAAATGCTTAGGTTGTGTGGTTGTGTGAAGTGAGGAAGTGGCTTTTGTGTGATTTGATGAGGAGGCAGGTGTAGAGGAGTTGCAGGTGGTTTAAGTGTTGTGATGGGCGGCTGTAGCTGTGAGAAGGCGAGATTAGATGTGTGAGGGGCGGCTCGGGTCGACGGGCTAAGGGAGGACAGGAATCAAATAGTTGGGAGAAGCAGGCTGTGTTGATCGTAGTCGGGTTCAGCCTATTTCTGCGATTGGGTCGATCGGAATGGGGAGGCCTGAGCTCGACGGGTTCAGAGGCGAGCTTGGGGCGTGGAGTCGGCGCAGGTGAGGTAGATCGGCTGCTGGGAGGCGAGCAGGGAGGGAGCCGAATAGGGATGATCGGGCTGGGCGCGTGAGGGGGTAGAGACGGTCGACGGGAGGTTTGGGTACGGGCAAGCTGGAGTGGGAGTTCGGCCGGTGTATGCAGGAGGTAGATGCGTGAGTTGTTTCGATTGCAGATGGATGGAGGAGGTGGGTCGTGCAATCGAGCTCGGGGTTCGATAAATTGAACGGGAGGAAGTGCGATCAGTCCGGGAAGTGTAGAGGGGTCGATTGGTGGAGTTCGGAGGTTATGGAGGGTTGGATTGTGCGATTGAAGCCTGAAGGATCGGATGGCAAGGTGTTTGGCTGGGAGCTCGGATACGGGCAAGTTGAGTCGGAGGCGGAGGTGTTGGGAGTCGAGGGTTGCGGCTGTTTGAAGAGGTGTTTACCGGTCGTGAGGAGAAGACCAGTGGATCGTGAAGTCCGTTTTCCCGCTTGAATTTCTTCGGTTTTACATGTTTTTTAAATGCAAATGCTTTATAAAAAATTTGTGAAATTATAATTTAGAACCTTAAATAATTTTCAAATACTAGAGGAATATGAATGGTCTTTTTTTTTTTTTGGTTTACAAGCTCTTTTTTTTGGTTCAGAGAGATATAAAGTGTTTTGTCCTCTTGGTTGACGCAGAAAGCAGAGATTTGAAAATGTAACGAGGAACCTGAAGGTGACAAGGTTGTTCTCCACGTTGGTGGATGAGATGAAAGCTATCAGGATTGGACCTCAAGAGAATGTTGGCCATAAGGAAGTGATGATTCCAGCGGCCCACTGTGATCGGAGCCCTGTTCTCCTTTTGATGGGTGGCGGGATGGGTGCGGGAAAAAGCACTGTACTTCAACACAAACTACTTAACGAAGCATTTTGGTCAAAAGCAGCAGCAAATGCAGTAATAGTAGAAGCGGATGCCTTCAAAGAGACTGATGTAATCTATCGTGCCATCAGCTCTCGCGGTCATCATAATGACATTGTTCAGACAGCTGAATTGGTAAGACCAATACATCCTTTACACCCTTTTGTCAAAAGTAGAACAAAAGAAACTGATGGCTCACCGAGAGCTGCTTCACATATGTAGGTGCATCAATCTTCTATGAATGCAGCATCGTCGTTGCTGGTAACCGCACTAAATGAAGGACGAGATGTCATAATGGATGGGACTCTCTCATGGGAGCCATTTGTGGAGCAAACAATTGCCATGGTGAGGGATGTCCATCTCCGGCGCTACAGGATGGGGCCTGGCTATCAGGTAGCTAAGGACGGCTCGATCATTGAAAACTACTGGGAGCCAGTAGAAGAAGATGATGACAGTGTTGTGGAAGAGGATGGATTCCGGAAGCCTTACAGGATAGAGCTTGTTGGAGTTATCTGTGATGCATACCTTGCAGTTGTCAGAGGCATAAGGTATCATATATGATTTAATATTTCCATATCCCAACCTAATCATAGATTTGTATCTGTGTGTATCTTTCTATTTGCTAATTCTATTTTGAAAATCTGTGAAGTTCACGTGTTTATTAATGTTTTTGAAGTTGGCCCTCCAATTTCCTCTGGAGTCTTGACTACATACATAATGATTCAAATCTAAAATCGTAGCCTATCTATTAAGTCAATATGGTCTCGACAATTAGACCTTGCTGACATCTGAACACTTATTCTTTAAAGATTTCATGTATCAATAATTCCTCTTATATGTATTAGCTAACTTTGCTGATCTAATTCATGACAGGAGAGCTATCCTGATGGGCAGAGCAGTGCGAGTGAAGCCTCAGCTCAGATCCCACAAGAGGTTCGCCGCTGCTTTCCGCAAATATTGCCAGCTCGTGGACAACGCCAGGCTTTACTGCACAAACGCCATAGCCTCACCCAAGGTACCTATCAACAAGCTTGTTTTTCTCCTTAATCCAAAATTTGATTAGGATAATTTTAAAATTATTACATGAGGAGTTGAAAGTAGAAAATTAAGAACGGGGAGTTAATTTGGTGCAGCTAATAGGTTGGAAGGACGGTGACAGCACATTACTGGCGGATCCAATTGAAATAATGTGGCTGGATAAGGTGAGCAAACTGAACGAAGATGCTGATAATGTTAATGAGATCTACCATTGCCCTCCTGCTTCTCCTGCTACTGTGCTAAGTACTCCTGTTGCTAATCCAAAGCCTATTTCCTTATGGGAAGATGCTGTGCTGTGTTCCTCAAGGCTCACCACCCAGCAACATCTCATGACTTTGCTCCAGTCCATAGAAACCACCCAGCTCTTTTGATCAGGTCTACTAAATGTTGTCAACTGACATATCAATGTGTGTATTTGATGGTGGAGTCAAAATTTTAAATGGGTTAAATTTTAAAATAATCCCCTGACTATTCGTATATGACCATTTAAATTCTAGAGTTTAACATTGCTCCTATTTAATCTCTCCAAAATAGTCTCTTTGAGACTAAATTGGGATCACTTTTGTAAAGTTAAGGGACTACATTGAGGCCAATTTTATATCACAATTACAACATGAATGATTTTGCATCAATTTTGTATAGTTGAGAGATTAAATTATGACAACATGATATTTTGGGACTAAATTAGCTATACACACAAAATTTGAGGACTATTTTGAGATTTTGTTTTTTTTAATTTTAAAAGAAATATGGCAGAAAGAATTATCTCAATTTTAGAAGGGTGAAAAATCTTAAATTATGTATATTAATCTAGAGAGAGTGAAAGCTATACCAAACCTTCTTAGTTTCACCATATGAACTTTTCATAAACATACAGCACTACCATCAATCATGCAAATTATGAATATGAATTTCATGGTTTTCATAACCATAAGATCTAAAATAAAAACATTACAGAATTAAATTACCAATCACACTTACAGTTCATTCCATGTTCATGTTGACTTACACACAAATTAGAAAAGATTAGTAAATTCACCCTCATTATTTCTTAAATGGAGGATATTTTATACAATATGAATAGATTCAAAGCTGGACTTCAGTTAGGTTTAAAGAACTTGAGCTTGAGCCCACTGTTAATCATACTCCAAACACCACCAGCAGAAAAAGCTAGACTAAAAGCTATTCCAAGTATCCCAAGACTCCAATTCAAATACCAATTGAAACTGAACCTCTGAGGTTTCTTTATGAGAACCCACATGAAGCATGGATAGGCAAATGTTACTGGAAGAGTTAGACCACCAAGAAGACCAGCAATACTAGAAAGAAATGGGAATGCAACACCAATGAAGAATGAGATGAACCCGTAAAATATGCGAAAACCGGATCGTACCCAGATCGAACAAGGACGGTTTGTTCGGCTTGTATATCCTGCTTCAAAGCTGTCAAATACAGGCATGGAATATATCTGGAAACTGCTGAGACAATTAAACACAACTAAGAGGAATGTAGTTGCAAGAAGACCCCTTGGAATATCATGGATGTGAAAAGCATATAGTGCACTCAGCATCCCTCCAGCAGGCATCTGTAAGGAAAAAAAAGGAGCTTTTAGAACCATATTTACATGCCAAATAAAAGATAAACTAAACCAGATCTAGTACAACAGTAGATACTGATGATACTAAGGCCTTTTTGGCTAAAATCAGATTTAACTCAAGCCTTATAAATCTAGAAGTAGTAAATATTGAGAGGCTTAAAATCTGAGAATTATTTTACATGAAACTTATTAAATCTTATTAAATTTTGATAAAGTGTTTTAAACTTTATGAGAAGGGGAATTCTTAAATCCGTTAAATCTTGTGAACGATGAGATTTAACGTATTCAAAATTAAGTTAACAATGAAGATGAAATGGGATTTATTAAGATAATAGAATCTAAAATCCCTAAAATACTATTTGGTGGTATTTAAGCTAAATATTCCATAAATTTTTCCTAAAATTGAATATTAAACAGCCCCTGAGTCCTATTATCATAGCAGTTGTGAATTCATAAACTGTATAACTTACAAGGTTCCCATATGCCCAGAAACCTCCAATGGCAACAGGGAACAGACACATAGCAATGAGAAGATAAGCAACTTTGGCTCCTCTCCACATGGGTACATGAGCTGGGTGCTTGAATGTTGACGGCATGGTTGCCTGCAGTACAGAATTGATTGTCATTAAAATTTCCAAAAATTATGAGTTCTCATCGGTATATAGGAATAAAAACTGTCATCCCATTTCATATTTTTTTGTGGCAGTAAATTTCTCACCTGAATTTCTAAAGCAAGATTATGGCCTCTGAAGGCAAACGCAATGATGCCAAGTGAATTCAATATCGAGAAAGTTGATGCAGTGAAAGTACTCGATCTAAGGGGTTCATAAGATATTGAAGCAGGTCTTGCTTGGCTTACAGAAAGGACCCATGCCATCGTCGTATAAGTTAAAGCCGTTATTGCACCGATAAGAGAGAGCCCCGCAATGGAGTTCAAGTTTGGGAGTTGGGAGAGAACAATGCATAAGGAAGTAAACACCAGGTACCACTCAACAGTTGTTAATGGATTCGAGGTGCAGAGTGTTCCACAGACAATCTGGAAAAATAGTTTCATGGTTTCACCGCCAACAAGAATCAATGCTGTAGCAGTCCCTGCTGATAGATAAACGGTAGGGAACAGAGCAAGCCATACGCCTAGTTTTTCGCCTGAAGCAAATAAAAAGTATAATGAAAATCAATTAAGTGTGTCAACAGATGTGGAAGATTTAGCATCCATTACTTCACTCTCTGGTGCTATCTTCTGTGTTTGGTTTATTAGACATAAAGGGAGATAAACTTCACCATGGTTTCCTATGTAAATTAGTGTAAATTTTGTTCCAGCTACTTGAAACAATTCGATCATACTTGTCTGCATTTAAAGAAATTCACATCATGAAACATAAGCATCTCAGCGCGATTATAATTTTAATCCATTTTTAGAATGCAATGGAACTGAAACTTTGCCAAGTAATCTTAAAAGGTATGGCTCTTAGAAATCAACTAATGCTTTTAATGAACTAATGTGGTAAGGGGAGATTGAAAGTTCCTAGATGCTTAAATATGACTTGAAAAACTTCAAGGAAGGTCAATCCAAGAGTTTTCAGATCTTACAATTCCAACTCACTTGCTCATACACCCTAAAATTCATCTTAAAAGCCTAAAAATTTGAATAAATTAGTTTAGAACATGAAAATGCATTTGAATTCTTCTCAAACAATTTTTGCAAAAAGCTCAATTCAAATCAATTGTTATTTTAAAAATTTGCTACAAGTGATTATAAATTAAAAATTAACTTAAATAGTAATTATTTTTATTTTATTACATTAAATCTAGAATGTTCTTTCAAATCAAAATGATAAATAACTTTACATAGGATTACTGGACCTGAGCATACCCTATAGCGTGGGGCCGGACCCGGTTGTGCATTTTGGGTTCCAACTAGTTCAAATTCCCTAGATACAATTTTAAATGCAGAACCCGTTCAGCATCCTCTGCTTGACCTGATAACTTGGAAGAGCCTGATAAGTGAATAGCGACCTTCTGCGTGAAACACAGTTCCAAGTTGCAACTGCTAGTTTAGGATATTGGGAAGTTTCCTAAGCTTACTAAAACACTTTTGACACATTTTACAGCGGCCATGTTATTCTCTAGATTAATCAACTTGATTTCTTTTTAAACTCTAGCTTTTCGAAGCAATTGTTCTCGACACACTCCGTGGAAAACCTGAAACAGTTCTTCCTTCGCTTCACATAGTTTCTGTTGTCAAATCATTTCAGCATTTGCTAAGTTCTTGAATCAGATTCTCGTTGGTTTGAGCTTTCTACAGTCAAATCTTTGCAACCCAAGTTGAGTTATAAAAAACAGTTCTTCCTCTGTATTTGTAAGATAATTGTGTTTTTCCTCTTATTTTTCCATTTGCAAAATTATGCAAATAAATGTTCTAGCAATACTAGTAGCTTTGGTTTTTGTTTTGCTTTTGAAGACTAGGAAGATTTTGTGAGTTGGTTTCATTCACTTGTATTATAGATTTTGTGCATTCAAGAGAGAGTGCATTAGGTTGTGATGGTTTCTCCATCTACCCAAGATGTAAAAGAGTTTTAGGGCCTACTGTGATAAGTGTGGGGATAATGAAAATTCTTAGTTGGTTTTGGGTAGACGTTGACGTAGGCCATAGCTGAGTCGAACCACGTAAAAATCATTGTGCGCTCTTTGCATTACTTGTTTTACATTTCTATTGATTTATGTTTAGTTCATACAATTTACTAGAAACCTTAAGACTTGAAATAAAGATGCATGCAATGCGCCAAAGGAAGTTTAGCTCATCTAACTTCACTACTTTATGCATCCTGCTACGTAACATTCACCAAGTACTACTCTACAAAAGCATCAAGTGTAAATCCATTCAATACCAGCAAGATATTCTTTGCATTCAAAGATGAGCAAAGTGGACTTTGCAAGAGTGCTATATCTAGAAAATCCAAAAACAACAAAAAATATCACAACAGTTGAAAGTATTTATGTAAAGGAAATTTATTACTACAAAGAGCTCGACATATATCATGAAAATTAAAATAGATCAGTAATGCTTCGATAAATTTACATACTCTTTCTCCATAGTTGCAGGTAAGATGCTTCATCTAAAAAAAAAATTCAATGTATATAATTTCAATCATAGAAATAGTTGAAGTGCTGTTACCAAAAGCAGCCTGCGCAAGCTCCACATATCTATTGTATCGCCTGCCTGGGACAGCTTCATGAAGATTAACAAGTATCCAGAGGGTGTATAGTTGCCATAGGTAGGCTATCATCAGAGATATTATCCCCCAACTCCTGCAACAGTTTAATGGAGTCAATAGAAAATTGTATCTTATGTAGATCATTTTGATCTACTGGTTGAGAGCTTTGACTATCAATCAAGAGATTTTAGGTTTGAGTCTTTTGTATGTTGTGGGTGAATTTATCTTAATTGGCCTAAATATCCCGCCCCTCCCCAAAAAAAAATAAACTTGATCTGTTGGTTGGGAACTTTGACTAAGGTTCGAATCATGCGTGTGAGTTTATCTAAATTGGCCTAAATGTCTCCCCCCCCCCCCCCCCCCCCCCTCCAAAAAAAAAAACTGTATCTTTACATCCGCATTTTTAGGGCTAATATCACCAAAAGTAACGTTCTCCTTTCAAAACATCTTATTTGATTTTCTGGAGAACTTATTTTTAGAATTTTCTCATAAAAGTTTCTCAGCTGTTTTAATAAACTATGTTGTGTACAATTTTACTTGGAAAAAAAATCCATTAGTGCCATCTGAGGACACATCCGTTGCAGAAACCCCCCATTTTCAACCACTAAACGCTTATCCTTAGTATTTTCTCAAGATTGCCAGAGAGGGATTTAACGTCTCATTGTTACAGTCTTTTCAAAGGGAAGAGAAGGACAATCAAGCTCTATCAAGTCAACTTCATGTCACAAGAATTGAAAGTGATGTAACTACAGACAAATCCGTCCACCACATTAATTACGGAAACAGTAATTTCGAACTGAGCTAAAAATAGAAGCAATTGAAGAATACCAAAAAAAGCAAAACCAGCCGAGGGAGATCAGGCGAAGAGAACAATACCAGCCAAGGAAGGCGAAGGCAACGGGGAGAACAAGGGCCTGGAAGCCGATGCCGGCATTGAGGTTATGGAATGCGGCGTAATGAGCATTGCCATTGCGCGATTCGGTAATAGGAAGCCAAGCGTCCTGCGGATTGAGCCGCGTTAGATGACCGACCTCTTCCAAGTACCCTCGAAGACTCACCACCACTTTCTTCATCGGCGTCCCCATCGATCCACTTGGACTAAGCAGCCTCGGCGTCACCATTGCCGACGTCAGCCCTGTCGGCGTCCAAGACGCCTTCACCCTCGCCGATGTGCTCACCGTACCCCTCGGCGTCACCGACGTCTCCGGCGTCGATAATCCCTTCGGCGTCGCCGGGATCGACACCAACTCCGCCTCCATTCCCCTCTCCTCCATCTCCCCCCTCTCTTTCTCTCTCTCTCTGTCTGTCTGTCTGTCTGTCTTACTGGCACTCATTCAACCACCACTCGTCCTTTTCAATGAGTCATTGGGCTCGGAACCTGAGATCTGTGTCTCGATCTCCCTCTTATTGGTGTTTGCTGAGTGTGGGAGTTTGGGTTCTTCTCGGTGTCGAGCCCATGGAGGTACTGTGCGGCCATTAATTATGGATGGTTGCTAGGTTTTGCTTTTCCCTCGAGACTGTGTCAGGCGTGCAGGGGGCAAGTGAGAAAGCAAAGGAGGGAAAAGAGTCATGAGAAAGAGACGGTGGAGATTTTGACCGTTTGGTCTCTCTATTTAAATAATATATTTATATATCAATAAATTTTTAAAATAATCCAATAGGCAAAATTTTAAAATTATTAAATTAATTTTCTTAAAATTTAACTTATGACCAATTAATCTAAAATTAAGTATATATTTGATAAATTATATTTTAAGATAGATACTATATATTAGTTGATGCAATTATGATTGTAAGAAGAAATTAGTCTGTGCGGACATCTAATCGTCTAGAGGTGAATCAGAACGCGTCACCTCGTCACTCTGTATATAATTGCGGTACACAACAAAAAAATGACGTGGCTTATTTTGATTTACCTCCGGATGACATCCGTATCCGCACAGAATAATTTCACTAAAATTAGGGCGGTTGAATTAGTTGAATTTTGAATAAATTAATTTGATCTAATTAAAACTTTTTAATTTGCAAGAAATTGATATCGACTCATTGAAATTAGTTGCTGAGCTACTTAACCTTCAAATAAGTATTGGCTGAATTAATTTGATATGAAATTAAAATGAAAATGGTGTGGAAATATATTTTATATTTAAAAATAAATATTTGTATAGTATTTATCATCATTAATTGAAATGATATCTTATTAAAATAATTTTGATTAATTTTAACAATATTTACAAACATAATGATTGATCTTTTGAACACTCAATATCTGATATGATTTTAAAAACATTTGATGCAATGTCTTCTATGGCTTGGTAATTATATAAATTTTTGGTGCCATACGGAAAAACTTCTATTTCTGTTTGGCTTTATTGTTCAATGAAATGCTACAGAAACTCTAGCTTTAGCTTTAGCTTTAGCTTTAGGGAGTATCATCAATTCATTAGGATCGATTGAGGCAATATTTCTTGTGAGTTGAGTGCATGAATCCTATCTACAAAAAGTCAAAAACTGAAAAAATTTTTGTTTAGTTGATGCGATATTATAATTGTTACCATAAAATGAAGCATACCCAAGAACGAGAGATTATTCTGTGACCAGACAATATTTTCATCCGATATGCTCAATATCCTAACGGTACCAAGGATACTAACCGTGACTCAATACCGGTCAGTACCAAGCTCGGTACCTGACATGACGTATTTTCATTGAAATCCTGATGACATCCGAACTCCGCACAGAATAATTTTTCCTAAAGAACACACAAATTAGGGCTTCGTTTGAAAAAACTTTCTTACGGCTTAATTTTTGTATTAGAATTTAATAAGCTATTTAAAAAACAGTAAAAAAATCACCCTAAACAAAGCCTAAACCTACAGTTGGACAGATAAAGCAGCATTAGATAGCCATGATGGCTGTTTTATTAACTAAGAGCTAAAGCTAGGTTTAATCATAGCTCCAAATTTCTACATCATTCAGCATCCCAATTTTAATTATCACTTCTTATTAAAAGAATAAAAAGGAAGAGATCTATATACATTTCACAAAAATCTTACTTATTTATATATATATATAATATCTAAATTTTTATTTTTATTTACAAAATCTACAAATCTCTAAATAAAATAAAATAAAAAACATTACCAAAATCATCCTTTTTAATATAAAACTTACTTTTTCATACATTTAAATTTAAGTTAAATATTAAAATAACATATAAATGTATAAAATTTATATTTTCAATATATAAAAAAATAGATACAAAATTTTTTCATCAGCCAAACAATGTAATAAGCTGACTTCACCTTTTATATGCCAGTATTCATTAATTTAGCTGATTCTAAAATATTATTACAATATTTAAATAAGCATTTATGAATGTACTAGTTATAACCTGCAGAGGTTCAAATCATGAAACAGATAAATAATCAGTGAGATCAGTCTAGAAAAGTCCTGGAAACATGGAATGGAATTAAGAAGAAGCAGAGGGATAAACAAAAGATAAAAAGATAAGCAAAGATTGAAGGAAATAAGATATGAAGCAGAACTGGGAGAACTGGGAGCAAAAAAGAACAAGAGCTGGCATCCAAGCTCTTGTTTTGGGGGGGGGGGAACCAGTGCAGGTGATGGAAACTGGGCCAAATTTAGGCTTCAATTTTATGCAGCAGCAATAGTTGACGTTTGTGTTGAGGCTACCGTCTTGAAGTTCTTGATTTCGGCCTGGCTGATTTCTGCAAGTTGATGAAGATTCATATAGGAAATGAGAAGCAAAGAGCAAATTATAATAATAAAATAGGCGGTTTTCATTAGAGCATGAATAAGTTGCTAAGTCCGCATGCCAAATAGATGTACCTCACGTAGGAGTTCAGGAGAAATTATTCCGTCCGGAGAACGTACGTTTGGATTTATGATGTACACAGTGTGTACAAAATTTGTACATACTATGTATATCAGTGTCCGGACGGAATAATTTCTCGGAGTTCAGATAATGTCCTTACAAAGAGAGAACCAATACCATATTCTGTCGCTAACAGATGTGTTGAGTGATTCAGAGAGTTCAAAACACTCAAACCTCTAAATCTGTTTCTCATATTGTTTCCTTTATTTACATCAGTGAGTTGAATTCAGTAAGTGTTATTCAGCGAGGTTACATGCCACTTAGAAAGAAGAAATTGAAATCTTCCTCAGACAAGGTTGTATATGACTGTTCAGACTCTAAACGTTCAGGAACTGCAAGCAGAAATGTATCAATTTACAATGCATAAGAGCTGGATTCCATGGTCTGAGACTATCTTAGGCTATTTAATCCAATCACATATAGCTGGGACCCGAGAAATTATGCCGCCCCATAATATTTGGACTTCTAGACGACTATTTCAATATAGTGAGAGCTATCTCATGTTGGGGAAAATGGCGCATGAATGAGCAAGTAATATGATTAAGAACGAGAAATAATACAGTTTTGACGCACGTACTAGTTCCACTAATGATGCAAGCAAAAATAATTAAAATTGATGATGGAAATAACATCGGGTGGAAATGACGCTTCACTAAATTGCTCAAACAATCTCCGATCATCAAACAGATTGCGTCGACGCGATCAGAGCATCGAATTTACAAAGGGGAACCTCTCACAGTCGAATCAAAGCCAAGGTGGTCGAAATCGACGGTCTACACACGCAACGTTGCATGACACTGCCCAACCGATATATGTTCGTGAAATGAACTTCGCCGTTATGTCTAAAATGTCAAAATTATATAGAAATAACTGTAATATTGCTTGGGGCTTTGTGCAAGGCAAAACTCAAAATCAACGCATATTTCGAGGCGATGACACGTAAAACGAAATGCATGGGAAAAACAAAAAATATATATATATATACACGTCGCTATCATTCTAATTAATGATGATAAAAAAATTCAAATAAAAAAATTCAATTCATGTAAATAAAAAATCCTATTTATCTGACTTACCATGCCCAAGTCGGCACCGGCGCCAAATTGTCCTGTCTCCCTACTCTCAACATCAACACAACATCAACATCAAGTCTTTGTCCCACTACGTGGGGTCGGCTACATGAATCCTTTTTCTCCATTGTGTCCTATTAAAAGTCAAATTCTCGATTAAATCTAATAAAGAAAGATCATTTCTAATATTTTCTAACAAAGTCTTTTTAGGTCCACCTCTACCTTTCTTAACATAAATCAAATCTAATACCTCTCCTGTCTCCCTGCTCTACAAGCCGCAAACTATCCCCTCTTCTCCCTTCCTGCACCAACTCTCCTACTCACGCCCGTCTACTCCCTCACGTGAAGACCCCTGTTCGGCTCCCTCACTCGTTTTCCCATCTCCTTTACCCCAGCTGCTCACTTCTCTCATTCCAGAGACAAGACCCGAGCTCCCTCTCTCGCACAAAGTTCCCTCCAGCTACACTTCTCCACAGCCGCACCTTCCCAGCCTTCCATCGAACTCAACTTTTGCTTTTCACGCAAAACCTCACCTTCAGCCGAACCTCCCTGCACGTAAAGACTCCCTGCTGCAGCTGCACTGCTCGTCTCCCTTTTCACATGAAGTCCACTCGCACCCACTCAAACAGCCCTCACACCTGCTCTACCTCACGGCCCAGCCCACCTACCTGCCTCCTTGCACAACCACAAACCAGCAGCCCATCTACCTGCTTCCGTTCTTCCGCACTCCAAGTCAAATACCAGCAACTCCAAAACAACCCAACACCCAAAGCAACAGCCCAAGCCCACTCTACAGCAACCCACTACAACCACTTAGCCCAACACTTCCCCAATTCCTCTACCTGTTAAACCCAAACAGCCCAGCTATAACTCCCTCACAACACCTTACACTTCCCTGTCATTCACCTGCCTAAACTAGCAGCCCTCCTCACCCAGCCCAACCAAAACCACTATAGCAACACTACAGAAGCCTATTTTCAATTCCCTGTACACAGGTCTCTTCTTTTGCTATAGCCTTCTCCACATTTCTCTTACCAAGCCCAACCTAGCCCACTTCTAAAGCCCAACAGCCCCTTCACACCCAAATCCAACCCAAAACAGCTCACCTACAGCCCACTACAAACCATCACTTGCAGCCAATTCTACCTACAAATTTCACCCAAACAGCCCACCTATACTACCAAATCACTGCTCCCTCACTTATCCACTCAAAATCCCTTCCAACCACCAAACAGCCTTCTCACATAGCCCAAATTAGCACTCTTCTTTCATTATTATAATTATTAGTGTTATTAGTTAAAAATTATTATTGTTATAACAACAATAGCAACATCAAGCCTTTATCCCACTACGTGGGGTCGGCTACATGAATCCTTTTCTTCATTGTGTCCTATTAAAAGTCAAATTCTCGTTTAAATCTAATAAAGAAAGATCATTTCTAATATTTTCTAACCAAGTCTTTTTAGGTCTACCTCTATCTTTCTTAACATAAGTCAAATCTAATACCTCTACTTTCCTAACCGGGTCATCAAGAGGCCGCAGTTTTATGTGACCAAACCATCTAAGACGACTCTCTAATCTTATCTTCCACTTGAGCTACTCCAACCTTTTCACGTATATGCTCATTTCGAATCCTATCTCTAAGGGTAAAGCCACTCATCCACCTGAGCATCCCCATCTCTGCAACACTTAACTTAATATTATGCTTCTCTTTTAATGGCCAACATTCGGCACCATAAAGCATAGCAGGTCTCACCACAATCTTATAGAATTTTCCCTTAAGTTTGAGGGGTACTTTTCTATCACACAACAAGCCCGATGCATTCCTCCACTTCAACCATCCAACTTAAATTCTGCTGATAATATCCCCATCTATTTCACCATCACTCTGAATAATAGATTCAAGATATCTAAAATGTGTACTCTTATTAATGACTTGATCGCCCAAAAGTCACAATCCCCTCACTAGGTCTATTATTACTAAAATTACACTCCATATATTCCGTTTTAGATCTACTCGAGCGAAAACCTTTAGACTCTAAGGTTGACCTCCACAATTCAAGTTTACCTTCAACTCCCTCTCTAGTCTTATCAACAAGAACAGCATACACCAAGATACATCCTCTTGCAAATGTCTAGTGAGAACATCCATGACTAAAGCAAAAAGATATGGGCTTAAGGCTGATCCTTGATGTAATCCAACCGAAATAGGGAAATACTTGGTCAAACCACCTTGTGTTTGAACACAAGTGATAGCTCCTGCATACATATCTTTAATGATTTGAATATAAGCATTATTAACTCCTTTCTTTTCAAGAACTCTCCATAGTACTTCTCTTGGAACTTTATCATATGTTTTTTCTAAATCAATATATATCATATGTAAATCCTCCTTATTCTCTCTATATTTCTCCATTAAACCTCTTAATAAATGTATGGCTTCCATAGTAGACCTACTCGGCATGAATCCAAATTGATTTTGAGAAACATTAGTATCATGCCGTAACCTACGCTCCATAACTCGCTCCCATAGTTTTAAAGTATGACACATTAACTTAATTCCTCTATAATTCGCACAATCTTGTGCATCACCTTTATTCTTAAAAATAGGGATTAACACACTCATTCTCCACTCATCTGACATCTTTTTAGTCTTCAAAACAGTATTAAAAAGTTTTGTAAGCCAAGAAATTCCTTCATCTCCTAAGCATTTCCACATCTCTATTGGAATATCATCAGGTCCAATAGCTTTTCCACCCTTCATTTTCTTTAAAGCCTCTCTAACTTCGGTTTTACTAATACGCCGATAAAAATAGAAATCTTTATTTTCATTTACGGCGCTAAGGTCACTACAGTCAATTGTATTTTTATATTCTTCATTAAAAAGTTTAGCAAAATATCTCATCCACCTTTATTGAATATCATCTTCTAAGAAAAGTACTTTTTGATCTTCATCCTTAATACACTTCACTTGAATTAAATCCTTACTACGACTATCTATTTATTTGGTTAACTTATACATATATCGTTCTCCCTCCTTAGTATCTAATCTATTATATAAATCACTAAAGCTAAGCTCTTTACATCGCATATTGCTTTCTTAGATTCCTTACGTGCCTCTTTATATATTTCCCAATTATCAGAATTTTTACAATTAAACCAATTTTTATAACAAATCTTCTTATTTTTAATCTTTTCTTGCACATTTGGATTCCACCACCAACTATTTTTACTATTAGGAGCTTTTCCTTTTGAAATTTCAAGCACATCTTTTGCAATATTCTTAATATCACTAGCCACTTTTTCCCATATAACATTAGCATCCTCATGCACAAACAAAATCTTAAGATCTAAAATCTTACTCTCAATATTTTTGTTAATATTCTTTAAATGCCCCCATCTAATCCTAGAATATCTAAAAATTATTATTGTTATTAGTTAAAAAACAAAAAGGAGAAAATCAGAGGAAGAGAGAGAGAGAGAGAGAGAGAGAGAGAGAGAGAGATTTTCAAAAAAGAAAGAGATTGTTGTGTTTTGCCTTTCGTGCTCCTAACATCTTCATCGCCTATCTCGTGCAAGGTATAACGCTCGCTAATGGACATGATAATTTGCTCACGAACAAGGGACTTGTAATGTGCACAATGGTCCGCCTATGGATGACAACAAGGAACATGCAATAAATGTTATAATTCGTCTACGGACGTGTATAAGGAGATTGTAATGAATACAGTCTGCCTACAAGCAATATCAATCAACTTGTAAAACACAAATACTTCCTACGGGCAATAATAGAAGACTTGTTATGTATATGGCAATCTGCCTACGAATTAAAGTAGTAGACTTATGATGAATATAGCTTGTCCACATGTAGAGAGCAAAAACTTGTGATTCACACAGCAGCCTCGCTTACAGGCAAATGTTAGAGGATTTGCACTAACTGTAGCTCGCCTACAGGCAATAACAAGTGACTTCAAATGATCACAACTTGTTTACAAGCAATATTAATGAAGCTTGCAATACATGACAGTCTGCCTGCAAGCAATAGCATGAGATCCTTAGCAGCACACTATAGTTCACCTGTAAGCAAAAGCAGGGAATTCGTAGTGCCAAGTTATCATACCAAACAAATCAACTTGCCTGAAATAACAACATGAGATTCATGGAGAACAATACAACTTACTTTTAGACAATATTTCTCCTATACACAACAAATGAAGCTAATACGCCTTCACGCCACTGGATCTGCAACACTCATACAACACACACACACACACACACACACACACACATATATATATATATATATATATATATATATATATATATATATATATATATATATATAACATGTAAACACACTGTGAGCATATACTCTGCAACGTGCAAAATGTATTATGTAAACATACCATCCAACATGCAAAAATGCACAGTCCTAGTAATGTGTTATACCGACATGCACACATTATACGCTACATGAATGCATTAAACCACCACACAAATGCATTATGCAAATATACGAGCAACACATAAATGCATTATATATATACAAGCTATGCAAAACACAAATGCGTTATGTAAACATATTGCAACATGCAAATAAATCATATATCGTGCAAATACCTTATGTCACTCATGCAAGTGCATTGTGCCAATCAGTAAATGCATTATGACACTTATATGCATGACGTTATTCATGCAAATATGACAATCATATAAACACATCATGCCAATCCAGCTGATGTATCGTATCAATCACATAAACGTGACATGTCAATCATAAAAATGCTTTATGATATAAGTATGATATATATCATGTACATCATACCAAATGCATTAGTCATCTTGCAAATATATCCTGCAAAATGCATAGAAAAATATATGCGATATTTAAAGGAAACGAAATACCCACATGGGCCCCAACAAGCACGATATATGTACACACATGACGCCTGAGGATGTTGTGCGGGTCAAAAGTGAACTTAAGTTTAAGTTTGATCCTCCTATTTGAATGAAGTGGAGTTGGCACGGCTTGAACCACCGAACAAATACACGGTCGTAGCACCGACTGGAGTATTTGATTTTATACGTTCATATTAAGCCTTCAAGGTCTATTACAAGAAAAGTTCGCTGCTAAAAGCATAAACTCTCAGAACCGATACTCGTTGAAGTTAACCAAAATATATAGTTTATACGTTCATATTAGGCCTTCAAAGTTTCATATAAAAAAATCATATATTAAAATGAAAACCCAGGTTTTGATATCTACACGACAACTCCAAAATTTAGGAGTTGAACTCGATCCTCGGTTTACAATCAAATAGAGTTGACAAGGTTCGACTAATGAAATGACAATACCCATAAATCAACCCCGATGATGGCAGTGTTGAATGTTTATCTCAACTGGAGAGGACTCTACACATTCAAATGCCTTCAAATGTTTATGAAATACAAATATTTTCAAATTACTACAATGTCACCCTGATGATAATCGTGTTGAAAGTTGAGCTCAACCAGAGGGATCTCTAACTTTTAAAATAGTCTCAAATATTAAGATTAACTATTAAGAAGTTTTGATTTCAATAAAAAAATCTAGAATACAAGAATAACCAAAAATCTAAATTTTGAAATGAAATCTAATCACCTAAAGCGAAAATCCATCCACCTCGCACAATAGTTGTCGAGGTGGATAAATTTGGAAATTACTTTAGCTCACAACGAGCGAATGTACAGTCGAAAATATCACTAAGATTTATTCTTAAATAATCTTTTTTTTCCAGCAAGGATGTGGCACGTGTCCTCTAACTGATGATTTCATCACCAAATGGCACCACAGGTAAACAGTTATGATCGGGGCCCTCTGATTGGGCGATTTTGCCACCAAATGATACCACTAAATTAAGATAGTCTCAAATATTAAGATTAACTATTAAGAAGTTTTGATTTCAATAAAAAAATCTAGAATACAAGAATAACCAAAAATCTAAATTTTGAAATGAAATCTAATCACCTAACGCGAAAATCCATCCACCTCGCACAATAGTTGTCGAGGTGGATAAATTTGGAAATTACTTTAGCTCACAACGAGCGAATGTACAGTCGAAAATATCACTAAGATTTATTCTTAAATAATCTTTTTTTCCAGCAAGGATATGGCACGTGTCCTCTAACTGGTGATTTCGTCACCAAATGGCACCACAGGTAAACAGTTATGATCGGGGCCCTCTGATTGGGCGATTTTGCCACCAAATGATACCACTAAATTATGCTCATGGCCATAGCCCGTATGTTCTCTAATGTCTCTAAATTCTTGAGAAATGAGTCAATAGGGTATAATCAATAGGGCATAAAACTCTTTGTTAGCTAAGGTGGGCTCAAATATATCCCTTTAGGCAAACACTCACCCTAAGTCTACAAGGTACCCTTGTACGAAGCAAGTCATGACTGCCGACAAGGATCTTTCGATTAGACTAGGTCGACTATCTCCTCCGACTAAGTAGACTAGGGACCATGTGATAGGAAATATTTGAATATTTCAAGTAAACCCTAACAAGATTGATGAAAACAGCAAAAAAAGTTCACGAATCTAATGGAAAAACAACAAAATAGTAGTTTTTATGGTGGAAATCAAACAATGGAAGCAATAAAGCAAGATAGAATTGATCCTCAATTCGAGAGGAGGATCATTCTATCCCAATCTCTAGATGAATCTCCCTTAACCCACCTATTCCTTGGCGCACCCCTTGTAACTCAAGGGATTCCAAAATCACCTCCAAATCCTCCGTTAGCGTCACTGGTAACTCAAAACTTGTTGTATGATCTCCAATTGCCTTCCTCAGTTGGGATACATGGAACACCGGATGTATAGTTGCTAACGATGATAGTTTCAGTCGATATGTCACAGCTCCAATCCTCTCCACTACCTCATAAGGCCCAAAGTACCTTGGAGCAAGCTTCTCATTCCTCCTATTGGCGGTTGTCTTCTGCCAGTAAGGTCGGAGCTTCAAGAATACCCTCTCCCCTATCTCGAACTGGATGTCCTTCCTATGCCCATCTGCTTGTTTCTTCAATCTGCTAAGCTCTAATCAGATGCCACTTCAATTCTTCCAACACTCTGTCCCTCTCCCCCAAGTACTCCTCCATTGAAGAAACTGGGGTGCTACTATGTCCAAAATGCACCAGGTGAGCTGGATCCCTTCCGTACAACACTTTGAATGGGGTCATCTAAGAAGCAGAACGATAAGAAGTGTTGTACCAGTACTCTGCCCACGCCAACCACTTAGCCCATAACTTGGGTGTCTCCGGCACAAAGCATCATAGGTATGTTTCCAAGCTCCTGTTAGGGGTGCAAACGAGTCGAGTCGAGCTCGAGTCGGGGTGTGCTCGAGCCGAGCTCGACTGTCAAATACCGAGCTCGAGCTTGAGCTCGACTCGACAAGGGAAAATGAGTCGAGCCGCACTTCGATCTTGTTAACGAGCCCCGCGTCAGCGCCTGCGTTGTCCACATCTTCCCGCCAGCACAAGCCCCGAGTTGTCCGCGTCAACGAGCCCCGCGTCGTCCGCCTGCGTCATCCGCATCTTCCCGCCGGCACAATCCCTGCATCCGAAGTCCGAACGAGCCGAGGTTTTCATTTTCCCGTGGTTTCATTTTCCCCGCGTCCGCGTCTTCCCGCCTGCGTCATTTTCATCTTCCCACCTGCATCATTTTCATTTTCCCGTCGCTATTACGGGAGTTGCTCGACAAGCTCGCGAGACGAGCAGCGGGGTGTTCGAACTCGGGCTCGTTAAGCCGTCGAGATCAAAATTGTGTTCGAGCTCTACTCGCGAGCTCGATAAGCTCGACTCGTCGAGACGGAGCCGGCTCGCGAGCCGGCTTGACTCGGTTGCACACCTAGCTCTTATTAACCACCTCTGTCTAACCATCTATCTGTGGGTGGTAGGCAGTGCTCTTCAGTACTATCCCCTGTAATCTGAATATCTCCCTCCAAAAATGGGTGAGGAACATCTTATCCCTATCAGATACTATAAACTCGGGTACTCCATGCAGTTTGACCACCTCTCTGATAAAAACTGATGCTACTCTCACAGCTATGTAGGGATGTAGTAGGGGAATGAAATGAGCATACTTGCTCAGTCTATCCACTACACACCAAGATCACTGTGAACCTTCTGATCTAGGTAATCTATCTATGAAGTTCATAGATACCTCTTCCCACAGCCGACCTGGAAAAGCTAGTGACTGTAGTAATCCTCCTGAACATATGGCCATGTACTTGTTCCTTTGAAAGATCTCACATCGGGCTACCATCTCCTCCATATTCTTGTGCATCCCCTTCCAGTACAACTATGAGGCTAGTCTCCTGTACGTCTTTTGCACCCCTAAATGAACCCCAACAGTGCTCTCATGAAACTCTTGAAGCAAGTGTGGAATGTGGACTGATGTCCTAAGAACAAACCTCCCCTAGTACAGACGCCTCTCCCCTTCCAACGAATACCCTGAGTGGCTGCTCCCCTCCTTCAATAAATCAACCCTAATCTTCCCCAACTCCTCATCCCGAGCACTCTCCTCCTTAATGGCCAATCCAACATCAATGGGATTGACATTGATATCGCTTGTATCTCCTCCATACATCTGGACAAGGCATATGTCGCCTTGTTCTCCACTCCTAGCATGTATTGAATTTCAAAATCATACCCCAGTAATTTGGACATCCACCTCTGATGATCCTCTATCACCATCCGTTGCTTCAACAAGTACTTCAGGCTCTGCTAGTCCGTCCTAACAATGAAATGCCTACCTAATAGGTAGGGTCGTCACTTTTGGATGGCTAATACAATGGCCATCAACTCCCTCTCGTAAACTGATTTCAGCCTAACCCTAGCTGTCAACGCCTGGCTGAAATAGGCAATGGGTCGACAGTTCTGCATGAGCACTGCCCCCAGTCCATATCCTGAGGCATCTGTCTCCACTATGAAGACTTGAGTGAAGTGTGGTAGGGCCAAAACTGGTACAGTAGTCATGGCCTTCTTCAAGCTCTCAAAAGTTGTTATAGCCGCCTCCCCCCATAGGAACCCATCCTTCTTCAACTATTCTGTTAGTGGTCATGCGATGATGTTGTACCCCTTCACGAACTTCCTATAGTATTATGTCAATCCTAGGAATCCCCTCAGCTCCTTGAGATTCTTAGACAACATAGCCTCAATTTTTGCTTGGTCTGCTGCCACCCCCTCCTTAGATACAATATGCCCCAAATACTCCACACTGATCTGGGCAAAACAGTACTTCTTCAGGTTGGCCCTTAGCTGGTGCTCCTAGAATACTTCTAACACTCTCCTCAAGTGCTCCCAGTGCTCCTCCTCTGACTTGCTGTAAACCAGGATATCATCAAAGAACATCAGCACAAATCTCCTGAGATGAGGTCTGAAGACCTTGTTTATGAGGGACTGAAAGTGGTTGGGGCATTAGTGAGGCCAAAAGGCATCACTAAAAATTCATAATGCCCCATAAGTTCTAAAAGCAGTCTTGGGTACATCCTCTTTCATCCTGATCTGATAGTATCCGGACTTCAAATCTATCTTAGTGAAGATAATTGCTCCACTCAAATCATCCAGCAGCTCATCGATCACTGGAATGGGAAACTTGTCTGGCACAATTTCCTTATTGATTGCCCTATAGTCTACAAAAAACCTCCAACTCCCTTCTTTCTTTTTAACCAGCAATATTGAGCTAGAAAAGGGGCTAATATTAGGCCTAATAATCCCTGCATCCAGCATCTCTCTACTCAGCTTCTCAATCTCATCATTCTGAAATTGTGGAAGCGGTAGGGTCGGACACTGATGGGTGACACACATTCCTTCAAAGTGATAGCATGCTCCTGCTCTCTTGGTGGTGGCAATCCCTGAGGTGACTGAAAAACCTCACTGAATTACTGAATCAATGGCCATACTAAAAGAAGAATTTCCCCTCCTTCCTCCAATCTGATCCCCTCTAGCCTGTGTAGTTCCACCAAGTACCCTTCCCCCACTTCTTGGATACTCCTCACCATGATTTTAAGTGAGACCATTGTTTTGGAGAGCCCCCCATCTTCTCTTATCACTATTGTTCTCCCTTCCACTATCAGTTCCATTATTAATGCCTTCAATTGACCTTGATGCTAGAAGAGTGGCGGTCATCCGGTAAGAACCACCTAAACTGCTGCTCCTGGCTGCCTCTCTTGATACTTCTGATCTTCCACCAACTGCGCCAACTCCATTGCCTTTCCCAAGTCACGAGGCCTCATGACCCACACTGCTGCTCGGATTTCTGATTTGAGCCCTTTCATGAAATTTCCCTCCAAAGCAGTCTCTGATAGTCGCTCCACCCTACTGGCCAAGTGCTCAAATCTTTCACGATAGTCTGCCACTGATCCGTCCTGCACCAGTGCAAAGAACTGCTCATAGAAGTCCCCTCCCCTGTCGGTTCGAAAACGTTCCAGTAAGCATTCCTTGAATTCCCTCCAACTCTGTATGGGTCTCCTCTGGTCCCTCCACTGATACCACGACAACGCTTTCCCCTCTAAACATAAGCCTGCTGCTGTCAACTTCTCCTCCGTTAACCCATTGACAGCGAGATACCTCTTCACCTTGTAGATCCACTCGTGTGCGACTTCCCCTTCAAAAATGGGCATCTTCAGCTTCCTCACCTTCGGATCTCCCCCGTTTTCCTGTATTCCTCCATAATTTCCATTTTCCCAAGTGCTTGGCTCTCCCCAAGTCTCTCGATCTCCCCTTCCCCGCTCATCTTCAAACCCCTTTCACTTTCTCCCCTTCTTTCTCCAAAATCAGCACCCTTCCCGCCATAAGTTCCCTCTTTTCTCTCCCAACCAGCACCCCTTGATTCATGCCCCCCATATCCACACCTCTCTCCATACCTTCCTCCTCCTCCATGACTCCAAATCGTTTTCCCTCCTACGAAATTCAAAATTCGTAGTTCTTCCCATCGGTCCCTTTATCTCCGATGCCGTCGTTTGAATTTGATTTTCCAATAGCTTCTTCACCATCGCATGAAAATCATAAACTTTGTCTTCTAATGATGAAATTCGATCTTTCATCGTCGCTTTCATTTGGCTCATCTCCCTTTCAAGGCGTTCTTCCAACGCATCAACCCTCTTGGTGGCCATCAATACCCATTTTTTTTTAATTAAAAAATTTGGATATTGGCCCCAAAAAACAGCAAGAATTCTTCCTCCGGACAAAAAATAGCCACTGAAATTTTCGAAAATAGCCCACAAACCGTCCCAAAATCTGCTCCGATATGAATTTCATAGGAAATACTTGAATATTTCAACTAAACCCAGACAAAATTGATGAAAACAACAAGAAAACTTCACGAATCTAATGGAAAATAGCAAAACAGTAGTTTTTTTATGGTGGAAATCAAACAACGAAAGCAATAAAGCAAGAGGCAATTGATCCTCAATTCGAGAGGAGGTTCGTTCTCTCCTAATCTCTAGACGAATCTAGGGCCCAAGACACCAAGACAAGAACTCCGGAAATAAGCCACCAAAACAAAGCATACCCTAACCCTAATCTTCCCTCCTACTTACCAAAATAATTGAATTTGAATTAGTGGCCCCATCTCCCTCTCCCTCTCTCTTGCCGCCCGCCTCCTATACACGTGAGCCGGCCCTTGGCAAGGGGCGGCTGGACCGGTCCAATAGGGCGGTCTAACACCAAGATGGTCCGAGATGACGGAACTATGAGATCTTGATCGGGTTCATCATCATTCCCCCTACCATCCGCTTCAAGTGCGCGGTGATAAATTTTAATTTTCAATATCTAAAATTGCTGCTACTATACGCTGCGTATTAAGTGCCTATTCTAATGACTAGCCTTAATCGAAAGTTCTCTCTCTTTATCGGGAGGTGTAATAAACTATAGGGGCTTGCTCCTATAGAAAACCTGAACTCATATCTTAAAGTCCTTGCAAAACGAGGGCGAAATATCTGAGTAATGTCTTATCTAAAACACAATCTTCCTTCTAAAAAATTACCCCGAAACCTAAAATCGTTAAAACTCTCCACGCCGACAAACAAAAAAGAAAGGGTCGCAGAGAGGCCGGGGTGTGAATTTTCAGAGCCCACATAAAGCTTATAAAAAATAAACACCATGAAACAAAATGAGAATTGGTGTAGTTTAATAAGATTCACCTAAGCTTATTACTGCATAGAAGGATTCTTCCACTAGTCTAAAAATAAAAACATGATTATAATATTGCCACAAAAATATCCTCTCTTTTAACTCTAGCATTTCCTCTCATTCTTTTCCATAGTTTTAAAAATCATTCAAAGGTGCACACCTCGAGGAGCACCTCAAATTGAGATGTATAAGGAGCGTCTCAATATTTAAGCCCCCATGGTGGCAATAAGGCTTATGCCTTTTTTTAAATGAGGCATATGCCTCCTAGCTTAATATCGTAAGGCGTTTTTTGAGAAGACACATCATTCAAGTTAAATTTTGAATTTTTATTATTTATTATTATTATTATTATTGTTATTATTCTTCTATTGTATAGAGAGAAGGAACTGATTGATTATAGGACGAATTGTTTATATTATGTTTAATAAAAAATTAAAAGATAGACACCTCAAATTACAGAGGCAAATAACTAGTGATGATGAAATGTATCATTTAGCAGTTAATGATATATCATCTAATGATGATTGGATAACATCAAAAAAATAGTGAAAGATTTGGAGTTGAAAATGACGGAATGACTTTTAATGATGAAAATAAAGATATTACTGCTAATATTAAAAGGGATACCAAATTAGAAGCAACTTCTACTTCACAATCATTGCAAAAAATGAAGCAAAGCAGGGTTGGAGCTTCAAATCAAAAGGTAATCTAAGTATAATGAATTACTTTATTGTATTATTAATTTCTTATTTTACTTTAAATTATATCAAACCCAATGATAACTGATATAGGGAGTAAGAGAAAAAATGTTGTAATAGAAGAAGATTCTAAAGATGACTAAGATAGAATACAAGGATGATAGATTTATTACATATGAGATCTTGTATGAAGAATATGAGAGTGAGGATGAAACAGCCATGGATCCTAATCCTCATGATATATTTTTTAAGTTTTAAGTGAATGTTTATCATGAATCTCATTTCAAATTTTCGTTTAATAATAATATTTAATATTAAGATTTATGATTTATGTCATTATAATGATGAATGGAGTAAATATGTTGATAATTTATTTCATTTTTGTCATTTTTATAAATTATTTGTAATTTTATCAATTTTTTTTAATGTTTCGAGGCTTATGCCTCGATCCACCTCAAGACTTACATCGTCTCACAATTCAAAATGACTTGATTCTCGATTTCGCTTATTTAAACCTTGTTCTTTTCTATACTCCCTCAACTATCTCTCTTTCTCTATCATTTGCTTGATAAATCAACCAAAACAAACTCTAAAGAAAAGTAACCAAAAAACAAATAACATATTTGACACCATCGACCAAGGCCTATATTATGGCAACATCATTGTCAATCAACATCATACCCATCATCAATCATTAAAAAAAAACTATAAATTGATCTTCAACTATCTCGCAACTTCAGTGACTTTCAATAATCTTTCCGATCACTTCCTAGAGTAGATAACAACCTTTGCTCTAATGAACACCTCCAGCTGCCTTATCTTCCATTCACCAGATCTCTCTAAGCCCTGCTTGATCTCTTACAAAGCTGAAGCCTTGCCAACCTTTTATAGTGCCGCTAGACACTTTACAGGCTTCACATACCACCTGCTCACTGCCGAGCATCAAGGACCTCCTGTCCCATGATCAAGCCTGCCACTACCTACAGCTAGAAAATCAAGAGAGATTCTCGTCTTCGCTGTGTTTCTATCGCATATCACTTATACTCCTTTGATAAGTTGAATATAGGCGGTGGTATATTTGTTTTAGGAAACAAATGTGCGTATATTATGGTGACTGAACAAAGCAAAAAAATTATCCCAATATCTGATAGAACATGCTGTAATTTAATCAAGAATTTGAGAGATCTGATTTGAAGAAATCAATGCTCCACACACCTAAAACCTCAAGCCATGAGAAGCTTCCCAATCGCTATTCAGATAACCCACTGGAAATAGAACAACGGTAACAACCGCTCCTGAATAAAATATCTTTAAAAATGCACAAAAATTGATGCTCGGTTAATTTTATCACCACATAGTCCACCTATGCACCAAATTAGATGACCCATTTTACACAATAACGCTTGTTCAATCTAGTGCCAATGACAAGATGCCCGATGATGTCATTCAATGGTTATCCACATGCAAAACATGAAATTGCAGCTAAAAAAGAGCTAATATTATGATTTAGTATAAGTATGAATGCAAAAAATAATGGACTAATTCAAAAGAATAACTTACAGATGCTGCACCAAAGCTAGCCCCTGAACCAGTGGTAGCACCTACAAACAAATGAAATAGAAAGCTTTCAAAGGAGCCAAAGATGAAAAATCAAACATCTGATGAAATTTTATTTATTTATTTATTTGATGGTGTTTTTATTAGAAGGATAAAAATCTATCTAAAAATACAAGTTTAATAAAAATGTTAAAAAAAAGGAGACATGTCGCTTAAGCATTTTTCCACAAAGAACAACAAATGGAAACAGAATATTGCTCTACTATTTTTCTCTTACAAGAAAATAAAAAGACCGAATTCTTGTTTGCAACACTCCTAGAGTTTAGGTTACTTCAGCAGGAAAAAAGAAAAACATTCTACAATAAATGGAAAATAGCCGAGTCTACATATCCATCGCTAAAAATTCAGGGTAGAAGTTCAATCAAGTGTATTTTATCATTTCCAGTCTCCGAAATCTTGGAAAGGCCTAGCATCAATCAAACAAAAAAGCAAATTCTTTGCTGGTAGGTTTCTATTATAAACCCAGCATTAAATCAAGCTAGCCAGCGCATTTTACACCTCTAGTTATGATTCTTAAACTACCTATTCTATTGCTAGAAAAGTAATCAAATTTCAGTCATACCTAGTGTAAGTGAAGGTGTTGCAAATGGTGAGGAGCTTCCAATTGCTGGACTAGAAGTCAAGGTTGACGTACTGGCTCCAAACAGAGAGGGAATCTGACTAGACCCAAAAAGAGATGTGGATGGAGTCCCAAAACTCGTTGATTGCTGCGAAAACCCAGTTGAACCAACAAGGCTAGTAGAAGCGATAGCAGATGCAGATGGGGTTAAGAGATATGAGGATGTTGGAACAACAAGAGAAGAAACTGGAGAACCAAATAGTGAAAATCCACCACCGGAAGAACCTGAGCTCACTACAGTTTGCTGAGGAGCACTTGACGCAGGAATCACTGGACTAGCATGCAAACCTGTACTATGAGTTGATGGCTGTGAAGAAACCGCAGGCAAATGCAAAGTTGGATGAACTCTTTTAGCAGCAGCTTCCTGTTTAGCAGTTTCTCGTCTGTCAGCTTCGAGAAATGGGTCATTGCCATCACCATGATGCCGGTGTTCAGCAAGATAAGCTGTCTTCATAGACTCAACGTATTGATGGAGGCTCTCCACCTATATGAAGAAACATGGTATTGCAGTCATCAGAAATTCTTAAAAAAAAGACTCCAGCGCTTATAATTTCATGTGGATGGTATCATAAATGAAATAATTACAAAGCTAATCAACATTTTAATGGAAACAAAAACCCATGAGGTGGATAGGTTATTTTTTTCTTAATGGAAAGATGGGGAAACCCTTCTCGTTAAAAATAGAAAAGAAATAAGACAAATTATAGAGTTAAAGAATTAATAAAAGAATATAAGGAATGCAACAACACTGAAAACATATAGTAAAACTAAACTTCTAAAAGTTCTAAACTCATTGCCTGAAATATTAAAATATTTTCTCAACAACAACAACAACAACATCAAGCCTTTATCCCACCATGTGGGGTCGGCTACATGAATCTTTTTTCTCCATTGTGCCCTTAAAAGTTAAATTCTCATTTAAATCTAATAAAGAAAGGTTATTTCTAATATTTTCTAACCAAGTCTTTTTAGGTCTACCTCTACCCTTTTTAACATAAGTCAAATCTAATACATCTACTTTCCTAACCGGGTCATCTGAAGACCGCCATTTTATGTGACCAAACCATCTAAGGCAACTCCCTCTAATCTTATCTTCCACTGGAGCTACTACAACCTTTTCACGTATATGCTCATTTCATATCCTATCTCTAAGAGTAAAGCCAATCATCCACCTGAGCATCCTCATCTCTGCAACACTTAACTTAATATTATGTTTCTCTTTTAATGGCCAACATTCTGCACCATAAAGCATTGCAGGTCTAACCACCATCTTATAAAATTTTCCCTTAAGTTTGAGATGGACTTTTCTATCACACAAGAAACCCGATGCATTCCTCCACTTCAACCATCCAACTTTAATTCTACTAATAATATCCCCATCTATTTCACCATCACTCTGAACAATAGACCCAAGATATCTAAAATGTGTCTCTTATTTATGACTTGATCACACAAAGTCACAATCCCCCCACTAGAACTATTATTACTAAAGTTACATTCCATATATTCAGTTTTAGATCTTCTTAAACAAAAGCCTTTAGACTCTAAGGTTGACCTTCATAATTCAAGTTTGCCTTCAACTCCCTCTCTAGTTGATGCAAACAAAAGTTACAAAACAAAGTTTGCAAACTAACGAGTCTTAAAACATTTACTAATATAAATAAGAGCACAATAGTACTCAAACAAAGACACATTACAACTTAAATATATTTTTGAGAAGAAGGATATAATGGAATGGTCACTTGCGAAGAGAAGAAATAGATAAGAAGTCCGAGAAGAAGTTATAGAGAGGAGAAGAGAAGGGAATACATAGCTCGCAAGCTATCAAAGAAGAAACCCTCAGGTTTTCATTCTAAAAATCATCACATAACACATCTAAAACAACCACAAACTATCATATAAATAGGGAAAAAGGAGCCCAAAAGACACCCAAATAGCCGCCCAAAACAGCCGCCCAAAAACAGGAAAACCTTTGGAAAAAAGGCACAGCAGAACTGAACAGCCAGGGGAGCGGAACAACCAGAATATTAACAGGAACCGAACAGCCAAGCCGGGAAACCGGGAAAGGCAGGGAACAAAACCTAAACAACCACAGAAGCTTAACCGCCCCCATTAAATGCCCTCATTTGGGGGGGGGGGGGGGGGGGGGGGGGGGGGGGGGGGGGCTTGCTTACATCAATTCTCCTCCTGTTGAAAATTCTCATATCCTGATGAGATCGAATTTGAACTTCCATTACGCGTTGGCTTTCCATTATGATTGCAAAAACTCACACTAACCAAAAGCTTTGATACTAAACTTGATGCAGACAATTAGATTAAAAAAACAAAGGAGAACACTGAGGCAAGAAGAACTTGTCTCAATTCAAAATTTAGTAAGCCAACACCAAACAAACTTTAAAACAAACGGAAGTTAGACAATAAACAAAACTACCCTCAGAACAACCAGCTAGTGGTCACCTCACATGTATTAAAATAGTAGGTAAGATGATAAGTGCTCAAAGACATGCAAACCAGTGGTCCACCACAGCTACTTTGGGCCAACGATCTCCACAAACTCCTCCGGCAAATGCTACCAAACCGGCCAACAAACACTTTCAAAATCTTTAAAAGAAAGATACAAATGGGGTGGACACTTGCGGAGAGAAGAATTAGATAAGCCCGTGACGAAATTATAGAGAGGAGAAGAGAAGGGGTAAATAGCTCGCAAGCTATCAAAGAAACCCTCAGGTTTTTAGTTTTTTCACTCACCAAATTCTGCTCCCAAATGTCACAAAACAGCCTCTATTTATAGGTGAAGAAAGGGAGCTAAACAGCCAAACAGCCGCCCACTCAAGCCGACCAAAAGGGAAAGAAAAAAGGCAGCAAGTAAAGCTCCCAGAAACCGAATCACCACAGCCAGGAACCGGGACAGCAACAGGAACCGAGGGGCCCAGGCAGTGGAACCGAATAGCCCAGCAAAGGGAATTGGGAAAGCAGAGGGCTGGAACCAAACAGCCAGCAAGGGGGACCGGGAAAGCAGCGGAGCTGAAACAGAACAGCCAAAATGGCTAAGTAGCAGCTCAGCTGCCTACTAACAAACCCAAGGAACCCAAGCACAAAGACCCAAAGTAGCTAGCACACCAAAGGAAAAACATGTCCAAGAACACAACCTACACATGATCATTGATTGTCATCCATCATAGGGTAGAAAAACATTAAAAAAAACTTAAAATTCAAATTACAAAAAAAGTTCAAATTAAAACTAAAATTGAAATGAAGTTTGCATGCATCACTAGTCTTATCAACAAGAAGAATATCATCAGCAAAAAGCATACACCAGGGTACAACCTCTTGCAAATGTCTAGTGAGAACATCTATCACTAAAGCAAAAAAGATATGAGCTTAAGGCTGATCCTTGACGTAATCCAACTGAAATAGGAAATTACTTGGTCAAACCACCTTGTGTCTGGACACAAGTAACAGCCGCTGCATATATATCCTTAATGACTTGAATATAAGCATTATTAACCCCTTTCTTTTCTAGAACTCTCCATAGCACTTTTCTTGGAACTTTATCATATGCTTTCTCTAAACCAATAAATATCATATGTAGATCCTCCTTATTCTCTCTATACTTCTCCATCAAACATCTCAATAAATGTATAACTTCCATAGTAGACCTACCCGGCATGAATCCAAATTGATTTTGAGAAATATTAGTATAACGCCGCAACCTATGCTCCATAATTCTCTCCCATAGTTTTAAAGTATGACACATTAACTTAATTCCTCTATAATTTGCACAATCTTGTGCATCACTTTTATTCTTAAAAATAGAAATCGACACACTCATTCTTCACTCATCTGGCATCTTTTTAGTCTTCAAAATAATATTAAAAAGTTTAGTAAGCCAAGAAATTCCTTCTTCTCCTAAGCATTTCCACACCTCTACTGGGATATCATCAGGTCCAACAGCGTTTCCACACTTCATTTTATTTAAAGCCTCTCTAACATCGGTTTTACTAATATGCCGATAAAAAACAAAAAATCTTTATTTTCATTTAGGTTTCTAAGGTCACTAAAGTCAATCGCATTCTCGTAATCTTCATTGAGGAGTTTATAAAAATATCTCACCCACTTTTGTTGAATATCTTCTTCTAGTAAAAGCACTTTTTGAACTTCATCCTTACTACTTTTATCTCTTTGTTTGGCTAACTTATACATATATCTTTCGCCCTCCTTGATATCTAATATATTAAATCATTAAAAGCTAAAATATTTGCATTGCATATTACTTTCTTAAACTCCTTACAGGCCTCTTTATATCTTTCTCAATTATCAAAATTTTTACATCTAAACTAATTTTTATAACAAATCTTCTTATTTTTTATCTCTTCTTGAACATTTTGATTCCACCACTAACTATTTTTACTATTAGGAGCTTTTACCTTTGATAATCCAAATACATCTTTTGCAACATTCTTAACATCACTAGCTATTTTTTCCAACATAACATTAGCTTTCTCATGCACAGAAAAAATCTTAAGATCTAGTATCTTACTCTCAAAAATATTTTTGTTAATATTCTTTAAATGCCTCCATATAATCCTAGAATAACGTTTTACTTTATTTGTTATTTTCTTCCCCTTCATCTTAAAGTGTAAAACTAATAAGCGATGTTGGGTACATAAATTTTTACTTGGAATAACTTTACAATCTTTACAATCTAAACGATCTATTTTTCTTTTAAAAAAATAAACAATCTGAGTTTTATTATATCCATTCTTATAAGTGATGAGATGCTCATCTCTTTTCTTAAAAAAAGGTATTAGCAATTACAAAATCATAAGCTAAAGAAAAATCTAATATAATCTTACCACCTTTATTAGTCGCTCCAAACTCATAGCCACCATGAATACTTTTAAAATCATCTACCTCTCTACCAACATGTTCATTTAAATCTCCTCCAATAAAAATATGTTCTTCAAGAAGTATCTTTTGTATTAATTCTTCTAAGTCATTCCAAAATTTTAATTTTAAACTCGTATCCACACCTACTTGAGGAGCATAAACACTTATAATATTAATAATCTTAGCATCAACAACAATCTTTAAAGCTATAATTCTATCTCCAATTCTATTAATTTTTACAACCGTATCCTTTAAACTCTCATATATAATCACACATATCATTTCTAGTACGACTCTTACTACAATACCAAAGTTTAAATCTTAAACTATCAATCTCCTTAGCCTTCTCTCCAACCCATTATTTTCCTAAATGCATAGAATATTATTTTCCTATGAATCATAATATCTATTAATTCCATTAACTTACATGTAAGGGTACCTATATTCCAAGATCCTATCCTAATTTTAATTTCATGTACTAACTTCTTTGCCCACATCCGTCCATGATGTGTACTTATAAAATTTGTTGTACTTATATCAATTACTAGAATCCATCCAAAAATAAGCTTGAGATAATTCGGTGAACTGGATTAATTTATCATCCATACAAAAACTCGAAAAGCATTTGTTATTCCTTTATTGACATATGTTTCAAAGAACTAAATAAGAAAAATATCTCAGATGTCTTCGCCTTGGATATAATAATCTCTCCAGAAAGAAAATGACGAGTCAAGGGGAAAGATGTAATTAAAAACTCCAAAGATAGAAAAGAACTACCATCAAATGTTAGAGCAGAAGCTAAAATTGAAAAATAGATGAGTATTATCCTCCAAAAGACAATCGCACATTGCTTGAGATCTTTCTCAGAAAATGGTCCATCCAAAAAAAGCTACTTTCAAAGGAACAAAGGCCTCCATAATCCATTTATAAGATGTAAGAATGCCTCCATGAATAAGAAATGAATAAAATGATTTGATTGAATAAAGATCATTAGAAGAGAGTATCCACTTCAGAGAACCACAATTTGGGTTCAACTTTATCCGAGTAAAAGCCCAAAATAGTCCCCCGATTATTAGTAAATGTCTAATTTAGTCTTAGACTTTCATAATGCCCCAATTTAATCCCGACTATTAAAAAATATCTCAATTTGATCCTAAGACTAAAAGTAACAGTTAAAGTTAACCACAACAATTAAATGTGAGGGTATTTTTGGGTATTGGAATTTATGTGAGATTATATTATTATTTTTATTTATTTTAATATTTATCATATTAAAATAAACACAAAAATTATAATGAAAGTAAATTACGTTTATTAATTATTCACTTTTGTTATTTAGTTGATTAACTTCTATTATGATTTTTATATTTATTTTACTATGATAAATAACAAATAATACAAACAAATAATACAATCTCACATACACCATAATACCGAATATGCCCTCATATTTAACGGTTGGAATTAATTTTAACTGTTATTTTTGGCATTGGGACAAAATTGGAATATTTTCTAATAATTAGCGGACTAAATTGGGTCATTATGAAAGTCTAGAACTAAATTGGACATTTATTAATAGTCGGGAGACTATTTGAGCTTTAACTCACTTTATTGATCCAACTCCCAGCATAGATTAGACATATTAAACAAATAAAAATAGGTTATTCTTTTCTAATAAAGATGCCAACCAGTAGAATAATAGGATTGAGATTTTATCAAATTGTTATTATTCTAAACCAACTTGAAAAGATGAGGATAAAGCTTGGCTGAAGGCAAATTATAAACCCACACATCATTGCAAAAAATGTCTTTTTCAACAATATGAATTTTCCAAGAGATCAGATGGAAGAAAGGATAAGACGCTATTCTAACTCTTTTTATGCATTGAGAATCATGCGTAATTTTGCCCAACTACAAGTCAGGTGAGCGTTACTATATTACTTGTTTATGATTTTACTGGCTTAGGAGTTCAAGTCAAGATGAATAGATGTTCAAATCCAACTAGATAGAAGAGAACTATTCCGGATTCATAGATCGTTAATATCAAGCCATTTAATTTTTTTTGGTTTGCAGATGTTTTCCCAATTGATCAAGCAAAAGCCTTTGCCTTCTTCATTGACTTTTCATAAAACACTTTCATTATGATAGTAATTTGATGAACAGGCCGATTTGATTGGGAGAAAATTAGGAAGTTTTCTAATCAAGAGGGAGCTGTTTAGGAAGGTTCTTAATCAAAGGAAAATTGATTAGAAAAATTTTAACTGCAATTAGGAGAGAATTATTTAGGGCAAGAGATCTCATTTGAAATCAAAATATAAGAGAATATTATTTAGGGAAAGGGAGGAGGAATCAAAGGGGAATTGTTTAGGAAAGTTTTAATTACATTTGGGAGGAAATTATTTAGGGAAAGAGATCTATTTGAATTCAAAATCTAAGAGGGAATTATTTAGGGAAAGAGGGCTGATTTGAGAGGGAATTAGGGGGGTTGATTTGAGAGGGAATTAGGAGGGGTTGATTTGAGACAAACTAAGTTGTTATTTTGAGGGAGATGATTTGTGTTTGTTGTAGTCTTTTTTTTTTCGAAGGCTCTAGCCAACAGCTAGGGATTTGGGAGAGCCAGATCTTCCTCTCCAATTGAAGATCCAATTGTATCTTGCTTTTTCTTTCAAATATCTTTCAATAAAAATGTTGACCTCCAACGGACAAACCAAAAGGAACAAAAAAAAAACTTAAAAGATTTTACATCTGTCAAATCTTGTCGTTGCCCATACCGAATCCCCGCTTGAGTCGCATCCGCAGCCTGCTGCAATAATAATTTATTGTGCAAAATGGCGTCGTTCGCGTTGTTTCCCAGGATTCGCTCATTCTGCAGAAGACCCCGCTTTCCAGCGCCTTTAAAACGCAAACGAAGCGAAGCCTTCAGGCTTTCCTCCCACTTTGACACACGAAGACTTCGCCTTCCCGTTCTTCTTCTTCGCCTGTAGCCTAGCATCCAGCCGAAGCCTCCATCAACCGAAGCCTCTGACCTCCGAACTCTACCCGCAACCGAAATCTGCCCCTTCCGCCGACCTCTTTCTCCCTTTGAACTGAAGCCCTAGCCGACAACCTCGCCTCCTCCATTGTTGGTCGACTTCAGTTCCTTCGTTGTTGGTTAGCTCTGCCGCATCGACGACGTCCCTTTCCTGTGGGATCGGAAGTTACAACATTTTGATCGGGAGAAACGAAGGGGGTTCGCTAGCTGTGAAGGTAACTTTCTCCCTGTCGCTAGCTTCTTCGACTCCTTCGTTGCTAGTCAGCTTCGCTCCTTCGGCGACATTCCCTTCCTGTGGGATCGGAAGGTACAACATTTTGATCGGAAGAAACAAAGGGGGCTCACTAGCTGTGAAGGTAACTTTCTCCCTTGCACGCGCTACTTCGGCCAAATCCAGTAAACTGGCAAGGGATTCACGGCTAAAAGAGGGAATGGAGGATTTTAACCCGTTGAAAAATTTAGCAGTCGCCTAAATCCAGCGTAAATCTTGTTCAAATCCTGCCTAAATCCTATTGTCGAGCTGTTGTTTACGGCAACAGAGGGAATCAGAGAGTTTAACTCTCTGTTTATCAAGATTTTCATTTACCCTGTTCAAATGTTGCATAAATCCTATAGCCTGGCAATCCTAACATTAATTGCAATTAATTACTAATTAATTATAATTTATTAGTAATTAATTCTAACTGATTTTAATTAATTAGTATCAATTATAAATTAATTTTTATTAATAGTAATTAAGTATGATTATTTTTAATTAATTGTAATTAATTATTACAGTTAATTATAATTAATAAGAAAGAAGCATGATCCTCCCTTGCCTCGATCTACATGCCAACGTCCCTCCGCGCAGGTATAACCCTTCAGCCCTAAAACTTTGAGAGCCCACCTCGAAGTTTGCAGCACGAGAAAACGACCACATATACACGCTTTTGTTAGCGTTGTGGGAGAAAGTGCGTCGCGGTGCTAGCAACGAAGCGGGTGATCCAAAAGCCTCATTTCGGTGTTCGCGGCGCACCGAAAAACCGTCCATACATGGCTTTATTGCGCGTGGTGGGATGGAAACCCGATACGACGCCTACGGCAAGGCGGGGTTACTTATAAGTAACCTCAAGTAGGGGAAAGCCAACTGTCTTTTAAAACAGGTACCCTCGCCGACCCCATACATGCCTTTACTGCGCGTGGTGGGAATGAAAACTACGGTCGCGGTGTCTAAGGATACCTACCATACACACCTTTATTGCGCGTGATGGGAAGGCCCAGACTCCTGTAGTTTTCCCCTAAATGGGGGAGACGCCGGGAGGCTGCCGAAATTTCATCTGAAAACGCAAGGACTTGAACAAAAAGAAAAGGACCTGGACTAGAACTCAAACTTGATTCAAACATAAAATCAGATTTAAACCAAACTTGATCAAATGATGTTGGGCTTGAGCTCGAATTGGACTCAGACTTAAGCTTGATTTGGACAGCAGGAGACTTGTTTTGGACTTATTTGAACATTGACTTGAACACTAATTGAACCAATTTCAAACTTGAATGATCAAGCAAAAGATTTAAAACAAATTTGACCAAGGAAAATTGAACTAGAATGATCACAAAGACTTGAACAACAGGGGACTCGTGGCGGAAGATCTCCAAACATAAGTGACATGCAAATAAGCATGTCGATTCCTTACATATATTGAATAACAATGAGAATGAAAGGACATACAACTTATGATGCACAAGAATTCAATCATCATTTGATTTGCAAGCAATCATAAACAAGAATCAAGGACACAAGATCTACTTGCAAGCATTGATCAACAAAAACTAAAGAGAAGCAATAATACAAGTGCTGATGATTATACAAATTTCCAAACAAATGATAAGGGAAACTCATGCAATTGATTGGTTTGAGACAATTGCATTGGCTACAAGGATATGTATTAGATAAAATCTCCACTACAATTTGCTTAAGGACTCTTTAAGCAATGACATAAAATCTCCAAAGAAATCTACCAAGAGCTATTATGACGAATGGAATGCAAATATCAACAAATAGCAGTCACCTATGAATGATATTCATTAATATACAACACTTATACTTGTGGAAGGAGGTGTGATAGTTGTAATGAACATAGCGACGTATTCATGAATGAAATGTGAAGAATATATGACGGATATACAATAGATGCAACGAATTCCCTGCAGACATCGGTAGAAGAACTGTGGCACATGCAATCTACTGCCTACGAGTGATACAATTCCTTGCAAACAAATGCGACAGTTCATTGAGCAACGTGCATAAAGAATTTGACAACAAATCCAGCCATTCATCAGTCAATATGCAAGGAGGATCCACTACAAGCGAAGATAGCATATCCACAGCATAATGTAAAGCACCTACGAGCTGTCATAGCAAAGATACAATAACACCTCTACAGTCAAAACAACTATCTAATAGAAGTCAAATGCACAAACCCTTGCAAGCTATGAGGGTAGGAACACAACAGTACTATAACAGATACAAGCTCCTACGGGCCGCTACAGAAGACCCGCTATGCACATCACAGGCAAGATACAAAAGAAATACATTAAATGTAGGCTCTTACAAGCCACTATAAGAGGTTCGTCATGCATAAAGGCACCCACCTATGAGTGACAACAAATATCATGTAGTAAATGCTAAGGACATCCTTGTGGTCAATAAGAATTCAATGTAAACAGTTACACTAAACCCTCTGTAAGTAAGGACACAAGATTTGCAATACATACAAGTTCCCTACGAATACAAATGTACGCACCACATGCCATCTGTGAGTAGATACAGAAAGATTTCAGTAAATGTAGTATCCTATAGTCAATTGTAATCTGTAAATGAATACATCTACATGCCTACCTGCAGCAGTAGCGGATATACCGCAAGGACCAAGACCACAGTAAGATGCAGAAGGAATGCGGTAAATGCAAATACCTATAGGTCCTCGCAGAAGACACGTTGTAGGAGACCAACCACGCACCAAGTGCCATCTACGAGCAAATATAGAAGACTTTCAATAGATGCAATTATCAATAAGTGATTGTAGGAAACCCGCACAACTGAAATATCCCGAAAATGCCCCCACACATGCACCTTAATTTGTATACATATAGGTACACAAAGGGGTAAGTGCAATCACCCAAACACCCGCATGGGCCCCAGCGAGCGTGTTAAAGGTACACGTGACGTCTAGGGATGCTGCACGGGTCAAATGATGAATCCAAATTTGAACCCGATCCTCCTAAGCAGATAAATAGGACTCTACAAGGTTCAGCAAATAATTATAAAATGCCCCCAAATACCAGCATGGGCCCCGGCGAGGGTGTTAAGGGTACACACGTGACGTCTAAGGATGCTGCGCGAGTCAAATGATGAATCCAAATTTGAACCCGATCCTCCTAAGCAGGTAAATAGGAGTCGACAAGGTTCAACAAATAATTATAAAATACCCCCAAACACCCGCATGGGCCCCGGCGAGCATATTTTAGATACACACCTGATGTCTAGAGATGCTGCACGTGTCAATAAACGAACCCAAGTTCGAGCCCGATCCTTGTACGTGGATAGATAGGAGTCGACACGGGTCGAACTGTCGAACAGATATACGGTCAGGGTGTCGACCAGAATATCTGTTTTATACATTCATATTAGGCCTTCAAGGTCTATAACAAAAAGAAAGTTCACCAATAAAGATCTGAAGCCTACGAAATACGATCCTCTGTAGACAGCTCGACAGAGTCGACAAGGTTCAATCCATGAATGAATGCCCCATATATCCTGATAATGGCCGTGTTGAACGTAGATCTCAACCGGAGGGGTTAACTCCAATCATTTCAAATGCCCTCAAACTCTCACAAAATACATCTATTTTCAAATTACCCCAAACACCCTGATGATGGTCGTGTTGAACGTAGATCTCAACCGGAGGGGTTAACTCGAACCATTTCAAATGCCCTCAAACTCTCACAAAATACATCTATTTTCAAATAACCTCAAACACCCCGATGATGGCTGTGTTGAACGTAAATCTCAACTGGAGGAAATTCCAAACATTCTAATTCAACCCAAACACACGCAAAACCCAAAACTCCAGAAAATTCAAAAATCATCAAAATCCAAATATTTAAAAATTGAGATTAATCATCAACTACTTAAAGCACAAAATTCATCCACTCTCCACAACAGTTTGCCAAGTGGACAAATTGAAATTTACTTTAGCTCACATAGAGCTAATGCCTGGTCGAAAATATCACAAAGATCCATTTTCAAATAATCTCTTGCCAGTAAGGATGTGGTACGTGTCCTTTGACCGGCGGTTTTACCGTCAAATGGCACCGCAGGATAAACGGTTATGACCCAAGGCTCTCTGAACAGAGTGGTTCACCGCCAAATGGCACTATCAAATTATGGTTATGGCTAGAGCTAATACGTTCCTTAATGGAATCAAATTCTTGAGAAATGAATCAATAAGATATGATTGATAAGGCACAAAACCCTCTGTAAGCTAAGGTGGATTCAAATTTATCCCCTTAGACAAACATCCATCCAAGGTCTACAAGGTTCCCTTGGATGAAGGAACTCATGGCTGCCGACAAGGATCCTTCTGTCAGGTTAGGTCGACTGCCTCCTCTGACTAAGTAGACCAGGGACCACAATGGCCCGGGACGACGGAACCATGGGATCTTGATCGGGTCCATCATCCATTCCCCCATCATCTGCTTTAAGTGCAAGATGGTGAAATTTCTAATTTTAAATATCAACCTCTCGATTTCCAAACCTTAAGCCCATGCTGCTACTATATGCCAAATAATATGCATCTTCTATGTATCTGATTAACGACTAGCCTTAATCGAAAGTTCTCTCTCGTTATCGTGAGGGGTAATTAACTATAGGGGCTTGCACCTATAGGAAACCAGAACTCATATCATAAAGTCTTCGCAAAATCAGGGTGAAATCTCTGGGTGGTGACTTATCTACAAACTCATCTTCCTTTCAAAATTTACTCCGGAACTTAATTCCGTTAAAACTCCCCCGAAAAGCAGCGGGGGAGGCCAGGGCCAAATTTTTGGAGCCCACAAAAAGTTCATTTACATTCTTCTTTCAAGTTTTCTCAATTTCTACTTCCACTTCCTACCAAATTTATATCAGAGCCTAGATCTGTATACCTATGGCAGGAAGAAAGATATCAGTGTTGGAATGGGAGATTTGATAATTAAAATCTAAATTTCATATTTCCAAACTCAAATTTTAGCCGTCCACGAAAAGATCGATGAGAAATTTGTTATCATGGAGGAGATGATGAAGCTGCTCGAGAGCCAAACCAAACCGACAATATTGGAGGCGAGAGCACCATTGACCAGATAAGGAAATGGGAGAAATCCTAATATATAGGTAATGAGGGAGAATCGGAAGGTGAAATTTTTGGGGGAAGAAGAGATGCTACCTTTAGAACCACTTTCTGGGGGAGGGTGAAATTGAATTTTTGGTGGAGTTGCAGAGTTTGGAAGAAGAAGATGGGGAGAAGTTGGAAGCGCTAGACATAATTTAACCGCTCCTACAACAGTATCGAGTGGTGTTCCAGCCAGTTCAGGGGTTCTCACCTTCGCAGGAATATGAACATGCTAGCATTTTGAAGAAAGGAGTCTCACATATCAATGTTCATCTGTACTGTTCTCCCCAACTCTAGAAGGGTGAGATCGAGAGATTGATCAAGGATATACTGAAGGTAGGGATCATTCGACCTAATGACAGTCCATTTTTCAGTCCAGTGCTTCAACAACAGTTTTCTTCGATCCACCTTGAGGACAAAGTGGCACTTTGGGGAGGGAGAATTGATGGATAGGCTGATTTGATTGGGAGGAAATTAGGAAGTTTCCTAATCAAGAGGGAGCTGTTTATGAAGGTTCTTAATCAAAGGTGAATTGTTTAGAAAAAAATTTAATTACAATTAGAAGAAAATTATTTAGGACAAAAGATCTAATTTGAATTCAAAATCTAAGAGGAAATCATTTAGGGAAAGAGAGGAGGAATCAAGGGGGAATTATTTAGAAAAGTTTTAATTGCAATTGGGAGAGAATTATTTAGGGCAAGAGATCTAATTTGAATTTAAAATCTAAGAGGAAATTATTTAGAGAAAGGGGGCTGATTTGAGAGGGAATTAGGGGAAGCCTATTCAAAGCTAACTATGTTGTTATTTTGAGGAATCTTTAAGAGAACAACACAAAACATTAGCAATGGAAAATGCTTTTTCTTTTTTCTAGTTGCTGCCTGACTTCATGGGCAACAACAATACAATAAAGAGTTCCTATTCCTTTAATAAAAGGTTAATGGGATTGATCAACCATACAATGAAGATAAGCCTTAAGCCTATTTATTAATACTTAGGCAAAATTTTTGAAAGTTCCATTAAGGAGACTATTAGGTCTGAAAAATCTAGGATTTTCACAAATCTCATTTTAGGAATTGGATAAATGATAGAAAAACTCATATTAACATGAAACACATACTAACATGAGAGGCCTTATTAAAAAAAATATCCTCAAACATATTTATCAAATCAGGATAAAAAGAATACCATCGCCTGAAAAAACTCAATAGAAAATTTATTTGGCCTATGATAGCAATATTTAATATAAGCAATGTAAATGAAATCTTTTGAGTGAATAAAAAAAAAGTAGGCGATAAATAAAATATCTTCTACTTCTACCAAAATCAAAGCTCTTCACAAAGATTCTCTTGAGATGGTGTGCTTATCCATACAAATTAGTAGGGGTGTTAAAACGGGTCGAGTTTGGGCCAAACCTGAATTGACCCGGGTCTAAACGGGTTGACCCTAACCTGACACGATTTTACAAACGGGTCAAGAATTCCAACCCGGACATGACCCGCACGAGTTGCCAGGTTGATCCGACCCAGCACGCGAACCAGGAATAGGGAAATAGACACGCACGACTCCACATACGCAATGGGGGAGCAGATGCGTCGATTGAGGAGGGGGTCTGGAGTCCGAACGCGATGTGGGCAGCTGGTGCAGCAATGCGGGGGCGGCCTAGGGAGATTCGGTTGGGATTTTGGGTGCAGCCAATGCGGGTGAGTTAGACACTGGCAGTGGGCAGCCGACGTGGTCACTCGAGCGGCGATCACATGACAGGATGGAGATGGCAAGGGCGAACTGGCGAGCACAGGTCGAGATGTGAGGCTCTCGAGTGCGGGATGGCGGGTCAACTCGAGTCATTGCTGGGTTTCTGGGTCAACCTGAACCTAACCCTATTTATAAACAGGTTAAAATTTCAAACCTGAACCCGACCCATATGACAAACGGGTTGACTCGAACCCAAAAAATTCCTCTTCAAGTTTCGGATTGTGTCAAATATTGACACCCCTACAAATTAGTCTCCCAAATTCAAGAGAGAATCAACTCCAGAAGCAAAAGAGCAACAAATGAATACCAACCTAAATTTGTTTGGGTGAGAGCTACCAATACTCTAATCCCACTTACTGACCATGATAGTAAAGCTGTTAAGTTTGACACATCCTTTTTTCACAATTGAGTCAAGAATTTTTATGGATTAAGAAAGAGCTCAACATGATGAAAGTGAAACAAAGAATCCAATATTTGTTCCAATTCCATTTAAGATCTTCAAAAATGCCACACTTGCTGATATTGTTGTTGAAAGATTAAGAAAATCTGATATTATCATCATCAAGCCTTTATCCCACTACGTGGGGTCGGCTACATGAATCCTTTTTCTCCATTGTGTCCTATTAAAAGTCAAATTCTCGTTTAAATCTAATAAAGAAAAGATCATTTCTAATATTTTCTAACCAAGTCTTTTTAGGTCTACCTCTACCTTTCTTAACATAAATCAAATCTAATACCTCTACTTTCCTAACCGGGTCATCAGATTAAGAAAATCTGATAATTGCCAAAAAAACAATCTTCCTCAGCAACTTCTCTTCTTGACAACGTAAACAAATAATTGGATGTATGTCCCAACTTATTGCATCTATGGATTATTATGACTAAGATTTGAAGCAAATAACAAGATAATGTTTAACATGTGAATGGTTGAAAAAATTAGCGTTGGACATGAAGTTACTGGGATTAGATTTTCTAGTGGATGCATGGAATCTTATCCCTTACCTATAGAAAAAAGATGAAGGATGGCTAACACACCCAACAAGTTCAACTCTCTCATAGCTCCTATGTTTGGCTATCTTGAGGAGATCAAACACCTCAACAATAAGATAGATACTTGAAATTAAATTAATGATTTCACATATGTAATTATCATACCCAACAACTCAACAAGTTGCTTTTCCATGTCTTTAGATTCACTATTTCAACCAATCCATTTGTGCTCTCTTGGCTCACTTTTTGTTAAACCGCTTCAGGTGGATGATGTTATACTAGGCCTCTCAATCTGCATATGGCTAGAAATCTGATGGATATGGACATTACTATCCCCTTGGAGAAGGATACTTGGACTAGTTTCACCACCCGTGACTACTGATATTCCTTACTATTATCCTTTGTGCAATTTTTTTATCACAACTTCTCAAAGCATCCAAAACTAAGTACAACTCCAAGAAATCATAACATTGGAGAGCGTTCAACTAACAAAAGCCAACCTTCTAATGCAATAGTAGCAATTTTGATTATTTTTGAATTTTGACACAAAATTTTGAATCCAAATTAGAACTTAGATCATATATTGGAATTAGTACATACCCTAGAAGTAAACCCAAGGGTAGTGATTGGCACTGCACCTACCAAAATACTACTGATCCACACCCACCAGAAAATTCTACTCCTGCTGATGAAATTGTTGTTGGGGATATTGGTGACCCTGAATCTTTGACTATTGGCTTTGATTTAGCATTTCTATTATTGAAAAACTCGTGGGTAAAAAGTTTCAAATTTTATATGTCAAGAGAGGAAGAAAATAAAAAAAAGCCTATCACCACTCTCTAAAATATACCATACTTCAAGTTGAGCATCTTTAGGATAAGACCTCTTGTCTACTGGGCTTCATTTCTTCTTGGCCTTGCTACTGTACTTTATTTTTACCCTTTTTAATCTAGCAATTTTCTACAATTGTTTCATATTATATTTTTTTCCTATGACCAATATTAAATTTTTTAGGCTTAAAAAAAATCTAAAACCCATAGCCCAACAAAGTTGTGGCATGCTTTGACAACTATGGGACAAGCAAAGATCAATTTATGAGTTGGCCTCCCGTTAGATAAATCTACTATTTTATAAAACAGTGTGTAAGGAGAGTGATGAGAAAATGAACAGTACATACATGATATACTGATCCATAATAAAATTATCAGTTATGCAGCAAGTCATCATCATATTCGTGTGTTTTATGAATATAGGTACATGTCATAACAAGAATACATGTGAATATAAGGGATGTAAATGTTATCAAAATTAACTGATATTACCTTGGCAGCAACATGAACAAAGAAATCATGAACATTTGACATAATGTTGGGTAGTGACTGTAATGATGACCCTGAGTTCAAAGAGTTCTTTTCACTATCTAGTAGTAGAAGCTGCTCTAACTCTTCAACCCACTGACGGCACTCAGAAAGGTAATTCTCAAATCGAGTAACTGAAGACTGCATAAACTGAGAAGGTCTCTTTGGGAACCCGCTATAGAAATCATAGAGAGGTGCCATAGAACTACTTGCCACTTGATTGCTAGGGCTAGAACTTATAGGACCCGCCAAAGCATTACTTGCAGGGACACTATCTGAATTTGGCCGAACAAATCTTGGCCTAATAAGCATATATGAACGCACAGCTACTTCTGTGTTCCACATCATGCTTTTCACTTCAGACATTAGTTCTTGCACTACAAACTTTTCCCTGTCCATAGCAGCATTGATTCCTCCTAATTCCTAAACAGTAAAAACAGACTCAGATTTTCACAGCTACAAATGGATGATGGAAAAAAATAACCAAAGCTGCGACATAACAGAAGCAATTAAGAAATAAAAAATGTACTGCATTTAATATTGCAATACAAACAAATACTCCGGACTGCAGCTAAATACAGGTGAGACGCAAAAATATGGCATAAATGTAAGCAGTTACGAACTTAAACACATTTAGGATTTACGGTTAACTCTCAAAGTTTAAAATATTCATTAAATTTCTCAGCAAGTCCGAAAACATTATCATAACACACCAAAAAAGTTTGAAAAACTAAAAAGCACCAGCAACGATACTTTGCCCTAACATTGAATGTTGATATGACATATATATGAACGAAAATGGGCCAAAAGTATTTCAGGTTCAAGATACAGAGAATGCTCAAAGAAAGTAACAGAGTGAATTAACCTTTACACTGAAGAGAAAATAAACAAAATTGGTAAAAAATTATTGATAAATATAGATATGGCATGAGTAAATTCAGAAACCTTAATATTTCCTTTCCCTTAACATTTTATTATCAATTATACAATGTTTGCCGCAACAACAAGCTAGTATGAATTCATTTAACCAGAAAAACAAAACCATATTAGCAAACAATTATACTGACAATCAAAACGAATGCCAAAGAAACGTAATTACCATACAAATTAGTACTAACAAGGTTATTTAATTAGAAAGTAACATAAAGGATCTTGCAATGCCTGTAACCTCAAAATGACAGTAAACTAATATAGACCTAAAGTTGCAGTGGGTGTATATGCATGTGCGCATGTCAAAAACAAACTAGGTAATTCGAGAGAAAACTTTAAACCTGCAATATATGGCTAGCATCCAGCTCAAAACTATCACTTGACATTGAGGAGCCATAAAGTCGACTATTCTGTTCTAGCCTTTGGCTCTCATCCTTGTACTCCATTATGCGTTCTCTGTGATTAAAAAACCAAAAAGAAAATGGTAAAGAAATAGGAGGTGGGCATTAATTGATTCGATATAAGATTCAAGCCCAAGAGTCAAGAGAACTACAACACTTATGCATCACGTTGAACTAAGAGGACAATAAACTGGAGAGTTACATCTTTTCTGCAGAACTAATTATGACTAAGCATACATGAAATGATAAGAAAGAGCTATGCATTGAGAAATATATTGATTAGCACCTGAGTTATATTTCCATCATATAAGTTGATTTTTTTTTTTTTATCTATGAAGGTCCTCATATTGAAATGAATGTCAACCAGCATTTTTCATATTTTGAATCTCAAATGATTACATCATGATATGATAAGCAAAAGAAATAATATAAAATAAATGCATGATAAGAGGATAACATAGGAGTGAATGCATCTGCATGCTAAATGGTGGAGCCACCCTTTATAGTAATGGCTGAGGACATATTATACCTTCACATAAAGGATAAGGAAAAGGATTACCTACGCTTGGGGGGTTAGGTTGAAAAAGGTTATGAGATGATGTACCTTTAAGGGCATTAGCCGATGCTCATGCGATGGGTGCACTATAACATAAGACGTTAAAATGATAAAGAAAGCTAACAATTCTTTATTCTACCATTGTGTAAGTTACAAATATATTTTTCATTTTGTTTGTGAAGTTGAAGTGTTTAATAAATTACATATAAAGATCTGCATGCATACTATTTTCTAATGTTTGAATTACTATGATTTAGAAATATAATTAGTTGCTGATTTGCTCAACTCGCCCATTAATTGATAAAAACTTTCAGACAAAATCTCCTTCAATCTAAATAGGTGAAAGAAGCAAGGTCGCACACAACAAGAGGATATTAATAGAAGCTAAGTACTATAAAAATATTATATGTATTAGTTTATGTGATGAGGACATCCACACTTGGAAAGTCTACCGGAGACGTGGTCATCGATCTACGGCCACGATCGAGTCTTTATATTTTTAAGTTTAATTATGTTATTGTTTTCTTTTATTTCGTTACCGTTGTACCCTTACTTGAGGGTGGTTTGCTTGTAAGCCCAAGAGGGCATGTTTGTCTTTTCGTTGGTCTTTTGTTTGAGGCTATTTAAAAGCCTCCATGGTATTGTTTTGGGTAATGAATGTTTAATCAAAAAATTACTTCAGATTTCTTTGATTTCATGGTTTGTGAGCTTGAGAGGAAGAAGGAGGCCTAGGAGAGGCTCCATTGGAGTACCCAACAGCCACCTTGGTGAGCTCTTGGTCTTTACCCTTATTTCCCTTCATTTTCTCCTTCCCCACCTCCTCACCACCACCCTTACGGCAGCCCCCACCACCCACGGCCTAGCCCCTCCTCCCCACCCTCACGGCCAAGCCCCTCCTCCTCACCACCGCCGGCCACCCAAGCCCCCACCCTACCCCCAAGCCGCCGGCCCCTCACCCCTCCCTCTCTATTTGGGTTTCCTAATTTACCTTGTCGTATTTTTGGAAAGTCAAATAAATTTGAAATCAATTTGAATTCAAATTGGATACTTTCCAAAATTACTAATTCTATTTTTGGAAACTTGCCTAATGTAATTCTAATTGAATTTAAAATCAAATTGGATTAATTAGAGCCTTCCTAATTTATTTATTCTAAATTAGGCAACCTCTAATTAAATCCCAAACCCCTCTCTCCCCCTTCTAAAGCCGCCGGCCCCTACCCATAGCCCGCCTCTCTCTCTCTCTCTCTCTCTCTCTCTCTCTCTCTCTCCAATCTTCCCCCTCCCATTAATTTTAATTTCCTATCCTAGTTCCCTCCCAATTTCAAAATCTGAGAATAATTTCAGATTTTGTAAACTTGAACCCTCTCCTAAACCCTAACCCTAATTCCCCAACCCACCCCCTCTTGGCCGGCCACCCTCTCCTCCCACTTTTCCTTGGATTTCTAGGGAAAACTCTTCCTCCCTCGCAACGATACTTCAAGGACAGAAAGGGCCAGTCATCTTCAACAATCCTCCGACCCAATCGCTATGAATGGAAGCCCGCCCTTGGGATTCGGGCTTGGTGCTTGATGATCAAGACAACATTGACATACTCCGCTCCTCCTTCTTCGACGTAGGATTTGACTACGAAACCACCGTCGAAGAATACTTCGGGCGGATCCACATCCCCTTGGTTGATACAATCGACGACCAAAGATTCAAAAGAAGGTGGACTATCGTCGGTCGCTTCACACCAGCCATCTTTCCGACTATTTCACCGTCTCCCTTCAAAGACTGCATCCATCGTCTTCTACAAATCATCACCGGCACCATTAGCAAACCAAAGGACTTCCTCCGGCGACGATTCCCCACCACATAAGGGTTGACTTTTCTTCCTTTTTTTTCAATTACTTCGTTGTTCTCTAACCTTGTCGGTGGTGACAGAAACGCAAGGGATCGCTCCGATTAATCTTGCTAAAGCTTAGTAAACGTAGGGTTTTATTGAGTACACTTTCTTTGCTATTAATCTCGTTGTTAATTAAGGGATTATGAATGAACGTTTACCATGTTAGCTTTAATTTGATTTTCCAAGCTATTTGTTTGATTCAAGCTCTTTTAATGTGGTTTGGCCTAAACGCAAGCACCCCTCATTTGTTTTGTTTATCGTTCTAGTTTGCTAGTAATATAATCAAGTAATTGCTCCTAAAATAATTCGTGCAACTCCTAACTTTTGATCAAAACATGTTAGTCCTGCATCATCTGGTATCAGAGCATGGTTAACCTAGGATTGCATGCTAGAAAATCACCCTAGGTTGTTACCTTGCTAGTCTATTTATTTTTGCATGCATTGCATCTTTAAAATTTGTTTAAAGCTCCATTTATGTTTGCTGTCCATTACTTTCCTGCATGCATTTAGTAAGTTTTAGGTCTTTTCTTTGGTATCTAAGTGCTGGCCTTAACCCTACAACCCTGCTACTTGCGTAGGAGCCTTAACCTCTTAGTATAGAGTGCTGTCCTTAGGTTTCCTGCAGCAGTTTATTTGACTTTTAGGGTGTATTTCCTGCACTTACACCTGCTGTCCACTCTTAGTTATCACCCCTAAACCTTCCCTAGTGCTTAGCAATGGATCCCGAACAACTTGGAAGGACTTTGGACCTACTGGTAGGTCAAATGAATGCTATTAGCCAACAATTAAAGGAAAACCAAGCTGATCTCGCTGAATTTCGTAGAACCACCACTGACCGTCTTGATACCATAGAGCATGGTAGGAGCCACTCGATTCCGTATACCCCTTCTAGGCCACCCTCTATGTACGGGGACGATCCTTTTATGGATGAGGGGCACACTCGAGCTCCTCATCGAGTCCCCCATCATAGGCAAGAGCACCACCACGACCCTGATCTTCCCCTGATGAAGAATATCAAGGTCAATGCACCTACTTTCGATGGTACCCTCGATCCCCAGCTCTTTCTGGACTGGATCAAAGGTATCGATAGTTTCTTTAGGTGGTATGACATCTCCGAGGCTAGGAAGGTCAGTTTCGCCAGTATGAAACTCATCGGCAGGGCTAGCCAGTTCTGGTCTAACTTAGAAAGCCTTAGGGAGTCTCGCAATGAGTACCCCATCACGGATTGGTTGTCAATGAAGCGTGAGCTTAAGCAGAAGTACCTCCCTCCTTCGTACTTCCCTAGACTCTTAGATAGGTGGCATCGACTGACTCAGGGGAGCAAGCCCGTCAAGGATTACATCGCTTCCTTCAACGATTTTCTGATTCGTTGTAAAGGGGAGACCTCCACTACCCCTGCGCAGATTCTATCCATGCTTCGTATCGGGTTGCGAGAGAACCTTCGCAACGAGCTGTTCGCCCGGAATGTCACAACCCTAGAGAATGCGTATAGTTTAGTACTTGACCTAGAGGAGAGTCGGTCCCAGCATTCTAGCCGTCACCACGACCCTAGACCCTCCTACAGACCGTATGGTAGTTCCACCCCACACTCCTCTACTGCCCGACCTACTCCGGGTAGTAGCACCCGACCTCCCACGGTTTCACCTGTACCCCGACATGATTTAAAAAGTAAACCCCCCACTCCGGATACCCCTCGGTCCAGTCCCGGGACCAAGTGCTTTCGATGCCAAGGGTATGGGCATATCGCTTCTCAGTGCTCCAGTCCCTACAAAGTTTCCATTATCGAGGAGATTACTGAGGAGGATCCTGAGCCCGAGGTTGATCAGGTTCACCAAGTTGAAGAGGAGGGTGATTTCTTCGAGGAGGACGATGACACCGCCGTCCTCCATTGCCTTCAGAAGTTGGACACATCTCCCATCTGCGTGGTGAGATGTGCGCTGTCACACCCTGTTACCTCCGATGACTGGCGTAGGACTTCTATCTTTCACACCTACACCAAAATCAAAGATAAAAACTGCAAAGTCATCGTAGATAGTGGCAGTTGCATCAATGCCGTCTCCTCCAGCATGGTGTCCAAATTAGGCCTTTCTGCCGTTCCTCACCCCAATCCGTATAAGGTAGCTTGGGTCAACTCCACTGCCTTGGAGGTGAAAGAACGAAGTCTCGTACCTATCTCCTTTGCCACTTATAAGGAGAGCGTGTGGTGCGATGTTCTGATTATGGATGTTGGGCAAATTCTGTTAGGGCGACCTTGGATTTTTGATAATGATGTCCACATCTATGGGCGTTCAAACACCTGCGTGTTTGAACATGCGGGTAAGAAGATTAAGCTCTTACCATCGCAGCCCCGGGTCAAGGAAGAACCTAAACCCCACCCCCTTAAGTCTAAGAAAGGACTAAACTTGGTCACCGCCAAGGTTCTGGACTCTGAGGTCACTCGTGGTGCACCTCTATACGCTTTAGTGGGTCGTGAGATTCCCACCGGATCTGATGACCCCATTCCTCAGGAAGTCCAACCCATGTTAGGGCAATTTGCTGATGTCTTCCCGGATGACCTCCCTGATCAGTTACCCCCTCTCCGAGACATTCAGCATGCTATAGACTTAGTCCCTGGAGCCTCCCTTCCAAACCTGCCACACTATCGCATGAACCCCACGGAACATGCCGAACTTAAGAAGCAGGTAGACGAGTTACTGCAGCGAGGTTTCATTAAGGAAAGTCTTAGTCCCTGCGCGGTGCTCGCCCTTCTCACTCCTAAGAAGGACGGATCTTGGAGGATGTGTGTTGATAGCCGTGCTATCAACAAAATCACCGTCAAATATCAATTTCCTATTCCTAGATTAGACGATATGCTTGATATGATGACGGGTGCCACTCTCTTCTCCAAGATCGATCTTAAGAGTGGATACCACCAGATCCGGATCCGACCCGGTGATGAGTGGAAGACTGCTTTCAAGACCAAGGACTGTCTTTATGAGTGGATGGTCATGCCTTTCGGGTTGAGTAACGCCCCGAGTACCTTCATGAGAATTATGACCCAAGTGTTGCGTCCTTTTATGGGTAAGTTTGTCGTTGTTTACTTTGACGACATCCTTATTTATAGTCATTCTGTTGAGCAACATCTTGACCACCTTAAGCAAGTCTGTTCTATTTTAAGGAAAGAACGGTTATACGCTAATCCCAAGAAGTGTACTTTTCTCGTAGATCGAGTCATCTTTCTAGGGTTTATCGTATCGGCTCGCGGGGTTTCTGCTGACCCTGAGAAGGTAAAAGCCATAGTTGAGTGGCCCCTTCCTCAAAACATCCGGGAAGTCCGCAGCTTCCACGGATTGGCCACCTTCTATAGGAGATTCATACGAAACTTCAGTACAATCGTATCTCCTATCACTGATTGTCTTAAAAAGGGTGATTTCCACTGGACCCCGGCCGCCACCAGAGCTTTCGAGGATATTAAGAAAAGAATGGTGGAGGCCCCAGTGATGAGACTTCCTGACTTCTCCAAAGTCTTCGAAGTGACTTGTGACGCTTCGGGGGTCGGAATTGGAGTCCTCTCCCAGGAAGGTCATCCTGTAGAGTATTTCAGTAAGAAACTGAATGATATTTGGCAGCGATATTCCACTTATGATAAGGAATTCTATGCCGTAATCCAATCTCTCCGTTATTAGCGACACTACTTGCTCCCGCAAGAGTTCGTCATCTTCTCGGATCACGAAGCTTTACGTTATATCAACTCCCAGAAGAAGTTGAATGCACGCCACGGTCGTTGGGTAGAATTCCTTCAAGAGTACACTTATACCCTTAAGCATAAGGCGGGAGTTGAGAATAAAGCTGCCGATGCCCTCAATCGTCGCATGATGACTACCACTGAGTTGAGGGCCGAAGTCGTGGGTTTTGACCAAATAAAGAAGGACTATTTGGATTGCCCCGACTTCAAAGAAACATACTCTCTCTTGTCCACAGGCAGCACGCGCCTTGTGGACGATTTTCTTCTGGAGGATGGTTATCTTTTTAAAGCTCAAAAGCTTTGCGTCCCGAGCACCTCCTTAAGGGATTTTCTGGTCTGGGAACTCCACGCCGAAGGCCTCGCCGGGCACTTCGGCCGAGATAAAACTATAGAATCCGTGGAGTATCGCTTCTTTTGGCCCAGCCTGAAGAGAGATGTTGGTAGATTGGTTAGCCGGTGTCACACGTGTCAGCTAGCCAAACAGCGGAAGCAGAACATTGGCCTGTACACTCCGTTGCCTGTCCCTAGTTGTCCTTGGCAGGACGTTAGCATGGATTTCATTTTAGGCCTGCCTAAGACTCTTCGCAAAAATGATGCCATCTGTGTCGTAGTTGATAGGTTTTCCAAGATGGCTCATTTTATACCCTGCTCCAAAACTTCTGACGCCTCCCATATTGCCAAACTTTACTTCAATGAAGTTGTCCGTCTGCACGGCCTACCTAAAACCATTGTGTCTGATAGGGACGTTAAGTTCACTAGCTACTTTTGGAAAACCCTTTGGATGAAATTAGGTACGAAGTTACAATTCTCTACTGCCTTTCATCCACAAACCGATGGTCAGACCGAGGTAGTTAATAGGAGCGTAGGTAATCTGTTAAGGTCTCTGGTTGGTGAGCACGTTAAGGATTGGGATTCTATCTTACCCACTGCTGAGTTTGCTTATAACAATTCTATTAACCGAACCACTGGCCTAAGTCCTTCTGAGATTGTGTACGGGTACAAACCTAGGCAACCTTTAGATCTCATTCCTACGTGTTCTAGGTATAGGATTTCTGAGTCTGCATCATCATTTGCATCACATTTGCATGAACTTCATAAGGAAATTGCACGACAAATTGAAAAGAGCAATACTGATTATAAATTACGTGCTGATTTGAAACGAAAATTTAAAACTTTTGAGGTTGGTGATTCCGCGATGGTGCGGATTCGTCCGGAACGGTTCCCACAAGGAACGGTTAAGAAACTGCATGCCAAAAGTGCTGGTCCATTCAAAATACTTAAGAAAATCAATGATAATGCTTATGTAGTAGATCTCCCTGCGGAGTTCAACATCAATCCCTCTTTTAACATAGAAGATCTAGTGGCATATGAAGGTGCGGATTTTAATCCGCCAAACCCACTTACACAACAGCCTTGTGTGACCCCACCTTGTGAGATCCCTAACCTACCCCCACGCTCAGATATTCCTAAATCACCCATAGCAGATAAAGTGGACACGATCTTGAGCGATGAAATCATCTCTACAAAGGAAGGGGGACGACGAAGATATTTGATCAGGTGGAAAGGTAAACCCGAGTCGGAGGATACTTGGTTGGATCGTGATGAGTTATAGCAGCTGGATCCGGATGCATTAGAGTTCTACGACAGCACCAGAGATACTTACTCGACGGAGTCGAGCTTTCTTCCACCCCGGGAGAATGATGAGGGCATCCACACTTGGAAAGTCTACCGGAGACGTGGTCGTCGATCTACGGCCACGATTGAGTCTTTATATTTTTGAGTTTAATTATGTTATTGTTTTCTTTTATTTCGTTACCGTTGTACCCTTACTTGAGGGTGGTTTGCTTGTAAGCCCAAGAGGGCATGTTTGTCTTTTCGTTGGTCTTTTGTTTGAGGCTATTTAAAAGCCTCCATGGTATTGTTTTGGGTAATGAATGTTTAATCAAAAAATTACTTCAGATTTCTTTGATTTCATGGTTTGTGAGCTTGAGAGGAAGAAGGAGGCCTAGGAGAGGCTCCATTGGAGTACCCAACAGCCACCTTGGTGAGCTCTTAGTCTTTACCCTTATTTCCCTTCATTTTCTCCTTCCCCACCTCCTCACCACCACCCTTACGGCAGCCCCCACCACCCACGGCCTAGCCCCTCCTCCCCACCCTCACGGCCAAGCCCCTCCTCCTCACCACCGCCGGCCACCCAAGCCCCCACCCTACCCCCAAGCCGCCGGCCCCTCACCCCTCCCTCTCTATTTGGGTTTCCTAATTTACCTTGTCGTATTTTTGGAAAGTCAAATAAATTTGAAATCAATTTGAATTCAAATTGGATACTTTCCAAAATTACTAATTCTATTTTTGGAAACTTGCCTAATGTAATTCTAATTGAATTTAAAATCAAATTGGATTAATTAGAGCCTTCCTAATTTATTTATTCTAAATTAGGCAACCTCTAATTAAATCCCAAACCCCTCTCTCCCCCTTCTAAAGCCGCCGGCCCCTACCCATAGCCCGCCTCTCTCTCTCTCTCTCTCTCTCTCTCTCTCTCTCTCTCTCTCTCTCTCTCTCTCTCTCTCTCTCCAATCTTCCCCCTCCCATTAATTTTAATTTCCTATCCTAGTTCCCTCCCAATTTCAAAATCTGAAAATAATTTCAGATTTTGGAAACTTGAACCCTCTCCTAAACCCTAACCCTAATTCCCCAACCCACCCTCTCTTGGCCGGCCACCCTCTCCTCCCACTTTTCCTTGGATTTCTAGGGAAAGCTCTTCCTCCCTCGCAACGATACTTCAAGGACAGCAAGGGCCAGTCGTCTTCAACAATCCTCCGGCCCAATCGCTATGAATGGAAGCCCGCCCTTGGGATTCGGGCTTGGTGCTTGATGATCAAGACAACATTGACATACTCCGCTCCCCCTTCTTCGACGTAGGATTTGACTACGAAACCACCGTCGAAGAATACTTCGGGCGGATCCACATCCCCTTGGTTAATACAATCGACGACCAAAGATTCAAAGAAAGGTGGACTATCGTCGGTCGCTTCACACCCGCCATCTTTCCGACTATTTCACCGTCTCCCTTCAAAGACTGCATCCATCGTCTTCTACAAATTATCACCGGCACCATTAGCAAACCAAAGGACTTCCTCCGGCGACGATTCCCCACCACATAAGGGTTGACTTTTCTTCCTTTTTTTCAATTACTTCGTTGTTCTCTAACCTTGTCGGTGGTGACAGAAACGCAAGGGATCGCTCCGCTTAATCTTGCTAAAGCTTAGTAAACGTAGGGTTTTATTGAGTGCACTTTCTTTGCTATTAATCTCGTTGTTAATTAAGGGATTATGAATGAACGTTTATCATGTTAGCTTTAATTTGATTTTCCAAGCTATTTGTTTGATTCAAGCTCTTTTAATGTGGTTTGGCCTAAACGCAAGCACCCCTCATTTGTTTTGTTTATCGTTCTAGTTTGCTAGTAATATAATCAAGTAATTGCTCCTAAAATAATTCGTGCAACTCCTAACTTTTGTTCAAAACATGTTAGTCCTGCATCATCATGTTTTTGAAAATATATTTTTGAAGAGAAATCAGAGATAACGGTGTACATTATGCGATGTTAATAAATAGAAGTTTACTATTTAGTTAGCTCTTTTGAATTCGGAAGATTTTATAAGAAATATGAAATAAAAGTAATTAAAATTTCATCCCAACCGTCTGTTTCAACCTTGCTATTCCAAGCTTCCCGGACAAGACGGGACATGACATTACATCATATGATCATGACCAATAGCACATGTCACAAAGTGTACTACATCACTGTTCTAATTGAAAAGTCACATGCTTAGAGCATGCTTAATATTCCAAAAGAATTCCATTACTCCTAAGTATCTTGAAAACATGAAACACGTAAGTAGAAAGATATCATCTTAGGTGCTTCATCCAACGAAGACAACAAGATCATCTTAAGGAATTTAAAGGACCATCAGGAGAGCCCCAAACAAAAAAGAAAAAGAATCGATGTCAATAAATTTTCATTGCACAATTAATGATGCATTTCATAATATAGAAAACTAATATCAAATAGGAGTGCCATTACACTTAAAAATATTACAAACTGCTAACATATAGGGAGGGCATCATTGCCCGCAAAAACACATGAAAAATGGCACCATCATTAATCAAATGAACTCACTACACATACTCTGAATAATTTGCATAATTACTATTAAGCGTAGCTACTCTCAAAAGAAGTACAACCCTCAAACTTAAATAAACAAACTTGCACGACAGAAGAAACAAAGCATTTTAAATTTCTGATCAAAGGCCTTAGCATCAGCTGAAGATAATTTTATGAAAGGTTCATTTCAGTAAGTCCATAAAAAGTAAGAAAGTCTAACAAACTGGAGTGATATGGGCTCTTCAACATCCTAGGCATATTAGGATGAACAGTCTCATCTAATTGGACAAGCACGGACCATTGAGGAGTCTGACAATTTAGGCCCGATTTGGCTATTTTTGGACTAGTTTTGAGTAGATCATAGTTGGGCTTGCACATTAAGCATGGCAGGCCACATGTGAGCCTTGGATAAGACAAGACTATGATAAAGGATCAACTGAATCATCTGTTGACATGTATTTTTGCATCGAGATGATTTCAGCCCGGATCAAGTCAATTCAAGCTCGACTGGACTCGATCGTGCTCGATCCAGTCAATTGAACATCGTCGAAGCAAAATTAACTCACATTGGACCCCAATTTAATCTAATTAAATTTAATTCAATTAAATTAAAATAAATTTGATCAAGATCGATCAAAATTGATCCAAATTGAATCCGATCGACCCACTCGAACCTTGTCGAGCCTCGTCGAACCAAATTCGACATAATTCGACGCCGATTCAAGTTTAATTTCGCAAATTAACTTTATCAGACCCGAATCGACTCAAATCGGTTCGGGTCGAGTCCGATTCGGACTCAATTTCAGCCCTAATTGATCAATTGGGGCTAAATTAATTTTCCAAATCAAAATTTCCAATTAAGGGCTGAGATTTCACTTGAAATCCCATTCAATTTCTACCAAATCCCTCGTTTCACGCATAGAGATGCCTGATTGGGCATTGTGGGCGGCTGCCCTGCTGTGTGTGCCCCTCTAAGAGCACGAAAGGAGAAAGGGGGGAGCCATTCGGCTCCCCTGTTTTTTTTGTTTTGTCCGTCCGAACCCGAGCGCAAGCAAGAGCGGGAGAAGGAGAGGCGGAACCATCTGCCTTGCGTCGCCAACCTCCCAGGCGGAACCACCACCCCCCCCCCCCCCCGTTCGCGCCCCCTCGCGTGTGGAACCCCCGCCCGACTCCTCCAGGAGGTTTGGTTCCCTCAATCGCCAGACCTATCCGAAGCCACTAACCCCTTTCACAACCACCGTAGCTCTTTTCGCTGCGATCTTTGAAGGCGAAAGGTTTCTTCTCCTTCCTCCCTCAATTCAAGGCGATCTCGAAGCACTCGTAGGCTTTTGGAAGCTTCCAAACAGCAAGGGGAGGCTTCGAAACTTTCCAAACAACGGTTTGGAGCCTTCAAGACGTCTTGGACAGCAGTTTGGAGTCTTCAAAGGAGCTCGGACAGCGATCCGGAGCTTGGATTGGAGCGCTAGGACAACCCGAGTGAGGTAAATTTCTTGGCCACTCAAAGCCTTTGGATGTGGTTGACGCTTCCCAAGCCCTAGGTCCTTAGAAACTTCATTTTCTTGCTTCCCCAAAACCCATGTTTGCTGACACCTTTGTAAAGTTGGGAAAATCCAGTGATTTTTGCCAAGTTTCTCTCATGTGAGAGTCAAAAGGGAATGACAATATGCGTAGGGTTGTTGGGTTGGTATCCAACACCTCTCAAATGTATGGTTTCGCATTCATATCGCATCTCTTCCACCGCCTACAACTAAATCATAGGATAGGTGATTACATTTGATCCAAAATCAAATGTCAAGGTGTAGATCTTTCCAAACATTGCAAGTTGTGCTCTCTTTCTTCTTCTCACAAGTTATGCCAAAACTAACTTAAAGATATATGAGGTTTGCATTGCTACGACATTTGTCATTTTCTCCAAATTTGTTGAATGTCTAAGTAAGTGCTTCAATTAATTTATAAAGCTTACAAGTGGTGGGGTCTTTCATGAACATTTATATTCGTGTTTCAAATCCCACGATGAGTAGATTGATTGAGCATCCTTGACATCTCTCCAAATTTAGAGAATCTAGCAATTCGCAAAAGCACCCAACCTAAACGTTTGCATGCTTAGTCAAATTAGTTTGCATGAATAGAATTGCATCATTCATATCCCAAACGAATGCATATTGTGGGTCTTTTGCTAGCTCATTGTTACTTAAGTTTGCAAACCCATAAGCATGCTCATTTAATTTTCAAACGCTTGTGGAGCAAAGGGTGGTGTATTCCATGACATTCAAAGGTCTACGGATCATACTCCACCATACATTGAAATTATCTAAGCATGATTAGTATGATTCGCAAATTGAAAGGTTAAAGCAAAATGACAAATGATATAGACATTCAGCTTTATCCCAAATGACAAACCTACATGTGCATGCTCTTAGGTTCTTTTTAGATCATACTCAATTTGATCTTAAAAGCTTCATAGAAGTCATAGGAATCAAATTTTCCCCTCCAATTGAGTCCAAAACACTCTAAAAGTCATAGGAAAATTCCTTCCAAGTGCGCATCTCCTTCATGCGTGGTATTTTGGAGCCTCCACGATGCTTCAAATATTCCTTTACATGAATAATTGAGACTTTAGGAACAAATCCTAAGTCTCTCTTTCATTTGCTAATAACACAAAATTAGTGGATGAACCTTCCTCCCCATCATGAGTCTAAAACACTCAAATCAATCTAAGAGGCTCTTTTCAAAATGTGTCTCCCTCCCATGTATGATGCTTGGAGCCTCACTAAGGATCTAAATGTTATATACATGAATCGTGGATCTTAGAACCAAACTCTAAGTTACCCATCCCTTTTGTTGAAACCCAAAATCAACGACCAAGCATCTTCCCTCCTTGTGTATGTTATCTTGGATTTCCCTAAAAATCCTAGATACATGCTATGAGATCTTGTGAGCTTGGGACAAATTTCAAGTTCTTCCATCCCTTGTTTGTTGGAAACATAAAATCAACAAACAACCATCATTTCCCCTTTCATGCATGGTGGTCCGAAGTCTCCTAAAGCCTCAAGAATACCATTGCATGGAGATTTTGGAGCTTAGAGTTAAATTCTAAGCTTCCTCCTTCATTTGTTGAGACACAAAGTCAACAAATGGATATCCCTCCTCTTTTCATGATAGCTTGAAGTCCTCCAAGACTCCAAGCATATCACTGCATGAATCTTGTGAGCTTGGAGTCAAATTTCAAGCTCCCCTACTTTGTTTGTTGATGCACAAAATCAACAAACATACATCCGTCACCTTTCCCTTCATGTATAGTAACTTGAAGTTTCTCCAAAACTTCTACTTATTATTACATGAGGTTATTGAACTTAGAACCAAACTCTAAGTTCTTTCTTTCAATTTGTTTGAACTTAAGGTTAACAATTGAACATCCTGCTTAGACTTAGGACCTAAATCCTAGTCTTCCTTCTCCATTTTACTTAACCTAGATTAGGTGAATGATCCTCTCTCTTTGAATACCAAATATTCAAAGAACATTCATGAAATTTTGTAGCTCTTAAGTCACATCTCCTTCCTTCAACCCCAAAGTTGTAGGGAGTTTACCAAATCATTTATTCGTTGGAACACAAAATCAATAAATAATCTTCTGGACTTAGGATCCAAATCCTAGTCCTCCCTCTCCATTCACTCAACCCCAACTAAGTGAATGATATCTTCTCCTTGAACACCAAATGCTCAAGGGATTTCCCTCAACATGCAACCCATAAGTTGCTTGTTATTTCTCCCTTCCATAACTCAAAAGTTGTAGGAAACCATCTCATCCTCCTAAGACTCAAAATTAAGAGAATGTACACCCCTCTTTGAACACCAAATGCTCAAAGAGTGTTTATGAGCTTGCGACTTCTAAGTTGCACATCTCTTCTCTCCATTTACCTAGCATAAATTTTGGTAAATGATCATGTATTATTGAACACATGGTTCAATGACTTATCCTCTCATATGTAATCCATAAGTTGTATATTTCCTTATCTTTTTCCACAACTTAAAGGTTGTAGGAATCATCTAATCCTCCTAAGCCAAAGTTAGGAGAATGTATGTCTACCTTTGAACAACAAATGTTCAAAAGATATTCATGAATTTGCAATCCAAGTTGCATTTTCCCTTCCCTTTTCCAACAAGCCAAGACTATGGGAAATCTCCAAATTCTTCCCTCATTCTCCTAACTCAAATTAGGATCGGAAGGTGCTAAGGTATCCAAGTTTAAAGATTCCAAATTTCCTAAATCAGGTTTTAAGTCATATAGGAAGTCTAATTGAATTACTTCAGTTTCATCCTCAAAGAAGTCCTCGTTATCAGTAAGATCATTAGTATCCACAAAATGGATGCACTCTGTCTTAGGTTCAGATGACTTTTTCTTTTTAATGCAATTCTTTACTACAATTATAATTGCAGGGTCAAGAACAGGTGAGGCTACAGGTATACTAGGATGGCTAGGAGTCGGTCCAAGTGGGAAGTCATGTGGGACCGAACCAGCAGAAGACCCAATAGAGGGTCGGCCATCAAGGCTAGGTGAAGACCTACAGGGTGGGGCAGCAACCCTGATGTCACTAAGGGATGGGTGGTCTCGACCATAGTAATGTCCACGGTTTGTCCCAACAAAAGAGATAGGGTGGTGCTCTAGATGATGGTCACTAGGTGTAGGGGTCACTCTCTGATTAGTTATGTGGGTGGGAGTGGTGTGTTGGACAGGTTCAGGGGTAACCACAGTTGTAGGGAAATGGGTAACTGAAGAGTGGTGAGGACTAGGAGTCATGAGATCAGAAGGGGGTGTAACAGGTGGGTAGGACTGAGTTTCATGTGTAGGGCTTTTGAAAGTGCAACACCCAAAGGTTTGATGAACAGGGGGTGACCTAAACTTAAAACCAGATGGTTGGTCACTGGTAGAGGGCCGATATTTTAAATTAAGTTCTCGCCTCATGTCTTTCCAATTAGGGTACTCACCGCGAGACTCTTTATGATCTTCCAATCTCATCCAAAATTGAAGAGCCCGAACTTTAAGGTGAGACCTAGCGATGCTAACTCGGTGGGACTCCGGGATATCACGCGATTCAAAATAGTCCTCTAATTGTCTAACCCATTCCCTAAAGTAGTAAGGGTCTGAGGAACCATCAAAGGTGGGTAGGCGGTAAGGTGGCTCTTGTTGTTGCAGCTTAGACTCAGGTTTAGGTTGGTAAATGGAGTGGGGTATCTTCCGACTAACATGATTGACCAAATGGGGTACATTCCTAGAGTGGGGAGAGTCAACATGCTTCTCCTTCATGGTTTGAATTATAGAACCGGCTAGACTAACTAGGTCATCTAACTTCTTTTGAAGTCCTATCGAGTCCATGGGAAGCTCTAAGGGATACCTAAGGATGATAGGATGTAAAGGACAGCCCTTAAACACTTAAGAAACTAGCCTACAGTTCACTAGATGTGTGCAGGAATGATGTGGACAGCAAACTACAGAAGGGCATAAAGTTGTCTAAGTGTTTAGGAAGGTCTCTAGAGTGTGGACAACACTTAAACACTAAGTTAGACTCTCCAAATTGTCACTAGCTAGTGCAGAAAACAGTGGACAGCAAAATAAAACAGTGATATATAATGATAATGCGATGGTATGCATGTAAACAAGATAAGGGATAGTTAAGTAGACTCCTAGGATGCATCTAGCATATGTAATGCATGCTAGCCATGCTCTGATACCAAGATGATGTAGAACAAAACATGCGTGGATGAAATACTTAATGATTTTGCACGCTTAGTATTTAGAGAACAAAATAATTATTGAATTCAAGTGAGTTTGAACAACGAAATAAAACACAATGAGCGGTAAAATAAGTTTAGGCTAAATTACATTTATAGAAATTAAGATCGCAATAGTCAATTTAATCTAACGTCGCATACATGAATACTTTCAACAATAAATCCTTAAACTAACAATAAGATTAGTCCCTAAGCAATGATCCCTCACCAAACTCTAACTTACTAAGCTTTAGCGGAGCGATTAGCACAAGTCTTTATGATTTAATTATATCCACGATTGAAAGCGACTAGGAGGACAAAAGAATCAGAGGATGAGTTTACCCATAGAAGAAGAGGATGCGAAGCTCGGGTGTAGTAGTTTAGGGCCTTGAGAAGAGGGGGACAGCAACACACAACTTTTGTCAGCATTGGGACAACAATCATGAGGAGCTCTGGAGGGTAGAAAACGAACTCCCCTTGGGCAGGATTCTTCGGACAGCTGGTTGCTGTTTCCGGACAGCAATTTCAATAGTAGGGACAGCAGTTTGGCAGCTTCCGGGTGGTGGACAGCATGTGGATCTGATCTTGGGATCCTGGAGCAGCAACCTGGAGGTTCTGGACAGCACAACAAGAAATTCTGGGTTGTATTTCAGCAAGGAAATCTGCTGTAGTTTCTTGGACAGCAACCTTGATACATTAGAAGATCTGGACAGCAGCCATAGGAAGGCTTCTAGGACAGTTCCTTGCTGATTTGGGCACTCCTGGACAGAGGACAGCAACCTCCAGAATTCTGGACAGCAAAGTTCTTACCTTCAGAATTCTGGGCAGCACTCGTTCAGGGAAAATTCAGGTTTTCTTTGATCGGTTGGATGGAAGAGGCTGGTGTATGGGATTAAGAGCTCCCTTTTGGTCTTGTCCTCCGTGGGATTAATTCTGGGAGCTAGGGGGTAGGGCCGGCTGCATTGGGAGGGGATGGGGTTAGGGAGGATTCAATTAATTTCCTAATTGAGGCCAATTAAATCAGGAGGAATTGATTGGGGGGATTTAAAACTCTTTCCAAACATAGGGTGTAATTAAGGAAGGGTAATTAAGGAAGGAGTTAATGTGGATCTAGGGGAGTTAATTGGAAAGAGAGAGGGGAGAGAGGGAGGGCCGGCCAAGAGGAGGTAATGGGGAGATTTAATTGAAGATTTGTGGGCCCCAAGGATTGGGATAATGGATTTAAACCAAATCTGAATTTAAGTTCAGATTTAATTAAATTGGGAAGTTTCCTAACTTAGGTTTAGACAATAGGAAACTATTTGAATTCAAAATTAATTGAATCCGGAAACTATTTGAATTCAAAATTAATTGAATCCTCAATAGGCAACTTTCCTAAATGACTAGGGTTTAAATTAGGAAAGTGAATAATGGCAAATAAAATTTGAAATTCAAATTTGGGAAGCCATGGGAGGGCCGGCGGTGGGGACTTGTGGTGTAGGGCGGGTGGGGTTCTGGAGGCCGGCGGCTGGAGGGGTGGTGGCCGGCGGGTGGGGCGGCCAAGCTAGGGGGAGGTGGAGGTTACGGCTAGGGTGGTTTGGGGTCTGTGGGATGGGGAAGGCGGCGGCTGTGGGGATTTGTGGATGGTGGGTTCTAGGCCGGCGGCAAGGAGGGGGAAGAGGGAGGGGAAGAAGAGATAAGGGAAGAGTGAACCACGAACCGGGGACGCTTCCACCGATTGATGGGTATTGCGTTAGGCCTCTCCTAGGCTCTCTCCTCTCATGAACTCACAAAGAGATCAAAGCACAACTAGAACTCACAAAGAGAACACTATGCAGGAATTTCTTTTCATTATCATCATCCCCTCACAAAGAAGGAGGGGAGGGCTTTAAATAGCCCAAAACAAAGAGACAAATAAAAGTACTAAAATGCCCCTTGGGCTTACATATGTTTAAACCCTTAAGTAAGGGTAAAATTGGAAAAGACAATAAACATTAAAATAAATCTAATACATCAAATAAAAAATATAAAAATAAAACTAGAGTGGATGTCCTCATCATGTATACTTTCTCTTTGAACATCAAACGTTCAAAGAGCATTTAGAAGCTTGCAACTCAAAGTTGTATCTTTTTTTCTATTTCTACAACTCAAAAATTGTAGAAATTTCTCTCATCCCACTAACCCAAGTTAGATGGATGAATATCCCCCTCTTTGAACACCAACATGTTCAAAGAAATCTTTCCACTTTGCAACTTCCAAGTTGCATTTCCTCATTTCCTCTCTATGAACCAAAATTGTAGAGAAATTTCCCCCTTTCTACAACTCAAAAGTTGTATGAGACTCTCATTCACTCAACCTATGTTGAGTGATTCAATCCTGTTCCAAATCAACCTATTTGTTGAACCAAAAGCAACAAGTAGTTTCATCCCAAGCATAGGATTCAAAAGTCCTATCTCCACTCATCCTTCCAATCCAAGTTAGAAGGGTGCAGCCCTCTCTTTGAACATCAAAATATTCAAAGACATTCATGAATTTGCAACCCGTAAGTTACATATTCCCCCAACTCTTCTCCAACTTCCAAACCATAGGAGATTTTCCCTCTCTTTAGCTCCAAAAGCTAAAATGAGTTCTCCTTGGATCCCTACATTCTCTTCTTAGCTCCAAAAGCTAAGGAGGATCTTCCAAGTTCCAACACTTAGCTCAAAAGCTAGGTGTTGGACACCTTCTCCTCCTCCTCTTTAGCCCCAGAGCTAAAAGAAACATCAATCTCTTCTCCCTAGTTTCAAAAGCTAAGGAGAATTCTTCCAACATTAGTCCAAAATTAGTATTAGATATCCTTCCCTTAGATCCAAACTCTAGGTGGAATACCCTTAGTGTGACATACCACACAAGTCTCACACACTTAGGTGCACAGCCTCTTAAGCATGCTAGGACTAGGATTTTTTTTTTGCGCATGTGGTTGATGATTTGGTGTGAATGCCCTTTTGAATTGTCTGCGTTGTGTGCATTTGCCTTAAGTGGTTAGTATAGAAATATATACATGCTCTTTTGTGCAGGTGGCCGTGTCCAGGAGGGGGTAAAATAAATCATGATTATTATAATATTGTTTGCTTGCAGGCGCTACTTAAAACCCCCCAAGAGGCATGGCCAATAGGGTAGAAGCAGGTGCTTGGCACTCTAAGTGCCAGGCAAATTTTGGATGTGATGTCATTATTACATAAGCTGCTTGTTAACTCTATTTTACAGACTTGAGTCTTTTACATTTTCTATCATGTATTTGATTAGATTAGGATGTAAACTTGTGGGGGTTTGGAGCAAAAGAAGGAAGTGGACTAGAAGGATGTACCCGCCAAAGGTGAAGCCCTATGTCCATTCAGAAGTCAAAAGCTTGAAGACCCCCCCCCCCCCAACAAGTAGAATCTGTAATATATTAACTGGGCTGTATAATAGCCGGCAACTCAGCTGCCAAAACTGTTTGTAATAACTTGGACTCTATTTATATTTCCTGCATTTGATTTATATATATATGCATGTGTTATTTGTTTACTGTGTGTGCACTAAAATAGCATGCTTTTCTTAGGTTTCTTCTATTGTTTGTTTGGGAGTAGCCTGGACATGTGAATGCGATAGGCTCTTAGGAAAAATTTAATATTTCTACCCTTTAAAATATAAACAACTTAAAAATCAAATCTAGGATCCACAATTTTCTAATAAAAGAAACTTGCATGGCTCTATTTCAAAGAGTCAAGTTTTTAAAAACTTAAATTGATCATGCATGACCAAAAATGAGTCTCATGTAGAAAGCCATCACTTAAGGATTAGATAACAAAAATATTTTTTTTTATGAGTCAGCATTCTGCATATCCTACATAACTAAGCATTTTGGCCTCAAAACCAAGTTATAAGTCCAACTTCTTAAACAAAAATAACCCTCCACTCTTCATATGCATTGAGACCGAAAAATATTATTTTAAAAACGCTTAGGTGGGTTTAGATGGTAGTCTTTTCCAGGCAGGACAATAAATCCAAGGGTCGGGTGGGCTATGCCTCATGTGAGGTATAGTTTGTAAGTCCTTTTGCATTCGTTAGACTTAAGTTTGAGGTACTACCTCTCGGTAGTCCTCACCTTAGTTTTAGGATTTGAGACGGTGGTTAATTTCAATCACTACACAAGTCCTCACCTCCCGGACAGTTCCTCCAATATGTTTTGTTGGAACATAAGCCTCAACATTCTAATAAAAATGATTAACTCAAACAAAATTAGATTTCTAAAACATAAAGCCCAACATAGGATAGTTTGAGCATCTTTGAGTTTCCCTCAGAATCAAGTGCTCCTACTTCATTCCCTTTGGCTCTCATTCTAAAAATCTGATTTCAAACTGATCACTTCCTCCTTGAAATTCGATCAAAATCCTTTAAATAAAACTTTCATAGATTTTCAAAAATCAAACTTTAACCAATATCTAAATGACTTTCAAAAAAAATAAACCACTAGTTTAATCAAAAGTTTTCTCAAGCACCAAAGCTTGAAATGTAATTAACCATAGGGGCTTGCCGCTATGGGGCATCTGTACCCCAGAATAAAATAAACCCCATTCAACCAAATATTGAATGGGGGAATCTCTGTTGAACTACAAGTTTTATCATTGAGTCCATAAGGAAACGATATTTTTTACCCTTCGGAGTAATATATTGTCTTTCTTATGCCGTACTCAATTATAAAAATACAATCCGTTTGAGAATAATAAAATTCTTCAACATCATCTCATTCAATCGCTCAAAGAAAAAGGAGTATGGTCCATACAACAGCATTTTCAAAATTTCACATCCATGGGTGTACATAAAAGAAGAGAGTTACTGGAATTTTATCTACATCCTAAAGGCATTCCAGCGAAATAATTTTATCATACAAATTCAAGGTTTTTTGGATCATTTGCAGTTGGTTAAGCTATTTCAAGTAATTAGAATTCTTGAATTCTAGAATCTCTAGTAATTCTCTATTTGCCCAATTTATTGCTATATATTTTTAGCATACTCTTGTGGTTATTCGATGCACATACAATTGATATTCCATATGCTTCTATCTATAATAGAGGACTACTGCAACTTTTTAAATTCATGTATGATCAATAAGACTAATTAATTCAAATACCACTCATCATTTCTCTTTCTCTAAGGCTGGCTACTTAGCTAGCAGCCATGAATGGACAAATTATTCAGGCCTTAAGCAAAAAAGGAAGCCTTCTCTAAATCCTAAATTATGTTCAAACTCTAAACCAATGCTCTTCAATTTATTATCTCTCTATATGGCTGAATAATTAACAAAAACTCTGACTTTACTCCATCATGGAAAACATAAATCTTATAAACCCCTACCATCGTGCCTAGCCTTTTTACACCCTCAATTTGTAGCCCACGACTACCGCACTAGATCATCACTCCACTTTGTGGTTCCCAAAGACTCTCCCCACCCCCACTAATTTTCCTCAGCAACCATGCTTCACACAAGTCATACATGTTGGTCCTCTCGTTATCCCTTATTCTTGCTCATTTGACATTGATGACTTTGATGTTGCTCAGTCTCCATCTCCCATTGTGGAGCCCATCTTCTGCCTAGCTTCCTGATGTTTCCTGATCTCCTTTGCTAATGCTTCATTGCACCTACATCTAGGTTCCACCTCAAGCTTTAACTTTACCCAATCCCATCCTGCAGTCATCTTTGATGATCTTGATGGTTTTCATGCTCCATGTCAATTCCCTCCTAATACCGGTGCTCCACCTCCTAGGTTTTCTAACCCCCTCTATTTTCTTTAGTGACACTGGTAGGTGCAAGGGCTCCTTCTAACCGAATCCGCCTATCAGTTTCTCTTTAATCTGTCCACATTGCACAAATTATATTAGATACAAGCTACCCACTAGCTTTCATTGTAAACCCGTTTTCATTTTTTTCTAAGGATGAGATTCATGATCTAGCAATTCCATTTTCCTACACTTTGGTTGGTAAATTTGTCTTAGTTGTCCAAGCTTTCACACATTCATGTCTGACCTTCATCTGCCATGTGACTTGTCTGTTCAACTTCTTGATTGGCATCACATGCTTATCAAAATATCTTTGAAAGAAGATTATTCAAACAATTTCTCTCAATGTTCATATTATGTGAACAACATACATATGCATATGCTGAAGTGGCCTCCATATTTTGATGCTTCTAAGGAGCCCCTTATTACTCCCATATGGGTTATTTTCCCTCATCTTTGTGTCCACTGCATAAATCAATCCACACACTGCCCTTTGGGTTCAATTTTTAACAAACCAATACAAGCAAATGTTGCAACTACCGGACTCTCTCAATTGTCAGCAACCCTAATGAAATAGACAATTTTGTCACTTTAGCTTAAGAGGTAACGAACTGGCACTTCTTCACTTAACCATTGGTAAAAAGTGAAATTTGAATGGATACCCTCATATTGCACGTCTTGCAAAGATTTTGGGCATGATTATACTGATTGCTTCAAGACCCAGTCGGTATTAAGTACAACTTCCTCCACAGATCTTACAATTGGAGTTTGTTTTATTGATCATGATATAGACATACAAAATTTTTACGTGGTCAAATGGAGCCAACTAGCTTGCTAAGAGATACTACCATCCCCTAGCCTTGGTCCTATAGAAGGTTCTAATGCTCTAAAAGCTTCTTTAGATCTATCCTTTGAGATACTTCATGGGTCATATCTAAGTTACAAATAATGTCAGCCTATTGGAGATCCCTCTGTTACTCATACACCATCTTCTCCATGTAATTACAATGATGTTCCTCAATATTGCATATGATTGATGTGATATGGAGATTATTGATGATTTAAGTTCAGTCCAGTCCCAAAATTTTATTAAAAGTTTCTATGATTGATATAGTCAAATAATTATGTATTCTTTTATTTTATGTATTTTGGTTGATTATGTATTGTAATTTTTATTTTGGTTACCCTATGATGGAAGGCAACTGATGAACATGCAAGGTTGGTGCTCTTAGGAGTGTCTCTCCCTATCCTTCACTTTGTCTCTTTGGGTTTTCCCTTGGTTGGCTGTTGGGTTGATTCCACGTAGGCTACTTTCCTCTGTTTTCTCTTAGGCTAGGCTGTACGTGGCTTGCTCCCCTCTTGGCTGGTTGGAATTCTTGTTGTTTTCCATACAGTTTTTGGTTTTTCCTCTGCTTGGAAAATCTATTTTTCTGGATCCCTGTGCTGGTCTTTCCCCTCCTGTATGATATTTCCTACGCCTCTTGAAAAATCTGCATTGGTTGTTGTGTTGTTGAGTTGTCGCCTAGGTTTCCCTATTCATTAAATGTTCTGTTGATGCTTCGGTTTTTCCCTTGGCAGCTGTCCCTTTGGTCTCTGTTTTGCTGCAGCTTTGAGGTGTTTCTAGTGGCTGGATGTGTAGTGCTTTAACTACCTACCTTAATTGCTCTTTTCTCTTATTCTTCCCTATAAATAGGGACTATGAATTCTATAATCTCTACAATGGGAATCAACTAATTATTCTCTGTTGGGGAATTTTGTGTTCCTCTAACGAATTGCATACTTTATGATTGAGTACGGCATAAGAATGACGATATATTATCCTGAAGGATAAAAATATCGTTTCCTTATGGACTCAATGACAAAATTTGCAATTTAACAGAGATTCCCCCGTTCAATGTTTGGTTGAACGGGGTTTATTTATTCTGGGGTACAGATGCCCCATAGGGGCAAGCCCCTATGGTTAATTACATCTCAAGTTTTGGTACTTGAGAAAACTTTTGATTAAATTAGTGATTTTCTCTTGTTTTTTTGAGTCATTTAAATTTTGATTAAAGTTTGATTTTGATTTTGAAAATCCATGAAAGTCTTGTTTAAAGGATTTTTTTGTCCTTTAGGAGTTTCAAGGAGGAAGTGATCAACTTGAGATTAAATTTCTTGGAATGAACGCCAAAGGGGAGGAATGTAGGAGTACTTGATTCTGAGGAAAACTCAGAGGTACTCAGACTATCCTATGTTGGGTTTACATTTTAGAAGTCTAATTTTTGTTCAAGTTGATATTTTTCATTAGAAATTTGGGGCTTACATTCCAACAACACTTGTTGGAGGAATTGCCCGAAAGTTGAGGGCTTATATAGTAATTGGGATCAACCTATTGCCTCAGACCCTAAAGCTAAGGTGAGGCCTACTGAGAGGTAGGGCCTCGAACCTAAATTTAACGGATGCAAGAGGACTTACAAATTGTACCTCACAGAAGGCACAACCAGCCCGACCCCTGGATTTCTTGTCCTGCCTGGAAAGAACTACCAGCTATACTCCCCCTAATCGCTTTTAAAACCATGCTTTCTGGTCTCAATGCATATGAAGAGTGGTGGGCAATTATTATTTAGGAGATAGGACTTACAACTTGGCTTTGAGGCCAAGATGCCTAGGTATACTAGGTATGCAGAATGCTGACTCACATATGCAAATTTTTGTTATCTAATCCTTAAGTGAGGGCTTCTACATGTGACTCTTTTTTGGGCTATGCATGATCATTTTAAGTTTTGAAAACTTGGCTCTTTGAAAGAGAGCCATGCAATTTTCTTTTTGTTAGAAAATCGTGGAGCCTAATTTCATTTTTAGATTGTTTATATTTTAATGGGTAGAAAACTTATTTTGTCCTAAGAGCCTACCGCATCATAGTCCAGGCCACACCCACACAAACAAGTGAATAAATCTAGGAAAAAGACATGCTTTTCTAGTGCGCACAGTAAACAAGCAAACATATGCATATATATAAACCAAGTACAGAAAAAGAAAATAATGTCCCAATTATTACAAATAGTTTTGGCAGCTGAGTTGCCTGCCATTATACAACCCAGTTAATTTTTTTTTTACAGACTCTACTTGTGGGGTCTTCAAGCTTCATCTTCTAGGTGGAGCTTTGGGCATCGCTTCCAAGAAGCACATCCTACTCAATCCACCTCTCCTTTTAATCCAAACCCCACAAGTTTTACATCATAATTCTATCAAATACATTTTGAAAAGAAAAAGACTCAAACCTGCAAAATAGAGTGAATAGGCAGTTTATATAATAATATCACACTCAAAATTTGCCTAGCACTTAGAGTGCCAAGCACCTACTTCTACCCTATTGGCCACATCTTTTGGGGGGGATTTTAAGCGGTACCTGTCATGCAAGCAATTTATTATTTATGATTTAAGCGCCCCCCCCCCCCCCCTTTAGACATGGTCACCTGCACACAAAAAAGCATATATATATGTATATTTCTATGCTAACCACTTAAGGGTAAATGCCCACACGCAGACAATCTAAAAAGCATTCACACCACAACATCAACCACATGCGCACACAAAGAAAAATCCTAGCCCTAGTATGCCTAAGGGGTTGTGCACCTAAGTGTGTGAGGGGCTCGCGTGGTATGTCACACTAGGGGTATTCCACTTAGAGTTTGGATCTAAGGGAAAGGTGTCCAACACTAATTTTGGGCTTAGTGTCAGAAGAATTTTCCTTAGCTTTTGGAGCTAGGGAGAATAGATTGATGTTTCCTTTAGCTTTGAGGCTAAAGAAGAGCTGAAGGTGTCCAACACATAGCTTTTGAGCTAAGTGTTGGGGGATCATCCTTAGCTTTTGGAGCTAAGAAAGGAAATTTAGGAACCCAACATGTAGCTTTTGAGCTAAATGTTAGAGAATTCTCCTTAGCTTTTGGAGTCAAAGAGAGAAGGTTATCTCCTACAACTTTGAGGTTGTAAGAGAAAGAAGAATATGCAACTTGTGATTGCAATTCATGAATGTCTTTGAACATTTTGATGTTCAAAGAGAGGGCTACACCCTTCCAACTTGGGTTGGAAAGATGAGTGGAGATAGGACTTTTGAATCCTATGCTTGGGATGAAACTACTTGTTGCCTTGGTTCAACAAATAGATTTGGAATAAAGTTGAATCACCCAACATGGGTTGAGTGAAGGGAGTTTCATACAACTTTTGAGTTGTTGAAAGGAGGGAACTTCTCTACAATTTTGTTTGAAGAGAGAAAATGAAGAAATGCAACTTGAAAGTTGCAAAGTGAAAATATTTCTTTGAACATGTTGATGTTCAAAGAGGGGATTGTTCACCCACCTAACTTGGGTTAGTGGGATGAGAGGAATTTCTACAATTTTTGAGTTGTAGAAAGAGGAAGGAAGATACAACTTTGGGTTGCAAACTTCTAAAACCTTTTTTAAACGTTTGGGGTTCAAAAAGGAGAATTCATTCTCCCAAATTGGGTTTGAGAGCATGAAAGTGGATTTGGATGCTCTCCTACAATCTTGGCTTGTAGGAAAGAGAGAGGGAAATACAACTTAGAGGTTGCAAATCATAGGAATCCTTTGAACATTTGGTTGTTCAAAGGAAGAATGTTCATTCCTCCAATCGGGTTGGAGGGATGAAAGAGGGGATGTGCAACCTAGGAGTTGCAAATCATGGATCTCCTTTGAATATCGGATGTTCAAAGGGAGGAGATCATCTACCCAACTTGTATTGGGTAAATGGGAGAAGGTGATATGCAGATTTGGACTACATGCCACCACGAATTCTCTTTGAACTTTTAGGTGTTCAAAGAGAGGAATTCATTCTTCCAAATTGGGTGGAAGGATGAAGTTCTCCACAATTTGGATTTGCGGAGAGGAAGAGAGAAAATGCAACATATGGATTGCAAGTTCATAGATTCTCCTTGAACATTTAATGTTCAAAGGGAGGTAACCACTCTCCTAAATTTGGGCTTAGGAGAATGAGGTGATTCCTACAACCTTTAGGTTGTGGAGAAAGATAAAGAGATACACAACTTACGGGTTGCATATGAGGGGATAAATCATTGAACCATGTGTTCAATGATACATGACCATTTACCAGATTTGTGTTAGGTAAATGGAGAGAAGAGGTGTGCAACTTGAAAGTTGCAAACTCATAAACATTCTTTGAGCATTTGGTGTTCAAAGAGGGGTGTACATTCTCTTAATTTTGAGTCTTAAGAGGATGAGATGATTTTCTACAACTTTTGAGTTGTGGGAGGGAGAAATAACAAGCAACTTATGGGTTACATGTTGAGGGAAATCCCTTGAGCATTTGGTGTTCAAGGAGAAGATATCATTCACTTAATTAGGGTTGAGTGAATGGAGATGTGACTTGAAAGTTACAGATTTCATGAGTGTTCTTTGAATGTTTGGTGTTCAAAGAGAGAGAATCATTCATCTAATTTAGGTTAGGTGAATGGAGAAGGAAGACTAAGATTTAGATCCTAAATCTAAGCGAGATGTTCAATTGTTAACCTTAGGTTCAAGCAAATTGAAAGAAAGAACTTAGAGTTTGGTTCTAAGTTCAATAACCTCATGTAATGATAACTAGAAGTTTTGGGAGAAACTTCAAGTTACCATGCAAAGAGGATGGATATCCACTTGTTGACTTTGTATCTCAACAAATGAAGGAGGAAGGAAAGTACAACTTGGAGGTTGTAGCTTTGGAGAAAATTCTTTAGATATTTGGTGTCCGAAGAGAGGCGTGCATTTGCCTAATTTGAGTCTAGGCAAATGAGGGGGAAAATCATAGGTTGGCTTCTTGCTCCAACGAATGAGACATGATAAACTTAGACTTTGCTTCTAAGTTCAAAGACTCACAACATGACGCATTTAGGACTTAGAGAAATCCATAATACAACACATGAAGATAGGTGATAGCTCCTAAGATAGGCCAGGAGTCATGCAATGATATGTTTGGAACCTTGAGGGGGTTCCAATCATTATGCATGAGAAGAATGATGATTGTTTGTTGACTTTGTCTCAACAAACAATGGATTAGTGACTTAGAATTTATTTCTAAGTTCAAAGACCCATGCAATACGACGTTCAGAACCTTGAGGAGGTTCCACATGCAATGCATGAGGAAGGAGAGAAATGATCGTTTGTTAATTTTGTCTCAACAAATGTGATAGAATGCACCTAGGATTTTGATCCTAAATTCATAAGATTTATGCAATCTAATATTTGGAGCTTTGAGAATGCTCCAAGTATCATGCATGAAGAAGACATAGAGATGAACGTTTATTGATTATTTTTGTCTCAACAAACAAGAGATGGATAGCTTAGAATTTGGTTCTAAGACCCAATGACTCATGTGATACAATATTTGGAGCTTTGGGGTGGCTCCAAAATATTACATGAAGGTATAAATGTTTTTTGATTTTATGCTTCAACAAACAAATGATGAAAGAACTTGAAATTTGGTTTCAAATTCAAGAGTCCACAACATGATATATTTAGGACCATTTTAGGAGAATCCATAATACAAATCATGAGGGTGATTACATGTTCTACTACAATTTCTTGAGTTGTAGGAGAAAGGAAAGAAAGAGCAACTTGGAGGTTGCAACTCAAGAAGTTCTTTTGAGCATTTGACATTCAAAAAAAGAGGTTAACTCTCCTAATTTAGGTAAGGAGAGTGAAAGGGAATTTGAATACTCTCCCACAACCTTGGGCTTGTGGGACAATAGAGGAAGAATATTTATCGGTTTAGCGTTCCAACAAATAAGATGGGAGAGCTTGGAGTTTGGCTCCAAGCTCACAAGATCTCATAGCATGTATCTAGGATTTTTTTAGAGAAATCCATGAGTACAAGGCATGATGAAGAAAAGGTAATTGTTTGTTGATTTCTTGTGTTTCAACAAACAAAATAGGGAGATGATTCGTTGGTTTTATGTTCCAACAAAAGGGTGGGAGAACTTGGAATTTGGCTCCAAGTTCAAATGATTCATGCATAGAACACTTAGAACTTTGAGAATGCTCAAAGTATTATGCATGAAGGAGGTATATATGTGAAAGATAGTTCCCTTACTCTTTTATGAATATTTTGGATTCATTTAGAGGAAGGAAAACTCACTCCTACGATTTCCAGGAGGTTTGAAAGACAACTTTTGGCGTTATCTAAAGAAACCTAGAGACATGTAAGTAAATCACCACTTGAATGCTAATAGGTCCTAGGGATCAATTTGCTATGATCTAAGGAAAACTTAAGAATGAGTGCATTCGATTTGAAAATTTATTTGTTTTGGCTCTCAAAATTTGGAGAAACTTCAAAGATGGTTTCAATTAATCAATTCGTTATGGGATTTAAAACATAAACCATGAATGTTCATGAAAGACCCCACTACTTCATAAAATAATTGAAGCGCACATTTGAATATCTAGTAAATTTGGAGAAGATCACAAGTACCATGGCAATGCAAACCTTCTACATGCATGTGTTGATTTTGTCATAACATATAAATATAGAGGTCAAGCAACTTATGCCATATTTAGAAAAGATTTCTACACCTCGACATTCAATTTTGAATCGAATGTAATCACCTATCCTATGGTTTAGTCATAGGTGAAGGCGTTGGAAAGCATCATGATGCTATTTCATGCATTTGGAGGGGTGTTGGGTACCAATCCAACACCCCTATGCGTATCGGCATGCCTCTTTGGCTCTCACAAGAGAGCAAACAAATGAAAATCAATGAATTTTCACTGTTTTGCGGAGAGGACAGCGAACATAGGAGTTGGGAAAGCAAGAAATTAAGTTTCTAAAGGGACCTATGGTTTTGGATCGCCAACCACACATCATTGGCTTTGAGTGGCCAAGAATTTACCTCACCCGGGCTGTCCAAGCGCTCCAATCCAAGCTCCAAGTGCACCCAAGCTCCAATGCAAGCTCCAAGTGCTCCCAAGCTCCAATACAAGCTCCAAGTTCTTTTGATGACTCCAAACTGCTGTCCAAGGCGTTTCGGAGAGAGAAAGCTGCTGTCCAAGCCTCCCCGGACGTCGCCGCTGCTGTCCAAGATGTTCCGGATGTTTCCTTTGTTGTCCAAGGTGTTCCGGGGGAGGAAAACTGCTGTCCAAGATGTTCCGGATTGCTGTCTTTGATGTTTGAAGACTCCCGGATGCTGATTTTACCATCAAAAGGTCACCGGAGATAGTTTGGAAGGAAGTAGATGCTTCCTACCTTCCTTTGGCTGCAGTGGGGGGCTGGTTTCAGCATACCTTTGCCCTAGATCTTGGAAGAGAAGACTACCAACAGCAGCAAGAGGGAAGTTCTGCTCTTGAATTGAAGGAAGAAAACAATGGCAGCAAGAGAGAACTCCTTTTCAGCCCAAAGAAGGAGAAGACAGCAGCTAGACAACACAAAATCCCCTCTTCTTTCAGTTTCAGCTCCAAGAAACGCATGCAAGGAGGAGAGAAGAGGTTCAGCCGCCCTCCCTCTCGGCTAGGTCACACGCTAGAGCCCCTTCGCCTCTTCTTCTCACCTGGACGGGCGCATGAGCCGCAAGCAGAGAGCCGAGCGGCTCTCTATGTTCCGCTCCGCCTGGGACGAACCGCGAGCAAGAGGAGCTCTGACTCCTCCCTCTCTCGCCCTCTCTCTGCTTAGCTTGGGACGGACGAAACCCACACACGGGAGAGCCGAATGGCTCTCCCTCTCGCTTGCGTTCTCTTCTCCCGGGACGGACGAACCGCACGGAACAAACGGGGGAGCCGAATGGCTCCCCGCTCCCTCTCACGCTCTCTTTGAGACCCACGCAAGGAGCAGGCCACCGCCCAAATGCTCCAATCTGGAGCCCCCTCACGCGAAACGAAGAAAAATGGCAGAAATTGAATGGGATTTCACATAAAATCTGAGCCCTAGATTTGGGAAAATTGATTTGGAAAGTCAATTTAGCCCAAATCAGTTAATTGGGGCTGAAATTGAGCCCAAATTGGACTCGACTCAAACCGATTTGGGTCGGTTTGGGTCCGAGTGGGTACGATCAAGTTAATTTTGTGAAATTGGACTTGAATTGACGCCGATTTGCGTCGAATTGGGCTCGACGCGGCTCGATTGGGTTCGAATTGTTTCGATTCGATTTAAATTAAATTAAATTTGATTTAATTTAATAAATCGGGTCAATTTAACGAAATTAAAACTTAATTTCATCAAATTGACCCAGATTTCGCCTCGACGACGTTTAATTAAATTGATCGAGCATAATCGAGTCTAATCGGGCTCGATCGGGGTCAGGTCGATGCGAAAATATTCGTCAACATTCTCGATATAATTCCATCTTCTCGAATTATGAGAAAGGGAGGATTTTATATTCCTAGTCTATAGTGATTATTACAATTGGGCCAAACCCCGTGATTTTTTCACTTCATAGGTTTTCCACATAAAAAATTTCTGGTCTCTCAACTTTTATATGTATATTATAGTTTTTTAGGCAAAGCTATGACTTAAACATGTACTCTTACCGCCACAATTTTTTAGCTTATAACAAGTATGAAAGGAGTTGTAAAGATGAAAGGGTTTGGAGCCCCCTTATTTCAAGTTCGATGCAGATAAAAACTTGCCATCATGCTATTTTGACTGAGATGATGTGGAGGAGAATAATTATGATATTAATGGGAATGATTTATGCCAAATGGGTACAACAATTTAGATGAATTTTGGGATTTTTTAGGAAGAAGGTCCAATGGATTTTGTTGGATTTGATAGTTGTACTTGAGTACATTTAAGATATTATAGGTTCACATTTTGTTGTTACTAGAATATTGCGTTTAAGGGGCTAGATTAAATGAGAACTAGTTTTTAAGTGTTGTTTATGAAATCATGAGGGCTTAAAGTTTGTGAGGAGGGTTTGGCTTAGTAGATGGACAAAAGAGCTCTAGCTCAAGTGTTGTATTCTTTGTTTTTAAGAAAGAGGCCATTAGTTCAAGTTTGGTCTACGATATTTTTTTTAACTAAATATTTACTAGCTCCCTGTGTGGAATCAAATTATAATTAGTCTTGTGCTCTCCATTTTTGTGATTGGCCTCATCCTTTCTTATTTGTAACTAATCTTGCCCTCTCTTTAATCACCAAAATATTTAGGATATCTTTCTATCTTTTAAAAAAGGCTTTGTACTTGTGATTTTGGTTTAGAAGTCTCTTTTGAGGTAAGGATTTTTGACCATCCATAATTATGTTATGTTTAGAAGATTTTTTTAAGGTGATTATTTTTTATAATTATCCAGTGAATATGTTACTTGAACTAATTGCACAAAGATCTACCAACTTAAAAGAGAAGAGAAATACATTAGATCAATATAATTATAAATCTTAGCAAGTAATTTCTAAGAGGAAAGAAGTATGCTCTATTTAGATGCATGCTAAGTTGAGAATGCCAAAATCATTGAGTGAGTTATTACCCTTAGCTTTGAATGTAGTAAATTTGAGGAATGGAGATTTTTTTTTTTTGGTTAGTGCCTTTGCAAGAAAACACAAAGTTTAAATCTTTTATTGACTAAATCATTGATGCAACCTAAGTTTCTAAATATTTTATGGAGAACACTTAGGAAAGTAATTAGAAAATTCTTCCTTTCAATAAAACATAAACATTCACATTTTAAAAACTAAGTAGAAACAAGTTTTTAGAAAACTGCTTACGAAATTCGTAGGGAAAAACACAGGAAAATGTAAATAAGGCTATCCTCAAAACAACCAACAAGTGGTCACCTAACATGCAAAGCTCGAAAAATTAGGATAGGTGCTCAAAGGAAAGATCCAACCCGGAATCCACCACTGAAACGATCCGGCACAAGTCCACCCTCCTCTAGCAAATACCAACCAAAACGTGGCAGCAAACACCACAAAACTCACAAGAGAAGAAGGATATAGATGGGGCGGGAATCGTGGAGAGAGAACAAGAGGAAGAACACTGAGACGAAGTAGTAGAGGAGAAGGGGAAAGGAGGCTCGCTCGCAAGCTAGAAAAAATCCGTAGGTTTGTATGCAAACACTTCACCCAAAACTCCTTCAAACCGGTGGGAACCAGCCCCTATTTATAGGGAAGAAAAAGGGAAAAGAGCAATTAAGGCAGGTAGTTAAAGCACCACACATCCAGCCACAAGGAACACATCAAAGCTGCAGCAAAACAGAGACCAAAGGGATAACTGCCAAGGGGAAAATTGAAGCATCAACACAACATTTAATGAGTAGGGAAACCCAGGCAATAGCTCAACAACATAGTAGGCAATGCAGATTCTTCAAGAGGCTTAGGAAATAACATATAGGAGGGGAACAGCTAGCACAGGGATCCAGAAAAATAGATTTTCCAAGCAGAGGAAAAATTGAAAACTGTATGAAAAACAACAAGAAATTCAACCAGCCAAGAGGGGAGCAAGCCACGTACAGCCTAGCCTAAGGGAAAATAGAGGAAAGTAGCCCACGTGGAATCAACCAAGCAGCCAACCAAGGGAAAACCCAAAGAAACAAAGTGAAGGATAGGGAGAGACACTCCTAAGAGCACCAATCTAGCATGTTCATCGGTTGCCTTCCATCATAGGGTAACCAAAATAAAAATTACAATACATAATCAACTAAAATACATAAAATAAAAGAATACATAATTATTTGACTACATGAATTCTCCCCTGGCGGAAGAATCTCATCTCTTGATGAGAAAGCCTCAGCAACACGCTGAAGAATATCAGGCCGTTGAAACTGCAATTCTTCAGCTTCAGTCCATGAACAGGCAGTCAGAGGTCGTCCTTGCCATCGGACCAAGAAATGTCGGTGAACTCCACGCCTCGTCTGGGTAGTATGAATGTCTAGAACATCCTCAATATAATCACTAGTCTGAGCGGGAACGGTAACAAGCAAAGTCTCCAAGTCTGCAGTATCAATCGGCTCTCCATCATATGCAGTAAGATCGACAACATTATACACAGAAGAAGTCCCTACGGAAGATGGGAGATCCAAAAGATAAGCGTTAGATCCCAATCTTCGCAGGATTCGAAACGGACCAAACTTTTTCCGGCTTAATTTGCCAAAGGTACCAACTGGAAAACACTGTCGTCGAAAGTAAGCCATCACAAGATTTCCTACCTGAAAATGACACTCCCTATGGTGTTTGTCAGCCACTATTTTGTATTTGAAATTTGTCATATGGTGTTTCTCAAGGACCTGTTGCTGAATAGTTTGAATGTTTTCAACAATTCCAGTGGCTTCGGCATTGGCTTGACCTGGTATGGGTAAGGAGGTACGGTCTAATATGTGGGGAATAGTTTGGCCATAGATGGTTTTAAATGGGGTTTTTCCAGTGGATCGGTTAATGGAATTGTTGTAGGTAAATTCGGCTTAGGGTGAATCAAGTCCCACTGGGATGATTTTTCTCCTGTAAGGCACCTAAGCAAGTTTCCCAAACTCCTGTTTACTACTTCAGTTTGCCCATCCGTTTGTGGATGATATGCACTACTGAATTGGAGTCTTAATTTTGACCAGAGTGTTCTCCAAAAATGACTTAGAAACCTAGTATCTCTATCAGATGTAAAAGTTCTAGGTATGCCATACAGTTTTACAATTTCTTTAAAAAATAAATCAGCAATATGAGATGCATCAAAAGTTTTCTTACAATGAATGAAATGTGCCATTTTACTAAACCGATCAACAACAACAAACACAGTCAAATTTTCGGGCTGTAACAAGCAAACTTAAGATGAAGTTCATAGTGATATCTTCCCAAAGTTTGTTAGGAATCGGGAGGGGAATATATAAACCAGTGTTTTGAGATGTTCCCTTGAATGATTGACATATTTTATATTATTTTACGAATTTGGTTATTTGTTTTCGCATGTGGGGTCAATAATATTTTTCTTCGACTAAGGTTGTCGATTTTCCTTGGCCAAAATGTCCTCCTAATCCTCCACTGTGAAGTTCTTGAATAAGTTCACGTAGAAAACTTTGGGTGATACAAAATCAAGTTCCTTTAAACAAAAATCCTTGTTGAATGGTAAATTGAGCCGAGAGATCAATTCCATAAGTGCAACATGATTCCCAAATATCTTTAAAATCTGGATCAGTGGCATAATTTTCTTTTAAGGAATCTAGGAAAATTATGGTCGGGTAAAGGGTTACCAATAAATGGGCTCGTCTACTTAGAGCATCAGCAACTTTATTCATTACTCCTACTTTGTGTTTAAGATGAAAAGTGTATTCTTGTAGGAAGGATGTCCATTTGGCATGTCTTCTACTTAGGTTCTTTTGAGAGCCTAAAAATCGGAGCGCTTCATGATCAGTGTTTAACACAAATTCCCTTTGAATAAGGTAACATATCCAAAATTTTAGGGCCGGGACAATTGCATAGAATTTCACATTATATGTTGAATATCGAGATGGGGTATCATTATGTTTTTCACTAAAGTAAGCAACGGGTCGGCCTTCTTGACTAAGAATAGCTCCTATGCTAATATGGGGTGCATCACAGTCCACCTCAAAGATTTTATCAAAATCTGGTAAGCTAAGAATGGGTGCTTGGCTTATTTTTGTTTTAATCCGTTGGAATGCTTGTTCAGCTTCAAGTGTCTCATTTAAAAGTTCCCTTTTTCAGACAATCAATGATGGGTGCAATCAAAGTATTGAAGTTATTCATAAACCTACGATAGAAGGATGCTAAATCATGGAATCCTCTAACTTCACTAATATTTTTGGAGGTTGGCTAGCTTTGGATAGCTTCTATTTGACAGGGTCTACCTTAATGCCATCAGCAGAGACAATATATCCAAAAAAAGTTAAACTTTGAGTCATGAAAGAGCACTTTTTCAAATTGATGTATAAATTTTGCTCTCTTAAGGTTTGTAGGACTTGTTTCACGTGTTCAAGATGATCATTAGGATAAATACTGTAAATCAAGATGTCGTCAAAATAAACTATCACAAATTTTCCAATGAAATGTCATAAAATATGATTCATAGTTCTCATAAATGTGCTAGGGGCATTTGACAATCCAAAAAAGTATGACTAGCCATTCATATAATCCTTCTTTTGTTTTAAAAGCTGCCTTCCACTCATCAAAAGGTCATATTCTGATTTGGTGATATCCACTTCGCAAATCAATTTTGGAAAAAATTTTGGCACCGCTAACATGTCGAGCATGTCGTTCATTCTAGGGATAGGAAACATATATTTGATAGTTATTTTATTTATGGCTCGACTGTCCACACACATTCTCCAAGTTCCGTCCTTTTTGGGTGTAAGCAAGGTTGGGACAGCACATGGACTCATACTTTCTTTGACTATACATTTATCCAAAAGTTCAGTCACTTGCTTATGTAATTCTTCATGTTTAGTAGGACTCATCCGATAGTGAGGGAGATGGAGTAGGGTTGCTCTGGAACTTAGTCGATGTGGTGTTGGATATCTCTCATGAGTGGCAATGAATTTGGTAATTCCTCAGGGGTTATATCAGAATATTCGTTGTTTAATGGTTGTATTGCCACGAAAATTTCTTGGGTCTTTTCGGATTCTTTCCTAACACTAGATATGCTATTTCGGAATTTTTTTAGCTCATTAGTGTTGAGAAGTAATTCAGGAGTGGTTGATTTTGTCGTCGATTGGGTAGTTTTGGTGGGAGGGTCAGGAATATTCTTTTGGGGATATAGAGTGAATTCTTTGTTGTCTTGAGTTAGAGCATAAGTGTTTTTTCTCCCCATTGTGAATTGTCTTGTGGTCCGACTTAGTAAAATATGACATACTTCGAGGGGCATGATGTCACACAATACTTGATCTTTATAGAGTTTTCCAATTGAGAGGTTAACAATGCATTGTTGGGTGACAAGTACTTCTCCTTTAAACCAGGATATCTTGTAGGGTTTAGCAAGTGGCTTGGATTTTAGCTTAAGTTTGTCTACCATGAGTTGTGATATAAAGTTTTTCGAGCTACCACTATCAATCATGAGGGTACGGAGTTTTCCTCCTATAGTGCAAGTGGTTCGAAAAATATTTCATCTAAGCCATTTGTCCCCCGTATCAATTTTGGTGGTTTTGGTGGTTAAAAGCATACAAATAACTAAATAATGATCTCCTTGGTCACCTTCAACATTTATTTGTTCTGATTCGTCCTCATTTTCTTGTTCAGATTCAGTTTCCTCCTCATTTTCAAGGTCATCCTCTTGCTTAATATAGTTGCCATTAGAGGGTTGTTTTTCCTACAAGCTGCCGATAGATGTCCAAATAAGCCACATTTGTAACATGGTCCTATTGGTTTTCCAATTACCCCTTTTCCTTTATCAGATTCAGTTGTTCGTGGGTTTGGGTTTGTCGGGGTTGGTCCTATGACTCCTTGTGTCTTTTTGGTTTTGGATCCTAGAGTTTGATTCATTTTGATTGGATCATATTTTTGATTGCTTCGTTGTTGTTATTTTTCAATTTTCGGAGCCATACGATAAGCCTCGTCAAGTTTGATTATATGATAAAGATTTAGTTGATCTTGGATTGACCATTTTAACCCATTGATATAACGTGTTACAGTTCGCTCTTCAGTTTCATTTAAATCATTTTGGAATTGCAGTTTATAGAATTCTTCAATATAATCTTCTATTGAACGGGTTCCTTGGCGAAGATTGTTATACTCTTTGAATAAAGTTCGGGCATGGTCAGATGGTAAAAACTTTCCTCGCATTTTCTCTTTCATTCGATTCCATGTTTGAATTTTCTCTTTTCCTCTCCTAACTCTATTGTTTTATAAGTTTTTTCACCATGTTAAGGCATGTCCTGTTAGTTTTAAGCTAGCAAACCTGACCTTTTTGTTTTCAGGAAATTCTTTCCATTAAAAAAATTGATCCATATTTTCAATCCACTCAATAAATTGTTCAAGTTTCAGTTTTCCTTCAAATTCATTTACTTCAATTTTTATCCCATGATTCCATTGTCTATTGTTTCGATTTTGAACTTGTGGTGCTTCTTCTTCAATTTCGTTATTTTGGGGATTAGCATTGTTTAAGTTTAGTGCATTTAAAGTATTAGCCACTGTCTCCATTTGTTGTTGTAGATTAGCCATTTGTTGCATAATCATTCTTTGCCATTCAGCTTGCTGGTTATTCATATTTTTTATAAAGAAGAAAGGAAGACTAGAACTACAACCTTCTCTGATACCAAATTGATGCAACCTAAGTTTCTAAATATTTTATGGAGAGCACTTAGGAAAGCAATTAGAAAATTCTTTCTTTCAATAAAACATAAACATTCACATTTTAAAAACTTAAAAGTAGAAATAAGTTTTTAGAAAACTGCTTACGAAATCTGTAGGGAAAAACACATAGGAAAAGGTAAATAAGGCTATCCTCAGAACAACCAATAAGTGGTCACCTCACATGCAAAGCTCAAAAAATTAGGATATGTGCTCAAAGGAAAGATCCAACATGGAATCCACCACCGAAACGATTCGGCATAAGTCCACCCTCCTCCGGCAAATACCAACCAAAACGTGGCAGCAAACACCACAAAGCTCACAAGAGAAGAAGGATACGATTGGGGCGGGAATCGTGGAGAGAGAAGGAGAGGAAGAACACTAAGACGAAGTAGTAGAGGGGAAGGGGAAAAGAGGCTAGCTCGCAAGCTAGAAAAAAACCCGTATGTTTGTATGCAAACACTTCACCAAAATCTCCTTCAAACCGGTGGGAATCACAAGCAAAAACTTAAAAACCTAACAATAGTGTTAAATCTTGACAGAAGTCTGGAGGCGATAGCGGCAATTATTGGTGGTAGTCATCAATAGTGATAACCGGAAAAGGTAGGAGAGTTTTTTCGTTTTCTAAGCTCTTGAACCTCCCATTTCTGTAGAGAATTGAGCCATATTTATAGGGTTTTTGAGAAAGGGCATTTTGATAAATTTTGCACTCCATTGCACGGTCTATATTGATTCTTTTGATCATGAATCATTTATCAAATAATTAAGATCCTTAACGATGTCAAAATCAAGTGATATTGGGCTCGTTCAATTCATTTCATCGAGCTGTTCAATTTGACATTAAGCACGTCAAAATTAGATATTGTTTGGTCCCTCAATAATATTTAAGAATTTTTAAATATGCTCTACGTGCTTGATTTGAGCTTATTTGGAGTCAAATCAAATCACAAGTAGAGTTGTTTGGTTTGTCTCGTTGATACGTTCAGTTTGACTATAAGTAGTTGAAATCAGGGTTCACATTATCCTAAATTTAATTCTAGAAGTTTTAAATTACATATTGCATGCCAATCAAGTCAAGTAACTTTTTTGGAGACGTATCAATCCTCATTCCGAATAAAATGGTATTAAGCATAGAACTTGCTTATTTGAGAAATAAAAGAAGATGGAGAAGAATTAATGAAGAATTAGGATCTAGCCACCTCAAAGAAGTGTATATTTTCCCTTCAACAATCCCAATTTATTGAGGATTGTCAACACAAGAGTTTTTATAGGTAAACCCTTGAGGTAGTAGATAATTTCCTAAAATCGATTCAAAGCACTCGTTGGCATTGTTGGTTTTTAGGACTTGAATTTTAGGCTAAAATTGAATATCTAACTTTGACTTTTTATTTCATAAATAAACCGAAGTGAGATGGGTATGATCGTCAATGATGGAAATAAATCATCTAAATCCAAGAACATATTTTACTTTAGATGGTATCCATAAATTATTTTAGACTAAAGCAAAAGGTTGGGAAAACTTATAAGTTCGGCTGGGATAGGAACTACAATTGAGCTTAGCAATATGTCAAATTTCAAGCTAATAATCTTTTACTTTTTTTAGTGAATAAAGAAGATATTAATCTTTCATGGCAGTATAAAGTTTGTGTCTTAGGCAATAATGCCAAAGCCAGACATCACTATCATTATTCAAAGTAAGTTTGAAATTTTTAGAGATTACATAATGCATTGTTTGTGCCTGTATTATTCTTTAGAAGGTAGAGTCCTAAACACATATCTGCATTGTCAATCATTTTCTCTAAGTTCAAGTCCTAGTGACAAATTATATAAGAAATTAGTAACACAATTTTTATATCAAGTGAGAGTAAGTTGCAATCTAGGTTAGCTACCAAAATTTTCAAGTGTCAGACCTTTTTAAGAGAATAACAGAACCTATTATGACCACTTTTAATAGTAACCAATCTATAATCTAGATATTATAATTTTCATGTCATGTGCTGCAGTTGTGAAAGACATTTTGTATCCAGAATCTACGATCAAAATAATAATTTTCTTCTTGTTTGCAAGAAGGGAAACAGAAAATTACCTTTTTGAGCAACAAAGTCTATTACGTTGATGTTTCAGAAGAAACTATAACTAGGAAAATAGTTTTTTGTCTTACATTGTTATCTAGATGACTAAAACAAAAAGGGGAGAGCTGTTGCAATTTATTTTTGTAGCTAATTCTCTTTGGAATTTTCCAATCCATCATTTCATCATGAATTTTTCAAATTTTTTATCTCGGTTTTCCATTTGAAGTTGATTTCCAGTGGTGAAGTTATCAAATTTTTATCATTAGTTTGTTCGAGGCAATTGCCATAATTTTCTTTCCAAAAAGATCATTCACGTATTTTTTCCCACTCTTGTTGGATGACGACTGGTTTTCAATGTTTGTGAATAACCCATCAACATTAAGGAGATACTCCATATTAAAGGACCTTCCAACCTTACAGACGGTGGAACCTAAATGCCTGATACCATCTTGAAAATTAGATTGAGAAGATAAGAGTAAAAAATTGGAGATTATGAGACTGAATTTTATTTCACTATTCTCTATTAAAAAAATAAGATGAGATGTTGTACATATATAGGTAGAAAAAATCAAAGTAATAAACAAATCTGAAAACGATATTTTAATTTTGAAATATATAAAATCAAAGACTTAGATTAGAAGTAAAATGCAAAGTTTAAGTCCTTAAATCCACAGATTAAGACCTATCTTATCTCAAACAAAAACCCTTGCAGCTTCCTCCATGAAAACCAAAACAAAATCATCTTAACTGATTTGCCCAGTTTACATAAAATACTTCTATCAAAATTTATTAGTCACCTTATAATAATTCCATCCAAATCTGCATCAAAGAAACCATCCCTTCACATTAAGTTCGATCTCAGATATGAAACAGAGAAGGCTACCAAATTCCGGATCATCCATCTTTCTCGTATATTCACAACATATGACTGAGAAGCACATAGAACAGTGCATAGCGATAAGAGTTGAACATAGAATAGGTAGATAAAAAATTGGAGATTATGAGAATGAATTTTATTTTACTATTCTCTATTAAAAAAATAAGATGAGAAGTTGTACATAAATAGGTAGATAAAATCAAAGCAATAAACAAATCTGAAAACAATATTTTAATTTTGGAATATATTAAATCAAAGACTTAGATTAGAAGTAAAATGCAAAGTTAAAGTCCTTAAATCCACAGATTAAGACCTATCTTATCTCAACCAAAAACCCTTGCAGCTTCCTCCATGAAAACCAAAAAAAAAAACATCTTAACTGATTTGCCTAGTTTACATAAAATACTTCTGTCAAAATTTATTAGTCTCCTTATAATAATTCCATCCAAATCTGCATCAAAGAAACCTAGTTTACATAAAATACTTCGGTCAAAATTTATTAGTCTCCTTATAATAATTCCATCCAAATCTGTATCAAAGAAACCAGCCCTTCACATAAAGTTGGATCTCAGATATGAAACGGAAGAAGGCCACCAAATTCCGGATCATCCATCTTTCCCGTATATTCACAACATATGGCTGAGAAGCACATAGAATAGTGCATAGCTATAAGAGTTGGACATATAATAGGTTTTCTAAAGTGTTATCAGCAGAACCACCTAAAAGTTCGTCATCTTTAGAATGCTAAGACACACTCAGATGTTTCGGATAAAAGGGAAATATCTTGGCTCTGTCTTGCAAGAAAATTTTGAACTTACAACAGAGCGTCCAGTTCAACTATATACCAAATAGAGCATCTATGAAAGTAACAAATAAAGAAACCTTCTTTTAGACACTTTGGAATGGCATCCAGAAGTCAATTAAAAGCCACGCCCAGTTATCAAGTTAAAAAAAGTATGGCAGGAAATTCTTACTCAAACAGAACAGAAGCAATAGGAACAACAAACTTGTGTCACTTTACAATTTCCCTAGGAACTTCCATGATTGCTTTCTAAATAACGTTATTCCTGTTATGCATAACAAAAAGCTATGACATGTTCGCTTTGATGTCCATAGGGCACAAAGAAAAACTCGAAAAAAAGGACAGCGAAATAAAAAAGGAAGTGGAGAAAGATGAAGAGTAAACAAACTCGATTTGAAGAAGGAACTTCTGGGAATCTGAATGAAGTTCCTCAAATTTCGTGTTGTAACTCGCAGGTGACCTATCGTTCGTAAAGAGGTACACCTGCTGCTGCTGCGGCTGCTGTTGCGACTGGGGCTGGGCGAAGGAAGGAAACTGCGGGTTCTGTGTAAAGAAAGACGGAGGCAGCTGGGCTGCTGTTGGGGTTAGGTTTAGGGTTTGGGAACTTTGGAATAGCGGGGAAGACGAAGAGAAAGAGAATGCCATTGCTTGCACCGTTCACTGTATCACCCGGGCGGGTTTGAGCTCTCGAAACCCTCAGAATCTCGCCGAGGGCTTTCGTGTTCCCGGGCCATGGCGTTTCGGCCCGATTTTTAGCCTAGTTGGTCCTGAATATAATACGGTGCTTTTGTCCTCTTTTGATTTTTTTTTTTTTCTTTGCTAAACTATTTATTAAATTCTATTAAAAGAAACAAAATTTTTTATAATTTAAGCATTGTTTGAACATGTTCTGTCCAGAAAAATTTATGGTGACAGAGAGATAAGATTTAGCATTCAATTTTTTTATGAAGATCTAACACACATATAGATAAATAGAGAGGGGGGCAACAGCCATAAGAAACATCAAAATTTTTATTTGTAAAACTCTTAAAAAGGGAAAAACAACGGGCCTTACCTAGTTAAAATTGAATTCGTCAGTATTTGTCATTAATTATAAATGATGCCTTTTTTCGAGGAAGGCCTTGCTCAATGTAGCAAATATACATCATATAGAGCGTATTATATGATTGGAGTTTGGAGAATCTAGTGACATGAGAGTTATTCTCAAAAGAACGTTGGCCTGTTCATTTGGTTGGTAGGACTATAGTTGAGCGCGGAGGTCGGAGTGATCATAATTTGGTAACGAAGGTCCGTGGGATTATAGTTGGACGACTAAGGCCAGAGGAATTATAGTCAGGCAACCGAGGTCGGAGGGACCGTAGTCAGCGGGCAACAGAGGTAGGAGGGATCGTGGTTGGGGGGCAATGGAGGATCGGAGGGATTGTAGTCGGATGATTGAGATTGGAGGGACCGTAGTCGGCAGTCGACAGAGTGCGGGGGGACCATGGTCGGTGGGCGAAGGAGGTTGGAGGGACTTAGGTCGGCAGGGGATAGAGGTCAGAGGGATTGTAGTCAGCGGGGCGATGGAGTCAGAGGAACTATATTCGGCGAGCAAAGAAGGTCCAAGGGTGTGAAATCCCTTAAGTAAAAAAGAAGCTAAACTCTTAAACATCGAGGCATCTTTTTGGTGTAATTGTTGGAATTTCATTAAGAAACTCCACAATTAAGCGTGCTCATCCTAGATAAATCTTGAGATGGTGATCTCTTCGGAAGTTACACCAACAGGATAAAAATCATGAGGCCCTTAGGTCAAAGCGGACAATATCTCGATAGTTAAGAGTTTTAGACTGTTATAAATGATATCAGAGAAATACAACAGCCAGAATATGAGAATTAAGTACAATACAAGATAAACTACTACATCATGGGAGCCACCTCTTGAATGTTGTATAGGATAAAGTGTTATGTGGCAAGAGTTACCACTTGAACTTATTGGGGCCACCTCTAGAATCCTATATGCCTGATGGATGATTATGGGATAAAAGATATCAACAAAAACGTAGTTACTTAAGTATGGGAGAATGTGGAACCCCTTAAGTCAAAAGAAGTTAATCACTTAAATATTGAGATGTCTTTTAGTGTAATGGTTGGAATTTCATTAAGAAACTTCACAGTTAACGTGCTCATCCTAGACAAATCCTATGATGGGTGACCTATTGAGAAGTTACATCAACTGGACAAAAACTATGTGGCCCTTAATCCAAAGCGGACAATATCTCGATAATTAAGAGTTAAGGCATTACAAAGGGACCATAGTCACCGTACGACGGTGGTCGGACGAAGGCTATATGATGGCTACTGGACGGAGGTCAGAGGGACCGTAGTCGGTTGACGACGATGGTCGAAGTGATAGTTGTTGGTGGGTAACGGTGGTCAGAGAGACCATAATTGACGGCGATGATGATCTGAGGAACTGCAGTTAGTGGGCAACGGAGGTCGAATGAAGGCTGTAGTCGGCAAGCGATGAAGGTCGGAGGGATCGTAATCGGGGGACAAGGATGGTCAAATGAAGGTCCGATGATTGCTGCCGAACGAAGGCCTGATGGCGATGGTCGGACAGAGGTCCAACAGTGGTGGCTTGGTGGCGAGAGTTTAGTGGCGGTGGTGCCGGATGGAGCTCTGGGATTTTTCAAGCCTCGAAGCTCTATTCAGCCTCTAACCCAAGGTCTAAGCCTCCAAAAGTCTGAGCTCCAAAAGATTCAAGCCCCTATCATATGGGAAGAGGGGGTCTATTTATAGATTTTGGGAGTATCATGCCCCATAAATATGAAAAAGATTTGGGCGAAATTCGGAGTGCTCCATCGGACGACCCATATTAATTCTTTCGATCATATAGCGTTCATTTGGCATTTAATTATCTCAATAATTTCCAAATTAAATGATCTTGGGTGGGCTCATTGGATTTGTTTTGTAGAGCCACTCGATTCAATTATAAGCATGCCATATTTAGAGATCATTTGGTTATCCAATTAATGATTTGAACCTTTCAAATATGCTTCAATCCCTTTATTTTGGCCTATTTAGGTTCGGATTGAATCAATTTTGGTATCGTTGAGTTCATCTCACGGAAACCTTCAATTTGATTATAAGTTTATTGAAATTGGAGTTTGGATGGTCCTAAATTTAATTTTGGAAGTTTTTAATTCAGATATGCATCAAGATTCGGGCCCGATCAAGACAATTTTTGCATATGTATCATAACTAAATACTTTTAAAACAATTTATTAGGTATAGTAGCATACCTTCCTCTAAATGTGAAGCCAATAGTTGGTGGATAGCTTTAATGAATAAGTCAAAATATTAGCCTTAATATGACAAGAGCCCACCCCTACAACTATGATATCCATTGATGAGTCCAAAAATAACTCACCATAAACAAATAAGTAGAGAATCTTATTAAAAGTTGAATTTCATTGAAATTAAAGCTTTGTATACTAAACAAACCCTCATTTCAACTCTTGAACTCTAGGAGCCTAACAATAGTAAAAGAAGGTGATGATGAAGAAGTCATTTTTTGTCAAGATCATCAAATTTTACGTGACATGCACATCCATGCACAACTCTGTAAAATAAAATTAGTCATGTTCATGTAATCTTTTGGCAAAACAATCAAGTGTTGCACATTTATTTAACTATCAATTAATGAATTTATAAAAGTTGCAAAATATGATATGTATGCAAATTATTTATCATTAAGGCTTCGTTTGGAACAACTTTCTTACTGTTTCTTAAAGCAACTTTCTAGTAAAAAAATTTATTTTTTATACTAAAAAGCTGGTTTAAAAAGCACTAAGAAAGCCATCCCAAACAAAACCTAAATGAGAGATTTTTAATTATGTGAACACAACCAGGCTTTGTTATGAATATAAACCAATACTTAGGAGTTTTGATCACCGCTAAGCTCAATTATATACCTCTTGCAAGAGATCTATAAGGGACATTTTTTAATTTAAAAAAGTTAACATGAAGCCATACAATTAATTTCAAGAAAAAAAAATTTCTAGATTAATTTTGAAGTTTGTTATCATTTTATTAAATTTTGTAAAAATATTTTATCCTAAGAGCCTAATGCAAATATGTAATTTTCATGCAAAAGCATACACATCAATAAAAAGTAAAAAAAAAAAAAAGGGCAACCTACAACCTATGTATATAAAAACAAATAAACACAAAATAGAATATCCTTTAAGCTGAAATAGTAAGTACAGATCCTTCAAGCTCCAATCCCAAAGGCTATATATAACTATGTACAACCCATAATTTAAATTTAATGATGGGTACATAGCTATAATCCTAATCCATCCCAAAGGAGCTGACTAAGACTAATCCTTGATTAATCATAGGATGCAATTGAGCTTATAAATATACAAAAGAAACCCTAAACCCTAAACCTTTTAGACTTTGATATTGACCCGTTATATTGGTTAGGATTGACCAGAGTTAGCTCTAAGTCAATCCTAATCTTAGCTTAACCCAAATTAGACCTGATAATCTAGTTGGTAGTTTAAGAACTAATTTATCTTCCTAAGAGGTGCAATTGTATTTGAGTTGATTCCAAGTAACCATTGGATCACCTAATTTGGACTAAGGTTCATAGTTTGACCCATCGTTAACCTAAATCTACATCTCCTAGACCCATGAACCCAATTGATCACTTTAAACCAATTGACCCAATCAACATTGTACATTAGTCTCAATAGGTTCTAACAGGTTAGACATAACCTAATTAAGCCAAATAGATCATTTGATTGATCTAGTTGGACCTTCGATCATTGATTTGCTCAAGTTTATCCATTTAAACCAAATGGACATAAGAACATTCAAATTAGCCAAATTGATTTAGCTTAAAGCTTATACCAATGCTAAAAGGTTATCCATAGATGAATCAAGTCCGATTTGCTCACTTAGCTCAAGTTAGCCTATTTGATTCCCTTCGATCATTTTGGCTATTTGATCAAATTGGATCAAGCCAATGATTGAAACTTATTTCAAGTAAATAATCATGTTTACATATTTCCTCAATTGACCACCGAACCCACTCATTTAAGCGAATTGGTCCGCTTAGCCCAACTTGACCTATTTGAACTCTCATGCTCAAATTGACTTAATTGATTACATTGCTTTCAACTAAAATTACCAATTGAGCTAAGTTCATCATACATCAATAGAACCCAATTAACATTTAGTTGAGCCAATTGAACTCATTTAGGCAGAGTACCATTAGTTGAAAATAAATTTCAAAGGACTAAAAAGGACTCATAAAAGAATAAAAGACTGCTAGGATTGAGGACTCCCTATGATTGATAGTTGTCATTTCAACAACTATGGATTACTCCACATATTTAACATTAAACTCAGGATTGAGAAGGGACCAAACTTGAACAATACAGAATTTTTATAAAATTTTAAAGCTCTCTCTCTATATGCCAAAAGAGCAAAAGAATAAAAGAACGCTAATGCCTATCCCAAACAAACAATAAACAGCTGAAGGCACCAACAAGAAGCCAAAGGAGGCTCATGCAAGCACAAAGAAGACGATGGATCAGCAGTGATAAGAAACAGGCTCGAGATTACATGTTACATAGTCTATTATATCTTACACTAAGTAATAAGAAGTAGAAAACAGAAAAAAGGTTACAGATTTGAAAGTCCTAAGTCATGGCCAATCCTAACCTGGTTAAGTAATTTAGAAGCAGAAGGTCGCTTCTGATACAAAAAAGATACAGAATATTAGTCCAAAAACTTTCTTTCCATGGTTTTCCTGTTGATGTCTTGCATATAATGTTTCACCTTCTACAGGCAAGCTTTACATAAAGAACCTTCAAAGGTTTTGGTCAAACATTTGATCACCAACATATTTGCTCCATTTACTCTCAATCCCTATAAAGAATAGCATATAATTGAAAACAGATAAGAAGCTTTATTGTCTGAACTGACAGCAACAAATGATACAAGGATAAGGAGGAATAATCAAATGATTTCTAACCTTTGATTTCATTCCATGCATATTCTGCACAAGATTAACCAAAAAGACCTCTACACTTTGGTGAGCCACATAAACATTTCTTTGGTTCCTTAAGTCCAGCAAGAGAGCTCAATCCATTGTCTCCACTAACACCATAGTCAAATGTCAGTTCTGTCATTGGGGGAATGTGCTTAATAGCAAAGAACATAATATGTGGATATCCTTCCTCACTATGGTCATACAAAACTGGCTGCCAAAGGACATTAGGTGAACAGCTATGGTTCATAAAACGAGCTATGTTACCCACGTTCTTTGCATTGATGATTATTGGCAGTGGCTTAAATATCTCACTATGATTTACGCTTGGTTCACCTATTAACTCAGGACCATGATTCCATTTTTGTGTCTTCTCGTCAAGGTAAGTTGCTCGAAAATTATAATGCTCTTCTTCACCAAAATCATCAACGTCTATCTTATCAACAATTTCACCAGCGTACTCACATATGAAGGTGCCTGCACGTATAGGGTCCCAAGAACGAAGACCCCAACCCCGGTCCTTAGTTCTGAAAACTTCAAAGTGAAGTTTGACACCCTTCTGGGTCACTCTATTTCGGCAATTAAAGGAGCAAGAACATAAACTATTGCACTCGTACAAGACCGATTTCCGGTTCACAAGCAATCCATTAGAGCTGTAAGGTAGATTACCATCATTCTGCTGTGAACAAGAGCAATTGGCATCACCTGGAAGGCAGACGCTAAGGCAACGACAATTTTGCAAAGGCCTCATGGAGCTGATGGGCCTCATATACTTAACACTAGTGGCATATGTGAAATGGCTAGGACCTTTGGCATCATCAACCTCATTGACAAGGCAAACTTGCATATTTTCAACACCAGACGATATGTCAGGAAGTATAACTCGGCCTCTAGATGATGGATTCAATATCCATTCCGCCGTTCGCTTCCACACAACAAGGCCTTCCGGTTGTCCAGGTTCCCTCAACAGCTTGTACTTGAAAACATTGAAACCAGACTTTCCCTTTTCAATCCATGACTCATGAATCTTATAGAGCCCATCATAGATATAAATCTTACCAGATATTAAATTCATATCTTTTGCACTCCGAATCACCCTTACAAGATTGCCTCTATGAGTGCTTTTCTCAAGAGCAAGATTACCCCTCTCTAGTTTTTGATCATCAAACTGTTTCTTCTCAGCATGTTTGTTCCCACCTCCACCCCCTTGGCCAGTGTAAATCAACACATCAACATCACCCTCATCATTTTCATAACCACCAGCAGAGACAATACTGATTGCCGCCGGTTCATCCACTTCTGCATATCTAGTCATCATGTAATCAATGCCTGCCATGCTTGGAGCATGCATTCCAACTAAACATAACTCAATTCGAAAGTAAAATATATCTCCCACTTCTACACCAGGAACAGATCCTATCCTTTTTCCCATGTTAGTGCGAAGATCGTTAGCCGACATTATGGAACCGGCCTTCAGGTCGGCACGTTTGCTAGCATCTGTTGTCTCATCCAATTGCAGAAGTCTCCGCCGGAGCGCATCGAACGTCATTAGAACCACCTCAACCGACTCCCTAGGATCAAGAGACGTGGGACGGATCAACGATAAATCAGTTATTTTTCGAGGTCTTTTTCGTTGCTGCGACTTGCTCCTATCACCGCCGCCTTCTGCCTTAGAACCACCTGCAAGGTGATAGTGACTTATGCTCATCTTCCCAGGGCGCTTAATTTTCCTTCCAAAACTGGAGGTGCGGATAAGTTGCTCAGCTTCTTCATCAAGGTCAATGGCAACTGGGGAGTGGAATGCCCCTTGGTAAGAGCCATTGGCAGAAGGAGCTCGATCCTTGGCCGGTTGAGAAGATGGAACTGGAGTATTGAAAAAAGAAGGAAACCTGTCCTCGGAAGGTAACGGGGCACCAAAGGGACTAACACAAACAAAGGGAGGGGCCGAGCTAGAAGAGTTAAATGTGGTGTTGAATCCATAAGGAGCAGGAAACATCGGAGCAAGGGATCTCAAAGGCTTCACATCCAAGACAGCATCTTCCTTTGTCTTTCTGGCTTCCATGGCACAACCCTGTTAGGATTACAAGCATAACAAGTTAAAAAATAACAGCAATAACAGTAAATATACAAACACAGATTCACAATAAAGAAAAGAAATTCGATAGCTTGATATCATTCACATAAGAAAAATGGAATTTTGTACAGTAGACTTTAAAACTTTTAAGGGAGATTAGCTTACTCGCAGATCCTGCAGACGAAAGATGGAATTTTTACAGGATAGGAAATAAAAGCAAGTGAGAAGAATAAGCACCTGAAGAAGAAGACTTCTTTCTAGGGTTACAGGTTACTCAGCCTTGCCCTTTTCTTTTTAGCTTCTCCCAACTCGAATGGATACTTCCTTCTAACAAAAATAGATATTCGAAAGGATTTTGTTGTTTTTTTCCTTTTTAATATTTATATATATGTATTATAGAATCGTTTCTTGCTTCATTTGGTGGCTCGATCGGAGAGTCAAATAAAGCGCGGTGAATTTCAGCCGTTGGATGTGTCGATTTGTCTGCCCGTGAAATGCGAAGTCAGAGCCAGAGTATAAAATGCAAATATTTTTATTAAAATAACATTTGACTGTTCGTTTTCAGGAAGAGTGTCAATATTTGACACAATTCTAAAATCTGATTCTAATTCGCTCAAAAAATTCTGAGTTATGATCAATTTATTTGTCAAATGGATCGGGTTTAACAAATCAACTCGTTTCAAAAATCGAGTTAGGTTGAAATTGACCCAGAAATCCGAGAATGACCCGGATCGACCCGACCCTAACTCCCGCTGTAGAAATCTCGCTTCCTGTAGTCGCGAATAAACTCGGCCTCACCATCCACCTCTTTCGCAGCCCCACCGTCCCGTTGTCGGTGCTCAGTCTGAAGTTTGAACCCTAGGCTATCTCTGCACTGCGCCACCGGAACACAAGGCTAGCTTTGCACCGCCGGTGCTCGATCCGTTCGTAATGGTTCTTGCTATCATGCGACTACGCAAGGACTCATCTAGTTGTCCACCTCTTCCGCAGCTTCGTCGCCCGCCTCTCCTGCAACCCCATCGTATCGCCCGCACATAACGCGCGACTGCGCGAAGACTCGACCCGGTAACATTCGGGTTACCGGTCGGGTCAGGTCAACCCAGTAACCTGATGGGTCAGGTCCGTGTCTGAACTTTCAAGTCATTTATAAAATCGGGTAGGGTTTGGGTCAACCCGTTTGAACCCGAGTCAGTTTCAGGTTCGACCGGAATCCGACCCGAAGCCCAATTTTGACACCCATAGTTTTCAGCCAATCAAAATTTGATTAAAGTAGGGAAGTACTTTCATAGTTTTATCTGTCTTATTTCTATTTCACTAACTTTCATAATTTTTCATAATTAAAAATAATTAAAATTTGTAATAGTATCATAATTATTATTGCGGGCTAGAATATACACGGCGATAGAGTTGTAATTTTGCGTCTTAGCATTGCACGGATATCCAGCTCACACACAAAGAACACAAGATTTTTACGTGGAAAACCCGGGAACAGGAAAAAACCACGGGGCCTAGCCCAGTTGAAAATGATTCCACTAGAACTTGAATTACGTACAGCGGGCTGTCTCATCTTTGAGGGCGATCAGATTACAAATGTCAACTTTATAGTTGTAGCCTAGTGCCAAATGGGGATGAAAGTCCAGCGTCACTTGGAAGTTCGGGTGTTAGTTGATAGAACTTCGGCGTTTGTCGGTGGTCCGACGGAACTCTGGGCTTCAGGTGGTGGTCCGATGGAACTCCAGGCGTCAGGTGGTGGTCTGGAAAAACTCCGGGCATCAAGTGGTGGTCTGGCAGAACTCCGGGCCTCAAGTGGTGGTCCGATGAAACTTAGGGTGTCAGGTGGTGGTCTGGCGGAACTCCGGGCCTCAGGTGGTGGTTCAGTGGAACTCTGGGCCTCAAGTGGTGGTTCGGCGGGACTGAAGGCATCAGTTAGTGGTCTAGCAGAACTCAGGGCCTCAAGTGGTGGTCTGATAGAACTCAGGGCATCAAGCGGTGGTCCGGCAGAACTCAGGGCCTCAGGTGGTGGTCTGGTTAAACTCCGGGCCTCAGGTGGTGGTCCAGTGGAACTCCGGGTCTCAAGTGGTGGTTAAGCGGGACTCAGGGAGTCAGGCGGTGGTCTGGCGGAACTCAAGGCCTCAGGTGGTGGTCCGGCAGAACTCAGGGCATCAGGCGATGGTTCGACGGAACTCAGGGCCTCAGGTGGTGGTCCGGCGGAACTCAGGTCGTCAGACGGTGGTCTGATGGAACTCAGGGCCTTAGGTGGTGGTCCGGTGGAACTCCGAGCCTCAGGTGGTGGTCCGGTGGAACTCCAAACCTCAGGTGGTGGTCCGGCGGAACTCAGGCGGTGGTCGAGGAGTCAAGGAAGTAAGAGCGATCTCCGATCTCTTTTTTTTTCTTAGGATTTGGAGGTCCTTTTCATGGTAAAGGAGGGGCCTATTTATAGATTTCCTAGAGTGGCATAGCCCGTAAATAGGAGGAAGATCAAGGGTAAATGGGGAGTGGTTTGGATGGATGGCCGATGTTGAATCCCTTGATCATGGACCGTTCACAAGATATTTGAAGGTCTTAGTGATGTTAGAATTCTGTGATATTGGGCTCGTTGGATTCATCTTGTCAAGCCGCTTGATTCGACTATAAACATGTTATGTTTGGAAACTGTTTGGTAATCCAAATTATGGTTTGAACCTTCTAATGTTGCTTCGGGCCCTTAATTTGGACCCATTTGGGCTCAGATTGAGTCGAATTTGGTGTCGTTGGGTTTGTATTTTCGAGACGTTCGATTCAACTATAAGTTTGTTGAAATCGGAGTTTGGATGGTCCTAATTTTAATTTTGGATGTTTCCAACTTGATTTTGCATTGAGATTCGTGCCTGATCAAGATATTTTTTGATGATGTATTGCACCCCTATTTTAGGATGTCGAAGCCTGCAGAATTCGAAAATATATGTTGCAGCATTTTGAGGAATTTTTTATGCAACTTAAAATTTCAAAATAATCTGTTTTTAGGGATCTTAACGCAAAATTGGCCCACCTGGTCTGCTAGCTTACCCATCGTGTCCCTAGCTCGATTATGAGATCTGCCTTGGCCATGCCTACGGCCAGTCTGGGCCATGCTCTTTGGCTCTTTGGCCCACCCAAGTTCATAAATATGGGCTAATAGTAGAGTAATGGGTTGGGTTGAGCCATGGCCCATTAGTGGAGTAGTGAGAAGGTGGGAGTTATGGGCCATTAGTGGAGTAGTGGGAAAGTGGGAGTTATAGGCCATTAGTGGAGTATTGGGAAGATGAGAGTTATGAGCCATTAGTTGAGTAGTGGGAAGGTGGGAGTTGTGGGCCATTAGTGGAGTAGTGGGAAGATGCCATTAGTGGAGTAGTGGGAAGGTGCCATTAATGGAGTAATGGAGTAGTGGGAAGGTGTCATTAGTGGAGTTGTGAGAAAGTGGGAGTTATGGGCCATTAGTGAAGTAGTGGGAAGGTGGGGTTCAAATATTATATATATATATATATATATATACAACTTCTCTAACTTCCTCCTCCTCTCTTTTTTCACTATAAATGCCCCTTTAAGGATATGAAAAAAATTTGCCCCTCCTCTTTTTCTCCTTTTCTCCTCAGGCTGAGGCCTTTACCTGATCCTGTTCAGGCGATATCCCCTGTCCAGTTTTAGGGCCCCTCACTGAGTAGGAGTCTCCTCCTCTTTTTCTCTTTTCTTCCCTTCTTCTTCTCAGGCTGAGGCCTTCCCCTGGTCTTATTCAGGCGGTATCCCCTGTCTAGGTTTAGGGCCCCTCACTAAGTAAGAGTCTTCTCCTCCTTTTCTCTTTTCTTCCCTTCTTCTTCTCAGGCTGAACCCTTCCCCTGGTCTTGTTCAGGCGGCATCCCCTGTTCAGGTCTAGGGCCCCTCACTGAGTAGGAGTCTCCTCCTCCTTTCCTCTTTTTCAAGCTGAGGCATTCTTCTAATCTTGTTCAAATGGTATCCCCTGTCCAGACCTAGGGCCCATCACTGAGTAGGAGTTTCCTCCTCCTTCTTCTACTCTCTCTCAAGCTGAGGCATTCTCCTAGTCCTGTTCAGGTGGTATCCCCTGTCCAGGTCTTGGGCCCCTTATTGAGTAGAAGTCTCCTCCTTCTTCTTCTTCTCTCCCTCATGCTGAGGTATTCCCCTAGTCCTATTCAGGTGGTATCCCATTGAAAGTTCGATAGGGATGTTAAGCCCTAGTGAACTAGTCCCGAGGCTAACCAAGAGGGGGGGTGAATTTGTTATTTAAAAATTTCACGATAACAATGAAAATCTTTTTATAACGTGCAGCGGAAACGAATTAAAATAACGATAAAAAGATCAACCACAGATATTCACCCAAGCAGTTAATATCAGAAAAGTAAATTGCAAAACTGAATCAGAAAAGCAAACCAGATTTTATAGTGGTTCGGTCAACTTGACCTACGTCCACTCCCCGGAGCCTCCCCTCCGGGTATTGCACTAAAAAAAAGTGTCTCTCCTTTTGCTCCCACAGCAAGGCGGAGAAGCCTGTACAAAAATCTCCTTTTCACCACACGGTGAGGCAGAGAACCCGACCTCCTTTCGCTTCCTCCTGAAGCAGGCAGAGAACCTTCGAACTCCTTTCGCTTCCTCCTGAAGCAGGCAGAGAACCTTCGAACTCCTTTTGCTTCCACCTGAAGCGGGCAGAGAACCCCGGATCTTCTTGCGAACGATCCTCCCACGACGAACACCGACTAGACGAAAGACGACGAGCGGAGAAGACGACTCTGATCCGTGCTCGGAGCAACCTTAGTGAATCCCTCACTAACTCCCCCTCACAAGCTCTTCTCTCTCTCCCAACTCTCTCTCTCTCTCTCTAGGGTTTCTCAGGGAAGGAAGGCAGCAAAAGATTTTTCCAAAAATTGGAAAAAGTTCTTTTAAAGGAGGGCTTAAAATTTGCCATAAATCTCAACTGGTCGGCCAAGATCGTCCAGGACGATCGATCGATCGTCCTGTACGATCAGTTCAAATTCAGCTGTTTCAGCCTGGACGATTAGGCTCTTCTGGACGATCAGTAGAAAAAATTGTTCATATCGTCCCGTACGATCCTGCGATCGTCCGGGACGATTAGTGCAAATTGAGGGAAATCGTCCAGAAGACAGTTCGGGTCGTCCAGAGAAATCTGTGCTGGACGACCAAAAAATGACTTGATCGTCCCGGACGATAGGGTCATCGTCCGGTACGATTAGTTCAAAAAGGCCCCAAATCGTCCTGAACACAGTTCGGGTCGTACAGCTGAAATGCACTAAACGATCATGATCGTCCGGGACGATCCTGCGATCGTCCAGGACGATATGATCATATCAACCAAAAATAAATTACTTTCCTTAATTACCAGATTAAATTATGTAGGATTATACTGGATCGTCCGGGATGATACACGTATCGTCCGGGACGATCAGACCAAGTATCTAAAAATAAGAACTTGCCTAACTTGATCTGGCGGTTGAGAATTTCTGATTTGGGCATATCGTCCCGTACGATCCGGAGATCGTCCAGGACGATCTGCTCAATCAGACCCTCTTAACTTAGTCGCCCTAATTAGGGTTTCTGTTTTAACTGGATCGTCCAGGACGATCTGAACAAAATTTTTAATAGAAACTCTAATTCACTCAATCTCTCTCCCTGAGTGTGTTTGTGCAAGGTTACTTAGCTAGGGAATCAGTTACATTACAATTGACTCAATAAAAAGAAAAATCATACATTTGACACACTTGGACCCGATCTTGAGTTGGCTTGAGTGGCTCGCGGTCTTTTGTGCCTGAAACAGATTAGCCAAGCAAAACACACTGGAAACATGTTTGTCATCATCAAAACCAGATTTGCAACAATCTCCCCCTTTTTGATGATGGCAAACATTTGTAAAGTAGTCTGAAAATAAAAGTAAACTAGGAGATCAAACAAACAAACATTTTTTAAATTTTTATTTAACAGCTAAAACAATACAGAAAACATGACTCAGAAAATAGAAACAGCCACGACTACAACTGACTCCCCCTTTTGACATCACAAAAAGGAGGAGGAAAAACAGAACACGGAAATAAAACATAAATATAACAACTATAAAACAGGAAAATCAGAATTTTTCCTTGATTTTAGATTCAAAAACCAATGACATGACGATTGACAGCGCTGAAATGCAGAAAATATTGGAAATAATCAACTTTCGTAACTCCGACCCCGGGCACCTTATCGATGCAAACCTCTTTCAACACAAAAATCCGATTCAAAAGAAAAGACATTAGATTTGAAATGAGATCCTTTCAAGCCTCGTTCTAGAAAATATCTGATATAATAGTGTTACAAAGTAAAAAATCAGAAATCGGGATTTTTAAAACTCAAGCTTTTGAAAATATTAAGTGGCGCACATATTTCTCTAAGACATTTAACAATCTAAAAGGGAAGAAAGCTTGTTTTGGGCTCATTTTGTGCCTCTTTTTCAAATTAGTTGGTACTTTGCGCATCTTTTGATTTTTGATACACTTTATGTATCCAATTTGACAATTTCGCATCTTTTCAATTTTGGGCTCATTTTATGCCTCCTTTTCAAATTATCTGGCACACTGCGCATCTTTTATAAGCTTTCTTATTTTTATAATCATTAAAGAGTCTCAGCTGTGGGATGATCTTCCAGACATAGGAGATGACTCTCCGCAGTAAGGAAGAACGATTCACAAAATAAAAGCCATACAACATATGATAAATGCAATCACTTGGTTTAGAAAATCAAACTAATGACTCAAGACTTTGAAAAATACTATTGATATGAGGCAGATTACTGTAGGAAGATAAAATAATCGCTATTTCAAAAACTACCATTTTAATTTTGAAGAGGATTTTTATTCAAAAGAAACTACACACCAGTAAAGGAGTTAGAGGAAGAGAAACAATTATCAATATTTCTTCCCTTTAACAGATTCAGCGAAGTCAATCACTGCTTACCAGCTTCTAAACCAAAACAAGGTAAAAACTCCCAGTCAAAAATTTAGATCATCAGAAGTAGTGAGCGGTGATCAGATCTTGAAAAGCATAAAACAGTAAGTGCAAGATATGAACCAGTAAATAAATAAAAACAGGTAGAAAATCAAAGCAAAGTAAATACTCAAATCAAACTAATAGTAAGGATAATACAGAAATCAGCAGAAGAAATAAAATCAACTGAAAGCAAATAATCCAACCAAAACTAACTAACAGAAATCAGAAATCAGAATACCAAAACTAACTAACAGAAATCAGAAATCAGAATACCAAAACTAACTAACAGAAATCAGAAATCAGAATACGAAAACTAACTAACAGAAATCAGAATACCAATCAGAACAATCATAAATCAGCAGTCATCAGAATCAAGCATTTATATCAATCACTCCTAATCTGGTTCTCAAAATGCTGAATGAGTCAAAGGCCAGTGGTTTAGTGAATATGTCAGCCAGCTGATTTTCAGTTGCTACGTGATGTAGCTCAATGTCCCCTTTTGTAACATGGTCCCTAATGAAGTGATGCCTAATATCAATGTGTTTGGTCCTAGAATGTTGGATTGGATTCTTAGAGATACAGATGGCACTAGTATTATCACACAGAACAGAAATTGTGCCAACAGGTACTCCTAAATCCAAGACTTGTTGCTTCAACCAAAGAACTTGGGCCACACAACTTCTTAAGGCAATGTACTCAGCTTCAGCAGTGGAAACTGCAACTGAGTTCTGTTTTCTACTGGACCAGGAGACTAACGACTATCCTATGAATTGATAAGTCCCAGAAATACTCTTCCTATCCACCCTACACCCCGCAAAATTAGAATCAGAATATCCAATGATCTCAAAAGAGGTGCTGTGCCTAGGGTACCAAATTCCTAGGTTTGGGGTTCCTAAAAGATATCTAAGAATTCTCTTAACAGCAGTCAGGTGAGACTCTTTAGGATCAGCCTGAAACCTAGCACAAAGACAGACACTAAACATGATATCAGGTCGGCTAGCAGTCAGGTAAAGCAGTGAACCTATTATCCCTCTATACTTCTTCTGATCAACAGATTTTCCATTTGAATCCTTATCTAACTGAACTGAGGAGGGCATGGGAGTATTAATTAGCTTGGCTTTGTCCATTTCATATTTCTTCAAAATGTCCTTAGTGTATTTTGATTGATTGAGAAAGGTTCCATCATCCGTTTGCCTTATGCTAAACCCCAAAAAGTAGGACAATTCTCCCATCATACTCATCTCAAACTCCTTACTCATTATTTTAGAAAACTCTTCACATAAATATTTATCAGAAGATCCAAAAATTATATCATTAATATAGATCTGGACAATGAGTAAGTCATCTCCTAATCTCCTCAGAAAAATGGTGGTGTCTACGCTCCCCTTAACAAACTCTCTTTCTAACAGGAATGTGCTAAGCCTCTCATACCAAGCTCTGGGTGCCTGTTTCAATCCATATAAGGCCTTTTTTAATTTATAGACATGACTTGGATATTGAGAACTCTCAAAACCTAGGGGTTGTTCTATAAAGACATCCTCCTTAATTACCCCATTTAAAAAGGCACTCTTGACATCCATTTGAAACAGCTTAAATCCCTTATAACAGGCAAAGGCTAGTAGCAATCTAATGGCTTCCAATCTAGCTATGGGCAAAAGTCTCCTCAAAATCAATCCCTTCTACCTGATTATACCCCTTAGCCACCAATCTTGCCTTATTTCTCACCACCACACCAGAATCATTCATCTTATTCTTAAAGACCCACTTGGTTCCCACAATACTTTAATTTTTAGGTCTTTCTACTAATTCCCAAACATCATTCCTTACAAATTGATTCAATTCTTCCTGCATAGCTAAAATCCAAAATTTATCCGACAAGGCTTGATTGATGTTGGTGGGTTCAATCATTGAGATAAAGGCAGAATTGTTTACTTCCTTCCTAAGTCCATGCCTAGTCCTAACACCTTCAGAAGGGTCTCCTAAGATCAGTTCTTTAGGATGACTCGAAGAATATCTCCAATCTCTAGGCAACTCGGTTTGAGGTTCTACCCTTTCCTCCAAATTTGTATTTCCAACTCCTTGGGTAACCTCAATAATCTTTTCATCTTCTACTTCAAATCTAGACTCCTTAGGATCAGATTCATCAAACACTACATGGGTTGTTTCTTCCACCACCAAAGTCCTCCTATTGAGCACCCTAAAGGATTTCCCCACACTTGAATATCCTAAGAACACTCCTTCATCAGATTTGGAGTCAAATTTTCCTAAGGGTGACTTCCCGTTGTTCAGAATGAAAACCTTACAGCCAAAGACATGGAGGTGGGACAGATTTGGAGTTCTACCCTTAATGATCTCATAAGGTGTCTTGTTCAGTTTGACTCTCACATTCACCCTATTCAGCACATAACAGGCAGTGTTTACCGCTTCAGCCCAAAAGTATTTTGGAAGTGAATACTCGGCAAGCATGGCTCTAGCGGCTTCCACTAAGGTCCTGTTCTTCCTTTCAGCTACCCCGTTCTGCTGAGGGGTCCTAAGAGCTGAAAAATTGTGACTAATCCCATGATCCTCACAAAAACTTCCAAATCTTTCATTTTTAAACTCCCCTCCGTGATCACTATGGATGGTAATAATCTCACATCCTAACTTCTTCTGAATCTAAGTAGAGAAGGATCTAAACTCATCAAATGACTCAGATTTATGTGACAAAAACTTAACCCAAGTGAACCTCGAATAATCATCTACAATCACAAAACCATAGACTCTCCCCCCTAAGCTGGCAGTGCTAATGGGTCCAAAGAGGTCCATGTGAAGAACTTCTAAAGGTCTAGAGGTGCTAATGTCCTTAACAGAGTGAAAAGAGGACTGGACTTGCTTCCCCAACTGACAGGCATCACACAGGTGATCCTTAGTGAACTTAAGCTTGGGCACACCTCTAACTAAGTCCTTTTGGGTGACTCTCCTAAGGGTTTTCATACTGACATGACACAATCTCCTATGCCATAACCAAGACTCATCAGCAGCAGTTTTTAAGCAAATTGAATTATCAGATTTAATGCTACTTACATCCAGCTTGTAGACGTTGTTGATCCTTTGCCCCTGTAAAACAACTTCATCATTTAAGCTTAAAATGCAGCCAGTGGGCAGGAATTTGATGCTGTATCCCTTGTCACAGAGTTGACTGATGCTCAGCAGGTTGTGTTTCAGTCCATCTACAAGCAAAACATTATCAATCATAAAATTCTTTGAATCACCAATTATACCTGTGCCTACCACCTTCCTGGCGGTGTTATCTCCAAGTGTAACCTTGCCTCCAGCTCTGGCCTCCAGCGAAATGAACTGATTTGCATCCCCAGTCATATGTCTAGAACATCCGCTGTCCAGGTACCACATGCTCTCACGAGGTCTTGTGTGAGAGCACACCTACAAAAGTATCAAACGTCAGTCTTAGGAACCCAAACAGGTTTGGGTTCCTTCTTATGAAAAGAAGAATGCAATGCATGTGTGCTGTACTGTGAAACAGGCAGTTTGAGTTTCCACACCCAATGTGTACTATGGTGAACAGTGCAGGTGTGAGAAATATGTCCTAACATGCCACATGAAAAACATCTAACACTAGGAAAAGGGTTAACTAATCTACGTGGATGATAATGCCTCTTCCTAGATGTATATGAAACATGCTTTGAAGAACTTGCAACAGATTTTTCAAAAGGTGGCGGTGCATAAAACTGTTCAAAAGTAGGCGGTATTTTGTTCTTTTCAAAAGCACTGATCTTTACTTTCAAAAACTCATTTTTTTTCTTTAAACTTGCAATTTCAAATTTCAAGGTTCCCTTGCTACTTTCTACTTCACATGCCATTGTATCTAATTCTTTAAAAGCTCTTTCTAAGTCCACATGCGTAGTTTTCAATGAATCATGCTCAGAAACTAAATCAGAATATTTTTTATTCAACTCATCGAATTCATCAAGCAAAGACATGTGATTTGAATCAAGTGTGGAATGATCTTTAACTACAGAATCATGCTCTTTTTGCAAAGTTAAGTAATCTAATTTCAGACTAGCATGAGTTTTCTTAAGCTTCCTATACGATGTATGAATTCTTTCAGAAACTTCAAATAATTGATCGTAGGTAAGCTCACATACCTCTTCCTGATCCGACTGACCAGGGTGATCATCAGCCATAAGACACAAGTTTGTTTCCTCCTCTTCAGCTTCAGTCTCAGAAGAGTCGGATGCAGAGTCTGCCCAGAACGCCTTCTGAATCCGCTTCTTGTCCTTTCTGAACTTTGGTTTCTCCTCACCCTTCTCCTTGCTTGGGTGAGCTTTAAGTGTTGGACAATCAGCCTTAATGTGTCCAGGCTTCCTACATTCAAAACAAACAGATTCAGATGAACCCTTAAAATTTTTATTGGACTTACCCTTGTTCCACTTCTGATAGTTCTTATGTTTCTTCCTTAGAAAGCTTTTGAATTGCCTTGTGATTAAGGCAACATTATCGCTATCAGACCCGGAAGTGCTAGCATCTGAATCCTTGGCCTTTAGTGCCACTGTCTTCTCTTTCTTGCGTTCACCTGCATCAAGTTGCCTTTGGTTCACCCCTTGCTCGTAAGCAATGAGTGATCCAAGTAAGCTGTCAATAGAGTAAGTATTTAAATCTTTAGATTCAGTAATAGTAGTAATCTTAACACATTTGTTTGAGGGGCATTGAGTGATGTATACTCATATTCCTACTGAAACTCATGTTGTGGTATTGGGGATCTGGGAGGTAGATTTTTCTTTTATTGTGAGAATGAGTCCTCTATTGTAGGGGCATTTTTACTATTTTTGGGCGTTTTCTCAAATTGCTTCATCTGCTGATATTGCCTCCACACAATGGATCAGGTCGGCATACGAATGAACAGTGTCTCGCATAAGTGTTGAATAAAAAGGCCCTGGGCAGAGTCCTCCAAGGAAAACTCCTCTCATTAATTCAAGATCTACTCTTGAAATTTGTCGAGCCTCGTGGAAAATCATTGGAAATACTCTTTAAGTGATTCTCCTTCATTCTAGCGAATCCCATAGAGGTGAGAAGAATTCTTAGTAATTATCCGATTGGCGATAAATTATTTGACAAATACTTTGGCCAATTTAACGAACATTGGAATGATTCCGGCTGGAAGCGAATATAACCATATTCGAGCTTGCCCTTTGAGGGTGACAGGAAAGACCTGGCAGAGGAGCGTGTCTGAGTCTCGCTGGATTTGCATGATGATTCTATGGTGATCGATATGCTCGTACGGGTCAGATGTCCCGTCGTAGGGATCGATATTTGGTAGTTTGAATCCTGTCGGAATGGGGTGTTGAAGGATGGATTCAGTTAGGGGTGATGACTCCTAGAAGTCTCACTGATGAAGAGATTATCTTACACCTCTCATGGGAAACTCTTCTTGAATTAATCTTCACAGTTCACGCCGCATTGCGTGGGAGTTCAATAATATGCGGTTGGGCTAAGTCCTTGGGGACATCCGGGGGAATGCGAGATTGTCGACCTGCATGCGAAGGATCAGTAGAGCTTGCTGTGTCAACAAGTTCATTATCTTGATGTGTTGAAGGATGCATCCTTGGCGTAGGAAGAGAAATCTCAACATAAAGATGTTCTGGTTGAACATCTTCGACCCGGGGTGGATCTTGAGGGTGAAGGATCTCTTCGTGTGGAACTAGCACGGCTGTCGAGTCTTTCGCAGGAGTTGAAGGATCTCCTTCTAGGAATCCTCCATTTTCTGGATGCGATCTTCTAGGGATGGTCTTGATATCCTTTCTCCAATAGGGTTTCGACCACCGGGGTGAAAAGAGGCAGATGCCTAACATCCCTGATTCATAGAATGATTCCTGGATTGATGCAAATTAGAGCGGGAGGCTCCCAAGATGCGATTACTACGCCTGTTGGCCATCAAAATGATACTTTAGGATAGTGGGACTAGTGGTTCCCACAAATGATGCCAAGTTATTATGGGCTAGAATATACAGGGCGATAGAGTTATAATTTTACGTCTTAGCATTGCACGAATATCCAGCTCACACACAGAGAATATAAGTTTTTTAACGTGAAAAACCCAGGAAAGGGGAAAAACTATGGGGCCTAGCCTAGTTGAAAATGATTCCACTAGAATTTGAGTTGTGTACAATAAGTTGTCTCATCCTTGAGGGCGATTAGATTACAAATTTTAACCATATAGTTGTAGTCTAGTGCCAAATGGGGATGAAAGTCCAATGTCACTTGGAAGTTTGGGCATCAGTTGGTAGAACTTTGGTAATCGTCGGTGGCCGATGGAACTTTGGGCGTCAGGTGGTGGTTTGGCAGAACTCTGGGGCTTTAGGTGGTGGTCCGACGGAACTCCAGGGCATTAGGTGGTGGTTTGGAAAAACTCTGGCGTCAAGTGGTGGTTTGGCGAACTCCGGGCCTCAATGGTGGTCCGACGGAACTTAGGGTGTCAGGCGGTGGTCCGGTGGAACTTCGAGCCTCTGGTGGTGGTCCGGTGGAACTCTGGACCTCAAGTGGTGGTCCAGAGGGACTCAAGGCATCAGTCGGTGGTTTGGCAGAACGCAGGGCCTCAGGTGGTGGTCCGACTGAAGTTAGGACGTCAGGCGGTGGTCTGGCGGAACTCAAGGCCTCAGGTGGTGGTCCAGTGGAACTCCAGGCCTCAATTGGTGGTCTGGCAGGACTCAAGGTGTCAGACGGTGGTCCACCGAAACTCAAGGCCTCAGGTGGTGGTCCAATTGAACTCAGGGTGTCAGACGGTGGTCCAGTGGAAATCAGGGCCTCAGGTGATGGTTCGAAGGAACTCTAAGCCTTAAGTGGTGGTCCGGTGGAACTCCAAGCCTCAGGTGGTGGTCCGACGGGACTCAAGGCATTAGGCAGTGGTCTGGCAGAACTCAGGGTCTCAGGTGGTGGTCCAACGGAACTCAGGGCATCAGGCGGTGGTCCGGTGGAACTCAGGGGCCTCAGATGGTGGTCCAGCAGAACTCAGGGCATCAGGCGGTGGTCCGGCGGAATTCAGGGCCTTAGGTGGTGGTCCGGAGGATCTCCGGGCCTCAGGTGGTGGTCCAGTGGAACTCCGGGCCTCAGATGGTCGTCCGACGGGACTCAGGGCGTCATGCGGTGGTCAGACAGAACTCAGGCGGTGGTCGAGGAGCCAAGGAAGCAAGAGTGATCTCCGATCTCTCTCTTTTTTTCTTAGGATTAGTCGGTCCCTTTTCATGGTAAAGGAGGGGTATAATTATAGATTTCTTAGAGTGGCATGACCCGTAAATAGGAGGAAGATTAAGGGTAAATGGGGAGTGGTTTTGATGGACGGCCGATGTTGAATCCCTTGATCGTGGACCGTTTGCAAGATATTTGAAAGTCTTAGTGATGTCATAATTTTGTATTCTTGGGCTCGTTGGATTCGCCTTGTCGAGTCACTCAATTAGACTATAAGCATGTTATGTTTAAAAACTGTTTGGTAATCTAAATTGTGGTTTGAACCTTCCTATGGTGCTTCAGGCCCTTGATTTGGACCCATTTGGGCTCAGATTGAGTCAAATTTGGTGTCGTTGGGTTTGTATTTTCGAGATATTTAATTCGACTGTAAGTTTACTGAAATCTGAGTTTGGATGGTTGTGATTTTAATTTTGGAAGTTTCCAAATTAATTTTGCCTCGATATTCGTACCCGATGAAGATATTTTTTTGATGATGCATCAATTATTAAAAATATTAGATGTTTATATTTTGTAATAATAATTTTATATTTAATTTTATTATAGTTGTATTTCATGTATCTATCATTGGTCATGTCACACCCTGGGTCCAGAAGGCCACACCTTGGTGACACCGGACACAATGAAGGGATAAGGAGTCCTTTTTTGTATTCACAAAGAGAAACATACATATACAAGAGATACAACATGATAATAATAATAATAATAATAATAATAATAATAATAATAATAATAATAATAATAATAATAATAATAATAATAATAATAATAATAATAATAATAAGAGGAAGTGCAATAAAGAACCAATTCATTGATAAAAGTTTAAATAACCAATGCATCTAAATAACAAGAATTCTGATACAAGCCAACATAAGTATAAGTAGAACGAAAACCATGAAAAGATTACTCAACCCACATAAATCATAAACATAATAAACTACTACAAAATAATAAATATCAAAAATAGTTTACTGCTACTAACCCAGCTCCTAAGGTGGCGATTCATCAAACACGCCTGCAAGGACCTGCTGAAAAAGACGAAAGGGTAAGTTTGATAAATCAAACTCAACAAGTAACTCCTATCTATCAAAGCATAAATTGCAAAGGAGTGGGGCATATAGTAGGAACAACAAAAAGGGAGGAGTAGTAATCTGTAATCTCAATATCAAAATAGCTATGAGATATGCCTTGTATATATGTAATTTCTACAATATATTTTGGCATACATGTATATATGTCAATCAGCTATTGATGTCAAATTATTACAATGTTTATAAATGTACCACACTAGATATATGTGAACCTCACAATGACTTGTAAGTCATTTAATTAATTTAATTCAAACCTAATTATATATTTAAACATTTATATACATATAACTATAGTCAGTATATTAAATACCCATCACTGAGAATGTAAGCACAAACCCAAGGAAATCAAGTGATTTTTTGTAGAGTCGTCACTCTAGGAGCCCGTCGACCCTGGCTGGCTAATAACCAATGGGATTTTACCGACATACACATTAATGCACCCAAACATATAGTTTGACAAAATTTTAATAAACACTTTTCAATAGGTTTTATAGTTTTAATATGAAAAGGATTATTTCATAAATAGATATACTTTGCAATTATAACATTCATTACATTCAAATAAAAACACGTACATGAAAATAATATACAAGAGTTTATGCAATAATAAAATAAGAATAATCTACTTATGAAAATTCCTAATTCATTATGAGCATTAAAAGATATTTGCAACTGCTAGCAAAAATCAATAAGCTTTATAATAATGATAGGACTGACAATCTAATTCGATAATCCAAATAGCCTAATACAAATAACAAGGGCTTTGCCCAAACCAAAGAAAGTTATGTTTTTTTAATAATAAATAGTAGTCACTTACAGTGGTTGCAACAAACTACAACATCGATAGCGGCTCGCTCGACTCCACTAAGTGACGATCCTATAAGAAGTGAAGCCAAAATAGTATTAAGCATGTTTATCGAGGCATAAAGAAGAATATCCCAATCAACCTAAGTCACACCATAAACACCAAAATTAATTATGAAATAACACGATCTAAAAATATAACCTAGGGTTTGATTAAGAGTACATCAAGCTTAGATAAACCTTCTCTCTAAGGCAATACAAAACTCATATGAGAAGCTTAAGGCAGTGCGAAGTATAATAAAATTAAATTTAGCCTCGCAATATAAGTTGAAAGAACTTTTACATAGATTATTAGAAACATAACAAAGATAATGAGAGAAGGAAGAGGGAAGAGGAGGAAAAGCTCATTGCACAAGGAGAGGAGTTTTTCGAGTGCTACTATTGCGAGGAAGAAATGAGGAAGAAGAGAAAGGAGAGTTTGGCGGCTGCTGAAAGGGAGAAAAGAGAAGTAAAAATGATGCCCTAGGTCTCTAAATTCATTAATGGGAGTGAGCATCACGGGCGGTTCGCTCACATGCGTGAATGGGAGTGGGTTAGCTAACTTGCGCGTGCGCGAGAAATCCTAGACCTGGTAAACTAGTTGGGGTTATAACATACTATCCCCCTTTAAAAGAATTTAGTCCCCAAATTCATATCTTAGTTCTATAACAACTGTGGATACTTCACTATCATCTATTCTTCAATCTCTCAAGTGGCTTCCCGTTCTGACTAGTTCGTATAAAGTACTATGACAAATGGAATAGATCGACGACAAAGCTGTCAAACTTTGTGCTCCAAAATATGCTCTGGTACCTCTTCATAGCTCAGATCTTCCTGAATCAATAAGGGCTCAAACTAAATTATGTGAGAACTATCGTGCACGTAGCACTGAAGAAGGGAGACATAAAAGATATTATGTACTTCTGCAAGCCTCGGAGGAAGATCTAATCTATAAGAGACTCTATCGATTCTATCGATTACCTCAAAATGTTTAATGAAGCGAGGCTAAAGCTTTCCACTTTTACCAAATTTGTTAACTCCACATATGGGTGAAACCTTAGGAATACGTGATCACCAACCTTAAATTTAATATTTTTATGCTTAGAATCAAAATGTCTCTTTTGACACTCTAGAACTGAACGAAGCCTTTCTCAAATTTGATGAATCTTCTCGTAGCTTGATCAACCAATTGAGGTCCTAAGAGCTTCCTCTCACTGACATCAAACTAACACAAAGGAGATATACACTTTCTGTCATAAAGAGCCTCATAGGTGCCATGTCGATACTAGCTTAAAAGTTATAGTTGTAAGAAAACTCCATAAGTGGAATGTAGTCCTCCTAGCTTCCACCAAAATACAGAATGCAGGCTCTCAATAAATCTTTTAATATCTGAATGGTGCGCTATGACTAACTGTCTGTTTGTAGGTAAAAAGTAGTGCTGAAATCCAACTTTGTACCCAATGATTCTTGCACTTACTTCCAAAGTTTTGAAGTAAATTCCCATCTTTATCAGACACAATAATAAGAGCAATCCCATGCAGTCAAATAATATCATCCATATAAATCTTTGCTAGCTTTCTATTGAGTAGTTCTGCTTGATTGGTAGAAAATGAGCTATTTTGGTGAGTCTATCAACTATAACCTAAATTTCATCATGCCTTGCTTTGATCTGGGCAAGCCTAACTACAAACTCCTTAACAATCTCCTCCCACTTTCATTCTGAAATAAGAAGCGGTTGCAATAGACCACCAGGACTCTGATGTTCTACCTTGACCATATGATATATCAAGCACTTGATTACAAACTCTGCCACATTATTCTTCATACCAGGCCACCAGAATAGCTTCTTAAGATCTTGATACATTTTTGTGCTCCTTGGGTAAACTAAATACGGAGTAGTGTGTGCCTCCTGAAGTATCTTTTGTTGAAGTTTGACGTGATCTGGAAGACATAGCCGATCTTTAAATTTTAAAATGCCTATTTGATTAATAGTGAACTATAGCTTCAATCCATTCTGAACTTAATCTTTAATCCACATCAGTTCCATGTCTTCCATCCGAGCTTAACAAATCTGATCCACAATCGTCGGTTGAATAAACATGCGATAAATAATAGAGTTGCCTTCTATTGGTACTATATAAAGCTGAAGTTTCTCCATTTCATGCACTAACTGTCGCTCCTGAGTGATCATCCAAGCTACATGAGATAAAGACTTCCTGCTTAAAGCATCTGCCACCATATTAGCTTTGCCCGGATGGTACTGACTCTGCAAATCATATTCCTTCATCAACTCAAGCCATCACCTTTGCCTTAAGTTCAACTCATTCTGAATAAAGATGTATTTCATGTTCTTATGATTAGTGAAAACCTCACAACAAATGCCATAAAGGTAATGCCTTCAGATCTTTAGTGCAAAAATGACTGCAACTAGCTCCAAGTCATGTGTAGGGTAATTCTTCTCATGCATCTTAAGTTGACTGAATGCATAATCTATCATGTTACCTTGCTTCATTAATACACAACCTAAGACTTAATATGAAGCATCACTGTAGATTTTTTATCCATCAGTACCAAAAGGGATGGTGAGAATAGGAGTAGATACCAAATAACTCTTGAGATTCTAAAAACTTTGTTCACATGCGTCAGACCATATGAACTTAACATACTTCTAGGTCAGCATAGTCAGTGGAGACACAATACTCGAAAAACCTTCCATGAAGTGTTTGTATTAACTAGTTAGGCTAAGAAAATTACAAATCTCGGTGATGACACTTAATCTCAGCCAATCCATTATTGCTTTAACCTTAGCAGGATCCACAAAAGTTCCAGCTTTGCTAATAATGTGACCAATAAATGCCACCTCTCAAAGCCAAAACTCATACTTCAAAATTTTGGCATAAAGCTTATTCTCCCGAAGAATAGTTAATGTAGTCCAGAGATGTTAGGAATGCTCCTAATCACTCTTGCAATAGATCAGAATATCATCAATGAATATTATCACAAACCAATCTAAGCACGACCTAAAAAATCTATTCATGAAATCCATAAAAGTAGCAAGGGCGTTACTCAACCTGAAAGGAATAACTAAAAAATTGTTGTGACTATATCGGGATCGAAAAGCTATCTTTGACACATCTTCACTCTTGATCTTCAGTTGATGGTACTCCGAATGAAGGTCAATCTTAAAAAACATAGAAAAGACTTACAACTTGTTAAATTGATCATCAATGAGAGGTAGAAGATACTTATTCTTCCTGGTGACCTTATTTATCTCTCTGTGGTCGATGCAAAGTCTCATGCTTCCGTCTTTCTTCTTCAAGAACAAGATCGGTGCTCTGTAATGTCTGACAAAATAGTGTCGCAGCACAACATTCAATATCGTTGAGGCACCACAAATTGGACATTGTAGCACCGAGTTCTCTATTTATAAGATCTACACCATTAACATATTCAGCATCGTAGCATTACCAACATTGCATCATCAAAAAGTCAACTTAGTAGTACCAAATTCTCTATTTTTAAATCTCATGGCGCCATAATTTCTCATGCCTTGATGCCATTTTCACTACTTGAGCGCCATAGTGCTAGAACGTCAACAACGTCATGGCATTGAAGTTGTAACTTATAAGGCCATGATCTCTCAATAAAAAGACATGAATGTTCAATAAATAACTGATCCACATTAGCGAGTGTTGCAGCGATGCAGAGGTTTCAGTGCTGAGGAGCTAATTCACTTTAATGACGCTACAACACCATTTTTTTAAGCGCCACAGTGACTTATATCTTTTTATATTTTTCTATAAATAGTTGTGATATTATATTTATAGGAGAGTTCAATCAATTGTGTAAAATTTAGTACTTTTTTAGAGTACTTCTCTAGTTCTCTCTTAGAATAAAATATAAGGGAGGCTAGAAAAATATAAGATACAATCATTTGGAGTTTTTAGCCAGTGTTTCTTGAAGTAACTCTGTAAGTTAAAGGAGAAGGAGTGTAGATGAGATACTTTGATCCTTCCTGGTGATATCACTCTCTTGTATTTTCATTCTTTCATGAGTTTAATGAAATTTAGTTTGCTTGTCATTCATCTTATATCTAGCTAATTCTCTTATTTTGGATTGATGATGTAAAAGGCATGTTAAATACTAATGAATACACTTATTCTATAAATGTTAGAAGATGTTTTCAATATTATCCAACTCTTTATTTTATACACATAGTGGTCATATGTGTAGTTAAAATTTAGTGTGATATATAGCCTTGACGGAGGAATGTAAGAATAACCTGGAGTATTGAGATATGATGTTTGTATGCCTAGACATAAGATGTAAAATATTTTAGGTTCTTAAGGAGATACTATAACTATAGGAGGTCAGTAGATATCCTTTTTACCTCTATAAGCTCGATAGAGATCTAGGGATGTATATGCTCTGAATCATATTACTATGAAGAGCCTCATTAGGAAAAATATGCAATTTGAATTCACCAATCCAAAATATTTTAATTAAATATTATATCTAATATTTTTACTATTTTACTCAATGATAAAATCTCCAAAAATTATCAAATTTATTTTAGTAGGATAATTATTACAATTAAGGTAAGCAGTAGTAGTTTGTTGCAAGTAAGCATACTTTCTCATGGGTTTGACACTATACTCTATCACTTTATTACTTGATTTGGTATATATACTTGCATATATTAAGTGAAATTTTATTATTGTTATGACAAATAAAATCTAAGCATTATTTAAGGGTTATAGAGCACTAGATTTTTATACAATTGAAAAGTTCATTTCACAGCCCTCATCAAGTTTTTGGCGTTGTTGATGGGAAAGTATTTTGCTTTTTATAATTTTAGCCATATTATTGAATTAATACGTAATTAGACCTACTTGTATCTTCTCTTTTTATTTTAATTTATTTGTTGATTGCATATTCATGATTGTATGCTTTATAGACATAGAAAGAAATCTTTATTATTTGACGTTGAAATAGAAAGAACCCTTTCAAAAATTTAAAAAACTAAAAATATTGTAATAACGGTGGAACCTGCATTAGATCAAGATAATTTTTGACCTCCTAGCGATTATGCTAACTCTTTAGTAGACTGAATTTATCAGAGCATTAATAGGCCTACGATCCAAGCTAATATTTTTGAATTAAAATATGCTATAATTCAAATGGTTCAAAATTCTCAGTTTGAGGGAACTTATGTTAAAGATTCTAATTTATATTTAGCCAGTTTCTTAGAAATTTATATAATATTTAAGTTTAATGGTGTTAGTAATGATGCTATTAGACTTAGATTATTCTCATTTTTTGTAAGAGATAAAGCTACTATGTGATTGAATTCTTCACCCCCTAGGCTCTATAACTTCTTGGAATGAGTTGGCTCATAATTTTATTGCTAAGTATTTCTCACCTTTAAAGACTGTTAAACTTAGAAATGATATCACTTCTTTTATCCAGTTTAAAGGAGAATCAATTTACGAGAGTTTTGAGATATTTAGGAAAATACTTAGGAAATGCTCTCACCATGCTTTATCTCATTAGTTAGTTATTTAAATATTTTATAATAGATTAGTAGGATCTTTTAGAGCAATCATAGATGCTACATCTAGAGAATCATTAATGTCTAAGTTATTTGAGGAAGTATATGAATTAATAGAGAAAATGACTACTAATAATTTTTAGTGGCATACTGATAGGATAAATCCTAAGAGAGTAGTATGAGTACATGAATTTGATGCTTTGTCAATTTTGACTAAACAAGTTACAGTAATTTCTAAGTATAATGGTGTTAGTAAAGATGCTATTGGACTTAGATTATTCTTATTTTTTCTAAGAGATAAAGCTAATATGTGATTGAATTCTTTACCCCCTAGGCTCTATAACTATTTAGAATGAGTCGGTTGATAATTTTATTGCTAAGTATTTCTCACCTTCAAAGACGGTTAAACTTAGAAATGATATCACTTCTTTTATCCAGTTTAAAGGAGAATCGATTTATGAGAGTTTAAAGAGATTTAAGAAAATACTTAAAAAATGCCCTCATCATGCTTTATCTCATTAGTTAGTTATTCAAATATTTTATAATGGATTAGTAGGATCTATTAGAGTAATCATAGATGCCACATTTAGGGAATCATTAATGTCTAAGTTATTTGAGGAAGCATATGAATTAATAGAGAAAATGACTACTAATAAATTTTAGGGACTGTTGATATGGTAAATCCTAAGAGTAGTATGAGTATATGAATATGATGCTTTGTCAATTTTGACTGCACAAGTTGCAGCAATTTCTAAGAAGTTGAACACAATATGAGAAAATGCAGAATTCAGAATGAATTATATATACAATTGGAGGATCAAAAGTTAATTAAAAATAATAATATGCAAGAGATTAAAAATAATAATTTGATTAGAAGATAAAATAATCCCTACTCCAATAGATATAATCCAAGTTGGAGGAACCATCCTAATTTTAATTGGTTAAATAATATTGTTGGGAATAATCAATAGAATTTTATTTAAAATAATCAAGAAATAAATTGGAATAATCTTCAGTAACCTGATCACAGACTTGTATATCATCCAGGATTTAATCAAGGTAATAAATTTGGAAGTAGAAAATCACCATAGGAATATACAGTGATGCTGTTAGGAACTCAATTATAAAATCAAGTTGCTTCAATTAAAAATTTAGAAATCCAATTAAGTCATCTTATAATTTCAGTTAGTAATAAACCTCTTGAATTATTGCCAAGCAATACTGAAGTTAACCCAAAAAAAAATTCAAGTAATAATCATTTGTAGATTGGTAGCAATGTACCCAAGCCAAATTGATAAATCTAGGCAAGTTTGGCTGAAGACTATAAAATTACATTTTTGTGGGAGACAACCCAACTTTTAATTTTTTATGTGCTTGGTAGATTAGAATTATCACTAGTAGTCATTAGTAAAAAAAAAAACCTAAGAGATTGAAAGGAGCATCGCAACGCTGCTTAAAGCGCCGGTGCGCTTGGTCGTGCCACAGCGTTTTAAAATTCAAATTTTTGCGCTTTTGCACATGTGAACTTTATAAAAAGTTAAGTTGAACATTTATTTTCTATCCACATCAATCCTTGTTAAGTGTAGTATTTGTTAGTGTCCTTTTCCTTTCTTGAATCTTTAAGCAATGAGTGGAAAGAGACGAAAGCATTTATCCTAAAAAAAAAGTGAAGTGCGCTTAAAGAATGAAGATTTCTTCTCTTTCTAAACATCCAGAGTTCTGTAATAGTTGATAAACTTCATGAATTTAGAAATGAAGTTTATGGAGATATAAAAATTTACAATGCAGAAATGAAGAAATGCATGCTTGTGGAGTTCTAGATCACAAATTTTCTCTTGGTCAAGATGAATTGCTTTTTGATTATAGAAAGAAATATTATTATGAAAAACTTAATTATGGATGGATTTGTTCTTTTACTAACATTAGAATATATCATAATAATGTCATAAAGATTTAGGATAAATAGATTTATCATTTCTTCAAGATTAATGGTCATAGATTGAAACCTTGTGGATGAGAAGAATGAAACATAAGAAAAATCTTGAATATGCGTATAAGGAATTTTATTTTCTGTGTATTTTAATATGTGTGTGAATGCTACTCTTATTTTTAGTCTTTTCTTTGGGGGAGATTTCAAAAATGTGAAGGATTGTTATAGTGATGTAATGACTGGAGTTTTGGCTTTGAAATCCAATACATTATGATGGGTAGAGTGATGCTTTATGTATTAGTTATCTTATACTTTGTGTTATAGTTTTATATATATCACATGTTTTGTACCATTCTATCACTCATATGAAAGTATGTGTTATTTATTAATATTTATGTATGTTGGTATTTATATTTGATTAAATTCCTTTTATGCTTAAAATTTTATATTATTTTCTATTAATATCTCTGCATTCTAATTATTTAATTAACCTTAAAAAAATAATAAAAAATTATATAAAATTAGGATAATAATAAAACCCTAAATTATAGTTCAAATGAACACTACTGTATTGATGTATCATCAAAGAATTATCTTGATCAAGCACGAATCTCGATGCAAAATCAATCCGGAAACTTCAAAAATTAGTTTCGGGACCACCTGAACTCCGATTTCAGCAAACTTATAGTCGAACTGAACGTCTCGGAAATACGAACCCAACGACGCCAAATTCGACTCAATCCGAGCCCAAATGAGTCCAAATCAAGGAACCAAAGCGCTGTTGGAAAGTTCAAACCATAATTTGAGTTACCAAACGCTCTCCAAATGTGACATGCTTATAGTCAAATCGAGCGTCTCGACGAGACGAATCCAACGAACCCAAGATCATCAAATTCGGAAATCATTAAGACCTTCAAATGCTCAATAAACAGTTCATGATCAAGGGATTCAACATCGGCCGTTCATCCGGATCAGTCCTTATTTGCCACTGATCCCTCATCTATTTAAGGGCTATGCCACTCCAGAAAAACTATAAATAGCCCCTCATTTCTCTTAAGAGGGGACCCAAGCCAAGAAGAGAAGAAGAGAAGTGTATGAGGGAATAACTCCTCCTCGACCACCGCCGGAACTCCACCGGAATACTGCCGGAACTCCGCCAGAACATCGCCGGAACACCAATGGGCGCCCGCGGGACTCCGGAATTCTACCTAACGCCCGAGTGATGCTGGAATTCTTCCCAAGTAAAACCAGAATTCTGCCTGACGCCGGAATTCTCCCAATATTTGGAACGACGCCGGAATTCTTCCCGGCCTCCAAAGGACGCCAACATTCCGCCTGATCTCCAGGTGACACCGGAATTCTGCTTGACACACGAGTGACATCGGAACTCTGCTTGGCCTTGTAACTAACTTTCAATACTCATTGTAATCTGATCGTCCTGAATTTGAAGGACGAATCAGCCTCCTGTATTTCAAACAACACTAGTGGAACTCTTTCAACTGGGCGTGGCCCCGTGGTTTTTCCATTTTTCAGGGCTTTCCACGTAAAAATCCTGGTGTTCTTTCATTCTTCTGTTTGTGTGCTGGAAATATGTACAATACTGAGACGAAAATTTATAACTCTATCACCGCGTATATTCTAGCCCGCAACAATTTGGCGCTGTCTGTGGGAACACTATCCCACACTCCTAAATATTATTTTGATGGCCAATAGGCGTAGCAATCGCCTCATAGGAGCCTCCCGCTCTCACTCTCATCAATCCAGAAACCAGTCTATAAATCATGGACGTCAAGTTTCTGCCTCCTTTTATCCTGGGGGGCAACACATTGCTGGAGAAGGAACCTCAGGGCTTTCTTTGGAGGAGCGAATCTGAAAAATGTAAGAATCTCAGGACGAGATCCTACAACTCCTGTGAGAGACTCGACAACCGGTACTAGCACCACAGGAGGAGGTTCTTCTCCCTCGAAATCTGCCACTGGTAGAAGCTGTTCAACTAGAACATCTTCAAGCAGAAATTCCTCTTCCTCCGCAAAGGAGGCATCCGCAGTCACATCAAGATAATGAACTGGCTGATACAGCAAGTTCTACCCGTCCTTCGCACATGGGTCGGCAATCTCGCCTTCCCCTGGACCTCCCTGAAGAGTTAGCCCGACCTCACATTGCTGAGCTCCCTCGCAATGCCCTACGCCACGAACTGCGACGATTGGTTCGAGAGGAGTTCCCTACAAGAGGTGTAAGGCAACCCCTTCATCAGTGGGACTTCCAGGAGTTGTCACCCCTGACGGAAGCCATTCTTCAACACCGTATTCTGGCAGGATTTAAACTACCGAGCATTGATTCCTACGACGGGACATCCGACCCGTACGAGCACATCGATCATTACAGAACCATCATGCATATCTAACGAGCTTCGGATGCCCTCATATGTCAGGTTTTTCCTGCTACACTTAAAGGATAGGTGCAAACATGGTTCTATTCTCTTCCATCCGAAACGATCCCTTCATTCGTCAAATTGGCCAAAGCCTTTGTTGAACAGTTTGTAGCCAATCGAAGAATTGCTAAGGATTCTTCCCACCTCTCAGGGATTCGTCAAAACGAGGGAGAATCGTTAAAAGAGTATTTTCAGCGGTTTTCCACCGAGGCACGACAGATTCCAGGAGTAGACCCAGAATTACTTAGAGGGGTCTTTCTTGGAGGTCTTTGTCCTGGCCCCTTCTATTCGGTACTTATGCGTGACACTGTTCATTCATATGCCGATCTGATCTATCGTGTGGAGGCACAAATATCAGCGGATGAAGCTATTAATGCCCATAGGAAGCAATTTGAGCAAACAATTGGAAAGCGTAAGAACGCCCCTACAATAGAGGACTCATTTTCGCAACGAAAGAAAAATTCATCTCCTAGACCCCCAGTACCACAACGCGAGTTCCGACATGAAAAAGAGTATATGCCTCTCAATGCAACTCGAACCAACATACTAATGGCCATTCGAGAGAAAGAAAATATCAAGTGGCCTAATTCTTTGAAGCCGAATGTTGGAAACCGGGAGCAATATTGCTATTTCCACTGTAGTCGTGGACACACTACTGAAACCTGCAAGCAACTCAAGGATTAGATCAAGAGGTTGATCAGACAAGGATATCTCCGATAATTCATCCAAAACCCACCTGCTCGAGATGAAATTGGTCCAACTGGGGGGCAAAATCAACAACAGCAAAGACAACAGTTGAATAATATTCAAATGGTTGGCGAGATTGAATGACCACACACTTTGTGTAGTTGTATTAGTAATACTACTTGTTTTATCTCATCGTGTTAAATAGGGAGTCACTTTGATATCCCTAATGTTTTCTTCAAAGTTAAACATTGTGTTGTCCTTATACGTATATCTTATATATTGATTACAGTGTAACTTGTATATCCCTAAGTCACACTAGGGATCTATTGTATTGTCTTACAGTAATATAATGTGTTGTTCGTCCAGTTCTGATATTATTTCTTTCTTTAAAAAGAATACAAATGACAATGAAAAACTACTGACAAATATAATCTCTTTATCCATGATCTGAGAAATACGTAGTCTTTATTGCATCTCAATCACTGGAAGATCGATCCCATGGGGATTCGATCCGGCCTCTTCCATACAGGTTAACGTCGTCGAGCAAAGGCTCTGACATACAATCTCAGAAAGGTCTCACATTCTTGGTGGATTCTCTCGACCTCTTCCATACAGGTTAACATCTTCGAGCAAAGGCTCCGATATACAACCTCAGAAAGGTCTCACATCCTTGGTAGATTCTCTCGACCTCTTCCATACAGGTTAACGTCGTCGAGCAAAGGCTCCGACATACAACCTCGAAAAAGTCTCACATCCTTAGTGGATTCTCTTGACCTCTTCCATACAGGTTAACGTCGTCGAGCAAAGGCTCTGACATATAACCTCGAATAGGTCATATATTCTTGATGGATTCTCTGGACATCTCCCACAGAGATTCTTGGCAGGCAAAAAATCTTCGAAAAAGTATGTTACGCAATATATCAACTCATGTTTCAAAGATGTAAAAGCAAGTTTTCAACTTCATATAAATATTATTGAAGTTATATTACGAAAGATTGTACATCTAGTTCACCTTTGCAAGAATTTAAAAGCAAAGGTACACTGGTGACATTCATACAAGCTAGTATCATCAAGCAACAAGCAACTTTAACACAGTCAAATATCATTGGTGGATTTAAGTGACTTCTCCCTTACTGCACGCAAGCATCTCCTACAACTGCTCCTTCAAAAAAAGGACATAACTGGATCATCATCAGACCTCCACTCAGTTGACAGTGTTAGTGTATTGCCAGAATATTGGCATATCACACTACTTGGGCCCCTTGATTTAGTAATATCTGATGTTGGCACACTTCAGTATGGATGAATATTGCCTTAACACAATGCCATTGGACACTCGCCATTATCGGCCCTTCATCGGATATTTGCCGGCGGTCCTCTACTTCATATCAACCATCATCGGCTTCTTGCTCGATCGCGAACCATCATCGGCTTCTCGCTCGATCATTATTAGCAGTACACCCTCCAACACTTTGCTCTCTACTCGGTCATTGAATGCCAACATACTTCCACCCGATCGTCCATCATCGACGAACTTCCGCTCAAATAGCATCGAAAGTCTCGTATCCTCTTGTACGATCTTCTAAAGGATTTTTAGAGGATGTGGGATCATCCATTTTACTTCCTTTACTAAAGAGGGGCGCGAATCTGAGTAGGAAAAATCACCTACAAAAGACAGCGGAAAGCCTTTAGAGTAGGAAGAAAAATGGAGGAGAAGGAATGAAAAAGAAAAGAAATGTCTAACTTCTGCGCAAAGGGAGGGGCGCCGAGTCATGTAGGGAAAGTCACCTACTCAAAAATGACGGAAGGCCTCAAAATGCCAAAAGCCAGAATGAGAAAAGAAGTCTCTAACTTCTGCGCAAAGGGAGGGGAGCCGAGTCAAGTAGGGAAAGTCACCTACTCAAAAACGGCGGAAGGCCTCAAAATGCCAAAAGCCAGAATGAGAAAAGAAGCCTCTAACTTCTGCACAAAGGGAGGGGCTCCGTGGCACCATTATTTTAAGCATCCTAGTGCTTGATGCATTTTTATATATTTTTTTAAATAATTGTGTTATTATGTTTGTAGGAGAGTTTAATCGCTTGTGTAAAATTTAGTACTTTTTATAGTACTTCTGTAGTTCCCTCTTAGAGTAAAATCTAAGGGAGGCTAGGAAAGTACAAGATACAATCATATGGAGTTTTTAGCTCGTGTTTCTTGAAGTAGCTCTATAAGTTAAAAAAGGAGTGTAGAGAAGATACTTTGATCCTTCCCGATGATATCACTCTCTTGTATTTTCATTCTTCCATGAGTTTAATGAAAATGAGTTCCTTGTTATTCATCTTATATCTGGCTAATTCGGTTATTTTGGATTGATGATGTAAAATACATGTTAAATACTAATGAAGACACTTGTTCTATACATGTTAGAAAATGTTTTTAATACTATCCCACTCTTTATTTAATACACATGGTGGCCATTTGTGTAGTTAAAATTTAGTGTGATATATAGCCTCGACGGATAAATGCAAGAAGAACCAGGAGTATTGAGATGTGATGTTTGCATGTATAAACATATGATGTAAAATGTTATAGGTTCTTAAGGAGATACTATAACTGTACATTGGAGGTCATCATATATCATTTTCACATAGGGGCTCGACAGAGATCTAGGGATACATATACTCTAAATCACATTACTATAAAGAGTCTCATTAGGAAAAATATGCAATTTAAATTAATCAACCTAAAAACTTAAGCATTATTTATGGGTTATAGAGCCCTAGATTTTTGTACAATTCAAAAGTTTACTCCATAGCCCCCATCAGTATCCACCATATGAGCAAGATACTTAGCATACCCATGATAAATAATCTTATGGGCTTTAATTATAGATAAAAGATAAGATAATACTTCTGTACAGTTAAAGCTAAAGGCTGGTGCAATAGGTATATAAAAATTTACCCTTCTCTTATGACAATCAATTATATCATGATACATATATAGCTAGTCTATTCCCAATATTGCATCAAATTTAGTTAGTAAAAAAATAATAAGTGTTGCAGGCATATGAATATTATTGATTATAATATCATAATTATGAACACACTGAGTAATTATCATAGATGCTCCAGATGGCATATAAATTGATAAATGAGACTACAACTAAGAAACTGATGCATTTGATATAAACTTATTTGATATGAATGAATGTGATGCCCCAAAATCAAATAAAACCTTTATCGATTGCTTATGAATATAAATAATACATGTCATCACATTAGGAGTTCCACGGGCCTCTTGTTGAGTCATGGTGAAGACATGAGGAGGGATTACCTGTCTGGACTACTCCTGCACTGGAGGTCAAGGTGTATGATATTGCATTACTTATTATTACTGTTGATATGGCATCAAAAGCTGTTGTTGTTGGTACTGGAAAATAGGGCGTTGCTAGTAGAACTAAGATTTTAGAACTTGTTGGGATTATTGTTGAGACTAAGAGTAATATTGTTTTCCCTTTCTTTTGCCATTATACTTGTGGAAGCATCCTTCTTGTGACTTATGCCATCCATTATGATGTGAATGGTTGTAGTTGTCTTGAGTAACTAAAGGATTGGATTAATCTTGAACTTTGAGAGGAACATTTTTAGCTTTTTGTTATATGTTGTAGCAGTTGAAGCACTTCCTGATGACTAAGTTGCAAGTCCCTAAATGTTATTTGCCTTAATGCACACAATGAGGATTACTTTTAGACTTCTGCCCCTGATGGCTCTTATGCTTCTTCTTCTGTGAATCTCTTAGCATTTGGTTATCTGTGTTGCCTTTAGCTTTCCGACAGCTTTTTTTCACAAGCATTTTTCTCTATCTCTGTGTGAATTGCTTGATCAATTAGCTCCCTAAATGTAGTGCACTTAACAGCAGATAAGGATCTTCTGATGTCTTATCTCCAGTTGAAATGAAAATTGTAGATTTTTTGATGTTCGTGCTGCTTAATAAATGATACAAATCTAACAATTCTAACAAATTATGTCTCATACTCTTGAACTGATTTTGTCCCATGTTAGAGCTTTCTCAAATCATTCATTAGATTTGATTGGTTCTCCATTGGAAATATTGCTCCAGAAATAATATTTCAAATTCTGCCCAAGGAATTACTACATCTGCTTCAAAGCTACTGTGTTGGATACTCTCCCACCAGCCATCAGCACCTTCGTGCAGTTGAAATGCAGCCATGTCTACCTTTCGATCTTCAGGATATTTAACACCATGAAGTCTCTTTTCTATGTCATGAATCCATACATCAGATTTGATTGGTCCAACTGTCCTATTAAATGTTGGAGGGTGAGCCTTTAAGAACTAATCCATCACCTCGTCTATCTCCCCTTTATTGGTTGAAATGACCTATAGCATAAAAAGTTAGTTTAAATATATAAGTCTACTAATATTAATTGCTCCACTAAATTTCTTCAACTTTGACTGATTTACCTGGGATGGGGCAACATCAGGTACTCCTCTGGCTTCTTGGGGCACTAATGGGGATGCTGGCTGAGTTGTTTATGGTATTTGTTGTGTGACTTGATTAATTCCTTGCACTACTTGAGTAAGTTGAGTAGTCACTTCTGTCATCATTGTGATTAACACAATGAGATATGGATTTGGAGCAATAACACTTTGATGATAAGAGAGCGAGGTCCTTTGGGAATTGGTGTGGCTTCCTTAGCAGTTCACGTGACATCAGTTCCATAAGGGACGGTAGAATTCTTTCTTCTTGGCGCCATTCTGAATTATTAAACATATAAAAATAAAGTATTATAATATATCAAACATATTATTGAACCTCAAGGATAACTTAGGATAATATAACCCACTACCCCATCCTAAGGAGTTAATAAATATCAGATACAAAATTGAACGGCTTTGATACCACTCCATCACACCCCAAGTCCAAAAGGCGGTACACCCTGGTTACATGGGACGTGATGAAGGGATATGAAGACCCTTTTTGTATTAACAAAGAGAAGCATACATATACAAGAGATACAACATGATATATATGCATTATAGTAAACAAAGGAAGTGAAATAAAGAGTCAATTCATTGATAAAAGTTCAAATAACCAATACATCCAAAGAACAAGAATTCTGATACAAGACAACAAAAATATAAGTGGAATGAAAAGTAGGAAAGAAATTATCTAACCCACAAAAATCATAAACATAACAAACTATTAAAAAATAATAAATATGAAAAATAGTCTACTACTGGCAACCCTGCTCTGGAGGTGGCGATCCAACAAATACGCCTGCAAGACCTGCTGAAAAAGACAACGGGTGAGTTTGATAAATAAAACTCAGTAAGTAACTAATATCTATCAAAATATAAATGACAAAGGAGTGGGGCATGCTGTATGAACAACCAAAGGGAGGAGTAGTAATATATAATCTCAATATCAAAACAATCATGAGATATGCAATAATTTATACAATATATTCTGGTATATGTGTATGTATGCCAATTAGCTATTGATATCAAATTATTATAATGTTTACAAATGCACCACACTAGATATATGCGAACCTCATAAAGACTTGTATGTCATTTAATTAATTTAATTCAAATTTAATCATATGTTCAAACATTCTCTTATATATAACAATAGTTAGTCTATCAAACACCCATTATTGGGAAGGTATACACCAACCCAAGGAAACTAGTGGTTTTTTGTAAAGTCATCACTCTGGTGGCCCATCAACCTCAGCTAGCCAATAACCAATACGGTTTTACGGACATACACATCAATGTACCCATGCATATAGTTTTTCAAAATTTTCATAAACACTTTTTAATAGGTTTGATAGTTTTAATATGAAAAGATTATTTCATAAATAGATATGCTTTGCAATTATAATATTCATTGCATTCAAACAAAAATATGTGCATGAAAATAATGTAAAGAGTTTATGCAACAATAAAGCAAGAATAATCTACTTATGGAAATTCATAGTTCATTATGTGCATGAAAAGATATTTATAAGTGCTGACAAAAATTAATAATCTTTACAATAGTGATTGGACTGATAATCAAATTCGATAATCCAAACAGCTTAATACAAATAACAAGCATGTTGCACATAATAAAGAAAGTTATGTTTATTCCATAATAAATAGTAGTCACTTACAATGGTTTCCATAAAATCCAACCTCCGTAGTGGCTCACTCAACTCCACCAAATGATGATCCTACAAGAAGCGAAGCCAAAATAGTATTAAGCACGTTTAATGAGGCATAAAGAAGAATATCCCAATCAACCTAGGTCACGCCATAAACATCAAAATTAATTATGAAATAACACGATCTAAAAATAAAACCTAGAGTTTGGTTAAGAGAACATCAAGCTTTGATAAACCCTTCTCTCCATGGCAATACAAAACTCCTATGAGAAGCTTAAGGCAATGCAAAATGTAATACAAATTAAATTTAGCCTTGTAATAGAAGTTGAAAGAACTTTTACATAGATTATTAAAAACGTAACAAAGAGAAAGAGAGAAGGAAGAGGGAAGGGGAGGAAAAAATCACTGAATAAGGAGAGGAGTTCGTCGAGGGTTGTTATTGTGAGGATGAAATGAAGAAGGAAGAGGAAGGAGAGTTTGACGGCTGTTGAGAGGGAGAAAAGAGGAGTAAAAATGATGCCCTAGGTCTTTAAAATGCATTAAATGGTGAGAGGGAGGCAACGTGGTGGGAGAACATGTCGAATAGGGAAAAAATATTGATTAGAGGGAAATAGGATCACGGCTGATTCGCGTAAGTGAAGGGGAGCGGGGTGGCTGCTTGTGGGTGCGGGAGAAATCCTGGACTGGGTGAAGCGGTTCGGGTTATAATAGCTCAAAATTTAAAAAAAAAAGTAAAAATTGAATTATACTTATGCTTTAGTCAAAATGATTTTATATCAAAAAAAAAAAAACACACTTAATCTTTGGCTTTTGTGAATTATTCCTTTAAGAAGCCTTCACGAAGTTTCCATCCATAATTGACAAAAGCAAGATTTTTAAGAATTCCACAATTTCGATTATATATATGGCATTGCTATTGATGGAGGATTAATGAAAGCTTATATATATTATTAAGACTAGTCAATTAAGTAATTATAGTCTTCCCTCTATTCTAATTAGGAGGCCACCAATTCAAATTTCAAAAAAAAGTTTATCTATATTATATAATTAAATACTAATAATAAGCGAGATTTTTATCACCGTTGAAAAAATCTATTGCAAGATTGACTAACTTAAGGAAAAAAAATAAAAGAGAACGAAAGATGATACGACCAACCATAATAAAGAGTGTGCTAATAAACCTCAACTCTCTGAAGCAAATCCAACTTTGTAACTCTAATGCTTCTTTGACTTGAGTTTTTTTTGGTAATAATCATATAACATTCATCAAGTAAGGAATATCAATCATTATATGCATGATTCATGAATGCATTAATGGAATTATTAAATCCAAATGTGTCTATGAATGATAATGAGACCTTACTTTCAAGACTTATAAGGCTCACAACATAATAGTAGACAAACAAAAAAAGAAAAAAAAGTAATAGTGTGTGAGAGAGATTCTAAGTATTATATTATTGTCTTATGACATTCTTTATTTATAGGATTATGGGACTACATGAAAAGTTATAGAAAGAACATATCATTTACAAAAGACATGTAGCCCAATATGTAGTTAAAAAAATATAAAAATATACATGGACAATTGACACATGGACTATCAATGATCAAGTGTTCACACAATATGTACTCACATGATGAGTATTCATAAGATGAGTCCTCAATGACAAGTACTCACATGACCAATACTTTGGCTAGCACTTACTCGCCATGCAACAAGTGGTTCTTGTATCCTTGGGGAGTACCCACATGACGAGTACTCATGGAGAGTACTCACTCTCAGCGTAATGAGTGGTTCTTGTATCTTTGGCAAGTGCACTTTTAACCTTCCCTGCCTAGATTGAGCTAGGCAATTGACATATTCAAGTAAACATTTAGATTCTTGATTATTTTGTATCTTTCAAGAGTGAACTGTAGAAAGAACAAACTAATTAATATAATAAAGCAAAAAAAATGTATTAAGTAGAGAATATCAGAACAACTTCATAGTTTAAAGAGTATTTTAAGAATTTTTTTATCATTTATGTCTTTGGTCTTAAATGATGACTGAGATGGGCCTACTAATTGGACCTAATGAGTGAGCCCATTAAGTGATTAGGGCCTCTCTTTGAGTGATTCAAAATTATTACATTTTAGCTTTATTGGTCATATATTCCCCTTAAAGGGGAGACTCATGTTAAAAATAAAAGGGTGACTTTATTAAGCATAGGCTTTCCTTCTCCTATGGGCTTCTACTCTTTTATAGGTCTTATGCCTAGGGGCTTTAACTCACCTTTAGGGAGTAGATTTTATTCATGAGTTAAGATCACTCTGATCCCTAAACCCAATCAATCAATCTTATTTATGATTACTCGACTACTCTCCTTTTAGGAAATAAGTTTCTCTAGATCATCAATGTGTTAATTTTCTAACTTGGAGTTGGTGAGAAAAATATTTATTGAGTTTTTAGATTTGAGTTATTTTAATTTTTTTCATACTTTTTTCTTATATATATGAATCGTTTCTAAGGAACGAGTTCATCTAATTTTTTGTGTTTGATTCTATTGATTGTCAACTCGTCGAGTGAAGAGTGTTTACATATCGAGTGATGAGTGATGAGTATTCATGTCATATCAAAATCAAATTTGGAAGAATTCCTTATTTTAATCCCTTAATTAATTAACTAGAGCTACTAATAATCCATTAATATAAATCAGTCCCACGAAACCAACTAATAATCATATATATCAAAATATAAAACTGCATCCATTCCTCAAAATTTATATATACTAGCCAAGAGTTCAATCAATACATATATCAGTCTATTTTTATTCTTGACTCATAAAAGAATAAAATAAAATACCAAAAAAAAAACTTGAATCTCGATCTGCCTCACTCTACTAGATCTTATCCCCATCTTAAAAAATATGTAAAACCATAGAGTGAGTCAAAAGCTCAGTAGGTTACTAGAACCTACCACTGAATCAATACAAGATAATAGAAATACCATGCATGTAATCCATTCAATCAATATCAGAATGAACATGTAATTGTAAAAGTATGTAATAGTCATTGTGAATAATATTAGGTCATATGAGTAATAATAATTTGTATACCTATACATCTCATAAATAGTGAGCAACAACCAAATAAAAAATCAATAGATTCTATCATTTCTATATCTATTAGTTACAAAACAGTTTAGTTCATATATCCGTTTAGGAAATTTGTACACATGTTATTATCATATGCATGTCATATAGTGTCTATATTATGTATATGTATATCATGTAACATATATAATATAGTCTTTGACAATGTAGTATATCATGTATATCTTATGACATAACATGTGATTCATTTATTTATTAGTCATATCACATACTTGTGTTAGTCATGTTCTGTACTATGTATAGATCATATCATGTTATGTCACATATCATGTGCAATCTATCATATATGCTCCTATCATATGTATATACAAGTAATGCATCAATGTAAGTAATATAAATAAGATATGGCACCTGTCTACATGTGGTGTTTTTTGTATATAATCTTATAAGCCAAATCTATATAAATCAGTCTCAATCATTTTAGTCTTACTTCTAGGAATCAGTCTCATATCACATATCACAAATTAGTTAGGTGGCTTTCATATATGAAGTCATCACTTCCTATCTGTTAGTATATTATATTATATCAATTATGTGAAACATCTTAAGTAAAAAGAAGCTAAACTCTTAAGCATCGAGGTGCATTTTGGTGTAATGGTTAAAATTTTATTTAAAAAAATCTATAATTAAGCATGCTCTTCCCGAAGAAATCCTAAGATGGGTGACCTCCTAGAAAGTTACACCAACATGACAAAACTATGAGGCCCTTAGGCCAAAGCAAATAATATCTCGATAGTTAAGAGTTTGGTTTATCGGAGCAATACACCAGCCGGAAGATAGGAACTAAGTGCCATTCAAGACAAAGTGCTACACCATGGAGCCACCTCTTAAATCTTATATGGAATAAAGTGCTACGTGGAGGGAGTCACCACTTAAACTTATAGGGGCGACTTCTAGAATCCTATCTACCTGGTGGATAAATCTGGGATAAAGATACTAATGATAATGTTAGTTACTTAAGTGAGAGAGATTATGAAACTCTTTAAGTAAAAAAGAAGCTAAACTCTTAAACATCGAGGCACCTTTTTGCGTAATTGTTGGAATTTCATTTAAGACTCTATAGTTAAGCATGCTCATCCTATAGAAATTCTGGGATAGGTGACCTCCTCGGAAGTTACACTAATATGATAAAACTGTGAGGCCCTTAGGCTAAAGCAGACAATATCTTAATAGCTAAGAGTTTAGGCTGTTATAAATTAATCTCTTTATACCTCACTTTTTTATGTCATTTATGATTGCACCATAAATTTTATTTAAAGAGAAGCATGTCGGCCCACCCTCCTGTAGAAGATAATATGACTATAACCAACATGAATCAATCAATCAATTTTAGTCAACCTTTCTTTCCCCTTTCATACATGTCACATCATAAAAATTACAATAACAAATATTACATAATATTTAATGTAATTATCAATACACTCATCAATAAGATTATAGTATGCCAAAAATGTTTGTTGACCTTAATGAACAGTAAATGGGTGCATGTCATATATTTCATGTCAAAATATAGTATACTGCTTCCTGGTCATTTTATAATTAATATTATACTACCCATTAAGTTAAAAAATATATAACCAAAAACACCTGATGAAATTTCATTATCAATCAGTCAAAATGCTCACAAGGATGGCATAAACCACATATTAAAAGTTATATGGTGAAAAATCATTAAAATGAGAGAATACATTTTAATCAATTTTAGAAGAGATAAAATTTGAGAAATCAAAATCATTAAAAATAGAAGTTTAGTTTGGGTTACCATCCATTATCAAAAGACATTTCTTAATTGGAGCGACAGATAGAAATGACCCAAAGTAGCTTTTCTCTCTCTTCCCTTCTCTTCTCTTCATCTCCTTTCTTTACCCAACAAGCCAAGAAATGAAGGAGAGAGAGGAATTGTGTGGTGATGAAATGCAGATTTATATAATAAAAAATATTTTTTAGTGCCCAGTGCCATAGCACTTTACATGCGACGTCGTATTGCTGCATGCATCTCATAGTTACTATAGAATAGAAAGCTCAGCACCTTGGCAGCACTTTCTTGGTGCTTCCTAGCCCAATTTTTTATTTTTAAAATTATTTAAAAAATTTCAAGGTCATGACATTTCACCTACTAATTAAAGGGAGATGAGTGTTCACCCGTAGAGTGATTAGTGGTCATTGACCCTAAGTGAGTGGAGCTAGTGACTCCTTGTTAAGTTCTTGAGGCAAGTTCCTTGAGTATTTACACCTTTTTGGTCTATCACTCTACTTCTTGCGGTGCTTAGTTTCTAGTCCTTGGTATCAGTTTAGGCTCACTACAACTTTCAAGATTTTGGATCTAAATGTGTTTCAGACCTCACTTTCAAGACTTACAAGTCTTACACATAAAAATAGATAAAGAAAAAAAAAAGTGACAGAGTGAGAAAGAGAGAGATTCTAAATATTATATATTGAATCCAAGTGCTCCCAAAATAACTCCCCCCCTCTTCTCCAGAGATTTCCCTTTGATCCTTTATTTATAGAGTTATGGGGCTACAAGAAAAGCTATGTGAAGAACATATTCATTTACAAAAGGCATGTAACCTAATATGTAGCAAGAAAAAAATATAATGGATAAATGACACGTGAACTATCACTAGCCAATTGTTCACTGTGGGTTCTAAAAATTCACACCCAGCCTCTCCGCAACCATTTTGTTTTTCATTTTGTCGGTGAGGAAAGTTTTAATGAGTAGGTTATGAGGTAAATTTTTAGAAGGTAGATTAGGGTTTAGATAAGACATTACCCAAAGATTTCGCTCTCATTTTGAAGGGACTTTATGATCTAAGTTCAGGGTTCCTACAGGTGCAAGCCCCTATAGTTAATTACCCCTCCGGCCCTCCCAATAACGAGAGAGAACTTTCTATTAAGGCTAGTTGTCGAACACCATACTAAATGGTGAGTGCTTACCTGGCCAATACTCTATGGCGAGTACACACACACACTAAGTACTCATATGGTGAGTACTCACTTGCCTTATGATGAGCAGTTCTTGTATCCCTCACAAGTACTCATATGACAACTACAACTTCATTTGGGATGGCTTTTTTAGTGCTTCTTAAAGCAATATTTTACTATAAAAATTTTAATTTTGTACTAGAAAGCTGCTTTAAGAAGCAATAAAAAAGCCGTCCCAAACGAAACCTACACCTTAAACCTTCCCAGCCTAGATTGAGCTTAATGAGGTCAGGTCATTGATATCACTAGCAAAAATATCATTCACAATCTATCTCCTTCAAAATAATGAATGTGGATAGAGAGTAGAGAAATTGCTAGGATTGGTAGCATAAATATATTCAAATGTGTACTTTGAACTAATGAAGAAGACTACTCTAATGAAATAGAGGCAGTTGTAATTGGAGGAATAATATCTAGCAACCAGTGGTAGATCCAAAGACCAATTTAAGAAAATTAACAAGTAGAAACTTTAATGATTTCAATAGAACATAAGGAAAACAAGAGAGAAACTAAGTGCTTAGATTTTGTTTCAAATGTGCAAAGAGTAGAAGGTCAAACACGACTGAGAGTGGTTGGAATAATTTCAAATTAAATGTTTAATATATGAATTCTGTCAAACTATAATCATCTCAAAGTTGTTGAAGTGTTTTAAGCAAATTAGATGGCAATGTCAATGTGCTATGATAAAAAAATATGTCATCACAAACCATAACAATTGAATAATAATCTAAATGAAGCTTGTGGTTTCTGTCAATTATAAACTTAGTAGCTATTGCACTTAATCTGATATTTTTGAAATGGTTCTAGTTGGACTTAGTAATTTGAGTTATCTCCAATAATGAAAATATTGGTTGGGCACTCATGACATTAGCTCATGTTATAAAATGATAGTGAAAATATAGATTGGACACTCATTCCATCAGCCCATGTTATAATAAGATAGGTTAATCCTAATGACTATGGCCATCTAAGTATCAAGATAAATCATATATTTATGTTTGATTTGTGTCTCACTAAAGATTATAATGCGGGACTTATTGATCTCATCACATTCTAATCAAGCTATCCCAAGAATATGATCACTCAAAAATTGTCTCATAGTATATTATATGGATGGCTTTTGAATGCAAGTGCTTAAATGGACACTTGAATTTGATTGTTATGGGAACCTCCTGCCATTCATTTTGGGTTGTTTTTCCATATGTATGGATTTACCTTTTTAATAATTTTATTTCACACTCTTTTAGGTTAATTATTGATAAACAACTTTAGACTAATGCAATAGTGAAATTCCATCCACTTTTAACTTGGTTTGTACTCGAAACTTGGAATCACCTTTGGACCCTTCTTTGAAATTATGCCTTCATGAGGTGCTTGCCAATTCCTCACATGTTCTCACACGAGTAGTGATACCATCTCCTTAATGCTAGGGATATTGGTGATTCACACTATATTTTTATTATCTCTAATCATAGCATTCTGACATTGAGGAGTTTATGGGTAAGATCTTTTAAATTCTATACGCTAGAAGAGGAAGAAATAGCAAGAAAATATATCATCAGTCCTCAAAATATACATAGTCTCCAAGTTAGATGATTTTAATATGGCCCTTGGGATTTTTCTCTTTTGAAATTTTCATTGTAATTTAGGGTTTAGTTCGTTTTGTCTAGCACTACTTTACAATTACTTCTTGATGTATTATTTTCATTGAATAATAATAAATCTTACTTTTGCTTGAAAAAAAAAAAAAACATCAAGCCTGATATTGATAATAAATCTTCTCATCTTATACTCTTTACAATTGTGCCCCCTCTCTTTTTATTACCTCTAATATTTGCATTCTTAACAATGAGATCTTGTAAGAAGGAAGTTTCAAATTTTGTAAATTTGAAACTTTCCTGGTGCTTCCTAGCCCAATTTTTTATTTTAAAATTATTTATAAAATTTCTAGGTAATGACATTTCACCTACTAATTAAAGAGAGATGAGTGTTCACTCGTAGAGTGATTAATGGTCATTGACCCTAAGTGAGTGAAGCTAGTGACTCCTTGTTAAGTTCCTAAGGCAAGTTCTTTGAGTAGTTACACCTTCTTTGGTCTATCACTCTATGTCTTGTGGTGCATGGTTTCTAGTCCTTAGTATCAGTTTAGGCTCACTGCAACTTTCAAGATATTGGATCTAAATGTGTTTGTGAGTGGTTCCTAGACCTCACTTTCAAGGCTTACAAGTCTTACACATAAAAATAGATAAAGAAAAAAAAGTGACAGAGTGAGAAAGAGAGAGATTCTAAATATTATATATTGAATCCAAGTGCTCCCAAAATAACTCCCCCCCCCCCCCCCCCCCCCCCCCCCCCCCCCCTTCTCCAGAAATTGCCTTTTGATCCTTTATTTATAGAGTTATGGGGTACAAGAAAAGCTATGTGAAGAACATATTCATTTACAAAAAGCATGTAACCTAATATGTAATAAGAAAAAATTATAATGGATAAATGACACGTGAACTATCACTAGTCAATTATTCACTGTGGATTCTAAAAATTCGCGCCCCTGCCTCTCCGCAACCATTTTATTTTTTCATTTTGTCGGTGAAAAGAGTTTTAATGAGTAGGTTCTTAGGTAAATTTTTAGAAGGTAGATTAGGGTTTAAATAAGACATTACACAGATATTTCACTCTCATTTTGCAAGGACTTTATGATCTAAGTTCAGGGTTCCTACAAGCGTAAGCCCCTATAGTTAATTACCCCTCCCGATAACGAGAGAGAACTTTCGATTAAGGCTAGTTGTCAAACACCGTACTAAATGGCGAGTGCTTACCTGGCCAGTACTCTATGGCGAGTACACAAACAATAAGTACTCATATGGTGAGTACTCACTTGCCGTATGATGAGCGGTTCTTGTATCCCTTACAAGTACTCATATGACAACTACAACTTCGTTTGGGATGACTTTTTTAGTGCTTCTTAAAGCAACATTTTACTATAAAAATTTTAATTTTTGTACTAGAAAGCTGCTTTAAGAAGCAATAAAAAAGCCGTCCCAAACGAAACCTACACCTTAAACCTTCCCAGCCTAGATTGAGTTTAATGAGGTTAGGCCATTGATATCACTAGCAAAAATATCATTTACAATGTATCTTCTTCAAAATAATGAATGTGGATAGAGAGTAGAGAAATTGCTCGGATTGGTAGCATAAATATATTCCAATGTGTACTTTGAACTAATGAAGAAGACTACTCCAATGAAATAGGAGCAGTTGTAATTGGAGGAATAATATCTAGCAACCAGTGGTAGATCCAAAGACCAATTTAAGAAAATTAATAAGTAGAAACTTTAATGACTGCAATAGAACATAAGGAAAACAAGAGAGAAACTAAGTGCTTAGATTTTGTTTCAAATGTGCAAAGAGTAGAAGGCCAAACACGACTGAGACTGGTTGGAATAATTTCAAAGTAAATGTTTAATATATGAATTCTGTCAAACTATAATCATCTCAAAGTTGTTGAAGTGTTTTAAGCAAATTAGATGGCAATGACAATGTGCTATGATAAAAAAATATGACATCACAAACCATAAAAATTGAATAATAATCTAAATGAAGCTTGTGGTTTTTGTCAATTATAAACTTAGTAGCTATTGCACTTAATCTGATATTTTTGAAATGGTTCTAGTTGGACTTAATAATTTGAGTTATCTCCAATAATGAAAATATTGGTTGGGCACTGATGATATTAGCTCATGTTATAAAATGATAGTGAAAATATAGATTGGACACTCATTCCATCAGCCCATGTTATAATATGATAGGTTAATCCTAATGACTATGGCCATCTAAGTATGAAGATAAATCACATATTTATGTTTGATCTGTGTTTCACTAGAGATTATAATGCGAGACTTATTGATCTCATCACATTCTAATCAAGCTATCCCAAGAATATGATCACTCAAAAATTGTCTCATAGTATATTATATGGATGGCTTTTGAATGCAAGTGCTTAAATGGGCACCTGAATTTGATTGTTATGGGTACCTCCTACCATTCATTTTGGGTTGTTTTTCCGTATGTTTGGATTTGCCTTTTTAATAATTTTATTTCATACTCTTTTAGGTTAATTATTGATAAACAACTTTAGACTAATGCAATGGTGAAATTCCATCCACTTTTAACTTGGCTTGTACTCGAAACTTGGAATCACCTTTCGACCCTTCTTTAAAATATATGCCTTCATGAGGTGCTTGCCAATTCCTCACATATTCTCACACGAGTAGTGATACCATCTCCTTAATGCTAGGGATATTTGTGATTCACACCATATTTTTATTATCTCTAATCATAGCATTTTGACATTGAGGAGTTTATGGGCAAGATGTTTTAAATTCTATACGCTAGAAGAGGAAGAAATAGCAAGAAAATATACCATCGGTCCTCAAAATATACATAGTCTCCAAGTTAGATGATTTTAATATGGCTGTTGGGATTTTCTCTTTTAACTTTTTCATTGTAATTTAGGGTTTAGTTCCTTTTGTCTAGCACTATTTTGCAATTACTTCTTAATGTATTATTTTCATTGAATAATAATAAATCTTACTTTTGCTTGAAAAAAAAAAAAAAACTCCAAGCATGATATTGATAATAAATCTTCTCAATCTTGTACTCTTTACAATTGTATCCCCTTTCTTTTTGTTGGCTCTAATATTAGCATTCTTAACAATGAGAACTTGTAAGCAAGAAGTTTCAAATTTTGTATGTTCAAAGGTGATGAAATAGCAAATGAAGTACATCATTACTCTCCAAACTATACCAAGGTTCATGTTAGGTGATTTTAATGTGGTCAATGAAGAGTCTTCTCTTTTTTGGCCTTGTTATTGCATTTTATTTTGAATTCTTTTTATCTAACAATGCTTTGCTATAACTTTTAATCATATTCTTTTTATTGAATGATAACAAATCTTATTTGCCTAAGAAAATGTTGGAAAGTAACTTGTGCTCTCTATGACAACAAACATATGCATAACATAGGCATAATTTTGAACAGCTTTATTATTACTTTCTAAAGTATCTTTTTTTCATAAAAATTTTTAGTTTAAAAAATTTTTATACTAAAAATCTATATTAATAAAGTGATAAGAAAGCAATTCAAAATGAAGTCATAATAACAAACTTGACCAAGTTATGTTTCATCACTTCTTATGGGTAAGAATAATAATAATTTGTATTTTTATTTGTCTAATTGCAAATTAGTTATTTCTATGAAGATTCTCTATTTGTGCCCACATAATGTGATGATTTTATTGGTGCATTGTTATATATTACATTTATTTATATCAAGTTGTTAAGAGGACAAGTTTTTGCTAAATGGAATGGCGCATCAATTTATGAATTCTATAAATAAGCAACATTTAATGATTAGAAAAAATAAATTGTATTCTAATTCAAATAGAGGAAACGAGCCAAAATTTGTAAAATTATATAGAATTATTCCTCTCCTCACATGAGCTAATATAAACTATAAGAGGCATGATAAGGCCAAGAAATTTAAGATGCTTAATCAATAATTTTTTTTTTAAAAAGAAGAAAAATAAAAATTTCTATTCATTATTTTTAACCCATTTGGCTCCATTGCAAGATTTAGATACTCATTAGTACTATACTGCTACCAATTCTTCTGTGAATAAATAGCAAAAAATTAAATCAAAATATTTTTCATCAGAAAATTGATAAAAGCATTCATTAAAATTATTAAATTTATTTTGAGGTCAATACAATATCTAAAAGAATCGATCAAAATTTATATTGCAATATTTCATTAGGTTGAAGCATTCAGGCTTATGTTAGCCTATTAAATTTGTTAAAAAGAAAAAAAAATCAAAATTGCATTTTGAAAACAATCAATGAATATTTGTAATTAAATAAATTACAATATTACAGGAATCATATGTTAAAAACATTTGCATTGAAAACAACTTATTGCAGATATAAGAAGACAAATGTAATATAAAAAAGATTACAAACACGCCTTCTCCAACAAATATATATAAGGCTGAGGTAACGTACCATTGAACACTTGAGCAGCAGTTCTACTCCAACACTCCAGAAAATGTTAACCTATGAAGAAAATACAAATCAGCATGAAAAAAGAGCAATCATATAGTGAATCAAATGAGTCTGAAGTAGGCTATTTAAAAGAAAGAAAAAAGGATTCTATGTTATTGGCTGCTTTTTGGATGGTTTAGGGGGGGTTAGGTTGCTAAGATTTGCATTGATGAAGGGGAAAATGTTAGTTTTTTAGTGCTTGAGATGTTAGAAAGCCTATTTGTGGAATCCAGAATTGTATAATTTCAATATTGATTAGTTGGGATAAGTTAATTTTCTTGGGAGTTGGATGCCCAGAGTAGTTCATAAACAAATAGACAATAGGCTCATTCTGGATTCGTTGGAGGAAAGAAGAGTTGATGGGTGATTGAATTACAGTAGAATTTTCGATAAGATATGTTTCTTGATACCACTAAAAATGTTTACTTACAACAATATCAAGCCTTTATTCCACTACGTGGGGTCGGCTACATGAATTCTTTTTCTCCATTATGTTATGTTAAAAGTCAAATTCTCGTTTAAATCTAAAAAAATGTTTACTTCTCAAATTTTATTATTGAGTGAGTCAACCAAGAAAGAATCAATCGATGCTTTCTTCTCAAATATCAGGAGTTCCACTTGTGAGGACTTTTAGGCTTTGTTGTTATAATTTTCTTATAACTTTCTTATTGTTGATGCATTAAGTAGTAATGATTACATTTATGACTGTGAAAAGCGAATATGGGAAAATAAAATAAGTCATATATGAGGGATAGATCCGCACAAGCAAAGGCGAAAACCTGACGAGGTAAGCCTACATTCTCAAAATTTTAAAAGTTGGGAATTCATACCAACTTTGAATGAGAGATCAACTTCAATTCTAAAAGTTGAGAATTTAGACCTTCGAAATGGAAAGTTGAAAGGGTACAAAAACTTATAAGTTATAACTATCATACGACCTGTTTAAAGGTGTTGAACAGTTAGCAAGATAAAAAGTAATATTATGCATTTCTTATGATCAGTATAGAATTCCAACGTGTTCTAAATTAATTGTTAATAATGTTATCATTATTTCTTATACATTACTTGTGTATTTTATTGAGTCCTAGCTCATTAGTAGTTGTTATACTGTAGGAAAGCGGAAGGAGCCTATAGGGCATTAGACTAAAAGGAGTAACTTTTTTTTGTGTATATATATTTTGGGTGTACATAGAGGTCCAAGTGGAGGCTGTACAAAGACTTTTAGGGTATGTAAATAAAATTTAAAAAGTTTTAGTAAAACTTTATATTTCTTTTGATTATATTTGAAGTTTAATTGAGGTATATTACAAGCTTCCTATTGTTAAGTATAAAGCTTGATATGTTAGGAGAGTCTAAATAGATTACTTTTTACTCATCTGATTCTGATAGGAGTAGCTCAGAATAAGTACTAGTAAGAAGGGGTTTGTTTAAATTTTTTCTTCTTTGTTATACTCCAGGTTGACCGTAAAGGGGGGCCAAAATGGGGTGTGTCAAACTCATTGTGTACATTGGAGCTCCTTTATTGCTTGATGCATTTACTTAGACTTGTGTTCAACACAAGTTTCTCATTTGTTTATTGATATTCATCACAAGTATTTCCTATTCATTGATGTTTATTAAAAGTTCTTATTTGCACATTGATCTTCATTTGAATGTTCATTGCAAGTTCATTTAGTGTTTGTATTTCTTTAATATGATTGTGCATTTTTTAATTCAATGTCCGGTTATCTGTGATTGTTCAAGTTTTGTTCTCTCCTGTTAGTTCAAGTCCTGTGCATTTGTTGAATTTAGGTCCTCTTGTTCACTAGAAAATTTGGCAGCCTCCCGACGTATCCCCCATTCTGGGGAAATTTGGAGAGCTGGGTCTTCCTTACCATGCTACGAGAGCACGTAGGATAGGTGTCGGGTAACACCGCAATGTAGTCTTGAATCCTACCACACTACAAGAGCGCATAGGAGTCTTCGAGGTACCTGTGTAAAAGACTTGCAATTTTCCCCACAAGCACAGTAGCTCATACACGGGTACTTGAGATTGTCCTCATCACGCTACGAGAGCACTTAAGGGCCTACCCGCCTCGGCACAAACATCGCACCAAGTTCCCTCCCACCACGCTACGAGAGTGTGTAGGGTGGTCCCCCAGCGCGCCACGAGCGCCGAAAGTGGGATTTGAGGGAGATTTTTAAGTTTAGAGGGCATTATACCTTTGCGATTGGAGTGACGACGATGATCAAGACAAGAATTCCAAAAAAGAAACTTCTCCTTCCCTCTTCCTTTCTTTTTACTTTTCTCCCTTCTCTTTTTTTATTTTTATTCTTTCTTTTTTTATAATATATATATATATATATATATATATATATATATATATATATATATATATATATATAAGTAGAAAGAGTTGAGAGAGAGAGGGCTAAGGAGTGAGGTAGTGAGTTTGGGGTTAGGTTTTGGAAGTGGGCTAGTTGAGCTGGTTCAGTTGACGGGTTGGAGGGGGTTCGACAGCTCTATATGTGGGAAAATTATTAGGTCCGGTCACCGGACCTATCTCCGCGTCCGGACGCCAATAGAAACACGCCATGTGGCAAAGATTTTTTAATATAAAACTTTTGCTTTATGTATTTTCAGCCCGATCGGCCTGACCCAACCCAGTGTTATTTTCATTTTAAACGTAGGGTTGACGCTATTTTAGAAACCCGCACTTTTGAAGAAAAAACGAGCTAGGAATTTTCAGAGAAGAGATGGACTGCTCACCGAATTTCCCGAAGAGAGAGGGGCAAGGGGTGCATGAAACCGGAAGTATGAATGAATCGGAAGTTAACTTAGCTGGATCTTCCTCATGTTTCAACATTTCGGTAAGTTTCAATCTCAGCGCAAGTTGTATGAAAAAAATACGAGCTAGAAAGTTGTAAGGGTTTAGCTGTGTAGAAAAAGGTTATATGGTTTCCGCTCATTAGAGGCACAAGCTCTTAGAAGTAAACAAAGCTGTGCAGTCAGTCTAGGGTTTAGGGAAAAAAGTTAATAAACTCTTATTGTTTAGCTTTAAAATTAGTTATTTTAGGGAGAAGAAAAACATTGATTTTAGGTTTGGGAAAGCTGTAGAAGATGCGCTTGAGTTGCGCTTTAGTTGCGCTTCTGTTGCGTTTTAGTTGCGCTTTAGTTGCGCATTCTGATCTGATGTTTTGTTATCATCTCAGGCTGTTTTTAAAGACAAGAGAGAAGCATATGAATGTTATTGTACTTATGCCCATGATAATGGCTTTAGCGTGCGGAAGGATCATCACAGTTTCTATCCAAATTCTAGGAAGATAAAATCCAAGGACTTTGTCTGCTCAAAAGTAGGTTTCAAGAGAAGTATTGATCTTAATTCAACAAAGAGATTTACTAAACCAGATGTTCGAACCGATTGTCCTTCTATGGTGAGGTTTGCTGCTGATGAAGATGGTTACTGGCATGTCAAAAGATTTATTGAATCCCACAACCATGAATTGGCTAGCCCTGCCGACCGACACCTTCTAAGATCATGTAGAAATATTGTTGAGGAAAAAACTTCGGTCCTAAAATCAATGACAGATGCAGGAATTAGAACCGTTGATGCATATGCCTACCTTGCAGAGGAAGTTGGAGGATTTGAGAATGTTGGATTCTCTAAGAGGGATGCCTGCAATATTATTCAAAAGGAGAAAAGAGCAAGGATTGAAAATTGTGTGTAAAACCCGAAAAATGTTCATTTTAAGCATCGCACGCATTTCGATGCACTGCGACAAAAATAATCAAAATTTTGAAGTTGTCAGAATTTGATGAAATAAATTTTATAAAATTCTACATAAAATTTCGAGCGTCATAATTGTGAAAAACTTCAAAGGAAAATGACATTTGGAGAAAACCCTAACTTTCAAAACTTTCCAAAATTTAGTGAAATTCGTTTTCCACCGCTAAAATACTCCCCTAAACTTCCCCTATTGATTTCGTAATGAAATTCCAAGTTTCGGCGAAACCCTAAAAATTTTCGATCTCAAAATTTTGGGAGAACATTTCATTTTTTACCGTTAAAATACCTCCCTACATCTTCTCTATCAATTTCATAAAGGAAATTTGAACAAAAATCACGTTTTGGAAAAACCCTAGAAATTTCCTTAGTAAATAACTTGAGATTGAGATGATTTTTCTTAAATTAAAACATACCTTTATATTCCCCTCGACGTCCTCTTCAATTCCCACAATTTTTCTCGCCGAAAAACCGCCGCCGGAGCCGCCGGAGCCGTGCTCCCGTCTGCCTCTCTCCCGTCTCCTGTTTCGGCCGAAGGAAGCAGCCGCACAAACGAAAGGGACCGAATAGATTTCGGTCCCTTAAGGCTTTGATGGTTATAGACTTCCAAATGACCATAATGCCCTTGCTTGTTTAAAGGTCTTTAAGTCTCATGAGGGGTAATAAGGTAATTTATGCTTAAGTTATACTTAAGTGAACTTCACTGATTTTTAACTTTAAATTTGTGCAAAATTAGACATACGTTCTTTATACCAAAACGCTCGAAATTTTATGTAGAATTTTATAAAATTTATTTCATCAAATTCTGACAACTTCAAAATTTTGATTATTTTTGTCGCAGTGCATCGAAATGCGTGCGATGCTTAAAATGAACATTTTTCGGGTTTTACAATTCTCTCCTTCTAATAAAAATTTCGTCCTCGAAATTAAAACAAAACATATAAGGTTAGAAACATACCTTAGTTAAATAAGTGGGGGTGGTTCTCCCTCATTTCTGACTCCTTTTCCCATGTGGCATCCTTCTCTGAACTGTGCTTCCACAGCACCTTAACATAGGGAATAGCTCTGCTCCTCAACTGCTTAATATCATAATCAATAATCCTCTCAGGTTCTTCCACAAATGTCAAATCTGGCTGAATATCAACTGATTCAGTACTAATCCTTTGAATCTCATCTGAAATGTACTTCCTTAAAGTAGATATGTGGAATACATTGTGTACTCCACTCATGTTTGCTGGTAGGATCAACCTGCAAGCCACCTTTCCAATCCGTTCTGAAATCTCAAAAGGACCTACATACCTTGGACTCAGCTTTCCCACTTTACCAAATCTCTTCACTCCCTTCATTGGGCTGACTTTAAGGAATACAAACTCTCCAACATCAAACTCAACTGGTCTATGTTTGGCATCATAATATTTCTTCTGTCTATCCTGTACTGCTATCAATCTGTCACGTATCAACCTGATCTTTTCTGTAGCATCATCAACCAGATCTGCACCAATAATCTTCCTTTCCCCTGTCTCAGCCCAGTTTAAAGGTGTCCTACACCTTCTCCCATATAATGCCTCATAAGGAGCCATCCCAATACTTGCTTGGAAACTGTTGTTGTAGGCAAATTCAATCAAAGGTACATATGTCTCCCACTTACCACCAAAGTCCAACACACATAGCCTAAGTAAATCTTCTAAGGTCTGGATGGTTCTTTCTGACTGCCCATCTGTCTGAGGGTGAAAAGCTGTACTAAAAGTGAGTCTGGTACCCATAGCTTCCTGAACCTTCTTCCATAATCTGGAAGTAAACCTTCCATCCCGATCTGACACTATAGATTTAGGTACCCCATGTAATCTGACAATCTCACTAACATACTGGCTTGCCAACTTTTCAACTGGATCAGACTGTTTGATAGGTAAAAAGTGTGCCGACTTAGTTAACCTATCAATTATCACCCATAAAGCATCACATCCTCTTCTGGATCTGGGTAAACCAACCACAAAGTCCATAGCAATGTCTTCCCATTTCCACTCAGGTATAGGCAAGGGCTGTAGGAATCCTCCTGGCTTCTGATGTTCAACCTTTACCATCTGACATGAAGTGCATTTAGATACTGTGTCTGCCACACTTCTTTTCATTCCTGGCCACCAAAATACCTCTTTTAAATCCTGATACATTTTGTTACTACCTGGATGAATGGTGTAACTGGAATAATGAGCTTCCTGAAGGACCTCTTTCCTTAAATCACCAACATCTGGAATACATAATCTACCTCTGTAACGAAGCAGTCCTTCACCATCAAGCTCAAAATCTTCACTATGCCCCATACTAACCATATCCAGTATCTTCTTAAAATCTGTATCAAGTGGCAAAGCTTCTCGTACCCTTTCTGTAAATGTTGATTGGATAATAGTTTGATTCAACATTGCAAATTCTGCATCATTGGGTGGAACCACTGAAATCTCCAACTTCTCTAATTCCCTTATCAAGTCCCTCTGCTGAGTAATCATCCAGTTTGCACTACCTGAATTTTTCCTGCTCAAAGCATCTGCAACTACATTTGCTTTACCCGGGTGATACTGAATGTCCAACTCATAATCCTTAATGAGTTCTAGCCATCTCCTCTGTCTCAAATTCAGTTCTTTTTGTGTGAAGATATACTTCAAACTCTGGTGATCAGTAAAGACTTCACACCTAACCCCATATAGGTAATGCCTCCATATCTTTAAGGCAAAAACTACAGCAGCTAACTCCAGATCATGGGTCGGGTAATTCCTCTCATGATTCTTCAATTGCCTAGAAGCATAGGCAATGACTTTCCCATTCTGCATCAGTACACAACCCAACCCTTTATGTGAAGCATCGCTGTAAAGCTGAAATCCATCTGACCCTGAGGGAATAGTCAGTACAGGAGCAGTCATCAAACACTGCTTTAATCTCTGAAAAGCTTCTTCACACTGAGCTGTCCAATCAAATTTCACTGCTTTCTGAGTCAATCTGGATAATGGCATAGCTATCTGTGAAAATCCCTCAACAAACCTTCTGTAATAGCCTGCCAATCCCAAAAAGCTCCTAACCTCAGTAACTGTAGCTGGTCTTGGCCAATCTGCTATTGCTTGTACCTTATGCTGATCCACAGTTATCTTCCCATCAGTGATCACATGTCCCAAAAATTTTACACTCCTTAGCCAAAATTCACATTTGGATAATTTGGCATACAGTTCATTTCCCTTCAAGGTTTGCAACACTGCCCTTAAATGATTTGTATGCATCTTTTCATCTGTAGAGTAAACAAGTATATCATCTATGAACACAATTACGAATAGATCTAAGAATGGCTTGAAGATTCTATTCATAAGGTCCATAAATACTGCAGGGGCATTTGTCAGACCAAATGGCATCACTGTAAACTCATAATGCCCATATCTGGTACTGAAAGCAGTCTTTGATATATCTTCCTCTCTCATCCTGAGCTGATGATATCCTGACCTCAAATCAATTTTTGAAAATACTGAAGCACCTTCTAACTGATCAAATAAATCATCTATTCTTGGGAGAGGGTACTTATTCTTCACTGTCAATTTGTTCAACTCTCTGTAGTCTATACAGAGCCTTAGACTTCCATCTTTCTTTTTCACAAACAGTACAGGAGCACCCCAAGGGGAGGTACTAGGCCTGATGAAACCCTTCTCAAGCAACTCTTGCAGTTGTTCCTTCAACTCCTTAAGCTCCTTAATTGCCATCCTGTAAGGAGCTTTAGCAACAGGTTCAGCTCCTGCCACTAACTCAATAGAAAAATCTATTTCTCTACTTGGAGGTAAACCAGGTAAATCATCTGAAAATACTTCTGGGAATTCCTGAACAATAGGGATATCTTTCAGTTCTCTTTCAGCCTTCCTCTCCTCTTTAACATAGGCCAAGAAACCTTCGTATCCTTTCCTTAACATCTGAAAAGCCTTCAAAGATGATACAATCACTGCAGCTACCCCTTTATCCCCTTGAAATTTAAACTCCCCTTCTCCAGGCACACAAAACTTAACCTCCTTCTTGTTACAATCTATAGTCACGAAGTGGCAAGATAACCAATCCATGCCTAAGATTGCATCAAATTCAGATAGAGGTAACACAATCAAATCCGCCTCTAAGTTCTTATCACCAATCCTCAAATTTACTAGACATTTCTGCTTAGCTTCCATATGATTTCCGTTAGGCATTAAAACTGACAAAGATTTAGCCATAACTGATGGAAGTAAATTGACTGATCTAGTAAACTCCTCAGAAATGAAAGAATGAGATGCACCAGTGTCAAATAAAACTCTAACAGTTTTGTCACATAAGAGAATTGTCCCTAATCATAAACAAGTCACAATATTCATAAGACATAAAGTATTGTTCATTCATATCCAGTTAGTGTTCAATCATATTGTAAAATTATTCATTACAATTAATTAAATTACGTACCTGTAACCACATCAGGAGACCCCTTAGCTTCTTGCTGTGACAATCCATAGACTCGAGGTTGTACATTCTGGCGAGTCTGACCTTGGGAAGACACAGAAGCCGTAGACTCCACAGCTCTTGGTCTACCAGCTGTCCTCTGAAAATTATTACCTGGCCTAACCTCTGCAGTAGATCTCTGTCCCAAAAGAGGGCAGGACTTCGCCATATGTCCAGGCTGATGGCACCAGAAGCAAGTATTAGTGCCTGAGAGGCACTCTCCCTTGTGCATTCTCCCACACTTGTTGCATAAGGTAGCAGTTGAGGCACTGCTGTCAGTGTTGCTGGACCTGGGCTTCTTCCAAGTAGAAGTCCCTGACTGAGAAGACTGAGTAACTTGGGTCTTTGGCTTGCCCTCTATTTTTCTTTTCTGAAAGTCTCTCCTCTTCTGAATATCTTGCATATCTGATTCAACTCTCCTGGCCCTTTCCACCAAGGTAGGGTAATCTTCAATTCCAAGCGGAATCAAAGACTGTCTAAGATAGTCCTTCAGTCCATGCACGAAGCGATAGCACTTCTCTTCAGCATCTGGAATCAAATGAGGGGCATACCTGGACAATTTTATAAACTCCTCCTCATACTGAGAAACAGATCGATCACCCTGAATTAATCTGTTGAACTTCTCCTGCATCTGCCTCCTGGCTGACATAGGTACATACCAGCCTCTGAACACCTTTACAAATTCCTCCCAAGAAATCTGACTGCTTAGTCTCCCTCCAAAGGTCTCTTCTAGCTGACTCCTCCACCTTTCAGCCTCACCATCAAAAGCATAAGAAGCCAGTGTCACCCTCCTATCCTCTGAACAAGACATGCCATTCAATATCTTCTCAATCCTTATGAGCCAGTCCTCAGCCTCTATAGGTCCTCCACTGGAGAACAACGGAGGCTTCATGTCTTGAAATAATTTCAAGGTCTTGTCCATAGTTTGACTTCCACTTCCGCTGCCACTACTCTGAGTCTGGGAAGTCTTTATCATTTGAGTCATTGCTTCCATCATCTTAGCGAATGACTCCATAGTATCAGTACCTCTTGGAGGTTCAGCTACAACTGATGGCTCAGCTACAACTGGTGGTTCCCTCTCTTCCTCCTCATCAATGCCATCAGTGGCATTCTGCTCAGGATTCATATTCCTGAGATAAAACACAATAATCATAAGGCAAAAATTAAATAATTCACACTCCTTACACAATCTACGACTCAGACAATCATCCTATAGGCTCTTTCAGTGATCAGTATTAAACCTTTGGCTTTGATACCACTCTTGTCACGACCCGGCCCGGCTAGCCCGAATTAACGGGGCGGGAACATAAGGTCGTACTGAGGAACATCAAAACATTAAACTTATATAACATAAATTATTTCATCCAAAGTAGGCATATGAAAGAGCCACTAAAAAAAAACTTCCAATATAGAATTTGTTCAAACTCCAATAATAATAATCCAAACAGGAAAACATAAATATAACCTTAAACTCAAACTTAAACAACATTGAGTTCACAACAAATATCACTAAGCTCAACACTTAAACCTCAAACTCAGTACAGACTCAATATAGATAACCATATAAGAACCTTTCTTCCTGAGTCCTTCTACGGCGGTATGTGTACTGCCGCCTTGTAGCCATCACTTCCTAGATGGTTCTCCTGAAAAGATTTCCACAAATAGGGGTGAGCTTGCACGCTCAGCAGGAAATTCATACAGTTCATAAGAATTTGCATAAAACCAAAATAAAACATCCTTTTTAAAATGAGAAGTGTAAACCACGATAAAGCTTGCCTCATTTCATGACTTTTACTTAAGAAACTTTTCATAAAAACTCTGTCATATCATTTCTTCAATCATAAACTTTCATTTAACCTTTCCTCAAACATCAATGTCATTAATGCAAAGAAAATATATATATACGATATTATGCATAATGAATATTCTATCACCCGTCTTGGAGGTACTCATAATTTCTGTACTGATCAGGTACACATTTTCATATCATTTGGCCATTCCTTTACCATTGACTCTTTCGAGTCCCTTTACCATTTGGCTTTTTCAAGCCTCTTTATCATTTGGGCACTCCGCATCAACATGCACATTCTTAAATCATAATGTATAATCTATACTCAGTCAATTATGTATGAAATGGCTTAAAACATGAAAATTCTGAATTCTAACATAACATAACAATTTACTAACATCTTGAAAGAATCTTTTGCAAAATTAAATTCAAACCATATAAACTTTAAAACTTGCATTAGCAATTGAATAAAATAAAAGCAGAGAAATACATGAAAGTCTTATGTTCAATATGAATACCTACCTCACCAATGCAAAGCAATCTCTACGACGTACGACGTCGTTTAGACATGTCTCGTCCCTTTATGTTCAAAACCTAAGATCATAAAGAAGTGTCAACATTAAAATTTGTTAAAGCTTTATACAATTCTAAATCTTCTAAACTCTTCTTTTATTACTAATCGATCCTTACTTTGCTTAACGAAAATAAAAATAATTTACTTACATTTTCGGATTAATTAAATTACTAAATTTTTGAAAAGTTTTAAATCATCAATTTCATTCCAATATTATTCCAATCTTTCCCTTAAGCCTAATTTATAAATACCTTAATGAATTTTCGGATTTATTTAATTAGAAAAATTATGAAAATAAAATTTTCATGCAAAACTCTAATTCATGCCATTAGAAACTCCCTTATCATCCTTTGACATCATAATTGTGAAAAACTTCAAAGGAAAATGACATTTGGAGAAAACCCTAACTTTCAAAACTTTCCAGAATTTAGTGAAATTCATTTTCCACCTCTAAAATACTCCCCTAAACTTCCCCTATTGATTTCGTAATGAAATTCCAAGTTTCGGCGAAACCCTAAAAATTTTCGATCTCAAAATTTTGGGAGAACGTTTCATTTTTTACCGTTAAAATACCTCCCTACATCTTCTCTATCAATTTCATAAAGGAAATTTGAACAAAAATCACGTTTTGGAAAAACCCTAGAAATTTCCTTAGTAAATAACTTGAGATTGAGATGATTTTTCTTAAATTAAAACATACCTTTATATTCCCCTCGACGTCCTCTTCAATTCCCACAATTTTTCTCGCCGGAAAACCGCCGCCGGAGCCGCTGGAGCCGTGCTCCCGTCCGCCTCTCTCCCGTCTCCTGTTTCGGCCGAAGGAAGCAGCCGCACAAACAGAAGGGACCGAATAGATTTCGGTCCCTTAAGGCTTTGATGGTTATAGACTTCCAAATGACCATAATGCCCTTGCTTGTTTAAAGGTCTTTAAGTCTCATGAGGGGTAATAAGGTAATTTATGCTTAAGTTATACTTAAGTGAACTTCACTGATTTTTAACTTTAAATTTGTGCAAAATTAGACATACGTTCTTTATACGAAAGATTGGAATAATATTGGAATGAAATTGATGATTTAAAACTCTCCAAAAATTTAGTAATTTAATTAATCCGAAAATGTAAGTAAATTATTTTTATTTTCGTTAAGCAAAGTAAGGATCGATTAGTAATAAAGGAAGAGTTTAGAAGATTTAGAATTGTATAAAGCTTTAACAAATTTTAATGTTGACACTTCTTTATGATCTTAGGTTTTGAACATAAAGGGACGAGACGTGTCTAAACGACGTCGTACGTCGTAGAGATTGCTTTGCATTGGTGAGGTAGGTATTCATATTGAACATAAGACTTTCATGTATTTCTCTGCTTTTATTTTATTCAATTGCTAATGCAAGTTTTAAAGTTTATATGGTTTGAATTTAATTTTGCAAAAGATTCTTTCAAGATGTTAGTAAATTGTTATGTTATGTTAGAATTCAGAATTTTCATGTTTTAAGTCATTTCATACATAATTGACTGAGTATAGATTATACATTATGATTTAAGAATGTGCATGTTGATGTGGAGTGCCCAAATGGTAAAGGGGGCTTGAAAAAGCCAAATGGTAAAGGGACTCGAAAGAGTCAATGGTAAAGGAATGGCCAAATGATATGAAAATGTGTACCTGATCAGTACAGAAATTATGGGTACCTCCGAGACGGGTGATAGAATATTCATTATGCATAATATCGTATATATATGTTTTCTTTGCATTAATGACATTGATGTTTGAGGAAAGGTTAAATGAAAGTTTATGATTGAAGAAATGATATGACAGAGTTTTTATGAAAAGTTTCTTAAGTAAAAGTCATGAAATGAGGCAAGCTTTATCGTGGTTTACACTTCTCATTTTAAAAAGGATGTTTTATTTTGGTTTTATGCAAATTCTTATGAACTGTATGAATTTCCTGCTGAGCGTGCAAGCTCACCCCTATTTGTGGAAATCTTTTCAGGAGAACCATCTAGGAAGTGATGGCTACAAGGCGGCAGTACACATACCGCCGTAGAAGGACTCAGGAAGAAAGGTTCTTATATGATTATCTATATTGAGTCTGTACTGAGTTTGAGGTTTAAGTGTTGAGCTTAGTGATATTTGTTGTGAACTCAATGTTGTTTAAGTTTGAGTTTAAGGTTACATTTATGTTTTCCTGTTTGGATTATTATTATTGGAGTTTGAACAAATTCTATATTGGAAGTTTTTTTTTAGTGGCTCTTTCATATGCCTACTTTGGATGAAATAGTTTATGTTATATAAGTTTAATGTTTTGATGTTCCTCAGTACGACCTTATGTTCCCGCCCCGTTAATTCGGGCTAGCCGGGCCGGGTCGTGACATTATGACACTAATTCTTTGATTCAATTATTTAAAGATCGACAAGTTGAGGACAACATGTTCGCATAGGATGTTCAAATTGATGAGGATGATAAATTGTTAAATTTTTTCTGGGTTGATGGGAGAGGCAAGATAGATTATGAATGTTTTGGAGATGTGTTGATTTTTTATACTAGCTACAGGCTCAACAAGTATAATTTTGTATGTGCACCATTTGTTGGTGTTAACAATCATTGGCAGAACATTTTGTTAGGGGTTGCTTTTTTGTCAGAAGAAACAATTGAAAGTTTTACATGGTTGTTTAAAACATTTGTACGAATAATGGGCCCTAAACATCCAACAACAATATTCACTGATCAGGACCAAGCTATGGCTAGCGCCATAGAAGATGCCTTACCTCACACTCGTCATAGATTATGCCAATGACACATCTTCAAAAAGGTTCCATCAAAAGTACCTATCTTCAATAGCAATACTAAAGCCAGAGGTCTCTTCTATAAGTGTATGAGGAAGTGTGATTCTGAGGAAGTGTTTGAGGAGGTATGAGATGAAATGATCAAGGAAGGGAACCTTCATAACCATGAATGGTTGCAGGATCTTTATAAGATAAGGAGAAAGTGATCAACAGCTTTTAATAAGGATTATTTTAGCATGAACATTTTATCCACGCAGCGTAGCGAGTGTACTAATAATGTGTGTCATGACATTTCTAAGCCAACAAGTTCATTAACTGATTGTTTTCTTGAGTTAGAAAAGGTACTGATGAATTGGTGGCGAAATGAGCAGGATGAGGAGTACAAATGCAGTCAGTCTGAAATTGTTCCTATGATAAGGACCAGCTCAATATTAAAGCAAGCTGCAAGGTTTTACTCAAGAAAACTATATTTATTTTTTGAGGAAGAATTTATACAGGGTGTGGGATGAATGAGTATAGACTTCGTCTCGACTGATTCTTCAAAGTTTTTAGTCAACTACATAGAGACTAAGGACCAACAACATCCTTGGGTGGTTGACTTTGATGCAACGGCAGGTAATATTCAATGCACCTGCAGGAAGTATGATACCATGGGATTGTTGTGTTCTCACAGTTTGAGGGTTTTGAGACAGTTGGATATTGCTAGAATCCCCGAGAAGTACCTACTACTGCGATGGTCAGCAAGGGCTCGAAAAGATATTTATTCAGGTAACTTGGCCAATGCTAAAAGAAATAATAACCTTGAAGGTGGTAGGGGATTAATATTCAGGAACCAAGTGAAAAAATTTGCATATCAGATGAGCACAGAAGCTCAAGGGAATGAGGAGGCAGAGGAGCTTATTCTTGCTTCAATGAAAGACATGGCTGAAAACTTATACTCAATTCTTGGTGGTAAGAAAACAAATCAGAAGTATGCTGCAAGATCCCAAGGTGGCAGTGCAAATTTGAAAGATCCACTAAAATATAGACCTAAAGGCATATCTAATGCAAGACTAAAAAGTCATTGGGAAAAGAAGAAGCGGCCTAAAAGTAAGTTTTAATAACCTGTCAAATTTATTTTTTGCTTACCTAAGACTAAAGCTATAATTTTTTACAGAGAAACAACCTATGGTGGAGGAAAAAATAATGGAAGATCCTTCTTCAACACAGATGAACTTCTCAAGCATGCCTGAATGTTTCAGTGAGGAATATATAACAGGCCACCCAACAAGCCAGCCAGGTGCTGAGTACACCAAATTGATGATGAATTTCATTACTTCAGAGTTAAAATTTAATCAATTTTCAGTGTAATAATATTAATTTCGAAATTGTGAAAATTTATTGTAATAAGTATTGAATTTTAATAAAAGATATTTATTTAATGTACTGTTATGAGCTTTACCTGAGCTTTAGTTGTGCTTTACCTACGCTTTACCTGCGCTTCACTTGCGCTTTACCTGCGCTTCACTTGCGCTTTCGTTGCGCTCTACCTGCGCTTTCGTTGAGCTTTAGTTGCGCTTTACCTGCACTTTAGTTGCGCTTTACCTGCGCTTTAGTTGCGTTAGGTAACTTTAGTTGTGTTTTACCTACACTTTAGTTGCGCTTTACCTGCACTTTAGTTGCGCTTTAGCTGCGTTTTATCTGCGCTTTAGCTGCGCTTTAGCTGCGCTTTACCTGATGAGTAAAAATTCGTTTAAAGAGTTAGAAAAGCATAAACTATGTATTAACAATAAAATTTACAAGATGTACAACACAAGAAGTATATATTAACATTAAAATGTACAAGATTTACAACACGAAGATTCTATATAAATATTCAAATGTACAAAATTTACAAAAACGCAACTTTACATCTTTGTCGTAAGACAAAGAGCATATCCAAGTTCAGCCCTAAATTTTGGCATATATTTTTGCTAGTCTTTTAAAGAAGCCCAATCCGTTTTCTATCGAAGTATGGCTCTCTCCATATATTTGCATACAAAAATTTCGCAGTCATATTCGTTTGACTGAGTTGGAATTCCACGGACAGTTTGTAATTTCCAAGTTATTATATCGCTTGGAAAGACTCCTACTTTGTCTTCATGTATTTGTTTAATCTGAAAAAAAAGTGTTTAAACTTATGTGATGATACTGAGTAAAACAGTTTCATAAAGTCAAGCTTTAAACTTACAACTTCAGTACAAATTGCCTTGTGTTCTGGATTGGGTAACGAATCATATAATTTCCATACTTTATCTTTTAACCTTCCTATAATTAGTACCCAATGACCTTTGAAACAAATAGGTTGAACAATAAGTTTGCTTTCTCTAACATAATCAGGATTTATGTGCTGTATGAATATTTGAAAATCTTGTTTATAACCTCTATAAGCCTGCAATAATTAAACATAAAATGAATATTAGACAAAAATAATGTTATAAAAAAACTATATAAGATGGGTGTAATTTCTACTAACCCTGTACAATGGAGAAATGTATAGGTAGTTTTGAAATTCTTTTGGCAGAATCCTTCTCTTTTCATATAACAAAAAAGCAAATGCATCTACATGGTTATTAGCCAAATACTGATTTGTCAGAATGTCATCAATATCACCTCGATTTATTTCTATGTTTCCAGATTGAAAAATAATGTCGTCCCTACAAAACAAAAAAGCGCAGGTGAAGCGCAGGTGAAGCGCAAGTGAAGCGCAGGTAAAGCGCAAGTGAAGCGCAGGTAAAACGCAAGTAAAGAATAATAAAACTTACTTTTTATTAAACTTCTTGAAACAATCATCCATGAATGCTTGTTGTTCTGTCGTAAGGAAAACCTTGCCGGGATATTCCATGTTTATTTCAGCATATCGAGGTAATACCTCTATTTTCTCCACGGAAATCACATCCTGCTTTGGCTTTGGTTTCTCCAATGTGTCAGGGTTTTTTTTTTCATCTCTTTTTCTTTTTTTTTGTGTGGCTCGTACTTCACTATCACTTGAGGATCTTCTGCAGTAGGTGGTGGTGGAGCAACTTCAATTGTGGGTGGTTGAGGTGGTGGTGGAGCAGCTTCTGTTGTGGGTAGTTGGGGTGGTGGTGGAGCAGCTTCTGTTGTGGGTGGTTGGGGTGGTGGTGGAGCAGCTTCAGTATTGGGTGGGGGTGGTGGAGCAGCTTTAGTTGTGGGTGGTTGGGGTGGTGGTGGAGCAACTTCAGTAATAGATGGTGGTGGAGCAGTTTTGGAAGGGTTTACAGATTGGTTATTCGAGGAAGGGGAAGATAGAGAGGATTTAATAGGATGATAATCACATTGGGTAAAATGATCAATAAATTTGTATTGCAAAGAATCTACAGTTGCTTCAAGTTTTTCCAAATTATCTTCAAGTCGATCAATTCTTTTGCCTAAATTATCTTCAATTCTATTGCACATTTTTTGTATTGCTTCCATAAGTTTATTCTGAACACTAGACCATTCTGTTGCAAGAGGTTGTTCAGTAGGAGGTCGAGTAGCTGGTTAAGAAGAAGGTTGAGTAGGCGGTTGAGGAGAGCTTTGAAGTGGTTCAACATGAGGAGAATGGGGAGAGGGAGGTGGAGAGGTCTGAATTTTTTTGGGTTTTGGTGAATGAAGTTTGATGGGATACACATCTGGACGAATATCCCGGTTCTGAAGAGCATTTAAGTCTGCCCCTAATTGTTCTACTTCTTCGTCTGTAACATTCTGTAGAACAAGATAAATCTGCATAAAAAATAAAACTAATATCAGTTTTAGTTGCGCTTGAGTTGCGCTTTAGTTGCGCATTACTTGCGCCTAAAAGCGCACCTAAAGCGCTTTAGTTGCGCCTAAAAGCGCACCCAAATAGATTTAGTTGCACTTTAGTTGCGCCTAAAAGCGCACCTAAAGCGCTTTAGTTGGGCCTAAAAGCACACCCAATTCGCTTTAGTTGCGCTTTATGTGCGCTTTAGTTGCGCTTTCTAACAATAAAAAAACAATTAAAATCTAGTCTTGAAAATTACCTCATTATTCTTCAAAAATTTAAATAACTTTGTAGCACTGTCTTGGGTATAGTACATGTTTGTATTCCTCCCATATCAAAAAACGAGGTCTTGAGTCTGAATTGGATGGTTTATTACAGGAAAAGTGTTCCAAAAATCATATCTGTATACTACCGCACATAAAATATTATAAATTAACATTAAAAACCTTAATGAAATGAAATAAATTTACTACACGAGACTTACCAGTAGGAGAGGAAAAAAATCATTGATGTAACCCAATGATTTTTTCATTGCAAACTTGTCAAGAATTATATTGAATTCATTGACCATGAAATTTCTTATGCATGCAGCCCAATTAATTGAAGTGAACTCATTTATATTATTTGCTATAGATATGAGCCTTCTAGAGATTTTATGGTTATTTAATGAAAAAAAAAGATTAGATAACAAAAACATTATGAAGGTCTTTATCTTAGTAGCATTATTGGTTAATCTATCTAATTTTGTGATTTCAATTTTTATATCGGTTGAGAGAGGTCCAGTCAATGGATCAACCTTCCATTTTATTTCATCACCTCTGTTAGGCAAACCTGCGAGAAATTTTTGTTTAATTAGCCAAATATAGTAAATTTAAATTATAAAAACATCTCAAAAATTCCTTATTCTAAAGCTGAACTGTCAACAATGAAATCTCATCAGAAGTGAATTTCAGCAAATAACCATTGACAACAAAGTCTTCATCAGCAACATTCCAAATATTCAGAATCTCAAATAATAGTAGTATGCACTGCTGGAACGCTGAAAATTTCAGAAATTGATAAATTTTCAAATTTCAAAAGGTTTGCTCAACTTCATCATCAATTATCTCAGCAAATGCATCGCAAATTTTTCTGAACGTTGTAACATAACATCGCGAAGTTACTGGCCTTTGATACGGCATCTAAAAAAAAAAAGAATTAGGAAAGCGCAACTAAAGCGCAGTTAAAGCGCAACTAAAGTTTTCTCTTCATACGTTTTTCCAATTTTATAAAGCGCAACTAAAGGTTACTCTTTATACGGTTTTCCAATTTTAAAAAGAAGGTTAACATACAGAACATAAACTTTTTAAGATCACATTGAACAAATTAGTATATATGAAATTTACTCTAAACCCTAAAAATAAAAATATCACATAAAGCGCATAATAAACGCAACTTAGGCGCAGCTTTGCCTTTTCTAAAATGCAGAAGTTCTCAACCTTCGTCGTCTACCGCCGAGAACTTGCAAGAACGGAAATGCCAGATAATGAAGAACCGCACGAGGGAGAGGGATTCCGAGTGAGAGATAAATGAAACTGTCGGGTGAAACGTAAAAAAGCTTCGTGCGCAATATTTGTATTCCAAAATTTGAATCATCTTCGGGTTGGGTCGGGCCGATCGGGCTGAAAAGACATAAAGCAAAAGTTTTACATTAAAAAAATCTTTGCCACATGGCGTGTTTCTATTGGCGTCCGGACGCGGAGATAGGTCCGGTGACCGGACCTCATAATTTTCCCTATAGGTGAGGAGTTTGGCTTGCAGGAAGGAGGTAAGGTATGAAAAGCTCGGTTTAGTGAACCAACGTGAGGGAGATGGGATTCAGTTCAGTTGGCTAGATGGAGGTCGGATGTAACCGTTGATTCGGAGACAAGGTATGGAGTTTGGCTGGGAGGTTGAAATCGAAGAGGCCTCAGGATCTTGCGGCTTGCGAATAGGAATGGATTGGGGCTACAGCAGGTCATGGCTTGCGAATCGAGAGATGTTTAGGATTTGGGATCGGAGGGTTCGCTGGGTTGGGCTTACGCAATAGGTCGGATGCTGGAGCGAAATCGGTGGCTTGATTGGTTCTATTTCTTGCAGGCTGTAGTGGTGTGGAGGAATGGAAATCAGAGGGCTGGTGTGGGATTGAGGTAGTTCGGTCTGTGGTTCGCGGGTGAAAGGCTCAATTGACGATGTTGCTGATGGCTTGAGGAATAGGGAGGCTTGCGGCAGCTGGAGGTGGGATTAATAGGAATCAGACAAGGATTTAGTGATGGAAACAAGATCTAGCCGAAGGTGTTTGAACAGGCAAGAGGTTGGTCGAGTGGAGCTTATTGAAGGGTTCGCACGAGCTGAGAAGCTTGGCCTTGTGGCTGGAGGAAGAGGCGTCGGGTCTAGTCGTCGGCTCGCAAGGAGGAATATTGGAGCTTGCGGGCTGTAGAGGGGTTGGGACAGAGCAAGGGATCGGCTACGGCTTGTGGGGGAAATCTCTTGCGAGAGGAAGAAGAACCTAAGGGTTTCGCTTCGCTCTCATTTTAAAGACGTGAGTGGGAGAAGAGTCGAGGCGCAGGATGGGTTACTGTCGCGCATTCAGAAACGACGCCGAATTGTAAGAAAACAGATTGAGTTTCTTGACCATTCAATGGACAAACAAATCAACATACCACTCAATGGACGAACACATCCAGCTTTTAACCGACGGTTCAAAGCTTAATCTATTTGCCTAACAAAAAGATAAAGACCAACCTTACTGAAGAAGACCTGTGATTAACTTTGGAAAAAAAATATCACTGCATTATATAAAATTGTAACTTACCTCGGCAAATTTCTGGCAAAGAGTTGATGTTATTTGAACTTAGATAACTTTGCAGCTAACCTCTTCCTTACTGTGCTTAGATCTTTGCAATTTCGCTTTGATTTCTTTGTTTTTCTTGTCTTGGTCTTTCTTTCCCTGCGTTTACTTCCTTGGAGACGCTGGCGCCTGATTTCAGGATCAGCCCAACCTTTCCCCCAGTCAGAGAATTTAGAATATAGCTTATCATTTCTAGATGAGAGTAACATGTCTGCATAAGGATAAGCATAAAAACAGTCCTCTGCATGCGAGTTAAGAAACTTCATTCCCAACTTCGTTATCTCTGGATATTTGATTGCAACACGAACCTGAAAAGACAGAATTATATGACGGAGAAAATTGCATAAATGTCTACAGAATGATCATCTAACTGTCAGCAAATAATCAATTACATGTTCTAAGCAAAGATGAATCCACAAAAGTGGTTCAAAAAGAGACCTGCCAACAAATGTATGGAGGTTGATTATGACAATGATAATTGCAATTCTTAATTCATTATCCAGATTTTCCGATCTTCCATTTTACCAGTTGACCTCAGCAGCTAATGACTATAGAACCACATCCTTAGTCTACATGTTTTTCTAAAGTGTCATTACTACAATTGAGCCTGCTATATTATGTGAATTTTAAGTGTTGGGCAATAAAAGAAGTCACTAATAAGCCAAATTGAGCATAATGAAACTAAGAATGTTAAGATGGTTAGACTAGAAATGAGAGATTATGGAATGCATAAAGTAGAGAGATGATGAGAGTATATCTATTTAAGGCAAGATAATAAAATATAAACTGAAGTGGTTTGGACATGCACACCAAAGCATAGAAAAAGCATCCATTAAAAAAGATAATTATTGTTGAAAGATAAAGAATGAACATGGAAGACTTTAGGTAACATGGATAGTAGTTCAAAAATATTTGCTCAAAATATGTTTAACAACTCATGTAGCACTCGCTATGAACAAATGAAAAGTAAATATTCAAAAAGCTGAACTCCAATAATTGAGATTAAGATAATGATAATAATGAGAAAAAATTGCAATTAAATATTTTTTTTTTCATGTAAAGATTTTATAAACCTTGCCATTAAATCTTTAAATTTGTCAAAATCTTAATATATGTCATCCCATCACCTTGGGCATGAGCAGATATGCCAAATGACCAAGGTAAAATAAACATTTATATTTGGTCTCTAAAATCTAGGTCCAAAATTATGTATAAAAATTAAGAATACTAACAATAGTTAAGTTGTCTTAAGTTTATTCTGGAGGTCCCATGTCTTGGTGTGGTGTGCCTTCATGATTTTTTTTTTTAATTTTGGGGTCTTTTTATATTAAATCTTGGTGTTCTTTCTTCTTCGCTGCACTTTTTTCTTTCATGTTTGTTTCGTTGAGTGATTTTTATTCCCAACAACGGGTAACAAAACCACATTCTTTAGTTCGAGTTGGAATAATGGCAAATGAAACAAGGTGCAAGATTAAAAAGTTTAATGGTCCAAACTTCACTTTCTGGAAAATACAAATTGAAGATCTGCTTTATCAGAAAATGTTGTATTTGCCACTGGATGGAATCACCAATAAGCCATAATTAATATCTATGGAGGAATGAGATGTTCTTGACCAGACAAACCCAGGTTTGATTTGACTTTCACTTTCCTTCTCTATTGCGTTCAACATTGTAAATGAGAAGACTATGGTTGATCTCATGGTTGTATTAATTAATATGTATGAGAAGCCATCTATTTCAAACAAAATTTTTTGATGAAGAAGTTATTCAATATGAAGGAGGTAGACGTAGTTCAATGGCCGAACATCTGAATGATTTAAACACTATAATTAGTCAACTATGCTATGTTGGCATTAAATTAGATGACAAAGTGAGAGCTTTGCTACTGTTATCTTCATTGTCAAATGGCTAGGATGGGCTAGTTACTGCTATGAGTAATTATTTAGGGAGTTCAAAGTTAAATGTTGAGGGACATTGTAGAGTTAGTGTTGAATGAAGATGTTCGCAGGAAGACAAATAATGAATCTTTAAATTCTGCTATGAATGTTGAGACAAGAGAAAAAGGTTTAGACAAAAATCTAAATAGAGGAAGATCTAAATCTAGGACAGGGAAAATCCAAATCATGAAGAGGGTTTTGGCCAAGAAAAAATGGCGCATAGGCATGAATCCTGTTTTATAGACATAAGATTCCTTTCTCCTTAAGACAGATTATAGTTAACCATATTTCTCCTTAGGGTAGCATCAGGGTTTAGTTAGATCTAGATCCTTACTTCCTATAAGCGCAGCCCTTATAATTAATTACCCCTCTTACTATGTAAAAGAGAACTCTCAATTAAGGATGAACATTTTAGGTGTTTTAGTATCGTTTGCTAGGAAAATAGAGGTAAATCCAATCAAGATCCCATAGTTTCGTCGTCCTTAAAATACTGCAGGTTTCAGTTTACTAACATTAGTAATCATTGATCGTAATGTCCAGAAAATCTGATTAGCAGTCATGGGTTGCCTCCTCTCAGGGATCCCAAGTAAACTAAAGTAGCTAGATATGGGTTATAATTTTAAAAGGTGGGTTGGGGTTTATATCTATTAGAATACCCAGTAGTTGATTTAGTTTGGGATATATTACTTCATTTAGAAGTTACCCGATTAATTTAATTGGTTCGAGGCTTACAGCTTCCATTAGAAGTAACCCGATAAAAAGTCGGCTTTACGACTTTCATTGAAAGTAGTCCGAGATTTAAAAATTGGGCCTTATTGCTTTCATTAAAAGTAGCCCGGAGATTTAGTTGAGAGTTTAGTACTTCTCTTAGAAGTCTCTCAAGGTCTTACAGCTTCCTTTGGAAGATGCCTGATTGTTTGAGTAGTTCTTATGGCTTCTGTATTTAGAAGTAGCCTGAAGATTTAAGTTTGGGTTGGGATTTATGGCTTTCATTGAAAGTTGCTCGAGATTTAAAAAGTGGATCTTACTGCTTTCATTGAAAATAGCTGAGATTTAAAAAGTGGGGCTTACTGCTTTCATTTAAAGCCCGACACTAGTGTTTCTGTTACAATAGTTTCTTTGCCTACTTTAGGAGTGTTCTTTAATTTCAGTTTAGCACTGTAGTTTTTTTACAGTACTTTGCTTTTCTTTTCTTGCACTGCAGTTTTGCTGACAATACTGATTTTTTTGTTCGTTTGTTTGTAGGAGTTCGTGCTACTTTGGAGCGTCCTCAGGAGCGTTGGAGCTTGCACAGGAGTTAAGTTTTTTTGGAGAGCTTTGTTTGAGTAATGTGTTTGAGGGTTTGAGAGTTTGATTGGTGTTTTAGTTTTAGGAGTTTAGATAAGTTGGTGTGAGTTTGGACTTAGGTTTGTTTGATATAAACATTGTTCTTATTGTTTTCTTTTTTATGTTTTATTTTAATTAATTAAACAAGTTTTTTAATTGTTATTTAATTAATTAAGTAGAATTTAAATTTATTTTAATTTGATTTATATAATAGATTAGATACTAAGGAGGGAGAAAGATATATGTATAAGCTAGCCAAACAAAGAGATAGGAGTAGTAAGGATTTAATTCAAGTGAAGTGTATTAAGGATGAAGATCAAAAAATACTTTTCTTAGAAGATGATATTCAACAAAGGTGGATGAGATATTTTGATAAACTTTTTAATGAAGATTGTAGGAATACAATTGACTTTAGTGACCTTAGCATCCTAAATGAAAATAAAGATTTCTGTTTTTATCGGTGTATTAGTAAAACCGAAGTTAGAGAGGCTTTAAAGAAAATGAAGTGTGGAAAAGCTGTTGGACCTGATGATATCCCAATAGAGATGTGGAAATGCTTAGGAGATGAAGGAATTTCTTGGCTAACTAAACTTTTTAATAATATTTTGAAGACTAAAAAGATGCCAGATGCGTGGAGAATGAGTGTATTGATTCCTATTTATAAGAATAAAGGTGATGCACAAGATTGTGCGAATTATAGAGGAATTAAGTTAATGTGTCACACTTTAAAACTATGGGAGCGAGTTATGGAGCGTAGGCTGCGGCGTGATACTAATGTTTCTCAAATCAATTTGGATTCATGCCTGGTAGGTCTACTATGGAAGCCATACATTTATTGAGAGGTTTGATGGAGAAATATAGGGAGAATAAGGAGGATCTACTTATGATATTTATTGATTTAGAGAAAGCATATGATAAAGTTCCAAGAGAAGTGCTATGGAGAGTTCTTGAAAAGAAAGGAGTTAATAATGCTTATATTCAAATCATTAAAGATATGTATGAAGGAGCTACTACTTGTGTTCAAACACAAGGTGGTTTGACCAAGTATTTCCCTATTTCGGTTGGATTACATCAAGGATCATCTTTAAGCCCATATCTTTTCGCGTTAGTCATGGATGTTCTCACTAGACATTTACAAGAGGATGTACCCTGGTGTATGCTTTTTGCTGATGATATTCTTCTTGTTGACAAGACTAAAGAGGGAGTTGAAGGTAAACTTGAAGTCTGGAGATCAACCTTAGAGTCTAAAGGTTTTCGCTTGAGTAGATCTAAAACTGAATATATGGAGTGCAATTTTAGCAGTAATAGACCTAGTGAGGGGATTGTGACTTTGGGCGATCAAGTCATTAATAAGAGTACACGTTTTAGATATCTTGGATCTATTGTTCAGAGTGATGGTGAAATAGATGGGGATGTTATCAGTAGAATTCAAGTTGGATGGTTGAAGTGGAGGAATGCATCGGGCTTGTTGTGTGATAGAAAAGTCCCCCTTAAACTTAAGGGAAAATTCTATAAGATGGTGGTGAGACCTGCAATGCTTTATGGTGCAGAATGTTGGCCATTAAAAGAGAAGCATAATACTAAGTTATGTGTTGCGGAGATGAGGATGCTTAGGTGGATGAGTGGATTTACTCTTAGAGACAGGATACGAAATGAGCATATACGTGAAAAGGTTGGAGTAGCTCCAGTGGAGGATAAGATTAGAGAGAGTCGCCTTAGATGGTTTGGTCACATAAAACGGCGGCCTTCCGATGACCCAGTTAGGAAAGTAGAGGTATTAGATTTGACTTATGTTAAGAAAGGTAGAGGTAGACCTAAAAAGACTTGGTTAGAAAATATTAGAAATGATCTTTCTCTATTAGATTTAAACGAGAATTTGACTTTGAACCGGACACAATGGAGAAAAAGGATTCATGTTGCCGACCCCACGTAGTGGGACAAAGGCTTGTTATTGTTGTATTGTTGATTAATTGTTTAATTTAATTAATTATCCATTTAATTAAATGAAATTTTAAAATTGGTTGATTAGTTAGTTGATTAATTAATTAGATTTTAAGTTGATTAATCACTTTATAATTAAAAAAATTTTATGTTTTCAATTAATCAATTAATTAATTTTAAACTTGTTGATGAAGACATCCGACTGTGGAAAGTTTATCAGAGGAGTCGAAAATCTACGACCATGATTGGACCACTTTATTTTTGAATTATTATTTGTATTTGATTTATTTATGCATCTTTTTCATTTTTACCCTCACTTGGGGGAGTAGGCTTATGTGATCCCAGGGGGACACTTTTGTCATTTGATTTGTTGTTGTGTTTTGGCTATTTATAGCCCCCTCCTCTTCTTTTTAGGGGATGATGATTATTATAAAAAAAAATTTAGCACTTTGTTTCTTTGTGAGTTTTGAGAGTTCTTGTAAGAACTTTGGTGAAGTCCCTAGGTGAGGGCAAAGCATTACCCATCAGCCGCAAGAAGCGTCCGGGCTTGTGGTTCTTCTCCTCCCCAACTTCTCCTTGCCCTCTTCCTTAGCCGCTGACCCCCTCCCCCCTTTTCTCCTAGCTGCCGGCCTCCCTCTCCTCCTAGCCGTAGCCCAAATCCACCTCTCCTCCTTCTAACTGCCGACCCCAAAGTCCCCTCTCCTCCTAGCCCCCGGCCCAAGTCCCCAACCCCTCCTAGCCGCCAGCCCTAAAACCCTACCCATCCTCCTAGCCGCCGGCCACATCACCCCCTCCCTAGCTTCCAAATTGATACTTTTCGTTTATAACGCATTTTAAATTAGGAAGGTTTTTAAATTCAGATTCCAATCTATTTGAATTTAAATTTTCCTTTCCTAAAATAGGATGACTTATCTTAGGAAAGTTTCCCAATCATACCAATTTAAATTAATTAGGGATTTGTCATAATCCATCCTTCCTTAATTTAGCCTCCTATGTTTGGCAAGTCTTTAAATTCCTACATCACCCCTCCCCCATAACCCTAGCCGCCGCCCCCTCTCTCCCCCCTCTTTCTCCTTTTGGCTCCTTCCAATTAATTCTCCTCAATCACTAATCCCAAATTAATTTCAGATTTTTGCAAATTGCTGAACTTAATTTCAGATTTCCTAATTGGTGTTCCCATTACACTATTTCCATAAATCTGAAATTATTTGTCTTGCTTCCTCCCTCCTTTGGATGACTGGCCCTAACCTCACCTCTTTCTCCTAAAATGCTAACCCTAACTTGTTCTTTCTCGTAAGAAAGGAAGCCGGGAGCTCTCCATCCCTTGGCCGGCCACATTCAAGCCCTTCGGGCATTTTAATCCCTTGACGACTAAAAGGAGTATTTGCTTCAAAGCGACCCTATCGACGATCATCACTCGGATCCTGAAGAACATTGGAGCAAAGTTCGAAAGCTGGACGAAAATTCTATATCAAGTTCAAAAGCTGGACAAAGTGAACTCTCTTCTGAACCTTTTATCTTCTAACTCCTCGATTGTGGCATCATTTGAGTTATGAAGGCTTCTCCGCCTAGCCCTTATTATGAGCATGTGTGAGGGATCTTAATAGTGACTATTCTAATTGTTAATCGAGGAATTTCTTTTGAAAACCTCCATGTTAAGCAAAGCCTGATTTGATTCGATTATTTTATGCTCTTCATATTGTCTTGTAATTAATTGCCTAAGCTTAATCATTGCTTCATTATTTTCAATCTTTTGCTTAAGTCATATGAAGTTGAATAATGAATATTGCTCATTCATAAACGTGTACTTTCAAAGTTAATAACATTACATGTTCATGTAGTCCTACATCACTTGTTCATTTGGATTTTAACTTAATAATGTTTTAATCCATTAATTGATTAATGAAATTAAGTTTAAATTAAATAATTAGTTAAATTAGTTAATTAATTAGCCTGTCAATTAATATTGCTCTCCAATTGCTTCTAGAAATATATCTGTCGAAGAATTACAGAGTGATTCAATAATTAGTCATTCTTTATTAATTTAAATCAGTCAATAGTGGGAAGGTTGAGTGTTGGAACTATGAAAAAAAATGTCACTTTAAGAAGGACTGCATTGTTCCAAAGAAGGCTAGTGGTGGAGGTTAAGATAAAAGTCACTCTGCAAATATATCTTAGGTTATAAATTCAAATGCTTCATTTCATGCAAATCCTAACAAAGAGGCTTCCAAGAACTACAATTAAGGTGATATGGGAAAAGTGTATTTAAGAGACAACAAGCCCTGTAATATTAGAGGACAGGAAGATATTGATATCAGAATGCCAAATTAATCAACTTAGAGACTCAATGATGTTATATATGTTCCTTGTCTGAAAAGGAATTTAATTTCTGTAAGTCAGCTTGCACACTCAGACTAGGTGACATCATTCACAATAGATTCGGGGAAAGTGATAGAAGAAGCTATGGTAATAACTCATGGTAGCATTGAAGACACCCTATATGCTACTAACAAAAGATCAAGTTCTATTAGAGTAGTTGATTCAGATATTGATGGTCTTTGGCAATAGGCTTAGCCATATGAGTAAAAAACATATGCATTCACTTCTTACTAAAGAAGCTTTAGGGTTTAAAATCTATAAATTTAGATTTTTATAAATACTGTATATATGACAAGCAACATAAGATGAGTTTTTCAAAGACCGGATCAAAGGTGAAGTAAAAAACCTGAAGTTAGTGCATATGGATAAAAGGTCCTGCTCTTATTTCTTCTTTAGGAGGGTCTTTATATTTTGTTATTTTTATTGATGATCATAGCAAAAAAGTGTACGTAGTTCTTAATGCAAAAATCAAAGGTGTTTGATATTTTCAAGAAATGAAAGGCCATGGTTGAGAATGAGACATGTTTAAAGCTAAAGTGTCTTAGATCAGATAATGATGATAAGTATTGTGATAAGAAGTTCATGGAGCATTGTGCTTTGAATAAGATCAGACATGAGTTCACTATTCCAAGACACCTCAGCAAAATGATGTTGTAGAGCGCATGAATAAACTATCACTGAGCCCAGGAGCATAAGGCTACATGCTAGTCTATGGAAATAATTTTGGGCAGAGACAATGAATATTGTTGTTTATCCAATCAATCATGGTTGATCAGTTCCTCTGAATGAGGGGTTACTTGAGGAAGCCCAAAATGATAAGTAGATAAGTTTATCTCACCTAAAAGTCTCTGGTTATTCCTCTTATGATCATGTTGATGAAGGATTTAGAAGTAAGCTTGATCCAAAGTCTATCAAGTGTATATCCATTAGATATGACTAAATGAATTTGCCTTTAAATTTTGGGAACATCAGAATAAAAAATTCATCAAGAGCAGAATATTACATTTAATGAAAATGAAATATACAAGATAGAGATGAGACTCCAGAAGATTAATCCTCAGACACCTACTACTGAAGTTAGGAGATCTAGTAGAATGTCAAGACCAACACTCTCCTTCTTTATACTATCTATTACTGACAGATAATAGTAAACCAGAGTGCAATGATGAGACCATACAAGTTGATAATTCATCATGGATGATGAGATGTATTCACCTAAGTTGAATCAGCCTTGAGAGTTAACTTAGCTACCAGATCTCAAGAAAGCACAACAGAATAAGTTTACAAGTTGAAACAAGAACTTGATGGTAGCAAATGCTACAAGGTCATGCTGATATTTAAAGTTTTCAACAAACGGAAGGAGTAAATTACTCTAAGATTTTATCTTAAGTGGTAAAGATGACTACAGTCAAAGTTGTGCTGAGCATAATAACAGTTGAGGATTTATATCTAGAACAAATGAATGTAAAGACAACATTCTTCATGATGACCAGAAAAAGAGTTAAATGGTGCAACCTCAGGGATATATGGCCTCCGGTATAAAAGATTTGGTGTGTCGGCTCAAAAAGAGCCTATATGGGCTGAAGCAAGCACCAAAACAATGGTACAAAAGATTTGACAAGTTTATGTCAAACGAAAAAATATGAAGTGCCAGACAGATCACTATTATTTTTTCAAGCATTTTGATAATTGTTATATATATCTTTTTTTGTATGCGGATGATATGTTGATTGCAGGTTTAGATATGGAGAAGATAAGAGAATTGAAGGAGCAGTTATCAAGAGAGTTTGAAATGAAAGATTTGGGTTTAACAAAAAAAAATTTCGGGATGAGAATCAACATGGATAGAAGTACAAATATACTAAAGTTATCTTAGGCCGAGCATCTTGAAAATGTGTTAAAGAGATTCAACATGAGCGAGGAAAATCTAGTTTGCAGTCCCTTAGATAGTCACTTTCAACCATCTAAGGAACAATCAATTAGATATTGTTGACCTCAATACTAGTGTCAGGGTTGAGTTGACTGCGCAAGGTGAATTTCGAAAGTGAAAGAGCTCAAAGTCGTGCGTAACTCATTCGACGCATGTCGACCAAAAACCTAAATCGCCAAAATGGCCTCTGTTCGCAAAACGGATAGCGTCGATTCTTCCGGAGCAAGAAAATTAGCTAAGATTGACACTTATATTAATTGGGGTTGTCGATCGGAAAAAATTTAAATTTCATGCATACAGATCGAGGCGACATTGACGTGCGTGAACGACGACAATGACATTACGGCCAAGTCGATGTATGATTAATAAAAAAAATATCAATTTATATTTAAAGTTATATATATAAAAATCCTAAATAACTAAATAACCCTAAATCCCTCACTTAAACCCCTCATAACACTCTCCAAAAAAACCCCTCATGGCTCAAACTCACGCTCCCTCATCTCCCTCTTGACTCTCTCATGCTTTCTCCCCATTTAGTGCACTCTCCTGCCGCCGGCCACGCCTCCTGCCACCGCCACCGCCACCGCCACCCTAAGGTAACTCCTCCCTTCCCTTCTTCTTCTTCTTATCTCATTTCCTCCTCCCTCCATTTTCTTTCTTCTATCTTCCCCTCCATTTCTCCGTTAGTTCTTCTCTCGTTCTTCCCCTCTTCCTCTTCTCCTTCTCCTACTTCCTTCTTCCTTCTTCTTCTTACTCTTCAAAAACCTAACCTAGCCCTAACCCTAATTTTTTGATTTCTCCCTCTGCATCCCTAAAATCCCACATCTACCTCCACCAAAAAGCCATCTCTCCACCTCCACCAAAAAGCCCCATCCCAATCCACTTTCTCTTTCTAGAACTAGAGAGAAAATTTTCTCTCTCTAAAAAGAGAAGATCCATGATTTTCTTTTCAAACACTTCATTCAACATCTCCTACACCTCTCACCCTCTCATTCCCTCCTTGCCCTCTTCCAAGAGAGAAATAAATTTCCCTCTCTTTCTCTCTCTACACCCCACCCCTCACAACTACAACCCTCCTACACCATTTCCATCACAACCCCCCTTTCCCTCTCTTTGTCTTTAAAAAGAGAGCTTGCACCCTCTCTTTCTCTCTCTAGTCCCCATTGCATTAATATATATAATTAAATAAATAAATGATAATCATAGAAAAATTACATTATGCATTGCAGGTCTCGTGTGTCGTCGTTGCCGTCATCTCCTATCACTATCTCGGTCGCCGCGAACCTAAGGTATAATTCCGACACTAGCTATTTTAAAATTTTTTTGCATGAAATTAAGTACTCGTGATCGCTTTTCTTAGCATGCGGAAAAATTTATTTGCATGAAATTAAGTACCTGTGATAATTTTTCTTAGCAAGTAGGAAAATTTGTTTGCATGAAATTAAATATCCGTGACCTCTTTTCTTAACAGAAGGAAACATTTGTTTGCATGAAACTAAGTACTCGTGACCGCTTTTCTTAGCAGGTGAGGAAATGTTATGCTTTATAAATATGTACTTGATGACCCATGATTGCCTTTCTTGGCAGGAGGGGAATGAAATTTTGGCTGTGGTGTCACCTGACACCTACCGTGACTGCCTTTTTTAGTAGGCGGGAAAGCTTAGTCCCCGATGCAGCCCCTTACGCAGGGATGACGTTGAGGTGCTATTGCAATTTACAATAAATTGCATGACATAGAAGAAATTTAAAAAAATGGAAATCTATCCAAACTATTAAGTCAACAAAAATTGTACGATATCCTAGATTTCAAACACTGAAAATAAAATTAAACAAACAAAAATCGAAGCATAACAAAATGGAGCTTGTAATAAGCACATAGGAGAACTAAGTGCTCACCAACAAGCATGAACCAAGCTTCACTACCTTAGCTCCTAGCTAATGCATACTCAAACCCTTTGCAACACACTTTGTAAACTGAAATGTGCAAAGAAATGAACTAGGGTTGGGTTCCTTATTTATAACCTAGAAAGTTGATCGAGCCAAACTCCAAATAAAAAATGACAAGGGGAGGAGTCAAAGGTGCATAAGTGCCTATTATATAACGTACATCCCGTGAACATTTGCCTTAAAAAAAAATAAAATAGCACACTATTATGTGTCACGGGTTGTACGACCCCTCATTAAAGTGCACACGACACGTAAAAATGACAAAAAGAGGCCGTCGTTTACGAGTCCCCTATTGTATAATACATGCGTGCCAAAGATGTACAAACATGTATAAACACAATAAGTGGCATGTATCTGTACCTCTAATCACATGAGCCACTCTACGAGAGCACTAAGTAGCATGCATATCGTTGATCATGCAAATACACTATAAATACACCAATGATCATACAATCGTGCAAGCGCATCGAGATTCGTGCAAGTGCTTCATACAAGTGTATAGCACAATGTGTAAATGCATACACAAGTATACTATGGAACGTACAAATGACGCATGCATGCATGTCAACAATACGCAAATATATCATGCAACATACAAATGTATCATTTATTTACCAAATATAACGTGCATGCACCAAGCAACATACAAAAAAATGTCATGCAAGCACATTAAGTAGTGCACAAATGCATATGCTAACACACATGTATACATGCAAATACAAATACATATGCAAGTATGCCAACATGCAAATGAATATGTGAATATACAAATATGTCATATACATCTACTGCATCACATGCATATACATCACATAAATGTATTATGCGAAATGCAATCAAAAGCATGCTAACCGCAGGAGCCCTGATGAGCGTGACATATATGTGACATCTGAGGATGCTGTGCGGACTAAAGAAATAATGAATGAATTTTCAAACGTGCAAAATACATTGTATAAGTACATTGACAAACATGCACATCACTTAAAATGAAATTTAAGATACCCGTAGGGCCTCGACGAGCATGACACATACACGTGACGCTTGAGGATACTGCGCGGACTAAAAAAAATAATAAATTAGATGTAAATCTATCGTTATGAAAAGTGTACAAACATATCGTACGAATATGCTAGCATGCATAATATTATTTAAAATGAAATTTAGGATACTTGCAAGAGTCCTGATGAGCATGATATATGTACACACGTGACATTTGAGGATGCTGCGCAGGTCAAAAGGGAAGTTAAGTTCAAGTCCGATCCTCCTCTTTGAATGGATTAGACTTGACACAACTTGAAGCACCGACTAAATACATAGTCGTTGCATCGACCAGAGTATTTAGTTTTATACGTTCATATTAGGCCTTCAAGGTTTATTACAAGAAAGGTTCATTATTAAAAACATAAACTCTTAGAGCCAACACTCGTTGAAATTAACCAAAGTATTTAATTTTATACGTTCAATTAGGCCTTCAAGGTCTCTTATAAAGAAAATTCATATATTAAAATGAAAAGCCTCAATTCTAATATCTATATGATAACTCAAAAAATTTGGAGCTGAATCCAATTCTCTATTTGTAAGCAAGCAGAGTTGACAAGGTTTTACTAATGAAACAAAATTACCCATAATCCCCAATGATGGCCGTGTTGACTGAAAATCTCAACCATTTAAATGCCTCCAAATCTCAAAATAAATCATTAAGGGGCTAAAAGTTAAATGAAAGTTTAAAACTTAAAAATCACAAAAAAATAGGATATTCAAGATGAAATAATTCACCTAATAACTTAAAAGGGAAATTCATTTACTCTCCACAATAGTTTGTCAAGGTGGATAAATTTGAAAATCACTTCAGCTCACAAAGAGCGAATGTCTAGTCGATAAAATTACTATAATTCATTCTCAAATCATCTCCTGCCACTAAAGACGTGGTATGTGTCCTCTAACAAGTAGTTTTGCCGCAAAATGACACCACAGATAAACGGTTATAAGCGTGGCCCTCCGACTGGGTGATTTTATCGCCAAATGGTACCACTAAATTACGGTCATGGCCAAAGCCCGTATGTTCCCCAACGGCGCTAAATTTTTGACTAATGAATCAATAGGGTATAATCGATATGGCATAGCCCTTTGTTAGCTAAGGTGGACTCAAATTTATCTCTTCAAGCAAACATTCACTCCAAGTCTACGAGGCATCCTTGTACGAAGCAACCCATGGCTGCCGATAGGGATCCTGGAGTCAAGTTGGGGACTCGGAACTATGATGGCCCGGGATGATAGAACCATAGAATATTAATCGGATTTATCATCATTCCGCCCACCATTCGCTTTAAGTGCACGGTGATAAATTTTTAATATATAATTATACTGCCATTATATGTTGGATACTACGTATCTATTCAACGACTAGCCTTAATCGAAAGTTCTCTCTCATTATTGGGAGGGGTAATTAACTATAGGGTCTGTGCCTATAAAAAACCAAAACTCAGATCATAAATTCCTCGCAAAATGAGGGCGAAATCTCTAAGTAGTGTCATATCTAAAAATCCAATATGTTTTCTAAAATATTTACCCCAGAATCTAAGCTCGTTAAAACTCTCCTCGTCGACACGAAAAAGAAAGGGTCGTGGAGAGGCCAGGGTGTGAATTTTTGGAGCGCACAAATCTGAAGCAGAGCAAGAATAAATGGAGACGACTCTGCATACTTCAGCAATTGAAAGTTTGATGTATGGTATAATCTGTATGAGACCAAATATAACATAAACAATGGAAGTAGTCATTTCTGAGTAACCCATGCAAACTTCATTGGGAGGTGGTTAAGTGGATTATTAGGTATTTGAGAAGAACAGTTAAAGTACTCAACTTTGGACATGTAGGAGTTAATCTACAAGGGTATGTAGATTCTGATCTTGCTGGAAATCTTGCTGGAGATCTTGATGGTAGGAGGAACACAACTAGTTATATCTTCACTTCAGAAAATATTGCGGTGAGTTAGGTTTCCAAGTTACAGATAATAGATGCTCTTTCAACTACAAAACCGAGTATACTGTTATCACTGATGCTAATAAGGAGATGATATTGTTGCAAAGTTTTATGACAAAACTTAACAAAGGGAAAAATAATGAGAAGTTATATAGTAACAACATGACTGCTATTTATATAACCAAGAATGCTACATTCCATGTTAGGACGAAGCATATCCATCTTCGATATCATTTCATTAAATCACTTCTAGAAGATGATTAGTCATCTTTGGAAAAGATACACATGACCCAAAATCCTGCAGACATGCTGATGAAGACGATGACAATTGATAAAATGAAGCTACGCTGGTCTTCATGAAGGCTAAGGACATGGGTGAGCCATACTACAGGGTACCACTATAATGAATACTACAAATCGATAAAAGATTGATCACAATTAATTTCCAAGTGGTAGATTGTTAGCTTTGTCTGGAATTTGATTGTGTCGATCAATCGGGTTGCACTGTTGTCTCATATCTCAATCTCATCGGTCGACCTCTCTGGGGGGGGGTTGTATTCTCCCTACTTGGGGTTTAGGGGCCTTGCACCTGAATTTTTTTTTTCATGTACAAATGACGTAGCACTATATGCTTTAGCATTGTAGCACCTCTGTTCAGGCTGGAAATAGAGAGCGGAGCACTATGCCGCTCCAACCTCTGGCGCCGTGGTGCTGTGAGTCAGGCAGGAGATAGAGAGTAGAGCATTGCGACACTCCAATCCTCAGCGTCGTGGCGCTGCAAGTCGGGCAAGATAGTTTTCTTTCTCATTTTTTCATGCTTAACTTGAAGGGTTATGTCCTTTCATATATTCAAGTGCGTTTCTTTGTCTATTTTGATGTGAGAACGGTGTGAACTATGTGGAGAGATACCGAAAGAGATTTATATAATTTCTCCCATTTTCATAGTGAAATTCTTGTTGTGATGTGGCTGCATAGTTTTTCTCGATTTTAAATTTTTTCACATTAAATCCTGATGTTCTTTCTTCTTCATTGCAAATCTCTTTTATTGTTTGTGTTTGTTGCATGATTTTGTATTCCCAACTCCATGTTAGAATCAGGGAAAAGTCTCTCCACAAATACAAGGATGGGATCATGCACAATAACCCACTTGCATTAGTGGGAGCTCTATGCCACAGGGAACATCCATTTTTTACGTGATATTCGTGAAAAAATTCTATTAGTAAGGACTTGAAATTTGTCAATAATTTATCCTAGGAAAACACTACAAATACATGATACGCAGGGAATTGACCTTGAGATACTTACTCAATATATGTCAATTAATCCATTACAAAAAATATCACAATTTGAAATCTAATGAAAAAAAATGGATAAAAAAGATCCATTTGAATCTCATTGTTGACGGGCTTCAAAATTGACCTCCAATTGGAACATTTCAATATATGAGGGATAAATATGACAGAACAATAAAATGTGAAATGCCTAATTGATATTTAAAAAAAGTAAAACTAAGAATTATATTCATATGAACAATCAAATCACTAAGCTCAAGCATTCAATAGTTCTTAACATTCATCTACTTTCCCAATCTATGGAATCTTACAAAAATGCAATCCCCAATATTTGACTAGTTGTTGGTGTTGACGAACATTTTCGCATCAACCTGACCCCGATCGAGCCCGACTAGGCTCGATCATACTCGATCAATTTAATTAAACGTCGTCGAGGCGAAATCTGGTCCGAATTTGATGAAATTAAACCATAATTTCGTTAAATTAGTCTCGATTTAATTAAATTAAATCAAATTTAATTTAATTTAAATCAAATTAAAATCAAATCAACCCAATCGAGCCGCGTCGAGCCCAATTCGACGCAAATCGACATCGATTCGAGTTCAATTTCGCAAAATTGACTCAATCGGGCCCACTCGGACCCAAACCGACCCAAATCGGTTCGGATCGAGTCCAATTAGGATTCAATTTCAGCCCCAATTATTTCATTTTGGGCTGAATCAACCTTCCCAAATCAGATTTTGAGATCTAGGGCTGAGATTTCTCCTAAAATCTCACCCAATCTCACATAAAATCTCACAAAATCTACTCAAGTAGACATTCTCTCGTTTCGCGCATAGAGGAGGCGGGATTGGACCGATTTGGGCGGTGGAACCTGCGGCTCGTGCTCTCCAAGAGAACGAGAGGGAGAGGCGGGGAGCCATTCGGCTCCCCTGTTCGTTTCGTTCGGCCCCGTCCCGAGAGAAAGCGGAGAGCGAGTGAGAGAGCGGGAGAGCATCTCGGCTTGCGTCGCCAGCCTCCCAGGCGGAACCCCCTCCCCCGCATTCGAGCTCTTGGCGTGCGGCGACTAGGCTCGACTCTGCCTGGACCTTCGGCCGAACCATCTAGGATTTCCGTCTCTCTCATCCGCCGGATTTTCCGAAGTCTCAAGCTCTAGAACTGCTGTAGTTCTTTTCTACAGCCTTTAGGAAGAGGTGGGAGGCTTCTTCTTCCTTCCTTTCTCAGTTCCGGCGAGCTCGTGGTGGTTGGAGGCTGTTAGAAGTTTCCAAACAGCAAGGGAAGCCTTCCAAACTTCCCAAACAGCAGTTTGGAGGCTTGAGAAAGCCTTGGACAGCAGTCTCCCTCTTCCGGAGCGGCTTGGACAGCAGCGACGACGTTCGGGGAGCTTTGGACAGCGGTTGGAACCTTCGACGGAGCCGTGTACAGCAGCCGGAGCCTTTGACAGCGCTTGGACAGCAACCCGGAGCTTGGAGCGGAGCATTTGGACAATACATTTTCTCGCCTTTAGCTAGGCGAGTGCATTGTGGCTTGCGCCGTGACAACCCGGCGAGGTAAAACACTAAAACTTAGTGAAACCTAGGATCCCCCAAGGCCCATGATTGTATGGTTGACGATCCAAAGCCATAGGTCCATAGAAAACTTCAATTTGTGCTCTCCCGAAACCCCATTGTTGGCTGTCCACTCCGTAAAACAGTGAAAATTTGGTAATTTTCATTTGTTGGCTCTCATGCGAGAACCCGGAGAGGATTTTGACGCATGTAGAGGTGTTGGGTTGTTATCCAACACCTCTCAAATGCATGATTTTGCATTCATTTTATATGCTTAGCCTTCACCTACAAATGGACCATAGGATTTGACAAGCTTTTCATATCCCAAAATGGATGTCATAACATAGAATTCATTGCATTGTAAGTTGTGCTCTTCTTTCCTAAAACACTAGTGTCATGACAAAATTGACATAGAGTTAGGAATTTGCATATATTAAGTTTGTGGATTTCATCATAGCTTGGTTATACATTCAAAAATAAATTTGACAAATTGTTGTAGGATCTCATATGAACCCTCAAAGGTTCATTTTGTCAATCCTAGAGCAAACAAGGTTGGTCAAATTTATCTTTGGGTATAATGCGAAGCTTATAGGAAGCATAACAAATGAACTTTTGCTTCATCGTATGAAATCCACAAAATTGGAGATGTCTAGTTACGCTTCTAATATATCAATGCATGAGAAAGTTTACAAACTTCGATTTAGTTGATTGTATGCGTTTTTTTTTTCTTTCAAAGCTTAGATCATAAAATTGATTTACAATGCGGAGTTTTTCTTACATGATGAAGCTTGTAAATTTTGTGAAGCTTTGCAAATGTTTGGAATCAAATCTAATCAATTTGACAAGTGTCTTATGTTGTGAGATCTCTTATCGACCTCCCAAGGTCTATGTTGAGATCCCACAAAGAAAGCACAATTGATTAAGTTTGTATGCATTATTTTGCAAAATAAAGTAGAAGCGAGTGTTTTAAATTGCTATGTATCTAAAGATTTGCGAATTCACTAATATGTTTATCAAAACCTCAAATACTTGTGAAAATAAGTGTGGAGTGCTCTATGGTTTTCAAAAGCAAAACTTATAGATTGTACCCCACTATGGATATTGAGGTTGATAAACATATTTGATGTAATTTTCAAGTTGAATGATTAACGATGAGCAACTTAAACGTCTAAACATCTCAAACCAGAGAATGATGAACTCTTTCATGCAGACTCCTAGCCTCCTAAGTTTCTTCTAGATCCTATCAAGTTGATCCTTAGGTTATCCCTACAAGCTTCTAAGTCTTCTAGATCATATCAAAATTGATCTAGGGAACCCTTTTTTTAGTCCTTAGGAAATCATTCTTTCCTCCCCATGATGAGTCCAAAACACTCAAATCAATCTAGGAGGCTCTCTTCAAAATGTGTCTCCTTCTCATGTATGATACTTGGAGCCCTATCAAGGCTTCAAGTGTTCTATACACGAATCATGGATCTTAGACCAAAACTCTAAGTCACCCGTCTCTTTTGTTGGAACATGAGAAACCAACAAATATCCCTCTCACATATAATATTTGAAGTCTCCACAAGACTTTAAACGTCTTATATGTGAATCGTCGTAGCTTGGAACCAAACTCTAAGCTATCCACATCTCTTGTTGAGACAAAATCAACAAACGTGCACTTTCCTTCATGAATGGCACTTGGAGTTTCCCTCGAAATTCTAAGTGTTAGATTGCATGAATCTTAACTTAGGATCCCAAGAAAATCCTAGGTTCGTACCTTCTCGCTTGTGGACATGAAATCCACAAGCATTCATTCAAATCTCCTAATCATGCCAAAAGTGATTAGGGAGTCCCCCCAACACGTCGGGATTTCTCTTGTGAAGTCTTCCCTTCCCCATGCATGGTAGCTTTGGAGTTTCCTCAAGACTCCAAACACTTGATTACATAAACCATCAGATTTTAGGACCAAATCCTAGATTTCCTCTTTTACTTGTTGAGACATGAAATCAACAAATGAATAATGTCAATCATGTATAATAGTTGGAGCATCTTCAAGGCTCCAATTACTGGATTGCATGAATCTTTAGCGTCCCCTAGGAGCTATCATTAATCGCTTTGTGTATGGTGTGCTGAATTTTCTCAAAATACTCAACACGCTATTTCATAAGCTCCCAAACTTAGAGCCAAATTCTAAGTTTCTTCATCTCGTTTGTTGAAACATGAAACTAACAAATGGTATCTTCATCCATCGCTCTTAAAATTCATGTAGAGGTTTCCAAATAACCTCTAAAGAGTTAAAAGAGCACGCACAAACCTTAGGGTCAAATCCTAGTTTTGCTTGATATTGTTTGTTGAAACATAAAATCAACAAACAACTATCATTTCCTCTTTCATGCATGGTGTTCCGAAGTCTCCTATAGCCTCAAGAATACCATTGCATGAAGATTTTGGAGTTTAGAGTTAAATTCTGAGCTTCCTCCTTCACTTGTTGAGACACAAAGTCAACAAGCGGATATCCCTCCTCTTTGCATGATAGCTTGAAGTCCTCCAAAACTTCAAGCATATCACTGCATGAATCTTGTGAGCTTGAAGTCAAATTTCAAGCTCCCGTACTTTGTTTGTTGATGCACAAAATCAACAAACACACACCTATCACCTTTCCCTTCATGTATGGTAACTTGAAGTTTCTCCAAAACTTCTAGTTATCATTACATGAGGTTATTGAACTTAGAACCAAACTCCAAGTTCTTTCTTTCAATTTGTTTGAACCTAAGATTAACAATTGAACGTTCCGTTTAGACTTAGGACCTAAATCCTAGTCCTCCCTCTCCATTCACTCAACCCCAATTAAGTGAATGACATCTCCTCCTTGGATATCAAATGTTCAAGGAATTCCTTCCAACAGGCAATCCAAAAGTTATTTGTTGCTCCTCTCTTCTACAACTCAAAAGTTGTAGAAAGCCCCCATTCTCCTAAGACCCAAAATTAGGAGAATTTTCTCTTGTTGAACACCAAATGTTTAGAGAAACCCCATGAATTTGCAACATCTAAGTCGCATCTTTTCCCCTCTTTTCTACAAACCAAACTTGTAGAGAAGTCCCTCTTCCTATAATTCAAGAGTTGTAGGAAATTCTTACATTCACTTGACTCACGTCAAGTGAATCAAACATACCCAAATCAATTCACTTGTTGAGTCAAAATCAACAAGTAATTTCATTTCAAGTATAGGATCAAAAGTCCTATCTTCTTTTCACCCTTCCAACCCACTACGGAAGAGTGAATTCTTCTCATTGAACACTTGAAAGTTCAAAGAGAATTTATAGTGTCTTGTAGTTCAAATCTATATACCACCTTCTCATATTTACCCAACACAAGTTGGGTAGATTACCTTCTTCCGTTATCTTTTTCCACAACTCAAAAGTTGAAGGAAACAATCTCATTCCCCTAAGGCTCAGAATTAGGAGAATGTACATCCCTCTTTGAACACCAAATGTTCAAAGGATGTTCATGAACTTGCAACTTACAAGTTGCATTTCCTCCTCTCTTTTCCACAATCCGGAATTGTAGAGAGAGCCTTCCTCCTACAACTCAAAAGTTGTAGGAAATTGCATCATTCTCCTAAACCCAAATTAGAAGAGTGTACATTGCCCCTTTGAATGTCAAATATTCAAGGGGCTTTCATGAGTCTGCAACTTCCAAGTTGCATCTTCTACCCCTCCACCTTTCCAACCCAAATTGGAAGGGTGCAGCAATCCCTTTGAACATCAAAGTGTTCAAGGACATTCATGAGTTCGCAACCCATAAGTTGCCTATTCTCCTAACTCTCCTCCAACTTCCAAGGTATAGGAGATTTCCCCTCTCTTTGGCTCCAAAAAGCTAAAGGGAGTTCTCCAACATTTAGCCTAAAAGTTAAATGTTGGATTCCTACATCTCTTCCTTAGCTCCAAAAGCTAGGAAGGATCTCCCAACATTTAGCTCCAAAGCTAAATGTTGGATACCTTTCCTTCTCCTTCTTTAGCCTCAAGGCTAAAAGAAGCTTCTTCGTTCTCCTCCTAGCTCCAAAAGCTAGGGAGAACTCTCCAACATCTGGACTAAAACTTCATGTTGGACACCCTTCTCTTAGATCCAAATTCTAAGTGGAATACTCCTAGTGTGACATACCACACAAGCCCTTCACACACTTAGGTGCACAGCCCCTTAGGCATACTAGGATTAGGATTTTTCTTTGTGTGCGCATGTGGTTGATGTTTTGGTGTGAATGCCTTTTGGATTGTCTGCGTGTGGGCACTTGCCCTTAAATGGTTAGTATAGAAATATATACATGTTTTTTCTGTGCAGGTGGCCATGTCTAAAAAAAAGGGGGGATGCTTAAAATCATAAATAATAAATTGCTTGCATGACAGGTACCGCTTGAAACCCCCCCAAGATGTGGCCAATAGGATAGAAGTAGATGCTTGGCACCTTAAGTGCTAGGCAAATTTTGAGTGTGATGTTATTATATAAACTGCCTACTCACTCTGTTTTGCAGGCTTGAGTCTTTTCTTTTCAAATATGTATTTGATAGAATTAGGATGTAAAACTTGTGGGGGTTTGGAGCAAAAAAAAAGGAAGTGGACTAGAAGGATGTACCTGCCAAAGGTGAAGCCCTATGTCCATTCAGAAGTCAAGAGCTTGAAGATCCCCCATAAGTAGAGTCTGTAACATATTAACTGGGTTGTATAATGGCAGGCGACTCAGCTGCCAAAGCTGTTTGTAATAACTTGGACTCTATTTACATTTCCTGCACTTGTTATATATATACATATGCATGTGTTATTTGTTTACTGTGTGCGCATTAGAATAGCATGCTTTTCCTAGGTTTCTTCACTTGTTTGTGTGGGTGTGGCCTGGACTTGTGGAACGGTAGGCTCTTAGGAAAATTTAAGATTTCTACCCTTTAAAATGTAAACAAAATTGAAATCAAACTTAGGCTTCATGATTTTTCTAAACAGAAGAAACTTGCATGGCTTTTTTCTTTAAGAGCCAAGTTTTCAAATTAAATTGATCATGCATAGCCCAAAAAAAGAGTCACATGTAGAAGCCCTCACCTAAGGATTAGATAACAAAAAAATCTGCATCCGAGTCAGCATTCTGCATACCTTGCATACTTAGGCATCTTGGCCTCAAAGCCAAGTTGTAAGCCCTACTTTCTAAATAATAAGTCCCTACCACTCTTCATATGCATTGAGACCAGAAAACATGGTTTTAAAAGCGATTAGGAGGAGTCTAGCTGGTAGTCCTTTCCAGGCAGGACAATAAATCCAGGGGTCGGGCTGGTTGTGCCTCTTGTGAGGTACAACTTGTAAGTCCTCGTGCATTCGTTAGATTTAGGTTCGAGGCCCTACCTTTCAGTAGGCCTCACCTTAGCTTTAGGGTCTGAGGCGATTAGTTGATTTCAATCACTTTGTAAGCCCTCAACTCTCGGGCTATTCCTCCAACAAGTGTTGTTGGAATGTAAGCCCCAAATTTCTAATGAAAAATATCAACTTGAACTAAAATCAGATTTCTAAAACATAAAGCCCAACATAGGGTAGTTTGAGCACCTCTGAGTTTCCCTCAGAATCAAGTGCTCCTACTTCATTCCCCTTGGCTCTCATTTCAAAAATCTGATTCCAAATCGATACTCTATTCCTTGAAACTCCTTAAGGACTAAAAATCCTTTAAACAAGATTTTCATGGATTTTCAAAATCAAAATCAAACTTTAATCAAAATTTAAATGACTCTCAAAAATAAGAGGAAACCACTAATTTAATCAAAAGTTTTCTCAAGTACCAAAACTTGAGATGTAATTAACCATAGGGGCTTGCCTCTATGGGGCATCTGTACCCCAGAATAAATAAACCCCGTTCAACCAAATATTGAACGGGGGAATCTCTGTTAAATTATAAATTTTGTCATTGAGTCCATAAGGAAACGATATTTTTATCCTTTGGGGTAATATATCGTCATTCTTATGCCGTACTCAATCATAAAGTATGCAATCCGTTAAGAGGAATACAAAATTCTCACAACAGATTTTCTGGCGACTCCGCTGGGGAAGATGCCTCTTTTCATCTAAATTAGTGGTTTCTGAATTAGTCATTTAAATTTTGGCTAAAGGGCATTTGTGAAGCAAATTCAGTATTGTATGCCTCTCCCATTTCAAATTTTGGGTTGAGTGATGTCAATACAAACAAATGTCAAGGTGAACTTTCCAAAATTTAAAAAAAAAATGATGAGAAAGATGAAATTTGATTTTCCTAAAACAATCATTTTCAACAAATCCACTTTTCCAAATATCTAATTCAAAATCTCCCTCCACACTATGATTGTGGTGGTTGTAGAATTTACAACCAAACAATCTCAAATATGTTGTGGGATTTCAAACTCTATCAAATTCATTCATCATCCCTTAAAAGAAAATCCGGGTCACAATTATGGGTGATCAATGATTCAAGTCAGTGTTCAGGAAACCCAGAAAAAGTGCAGTGATTGGTTGATGTTATGTTAATTGGATTTAAGGAAATACATCAGAAAGGTTGATAAAAAAAATTCTGATTTTCAGGAAAATTTGAAAGTTTGAGAATTCAAGAGATTCGAGATGGAAGGCAAATTGGTTTTCAAATTTGGTAACCACCTGCAGTTGTCTTTTGATCAGTCTCGTTTTGCTCCTGGGGGTCTGATAAAATTTGGACAAGGGTTTGAAGATGTGGAGGTTCTTTTTCAAGGCCCAACCCCTTCTGAAGTGAAAGTCTTAGAAAGTCAACCCCTGTCTGAGAGGGTCCTAGAAATCAACTTACCTGTTAGGGAGAGGTCACCTCCTCAAAACAGTAGGAAGAGAGTGGCTGAAATGTCCCCAAAAGCCTTAGCCTCTCAACCTTCTGCTTTTGATAGGCTGACCTTCCCTAAGGTTCAAAAGTCCAATGAAAGACAAACAACCTTGACTTCAGTAGTGCCTGAGCAGATGAAAATTGAGAGACAATGTGTGGCAGTTCAGTCTTTAGCAGTTGTCTCAAGCCACTCAGAGCCTGATAAACTATTTCAGTCCAGTCAATATGAAGAAGGGACTAGTTCTACCTATGTTCTGACCAAGTCTCAAAGGAGAAATAAAAATAGAAGACTTAGAAGAAGGTTAGAGAAGGAGGAGCAAGCTGAGTTAGAAGCTGAGATGATGGAAATCTCTCCTCTTGCTGAGGGTAGTAGATTTTACCCTCTTTTTGTGTCTAGGAGCAAAGTGGATGTTGAGAAAATAGCTGCATCACCTCTAAGACCTTTAGCTAAAGTTCCCAAAAGCACACCCGAGGAAAGGGCAAAGCAGTGGGAGAATGACATCAGAAATGTTTTCCAAAGAGTAGCTGATAAAACCCGCTTAGCAAAAGAGAAGGTAATTAAAGCTATGAAGAATGTGATTTGCAAACGTGTTGATATAATCCTAAGGGAGAATAAAGATCCCGAGGACAGCAGAATAATTGTTCAGCCATCACAGAAAGACAGACAACGGTTTGCTCGACAGCCAACTGTGTCAGCATTGGTGGATGGTTATGATTTTAAACCTCACCAGAAAAGAGCAGTCAGTGAACAGATAATTCTTGTTGACGGTTCGGCAATATCTCCTAAGATCTATGGTAGACCAAAGGTTGATCATTCTGATCGCCAAGTGGTCCCTCAGACTTCTCCGCCAGTTTCTAGTAGATCTGATATACCTACTAGGTTCAGGAGGTCTCCCAAAGAAGACAGACCTTCTAGTCCTCTCGATGAGCTACGCTCTGGGGGTCGCATTCAGACTCCACCTTTAGATGAGGTAAATGTGGGACGCCAAAAATCCCATGCCTCCTCATCTGGGGTGAAGAAAGAATGGAGACCCAAGGTGGCAGCTCCATCTGTGGTACACTCTTCTCCTACTCGCGTTGATTCCAATGACAAAGGGAAAGCACCTATGGAAATTAACAGCTATGATGAATACCATCCTTCTCATGTCAACCCCTCAACAGGTAAAACTGTTGAAGAAATGATTGAATACTTGAAGGATAGCCTCAAGAAAATTGATGAGGATGAAAGGAGGGAAAAAGAGGAAGAGAACTATAGAAAGTTGATTGAGAATTTCAACCCTGATGAGGATGATCTCATGGACGAGGAGGATATCCTTGTTATCCACTATGATATAGGAGGATCCTCTCTTTCAGAAGACCCTCATGCAAATGAGTTGTTGGAAGTGGAGGAAGGGAGTGAAAATCTTTAGATTTGTGCTCTACAACAGCAGCTTAAAAGCCAAAGATGCACAAGAGGTTGGATGAGATGACTTTTTTCATGATAGCTCTTACTACTCAGCCTTTGAGGACCTAAAAAAAAAAGGGTCCTAAACGTGGCGGATAAGCCTTCTACCAGTACAAAGAAAGCAGAATCAACAAGTGCAGCTTCTTCACCTTCAGCAGTGTGTGGTCATAAAGGACATCACTAATGATTTGCTTACAGTTGCAGATGGTTGGCAGTTATCCTTGTCCAGATCTTCATTAAAACTGTCGAATAAATTATCTAAAATCTCATTGGAGTTTCCAAAAGGAACTCAAATGCCCCATGAAGAGGCCTCATTTGGAGTTCCTCCAAGTAACTCAATGGATGGAAATGGTCCTTCACCCTTGAAACTTCATAAAAAAAAAGAGTTTTAATGGTGAAGGGAAAGGAAAAAGTGAAATCAATTCCCAAAATCAGACAAGTTATCCCTCCAAATGGCAAGGGGAAATCCCCCAAGCCTATCACTCTTTCTGATTTCATGTATGTTCCAAAGGGTGTTAATGAAATGAACGATCCTTCTGCGTACGTGCAATCTGTCCGTTCTTAATCTAATAATGAACAAACTAAATTGAATATTTTCAATTCTCTGAATCAAGTGAATCAAATTCTGATGATGATCTACCCGTGTACAAAATACAGGGAGTAAAAGATTGTCATTGAGCCTGAGTCACCTGACTTAGAGACAACAAATCAAGTGAAAGAAGAGTCAGATTCTGAGGTTTTGGTTGATGTGACCTCAACTTCTGAACCTGAACAAATGACATAATTAAATCTCAGAAGTGGTCTTGTTGTATCATCTCCAATGGCATCAAACAAGATAAGTGAAAAGAATTATCAATCAAAATAAGGGTGTGGTTCCACCAACACCTTCTCCACAAGAGCAGGTGGGTGGTGGACCACCAAAAGTGGATTATAATGTATTAGTCCACCTTAGGAAACTCCCTGCGAGGCTGAGTATTTATGATGCACTCGTACTTTCTCTTGAAATGCGAGAGGCTTTGATCAAGGCTCTTCTTGATCCTGAAATCTGTTTAGCTCGACTCGCAGAGTGTTCCTTTGAGGCGGCTCTACACTTTAAAGAAGTACCTGGAGTAACCTTTTTTTTTTAAGGATTTACTCTTAGGAATTTCAAATCACGAGATGCCCACTCTATATAACAGTTTGTGTTGACAATTTCAACTTGAATAGAGTACTTGTTGACCCAGGTGCATGGGTCAACATAATGAATTTAAGGACTTTGGCCAACCTCAATGTTGACACGCAAAAAAAATTAAATTCTGACAAAATGATGTTGCGTGGCTTCGATGAGAAAGGACAAAGGGCCTTAGGCTCCATCACTCTCTCACTTTTGAGGGGAGTTCTCAAACTATTTAGTGTATATGAAGTTGGGAAATATGAAGATGTTTCTTTCTATGTTCCAAAGTGACTATCAGTGTTTTCTACATTCGAGGTACCAGCTCAAGATCAAGCAGAAACCAGTACACTAACGACAAAGTCTCCATCATATGTCCAAGACTACCCTCAAGAAGAAGAACTTGAGGAAAAGTTTAGATGGAATCCTGCCCCTCCTTCAACACAACGAGATGGTGAGATGGCACAACAAGATCGTGATATAGTTCATGACAAAAGTCAAGAAGAGTGAAAGATGAGACGTACCAAACCCCATCTCCACTATTTGCCCCAAGAAGACCCATCACCCATATAGGCTCAGGGTCCAATTCAAAGGCTGAGCCAAATTTGATGGGTAGTTTAATGAAGGCAACAAAGAAGCTTCAACAACTCAAAGATGCAGTTTCAAGAATGGATATACAGTGAAAAGCCTATTTGGAACATTAAAGAAAATCTCCTGTGTGATGAAGATAACTCTCAGGAAGAGGAGGTGTCTAATCTCACTAAGTATGAAAAACTGAATGAGTATGTAGAAGCATTAGCTTCATTGTCTGAAAGTACACTGGAAGAGTTGAATGTTTGTATTACATCAAAGTTAGGAGAAAATGTAGGGAAGGAGCGTGTCTTTCATGGTATACCTCCATCCTCAAAGTCCAAAAATGGGTGTAAAACCTGACAAACTTTATCTAAATGAAAGAACTCTCATTTGATTGGTGTCCCACTTGTGTTGAAAACCTGGTCAAAAGAGGTTTTGCTCTTTCTATGTGGTCCAAGGGCGAAGCTCAACAACATAAAAAAAAAAAAAAATCTATGGAACTTCGAATACAAATTGAAGAAAAATAGATATGGTGTTGGCTTTGGTACTGTCGGACCAATAGATGATGATAATTATTGTCTGGTTATTACCAATAATCTGGAGGTTGATATGATCTTTACAAAGACCTACAACGCTGTTGGGAGGTCATGTTTAGAGGCTAACGACGATCCAGATTACCTTCAAATTAGGGATGCACCCCCTGAATTTGAGGAGGAAATCAAATCAACAATTGATGAATTGAAAGAAATCAGTTTGGGTACTAAAGAAAATCCACGTCCCACTTTTATAAGTGCATTAAATGAAACTGATGCCAATGGAATGGTACAACATAACAGTCCATAAACTTGACATTCGACCAAATGTTGTTCCAATCAAACAAGCTCCTAGAAGGATGCGTTTGGAAATTGAACAACAAGTAATTGAAGAAGTGAAAAAATTAATTGAAGCTGATTTTATTCGAGAGGAAAAGTACCCCTCTTGGTTGGCTAGCATTGTCCCTGATAAGAAAAAGAACGGACAGATTTGCGTATGCGTTGATTTTAGGGACTTGAATAAAGCATGTCCAAAAGATGAGTTCCCACTACCCATACCTGAGCTCATGATTGACATTGCTTCTTCTCATAGTCTCTTATCCTTTATGGATGGGTCCTCGGAGTACAACCAAATCAAAATGGTCCCGGAGGACGAGCAATTTCCTGCTTTTAGAACACCCATTGGAAGATACTGTTTTAAGGTCATGCCTTTTTGGCCTTAAGAATGCTGGTGCAACCTACCAGCGTGCAATGACCAGAATATTTGATGAACTCATTCATGACAAAGTTGAATGTTACATTGATGATCTCGTGGTCAAAAGCAAAGAAAGAGAGGATAACCTGCACGATTTAGGGGTTATGCTTGAACGGCTTCGTCGGTACGACCTCAAGATGAACCCTCTGAAGTGTGCTTTTGGGGTGACTTCAGGGAAATTTCTTGGGTTTGTTGTTCGACACCGTGGCATTGAAATTGACCCTACTAAAATCAAGGCGATATTAGAAATGAAACCTCCTAGAAGTCTTACTCAATTAAGATCTTTCCAAGGTAGGTTGGCATATCTAAGACGTTTTATATACAACTTGTCTGGTAGAGTTTAACCTTTTGCAGCCCTTTCAAAGAAGGACTTAACAATCTATTGGGATGATAGCCACCAAAAGGCTTTCGATGGTATAAAATGCTATCACATGCTCCCTCCAGTTTTGATCGCTCCTATTCTAAGGAGGCTGTTAGTGCTCTTCACTACAATATCAAGTGAATCTCTTGAAGCTTTGTTGGCCCAAACCAACAATGAGAGAAAAGGAAGATGTTTTGTATTTCTTAAACAGAGTTTCAAATAGAAATGTTCATCTGATCCGGTTGTGGACTGGGTCCGGATTACCAAAACCTCGGTTCAGGATTTTAAAATGTTCACCTTTCGCTAAATGGAAAATCAAAATCATCTTTCTCCGAAAGGAAAGTTTGGATTCATCTTTCTCCAAAAGAAAGTCAAATGCAAATCTTAGTACCAAATGCTAAGTGTAGATTCCCCAAATAGGAGTCCTCTTCTCATTTTGTGAGTTTAAGGAGAATCTAAACCTCCTAAGGTTTCATCTCTCTCGATCTTGTTCTACTCAAATTGAACGTTAATAGATCTATCCAAATCTAGACTTTTAGTGGTTACCAAAATACCCTTTAGTCTTCCCAAATGTTAAGGCTTATCTAGTCAAAATAGATGACCTTACACCAAATACATTTAAGGCTTAAGTAGTAACCAAAATGCTCTTAGCCTTAGCTCTTTTGGGTTTTATCTTACCAAAATAAGATGAACTCTACCTCTAGTTGGTTGCCAAAATACCTCTTAGAACTTTTCAATAGGTACCAAATACCTTTTGACCCTTAGGATACAACAAACATTCCTAACCCGTCTCAAACGATAGTAAAAATATCTTTGAGAACCATTTGGGTGGTAGACAAAATACCCCTAGCCTTTTAGGTGATAGAAAAATATCCCTAAGCCTTTTTAGAAGTTATCAAATTTCTTCTAACCAAGTCAAATTCTTTCTAAAGGTACTAAATATCTTTAGAAAACTCTTTTAGGAGTTACCAAATTTCTTCTAATTGACCCAAAATCTTTCTAGAGATACCCAACATTTCTAGAAACATCTTAGAAGTTGTCAAAATACTTCTAATCAAGTTAAAACATTTCTAGGAATGCCAAATATCTCTAGAAGTCTCTTTAGAAGTTGCCAAAACGCTTCTATTCATACCAAATCTTTCTAGAGATGCCAATTGCCTCTAGAATTCTTCTTAGAAGTTACCAAAATACTTCTATTCATGTCAAATTTTCTCTAAAGATATCAAACATCTTTAGAGATCTCTTTAGAAGTTGTTAAAATACTTCTAAATTCTCTTCCAAGAGTAATCTAAAACTCTTTCCTTAAGGTGATATATAGAAATCTCCTTATCTTTGTAGATCTTGTCTAAATTCAAATTTAGACTTTCATAGATCTCTATTTCTCTTTCGAATCATACTCTATTTGATTTGGGAGATCTCGTTTGATCATTATTTGGTCAACGCCAATATGTGTGGCGTACTTCTATTCGTTCACCACACATATTGGGGGTCCTTTTGTTGACGAACATTTTCGCATCAACCTGACCCCGATCGAGCCCGACTAGGCTCGATCATACTCGATCAATTTAATTAAACGTCGTCGAGGCGAAATCTGGTCCGAATTTGATGAAATTAAACCATAATTTCGTTAAATTAGTCTCGATTTAATTAAATTAAATCAAATTTAATTTAATTTAAATCAAATTAAAATCAAATCAACCCAATCGAGCCGCGTCGAGCCCAATTCGACGCAAATCGACATCGATTCGAGTTCAATTTCGCAAAATTGACTCAATCGGGCCCACTCGGACCCAAACCGACCCAAATCGGTTCGGATCGAGTCCAATTAGGATTCAATTTCAGCCCCAATTATTTCATTTTGGGCTGAATCAACCTTCCCAAATCAGATTTTGAGATCTAGGGCTGAGATTTCTCCTAAAATCTCACCCAATCTCACATAAAATCTCACAAAATCTACTCAAGTAGACATTCTCTCGTTTCGCGCATAGAGGAGGCGGGATTGGACCGATTTGGGCGGTGGAACCTGCGGCTCGTGCTCTCCAAGAGAACGAGAGGGAGAGGCGGGGAGCCATTCGGCTCCCCTGTTCGTTTCGTTCGGCCCCGTCCCGAGAGAAAGCGGAGAGCGAGTGAGAGAGCGGGAGAGCATCTCGGCTTGCGTCGCCAGCCTCCCAGGCGGAACCCCCTCCCCCGCATTCGAGCTCTTGGCGTGCGGCGACTAGGCTCGACTCTGCCTGGACCTTCGGCCGAACCATCTAGGATTTCCGTCTCTCTCATCCGCCGGATTTTCCGAAGTCTCAAGCTCTAGAACTGCTGTAGTTCTTTTCTACAGCCTTTAGGAAGAGGTGGGAGGCTTCTTCTTCCTTCCTTTCTCAGTTCCGGCGAGCTCGTGGTGGTTGGAGGCTGTTAGAAGTTTCCAAACAGCAAGGGAAGCCTTCCAAACTTCCCAAACAGCAGTTTGGAGGCTTGAGAAAGCCTTGGACAGCAGTCTCCCTCTTCCGGAGCGGCTTGGACAGCAGCGACGACGTTCGGGGAGCTTTGGACAGCGGTTGGAACCTTCGACGGAGCCGTGTACAGCGCTTGGACAGCAACCCGGAGCTTGGAGCGGAGCATTTGGACAATACATTTTCTCGCCTTTAGCTAGGCGAGTGCATTGTGGCTTGCGCCGTGACAACCCGGCGAGGTAAAACACTAAAACTTAGTGAAACCTAGGATCCCCCAAGGCCCATGATTGTATGGTTGACGATCCAAAGCCATAGGTCCATAGAAAACTTCAATTTGTGCTCTCCCGAAACCCCATTGTTGGCTGTCCACTCCGTAAAACAGTGAAAATTTGGTAATTTTCATTTGTTGGCTCTCATGCGAGAACCCGGAGAGGATTTTGACGCATGTAGAGGTGTTGGGTTGTTATCCAACACCTCTCAAATGCATGATTTTGCATTCATTTTATATGCTTAGCCTTCACCTACAAATGGACCATAGGATTTGACAAGCTTTTCATATCCCAAAATGGATGTCATAACATAGAATTCATTGCATTGTAAGTTGTGCTCTTCTTTCCTAAAACACTAGTGTCATGACAAAATTGACATAGAGTTAGGAATTTGCATATATTAAGTTTGTGGATTTCATCATAGCTTGGTTATACATTCAAAAATAAATTTGACAAATTGTTGTAGGATCTCATATGAACCCTCAAAGGTTCATTTTGTCAATCCTAGAGCAAACAAGGTTGGTCAAATTTATCTTTGGGTATAATGCGAAGCTTATAGGAAGCATAACAAATGAACTTTTGCTTCATCGTATGAAATCCACAAAATTGGAGATGTCTAGTTACGCTTCTAATATATCAATGCATGAGAAAGTTTACAAACTTCGATTTAGTTGATTGTATGCGTTTTTTTTTTCTTTCAAAGCTTAGATCATAAAATTGATTTACAATGCGGAGTTTTTCTTACATGATGAAGCTTGTAAATTTTGTGAAGCTTTGCAAATGTTTGGAATCAAATCTAATCAATTTGACAAGTGTCTTATGTTGTGAGATCTCTTATCGACCTCCCAAGGTCTATGTTGAGATCCCACAAAGAAAGCACAATTGATTAAGTTTGTATGCATTATTTTGCAAAATAAAGTAGAAGCGAGTGTTTTAAATTGCTATGTATCTAAAGATTTGCGAATTCACTAATATGTTTATCAAAACCTCAAATACTTGTGAAAATAAGTGTGGAGTGCTCTATGGTTTTCAAAAGCAAAACTTATAGATTGTACCCCACTATGGATATTGAGGTTGATAAACATATTTGATGTAATTTTCAAGTTGAATGATTAACGATGAGCAACTTAAACGTCTAAACATCTCAAACCAGAGAATGATGAACTCTTTCATGCAGACTCCTAGCCTCCTAAGTTTCTTCTAGATCCTATCAAGTTGATCCTTAGGTTATCCCTACAAGCTTCTAAGTCTTCTAGATCATATCAAAATTGATCTAGGGAACCCTTTTTTTAGTCCTTAGGAAATCATTCTTTCCTCCCCATGATGAGTCCAAAACACTCAAATCAATCTAGGAGGCTCTCTTCAAAATGTGTCTCCTTCTCATGTATGATACTTGGAGCCCTACCAAGGCTTCAAGTGTTCTATACACGAATCATGGATCTTAGACCAAAACTCTAAGTCACCCGTCTCTTTTGTTGGAACATGAGAAACCAACAAATATCCCTCTCACATATAATATTTGAAGTCTCCACAAGACTTTAAACGTCTTATATGTGAATCGTCGTAGCTTGGAACCAAACTCTAAGCTATCCACATCTCTTGTTGAGACAAAATCAACAAACGTGCACTTTCCTTCATGAATGGCACTTGGAGTTTCCCTCGAAATTCTAAGTGTTAGATTGCATGAATCTTAACTTAGGATCCCAAGAAAATCCTAGGTTCGTACCTTCTCGCTTGTGGACATGAAATCCACAAGCATTCATTCAAATCTCCTAATCATGCCAAAAGTGATTAGGGAGTCCCCCCAACACGTCGGGATTTCTCTTGTGAAGTCTTCCCTTCCCCATGCATGGTAGCTTTGGAGTTTCCTCAAGACTCCAAACACTTGATTACATAAACCATCAGATTTTAGGACCAAATCCTAGATTTCCTCTTTTACTTGTTGAGACATGAAATCAACAAATGAATAATGTCAATCATGTATAATAGTTGGAGCATCTTCAAGGCTCCAATTACTGGATTGCATGAATCTTTAGCGTCCCCTAGGAGCTATCATTAATCGCTTTGTGTATGGTGTGCTGAATTTTCTCAAAATACTCAACACGCTATTTCATAAGCTCCCAAACTTAGAGCCAAATTCTAAGTTTCTTCATCTCGTTTGTTGAAACATGAAACTAACAAATGGTATCTTCATCCATCGCTCTTAAAATTCATGTAGAGGTTTCCAAATAACCTCTAAAGAGTTAAAAGAGCACGCACAAACCTTAGGGTCAAATCCTAGTTTTGCTTGATATTGTTTGTTGAAACATAAAATCAACAAACAACTATCATTTCCTCTTTCATGCATGGTGTTCCGAAGTCTCCTATAGCCTCAAGAATACCATTGCATGAAGATTTTGGAGTTTAGAGTTAAATTCTGAGCTTCCTCCTTCACTTGTTGAGACACAAAGTCAACAAGCGGATATCCCTCCTCTTTGCATGATAGCTTGAAGTCCTCCAAAACTTCAAGCATATCACTGCATGAATCTTGTGAGCTTGAAGTCAAATTTCAAGCTCCCGTACTTTGTTTGTTGATGCACAAAATCAACAAACACACACCTATCACCTTTCCCTTCATGTATGGTAACTTGAAGTTTCTCCAAAACTTCTAGTTATCATTACATGAGGTTATTGAACTTAGAACCAAACTCCAAGTTCTTTCTTTCAATTTGTTTGAACCTAAGATTAACAATTGAACGTTCCGTTTAGACTTAGGACCTAAATCCTAGTCCTCCCTCTCCATTCACTCAACCCCAATTAAGTGAATGACATCTCCTCCTTGGATATCAAATGTTCAAGGAATTCCTTCCAACAGGCAATCCAAAAGTTATTTGTTGCTCCTCTCTTCTACAACTCAAAAGTTGTAGAAAGCCCCCATTCTCCTAAGACCCAAAATTAGGAGAATTTTCTCTTGTTGAACACCAAATGTTTAGAGAAACCCCATGAATTTGCAACATCTAAGTCGCATCTTTTCCCCTCTTTTCTACAAACCAAACTTGTAGAGAAGTCCCTCTTCCTATAATTCAAGAGTTGTAGGAAATTCTTACATTCACTTGACTCACGTCAAGTGAATCAAACATACCCAAATCAATTCACTTGTTGAGTCAAAATCAACAAGTAATTTCATTTCAAGTATAGGATCAAAAGTCCTATCTTCTTTTCACCCTTCCAACCCACTACGGAAGAGTGAATTCTTCTCATTGAACACTTGAAAGTTCAAAGAGAATTTATAGTGTCTTGTAGTTCAAATCTATATACCACCTTCTCATATTTACCCAACACAAGTTGGGTAGATTACCTTCTTCCGTTATCTTTTTCCACAACTCAAAAGTTGAAGGAAACAATCTCATTCCCCTAAGGCTCAGAATTAGGAGAATGTACATCCCTCTTTGAACACCAAATGTTCAAAGGATGTTCATGAACTTGCAACTTACAAGTTGCATTTCCTCCTCTCTTTTCCACAATCCGGAATTGTAGAGAGAGCCTTCCTCCTACAACTCAAAAGTTGTAGGAAATTGCATCATTCTCCTAAACCCAAATTAGAAGAGTGTACATTGCCCCTTTGAATGTCAAATATTCAAGGGGCTTTCATGAGTCTGCAACTTCCAAGTTGCATCTTCTACCCCTCCACCTTTCCAACCCAAATTGGAAGGGTGCAGCAATCCCTTTGAACATCAAAGTGTTCAAGGACATTCATGAGTTCGCAACCCATAAGTTGCCTATTCTCCTAACTCTCCTCCAACTTCCAAGGTATAGGAGATTTCCCCTCTCTTTGGCTCCAAAAAGCTAAAGGGAGTTCTCCAACATTTAGCCTAAAAGTTAAATGTTGGATTCCTACATCTCTTCCTTAGCTCCAAAAGCTAGGAAGGATCTCCCAACATTTAGCTCCAAAGCTAAATGTTGGATACCTTTCCTTCTCCTTCTTTAGCCTCAAGGCTAAAAGAAGCTTCTTCGTTCTCCTCCTAGCTCCAAAAGCTAGGGAGAACTCTCCAACATCTGGACTAAAACTTCATGTTGGACACCCTTCTCTTAGATCCAAATTCTAAGTGGAATACTCCTAGTGTGACATACCACACAAGCCCTTCACACACTTAGGTGCACAGCCCCTTAGGCATACTAGGATTAGGATTTTTCTTTGTGTGCGCATGTGGTTGATGTTTTGGTGTGAATGCCTTTTGGATTGTCTGCGTGTGGGCACTTGCCCTTAAATGGTTAGTATAGAAATATATACATGTTTTTTCTGTGCAGGTGGCCATGTCTAAAAAAAGGGGGGGATGCTTAAAATCATAAATAATAAATTGCTTGCATGACAGGTACCGCTTGAAACCCCCCCAAGATGTGGCCAATAGGATAGAAGTAGATGCTTGGCACCTTAAGTGCTAGGCAAATTTTGAGTGTGATGTTATTATATAAACTGCCTACTCACTCTGTTTTGCAGGCTTGAGTCTTTTCTTTTCAAATATGTATTTGATAGAATTAGGATGTAAAACTTGTGGGGGTTTGGAGCAAAAAAAAGGAAGTGGACTAGAAGGATGTACCTGCCAAAGGTGAAGCCCTATGTCCATTCAGAAGTCAAGAGCTTGAAGATCCCCCATAAGTAGAGTCTGTAACATATTAACTGGGTTGTATAATGGCAGGCGACTCAGCTGCCAAAGCTGTTTGTAATAACTTGGACTCTATTTACATTTCCTGCACTTGTTATATATATACATATGCATGTGTTATTTGTTTACTGTGTGCGCATTAGAATAGCATGCTTTTCCTAGGTTTCTTCACTTGTTTGTGTGGGTGTGGCCTGGACTTGTGGAACGGTAGGCTCTTAGGAAAATTTAAGATTTCTACCCTTTAAAATGTAAACAAAATTGAAATCAAACTTAGGCTTCATGATTTTTCTAAACAGAAGAAACTTGCATGGCTTTTTTCTTTAAGAGCCAAGTTTTCAAATTAAATTGATCATGCATAGCCCAAAAAAAGAGTCACATGTAGAAGCCCTCACCTAAGGATTAGATAACAAAAAAATCTGCATCCGAGTCAGCATTCTGCATACCTTGCATACTTAGGCATCTTGGCCTCAAAGCCAAGTTGTAAGCCCTACTTTCTAAATAATAAGTCCCTACCACTCTTCATATGCATTGAGACCAGAAAACATGATTTTAAAAGCGATTAGGAGGAGTCTAGCTGGTAGTCCTTTCCAGGCAGGACAATAAATCCAGGGGTCGGGCTGGTTGTGCCTCTTGTGAGGTACAACTTGTAAGTCCTCGTGCATTCGTTAGATTTAGGTTCGAGGCCCTACCTTTCAGTAGGCCTCACCTTAGCTTTAGGGTCTGAGGCGATTAGTTGATTTCAATCACTTTGTAAGCCCTCAACTCTCGGGCTATTCCTCCAACAAGTGTTGTTGGAATGTAAGCCCCAAATTTCTAATGAAAAATATCAACTTGAACTAAAATCAGATTTCTAAAACATAAAGCCCAACATAGGGTAGTTTGAGCACCTCTGAGTTTCCCTCAGAATCAAGTGCTCCTACTTCATTCCCCTTGGCTCTCATTTCAAAAATCTGATTCCAAATCGATACTCTATTCCTTGAAACTCCTTAAGGACTAAAAATCCTTTAAACAAGATTTTCATGGATTTTCAAAATCAAAATCAAACTTTAATCAAAATTTAAATGACTCTCAAAAATAAGAGGAAACCACTAATTTAATCAAAAGTTTTCTCAAGTACCAAAACTTGAGATGTAATTAACCATAGGGGCTTGCCTCTATGGGGCATCTGTACCCCAGAATAAATAAACCCCGTTCAACCAAATATTGAACGGGGGAATCTCTGTTAAATTATAAATTTTGTCATTGAGTCCATAAGGAAACGATATTTTTATCCTTTGGGGTAATATATCGTCATTCTTATGCCGTACTCAATCATAAAGTATGCAATCCGTTAAGAGGAATACAAAATTCTCACAACAGTTGGTTCAACATCTTTTTCCCAGCCAAATAAATCACTCTTACAATCACAGCAGTTGAAAAACCATCCAAGTTTGCACGCCCAAACCGCCCTTCCATACCCCACCCTGCTCAAACTTAATAACTTCCAATTTGCCAAGGTGAAGCGAGTCAAGTGACTACAAATTTGGTTCTATTCATTAAGTTTGGAACACACCGTCGTACTTAATAAATAATCACATAAACATGAGGTAAATTTTGAAATAAACAGAAAAATTAGTTACTATTTTGTAAGTTAGGGTTAAACTGAGACAGATGGGAAATAAAATCTCTTGAACATCAACAGAGATTTGATAAGTGCTAATGATCAAGGATATTTAGGGAGATAAAACAATTTCGCTAATGAGGATACCTGATCATCAGCTTCTTTAATAAATCTCATATCTTCCAGTATGCGTGCAAGACCCCTCCACCATACTCTATCGGTTGCAACAAATTTTGGATGCTGTTTAAAATTCAATAACAAAACAACTTGTGAATAGAAACTAAGAGAAATAAAGACTACCAATAACAAGACTGCAAAAAATATACTTCATAGAATGCTAGACTGCTAGTTTAACGAGAAATTTAAACATTTTTAACTGAAGCTTGATTTATTATTTGTAGTAAGTTTTATTTATCAGAATAAATGAAAGCAATTGCTGGTCTTCCTTAAGGAGCATCAAAGTAAAATATATTTAGGAAATCTTTAAACGTTGCTTTTCCTATTCTAATCGAAGGATTGATAAGACCCCTCTTCAAAAATATAATTGAAAAGCTTAGCTTGTGTGATAATTATAAACTGAGGGGAAGTGTTAAAAATGAGGACTATCACCCCTATCAAATGGGCAAGAATAAAAGTGGCTGATCATCTACCATAACCAAACAAGAAATTAGTGCTGCAACGTGCTTGGACAACATGCGATCCCCCCTAAATGAAATTTCCTAAATGATAAGAGCTGGCGCTTTTCACCCAATATGGTATTTCTGCTGGCAAAAATAAGGACAGCAGGCGACCCATCCTTTGATAGGAATTCCAAGATCATTCATGTCTTTCCACCTTGCGGTTTTAGGATGTATGAAAGCCTCCTGATCAAGTGTGATTGGGTGGCTGATTTCTAAGGATTCTAGCAATTATAGTTAGTAGATTTTTTTTTTAAACCTGGTGCAATATATAGATTTCAATTGTTACTAGGATATGCTCATTTCTTTCATGTTTTACACCTCTGTAAACCTCTATTTATAGTTAGTCAATGCAATGAAGTATTCCACCATCCTTTCTCCTTCTTTTCTACTTTTTTCAAAATCAAAGGCAAATAAACCTTAAATTTTATCAGAGCCAAATGTAAAATAAAGCACATTAGTCCACTTTCAATCAGCAAAAATATAATATTCGCTCAGCTACCATATATTTTCCCAGGTAGTATCATTACATGAACAGCAAGACATCTTGACTCACAAGTAAACAATGCTAAATGATACAAAGGAGATAACACAAAATATATCTTTAATACCAAAAATTCATACAGAAAATACTGTTTAAGAATTGACCTGTTCCCTTATTCTACTGATCGCATCGCTGAGGTTGGGTCTCTCTAAGAACTTCTTTCTACTGGATTGACCATATATCGCACCACTATGAGAAGCAAATACAAAACTTGTTTCATCCTGCAATGTTGTAAAGCAGGTTAAATTACCACAAATGGAACCAATCTAAATCTGCTGTGTTATAGCATGCACACAATGCCTTAGTAATGCAGCTCGCCATGGAACAAAACCAGCTAAACCAGTTAATAATTTTATCGTATAATTTACGAAACCAAAATAAAATAAATTTGGAAATGCACTATTCAACCTTTCAAAGTTGATAACAATTTGAAAAAATGTTACAAAAAATGCTATAGGAACTAATAATTTTAAGGGGGAAACTTCACTGAATACTCCTCTTTAAAGCATGCATGCGTGGCTTTGAATAATGAAGACAAAAAGATATTATAATAATGGCCAAAAGTGCAGTTGAAGACATAAAGAGTCAACCAAGGCGGGACACCAGAGCACAAAATTGAAAATCTACAATTTTTCTACAAAACAGAATTACATAAAGTGGTACAAAAAACAGAAACAAGATGTACCTACGTAGATGACATAACACTTATAGAAAAGACAGATCATGCGACTGCAGCAGGGACCATGACATGCGATTGTACATGCTGTGAAAATTTAGGTTACTTCGAGTGCAAAGGGAGTTATGTTGAGCGCAAAGGGAGAGAGAGGTACAATTCAAACGTGCTATAGGTAAGGGAAACCTACTTCTCCATTGGAAGGCATGCGGGTAAATCATTTGAGGGAGCCGCTTTCTCTACTATGAGCACTTGGTTAGTCTGCCTTCTCTCACTTGTTTCAGGCGTTTGGAAAAAGGTCATCTTGCTAGATATTGTAGAGAAGCCATTGTTTCTCATTCATGCAATAACCTGCGTCATACCTTTAAATCAAGTTCTTTCACACCTAGAAATTAAGGGGCTTCTATCCACCTTTCTTTGAGCAAAAGAGGAAGACGAGAAATTTTTAAAATCCTATGGATTTCTCAGTCTACCAAAAGAATTAAAAGGAACTTCATGCTGAGGCATTTTATTGCAGTAGAACAAGGATTTGATTATTTTTATCACATTTATCAATCCGTATTTTTTCTTAGTCAAATTCAAATCCACTCAAATTCTTTAATCTCTAAAACTAGAAGGATTGACAATAAAAATTAGAAAATGTGATAATTATTGAACCCTAATATATTTCGATGACCAATAAAGCGTGTCAAACTAGATCGACAGTCCACTTACACGACATCGCATGAGGCGGGTTCAACGTGCCCTAACGTTACACGAAATCACCCAAAATGTTGTTTGCTTGCAAAATGAATAGCACCAAGGCATTCTGTACGTAGAAATTATCTACGAAATGCCTTTCATGCGCAGCTCGATTGAATGACAAAAAAATAACGAACTATGAGCAAGTCGATGCATTTTTAAAATTAATATTTATTTATTATAAAAGTTTAAATTTTAATTAAAATTAATAATATTGAAAAAATAATACTAATAACAAATTTTAAATTGGAATCTTTGGGTACACTTGTACCTCGTAATGTTGCTACAAATAAAAAGACAACATAATCCTCTTTTTTTTTTAAGTTATTAATTATAAAATTGATTAAAATAATTAAAACCTATACCTAAGCCCTACCTACACACACTATTCTTCACACATAACTAAAATACTCACATTAACACAACCGTCGCCCCTAACTCCCTACTCGCAAAACGCACCCTCTCTCTCAATTGCGTCTAACGACCCCCATGCCATGCAACTCTCTGCTCCAGCTGCCCCTGCATCGCTGCTAGTGTGTGACCAATCCACCTCACCACCCGCTTCAGGCCAACAACAAAAGCCCACGCATGCCTTGCCTGCGCCCAACTCGTCACAACCTAGCTGACCCACGCTGTACCTCGCATGACCCTGCCCTTACACGCCGATTCCCCCATCGACCATATCACCAACAACGATCGTCATTGACACTAGTTGTTAGCCATCTGTGACAGTCAAGACCTCTCTCTCTCTCTCTCTTCCTTCACTTTCTCTCTCTAAATAGAGAAAAAGAAATCTCATTCCTATTATACCCGAAAAATTTTCAAAATGGTAAGCTTTAATTTTTTGCCCGAAATTATATCTCAAGATACCAACTTTTATAATATATATATATATAGTTCGCTAAGGAAAAAACGGCGCTTCGACATGAACCCAGCTTCCTAGGCTTAAGGTTCAATTGGCCTTTAATTTGATGAAATTAAATTTAACTTCATCTAATTAGGGCCCAATTTAGGTAAATTGATGCTCGATGACAGTAGATTGGGTCGATCGAGCGTAGTCGAGCTCGAATAGGCTCGATTTGGGCTTGACTTGAAAATATACGTCAACAATCAACATATCATATTATATTCTTTTCTTGTATGTTTAAACTTTATATTAGAATTGTTTATCCTACTAAGCTGATACCTCATTAGATGTTATAACTATGGTTTCAAGAAAATAAATGAAGCAGGTGGGGAAGTAAATAGGGGACATGCTTTTCCCTATACAATTACTTTTTGGGTGAATAAACTTGGGTGCATAAAAGATCTGTATGACGTACAACAACAACAACATCAAGCCTTAAGTGTAGCTGTAGCAATTCCACTTAAACCGGCATGCATAAGGCTGATGGAATCCTACGGCTGGCAGCAACTGAAAGGTTTAGTGGAGTTAGGAATGCTATTATAATATTAATAATGGAAGGGTAGCACTACTTATATAATAAGATGAGTTATGTTAAGGCATTAGCGTTTCCTTCTTCCCCTCCCACCCGTTAAACTTCCTTCTGCATTCGAACAGAGAGCAGGAGTTGGGGCTGCTGCATGCTGCTGGTGATGCTAGCTGCCGTTTGGGTTGCTGGAATTTCGTAAGGCAGTAGTGTTTGTTGAAATTAGTGAGGGCGGCTGGTGATGCGAGCTCTGCTGTAGTTGCTGAAATATGCTGAAATTAGTGTGTACTGTGGCTGAAATATGCTGAAATTAGTGTGTACTGAAACTAATTGCTGTTATTCAGTAAGCAATAGCTGAAATAAAGGAATTTCTGAATGCTGAATGCTGAATGCTGCTATTTGCTGAAATTCTTGTGTGCTGAAAACAGTTTACTGAATTCAGTAGAAAAAGGAAGGAAAAGAGGGAGATTAGGGAGGAAAAAAGAAAAGATTTTGGGTTGAATGAGGAAAAGTGCTTTTGAAGTAAATATGTAAGATTTTTATATATAGCCTGAATTTGTGGTAGAATGTACATGAAAGGAAAATGTTTATGTTTAGGTTGTTTATAAACGGAAAAGAGGCCAGGGTTTCAGAGAGCATCACCCGACTACCCTAGAAGACAAGGTGAGATACCAAAACTTTGGTATAGAAAATAATAAAACTTTTTATAATTGTAACCACTTTTTTATATGATTGCGATAGCATTATTTCCAAATTTATTATGTATTTCATAACTGGTTCATCAAGTATTTATTTCACTAACAATTTTGATTATTCTGAAAATGTGATACATATTAAAAGGGTATATGAAAAGGCTAATGAGATAAGTCATATATGAGGGATATGCCCGCACAAGTAAAGGCGAAAGATCTGACGATGTAAGTTTTAGGAAAGCCATATAGAAGGTACTCTACGCTCTCTCAATTCTAAAAATTGGGAATTCGGATCCAACCTTAAATCAGAAGAGTGACATATTCTAAAAGTTAGGAATACGGATCCAACCTTGCCTAATATATTGAACAATAAACAGAAAAAGAAACATGGAAAATTAAATATACATTGATGTTTAATGCTTATGATTATTATAGAAATCCCCATATGATTTTCAATTGACTGCGAAAATGTTTCTTATTTCTTATACGTTGCTTATGTATTTCATTGAGCTCTAGCTCAATTATATTGGTTGTACTGCAGTAAAAGAGGAGTTAGTGTGGCTCTAGGCATGAGGGTTGACTACATGTTTTATGTACATACATTTTGGGTGTATATAAAGGTCAGAGTAGAAGCTGTTCAGACACTTTTGGGTATGTAAATATTATTGAAGTTTAGTAAGCTCTGTATTTTATTTAATGTGTTTTAAATATGCTTCTAGTTATAAAATATTGATGGGTGTTAGTAAGAGATATGTCTCTCTAGAGTCTCCCTCTCTGTTACACTCTAGGTTGATTGTAGGGGAGATTAAAATGGGGTGTGATAGACAATGCCTGCATAAATCAAGCACGATATACATACATCTCCTTTGTAGTTAAGATGTGAAACCACTGCACCTTATTATTATACATTTCATCATCATCATCAACACCACACCACACCACATGCTTCAACATAACTATTAGGAATAAGCTAATAGCATGACAAATGTTTGCACAAAGTGAAAATAAGCCTCGATATTGAAGTAGTGATCTACACTTTAAATTTTAATTAGTTTCTACAATCAAAATTAAATTTATAATATATGATAATTTCCAATTACTTTAAAAGATAGAGGCAAATGTCAAATAAACTATTTATCTAGTTTTGCATCATGGAGAACAACAAGAGAAAAAAGGTCTATTTGAAAATAATGAATAGCAGCTTTAAGAATCACCCCACAAAAACTATAAAAAACGTAGTTCAAAGGAATGAAGGTTATATACCATGTATGCACACTGAGCCTTGAGAGCATGCAGGAAAACATTCACTTCAACTGTCAAACTTTGCTTTGGGGGAGGTCCACTTTGGCAAATATCGCATCTACATAAAAATATCTTTAATAAAATAAACGTAAACAGTACAAAGGAAAGAAGATTATTACAATGTCAGATTAAAAAAAATCATGCCAAGAGTAGATCTGCCTCTTCTGTCAATATAGAACAAAGCAAAACAAGCAATTAACAAGGAATATTGGCCAACTTGTCAAGAGTTTACCCTACATGCCCAAGCAGCCTTATGGTACTAGAACACACAGCAGCAGGTGGAGTTTCAAGAAAGGTGATGACAACCATGGGTTCTCTTGACAGTGGATTGGCAACTATAATATGGCAACAGCAACTTGATAGGATACTGCAAATCCATTTTGTTCAGCTAGCTCACTCCTAATTTGATTCAAATATGCATGGCAACAAGATAAGACTAAATTACCGACTCAATCCAACTTCAGTCCTATAAATTTTCCACAATAACAGAAGTCAAGAATCAAGATTGAAAGCTTAAATTTACCAAGTTTTTGTAAATGTTAAAAGCACGCAGATAAACCAAACTAGAGCAATTAGAGCTTCTATGTACCATGTGTATATCAGATACTAGAATGTTGCTGAGATATCAAATATGACTTTGCACTCTGTCTTGTTCATGCTTCGAGGAGAATACCTTGTGGCAAATTGCAAGACAAGGAGAGTTAACAGTGCATTAGCTGAGCCTTCGATCTTATCAGCTTATGATACCTCATCTATCACAAAACGACCTCATGCCGTTTGAATGTCTTTACCTAGTCTAACCAAGGACTAGATGCTTCGTGGATCTGATCTCCCGAAGAATAAAAAAAGCGAGCCTACATCAAACAATGAAAAGATCTTATAGCAGTCAGGTGACAACGTTATGATTCACCTGTAAGCAAACGCAGGGAATCAATAGTACAAATCACGGGCCGATGAAGCGCGATACCACGCTACCGGATCCGCAACATCCGTACAAGTGGATAGAAGGCGTCAACAAAGCCCAAAATAAAACCCTGTGCATTTGGCAGCAATAGTCACCTATACAACCAGCTACATTTAAAAATGCAAAATACCCCTTTGCATTGCATGCAAATATTTTAAAAAAATGCCCCTCATACACGGATTGTAATTGCATGATAATATGTTGCATATGCACGTGTCGTAACTTACAAAATACGTTATATGGGCATGTCATCTGACATTGCTATTACATCCCAAAAATGACTTATAGCATGCATTGGTAGGATGCAGGGGCTTTCATTCAAGAATGTCATTTGATATTGTAATCACATTCAAAAATACCTCAGCATGCATTTACAATAAGCAGAGGGTTTCACTCCAGTATATCATTTTGACGTTATAATTACATTTCAAAAAGTCGTGTTATGCACACACGTGAATGCATCATGCAGTATACATGTAAAAACAAATACCCGCGTGGGCATCGACCGGAATATTTGTTTTATAGTTCAAATTAGGCCTTCAAGGCCTATAATAAGGAAAATTTGCTCATAAAGGCATAAAGCCTGCGAAGAACCCGATCCTTTGTCAGCAAGTAAACAGAATCGACAAAGTTCAATCAACGAAATAAAATGACCATAAATAGCCCAATGATGGCCGTGTTGAATTTTTATCTCAACCGGAGGGGATCATATATTTTCAAATGCCCTCAAACTTCCACAAAATACTAATATCTCTAAATGACCTAAAAAATACTCCGATGATGGCCGTATTGAATGTTTATCTCAACTGGAGGGGATCATATATTTTCAGATGCTCTCAAACTTTCACAAAATACTAATATCTCAAAATGACCTCCAAGATACCCCAATAATGGCCGTATTGAATGTTTATCTCAACCGGAAGAAATCATATATTTTCAAATGCCCTCAAACTTCCACAAAATACAAATATTTTCAAATGCCCTCAAAGTCACCCCGATGATGGCCGTGTTGAATGTAAATCTCAACCGGAGGGGTTAATTCTCAAGAATCTACCAAAGGCACTAAGCTTATAGCAAACTCGATCCTCTATCGGCAAGTAAGACAGAGTCGACAAGGTTCAACTAATAAAATAAAATTGCCCATAACACTCTGATGATGGTCGTATTGATAGAAAATCTCAATCGGAGGGGTTAATTCTCAAGATTCTATCAAAGGCACCAAGCCTACAACGAACCCGATTCTCTGTCAAAAATAAGACATAGTCAATAACGTTTAATTAATAAAACAAAATTGCCCAGACACCCCGATGATGGCCATGTTGATAGAAGATCTCAACCGTGGGGGACCACAAGCATTTAAAATCCCTCCAAATACCCATAAAAATTTAAAATTTCAAAAATATCAAAATTCAAGATATTTAAAAATAAAATAAATCATCAAACACTTGAAACAAAATTCATCCATCTTCTGCTATAGTTTACCGAGGTGGACAAATTTGAAAACTACTCTAGCTCACAAATAGCTAATGTCTAGTCGAGAATATCACTAGGATTCATTCTCAATCCGTCTCTTGCCAGTAAAGACGTGGCACATGTCCTCTATCTGGTGGTTTCGCCACCAAATGGCACCACACCTACGGTTTTGTCACTAAATGGCATCGCAGGTAAACGATTATGACTGGGACCCTCTGAACCGGGTGGTTTCGCCGCAAAATGTCACCATTATATTACGGTCATGGTCAACGACCGTATGTTTCCCAATGGCATCAAATCCTTGAGATATAAATCAATAAGATATAATCGATAGGGCATAAAACTCTTTGTCAGCTAAGGTGAATCCAAATTTATCCCCTTAGACAAACATTCACCCCAGGTCTACAAGGTACACTAGGACGACATAACACATGCCTACTGACAAGGATCCTTCTGTCAGGTTAGGTCGACTACCTCCTTTGACTAAGTAGATTAGGAACCACGATAGCCTGGGACGACTGAACCATGGGATCTTAATTGGGCTCATCATCACTCCCTCCACCATCCGCTTTAAGCGCAAAATGGCGAAATTTTCAAATTCTCAAATACCAAACCAATGCTGCTACCTATGATGCACCGACACTCCGTTTTAAGAGGGTATGCAGTGTCGGACACGGACAAGCGTCCGACACGGCGGGGACACGTGTCAGACACATTATTAGTGTGTCCCATTTAAAAAATAAAAAATAAATCGGACACACGTGTCGGACACGCGTGTCCGGCTATTTGATAATTAAATATATAAAAAAAAGAAAAACTCTAATCCCGCTATTTCATATTAATCGATTCATGCCCGAGTCTTCATCTTCGCCCTAATCCCGTATTCCTATTCGTATTCGTGGTCTTCCCGAGCGATTGAGGCGAGCAGCGGTCAACTGGAGATCTTTCCCGCGAGCAGCGGTCGCCTGGAGATCGCACCCTTAGTCTTCCCTTCCAGCCGTAAGCAACAAGCTTTCCTCCTTAGTTTCTGTGCGCAGCCGAGGGAAGCCGACACCAAACTGCATAAAATTTTCAAACCTGTAAGTTGATTTCGCCATTTTTTCTCCATTCATCATTTGTGTTCATTTAGCTGCCTTTTTGCTACGCTTTAGCTGCCCTTTTGCAAAAGCTCAACAAAAGTGCAGCAAAAGGGCAACTAAAGCGCAACAAAAAGAGTAAATGATCCATGCGCTTTTACAATTAAAAACAGCCTTACAATAAAATTTTTTCCCTTCAATGCGCTTTCACTGTGTATTTTTATCGTTGAGGCTTACTACTGAGGGGTACCAAATAGAAGTTGCCCCTCACAATAAAAATTACTCTTACAATAAAATTTTATTCCAGGGGCAGCGGAAACCCCCGTAGGTCGAACCCCGCCAGGGGGCAGCACCCCCTTGGACCCTCGGCTGCCCGGCATATTGTTGTATTCATCATCTTTAGAATAAGTGAAGCATTATGTTTAGGGGTTTGATATATTGCACTAATTTATTAAGCCCTTATTTTTTTCCATTTCACTAGTGTGTTTGAAAGCAAAATGAGCTCTCGTGCTGGTGGGAGTGTATTAGGTGAAGGTTTAAAAGCTGATAAGCCCTTATGGATTCATGTTACAAAGTTAGGAAAAACTTCTGGAGGAGGGAATGTGTCATTCAAATGCAATTATTGTGGTGGCACCTACAAAGGATCTTATTTTAGGGTGAAAGCACATCTACTTAAGATTTCTGGTCATGGAATTAAAATGTGTCCTAAGATTACTACGTCGCAGTTGATTGAATTGAACAGACAAGTTGATGAAGCTGAATCTAGGATCAAAAGGGCACTTCCTAAAGAGATACCTTTGCCATCTACCCATGGTTCATCCCACACTTCTTCCTCATCTGTTAGAGTTGATCATTCATTATCATATAGAAGTGAAAGATATGATTCAAAGAAAAGAAAAGGAGTTCCCAGTAGTGCTTTAGAGAAGGCTTTTAACATGCAGCAGCGAGAGGAATTGGATGGTGAAATTGCAAGGATATTTTTTTTCAGTGGGACTTCCTTTCAACCTTGCAAGAAATCCTCATTACAAAAATGCATTCACTTTTGCATGTAATAACAACCTTGCAGGTTATGTTCCACCTGGCTACAATGCAATAAGATCAAAATTATTGGAAAGGAAAAGAGCACATATTGAAACATTGCTTGAACCAACAAAAGGAGTATGGAAAGAAAAAGGTGTCACTTTGATGTGTGATGGTTGGACTGATCCTCAAAGAAGACCACTCATTATATTTTGGCTTTCACTGATCCGATTTATGATATGTTGAGAGAGGCTGACATAGATAAATCATGCCTACATTTGATTTATGAGATGTGGGACTCTATGTTAGTAAAAGTGAAAGAAATTATACACAGACATGAAAGAAAGTCATATAATGAAGACTCAAGTTTTTTGAGTATTATCTATACCATTCTTGACGATAGGTGGACCAAGAGCAACACACCTCTGCATTGTTTGGCCCATTCATTAAATCCAAGGTACATTTGTATTCATCTTTTAAATTAATTTTAAATTTCTTAGTAAATGAGTAAATAATCTTATATGCTTTGTATTATTTGAAGGTATTCAAGCAAAGAATGGCTTCAAGAAGACCCTCAACGTGTCTCACCACAAAAAGATTTAGAAGTGTCAAATATGAGAAAGATATGCTTGAAACGATATTTTCCAAATAAGGAGGAGAGAAGAAAGATTAATATAGAACTGACAAAGTTCTTTGGATATTTAGAGGATTTTGGTGATCAAGAATTTTTGATTGATAGATGGAGGATGGATCCAAAAATGTGGTGGTTGATTCATGGAGCTTCAGCACCGCTTCTTCAAACAATAGTAATAAAACTTCTTGGTCAAGTATCATCCTCTTCTTGTTATGAGAGAAATTGGAGCACATACTCATTTATTCAATCGATGAAGAGGAATAAAATAACTCCACAACGAGCTGAAAATTTAGTTTATGTGCATACAAATCTTCATCTTCTATCAAGGAAGACCCCACTTTATATGACAGGTGATAACAATATGTGGGATGTTGCTGGAGATGGGTTCGAGTGCCTTGATGATATGAGATTATTGGAGGTTGCAAATCTTTCTCTAGATGAACCAGAATTGGAAGCAATGATATTCAATGATGATGATATTGAAGGCCAAAGACCAACCTCTGAATCTAATTCTATCATTCCCTCTATTGAGTAGTTGAACATTCATGTTGTACTAAATGATTTTTTGCTTATATTTTTGTGATTGAACTAGATATTTTGTACTAAACATTTTTATGTTATAAGCTAAACAAGTTCTCATGATATTGATTTATTATTGCTTACCATTTTCAATATGGTGTCACCTTTATTTCTATATATTATATTAAAAAAATTATTATGCCGTGTCCATGCCGCACCCGTGTCCTATATTTTTAAAAAATGCCGTGTCCCGTGTCCGTGTCCGTGTCGTGTCCGTGTCGGTGCATCTTAGGCTGCTACTATATGCCGGATATCACTTATCTACGAGTACGATGTATTCATCGACGACTAGCCTTAATCGAAAGCTCTCTCTCGCTATCAGGAGCGGTAATTAACTATAGAGGCTTGTGCCTATAGGAAACCAGAACTCATATCATAAAGTCCTCACAAAATGAGGGCGAAATCTCTGGGCAGTATCTTATTTCAAACCCAATATGCCTTCTGAAAATTTACCCCGGAACTTAATATGTTAAAACCCTCCCGAAAGAGGGGAGGCCTGGGCGCGAATTTTCAAAGCCCACAGACTCCTCGTGGGGGATAACTACGATTCATTCATTCCAATGGAAACGATCGAGCGAGTGCCGAGAGAAAAACCATGACCGAGAGGAAGAAGAAAGAGAAGGAATGAAATAGAAAGAAAGAGAAATGAAATGAGCGGGAGCAAAAGAGATACCTGTGGCCAAACTTGAGCAAGAGCGGGCAAATAGTCAAGCGATAGCACTAGCACTAGCACAAGCAAAGACTAAGACTCGTCGAGCAAATTGAAAATGAAGGGGAAGGTTTGTTTTAAATAAATTATTTAATTTATGTTATTATTAATCAATGTTAATTTCATAAATAGGTAAGAAAAGGATATTAGATAAATTGATTCATGAAATATTGAGTCATAAGATATATGGTTTACATGCTGAGTTATGTTATGACTCACCCTTTTTAATTTACAATATTTACATGTATTATTTGATATAATTAAAATGAGTAGAAGAGAAGAGAATATATATCATAGGCACGGCGTACCGGGAGAAAGGTATTTAATTCATTTTATATTTTGAAGTTTTTAGTGACTCTTTCAGTTTATCAGACATAATTTTAGCAGATGAATTTGATCAACCGTATGACCGTTTGTTCCCACCTCGTTAATTCAAACATCCGGGCCGGGTCATGACATAGCCAAATTGTCCATATCCAATTGAGCCTATTGACACTACTTCCAAACGGAGTACTCTATTAAAAGCTCAAAGCTTCAAAAAATGTTGCAGGATATCTGAATCAACCATCTAAAAAAGACATGACAGAATAATCTGAATTAAGAAAATTCGATAGTCAGTTGAGGCCTATATTACTTCAGAATATACATGCCAAAACTTGGGAGTTGCTCCCTTGATAAATAGTATGTAGCCCTCAACCAGGATAATTAAATCAAGGAGAACAATCTTATAAGTAAAAAAGATATATAAGGAAAACAAAAAAATAAAGTACCGATGAAAAGGCATACATGTGACAATCATCATTCAACTCCTCTCCAAAATACTTGACAAGTGTTTTGGCACGGCAAGTTGCAGTATCCATACCATATCTGAACGAAAGTTTAAAAAAATGAACAAATTGAAATAATAGATCAGAAAAAATTAGTCATGCGCTAGTCAGTTCAGAACATTGACCGAAAACAGTCTGATAACATTTTGTATGCTTGTCTGGTTCGTTCTTCACTTCTCTGGCTAGGAAGAAGTTTGGGACATTTCCAAAAGTCAGCATATAAAACTGTTCCAAAACACTATATTTGTTAAGAATTTGATGGAAGTTGGGAAACTATGCTAAAGTAACGCAAAACAATAAAGCAGCACATGTTTCAGCCATACAAAACCAAACATTAATTCAGAGAAGTAATATGCCCGAACCCTTTTAAAGAAGATGACTTGACCAAATTTCCAAATATTAAAATCCACAAAGATGAAAAAAATTTCTAGCAAATACAACATTTTGTAAGACACGGATTGAAACAACCTGAGTTTGTCTAAAAAAATCAGATGCCTAAGAAATACAATAGCTGCATAGATTCTTTAGCCCTGTTCAAGTTAATGAGACATCACCTAACCAAACATTGACACATCACCTCCTACAAAGTAAATGCGACATCATTATGCCCCATAAGACTGAATGAAAATCTGATCAAAGTTGGCATCAACCTTACCTCGAATAGAAGCCAATCACGCTGATTAACGAGCAAAATTTTAGATTAATCTTTTAAAAATTTCTAGTCATGCCTGGAACCAATGAAACTTGGTTGAGCTTGGACTAAATAATATACAAAATATTAATATATTGCACATCATAAATTGTAAATATTCTTCAACGTATTATATATATTTTCATTATACTATATAAATACAACTTATAGTTAAATGTACACGCGAAATATTTCTGTTAAAAAAAATGCTAGCTTGAAATCATTTCGAAACAAGTTATAATTAATAAAAAACAAGTGTCGCACCATACTATCTCAAGTATAAATCAGAAACGGGCTTAATCCACCAAATATAATAACCTTTATCATATATTTAATTATTGCAACATATTCAAAGAAGAAGATTGCAAAACCGAGTAAAAAAAGAAAAGGCTTAGAAATTCTATTAGTTCAGATAAAATCAAGATACAATTCAATCCCTAGCTTTATATATAGATGTAGTCAATACATTGCTAATGTCACGTCAGATCAGGACCGTCAAAAAGCCAATCTAATGGGTGAACTACAGGTTGGTTCATTGTGTTAGGATAACCCTAATCCAATTAGGTTAGCTTGAACGGAATTTTGGATTTATATCTAGTGGGATAATGGCTTGTTGTTGTTATTGTTGTTATAGACCAAACAACAAAAGAGGCTACAGATCAAGGAGGAGCTACATCAAGAGGGGGGCCACCTCAGAACATGAGGTAGCTACACTGTAATATTCCAATGATTTTAATAGGTAAAAAATCTCAAAATTCATATATCCCATTTCTCACAAATCTTAAAACTTAAAATTAGTATTTTTTTTTAATAAAATCCCACATTGTACCGATCATTGTAATATATACATATATATAGAAAATTTTGAGTATATAACTGCGAGCTCAAGAAAAATGGCACGAATGCATGAATCCCACTTTACAGTTGTAGAATTCGATTTCCCTTAAGTCAGATTGTAATTAATCAAATTTTCCCTGAAGGTAGTGTCAGGGTTTAATTAGATCTAGGGTCCTTACTTCCCATGAGCGCAAGCACTCATAGTTAATTACCCATTTTAACACGTAAGAGAGAACTCTCGATTAAGGATGAATAAATTTTAGGTATTTTAGTCTCCAATGTGGGGAAAATGGAGGTAAACCTGATCAAGATCCTATAATTCCATCGTCCCGGGTATACCATAGGTTTCAATCTACCAACACTAATAATCATTGACCGTAGTGTCCAGGGAATCTGATTAGCAGTCATGGGTTGCCTCCTCTCAAGGATCCCGAGTAGACTTAGGTGATTAGATTTGAATTTTTTTTTTTAATTTTGAAGTTTATGATTTCGTTTAGAGGTTACATAAAAGTTTTAATTTGAAGAAGATCTTACGACTTCTCTTGGAAGTACCCCAGATGTTTAATTTGGAGTGGGACTTACGACTCTATTTATGAGTTGCCCAAAGATGAGCCTTACAACCTAACTCTACAGTAAGGCTGCCCGGGGATTTTATTTGGATTTGGGATAGGTTTTATGACTTCCCTTAAGGAGTTGCCTCAAAACGGGTCTTACAACTTAATCCTTTAGACTAGAATGCCCATGAATTTGAATTTAATTGTTTGGATTTTATGGTTATTAAAATTTATTTAGCAATTTTCCTAAAATATAGGACTTATTATTTCCCTTAGAAGTTACCCGTTAGCGAGTTTTACAACCTAATCCTATAGACTAGAATGCCTAGTGCACTGAATAACTGTCAGTGCTTTTATGTGTTTAGTAGAGAAATGTACGATAGAAATTTCACATGCTTTCAAAATGGGCTTAGTATCATAATTACTATATTTCAAAGCATTATTTAAAGATGAAATTCTCTCCTGAGGCTTTTTGCCTTGATTTTTCAACAAAAGATATCCTCATGATTAGATTTGGATAGGGACTTATAGCTTTCATTAGAAAGTAGCCCAATTAGTAGGACTTACGACCTCTACTAAGGGTAGCCCGAAGATTTTGGTTGGGTAGGTCCTATTGCTTCCTTAGAAGTTGCCTAATGATGGGTCTTAAGACCTAGCCCAATAAGCTAAGTGGTCCGAAAATTTTGGTTGGATAGGTCTTATGGCTTCCTTAAAAGTTGCCTAATGATGGGTCTTACAACCTAGCCCTGTAAGCTAAGTGGCCCGAGTTGTGGGTCTTACAATCAAGCCCTATAGACTAGGATGCCCGGGTGAGGAGTCTAGGGTTGTGTTATCACCTAAACATTTTTCTCAGAGGTCAGACTTACAACTTCCATTAGAAGTGGTCAGGGGATGGGTCTTACAATCTAGTTCTTATAAACAAGGCTGCCTAAGAATTTCATTTGATTGTTTGAGTGGACAGTAGTTTCTTTTATTGTTTTAGTAGATTAGTTTTCATGCATCAGTATACTAGTATTTTTTACCAATAGCCAGCTCCTTTTTTTGTTTTAGCATTTAATTTGATATTGATTTATTTGTGATGCTTAATGAATCTCATTTATTTGTTGCAGGAGCTCATACATGAGGAGAGATTTGGAGAACTTGTAGAGTGTTTTATTATGTTGGAGAGTTTCAGTTTGTGTTATGGTGAGTTTTGTACAGGAGTTTGTAGATTTTTGAGTTGTTTGTACAAGTTTTGGGTGAGCTGAGTGAGTTGAGTTTGTTGTCGAGAGTTGTAGTTCGAAGGAGTTTGGAGAACAGTCTTGTAAAGGGTTTGAAGAGTAGTCTTGTACAGGGTTTGGAGAGCAGTATTGTATAGGGTTTAGAGAGCAGTCTTGTAAAGAGTTTGGAGAGTAGTACATGTTGAGTGTGTTGTATATGTCAATTAGTGAAAAATATTCTTCCCCCCTCCCTTTTATTTATTGCATTTTTATTTTAAAATTTCTTATTTGATTAATTAAATAATTAACCAATAAGACAATTTTAAATTTCATCTCGGATTTTTTAAAACTCTCGGATATTTAAAACTCTCGAATTTTTAAAACTCATGGATTTTTTTATTAAATCAATTTAATTAATCAAAATTAATTAATTTTTAACTTAATTAATTTTGATTAATTAAATTAAATGATTCAATTAATCAATTTTAATTGTAGTGAAGTAACTGACTAATTACATTTGACTTGCTCCTCAATTGTTCCACAAAGAAATGTTTTATAATTTTTCGGGAAATTTCGGCAACTTCCCGGCATCCCCTCCTCACTGGGGGAAATCGGGACGGCCTCTGCCGTAATTTCTTCCGACTTGGACCTAAGGTCGACTGCATAGGATTTTCGATTACAATTCTTCCTGGCCAGATCTAAGATACGACGGTCCGGGTCTTCAAATTTTAAAACCATCATCCCAGATCTAAGATCACGGCACGGATCTTCAAATTTTAAAATCATCCGCCCAGATCTAAGATCGATGGCACGAGTCTTCGAATTTTAAACCATCTCGACCGGACTTAAAATCGACGGCGCAAGGTCTTCGACACCTATTTTTTAAAAACCATTTCATTTTTTTATTCATCATCATTTTATTATTATTATTATTATTTATCTCATTATCATTTTATTATTATTATTATTATTATTATTATTATTATTATTATTTTAAAGTCGACGGTGTGAAGCCGAACAGCTACGAAGGATCGAAAGAAGCGACTCGTGCAATCTCTACACCACCTGCGAAGTGAAGCCGAACAGCAAAGGAGTGGGAGAAGTGACAGTGCAATCTCTACACCACCTTCTGCGAAGCCGAACAGCAACGAAGGACAGGAAGAAGCGACTCGTGCAATCTCCGCACCTCTTGCGAAGCCGAACAACAACGACGAAAAGAGAAGATGAAAGGCGAACCTTAGACACATCTCGTCTTTGCTTCAAGCCGAACATATGAATAGCGAGGATGTTTTTTGAAATGAGCGGTTTTGGGGAGGTTTTGTACCGTGTGGGAAGTTAGAGAAGCGAAGCTTTGCATCGTTTGGGGAGATCACGCGAAGTGGGGCTTGCAGAGCCAGGTTCGTTACTTCTCATTTGTTCAAATTTTTTTTATTTTTTTATTTTTTGGTCAACAAATAGTATATATGAATTAAATTAGTTTCAATTAAATTTTACCTAAGTTAAAATTTATAAAATTGTTTATCAACGAAAGAGGCTTTGAGGGTGTTGGTAGCAAGACAACCTATCTGGAATCCTCAATTAGCTAATATATAAAATTTTAATTTAAGAAGTAATGTTATTGAAGCTCAAAATTTTGAAAGCAACTTTATATAAAATATGAAGTGTAAAGTGATATGTTGATTGGGTCAATTTCATTACTCGTATTTTAAATGAAAGTTTAAATGTCCAGTATTAAAAGTGTTGGCTCAAGAAAAATGGCGCGTCGGCATGAATCCCGCTTTGCAGACATAAGATTCTATTTCTCTTAAGTCAGATTATAATTAACCAGATTTCTCCTTAGAGTAGTGTCAAGGTTGAATTAGGGTCCTTCCCATGAGCGCAAGCACTCATAGTTAATTACCCCTCTTAACGCGTAAGAGAAAACTCTCGATTAAGGATGAATAAATTTTATGTGTTTTAGTCTCAATTGTGGGGAAGAATGGAGGTAAATCCGATCAAGATCTCATGGTTCCGTCGTCTCGGGTATACCATAGTTTTCAATCTACCAACACTATCAATTATTGACAGTAGTATCCAGAAAATCTGATTAGTATCGGTGGTTGCCTCCTCTTAGGGATCCTGAGTAAACTGAGGTGATTAGATGTGAATTTTAGTTTTATTGGATTTTGGGGTTTACATCTATTAGAATACCCAAAAATTAATTTGATTTGGGATTTATAACTCTGTTTAGAAGTTACCTAGATGTTTAAATTGAAGCGGGTCTTACGACTTCTATTAAAAGTAGCCCAGGTGTTTAAATTTTAGGTCGGGACTTACGACTTTCATTTAAAGTAGCCTGTAAAGCGGGTCTTATGGCTTCTATTAGAAGTAGTCTAGGTGTTTAAATTTTGGGTCGGGACTTAAGGCTTTCATTGAAAGTAGCTTGAAAACAGGTCTTATGGCTTCTATTAGAAGTAGTCCATTGATGGGTCTTATAACTTAGCCTTATAAGCTAAGCTACCCATTAGTTTTGAATTTGGTTGACAGGTCTTACAACTCCCTTAGAAATTTCCTATAGGTTTAATTTGGAGTGAGACTTACGGCTCTACTCATGAGTTACCAAAAAATGAGTCTTACCTAGCTCTACAGCAAGGCTGCCCGAGAATTTAATTATTTGGATAAGTCTTACGGCTTCATTTTGGAAATTGCCTAAAATTGGGTCTTACAATCTAATCCTTTAGATTAAAATGATACTTATTTCATATTTAATTTGAGAAGAGTTTCTCTCAAATAGCAGTCTTACAACTTTTAGAAGATGCCTAAAAGTGGGTCTTACAACTTAATCATTTAGACTAAGATGCACTGTTAGCTTTTGTTCGAGAGTTTGATATTTCATTTAGAAATTTTTCAAAATAATAAGTCTCATGACTTCTATTAAAAGTTGTCTAGTTATTTGGGTAAGACGGGTCTTACTGCTTCTCTTTGAAAGTAGCTCATTAAGAGGTCTTACAACCTAGCCCTATAGGCTAAGATGCCCATTAATTTGAATTTGATTGATAGGTCTTATGACTCCCTTAGAAGTTGCCTGTAGGTTTAATTTGGAGTGGGACTTACGGCTCTATTTAAGAGTTGCCTGTTAGCAGGTCTTGCAACCTAGCTCTACAACAAGGTTGCCCAAGGATTTAATTATTTGGATAGGTCTTACAACTTCCCTTTGAAAGTTGCCTAAAAGTGGATCTTACAACCTAATCCTTTAGATTAAGATGCTCGTCAGTTTTTGTTCGAGGGTTTGATATTTTATTTAGAAAATTCTCAAAATAATAGGTCTCATGACTCCTATAAGAAGTTGTCTAGTTATTTGGGTAGGACGAGTCCTACTACTTCTCTTTGAAAGTAGTCCAATAATGGGTCTTACAGCTTAGCCCTATAGACTAAAATGCCTGTTAGTTTTGTTTGAATTTGGGTAGGTCTTATGACTTCCCTTAAGAAGTAGCATGTTAGATTTTATTTTGTTGGTAGATTGGACATCAGTTGTTTACTAGCTTGACACCAGATTGTAGTTTTCAATTATTTACAAGCTCGACATTTACTAGCCAGTAGATATTGTTGTGTGACACTAGTGCTTTTTGTTACAGTAGTTTCTTTTCTAATTTTAGTAGTTCAGTACTTTACCCTGCTCTTTTTTCTTTCAACATTGTTCTACTTTCAATAGCCTGTTCTATTTTCTGTCTGTAGCTTAGTGTAACACTTATTCTTTTTTCTGCTTTAGCTTTTTAATTTCGATGCTAATGAATTTTATTTACTGGTTTGTAGGAGCTCGTGTTGTTTTGGTGTTTACACAGGAGAGTTAGAAAGTTTGCAGGATGTGTTGAGTTTGTTGAGTGTTTGTGAGTTAGAGAGTTTTGTACAGAGTTTGGAGAGCTTTGCTTGAGAGTTTGAGAGTTGAGTTCCTATTCAGAGTTTGGAGAGCTTTGCTCGAGAGTTTGGAGAGTAGTATTTGAGAGTACAGTATTGAGTTGTATAGGTTGATTAATGGAAATTGCTCATTCTTTTTTTTTTATATTTTATTTAAATAGAAAACCCTCACCTATCAAAGTTCCTCTCTTCATATTTTAAATCATGCTCTAATTTAATCAATTCATCTTTTTTATTAATCTAAAATTTAATTAACTGATTAAGCAATCAATTAATTAATTTAAAAAAATATTTTAAAATAGATTAGATAATTATTAAATTAGATCTCAAATTTAATTTAAAATTAATTGATTAATTATATTTAATTAATTAAAATAAATTTTAATAGTTTTAAATTAATTGATTAAATTACTTTTGATTTTTAATTTAACCAATCAGATTTTGATTTTATGTTTAAAATTCTAATTAGTTAATTAAATAAATTAATCAAATAATTAATATGATTTTAACATAATCATCTTAGATTTTAATAAATTGGCCACTTTAAATTTTTAATTAATTAATTGAGTTCAATTAATTTTCAATTAACTCATTCACTGATTATTTTCAATTAATCAATTATTTTTAAATTAATTAATTTCAATTGATTATTTAATTTTAATTAATTAATCATTTTAATTAGTTAATTGCAACTAACAAATTATTTTAATTTACTAATTTTAATTAATTAATTTCAACTAAATCATTATTTCAATTAATTAATTTTTAGTTAATTATTTAATTGAATTAATCAATTAATCCAAATTAATAATTCTCACATTAATTAATTGAATTAATTAATTAAAATTAAAATGACTGCAGTAGTTTTCTGGAGCGATTTCGATAGCCTCTCGACGTCCCCTCCCCTTGCGGGGAGGTCAGGACGGCACTTGCCGTTGTTTCCTCCTGCCCGGATCAAAGATCGACAACACAGGGTCTTCGAATTTTAAAATCATCCGCCCAAATCAAAGATAAATGGCGCAAATCTTCATTTTTAAAATCATCCGCCCATATTAGAGATCAATGGCGTGGGTCTTCAAATCGGTGAATACCTATTTATTTTATAGCCATAATTTTATATTTATTTATTTAAAGATTAATTGGAATAATTTTCTCTAAACCAAATAGATGACAGTTAAGATCACTATTAAAGCCCGACAATTTGTTATGTTGTGTTAAGTAAAGAGAAATAACTACTTTAAGCTATTTATGCACAAGGGATAGGAGGTGAATCTGATCAAGCAAGTCTTATGCACGGACTAGGGTGTCAGACAAGCAGATTTTCACACGGGCTGGGTGTCGGCTTTCGTGCCTGTGGAGGCCAGGCACGGGTGTATAGGCAGAATCTGGCCGGCCTTGTATACGAACGGACAGGACATGTGTTGTCCGCAGGTATTGAAGCCAGAAGGGTCTGGGTCACGCGAATACAGAGGAAGCAGAGGCTGGATCCGAACAGAAGGCGAAGGCGTCGGACTCAGGCAGACGAGAGGTGTTTGTGAATTGCAGGCGACGAGCACGCTTGGGCGTGCGGGCTTGCAGGTGTTGAAGCAGACGACAATCATAACTGGATAGAAGCGTCAGCTTCACGTGAGTTCAATCGCATGCAAGACGAAAGCAAGGGGTTCGATGGCACTGGTTTCGAGTGTGGAGGTCGAAGACGGTCGAGGTCGACTCACGTGAGGGTATCGAAGGAGGCTTGAGGATTGCAAACAAAGCATTAGTTTTTTTTTCTACTTTCTCCTTTTATCGATTTGGATTGTCTGAAGGCTGTTATCGTGTCGAAGAGATGCATCATTTGACGATCCATTACTGGCGGTGGGACCAGTTTGGAGGTAATTTCATGAAGAGATGTATCTCTTCAATTCAAACAAAAAATTATTTTGTTGTTCTCTCTTTTTTTTATTTCAGTCAACAAAAAGTTTTTTTATTTTAATTTACATGTGTTTGTATATAAGATTATAAAGATGAAAATGTGATGAATACATCTAGATGTTCAAATGATGAAATCTAATGGAAAAAGCTTCAGAAAGATCATGCATATGGATAGATTGATAATGTGACAATATGTACAAGTGAGACAATAAAGGCGATCCCATCAAGAGACAAAAACTCATTTAATTAAGATGTGTAAAATGATCTGTACATGTACAGCAACAAAGGCGAGCCCATATGAAGGCAAAAGGGTCCTCCGCAAATAATTTTCGAGCTTAAGGTAGCCAATAAATCACTTCCACATCCACATACATGATATAACCTAAAGCAGAAAGAACTATAAAATTCTAAAGGGTTAGTTAACAAAAAAACATCTACACACTTTTTATGAAATGTTTTAAGACCTGAAGCTCTAATGTTTTACCTTTTTGTGCCAAATTAGACATTTTGCTTACAAGTAAATTAAATATTAATTCAGATATTTCATATGCCATGACTTAACATATTAGACTGATTTATGAGAATAAGTAAAATTGTTAGTATAATTAATTTATGTCTTTAAATTATTTATCTTGTTGAGATTTAACTCATACCATATTATGTTGAATGTCATTTCAGGTAAAAAGAAAGGATGAAGTAGAACTCAAATAAATGTCATATTTTGATATTTTGGCCTAAACTATCTTTTGGATGCACAATTTTATTGTAAGATAAAATTATGGCAGCTATGTCTATTATGATTCATATGAAATCTTTAGATGATATACAAAATAATCCTGATTTCTTTTAACAGTTCTGTAGTTTAATAGATGATACTTTTATTTTGAAATACTTCCGCTCTAGTTAATGGTCGATATTTTCACTTCATGCTATCAGGAATTTATGATATTCAAAAAGGTTAGTAGGACTTATCTCCGTTTGCCCCGTGTCCGCCTAGAGTGGATGTCATGGGGTGTGATATATACCCTAATCTATTAGGATAAAGAGCACATGACCTTGCAAAATGCCAAAGCTTCCAAGGACGTTGCCTTCTCAAGTCATAAACACCATGGCAAAGGAGCAATGGAATTCATAGGAAAAAACAACTATGCCTACATAGTATGAAGAGACTACACAATCAACGCCATCTTGGAGTACAAATGTTTTGCTACTATTCCTTTCATGCAATTGTAATATTACTTCAAAGAGAGTCGAGGAATAAAAGAATCGAATAACAAAAGATCAAAGTACGACTTTCCCAAAGGCTATAATGGGCAAGGCTTCAAACAAACTTAGTGGAACCGAGCAGGTGCTTGTTCATGTTCGAGCTCGTTTATTATCAGCATGTTCGAGCTCAATTCGAGCTTTTCTATTCATGTTTCAGGTTGGATCATTTAAAATGATAGATGTTTAAGTTTGGTTTGTGTGTGGCTTATGCTTGATTCGTATCATGCTTACCTAGCTTTAAACGAGCAGCATGTGTAAATTAATAAAAGAGCCTTATCGACTATTAATGAGCTTTATTTTTGAAATATTCATTAGCTTAACAAATAAGTGTTATCAAGCCCATAAATTAGCTAGCCTATTGAGCATTCTGAGCTAAGTAATTGAAGTTGTGAAATAAATCTCACCATCTTAGAGAATAAATCAAACTAGAGAGTAGCTCCAACATCACCAATGTTGAAGATATCTTACGGAAATTCCATTGTCCATCCTTTCAAAATATTTGCATTCATAATGTTGTAAATATAAGCCATTATTTTTTAGATTTGTTCAATGTAAGCAAGAAAGCGAACAAAATCAGGGTCAATTTGATTTTGAATACTCGTATGCTCAAAAAATTCGTACCCGACACTTCTGAGTGAGCTTGTGGTCCTACGTTTAAACATTTTATAAGACAGATTAGAATGAAGATAAGACAACCCAAAAATTTTGTCCTCATTTTGAGAGGACATCATGACTTAGTTCAAGGTTTCCCATAAACAAAACCTTCTCTGGTTAATGATCTCTCCCGATGAAGAGAAAAAACTTTCGATTAAGGCTAATCATGAAGTACTAAGTGCTTAGCATACAGTAGCAGTAGTTTTAGCTTTAGGATTGAAAAAAAAAATTATCATCTTTAGTTTAAATGGATGGAAGGCGAAATGATAACAGGCCCGATTAAAATCTTATAGCTCTATCATCTCGATTAGTTATGAACACTAATTTATTTATTCAGTGGAATTAGTCGACCAAACTTAACCTTGCCGATAGTCATGGGCTTCTTCGTTCAAATGAAACTTATAGACTTATGGTGGATGTTTGTCCAAAAAAATAAAAATTAAGCTGAACTTAACTTAGAAAGGACTTTATATCATATCAACTATATTCTATGATTCACAACCCAAGGGGATTAAACCATTGAGAAACATTCGAGTTATGGTTGTAACTATAATTTAATTGTTCCATTTTTTTGTGGTGAAAGCACTGGGTCACAAGGCCCCATTCATAACTGATATTTAGTAGTTTTATATGGTGGTAAAACTAACTAGTTAGAAGATAAGTGTCACATAGTTACTAGTATTAGATCTTTTGATAGTGCTCAAAAGATTATGCTTAATAAAACATTGGCACTTTGCGCAAAGGTTAATCTTAAATTTGTTATCCCCATTAAATTATTGCAGAAGGTGGATAGACTCTCGCTTTTAGCTTTAAACCGGCAAATTTCGCTTGAATATATTGAATTTTCATGATTTTTTTGTATTTTACTTGAATTAGAACCCAAAAACTACTTGTGTAGGGATTTGAGAGCATTTTGAAAATAGACCCCTCCAATTGAGATTCTCAATCAACGTGATCATCTTTGGGAAAAGATCATTTGAATCATTTGTATTTCAAATTGACTGTTTGATTTTTAAAAAGTAGACCCTTTTTTGTTATAATGTGTAATGGTCGCACCCATCATAGGGGTTTATGCATTATTAAATTTCGTTGTTCAAGCATTGTCAAACATGTTCACTTGCTTGCGAAGTATTGAATTCAAATATTAACTATGTGAATTATCATATAAGCATACTAACCCCAAGAGTTTGCATTTTATAACGAATTTTCTTTGTAAGAGGCTTTGAAGACCTAATGCAAATATAAGACAAATTATCTTCATTTATAACTCAGTTACATGCGCATTCATGAATTTACTTAATTAAAATTAGAATAAAAATTTTAAATGGTTCTTTTATCTCAACTTTTTTGAAATTTATTACTCAAGCATCCATCATATGATTCAAGTTTTGTCAACTCCAATCCTTATGAGGAGGAGGATCGAAGTTAAAATATAATATTTACAACTTCATCCTATAGACAAAATGACTCACTCAAGAGCATGCTTATCTGTTAGTGAATTTATTTTTGAATAAGAAAAGTTTACAAATTTTTGGAGCCCATATTGTTGATCCTTGATCTGACCAAAGTAACTCCTTCCTAACTTGATTTTTAATATGGGTCCAAGAAAAAATATATTTCTTGTTGCTGGTTGTGAATGACCGAAAATCTAGCAATGGCTATTAAACTACTGCCACATGATGGGCATAATGGTTGATTTGCAGTTCAAGTGTCATCACACGTTCAATAAGGGCATTAAAATACACACTAGATTAAAAGTTGAGTTTCACCAAATGTGAAGTTTTGCATATAGAATAAAGTTGTAAAACCAAAAATTGCGCCAACTACAATGTAAGTCATAAAGTCCCCTATTCGAGCAGTCTAAAAACCAAGAATAATTTCATCATTTGTTAAAGCCTACCTTTCTGTCGATGTTGCAGATTTTTGCTGTCATAAAGCATTTTTCACTGAGTTTATCTAACTTTTATTACTTTAACTCCAAGATGGATCAGATCTAGGTGGGGAGGGATGAGACGAAAAGGAGGTTGATCCTGTCTAGCCATCTAATCCTTAGTTATTTCTTTGTTTATTCTCACAGTCTTAGTGTCATGATTTGTAATAATATTAAAATTATGTATATAGAACTCCTAGCTATGAGATGACTTGTGTTCCTTTCCACATCACTCTATGTATATGTTTCTTCTTTTGAAGTGCTTTGCTTCTCGTTCACAGCATTGTTTTGCCAACCGACAAAGCATTGACCTCCTTGCTAGTGTTGATCGCCCAGCTGGTACAAGCCAATTGGCTAGTGTTGGTGTTGGCCAACTACCACATGAAGATGAAATGTTTTTGCTAAATGGGACCTTGGGAGACCCATCTTAGCAGCCAACCAAACCACCCCATTTAAGTTACAATAACTTAAACAATATTTAGGGTGGCATGGAAACATTTGAGCCTCCAATCCTCGTAACTTGTCCCGGCCGATTGATCAGATTAATCTAGTCGGCCATGACTGATTGTGCTGGTTCGATTGTTTCATCATAGCCATTCACCCAAGTGAAAACCGATTAAACTTAAGGACCTAAAGGTAAGTTGACCTATAATTAATTCAACATGAAATTAATGGGTTTTCAAGTAAAACGTAGTATGGCATAAACAAAATGCTGATTTTGAAGTGTTCTAGAAGTAAACATGATCGGTCAGCCAAATACTCTACATCAATCCAATCACTACTAGAAATATGCATCATCAATAGCTCTTTCATAGGAAATATTATGATCAGAAACAAATAAGCATTCCCCACACAATTGCTAAGAAGAGCACATTATTATGAGTACAACAGCGAAGGACAAGCTATATTACAAGGTTAAACTCAAGAAATTAAGAGATTGAAACAATCACAATGCCATTATAAGATGCACTTCAATGCGTTACACTACTGCGGGAACAAAAAATGATATATAGTTATACACACCAAATTTCACTTGTGAAGAGAAAACAAGGAATTTATGCTTAAAAAAGTATCTTGAGATTAAGAAATCATTTAATTTAAGGATGTACTAACTGCAATCTGATAACTTCCCATCTCTTCCAGCTCTGCCAGCCTCCTGGTAATATGCTTCCAAGCTCTGCATTTACCAAAAACACCATCACATTGTCACCAAGTAAGAACATAATATTAACAGATTAAGTGGCGTATAGACAAGTTACCAAATCGTAACAGCAATGTAAAAAGAAGCAAAGCTGCAAAATCAGAAGTTGCTGGCAAACCAAGTCGGAATGAACTAAGAACCAAAATGAAAAAAGTTGGTGAAAGTAATGCAAAATTAGACACTTGTATCTATCTGGCTGTTTAGTGCTCTCCCGCTGATTATTTCTTTTGAGAAATTAGACATCATTCAGCTGAGAAGCCAGTGGGGTCCACAACCTCAGAAACGTAGGTTATAGCTAGAAATAGAGAACTGGGCCGCAATTCCACCAAACAAACGCAAGCTATAAATGCCTAATATACGTAGCATCTTGTAAAAATAAGAGGAAATTTAGTAACAACCCCAAAATGGTCACAAAAATTTCGTAGAGGGGTGTTGATGTTGAAAAGTAGTTGACTTCTCCTAGCTCCGCTTACTGCACTCTTCCCTACACACTGGAAGCACTCCTCTGAGCTCAAGTGCGCTCTTTATGCATGCCTTCTCCACCAGTGAGAAGTCGTCGTGCTCTCTAGTGCACTCCGAAAATTCGTGCCCAGGCCTCTCCACGCCTCTTTTGTTGACGGGGAGAGTTTTAAAGAGTTTCAACTCCGGGGTAAATTTTCAGAAGACAGATTGAGATTTAGATAAAACACTATCCAGAGATTTCGCCCTCATTTTACGAGGACTTTATAATCTGATTTTTGGTTTCCCATAGGCGCAAGCCCCTATGGTTAATTACCCCTCCCGATAACTAGAGAGAACATTTGATTAAGGCTAGTTGTGAGATAGACACTAAGTACCAGTGTATAGTAGCAGTTGTTCGCTCAGGAAATGGAATGTTGCGCTAACGGCATGAACCCCGCCTTAGCAAGCTTTGGGTCCCATTTTTTCCCTAGGTAGATTGGATTTTAAATTAACCAAATTTCCCATGATAAACAGCATCAATGTTTATTTAATTATGAGGTTCCACTTTCTATAAGGGCAAGCCCTCATAGTTAATTACCCCTCCTAGCGCGTAGAAGAGAACTCTCAATTAAGGATGAATTAATATTTAGACGAGCTACAGTTTTAAATTTTGATTGTGGGGGATGGAGGATCAAGATCCCATGGTTCCACCATCCCAAGTATACCGTAAGTTTCAGTCTACCAACACAACTGTTAATTGTAGTGTCCAAGGAATCTGATTAGTAGTAATGGGTTGCCTCCTCTCAGGAATCCCGAGTAAACAAAAGTGATTAAAAGTAGGTTATTTGGTTTGGGTTGGGACTTGGGGCTCCGCTTAGGATTTTCCCATAATTTATATTTAAATTGGGTCTTGCGGCTTTGTTTAGGAGTTGCTCGTATATTTGAATTTGGGTCAAGACTTACAGTTATGATTGAAAGTAACCCGTATAGCGGGTATTATAGCTTTTATTAGAAGTAGCTCGTATATTTAGATTTGGGTCGGGACTTACAACTTTCATTGAAAGTACCCCGTATAGCGGGTTTACGGCTTCTATTAGAAGTAGCCCGTATAGCGTTTGGTTGGTAGGACTTACTGCTTTCCTTTGGAAGTAGCCTGTGGGTTTAAGAGGTTTAGGGTTCTTCACTTAGAAGCTTCCTTAACATGCAGGTCTTAAGATTTCACTTAGAAGTGGCACGTATAGCCTAGCAGGGTTAAGTTAATTTTATCTAAGGATTTCTCCTAAAATCGGACTTACGACCTTTATTAGAAGTTTCCGGTAGAACTTAGTTTAGCGGGGATTTAGTTTAGAGGGGTTTTAGCAGCCAGACATTTAGCTTTGCACCCTTCACTGCTTTGACATCAGTACTAGTAGTTTGTCTTTTACTTTACTACCATTGTTTTAGCTTCAATACTTTATTTTTAGCACTTTGTTTTGCCAGTAATAGTAGTTTTACCTACTTGTTTGTTCAATACCTATTTGTTTTAGAACAAGTTCTGTTATTTCTAGCACAAGTTTTGTTTTACCAGTGCCTACTTGTTTTACTAGCACCTGCTTGTTTTACCAGCACTTGTTCCTTTTTATTACACTGTATTGATGCTTTGTTTATTCGCCTGCAGGTACATAATACTTGTAGTAGTTTGGGGAGCTCACAAGTAACTATAGTTGTCTGCTACTGAGAGCCTAAGAGTTTGAGGGTTTTGTTTGGAGAGCTGTTTGTTAGGGAGCTGCTTGCTAGAGAGGTGTTATGGTGTTTAGTTTGAGAGTTTGTTTAGCTTGTACATGGGTTAGATAAGGGAAAATATTATTTTCTGCCTTTTAATGCATTTTATTTAATTTTGAATTAATTGTATTTATTAATTAATTAGGTTAATTAATTAAATGAACTTTTAATTAAAGTTAAAATTTAAATTTAAAATCAATTGCCCAGCTCGTTAATGTATTTTAAAATTATTTAATTATTTAGATCAAATGGGTTGCTCAATTAATTTTAGAAAATTAAATTTTATTTTAAATTAAATTTATTTAATTAAATATTAATTAAAAGATTTAGTTTAAAGTTAATGAATTCATTTAATTTGAATTTTTAATTTTAATTAAAGTTTTGATTTTATTAAACCTTAAATTAATCATTTAAATTGACGAATTTAAATCTTATTTTAAAATTAGTTATTTAATTATGTTGGTTTTAAATCAATTATTAAAAGATTTTATTTAAATTAAATTAAATTAGTTAAATGAAAGCTCAATTTAATTTAAATTTAATGACTCATTAATAAAATGTTAATTTAATTAAATTAAAGTTTTAATTTCAATTAGATTTAATTATTAAATAAATTATTCTCCAATAAATCCTAGAAGTTCGGCAAGCTCTCGAGGCAAATGTATAGCTTTGCGGGGCAATTTTGACAACCTCCCGATGTCCTCTCTCTGTAAGGGGAGCTTAGGGACGGCACTTGCCCTTTCGAGTCTGCCCAGTCAGAGGGTTCAACAGTCGAGGGCTTCGAAACGTTGTTTGGTCCCGAAATTAGTCTTTAGCCCCTCCTATCGGCGATTGCAATGTCGATTTTTTTATAATAATAAGAATAATATTTATTTATTATTAACTATTATTAATGACTATTATTATTAAAAATAACTATAAACCTTTCGGAGTAAAGAAGGTGAGATCGGAGGCTTCAGGAGGAAGGTTCGACCGGTGCAACGGGATGGGAGGCTGCGGGATGCGGGTTACGTCCACGTACCAGGAGACAAAGGTCATAGCTCGATTGACGGGATCTGGCACCAAGTGGGTTGGAGCTGTCGAGGCAAGGGTTTAGCTTGCGGATTCGAACGAACAAGAGGGCTTGAGAACGGAAGAAACTATCAGCCAAGTGAAATCGCACCAAGCCGAGACTTCTAGCCTTCAATTGCCAAAATGAGCATAAGTTCTTGGTCCGTTTTTTTATTATTCGTTTTATACAACCTTCATAAGCCGTTGTTTCAACCACAATATAAATGACATGGGTAGTGGGTGGTTTCTTGCCGATGTGGTTTTGTCATCTTTATATATGTATGTATGTATGTATGTATGTATGCATATATGTATATATATACATATATATGTATATATATCCAAACAACTTATATGAGGCAAACAAGTTTGTATGAAACCTAACCTAAATCCTTAGCCAACATGTGCTTGGCTTTGTTCAGAGAAGTACAAAAAAAATAAATTGCATTTGTTGTGATTTAAAATAAATGGTATGATTTGGAATGATGTAGGTCCACCAACAGTAAAATAGCAATTGCTCACAATCCTTAAAACAAATGTATGTAAGCAGTGAGTTCTTGAACTAATCATGTGTAAATTAGAAATCTTCATATGGAAAAAATTTGAAATCTCCACATGCACAAAAATCCAAATCTATGTTACAAGTTTTCTTTCTTGGCCAAGCTATGTCTGAAGATATAAATATATTCTCTTTTCATTCTTGGTGACTACAAATATGAAATATTCTAGTTTGATTAGGTGTCATTGAAGGCGAATAGCAGCAACTTTAGGAATTTTAAAATTGAAATTTTGGGGACTTTTAATATTTAAAATCTATCATCGTATACGGAAATGATGACGGGCCTGATCAAGATCCTATGGTTCCATCATCCCGGGTTTTCATGGTCCCTGATCTACTTAGTCAGAGGATGTAGTCAACCCAACCTACTTCCGGAGTACTGATATATGAAACACATTATGAATTCCTTGCATATGCCCTGGTAGATCCAATCTGTAAGCCATATTTCCAATTCTCTCTATGATTTCAAAAGGACCTATAAACCTTGGACTCAATTTTTCTCTTCTTCCAAATCTTTGCACATCTTTCATTGGGCTAACTTTTAAGAAAACAAATTCTCCCACTTCAAACTCAACTGGCCTGTGCTTTGCATCATAATACTTCCGTTGCCTGTCTTGAACTGCCTTTAGTCTGTCTCTGATCAATCTGATTTTGCTAGTAGCCTCATCTACCAATTCAATTCCAATTACCTTTCTTTCACCAGTTTCTACCCAACTCAAGGGTGTTCTGCATTTTCTACCATAAAGAGCCTCGTATGGTGCCATTCCAATACTAGATTGGAAACTGTTATTATATGCAAATTCAATCAACGGTATGTGAATCTCCCAATTTCCACCAAAATCTAATACACACAACCGCAGTAAATCCTCCAAAGTCTGAATTATCCTCTCTGATTGCCCATCTGTCTGAGGATGAAATGCTGTGTTGAAAGTCAGTCGTGTGCCCAAAGCTTCCTGAATTTTCTTTCACAAGTTAGAAGTGAAACGAGCATCTCTGTCTGAAACTATAGATTTTGGAATTCCATGCAATCTCACAATTTCATCAACATATAATTTTGCCAACTTCTCCATTGAATCTGTCTGCCTGATGGGTAAGAAATGAGCTGACTTCGTTAATCTATCAATAACAACCCATATTGCATCTCGACTCTGTCTCGACCTGGGTAATCCAATCACAAAATCCATTGCAATGTCCTCCCATTTCCACTCAGGTATTGGTAAAGGTTGTAGTTGACCACTTAGCTTTTGATGTTCTGCTTTAATCATTTGACAGGAAACACATTTTGCTACAAATTCTGCAACACTCCTCTTTAGTCCTGGCCACCAAAACAATCCTCTCAGTTCCTGATACATCTTTGTACTGCCTGGGTGAATTTCATAATTGGAAAGATGAGCTTCCTGTAATATCTCTTCTCTTAAGCTTCCAACTTTTGGAATACAGACTCTGCCCTTATACTTTAATAAGCCTTCTCCATCAATTTCAAAGCTCCCTAACTGTCCTGCTTGTACTTTATTTATGATCTCTTGAAATTTTTCATCTTGAGACAATGAATTGAGCACTCTATTTTTCAAAGTAGATTGGATTATCAACTGATTCAACATCATATCTTTAGTATCCTTTTGATTAACCACTGAAAGTTCTAATCTTTTCATATCTTTGATTAATTGATCCTGCTGGGTAATTAACCAACTTGTATTCCCAAGAGCTTTTCTGTTAAGTGCATCTGCAACCACATTTGCCTTCCCAAGATGATACTGTATGTCCAGGTCATAATCCTTTATAAGCTCTAGCCACCTTCTTTGTCTCAGATTCAGTTCTTTCTGATTGAAAATATACTTGAGGCTGTTGTGATCTGTGAACACCTCGCATCTAACCCCATATAAGTAATGTCTCCAGATTTTAAGTGCAAAAACTACAGCTGCCAATTCTAAATCATGAGTGGGGTAGTTCCTTTCATGAATTTTCAGTTGCCTTGAAGCATAGGCCACCACTCTGCCATGTTGCATCAGTACACATCCAAGTCCCCTTAAGGAAGCATCACAGAAAATTTGGAATCCTTCTGAGCCTGATGGAATTGTCAAAATTGGGGCAGTCATTAAACAATTCTTTAATTTCTGGAAAGCTTCATCACATTGAACACTCCAATCAAATTTCACTGCTTTCTGGGTTAATCAGGACAATGGCATTGCAATTTGAGAAAATCCCTCAACAAATCTCCTGTAATACCCAGCAAGGCCCAGAAAACTCCTCACCTCTGAAACTGTAGTTGGCCTTGGCCAATCTGAAATAGCTTGAACTTTATTCTGATCCACTGAAATTCCTTCTCCACTAATCACATGTCCAAGGAAATTTACACTGTTCAACAAAAATTCACATTTTGAAAATTTTGCATACAACTTATTCTCCTTTAATGTCTGCAACACTGCCTGTAAATGACTAGAATGGCTCTCTTTATCTCTTGAATAGATCAAGATATCATCAATGAACACAATTACAAATATGTCCAGGAATGGCTTAAAAATTCTATTCATTAAATCCATAAATACAGCTGGTGCATTTGTTACTCCAAATGGCATTACCACAAACTCATAGTGGCCATATCTGGTTCTGAAAGCTGTCTTTGCTATATCTTCTTCCTTGATCCGTAGCTGATGGTATCCAGATCTCAAATCAATTTTAGAGAAAACTGTAGCTCCCTCCAATTGATCAAAAAGATCATCAACTCTGGGCAATGGATATTTATTCTTAACTGTGAGCTTATTCAGTTCTCTGTAATCTATGCACATTCTGAAGCTCCCATCTTTCTTCTTTACAAACAGCACTGGAGCTCCCCATGGTGAGGAACTTGGCCTGATAAATCCCTTATCTAGCAATTCCTATAACTGACTTTTCAGCTCCTGCAACTCTTTAACTGCCATCCTGTAAGGTGCCCTTGCCACTGGTTCTGAACCTGGTATCAACTCAATAGTGAAATCTATCTCCCTTTCTGGTGGTAATCCTGGCAAATCATCCAAAAATACCTCTGGATATTCATTGATTACAGGTATATCTTTCAATTCTTTAACTTCCTTATTTGTATCCTTTACTTGAGCAAGAAAACACTGACATCCCTTGGATACAAATTTACATGCTTTCATATAAGTGATTATCATTGATGAAACTCCTCTCTCTCCATAGAATTTCAACTCTCTTTCTCCAGGCAAATTAAACTTTATAATTTTCTTGTTGCAATCAATAATCACAAAGTGTTTTGATAACCAATCCATTCACAATATCATATCAAATTCTTGCAATGGCAGAACATTTACTGTTGCTTCAAACTCTCTTTCATTTATTTTGAAAGTCACTTGACATACACCATTTACATTCATAATAGATCCATTTGGCATTAAAACTTTCAAAATTATATTTGTCTCATAAACATTCAGTCCAACTATTTTAACAAATTCCTCTGACATGAAGGAGTGTGAAGCTCCCGTATCAAAAAAAATTCGTACAGACTTTCCTTGCATCATGATCACACCTATAAAAGTTACATAAAAAAAATAACATAAACATATATTATTCCTTGAACAATACTTTCATAATACACATTTATTCATTTTTCATTTCTATCACCTGTAATCACTTCAGGTGATTCTTTAGCATCCTTCTGAGTCAATGCATATACTCTAGGCAGAGTATTCTGTCGGCTTTGACTTGATCCTGGAGTAGAAGCAGCTGATTCTACTGTTCTTGGTCTTCCAACATTCTTCTGAGATCCAGTATTCATCCTTGACTCTCCTGCTGGTCTTTGCCCCAAAGTAGGACAATTCTTGGCTATGTGACCTGGTTGATGGCACCAGAAGCAAGTATTTGTACCTGATAAACATTCTCCTTTATGTTGTCTTCCACACTTGCTGCAACTATTTACACTTGAACTATCACTGCTACTAGACTTTGATTTCTTCCAATTAAACTTTCCAGTTTGTGAAAGAGGTTTGCTGCTATGAAAATCCTGTGAAGTTCCCATAACCTCACCACTTTTCCTTTTCTGAAAATCACGTCTCCTCTGAGTGTTTAGCGGGTCCATTTCTATTCTTCTAGCCCTTTCCACCAGCACTTTATAATCTTCAATTTCAAATGGAATAAGAGGCTGTCTAATTGCATCCTTCAATCCTGCTAAAAATCGATTACACTGTTCTTCTGCAGTATGGATTAAGTGAGGGGCATATCTGGATAATATTGTAAATTCAGTTTCATATTGCATAACTGATTTATCTCCCTGCACCAGTCTCACAAACTTATCCTGCATTTGCCTCCTTATAGAAGGAGGTACGAACCAATCTCTAAACAATTTTGTAAAATCATCCCACTTGATTTGCATGTCTTGAATCCCTCCTGTTTTACTTTTATGTTGACCTCTCCACCACCTTTCTGCTTCTCCATCAAAAGCAAAAACTGCCAAGAAGACTTTCCTCTCCTCTGGACAAAACATTCCTTCTAAAATCTTTTCAATTCTCAGTAACCAATTTTCAGCTTCAATTGGTCCCTCAACTCCCTTGAATAGTGGTGGTCTCATATCTTGAAATAATTTGAGATACTTATCCATAGGTATTCCACCACCACTATTACTTCCTGATGGTTGATTCCTTGAATCTTAAATCATTTGAGTCATAGCTGTCATCATTTGTGTTAGTGCACCAGGATTAACATTTACATTAGGTACTGGCCTTTCTACTTCCCTCTTTTCTTCAGAATCATTTTGATTCCTGCTTCAATAAAATATTCATTTCACATTAAATCTTTAAGTCATTAAAATCATCCTAATGGCTCTTCCAGTACAATTCATATCTAAATTTGGCTTTGATACCATTTTTGTCACGACCCGGCCCGGATACTCGAATTAACGAGGCGGGAACTAAGGTCAGACGGTAGGATCTAAATAATTCATAAGTACAATAACATAAAACAGTAAAATCTCCTTAAACAGCAGAAGAGCCACTAACTAAAATTCTTTAAATACTTCCACATTTATTTCAGATCACAATTTACCTGTTTTCAGATGCACGTCGTCTTCTATAGACGAACTCTTCTCTTTCTCCCATTTTCTAATTCTGAAGACTTACCTGAAACATTTAAAATCATTATTTGAGTTCACTAAGTAAACTCAGTGGGTATCTGTTAAACAAATTTTCATGCATAAAAGACATTATATATTAACATTACTATCATTTCATTTGGCATAAAATATAATTCCTTTCTTTAGTTCGTTCATTTCTTCATACATACTTTATCATCATTCCTTATAACTTTTATATTTAACTATTATTCATTTTCCCATTTCTTTTATACAGGAGCACCGTCAAAATGTACCAGAGGTACATCCATTTCCATTTCCTTTTCCTTATGTCATAACCTTTTCCCTTTTTCCTTTTTTATCGTGCACGGGTACATTGCTTCCCCAGCCAGTACCATACGGGGGTGACTCCTGTAATTTGCATGCATATCCTTTTCCCTTTTTATCTTTCATCAGTTATACTTTTATTTAATATATAATTCACATTTGTATATTTCAATTAGGAGATATAGATTTAATGTTATCATATCAATCTTCTCCTGAGTTATCTCTTACTTTAACATGAAAAGTGATTGCAGTAAATAAAAAGTTCAATAAGAAAATCTATATACAATGAACTGATTTACCCACTTTGATCCTTTCAAATCCTCGATCCTTGGAGCAATCTCAACTCCGAATTTCCTTGTTGGAATTTCTACAACTTTCCTAGCATTATAAACTTCATCAAAATATGCTTATAATAATTAAATTGAACTAATATTGCATAGTAAAAGTCACTTACAAAGAGTAAATGGGGATTTCTCAAAATCCCTAAATTCTTCTCTCCTCCAAAATTCTTCCTTCTCGCTTACAATTCTCCCTTTTTCCCTTTAGAAACTATCCTTTACTTTAGGTGAAGCAAAATAATATAATTTATAGGAAAATTTTGAAAAGAACACAAACAAACCTTCTTCCCTCTTCTTCTCTATCATTTCTCTCTTCCGTTGCAATTTCTCCAAAATTAGCACTCCTTTAATGCTAAAATTGAAAAGGAGTCTTCAATTCTTATCTCCCAACGCGTTGAATCGCTAAAAATGGCAAAAGAAAGCTTCCAAAATCACCTTAGCAAGCTTCGGTCGTCTGCCCAGGGTTCCGCCTCCTGTCGTTTCGCGAAAAGGGGGGGGCACGGTTACGGGATTTAAGATTAAGGTTCGGCCGGTTCGCTTGAACCGGCCGGACCGAACCGGTCATCACAGAATCGACGTCGAATTGCGCCGAATTTCGTTCGACGAGGCTCGACTTGGGTCGATTTGATTTTAATTAAATTAATTTGAATTTAATTTAATTAAATTTGGGTCCAATTTGAGTTAATTTTACCTCGACGGCATTCAATTGAGTTGATCGAACGCGACTAAGTCCAGTCGGGCTCAAATCGACTCGATCCGAGTTGAAATTGCCTTGATGCGAAAATATATGTCAACAAAATACTCGCTGAAAAAACTTTATTCAAACCAAAACAGATTTGACAAATCTGAAATAAACCCGTTTCTGCAGGTACTTCGAAGTTGAATTAAACATTCATAATAGAATGCAATATACTTTTTCAAGAATTGAAAAAAGCTTTATAATGAAATATATAAAAATATTCCATACTGCTGTGTAATTTCACCAAATAGTCATGAAACGCATTTAAAACAAAAATTAATTCATTTGAAATAGAACTTAATAGAATTGCTATAATAAAAAGCTCATGATGACAAAATATAGAGAAAAGGTTTGCATGTTTGCAATGTAAGGAAATTTCTCAAGAAACTTTAGGAGGCTAAATAATCCATTTATTACAAACAAAGGAAGCTTTTTCTTCGACATCTTAGATGGCAAATAAAAGCTTCTGCAACTGCCACAACAATAAATAATATTTTGAAGACATCTAGTCAAGTAACACACCTGAGGCCAACCATAATGAATAATTCTTCGAACATTAGACTTGTCGATTCCCATTCCAAAAGCAATCGTTGCTACAACTACCTAAATGTCAGCAAGAAAATTAAGCCTAAAAGAAAAATTATTTAAACTAGCAATAATAGATCATGAAGGCAAATAAAGACGAGAAATTAACTAAACGGGGTGAGAAATATAAAGGAATCAGGGCAGTCTAATAGGATTATAGCATTGAAAATAAACATATGGTAATTTAGCAGGTAGCATAGCTCAATCAAATATAGCAAGATTTCAGCATAACCCAGCAGGAGTCACAGCTTAAATGTCAAGATTTCAAGAACCTTATGATAACTTTTTTGCATTTCAAATTCATCAGTTGGAAAGGTGCGGAGCATGAGTTTAAAAGGGAGATTATCTGAACTAGACAGCAATAGATCATGGTAAATAATAAAAAACAATTTAACAAAAAAGGATTAAAATAAAGGGAATTGAAGTAAACTAACCAAATTATACCATTGGGGTTTATAACGAAACAAGATTTTAGCAGGTAAAATAATTGTTCAGCCAAATAGGAGCAGTTTGATTTCATCTGAAGACAACAGGAGTAACCGCTTAAATGTACAGATTTCAAAATGCCCAGGAAACTCAATTTAGCTCAAATTTACCTACCATGAAAAGGCAATCCTCGTGTTAGCAATTAATAAAATAGGTAGGAATTAGCAAAAGGTGAGATTTGGTATAAAACAAAAAAACTTAGCCTTATGTCACCCTTAGTTTTAGGGCCGTGTAAAGTAGATCGAACTTATTAAATGCTTCACTTATTGAATGGGTTCCAGCACCATTTTATGATTTCTCTCCCAAGTCTCCCAAATCAATTTCTAGTCTTCATATGTATCCCTAAGACTAAAGCAGGTCTACTAGCCCGTAAATGATGTCATCAGAATGTCATCAAAAGGAATTGCCATGGAAAATAGAGCATAAGCAGAAGAGAAAGGAAAGAATGGGAGCTCATAATTGTGAGCAACGAACCCAAAATCAAACCAATAGATCAATGAGTTAAGATTAAGTCAAGCATTAACAAAGACAAGCTCATGCATGGAGGTAGGTGACAACCACACCAACCTCCACTACAACAAGCTCTGGAGAGGGTAAGTGATCTAGAGAGAGAAAGGAAGAGTACGGATTATTGATGGAACAGGCAATAGATGTGATGCTCATTATGGACCTTTGTAACTTATTTTTGAGAAAATGGGAGAATCAAGCATAGAGGAATGACTTGAAAGGTAAAGAGGAAAAAAAATGGACGTAAAATTAAAAATCTAAATAAAAAAGCGTCATGAAGGGAGTATGAAGGTAGAAAGAGACGCACAAAATACTTGTGAATCACAAGAGAAGGCTAAGGCAAGAAGAGACAGAAATTAATTAGCCTCGAGTATGTGGGCTCCGAAAATTTGCACCCAGTTTCGGGTCAACTTTTTAGAAAGCAAATTAAATTGCAAAAAAAAAAAAAACTACCCAAAGTTTAGCTCTCATTTCACAGGGATTTTATAATTTAATTTTAAGTTTCCTATGGGTGTATAACCTTTATGATTAATTATCATTTCCAATGATGACGGAGAGCTTTCAATAAAGGCTAGTAGTTATAATATACATACTTAGCATACAGTAGCAATAATTTGATTTATGATTGGAAATTTATCGCCCTCAACTCAAAGCAAATGGTGTGCAGAATGACAAGGAACCCAATCAAGATCTCAAGGCTTTGTCATTCGGAATTGTCGTAGACCCTAATCTACTTATTCAAAAGAGGTAGTCAAACTAACAAAATCGAAGGATCCTTGTCGGTAGCTATGGTTTGCATTGTCCAATAAAACCTTATACACCTAAGTTGGATGTTTGTATAATGAAACAAATTTATTCGGCCTTAGTTAAAAGAGGATTTTATGTTCTATTAAATACACCCTGTGATTCATAACTCCAAGATTTTTAAACATATAGTTGCACACTTTGCAATGCATCTACAAGACGCACTTATATGTTTTTCGATGCATTTGCCATATCCTTACAAGTTTCTCGATATCCTTGTACACTTTTTTATGTACCTACACGAACTTGCATGCTTTTCCACACGCCTATAGATACTTATACACTTTCCAGTGCATTGTATAGTGTATGTGCATGCTTATCAATATGTGTTTGAGCATTTTTGGAAGCGTATATGTTAACAATATAAGGAAGGTAAAGAAACATGATTATTTTATGTATGTTTTATGTATATGTTTAACTGCTATATTACAATATGTGATTATTCACTGAGTTTACTATGTAAGCTAGTTGGAGAGTTTTTGTCATCCTCAAACGAATTGCATACTTTATGATCGAGTACGGCATAAGAAGGATGATATATTGCCCCGAATGATAAAAATATCATTTCCTTATGGACTCAATGATAAAATTTATAATTTAACAGAGATTCCCACATTCAATATTTGGTTGAATGGGATTTATTTTATTCTGGGTACAGATGCCCTATAGAGGCAAACCCCTATGGTTAATTACATCTCAAGCTTTGGTACTTGAGAACACTTTTGATTAAACTAGTGATTTTCTTTTTTTTTTAAAAGTCACTCAAATATTGGCTAAAGTTTGATTTTAAAATCCATGAAAATCTTGTTTAAAGGGTTTTGTCCTTTAGGAATTTTAAGGAAGAAAGGGGATCAACTTGAAATCAGATTTCTTAGAATGAGGGTCAAAGGAAATAAATGTAAGGGTACTTGATTCTGAGGAGAACTCAGAGGTGCTCAAACTATCTTATATTGGGCTTTACATTTTAGAAATCTAATTTTTGTTTAAGTTGATATTTTCATTAGAAGATTGGGGCTTACATTCAAAGAACATATGTTGGAGGAATTGCCCAGAAGGTGAGGACTTGTATGGTAATTGGAATCAACCATTACCTCGGATCCTAAAACTAAGGTGAGAACTACTGAGAGGTAGTACATCAAACTTAAGTCTAGCGGAGTGCAAAGGGACTTATAAACTACACCTCACATGAGACAGTCAGCCCGACCTCTGGATTTATTACCCTGCCTGAAAAAGGCTACCAGCTAGACCCACCTAGTCGCTTTTAAAACTATAATTTCGATCTCAATGCATATGAAGAGTAGGAAGGTTGTTTTTGTTTAGAAAGTAGGGCTTACAACTTGGCTTTGAGACCAAGATGCCTAATTATGATGGGTATGTATAATGCTGACTCACAAAGAAATTAGATTTTTTTTTATCTAATCCTTAAGTGAGGGCTTTCTATATGAGACACATTTGGACTATGTATGATCATTTTAAATTTTGAAAACTTGGCTCCTTGAAGGGAGCCATGCAATTTTTCTTTTGTTAGAAAATCATGGAGCCTAATTTCAATTTTAGATTGCTTACATTTTAATGGGTAGAAAACTTATTTTTGTCCTAAGAGTCTACCGCATCAAAAGTCCAGGCCACCCCCAAGCAAAACAAGAGAAAAAACTTAGGAAAAAGCATGCATTTCTATTGCGTACCCAATAAACAATCAACACATATTTGAAAGTGTAAATTAACAAATATAAAAATGTAAATAATGTCCAATTATTACAACCAAATTTGACAGCTGAGTTGCTTGCCATAATACAACTCAGTCAAATTTTATTACAGACTCTACTTGTGGGTCTTCAAGCTTTTGACTTCTAAATGGACATCGGGCTTCACCTTCAGCAGGTACATCCTTCTGGTCCACTTCCTTCTTTTAATCCAAACCCCAACAAGTTTGATTACATCCTAATTCTATCAAATACATATTTGAAAAGAAAAAGACTCAAGCCTGCAACAATAGATTAGAAGCAGTTTATATAATAAAATTTTATTTAGCACTTCGAGTGTCAAACACCTGCTTCTATCCTATTGACCACATCTTTTGGGGGGGTTTTAAGCGGGCACCTGTCATGCAAGTAGTTTATTATTTATGATTTATAGCGCCCCCCTTTTTAGACATGACCACCTGCAAAAAAGAACATATATATTTTTACATTAACCACTTAAGGGCAAGTGCCCACAACGCAGACAATCAAATAGACAATCACACCATAACATCAAACACATGCGCAGAAAAAGAAAAATTTTTTAATCCTAGCATGCCTAATGGCCTGTGCACCTAAGTGTGTGTGGCTTGTGTGGGATGTCACACTAAGGGTGTTTCACTTAGAGTCTTGGTCTAAGAAAAAGGTGTGTTGACGTATATTTTCGTGCCGACTCAGCTCGAGTCGAGCCGATTCAAGCACGACTAGGCTCGACGACGCTCGATCAACTTAGTTGAGACTCGTCGAGCGTCAAATAATTCTGATTGGACCCTAATTCGGCGAAATTAAACGTTAATTTAACCAAATTAAATTCAATTCATTTAAATTAAATTAAAATCAAATCAACCCAATCGAGCCGCGTCGAGCCCAATTCGACGCAAATCGACATCAATTCGAGTTCAATTTCGCAAAAATTAACTCGATCAAACCCAAATCGACTCAAATCGGTTCGGGTCGAGTCCGATTCGATTTCAATTTCAGCCCTAATTAGTCAATTTGGGCTAGATTGAGTCTCAAGACCAAAATTGAGACCTAGGGCTGAGATTTTATCTCAAAATTTGCCCAAATTTTGTGTCAAATCCATCAGGGAATCCACTCGAGTGGATTTTCTTCGTTTCGGCAACAAGGAGCCGCGATTGGGGCGATTTGCGCGGCTCTCTGCTAGTCTCGCATGCCTTAAAGAGAACGAAAGAGGGAGAGGGGGGGCATTCGAATCCCCCCTGCTCGTTTCGTCCGTCCCGACCCCAAGCCGAGAGAAAGAGCGAGAGACCGAGAGGGAAAGAGGCGGAACCCCTCCGCCCCTTGCGTGCGACTCCACCAGGCGGAGCCTGGGCCTTCGCGTGCGGCTCTACCGTGCGGAGCCGAGCTCCCTTTCGTCGCCCCCCTTCCAGCGAGCTAGAGCCCTCGCGTGCGACTCCTTCAGGCGGCAAAGGGAAAACTGGAAGTTGGGGATTTGAGTGAAGTTAGTGGCTTCCACCTCCTTCTCCTTCAACTCCGGCGAGTTCGCAATGATTTGGGAGCTGTTGGAAGCTTCCAAACAGCAAAGGAAGGTTCCCAAACCTCCCAAACAGCAGTTTGGGACCTTCGAAACGTCTTGGACAGCAGCGGCAACGTCCGGAGAGGCTTGGACAGCAGCTTTCTCCCTCCAAAACGTATTGGACAGCAGTTTGGAGTCATCAAAGGAGCTTGGACAACGATCCGGAGCTTGCATTGGAGCTTGGGAGCACTTGGAGCTTGGATTGGAGCACTTGGACAACACACTTTCTCGCCTTTAGCTAGGCGAGTGCATTGTGGTTTGCGCCGTGACAACCCGGCGAGGTAAAACACTAAAACTTAGTGAAACCTAGGGTCCCCCAAGGCCAATGATTGTATGGTTGACGATCCAAAGCCATAGGTCCTTAGAAACTTCAAATTGTGCTCTCCCAAAACCCCCTTGTTGGCTGTCCACTCCGTAAAACAATGAAAATTTGATAGTTTTCATTTGTTGGCTCTCATGTGAGAGCCCGGAGAGGATTTTGACGCGTGTAGAGGTGTTGGATTGGTATCCAACACCTCTCAAGTGCATGTTTGTGCATCATATTGAGCTTAATACCTTCACCTACAAATGGACCATAGGGTTTGATGAGCTCTTCATATCTCAAAATGAATGTCGAAACGTAGGATTCATTGCATTGTAGGTTGTCTTTTTCCCCCAATACTAATGTCATGACAAAATCGACATGTGATTTAAGAGTTTGGTAAAGCTTGTGGATTTCGTCATAGCTCGACTATATATCCAAAACACATTTGATGACTTGTTGTAGGATCTCATGTGAACCCCCAAAGGTTCATTTTGTAAATCCTAGAGCAATTAATATGGGTCAAACTCATTTTTGGGTATGTTGTATAGCCTATGAAGAAAATAACAATGATTGATTAACTATCATGCAAATTCTCTAAAGATTGGAAATTCATCTCAATGCTTTTAATGGATCAAATCATGCCAAAATTAATTTGATTTCTTAAAAGATTTAGATGCATATTTCCTATCATATCATGAATCAAGTCATGTGCCATAGATCTCTTGCGAAGATCACCAAGTCTTTTAATTTACAAATTTTCCTAAATATGCTCATTTAATCTCAAGTGTTTGTGAAGCTAATTTGGAGTGTTTCATGGGCCCCAAAGGCCCATGATTAATACTTCATCACACTTAGAGATTACTTGAGCTTATTTTTGTTTAATTTGCAAATTAACATGACCAAATGCAAATTTCCAAATTCCTAAACCATATTAGGTTTGATATAGGGAAAACTCTTTTCACACATTCATCCCCAGGATTCCCCATAGAGCATAGCAAATCGATCCTTAGGACCTACCCATGGACATTTAAATGATGATCCTTTTCTATGCCTTAGGTTTCCCTAGATGCCGCCATAGGTCTCTTCCAAATTTAAGTTGTAGGATTAATCCCTCCTACCCAAGTCATACCAAAGTTGACTTGGAAATTGTTTCAATGTGTTGGGAGCTCTCTTGTAAAGTCTCCCCTCTCCCATACATGATAGTTTGGAGCATCTCAAAGCTCCAAATCATTCATTGTACGAATAATCTTGACTTAGAACTTTAAAAAATCCTAAGTCCATACCTCTTTGCTTGTAAACACCAAATCCACAAGCATTCTTTTAAATCTCCTAATCATGCCAAAAGTGATTAGGGAGTCCCCCAACACGTCGGGATTTCTCTTGTGGAGTCTTCCCTTCCCCATGCATGGTAGATTGGAGCATCTCAAGATTCAAAACACTCGATTGCATGAATTGTTGTGAGTTAGGATCAAAATCCTAAGGTTCATAGTACTTTGTTTATTGATACAAAATCAATAAACAATTACCTTTTCTTCATCATGCCGTGTACTCATGGATTTTTCTAAAATCCTAGATACATGCTATAAGATCTTGTGAGCTTGGAGCCAAATTTCAAGCTCTCCCATCTTATTTGTTGGAACGCTAAACCGACAAATATTCCTCCTCTATTGTCCCACAAGCCCAAGGTTGTGGGAGAGTATTCAAATCCCCTTTCACTCTCCTTACCTAAATTAGGAGAGTTAACCTCTTCTTTTGAACGTCAAATGCTCAAAAGAACTTCTTGAGTTGCAACCTTCAAGTTGCTCTTTCTTTCCTTTCTCCTACAACTCAAGAAATTGTAGGAGAACATGTAATCACCCTCATGATTTGTATTATGGAATCTCCTAAAAGGGTCCTAAATATATATCATGTTGTAGACTCTTGACTTTGAAACTAAATTTCAAGTTCTTTCATCATTTGTTTGTTGAAGCATAAAATCAACAAACATATACACCTTCATGTAATATTTTGGAGCCACCCCAAAGCTCCAAATATTCTATCACATGAATCATTGTTTCTTAGAACCAAATTCTAAGCTATCCATCTCTTGTTTGTTGAGACAAAAAAAATCAATGAACAATCTTTTTCTCTTGTGTATGCTAATTTGGATTTTCCCTAAGATCCTAAATGCATGCCAAGAGACATTGAACTTGGAACCAAATCCCAAGTTCTCCTATCCTTTCTTTGTTGGAAACATAGAACTAACAAACACCCCCTTTATGTGTGATGTTTAGGAGCATCTTCAAAGCTCAAAGTTATGTCATCACATGAATCTTTAAGATCTTAGGACCAAAATCCTAAGCATACCCTTTCATTTGTTTATGATATAAAATTAACAAATGAGCAATCCTCTCTCATGCATAATGCTTGGAGCATTCTCAAGGCTCTAAGTTTTAGATTGCATGAACCATTGGCAACTTGGAACCAACTTCCAAGTTTTTTCAACCTCATTCGTTGGAACATAAAACCAACAAATGACTCCTCATACGAGATGTTCTAAGGCTCCTCAAGCCTTTAAACACATTGTCATATGAATCCTTTAATCTTAGGACCAAATTCTAGGTTCTTTCCCCTTTCTTTGTTTGTTGAAACACAAAGTCAACAAACAAACGTCACTTCTCCTTTCGTGTATAGTAACTTGAAGTTTCTCCAAAACTTCTACTTGCTATTACATGAGATTTTTGAGCTTAGAACCAAACTCTAAGTTCTTTCTTTCAACTTGTTTGAATCTAAGGTTAACAATTGAATATCTCACTTAGATTTAGGATCTAAATCCTAGTCTTCATTCTCTACTCACTTAACCTAAATTAGGTGAATGATCATTTCTCTTTGAAAGCCAAATAGTCAAAGAGCATTCACGAAATTTTGTAACCCTCAAGTTACATCTCTTTCCTTCAACTTTTAAAGTTGTAGGCAGTTTATCAAATCATTTATTCATTGGAACACAAAACTAATGAATAATCTCTTGGATTTAGGATTCAAATTCTAGTCCTCCCTCTCCATTCACTCAACCTCAATTAAGTGAATGATAAAATCCCGTTGAACATCAAATGTTCAAGGGATTTCTCTCAACTTACAACCCATAAGTTGCTTGTTGTTTCTCCCATCTACAACCCAAAAGTTGTAGGAAACCGTCTTATTCTCCTAAGACTCAAAATTAGGAGAATGTACATCCCTCTTTGAACACCAAATGTTCAAAGAATGTTTATGAGCTTGCAACCTCCAAGTTGCATACCTCTTCTTCCCATTTACCTAACATAGATTTGGTAAATGATTATGTATCATTGAACACATGGTTCATTGATTTATCCTCCCACATGCAACCGATAGGTTGTGTTTTTCTTCATCTCTTTCTACAACTCCAAGGTTGTAGGAAGGTCTTCTCATTCTTCTAATCTAAATTAAGAGAGTGTGCATCCTTCTTTGAATGTCAAATCTCCCTTTCCTACAAGCCAAGATTGTATGAGAGCATCCAAATCCATTTCCATGCTCTCAAACCCAATTTGGGAGAATGAATTCTCCTTTTTGAACTCCAAATGTTCAAAAAAAAAAGGTTTTAAAGGTTTGCAACCCAAAGTTGCATCTTCCTTCCTCTTTCTACAACTCAAAAATTGTAGAAATTCCTCTCATCCCACAAACCCAAGTTAGATGGGTGAATAATCCCCTCTTTGAACACCAACATGTTCAAAGAAATATTTCCACTTTGCAACTTCCAAGTTGCATTTCTTTATTTTCACTCTTCAAACAAAATTGTAGAGAAATTTCCCTCCTTTCAACAACTCAAAAGTTGTATGAAATTCCTTTCACTTAACCCATGTTGGGTGATTCAACTTTGTTCCAAACCTATTTGTTGAACCAAAGCAACAAGTAGTTTCATCCCAAGCATAGAATTCAAAGATCCTATCTCCACTCATCTTTCCAACCCAAGTTGGAAGGGTGTAGCCCTCTCTTTGAACATCAAAATGTTCAAAGACATTCATGAATTGCAACCACAAGTTGCATATTCTTCTCATTCTCTTACAACCCCAAAGTTGTAGGAGATAACCTTCTCTCTTTGGCTCCAAAAGCTAAGGAGAATTCTCTAACATTTAGCTCAAAAGCTACATGTTGGGTTCCTAAATTTCCTTTCTTAGCTCCAAAAGATAAGGAGGATCCCCCAACACTTAGCTCAAAAGCTATGTGTTAGACATCTTCAGCTCTTCTTTAGCCTCAAAGCTAAAGGAAACATCAATCTATTCTCCTTAGCTCCAAAAGCTGAGGAGAATTCTTCTAACACTAGCCTAAAATTAGTGTTGGACACCCTTCCCTTAGATCCAAACTCTAAGTGGAATACCCCTAGTGTGACATAACACACGAGCCCCTCACACACTTAGGTGCACAGCCCCTTAGGCATACTAGGACTAGGATTTTTCTTTGTGTGCGCATGTGGTTGATGTTGTGGTGTGAATGCCTTTTGGATTGTCTGCGTGTGGGCATTTGCCCTTAAGTGGTTAGCATAGAAATATACACATATATATATGCTTTTTGTGCAGGTGGCCATGTCTAAAAGGGGGGGGGGGTGCTTAACTCATAAATAATAAATTGCTTGCATGACAGGTACCGCTTAAAACCCCCCCAAAAGATGTGGCCAATAGGGTAGAAGTAGGTGTTTTGCACTCTAAGTGCTAGGCAAATTTTGAGTGTGATGTTATTATATAAACTGTCTACTCACTCTATTTTGCAGGTTTGAGTCTTTTTTCTTTTCAAAAAGAATTTGATTAGATTAGGATGTAAAACTTATGGGAGTTTGGATCAAAAGGAGAGGTGGATCGAGTAGGATGTGCTTCTTGGAAGCGATGCCCAAAGCTCCACCTAGAAGATGAAGCTTGAAGACCCCATAAGTAGAGTCTGTAAAAAAAAATTAACTGGGTTGTATAATGGTAGGCAACTCAGCTGCCAAAACTATTTGTAATAATTGGGACATTATTTTCTTTTTCTGCACTTGGTTTATATATATGCATATGTTTGCTTGTTTATTGTGCGCACTAGAAAAACATGTCTTTTTTTCCTAGGTTTATTCACTTGTTTGTGTGGGTGTGGCCTGGACTGTGATGCGGTAGGCTCTTAGGACAAAATAAGTTTTCTACCCATTAAAATATAAACAACCTAAAAATGAAATTAGACTCCACGATTTTCTAGCAAAAAGAAAATTGCATGGCTCTCTTTCAAAGAGCCAAGTTTTCAAAACTTAAATGATCATGCATAGCCCAAAAAAAAGACATGTAGAAGCCCTCACTTAAGGATTAGATAACAAAAATCTGCATATGTGAGTCAGCATTCTGCATACCTAGCATACCTAGGCATCTTGGCCTCAAAGCCAAGTTGTAAGTCCTATCTCCTAAACAATAATTGCCCACCACTCTTCATATGCATTGAGACCAGAAAACATGATTTTAAAAGCGATTAGGAGGAGTCTAGCTTGTAGTCCTTTCCAGGCATGACAATAAATCCAGGGGTCGGGCTGGTTGTGCCTCTTGTGAGGTACAATTTGTAAGTCCTTGTGCATCCGTTAGATTTAGGTTCGAGGCCCTACCTTTCAGTAGGCCTCACCTTAGCTTTAGGGTCTGAGGCATTGGTTGATTCCAATCACTATATAAGCCCTCAACTTTCGGGCAATTCCTCCAACAAGTGTTGTTGGAATGTAAGCCCTAAATTTCTAATGAAAAATATCAACTTGAACAAAAATCAGACTTCTAAAACGTAAAGCCCAACATAGGATAGTTTGAATACCTCTGAGTTCTCCTCAGAATCAAGTACTCCTACTTCATTCCCTTTGGCTCTCATTCTAAAAAAAATCAGATTTCAAATCGATCCTCCATTCCTTGAAATTCCTAAAGGACCAAAAATCCTTCAAACAAGACTTTCATGGATTTTCATAATCAAAATCAAACTTTAATCAAAATCTAAATGACTCAAAAAACAAGAGAAACCACTAATTTAATCAAAAGTTTTCTCAAGTACCAAAACTTGAGATGTAATTAACCATAGGGGCTTGCCCCTATGGGGCATCTGTGCCCCAGAATAAATAAACCCCGTTCAACCAAACATTGAACGGGGGAATCTCTGTTATATTGCAAATTTTGTCATTGGGTCCATAAGGAAATGATATTTTTACCCTTCGGGGTAATATATCGTCATTCTTATGCCGTACTCAATCATAAAGTATGCAATCCGTTAAGAGAAACATAAAATTCTCCAACAAGGTGTCCAATATATAACTTTTGGGACTAAGTGTTGAAGAATTCTCCTTAGCTTTTGGAGTTAGGGAGAAGGAATATAGGAATCCAACATTTGACTTTTGAGCTGAATGTTGAGGAACTCCCCATAGCTTTTAGAGCCAAATAAAGGGGGAATCTCCTACAACTTTGGGGATGGAGGAGAAGGAGAGGAAACCTATAGCTCTTGAGCTAAGGTAAAGAGACTTCTAAGACTTTTAGAGCCTATAAAAGTGAGGGTTTTACCCTTCCAACTTGGATTGGAAAGATGAATTGAGGATAGGACTTTGAATCATATGCTTATAACAAAATTACTTGTTGATCTTGGCTCAACAAGTAAATTGATTAAGGTGTATGTTTGATTCACTCGATACGGGTTAAGTGAATGAGAATTTCCTACAACCATTGAGTTGTAAGAAGAGAGACTTCTCTACAAGTTTGGTTTGTAGAAAAGAGAGGAAGTGTAACTTGGGAGTTGCAAACTATGAAAAACATCCTTGAACTTTTAGGTATTCGAGGAAAGAGGTATTCATTTCCCCAACTTGGGTTGGGTGAAAGAGGAGCATTTCCTACAACTTTTGGGTTGTAGAAGGAGGGAGCCAACATGCAACTTATGGGTTGCAATATAGGTTACAAGTTGGAGAAAGCTCTTTGAACGTTTGGTGTCCAAAGAGTGATGGTTCATTCCTCAAATTTGGATTGGAGAGATGAAAGAGAAGAACATATAACTTAAAGGTTGCAAGTTTTATGGATGTTCCTTTGAGTATTGGATATTCAAAGGAGAAGATAATCTACACAATTTGTGTTGGGTAAATAGAAGAAAATGATACGCAGGTTTGGACTACAAGCCGCCATGGATTCTCTTTGAACTTTTAGGTGTTCAAAGAGAGGAATTCACTCTTCCAAATTGGGTTGGAAGGATGAAATGGAGATATTTTCTACAATCTTTGAGTTGTAGAAGGATGAACTTCTCTACAATTTTGATTTGTGGAGAAGAAGAGAGAAAATGCAACATATGGATTGCAAATTTGTGGATGCTCCTTGAACATTCGATGTTCAAAGAGAAATAAATATTCTCCTAATTTTAGGTTTCAAAGAATGGGGGAAAATGCAATTTAAAGATTGCAAATTAATGAAAGTCCCTTGAACATTTGTTGTTCAAAGAGGGAAATGCATTCTCCTAGTTTGGATTTGGGAAAATGATGGGATTTCCTACAACTTTTGAGTTGTAGGAGTGAGGGAAGGAACATGCAACCTGTGGGTTGCAAATCCATGAATGTTCCTTGAACATTTTGATATTCAAAGAGAAATATTCATTTGCTTAATTTTGAGGCTAGGTAAATAAAAAGGAAAATTTGTAGGTTGCCTACCATTTTGGCTTGTAGGAAATGAAAAGGCAAAATGCAACTTAGAGGTTGCGAATTGGAGGAAACTCTTTGAACATTTGGTGTTCAAAAAAGGGAGGATTATCTACCCAATTTGTGTTGGGCGAATACAAGAAGGTGACATGTAGATTTGTACTACGCATCATGAGAGTTCTTTGGGCCTTTTAGGTGTCCAAAGAATAGGGATTACTTATTAGTTTTGGCTTAAAAAGTAAGTGATTTGTTAAACTCCATACAACTTTGGAGTTGAAGGGGATGTAACTCGAGAGTTACGAAATTTTATGAGTATTCTTTGAATATTTGGTATTCAAAGAGAGAAGTTCATTCACCTAGTTTAGGTTAAGTGAATTGAGAAGGAGGACTTAATTTTCCATAGCTTTTGGGCTAAGGATGATTAAAGAATTTCCTACAATATTGACTCGTAGGAAAGGAAGGGAAGATGCAACTTAGAGGTTGCAAATTCATGAATATTCTTTGAACATTCTGGTGTTCAAAGAAAATGTGTACACTCTCCTAATTTAGTTTAGGAGAATGAAAGGGGATTTGAGTATTCTCCCACAACTTTGGCTTGTAGGAAAATAAAGGAAGATGCAATTTAGCTATTGCAAGCTTGGAAAGGTCTCTTTGAACTTTTGGTTCTCAAAAAGAGAGGCGGCCATTTACTTAGTCTAGACTAAGTAATGCAAGAGACTAGGATTTGGGTCCCATTTCTAGGAGGAAAGTTTACTTGTTGATTTTGTGCTCCAACAAGTGAAATAAAGAACCTAGAATTAGGTTCGAACTTTAAGAGTCTTATGCAATGATGTTATTGAAGTGTCGGGGAACTTCAAATTATCATGCAAAGAGGAAGAGTGGTTGTTTGTTAAATTTTACATCAACAAACGAGGGATGTAGAGCTTAGAATTTGTTTCTAAGATCCAACAATCACATATTGATGTTTGTTTGGAGTCTTTGGAGGCTCCAAATTATCATACATGAGAGGGAAGGGTATTCATTTGTTGATTTTATGACTCAACAAAACGAAGGAGGAAGCTTAGGACTTGGCTTATAAGTTATGAATTGAAGATACTCTTTGGACATTTGGTGTTCAAAGAGGGGAGGTCATCCACTTAATTTAGGCTAAGTGAATGGAGGAAAGTATGGTTTGAGTCCTATGTTTGAAAAGATTATTCATTGATTTTTGTGTTCCAATGAATATGATAGAAGGAACTTGGAAGCTGGTTCCAAGTTCAAATGATTCATGCAATGATGTATTTGAAACTTTTGGATATCTCAAAACAACATGCATGAGAAGGATATTTGTTGGATTTTTGTGTTCCAACAAATGATGCGGAAGAACTTAGAATTTTGTTCTAAGCTTCAACAATTCATGTATAGGACATTTAGAGAATTAAGGAAACTCCAAATATTATACATAAGAGAAATATTTGTTGGTTTAATGCTCCAACAAATAGGATAGAAAAGCTCGAGATTTGGCTTCAGGCCCAATGACCCATGCACCATAACATTTGGAACCTTTAGCGGGCTCCAAAAGTCATGCATGAAAGAGAGAGGCGAAAGTTTGTTAATTTGTTGTTTAAACAAACAAGGAGTGGGTCACTTGGAATTCTTATGGGTAGGTTCTAAGGATCAATTTGCTACAGTCTAAGGAAAACCTATGAATGAAAGCAGTTGATTTGTCATTTCAAAAGCTTCATCATGTGCCTAAGTTACGTGTCGGTGCTCTTGACCCATCAACTTACAAATTGCACTAAACATGCCTAACAAACTCCAACATGCGATGGGGTGCATTCTATAAGCTCCTTAAAGTCATAAAACACTCCATCTTCGCTTTACAAGCACTCATGAGTTTGATGGACACATTTATGATTTTGCAAATTTTAAGTATACAAAGACTATAGCCATTGACATAAAATATACATTCAAGTGAGATTTGAATGAGTAATCTATCCATGCAAACTAATTTAATAAACAAAGTATACGAATGGAAATTTCTTGCTTTGACTCCCTAAATTTAGAGAAGCTTCAATGATGGTTCCAATCAATATATTGGTTGTGGGGTTTAAAGCATGAACCAAGAATGTTCATAAGAGATCCCACTACTTCATAAAACAATTGAAACACATGTTTGAACATCTAGTAAATTTAGAGGAGATCATAAATGTCATGGCGGTGCAAACCGATTACATGCATGTGCTAGTTTTTAATAACATACAGGTCTAGAGTTCTAACAACGCATGCCACACTTAGAGAAGAAACTCTACGCCTCAACACTTCATTCGACATCAAATGAAATCACCTAACCTAGGGTTTGGTTATAGGTGAAGGTACTAGACATGACATGAGTGCATTGCATGCAAAAATAAGGACATTGAACACAAGTTCAACGACCCATCGCCTTGCCTCAATCCTTTTAGCTCTCACATGAAAGCAAACCATGAGAAATCACTTAATTTCCATGTTCAAACAAGTGGACAGCGGTATATAAGGGATTTTCATAGGTTAGAAAGTAAAAAAGCAAGGGTTTCTATGGACCTAAAGCTTTGGATCGTCAAGCACACATCAATTGGCTAGGGGGTTTAGGCCTTGTCACGACCCAGCCCGATGAGCTGGTGTAAACGAGGCGGGAACGGATGTCGGACGTTCAGAACGTGAAATTTGTTTAACATATGCATGTAATAAATCTAAAATACATTAAAAGAAAACTCAAAGCGCCTCTATACATCTTTAAATTTAAACTAAATTTTTATATCATTTCATGTCATTTCCATATTTACATAGGTGGCTTTAAAAATCTAAAACATGCTAAACCACCCAAAAAAAAATAAACTACAACTAAGAAGAGCATCAAAAGAATCTGTCAACCGGTACACGACGACTGTAGATGAACCTCAGGTTGTCAGCCATTTCTTGCAGCAGGTTCTCCAAAAATTTCCCAACACATGGGAGTGAGCTAAAGCTCAATAGGAAAACTCTAATCCTAACATCTTCACATGCCTTTGAAATGAAAATTTACATTATAAGCTAAAGGTGAAATGCCTTGATTTTTTTTCTTCACATGCTAGATGTCATGTCTTAGAAATGTTGAGTGTCTCATAAATGTCTATTGGAGAATTTTTTGTTCCTCTAACGGATTGCATATTTTATAATTGAGTATGGCATAAGAATGACAATATATTACCCCAAAGTATAAAAATATCATTTTCTTATGGACTCAATGACAATTTGCAATTTAACAGAGATTCCCCCGTTCAATGTTTGGTTAAACGGGGTTTATTTATTCTGGGGTACAGATGCCCCATAGGGGCAAGCCCCTATGATTAATTACATTTCAAGTTTTGGTACTTAAGAACACTTTTAATTAAATTAGTGGTTTTCTCTTATTTTTTTAGAGTCATTTAAATTTTGATTAAAGTTTGATTTTGATTTTGAAAATCCATGAAAGTCTTGTTTGAAGGATTTTTGGTCCTTTAGGAGTTTCAACGAGGAAGTGATCAACTTGAGATTAAATTTCTTGGAATGAGTGCCAAAGGGAAGGAATGTAGAAGTACTTGATTCTGAGAAAAACTCAGAGGTACTCAAACTATCCTATGTTGGGCTTTACATTTTAGAAGTCTAATTTTTGTTCAAGTTGATATTTTTCATTAGAAGTTTGAGCTTACATTCCAACAACACTTGTTGGAGGAATTGCCCGAAAGTTGAGGGCTTATATAGTGATTGGAATCAACCTATTGCCTCAGACCCTAAAGCTAAAGTGAGGCCTACTGAGAGGTAAGGCCTCGAACCTAAATCTAATGGATGCAAATGGACTTACAAATTGTACCTCACAAAAGGCACAACCAGCCCGACCTCTGGATTTCTTGTCCTGCCTGGAAATGACTACCAGCTAGACTCCTCCTAATCGCTTTTAAAATCATGATTTCTGGTCTCAATGCATATGAAGAGTGGTGGGCAATTATTATTTAGGAAATAGGACTTATAACTTGGCTTTGAGGCCAAGATGCCTAGGTATGCAGAATGCTGACTCACATATGCAGATTTTTGTTATCTAATCCTTAAGTGAGAGTTTCTACATGTGACTCTTTTTTTGGGCTATGCATGATCAGTTTGATTTTGAAAACTTGGCTCTTTGAAAGAGAGCCATGCAATTTTCTTTTTGTTAGAAAATCGTGGAGCCTAATTTTATTTTTTAGATTGTTTACATTTTAATAGGTAGAAAACTTATTTTGTCCTAAGAGCCTACCACATCAGAGTCCAGGCCACACCCACACAAACAAGTGAATAAACCTAGGAAAAAGACATGCTTTTCTATTGCACACAGTAAACAAACAACATATACATATATAAAAACCAAGTGCAAGAAAAAAAAATAATGTCCCAATTATTACAAATAGTTTTGGCAGCTGAGTTGCCTGCCATTATACAACCCAGTTAATTTTTTTTTTTACAGACTTTACTTGTGGGGTCTTCAAGCTTTATCTTCCAGGTGGAGCTTTGGGCATCACTTCCAAGAAGCACATCCTACTCGATCCACCTCTCCCTCTTTTGATCCAAACCCCACAAGTTTTACATCCTAATTCTATCAAATACATTTTGAAAAGAAAAAAGACTCAAGCCTGCAAAATAGAGTTAGAAAGCAATTTATATAATGGTCACATCCAGAAATTATGTCTAGCATTTCAAATGTCAAACACCTGCTTCTACCCTATTGGCCACATCTTTTGGGGGGGATTTTAAGCGGTATCTATCATGCAAGCAATTTATTATTTGATTTAAGTGCCCCCCCCCTTTTTAGACATGGCCACCTGCACAAAAAGAGAGAAGGTTATCTCCTACAATTTTGGGGTTATAAGAGAATGAGAAGAATATGCAACTTGTGATTGCAATTCATGAATGTCTTTGAACATTTTGATGTTCAAAGAGAGGGCTACACCCTTCCAACTTGGGTTGGAAAGATGAGTGGAGATAGGACTTTTGAATCCTATGCTTGGGATGAAACTACTTGTTGCTTTGGTTCAACAAATAGATTTGGAAACAAAGTTGAATCACCTAACATGGGTTGAGTGAAGGGAGTTTCATACAACTTTTGAGTTGTTGAAAGGAGGAAATTTCTCTACAATTTTGTTTGAAGAGAGAAAATGAAGAAATGTAACTTGGAAGTTGCAAAGTGAAAATATTTCTTTGAACATGTTGGTGTTCAAAGAGGGGATTGTTCACCCATCTAACTTGGGTTAGTGGGATGAGAGGAATTTCTACAATTTTTTTAGTTGTAGAAAGAGGAAAGAAGATGCAACTTTGGGTTGCAAGCTTCTAAAACCTTTTTGAACATTTGGGGTTCAAAAAGGAGAATTCATTCTCCCAAATTGGGTTTGAGAGCATGAAGGTGGATTTGGATGCTCTCCTACAATCTTGGCTAGTAGGAAAGAGAGAGGAAAATGCAACTTAGAGGTTGCAAATCATAGGAATCCTTCAAACATTTGGTTGTTCAAAGGGAGACAAACACTCTCCTAACTTTGGGTTTAGGAGAGTGGGAGGAAACCAGTAGCTTTTGAGCTAAGGTAAGGAATCTTCTAAGGCTTTTGGAGCCATAGAAGTAAGATATGACTTGTATTTTTGGGTCGCAAGTCATGGTGGCAATCGTTGAACTGTGTGTTCAATAATGTAAGATGAGTTGCCTAACTTGATAAGGCAAACAAGAAAGGATGTCATGTAGACATAGACTTCAAGTCATGATGAATTCTCTTTGAACTTTTAGATGCTCAAGGAAGAAAGTTTCATTCTTCCAACTTGAGTTGGAGGGATGAAAGGAGGAAAACGCAACTTAAAGGTTGCAAATAGATGGGCCTCTTTGAATACTTTGGTATTCAACGAGAGCTGATGACCCATTCCATTTATGTTGGGCAGATATAAGGAGATGACATGTAGATTTGTACTACACGTCATAAGAGTTCTTTGGACTTTTAGAAGTCCAAAGAAGAGGGATTATTTGTTGGTTTTAACTCAACAAATAAGTGATTTGATAAATTCCCTACAACTTTGGGGTTGAGGAAAGGAGATGTGATTTGAGAGTTACAAAATTTCATGAATGTTTCTTTAAATATTTGATATTCATAGAGAAAGGGTCATTCACTTAGTTTGAGAGAATGTGAAGAGTAGCATGATTGGAATCCCGTGCTAAGCTACAACTCTCATAAGCTTCTTGAATGTCACTTGGAAACTTTCATGTAAGTTTAGAGAAGCAACAAGCAAGGAGGTGGAGGATTTTCCATAGCTCTTGGGCTAAGGAAAGTTGAAGAATTTCCTATAATATTGACTCATAGGAAAGGAGGGTAAAATGCAACTTAGAGGTTGCAAATTCATGAATGTTATTTGAACATTTTGGTGTTCAAAGAAAAGGGGTATACCTTCCCAATTTGGATTTAGGAAGATGAAAGGAGGTTTAAAAGTTCTCCTACAATCTTGGCTCGTAGGAAATGATGACTAGAATGCAACTTAGAAGTTGCTAATTGAAGATACTCTTTGGACCTTTGGTGTTCAAAGAGGGGTGATCATCCACTTAATTTAGGTTAAGTGAATGGAGGAGCTTCTTTGACTATTTGATATCCAAAGAAGAATACATACATTCGCTTAATTTAGATTAAGCGAACGGTGGAGCATTCCCTAGATTCAGATCCCAGGGCTTTGCTTGTGCCCTTTTGAGCATTTCTAGAGGTCATTTGGGAACCTCTATATGGGATTTGAAGGCCACTAGCAAAGAAGGCATTTACTAGTTTTGTGCTCCAACAAAGAAAATGGAGATACTTAGACTTTGGCTCTAAGTTTCGCTTGTATCCTTTTAGGCCCTTCTAGAGGTCATTTGGGTACCTCTACATGGGCTTTGAGGGCTACTAGCAAGGAAAGCATTTGTTGGTTTTGTGCTCCAACAAACAAGGTAGAAGAGCTTGAGATTTGGCCTCAAGCTCAAATGACTTATGCAATGATACTTTAGAATCTTGAGAAATTCCAAATAATCACGCATGAAGGAGGTGATTGTTTGTTGATTTTATGTCAACGAGCAAAATAAAATGAACATAGGGTTTTCATCCTAAGGTTATAAGGTTTATGCAATGAAGTGTTTGGGGCTTTGAGATGCTCCAAAACCATCATGCATGAGGAAGAGGAGGCTCTACTAGAAGGTTTCCAATGTATTGGAAAGGATTCCCAAATCATTTTAGGCATGATTAGGAGACTTGGGAGATAGTTTGTTGCTCTTGTGTTTCAACAAACAAGGTGGGAGAACTTGAAATTTGGCTCCAAGTTCAAATAATCATGCATAGAACATTTGGAGCTTGGAGAAGCTCCAAATCATGGCACTTGGAACCTTGAGGGGGCCCCACTTGCAATACTTTAGGGAGGAATGAAATGATTGCTTGTTGATTTTGTCTCAACAAATATGGTAGAGTGCCCTAGGATTTTGATCCTAAGGCTATAAGACTCATGCAATCTAACACTTGGAGCTTGGAGAACGCTCCAAGTATCATGCATGAAGAAAATATGGAGGTGAGTATTTGTTGATTTTTTTTTTTTTAACAAATAAGGTCAAATAAACCCAGGATTTTGATCCTATGATTACATGATTCATGTGATGATTTTGTTTGGAACCCTTGAGGGTTTCAAATCGTCATACATGAAGGTTGATGAATATTCATTTGTCAATTTTATGTTTCCAACAAACAATTATGAAGAAACTTAGAATTTAGTTCTAAGTTTAAAGGATTCATGTAGTGATATATTTAGAGGCTTGAGGAGCCTCCAGTCATCATACTGAGGGGAGGGATAGGTATATGTTTGTTGATTTTATGGCTCAACAAGCAAAGGAGGAAGCTTAGAATGTGGTTCTAAGCTCCAAATGATTCATGCAATGATATTTTGGAGACTTAAGGAGCCTCGAATCATCATGCATGAGAGGATATTTATTGATTTTATGTTCTAACAAAAGAGATGAAAGAACATAGAAGTTGGTTTCAAGTTGCAAATGATTCATGCAATCTAACACTTGGAGCTTTGAGGATGCTCCAAGCATTATGCATGAAAGAGGATTGTTCATTTGTTAATTTCATGTCCTAACAAATGAAAGGATAGGCTTAGGATTTGACCCTAAGGTCTTGGAGATTCATGTGATAAGATAATTTAGAGCTTTGAGGGTGCTCCAAAATATCACAAATGAAGGGGATATTTGTTGGTTTTATGCTCCAACAAATAAGGTGGAAGAACTTCGAAGTTGGTTCCAAGTTTCAAAGAATTCATGCAATGATGTGTTTGGAGCTTTGAAGTACTCCAAATGTCATGCATAAAGGAGAGATAGCTTGTAATTTTAGAACTACGAACAAAGAGGAAAATCATCAAGTTTTGTACTCAATGACATAAGATCATTTACCTATATAGGTTAGGCAAATGAGATAGACTAGGATTAGAATCCTAAGCCTAAGGAGGATATTCATTCGTTGATATTGTGTCTCAACAAATGATAGAGAGAGCTTAGAATTTAGCCCTAAGCTCCAAAATCTTAATATAATGATATGTTGGAACTTTGAAGAATTTCAAATCATCTTATATGAGAAAGAGACATGTTCATTTGCAAATTTTGTACTATTAGCAAATGAAAGGGAGATTTAGGATTTATTCCTAAAGCCTTAATGATTCTTCTGATTGAACACTTGGAGCTTGGAGAGGCCCCAAAATATCACATATGGAGGTGTGTATGCGAGAGAGAATTCCCTTACTCTTTTATGAATATTTTGGATTCATTTGGAGGGAAAAATTCACTCCTACGATTTCCAGGAGGTTTGGAAGACAACTTTTGGTGTTATCTAAAGAAACCTAGAGGCATGTAAGTAAAACACCACTTGAATGCTCATGGATGGGTCCTAGAGATGAGTACATGAACAAGGGTTTTCCTATTCTTTGTATGCATGTTTAGGATTTGTTTAGAGAAAGGAAGATCAATTTTCTAATGCCTTGGAGAGTTTCCTAAATCAATTTTGATATGATTTAGGAGATTTGGAAGCTTCTAGAAATATCCTAAAGATCAATTTTGACAAGATCTAGGAGAAACCTAAGAGTATGCATATGTAGATGATTCTCCAAATTGATGAATCTTGATAATTGAGAGCAATCAAGTGTTTGTTTTGTAAGATGTTGTACATAAACTTAATCAATAATATATTTGTGGGATCTAGAACATAAACTTTGGAAAGCCTATGGGGGACCCCACAATGATTTCATATTTCCGGATTATTGATTAAATTCATATTCAAGCATTCACAAAAGCTCACTGGAGTTCACAAACTTAAACATATACACACTTCTTGCAACTCGTAAGCCACTTTTTCCATGACTCATACTTGAAAGAAGGGTGCATGCCTTTAGGGTGAGTTTCAAGTTTATGAACATTCACACATACTTAAATTGCTTCAACAAACAATCAATTCAAAATTGTTATTCCATATTCTAAGTTTCATGTGATGCAACACATAAATTTAATTGACCATTTATGCTGTGAGATTTGTTATATAGGCTCTTAAAAGTCTATGTCTCGCAACAACTAGAAAGCCCAAATCAATCAAATTTAGTACATGCATTAGACAAAACTCTAGGAATTATTAGTTTCAATGCATGCAAATTCTCCTAAGTTTGAGGTGTCAATTTTGTCATAACATGTGATGTGAGGAAAGAGAGCACAACTTATAATGCAACGAATCCTACGTTTTGACATCCATTTTGGGATATGAAAAGCTTATCAAATCCTATGGTCCATTTGTAGGTTAAGGCTAGGCATGCGTCATGAATGCAAAATCATGCATTTGAGAGGTGTTGGATAACAACCCAACACCTCTACACGCGTCAAAATCCTCTCCGGGCTCTCACATGAGAGCAAACAAATGAAAATTATCAAATTTTCACTGTTTTACGGAGTGGACAGCCAACAAGGGGGTTTTGGGAGAGCACAAATTGAAGTTTTCTATGGACCTATGGCTTTGGATCGTCAACCATACAATCATTGGCCTTGGGGGACCCTAGGTTTCACTAAGTTTTAGTGTTTTACCTCTCCCGGGTTGTCCTAGCGCTCCAAATCCAAGCTCCAAGCACTGTCCAAGCTCCGTCAAAGGTTCCAAACTGCTGTCCAAGCTCCGCCGGAGGTTGCCGCTGCTGTCCAAGGCTCTCCAGACGTCGCCGATGCTGTCCAAGACGTTTCGAAGGTTCCAAACTGCTGTCTAAGGCTCCCTGGACGTCGCCGCTGCTGTCCAAGACGTTCCGGAGGAGGAAAACTGCTGTCCAAGTGTTCCAAACAGCAGTTTTCACTGTTTGAAAGCCTCCGGATACTGATTTCGTCATCAGGAGGTCGCCGGCGATGATTTGAGAGTGGAAGGAAACTCCCAAACCTTCCTAGATGCAGGAAAGAAGGTTTGGATTGCTGAAATCGGCCCAAATATGCGTGGGGAGGAGGTCAAGAGAGATCTTCTTCTCAATCTGGAGCTTTGAGGACTTAAGGCTGCAGCTTGTTCCGCATAGGTCGCTTGACAGTGATAGAGAACCGCAACTCCAGCTCTTTCCTTCTCTAGTTTCACGAATGCAGGAAGCCGACTGATCTCCCCTTCCACTCGGGCTGGATGAAGACACACAGAGCCGGTCGGCTCTGCTTTCTTTTCTCGGGACGGAAGCACAAACACAGGCGGAGAAGAGCTCCGCCTCCGCCTCTCTCCCTCTCACGCTTTCTCGCTCTCGGCTTGGGGTCGGGACGGAAGAAACGAAACAGGTGGAGCCGAATGCGGCTCCCCTCTCCCTCTCGTTCGCTTAGAGGCGCACGCACAGCAAGCCACAGGTCTGTCGCCCAAACCGCCCACTTCGGCATCCTTGAAGCGCGAAACGAGGGAATTTTGCACTTGAGTGGATTTTGTGGGATTTGATGTGAGATTGGGTGAGATTTTAAGAGAAATCTCAGCCCTAGATCTCAAATTCTGATTTGGGAAGGTTGATTCAACCCAAATGAAATAATTGGGGCTGAAATTGAGTCCTAATTGTACTCGACCCAAACCGATTTGGGTCGGTTTGGGTCCGATTGGGTCCAATCGAGTTACTTTTATAAAATTGGACCCGAATCGGCGCCGAATCGCGTCGAATTGGCTCAACAAGGCTCAATTTGGATTGATTTGATTTTAATTAAATTAAACTGAATTTAATTTAATTAAATTCGGGTCAAATTTGAGTTAATTGACACTCGACGACGATCAATTGAGTTGATCGAGTGCGATCGAGTCCAATCGGGCTCGACTCGATTCGATCCGAGCTAAAATTTCCTCGATGCGAAAATATTCGTCAACAATGTCATATGCCATATGTATGTTATGTGTCTTATGGATGTCATAGCTTATGCATGTCATATGCTTGTTCATATATAATTTATACAATTTATACAACCGTACCGAAGTACCATGGGTGTACTGATCAGGTACACAAACATCTTTTTGGCCATATATTTCTTTTCCTCTTCTGCCCCAAAAAGGGTCATATTGTTCCCGTATTGCTCATAAGAGCCATGTATGTAAAGAGTCACATTCATGCTTTCGCACCATATTTGGTACTCCGCTTTCAACATGCACAATCAATTTCATACTCTTTCCATATAGGCATATGTATGCAAACTCTTTCCATATAGGCATATGTATAACCTGTAGCCCCTTTTTATAACAATAAAGTAAGCGTATGAAAGGACTTTTTATGGATGCTAATATAAACAATGCATTTAGTATGTATCTCATCATCTAAGGATTTCACTTGTCATGTATCAATTAAGTAAAGATATGAAATTTCTATGAATCAATTAAGTAAAAATATAAAACATAAGGGAACAATAAAACATAAAGGAATATGAGGATGTAGGGAAAGAGGTTCCTACCTCAAATGCACTTTGCAAGCTTCCACTTTACCAACGTTTCCTTAATTCTTCCTTTCCAATCCTAAGAGAATTTCCACATAAGTCTTTTATGTCAATTTAAAATTCCCTACCCTATATTTATATACCTACTTACTTCTATTACTTCCAAATGAATCTCACTTATAACCAAATACATAACATAACCTAATTATAGTATTTTTCCTTTAATTCGTATTTAAATTTTCGGATTAATGAAAAAATCCAATATTTTGGAACCCAAAATGTTCATATTTGCGTATATGACAATTGAAATCACTTCCCTTAACATCTATCATACTAACCCTAATTATATTTTTCAAATTAAAATAATGTGAAATTTAAAAAAATTATTTTCTCTTAGGAAAAATTCATTGTATTCCTTAAGCATGCTTCTAAACCCTTCCTAACAACATTTCTCAAATAATTTTTATTGTTCATGAAAAGCCTTAATTTTCAAACCTAAAAATTTTTCATGCAAGTTTAATTTAAACCCATAAAAAGCTTTCTAATATCTATAGAAACCATTTTCGTGAAGAAATTTTCAAAGAAATTTCATTTTGGAAAAAGCCCTAATTTGAAAGTCCAAGATTTTTCTTACTAAATTCAATATTTAGGCTTAGAATTATGCTCACATACATACCCTAACATTATCCTATGAAAACCCCTTCATTTAAGCAAACCCTAGTTTTGAACTTTAAAAATCCTTTAAGGAAATTTCATATTTTATGGAGAAAAAACCTTCCATAATCCTTTCCTATAATTTTTCTTTTAAGCCTTTGAGTTTTAAGCAAACCCTAAAAATTTCTCTTAAGAAAATCTTTTAAAAAATCTAGAATTAGCTAAAGAAAAACATACTTTAACCTATCACAAGCCTTCCCCTTTGATTTCTCCTAAAACCACCGCCGGAAAAGCCGCCGGCCACCGCCTCCGCCAAGCTCCCGTCGCCCCTCCTCTTCTCTCTCACTCGCTCTCTTCCTTCCTTCGCCCGAAAGAAACCACAAGGAACCGAATGAATCGGTCTCTTACAGATTTAAGGGAGACTAAAAATAAAATGACGCATGTGCCCCTTCTCTTATGTTTTCTTTAAAAAAAATTATGAGGGCAAATTGGGGAGAAAGGGTAAAAATTTACTTAAATCATCTTCGGCAAATTTTAATTCTCAAACCGCGCAAAATTTGATATAAGTTCTTTATACCGTTTCGATCGAAATTTCGTGTAGAGGATAACATTTATTTAAAATTTATTTCGTCAAATTCCGACGACTTTGAAATTTAGCCTAAATTTGTCACGGTGCATCGAAATGCGTGCGACGCGTTCTAACGATAAATTTTGGGTTTTACAATTCTCCCCTCCTAATAAAAATTTCGTCCATGAAATTTAAATGAAAGGAAAACATACCTTACGCAAAGATATGAGGATAACATTTCCTCATTTCCGACTCTTTCTCCCAGGTAGCATTCTTCTCCGATCCATGCTTCCAAAGAACTCTAACAAAAGGTATATCCCTGCTCCTGAGTTGCCTCACACTAAACTCCAAAATATGCTCTAGTTCTTCTACATAAGTAAGATCTGGCTGTAAGTCCACATTTTATGTTATGATCTTAGCAGGCTCATCAGATATAAACTTTCTCAGTGAAGAAACATGAAACACGTTGTGGACAACATATGAAGCTGACAAAGCCAATCTGTAGGCCACCTTCCCAATCCTTTCCACTATCTCAAAAGGACCAATGTAGCGGGGACTAAGTTTGCCAACCTTTCCAAAACGGAGTACACTTTTCATAGGCCTGATCTTTATGAAGACAAAATCCTCTACACTGAACTCCACGGAACGGTGCTTAGCATCATAGTATTTTTTCTACCTATCTTGTACTGCTAGCAACTTATCCCTGATCATTCTGATCTTGCTTGTAGCATCATCAACCAAATCTGATCCAATTACTTTTCTCTCACCTGCTTCTGCCCAACAAAGAGGTGTTCTATATTTCCTTCCATAAAGGGCTTCATAAGGGGCCATTCCTATGCTGGCTTAGTAACTATTGTTATAGGCAAACTCTATCAAAGGAGTATGAGATTCCCAACTTCCACCAAAGTCAAGAACACACAGCCTCAGCAAATCTTCAAGAGTTTGAATAGTCCGTTCAGTTTGTCCATCAGTCTGAGGATGAAAGGTCATACTAAAAGTCAACCTGGTGCCCATAGCCTCTTGGACTTTCCTCCAAAGTCTAGAAGTAAATCTACCATCACGATCAGATATTATAGACTTAGGTACACCGTGTAAACAAACAATCTCAGCCACATACAGTATTGCTAGCTTCTCAACTGAGTCAGTTAGTCGGATAGGCAAAAAGTGAGCAGACTTTGCAAGCCTATCAATGATAACCCAAATAGCACCATGACCCCGTCGAGATTTGGGTAAACCTGATACGAAATCCATAACAATATCATTCCACTTCCACTCTGGAATAGGTAAGGGTTGAAGTAATCCACTTGGCCTTTGATGTTCAGCTTTGACTAACTGACAAGTGGTACACTTAGCAACAAAATCTACTACACTCTTCATTCCAGGCCACCAAAATAATTCCTTAAGATCTTGATACATCTTGTTGCTACCAGGATGAATGGTATAAGCAGAATGATGAGCTTCATAAAGAACATCTCTTCTCAAATCACCAACATTTGGCACACAAACTTTGCCCTTATATCAAAGGAGATTGTCTTCATCAAGAATGAAATCCTCTTCATGTCCTGCCTTCACTAGATCAATAATTTTCACAAAATTTGGATCTTTCCATAAAGCCTCAGCTATCTTGCTCTCCAAATCAGATTGCACTGCCAACTGATTTAACCATACATTCTCTGTTGTCGGAAGTATCACAGATAACTCTAAGCATTCCATCTCCTCTATCAACTTCTCCTGTTGGGTCAATAAGTAATTTATCTTCACAGGCATCTTTCTGCTCAAAGCATCAGCAACTACATTTACCTTTCCAGGATGATACTGAATATTCAGATCATAGTCATGAAGTAACTCCATCCATCACCTCTACCTTAAATTTAGCTTCTTCTGTGAAAAGATGTACTTCAGATTTTGGTGATCTGTAAAGACTTCACCATGAACACTATAAAGATAGTGCGTCCAAATCTTCAAAGCAAACACTACAGCGGCAAATTCCAAATCGTGGGTTGGGTAGTTCTTCTCATGACTTTTCAATTGCCTAGAGGCGTAAGCAACTACTCTCTCACGTTGCATTAAGACACAGCCCAAACCCCTTAGTGATGCATCACTGTAAATCTGAAATCCTTCAGTGCCTGAAGGAAGGGTAAGAATCGGTGCAGTCATCAAACGAGTCTTCAACTCCTGAAAAACTTTCTCACATTGACTGCTCCACTCAAACTTAACTGCCTTCTGAGTCAATCTACTCAAAGGTGCAGCAATCTTGAAAAACCCCTCTACAAACCTTCTGTAGTAGCCAGCAAGCCCAAGCAAACTCTGTATCTCAGTCACTGTTGTAGGTCTGGGACAATCAGCTATAGCCTGCACTTTATGCTGATCCACAGAAATACCATCTTCACTAATAACATGACCTAAAAACGTCACATTCTTCAGCCAAAACGCACACTTGCTGAACTTGGCATATAATTCATTGCCTCTTAACATTTGTAACACTGCCTGCAGATGATTGGCATGATGCTCTTCATCACAAGAATAAACCAAAATATCATCTATAAAGACAATGACAAAACTATCAAGTATTGGCTTGAAAACCCGATTCATCAAATCCATAAAAGCAGCTAGAGCATTTGTTAGTCCAAAAGGTAACACTGTAAACTCGTAGTGTCCATACCTTGAACTAAACGCTGTCTTAGGGATATCTTCCTCCTTAATTCTCAACTGATAATAGCCAGACCTCAGATCAATCTTGGAGAAGACTGTGGCTCCCACTAGCTGATCAAATAAATCATCTATCCTCGGCAAAGGATACTTGTTCTTAATGGTAAGCTTGTTCAACTTCCTGTAATCGATGCAGAGTCGCATGCTATCATCCTTCTTTTTTACAAAGAGAACTGGTGCTCCCCAAGGTGAGGTACTAGGACGAATAAATCCCTTCTCCAACAGTTCTTGCAATTGTAACTTCAGCTCCTGAAGTTCCTTAACTGCCATACGATAGGGTGCTTTTGAAACAGGCTCAGCACCAGGTACAAGATCAATAGAGAACTCAATCTCTCTAACATGAGGCATACCAGGTAAGACTTCAAGAAACACATCAGTAAAGTCTCGTACCACAGCAATCTCCTTCAACTCTGGTACTTGTTTTGAAGTGTCCCTTACATGAGCTAAAAAGCTTGGGTACCCCTTCATAATTAAACTACAAGCTTTCATAGATGAGATGATCATAGAAGATACACCTCGATCTCCCTGGAAGACAAGTTTCTCTCTGTCAGGAAACTTGATCTTCACCACTTTCTTATTACAGTCTATGGAGATGAACTGGTTAGACATCCAATACATCTCTAAAATCACATCAAATTCCTTAAGTGGTAATACAATCAACTCCACTTCAAAATTCTTCACATAAAGAAAGTGTTGGTGAACATACATTTGAGGCAATCATATTAGATCCATCAGGTAGTAAAACTGACAGTGTAGTGGGCATAATGCAGACATTCAATGCATGCTTCATAACAAACTCCTGACTAATGAATGAATGTGATGCACCGGTATCAAAAAGTACTCTACTAGGTAGACACTGAACATAAATAATACATGTGATCACATTAGGAGATTCTTTGGCTTCTTGCTGTGTGATGGCATAAACCCTTGGTTGCACAACAGGTCTCGTAGCCGGATGACTAGGTACTGCTACTGAAGCAGAGGACTCTGGAGCTCTAGGTCTACCAACTATTTGATGTCTTCCAGTACTCTGCTGAGGTGGAGGAGCACTAGACCTCCCCTCCATTGGACCCCTAGGGCAGTTCCTATCCGTGTGCCCAGGCTGATGACACCAAAAACAAACATTTGAGCCAAACAAACATTCATCTCTATGCAGCTTGCCACACTTGTCACAAGGTCTGACACTAAAAGAACTCCCACCACTATCAGTTCTGATCTTCTTCATACAAGGACCTCCAGAATGAGTCTGGAAGCTCCTGGTCTTCTCAAAACCCTTCATTTTCTGTAGAAAATCTCTCCTCTTCTGGGTAGCTTGAAAATCAATCTCTATCCACTTTGGTCTCTCAACCAAAACAGAAAAATAGCTGCATAACATGCGAGCTTGGTGAACTCAGTTTCATACTGTATAACTGTCTGATCCCCTTGTACCAACCTAATAAATTGCTCCTGCATCTGCCTCCTCACAGAAAGAGGCACGAACCAGTCTCTGAAAACTTTAACAAATTCATCTCATAAGATCTGAGATGTTACTCTGCCACCAAACCTTTCCAACATCTGTCATCTCCACCATCTCTCAGCTTCCCATCCAAAACAAAGGTGGCTAAAGCCACCCTTCGATCAGCCGGACAATGAATACCTTCCAAAATTTTCTCAACCCTCATCAACCAGTTTTCAGCATCAACTGGCTCACCTACTCCCATAAAGAGAGGTGGTCGCATGTCCTGAAAGATTTTCAGATACTTATCTATGGATGGCTCTCCCCTGAATGGCTCTCCCCTGGAACTAGACTGTGGCTGCTCATGAGACTGCTGGATTAAGTGTCACAGCCGCCATCATCTAAGTGAAGGTATCTATGGTAGCACTATTACTACCTACAGGAGGTTGTACCACAGATGGTATCGCTGGAACTTCTCTACCAGCTTACTCATTATTCCCATCAGTATTGCCATCAGTGGCATTGGGCTCCTGATCCATAGCCCTAAACCAAATAAAATTCCAATTCAATAATCATTGCATAATCATAGAAATCCTAAAATGTCAAAGACATATAAATCATCCTAAGGGCGCTTTATACTGATCCATATCCTAAACTTGGGCTCTGATACCACTCTTGTCACGACCCGGCCCGATGAGCTCATGTAAACGAGGCGGGAACGGATGACGGACGTTCAGAACGTGAAATTTGTTTAACATATGCATGTAAGAAATCTAAAATACATTAAAAGAAAACTCAAAGCGTCTCTATACATCTTTAAATTTAAACTAAACTTTCATATCATTTCATGTCATTTCCACATTTACATAGGTGGCTTTAAAAATCTAAAACATGCTAAACCACCCAAAAAGAGATAAACTACAACTAAGAAGAACATCAAAAGAACCTGTCAACCGGTACACGACGACTGTAGATAAACCTCAGGTTGTCAGCCATTTCTTGCAACAGGTTCTCCTAAAATTTCCCAACACATTGGAGTGAGCTAAAGTTCAATAGGAAAACTCTAAACCTAACATCTTCACATGCCTTTGAAATGAATATTTACATTATAAGCTAAAGGTGAAATGCCTTAATTTTTTTTCCTTCACATGCTAGATGTCATATGTCTTAGAAATGTTGAGTGTCTCATAAATGTCATATGCCATATATATGTTATGTGTCTTATGGATGTCATAGCTTATGCATGTCATATGCTTGTTCATATATAATTTATACAATTTATACAACCGTACCGGAGTACCAGGGGTGTACTGATCAGGTACACAAACATCTTTTTGGCCATATATTTATTTTCCTCTTCTGCCCCAAAAAGGGTCATATTGTTCCCGTATTGCTCATAAGAGCCATATTCGTGCTTTCGCACCATATTTGGTACTTCGCTTTCAACATGCACAATAAATTTCATACTCTTTCCATATAGGCATATGTATGCAAACTCTTTCCATATAGGCATATGTATAACCTGTAGCCCCTTTTTATAATGAAGTGTATGAAATGACTTTCTATGGATGCTAATATAAACAATGCATTTGGTATGTATCTCATCATCTAAGGATTTCACTTGTCATGTATCAATTAAGTAAAGATATGAAATTTTCATAAATCAATTAAATAAAAATATAAAACATAAGGGAACAATAAAACATAAAGGAATATGAGGATGTAGGGAAAGAGGTTCCTACCTCAAATGCAATCTGTAAGCTTCTACTTCATCAACGTTTCCTTAATTCTTCCTTTCCAATCCTAAGAGAAAATTTCAACATAAGCCTTTTATGTCAATTTAAAATTCCCTACCCTATATTTATATACCTACTTACTTCTATTACTTCCAAATGAATCTCACTTATAACCAAATATTTAACATAACCTAATTATAATATTTTTCCTTTAAATCGTATTTAAATTTTCGGATTAATGCAAAAATCCAACATTTTGGAACCCATTAATGTTCATATTTGCGTATATGACAATTGAAATCACTTCCCTTAACATCTATCATACTAACCCTAATTATATTTTTCAAATTAAAATAATGTGAAATTTAGAAAAATTATTTTCTCTTAGGAAAAATTCATTGTATTCCTTAAGCATGCTTCTAAACCCTTCCTAACAACATTTCTCAAATAATTTTTATTGTTCATGAAAAGCCCTAATTTTCAAACCTAAAAATTTTTCATTCAAGTTTAATTTAAACCCATAAGAAGCTTTCTAATATCTACAGAAACCAATTTCGTGAACAAATTTTCAAAGAAATTTCATTTTGGAAAAAGCCCTAATTTGAAAGTCCAAGATTTTTCTTACTAAATTTAATATTTAGGCTTAGAATTATGCTCACATACATACCCTAACATTCTCCTATGAAAACCCCTTCATTTAAGCAAACCCTAGTTTTGAACTTTGAAAATCCTTTAAAAAAATTTCATATTTTATGGAGAAAAAACCTTCCCTAATCCTTCCCTATAATTTTTCTTTTAAGCCTTTGAGTTTTGAGCAAACCCTAAAAATTTCTCTTAAGAAAATCTTTTCAAAAATCTAGAATTAGCTAAAGAAAAACATACCTTAACCTATCCCAAGCCTTCCCCTTTGATTTCTCCTAAAACCACCACCGGAAAAGCCGCCGGCCGCCGCCTCCGCCAAGCACCCGTCGCCCCTCCTCTTCTCTCTCACTCGCTCTCTTCCTTCCTTCGGCCGAAAGAAACCACAAGGGACCGAATGAATCGGTCACTTAGAGATTTAAGGGAGACTAAAAACAAAATGATGCATGTGCCCCTTCTCCTATATTTTCTTAAAAAAAATTTATGAGGGCAAATTGGGGAGAAAGGGTAAAATTTTACTTAAACCATCTTCGGCAAATTTTAATTCTCAAACCGCGCAAAATTTAATATAAGTTCTTTATATCGTTTCGATCGAAATTTCGTGTAGAATTTAATAAAATTTATTTCGTGAAATTCCGACGACTTTGAAATTTTGCCTAAATTTGTAGCGGTGCATTGAAATGCGTGCGACGCGTTCTAACGATAAATTTCGGGTTTTACAGGCCTTTTCCTAGGTTTTTAAGATTTTACCTCGCCGAGTTGTCACGGCACTAACCACATTCCACTCGCCTATCAAAGGCGAGAAAGTTGCAGGAATTTGTTGTCCAAGCCATTTCGAACGTCGTCGCTGCTGTCCAAGCCGCTCCGGACGTCATCACTGCTGTCCAAGCTACTCTGGAAGTCACCTTTGTTGTTTGAAAGCTCCCAAAAGGCTTCCTTGACCGCTGCGAGCTCACCGGAGTTGAAAGAAGAAAGAGCATAAGCCTCCCTCTGGACGAAAAGCCGCACAAATCCCGACCTTGATGGAGTCGGGGTCTTCGGGTCGGACGTGGTCTCCGACCTAGAGGCCGATTGCTTCGGACAGTTAGGCAACTGAGGGAGGCGAAACCTCTGGGAGGTTCGGCGACCAAGGGAGGCGAAACTTCTGGGAGGATCGGTCGAAGGTCTGGGTGGAATCGGGTTGTGGTTCCGCGCCACTAGGAGGTAGCGGACAAAGAAACCACGGACGGATCGCGGGAACAGGGTCGCGCGAACCAGGGCTTCCTCGAGCTTTTCCTCGCTTTCTCCTTCTCGGACGGCTCCCACAAGCAAAGAGGCGAATGCCCCTCCTCACTCTCTCCTGCTCTTTGTATGGGACGCACGCCGCGTAAAGCCCCTGTCCAGCTCTCTCCATACTCGAAATGAGGTGAAATCCACTTGAGTAGATTTTCTATTGAAAGAAGTCACGCACAGCAGAAGGAAAAGACGCAAAAACAGTCCATTTTTTAATCTTGGCAGTTAGATTGGCTTTTCTGATTTGGGGAAATGACGGATAAGGGTCAAGAGGTCAATTTAACCTATTGGGGGTCAAATTGAACATGGATTTGGGCTAATTGCATTGAAATTGGATCCGAATTGGACCCGATGCGAATCCACTTAAGTCGATTCGAGTTCAAACGGGTCCAATCGAGCCAATTTTGTGAAATTGGGCTCAAATCGGCGCCGAATTTGGTTCGACGAGGCTCGACGAAGTTTGATTGGGTTCGATTCGATTTGATTTAATTAAATTGAATTTAATTTAATTAAATTGAGATTAATTTGATGAAATTAAATTTAATTTCAACAAACTAGGGTCTGATTTTGCTTCGACGGCGTTCGATCTAATTGATCGAGTGCGATCGAGCCCAATCGGGCTCGAATCGGCTCGATCGAGATCGGGTCGACATAAAATAATGTCAACAAAGCTCAAACTGTTAAACTGAAATTTCAAATAAATCTTCTGAAAAATAAAATGGTTGAAAGAGAAGAATACATCTACAAAAGAATGAGATCGAATGAAAACAGGTAAAATCTAGTTTATGCATATGTTAAAATTTGTAAATTGTTAGTGGCTCTTCAGTCTAATGCGTGAAGTTAGTTTTTTAATTATTTATGTATTTAAAAGAAATGTACTAATCGTCTGACCTTTTGTTCCCACCTCATTAATTCGAGCCTTTGAGCCCGATCATGACAAGCTAGGTGTCTGTAAACTAAGAAAAAGGTGGAGAGGAGAAAAGGGTTTCAAGATATTAGATTTTTTTTTCTTCTAGGGATGAATGACAGAACTTCATACGACGACAAGACAAGACTAATCAATGAGATTTCAGGGATGAGTTCGAAGTAGTAGAGGATTTGATGAGATTTTTTTTAAATTGATGTTATATATGTATATATATAGATATCTATAACAATATATATGTGCATAGACTCTTTCTCGCAAAATTTTCATCGCCTCTAACATGTTGATTTTACATTGCCAACTTGCGAGCGTGGATGAATTTTCAAAACTATTCTCATGTGGTGACCTAGGCAATATGGATCTACTTCCAAGGTATATTTAACATTTCTGACACGTCGATGCAGTTCGTTTTATGAATAGGTGATGTTTAAATGATTTTTATGCAATGACATTGTTCGACGTTTTCATTGCATCAAATCAAATTGAGCACAAGAGATGCTTTTTGTGTATTTTTAACGATTAAACCCATTAGCATAAGTCCATTTCAGGAATGAGTGACGTTTGTGCTACTTCGATCACATTTCGAACTCATTTCACATGACGTCCATTCAATTAAACGTCGTTCTTGTCTTGCTTGCTTGAATCGATTGCAAGATGCATATGGAGGTCAACATAATAAATCAACCAGTGTCAACAAAAACATAAGGCTTGCTATTTAAAATAGTAAACCTTAATTCATGACATTCTAAACCTAACAACCTAGCATAACCAACTTACAAATGATCACTTTACCTAAGATAATTGACAAAATAATAAGGGAAAATTGAGTTACAAAGCCATATTAAATAAATACGAACCCAAGATATAATAACCATGATGAAGGCATAAAATGAAAATTTGAATGACATAGCCCATAGCCAACCGATAGGGTGGATATTTTTCAAACAGAACAATTTAAGTCGACTTTAGCAGACAGAGGTCTTTACACCCTATCAAGTGTACCCTATGATTCACAACTCAAGAGAGCTTAGATCCATTTGGGAACATTAGGGCTATAACCATGATTGTAACATAATGGTATCCTATGATGCACAGACACAAATACAGCGACACGGATACGACACGACAACGACACACAACACATCAATTATTGAAAATATAAGACATGAACACGGGTTGGACACAATACCATAAATATAAAAATTGAATAATTATAATATCAAAAATAATTTAGAAATAATAAGTCATTTAATCAGAATTTGTGCTTAAAATGATTAATATTACGATGTCGAGAGCCAGGCGTCGATGCCGTATATTAAGCATCGAGAGAGGATACGATAATACTGTCGAGAGTTAGACATCAATGTTATGCAGTAAGTATCAAGCATCAATGTCAAGAGGGTCTCTATCGTCGATGTTGAGGGCGTCAGTTGTCAATGTTAAGAAGATGTTGGACAAATATGAGCTGTCAAGTTGTGGGTGTAGAAATTACTAGTGTCGTGCATCAATGTCAAGACAGTGTCAAACTTTGATGTTGAGATGGTATTGAAACGTTGATGTTATAACGATATTAGACGTCGATGTTGATATGACATCGGGCATTGTTATGAAACCAAAGTCGCGACCCACCAAAGAGAAATGAAAATGAGAATATTCGATGAATGGGGTATTGAGTGCGGGCGATTGATTAGATGTTGTGAATTGAAAATAAGAAATTTAATTTTTATATTTTAAATAAATAAAATTTTAAATACGAGAAATTATATTTTAAAAAATTCATAAAATATTTAAGACACGTGTGTCGGACACGAGTGTCCAATTTGTATTTAAATTTTTTTTTAATCGGTCAGATTTTCGGCGTCTCCAACACATGTCGGAGGAGTGTCAAACGAGTGTTGTATTGAATACGTGTCGAACACTACAAGTTTCTTTGAGGAGAAGTGTCGGTGCATCATAGATGGTATCATTTCACGACAAAACCATCAGATCATAGGAGCCTAATCAACTTAATGGTGTTATTTGTCAAAAAAATCATCTGACAACACGTATCATGTCCTTACTAGCATGAGATCTAAGATTGATTATAATGATATACTCCATAAGACATTGGCTTTTTATGAGCAGAGTTTAATCTTCAAGTTATCACACTTATCAAATTATTAAGGAGGGTGGATGAATTATTACTTTAGCTTTATCTATTATTTTTTCTGATATTTTCATTCATATATGGTCTCGAAATAAGAGCATTTGGATTTGGAGGAATTTTGAAAATAATATTTGCCTCTAGTTGATATTCACTATTAGCATGGACATCATCAGGGTTAGAATGCTACCATTTTCACTGCTTTCAACCTGATAAACTCTTCTAGCATGCATGCAGAGGATCGAGTGAATGATTTACACTTGCATCTACCTTTCATAAATATGGAATTGCAAATTTACATTTTGAAAATGGATTTACTTTGTTAAATGGCTTTGAAGGCCTCACACAAACTTGAAACAAAATGCATATGCATGATTTAAGATTGAGATTTAATTTTTTACTCTAAACTAGCTTGATTAAGGAGAAATTTAAAACTAAAGAGCCCTCTTTTAATCATCATTCCACTAACCTTCTAGAGGAAGACGTTCTGTAGTCATAAGTACATATAGAGGATTAGGCTTCAAAAGAGGACTTACAACCCTACCTTACAGGCAAAGCAGAGAGCGTGTGTGCATAGCACATTTGAATTTGACTTTTGAAAATAAATATAAATTTTTCAAATATTGGCACGCTTCTTAAAGTGAGAGAAATTAATATTCATATCATTTTTAGTCCACGCAGTATGCTCTGATTTTAAGTTCACGTGATTAGCATGTTTGCCAAAGCCCATGCAAACTTCAGACCTATTTTGAATTTTATAAGAGAGTTTATCAATTTTTCTAAAATGATTGCGTGCTTCATAAGGTGAGTCAATTATAAATTCATTTGAAGTTAGAAGCGAGTCAATTATACATTCATTTGAAGTTAGCATGCACAGCATTCTGATATTTAAATTTAGACACAGCACATTGATCAAAGCACATACAAACTTTTTGATTTTATGCAAGTTGGTGTACCTCTTGAATGGCGCACACGCTTTTTAGTGCATTTGCACTTACACAACTTTTCCTCAACCCAAACGGCATAACAAGCCATTCAAACAAACCATCTTTGGTTTTAAAAGCAGTTTTCCACTCATCTCCTGGGCGGATCCTAATCTGATGATAGCCACTTTTCAGGTCAATTTTGGAGAAAATGGTAGCTCCAGACATCATATCCAACATGTCATCTAATCGCGGGATAGGGAATCGATATTTAACAGTAATTTTATTAATGGCACGACTATCCACACACATCCGCCATGTACCATCCTTCTTGGGAGTAAGAAGGCCAGGTACCGCACAAGGACTCAATGATGGGGACATCATCACATGGAAAGTCTATCAAAGACGTGGCCGTCGATCTACGGCCACGATCGAGTCATTATATTTCTGATTTGTTTTATGTATTTTCTAATTTTCATGTCATGTTGTATTTTACTTTATTAGTTCCTGTTGCACCCTTTTATTAAGGGAGGTCGTGTGTAAGCCCTAGGGGCATTGTCGTCCTTTATTTTGAGAGTCTTTGTATGAGGCTATTTATAGCCCTAGTGTTATTCTTTTCAAGTTGATGAATGAATCATAAGAAAATTCCTTCACTCTTGTCTTGAGAGCTTGAGAGTTGAGAGCTATTGAGGAGGATCCCTAGGAGAGGGAGAATTGTGCATCACCCACCAACCTAGACGTGTTGGGTTTGTGGCTTTATTTCTTTAGCTTCTTTCTTTTTCTTCCCCGCCCTCCCCTCCACCACCGTCGGCTCCTCCCTCCTCCCTTCTCTTCTAGCCCATGGCCCACATCCCCCCATCCTCACCGAACCCTCCTCTTCACCCAACCGACCTCAACCCCACCACCACCAAGGCTGGCAGCCACCTCCACCTTAGCCGCCGTCCTTTGGTCCTCCTCCCTCTCTCTTTCCCTTTTCTTACTTCCTAATATGGATTGAGTGAATTTAAGATTGAATTTGAATTTAAATCCAAGTGATTTGAAATTCAAAATCTTTCCTAAAATATGAAATCTATTTTAGGAAAGTCTTCAAATCTCATCCAAATCAATTTGTAATTGAATGGGATTTAAATTTTCCTTTCCTATTTTATAATCCCCAATCAAGCAATCATTAAACCCTTGCCTAAAGCCCTCTTCCCTCATATTGCCGCCGGCCCCCCTTTAGGATTGGAATAGGAAATCTTTCCTAAAACCCAATTCTTTACTTTGGAAATAATTCCAAATCCCATGCTCCCTCATTGGCTGAAATCCCCCATGTTCTCTTGAATTAATTTCTTTCCAAAAGGGAAACCTCTCCCTATGGAATTAAATTAACCCTCTTCCCCTCCCTTGCCGCCACCCCTCTTGCCTCCTTTTCCTCTTCCTTTAATTATTCACAATCAAGAGAATACTTAGGAAGGTTGAGCCCAAAATTCCCTCCACCTCAATCTCCCAAAATCTGAGCCAAATTCCCCAAGCCTTTCCCCTTAGCCGGCCACCTCCTCCTACCTCCTCCCACTTGGATTTTGGAGAGAAACTTCTTTCTCTCAAGGGGAACCAACAAGGATCGCGAGAAGGACATCGTTCCTCATCTCAATCTCGCACGACCGATGCATGGATCCAGAAGTTGACTTCGGCTATGCCTACGATGAACAAGACGTCCTTCTCATCCTACACTCCACCTTCTTTGACGTTAACCCGAATATCGATCACACGGTTGAAGAGTACGTGGAGCGCATCCTGGATTCTCTTGTTGAAGCCCTTGACGAGCAACTAAGCAACGCCCAATGGATCATCACCTCCAGTTCTCAAAAAGGGTGAACTCCGACCCTTGTTCATTTATCTTTGAATTCACTAATCTTATAAGTGATGATGGAACCGCAAAGGATCGTGCTTCACTAATCTCCGTTGCATAGTAAATGTAGAGTTTGGGTTAACTTTCTATGTACTAATCGCATTGTTAGAGAAGGGATCTTTGTTGAAAAATCTACTTAATACGCATGTCTTGAGTTTCTATATTACTTGTAATGTTTCAAGTCTTTCATCTAATTTGGCCTAAACGAAAGTGACCCTTCTTATATTTTATTTCATCGTTTTGGATTAACGGGTAGTTTTAATTATTATGCTCGTTAAAATCGTGCAAGCTCTTATCTATTCTTTACAACGCATAGTAGTCCTGCATCACTCAAACTCTTCTTAATGAATCCACGTTGTAGGAGTTCATCAACTTGCTTCTTGAGTTCAGCATGCTCAGTAGAGTTCATGTGATAGTGAGGTAGATTTGAGAGAGATGCACCTGGGACTAGATCAATGGCATGTTGTATGTCCCGTAGTGGGGGTAATTGGTTGGGGAGATCCTCAGGGAAAACATTAGCAAAATCCTGAAGTATGGGCTTGACTTCCTAAGGGATAGGACTAACAGAGTCCTGAGCAATCTCATGTCCAACTAGTGCATATAGGGGAGCACCTTGACACACACATGAATCCAAAACCTTGGCAGATACAAGGTTCAATCCTTTGTTGGGTTTAATGGGCATGGGCTTAGGATCATCCTTTGGCCTGGGCTGGCTTGGCATAAGCTTGATTTACTTGCCAGCATGTTCAAACATATAGATATTTGAACGGCCATAAATTAGGACATCATTATTAAAAAGCCAAGGGCGGCCTGAGATAATTTGTCCAACATCCATGGTAAGGATATCACACTAAACGTTCTCCTTATATTCAGAAAAGGAGATGGGCATGCGACTTCGTTCTTTCACTTCCAAAGAAGTGGAATTAACCCATGCTACCTTATAAGGGTTGGGGTGTGGAACAGTAGATAAGGCTAAGCGGGTCACCATGCTGGAAGAGACAGCATTGATGCAGCTACCGCTATCAATGATGACTTTGTAATTTTTATCTTTTATCTTGGTGTAGGCGTAAAAAATGGTTGTCCTATGCCAGTCATCAACAGATCGGGGTTGAGATAACGCACATCTCACTACAGAGAGGGGAGATGGATCAAATCTTTGAATGCATTGGATGACCTCAGTGTCACCCACATCCTCAAAATATTCACTTTCATCATCTACTTGGTGAACAAAATCAGTTTCAGCTTCAGTATCATCATCCACATTCTCTTCAATAATAGCAACCTGGTGAGGACTAGAATACTGTGAAGCAATATGGCCATACCTATGGCATCTAAAACATTTAGTTCCAGGATGAGTCTTGGGTGAATCTATCATAGGAGATTTGCCTTTCAAATCAGGACGACTCTGGGGTGTGCTAGAGGAAGGTCGATTAGGGTAGCTAGTGGTTGGTCTAGAAGATGGGGTATGTGGGGCCGATCCAGTAGGATGTTTGAATGGGAGTCTAGACTCAGTATGACGAGTAGGGGGATGTGGCCTAGACTCTTCCAAATCTAAAACAACGCTATAGGCACTCTCCAAGGTGGTGATATTTCTAGCAAATAGTTCGTTGCAGAGATCCTTACGAAAACCAGCACGAAACATGGATAGAATTTGTGCAGAAGTGGAGGTGGTCTCACCACTGCAACGGATCATGAACTCATCGAATGATGGAATGTAATCCTTTACAGATTTGTTGCCCTGAGTCAATCTATTCCACATATCCAAAGAGTCTCAAGAAATAAGAAGGTGGAAGGTATTTCTGCCTTAGCTCTCTCTTCATGGCTCTCCAATCAGTTATAGGATACTCTCCTAGGGATTCCCTAAGGTTTCTAAGTTGGTCCAAAATTGACTAGCTCTCCCAATCAGTTTCATTCTGCAAATCTCACTTTCTTTTCTTCCGAGATGTACCATTTGAAGAAACTATCCATACCCTTAAGCCAATCTAGAAAATTTTGGGGATCCAAGTTTCTGTCAAACGTGGGAGCATCAACCCTAATATTTTTCAGCAAAGGAGCATCAACCCTAATATTTTTCAGCAAAGGAGCATCAAGATCATGCATGGGATTATGACCACGGGGATGCTCACGGTATGGCCGACCAATAGGGGCAGGGTGGTGTCCACCATGTGCCGGGGGCACTCTGATGAGGACATCAAGACATGGAAAATCTACTAGAGGCGTGGTCGTTGATCTACGGCCACGATTACATCGCGCTACTTTGCTTTTCATATTTATGATTGATGTATTATTTTTAGTTTATGAAGTTTATTATGCTTTTCTCTTTTTACCCTTACTTAAGGGCTTAGGTATGTGTAAGCCCTAGGGGCATTGTAGTACTTTTAATTTTCTCATTTTATGGGCTATTTAAAGCCTCCCTCTTCTTCTTTGAGGAGTAATGAATGAATATTATGAAAATTCCTGCATTTGTGTGTTTTGAGAGAACTTGAGAGTTCTTGGAGAGAGCTTGGAAAAGTCCCGTGGTGAAGGGCAGCGGATCACTCACCAACCTTGGAAAAGTCCGGGTTCGTGGCTTTCTTGTTATTCTCTATCCTTTTCTTCATCCTCCCTTCCCCTTGCCGTCGGCGTAGGGCTTTCCAAACACAAAACCGCCGGCATCCACTTCAAGTCCAAGCCCCACCGGCAAACACTCCTTCCCCTTTCCACCTAGTCGTTGGCCACCCCATCTCCCTCTTGCCTCCAAATTTCAAATCGCTCCACTACTACTTTCCTTTTCCATACAAATTATTTTGGGAAAGCTTTCGTTCCAATCAACCAATCAAGATTTGAAATTCGAATAGTTTCCAAAAATAAGGTTTTATTTTAGGCAACTTATCCAATCAAACCCAAGTCAGTTGAATTGGATTAGAACGAATTTCCCCTCCTTGATTTGGAATTCCCAAAGAGGCAAGTCATAAACGAAATCTCCCTAATTCCCCTTAGTGCCGCCAGCCCCTCCTAGTTCCCACATCTTTAATGCCTTCCAAAATAAAACCTCTCATGTGGGAAAGAATTAAATACTTTCCTAATTTAGAACATCTTAACTTTGGAAGGAAATCAACTTTCAAATTCCAATTAAATTGAATTTGAAATCATTTCCTAAAGAGATTGATTTATTTTTGAAAACTCCCAAATCCTCTCAAATCTGAAATTGATTAGAGATTTCTCTCTAATTCTCTTTCCCCTTTTAGCAACCCAAGTTTGGAAGGAATCATAAATTCCCCTATTAACTCCCCATGTATGCCCCCCCCCCCCCCCCCCCCCCCCGCCAATCTCTCTTTTCTAATTAAAATCCTTCCTTAAATCCTCAAATCAAGCTCCCCCTAATCAATCCCAAGTCCAACCAGCCCCTCCCAAGCAGTCCCTGACGTTACCCTCACGTTTTGGAACTTTTGGCTCGCTATCTACACAAATCAGAGGAATCATCATGCTATCCTGCACTATTGGAGTTCCTGAAATAGCATCTAAAAGTTCCCATCATCATCTAGCAGCCATTTAACGTTTTTATAAGCATTAGAAGTTGCTGTCCAGCTTTTCCCAAGAGCCAAAACTGCTGTAGCATTGCTGCCCAGAGTTTCTGGACAGTGTAAGGAAGTTGTCTTGCTACTCAGAGATCATCGTGTGCTGCCCGAAAGGTTCAGGTTGCTGCCCAAACATGCCAGCCGAGATTAGTTGGCTATCCACCATCCCGAGATCATCAAATTGAAGTCCTAAGGCGGCCAGGAGTTGGGAACTGCTATCTACTACCTCTCAAGCACATAAACACCACACCGGAGCGATGGTTCGTCTTGTTTATTTGGGTGATCTTTTCTCCTACTCTTTTATATTTTAATCTCTCTAAATTGTAGCTCTAATTGAATCATGGAAAGTTGTGTTAACTCTTCCCGCTAAAACCTAGTATTTATTAGGAGTTGTGTGAGCGACCTTTCATAGTACTACTCTTATTGTTAAAGTAGGGATTTCTTGTTGAAACCCATCTCGTTGGCAATGTCAAGAGTGATTGATTATTATGTGATTTTTACTTTTCGCGAGTAACTTGACCTAAGCTTGTGTTTACCGCTCCTTGGTTTTATTTCATTGTTGAATCATCATAAAGTTTTAATTAATTAGCTCTTACTCAATAAGCGTGCAAAATCCTTATCGAAATCAAATTTTCATATATGTCCTGCATCACACTCCCTAGCCAAAAATAGGGTTATGACCAGGAGGGGGGGGTTTGGTCATACCTATGTTGTTGTGGAGGGGGAACATGGAGGTATCCATCATTGGGGTTCAAGTCATCACCAACCATTGAAGGAATTTTAGACGGGGTGTAAAGTGGAGGCATACTTCTTTCCCTATCCCTATTGTCAAGCCTTTCCGTAGTGAGGCGATGGAATTCAGTCGCATTGGCTTGGTTTTCCCTAACAACTTTAGTTAGGGCGCCAATTTGACCAACTAAAACGTCTAAGGTCTGCTGAAATTGTTCCGAGTCCATGGGGAATACACTAAGGTGACACTCTAGATGTTAAAGAAAAGTGGACAACACCTAGACTTTGCAAACAAAATGACACACAAGTAAAGGTCAATGATATGATGATGTAGGAATGCAACTAGAGGCTAAAATGAAGGTAAATAAGATGGATCCTAGCACATGCAACTAGGGTAACCATGCTCTGATACTAAATGGTGCAGGACTGAATGATTTGATACCAAAGAGAGATTTCTTGTTAGAGTTGAGTTAATTAAAACGCAGCAACATTAACTTTGCCAAAACAGTAAGAACGGACGGCTATTTAAATTAGAAACATGTGAAGTTACTTGAACACTTGCATGTAATGGCTTGACATTGCAAATGATAAGATAATTGAGACATAACTCATGTAAATCGTCACAAGCACAACATTCAACAAAGGATAATGCAAGTGAGGTCCTTTCTCTCAAATTTAAGTAGAACTGAGAGCGGATAAAATAATAAACTTGCAACGATGTTACCAAGAAGGAAGGCTAACTAAGTATCTGACTAAGAGGAGAATAATTAAGGAGAATGGTTTAGATACTTAGCTCAATAATAATGTAGTTGGGTTCCTTGATGGCTATCTTCATATACTTGCTTCTCTTGCAAAATGCTCTCAGATTTCAATGGGATTCCTCCCTGATGTTGGCTGAATTTTAATGTGAATGCTCACTGTTTTCACCTTTGAGTGTGGCTGATATGGGAGAGAAAAGTAGTCACTTGGAGAAAAATTAAAGTGGAAGAGGGAAGGGGAAGGGGAAGGGGAAGGGGCCAGCTTGGGAAAGAAGAAGGTAGTCAAGGCGACATTAAATGGAGTTTAGGGAATTGCTTGGGAATTAATGGTAGCACATGGGAAGAGGAGTGGGTAGGCTAGGGATTAGGGAAAAGTAATTAAGGAAAGTTGATCAATTAATTACAGGCTTTGAATTATAATTAATTGTGCATGGGTAAGTGGGGAATTAATGTTTGGCTTTGGAAGGGGAAAAGTTTAACTTAATGAGGGTTGCTTGAGAAGATGGAAATGTGGTTTGGAAATCCCACAAATTAAATGAAAAATCGAATTGATTTCCACAATAATTATGCTTAGAAATACCAAGGGTTCAAGTGCATTTAATGTTGGAATATTAAGGGTCATAAGAGAAGATGAAAGGGCATTTGCTGTTGGTGGTGAGGCAGAATTTTTGTGGACTGTAGGGGCTACCAGTGGAGGTGAGAGATGCTCGGCTGGTGCAGAAGATGGGGGTTGGGCGTTCGGATAGATAAAAACCAAGAGCCCAAAGGCTATTGGGTGATGCTTTGCCTTCACCAAGGACTTCTCACGCTCACACTCTTAATTCTCCAAGAGAACAAGATCACACAAAATCAGAATTTTATAACATAAAACATCCATTACATGAGGGGGAGCCATATATATAGGCCCAAACAAAGGGAATAACCAAAAGACAACAATGCCCATGACACATCACATAAGTAGAGAGCAAAACAGAAAATAAATAAAAGATAACAATACCCGTCAATAACAACCACAACACAAACAACTAAGAGGGGAAAAACAGGGAACAAACTAATAATATAAATAAGTCTCTCACAAACAACAAAAATTAGAAATATAACAACTCAATCACGGTCGTAGATCGTCGGCCTCTCCTATGATAGACTCTCCATGGTCCGATGTCCTCATCAGATAGTGAGGAGGTTCTATTCATACCCATATGCAACTTGCTTCAACTCTCAAGTCCGTTGTTAGTCCTATCATTTTTCAACTTATTCTTTCAAAATAGGATGCTTAGACTTGCTTTTTTATGCAATTTACTAAATCATTTAGTTGTGTTCTGTTCAAGTAAGTTCAATAAATTGTCTCCTATAAATTCTTTCATCGCTCATTCAGTAGCCTCCTAACGTCTCTCTCGTATAAGGGGCATTTACAAAGAGTGCTAAGAATTCCAGCATGCCAAAAAAAAACTTGCATGGTCAGTGTTTCGAGACATTGCGATTAGGTTCTCTTTATACCCATTAGGCATGGACCAAACACCATATGGTGGCATGGACCAAATGTAAAACCAGAAAAATATCGATGGTAAGCGTCGCACGCTTTCGATGCGCCGTGACAAAATTAGTCAAAATTTCAAAGTTGTCGGAATTCGACGAAATAAATTTTATAAAATTCTACGCGAAATTTCGATCAAAACGGTGTAAAGAACTTTTAGGAAATTATGCACGATTTAGGAGCTAAAAATCCTCGAAGTTTGTTTAAATAAACTTTACCTATTATACTCATTTTACCCCTCATGAGCCTTAAGGAATTTATTAGAGGAAGGGGCACATGCGTCATTTACCTAATAATTCTCCCTTAACTCCCCTCATCCGCCTAGGGACCGATTCATTCGGTCCCTTGTTCGTTTCTTTCGGCCGAGAGAAGGAGAAGACGAGAGGGAGGGCGGCAGAGCTTGCGAAATCCAGCGGCCGGCGACTTTTCCGGCGGCCGTTTTAGGAGAAAATCAAGGGGAAAGCTTAAGGAAGAGAAAGGGGTAAGATTTGAACCTAGAAACTTTCTTTTTCTCCAAGAATTTCATGATTAGAAATTTAGGGTTTTTGAAATTCATGAGTTTTGTTAAGGAAAGGTGTGTAGGAAGAAGATGGGAGGTTTCTCTTGCAAAGAAATTTAAGTTTCCTCTAGATTTCTTTAGGTTTCAAATTTAGGTTTTGCTAAATTGATGGGACTTTCATAGAAAAGTGATAGTGATTGTATGTGAGCATGATTCTAAACCATAAAAATGAATTTTTCTCAAAGACAACTTTAGGTTCCAAAATTAGGGTTTCATATGAAAATTTAATTTTGTTTAGGAATGTTGTTAGGAAGGGTTTAGAAGCATGATTAAGCAATAAATTGATTTTTCCCCCAAATGTTTTTGACGTTTCAAAGTTAGGGATTTTCCTAATTTTGTGATTTTAAGCTAAATTGTTAACAAATCTTGTTCGTAGGAGACTTGGGAAGTCTCTAATGATGAGAAAATGAGAATTTGGAAAAGAAAATAATTTTTCGTAGGAGACTTGGGAAGTCTCTAATGATGAAGTCATTTCTACAAGGGAGGGTGGACGACGTAGGTACTTGATTAGGTGGAGAGGTAAGCCCGAGTCTGAGGATACTTGGTTGGATCGTGAGGAGCTGCAGCAGGTGGACCCTGATGCATTGGAGATTTATGATAGCACCAGAGATACTTACTCGACGGAGTCGAGCTTTCTTCCACCCCGGGAGAATGATGAGGACATCTCTACATGGAAAGTTTATCGAAGACGTGGCCGTCGATCTACGGCCACGATCGAGTCTTTATATTTTTTAGTCTTGTTGGGTCTTTGTTTCTTTCATTAGTTCTATGTTTTATTTCCTATGTTTTATTTCCCTATTTTACCCTTATACAATGGTGGATTGTTTGTAAGCCCGGAGGGCATCGTCGTCTTTATGTTGTGTCTTTGTGTGAGGCTATTTAAAGCCCTTCTATGTATCTTTTAAGTTAATGAATGATGATTAAAAAAAATTCCTGCACTTTGTGTTCTTGTGTGAGCTTGAGAGCATTGGAGAGAAATCCCTAGGAGAGGGAGAGCGGATCACCCACCAACCTAGGAAGAAGTCCGGGTTCGTGGTCTCTTACCTTCTCTTTCCCTTTCCCCTTCTTCTCCCCTCTCTTCCCTCCCCTACCCGACAACCTCCCTCCCCTCCCCCTCCCCCTCCCAAACCGACCCCTCCCTCCTCTCCACTCCCTCTCGGCCACCACCCAACCCCACGGCCAAGCCCACCGCCGGCCCCTCCCCTTGATCCTCCCCTCTTGTGTGCAATTAACACTTTCCTAAATTAGTTTTATATTTTAGGAAACCCAATTAATGAGAGAATTCAAATTAATTTGAATTCAAATCATTGCCTAAGATATAATTCCTATTTTAGGAAAGTTTCCTATTTTGAATTCTATTTAAATTTAATTAAATAGGATTGATGCAAATCTTTCCTATTTCTTAATTATCAAATAGGAAACATCATTAATTGCTCCTAACCCTCCCTCCCTCTCCTTAAAGCCGCCGGCCCCATGCCCTTGCCGCTGCCCCTCTCTCCCCCCTTCTCTCTTTCCAATCCCCCTCCAATCAATAAATCCTATTGCCTTTTCTAATTCCCACCTAATTTCAAAATCTGAAAATAATTTCAGGTTTGAAAATTTTAAACTCTCCTAACCCTAACCCTAACTCTACAAACAACTTTCCCTCCCTAACCCTACCTTGGCCGCCCACTTCCCCTAGCCCTTTCTACTTGATTTTCAAAGGGAAATCTCTAATCCCTTGGAAGGAACCTTCAAGGACAGCAAAGCTACATCAACTTCACCTCCTCTATGTCTTAAGAAGCATGAATGGAAGTCCACCCATGGGATTCGGGCTTGGTGCTTGACGATCAAGACAATATCGACGTACTCCGCTCCCCCTTCTTCGACGTGGGATTTGGCTACGAAACTACCGTCGAAGAGTACTTAGAGCGGATCCACGTTTCCTTGGTTGATACTCTCGACGATCAAAGGTTCAAAGGACAGTGGATTACCGTCGGTCGATTCACACCCGCCATCCCTCCTGCTACTTCACCGTTTCCCTTCAAAAGCTACTTCAGTCATCTCCTACAAATCATCACCGGTACTATTGGCAATTCAAAGGAGTTCCTTCGGCGACGATTCCTCTCTAAGTAAGGGTTGACTTTTCTTCCCTTTTCAATTCCCTCTTCGTTCTTCTAACCTTGTAGGTAGTGGCAGAAGCGCAAGGGATCGCTCCACTTAAATCTTACCAAAGCGTAGTAAACGTAGGGGATGAGTTATTGATTTTCTATGTTTCTAATCTCATTGTTAGAGTAGGGATTTTGAATGAACTCTTATCATTACGCATGTTGTTGAATTTCTAGTTTATTTTGTTTGTCCAAGTGCTTGGCTAGTGATTTGGCCTAAACGTAGGCATCCGTCTCTAGTTTTATTTTATCGTTCTAACAGCTAATGATTGTATCCTTAATGCTCTAAACAAGAAATCGTGCAATAATCTATTTCATTCATTTTAATCACGTAGTCCTACATCATCTGGTATTAGAGCATGGTTTGCTCTAGTTTTGCATGCTAGACATCATCCTAGGTTTTGTTCTAACTAGTTTTATGTGTTGTTGCATGCTTGTTATCATTTAGGATAGTTTAATTACATTATATGCTTGCTGTCCACTGCATTCCCGCATGCATTTAGAGGTTGTTAAGCTTGTTTATCAAGTGTTCAAGTGCTGTCCTTAACCTAGCCGCTTCACTAGTTGTCTAGGTTGCTTAACCCCTCTTAGTAGTTTGCTGTCCAAATAATTTCTGCACCCTCTAGAGACATTTTAGGAAGTTTTTCTTCACAAATAGGTGCTACCCTCTATCCCAACTCAACCCTAAGTGTCACCTAGTGTCTAGGTATGGATCCGAAACAACTTGGAAGGACTTTAGACTTGTTGGTAGGACAAATGAACAACATTAGCCAGCAGCTCAAAGAAAATCAAGCCGACCTAGCCGAACTTCGTAGGGACACCACTGAACGATTTGATACACTTGAGCGTGCCAGAGATCATCCTATTCCCTACACCCCGTCTAGACCACCGTCTATGTATGGGGATGACACCTACCCTGATGAGCGGCAACATCGTGCCAATCATCGCACTCCACACTATGGACATGACCCCCGTCATGATCCTGATATACCACTCATGAAAAATATTAAAGTTGATGCTCCTACCTTTGATGGCACCCTCGATCCCCAGCTCTTCCTGGACTGGGTTAAAGGTATGGACAGTTTCTTTAAGTGGTATAACATCTCCGAGGCAAGGAAGGTTAGTTTTGCGGAGATGAAACTCACGGGTAGGGCAAGTCAATTTTGGTCAAACTTAGAGAGCCTTAGAGAAACTAGGAACGATTACCCCATCACTGATTGGCCATCTATGAAACGTGAACTTAAGCAAAAGTACTTGCCTCCCTCGTACTTCCCTAGGTTTTTGGATAGATGGAATAGGCTAACCCAGGGAAATAAACCAGTCAAAGAGTACATCGCCTCCTTCAATGATTACTTGATTCGATGCAAAGGGAAGACCTCTACCACTCCCGCGCAGATTTTGTCTATGTTTCGTACCGGGTTGCGAGAGGATCTTCGCAACGAGTTGTTTGCCCGGAACGTTACTACCCTGGAAAACGCCTACAGTTTAGTATTGGATTTAGAGGAAACTCGTTCCCAGCACCCGAGCCGTTCACATGAGTCAAGACCTTCCTACAGACCTTCTAGTAGTGCCTCTCCTCACTCTACCACTGCACGACCCTCTCCTGGAAGTGTGGCCCGACCACCTACGGGCCACCCAAACCCCCGACCTGATTTTAGAAACAAACCTCCCACTCCGAATACCCCTCGGTCCAGCCCCGGGACCAAGTGCTTTCGATGCCAGGGGTATGGGCATATCGCTTCTCAGTGCTCCAGTCCCTACAAAGTCTCTATCATTGAGGAGATTACTGAGGAGGATTTTGAACCTGAGGTTGATCAGGTCGATCAAGTAGAGGAAGGAGGTGATTTCTTCGAGGAGGATGATGACACCGCCGTCCTCCACTGCCTTCAGAAATTGGACACAGCTCCCATCTGTGTGGTGAGATGTGCACTGTCACACCCTGTTACTTCCGATGACTGGCGTAGGACTTCTATCTTTCACACCTACACCAAAATCCAAGATAAAAACTGTAAAGTCATCGTAGATAGTGGCAGTTGCATCAATGATGTCTCCTCCAGCATGGTGTCCAAATTAGATCTCTCTGCTGTTCCTCACCCCAATCCGTATAAGGTAGCTTGGGTCAACTCCACTGCCTTGGAGGTGAAAGAACGAAGTCTCGTACCTATCTCCTTTGCCACTTATAAGGAGAATGTGTGGTGCGATGTTCTGATTATGGATGTTGGACAAATTCTGTTAGGGCGACCCTGGATTTTTGATAATGATGTCCACATCTATGGGCATTCAAACACCTGCGTGCTTGAACATGCGGGCAAAAAGATTAAGTTGTTACCCTCGCAGCCCCGGGTCAAGGAAGAACCCAAACCTCACCCCCTCAAGTCCAAGAAAGGACTGAACTTAGTCACCGCTAAAGTTCTGGACTCTGAGATTACCCGAGGCACACCTTTATACGCATTAGTAGGTCGTGAGATTCCCACCGAATCTGATGACCCTATTCCTCGGGAAGTCCAACCTATCTTGGGGCAGTTTGCTGATGTCTTCCCTGAAGATCTCCCGGATCAATTACCTCCCCTTAGAGACATTCAGCACGTAATAGACTTAGTCCCTGGAGCCTCCCTCCCTAACCTGCCACACTATCGCATGAACCCCACGGAACATGTCGAACTTAAGAAGCAGGTCGATGAGTTACTACAGCGAGGTATCATTAAGGAGAGTCTTAGCCCCTGCGCGGTGCCCGCCCTTCTTACTCCTAAGAAGGACGGATCGTGGAGAATGTGTGTTGATAGCCGTGTTATCAACAAAATCACCGTCAAATATCGTTTCCCTATTCCAAGATTAGATGATATGCTAGATATGATGACGGGTGCCACTCTCTTCTCCAAGATCGATCTCAAGAGTGGATACCACCAGATCCGGATCCGACCCGGTGATGAGTGGAAGACTGCTTTCAAGACCAAGGACGGTCTATACAAGTGGTTGGTCATGCCTTTCGGGTTGAGTAACGCCCCGAGCACTTTTATGAGAGTCATGACCCAGGTGTTACGCCCTTTTATGGGTAAGTTTGTCGTTGTCTACTTCGACGATATTCTTATCTATAGCCATTCTGTTGAGCAACACCTTGACCACTTAAAGCAAGTCTGTTCGGTCTTGAGGAAGGAACAATTGTACGCGAATCCTAAGAAGTGTACGTTCCTTGTCGATCAAGTCATCTTTCTAGGATTTATTGTGTCAGCTCAAGGGGTTTCTGCTGACCCCGAGAAAGTGAAAGCCATCATTGAATGGCCTCTTCCTCAGAACATCCGGGAAGTCCGCAGCTTCCACGGATTGGCCACCTTCTATAGGAGATTTATCCATAATTTTAGCACTATCGTATCTCCTATCACTGACTGTCTTAAGAAGGGTGATTTTCACTGGACCCCGGCCGCCACCCGAGCTTTTGATGAGATTAAAAAAAAATGGTGGAAGCCCCAGTGATGAGACTTCTTGACTTCTCCAAAGTCTTCGAAGTGACTTGCGATGCTTCGAGAGTAGGAATTGGAGGAGTCCTATTCCAGGAAGGTCACCCAGTAGCTTACTTCAGCGAGAAGTTGAATGACATTAGGCAGCGATATTCTACTTACGACAAAGAATTCTACGCTGTGATCCAATCCCTCCGCTATTGGCGACATTACTTGCTCCCGCAAGAGTTCGTCATCTTCTCGGATCACGCGGCTCTGCGTTATATCAACTCTCAAAAGAAACTGAATGCGCGCCACGGTCGTTGGGTAGAGTTCCTTCAGGAGTATACGTATACCCTTAGACATAAGGCGGGAGTTGAGAATAAAGCTGCTGATGCTCTCAGTCGTCGTATGATGACTGCCACTGAGATGAAAGCTGAAGTTGTGGGCTTCGATCAAATAAAGAGGGACTATTTGGACTGCTCCGACTTCAAAGAGGCCTACTCTCTCTTGTCCACAGGCAGCACGCGCCTTGTAGACGACTTCCTTCTGGAGGATGGTTACCTTTTCAAAGCTCAAAAGCTTTGCATTCCTAGCACCTCCCTTAGGGAATTTCTTGTCTGGGAACTCCACGCCGGAGGCCTCGCTGGGCACTTCGGACGGGACAAAACTATAGAAGCTGTGGAGTACCGCTTCTTTTGGCCCAGCCTGAAAAGAGACGTCGGTAGGATGGTTAGCCGGTGTCACACATGTTAGTTCGCCAAACAGCGGAAGCAGAACACTGGCCTTTACACTCCTTTGCGTGTCCCTAGTTGTCCTTGGCAGGATGTTAGTATGGATTTCATTTTAAGCCTGCCCAAGACAATTCGTAGAAATGATGTGATATGTGTCGTAGTTGATAGATTTTCCAAAATGGCTCATTTCATACTTTGCTCCAAAACATCTGACGCCTCCCACATCGCCAAGCTTTATTTCAATGAGGTTGTCCGTCTACATGGTCTCCCCAAGACCATCGTATCAGATAGGGATGTTAAATTCACTAGTTATTTTTGAAAAACCATCTGGATGAAATTAGGCACTAAGTTACAATTCTCCACAGCCTTTCATCTACAGACTGATGGTCAGACGGAGGTAGTTAACAGGAGCTTAGCAAATCTGCTACGGTCTCTGGTCGGCGAACATATTAAGGATTGGGATTCTATTTTACCTACTGCTGAGTTTGCTTATAATAATTCTGTGAACCGAACCACTGGCCTGAGTCCTTCTGAGATTGTTTATGGGTTCAAACCTAGGCAGCCGTTAGATCTCATACCCATGTGCCCTAGGTATAGGATTTCTGAGTCGGCATCATCATTTGCATCACATATGCATGAACTTCATAAAGAAAATTGCACGACAACTTGAAAAGAGCAATAATGATTACAAATTACATGCTGATCTGAAACGAAAATTTAAAACTTTTGATGTTGGTGACTCTGTGATGGTGCGGATTCGTCCGGAACGGTTCCCGCAGGGAACGGTTAAAAAATTGCATGCTAAGAGTGCTGGACCATTCAAAATAATTAAGAAAATCAACGATAATGCTTATGTGGTAGACCTTCCTGCTGAGTTCAACATCAATCCCTCCTTTAACATAGAAGATTTAGTTGTATATGAAGGTCCGGATTTCAATCCGCCAAACCCACTCATACAACAGCCTTGTGTGAACCCACCTTGTGAGATCCCTAACCTACCTCCACTCCCAGATATCCCTAAATCACCTATGGCAGAAAAAGTGGATGCGATTCTGAGTGATGAAGTCATTTCTACAAGGGAGGGTGAACGACGTAGGTACTTGATCAGGTGGAGAGGTAAGCCCGAGTCTGAAGATACTTGGTTGGATCGTGAGGAGCTGCAGCAGGTGGACCCTGATGCATTGGAGATTTATGATAGCACCAGAGATACTTACTCGACGGAGTCGAGCTTTCTTCCACCCCGGGAGAATGATGAGGACATCTCTACATGGAAAGTTTATCGAAGACGTGGTCGTCGATCTACGGCCACGATCGAGTCTTTATATTTTTTAGTCTTGTTGGGTCTTTGTTTCTTTCATTAGTTCTATGTTTTATTTCCTATGTTTTATTTCCCTATTTTACCCTTATACAATGGTGGATTGTTTGTAAGCCCGGAGGGCATCGTCGTCTTTATGTTGTGTCTTTGTGTGAGGCTATTTAAAGCCCTTCTATGTATCTTTTAAGTTAATGAATGATGATTAAAAAAAATTCCTGCACTTTGTGTTCTTGTGTGAGCTTGAGAGCATTGGAGAGAAATCCCTAGGAGAGGGAGAGCGGATCACCCACCAACCTAGGAAGAAGTCCGGGTTCGTGGTCTCTTACCTTCTCTTTCCCTTTCCCCTTCTTCTCCCCTCTCTTCCCTCCCCTACCCGACAACCTCCCTCCCCTCCCCCTCCCAAACCGACCCCTCCCTCCTCTCCACTCCCTCTTGGCCACCACCCAACCCCACGGCCAAGCCCACCGCCGGCCCCTCCCCTTGATCCTCCCCTCTTGTGTGCAATTAACCCTTTCCTAAATTAGTTTTATATTTTAGGAAACCCAATTAATGAGGGAATTCAAATTAATTTGAATTCAAATCATTGCCTAAGATATAATTCCTATTTTAGGAAAGTTTCCTATTTTGAATTCTATTTAAATTTAATTAAATAGGATTGATGCAAATCTTTCCTATTTCTTAATTATCAAATAGGAAACATCACTAATTGCTCCTAACCCTCCCTCCCTCTCCTTAAAGCCGTCGGCCCCATGCCCTTGCCGCCGCCCCTCTCTCCCCCCTTCTCTCTTTCCAATCCCCCTCCAATCAATAAATCCTATTGCCTTTTCTAATTCCCACCTAATTTCAAAATCTGAAAATAATTTCAGGTTTGAAAATTTTAAACTCTCCTAACCCTAACCCTAACTCTACAAACAACTTTCCCTCCCTAACCCTACCTTGGCCGCCCACTTCCCCTAGCCCTTTCTACTTGATTTTCAAAGGGAAATCTCTAATCCCTTGGAAGGAACCTTCAAGGACAGCAAAGCTACATCAACTTCACCTCCTCTACATCTTAAGAAGCATGAATGGAAGTCCACCCATGGGATTCGGGCTTGGTGCTTGACGATCAAGACAATATCGACGTACTCCGCTCCCCCTTCTTTGACGTGGGATTTGGCTACGAAACTACCGTCGAAGAGTACTTAGAGCGGATCCACGTTTCCTTGGTTGATACTCTCGACGATCAAAGGTTCAAAGGACAGTGGATTACCGTCGGTCGATTCACACCCGCCATCCCTCCTGCTACTTCACCGTTTCCCTTCAAAAGCTACTTCAGTCGTCTCCTACAAATCATCACCGGTACTATTGGCAATTCAAAGGAGTTCCTTCGGCGACGATTCCTCTCTAAGTAAGGGTTGATTTTTCTTCCCTTTTCAATTCCCTCTTCGTTCTTCTAACCTTGTAGGTAGTGGCAGAAGCGCAAGGGATCGCTCCACTTAAATCTTACCAAAGCGTAGTAAACGTAGGGGATGAGTTATTGATTTTCTATGTTTCTAATCTCATTGTTAGAGTAGGGATTTTGAATGAACTCTTATAATTACGCATGTTGTTGAATTTCTAGTTTATTTTGTTTGTCCAAGTGCTTGGCTAGTGATTTGGCCTAAACGTAGGCATCCGTCTCTAGTTTTATTTTATCGTTCTAACAGCTAATGATTGTATCCTTAATGCTCTAAACAAGAAATCGTGCAATAATCTATTTCATTCATTTTAATCACGTAGTCCTACATCAGTTAAGTGTATATGTTGCATATGGTTTTAAGTATATTTATATTGCCTTGCTCTTTTAAGATGTTAAGTGTATTTATGTTGCATATGGCTTTAGCTTTTCATAAAGTATAATGTTTGCATGTTTAGAAAACTCTCTTCACATGTAGTTTTACAAATGTTCACATTTAGTATGACAACTCTTGATCAAATTATGCACTTTTCTTTCTTCACATGTTATGAAAATTCTTCATTTGTAGTCTTACATAATTTCGCATATAGTTTTACATATGATGGTGAAGAAAGAAATGCATTTGTTGGATTGAAACATATGAATGTTTGATATGTCAATCACATATAATATGATATTGAAAATGTATGCGAGTTTGTGCATGTTGAGGCGGAGTACCAATATGGTGCCTTGGCACAATATGGCTCTTCGGGGCAAGAGGGCTCTTCGGAGCAAAATGATGATGTATGGCCAATATGACATTATACCTGATCAGTACAATTTCGGTACTCCGGTACAGGTGTAAAGAATAAGAATATGATAAATGTATATGTATATGCATACAGAAAGTAAGGAAAAATATAAAAGGCATGACATATATGCATTACACAAAGTAAGAAAATATGAAAGACATGACATGAAGGAAGTAGTAAGCATATGAAAAGTAAAATAATCATAGGAAGGCATACAGAGATAGGTGCATGATTAACATTGCAAGACTTTATATTGTTTACTTCTTTAGATACTTGATACTCAATCTTATATTTAAAGCATGCATATTATTCTTCGTTTCATTGTAATTGAGATTGGCAGAATTACTTGTTACATACTGAGCGTTAGCTCATTCTCTAGCTTTGGGATATTTTCAGAAGAACCACTGTTTAAGGATGGCGGATAGACTGCAGTATACCTACTAGCGTAGGGTTACCTATGGAGACAGGTTCTTTTATTGTATTTTTGTTGATGTTACATTTTGAAATGAATTTAATTTAGGATCCACTTGTGTACATTCTTTCAAGATTTGGAAGTTTAGTGGCTCTTTACAATTGTTAAATGTTAGATATGTTGTTCATTTATAAGAGGATATATATATAAATGATGTTTAAAAAAAATGATTTTCCGTCCGACATCCGTTCCCGCCTCGTTTATACAAGCTTACCAAGACGGGTCGTGACACCAAACCCCAATCCCATGATGTGTGTGCATGTGAGAGTGAGAGAGGGAGAGAGAGAGAGAGAGCAAGGAAGAAGAGCTCAGGGGATTGATTTAGAAGGAAGAGAACATGGCGAGCACAAAGAATATGGGGTGTGTTTAAGTAAGCATACATTAGGTACTTGACCCTCCTCAATGGAATTGTTGATGGCGGTGAAAAGGGACGTTCACAGAAGGCTGCAGTTCTTGTAATATGGTAACTCCAAGCAAACTGTTTTTGACAGAAGTGGATCTTTGTGAGATGGCACATATGGACTTTCATATAAAGCTATGTCAACGTGGCAGACCTAAGTGCAACTGCTTGAAAGTAGTCCTGAATGAGATGGCCCTTCTAACTTATAATTTCAAATATACTTTAATCTTACCAGCTAGATTAATTGTTCTTCGATTTAGAGATAGGCATATAATGAAGGGGAATTGGAACTGATGAAATCAAAGAAAGCTTTAGATGAAACAAACATTAAAACAGTTCGGAATCAACAAATAGACATAGTAAGCATTATCCACTAAAACTTTTGGGATTCAGAAAATTAGCAATGTACCAAGACCATCCGGAATCCTCAATAAAGAAAAGAAACCTTTGAAAGACAACAATACTTAAAAGAGTAATATTTATCTCCCTAGAGAAACCTATAAGTTTCGATCCAATTATGTGATAGCTCAAATCCGATTTGACAAAAATGCAAATCTTCTTAAATATTTGATATGCAGCTAATGTATTATTTAAAGTAAAACTATTAGCTACTTAAGAGAAGAAAAAGGTGGCTTATTCTAAAAATCAGTTGACATTGTCTAGAATAGATTTGAGTATACTGAGTTGTTAACAAGTGAACCCAAACTGGAAAATGTTTTCTTCCTGGAACTATATCCAGTATAAACGAACTACTTAATGGATATCAAGTCAATGAAAATAAAAATTGTCACATAAATATAAGATGTATAATACCAACTGACAAATGGGCAGTGACATGAAAGTTATCTATGTGAAACATTGTATAAGAAGTATAGCATTGCTCTGTTAAATATCTAAGAATTACCTCTATTAGGTTTTGAAGGAAGCCTTCATGGACACGCCTTAGATGGGCTTTTGGAAGCTGCAAAAAATTGCATTGTTTACTTAACATGTAACAACGTTGAATTAACATTATTCACTGATGCTTAGAAAATATTTTATCAACAAAGAACAAAACATTGAAAAATTTAACTAAATATGTGGTACTAAGTCAGCACAAAACAAATCACTTTAATATCAAAATGATTAACTGAGAAAGAAACAATAGAATGTGAAACAGTACATAAGATAAACTAATCAACCAGCATGAACGGGAGATATAATTGTCACAGAACCATACTGAAATTTCTCATTTTCATGAAAAGAATAAATCCACTATACAATGATGACTAAAAAAATAGAGGATGACATATACCATGAAAAGTTACTACATCAATTTTTAAATAGAGGATGACATATACCATGAAAAGTTACTACATCAATTTTTAATGTTTTTTAATCGGGAAATCTGTAATGTAAAAGACCACATTTACTCCAAAAGAGTCCAAAAAGGAACTGTGTGGATATTCTCAAACAATAGAAAGCATATACAATCCTAGAAAACATGCCATAATGCATTCAAGATATTATCTAGAAATGGTACTGGACTGATATTTTGCATGTCATAAAGAAGAAACACCTTCGCGTGATATGCAGCAGCCCTAACACCAGATCTGCAGAAAAACTCGGCTAATTTTATTGTTTCATTCCTGGTAGGAACATATATAATCGTAGGACCCTGTCCTAAGGGTTCAAGGGTAACAGGTGCCTGTGTTTCCTCAAAATGCTCCATATGCTTATGTGGTCTTCTTTCAAGTAACTCAGCACATGACACTGCAAATGCAAGCATAAAGTAACTGTTCAGATAAAGTAATTACTCAGAAATACTGCAAAATATCAAAATGCTTGCGCTGTCTACATATTAAAACAAGACAAAATGAAAAGAACACGCAAGTGAACTGTACAGAAATAACAAATTACCAGCAAAAAATATATATATTCTCTCAATATTTAAGCGAACCAAATTTCATGTTATCTAGCCCTCATTTATTTCAAACCGAAAATATTTGAAAGCTCAAATTCATATAAATGCACTATGCATGGATTTGACCGAAGACCTTCAAACAATCGCATTCATGCAGTGCAGTGCCTATTACGTATATTGCCTCTTGAAATTAGTGAAGGTAGAAGAAGTTAATGATCCAATCTAGAGCCAATCCAACCCTGGATCAAAATCATTTGATCTCAATTCAAGCCAAACAAGCCATTAACTTCAATTCAAGCTCGATTCAATCAAAAATCAATCCTATCTCACTTAATTTTTTTATCTCTAACAAGAAATTCTTAGTCAATTCTACTCTGAAAAATCATATGCATTCAAATATAAATCATATAGATTTCAATCTGATCTAAGATGGCCTCAATTCAAAGTTCAATATGTGGCAAGCTTCGGGTGCCAGTTGGCTCATTGACTAAGATCTTCGAAGTCAATATGATTTTTGAGTGATCTTCAAATTTCGAGCGAAACTTACAACCCAAATTTAGCTTGGCTCATTCATCCAAATAATAATGTATTTCTTCATGCTGCTTTGTGCTGAGTTGATAGCTTATTAAATGAGTATTATAATTATACAACTACGATTGACCTAAAACCCTAGTCTGATAGGAATCCTTGTTCACAGACATATTTGTCAAAGGTAAATAATGTATCATAGAGCAAAAGTCCTCGTGGAACCATAGAACATAGCACACGATGAAACTTGCACTATTTTAAACAGGGAGAAAAATATTTAAAAAATAGATAAAATTTCAGTTAAATATATATGAATATTTATGAAACTTAAAAAATTAAATTAAAAAATTTATGTAAACAAAAACCTATAAAATTTAGGATCATAAACCAATATGATTTTTAAGTGTAGGAAAGCAAGAGCAACACCTTTGTGTAAGCCAAGAGCATCTAAGCCTTTGTGCGTCAAAGTTGAAGCCAAGAGCATCAACGTCAGTCAAAATCGAGAATCCCAACCTCTGTATGTTGTCAATCTCCGCTGTCGAAATTGAGAGCGTGAAGAGAACCCATGCTACATCAACATTTGTGGTCCAAACCAAGAGGGAGAATAGCTTACATACTAACACTAAAGTTGAAAGCATGAAGGTCGACACTTCACCAATTAGGGTTGACCTTGTTCTTCGTCATCTAAGCTAATAGTGTGTCTCACATGTACAGTCGACGCTCAAGATATCCTAATAAACACAAATTATACCAAAATAAAACTAATAAATAATACTAGTATTAATTTTATAAATTATAGAAATCAAAATAGCGCAATTACAGAGTAGATGCTTTATGCATTATTATCCATGCATAACGGATATACACGTGCTATTTTATCACCCCGTGCCTCACCATAAAAATGGTTCATGGGGTGTGCCACCACACTATGTGCCATGGAACATGATATTTTGCACTACTGACATGAATTTTTACATGCATCCATAACTTGCAAGCATCCCTAACCTACGCTCATGAGAAACGCAACTTATGCGCACTCTGATAAGCTTCGAGTCACCCCCACTCGATGGTGCCCCTAATTACACATCACAATCCATACATATGCTCGACTTCTTATCATGCATCATGACCCTACCTTTCCCAATACCACAGAAGGCTTCTGTAATATCCAATCTCCTACTTTCACTCCTTCGCTTCATGAATTTCATCTTCACTTTCATTACATGGTGGCATCGGTGTCAAGGATTTATCTTGTGATTCTTCCTAAATGCCTTGTTTTCAAGGCTTGGTAAATCGAATTTGCCCACTCCCTGTGTAATGTCTGACATCAAGCGGACTCTTTACGACTATTCTCCCATGACGCTGTCCATTCCCTTCCTTGTGGTTTCAGCTTATCTAAAACCTGTTGTTGCTTATAATATCGGTTCAATTGGCCATTCCTTATCATTTTTTGTTCACGCAGCTGCCATCAATTCATCACATTTGCCCACTTTTCTTAATCATATCTTTATTGCTCCTCTTGCCAAGCCAATTATTCCCACTCATCATTCGTAGAAGCTGTTAAGAAGGGTTCTATGCATCTAGATCCTTACGCTATATTTCCTTTATTCTATTAATAAGGCTTAGATACTTCTCAACACAAATCACCCACTATCTTTCATTGTAAACCCACTTTCTTTTTTTTCTTTTCTTTTTTTTTTTTTCTGAACAAAAATTTTTGGTCTGGCTTACACCATTTTCATTCACTTTAGTTGGTAAATTTGTCTTTTGCTGCCCTAGTTCGGAATTATTAGCATATTCACGTCTAATTTACATTTGATTGGTGAATTCTTAGCTGGATTTCTTGACTGTCATCATGTGCCGGTCAAACTATCTTTATAAGGATAACATTTTAGAGTTTTTTCTCATAGATCACTATGTGAAAGGTCTTCTAATGTACATGCTAATATGATCTCCATATCTTTACACTTCTGAGGACCTCCTACTACCTCAATATGAGTGCTTTTCTCTCATCTTCATGTCCACTTCATCAATCAATCTACAATTTATACTCTCTGGTTTAATTTTTGGCAAACAAATACAAGAGGTCACTTCTACCACCAAACTTTTCAAAAAGCATATAAATAGAGTTCTTCTTGAAATAAAGTCAAATGTAGAATTTGAGGTCTAACCCTCCTATTATTAGTCTTGCAAAATCTTTGTCCCTGATTATATTTATTGTTTTAAGGCTCATCTTGGTTTAAGAAAGGCATCCTCTAGGGGCCCTAATGTTCAAGAAATTTTTAATTATCATTATGTAGGTATGCAAGGTTCAAATAAGATAAATACAAATGCAACAACAACAACAAAAAGAAAAGCCTTTATCCCACTACGTGGGGTCAGCTATATGAATCCATTTTTTCCATTGTATTATATTAAGAGTTAAATTCTCATTTAAAACTAATAAAAAAAATATCATTTTTAATACTTCATAACCAAGTCTTTCTAGGTTTAGCACTACCTTTCTTAACATAGGCCGGGTTTGATACATCTACTCTCCGAACAGGGTCTTCGAAAGGCCATCATTTTATGTGGCCAAACCATCTAAGACAACTCTCTCTAATCATATATGTCACTGGAGTTAGCTCCAACCTTTTCACGTACAAATGAGATAAATACAAATGATCAAATTAAATAGAATAACATTTTGGATGATGTTCCCCCTATCTAGGCCTCCTTAGATTGAACTTTCTAATCCGGAACCTACTCTAATTTCTTCATTTGAATTTGTGCCTTCCCTAACTACATATGGTTTGTTGGATATCAGTATGCTTCAAGCTTTTCCACCCTCACTATCTTCAGATATGGATATTAGGTTTACTACATCTTCAAATATGGGAGAGCTATCCATCAGCCTATCTACTATAAATCTCATTACTATTCTTGACGATCCAGCAGTGGTACCTCATGTTACTCAAGATCTGTTGGCTCAAGAAAAATGGCACGAATGTATGAATCCCGCTTTACAGCTATAGGATTCCATTTCCCTTAAGTCAGATTAGAATTAACCAGATTTCCCCTGAGGGTAGTGTCAGGGTTTAAAGATCTGGGGTCCTTACTTCCCATGAGCGCAAGCACTCATAGTTAATTACCCCTCTTAACGCATAAGAGAGAACTCTCGATTAAGGATGAATAAACTTTAGATATTTTTAGTCTCAATTATGGGGCAAATGGAGGTAAACCCGATCAAGATCCCATAACTCCATCGTCCCGGTATACCGTAATTTCAATCTACCAACACTAACAATCATTGATCGTAGTGTCCAGGGAATCTGATTAGCAGCCATGGGTTGCCTCCTCTCAGGGATCCCGAGTAGACTAAATTGGTTAGGTGTAGATTTTAATTTTAATTTTATTTGGGTTTTGGGGCTTACATCCATTAGAATGTCCAGAAGTTGATTTAGTTTAGGAATTTGTAACTTCGTTTAGAAGTTACACAGAAATTTGATTGGGTCGGGATTTACAACTTTCATAGAAAGTAGCCCGTAGATTTAATTTGGAGTGGGGCTTACTGCTCTATTTATGAGTTGCCCAAAGATGGGTCTAACAACCTAACTCTACAGTAAGGCTGCCCAGGGATTTTGATTAATTGGGTAGGTCTTATGATTTCCCTTAGGAAATTGCCTGAAAAGCGGGTCTTACAACTTAATCATTTAGACTAAGACGCCCAATGTTTTGAATTGGATTATTTGAAGTTTAGGATCATTACAATTTATTTAGTAATTTTCCTAAAAAGTGGGTCTTACGACTTCACTTAGAAGTTGCCCGATAGCGGGTCTTACAACCTAATCCTGTAAACTAGGATGCCCATTGATTTGAATTCGGTTTAGGTTAGGTCTTATGTCTTCTCTTGGGAAGCTACCTGATTATTTGTAGGAGTGTTAGGGTTGTTATACTTCATTTTAAAAGTTTCCCTAACGTATGGGACTTACGACTTCACTTAGAAGTAGCCCGATAACGGGTCTTACAACCTAATCCTATAGACTAGGATGCCTAATGCTTTTGCTATTTTATGGAGGTAGGAATTCCACATGCTTTCAACATAGGATCAGTATTGTAATTACTGTATTTCAAAACATTATTTAAAGATGACATTCTCTTTTAAAGCAAGAGATGTCCGCATGGTTAGATTTGGGTAGGGACCTATGGCTTTCATTAGAAAGTAGCCCAAAGATTTTGGTGGGGTAGGTCTTATTGCTTCCCTAGAAGTTGCATAATGATGGGTCTTACGACCTAGCCCTATAGGCTAAGTGGCCCGAGTTGTGGGTCTGACAACCAAGCCTTGTAGACTAGGATGCCCGAGTGAAGGGTCTAGGGTTGTGTTATCACCTAAATATCTCCTTCAGAGGTCGGACTTATGGCCTCTGTTAAAAGTGGTCGGGATTTTAATTGGGAGTTAGCGGTTAGGTCAATTTTACCTAAAACTTTCCCCTAGGGTCGGGCTTACGGCTTTCCTTTGAAAGTTTTCGGGTAGTGGGTCTTACAACCAAGTTCTTATAAACAAGGCTGCCTAGGGGTTTTAATTATTTATTTGAGAAGATAGTAGTTGCTTGTACAATATTTGGGGATTTGTTCTGTACTTGTTTGAGTTGGTTTGACTTTGTGATTTTGACACTTCGGGATTTCGAAACTGGCGTCAGTGTTTCAGTTGTTTTGTGCTCGTAGTCTTTTTCCTACTATACTGTGACTCTACTAGTTTTCCAGTACTTAGCTTTTCTTGCTTCTCAGTACTTTTGTTTTACTAGTATTTAGATTTATCACTCTCCAGCATTTTGATGATTTTTATTTTATTTATGATGTACTAATATTTGTTTGTTTTGTATGCAGATACGTGTTGCTCCAGAGTTCGTAGCCAGTAGTTACAGTAGCAGGAGCTTGCAGCCAGAGGTGATGCAGTTGCAAGGATTAGAGCCTGCTAGGAGCTTTACCAGGAGTTAGGACTGGAGCCCACCAGGGACAGAGTTTAGATTAGGATTTTGGAGACTTTCTTTCAGTTTTTTGTATTTTGGTTAGCTTTCTTAGGAGTTGAGTTTTAGTGTGAGTTGTACAGAGTCCATTAGTGTAAACATTATTTGGATTTCATTTGATTTTTTTTCTAATTTAATTGCTCCAATTGATCAATTTAAAATGCTCTCGAATTTTAACTCGGATTTTAAATTGCTCTCGAATTTTTAAAACTCTTAAATTTAAAATTGTTTTTTTTTTTTTGGATTTAAATTACTCGCAGGTTCAAAATGCTCCCATATTTAAAATTTAACCAATTAATTTTAATAGATTAATTAATTTTGACTAATCAATTAATGAGACAACTCGTTGCAAGTTTTGCTATCTCATTAACTATAGGAAAAGAAGTGATGTTTTAACAGTTAAAGACCTCCAATATTTCAAGAGTAATAACATTTGAAATGCTAAAACAATCCAAAGTCTTCTATCCAACACTATTTATATTGGAATCTCTTAAAAAGGTCTCATTTAGAGATATTCAAAAACAATCTTATTTAGAGACATTCAATGCACCTCAAAAATCATTTTTTGATTGGAATGATATCCAACAAGCTCTTACTCATGTTGAATGGCATTTAGGAGAAAGATGAGAATCAAGATAATTTTCATTCTTACTTGTTACAAGTACAAGTAGAAAGGGATTAAGAGAAGTCATCGTTAAGAAGACGATGATCTTGTTCTGAATCCATTCGGGACTCACATTTATAATGTTAGTTGTTTCCAAATTAACCAATCATTTTGATTAATTTAATCAATTAATCTTTTATTAAACATTAATCAACTAATTAGTTAATTAATATTTAGAATTGATTTTAACATTATACTTGAATTTGAATTGAATTATCCTTTAAAATTTTGAGGAAATTTCGGCAACCTCCCGGCGTCCCCTCCCCGACGCCGGGAGGTAAGGAAGGGCACTTGCCCTAATATCTTCCTACTCGGACCTAAGGTCAATGGCGTAGGGTCTTCGAATTAAAACCATCCCGGCCGGATCTAAGATACAACAGTCCGGGGTCTTCAAATTTAAAACCATCCGCCCAGATCTAAGATCTATAGCGCGGGTCTTCGAATTTTAAACCATCTCGGCCGGACTTAAAGTCGACGACGCGAGGTCTTGAGGCTTTAAACCATCCCGGTCGGACCTAAGGTACGACGGCACGAGGTCTTCAATCATATGTTTAAAAAAACTTTTTTTTTCTTTCTATTTTTTTTATTATTATTATTTTTATATAATATTATATAAAAATAATATATTTATAATATGCATAAATAAAAAAAAATTTGAGTGGAGTTGGCTCGGGTAGTCGTCGAAGGAGCGTGGTTGAACAGTAACAATGGAGCCAAAGAAGCGACTCGTGCGATCTCTACCTCCTGCCAAACCATGAAGTCGAATAGCAATAAAGGGGCCGAGAAGCGACTGTGCGATCTCTACACTGCTTGCGAAACAGGGAAGTCGGACAGCAACGAAGGACCGAAAGAAGCGACTCGTGTAGTCTCTGTCTCCCGCGAAGCAACCAAGCCGAACAGCAACGACGAGCCGAGGAAGCGACTCACGCGATCTCCGCACCTCCTGCGAATCGAAACGGAACAACAACAAAGGAGTCGAAGAACGACCCGTGCAGTCTCCGCCTCCTGCGAAGTACCGAAGCCGAACAGCGACGATGAGCCGAGGAAGCGACTCGCGCGATCTACGCACCTCCTGCGAAGCAAAGCCGAACAGCAACGACGAAAAGGGAAGATGAAGAGCAAACCCTAGACTCCTTACGAAGCAATGAAGTCGAACAGCGACGTTGGAGTCGAAGGAGCAAGGCGAGCGAACGTTGATCCCCTCCTCCGAATTTCTTCCTTTTATTGCTTTTGGATTGCCGGTAAACGGTTATTGTGCGAAGCAAAGCGTCGTTTGGGGAGATGACGCGAAGTGGGGCCGACAGAGCCGTGTTCGTTTGCTTTGCATCTATTCAATTTTCAAATTTTTTTTTATTAAGTCAACAAGATCATTCTGAAGTACATGTTGATGTTAATTCAGGCTCTCATTAGTCTCAAGATTATATCAAAAGCTTCCCAAGTTTAATGGATACGAAGTTTCAAATATTGTTTTCTACAAAAGCCAATAATCAGAAGAAAAATTTCTTCGTTCCCCCAACATTAATAGATTCACAGATGCAACAATTTACCTCATAACCGGTATTCTAGACTTGTATAAGCTAGTTTGATCTTGATTGAGGATCTATTCCTCAAATATTTTGTGTGTCATTATTTTTCTGTTGGAGGTTCTTTGTAATTGTTTTTATATCAAATCCTTTCACTTATTGGTAATAAAACTTGTTTAAAAAAAATCATCCAAACAATGACTACAGTGTGTGAATATTGAATTAATTCCCAGTATACAAATGTACTAAATATGTCAAAGGAGCTTATGTAACTGTACTTGCTTGAGTTCAAGCATTTAGCAATGGACAAGATAGCATAAGCTCAAACAGTGTGCAAGGCAAAGTGGCATCGCGCTTAAATTCGCTCCAAAGAGTAAATGTAAACCAAAGAAACACTACAGATCACATCTTTTGACATTTCACATTCTTCCTACAATGTACATGGTGCTGCAAAACTTAACCAAATGACAAGATAATCCATATTCCAGAAACAAATTAGCTCACATAGATGCATCTTATGTAAGCAAAATAAATATATATATAGGAAGAAAACATATGAAGAGAATGAGTAATATTAAAATAGAATCAGTAAATCAAAGAGAAGAACCAACCAAGACCATGCATCTATGAGAAAAATAAGAAGTTTGTCATTAAATAAAACAAAGCACAAGTCAAAATCAATGGGAAAACTAACAAAGAATTACATGTAGGAATGCAGAGCACATGTCCAATTCTTTCAAACAGTAAAAGAGATCAACTTAGGAGTCGAGCATGTTCTTCACTTCTACAGTGCATTTCAGTTCCACCACTTCAAAGTGAAGTAAAATTCTCCAAACAATCTTAAAAGGGCCAAGTACCAATTCCAAAAAGTAGGACCATTTCTAATTTTTCTAAACGACAAAGTGAGAAGTTGAATTTTTTGTTACTACAATATTTAAATAATTGGCAATGAACTTAGGTTGTGGCTTAAAGAAAAATTTGAGCAATAATTAGGTTAATATTAGAAGCATTTCAAAGCATCACCTAGGATAAAGCATAGGTAAGATAATTTTACCATCCAAATCATCCACACTGTAAGGTGTGTCAAACTCATCTTCAAGATAATCAACTGTTAACTGATCTGCCCATGGAAGAGCATTATTTTCATCTGATGAACTTGCACAAGAATGAGTGTCATCACTGCAATAATTGTCTGATTCTGATGTGCCATCTTCGTCAGAAGAGACATCCAAAGAAGAACTGGAGCAATTACAGTTATACTCCCCAACATTAAAGGATTTGTTCTTCCCTTTACTATTATTCACCTTTGATATGGTATAAATATTAACTAGATCACGAAAGTCCTCATCATATGACGAAGTAAAGGATGTCTTGCTATGTTTCACCTGTTTAGCAGTAACATAGAAACGCAATAAAAAAATCATAGCACGCAATAAGGATTTTAAACCTGAAGTTGTCAAATATTGCAAGTGTAATACCTCCCCTTTGTACTACTGCTGCAATGAAGTAAGACAAATAAGCTTTTGAAACGAAGAATAATGATCAAGTTTATTGGAACAAAAGGTTAAAATCTTATGACGAACACACAAAAAAGTCCAAAGAATCTACCACAACATGAATGAGCTCCTTCAAGGAAAAAAATAGTATTTTAGGGAGGTGATTTTCTTCCTCAGTATAGACCATAGTAATTATTAGACAACACTATCTATCTACCTTTAATGCCAAAAACAAGGTTTAATAAGCGAAATCAAGAACTAAGACATTTTCCCTTAACGAGGTGAGCTATAAGCCTCGAGGTCCCTAGCTCATGCCTTGAAAAAAAAAAACTCAAAATTAAAAATAATTCATAAATATGAAATAAATCATTGACATATTTACTTAATTCATTATCATATATTTACTTAAACCAACCTGCCACTCAAGCTGTCACCGCCAATCATTCCCCCCTTTCTCCCCATCTTCCTCTCTATTCCTCTCTCATACTCTTTCTCTCCCTCACACTTTCCTTCTTTCTCTAAAGAGAGAGAAAAAGATCTTCCTTTCTCACACTCTTTATCTCTCCCTCCCTACTCTCTTTCTCTCACCCTCTCTCTCTCTAAACATAGAAAGAGATCTCTTTCTAATTCTCTCCACTCTTTCCCCCACTCTCTCTCTCTCTCTCTTCCTATAACTCTCTCTCCTTATCACTCTCTAAATAGAGAGAGAGAGAAAGACCTCTCAACCTTTCCCACTCCACCTCTCCCCCTCTATCTCCTCTCTGTCTAAACAGAGTGGGAACTCCTTTAAAAAAATCTTTATCTCCATCTCTTTCTCTCTATATATAGAGAGAAAGCAATATTTTTCTCCCCTCCTCTACATTTCTTGTCTAAATAGAGAGAGAAACCACTCATTCTCTCTCTATAAAAAAGAGACCATACTCTTCCAACCCTCTTTTCCCTTTTTATTGTCTTCGTTTGCAAGTTTGCTCTGTCGCCGTCAACCTCATCAATGTCACCATGCGAGAGGTATAAAATTCATTCCATATTTTAAAAATCCCGCCAAAGACGTGTTTGGCAAAGCAAGTGGAGCCCCGCACATGCTTTTTTTAGCATGGCAAGAGCAAACTCATCTGCAACATTCACAACTCAGTTGGTAATGCATTTAGAGAGACAAGCGAAAGCTTAATACGCTTTTCTTAGCGAGGCAAAAGATAATTCGTATTTGATGTGTATTTGGAGCGATGAGTGAAATCTCATATACACTTTTCTTATCGTGGCAAAAGAAAACTCATTAGCAATGTCCGTGACACGGCCGAAAAATTTACTTGCTGCAAATTCCCATGCGATGCCTTATACACGTCTTTGTTGGCACGGCAGAACTTTTTTTTTTAAATTTCCAATCATAGAGTCATAGGATAACATCCATGCATACCTTTCTTGATGTGAGGAGCACACCTAAACTCCACATAGATTCTCCCTATACAAGGTAGATGCTTTGAGACAGACAAAATTTAGACAGAACAGGACTCTAAAAACTGCATATAGTGAACTTAAAATGAGCATAATGCAGGTAAATAAAACAACAAATACACTATTAAACATCAAAAATACAATGCAAATAATATTAAAAGAGCAAAATGTTACTAAGTTCAAATAAAAATGCCAAGAAGTAGATTTTTGGTTAACAAAGGCACTAGTCAAGCAAAAATAAAACTACAGAACCAAGGAGCTGTCAAATCCACCAAATGAGAAAAAAACTTAGCATCCCACTAGAGAGAAAGTTAGTAAGACTAGTTCACTACGAACGTGAACAGAACCCCTTAAAAACTCACCGCAATGAACACAATTGAACCTAAGGGATGTGAAAAATAAACTATCACCCCCTCCATATTATTTATAGGGGAGAAGTGGGCTTCCATGGCAACCACATCAAAAAAAAATTAATATAAATTTTAAAATTAAAAGAAAGAGAGCCACACTCCTTTAGCCACTAACTTTACAAAAATAAAAAATTCGTGCATCATCGACGCCTCCATCATTGCGGTCGCCATCGTCACCATCAATGTCCTCGCCAACGCACATACCGAGGTATAACCTTGAAACCCTAAAACTCTAAAAATCTCGGCCGTGACGCCTTTGGATCGACGAGCGAAACCCGTGCGTGCTTTTCTAATCCGGCAAGCAAAACTTGTAGGTAACGCTCACAAAGAACCGAGTGAGCCTCGTGCATGCTTTTCTTAGCACACCGAGGTAAACCAAGTACCCGTAACTGTCTTTCTTGATTGGCATGAAAATAATGGTGAAATGCAAAATTAGAATATAAGTACCCAAAACTATCTTTCTTAACGGGCGGGAAAATATTGTGCTTTTAAACAGGTATTTGAAGACCCATACATTACCTTTCTTAGCTGGTGGGATTGAAGACTACGGCCGCGGTGCCACCCGTATGCATATAGTCAGCTATGTGAGTGCATTTTGCAAATGTATCAACAATCATGCAACATGTAGATGCATATGCATGTGCGTTGTCCGACAGGCAAATACATCGTATACACGCAAGGCATCACATGTGAAGACATCATGCATATATACTATGCAACATAGAAAATATATCATGCGTACACATTATTCAGTATGCAAACACGTTATGCAAGTGTATTATGCAACATGAAAAAGCAAATACATCATGCATACTTACCATTCAACAAGCCAATATACCATATACATGTATCGTGCAAAACGTAAATACATCATCCATATGTACTATCCAACACAGCAATATCTACTATCCAACAAGCAAATACATCAAGCAACATGCAAATGCATCATACATACATACATACATATAACACGTAAATGCATTATACAACATTGAATGTCATACACCTATGTCAAACAAGTACACTAATAATCATACAAGTAGACTACATAGGTACACTAAATATTGTGCAAGAAAATAATCTCTTCTAAAAATAAAAAGTTGACATGAGCTCATACAAACGTGAAATGTGCAAAACGTAATGTCTGAAAATATTTTGTTAATTGAATATAATATAAATTTTAAATTTTTCGTTTTGAGCAAGGTTCAAATATGTAAATACCATCAATTTTTAACTTTAAATCTCTCTTGAAATACAAGTCTGCATGTGCTCTAACAAATGTGTGAACGTAATGTTTAAGAAAGATGTACGAACTGAATAAAAAATACAATTCAAATTCCTCGCTCTGAGAAGTGTGCAAGCATGTTGAGGTTTCACAACTAATTTAAAATTTTAAAACTCATGTAAAACCTAAAAATACCCGCATGTGCTCCAACTAAATACTAATACTTATAATTTGGGGTACATGAATATTGTGCATATTAAAATACAAAGTGAACTTAAAATTTAAGTTTGATCCTCTGCCTTGAAAGAAACGGGAGTCAATAAGATTTAAATCTCATAAATGAACAAGTGATCGTGAAGCCCAAATATAAATGAATTTGCGTTTACATTAGGCCTTTAATCCCTTTTTCTAAAAGAAATCATTATAAAATGCAATCTCCTAAGCTTAACGATTGCATGACAATTCATAAAGTCAATGCCCGAACCTAATCCTCTATTGACAAACAAACATAATTGAAAATGTTCAAATAATAAAAATAAAATTATTTAAAATCTCAATGATGACCGTGTTGATTGTGAATTTCAACTTGAGTGGACTTTACTTTTTAAATTCCCTTAATCCTTTTGTAGATTATTTTAGTCATAAACTCAAGCTAAATATGAGAATATCAAAGAATCACAGAATTCATAATATTCAGATGAAATCAACTGCATATAAAACTTAAAGCAAAACACATCCACCTTCCACAAAAGTATGTCGAGAGCAAGGAATATAAGAATAATATCAAGTCACAAAGAGTCAATGTCTAGTCAATAATATTACTAAGATTCAATCTCAAATAATTTCTCACCAGTACTAGTCAAGAATATAGCTAAGATTCAATTTCAAATGATATCTCACCAGTAAAGATGAGGCACTCGCCTTCTAACCAACGGTTTTGTAATCAAATAGCACTACAAGTAAACGGTTATGAGCAGGGTCCTCTGACCTAGTGGTTTTGCTATGAAATGACACATTAAATTACGATTACAATCAGAGCCCCTATGTTCCCCAATGCCCACAAAATCGTTAAGTAAAGAATTATATGGTATACTTCATAAGGGCCGAACCCCTCTTTAGCTAAGGTTGACAGAAATTTGTCCCCTTAGAAATCTAAAATATTCCCTAGGACAAAGCAACCTATCGTTATCGATAAAGATCATTTAATCAAGTTGGATCGACCATCTCCTCCAAGTAAACCAGGGCGCATGACAACTCCAGATGACGAAACCATAAGATCTTGATAGGGTTCATCATTATTCTCACAACCATCCACTTTAAGTTAATGGTACAAAATTGCAACCTCAATATTAAAAATTAATGTTATTATATGCTTGGTACTTACTACATATCTGACAACTAGCCTTAAACGAAAGTTCTTTCTTATTATTGGGAGGGATAATTAACAACAGGGGATTACGCTATGAAAAACCTGAAAATAGATCATCATAAAGTCCTTGCAAAATGAGTGTAAATCTATGGGTAATGTCTTATCTTAAATCTAATGAGCCTTCAAATAATTTGACACAAAACATTCATTAAAACTCTCTTAATTCAAAGAGGTCGAGGCGAGAATTTTCGGAGCCTAAAGAGAAGAGAAAGAGAGGGGACAAAAATTGAGATAAAAGGATATTTTGGGGGGACGTTAATTTTTTTTTTTTAAAGGTTCTACACCGGAAGCATTTATGAGTTTCAGTATTTCATGCAAAATATCTATTGCTACAAGCCTGCAGCTTAAGAACTTACAGAAAACCGCAGATTTGGTCTGAAACAAGAAGTCAGAACAATTTTTGTTTCTCTGGACATGTGCAGTGATTCTATAACATCTTCTCGAACATCAAGAGTTGCAGTAGCAGTTAATGCCATCAGCGGAATATCAAATCTCAGTGACTGGATATGAGAGGCCACGAAGTTTTCTCTTAGCACAGACAACCGCCTAATAAGAACACAACAGATCTTAATATAATCCACGATCTATAACATAACAAATATACATCACAAAAGAAGAATATTATCACCCCATAGAATTCTACAAATGCTAGACAATTGCTACTAGCAAAATAGAGGTAAGAAAAAGTTAAAAGTTTTAGCCATGATGAACAACAAACCTGTAATCAGGGCGGAAGTCATGACCCCACTTAGAAACACAATGAACTTCATCAATGGCAAAAAGTGCTATCATATTATTTGCTGCAAGCCTCTTCAGTGGTTCTAAAATTCTGCAGCAGGAAAAACAGTTAATGAGCAAACGATCAACAATAATTTACAATTACAAAGAAAAAAAGGTGCAGAAGAACTAAGCTTCAACCTTAAGACTGTCTCTGGGCAGACGTAAACTATTCTATACACCCCATTCATGGCTTTCTGCTCAACTGTGGCGTCAGGTTGTCCGGATCCTAGAAAGCATGCTGATATCCCATGTTTTGAAAGTTTTAAACATTGATCATGCATCAAACTTATCAAGGGTGAAATCACAACAACCACCTTTCCGGATAATAGCGCTGGAATCTGAAAGCAGAGGGATTTCCCTGCACAATGAATGGTGTAGTGAAATCAAAATTTATCCTAATTAACTTGCAATATGTAGTCAGTTCCAAAATGAAATAAGTGGAGCAACAACTAATGTTAATGTATATAGAAGTAAACTAGAGATACCTGAGCCAGTAGCAGCAACAATAAGACAGTCCTTGTGTGCTAACCATGCCTTGATGGCTTCCTTCTGAAAGCCCTTCAAGGATGAAAATCCAAAATGCTTTTGTAAGGCATCGCCAACTTTTTGTTCCCAGTTCAACATCATGCCTTGGCCATCTGTGTTATTAAACTGTGGAATTTGTTGATACTGAGAGCTTCCATTTTGTTGCAAAAGCAGGCCAAACTCCTTCGGAAGCATATGAGAGTAAACATCCATCCAAAATGAAAAAGGTTCAGTTTTATGTTGATTGTTTCCATCAACATTAACTTGCTCTTCCTCATCTAGGAACCTAGACATAGCCATCTCTATGGCATCAAATGAAGACTTTGACGAACTTGCAAAAATGTCCCTTTTACATCTAGAAAAAGATGGAAGAAGATCTGTGATATGGGACTGCTTCATCCTACACAGTGATTGTGACGAGTTTGCATCTTCCCCCAAGGAGCAGTTTGGAGTTTTGGAATAGGTGAAGGCATGTTGTGACTTCGTATATGCATTTTTGTTGCTATAATCATTCAAAATGAAGTCTACAGCATCATTCAGAACTGGACCAACGGCTTCTAAAGCTTCTAATGCTTTACCAAACTCAAAACCCATGTCAAGTAGTTCAGATACGACATTGTCAACTGATAAATTGGTCCCCCCCATCGTTTTGATTACTATAAGAGAAAACCAGAATCACGCAAGTTTCATCATCAGTAGCTAGTGGCATTTCCTTAAGGCATACTGACACATAGCAAAGATGGCAACCATTTGCAAATCTCAAAATTTCAGCACATGGAAAAAGATTCCTGGAAAGCAGGGAAAAGAAAGCCAAAATTTACATAAAAAACAGCAAATGCAGCTATAAATGTGATGGAACTTCTTTACTTTCACTCAGAAAAAAGATATTTGTTGGTGAATTTGAAGAAATAGTCAAGACAGGTATACAGGAATCATCAAGTAGTATGGTAGGAACAGTCAACTTTCTATTTAGAAATGAAATAGCTCATATATTCCTCAAATATACAATATGGCTGCAGTGATTTCAAATTACACACTTGGACAGACCAAATAAGATAGGAATAGTCAATTTTTCTATTTAGAAAGGCACAAAACTTATATTTCTCAAATATAAACTGTGATCGCAATCATTTCAGATCATCATATGAGCTCGGAGAAAAGCACTTCTTATGAGGAGAATTAAAATATTTTCTCTATGGGTAAATAAATATGAATATAACAAGATTTCATCCAAAATATCACAGTTTCATTTGATCCTGGGATTCTAGACTTTCTACAGGAGCAAACCCCCATAATTATTTACACCAATTGTTTGGAATAACATTCTCATTTGACGCCACTTAACTCAATATTCTAGGGTACTAACTTAGAGAAATCATTCTAGGTATGCCCCATTGCACAATGGCTTCATACATGGAGAAATGGCTGCCAACGACGAATGATGAACCCTTAACTGTAACAAATAGCACTAAGTCAGGGAAGTTGCAAACATTCAGTTTTGAAGTTAATGAGCCTCAGTTGTAAATGTGATGTACCTCATTAAGAGCCACAGTTCAAATTTTGAGATAATCCCGGTGGATTATGTAAGGGAATAATTTTCATGATAAATACCAGCTCACCTTACTTGCATTAGTCTTGTAGTATCAGTTAAGCTGAATGGCTCAAAGGAATGAAGCTTGGCCAATTGTGATCCAAGGTAGTGGGCATGACCAACAAGAAGTCAGAAGCAATGCAAGGGAAGGCAAACTTATTAGCAAACTAACTTCCTTTGGATTACCCTAGCAATGGAAGACCTTGAGCATGTACTTTTCGTTGCCTTAATATTATTTAAGGTGGCATGAAGCTTACACAAGCATGTATATTTTATTGTGTGATATTATTTAAGCTAACATGAAGCCTATATGGCATAAAACTAATTAATTTTATTTTATCCCATAAGGTGTACATTTTTTTGTGTATACCACTTTAGGTGGGTGCACTAGGGCGTTTGCATGCATTTTTGTACATTTTATACATTCATATCCAGTGAGATGAAATAACGTACTATTAGGGTGTACAAATAACTCATTGTCTTTCGGTACATTTTTAAGTCATCGGTTCCAAGGCTTGATTACTGATACAATTTTGTGTCCCTAGTTTCCTAGCATGTGTTTTGAGGTACAAACTCTACTATAACTTTATTTTATTGAGTGAGTCAAAAAAAGTGCGCTTGAAGGCTTTTTATGCCACTTTAAGTAGATCAAAGGCAATACAGTGTACGTTCAAAATTGAATCATGTGCTATGGGGTGTGAAAATCATACCACTAAAGGATATCTTAATCATGTTGGCCCCAATCATGTGCTACCAGGTTCAAAAATTTAATGTTTTTTTCGAGTTTTAAATTTTAAATACTTAAATATGTAGAGAAAATATCATGTTACAACAGCCTGTTATAGGATACTAATGCAATTTTCTAGATTTGTAGCCCAAATTTCTTGAATATATTGTATTTTTGGGCCCCTTTCTATAAAATTAATGAACTAGGTTCATCATCAGCATTAGCCATACAATAATTATACTTGGGCCTTTTAAATCCTCATTTTCCATCCATTCATGTTGAGCATGGACTAAGATGGTAAACCTATTCTTTACAAATCATTTTAAACAACTTCACTCCATGTTGTGTTAAGTCTAACCAGGTCCTCAAATGCTGTCTTTATATATTTGTCTAATAGTGAACTTTCTACCCTTTTTCATGCATGTCCAAACCACCTAAATCTATTACAATTAATTTACCTTCAATAAATGTTAACCCAAACATTCCTCTAATATAATCATTCATCGATCTATCGCGTCTAGTATTTACATTGGAATTAATGCAATACATTGGTTTTAATGATAAACAAAATTTGCTTTTATCCAATTAAAATTAAAGATAAATAATCCATCCACGGGAATTCCAAAGAGAAACTTTTCACCTTTTAACATGACCAGTCCTATCACATTCAACTTAGTTATCAATAATTTTTATTGTTTATTGCTCTGATCCATACATCATAGCCAGCCTAATTACAATTTTATACTTAGCATTAATTTTTCATAATATCACCTTATCACGTAATACTTCAAAACACTACTGCAATTCAGACACTCAATCTAAACTCTAAAAATTATGTAATCATTATATTCAAACTCATATATATATATATATATAAAATAAATCCATGATATTCAAAACTATCACACATAAGTGTCTCGTTACCTAAAGATATTTTTGACCAACAAATGTTACTATCACATTCACTAATCTTGCACTCTTCGAAGCCCCTGTATCCACTCAAGATTATCTACATTATTTCAACTTCTAATTCAGCAAATATCTCACCAATTAGAATTATGTCATTACTGAAAAACATGCAACAAGGCACAACACTCTAAGCATTCTTTCTAAACATTATTATAATCGACAAAAAAAGTTATGGACTTAATGTTGATCATTGATGTAAATCTATTCTAATTGACTATTCTTTTTAAATTCCAAAACTGCTAATACTAATTAGATCTTCAGCATAAATATTTTTAATAACTTCAATATACCTAATGCAAGAGGAACTTCAAAGCAATTTGAGCTTGGTTATTCAACCAACCAAGCCATGTTTGACTACAAGGACGCAACAACCTCACGAATGAAATTTCTATATAGTGTCCATTTCGCATTCTTGTAGATTTCCACCACGCTTTGATGAGAGTAATGCAGTCATATAATGTTTCCCTATGTTTTCTTTCGCTTCACCATGTGTTCTACAATATGATGATGTGGAGATGGTTTTTGACCATGCTCTCATGATGGTATACATGTGACAAAACATACATATAGTAGAGCATGGTGAATCCTTAGATCCAATGATATGCATATGTTCCTACATGATCAATGATGGTATATATGTAATCCTACACAGAGATGATGTGATCCTACTTCAATCTTACATGTTTTCATTCATCAGGCAAACAAGGTTCCCTGTGCTGCCTATGACATACATTATGCTTATGGATAATTCTCCATGTAACTAGGTGCATGTTTTGATGAGTATGAATGATGATTTACAAGATGGTAATGACATACATATACTTCTAGCATAGATTAAATAATATACTCATGATGCCACATGTTTCTCCTGTGATTCTAATGTGACATTCAACTCCCCATCTAATTCTACGAGTTCCTTATGAATCAACACATGTTAATATATATATATATATATAGTACATACATATGATACACATGGTGTATAAGAGTGGGGTTTCCAATGGAAATACCATTTGTTTCATTTTATTGATAGCATGCATGATTTGACATATTGATGGTTGTTATTATGTTACACCTGTATCCTATCTCTTACATACATGATATATGTGAGTTGTGATTTTATATAATAATGCACATGTAAATGACTCTACATACAACTCATGCTTTGTTGCATGCTGTCTTGACCACCAAATAATCCAACAATCAATTTAATTGATCAAACATTGCAAAAATGATGGCTAACCAAAGCCCTATTGCACAAGTTTGATTCGAAATGCATAATGCAAATTCAAAATCTTCTAACCATCCCTCCTTTTGTAAATGAATTGTGTCGATATATCTGTAGCATAGAAATTATCAATGAATAATTCCCACGATCAATTCAACCAACCGTCACCAAAATGAAAGACACCAAAGACGACACCACATAAAATCACCCTATTATCGCCGGTTTCCAAAAAAGGACTGCTTCAATGAGTCTGCAACATCAAAACCATCCATAAAGAAGGCCCATCTTGCCTTACACACCACACGAAGGCAAAACATAAAATACCCACGTGCAAGACGACAACATAAATTGTGATAAAGACATCAGCAGGAGATTCTGGCGCGTCGATCACAGGAGGAATTGTAGATCGACGGCTACGATTAGGAGTTTTTATTTATGATGGATTTTATGTATTTCTTATGCTTATGTTTTAGTCTTTCTCATTGTACCCCTATGCAGGATTAGCTTGTGTTATAGACCCGAGGGCATTTTAGTCTTTGAGACTCTTTTATTTTGAGGCCTATATATGGAGGCCTTTGCTATTGTATGAGGACTGTGATTAATGAAAACTTTCGCATTCGTATTCTCTTGAATGTTGATAGCTCTAGAGAGAGGAGAAGTCCCTAGGTGAGGGCAAAAGCAACTCCCGCCAGCCGCAGGAAGTGTCCGGGCTCTCGGTTTCCCCTACCCCTTCCTTCCTCCCTCCCTCCCTCCTAGCTGAAACTGCCCCTCCCCTTTCCCTCCTAATCATCGGCCACCAGCTTCCACCACTTTAGACCGCCGGCCACCCCCCCCCCCCCCCCCCCCCCCTCCACCCAACCCGCCGACCTAATCAACTCGCTAGCCATACACCCGCCTAACCCCAATCCCCTTCCCCTCCCTTAGCCGTCGGCCTCCCTAGCCAAAAACCCTAGCCGCCGGCCAACCTCCCCATCCCCCCCCCCCCCCCCCCCCCCCACCCCCCACCTAAAAAATCCCCTTGGTTCCAATTTCAAATTGACCCCTTCATTACTTTCCTAATTTAATTCAAAGTATTTTGGTAAAATCAAAATTTTGAATTTCAAATTCCAAATTAATTTGAAATTCAAAATTTCCCTCCTATTTGAATTAATTAAGGAAGCTCCCTCCACTAAATTATTTTGAAATTTAAATTTTGAAAGGCCCTTAAATCCTTTCCTAATTTAAGTTCACATTATGGTATTCATTCGATTCCACAAATCAGTCTCCCCAATCATTGCCCCCCCCCCCCCCCCCCTTCTCTCCTCCCTCTCCCTCACTCCACTTATAACCCTTCCTAATTAACCACAAGCAGTTCCATCCTTCTAAGGGCCGGCCGCCCCTCCCTCCCTCTCTTTTGGGAATTCAAAATTTGAATTCCTCCTCTCGCTCTTCTCATTAATTCCCCAAATTAATCACAATAATTGTTGGAGTTAATTTTCAAATTCTCATAACCTCTCTTGAACCCCTCCACTCCCCTTTATCCTTACAAATCGCTGGCCACCCTAACCCCCTCTCGACATTGGAAGAACTTTCACTCTCCATGGATGGCCGACCCCGAGCACGATCATGGATTTGTATTCGACCCTCAAGGACGAGTGGATATTCATCAGTGCCTTTCTTCGACATCAATTTTGAAATCGACCACTCCGTAGAAGACTACATCGATCAGATCTTCTTCTCCCTGACAACCGCCATCGACGAGCATCAACTTTCCATTCAGTGGCAAATCCTCCAACATCCACCAGCTATCTCCACTCCAAATGACTCTTCATTGAGCAATACCGTAAGTGCCTGCTGTCTTGTGGTGGCATCGTTAGTATTGTATAAATTATTCTTTCGCTAAAAATCCTTGAGAGTATGAGTGAGAGAAACTCAAGGCGACCGCTCTAATTGTTAACCGATGGATTCTTGTGATTGGCAAATTTAGCATTTAATAATTTTTGTTCTTATTTTAAATTCTCCCTACTCTATATTGTAACTGCATGCTATTATTAGACCTCTAACTGAGAAACCCTAGAATCCAATCTTGTGAAATATTAAGTTTTAATTAGCAAGCTTAACAACTTTTTATTATTTCCACGCAATTCCTGCAACTGCTTTATGTCGCACATCATCTTGGTATCAGAGCATCGTTGTGTCATCGTAGCTAGGGTTGTCAAAACTGGGTTGCGGGTCGGGTTCGGGTCCAACCCGAATCTGACCCGGGTCCATACGGGTCAACCCGAACCCGACCCATTTTTTGAAACGGGTCATAACGCTGGACCCGAACCCAACCCGCTTCGGGTCCGGGTCAACCCGACACGACATGTATGACCCGAAAAAAATTAAAATCAATTTTTTTATTTAATTAAAAATAAAATATACACAATTTAATTAATTTATAAACAATTTATAATTACAGATTTACAGTAAGTACATTTATATTTTACATATCATTTGATCATTTGCAAAATTACAAATATATAATCACAGATTGAACAATGAACAACAAGTACATTTACATTTTAGTATTTTATAATACTTAAAAACTAATTGTTCTTGTCTTCTTGAAATGCTCCTGTAGGCTCTAGCAGTCTAGCATCTGTCTTCAAGCACGACATAGAATCAACTGTAATAAAACAAGTTAGATCTGTATAAACCTTCAATATAATGCTCATTGCTCAGATTAAACCTTCCAAATCTGTAATCACCTAATGAGGTGTAAGTTCAATCAACATTAGCATATTACCATCCAAGAAGAACCAACTCAAAACTTACACTCTAGCAGTGACTCAGTAACACAAAATCAAAAAAAAAATTTGCAAGACTCATATGTCAACCCTCGGTCGAATATGCTAAGCTTAAATGCCCTAAGGCTATAATTGTAAATTTGTAATTAGGTAAATAATGGGGCGGCGGGACGCAAGCCAGTTTGGAAATCGGGTCGAACCGGGTCATTTTCGGGTTTCCCGGGTGACCCGAACCCGACCCGAAATTTCATACGGGTCGAAAACTTGAACCCGATCCGTTTTGGGTACGGGTTGACCCTAACCTGAAATTTTCAGGTCGGGTTTGAGTCAGGTTTTCAGGTCGTGTCAAATATTGACAGGCCTAATCGTAGCATTCTAGGATTCCACATACGCATTTAGTAGACATCTTAGTTGCATCCACCCTTTCCATTCAACGTCATTACATTACCATTGTGTCTGCATTAGTTACCAAACTTTAGAGTCAATGGACCCTGTACCTTAGACTTTATCGTAGGTCAGTTAGGAACTGTGACCCAACAACTAAGAGATACCCAAGGTGAGTTAGCTAATTTTTGCCGCCAAGCTGGAGAACGTTTAGACAACATTGAGAGACTAGGAAACCCCATGATGTATACCCCCTCTAGGCCTCAATCCCCCTATGTTGATGAGGCACGAGTTGATGACGGACCTCCTCGAAACCCATAACGTCATAACAACCCCAAGCCCAATCGCGAACCAGTGGGTCATGATCCGAATTGGCGAGATAATGATGCTCAGCTACTCAAAAACATCCAAATTGACGCACCTTCTTTTGATGGCACTCTCGACCCACAAGTCTTTCTGGACTGGCTTAAAGGAATGGATAGCTACTTCAAATGGTACAATATTTCTGAAGCTAGGAAATTTAGGTTCGCTAAGATGAAACTTATAGGAAGAGCTAGTCAATACTGGACGAACTTAGAAAATATACGTGAAGCTCGAGGTGAATACCCCATCACTAACTGGAGAGCTATGAAGCAAAAACTCAAGCAGAAATATCTCCCTCCGTCCTATTACCCCAAACTCTTAGATAGGTGGTATAGACTGACTCAGGGTAACAAACCCGTGAAAGACTACATCTCTGCTTTCGATGATTACATGATTCGTTGTAGTGGCGTAAAGACTACCACCCCAGCCCAATCCTATTCATGTTTAGAGCTGGCCTTAGGGAGGACCTTCGTAATGAACTTTTCGCAAGAGGAGTCAATACTCTTAAAGCCGCTTGCAGTCTTGTACTTGATCTTGAAGAGTCTAGGACTCAGTCCCATTCCCGTAATCTAGATACCTGACCACCTTTCAAAAATTCCCCCGGTCAACCTCAAAACAAACCTCCCGGCTCTATGACTAAACTGCCCACTGTGGGACAATTCTATCCCCGCCCTGACTACAAGGGTAAAACTCCTGAGCATGAGGTGCCCAAAACTAACCCTAGAACCAAGTGTTTTAAGTGTCATGGATATGGACACATTGCCTCGCAGTGTTCCAGCCCTTATAAAGTTACCATAATTGAAGAAGTTATCGAGGACGAGGAGGAACATGATACTGAATTAGTTCATCATATTGATGACGAGGACGATTTCTTTTGTGAAGAAGATACCGCCATGATCCATTGCCTGCAAAAATTGGACCATTTTGAACTTCAAGTTGTTAGGTGTGTCTTATCCCAACCTAAGCCTAGTGACGACTAGCGTAGAACTTCCACCTTTCACACCTTCACCAAGATTGGTGACAAGAACTGCAAGGTTATTATTGACAGTGGAAGCTATATTAACGCTGTCTCTTCCACCATGATTACCAAACTTAATCTAAAAATGGTTCCCCACTCAAATCCCTATAAGGTTGTATAGATCAATTCGACCGCGCTAGAAGTAAAGACTGGAGCCTTATCCCCATTGAGTTTGTGGGATACAAGGAAAAGATTTGGTGCGACATTGTGACAATGGATGCATGTCAAATTATCCTTGGTCACCCATGATTATTTGACAACAACGTTCATATTTATGGGAGATTTAATACCTGCATGTTTGAACACGACGGTAAAAAGATTAAACCTTTGTCTTCCCAACTCAAGCCTTCTAAAGTGGAAGTTAAGACTAATCCTATTAAACCTAGCCAAGGCCTAAACCTCCTGACTGCAAAAAATTTAGATGCTTAATTTAGTCATGGATCACCCATGTACGCCTTAGTAGCCCGGGAAGCAATATTTGAAACTGAAGAACTAATCCCAGAAGAGGTCAAACCTCTCCTTGAAACTTTCGCCGATGTGTTCCTTGAAGATCTACCCAATCAACTTCCCCCTTTAAGGGACATCCAACATGCCATTGACTTAGTACCTGGAGCTTCCTTACCCAACCTGCCTCACTATCGTATAAATCCGGAAGAGCATGCTAAGTTAAAAGAGCAAGTCGATGATTTACTCCAGCAAGGATTCATTAAAGAGAGTCTGAGCACATGTGCCGTTCCTACGCTTTTGACTCCCAAGAAAGATGGCTCGTGGAGAATGTGTGTTGATAGTAACGCAATCAACAAAATCACAGTAAAATACCGTTTTCCCTTCCCCGTTTGGATGATATGTTAGACATGATGACTGGAGCCATCCTCTTTTCAAAAATTGACCTCAAGAGTGGATATCACCAAATCAGGATCCGCCCTGGTGATGAATGGAAGAAGGCATTTAAGATTAAGGATGATTTATATAAATGGATGGTCATGCCTTTTAGCCTTAGCAATGCCTCAAGCACTTTCATAAGGGTTATGACTCAAGTCCTCTGCCCATTCTTAGAAAATTTAGTGGTAGTTTATTTCGACGACATTCTGATCTATAGAGGTGTCAAAAATTGACACGACCCGAAACCCAACCCGAAAAAAATTCGGGTTTGGGTCAACCCGTTTGTGAAACGGGGCGGATCCGGGTTCCAATTTCCGACCGTTTGAAAAGTGGGTTGGGTTCGGGGTGACCCAAAAAACCGCGGGTTGACCCGAATTGACCCGGTTACTTGACCTGTGCCGCGTCCGGAACTCCGCGTCTAGTCGCGAGTCGCAACTGTCTCTTCCAACATCCGCGTCATGCCAGGTTGCCAGCCGTCTCACAGCTCGCGCTACGGCTTACAGGCAGGTCGCAACTCGCAACGGCAGGAAGCCGCGTTGGCAGGTTTGGTCGCAACTCGCAACGGCATCGCACCCGCGCTCTGTGGTCCGCCGGTCCCGCACGCTGGAAGGTGGCCTCGCCTTGCTGGCACGTTTGCTGGCGACTAACCTCGCCCGAGTCGCACCTTGCGCTGGCCTTAGGCCTCGCACCCGCGGTCAAGCCGGAGTGCCGAACGCCCGAACCTACTGCGTGTTCGAGGCAGCCATGCGGCACTACAGCGGCAGCCTTCGATTTTACATTTCAGGAACGGGTCACGGGTCGTGTCGGGTCAACCCGATAACCCGCACGGGTCGGGTCCGAGTTGGAAAACCTGACCCATTTGCAAAACAGGGTCGGGTTTGGGTTGACCCGTTTACTGTTGGGTCAAGTTGGGTTCGACCCGAACCCGACCCGTTGACCCAAATTGACACCCCTACTAATCTATAGTAATTCGGTTGGACAACATTTAGATCACTTAAAACAAGTTTGTGAGATTTTAAGGAAAGAACAGTTACACGCAAATCCTAAGAAATGTATGTTCCTCACGGATAGCGTTACCTTCCTAAGATTTATTATATCATCCCACGAAATATCAGCAGATCCCGAAAAGGTGCGTGCAATTAATGAGTGGCCTGAACCTATGAATATTAGAGATGTTCGGTGTTTTCACGGATTGGCCACATTCTATCGGAGATTTATTAGGAATTTTAGCACCATCGTCGCCCCAATAACGGATTGTTTGAAAAAGGGCAAATTTCATTGGACCATATCTGCCTCTAAGGCTTTTGAAGAGATCAAGAAGAGAATGATAGAAGCCCTTGTCATGCGTCTACCTAATTTTTCTAAAATCTTTGAAGTAAGTTGTGATGCTTCTGGCCTTGGTATTGATGGAGTCCTTTCCTAAGAAGGACATCACGTGGCCTACTTCAGTGAGAAATTAAACAACATTAGACAAAGATACTCCACATATGACAAAGAATTTTATGTCATCATTCAGTCCCTTAGGTATTGAAGACACTACATGCTCCCGTAAAAATTTGTCATTTTCTCTGATCATGAGGCCCTGCACTCCCAAAAAAAACTCAATGCCCGACATGGCCGTTGGGTCAAATTTTTGCAAGAATATACATATACGATCAGACACAAAGCAGTGTCTAAAAATAAAGCAGCGGATGCGTTAAGTCGTCGTATGATGATAACTCGAGAAATGAGGACAAAAGTAATTGGATTCGAGAGTATTAAGGAGAATTATAAGGACTGTTCTGACTTTGAGGATATGTATTATTTACTGACAACTATGGGTGAACGAATAGTTAATTATTTCTTTCCTGAAGATGGGTATTTGTTCAAATTGCAAAAGCTCTGCATCCCCAACACATCACTTCGGAATTACTCGTTTGGGAATTACGCGTTGGAGGACTAACTAGGCATTTTGGCTGAACGAAAATCATTGCCTCCGTAGAACACCGTTTTTACTGGCCTAGCCTTAAACGTGATGTTAGTAAACTGGTGAAAAGGTGTCACACTTATCAGCTAGCTAAACAGCGTAAACAGAATACTGGTCTCGACACACCCCTCCCGGTCCCCAATTACCCTTGGCAGGATGTAAGCATGGATTTCGTCCTTAGACTACCAAAGACTTTTAGAAAACATGACTCCATTTGTGTGGTAGTTGATCTTTTTTTCAAAATGGCCCATTTCCTTTCTTGTTCCAAAACTTTTGACGCTTCTCGAACCGCGAAACTATATTTCGATGAGATTGTTAGGTTACATGGATTCCTAAAACCATAGTGTCTGATAGATGTCAAATTTACTAGCTATTTTTGGAAGACTTTGTGGCATAAGATGGGCACCAGATTGCAATTTTCTACAGCTTTCCATCCCCAAACTGATGGCCAAACAGAAGTTGTTAATAGGAGTCTAGGCAACCACTTAAGAACCTTGGTACGAGAACACGTTCGAGATTGGAACTCTAAACTTCCTACAGCTGAATTCGCTTATAACAAGTCTGTTAATCGAACCACGGGTCTAAGTCCTGCTGCAATTATGTACGGGTACCAACCTAGACAGCCTATAGACTTGATACCTACGTGTCCTAAGTTAAGAACATTTGAGTCTACATCTGCATTTGCATCGCATCTCCAGAAATTGCACAAGAAAATTAATAAAAAGATTGAACAAAGCAATGTTAAATATAAACTTAATGCGAATCGTAAGAAAAGATTTAAAGAATTCGATGTTGGAGATTTTGTAATGGTACGGATTCGTCCAGAATGATTCCCACAAGAGACCGTTAAAAAGTTACATGCTAGAAGTGCGGGACCTTTTAAAATAATATCAAAAATAAATAGTAATGCTTATGTGCTAGACCTACCTGAAGGTTTTAACATAAATCCTATGTTTAACATTGAAAATCTTGTAGCATTTGAGGGACCAGAGTTTAACCCACAAATCCACTAAATATTGAGCCTTGTGTGACCCTACCTGGTGAGAACCCTAACCTACCTCCACTCCCAGATATCTCTTCTTTACCTAATGCGGAGAAAATTGAAGCAATACTTAATGATGAAATCATTTCCACCAAATAAGGTGGGCGCCAACGATATTTAGTTCAATGAAAAGGAAAATCGAAGACGGAGAATACATGGATTGATCGTGATTAGCTACAGAGATTGGATCCCAACATTCTATAGTTATATGAAGGCAATCGCGACGCTTACTTGACAAGGTCGAGTTTTCTCCCACCCGGGGAGATTGATAAGGACATCAGTAGGAGATTCTAGCGCGTCTATCACAGGAGGAATCATAGATTAACGGCTACGATTAGGAGCCTTTATTTATGATAGATTTTATGTATTTCTTATGCTTATGTTTTAGTCTTTCCCATTGTACTCCTATGCGGGATTAGCTTGTGTTGTAGCCCCAAGGGCATTCTAGTCTTTGAGTCTCTTTTATTTTGAGGCCTATATATGGAGGCCTTTGCTAACGTATGAGGATGATGATTAATGAAAACTTTTCTCATTAGTATTCTCTTGAATGTTGAGAGCTCTAGAGAGATGAGAAGTCCCTAGGTGAGGGCAAAAGCAACTCCCGCAGCCGCAGGAAGTGTCCGGGCTCTCGGTTTCCCCTACCCCTTCATTTCCTCCCTCCATTCTCCTAATCGAAACCGCCCCTCCCCTTTCCCTCCTAACTGTCGGCCACCACCTTCCACCACTTCAGACCGTCAGCCACCACCCCCCTCCACCCAACCCGCCTAACCCCAATCCCCTTCCCCTCCCTTAACTGTCGGCCTCCCTAGCCCAAACCCTAGCAGCCGGCCAACCCACCCCCCCCCCCCCCCCCCCCAATCCCCTTGGTTCCAATTTCAAATTGACCCCATCATTACTTTCCTAATTTAATTCAAAGTATTTTGGGAAAATCAAAATTTTGAAATTCAAATTTTCCCTCCTATTTGAATTAATTAAGAAAGCTTCCTCTACTAAATTATTTTGAAATTTAAATTTTGAAAGGCCCTTAAATATTTTCTCAATTTAAAGTTCCCATTATAGTATTCATTCGATTCCACAAATCAATCTCCCCCATCATTGCCCCCCCCCCCCACTTCTCTCCCCCCTCTCTCTCTCTCTCCACTTATAACCCTTCCTAATTAACCACAATCAGTTCCATCCTTCTAAGGGTCGACCGCCCCTCCCTCCCTCTCTTTTGGGAATTCAAAATTTAAATTCCTCCTCTCGCTCTTCTCATTAATTCCACAAATTAATCACAATAATTGTTGGAGTTAATTTTCAAATTCTCATAACCTCTCTTGAACCCCTCCACTCCCCTTTCTCCTTACAAACCGCCGGCCACCCTAGCCCCCTCCCGACATTGGAAGAACTTTCACTCTCCATGGATGGCTGACCCCAAGCACGATCATGGATTTGTATTCGACCCTCAAAGACAAGTGGATATTCATCGATCGCCCTTCTTCGACATCAATTTTGAGATCGACCAGTCCGTAGAAGACTACATTGATCCGATCTTCTTCTCCTTGACGACCACCATCGACGAGCATCAACTTTCCGTTTAGTGGCAAATCCTCCAACATCCACCAGCTATCTCCACTCCGAATAACTCTTCATTGAGCAATACCATAAGTGCCTGCTGTCTTGTGATGGCATTATTAGTATTGTATAAATTATTCTACCGCTGAAAATCCTTGAGAGTATGAGTGAGGGAAACTCAAGGTAACCGCTCTAATTGTTAACCGGTGGATTCTTGTGATTGGCAAATTTAGCATTTAATAATTTTTGTTCTTATTTTAAATTCTCCCTACTCTATATTGTAACCGCATGCTATTATTAGATCTCTAACTGAGAAACCCTAGAATCCAATCTTGTGAAACATTAAGTTTTAATAGCAAGCTTAACAACTTTTTATTATTTCCACACAATTCCTGCAACTGCTTTATGTGTCACATCAAATTGAGTTACATGGGCGATGAGAATTTAGCGAAATGGGATCAATATACAAAAAACCATTTCAAATATAAAAATTAACAAAATTATAATTTCTCTCGGGAACTACCAAACCCACAAATTTCACTTCTTCCCCAAAAGATAGTCGCAAAGCTCGTATCCCTCTCCCATCTCATGAACTTCAGAAGCCACAACTCCTTTTGATATTTCCCTCACTTCTTCTCTCCGTACATTGTTCCCTTTCCCCGTTAATTTCTCAGACCAAAGCCCTTGAACCCATTCTTCTTCCTCTCACTACCCACAAACCAAACGAACGCCTTGCCTCCTCATCACCCACAGATCCTGCACACACCTCTCCTCCTTCATTTACTCACCGTGCCACTTAACACCTTCACCCAACCTCACACCCGACTACACCAACTAAAACTGCTTCCTTCCATTCTTATGCGGCTTCTAAAACCCATGACAATGCTAAAATGAGAAAGACATGTTAGAAACTCGTTGGAGGAGGCTAAACGGGATCCCACCAACTTCGTCGTTCCTATCCAATTTTTTAAACCCTTGACGACAATGAAATGAGGAAATCGTGACAAGAACTCTTGGCCACCTTACCTAGAGTAGGAGTTCATAAGACCCATTATTTGGGACGTCTTGTCTATGGGACAAGATAGATATTCATCCTCTCATGTCATTTTACATTCAAAACAACAAGACTCGCGTCCTACCCCCTTAAACCTAATGTTATAGATCTCGGCAAATTAATTATCTTTAACAAACAAAGTAATAAGTCCCAATGCTCCTCTTAAAGTTTAGAATAACAAATCAAAATATGTTCCCTATTTGGGCTCTCTAACAAATGTAAGTTTCATCCAAATTAACAAGCCAAAAAAAAGCCCAACAAACTCGTCAAACTAAACAAATTGTGCCACCTTACCTCTTATTTCAAGTTATAAGACCCATTATTGAGCTTTATGTTCCTTAAGGTTGTAAGTCTCATTAATGAGCCTTAAGCCCATCCTGATTAAATGGGTTGGCATAATGCCAACTACCTGTGAAAACAAAACGTCGGTTTCCAATGAATGTAAGCTCCAATCTAGCATAAATTTGAGCTAGATCCCATGCTAATAAATACAACAATCAAAATTATAAAATTTTATGAGTCTTATAAACATTACTTTAAGTGAAGTTGAAACTCATGAACAATTGATTATCATGATATGCTGATAAGCTCTTGTCAGTCACGTCCAATACCTCTAAAATGAAAGAGTTTATGTTGTCTTTGACACATAGATCAACCTTGGTCTACTTAGAATATATGAGAGGAGAAAACACATGGAGTTAATTAATTTCCATGGATGTTACATCTCATAGCCTTCTAACATTGGCAGATTGGATCCATTGGTATGCTCGAGATATGAAACTATGAAATATTGATTCGGTTAATCTCCATCACCACAATCATTGCTCGTTTCAAATATATTCTTATCAAATACAAATATCAGTTGCTATTCTAAATTTGAGCCTAAGCAGCCTCCTTGGTCAAGAGTATTCTCCTGTGAACGGGAGAGTCATTTAACTACAGAAGTTTGCACACGGAGGAAGCCTCCAGCAAGATCTAAAATAAACTCTGATATAATATTAGAAAAGGAAATCCTCGACAGACAATGAGTGCAACGGCGTAGTATTCAACTGCAAATGGAGAACCAGCGAGAGAACTCACCTGCATGAAATCCTCGACAGACAACCTCGGAACGTGATGCTCTTCGGACAGAACCAGGAGATTGCGCTAAGCGTTTAGAGGCGCGAAAGAGGGTTGATCAGGGCTAAAGACTTCAGCGAATTCTTTTGACGTCGACAGGCGAGCTCTGGGGTACCGCAGCAGCCCCCTCCGCCGGGACGCCGAAGAAGAGGGTCGGATATTTTTGGCTCGGGCTTTCGATCTCTTCCCCTTTGGGAAAGTTTGATGCCGTACGGTCGAACTCGACTCCTTAAGCAAGGGGAAAAGGCGGGTATTTCGGAATTTTTTTTATTTTCAGGAAAATATGAAAAAAAAAAGTTATTTGAAAAAATCAACAGCTTTTTTTGATTTGTTGATCGATAATTTTATTATCAATTAATAAATTTTTAATTTGAGTCTTTTATATATATATATATATATATATATATATATGATATGTATATAAATTTAACTTAATTGATCGATTACATCGTGTTATGGGCTGCTAAAAATTTTTTATTGATATAAGTTCCTCTTATTAGAATCCTTGTGTAAATATATATGGAGGGATAAACTATTTTGCGATATAAAGATAATAAAGTGTTGTTTTAGGTTTCGCTTGAGACTGTTTTTTTACTGTTTTTAAAACAGAATTCTAATACAAAATTATTTAAACTAAAAAATTTTGTACTAAAAAGTTATTTTACAAAGTAATAAGAAAGCCGTCCCAAACGAAGCCTTTGAACGGCTTTTTTACTGCTTCTTAAAACAGCTTTTTAGTACAAAATTTTTAATTTTTGTACTAAAAAACTGTTTTACGAAGCAGTAAGAAAGCCGTTCTAAATGAAGCCTTAATCTCGATTAATGTTCAACATTTTTCATCTTTATGCTTTGCATTATTTGAATATTATGTCTCATATTAGACATGTTAAATGAAATATTAAAGTGTGAAATAGAATCACTTATATGATATACATGAAAGAGTTATGTAACTTCAATTAGATAAAAATAAATATAATAAAGATAGGTGATGTAAAAAATATGATAAAATAATTAAAGATTGATGTATCTATATATAAGTAGTTTAATAAATATCCAAATAAGGTAATCATATTGAAGAGAATTTTAAAAGAAATGTTAAATACCCAATTAAAATATGTAATATGACCCACGGATGCTTAGTTTGGCTGGTGGGCGAGTACGACTAGGAAACCCCCAACTCGTGTTCGATTCCCCTCGAGCTGCAGCGCCTCTTAAGTGGGGTCCCAATAAATGCGGGCCAGGAGGTTATATAGGAGTGGATGCCTCTTCTAGGTCAGTCGAGGGATTAGTTATGCGGCAAAGCGCCTCACAAGCTGAGGTGGTAGCGGGTAGATACCTCCGTTCCAAAAATAAAAAAAATAAAAAAAATGTAATATGCTAATCATGTGTGCATGCATCAACATAATTAATTAATTAATTAAATTTTAAAAATAATTAATTATTTCATGATATTCATTTGCTTATTTTGTTTATTTTTTAAAATATATTTATCTTATCTTAGCATTAAAATATGTCATGCATAAATATCTTTGTTCATTAGTTTTTATAACTTGATTGACTGCATCAAATCCACCAACATATCATAGGATCAAAACCCAACATGAAGGCTACATCAAAAAGTTCAATAGAGCCCAAGTGAAATTATTATTGCTATTAAACTAAATGAGGATATTTATTCCACATAGCCATAATTGAAAAGTCTGCTGCTCCACCTATATAGGTTATCATAAACATGGCATTATCAATATTACCCACATAACATTGTCTTTCTTAAGTATTTATAGTACAACAACATCAACAACATTCTTCATTGTGTCATGTTAAGGATCAAATTCTCATCTAAATCTAATAAAGAAATATCATTTCTAATATTTTCTAACCAAGTCTTCCTTTCGTAACAAAAGTCAAATCTAATACATATACTTTCCTAACAGGGTCATCGAAAGGCCGCCGTTTTATGTGACCAAATCATCTAAGGTGACTCTCTCTAAGCCTATCTTCCACTGAAGCTACTCCAATCTTTCTTAAGTATTTACAATATTGAATATATATATATATATATATATATATATATATATATATATATATATATATATATATATATATATATATATCATTCAATTATAATATACTAATTAATTATATGCACTAATAAGTAGATCATAAGAATTAGCTATTCTACATTTTTATTAAATGTTAAAATACTCATACTTTGAATATATGCTTATATGGTTTTAAATTAACCTGGAATTGCTTAATCATGAATGATAAGACATAAAGATACACTCTGAATATGAAGATATTCTAATATATTTTTTTACATGTAAATTTATAAACAAAAGGCTTAGTGCTTTAGTATAAGATGTTATATATATATTCAAATGATGTCATTGTGTATATTTGACCCATAAGAAATGTCATCTTCAGTTAATCATTATAGGGAATAATTTTTTGTGTTGTTAGGAGCTATGTAGAAGCTATCAATCTTCTCCATTATTGTTTTTATTATTGTTTTTAACACTTAGGCATAGTTTGGGATGGCTTTCTTACTGCTTCTTAAAGTAATTTTTTAGTACAAAAGTTAAATTTTTATTCTAGAAAGCTGTTTTAAGAAGCAGTAAAAAAGTTGTCCCAAACGAACCCTTAGGCTTCATTTAGGACAGCTTTCTTACAATTTTGCTTTTGAAATAGCAATCATAATTTTTATTGAGCCACTAATTGTTCGTTCCTTTCAAAAAAAATTGTACAAAAAAGTTGTTTTCTACAACAGCTTTAAAAAACTATTTTCTATACAACAACTTTAAGTCCCAAACGAATTTGTTTTCTACACATCTCCTGCATATATGTTTTGAAGAAAATTAGACTTCTTAGGCAAATTGAGTGATGTTGTTGATTAGCTCATGAAGAAGTAGGTGAAAGGGATGAGCACAATCTGTTTATGCTCAATTCTTGCCAAGGAACTTCTAATACTTCTGTATAAATCTCTTGTAGATGGCTCTTATTGCATGGCTTCAGCATCTCTTCATTGTTGACTCGAAAGAAGCTTGGGTGGAGAAGGTCTATAATCTGTATTTATCTTTGGTGCTTTTTTTTTTTTGCATTTTGATCCTATTCCTCTCTACATTACAAACATCTTATTACATGACTATTCATTTGTGTTGTTACGAGATCCTGTGAAGTAGGAGATGTGTATGTTAAGTTTGAAGTAGTATTTCTTATGCTCTCCTTTTTCCTGCAACAATTTTGTTCTTTTGCTGATTATTTATTTGTTGTTCTAATAAAATTTAAGGCTTTAACAGGGCTGTGTTGATGCAAAAATGTGAGCTGACTTACTCTTACACCTTTTTGAAGTGCTCTAATTAGTATCTTATAATATTTTGGAGTTTTTTTTCTACAGTTTCCCAACAGAATTTATTTTGTTTTCAGTATTCTTGACTTTTTTTGTTCGCTTTTTAAAAGGTTTTCGTCGGTAATTCGCCAGAAATCTATAGTAAATTTTTCCAACGAAAATTTATTCAATTGGAAACCATTTTTCGAGGCGCATTTTACCGGCGAAAATTATTCCGCCAAAAAATGGTATATTCTGACGGAAATGCTTAGATTTATGACGGATTTTGCCGCTGATAATTGCACATTTTCATGTAGTGGTCAATATTGCTAATTATTTTATAAAAAGTTATTAAGGATGATTGGTCATCATTAAACACATAATAATAAGTAATATATCTCATTCATAAATTAATGCATGTTTATGCAATACTAAAAAGAATGTAACGAGTTAAATAATATTAGCATAAGCTACAATTTAACAAAATAGTGTTATTATCTTAGGTTAGCTAAGAGCTTCTTATCATTTTCACCAACTAGATAAATTAACCTCGTTTAAAGCTTAAACAAACTATTTGTACATCCATGACTGCTGCTGCAGGCACCTTCTTGCAGGTATCTCACAGGTTATGTTTGGGTCGTGAGGAAAGATCTCTCTCTCTCTCTCTCTCTCTCTCTCTCTCTCTCTCTCTCTCTCTATCTCTCTCTCTCTGGACAGTTCGTTCAAATGACTTGCTTAGGAGCTAGGAATGAGCTTATCACTAGAGCACGGCAGACCATCTTCGTCCACATCTTCCAAGTAGTCACATTCCCTAGCGGGGGCAACGACAACAATTCCTCTCTCAATTGGATAAGTCTTTATTCATCTCAGCCAAAGCTAAGTCTTATATGTGAGACCTATTAAAAGTCAAGCTAAATGCATTATAACACCTTATAGTCTAATTTTAGAAGAATTGATTATTTATCCATTAATTAATAAATCAGAACTTCTATAAATTCATCAATATAAATCAATCAAGTAGAAGAAATTAAAAATCATATACATTAAAATATAAAACCATATTCATCCCTCAAATTTCATATACAGAATCCAAGAGATCAATCATTATATTTATTTCAACTTTCTAAACTCTTAACTACAAAAGAATAAAACTAATAAAAATACAAAAATAAAATAAAACTTGAATTTATTATTTGCCTCACTTTCCTATATCTTGACTCTTTCTTGAAAACATATAAAATCATAGAGTAAGCTAACAATTCAACAGATTACCAAAACTTATAATTGAAATTAATGCAAAAAAATATAAAGAGTATGCATGTAATCATTCAATTACTATCAGAATGAACAAATAACTATAAAGGCATATAACAATCAATGAAATAATAACATGTCATATGATCAATAAACATCAGTACAACTATATATCTTAAGAGCAGTGATTAGTAACTAAGTAAATAGTCATCAATAAGTTCTATAAATCCTATATACATCAGTTATAAAATAGTTTATATAGCATCTTATTATATCAATATATATGTCATTGTTATATGTATGTCGTATAGTGTCTATAATATACATGTATATTATATGAATCATGTGGTTCATATATATCAAATCACTTTGTATCAATTTTATCAGTCTTATCAAATATTTGTATTAGTTATAATATATATTTTATATAAATTATGTCATGTCAATTAAATAATTTATCATATATATATTACTGTCATATGCATATGCAAATCATATAAATAAGAAATGCATCTAACTATCTATGGTATATATTTCTCCTATATTCAGTCCTTATGGCCAACCCTATAGTAATCAATCATATCATACATCATTTAGGTCAAGTGGCTTTCATATCAGAGGTCATTATTTCCTGCCTGTTGGCTAATCATATCATGTCAATCTGTCTCTTTGTGGCTCCATTTTTATATCATTTTGGATTACATCATAAATCTTATTTTAAAGAAAAGCTCGTTGGCCCACCATAATATATAGGATAACATATCTCCAGCTAACCTAAATAAGTAATTATATCTAGGTAGTCTTTCTTACATACACACATTTTACAGCATATATATAATATAATAACATATAATAATACACTCAATGTTTAGTTCATTGTATCATATTAATTGGATCATCATTGAGCTCAGGGATCTATGCCAAGTAATTACTCGTCCCTTCTCACTTTAATGGGGAGACATTAGATTATCTTCCTACCCAATGCTAACTCGATATCCAGATACCCACGGGTTCACCTTACTCGCACCCTGTCTCATAAGATCGCCACACCACTCGGTATAGCCAACCGATCTATATCAAAAGTAATACTACAACTCCTGCACTCCACACATATTCTATTATAACTCTCGAAGCCCTATAAATAGTGGGAGGGGAGACAAAGAGAGAGAGAGAGAGAGACATGATAAAAAACAAGAGAGATACATAGATAAACATTTTTTTCTATTTTTTAGCTTGAGCTCTAAAGGATAGAGTCCTCACTACATTTATTCTTATATTCATTTTCCTCTCTCTCTCTCTCTCTCTCTCTCTCTCTCTCTCTCTCTCTCTCTCTCTCTCTCTCTCTCTCTCTCTGACTATAATTTCCTCATCCATAGGTCCTCAGTTCACAAGTAGACCCATGAAGTGCGGCCGGGCATCATCCACCGAACAAATCAAGATCACACTATTGACTTAAGTTATTTTATATATAGTTTAATTTATTCCCTAGCCAAAAAGGCCCATGAACCCAAGCTGTCACAACCTAACCCGATCAGGACAGGTCCTATCGTATTGAATTGTGGCATGCAAATCCAAAGATCTAGTTTTGAAATTATTTCAAACTTTCTACTAATATTCATTGAAATAAATGACAAACTACAGAGCTATGAAAATATCCAAATATTAAAAAATAAACTCATCCACCAAGTTTTTTTTTTCATTTCATCAAAATAAAAATCTATACGACAGTATATGGCTATAGGCAAGAGCTACATAACTGAAAATTTTACTAGCCATGGCTGTACAAAAATCAAAATAGTAAAATACTTATGACCTCAGATCTGATTCTGAATTACTAGTCCACAACCTCTTTCTCGTTCTCAGATCCTAAAAATCAGAAGCAAAACTACAATGAGCTATAATAGCTCAGCAAGCCATACAAACTAATCTAAATTTTCAAATATTTACTTATCAAATATTTTGCTGAATATTTAAAAGTAGTTAAATGCAGTTTAAATAGATCACTATACTGAGAGATGTAATAAATGCATAGCAGTTATTTTCTAATTTAAATAATAATTTTGAACAAATAAATTAATTAAAATTTATATCATAGAGTAGTTCAGATCACACTTTTCGGACCCAAGATAGAATCTCAAAGGATTCTGGCCCCTTATGACTCCTTTTTCATTTGTGCTTATAGCACCAGAAGATATCACATATCTCTGTCTCAGATAAAATCTCAAAGGATTTTGGCCCCTTATAACTCCCAGCAATCTCTGACATAGATAGAATCTCAAAAGATTCTGGCCCCTTATGGCTCCCAACAGATATTATTTAATCGCATATGCACATATATCATCACATCATAACAATTAAAGAATAATTGAGCATGTATCAAAATTTCACGGTGTTATATAACGGTACACAACAGAAAATTCAATTATGCAAAAATACATATTTTCAAAAAATTATCAAATTACCAGGGATTGTGTAAAATGATGTTTTAATACTTTTATTATACTACATCACTATTTTTCAAAATCTAGATAATTTTCTATTCAATAAAAATCCTATAAATTTCAAAACCCCATGGTGTACATTTTCTAGAAAATATTCAAAATATACATAATCATAATCTCTACAGCATACAAAAAGTTATGAGGTGAAAGTTTTACCTATGCAAAGTTATCCACGTTTTTCTCTAACTGATACAAAATTTTAATCGAAATAATATCTAAAACTTGTACATTTTTTTAAAATTGAGATAGACATAATGTGTCTTACCTCGAGACGAACAAGTTTTCTAACTGGACCGACGGACAAAAATGGCTCGAAGTCACCCAAAAACCAAATTTTCTTTTCTCTCACTTCTCTTTCTTTAGTAATATCCTAATCTCCTTCTCTGTTTGGGTAAAAACCGAAATGGCATAAAATGGAATTTAATAATAAGCCATTGCTTTTAGATATTTTATTTTTTTATAATAAAATATTCAAAATTATATAAATATAAGTATTCAATCATTCAATTTTAGCTCAAAATAAATTTATATCTTTAAAATTGGGGATTCAAAAATTATAGAAAATATTCATAATTTATCTAAGCATATTTAAAACACTACAGTGAAATCAGTTTGTAAAACGGACACCTAACGGTACCAAAACCCCACTTGTACCGACTAGTACCGATTTCTTAAGAAATTTTGACAATTCTCAAAAATTATGAAAAATTTAGGGAAGCTAAAATACAACATTATAAATATTTTGGTGAAGACGGTTTATAATTTGGATTTATTATGACTCTAGAAATAAATATTGACTATTTTAAGTCAAAAATCCTTATAAGAAAATTTTGGAGTTTCACAATCTACCCACCTTAAAAAAATATCGTCCTCGACATTCCCAAAGCAGAATGAGTAAACCTGAATATAGCTGCCTCATATCAGATTCCTTCTCCCAATTAGCCACTCTGGCAGTTCTATGCTTCCACTGTACCTTAACCATAGAAATCTATTTGCTCCTCAATTTCTTCACATCATATGCCAAAATCCTTTCGGGTTCCTCCCTAGGATTCTTCCCTATACTGTAGATTTGGATGAACATCAACATCATCAGCAGATAATCTCTTCCCAGATCAAACACCCACTTTCTCAAAGAAGATATATGAAACACATTGTGTATATCAGACATATGATCAGATAACAATAACCTGTAAGAAGAACAACTAATCCGCTCAATGATCTCAAAAGGTCCAATGTATCTTAGATTAAGCTTGCTAATTCTCCCAAATCTACTAACACCTTTCATAGGGCTGACTTTAACATAAACCAGGTCTCCAATCTAAAACTCAACCAACATGTGCTTCTGATTATAATACTTTTATGTCTATCATGTGCATATTTCAACCTTTTTCTAATCAAATTGATCTTTGTATTAGTATTATCCACAAAAGTTGAACTTATCACCTACATATCTCCCACTTCTATCAAAGTTAAAGAAGTCCTATATTTTCTGCATACAAAGCTTCATAAGGAGCCATGCCTATGCTAGACTGATAAATATTATTATATGCAAACTCTATCAATGGGATATGATCCTCCCAATTGCCTCAAAATTCAAAACACATAATCTCAGAAGATCCTCAAGTACTTGAATATTCCTTTCAGACTGTCTGTCTGTCTACGAATGAAAAGTCGTACTGAAGTGCAACTTTGTACTTAGTCCTTACTAAATACCTCTTCATAATCTAGAGGTAAACCTTACCATCCCGATCAGATACAATCACATTCAGCACACCATGCAACATGATAATATCTTTAACATAGATCTGTGCTAACATGTCCACCGGATCTGTCTGTCGAATCAAAATAAAATGGCTAGATTTTGTCAATCGATCGATAATAATCCAAATAGCATTATGCCCCTACCTCGATCTGGGAAAACCCATAGCAAAATCCATTGTTACTTCTTCTTAATTTCACTATTGAATAGGTAACAACTACAGAAGACCTCCCAGTCGTTGATGCTCTGCCTTCACTAGCTGGTAGACTTCACATTTCGATACAAACTCTGCTATTTCCTTCTTCAATCCAAGCCACCAAAATATACCCTTCAGATCTCCGTACATCTTGCTACTTCTTAGATGAATAGTATAACCTAAATAGTGAGCCTCATGTAGAATCTCTTATCTCATATCTCCAAAAATAGAAACCCAAAGTCTATCCTTATAGAAAATAACACCAGAATCAAAAACTCGTAGTTCAGATTTCTTAGCATATCAGATCTGATCAATCAACTTCGGATATTCAACATCTAATTTTTGAGCTTTATGAATATTTTCTTCTAAAGAATGCTGAATAATCATCTGAGTCACTATACTAAAATCCCAATCATTAGAAGAAATTATCTCCAACTGTAATCTCTCCATATCTCATATTAAATATTCATCAAAAGTGAGTTGCATATATAATAATCTAGAAGACTTTCTACTCAGAGCATCTGCCACCATATTAGCCTTACTAGGCTGATATTGAATAGTCAAATCATTGTCCTTGATTAACTCAAGCTATCTCCTTTGCCTCAAATTTAGATCCTTTTGAGTGAATATATACTTTAGACTCTGATGATCAGTGAAAATCTCATACCTGACACCGTACAAATAATGCCGCTAAGTCTTCAAAGTAAATATAACATCAACCAACAATAGATCATGCGTCGGATAGTTCCTTTCATGTGACTTCAACTGTCTTGAAGCATAAGCTATCACTCGACTATGCTGCATCAAAACACATCCCAAACCTCTCAGTGAAGCATCACTAAATACCCAAAATCCTTTTTGTACAAGTGGGAAGAGCCAAAATTAGAGCAAAAGTCAAATAATCCTTCAATATCTGAAAATTAGCCTCACACTCTGGTATCCAAACAAGAGTTATTGACTTCTGAGTTAGTCTCATCAGAGGTACAGAAATATGAGAAAACCCTTCACAAACTTCCTGTAATATTCAGCCATACCCAAGAAACTACGTATCTCAAACACAGTAGTAGGCCTCGGCTAATTAGTAACTGCCTGAACTTTATGGGGATTAACAGAGATACCATCACCACTCACCACGTATCCCAAAAAAAATACTCCTCAGCCAGAACTCATATTTAGAGAATTTTACATATAGCTGATGCTGTCTCAAAGTCTCCAAAATAATCCTCAGATGTCTAACGTGATCTTCCTCAGAAGTAGAATATACCAAAATGTCATTTATGAAAATAATCACAAACTGATCCAAATAATCTTTGAATACTCGATTCATCATATCCATAAAGACAACTGGTGCATTAGTCACCCCAAATGGTATGAATAAAAACTCGTAGTGTTCATACTGAGTACTGAAAGCTATCTTCATCACATCAGTCTCTCTCACTTCACCTGATAGCAACTTGATCGTAGATCAATATTTGAGAATATAGAAGATCCAGCAAGCTGATCAAATAGATCATCAATTCATGACAGTGAATACTTATTATTGATAGTAATTTTATTCAACTCCATGTAGTCAATACACATACGTATTGTACCATCCTTTTTTTAATAAATAGAACAGGTGCTTCCCAAAGAGAAATACTAGGATGAACAAATCCCCTGTCAACCAACTCTTGAAGCTGAACCTTCAACTCCTGAAGCTCCTTTAGTGTCATCCTATACGGAGCTTTAGATATTAAGGCCGTACCCAAAAATATGCCAATATAGAACTCTAAATCTCTGTCTGGAGGCAAACTGATTAACTCATCAAGAAATACATCTAAAAAATCTCATATTATCGGGATATCAGAAAGAGAACCAACATCTATACTCCTATTCCAAACTGATGCCAGAAATATCATACAATCCTTTTTCCATAATCTATCTACTTCCAACGTAGAGATCAAACAGGATAAAATGTCTCTAACTCCTTGAAATACATAACTCTCACTGCCCATAAATAATATAACTCATTTTTTCAAGCAATCAAACTGAGCCCCATACTGACTCAACCAAATCATACCCAAAATAATATTATATGAGAAAATGGGTAATAAAATTAAACTGGATTGCCACTTCTTATCATAAATCTCAATATCATAGAAATAGAATTTATTAGCTATCATACTATCTCCAGTCAGCAAAATAACAGAAAGAGAAATCAACAGTGTAATTTAAGCCAAGTATAGTAAATCGAAGAAATGCTTGGAAATAAAGAAATGACTAACTCTGAAATCGAATAAAATATGACATAGATGTTCAGAAATATAAACCATACCTGTCATAATATCTGGAGCATCCTGGGCCTCCTATTGAGTCAAATTGTCTACATGTGGCTGAACTGGAGCTGGAGCAACAAAACTACTAGGCTCACTTTGACCACCGTCAAATAGTCTCCTTGCCACTAAACCCAAACCACTAGCTCTACCAGATGATCCCTCAAAAAAAGTACAGAGAGGAACTACCCTCGGTCTCCCTGCTGGTCTGATAAAACTCTCAGATCTGGACTCAGAATGTCGGTCAAATCCTGCTTGTGGACACTCTGCTACCCGATTCCCTATTTAACACATCTGAAATACTGTCTAGTAATCCTATAGCACTGACCTGAATGGTGTCGACCACAACTCAGGCACACAGGTGCCCCACTAACAGAACCAAAACTGACTATGCTGCCACTACTAGAGATTACTATAGATGCTGATTGTCCACCTCTCCTGGAATCTCTAGGTATAAATCTACTCTTCTTCCTAGAAAACCCACTGCCAGAAGTCTCACCACTGAGCCTCTTCCTACTACCAGTTCACCACTACTGAGTATCCATCAGGTCATTCTCTATCAAATGAACTCTCTCCACAAGCTCAGAGAAATATGAAATGTGAAATGACACAAGAGGCTATCTCAGACTATCCTGAAGTCCCCTTAGGAACCTATAACACTTCTTTGCGGGTGTGCTAACCAACTGTGGGACATATCTAGCCAAAGTAGTGAACTCTATCTCATACTACATAACTGTCCTGCTCTCTTGAATAAGCCTCAGAAAAATCTCTTGTATTTGCTATTATGCAGAAGATGATACAAACCAGGCTCTAAACACATCAGAGAACTCCTCCTAGGTAATCAGAAAGTTCAATCTCCCTTGAAATTTTTTCACCTGCTGGCCTATCCACCAGTATTCTACCTCACCATTTAATAGAAAAATAGCTAACGGTAACTTCCTCTTAGAAGGACACTGCATAGCATTAAATATCTTTTTCAGTCTCCTAAACCAGTCCTCTGTTGCTTTGGAATCAATAGTACCCTCAAATCTCGAAGGCTTCAATCTCAAAAACATCTGTAAATATCTATCTACCTCTTCAAATCTAAAAATAGGAATGTGGGCCTCCGAAAGGAACACCGTCGTGTGGGGGAACAGAGATGCAGAGGGTACGACCGCACCATACTAAATGACGAAGATCACGGGCCTCTGCGCTCTTTGCAAGCGGGCCAATGGGAGGACAGATTAGATCATACATACAATCAATCATTGAGGATAGCAGCTCTCGCCAGCGCACCCCGATGGGTAATAATATGCACGACCTGATCGAAATAATGGGTTTCTCCCACCCGATACGTCAGCTCGAGTGAGATTTATTTGATAGTGGGATTCAGTTTTCCACAGGCACAAGCCCCCGTGGTTAATTACATCTCAAGCCGGGGCCTGAGAAGACTCTCGATTAAGGATCCTATATTATACTTTCAAATGGGATTGGCACATAGAAAGAAGACTAGGAAATCCTACTCAACGGGGAAAGAAAGGTTCAGTTTGGCTTAGTCAACATACATGGCTCAGACCAGCAACCGGGGGGACTAAGGTAATGAGAAGAAATTGAAAAAGAAATAAATAATGCATTCAAAGTATACAGGAGAGAAAGATGGAGGTGGCGTCATCCATGTGACATGGATAGGTAGGATTTATAATCTCTGGAAGATAGAAGACTTACCTACCGATAAGGCGTACTACGAGACACTGATAGTAGTAGCCTTGAACCCTAAATCTAATGGGTTTAGTATTCTACACACAACACTAACACATGTGTCCTAGCTAATGCAATACAAAACCTAGACTTACCCTTGCATAGATTGGGGAGCCAGCTAACCACCTAGTCGATTTAAAACCATGAGTCCAATCATTTATGGAAGATGGGTGGGTGGCTTAGCTTTTGGAATTTGAGACCGACATCTAGAGAGGTTCCTAAGTGGCCTCATATTTATGTAGGGTGAATGCTCCTAGAGCTAATGTAATTAAATTTTAATTTAATTAGTTTCAAATGCAATATATGCTGGTTAAAGTCTCTAAATTAGGTATGCATAAAATTTTAAAAAGGCTTTAAAAAAATAGTTTTTTAAGGAAAAGACTAGACTTCCCCAGATCCAGCACCTCATCCTTATAGGTCGGATTATTTGAACTCTACCTGTAGGAGGGGAAGTGTCTTAAGCAAGGGAAGAGAGAAATGCAATAATATCCATGCGACCCCAGATAATTCTGGCTATTCCCTAGGTCGTTAAGTTTCTATGTTATTTTTTTTTGAAATTATTTTAATTAGAATAAAAGAATTTTTGTGTGTCCTCATGAGCCTCTGATCGAATCCAGGCTAAAACAAAGCCACGACATGCAATCGCCAAGAAACTAAGAAGGGCATGCAGATCCTAATCGCAATCAATCATTAAATACAATACATTAAATAATTAAATTAATTAAATAAATATCCATAGGCTAACTACCCTTATTACAAACCAGGATCTATAGAAAAATAAAGTGGTCGGGTACCACTGATAACAACCCGGATTCTAATCCTAGAAAAGATGCAAGTGACTTTGAGTAGGATACTCCTTGTCTTGAACTTCTTGATCTTCTCTTCCTCGGGCTCCTTGATCTCCTTCTCTTCGAGCTCCTTGAAATTGTTGTAGCTAGATATCCAGTGTAGAGAAGAAAACTCTCTCCCAAAGGGGGGGTTTATTCTTTCCACCTTATGTAGTAGAATGATCCAAATTTAGTCTTCTAAATAGAAAAAGACTATCCTCATAATAGGTGTCATTTCCTCTTTAGAATCCAACCTTTAGATCCGTGTATCCCCACTCAAAGGTGCACTTTCACAACTCATAATAATATTATAAATAGATTACATTAATATGAAAAGCAAAAAAATTTAGACTCTCCGGCATGATTATCCTAAAAAATTATCCCAAGTAGTTATATCACATCCCAAGCAGTTATAAATGCATGTGAAGAAAATATTCATGCTAGCCAAACTTGGTCGTGCTCTTTAATTATTTGAGGGCTAAGCATCTGGAGCACCTATAACAATTATATTTATGAATTATTTTAGCCCTCATTTATTCTGGGGGGGCTAAGCTGTTGAAGCACATGTAGCAAGCATTTATATAATGATTTATTATTTTAGCCCCCCTTTTTATCAATGCTACATGAGCATGGCCACCTACAGAAGATATTGTTAGTATTAAAAATTGATCCTAACCTATGGGTATTCTATCGCCCATCACATCAATCCATAGAGTGCAGTAAAAGTAAACAAACACATAAATAATATTTCAACCACATCATGCAGTGAAAATCCAAAAAACTCGGCACACAGCAGTAAAGTAAATACCAGCCTATTCTAGAACTAGAAGTGGTGCCTTAGCAAATATTTCTATGTGTGTGTAAAAGGTTGTGTAGCTGAGGTAGATCCTAAGCTGGGTAGTTAGTTGAAGTTATTTAATATTTAATTTCGTTGAATGTCCAAGGGAAAGGTTTAGGTTTGAGTTTAAATGTTAATGCATTAAAGATTCAACTAGGTATGTTTTAATGGTTGGGTGATTACTACTTTTATTTCTCATCGAGGCCATGAAGTTTATTTCACCTTCCTTGGGGCTAAGTCGATAGCCTTGTAGGCCTGGGTTACCCAATAGCAATCGGGGTTGATTAAATCAATTTAGGTGGTTAGAAATCAAAAGATAAAGTGTATTAAATGATTTATTATTAGGTTAGGAGGTTAACTTAAAGCTTAGATGAGTGTTATCTGAAGTTTAAGTTAAGTTAATGAATTTTAGAAGGTCGGGGGTCTACCTATCCACTAAGTCAAAGGGGGCAAAAATTGACTTTTCAAGTAAGGGTGATTTATGAATATTTAGCATTTTTATAAAATAATAGACCTTAACCCGATCAGTTAAACTGTAAGCATGCTTAATTTGAATTTTTACACATTAAGTTATAAATTTTTGAAGTTTTAACCTGATTTTTGACATTTTTGAAAATTGAGATGGCCATAATGTGCCTTACCTCGAGACGAATAAATTTCCTGACTGGACCGACGGACAAAACTGCTCGAAGTTGCCCAAAAACTGAATTTTTTTTTCTCTCACTTCTCTTTCTTCCGTAATATCCTAATTTCCTTCTCTGTTTGGGTAAAAATCGATATGGCAGGAATTTATTAATAAGCCATTGCTTTTAGATATTTTATTTTTTTATAATAAAATATTCAAAAATATATAAATATAATTATTCAAGTATTCAATTTTAGCTCAAAATAAATTTATATCTTCAAAATTGGGGATTCAAAAATTATAAAAAATATTCATAATTTATCTAAGCATGTTTAAAACACTACAGTGTAATCAGTTTGCAAAACGGATACCTAACGGTCCCAAAAAACCCACTTGTATCGACAGGTGCCAATTTCTTAAGAAATTTTGACAGTGCCCAAAATTTATGAAAATTTTATGGAAGCTAAAACACAACATTATAAATATTCTAGTGAAGACGGTTTGTGATTGGACTTATTATGACTCCAAAAATAAATATTGACTGTTTTAGATCAAAAATAAATTTTGGGGTTTCACACAAGCATGTATTTAATATTGAAAATTATAATACCTTGCATATGTAAGATTGAATGTGGCTCAAATCAGATTAACTTAGATTTTGATTTGGATGCATTATATGAGATTTTATTTCGCTATAATTAATCATTATGACTTAAATTAAGTTAACCTGCGACAAGCATAAGCATGGCAAATTATATTTTCTTCAAGTTAACTAACATTAAGCTAGCATGAAATTGACCAATATTTAGTGAGTGCAAGTTTACATGCACCCTAATAGGCTCAAGTGCCCTCAATTGACTAATGTAGAGTAATGTATTAGATTAAGACTCCTCTTAGCTAAATCAATTTTAGAGTTCAATTGGGAATTAGATAAACTTAGATAAGATCTGCATAAAAAACTCTTGATTAGGCCTAGGATGATTGATCAATTACGTGAGCTATGGGCTTCATTTGCGCTCTTTAGGTCAAATAAGTGTTTAAACGATCAAGTTTGAATCAATCATGTTGATGCTTTAACATGAATTAGATTAGACTGGTCCATAAGCCAGTTTAATTAAATCATCACTTAGGCTTCGTTTGGGATGATTTTTTTATTGCTTCTTAAAACAGAGTTTTAGTACAAAAATTAAACTCCGTTTTAAGAAGCAATAAAAAAGCCGTCCAAACGAAGCCTTAATAGGCTCATGTTGCATCGCCAAAGTCTGATTAGAGTCTAATCATACTTAAAATGCTTGGATATGTTACCAAGCAAATTAAATTTGATTGAATTTAAGTAATTTGAATAAGCCTTTGGTTGATTCTTGTAAAGGTAGATTGAACTAGTTTCATAGAATAATTAGAGTTCAATGAATTGAGGGAAGCATATAGAGTTGACTCTAATCAAGATTAACTTGATTGACCTTGGGATGCAATAGGACAACCCAATAGTAGGTCAATGCTCTTCCTTAAGACTTTGAAATGTCAACAAAGCTCACCAATTTGTTATGATTTGCCTTGATATGCCCTCACTCAAATGTCCAAGCTTCAATGGTTAATTGATCAAAATATTCTCTCCTCATTCAAATACCAATCCAATCAAATAAAATCATAATATGGTCGAATTCAACCCTATTATTAACTTTATAATCCCAACAACTTGAAAAAAGAGCTTTTCAAACAAAGCATCTCTCACCATAATCACATAATATGAGGTCCATTTTACAAATATCATGCATTTGCCAATTGACAGAGCAACTTCAAAGATAATGACAAGAGATACAAACTTTACCAAAAGCTAAATAGCACAAAATAAACAAAACAAAACAGATATCTAATCAATATGACAGCTTCTTGCACTAAATGGGACAAAGCATATTATTCCTTAATGCTCAAGCTTAACAGCAAACAAGCCACAAGACCCAAAACCTCCAAAGCTTCAACTGTTTCACAAATTTACCACACATAGCCAACTCCTCCTTACAAAGATACGTACTATATATATATATATATATGACAGTCGCCGGAATCCGTTCGCCGGCGGTCACATGACAGTGCAAGCATTGTCGTTCTCTTCGCTGAACAAGTCGGAGGAAAGCGGCGCAGAGGGCATTGCAGGAATATAGTGGGTACCGGCTGCTGGCTGGTGGCCGGAGAAAATATAGTTGCTATGGTGAACTGCGGAAGGATAGTAGGACGCGCCACCATAGCTAGCGGCCGGCTGCGCAGTGCTATAGCTCAAAAGGTATGCCGGAGGCTGAGTTGAGTATCCTGGAATATGGTAGGAAAGGACCGGAATTTGACTCTGCGGCTGACTCCCCTGCTTACCTTCCAACACACTGCCACCGCCGGCGCCGGGGGCAGCGTTGGTCTGTGAATTTTTGCCTTTTTTCTTGGAGCCACCGCCAGGAGAGGGTTTTTCAGCTTCATCTCCGGCGGGTTTCTCCGGAGGGGATGCAGTGGCACCAGAGTCGACCTTGCTAGTGGATTTCTTTGTCTCATTTCCGCTGTTATTATGCGTCTCGCCGTCGGATTTGGCTGTTTCAGCAGCTGAACTATTTTCCACATCTGAAGCGGGCTGGCTATTATCCCGTTCATCGGACTTCCCAGGAGATGCCGCTGCGCCGCTGCCCTTTTTCTTGTTTTTCTTCCCGCCGCCACCGGCAGGAGCGTTTTGTCCAGCGGGCTTCTTTTCCGGCCAGAGCTCGGCATGCTTCCCCGACTTAACCAGCTTTTTTATCAGTGTATCGGCCTCAACGTTGCCGGTCACCGTGACCTTCTGTTGCTGGGAATCGATCGTCGTCTTGTAAACCCCTGTAAGAAATTCCATGAAATGGCCAAAGGGTTTGGATGATTTCCAAAATGAGATTTAAGAAAAAAAGTGATTTTGATAAGAAAATTTTGAAGGAATTGATAGACTGGGAAGAGATGGGAATCAGGGTTTCGAGACTTTACCTTCGATGCCTTGCAAAACCTTCTTCACTTTCTTCTTGCATCCTTCGCAGTGAATCGAAACCTTCAAAGCTAGAGTCTGAAATCACACAAAAACAAAAGAACTTTCTGAAAGAAAAAAAAAATCATATTTGCAACTGAAAGAGCAGTAAATAAGAACAAATAATCGAAGAAAGAAGCGGAGAAGGGGAAAGGAGTCGGAAAGTACCTTGTACTTTAGAGGCTCTGCGGCGGCTTCGCCGGAGGCCATAGGGGAAGAAAGAGAGCGAGAGAGAGAGAGAGAGAGGCGAAAGGAGCACGAGCTGAGAGTAGAAAATAAAACCAGGGAGGTGGCGGGGAAAGAGCCGAAGAGTACTACTACTCTCGATCGGCACATAAAAACCACGTGAGCAGCTTATGGCCGAAGGAAAGTGCTTTGATTTGGTTAAAACGCCGACACTGTAATTTATATACGTATTACTTAAAATGTAATTTTTTTAAATGAAAATTGGGGGCAGTATCCAAAATTTTCATTTGCAGTTAAGAAATTCGAGCGAGGATCATTTAAAAGATATTTTTATCTCTTACCCCTAAGCCAAATAAATAAATATAAAATACATAAGAAATAGTTATCACCAAAGTATGCAAAATCTCACTCTATTGGTCATTGTTCTTATCTAAAATCATATAAAATTATATAATTAGTAGAAGCTCGGTAGGTCATTAAAATCTACTATTGTACCCAATACCAAAAAAGCAAAGCAATATGAATATACTCATTCAGATCATGTTAGTACAATATATCTTATCAAATCATTTGAATGAGATCATGTCAGTATGCATGTTAGTATGAATTGTGAATCATAGTCATGAAAATCATTAATAATCATTGACTTAGTTCTATCCCAGCATATCAAGAAAAAAGACTACATAAAAAATATTATAGGAATTATTTAAAAATCGCAATTGTAACTCGAGTCTATCAGTTATTTATGCAGGTGAACATCATGGATGTTATTTCTATATCATATCATATTCATGCTTACCAATATCTAACGTCACTCGTATCATGTTATATATGTATCATATGTCAATTCATGTATCAGGTTTATCATGTAATTATATTTGTATCTGAGTCATTATGCATCCTGTTAATGTATCATATTAAGTGTCATTTAGCTTATGTATGGCTTATGCATGTCATGTATCTTGCATCTAATCATGCGGGGCCATGTCTTGTATGTATATAATATCACATTTATCATAATACAAGTCAAGACATCCGACTAATCATATGGTATTTTTTTATATCTTGTTATATCATAACATATCATTATGTTAAGCAGCTTCTTGTATCTTAGTATCTTATATTGAGATTACACCACAACCCATAATTGAAAGGGAATCCCATCAGTCTACCCTCTTATATAGAGTATTTTGCCCCTATCAACTTGAATTAGTCTAGAGCTAGCCAACCTTTCTTGTAAGTACACACAATTGCTATATTTTATATCTTATTAATTATAATACATGTAATATATTGTGTATTAATTAACATGTAGATCACTTTAATATTATAATATCAGTATGTGTTTCCTGCAAGTGTAATTATATTAGTATGCATAACATATCATGTTCATATGAGCTATGACATATGCATGTTATGTCAACCCTAATCGAATCAATGCAATAGTCCTAATTTTTTTATATATGTACCTCTATTCTTATCATTTCAATTAAAATACTATATGTGCAAAACTACTCAATGAGAATACAAGATGATCATACCAAAATATGCAAAATAATTATATATAAAACATATCAAAAGTTACATGGTGAAGTTGACTATATTAGAAGATAATACATTTTAACTAGATTTATGAGAGATGAAAAACTAAAATCAAAATTAATGAAATAGAAATAGGATTCAGGGTAACTATCACAATAAAGGTAACTTTGATAAGTAGGAGAATGTACGAAAATTCTCTGGAAGCAAACTTTTATCTTCTCTCCCTCTCCCCTCTTCTATCCTCCTTCCTGGCCAAGCAATGAGAAATAGAGGTGGGGAGTGGATTAGGTGTATTTATGAGGGTGATTGGATTGAGATGTTTTAAAAAATAATTTTTCTAACCTAACGCCGCAACGCTTTAAACCACAGTACTCCCCTTGAATATCTTAAATCCAAGAGGCTAGCACCGCAGCACCCAACTCCAGCACCACTACGCTTAGGCTAGAACTCAAAATATAGAGAGGACAGTGCATCTGTGCTTACAAGCACATCGTTACGAGGCCCCCGCACTTATTTTTATACTTGCAAAATTTTTTTTATGAATCATTAATAGGTTATTAATTAGTTTATCATGCAAAAACTAGGATCATTACAATTAGCTACCAATAAATTAAAAGCAGATAGAAAGCTTAGAAAATGAATTTGTCTAGTTTTTGCAAAAGGCCATCCTAGAAGAAAATGAACTATAAAGTGATAGTAGTCCAATCTTGTCATCATAGTCTAGAAAATGTTTCCAACATAATATGATTAGCCCTTTTATGTAGTAGTAAATTGAGGAATAATTTTTAGTTGAATTCTCATATCTCTTATCATTCCTTTCTTTCCAAACATAATAAATGTAGTAGTAAATTGATAAGTATTATGCATTTTTTCATCTTTAAGAGCTCCAATGATCTCATAAATATAATCAAACACTTGTTTAATATTCAGACGTAACATAAAGATGAGATGAAGGAAAGAGCTTAGCACCACAAACTCCAAAATTATGGAGAGCTTAACACCGCAACACTCTCTTAGCCAATTTTTAGAAATTTAGGAAAATAAGTTTTAAACTTTTACATAATTAACGGTAAGAGCTTGCTTTTAGGGGGGATTATATGCTCAAAATAAAATAAACCCTAACTTATGTTAGGTAGGGAAAAGTTTATGGGAATGTAGTCTCGGCTCACTCAACTCTCATCTTTCCCGCTGCTTCTGGGGCGTTGCTAGGTCTTTGCCCTTGTCTTCTCCTGCCGCCAATTTTTTGCATCTGGTGCCACCTCCCGTCGTCGATCCTCCGTTCTCTACTAGGGGTCTGCCATAGCCGGCTTCGTCTAGTGCCGAGGGGAGTTCTCTTCTCTTGTTCTTCTTTTTTATTGCCATTTCCTGTTGGCCTGATTCGTCCACCTCCGCCAGCCAGAATGGCAGTGAATCGGCGGGTCTACCCTAGTTTTTTGGAAGGGCCGACCAAGTCCCGGTCGTTCCTTGATGCTTTATCTGGTTTTCTTCTTCTGTGTGTTTCCCCGACCTTGAAACTACTACATGTCATGATTTTCCTTCTTTATAGATTTTGGAGGAAGAGATTTATACCCTTGCCGAGCCTCTTTTGCTTTAGTTGGTTTTTCCCCTCTTGTCATCCTAGTCTCGTTGCTATTCTGAGGTTTTTTTTCAACCTTATGTTGATTGGAGAGTTCTCGGTTACCCTGTTGGATCAATCACACGCTTTGATCAAGTTGCGGAATAATCTTGATTATAGTAGAATTTTTTATCATAGATCTTATTTGGTTTATAATTGTTACATGAAATTGATCAAATGGTCTCCTTTAATTGATATTGGTGTTGAATCTACCATTATTCCCATTTGGATATCATTTCCCAACTTGTGTCCACGTCTATTTTCCCCTCGTATCCTCCAAGGCTCGGGATTGTTGTTTGGTTGACCATTAAAAGTTGATAATGCAACTGCTTTGGGCTCTCGTCCGTCAGTTGCCTGTATCTTAGTTGAACTTGATATCTCTAAAAAATATTATGACAAAGTGTGGCTTGGTCTGGATAATTGTGGCTATATATAATAGGTTGTGATGGAGGAATTCCCTTCTTTTTGTGATAAATATAAATGTTTAGGACATTCGATTGGCTCTTATCGCCCCATTCATGCTCCTGTCCCGATGTCTGGCAATCCAATTATTTCAAATCCTATTAATGGTAATGTTCAATCTGAATTAAATGCTCCTGATGTTGGTGGAAACTATGGATAATGTTACTTCTACTTTGCCTGCTTCGCTGATCAAACCTTTGGTGGTTAATGAGAATAAAGGCTCTCATTTGGTTAATGAGATGAATGTGGATACATAAAATGTTGGTTTAATTGAAGGGGGTGATGACCCGTCAACTATTGCTTTGCCTCTGGTTTTATCATGTAGCAACATGGAGGATGTTGTGGGTCCTAACCCTGAGTATATCATTGTGGGCACCAATCCTTGCTTAGTTAACCTAATAGCTTCTCAATCCCCTAGTTCTATTGCTAGAGGTGGTAAGGATAATGACTCTGAATTTTCTTCTTTTAGGCCTATGGTTGCTTGCCCTACGAGTAGTTTGGTTTCAAACTCACCTGTAGTGAATGATGGGTTGGATGATAAGGATTTTTCTATTAATGATAATGTTATTGAAGATGATGGAATTAATGTTAATTTGATGGCCTTTTCCCCTCTCATTGATATTCCTATTTCTCTTATTGATAATGATGATTTGCAAGCTCATTTAGTTGCCAATTCGAAGATGAGTGTGGTGGTTCAAGGTGACTGGCTCCATGAGTGTGATTCGGCCTCTAATATGGATGTTGGGGATGAGACGCATGTGCCATTAATGATTTATAGGGAAATCAATGATTTAAAGGTGATTCAGATAGCTGAGGATGGGTTTTTAAAAAAAGTTCGTAAACACAAGCATAGGAAATCCAAAAAAAACTTGGGTTTTCTTTTCTTCCTTGCTTGTGTCCTTTTGGCTTGGTCTACTGGTTATGCTCTTGGGTGCGCTAAGATTTTTTTGGTTGCTGATCATTGTGGGGTCTTGTTTTGGTTCTTTGGGGTTTGTTGGTTGTCTTTGTTCAGATGTTAGTTGGCTCCCTTTTGGATGCTTCTGCGGTGAACTTTGGTATTTTATTTTCAATTTTATATGGGAATGTAAAAACGTATTTTTATTTTCAAATTTATTTTAAAGTGTCATCTTTATTTTATGAGAAGATATGTATTAATCTATGTTATATTTGTTCACAAAATGAAAATTGCAAAATACGTTGTTGTTTTTCTCATACTTACACAAATATTTCATCGTGTTAGTGATATATTAACTAATGGATAAATCACTGATATCGACTATAATATACATCAGTAATATGATGTGTTATTATAGTGGAGGGATTTAGATGATCATGGGTTAGACAAGATATTGCAGGGTCAATATATCCTACCTAAAAATATATATAGGACAATGTGATAAAGAATTCGTAGGCAACTGGCTAAGGTTAGAATAGTTCCACTTCTAAGAAAATGGAGAATTAAGGGACTCGTTATTGATGGCGACTGTAGCATGTCAGGATATTCCTCTCTAAAAAGAGGGGAAATCATGTGACTTTAAGATTGAGAAGTATGATCGATCTAAGAATAATAGGACTAAATGTCTAAACTCCCAATGAATATTAGAGATCTATCTTTATAAATTGGAGACCTCTCTTTGACTTTGGATATATTTCAGATTGTCCATAATGTGTAAAAGTACGTCATATTTATAGATTTTGAAAGAGGCATTTTAATCAATTTTATTGGAATCTATCAAATTCAAGCTAGCATCGGATGATAAAGATCACACACCCCCATAATTGAGAAGGTGATCAAGAGATCCCACTTTTATCTTGGCTCAATGGAAATGCCTAATGCAAAGCTAACTTGGCGATTGGCCATGAGTAAAGAATTGTGGCCTGATTAATTAGATACTTCATAGATACTCATGTTTTAATGGATAATGCCCAACCAATGATTATCTAATTTTTTTTTTATGTATAATTTTCTTATGATTTGCTCCTAGTTTTAATACTAATATAAATAATTTCATTCCACTCTTAATTGGGTTTTTTTTTTTAAAACTAAGTATCGTTTAAATTTTAATTAAGTGATTAACCAATGAAAAAAAAAATTAAAACTCGCCAAAGTCGCCTGTTTAATGGGCAACTTTTTTCTATTAAGGTAAGTCGCCCGTTTAATGGACGACTTATATCCATTACAGTATGCTGACTCAGGTAGCCGTTATGCTGAGCAACCAGACGAACAATGAGAAAAGGGTTTGCTCATCCCCGCATGCAAATGTCATATACATGGTATGCCTGACCTGCCATTCTGTGCACATATCATTGTGAATTTCTGTCTATTCGAAGCTACAACAACATACTCCATATTTTTTATAATTGACCAACCCTGTAATGCAAACTGAAGATCTTCTTTCTTAGTAAAACACATACCCTCCATAAGCTTTATTGGAATTGAAAATTCTTCCTCAACTTGACTACCAACATATTCCCTGTCATTTGCTACGTCCTCATCCCATTCATGAGTTGTCGAATATGCCTTCACAAACTCATTGTTTACAGATACGCCTTCTACAGTGCCGATATTTGTGTAACAATAACGTTGAACCATGCTATGGATCTCAAGGTTTATATCAACATTAACTTCATCTGAACGATATTGTGTGTCATCATCACCATCATCAGGAGCGGGATCGCTCGATCTACTGCTCATCATTTTGTAACCATCATCGACATTGTCCAATGGTCTCTCAGAAGTTCCTGGTATGTCATGGCAAAATCTTCTTTGCTGTTCACTTCATCACATAAATGATACTTTGTTAACAAGGGAGAATTTTTCAAATAATAATATTTTAATTATTATGCATTTAAATGAAAAACTTACTCAACATATAGCAGAATGAAACTTGGATTCGTCGATCCGCCTTCTCTCACCACGTCGAAAGTATATGTCTCATGCACTTGAGATGTTAATTGCTCAACAACTAAATTTCCTGCAGTAATATCTTCAACCTCTACATAAAGTAGAAGTATTTGCCCAATTGCATGCGATAAAATCATCTGACATACCTCATCATCCTCTACAGCCAAAGCTATGAACTCATTCCTTAAGGGCAGACGACAAACCAAGTTTACTGTGCACTTCGACTTATCATATTTAAGGGCTTTTAGATCATAATCTTCAGTTACTCTAAGTTTGTCTTAACAGACACTTACAAGGGCCGGTTACTCCTCCCAATATATATTGGTGAATATCTTTCATCTAAAAACAATTGTCCACCATACATAAGAATAAAGGATGCTCCCCGTCTAGATATTGTTGCACTGCTACGTATCACTTCTGATAACCTATGATTACACAACACAATCTTACCTCAATTAACTAAATGAACCAACACATAAGCATTTAACTAAATATATTTACATATATATCATTTTTTCACAAAAAGGATAACTAAATAAATTTATATTAAAATTTTACATTTATAAAATCTTATTCACCAAAATAAAAAAAAAATCAATTCATAACTTGAATATAATCCTTTGATAGCGAGGATAATATGACTATGAATTTTATAATTTTATTTTCAAAAACTTGGTAATATTCCTTTAGAAAATATAATAGCATTTATATAGCACAAATTGTGATGCACAACTTTAGACTAATATTCTAATCATATTATTATTTAATTAAATATTCTCAAAAATTATCTTTGAAGTTAAAAATATAGCATTTATAAAGTTTTATTGTTATACTTATGCCACATTCAAGTTAAAAATATATATTCAACTCATTATATCTATCAAAAAAAAATCATTCTATATTTACCCAAATAAATCCTAGCAAGAACTAACTACTTTCCACATATCGATCTATTCTTCATGCTTTCAAAATAAAACGTCACATAATACACACAAATCATAAATCTAATCACTAAAGGAATGCTAAACTTTCAAAATAACTCACTCAAACGAAGAATACTACTAAAAGAAAGAAATTTAACACACAAAAAAATTTCAAACTACCTTACCTCATGGAAGAATACCAAAATCCTGGAGATCCGCCCGCTGTCACCATCGGTTTTGTGAGTTTAGGGTAGGAAAGGGAAGCAAGAAATGGGGGCTTCATGGGAGTTTAATAAATAGGATAAGTCGCCCGTTTAACGGGCGACTTACTTTAAGATATAAGTCACCCGTTTAACGGGCGACTTTGGTGACTCTTAAATTTTTTTTTTCCGGTGATTAATCGCTTAATTAAATCTTCGGCGATATTTAGTTTAAAAAATTAGCCTTCTTAATTTTCTCCCAACAGCTAAAATTCAAAGCTCTGAATGAAGCTTTTCTTTTCTATATAGCAAGAGCATAATTCTCTGAAGACAAACTTCAAATTGGAGATAAATTGGAACTGACATGGAAGTTTCGCCTCAAAATATCCCTTTATCTGAGCTCTGAGAGGCCCCTTGCCTTTGGTAGAATGGCTCTTTGACTTGGAATTTCTGATAACTACCTGCTAGAAAGCTATATTCCTTACCACTTGAACAAATTAAAGGCTCGTTGAAACCTATATTCCTTATTCTTTTATTTTCTTTGAGATAAGATAACTTCAATTGCTGCATGATTTTTAAGCTTTGAATCTATTCCATTTAATATATTCACATTTACAAGCAAATTTCATCTAAACCAATAGGCCTGTCTACTTGTTAAGATATCATGAAAACATTATAGCCTTTAAGAGACAAAAGATGATGAAAATTAGTATCAATTCCTAATTCAAGAAGAGTGGTCCCTAATGGAAGAAGAAGAAGAAGAAGAATATATTCTGAATAAGTGACCCACAATGTGATGCAAATTAGCACTTGTCAAAATCACAAAGGGAATGAGTCCCACCACATTAATCAATACAATTATCATTATTTCTTTCTTGAATATTCTATCAAAATTATGATCGAATCTCTACATAATATCGTTCTTTCTTGGATATACTATCATTCGGATATCCCTAGTGAGTCTATCTTGTACAAGATCTCCTATCAAATATCTAGCTTTTTTTAATGCAAATGTCGTAGTGTAGCCTTCTGACTATGAAGGTCGAGAATAGCATCTCATTCGAGAGGTCGCTTGAATCATACTTTAATCTTTAAGTTCTTAGCTCGTTGTATGAGATTGAGTCAACACATCGAATGGACCAGTAATCTTAGATAATATGAAATGATGAGACATGGAATAATAACATCATAATCATGCAAACTGACAAATGAAGGTAAAAATATATTAGTTTTATAAATAATCAAGATTTAAGTGGTAAATATATAATTATCCTAATTAAAATTTTCATTAATTATGTATTAAGTTACAATTAAAAATTTGAATAAATAAAGCATCATCACTAACCTTCCAGCTACAGATCTTCTGGCTGTATCCCTGTTGTATCAACAGCAACGATCTTCAGTAGTTAGAGACTTAAATGCATTAATATATAGATACATATAATCCATCTTTCCTTTCTATTTAATTTATAGTTCCCACTCTTTCCTTCTTTAATTTCAGGTCCTTCTCAGAACATCTGGTGACAGCACTTATTGTAACCTGGACTGGAGAGTAGAAGCTTTTTCAGAGGTATCCACACAGACAGAGAGATAGAGAGAAACTTTTTCAGAGGATTCAGTGGATGATATAATTGATTCCCTCCTCCCCTCATCTAGTGGGGTGAGAGAAGAGAGTAGGTGGTACTATCTCCATCAGAAGTCAGGACCGAATTTATTTCTCTTTTTCATTTTTTATAAATTTTTAAAAAAATTATAGAGCCACATGCACATATATACTAAAAATAAATCAGAATATTTAACAGCTTGCATAACTATTTCATAATCTGCTTATAAGTATCTGTATGAAAAAAAATTATTCTATGTAGAGTCTGAACGGGAATAATCGTCCGGATTATGAGTGTATATATACTGTGTATATATATTATATATAATGTGTGTACACTCATCTGTTCGGATGATTGTTTCCGTCCGGATTCGTCACAAAATAATTTCTATTGTTAAAATAAAGTAATTAAATAAGATCAATTTTATTTGATTGATTTGACTCTATTGTTAAGAAATAGATTCAATTGTTAATGGTAAATAAGGGCAATAAAGTTTTTTTTCTTGGTAACCAGTGGTAGTGAATGTGAGCTTTAATGAGTTCAAACTTCCTGACTCTGAAACTCTAGCTTTTCAATGACCTTAATTCTGTCACCAACTGGAACTATGACCCAGCCTTATTTATTTTCCTGGTTTCTGCTTTGATATTATATTGAAACCTTTTCCTTCAATTTTTTTATAGGAGGAGGTGGAGCTCAAATGGCAAGCTCTGTAACAGTCACCTATCTACTGCATAAAACCTAACGTACTATGATATAGGCTTTTACAATATTCTTCCTGTGAAATGACATTGCTTATAACATAACCCCTCTCTCTCTCATCTCCCTCCCCCCCCCCCCCCCCCCCCCCCCCCCCTCTCTCATTCATCAACTTGTGAGTAAATAGTTTTAATGATAGTCTATCTTATAGTAAGTTCCACAAACTTTTTTAACGAAAAATTCTATAATATATTAAGAAAATAATTTGATTACCTCAATGAACTACTTAAATCAAAAGAAAGCAAATGAAATATTGGAAAGAAAATCACTGAATAAAACAAATAAAAAAAGAAAAACAACGAAAAACACCAGGGTTTAAAGTAGAAAAATCTAAAATCGGAAAAAAAAATTATAAGAGTCACATCACATCAAAATATTCACTATAAAAAATATAGAGAAATTGCACAGATCTCCTCTCTTACACTTTTTTTCTTATTTCTCTTAACTTCTCTCTTTGTTCAACCCACTGAATAGACAAAGAAATACTTTTCAATATACCAAAGCACACAACATTTCAAAAATAGGAAATAAAAATTGCTCATCCTAACTCGCAACACCGTGATGCTGAGGTCTGGAAAGCCTCAGCACTCCAATCTATCTCTGAGTCCACCTTGCACCGTCGCAACGCTCTGTTCAACTACAGACTGTGACGCCGCAGCACTTGAGAATATTATATATATATATATATATACAAATTAGAATTAGAATTAGTTACTGATTTCTATAATTTAGAAGTTCATTCACAATGAGGCTCTAACTCGCCAAATAATAAAAATAGATAGACATATTTATGATGCACCTTATGTATTATAGAAGAATATATCAACCCGATTGTATGATATGTGATTTAAAACGTTCGAGTTACATAATGTTTCTAATGTAAGTAGTTAGGCTTAATGATTAAATTTTAATTATATCTCAAATTGTCAAACGAGTTTTCAATGGCTGAAATTTCGATATACGAGGTTCTATTATATTAATTTAATTGTTGCATAGTGTAAACCACAATGGAGAAAGGCCTGATTGGATTGGAGAGAGGATATTTCGGGAGACTAACTTGCTATGTGAGAGTATGAATATTATAATAGAAAAAGAGAGCATAATAGATAAATTGAGCATCTATTTATGATGGCATGAATCTTTTTCTTCTCACAAGTGGCTCTCCATTCATCTTACAAGATGTAAAATAATGATACTAATTAATAATGTCTATGATTATATTATCATGAAAAGTGATAAAACTGCGTTGCATATTTTTGCATGTTAGAATATATATGACATTAGAGATAGAGCGTGTTTATTGTCTTATAATTGTCCGATGATTCTATGCATATAGATAAGATAAGTTAAAAGAAAATCATAGTAGATATGAGTTTTTTTTTTACGTGGGAATTTAGAAAGGGGAAAACTACTAGGCTAGCCTATTTGAAATGATTCTGTTCATATGCGTCATAGGTTATAAATAATATCTTTTCATATAATTAGGAAAGAGTTTGAAACAATTTAGTAGACATAAACTGTGGATGATGGTTTCCATAATGGAATTTGTATAATCCTTGAGGTGTTAGATCCGTATTCAAGAGATCGTTGGTGGTATGTTTGATTATTTTTCTCAAAGGATGGTAAACCAAAGACTAAGAAGAGGAGCATAATCTTTGGTGTCAAATTTGGCATCAACATTGGTGTCTTTCAAGTGTCGTCATTATTAGTGATGGTAAGTGATGACCTTAGAGCGAGAATATGCATCAACCTTATTGATGATAGCATACCTCAACATTGGTATCAACAATTTATATCAATGTTGTTGATGATGGTAAGCATCAATGTTATTTACAATAGTAGGCATCAGAATTAGTGTCAACAACATGCATTAACCTTGTGCATTGATATTTTTGTTAATAGTGTATATCGACCCCATTTATGATGATGTGCTTCATGTTGGTGTCTAATTTATGCATTAAACTTCTTTACAATAGTGTGAGCCGACATTGGTGTCGACAGGGTTTATCGACCTTGTTGGCAGTGGCATATATCGACATTGGTTCCAACTGCATGCATTGATCTTATTAGTAGTGGTAAATGTTGATATTGTTTGGCAAAAGGTGAAGATGATTGGGTGATCATGGTTGGGTGATGGTGGATGGGCATTAGTGGTTGGGTGATGTTGTTCATGCATTGGTACGTGGTCAGGCGGCAATGGTTGGGAGACGGGGATGATTGTAGTTAGATGATGACGTTCATTAGTGGTGATTGTCGGCGTGGATCATAGGTAAAGCTCTTTCCAAATCCATGCCCAATCATGTGTAGAATATGAGTATATTTATAATTTTTTGGACTGATATTTTGATTATTTTAACCAAAATCATCAAACACACCATCATATGGCTTATTATGTTCATCACCTTGATCATATAGAACTCTTTAGGCTTATAAAGTGCCTTAATGTCATCATAATCAAGCGATTTCAACCTCATTATGTTTCTTTTCTTTATTTACCCCTTTTGATTTTGTTAGATTTATCTCATCAAAGCATTCATTTCGACTCTAAATTTAATAAAAATAGAGTTGGAATGGTCTCGAGTCCATTACCAATTTTTTTTTTTTATTTGGATGCCTGCATTAAAATCAACACTTAATCAGATGAGTTTTCTGTTTAAATACCACATATAATTCTTACATTATATTTCACACTATTAGGCACAGAGATGCGCCTTAATTTCTCCTTTCAAAACTGCTTGCCCTTTGAAGAAGGCAAAACATATATAGCGAAAATACTGCTTGATTAAATACTCTTTATTCACACTTCTCTTCTCTCCACAGTTTCTATTTATTCTGCTCCATGATTTCAAGTAGGAAAAAGCTGTGCACTGTTAGTAAGATAAATTAGTTCTGAAAGTATTCAGTCTGCTTCATGATTCTAACTACAAGGACAAGATCCTCCTCCATGAAATGAATACTGACCGCTCCTGATTCCTGTTGCTGGTCCCCTTTGCACTTTCCCAGTCGCCATTAATTAATATGTAGAGTGAAGCAGATGGAGTGGTTGGCTATCTGCTGTTCTTATTAAAGAGAGACCTGGAAGCTACAATCTCATTCCATTTTGAAGGCGAAGTAGTAGTTTAAATGAGTTGTTAAGCTTTACCTTTTATTTATTTATTTGAGGTGAAAAGACATCCATGCACTGGACCATGAAAAATGGGAAAGGCTAGTGTTCTTTATTTCCAAGAGCCTAGAACCAAGGGGCTTAATCATAACTCATAAGCATCTGAGTTGTGAAAGTAAAGCCAAACAGGTCGATGTAGAGGAAAAAAGATAGTAGTTTTCTTTTTCATTAAGCAAAAAAAGATATACTAATTTTAAAAGATGAAAGTTTGATTTTATATTTCCTTTGTAAGGATCCCCAATATTTTATTTATGATAAATTTAGTGATAATGTATTGGTGCTTTTTTTAGGAGTTTATACTAAATAAAATAATAATTATTGGATATAAATGTATCCCTTGGAATTTGGTTGAATTTTTTTTTTTTTGGCAGTTAGGGGATTTGAACATGAGCCACATGGGAGGAAAAATTTCGCTCAACCAACGAGCTGAATGCACGATCTCAAATTGAATATTAGTACAGGATTAGGAACATGAGATTTGACCAAATGAGCCTGGACCACTTTACTTTCTTGAGAGAGAGAGAGAGATTTGAAAAATATTTAGATGTGACACATGAATATCATCCTAGGGTCTTGTGTCATACATTGGACTCTAAATCCTTTATTTTGTTATGTGTCTTTAGGTTGAAGTTTACATGATAGTCATATGAGAGTATGAACTATGTTATAACTTATGCATAGATGTACATATCATGTTGCACAATCAACTCTGAAGTAGCTTTAGGTGCAAGCTGTTAAGTCACCTGACCTTAAAGCCATGCCTTGCAAATAGGGGAAATTATTTTGTGTGGTCATAGGACCGTCCGGAGGCGAATAGGATGCGCCACGTCACCCAGTATATAGCAAAAAAAGATGACGTGACGGGTCCTGATTCGTCTTCGGATGACGTCTGGTGACTGCATAGAATAATTTCTCTGCAAATAGGGTCCCTTCATATTGATGATGAAATTCATAGCCAATTTGAATGCCTAATTGCCTATTACCTAATTAAGATATGCACATCCGAGCATTAAAATTATGATCTATCGTACTATAATTTAGGCTTCATTTGGGACAGCTTTCTTGTTGCTTTCTAAAGTTGTTTTCTGGTACAAAAAATTATAGTTTAAAAAATTTATATACTAAAAATCTGCTTTAGAAAATAATAAGAAAGTTGTTCCAAACGAAACCTTAATCTTCATTTGATGCCAACAGATCCGTACATTACAAAAAAGTTGTGTTACATAAAAAAGGTAAAATTTTAATCATCCCAATCATTGTAATTTAGAAGAAATTTATTTAATTGGATATTATATGAGAATATAATACTATTTTTAAATATTACTTTCATAAGAAAAATGATTTTGCAAAAAGTAATTCCATCATTCAATATGGATTAAGTGGCTAAATTTTATTTTTTTTCTCTAATTATCATTTATCATTATAATAGAAGATATCGAAAATAATTTAATAAAATGCCAAATCTCTTTCCAAAAAAAAAAAATTATTTTAAAGGTTAATATTGTAATTTTCATGTCTCTTTTAACAGCATTAAATCATGCTTGTTTCCTTTAATTAAAAGTATTCTAAAGCTCCATTATGCTTTTGGCAGCTAATCAAAATACCTCTTTATCTACTTTGAAATTAATTAATTGAGAATAAAAATATATTCCATTCTTCTCAATCTACAACTAATTACCATCACTTGCAAACATAAAGTTTCAACAAATATATGAAGAAGGATAAAAATGCCATGTATATTGATGCTGGGAATTTTGCTAAAAGAAAATTTATAAAATTTGAAAAACAAATATTAATGTCTAAAAACACATATTAAAATCATAACTTATCAAAAATTCATTTCATTTTTTTTTTCACTATAAAAGCAAACAAATAAAATAATAAATAAATTTATAAATAAAGATTAGGGGTGTAAGTGAGCCAAACTGGTTCGTAAGTCGGCTTAAACTCAAGCTCGAGCCCGCTGTATCTTCGGAGGGCTAAGCTCGAGCTCGAGTTCGTGATAGTCTATGGGTTAACGAGCCGTGCTCGAGCTCAGCGCTACTCATCTACATCCCTAGTAGAGAAGCACCAAATCATATAAAAAAAAAGAATTATTAATTTTTTTTATTTGAATTATCATTATGAATATTTTGAATAAAAAAATCTCCTCAATATTAGGTAAAGTAACCGCAAAGTAGATTGTGAACTTAGAGCAATTGCCCATTGGGCACTCTTTAACTGACACAAACATTATCATATAAAAAATATAGCAATTATTTGGTCTCAATGGGACACCAAATTCAACAATCACTTTAGGATGAAAACCCCCCATTTATGATTTTCAAATGGAATGTTAGGTTGTGATGTATATATAAATATATATTAAAGTCAGCAATATATTTCAGATAATTTTGTAAGAGGAATACAAAATTAATTATAAATTTTCATTTATATAAATATTTATCTGAAATTTTAAAAAGAAAAATAAAAAATTTGAAAAATCAAATCAAAGTCTAAATTTTTCTTAATAAACTCATAACTAATCAAAATTTCATTTCATTTTAGCACCCTCTAAAAAAATATAGTAAAATTTTAAAATGATTATATTTATTTTATGATAAATATTATACTTATTTTAAAATTTAAATAAAATTTAATAAATCTAAAATTCATTCTAATTAAATATTATTCTAATCTAATAGTTTAATTTTTCTCCTAAATTAGTGGATTTTGTTGTCTACCTTTCCCATTGTGCACTCTTCATTTGAACATTAATTGATTTTGTGGTTTGCATAAATAATCAAATTGATGACTTAGTGGGAGGAGCACTTTGAGAAGGTATTGCATAAGCCCATATTCTTCTAATGACCTTCTCTATCAATGTTTATCACCATATATATTTTATAATGTCCTAATAAAAGTGGCATTCCATTTAAAATTATATTTCACATACATTATTATATACTTTATCTCCTTATATCTTTAACTTTAGGGATTATTATCATATAAGTTCCTATCATTTCAACTTTCTATGTGATGATTATTATAAACTCAAAATGCCATGCAAGACATATTAATGTAAATAAATAAATATCATTGAAGTATGGTTTGATCTTAGCTATAAAATAAAAATGATTAGTTATTTATAAATAGTTGGAGTTATAATAAATCAATAATTTTGATAGATTCATTTATTAATGAATTTGTTAGACTAATTAATTTTAATTACAAGGGTTATTATATGCTAAGATATTTTTAAAATGATTAAAACTTAATTTAACTCATTATTTATTGATTATTGGGTATTTAAAATTTTAATAACATATATTAAATTTCTAATTAAATCTCACATTCATTTATCTTTTAAATTTATAAAATTAACATTGGGAAATTAGACTTTAGATGCCTTATAACAACTATAATTGATAAAATGCACCCACTACTTATTTTATTGAATAAACCATGCCTGTAAGTTAGTTTTAAACAAAGAACAATTTATTTGAAGTCTATTGCAAATCAAATTTGTTCAATCTGATTTAAATTTTAACCTTAATTCAAATCTAATTCGGATTACATTGGAACCTTATATGAACAAAGTTTGAACCTGATTCGAACCCATTGTTCGAACATGATTTAATATCATTGGAGTATGTTTTGATCTTAGTTCAAATATAAGCATGATTTAATCAAGTTTCAAGGTTCCAAGAATATTTGAATATAGTTCAAATCATAGTTAAAAAAATATTCGAATATGATTTGAACGAAAATTATTCTAACTTAGTTTTAAAATGATTTATATTACGATATATACAACAAAATGCAATTCAATAACTATAACATAGTAAATTAAAAGGTTGATACGACAGAGTACAATCATAATAGCTACAATATAATATATTATACAATATATACAATAAAGTGTAATTCAATAGATATAATACAACACATTACAATCTAACATATAGAGCTAAATGAATAGAAATAAAAATGCTTACAAAATAATTTAATCTTTTTCTCGTTTTCTATTAATGAACCTCTTGATTTATATTATTGTAAAATAAATAAATAAATATATATATATATATATATATATATATATATATATATATATATATATATATATATATATATATGATCTCTATAGAATTATATATGATGAGGTATTTCTTTTGAAATATTTTCTTATACTGTCATTAAACTGTATGTGCAAGTTCTACATATAATTTTTTGTTGATATTAAAATGGTTTACCTAATGGCAAACTCAAGAACCTCATATATGATGGCCCTCCTCAACTTCCAAGTAACTCTAGAAGAGAGAAGCTTATCTTTATTGTCAAATAACCCTGACATCTTTTGTTTTTTCATGGATAAAGATTAAACATCTTCAAATAACCCTGACATCTGAAGCTATTTGGGAGAGCACTAGCAAAATGAACTCATAATTGCTTATAACATCTGCACTAGAGAGCAAGAGCGGTTAGAGTCATATAACATCATGGTCTTCACATGCAGTGAGATCTGTCATAAGAACCAATGTATTTTATCCCAATTTATTAAAAAATATATGATTTTTGTGTCAACCCAATAGTTCAAAAGCTTTTCCTTTTCTTTAATGACATACATCAATTCAAGCCATTTTGAAGGATTCGTTCTTTATATATATATATATATATATATATATATATATATATATATATATATATATATAGGGATCATTGCTCTTATAGTATTAATTAAATAATTCTTCTAAGATGATAATGTGTGGTCCATAAGGGCCGATAAGGCTTTGGGTAACATCACATTGACTTAATTATTATTTAACATAAATAATTTATGCACTAGAAAAAGAAATTAAAATTGAAGTGAGCATATTCACTATTCAAAAACTCATGTCATTAATAAATTAAAATAGTAGTTGCCTTACTATATAATCATGTTGTAGGTATATTTAACTGTTAAAATCACACTTGTGCTACCACTGCCCAATCATATCACCATGCCTTTAGAGTCGTCTTCTAATTATAACATATATGCCTTAAAGAAAGAGAATTGGCATGTGTCTCTTTCCTAATGGATCTATGGAGTATTCAATCAAAATCTTCTTATTTTTTACCTCTGATAATTTATTAACTTTGCATCGCTACAACATACAATAACAAGAGATATGCTAACATCTCCCACATCCTCAATTTCTTTATTTGCACATATAATATCAATTAATTGATCAATGTCTCCTATCTCCTCCATTCCCCAATCTACATGCCCTTATTCCACCTCATCTCCAACCTCAACAGAATAAATGGTTGAATCAACAACAAATACTTCATCATTATCCTCCTTATTCTCTTTCACTACTCAATGTGTAAAATTCTAAACAAAATGAGTTAAAGCATCTATTTTTTGCAATAATATCAATTGATTATTCTCCTCTCCAACCTTATTGTTCTTAAGCTCTTATACACAACGAAAAGTTACTTCAGTTCTTTAGAAGAGTCAATGGAATGATTCTTTTAGCATCTGACCAAAGTTCGTATAACATTCAAACATATTTATAACATGTAATATGATGTTTAATATTGTTATGAGTTTATGATTTAAAGTGTAAATGATTTTTTCAAACATTAAAAAAAAATCAAATTTTTAACATCATTAATCTTGAATAGACAATGAATAGAAAGCCAAGACTGTTGATATGAAGTTTTATCGTAGATCATAAGCCTTGAGATTTTGAGAAATTATTCTGTGCGGAGACCGGACACAGAACGACGTCCTGAGACCAACCAGAATGCGTCACGTCAGCAATACCGAGCCGCGGTGCCGAGCCGTGGTATCGAGCAAGAGGTGACATAGCGCATTCTGTTTGGTTTGCGGATGGCGTTCGACATCGACACAGAATAATTAATCTGAGATTTTAGAGACTAAGAAGGTGCTCAAAAGAGAAATGTTCAAGCAACTCCCTTTTTCAAAAATTCACATTAAGCTTGAGCAAAGTTTTAATTATTATTATTATATAATATGATTATTTCTTTAAACAAGAATTTAATTATATTTTTCAAAAAAATAAACATCTAATAATTTAATTAATTATAATTATTATGAGATATACAAAATCAAAATTCTCTTAATATTTCAAAATTTGATCGAATTAACAATGTCAGATATTTTCTAATGCTCAATAAATCTAAATTTGCAAAATTTCTACGCTCTACTCAATTAATTTCGCCGAAGCCAACCAGTAAAGAAAGTATTTCTACGCCGGCGGTCCGACCGGCGGTTTCTGGCGATGTCATTCCCGGCGGACGGCGATACGGGGTATGCAGCTCAAGGATTTTCTTCCATATGGTAGAATTCCAAACCCTAGGCTTCCTATCGGGGACAGCCTGTCTAGCTTTCCGGCCGCGAACCCTAGCTTTTAACTTTCCCTCGTTTCAAGTTTCTGCTAGAAACATCTCCAAGATCGCACCTTTCTATGTAATCAGAGATCTTACAAGAATCAGAAGCTCTTCCGACCAAGTTGTTACTTCATCAGATCTGTTTGCAAGATTATCCCTCATTCTGGAGAAGCTATCAAGTCACCGATTTTCTTATTCTTCTCTTGATGTTGGCTGCAAACCTATCCAGCGGAGCCCCATTGCTTATAACAAGTTGATGAAGGCCTTCTCGCAGGTGGGGAAGCTCGACGAGGTCCTCAGATTAGCTCGGGAGATGAAAGAATCAAACTGCAATCCAAATGTTTACTGCTACAATACTGTTATGAACGCCCTAGTGGAGGCAAAGCAACCTGCTGAAGCTGAAGGTTTGTTCAAGGAGATGATTGCTGATGGCGTGGCCCCCAATGTCTCTTCTTACAACATTTTGGTTAAGTTATACTCCTTCTGTTTGAAGGATTTCGATGCAGGCTATAAGGTTATTGCAATGATGATGGAGAATGAATGTTGTCCTGATTTGACCACTCATTCCACTTTAATCACTGGCCTTTGTAGAGCTGGAAGAGTTGAGGAGGCTAGGGGTCATTTGTATTGGATGTTGAAGGAAAAATGTCCTGTTGATGCTTATACTTATACACCCATAGTGCAGGGTTATTGTTCTAATGGAAGGATGGAGGAAGCTAAACAGTTGATAGATGATATGGAGAGTCTTGGATATATCCCAAATTCTGTGACCTACAATGTACTTGTTGGAGCACTATGCAAAGCTGGGAGCTTTGAAGAGGTAGAAAAGGTTTTAAGAGAAAGTTCCTCAAAGTGTTGGAAACCTGATGAGTTCACTTTTAATACATATATGGATGGTCTTTGTAAACATGGCAGAGTTGAGTGTGCATATGAGAAGTTGGGGGTGATGCTAGACAAAGGTATACGTCCAAGCAAAGTGACTTTGAATATACTTATAGATTGTCTCTGCCATGAGATGAGGTTTTCAGAAGCTATATGCTTGTTGGACAGGAGCTCTGAATTGGAATGGCATCCTGGCATTGTTGGCTACAATACTGTGTTGAGTAGGCTATGTAAGAATGGAAGATGGTCAATTGTTCTGAAGCTCTTTGTTGACATTCTAAAGAAAGGGATAGTACACAATACCAAGACTCTTAATATTGTTATTGACAGCCTTTGCAGGGTTGGTAAAGTGCATCAAGCAAAATGTCTTACTGATAACAGAGGGTTTGTTGCTGATATTTCGACATACAATACGCTTATTCATTGGCTTTTTCAAATGGGAAAGTTGAATGAAGCTTTCCAGATGTTTTATAGCATGCATTTGGAGAAGATCACTCCAGATTTGATAACCCACACTATTATGGTTCATGGTCTTTGCAAAGGGAAGAAGTTTTTGGAGGCAACTGATTATTTTCTCAAATCTCTTAAAGATGAATTTGCTCTAGATGTGTATGTTTTCTTGATTAGTAAGCTATTATATCATGAGAGATATAAGGAAATTCTTTATCTGTTTGATGGAATGGTTAGAGATAGTCATTTTTTAACTTGTATTGTATTTAACTCAACAATCAGCACATTTTGTAGAAAAGGATTTTGTCATCACACAAAGATATCTTTTGTCTATCTTGTTCTAGAGAAAATGCTTTATCTTTCTACGAGCAAGAAATTTTGAAGGCAATGAGTTTTAGTGAATTATTCTTGTACTGAAGTCTGATAGTATGACTTAATGGCAGGTAATTTATATCTACTTTGCAGCAATGTAGTTCTGCAGTGCATATTACATCTTATCAAATTTATATTGCTCAAGTATCTTAGAACCTAAAAATGACCCCCCCCCCCCCTAGGCTTTGTACTATATGTTGCATAGGCCTTCCAACCTATTGTTCGACTTGTATTTGTTCTTCTAGTTTTGTGTGCCAAACATGAATCATGACTGAACCATGTAATCACATTTAATAGAAAGAATAATTCTTTTAATATCTTTTAGTCAAAGCTATTGGGGTATATTCTCTTGATTTTTTTTCATAGTCTTAGAGATTGAACAGGACATTGATTTTGAGCAAAAGCTAGATTAAGTTTGATCCCAAATGCAATGAATTTTAGAACTAAAATTGTTGGTGTATTGTCTAAGAACTTGATGAAATCATGAAGAATGTGGCACACCTAACATTGATATGATAGACTAATAGTAGAGAATCGAGTAGCAAGAAAGTCTTATATGGCTTTTGTTGCATCATAACCGTTAGGTGTAAATGGTAAGAGCACCGGTGTTGCAAATCGAGATAATAATTTAGTGAATCGTTTAATAACTTAATCATCTGATTCATTCAAAAGTTTAGTTGGTCTATTTCTTCACTAATGGCATACTGCACACATGGCATGTTTGAAAATACAATATATAAAATTGAATTGGAGGATTGTTATTTGATGATTTGCTTTTATCGTGATCTTATGACTGTGGTTTCATAGGTTTATGTAGCTTCAAGGACTTGTATGTCTCAGTATTTGATTGAACTGATAGCATGGCTTTGTGCCAAGTGAACTTGAAGTTGCATTCATATCATGAAGATACAGTTTAGAGAGTGATTTATAACTTGACCATAGGATTGAGACTTAGGCTTCATTTGGGATGGCTTTCTTCTTGCTTTCTAAAATTGTTTTCTAGTACAAAAATTTCTTAAATTTCTTGAATTTGAAAATTTTGTACTAGAAAGTTGTTTTAAAAAATAATATGAAAGCTGTCTCAAACGAAATCTTAGGTTTCATTTAGGATGACTTTCTTATTGTTTTTTAAAACAACTTTTTTAGTACAACAACAACAACAACAACAACATCAAGCCTTTGTTCCACTATGTGGGGTCGGCTACATGAATCCTTTTTCGCCATTGTGTCATGTTAAGAGTCAAATTCTTGTTTAAATATAAAGAAAGATCATTTCTAATATTTTCTAATCAATCTTTTTAGGTTTACCTCTACCGTTCTTAACATAAGTCAAATCTAATACCTCTACTTTCCTAACCGGGTCATCGGGAGGCCGCCATTTTATGTGACCAAACCATCTAAGGCGACTCTCTCTAATCTTATCTTCCACTGGAGCTACTCCAGCCTTTTCACGTATATGCTTATTTCTTATCCCATCTCTAAGGGTAAAGCCACTCATCCACCTGAGCATCCTCATCTCTATAACACTTAACTTAGTATTATGCTTCTCTTTTAATGGCCAACATTCGGCACCATAAAGCATTGTAGGTCTCATCAACATTCGGCTACATTAAAACAGCTTTTTAGTATAAAAATTAAATTTTTTGGTATTAAAAAGTTGTTTTAAAAAGTGATAAGAAAGCTTACATACTAAAAATATGCTGGATTGTGGGACTTATGACCTTAACATAAAGGCAGCCCACAAGCGGGACTTATTATCTCTTTAAGCATTATAGACTTGTTATAAGGTTAGATATTTGTTGATTTATACTTGTTGATTGGAATGTGTAATTGGGTTTGTTGACTTAAAAGCCTAGGACTTTCATCCTATCTCAATGGAGAAGATTGGATATGTGAGACGTTATTGATGTATATTAGATATTTATGAGAGGCTTTTGAGTTATTATTGGCCTGGTTGAATTTATAATACTTGACTTTTGTGTTGGCCTTATTATATTGACAACACTTGTGATTTTATGCTAACCTGAATGTGTTGATGATATTTACAACCTTAGCTTTGGGAAGCCTAATATTTGACATTTAAGATCTTAATTTGTATTTGATATTTATGATTATCTTTGATTTAAGTTCTATGACATACAACTCCCTTTTTGAGTCGCCCATAAAGTCTGAGCTTAATATCTTAATTTTAAGAACGTCTAAGTATTTTACTTAAAACACAAATATTAGATTTGTCTTAATGATAGGTCTTATAGTCTCATCTCATAAGCAAGGTCATGTGAGGCTTATGAATTAATATCATATGAATTTAATTGGCTTTAGCTCTTGATTGGATTTAACAATGTTGTTTGATTAGGTAGACAAATTAATCACAATTAATTAACTCATGGTTGCATAAGCTTGGGCCATATCTCCTTGATGATTATATACCTATAAACTCTCTAGAAGAGAATTCTTCCTACTCCTATTGAGTTGATATAATCCCATCAATATTCAACCAAAACTTCTCATCCAAAATTGATTAACCTTGTGCCCTCCCTTGCTTTGGCCAAAATTTCTTTTCTTATTTTAGGTGTGTGAACTAATTAAAAAGTATTCTTTACATGCATTTGTGTTTTTATAATCAAGTATGATATATTGAACCTAGTTATTATTAAGTATTAAAGCTTAGGATTTTCTTCCATTAATGATAGTTAGAGAGTTCTCAAAATTTTTCTTCCCCTACCTTTCCTCATCTCATTGTATACTAAAGGAACTTGAATGTTAAAACTTGTTATCTGCTTTGATTAAATGGTGTCCTCTTTTCAAGGAAACAAAAAATAACTTATAGCCTCCATTAATGGCGACACTGAAGGAATACAACTGAGAAGTACAGTTCTACACTGGTTGAACAAATGGTAGATGTGATCAGGGGTCATTTTGATCGTTAACAAATATTCAAAATTTATAAGCTTACAAATTTAAAGGTGTCATAATACTTTGAATTTAAATGTGGATGAATATGTTTTGAGGTTAAGTATTGTACATATAATTAATCAAAATTTATGTTAAACTCATCTTAAAATAAATTTAATGATGTCAAAATGCATCATAAATAAATTTTGATCAAGATATCCTAACCCTTTTTTTTTTTTTTTTTGAGCTACCATTGAATTTGAAACAAGTCTCTTTTAAGCAAATATTGGAATATCAATAAAATTTTTAAAATGTTTAAGATCACTGAACTTCTACGAGCAAGCAAAATAAAATCCAAATAACATGTTATTTCCCATTAGGAATACATCAAACAGGTCCACAATACACACTTCTCACGTTCAGGAACTTTTTTTTTTCATATTTCTGTCTGCAGTAGGTTGTTAAACAAATGAATAAACCGCTCTTGGCTCCATTTGCCCCCTTGATTTTAAGTTGCCGAATATATTAAAAGAAAATTTTCAAATTTCTCTTAATTCAAGCTGTTATAAAGAGGATTAAAATATGAGAATAAAAAGCAAAATATAAAGTTTCATTTTCTCTACATTTGATACTTCGCCTAATGCAAAGCTTTTGTGGATGAATAGACAATTGTCAAAAAGAAACAGCTGCTCAAATTATACAGTTGATCACTTGCACCTAATAAGTGTGAGATGATTTGTACATGCCTGATGCCTCAACATAAAACCTATTTCTTATAACAATGATTGAATGATTTGTACACAAACCACTCAACAGACATTATCAATTTAAAATTTGACAAATTGGTTTATTCTAAGGCTATTTTTTGTTCCGTTAATTTGAAAGAAGCCAACATGACAGTAACCAGAGCAACTTACCAGATCAAAGAGGATAGATAATTGAGAAGAGCAGAGATTTAATAGCTCCTCTTGAGCCTCCTTGCAACTTCAAAATCCGAGAGAACCTCCGATGAGGAAGGAGATAGGATTGGGAAAGAAGCCACTTTCGGGAATGGTAAGTTCCTATCATTCTCCATGACTAATTTCCAGGAAAGCTTTAGAGCATTCTAGGCAACTTCTGAGCCTCGTTTCTCTAATTTTTAATCTGTGGCTCTGCAAACAAGCTTGCATGATACGTAACTTCGGGGACTATGAGATTAGGATCCATAAAACCAATAATGGGAGCTGTAGCTGTGAAGACGGCAGTTGCAGGCAGCGGGGCTTCAGCTTTCCTATGAGGCAGGCGAGATCTTGATCGCATGCCACGCAGCCGAGTTCTCTTGATGTCCTTTCCTGTTCGTCCAATGCTTAAAAATCCGCTAGCAAGGGCTTCAAGGGCCTTTGCAGTTGGTGGCCTATTCCGAGTACCATGCCTACGGCCATTAAGAGATGGTTCCTCATCAGCACTGCTGTTTTGATTCCAAGGTACCTGAGAACCATCAAAATACTGCTGCTTCGCAGCATTTTGGTAGAGGGGCTCCATATCAAAGTCTAGCGGAAACTGAGGCTGGTTTAAATCAAAGAGAGCTCGTTGAGGCTTTTCGAGGTAAAATCTATCTTCAAATGATGAGCCCAAAGATGTCGTAGATGATGCTTTCTCTGAAGTTTCCACTGCTTTCATGTCAGAATCGGTCTTCTCTGCAAATAGTAACTTATGGTACCCATTTCTCATTGCTTGCTTGCAAGCACTTAGTCTTTGTCGCTTCAATATTGGTGCTAAACAAGTTGACTGGTCCTGTTGAATCCTCTTGTTTAGTTGTATATTCTCCCCTTCCAGATTTGAATCGTTAGTTAAATTTTCAGGTTGGTTGAGCTGGATACTAGTTGGAATACATGCTTCTTCTGAGGAAACCTTGACATTTGATGAAGTATCAGTCGAGTTTTCCAAGGAGCTGTCACTATTAGTTTCTTCCATATCATTGTGACCAGCTACTTCGATAGGTAAGCTGCGCAGCTCCCTCAGCTTAAATGAACCAGCTGCAACATCAACCAAACTAGTGTCCACCACAGTAAATTTCATGAGTTCAGCATTGCAGTTGGAAAATCTTGGGCGGAGATAGGAAGGGTGCTTGTGATTAGAGACTGAAGTCAGGCTTTCATCTTTGGCAATGCCATTTTCTTCTGCTCCTTCAGTTTTTAGCTCAAGGAGTCGGGGATCAGATGCTACTTTACTCAAAACATCAGTCACAGAATCAAAATACTGGTCACCTTTCACTAGCTTCCTTGAGAATTTTCGTATGTCTGGGATTAGAAATACAAGGGTGTTTTTGGAACAAAAATTCCTGGGACGTTCAGAATGCCAACCTCTAGCAAGAAGCCGAGGCCAGACTGCTTCCCAGAACAGATCATTTGATTTTGCCTTACTAAGTCTGAAATCTCCAGTTAGAAATTTGACAATGTCACTCAATGCAAGGGAGGAGCAGGCCTTGCCAGTGGGTATCTCAGTGCGGGAATGAATTGCTTGATTAGTTCTGTTGGGATCCAGTATGAAGCCTGTAAGGTCTTGCTTGCCCTTACCAATGGCAACAGCTTCTATAAGAGCACCAATGCCAACTGCAGCCTTTAGAGCGAAAACAAGTTCCTCCAATGATGACCTTCCCTCATGGAAGGCCTTAGTGGCCTGAAAAAATGGTTAATATGGGAGATTTTAAATTAATTATTGAAGTCACAAGTTGAGTTGAATGAACAATCATATGAGATGCATATAAAAATGCAACATTAGTCTGAATATTCTTAAAATATCTTGAAACAAACAGACTGGATTTGCCAGTTTATTTTTAAAAGCAACAATCAGAACTACAGTTGACAGATTTCATCTCTTCGCTATAAAATAAAATCAGAAGATTCACTTAAGCTTGCGGGCAGGCCATGATTAGGGCATTAGATGAAAATCTAAACTTCAACGAAATAAACAATGTATCCATAAAAAGAGAACAGCAGAAAACTTGAAGCACTGGTTAAGATGTCAATCACAAGAATGTCAAGACTTCTAAGCAATCCTTCAATCATAACACAAAATTAACAATCAGGCCAAAGATTGCTTGAAAAACAAATGAAGAGAATGGTATGATCGGAGTAGTACGTAAATGAGAATCAAAGAAAGATTTCGTGCAAAACTCTGTTACATATGGAAACAATAATATCAAAAGACTTTCCGAGGAATCACTTTGATCTTGGGATACAAAACACAAAATCAACAGACTAAAGAATGCAAGATAGAGGATGATACAATCGGTAAATAGGAATAGGAGAAAAATAGAAGGATGAAAAAGAAAAGAGGAATGTAGAGAGAAGTGAAATCCAAGAAAGTTTAATGTCTCTGCAGGATTAAATTAGTAAAACATAAAGAGACAAAATACACATATACTCCCAAAATTGGAAGCCCATACTTGGCAAGGGAACATACCATAAAAAAAGTATTTGTTGGGCTTACTAACATCTGCAGTGTGGTATTATTGTATTAGTTTGTTAACTTGCTTGCATTTCAATAACAATTCTATTGATTGTTTATGTTCAAATTTAATAGCAACTAGATATCACCCAAATCAGGCAAGCATTTAGATATCACGACTTCTCACTATCACGCACTCATTTTGAAGTTCTCATTTTTTCTGTCACTTTGCTGCTATCTTTGCGTGCACCAGCATGTTGCATTGTCATAACCCGCTGATAGGAAATACTTGTGTTCGCAAGTAACCCTAAGGGAATACTTGAGTTCACAAGCAAACCTAACTCAAAAATAGAGCAAACAGCAGATTTTATGCTGTTAACAGCAGGAAAACAGCCCAAAACCAGAGAAAAACAGAGGAAAAACGGAATTAAAACCAAGCAAACACTTGAATTCCACTAGTAGATGATTGAAAGCAACAAAAGATACAACGTTCTTCAATTTGAGAGGAAGAACAACTCTCCAAAACTCTCTTGCAACACCAAGAGCCCAAGCACACAAACCCTAGATCTCAAATTCGATTCCAATTCAAGATAATCCCTTTTCCCTCCTAATCCCCCTAATTAACCATAAAGGATTCCTACAAAATACCCAAACAGCCCTTTGCATTCAAAAATTTCCCTCCCATGCAATCAATTTGGCCCCAAATGGGGCCCACCTTGTCCGCCCCCCTCCCTGCTCTTCCGCCTCCTGGAATAGATCTGGACCGGTCCAGCCGGCCCCTCCTGGGCCGGCTTATGTGTAACATTACTCCCCTCCCAAAGACTCACCTTGTCCTCAAGGTGAAAAGAGGGGAACTGCTCTTTCATTCTTTCCAACGGCTCCCAAGTAGCGTCGAAATCAGGGAGGCTCTTCCATTTGATCAGCACTTCTGTGTTGCCCATTTTATCTGATCGGACTCCTGCCAGCTCTAATGGTTCTAAAACCACTTCTAAATCTTCCGTCATGGTGGCTGGTAGTTCTGCATTCGCTGCATGCTCCCCGATGGCTCTTCTTAGCTGAGACACATGGAAGACTGGGTGTATAGTGGCTGAGGAGGGTAACTTCAATCTGTATGCCACTGCTCCAATCCTATCCAACACTTCATATGGACCAAAGTACCTCGGTGCCAATTTCTCATTCCTCCTAGCCAATGTCCTCTGTCTGTAGGGTCGCAGTTTCAGGAACACCTTCTCGCCCACTTCAAACTGCATGTCTCTTCGGTGCGAATCCGCTTGCTTCTTCATGATCTGTTGTGCCCTCATCAGATGTTTCTTCAGTTCATATAGTATCTTATCCCTTTCCTCTAAGTACTGCTCAACTGACGACACTGGTGTACTACCTCTCCCGTAGTGTACTAGGTGTGGAGGGTCCCTTCCATATAACACTTTGAATGGGGTCATCTGTGAAGCGGAATGGTACGAGGTATTGTACCAATACTCCGCCCACAGCAGCCACTTTGCCCACATCCGTGGAGTTTCAGAGACAAAACACCTCAAATAGGTCTCTAAGCTTCGGTTTACCACTTCTGTTTGTCCGTCTGTCTGTGGGTGATAGGCGGTGCTTCTCTTTAGAACAGTGCCCTGCATCCTGAACAACTCTCTCCAGAACTGGCTGAGGAACACTTTGTCTCGATCAGACACAATCGATTCAGGAATCCCATGTAATCTCACAACCTCCCTAATAAAAGCTGCCGCTACAGATATTGCGGTGTAAGGATGCCTCAGAAGGATGAATTGTGCATACTTGCTAAGTCTGTCAACCACCATCATGATGACTGTGAACCCTTCTGATCTTGGTAGGCCATCAATGAAATCCATGGACACTTCCTCCCAGACTTTGTTTGGAAGTGTCAATGGTTGTAGTAATCCCCCCGGAGCCATAGCCATGTACTTATTCCTCTGACATACTTCACACCTTGCCACCATCTCTTCAATATCTCTATGCATCCCTTTCCAGTAGAGCTCAGATGCAAGTCTCCTGTAGGTCTTCTGGACTCCTGAATGTCCTCCAACGGCGCTGCCATGAAACTCCTGCAATAAGTGGGGGATGTGTATGGAAGTCCGTGGCATCACAAACCTCCCTTGATACAATAGTCTCTCCCCCTCAATATAGTAGCCCGGATGACTACTCTTGTCCTTCCCCAGATCCTCCCTAATCTTCCTCAATTCTTCGCTCAGCTTACTTTCTTCCTTGATGGCCCCCCAATCTATCAACAACGGAATTGACACCGCTAATTCCTGAAGCTCCCCGACACGTCTGGATAGGGCATCAGCAGCTTTATTTTCCAAACCGGGCTTGTATTGGATCTCAAAGTCATAGCCTAGTAATTTGGATAACCACCTCTGATGCTCCTCGATCACCATCCTTTGCTCCAGAAGATATTTTAAGCTTCGCTGATCAGTCCTTACAATAAAATGCCTTCCCAATAGATAAGGCCGCCACTTTTGAATAGCCAAGACAATGGCCATTAACTCCCTCTCATACACTGACTTCAGTCTAGCCCTGGCTGACAGCACTTGACTGAAATAAGCAATTGGCCTGTGGTTCTGCATCAATACTGCCCCCAGCCCATATCCCGATGCGTCAGTTTCCATGACAAAAACCTGGCTAAAATCTGGAAGTGCTAAGACTGGAACTGTAGTCATAGCTTCCTTCAGTTTCTCAAAAGCCCGGGTGGCTGCCTCTCCCCATAAAACCCATCCTTCTTCAGTTGCTCCGTCAAAGGCCAAGCAATAGCACTGTATCCCTTCACAAATCTTCTGTAGTACCCAGTTAACCCCAAGAACCCCCTTAACTCCTTTAGGTTCCTAGGCATTGGCCACTTCTGCATTGCTTCTATTTTATTCTGATCGGCGGCCACTCCTTGTGAGACCACGTGTCCCAAGTACTCTACACTGGTCTGGGCAAAGCTGCACTTCTTCAGGTTGGCTTGTAACTGATGTTCCTGTAACACTCCCAAAACCGTCTTCAAGTGCTCCAAATGCTCCCCTTCAGTCTTGCTATACACCAAGATGTCATCAAAGAATACCAGTACAAACTTCTTGAGGTACTGCTTGAAGATCCTGTTCATCAAAGATTGAAAAGTAGCAGGTGCGTTAGTCAAACCAAAGGGCATTACCAGAAACTCATAATGCCCTTCATGTGTTCTGAATGCTGTCTTGGGAACAGCTACCTCCTTCATTCTGATCTGGTGGTATCCAGACTTTAAGTCCAACTTGGAAAAAACCACTGCCCCAAAGAGCTCAACCAAGAGTTCATCAATCACTAGAATTGGGAACTTGTCTGGTATAGTGCCCTTATTCAGAGCCCTGTAATCCACACAGAATCTCCAACTCCCATCCTTCTTCTTGACCAGGAGGACTGGACTAGAGAAAGGACTTATACTTGGTCTGATGATCCCAGCCTCCAGCATCTCTCGGATCAGCCTTTCAATCTCATCTTTTTGAATCTGAGGGTAACGGTAAGGGCGGACGCTGATCGGGGTCTCTCCTTCCTTCAAAGTGATGGCATGCTCCAGCTCCCTCTGCGGTGGCAAACCCTGTGGAGGTTGAAAAACCTCCCTGAACTGCTGTATGACCGGTTGCACTTCAAGAGGAATGTCTCCCTCTTCACCCACACTGTCTTTCTCCAGTCGTTGCAGCTCCACCAACTATCCACCCCCAACCTCCTGGATGGTTCGGATCATGGACTTGAGAGACACCCCCGTCCTAGACAGGCCGACATCTCCCTGTATCATCATTCTCCTCCCCCCACTACCAGTTCCATCCGCAGTTCTCCCCAGTTCACCTTGGTCTCCCCCAAAGTTTGCAGCCACTTCATCCCCAAAATCACATATGTACTCCCCAATTCTAAGGGAAGGAAATCCTCCCTCACCTGGATCCCCTGAATGGTCATCACTACTCCCCTACAAACTCCTCTACCCATCTCTACCTTCCCTGTGCCCATCATCACCCCATAGCCTCCCGTATCCACTAATTTCATTCCAAGCAACTCAACAATCTGGGTGGAATGAAATTGTGGGTTGCCCCACTATCTATCAAAACCACCACCTCGTGGTCAGCTATCACCCCTTTCACTTTCATAGTGTGACTCGAAGTGAATCCCACTACGGAGTTCAGAGAGACTTCTGCCACATCCAGATGCAACTTCTCCTCCTCCTCCACTTCGGACCTGCTCCCACCCCCCTCTTCGTCTTCCTCGTCTTCGCAAACAAGGAGAACCTGAAGAGTCCGGTCCTTGCACCTATGACCCGGCATGTACTTCTCGTCACACCTAAAGCACAGTCCCTTTGCCCTCTTCTCCTGCATCTCCCTATCAGTAAGCTTTTTAAAATTTCCCCCAGGCCCTCCTCCAGGCCTCTCCTTTGGTACCTCTCGTGTACCCCCCGGTGCAGCTCCCTTGGGAGCTAGAAAAGTGGTCGTCATCCGGTAGGATCCCCCGGAGCTGCTGCCTCGAGCCCCTCTCTCCAGATGCTTCTGGTCCTCAACCAACTGTGACAACTCCATGGCCTCCCCCAGGTCGTGTGGTCTCATCACTCTAACAGCTGCTTTGATCTCTGGTTTGAGCCCCTTCAAGAAGTTCCCTTCAAGCACGGTCTCCGAAAGGCGATCTAGCCTGCTAGCTAGGTACTCGAACCGGTCACGAAACTCTGCCACTGTCCCCTCCTGTGTCAGAGCAAAGAACTGTTCGTAGAAGTCTCCTCCCCTACTAGTTCGGAAACGCTCTAGCAAACAGTCTTTGAACTCCCTCCAGCTCCGAATGGGTCGCCTCATGCCTCGCTACTGGTACCACGCCAGTGCCTTCCCTTCCAAGCACAGTCCCGCCGCTGTCAGTTTCTCCTCTTCCGTCAACCCATTGACGGCAAAGTATCGCTCCACCTTGTAAATCCAGTCATGGCCATCCTCGCCCTCAAAGATGGGCATCTTCAGTTTCCTCACCTTGGGATCTCCCCCGTACCCTCGGTATCCTCCATAACCTCCCATCCCCCGAAGGGGAGGTGCTCCCCAAGTGTCCCGATAGTCCCTCCGACGATTGTACCCAAACCCTTCCTCATATTCCCCTCTTTTCCCTTCAAAATCAGCACCCCTGCGATGCATCTCTTCCCTTCTTCCTACAAAATCAGCACCCCTTCGTTCGTACCCTTGGCTCATCTCCTCTCTAGAGAACGGTTCTAGAGGTGGCATGTCGTCCTCCCCCTCAAGGATCTCCACCTCCAGATTTTTCCTCCCCCGCGACGGGTTCAGATTTCCTCCTATGCCATGGCCGTCGGTGGTCTCTCTTACTTCTGATGTCGCCGGGTTTGTCTTCATCTCCATTAATTTTTTTAACATCTCCTCCACAACGGTGAACTTTCCTTCCAACCTTTCATTGTTGGATGTGATTTGATTTTGAAAATCAAAAAATTTTCCCTCCAAATCTGATTTCAACTGTCCGATTTCGCCCTCCAAGACTTCCACCTTCTTCCCGGCCATCTTCCCTTCACGAATCACAATGATTTCTCTTCCGGATGCCCAAATGTTTGCTGAAATTTCTAGATTTCAGCCGCCGATGGTCCCAAAAACGATGCTCTGATACCAATTTGATAGGAAATACTTGTGTTCGCAAGTAACCCTAAGGGAATACTTGAGTTCACAAGCAAACCTAACTCAAAAATAGAGCAAACAGCAGATTTTATGCTGTTAACAGCAGGAAAACAGCCCAAAACCAGAGAAAAACAGAGGAAAAACTGAATTAAAACCAAGCAAACACTTGAATTCCACTAGTAGATGATTGAAAGCAACAAAAGATACAACGTTCTTCAATTTGAGAGGAAGAACAACTCTCCAAAACTCTCTTGCAACACCAAGAGCCCAAGCACACAAACCCTAGATCTCAAATTTGATTCCAATTCAAGATAATCCCTTTTCCCTCCTAATCCCCCTAATTAACCATAAAGGATTCCTACAAAATACCCAAACAGCCCTTTGCATTCAAAAATTTCCCTCCCATGCAATCAATTTGGCCCCAAATGGGGCCCACCTTGTCCGCCCCCCTCCCTGCTCTTCCGCCTCTTGGAATAGACCTCGACCGGTCCAGGCTGGACCGGTCCAGCCGGCCCCTCCTGGGCCGGCTCATGTGTAACACCCGCATCTCACAATGTTATGGTCACTTGCAGTCGTTAATAACGTGGACGTCAAAGACAACGGATAAAAAGTAGTGTGGAGAATAGAATAATGATGGGGACATCAATGCATGGAAGGTTTATCATAGAAGGGGCTGTAGATCGACGGCCACGATTGAGCATTATATTATTAGTTGTTGTGTGTGTTGTATATAATTTAATTTAGTTTGTGAACTTTTCCTTATGAATTATGGAGGTCAGCCTTAGAGTCTAAAGGCTTTCGTTTGAGTAGATCTAAAACTGAATATATGGAATGTAATTTTAGTAATAATAGTTCTAGTTAGGGGATTGTGATTTTGGGTGATCAAGTCATTAATAAGAGTACACGTTTTAGATATCTTAGGTCTATTGTTCAGAGTGATAGTGAAATAGATGGGGATATTATTAGTAGAATTCAAGTTGGATGGTTGAAGTGGAGGAATGCATCGGGTTTGTTGTGTGATAGAAAAGTCCCCTCAAACTTAAGGGAAAATTTTATAAGATGGTGGTTAGACCTGTAATGCTTTATGGTGCAGAATGTTGGCCATTAAAAGAGAAGCTTAATATTAAGTTTAGTGTTGCAGAGATGACGATGCTTAGGTGGATGAGTGGCTTTACTCTTAGAGACAGGGTGCGAAATGATCATATACGTGAAAAGGTTGGAGTAGCTCCAATGGAAGATAAGATTAGAGAGAGTCGCCTTAGATGGTTTGGTCACATAAAACGACGGCCTTCCGATGACCCGGTTAGGAAAGTAGATGTATTAAATTTGACTTATGTTAAGAAGGGCAGAGGTAGACCTAAAAAGATTTGGTTAGAAAATATTAGAAATGACATTTCTTTATTAGATTTAAATGATAATTTAACTTTTAACATGGCACAATGGACAAAAAGGATTCATGTAGCCGACCCCACATAGTGGGATAAAGGTTTGATGTTGTTGTTGTGAACTTTTTCTTAATGTTATGTTGTAAGCTCAAAAACATTTGTGTCTTTTTATCTTGTCATGTGGTGGAGCTTATATATATGGCTATCTCCCCCTTGTAAGGATGATTATTTTGAATGAATTCTGATTTCAGCCCTATTTTTTTGTGTGAGAGTAAGTGTGGTGGAGTGGTGAAGCGGAGAAGGCAAATAAAGTACCCAACACCCCATTAAGGTGAGCTATTGGTTTCCCCCTTATATCTCTTCCCCTTCCCCTCCTCCTTTCTCCCTAGCCGGTCAGCCCCCCCCCCCCCCCCCCCTCCTCGACTAGTCACCACTTCCCTTTCCACCGCCCATGGCAAGCCCACCACCACCACCTCCCCATCCAAGTCCCCAATCCAAAATTTCCATATCTAAAATTTTGACCTTTGGGATTCCAATTGGACCCCACTTATCCCTTGTAACTCTCCATGTTAATTAATGGAAAGTTGACCCACCCAAGGACCAAGTACTTTAGATGCCAAGGATATGGCCATATTGCCAATCAGTGTTCTAGTCCTAATAAGGATATTATTATTGAGGAGATTACTAAAGATGACCCTGAGCCTGGGACTGACCTCAATCACCAGGTAGATGCTAATAGTGAATTCTTTGAGGATGAGGATGATACTGATGTCATCCTTTACATCCAGTAATGGGACCCCTCTCCCCTATGTGTGGTGAGATGTGCACTGTCACACCCCCGATCTGTTGATGACTGGCGCAGGACTTCCATTTTTTACACCTAAACCAAATTGAAAGATAAAAATTGCAAAGTCATCATCAATAGCGACAATTGCATCAATGTTATCTCCTCCAGCATGGTGACCCGCCTTGCCTTGTACGTTGTTCTCGATCCCAGTCCATATAAGGTAGCTTGGGTCAACTTCACTGCCTTGGAGGTGAAGGAAAGAAGCTTCATACACATCTCCTTTTCTGATAATATCAGTTTTACCTGGGCTACATTGAACATTTTTATGAAAATTTAGCCAAATCTTTAAAGACTAATAGTAATATTCTGTATAACCTTTAAATGAATGAAATAATAATTTTTAAAAGATGATTTATGATGTTTTGCAAATATTTTTAAGTTAATTCAATCATGTTATTCTTTATAATCTATCATTTAATTTTTATATAAATTGCATAACTTATTGAGCCTTATAGCTCACCTATTCTTTTCATATTGGTTGTTGTTACAGGAAAAGGAAAGAAAAATATTGAAGGAGAATAAGTTTCAAGTTATTTCAACTTTATTTGTGGGTCTATAGCTAAGGTATGCAGACAATTTAGTGTTGTAATATTTTGGATATTATTAGTGGCTCTGTAAGTATTTGTTTAATATAATTGAAGTGATTAAATGCTTTCATTTATGTAGTAAATGTAAATGTTAATGGATGTTTTATACAGATACTCAGATAATAAAAAGTATCATATGTTAAGATTGAAAATGTTATGTTTAATTCTGTAGCACTTTACAATATTGATAAGGGGTATAGTGGGTGTTACAGACAGACAGGCAAAGGGTGGTGATAGACAAGAGCTGGAGACATACCTAGGCTTTGGGCCAAGTGGCAAGCATGGGCGGAATACTGGCACAACACTTCGTATTATTCTGCTTCCCAGATAACCTCATTCAAAGTGTTGTACGACCGAGACCCGCCGCACTTGGTGTATTTTGTGCAGCATAGCACACCAGTCTTTTTTGTGGAGCAGTACTTGGAGAAAAGAGATAAAGTGTTGGAAGAACTAAAAAGACACCTGTTGAGGGCACAACAGATCATGAAGAAGCAGGCGGATGGGCATAGGAAGGACATCCAGTTCAATGTGGGGAAAAAGGTGTTCTTAAAGCTACGACCCTACAGATAAAGGACGGTCGACAATAAAAGAAATGAGAAACTTTCCCCAAGGTACTTTGTCCCATATGAGGTTTTGGAGAGGATTGGAGCAGTAGCCTATCATTTGAGACTAGCCTCGACATCGATCATACATCCGACATTCCATGTATCACAACTGAGGAGAGCAATCGGGGATCAAGCAGCTAGTTATAAGCTATCAGAGACACTGATAGAAGATTTGGAGGTGGTATTAAAATGACTGGAGTTGGTGGGGGTTCGTCAGGGAGAATAAAGGATTAAGGAGGTTTTGATTAAATGGAAGGGGCTGTCGGACTATGAAGCCACCTTGGAACCATATGGAGAGTGAAGCAGTATTTTCCATCTTTTCACCTTGAGGACAAGGTGATTCTTTGGGAGGGGGGTTTTGTTAGACCGCCGATCCATTATGGACTGGTTTAGCTGAGCCTAGGCAAGGGCCGACCATGGTTTACTCAAGGCGGAGCAAGTGTCCGCCCAAGCTACAGTCGGCCCCCCACTATTTGAAAAAATGAGGGAAAGGAGGGGGCGGCTAGGGAGGAATTAGGGTTTCATGGGATGCTTTGTGCTTTTGCTTTATTATTCGATTTGCTTTGAAGTAGAGGAGAGGGCATTAGGGTTAGGGTTATTTTGTCTTTGCTGATTTTGGTCTTTGCTTCGTGTTCTTGGGCTCTAGCAGCGTCTAGAGAAATGGGAGAGAGAGATCCTCCTCTCGAACTAAGGACCAACTGTATCTTGGTGTTTTCCTTTGGTTTCTCATCAATTCTCATCTAATTTTGCTATTTTTCTCTTGGATTTGTTGGAGTTTATGGTGAAATATTGCTGAAATACTAAAATTAATAAGTTCCATTTGAGTTTCATGAGTGTTTCCTATCAGTTTCCTCTCTGATCTTGCTATTTTTTGCTATTGGAGCCGAAATCTAGGTATTCATGGCAGGAAAAAAGGTAAAAGTGTTGGAAGGGGAGATTGGATAATTGAAATTTGAATTTTCAGATCTCCAAACTCAACTTTCAGATTTCAAAAGTCAAATCTCAGCCGTCCATGAGAAGATGGATGAGAAAATTTCCATCCTGGAGGATATGTTGAAAAAGTTGCTTGAGGACCAACCCAAAACGACGCCGTCAGAGGTGAAGGAAGCCGCTGGCAACCAAGAAAGTTGGGAAAACCCTAATCCAATAAGGCGAAGGGAAGATTAGGGGATAGAGATTCTAGAGGGAGAAGAGAGAATGCCTCCCCTAGAGCATTATTCTAGGGAGGAGCTAGGTAGAGGGTATAGCGAAAGGCGTGAGGATGTCGGGTATGAACGAAGGGGTACTGAATTTGAGAGAAAAGGGGCGGAATTTGAAAGGGAGGGGCTAATTATGACCGAAGAAGGGCTGAATTTAAAAGGCGAGGGACTGAATTTAAAAGGAGAGGGCTAATTATGATATAAGGGATGCTTAATTTAAAAGGAGAAGGTGAGAATTTGATGAAAGATTTGACTACGAGTGTAGAAGGGATGATTGGGACACTTGGGGGGAAATTATAGAGGAAACAGGGGGAACGGGGGAGATCCAAGGGTAAGAAAGATGAAGATGCCTATTTTTGAGGAAGACGATGCACATGGGTGGACTACAAGTTGGAAAGGTACTTTATCGTCAATAAGTTGATAGAGGAGAAGAGACTGACGACAACCGGGATGTGCTTGGAGGAGAAAGTGTTGGCATGGTACCAGTAGAGAGATACGAGGCGACTCATACGGGCTTGGAGGGAGTTTATATAACACCCCAATATACCCCTTAACAGAAATATAGAGTGCCACATAAATGAACATAACATTCGGTCTTTATCTTTTATCATTCATCACATAATTTCATACTTGAATTAAAACATCCACCCACAATTTCATTTATATAATAAACGGAAGCATCTACTAAATCCAATTACATCAAACAAATACTTATAGAGCCACTAATACAATCCCAAAATATTTCACCATTGAACTGTCTACATATATCTTAGTTGTAGACTTACAAACAGAGCTAAACACTAGCATATAAAATGTAATAATTTATAGTTTATTTTGCATCGATCTTTTCCTTTCCTTTACTTGTAACAACATCCAGTATAAAATAACTGATGAGCTATGAGGCTCAATAAGTTATGCAAATTTAAATAGCAATAAAATTGCTTGATTATAAAATTAACAACACTGAAATCATAAATTAAACAAACTTGACATTATTTATAAAACATCATAAAATCATATTTAGATTTAACATTTACTTCATTTGAAGTCTATAATGAATATCAATATTAATACTTTAAAGATCTGGCTAAACTTTCATCGACATGTTCAATGGAGCGCAGGTAAACCTGGCATTATCGTCATTGAACAATATAAATGTCCATTTTGCCACTTTAGAGGTCCCTTTTGCCCCACTTGTTATGCCGGTATCATATCTCTAGGGTCTCTTTTGCCCCACTTACAATGCAGTGTCATACATAAGGATTCTTTTGCCCCACCTATCATTGTAAGTTATACATCATTTTATAGCAAAACTTTATTTTAAATTGATATTCACTATACTTCATATATTCATAATTCATACTTAACTTGCCATATACAAAATTCCATAAGAATGTCTCTTAATACTTACCTACCAGGATGTGTTGTAGACATAAAATTTAATGAGCTCCTTTCAATTTATTATCAACTAAAAAAATATTAAAATAATCATCATAAATCTTATTTTAAACATCAATGATATATATATGCAAGTGGTTGATCATACATGAGAACTTGGAAGTACACTCATTTTCATTATTGGAATCTTCATAATGCATTTAACACTTCAAATAAATCAAGTGATATAATATATATATCTAGAAGTATTAATTCTTGCATTTGTAAATTAGAATTTATACAACTTACCTTTCTAACGAGTTGTCTCTTACAATCATCCACCTCTTACTCTTCTGTAATTATAAGTCACCTGCAATCTCTCTCTAATGTTATAAATATCACAATCTATTATTCAATAAAGTGTATAACATAAACTTATACTTAACATAAATTTACCTTAAAACCTTTCTTCTGCATATATCTTATGAATCCTAAAATACAATTAGGATATATTTCATTCGAACTTTTACTATTACCTAGAAATAAGATAACCATAACTAGTATAAAATAACTAGAATTTCTTATCTCAATTCATTCTTCCTTTAATTCTCTATTATTTCCCTTTAAGTGGAATTTCCTTACTGAAATTTCATTCTCAATTACTACTGTAGAAATCAGTAGATCTTAGCAATATACTAAACGATTCTTTGTAAATCTTGCTACATTTAATTACAATTTTACTTACCCAATTTATATTATTATCTGATTTTTTTGTTTGCATTCAGCTCTCCTCATTCTATTTCCCTTTTCTTCTTCTTCTTCTCTCAACTTTCCTTTGATTCTTACTCCTCCAAACCCTCACTTACTACTCTCACTCAGCTACCAATCCGTCACAGCAAGTCTACTGCCGCTCTCATCTACAGAATCCCGAAAATACTCTTGCACTATTCAGAATAGCGAATTGATCTACAGTCCCGCAGCAGGCACTATGCCGAACTCTGCTACAGGGAAATCATCACTGTGCCAAATTTCTGCTCTCTGCTGGCTTACGTGAAAACTGCGGTTATCAATTCCGAAACTCTCAGCAATGCCCTCATCCGCTGATTTCTTGGAAATGAGAATGGGGCCCACCTCAATAACTAAATACTAAAAATCCTCAACCAATACAAGCATCTCTTCGGATAAATGCCTATACATTTATTTGAGTAAAGTTGATATACATAAAATAATTGATAAGATTAGATATATTAAATCAAAAATCTATGTCATTACCTGTATTTTGGATTTTACTGTTTAAAAATTGCTTGTTGGAACGTTTCCAAACCAGCAGGGAAGGGGACTTCTATGAGCAGTTCTTCGTTCTGACGCAAGAGGGGATAGTAGTGGAATAGCCAATCGACAACCACTCATCTTTGCTAATTGATCAGCCATCACAACATGACCACTTCCCCCTAGTGTGTCTACCGAGGCAATTGAAAGGACACACCTCTCTTATCTTCTGCCAATCTAATAACATTAGGGAGGTTGCATAGCTAAAATTGTTGAAAGAGGAGGGTAGTCCTTATTGCCATTAGATGTCGTGCCCACATTACCATTCAAGAACATCACATGTGTTGGTTCTCCAACCTCCCAAAAAGAAGCATTTCTACCTACTTTGAATTCAAACAGTAGCTCGTTGCACAATTCCCTAGCTACTATTTTAAGAACATGATAAAATCTCATGAATGTCCATTATGAGTAGAATGAGATTCAAAAGACCCACATCACAATATTCACCAAAGGGATGTTAAAGGTCCACGACCAAAATCCTTCGATCACAAAAGAGGCCCTCCACACGAGCTCAAAGATGATCGCTTCAGGTTTATTATCACAAAGAATTTACTAAATATGATGTCAAATGTTTTCTCAAAGCTAAGAAGGAAATTAACATGGAGTTACCCAAATGCCCAACTCTTTCACATCTATCTACCAAACAGTCCCAATTAAAAAACAACACTGGATTTCATTGTGCATGCAAGCGAATATTGAGAATACCCTTTCTTAGGACTGCACAAGGGCCCAGCAAGGCACGTTCCAAGCACAAAGATTACCAATGTTAGATCTCCCTATAGACCTGATCAGCACATGGATTCCTTCACTCAGTTGTTCACTTTCAAAGGTTCTAACAGAAATCTAAAATCGTGAATACTGGTTGAAAAAATTACACAATTCAATGAGAAGCATAGTTCCAAATTGCCTATTTAGTATGCTTGTGGCCATGATATTAATAATTGTAGGTGCCTTAAAACTCCGATCAATTAATTGGTGAAGGAAGACCACTTGATGGAGTACCTCACATGTGCACAGAGGGATAAGCAAAAGGAACTAGTGGTGGGGACCTTTGGGACATAACCCAACATAATCCTTAAGTTGGCAATTGTCATTGCCTAAGGCATGAAAAATCCTCCTGAGAATTCAACTTACCCTCTATTATGGATAAACCCCATTACATTTGTATCTTGGAGTTGGAGACACAGTTATGAGCTCAATCATGTGAGGGAAGAGGTTAGCAACTCTTTTACTACTTAAGTTCTTAATGAGGATGGGACCGAACTACCCTAACATGAAGTTGGGCTGGCTTAAATCAACATTATAAGAATGCTTGGCCATATTTTCAAGTACATGTGTTACAAAATTTTTGACCGATCAATCCCTGAAGATTGGCTGCTAAATCCAGAACACTTAGCAATGTTGATGTCAATCAAGCTCAAGGAGTTGTAGCCCTAGTAATCTCCCAAGAAAGTGATGAAAGCTCAAGTTTTAGCATGCTTCATTGTCAATTTTACCTAAGCTTAGAAAACAACACAGCAGTAGAAGTCTAGCTAGGTTGTTGGCAACTCCACTCTTATGGTGCATCAAGAGTGGAGTGGGAGTCACTATGAAAAGCATATAAGGCTTTTGGCAACTAATAGCCAGTGGTGAACTATAAACTTGAGATTTTTTATATAACATAGCAAATACCAAAACAAAATTTGGCAAAAGTGAAAGCAGGGTCTCAATATTAGAAAGATTCTAGCTCCTAATTTAGCGCAATTTTTTTTGCTATTTTTCACTTGTTTTTAACTTTTGAAAATACAGGACACAGACATAGTTTGGATACGGTATTATAATTTTTATATCATAAAAATAGTGATGTGAAACAAACAAGATGCAAAGGAAATTGCTATTAGGAAATTAAGAACATAGAAGAACTTTGCGTTGTCAAAAATAAACTCATTACATGCTCAAGTTGGATTTAAGAATTTTAGCAAAGAAATTAAATAATAGCAAGTAGTAACATTTAGAGACTAAAAGTCTTGCAAATTACCATCCAAAATTAAAGTAAATGTAATGGCGTCTTTAACAAAGCCCAACGTTTAAAATTTAGAACTTCACCTAGAGATCCCTTACTCAACTCATGATGGTGGGGTTTAGCGGAAGAATGTTGCAAACAAACTTAGGGATGCCATTAGGAAACATGTGCCGCGTAAGATACTAGTCGTTGGAGAAGTAACCGGAGTAGGAGGAGTGGTTGATGGTTGATGATGTACCAACGGGCCGGGAGGATGTGTTCTTCCTTGATCGTCTTCAATGAATCCGTGATCAACGTCCGGATCGGCCATTCATGCTTGTCTAAATGGGGGAGAGAAGGTAAGTGTAAGGAGGGAGAGGAGAGGTAGGGAAATTTCAGCAAATCTGAAATTAGCTCAGATTTTGGGGTAATTTGGAGGGAAGAGGAATTAATTTTGACTTGCCAAATTAATTCCAAAGGGGAGGGGGAAAGGGGCGGCTATGGAAGGTGATTGGGGCTGATTTGGAGGGCTTAGGGTTTAAGTTGGGAGAGGAAAAACCAAGGGGAGGGGGCCGGCCATGTAGGAGGTGGAGAAGAGGGGATTTGGTTTTAAGTAGGTGGGCCCCAAGGAGTAATTAGAGATTAAAATCAAATCTGATTTTAATCTCAGATTTAAGTAAATAGGAATATTTTCTAATTTAAGTTTTAGGATTAGGAAAGTATTTGAAATTAGAATTTGAATTCAAAATTCTAATTAAATACCTTTCCTAATTGATTGAACTTATTTTAGGAAAGTGAGTAAAGTCCCTAAATAATTGATTTCAGATTTTGGCCATGGAGCATGGGGGTCGGCGGGTTGGCTAGGGAGAGGCGGTGGCTTGGGGGAGGGCCGGCGGTGGAGCCGGCGGCTGGGGGTGGAGCAGGTGGCCGGCGGTAGGGAGGGGCGGCGGCTTGTTGTTGGGAGGGATGAGGAGGAGGTAGCCGGCGGTTTGGAGCCCAAAGGTGCCGCCGGTTTTGGGTAAAGAGGGGAGATCTTGGCCTCAATGTAATCTCACTTCAAATCTCACAAAGAGCTCTTCAACAAGGATTTTAGAACTCACAAAGAGATCTCTCTCCTCTCATGAACTCACTAAGAGATCAAATCTAGTGGAGCAAATTTTCATTTAATCAATCAATAAAAATACAATGCATGGAGACCTTAATATATAGGTCTCAAAACTAGAAAATAAAATAAACGACAACTATGCCCTCGGGGCTACAATAGAGACTCAATACCCTAAGGGTAGAACTGGAAAACTGAAAATACATAAATAAGCAACATGCAAAAATACATCAAAAATAAAGACTACAAATTGTGGCCATCGATCTACGCCTCCGTCGATGGTACACGTGGCGAAATCTTGGATTGATGTCCTCATCAAATAGTGTATAGAAATTGAATAAACAAAATATTAAGAATAATTGTAAAATAATAAGTGATTTAAATATGATTTGTGCTTCAAATGATTAATATTAAGATGCCAAGAGTCAGGTGTTAATATCGTGCGTCAGACAAGAGGGGAGATGATAACGCTGTTGAGAGCCGAACATCAGGCATCAAAATTGTGCATTGGGCGTCGACGTCGATGTCAAGACAGCGTCGACCTTCGATATTGTTGGCTCAAGAAAAATGGCACGAATACGTGAATCCCGCTTCGCAGCTGTAGGATTCCATTTCCCTTAAGTCAGATTAGAATTAACCAGATTTCCCCTGATGGTAGTCAGGGTTTAATTAGATCTGGGGTCCTTACTTCCCATGAGCGCAAGCACTCATAGTTAATTACCTCTCTTAACACGTAAAAGAGAACTCTCGATTAAGGATGAATAAATTTTAGGTGATTAGTCTCAATTATGGGGAAAATGGAGGTAAACCCGATCAAGATCCCATGGTTCCGTCGTCCCGGGTATACCGTAGTTTCAATCTACCAACACTAACAGTCATTGACCGTAGTGTCCAGGGAATCTGATTAGCAGCCATGGGTTGCCTCCTCTCAGGGATCCCGAGTAGATTGAGATGGTTGGATTTTGGTTTTAATTTTTATTTGAGTTTTGGGGCTTACATCCATTAGAATGCCCAGAAGTTGATTTAATTTAGGAATTTATAACTTCATTTAGAAGTTACATAGAAATTTGAATTTGGGTCAGGACTTACAACTTTCATAGAAAGTAGCCCGTAGATTTAATTTGGAGTGGGGCTTACTGCTCTATTTATGAGTTGCCCAGAGATGGGTCTTACAACCTAACTCTATAGCAAGGCTGCCCGGGGGTTTAATTGTTTTGGGTAGGTCTTATCTTTCCCCTTAGGAAATTGCCTGAAAAGCGGGTCTTACAGCTTAATCATTTAGACTAAGATGCCCATGAGTTTAAATTTAATTATTTGGGGTCTTAGGATCATTGCAATTTATTTTAACAATTTTCCTAAAAAAAGATGGGTCTTACGACTTTACTTAGAAGTTGCCCGTTGGCGGGTCTTACAACCTAATCCTATAGACTAGGATGCCCAGGGATTTATATGTTTTGTAAAAGAAAATCTTAGAAATTCCACATGCTTTCAACATGGATTAGTAACATAATTAATGTATTTCAAAGCATTATTTAAAGATGACATTCTCTCTTAAAGCAAGAGATGTCCGCATTGTTAGATTTGGGTAGGGACTTATGGCTTTCATTAGAAAGTAGCCCGAAGATTTTGGTTGGGTAGGTCTTATGACTTCCTAAGAAGCTGCCTAATGACGGGTCTTATGACCTAGCCCTGTAGGCTAAGTGGCCTGAGTTGTGGGTCTTACAGCCAAGCTCTATAGACTTGGATGCCCGAGTGAGGGGTCTAGGGTTGTTTTATTGCCTAAACATTTCCCTCAGAGATCGGACTTACGACTTCTATTAGAAGTTGCCGGATGTTTTAATTTGGGGTTAGGGTTTAGGTTGATTTTACCTAAAACTTTCCCCTAGGGTCGGGCTTACGTCTTTCCTATGAAAGCTGCCGGGTAGTGGGACTTACAACCAAGTTCTTATAAACAAGGCTACCCAAGAGGGTTTAATTGTTTGGATTTGGCATTTAGGGTTCTTCACTTAGAAATTTCCTAACACGCGGGTCTTACTGCTTCCCTTAGAAGTAGCCCGATTATTTTTAGTTGTTTTGTTGGTTTAACATTAGACTGTAGTTTTGAAACTTGACAACAGTTGCTTTTGCAATATTTGGAAATTTATTTTGTACTTGTTTGAGTTGGTTTGAGTTTGTGATTTTGACACTTCGAGATTTTGACACTTGCGTCAGTGTTTTAGTTGTTTTTGTGCTCGTAGTCTTTTTCCTACTACACTGTGGCTCTATTAGCTTTTCAGTACTTAGCTTTTCTTGCTTCTCAGTACTTTTGTTTTACTAGTAGTTAGATTTATCACTCTCCAGCATTTCAATGATTTCTATTTATGATGTACTAATATTTGTTTGTTTTGTGTGCAGATACGTGCTGATCCAGAGTTCGTAGCAAGTAATTACAGTAGCAAGAACCTGCAGCTAGAGGTGATGCAATTGCAGGGATTAGACCTTGCTAGGAGCTTTGCCAGGAGCTGGGACCGGAGCCCACCAGGGGCAGGGTTTAGATTAGAATTTTTGGAGACTTTCTTTCAGTTTTGTGTTTTGGTTAGCTTTCTTAGGAGTTTGAGTTTTAGTGTGAGTTGTACAGAGTCCATTGGTGTGAACATTCTTTAAATTTCATTTGATTTAATTAATTTGATTTTTTTTTTAAATTGCTCCAATTAATCAATTAAAAAAAAATGCTCTCGAATTTTAACTCAAAATTTTAAATTGCTCTCACAAAATATTTTCATATTTTAAAATTCTCATATTTAAAACATGCTTTCAAACAATTAATTAATCAATTAATGAGACGACTCGTTGCAAGTTTTTGCTATCTCATTAATTGTAGGAAGAGAAGTGATGTTTTAACAGTTAGAGATCTCTAATATTTCAAGAGTAATAACATTTGAAATGCTAAAACAATTCAAAGTCTTCCACTCAAATTTAACTTACGATAGAATCTCTTAAAGAGATGTCTCATTTGAAGATATTTGAGGCAATATCATTTAGAGATATTCGAGGCATCTCAAAAATAGTCTTTTGATTGGGATGATACCCAACAAGTTGTCATTTATATTGAATGGCATTTGGGAGAACGGTGAGAAGCAAGATGCTTTTCATTCTTACTTGTTACGAGTACAAGTAGTAGAAAGGGATTAAGAGAAGTTGTCGTTAAGAAGACGATGATGATATATTGAGTTATACGTTTGCCTTGAATCTGCTCATAACCTTCATTGATGATGTCAGTTGTTTCCAGATTAACTAATTATTTTGATTAATTTAATCAATTAAAAAATTTTATTAAACATTAATTAACTAGGTTAATTAATGAATATTTAAAATTAACTTTTAACATTTTTAATTGAATTCGATTTGAATTATCCTCTAAAATTTTGAGAAAATTTCGGCAACCTTCCGGCGTCCCCTCCCCGACGCCGGGAGGTAAGGGAGGGCACTTGCCCTAATTTCTTCCTACCCGGACCTAAGGTCAACGGCGTAGGGTCTTCGAATTAAAACCATCCCACCAGGATCTAAGATCGACTGCGTGAGGTCTTCAAATTTAAAACAATCCGCCCGGATCTAAGATCACGACACGGGTCTTCACTTCCAAACCATCTCGGCCGGACCTAAGGTCAACGGCACGAGGTCTTCGACACATTTTTTTTCTTTCCTTTATATACAATATTATATTATTTATTTATTTTTTAAATATTATAATATATATTATAACATAATATGTAATATTATATTATAATATATAATATATAACATAACAAAGAAAGGGAGAGAGGCATGGTTGGGTTCGACCAGGTTTGGCTCGGATCTGCTCGGGCATGGGTTGGGTTCGACCAGGTTTCGGTAGTGGATTCGGCAAAGGAGCGAAGTCGAACAGTAACGAAAAAGCTAAAGAAGCCACTCGTGCAATCTCTACCTCCTGCAAAGCAAATGAAGTTGAACAGCAAAGGGGCCGAAGAACGGCTCGTGCAATCTCTACACCGCTTGCGAAACAGGGAAGTCGGACAGCAACGAAGGTCGGAAAGAAGCAACTCGTGCGGTCTCTGTCTCCCACGAAGCAACTAAGCTGAACAGCAACGACGAGCCGAGGAAGCGACTTGCGCGATCTCTGCACCTCCTGCGAAGCAAAGCCGAACAACAACAAAGGAGTCGAAGAAATGACGTGCGCAATCTCCGCCTCCTGCGAAGTAACGAAGCCGAACAGTGACGGGGGGGGCGAAGAGCGAAGTCGAACAGCACGGAGGAGTCGAAGGAGCGACCCGTGCGATCTCCGCACCTCTGGCGAAGCAACGAAGACGAACAGCGACGTTGGAGTCGAAGGAGCGAAATGAGCGAACGTCCAATCCTCTCCTTCTCCAAATTTCTTCTTTTTATTACTTTTGGATTGTCGGTAGACGGTTATTGTGCGAAGCAAAACGTCGTTTGGGGAGATGACGCGAAGTGGGGCCGACAGAGCCGTGTTCGTTTGCTTTGCATCTATTCAATTTTTTAATTAATTTTTTTTTTTTATTAAGTCAACAGATATTGGGATGAAATTAGACAAATATGAGATGTTGAGATGGTATAGGGGCGTGATTGTGAGTGTAGACATTGATGCATCTGATACATGAAGGGGGCCCACCTTATGGGACCCAGGGAAGATATTATTCATTGAGGAGGAATCAAGGAGAAGCTGTTTAATTGTTTAGGAAGATTTCCGAAATCATGTTTAATTATTTAGAAAGATTTTCTAAACTATGTTTAATTTATTTAGGAATGTTTCCTAAATAATGTTTAATTTGTTTAGGAAAGTTTCCTAAATTATGTTTAATTGTTTAAGGTTTTTTTAAGTTCTTTTAATTTGTTTAGGAAGGTTTCCTAAATCATGTTTAATTATTTAGGATGATTTTCTAAATTATATTTAATTATTTAGGAAGGTTTCCTAAATTATGTTTAAATTGTTTAGGAAAGTTTTATCTAGGTTATTGTATTCTAGGGCTATTTAAGGGAGAGTTTTCTAGGGTTTTAGGATCATGCTATGACTGAGTTTTAGTTTTGTTGTAGTTCTTTTCTTTGAGGGATTCTTAACAACGTCTAGGTTGATTGGGAGAGTCGATCTACCTCTCGAATTTTAGATCACCTGTATCTTATTTTCTCTTACTGCAGTATTAATACAAAATTAGACGCTGATTTAGTTTTATTGCAGTTTTTCTATTTGTTGTTTATTATTTTTGCTTCCAAGGCGTATCAAATTAGTATCAGAGCAATTTCTTGGGACCGATGGCCGGAAAAAGAGTTGAGGCGTTGGAAGAAAGGTTCAAGGGGGAAGTAAAGTAGCTGTGAATGGATATGGGATCGTTGAATGAGCATCTTTCAGTGATTGAAGGAAGGTTTGGAAATCTCGAGGAGATGATGAAACAAATGTTAAAGAATCACGCTAAGATGGCTCCGTCAGAAACAAGGGGAACTCTGATATGCCGAAAGAAGACCAGAGAGTTGTATGAAGCAAGATTGATGGGGATGAAATGATCAAGATTGTTGGTCCTGGTGTAGAGAAAGATTCAACTGAAGTATCCTTGGATGTTGATGGTAAAACTGCATTAGCGGAACTTGATTCACTTGCAAATCTCCCAAAAGAAAATAAAAATGGCATTGAAGACTGCAAGCATTAATACTTCATAAGCCAAGATAATGAAGAGACTTCAGAGAAAACTAAAAATTATGTACCAACTGATTCTTTTTATTCTTCAAGTTCACATAAAGTTTTGGTGGATAAGCTGAGTGTAGAATAAAAGAAAGTTATCCAATCTGTTAAGGGGTTTAAGGGTAATGCATTCTCATGAAATAATGGAACATTCTTCTATCACTTGAGATTTTGTTAATTCAGAACTCAAAACTAAGTCAGTAACTGTTATGCTGACACGAGTTTTGAGAGATTCTTCACGAAAGAGAAATAGAAAGAAAAATGTCTGTATTGTTTCACATAAACAAACTGTTGATGGATTTTTAAGAAGCAAACATGCTACAGCTATTTCACGTCGATCCAATAAAGAAATGCATTCCAAGAAAACAACTACTCACCCATTTTCTTTTGCAACTAGAAAAATATTCTTCAGTAACGGTTTCCTTCGCTCTACCTTGAGGACAAGGTGGCTCTTTGGGAGAAGAGTATTGATACATCAGGGGGCACCTTGTGGGACCCAGGGAAGCTATTGTTCATTATGTGAGAAGGAGGAATCAAAGAGAAGCTATTTAATTATTTAGAAAGGTTTCCTAAATTATATTTAATTGCTTAGGAGGGTCTTAAATTATGTTTAATTTGTTTAGTAGTATTTTCTAAAATATGTTTAATTTGTTTAGAGAGGTTTTCTAAATTATGTTTAATTGTTTAAGAAGGTTTCTTAAATTATTTTAATTTATTTAGGAAAGTTTCTTAAATCATGTTTAATTGTTTAGGAAGATTTTCTAAATCATGTTTAATTGTTTAGGAAGGTTTCCTAAATTATATTTAAATTATTTAGCAATGTTCTATTTATGTTATTGTGTTCTAGGGCTATTTAAGGGGAAGTTGTCTAAGGTTTGAGGATCATGCTATGACTGAGTTTTGATTTTGTTGTAGTTTTTCTCTTTGAGGGCTTCCTAGCGACATCTAGGTTGCTTGGGAGAGCCAATCTACCTTGCCAATTATAGATCACCTGTATCTTGCTTTCTCTTATTAAAGTATTAATACAAAACCAGCCACCGATTTAGTTTTACTGCAATTTTTCTATTTGTTGTTTGTTGTTTTTGCTTCCAAACATCATACTTCAATTTTGAGATGGTTTTGAACATGAATGTTGTGACGACGTCGGACATCGATGTTGAGATGACATCACACGTTATTATGAAACTATAGCCACAATTCGTCAAAGATAAATGAAAGCGTGAATGTCTGGGGAATGGGGTATTAAGTGCGGGCAATTGATTTAGGGGATATAGAGAGGAAATAAGAAATTTAATTTTTATTTTTTTTAATACAATCTCTTGCAAATGTCTAGTGAGAACATCCATGACTAAAGCAAAAAGATATGGGCTTAAGGTTGATCCTAGCTGTAATCCAACTGAAATAAGATTTAACTTTTAACAAGGCAAAATAGAAAAAAAGGATTCATGTAGTTGACCCCACATAGTGGGATAAAGGCTTGATGTTGTTGTTGTTGTAATAAATAAAAATTTAAAATACAATAAACTATATTAAAAAATCATAAAATATTTAAGGCATGCGTTTCTAATTTATTTTTGGTATTTTTTTAAAATGGGCACATCTTTGGTGTGTCTGATAGGTATCGGAGGCATGTTGGATGCGAGTCATGTCCAATACGCATCAGACACTGCATAACTCTTTGAGGAGAAGCGTCGATGCATCATAGTCTTCTAGCAATCAAACTTATCAAAAAATACAATCTTAAAAAAGAAACTTAGGGTGTGGGAAAATAAATCACCACACATATTCGGTGTGCTCTCCTATTTTGCGATCGAATGCTATATTGAGAATAACGTACCATCTCGAGAGACAAAAATCATATTCTATAATGGATTCAATAACAAAATAGGGTTTTAAAAAATATTTTTTCTATAATCAAACGCAATCAATAAAACATCCCGAAAGATGAATATGATGTCCTATGGAAGTATTTGCAAAGAGAAATGAGTTTTGAAAGTTGTCATTTTTGCAATCAAATGCAACGACGATAATAGTATATTATCCCGAGAGACAAAAATAATATTCTATGAAGGATTTGAAAGTATGAATGAGTTTTGAAAAATGCATCATTTTAATGATCAAATATGATAAAGAGAATATTGCATCATCTCAAAAGATAATAATGATATTGTACAAAAGTATTTGAAAATAGAAATGAGTTTTGAAAAGACAGTCTACATTTCCAGAGATTTTTCTCCTACCTTATGAGAATAAGATAGAATTTATTTTATTCTAGAGTTATAAGTTCCCCATAAAGGCAAGCCCCTATGACTAATAACATCTCGAAAAAGGTGAATCTCCCAAGAATACTCTCGATTAAAGTTGTTGCAAATATTTTAAGGATTTCATAGTTTAGGGCAAGGATAAGCAAGCTTCGAAATTTTTAAAAGGAATTGACTCAGGGTTGAGCAGTTCTTTTTGGAGTCGAAGGAGAAAGAATAGGGAGCACTAGGATTCTGAGACCACTCAAAAGTGCTTCGGCATATCCTATGGAATGAGATTTATTTTATTCAAGTTGACATTTTATTAAAAAATTGGAGCTTATATTTCCGATCATCAGATCAACACAATACCTAGGAAATGATGACTTATGATATGCAATCAGCCTCAAAACCTTAATCTAAGGTGAGCTACTGCATGGTAGTGATTCGAACCTAGTCTAATAAAATACAATAAGACTTATATCTCTCACCCGCCAAGGGTTTAATCTGGACTTATGATCCTACCTAGATAGGACTACCAACTCAACTTCACCTAGCGCTTTAAAATCATGTATCCGATTTTATGAAATGCAAGATAGGGCAGGCTGTTGTTGAATTAGAAAATTAGAACCGACACCTAAAAAGTATTAAATGGCCCCAGACTATGAATGGTAGATCATGCTTCTAAAACTATATGCAATTATAATTTTTTATTTTTGGTGGGTTGTTAATGCAAAGCATGCTAGTCATATGTAGAAATCTGCATAATTTGAAATTTTTAAAAAGGCTTTAAAATAGATTTTATCATATGGAGCAAACATCCCCTAAAACAGAACTACACTCTCATAGGTCGAGTGGCTGCTTCTACCCACAAGCAGAGAGGTGCCTAAATAAGGAATGTAAGTAATATGCTATGGACCTGGCCCAACTGTTATTTACATCCTTCTAATCGTTTATCTTTCTATGTTATTTAAGAAAATTTTTATATTTATTTTGAGTAGAAGAATTTTCCCTAAAGACTAACGAGAGTTAATCTCCAGGCTATCCTAAACAGGCATGCAAGTGTCCGCCGCACATCAGTTATGTTTTATGTAAAATAAAAAAATTTAAGTGTGTAAATCACTGAATTTGAGATGTTGGTCGATGTTCTGGTGTCAGTTTCTTTATTCCTTAACTAAAGGTTTTAGTTTTTAATTATGGTCGAAGTTGTAATCAAGTGTCTTTTATTTTTATTTATTTTGGGTTTGAGTTTGCAATTAATGGTTTAACATTTATAATAGGATAAGAGAATGAAATATAACATGAAAAGTACAAAGAGCAGAAAAAATGTAAGTAAACAATATATAAGAGCATGTAAGAAATATACAAAAGAAAGTAAATATCCAAACCTAAGGGTCTAAGGCAGGAGGACTATATGCAATATCTAGTGTGTGCTAGGTCGTGCGGGTGAAAACTAACCTACCATATGGGTATGATGCTCCTGGTAAAGATCTCATGGTTCCATCATTCCGGATTCTTCGTTGTCCTTAGCCTACTTAGTCGAGTGCCGACCAGAGGATACGTGTTAGCAACTATGGGTTACCTCATCCAAGGGGAATCTTAGAGGTGACTTCTACACTAAGGTAGGAAAGCCTAACTTCTAGAAGAATCCTAGGGGAAGATAGAACGTCGACCACACCAAAAGTGATGTAAACATAGGTGATTAAAAAATTGTGTTTATAAAATAAAATTGATGACCCAAAGTCAAGGAAATTAGGAACCCATCTTCCACCCCATATGCACGCCCTCTCCCAGGTGTGTGAGTAAAGTAAAAATGGGAACATCCAATAGATCAACCAACACTCCCAAAAGAGGGAATTAAAATCCCCCTAAGTGTGTGAGTTCAGCCTCAATTCCTCCCAAAAGTAGCAATTTGATAGAAAACCAGCCAATATCCCCCACAAGATGGCGTCAGATTTAGTTGAACATGGGCAATTTATAAAATTCAACGAGATGTACAAAAATGGTATGATGATTACTCTAATACTGAAAAAAACATTTTTACATTTGATGGAATGCAAGATCATATTGGCTTTTTAAATCAATTAAGTGGCTTGAAAATTTATTTTACTAGTATAATATGCGTGATTTAAAACTTATCCAATTTGCAAAAATGAAATAAGTAAGATCAAATAAAAGTTTAAAAGGAAAGCGCAAGTAATATTTAACTTTTCAACCGACAACTTATTACTACTTGGACTAAATATGATCAAACAAAAACATTGAAACACAATATCATAAGCTATTAATTAAACAAGCCGAGAACATTATACAATAGAACAAAAGTATGACTTAGTGCTTCAATAGGTTCGAAGAGTTAGGTTATGATTGTTTTTTGCTAAAAGCATCAGAGATTACGATGTTTAGAATCACAAAGAGACTTAGATCTAAATTAAACATGGTATGAAAATTTATTTACCCAAAATTTTAATAAGTTTACAAAAGTGATACAAAAATTGAATGATATCTTAACACCACCCCCCCCACCCACCCACCCACCCACTAGGAGTTATGCATCTTTGTCTTGCATTTCAAAAAATCAAATGATCTGTTCTGGAAATAATATGATATTACATGTAAGGTTGCATCTAAAATAACATTCGAACAACAACAGGAACTAATATTTGAAAGTGAGCTTGAAAAGAATCTAAATTTGAACCTAAACTAGATGTAGAATCTCAATTCAAAATAGAACTTGCACTAAATTTTAAAACATAACAAAAAATTTCATCTAAATTTGAGTTTAAAATTGTGCTCAAACATTCTTTTGGTTTAGCTCTTCATAAATTATATTCAAATTCACTCCTCTACAATAAATTAAACATATGGTTTGGTTTTTGACTTAAGATCATATGAATGAGCTGAAAAAAATCAATGAAAGTTATTAACCCTTAAAAAAACATATTGAAGAATTATTAGTAAGGGTTTAACAATAAAAAATATTAACTTTAATGCACCAACAGAAGCCTTCTCTGTGTCATACAAAACACAAACACCATTAGTATGACTAATTTTTATTAGGGAATCCATTTTTTAATGTAAAATGAAACAAGTAGAATCCTTGATGAAGCCAAATTTCGAATGTCTATTAAATGATTGTAATCTATTATGAATATTTATCTGTGCTAAATTGTGGATAATTTTTAAATGATGAATGAATACCTTATTCACCTATAGCAAACCATAATATAAAAGACATGACATTAGGAGAAAGAAAAAAAAAGGCTGAAGTTCCAAACAAAATGCAATTTTGTTTAGAACTTCCCAAACCACACACACAAAGTGGAAGAACTAGATTCAAGTTGTCTTGATGACTATAAAACAAAATAACAGTATGGAGAGTGGAAGTTCCTCAAATCCATTCTGGTAAAAAAGGGCTCTACCATCTCAAATAAATATCTAAAGAGAAAAGCATCAAATTAGTCTCTTGACTCTTTATGAATGATCAACATAGCCCCCAACTATATTAAAGGACCATTTTGGTCCTTAAGTCCTTAAAAAGGAATCAAAATAATCTCATGGTGGCATTATTTTGATTCCTCTTTAAGGAGTTGAGAGATCAAATTGGTCATGTAATATATTTAGTAACCATTTTTATCTTTCACAAGGAGTCAAGGAAGCATTTTGATCCTTTTTTCGATATCTAAAGAATAAAATTTCCTATAATATTGACTAAAAACCAGGTGGTTCACTAAGTCATCTTTCTTATGTTCACACATGACAATAGACATGTCGAAAAGTCAGTCAAAATTTATAAACTTGCACTACTTTATACAAAAGAAAACCCAATAGAACATACACTAATTTACAGTAATTTGATAAAGTACCATAAAGAAAGATTTTATCATAATTATCATTAATGCAAACCATTTTTGTAGCAGAAAGAAAGCTCTAAGATATCAAAATAAATATAATGCAGTGTTATAAATATAAATGTGCAGTAAACATTTGCATAACATAGCAATGAAATTAACCTCTAGCAGAGAATCTTGTACTTCTTTTGACCTGCCCATCAGTATGCGTGATAGTAGTTCCTGTTGTCTCCATCCAGTAAAAATTCGCTGCCCCTGAATGCATTTTCTACTCCTTGACTTTCTACAATCTGCCCATCTGTGATATGCATCAGAGCGATAGAAATTTCCATAATAGAAGGATAAAACATCTTTCATATCCTTGCACGCAATAAATTTCCTCACTTGAACCAGATTTTTTCCAAAAATGTATAGACCAAGAAGAAAGCTCTGGATCTCCTCCTCACTCCATAAAGAAACTCGAGATTCAGGTAAAGGACTGCATCCTTTGCACGCACTAATCTGATTGGTGGGACACGTATCTGCTTTGTTGCTGTCCAACGTACTTCCAATTCTTTCAGCTTTTAATGCTGAACTTGAAGGAGGTAAGTGGTTACTGTTGAAACCATCAGCTGAGCATCTACTCACCGAAGTGTACCTGCAATAATCTTTTTGTTCTTTTTTGTTATCCTCAATGTGAACCCACATTATTGGGATGCTTAACACAGTTTTAGAAGGGAATTCAAAGGCATGAAGGCCTTGTGACTCGGCCAATATGCATGGAATTTCCGCCTGGTAATCATCTCCTAAGCAAGGGGAAAATATGGGATCTCCAAATATGTCATCAGTAGAAGCAGAAACGGGAGAAGATGGATTGCTTGAGGATGGTTGTGCAATACACTTCTCATTTTGACTTGCTAATCCCTCACTCCGGTTTACCTCAATCAGATTCATCTGCCAAGATATTGAAGAGGACAAAGAAGGTCCCATCAATGTAACTCTGATGACAATTTGACACGACGTGATCAACAATAGCTAACATAAGTCAATAAAGTTATAATAACCCAACATTCAACACAGATGTCAACCATACCTGCCAATCAATCATAATATTTCCCACTTGACCAAGTTTCCCAAGAGAGAAAATTTACATGGAGCCATCCACGAATCTTATTGAAAAACAGAACTAGACAAACTTCAAACCATAATGGAAAAATAAGGACTTATTATTCATTTAAGTTTTCAAGTGCTACATACAATTGCGATATTAAAAAATGGTCACACATTCCAGTTCTCTATGTTTTCTCAGTCAACCCAGAGGCTACAACTTAAACATATGTGAATCTATTATCACATAGATAGACTAAGTTCTCATAATGAAAGCAAAAGAGTATAAGGTTGCATCTGACATGAAAACAAAACAATGAAACAGCATTTTTAGGAACCACGCACCACACATATGCTTTAGGAACTTTAAGAGAATGGCTAAATACATTTAAGAAAATATCATAGATGAAAATGTAAGAAAAATGCATGCACTTGTGCAGTAAGCAGCTATTCTGCACTCTCCCTGTCACACCCCATTTTAACCCCCTACAATCAATCTAGGGTATAACGGAGAAGGAGAATCTGAACAGATCTTCTTCTTAATTACACCCATTCTAAAACACTGATATCAGAATCAGATGAGTAAGAGGTAGCCTATTCAAACTAACCCAACATATCTAATCATATCAAGCTTTATACTTCAAAACAGAAAGCATATGGAATATACCTCAAATAAAATACACATCTCAATTAAAAACAGAGCTTTACTAAAACTTTTAAAATTTACTTACAATATCCAAAAGTCTATACAGCTCCTACTCAGATACACCCAAAGTATGTGTACACAAAAGAGTAGTCAACTGTCCTGACTACTACCCCACTGGCTTATCCCCTTTCTTGCAGTACAACTACTACTAATGAGCTAGAGCTCAATGAAATACGCAAGCAATGTGTAAGAAATAATAATTGACAATTGATTTAAAACATATATAAATTCCATATTGGTCATAAGAAATGCATAACATCACCTTCTGTCTTGTTTACTGTTCAACACATTTATACAAGTTATATTATGACTATAGGCTTTTGCACCCTTCTAGCTTTCTAATTTAAGGTTGGGTTCAAACTCCAAACTTTTAGAATTTCGAGAGTGTAGGCTTATTTCGTCAGGTCTTTCGCCTTTACTTGTGTGGGTCTATCTCTTATATATGACTTATTTCAACTCTCCAATATCTTTCACTTTAAGCAATCACAAAATATGTTATTGTCAATGAATCAACATACTTATACATATATAAACAGTAATGAAATGCTATCATAAACATAACAAATGTGAGGTTGCAATTATATAAAATTTTATTATTTCCTATAGCATCGTTTGGATATCTCACCTCATTTTTCAGAACAATCGAATAAATTGGTTCACCTAAAGTGCTCTGATTCCTTTTTCTTTTGTAAACAACATAAACAAACATTTTTTTATTTATCCATGCATTAAGCAAAATAACACAAGAACTATGAATATATTACAATTTACCTCAATTGTACCCTTTTTCATTTAATCCAACATTCTTTCTCTGCTCCTAAAGCTCTTTTTCTCACTTCCCCTACTTTCCTTTTCTAAATTTTAACAACATCCCCTAATCATAACAACAACAACAACAACAGTATACTAAATTTCAACAACTATCCTTACCTGATTTCAACTTTCTTCCTCTCTTTCCTCACTGATTTCAACTAATAATAGCTGATTTCAGCAACGATAACAGCAATAGTATTACCTAATTTAAGCAACCAACACCTCATTCCATCACCTCATGTCACGACTTGGCCCGGATACTCAAACTAACGAGATGAGGATAGACAGTCGAGCGGTTAATACCATTACTTATAATTTCATCTAAAAAAAATTTTAACAATCCACAAACACTGAAGAGCCACTAAAAAATTTTCCATCAAACTACTCATAAAAACTTCCATATACTTAACATTGACATAAACTATAGATTATTTGCTTGCATTTGTGCACCGACTTCTGTAGACGTATTCCTCTTCTCTTTCAGCCATTTTTATTTACCAGGAGACTTACCTGAAAGTTTAACTTAATAGGTTGAGTTTACATGGTAAACTCAGTGGGTAATTATGTAACATAAAAATTTCATATACATAAAATTGAATATGTTCCTTTGACTTTCTTTTTCTTTTGTAATTACATGCATATATAAGTGTGTGTATATATATATATATATCATTTATATTATATACCATATATAATAGTTAGGTATACAAAATAAAGCATAATTATTTCTTTGCCTTTTTTCCACATATTACTTTTCATTATTTTTTATTTATTCATTTTCATTATACATTTATTCTATTTTCATTAGTACATGAGCACAGTCTAAATGTACCTATAATGGTACAACCTTTTCTATTTTCATTTTAGCGTGCACAAGTACATTGCTTCCCCAGCCAGTAGCATACGGGGCTAAACTTCTATAATTTTGCATGCACATAATTTTTTCTTTCCTTTTTCATTTAAATCATCATTTAATTTACTCCATTTTCTTTCACATATTATCTTAATTTGTAAGAATATATATTATTTAATCACTATCAAGTAAATGTATACTTTAGATGTATTACTATGTTCTATAAAAAAAAACACGTAGCAAATACTTCATCTTTTTATTTCTTTTATCCTTCTCAAACAATGTGTTTATATAATAACCATCAAATCAACATAATACTATAATCATGTAGTAATCAAATAATTAAAAAAAAAACTTTTTTAACATAAAAGAAAATCTGACATTGATATAAACTTTGAATATTTTGTTCCTATTCAGTTTCCTTTCAAAACTTTGACCTCTGAAATATACTTTCAATATTTGACTTAGCTCAGGTATGAAATTCTCACTATTCCAATAACATTAAATCAGTCTACAAATTCAATGTCATAATAAATATGATTTGACTAACAGCCTTAAAAGTAATATTAAATGCATCGACTCTTATAGAGGAATTGTTGAAAGCTTCTAACTTTCCATATTTTGCATTCCGGAAACTCTAAAATCAATTAAAATTAATTGCTTCAATCATTTACCTCGATCCCTCTCTTTTCACTTGAATTGAGGCTCACCACCCATTAATTGGATTCATTCTTGTGATATAAAAACAAAATTTTGCATATACTTCTTATATGAATTAATAAGAAATTTAAAATAAATATCTTACTTGTTCCTTGTTGTAGAAAAGAACGCTCTCTTCTTCTTCTTTTTAAAAAACTTCCTCCCTTTCCTTCAAATTTCACTTTTCTTCCTCCCATAAATTCTTTCTTCTACCTTTAATTGAACATTCCCATTTCTTTTTACTCAAGTAAAAATTATGAAATGATTTTATACAGAAATAATCAAAATAAACAATTTACATACCTTTCTTGTTCTTTTTCTCTCTCTCAGTCATTTTCTCACGGTTGTAGCTTCTCACGTGATTTTTTCCCCACAGAAGTGAGTGAAACTAAGATATTCTGCGTAAGGAGTTGTTCTTCTTCACTCTCATATGCATTCCTTTGCTTAGAAATACAAACCGACTCTGTCTGGGGTTTAACGCACGCAGGCGGCAACCGCTCAGTCCGTATGGATCGGGAGCCACGACTTTTCCGTGCTTTGTTGCAGAATCGACTTAGTTGCAAAAATAAAGACCAGTTCAATTGAACCGGCCGACTTGAGACAAATTGGATGTTACACCTCAACCATTGTTTTCTGTTAACACTGCAGCCTTTTAGATTTCAGCAAATATTATTACTGTTTTCAACCATTCCACCTGCACAAATCAAATTCAAAAACTATTAAGAATACAATTACTGATTCTATAGTCCTAAATTGAACTTCCCTCCTAAATTTCCTTACCTGAAAATTCACCAACAGCACGGTGCAGCACTCATATCACAGCCCTGTCTCCTCTAGCTCCCCACTCTCCCACGACCAGCGGCTCTCAGCAACAGCAGCTGATCGAATCCAAGGAATGATGTGTAAATGTCATGGATAAAATGAGGGGAAAATGCAATGCCTTAGTTATAAAATGAAATTATTGTAAAACTCGAAATTGTTGATCGTGAGCGTTGCATGCATCTCGATGCGTCGCGATGAGATTTAAGTAAATTTTTCAAAGTCGTTGAAATCAGACGAAAATAATTTTATAAAATTCTACGCAAAATTCTGATCAAATTGATATATAGAACCTATATTTAATTTCGCTTATTTTGGGAGATAAAAATTTTAGAAGTTTCATAATGCCTAAACTACCCTTAGTAAATATTAAAGTGGAGATGTTATAAGTGAGGGCAATTAAGACATTATGAAATAAAAAAAAATAACCCCCATCCCTCTTAAGGGTACCGAATGTCCCCATTATTTCATTTGGCCGATACCGTAGAAACGCAAGGGGCGGAGAGAGGGAGGCGACGGGAGATCCGGCAGGAGGCTTTGGCGGCAATTTCCGGCGGCCAATCTTGGAGGAAATTGTAGAGGAAGACTAGGAGAGAGTTAAGGTATGATTTGCTTAAGAAGTTTCTTAGTTTTTGTAAAGTTTTCTTTAAGAGAAATTTCTAGGATTTCTCCAAAACTTAATTTTTCTTTAAGAGATTGTTAGGGAATATTAAGGGAAGCATTTTAACCGTAAAAATGAGATTTTTCCCAAATTTTATTGAGATTGAAAAATTAGGGTTTCACCCAAAAATTTAAATTTCTTAAGGAGCTTTCACAAAAATGTTTCCTATGGATCCTAGGAGTGTTTCTAAAATGAAATTTTTGGATTTTTCAAGAATTTGTATTTTTCTAAATTTTTCATATAAAATAATCCGAAAATAAATTAAGGTAATAATTAATCATGTTTAGGGGAAAGTTTGGAAGGGATTTGAGATAAAATCGGTGATTTTTAAGATTCCAAAATTTTAGTATTTTATTAAATCCAAAAATTCAAATTAAATTATTTTAATTTTCTTAAGCGTGGTGAGGATCAAATAATAACCAAGGAAGAAGTTAGACAATTTAAGAATGTATAAAGCTTTAAGGAAATTACCATTGACATTCCTACATGTGTGATCTTAGGTTTTGATCATAAAGGGACGACACGTGTCTAAGCGGCGTCGTTGATGTTTGCTTTGCAATTGTTAGGTAAGTTTACATGCCTCTTTTAAATTCGTAAGTTGCTATTTCTATAAATGTTAAAATTTCACATGTTATATGATTTTGTTTTAGTTAAGAGCTTTATGTTAATTGCTTAGATTTCATATTGTAATATGCATGTTTTCTTTTTAGATTTATTTTTGTCAGGAGAATTTGAGCATGAAACATTAGTAAACATACAGATATGAAACTATGAATGATGTAATATCTCTATGTTAAGTATTGAATGAATGAATGTGCATGATGATCCGGAGTACCAAATGGTAAAAGGCTCTTCGGAGCAAATGGTAAAGGGTTCTTCGAAGCAAATGAAAGGAAATACTTTGCCAAATTTGACTGTGTACCTAATCAGTATAAAATATTGTTACTTCCAGGACAGGTGTATAATTATATGTTTAAGTATTTTTATATAGTATGAATTTAAGAATAAAGGAAAAGTTTTGGTAAAGGAAAAGTTAAGAAAAGAAATAGAATTACTGAAAAAGTTATGGGCATTCAAAAAAAATGTTATGCATTCCAAGTGTTATAAGAGACTAGGCATTATTTAAATTTTCTCAAAATTATTTGAGTCTTGATTTATGAAAAATTTTACTGCATAATGTTGCTTCTCTCCTTGTCTTATAAATTTTAATTGAGATATGTATTACCTGCTGAGCGTTAGCTCACCCCTGTTTGTGAGAATATTTTCAGGAGATACTGCTAGAGAGTAATGGCTGAGAGACCGATCACCTACCGTCGTAGAGGATTTCAGGATGACAAGTTTTTTTTGTTATGTTATGTATTGTGTCTATTGATATATGGTGGACTATTGTTATGTTTCTAGTTTATGTTTTAAGTTATTTGATGTATTAAAGATATTTAAACTTGGATGTTTAGTGGATCTTTCTTACTTTATTGTTGGATGATATTTATATTCATGTCAATTATGAATTGCAAGTTTTATGATATGTAAGCTTTATGTTTCTCCGTACGACCGTCTGTTCCCGCCCTGTTAATACGAGCTAGCCGGGCCGGGTCGTGACAATTCTAATAAGCAATATTATATTCTACTCCTAACTCCACTCCTAACTCCACTAATTCATTCCAAAAATCCATCCAGCCGTTGATTTCCAGCCTGCTGTAATCAGCCCAATGCATGCATGGCTAAGTGTTGTGGCTACAATAATAGGAATAAATAATGCAATGACTGTTAATTGTTATAATTTAAGAGTCAAATAACTTCCTTTAATTTAAATTAACTATTACTAAAATAGTAAGCAGCTATTCATATAATAGTTATACATATATACAATTGAATTACTAATTTACATATACTTCTATATGTTAAAATGCTCGAAATTAAAATTAGAAGTTAATGAAAATAAATTAATATTTAGATAAAGCTTATGCTTACATTTATTTTGAACATTTTTGGTATTATAATCCACCCCTCCTTATTTAAATTTCGTCCTCAAAATTCATTGTCTTAGTGGTCATCAAACAAATAAGGAAACTTCAGTCTGATATCTTCTTCCCTCTCCCAGGTTGCCTCTTTTTTTACCTGTATTTTCATTTTACTTTAACATAAAGGACCTGATGGTTTCTGAGCTGTTTCGCATCAAAATCTACTATTTTTTCTGGCCCTTCAATGTAAGTCATATTTGTAATATTCAAAATGTTCAAAATAAATGTAAGCATAAACTTCCTCTAAATGTTCATTTATTTTGTTAAATTCCAACCATTTTGATATATAAATGTATATATAAAATACAAATCTAATTATATATTGTATAGTTATTAAATTAATTACTATTTATTTTTTTGTAACAGTTAATTGAATTTTAAGTATTAGTTAAATTAATTACTGAAGCCATTTTTATAGTTAAGTATTAGCATTTACTTAAATATTCTGTAAACTGTAATGGATTTTTTTATTGTAAATTATTGTAGCCATTTACATATGCATGCATTGGCTGATCACCCTAACACCTTATCCTACGGCTAGGAGAGGGCTTTAATGGAGAATGCATTATAGTGTTATAATATTATATAGGTTAAGTTAAAGCACTAAAGCACTATGCAGCCTTACCAATCCGGTTCTTTCCTTCCACTGCCCGATCCAGGCGAGCAAAAGCTGGGAGACGGAAGGGCTACTACGGCCTGCCAGGAAAAATTCAAAAAAAAAGAAAGAAAACAGTAAGGCAAGAAGAGAGAGAGAAAGTAATTAATGTTATTGTTTGCTGAAAACAACAATTGAGATGCAGTTGTTTGCTGAAAATATTAGCTGAAATCAAAAATTTATATTTGTGAAAATAAGTAAGAAAATTTAATTCCTAAATTGTTTAATTCAGGTAGCTGAAATAAATAAGAGCTGCTATAGTGTTGCTGAAATTTGATAAAAGTAGTTGTAGAATGATTGAAATTAGGTAAATGGGTTGTAGTGTTTGCTAAATTTAGAAGGAAAAGACTATGGTTGTTTGCATAAAATAGTAGGGAAGGTGGTTGAGAAAAAGTTACTGTTGAATGAGAAGAAACTTCTTTGAGGTGGTGTATAAAAGGCGAGGAAAACAAAACCTAGAAGAATGACTTCCAAGTGAGATGAGATCCCAAATATTGCATAAAAAATAGTGAAAATTTCATATATTTGTAAATTCATAACAGTTATATTTATGAGCATTCTAATTTTAGTTCATGCATGTAATTATTGATTTATTAATTAGTGACTTCAATAGCACGATTTATGATTATTAAAACTGAATGGTATTGGAAAGATGAAATAAGTTATATATGAGGGATAGACCCGCACAAGTAAAGGCGAAAAGACCTAACGAGATAAGCCTATACTCTCAAAATTTTAAAAGTTGGGAATTTGGGCTCAAACTTGAATAAGAGAGCAGCTTTGATTCTAAAAGTTGAAAATTCGGACCCAACCTTGAATTGGAAAGCTGGAATGGTGTATAAGTCTATAGCCATCATATGACTTGTCTAAGTTGTTGAACAGATAACAAGATAGAAAGTAATGTTATACATTTCTTATGATCATTATGGAATTCTAATATATTCTAAATTAATTGTTAACAATGTTATTATTATTTCTTATACATTACTTGTGTATTTTATTGAGCCATAGCTCATTAGCAGTAGTTGTACTGTATGGAAGGAAAATGAGCTCGTAGGGCATTAGACAAAAAGGGATAACTGTCCTTTTTGGTGTACATATATTTTGGGTATATATAGAGGTCCAAGTGGAGGCTGTACAGAGACTTTTGGGGTATGTAAATAAATAAATTTCTAAAAAATTTTAGTAAAGCTCTGTATTTCTTTGAATTATATTTGAAGTTTAATTGAGGTATATTACTTGCTTTCTATTTTGTTAAGTATAAAGCTAGATATGTTAGGAGAGTCCACATAGATTACTTTTTACTCATCTGATTCTAATAGAAATAGTTCAGAAAAGGTGTCAGTAAGAAGGGGCCTGTTTAAATTTTCCTTCTCTGCTATACTCTAGATTGACTATAAGGGGAGATCAAAATGGGGTGGAACAAGATTTTTCTGTAGATCAATATCATCATATGCAATTCTCTGATGGACATCTGTAACCCATTTTCTTATTAGTGATACATGAAAAATATTGTCAATATCTGACATGTCAGCTGGAAGAGCAAGTCTGCAAGCAACTTTCCAAATCCTTTCAATAATTTTAAAAGGTCCTATATACTTAATACTCAATTTGCCTCCTTGCCCAAATCTGGTTGTGCTTTCTAGATATCTCCTTTTTTGTGCATGCTCCTGTTATCCCTGTGGCCTGGCATTAATTCTTCTCTCTTGAGGGCAATCCATCTTGTGATGACCCAACTCACTACATCTGAAACATCTTACAGATCCCACCAAATACTGACCAGAATTTCTCTTCTCACACTACTCACATAAAGGTTTTTCAAGCTGACTTTGCTTATGTTTATCATCAAATTTTGGCTTTTTTTTTATCAAACATCTTTTTACTTATTTATTGTTGCTCCTAACTGTGCTCGGAGAAATTTAGCTCATTTTCAATCCGCCTGGCTTTCTCTACTAAGAATGAAAACTCACTGATATTAAAAGGTGTCAATGCTAGTCTCAGTTGATCCCTAAGGCCTCTCATGAATCTGACACTTCTCCTCCTAGGTGTTGACATAATGAAGTGCATAACGGGACAAAGAAATGAACTCAGCTTCATATTACATAACTGTTTTTGAACCCTGAGTCAGATTGAATAATTTGTCTTGTAGAACTAGTCTGGCTGAAGGAGGAATAAACCAGTCTCTGAATACCCTCACAAAATCATCCCATTGTATGCTAGTGATAGGCATATATCCAAATTTCTCTCTATGATGTGCTTGCCACCATCTTTCTACTTCTCATTCTAAAACAAATGTAGCCAATGATATCTTTTTGTTTTTAGGACAGATCATACCATTTAGGATCTTCCCTATCTTCAACAACCAGTCCTCACCCATAAGATTGATTAGGTCTTAATCTTTAATTGAAAGGAGGGCTATGCTCAACCTTGTACTATATAAATGAATTACTTAGCATATAAGTTTAAACATATATGCCATACCTCTTATAAATGTTAGCTTATATTAGGGATAGTTAATCATGAATGAATTCAAGTACACTTAACCCACAATATTCAATTCTCTCCCCTCCTTGTCACTCTATCTTCCTCTCTTAAGAGCCTGCCTACTTTCCCTCTCTATCACTATCCAAGATCTCTTTTTTTTCCCAAGTTGTCTCTACCGAAGAGGTGGCCAAGTAATAAGACTAGAAGAAGAAATAGGTAAAATAAAATGTGAGAAAATGACTAAATTGATCACCTGACTCTTATTGAAGGATCAAAATAACCCCCGACTATATAAAAGTACTAATTTGATCCTTCGATTCTTTAAAGAAGGACCAAAATGATCACGCCATTAATTTTTAACAAAAAAATAATCAATTAATGACATACATGGATGGAGATAGGGTATTTATGGAATACAAACTTTTTTATTAGATAAACTGAGGCTTGTACTTCATTGAACCCCAACAACCAAGACAGAGCTGGGAAAGGAAGGAGCAATATTCTCCTCTTTCACATAGTCGACGAATTCAAATAGGGTCGAACCCCAACAACCAAGACCGTAGCTTGGACAAATGCAAACGAGTAGGATTCCCATCACGCACGAGCTGGTACGCAATTCCTTCAAAAGTCAAATTCAAGCTGTCGGAGTTCTTTGCACCAACCGCAATTCATCTGGGTTCTTCACACCATAGTTGCAAAGGAGATGAATGAAGAAGTGTGACTTTTCGTCCTTCACATGAAATTGACGTCCTTCGGCTCAAGTTAAATGTCCTCACACATCCGACCCTACCTGCCCAATCGAGTTCGATTGAGCAACCAATGCAAGAGTTTTTTTTTTTTTTAAGATATTTTTGTACAGTATTCAACTTATCCAAAATTAATAATGAGAACAACAACAACAACAATAACAAGCCTTTGTCCCACTACGTGGGGTCGACAACATGAATCCTTTTTCTCCATTGTGTCCGGTTCAAAGTCAAATTCTCGTTTAAATCTAATAGAGAAAGATCATTTCTAATATTTTCTAACCAAGTCTTTTTAGGTCTACCTCTACCTTTCTTAACATAAGTCAAATCTAATACCTCTACTTTCCTAACTGGGTCATCGGAAGGCCGCCGTTTTATGTGACCAAACCATCTAAGGCGACTCTCTCTAATCTTATCCTCCACTGGAGCTACTCCAACCTTTTCACGTATATGCTCATTTCGTATCCTGTCTCTAAGAGTAATCCACTCATCCACCTAAGCATCCTCATCTCCGCAACACATAACTTAGTATTATGCTTCTCTTTTAATGGCCAACATTCTGCACCATAAAGCATTGCAGGTCTCACCACCAACTTATAGAATTTTCCCTTAAGTTTAAGGGGAACTTTTCTATCACACAACAAGCCCGATGCATTCCTCCACTTCAACCATCCAACTTGAATTCTACTGATAACATCCCCATCTATTTCACCATCACTCTGAACAATAGATCCAAGATATCTAAAACGTGTACTCTTATTAATGACTTGATCGCCCAAAGTCACAATCCCCTCACTAGGTCTATTACTGCTAAAATTACACTCCATATATTCAGTTTTAGATCTACTCAAGCGAAAACCTTTAGACTCTAAGGTTGATCTCCAGACTTCAAGTTTACCTTCAACTCCCTCTTTAGTCTTGTCAACAAGAAGAATATCATCAGCAAAAAGCATACACCAGGGTACATCCTCTTGTAAATGTCTAGTGAGAACATCCATGACTAACGCGAAAAGATATGGGCTTAAAGCTGATCCTTGATGTAATCCAACTGAAATAGGGAAATACTTGGTCAAACCACCTTGTGTTTGAACACAAGTAGTAGCTCCTTCATACATATCTTTAATGATTTGAATATAAGCATTATTAACTCCTTTCTTTTCAAGAACTCTCCATAGCACTTCTCTTGGAACTTTATCATATGCTTTCTCTAAATCAATATATCATATGTAGATCCTCCTTATTCTCCCTATATTTCTCCATCAAACCTCTCAATAAATGTATGGCTTCCATAGTAGACCTACCAGGCATGAATCCAAATTGATTTTGAGAAACATTAGTATCACGCCGCAACCTACGCTCCATAACTCGCTCCCATAGTTTTAAAGTGTGACACATTAATTTAATTCCTCTATAATTCGCACAATCTTGTGCATCACCTTTATTCTTATAAATAGGAATCAATACACTCATTCTCCACGCATCTGGCATCTTTTTAGTCTTCAAAATATTATTAAAAAGTTTAGTTAGCCAAGAAATTCCTTCATCTCCTAAGCATTTCCACATCTCTATTGGGATATCATCAGGTCCAACAGCTTTTCCACACTTCATTTTCTTTAAAGCCTCTCTAACTTCGGTTTTACTAATACGCCGATAAAAACAGAAATCTTTATTTTCATTTAGGATGCTAAGGTCACTAAAGTCAATTGTATTCCTACAATCTTCATTAAAAAGTTTATCAAAATATCTCATCCACCTTTGTTGAATATCATCTTCTAAGAAAAGTACTTTTTGATCTTCATCCTTAATACACTTCACTTGAATTAAATCCTTACTACTCCTATCTCTTTGTTTGGCTAGCTTATACATATATCTTTCTCCCTCCTTAGTATCTAATCTATTATATAAATCATTAAAAGCTAAGATCTTTGTATCACATATTGCTTTCTTAGAATCCCTACATGCCTCTTTATATCTTTCCCAATTATCAGAATTTTTACATCTAAACCAATTTTTATAACAAATCTTCTTATTTTTTATCTTTTCTTGCACAATTGGATTCCACCACCAGCTATTTTTACTATTAGGGGCTTTTCCCTTTGATACTCCAAACACATCTTTAGCAATATTTTTAATATCACTAGCCACTTTTTCCCACATAACATTAGCATCCTCATGCACAAATAAAATCTTAGAATCTAAAATCTTACTCTCAAAAATATTTTTATTACTATTCTTTAAATGCCCCCATCTAATCCTAGAAAATCGCTTTACTTTATTTTTTATTTTCTGTCCTTTCATCTTAAAGTCTAAAACTAATAAGCGATGTTGGGTACATAAACTTTCACTCGGAATAACTTTACAATCTTTGCAATCTAAACGATCTACTTTTCTTATAAGAAAATAATCAATCTGAGTTTTACTATAACCATTCTTATAAGTGATGAGATGCTCATCTCTTTTCTTAAATAAGGTATTAGCAATTAAAAAATTATAAGCTAAAGAAAAATCTAGTATGGTCTTACCACCTTCATTAGTCATTTCAAACCCATATCCACCATGAATGCTTTTAAAATCATTTACCTCTCTACCAACATGTCCATTTAAATCTCCTCCAATAAAAAATTTTTCTTCGAGAGGTATCTTTTGAATTAATTCTTCTAAATCTTTCCAAAATTTTAATTTTGAACACATATCCAAACTTAAAATTTTAATTTTGAACAAATCAATATAATGAAGAGGGGGTAAATCCAAAGAGGTCAAGAAGGTTAGAGCAAGTTTTTCCGTCAATGACTTTAAAATATAATTACTTGAAAAATTATATTTACAAAATAATTTAATTAAAAAATTCCAAAACTACACCTATTTTTAACACCCTTAACTCCAACACCAATTAGTTTGGATGGTTGGATCAGTTAAGTCCCTCTTTAAAGAATCAAGGGACCAAAATGAGATTGTAATATAGTTGAGAACTATTTTGATCCTTCATAAAAAATTAGGAGATCATTTTGATCCTTTTCTCAATAAAAGGTGAAATGAATATAGAGACAAAAATTAGAAAGAAAAGAGAATGTAAGCCCAATGAGCCCGAACTTACTAGTGATTTAATAAAAAAAATATTTTTAAGCATCGTATAAGAATTTAATTAAAATTATGATTATTTTACAATTCAAGAGACTAACCATAAAGAAGATGAATCAAGTGTTGATCAAGCTTGAAATATATGCTCCTTGAAGATAAGCATAAGCAGATGATCCGATGAACAATATCCGAGATACATGAAGATGTCAAGTGAGATCTAAACTCAAGGTTGTAGATGTTAAGTTTATTTTTATGATGACTTTCATTTAAAGAAGCTTTGAAAGCCTAATGCAAACTTAAAAACAAATATCTCCATGTATTTTACGCTCTTATATCAATTCGTTAATTCAAGTCTTATTAACTCCAATCCCTTTAAGGAGGAAGATCTATAACATCCCAAGATCACATTTTAGAAGAATTGCTTATTTTATTTTTTTAATTAATATACCAGAACCTCTAATCTCTTTTAATTAATAAAGCCAATAAAAACAACTATAAATTGTATACATCAAAACATTAATATATTCATTCCTAAAAATTTATTTACAATAGCTAGGAGATCAATCACTATATCAATCTATCTTTTTACTCCTAAATATAAAAGAATAACCCAAAATATAGAAAATAAAAGAAAACCTGAAAAGTCTGATCTGTCTCACTCCACTGGATCGTGACTCTTCCTGAAAATATATAAAAACCACAGAGTAAGCTAACCACTCAATAAGCTATCAAAACTTACAACTGCAATCAATGAACGGTAAAAGAAAGAAATATGCATGTAATCATTCAATCCCCATCAGTAAAAATATGTAACTGTAAGACCATATAGCAGTCAATATGAATAGTGTCCTTTTATATGAATAATAGAAATCAATACAAATTGTATAACTCATGATCGGTGATCAATCGTCAAATAAATGATCAATAGGTCCTACCATTCCTATACCCATTATTTACAAAACAGTTTATAAAAGAATTTATATAAATTAATACACCTATCACTAAATAGTTCATCATTCTACATTTATCATATGCATGTCATACAAAGTCTATGCATTGTTCATCATTCTACATTTATCATATGCATGTCGTACGGAGTTTATGCATGTATATCATATTCCTATCAAATGCAATGTATCAAGTATCGATCTTATCAATCACAAAAATCTTATTTGTAGTGTCATATGTATATACATGTCATATAACATCAATATCATATGCAATACGTATCATGTATATCATATAGTTCATATGAATCATGTGCCCTTATATTGATCATATTAGTAATATCATGTATTATATCATATCATTTATGTAATGTATCATGTATATTGATGTCATATGCATGTATAAGCAATAGGACATCTGGCTACATATAGTGTTTTTCTTGTATCCAGTCCTATATGTCAACCCTACAGGAATCAGTGTCAACCATATCAGTCTTGTTGTTAGGAATCAGTCACATATCAAATGTCACAAGTCAGGTGATTTTCATGTAAGAAATCGTTATTTTCTATCTATTAGCATATCATATCGTTCAATCTCCTTATATCTCCATATTTCATCACTTAGATTATACCATAAACCTTATTTAAGAAAAACTCTGTTAGCCCTCCCTCATGTAAAAAGTAGCATGTCTCCAACCAACTTGAATCAGTCAATCATTTCCAGCCAACATTTCTTGCCTTTACATACATCACACATTATATAGAGCATAATAGCAAACATCATACACACCTAATGTAATTATCATTATGCTCATCAGTAAGCCTGTAGTATACCAAAAATGCATATTTGACTAAATTAACATTTTTATTATAATTTTAATTAAGATAATTTAAATTAAAATGAATAAATAAAAGAGATGTGAATCCTCATGCAAATTTTTTGTTATTCGTACGCCTGGTTTGTTGTCATCGCATTGTACATGGAAAATTTCATCCCCTTAACTTCTACAATGACCCATGAATATGAGTGTCTATTCTAGATATTTTCAACATTCTTGATGCAATGGCGAAGTCTGTTACACAAACGAACATTCTAGCGACCTCACGTAACATCACGCTTATAGTCTATTATTTTTTACAACCTTCACTTTGAGTAATTTTGATGTTTTGAGTGCAAAGGCGCAGTCTGTTTCATAATTGATTGTTGTTTGGGCAATTTTGCATGACATTGCACCTACTATCGCTTTCATCAATGTTTGATTGAGTCATGCATGAGAGGCATTTTTTTAATATGTTTGTCGATGCAGTATGTTCCGTAAATATACGATGTTCGAGTGATTCCAGGTGAAGTTCTCTTTATAAGGAGTAGAAGGTGAAGTTGGAAAATATTAGATCAGGGGCATTTTGGTTAGATGATTTTTAAAGTCTAAGTTGGCAATATTATGAGGTGTCACATTGTCATAATCAATTTCAAGCTTAAGTAGCCTAATAGAGGTAACAATTAATCTTAAGATCCTAGATGTACTATTTTGTAAGCCCTTGTATAGATCTATAAAATCATGATTAGGTTGTCACGCCCAATTTTCACCCCCTTTTAGATAATCATGAGTTACAATAGAAGCGAACAATTTGGACATATATAATTCTCACCATATCCATCTTGATTTCACTCGTAAAGATCGAATGAATGAAAAATAATCTGGTCAATTGTCCAAACATATAATTGATATTTAATAATGTACAAATATAATCATCATAAACATTGAAATGGAAGCGTATTGTTGACCTCCATATAAGTGCCACAATCAATGCAAACAAGTGCGACAAGAAAAGAAAAATCAAAGAAAATTGTTCTTGTTTTCTCAAAAACAAAGAAGAGAGAGAAAGTTGTCCCCAACAGACCCTTAGAGTAAGTGGGATTCTCATATAATGTCTTGGGTTTAAGGCTTAAGATTTATAGATAGAAAAAGGTTGCCAATGACCAACCTTAATCATATTATAATGCATGTGTCATAGGATAATATGGAGGAGTACAAGGAAGAAAAATAGGAAAGGATGGCGAAAGAGATATTCTCGATATTCCAATACATATTAACAAAACTGCTTACGACACGTATCAAATGAAAAAGTTTAAAACTTAAAAGTATCTATAAAAAGAAAAAAAAATTAGATGCATGCAGGCTTTAAAAAATGAATTCGAACTCTCTAATACCTCCATCTATTTTACGTAAAATAAATTAGTACATATAAATTGAATAAAGATAACAACGGCAACTAAAAGTAATATTTGTTAAAGAAACTTTGTTTAGAAAAATTACATAATATTTTCTCTTTTACCAACTTTGGCCAAGGAAAATATCAGCCTACTCAATATGCTTTGGGAGTAAGAAAATAAACACATAAAAACACATTAATTCCTTTACTTCTATATGAGAAACATAAACCACATAATCTTCACCTCCCCCATCCCCAAATTCAGAGATATGAAAAAACAGAAGAAAGAAAAAAAAATGAAAAGAAAGGAACCCTAATTTTGTTGTCCTATTTCCATTTAGGCACATTTGGTTGCTTGCAAATAGAGAACCTATCCGATAAAATGAGCATTGGAAGATTCCACCGTTTAGTTTTATGAAAATCTAACATTGGTTTTAAACGTCACAAATGTTCCTTTCATGCGCAAAAAACGAGAGAAAAAGAAAAAAATCAAGAATCTCAAAATAACCGTCAATCAAACAGTAGATTTGAAATTGATAATACCACTACCTCCAAATTCCAACCATACAGGTTGAAATAGTTTTAGGTTCCAAAAAACATGATTTGTAATTCCTGGTGGTTTTTGATATGCAGCCAATTGATAGGAAATACTTGAGTTCGCAAGTAACCCGAAGGGAATACTTGAGTTCGCAAGCAAACCTAATCCAAATCGGAGTTCCAACAGCAGCAATATGGCTGTCTACAGCAGGAAAACAGCCAAACAGTAGGAAAACAGTAGGGAAACAGTGAAAATAAGAGAGGAAACTTGTAGGAAAATCAAGCAAAGCTTCGTATTCCACTAGACGATGGATAAAAGCAACAAACGATACAATAATCTTCAATTCGAGAGGAAGATACTCTCCAAAACTCTCTAGCAAACCCTAGAGCCCAAGCACAAGACAAGATCTCAAAATTCTCCCAATCTCAAGATAAAAACCCTAATTCCCTCCTAAGCTCCTAATTAACATCGAAGGACCATTAGGAAATCCCTAAACAGCCCTTCATTCAAATTTTTCCCTCCCACAATTGAATTAACCCAAGCATGGGCCCCACTAAGGCTTCCGCCCCCTCCTCCCTGTTCCGCCTGGCTCTCCTTCGGTAAACCTAGACCGGTCCAGGTTGGACCGGTCCAGCCGGCCCCTCCTAGGCCGGCGTAACATTACTCCCCTCCCAAAGATTCACCTTGTCCTCAAGGTGAAATGAGGGAAACTGGTCTTGAATTCTTGTAAATTGCTCCCACGTCGCATCGAACTCGGGGAGACCCTTCCATCCGATCAGCACTTCCTTGTCTCCCTTGTGATCTAATCTGACTCATCGGAGCTCCAGTGGTTCTAATATCACTTCCAAATCCTCAGTCAGTGTCTCTGGTAACTCCATACTAACTGGATGCTCCCTAATCGCTTTTCTCAACTGGGACACATGAAAAACTGGGTGTATGGAAGCTGATGGGGCAAGCTTCAGTCTGTACGCCACTGCTCTAATTTTGTCCAACACTTCATAGGGCCCGAAGTACCTCGGAGCCAATTTCTCATTCCTCCTTCTTGCTACTGTCCTCTGCCGGTAGGGTCGTAATTTTAGGAAAACCCTCTCCCCCACTTCAAACTGCATATCCCTCCTGTGTGAATCCGCCTGTTTCTTCATGATTTGTTGTGCTCTCAATAGATGTTTCTTCAATTCTTCTAACACTCGGTCTCTCTCTCCTAAATACTCCTCCACTGAAGAGACTGGAGTACTGCTACTCCCAAAGTGCACCAAGTGAGGAGGGTCCCTGCCATACAACCCTTTGAATGGCGTCATCTGTGACGCCGAGTGAAAGGAGGTGTTGTACCAGTATTCCGCCCAGGATAGCCATTTTGCCCACAACTTGGGTGTCTCTGACACAAAGCATCTCAAGTAGGTTTCCAAGCTCCTATTAACCACCTCCGTTTGGCCATCTGTCTGTGGGTGATATGCGGTACTCCTCTTCAATACTGTCCCCTGTAATCTAAACAACTCTCTCCAAAAATGACTGAGGAATACCTTGTCTCTATCGGATACTATTGCCTCTGGTACCCCATGCAATCTGACCACCTCCCTGATGAAAGCGGATGCTACTGTCACCGCAGTGTAAGGATGTCGGAGGGGAATAAAATGAGCATACTTGCTCAATCTATCCACCACCACCAGAATCACTGTGAAGCCTTCTGAATGGGGCAGCCCATCTATAAAGTCCATGGATATCTCCTCCCATACCCGCCCTGGTAATGCCAACGGCTGTAGTAGTCCCCCTGGTGACATTGCCATGTACTTGTTCCTCTGACAAATCTCACACCTGGCCACCATCTCCTCTACATCTCTGTGCATTCCCTTCCAGTAAAGCTCAGCAGCGATCCTCCTGTAGGTCTTCTGCACCCCTGAATGACCCCCAACCGCACTCCCATGAAATTCCTGGAGTATATTCGGGATGTGGATCGAGGTCCTGGGCAACACGAACCTTCCTTGATACAGCAGTCTACCTCCCTCTACTGAATACCCTGAGTGGCTATCACCTCCCCTCAATAAATCTGCCCTGATCTTTCCCAACTCCTCATCCTTCGAGCTCTCCTCCTTAATGGCCTCCCAATCTGGCATCAAAGGAACAGACACAGCTACCGTCTGCAGTTCTTCCATGCATCTGGACAAAGCATCAGCCGCCTTGTTCTCCCCTCCTGGTCTGTACTGAATTTCAAAATCATACCCAGCAATTTTGACAGCCATCGCTGATGTTCTTCAGTCACCATCCGCTGTTCCAACAAGTATTTCAGACTCCTCTGATCTGTTCTGATGATGAAATGCCTAGCTAACAGATAGGGTCGCCATTTCTGGATGGCTAAGACAATAGCCATCAACTCCCTTTCGTAGACTGACTTCAGCCTGGCCCTGGCTGCCAATACCTGACTGAAGTAGGCGATGGGTCGCCGGCTCTGCATGAGAACTGCCCCCAATCCATACCCTGAAGCATCTGTCTCAACTATGAAGGTCTGAATGAAGTCTGGTAAAGCTAAAACTGGTACCGTGGTCATAGTTGTCTTCAGTTTCTCAAATGCTGCTGTGGCTGCCTCTCCCCATAGAAATCCGTCTTTCTTCAATTGCTCTGTTAGCGGCCATGCTATAGTACTGTACCCTTTAACAACTCTCCTATAGTATCCTGTCAACCCTAAGAATCCTCTCAATTCCTTCAGATTCTTAGATAAGGGCCATCTCAACATTGCCTCCACCTTTGACTGATCGGCTGCCACCCTTCTTTGGATACTACGTGACCCAAGTACTCCACACTGGTCTGGCCAAAGCAACACTTCTTCAGGTTGGCTCTCAGCTGATGCTCCTGTAGAACTCCCAAGACCAGCTTCAAGTGCTTCAAATGCTCCTCCTCAGTTCTGCTGTATACCAAGATATCATCAAAAAACACCAGCACAAACTTCCGGAGATACTGTCTGAACACCCTATTCATCAGTGACTGGAACGTAGCAGGGGCGTTGGTAAGCCCAAATGGCCTAAACAGGAACTCATAATGCCCCTCATGTGTCCGGAACGCTGTCTTAGAGATGTCTTCCTCCCTCATCCGGATCTGATGGTACCCTGACTTCAAGTCCAGTTTGGAGAATATCACTGCTCCATACAGCTCATCCAAAAGCTCGTCAATCACCGGAATGGAAAATTTATCCGGTACTATCTCCTTATTCAACACCCTATAGTCCACACAAAACCTCCAGCTACCATCCTTCTTTTTGACCAGTAATACGGGGCTAGAGAACAGGCTCACACTTGGTCTGATGATTTCCGCCTCCAACATTTCTCTAATTAGCTTCTCAATTTCATCTTTCTGAATCTGGGGGTAGCGGTAGGGTTGTACACTAATCGGTGACACCCCCTCTTTTAGTAGGATTGCATGCTCCTGCTCTCTGAAAGGTGGTAACCCTTGAGGTGGTTGGAACACCTCCTTGAACTGCTGTATGATCGGTCGCACCACAATGGGAATGTCTCCCTCCTCGCCCACACTGACTCTCTCAAGTCGCTGCAGTTCCACTAAATATCCACCTCCAACCTCCTGGATGGTTCGCATCGTGGACTTGAGAGACACCCCCGATCTGGACAGGCCGGCATCTCCCTGTATCACCATCCTCCTTCCCCCCACTACCAGTTCCATCCTCAAGGCCCCCCAATTCACCTTGGTCTCCCCCAAGGTTTGTAGCCACTTCATTCCCAAAATCACGTCCGTACTCCCCAATTCTAAGGGAAGAAAATCCTCCCTCACCTGTATTCAATGAATGGTTAACACCACTCCTCTACAAACTCCTCTACCCATTTCTACCTTCCCGGTGCCCATCATTACTCCGTACCCCCCTGTATCCACCAGTTTCACCCCCAAAAGATCAACAATCTGGGTGGAAATGAAATTGTGGGTTGCCCCACTATCTATTAGCACTACCACCTCTCTATCAGCTATCTCTCCCTTCACCTTCATAGTGTGATTCGGGGTGAATCCCACTACTGAGTTTAAGGAGACTTCCGCTACATCCAAATGCAACGTCTCCTCCTCGTCCATTTCTATCCCGCTTCCACCTTCCTCTTCAGCTTCCTCGTCATCACAGATGGTGAGAACCTGAAGAGTTCGGTCCTTACACCTATGCTCTGGCATGTACTTCTCATCGCATCGAAAACACAACCCCTTGGCCCTCTTCTCCTGTATCTCCCCTTCAGTCAGCTTCTTAAAATTTCCCCCAGTCCCTCCTCCTCCAGACTTCTCTCTCGGTACCTCTCGTGAAGCTCCCGGTACGGCTCCTTTGGAAGCTAGAAAAGTAGTCGTCATCCTGTAGGATCCCCCAGAACTACTGCCTCGAGCCCCCCTCTCCACATGCTTCTGGTCCTCAACCAGCTGTGCTAACTCCATGGCCTCCCCCAGGTCATGCGGTCTCATCACTCTAACAGCTGCTCTGATCTCTGGTTTGAGCCCCTTCATGAAGTTCCCCTCAAGCACGGTCTCCGAAAGGCGATCTAGCCTGCTAGCTAGGTACTCGAACCGGTCACGAAACTCTGCCACCGTCCCCTCCTGTGTCAGAGCAAAGAACTGTTCGTAGAAGTCTCCTCCCCTACTGGTTCGGAAACGCTCTAGCAAACAGTCTTTGAACTCCCTCCAGCTCCGAATGGGTCGCCTCATGTCTCGCCACTGGTACCACGCCAGTGCCTTCCCTTCCAAGCACAGTCCCGCCACTGTCAGTTTCTCCTCTTCCGTCAACCCGTTGACGGCAAAGTATCGCTCCACCTTGTAAATCCAGCCATGGCCATCCTCGCCCTCAAAGATGGGCATCTTCAGTTTCCTCACCTTGGGATCTCCCCCGTACCCTCGGTATCCTCCATAACCTCCAATCCCCCGAAGGGGAGGTGCTCCCCAAGTGTCCCGATCGTCCCTCCGACGATTGTACCCAAACCCTTCCTCATATTCCCCTCTTCTCCCTTCAAAATCAGCACCCCTGTGATGCATTTCTTCCCTTCTTCCTACAAAATCAGCACCCCTTCGTTCGTACCCCTGGCTCATCTCCTCTCTAGAGAACGGTTCTAGAGGTGGCATGTCGTCCTCCCCCTCAAGGATCTCCACCTCCGGATTTTTCCTCCCCCGCGACAGGTTCAGATTTCCTCCTATGCCATGGCCGTCGGTGGTCTCTCTTACTTCTGATGACGCCGGGTTTGTCTTCATCTCCATTAATTTTTTTAACATCTCCTCCACAACGGTGAACTTTCCTTCCAACCTTTCATTGTTGGATGTGATTTGATTTTGAAAATCAAAAAATTTTCCCTCCAAATCTGATTTCAACTGTCCGATTTCGCCCTCCAAGACTTCCACCTTCTTCCCGGCCATCTTTCCTTCATGAATCACAAGGATTTCTCTTCCGGATGCCCAAGAGTTTGCTGAAATTTCTGGATTTCAGCCGCCGATGGTCCCAAAAACAATGCTCTGATACCAATTTGATAGGAAATACTTGAGTTCACAAGTAACCCGAAGGGAATACTTGAGTTCGCAAGCAAACCTAATCCAAATCGGAGTTCCAACAGCAGCAATATGGCTGTCTACAGCAAGAAAACAGCCAAACAGTAGGAAAACAGTAGGGAAACAGTGAAAATAAGAGAGGAAACTTGTAGGAAAATCAAGCAAAGCTTTGTATTCCACTAGACGATGGATAAAAGCAACAAACGATACAATAATCTTCAATTCGAGAGGAAGATAATCTCTCCAAAACTCTCTAGCAAACCCTAGAGCCCAAGCACAAGACAAGATCTCAAAATTCTCCCAATCTCAAGATAAAAACCCTAATTCCCTCCTAAGCTCCTAATTAACATCGAAGGACCATTAGGAAATCCCTAAACAGCCCTTCATTCAAATTTTTCCCTCCCACAATTGAATTAACCCAAGCATGGGCCCCACTAAGGCTTCCGCCCCCTCCTCCCTGTTCCGCCTGGCTCTCCTTCGGTAAACCCAGACCGGTTCAGGTTGGACCGGTCCAGCCGGCCCCTCCTGGGCCGGCGTAACACCAATCAAATAAGCCTTTAAGTTCCTCTGCTGAGGTTAGTCATAAGTCTTATAGTTCAAATTTTCAAGTTTGAACCAGTAAATAAGCGGGTTGAAAGGTTTTATCGCAAAAAATAAGGGTGCAAGATTTATTTCTTTAAACATACTTCAGAACATATATTCAATAATTCATCGAACCGCCACAAGACTTTGCATTATGCTTTGATATAAATGGATAAATGCATAAATAGGTACGACCTAATGTCCCTGTACTTATTGAAAAATGCAGACGCAGTATGCCTTGTAAGTAATTGCATATGTGCATATTACTTGTGACAGGTAGTTGTCTGAGCCCACATCCTAGTTTACCATCTATGTGAATAATCACTGATGGAATTAAGACGCTAGACATGCCTCGAACATGCATATTACTTCTGACATGTAGTTGTTTACTTAAGATATGGCATAAGTTCTACTCTAAAAAATTATGACGCTTTGCATTCAACAGGTAAGGTATCCAAGGGAAAAGAGGTAAAACCTAATGGCTCTATAAACGATACAACTTTAAGATAACCAAATCAAAAACTAAATCTCATACGGATTGAATTCTGTATTTATATGGAAGGAAAAATCAGAATGTATGTGGAAGGATCAACATAGCGGATTCAGTTAAGCTTTGAAAAAAACAAATGGAAAAAAAAGAACATCTGTATATGACTAAAATACAGGTAAGTCGAGAAACATTAGGAAACAAAAAAAAAAAAGAAACACATGTTAACATCAATATAGTAATTAAAAGTTAGAGCAGGAAGGGAATGAAACATTACAATCTAGTCCAAATTTAGGTTTCAAGTATATATTAAATTTTGCATATTCATCAAGGTTCTCAATTTCTGAATTATGCTTACATACGCTTTGGGCCCTTTTCATAATTTTCTTAAAGCACTTATATGAAACCAACCTTCTTTCCAATGTAACTTCATATTTTATCTTTTCCAAAAATAACAAAGGCAGTTCTCAAACACCGCCAATAACCCTAGACGACCCGGTTACAATATTTTTAATCAATCTAATAAATCATTTCCAGGGACCAAATTTGAACTGTTGACATGAGTATTTTTAGTCCTCTGCCCTACGAAGCACTGGCAACAGAAAATGGACAAGGATTCAAAAAGAGATCTAAATCGAGTGATTCCTAGACTGCAAGAGAGAAGTCGGAAGCAATTAAGAGAACTTAAGGGGAAAATAATCAGCATTCAAATGATTTTTTGGGGATAATTTTTGGAAATTTGTGCATCAAATCTGGAGGCACATACCCATCATCACCTGAATGAGAATGAGAAGGACAAAATTGAAAGACAAGATGAAAAGTCAAAAAGTAAGAGCATTTGATAAAGATAAATAAAAAATAAAAAAATATGAAAAAAAAAACTTCATTACAATAAATGATCATATACTATGGAGGAAGAATAAAATAACTTATTCAAGATGATCCATGTGATGGACCAAAAAAGTCATACCATCTAATAACAATCTACAAGTATTTGTAAATTGCTCGGGTGGATTTAGTTTGTGTGCTAATATCAGCGTAACTAGAAGACACAAAAGATCTAAGGACATCCTTTGATCTGAGAACATACGGTAGCATGTAATAAGATGAAAGCAGTTCTAATAATACCAAGAAACAAGGTTAAACAGACAAAATATTAATGGAGAAACGATACTTCTCCTTTTTTAGGATTTAACGAGAAGACATTAGCCAAGTTTATCATTAAGAAGGTATTGTCGCAGTACACTACCAGAAATCTCGTTGAGAAATCCAAGGACTACAACTGTTAATGAAAAAATATAGCATGCAAACCGATACTATTTAAAAATCAACTGTAGGGATTTAACGTGAGAAAAAAAAACTACCTTAATGATGGATGTAACATAGCCTGATTGATGAATAAGAAAACTGCTGACTAACCTAGGAATGTATTCTAGAACAGAAAAACATAAGCATCAAGTTGCTAGATCATGAGATGCACTAACCATTCAATGAGTAGTGAAATCGTTCAAATTCTATTTTAAAATTCAAGAGCCAAAAACTAGATTTACAGGCAGTATTAATAATTAAAGCTATCAGGAATATCTCGCAATATCAATACAACATATTCAAGTCTACTATCTCATCACATAGCACATAAACAATATTATTGCAAGATCAATGATTTTAACGAGAACAGTAAACTCTGAAGCGAACAAACAATTAAGAAGTTCATTTTAATATGAAATGAAGTACAATCATTTGAGAATTCACCCTTAAATTGACCCATAAGCCTATGTGACTTATGCATAGTTCACTATTTAATTTGATCATAACAAAATTTATGTTGTCTCTTCTAATAATTTGCTTAGTCAACCAACTAATACCCTAGCTTGGGTTATTTTTCCTTCGCTTCATGTCCACTACTTTAGCCAATCAACTTTATATTCTCTAAGCTTTATTTTTAAAAAAACTTTGCAAATGAATGTTGCTACAACATGACTTTCTAGGACATCTGTGGCTACAAGGTTCTCGATTCAAATAGATGTTACTATGACGCAGGAAAATTGTACAAAACAATGATAAAAGAAGACAAGCACCTTGTATCTAGTAATTGAGGAATTCTTGAGGACTACAAAATTCAAAATTCTCTGAACTACTACTTTCTTGAGAAGGAGAAGGAAAACAATTTTGAGGAGGGTTGAAAACCAAAATGCTTGAAGAAAAGAAATAGCAGTAGGAAGGGAAGAAAGACCCCTGGCTGCTTGCTGGTTGGGCTGCCCATGTGTAAAAATCCAAATTTCTAAAAATAATTGAAAAATGGAAAAATATAATTTCCTATTTGAATTGCAGCACAAAAAAGAGAAATGGAGAAAGCTGATTTTTAGCGGTCATATCACTTTGCCGCTTTTGTAGAATTTCTCAGATCACTGTAGGTGATTCTAATCCTATCTCTGTTTTCAAATATTTTGATTTTAACTGTTTGATTCTCCCCAAACCTGATCTTATTGCATTTTCCTCAAATTTATTGATCTTTTACCGCACAACTTTTTTTCCTTTTATCATACTGATTATCCAGGGCATTTCGACTATAACATTTATTGAATTTTATCGGGTAAAACGCAAGTTACTATATTTTGTATTATTTCTATTGATTGAATGACTACTATTTTTACTATAAACATATTGTTAATACAAGCATTGAAAATGAATGTGGGTATGTGATTGAATAATAGTTGGTCGCTATTATTGTTACAGTATTATGATAATAATATGTGTGAGGACAAGTACAAGTTGGTTTCAATGACGTTGTTTGGAGACTGATTGAACTGTACAGGATGGTGGGCCGACAGACCTTCTCTTAAATACTGTGATTTAGTGTTATCCTTTACTGATTCATGTGATTCACTGATTTGAAGTTATAAGAAGATGATTATTGTGTCGACGGGCAAAGAGAGACGACCCTGTTTACTGAGCCAACGGTATGATACTGGAAAAACACTGATTAAGCCAAAACTTCTTACTTCTTTAATGTGACTACTGAAATACATGTTATTGAGGCATTGCTCCTATTACTGCACGGATTTATTTTTACTGCACCGATTTACTACTATTGCATTTTTTTTACTACTGCCACTGATTTAACTGTTATCGATATGGACACCAATACTATTTAATACTACTGATTCATTGTATTGATACTGAGTATGTAACATACTGAGCACGTAATATACTGAGCATGTGACATATTGAATAGCATGTGTAGATTATTCTAGGGTTTTACTGTATTAATATGATTTCAACAGTCTTTATCGATGCTTTGGTTTTACCGCTTTATATGATTTCTCTACTAATACGATGACTGCTTTAGTGATTCGACACTCGTACTAGTTTACCGATTTCTCCATAGTACTGCTTTATTGGCCTCCGTACCACATCGCTTTACTGGTTATGGTTTTTACTATTACTATATGTTGGTTTTATTGTTTCTGCATTGATTCATAACCATATTAATGCTACTACTATGATTTGATGATATGCCTTGAATACCAAAAATTAGCAAATAAGCAATAAATTTCAAGAAACCAACAGATTTTTATTTATAAGAAAAGAATTACGAACAAGCATGATACAATGGTCCTCTTTCAAGAGGAGGACCTTCTCTCCCAAATTCTACACGCCGCTAGAATCCCTCACAAAAGCAGGGGACAACAAACACTCACAAAAATCATCAATAGCATGAACCTAGAACCCTAGACAACTCCCCCTAAAATAGCCCTAGAACACAATAACACAATTAGAACCTTCCTAATCAGCATAAACATAATTTAGGAAACCTTCCTAAATAATTGAAAATGATTTATGAAACCTTCCTAAACAATTAAACATGATTTAAGAAACTTTCCTAAACAATTAAACATATTTTAGAAAACATTCCTAAACAATTAAATACTTCCTAAATAGCATAAACACAATTAAGAAACTTTTCTAAACAACTCCCCCCTTGATTAGGACCATTCCTAAATAATTTTCCTTAATTAGGAACATTCCTAAAAAACTCCCTCTTAATTAGGAACCTTCCTAAAGAGATTCCTCTTCCTGACTGTGAGCCCCCCTAGCGTATCAATACTCTCTCCACAAAAATGCACCTTGTCCTTAAGGTTTACAGAATGGAACTATTTCCTGATCATCTGTTTGAACAACAAAATCTGCTTCTTATCGCGAACCACTTAGCACATGATCCAGTTATATATCCTTCATTATCCGCTCGTGCTTCACTCTAGAGAATATACCATCTTTCAACAGTTTAATAGCTTTGCCAATGCCTTCACTTTTTATCCAATTGCTCCAGGTATCCCAGTCATTAACTATTTTTTCCACTCAAAGCCAGAAAGGTTAAAAAGAAATGGCGCAAAAAACTAGGTGGCAACAAGGAACTACATGGATGTAGTGAGAAGCATAAAGGTTGTTGAATCAGTAGTTGCAGATCCATAGATCTGATAAACAATTAGCAACAGCATAAGTTCTAGACCCTTTGTAAAATGACTTCTAGAGTACATCATGTAGTTCTCTGCAAACTTTACACATCACTCAATGAATCCTCGTTCGGTAGCTCTATATTTTGCTCTACCATTTAGGATTGTCAGTCCAAAGTAATGGCATTTTGTTCCACGCAAGAATGTAAAGAACACTAAGCACAATGGAAGTTACATGAGAAGCTATGCTTATGACACCTTTAATGATGTGAAAATTCCTGTCAGATACATCTGGATGCCCGTATTGGAAGCGGACTTCCAGTGGAGTAGCCAGAACCATTTGTCCAATTGTCTTAAAATTTATTTCTCGGTTTGACACGAACCATCCCAAAGATGAAATACTTCCTATAAAAATGTGCTCACGTACACCAAGAACAATTGGTGGGCGCAATCCATGGTCTTCATTGAATTCCTCCAAAAGATTCCTCATTTTCAAATCCTCTTCCAAATAGTTATCCTGATTCATATCAATTGCCTGAAGAGCCTCCCCTCTAGAAAAGACAACTGCATGATTTTGATTTTCTAGCTCACCTTCACTAATCTTTCAGCTCCTGGTAATTTGATGCGGTAGATTTCCTGATCAGCACTATCAGCTTGGCTTTGCAAGTTTATTTCTTTGCCCTCTTCATTCACATTTTTCTCTTTGTCGATCAGTTTATCCTTGAAAGAACCTTGTATATCACTTATTGAACTCTCACTCTTCTTCTCCTCAATTATTTGTATTTTCAACTTTCTCACCTTAGGATCATCACCGTCCCAACAGCTTCTTCCTCCTCTAGTGTAGAGATTGTCATGATCCCTCCGTATTTCCCCCGTGTTTCGAGGGTGGAACTCCCACTTTTCTTCCATCTGTCTCACATGACCTGATCCCTTGGCTCGGCCTGTCCCCCTCCTTCTTTGATCATCCACTCACATTGCCCAAAACCATAGTGGTCGACCACTCCACCACCTCCACAATAAAACTCCCTTCCTGCTGTCCCCCCATCCGAAAACCCTATTTCCCCCCTTTTCAGAGCCTAGAAGGTGACTCTTGATGAAATGAGCTCTTTTCGTTGAACTATTTCCGTCCGATCTCTTTCCCTTTAGATTCGGCCAAGGGAATCTCGATCAAATCTTGATTAGGGTTAGCAATTGGAACTGTCGGTGGGGTTTTATATCGCATCTCCGTGAGCTTTCTCATTATCTCCTCCAGAATTTCTTTGCCCTTTGGTTCAGCCGTAGGAATCGCCGGTGAAGTTTTCAACTGCATTTCGTTTATTTTCATCATATCTTCCACATTCACAAACCTTCCTTCCATCGTTGAAATATGTTCATTCATCGATCTCACATTCGCTCGTATTTGCCCTACTTCCCCTTCCAACTCTTCTTCCAGCCATCGGTACTCAAATCAAGGATTTAATAGCAAAAATCAGCCACTTTGAGGCAAATCTGGCCTCCAAACAACAAAATTCAGCAAATGGAGAGGAAAATTTAACATAAATCAACGAGGAAAGTTGATATTTTGGTCCAGGACACCGCTTTGATATCAATTTGAAACGCCTTGAATATCAAAAATCAACGAATAAGTAGTAAATTTAAGCAAACCAACAGATTTTTATTAATAAGAAAAGAAATACGAACAAGCATGATACAATGGTCCTCTTTCGAAAGGAGGACCTTCTCTCCCAAATTCTACACGCCCCTTGAATCCCTCACAAAAATAGGGGACAGCAAACACTCACAAAACTCATCAATAGCATGAACCTAAAACCCTAGACAACTCTCCCTTAAATAGTCCTAAAACATAATAACACAATTAGAACCTTCCTAATCAGCATAAACATAATTTAGGAAACATTCCTAAATAATTGAACATGATTTAAGAAACTTTCCTAAACAATTAAACATGATTTAGAAAAATGTTCTAAATAATTAAACATATTTTAGGAAATATTCCTAAATAATTAAACACTTTCTAAATAGCATAAATATAATTAGGAAACTTTTCTAAACAACTCCCCCCTTGATTAGAAAAATTCCTAAATAATTTTCCTTAATTAAGAACTTTCCTAAATAATTCGCTCTTTATTAGAAACCTTCCTCAACAGATCCCCCTTCCTGGCTGTGGGCCACCTTAGTGTATCATTTGACTACTGACATGCATATTATTTCTTTGTCGTATTTTGAGTTTAGTTGAAGGATTTAGTTGCTTGCTGGGCTCTTGAACTCATTATATGGTGCTAAATTATTTCAAGTCAAGGCAAGGAAGCATGAGTGAGAGATTGACCAAAATCCTTCAGGTTCAAGTTCTTATTATTTTAGCTATTCTTTTATATTCATGATAGAATAGTTATGATATGATTGTATAGATCATGAATAGTGTACCTAATTTTTAAAAAATGAATACAGATATATATTGATGTTTTGATTGATAGTTTTATTTTTATTGATATTTTTATTTTTATTGATATTTTTATTGATAAAAAAATCAGGAAGCTCTGATTGTTGTATATTAAAAGATAAAAGAATAATTCTTTCAAATTAGATTCTAGGGCGTCACAAACTTGATATTAGAGCATTGTTGTTAGAATAATTAAATTGCTACCAGAGCAGTAAAAATTAAGGTAGATTCAGTAGATGAAGATACATTATTTTGCATACATAATTAATTACATATGTGTATTGTTCAGATCATACTACATCGTGCAGGTGAACAGTTGAATGAATTTTTCAAAGCAAAATGTACCCAATGAGCAACACAGTACAGCGTCAGTGCCATTAGATAGTGTGATGCAGTTCGTTATTGTTATAGCACAAGTAATGGGGGATGCACAGAGCAAATCAGCTGGAAGTAAGGATGAAGAGGGGGATAGACATTTGTAGGAATTACATAAGTTGAAGCTCCCACTGTTCAAAGTCGTTGTAGGACCCCAGATTACAGAGGATTGGTTATCGAGAATAGAGAAGATTTTTTATAGCATATAGTGCCCAGAGAGCAAGAAAGTACCATTGGTTGCATTCTCTTTTAAGGAGAGACTGAGAGATGGTGGGTTGGACAGTAGAGAGAAAAATTCTAAGGAAAGATAAATGCTAAGATCACTTGGGATGAATTTACTGTTGTATTCAAAATGTGGTTTTTACCTCCTTCAGCCTAACAACAAATGCAAGAAGCTTTCATCAAGTTAGAGCAGTCGAGTAGGGACACAAGACAGATGCAGTATGAGGCCAAGTTTACTGCATTTGTTAAATACGCTCCTCACTTGATCCCTACTGCTGAAAAAAAGTGCTACAGATTTCTACAAGGGTTGAACAGGGAGTTGAGATGTTTGTTAATACCTCTACGGATCCAGGAGTTTTAAAAGTTAGTGGAGCGGGCCAGAATGATGAAGATTGATTTGGCAGTACTGGCATCCAAATATGACGAGAGCTCCAAATATGATGTTAGCAGGAGCAAAGATAAAGCAAGCAGGGATAGAAACAGAGATAGCACTAGTAAGAAGAAAAGTAGATATAGTGATTCGAGGGAATCTGCATCGGTAGCATCTACTGGCAACTACGGTGAGTGTATTCATTGTAGGAGGCATTCAGGTCAATGCTACATGTTGATGAGTTGATGTTTTTGTTGCGGACAACAAGGACACAAGATAGCAAATTGTCCTCAAAGGGGATTTAGAGGAAGGATTGATTCTGGTGCAGGCAATCTAGACAGACCGAAGGATAGAGGACTGTATGGTCCAAAGCATACAATGAAAAATCAACCAACAAGGCAGATGACAGAGTTGCCAGTGGTAGTCAGAGGAAAACAACTTGCACCACGATCGACTGCACCTACTCCAGTGATGAATGTGTGTACAACTTGCAGTATCTGGAAGACCAACAACAACCTAAACGTTCTGCTAGTAAGAAGTTTATTTTAAATGATAGCATGATATAGCATATCATACATACTTGAATGACATGCAATAGAATGAACTGCATAACTGTATGTTTTTTTTTACGAGTTTTGATTTGAGTTTGATTTGATTTGAGTTTTGATCGTACAGATTTGAATTATATCAATTTTGTGCTCGAATCATTAAGAAAAATGTCGGAAATGAAATTTTTTCTAAGGTCGGTAAATTTTAACAATCCGAATTTCTAAAAATAATAAAAAATAAAAAAAATCTAATTTTCTATTTGAATTGCAGCGTAGCAGAAAGAATAGCGGCTGGATCGCTTTGCCGCTTTTGTAAAAATTTCTCAGATCACTGTAGGTGATTCTATCATATCTCTATTTTCAAATATTTTGATGTTAACGATTTGATTGTCCCCCAAAACTAATTTTATTGTATTTTCCCCAGATATATTGAACTTTTATCGCACAACTTTTATTTATCGTATGAATTATCCAGGGCATTTTGATCGTAACATTTATTGAATTTTATCAGGTAAAATACAAATTGCTACATTTTGTACTAATTCTACTTATTGAATAATTGATTTTTTTACTGTGAGCATATTATTAATACAAGCATTGAAAATAAATGTTGGTATATGATTTAAGTAATAATTGGTCACTATTATTATTATAGTATTGTGATAATAATATGTGTGAGGACAAGTAAAAATAAGTTTCACTGATGTTGGCTGGAGACTGATTGACCTATACAGGATGGTGGACCGACAGGCTATTCTTTAAATATTATGGTTTGATGTTATCCTCTACTGATTCATGCGATGCACTGATTGGGACTTATAAGGAGATAATTATTGTACCAACGGATAAAGAGTGACAACTATGTTTATTGAGCCAATGATTTACTGATACTGATACGATACTAAAAAAATATCAATTAAGCCATAACTTCTCACTTGTTTAGTGTGACTACTGAAATACCCAAATTTATTATTATTGCATTATTTTACATGCTCTTGTCACTGATTTTATAATTATCGATATGAAAATTAAAATTGTTTGATAATACTAATTTACTATATTGATACTAAGTATATGACATATCGAACACGTAATATACTAAACGTGAGATATATTGGATAGCATGTGTAGACTATTTTAGGATTTTACTATATTGCTATGATTTCGATAGCTTTTACCTATCCTTTGGTTTTACCGCTTTATACGATTTTTCTACGGCCTGATAGTACTAATATGATGACTGCTTTAGTGATTCACACCCGTACTGGTTTACTGATTCCTCCATTGTACTGTTTTACTAATTTATGTACCGTATTGCTTTACTGGTTACGATTTTTACTGCTGCTGCATGTGTGTTTTATTATTTATGCATTAATTCATGACCATATTAATACTGTTATTATGATTTGAATGCTGACATGCATATTACTCCTTTGTCATCTTTTGAGTTCAGTTATAGGATTTGGTTGCTTGTTAGGCTCTTGAGCTTATTATATGTGGCTAAATAATTTCATGTCAGGGCAAAGGAGCATGAGTGAGAGATTGACCAGGATCCTTCAGGTTCAGATTCTTGTTATTTTAACTATTCTTTTAAACTCAGGACAGAGTAATTGTGATATGATTGTATAGATCCTAAGTATTGTATATGATTTTTAGGAAAAGAATACAGATATATATATATATATATATATATATATATATATATATATATATATATATATATATATATATATTGATGTTTTGATCGATGGCTTTATTTTTACTGATATTTTTATTGATAAAAGAAACTATGTAGCTCTATTAATATATATTAAAGATAAAATAATAATTCTTCCAAATTAGATTCTAGGGAGTCACACCTAAGGGATGGAAGGCATGGACAGCAGCAAGAAAGGGACTTCTTGGAAGGATTACAACAACCAATTGGCTGACTAGATGAAGAGAAGGAGGATGGAGTGCAAGTCTTGCTCGTACCTACTAATTGCCTGCTTCCGAGGCAAGAAGAAAGACGAATAGGCGCTAAAGAAGGTTTGGCGCTAGCTAGAAGAGAGCTGGCGGTGCAGGAGGAGGACAATCGATGACTAGAAGAAGACTTAGCGAGTAGCTGGAAGAGGAAGAACTAGAGGAGGAGGTTGCTCATGTTGTGGGAGGAGAAGAGAGGTACCGACAGAGAAAAGAACAGCCACCTATGGCTATTGGGGAAGGAGGATGAGGGGCGGCCACCACCTGGAAGTCATTCCAGGATACATAAAAGAATAAGACAGAAAATCAATTTCTAAAATTTTATTTCTAATCAAAAAACTCCTTACAATAAAAAAAGGAGGCTCTATTTATAAGAATTGAACCCCTTGATGACTATGATAGGATAAGAGTTAATCCTACTAATGACTAGGATAACTAACAATAGAATAAAATATTAAAAAACTCAAAGTTGACTAATTGCTAAACCTGTTGGTTGAACCAACAGGTCTTGGTAGCACTAGCATCATTCTCCTCGACTAGAAGAGGCTTCAGGATAATCTGAAGCCACAACTATTGGATAAGATCTTGGACATTTGCTGGTGATTTTTGCTGCTTCGGATTAACAACCCCCAAAGCCAACCTGTGGTCATCTTCCTTGCAAGTTTGTATGAAGAGGGACTATAGCATCATTTCATGATTGGTTTACGTTGGTTTGATTATTCTTTAATAGATAGAAGCATCACTAGTTTTCCTTCTTTGTGAAAGGAATAGATGTTTTTGAACTCATCATGCTTAGTCCGACAATCGTTTGAAAAGGGTGTCCAAGAAGGTGACAAGTGTTCATAGGAATAACATCACACTAAACTTGTTCTTGTAATTAGCCCTCAATGGAAAATGAAACAACACACTGTTTTCTGACATTTATTTCAATGCATTTCTTGAGCCACGAAAGTTGATATGATCTTGGATGTGGAGTGGTAGGAAGGTTCAATTTTTTGACCATAAGGGTGGATACCACAATTTCATAACTTCCTAGATCTATCACCAAATTGCATACCATGTCATATACAGTGCCTCTTGTTCGAAAAAGATTGTGACGTAGCTATTCATTCTCTTTTTCATATTAGATGTTTAAAAACATCGAACCACCAACAATTCTCCTTCATCCGCATGTAAGTGTTGTTCTTTTATTACCTCGTCAAATTATTATTGTGTTGGAAGGTTGGTTTCGCTCAGTGCTTCTTCCACCACAGTCGTGATGTATCGTGGAGGATAATTGGCTGCAATGTCCAAAATCATGACATTTAAAACACATACGCGCGGGAAGGGAGGCGGTAGCTGTGGTTGGAGGGGCTAAAACTCGAACAGCATATATTCTTGCATTTTCTAGTATTTTTGTCATCCACAAGAGCAGGTGTCGGAGGTGGTTTTAGACCTAGTCGCCTACTAAAATGGGTTTTTTTTTGTTTTTGTTGATTTTCTACCTTGAGAGAGAGGTTGATGACATTGTTGATGGTCCAATATGGCTGAAGTTGCACCACGTTGGCGATGGAGGGGTTTAAACCTCCAATAAACCATGCTATAGTATTTTCTTCAGGTTCTACCAAGTTCCATTTAAGCATTGGTTGTTTGAATTCAACCGTATAACTCTCCACCGAGAGTTCTCGTTGTTGAAAATGGTGTAGGCGAAGGAACATATCCTACAGGTAGTGGGCCGGCAAGAATTTTTGCTACATTTCCATCTTCATCTTGTCCTAAGAGTTGATCTTGGTTCTCCCCTCTCATTGTCTTGTGCACTTCAAGTTCTCCCACCACAAAAAATTGTTGCCTTTTAATTTGATTGCTACCAGTTTTACGCAATATGTACTTCTTTATATTCAAGAATTCTTTCTACAGTGTGAAGCCAATTAAGAAATTCATCATAGTCCAATCTTCCTTCAAAATCTGGAATATCGATCTTAAGCCGAAGTCATGAGGCAGTCTTCTTGGTTCACGTCGATAGTAGAGAAGAGGTGATTCTTCTTCTCCACTAGAAACCTCTTGATGAAAGGATTCTCTTCCTCCATTTGATGCTCTTCATCATTCCAGCATTCTATTGGATGACGAAGCTCCATCACTGCAAGCCTTTCTTGAAGTTGGTGAATCTCCCTTTGCAAGCCTTCCATAGAGGGTTCTTGAATTGGTCAATTTTCTAGCTTTTAAATAATGATCCTGCAACATCCTTGGTCCTTAGGGCATCAACAATAAGGGAAGGCTCAGATTTTATGACAAGATCTGAAGTTGGTTCCAAGCTTTGTGCACAAGCCAAAATTGAAGAAGGAAATGCTACCATTACGTTTTTAGTAGAATTTTGATCATTTGTATGCTCCCCATTTTTGTGAGTCTTAGAATCAACAAAAGATGATTTCTTCAACTTTGGGTAAGCCTTGAAGCATTTTGAGTAATTATGACAAACAATTTTTAAAGAAAAATAATAAAAAGACAACCTTCTACTAATAATTACTTAATTGTAGATGAACTAATCTAAATCTCATTTTTAAAGGTATAGTATGATGGCAGTGCTACCAAGGCATGTTGGTTCAACCAAACGGTTCAGCAATCAACCCAATTTGAATTTTTTTATATTTTATCCTATTGGTAGCTATCTTAGTCATCAATAGGATTAGATCTTATCTTATCCTAGTCATCAATGGGCTCAATTCTTATAAATAGAGCCTCCTCTTTCTATAGTAAGGAGTTTTTTTATTAGAAATAAAATTTTAGAAATTGGTTTTCTGTTTTTGTTCTTTTCTATATCCTGGAATGACTTCCAAGTGGTGGCTGCCCCTCATCCTCCTTCCCCAGTAGTTCATTCCTCCGTCAGTTCCTCCCTTCTCTTCTCTTCTCACAACATTGGCAACCTCCTCCTCCAGTTCTTCCTCTTCCAGCCACCCGCCAAGTCTTCTTCCATCCATCGGTTGTGCTCCTCCTGCACCGCCAGCCCTCTTCTAGCCAACACCAACCCTTCTCTCCTGCCCCAAAAGCCGACAGCCTGCGAGTACCAGCAAGATCTGCTATCTATCCCCCTTCTCTTCTTCCAGCCATCAGTTCTACCTTCCAACCGGCCAAACGATTGTTGTAATCCTTCCAAGAAGTCCCTTTGTTATTGTTGTCCATGTATTCTAACCCTTAGGACAACCCAACCAGCAAGCAACTAGAAGTATTTCTTCCCTTCCTGCTGCCATTTCATTTCTCTCAACACTTCGGCAAGGGCTTGCAACCCTCCTCACAACAACTGTCCTTCTCCTCTCTCAAGAAAGTGGTAGTTTAGAGAATTTTGAATTTTGCAGTCCTCAATATATAACACCTCTAATAACTCGATACAAGATGCTTGGATCCACCATTTGTGTTAGCTCCTCATGATCACCTTGTTGTTGAGGATGTTGGAGACCTAGATTCTAACCAGTCTCCGAAGAATCAAAACGCAGGTATACAAAAAGTTTCAAATCTTATTTTCTAGGAGAGGCAAAATTAATTAAAAAAAGTATTTTTCCACTCATCAAGCTTTACTAGATTACAAGCAAGTCACAATAATCCACCAAAAGACTTTGTTGCTCTTTACTTATGAATCAATTATAGGAATCTTCCATCCATCAAATGGATACTTTCTTCCATGTTATAATGTTATCTTTTTTTTTTGGGGCGGGGGTTTACTTTATTTGTTAATAATATGGTCTTTTTCTAGCAACCATCAAGATAAAGAATGCATCACTAAGCCAACTTTGGAGGATTGTTGGCTTAGACGGCAAGCTTAAAGGTTTGACATAAGAAAAATCAAGATCTCAAGCTCCAAGGGTAATAAATAGTAGTTTAGTCAGTGTGTTGTATTAAGAATTCAATGTATTTAATAGTGTTTGATATGCCAAATAGTTTCAAGGATAATGAACATATAATAAAATTGACTAGATATATTCAAAGCTTATTGTTGAACTTATAGAATTATCTTATAATTTTTTAGGTATTTATTTGGGTTGATTTTCAATATATATGATTTAATTTATACTTTCTTATAGGTAAAAATTAAATTAAATATTATTTTATTTTGTGATTGTATACTTGATCTACTAATCTTTTGATATTTGATCACACATTGATGTCAGTAAATTTAATTAATTCCATTTATTTCATTAATTTGCTTAATTAAGTTCATATCTTAATTATTTTATCAATCACCTAATTGAGCTTAATTATAATATCGTTAATACTCTTTAATAAAATATTTTAGGTTCCAGCAAATTTGCCAAGTTTTTTGTACTATATACATTTCAATATATTTGCCTATAAGTATAAATAATAAGGTTAATTATGTGTTAACTATGTAGTTATGCTATACTTGACGAATTTAAGCTTAATTTTAATTCCATTAGATCCATTGAGCTGTCTAGACTCAAAATCATATATTCTATCATATACTTTACTCATATATTTATTAAGTTATGTTTAAATAAAATTTCTAAATATATAAATTCCTTGCCACTTAATTGGTTACCCTGCGTACACACAAACTGAACATAATGGGCTTAACCAACACAACAATAACTACTTACGTTATTGGCTGTGTTGACTAGCCATTTTTTTGCCTTTTTTTTTTCAAGGGATTTCAAGAAGTTTTTTTATTGCTTTTTAATGGTATTTGAGGGTTATTTAAGGTTAGACATCTCATTTGTAAAGGAAAAGGGTAATGGATTTGCAAAAACTCTAAGCTTACTTGCAAAACCATTTGAACAATTTTTGTGTGGAGTTAAAGCATTCATACTTCAAAAGTAATTTCATAAGGAGATCTCATTGGTAATATATTGTCTCTTTCACTTTGAAGTTTTTGTATTTGGGATTTTATTTGTATATCTTTCTATTTTCTAGCGATAGATATTGAATTATAATTGTGGACGATAGGCATTAAGTCACTTCCAAAGTTCAAGAGAACTTTGGTTTGATTTACTTCCATTGCATTAAAAAGTAGATGGTCTAGCATTTAAGTAAAAACGCCTAGCTTAGAAAGAGCACATAGATTGTAAATGTTTCTCCACCTACTCAAGGAATGAATGAGTGGACTTATGATGGGAAGTCTAAGATGGTGGGAATCCTAAGTTAGTGGAGAGCCGAGGCATGGACCTAAGCTGGTTGGTTGCCTAAACTACATAAGCATTTGCATATTTAGTTTCTCTATATCTTAGCATTTATTACATGCCCTTTTATTTGACTTATTTGCTTATGCTTGATTGATATTGTTATGAAAACTATTTTTGTGCTCTAGTGCTTGATATGTCTTTGATATTGTGCTTCCAAGTTAAATTCTCTTATTTAAACACACATTAAATTTACATCACTATTACTTATTTGTGTAGATAAATGTGACTTTGGTGTACGGTGATTTTAGTGCTTTAGTTAGTGTAATTGAGTACTCCATCTACATAACGTTCAAAATTATTTACTTACACGTTTGCTTGCTTATTTTACACACACCTTAATTAACTTGTGTGCCTCACACTTAATTGATTACAAATGTGCATATGCTAATATCTTTGAGTATAACATCTATAAAACTTGTTGCTGTAACTTGAACACTATTGGCAATACTTTATACATATTGTAAATATCTTTACTCCAATACTCTTACTACTTACGTTTTTAGTTTGTGTGTTTACTTGCTATATTAATTGATAGATTTAGAAAAGCTCAAAGTACTCCATTGCATTCCCAAATTCAAACCCTCCCCTCCCTCCTCTTGGTGTGCCGTTACCCAACATCTTCAACACATCAAAGAATTAGACTCTTTATTTGACCTTGAACACAAAACAATCGAACAAGCTAGTACCTCAGCAATATGTTTGTCTCCTAACGAACTTAAAATTAATCATACAAATCTATCAATTAAACCCCTTCCAAGCCACATTCCCCAATCCAAACAAATCCATCAATACAGATTTCACTTCCATCAAAGCCACAGCAAAACAAGATCCAAGATAGTCTAATTAACCAACACAACAACCATCTATTCATGTCAATCAATCAAAAAGGGTCGACAACAAGATCAACAACTTTCTAATTAACCAACCAACACTACCCCAACCAATTCCATCAATTCCGATCCGTCAAATTCAACTGACAATCACAGCAAGCATCGTCATCACCAGTACACAGCAACACGCATGGAAACCCAAATAATAACAAGATGATGACTAACAAGAATAATAAAAGTAACGAAACCCACGTGAAAACTTCGGCAGTTCGCAAATGGACAACCATCTTCACACCTGGATTTGCATCGATAGCCATCTTTTTTAACCGAAAAACAAGCCCAACCATTCATCAAAACTCCAAGAAAAGTAATTATAACTTCACCCAAAAAGGGCAAACACAATCCAACACTTGAACCACTCAACAAAATCAAATATATTCTTCATGAACGTAAAAAAAAAAAGCAGGGAGAGAGAGAGAAGAAGAAGGTTCTCACCACTGCTTGAAGAGAGAGAAAGAGAACTCCTTCCTCTCGTGGCTTCGAAGAAGGGTAATTCGTGAAAGTAAGGAGACGGCGAGAAAAGAGAGGGAACCGAATAAATAGTTGATCGGAAAAAGCAAAAAAAAAAAAAAAGATTTTAAAAAGAAAATAAAATCGTAGAAGTTGCTCTACAAACTGGCAGTGAAAATTAATATTATTAATTTATTACCATAAATAAATAAAAAATATATTATTAATAAATTAATAAGATGTGATTAAGAAATAAAGCAGAGGGCATTAATAGAATTTACCATGTGGTTGCCCAATCTGCTGCGCAGCTTGAACACCCAACAGAAAATCAACCAATAAAAATATGAGTAATGAAACATGTCTTCTTTTTAGTGGATGATAAGACTGCTCCCGTGGAACGTTAGATCTTATTGATCCGCTCCGATTAGATTTATTTTTAGACTCATGGAATCCAGAATGCAGCTGGTGCACGATAAATATTTGGACGAGCAATGGATTTGACTCTTGACTGCAGCAATGAGAAGACCTGGGTCAAAAAAAGATATGTTTTCGCAATTATTTGTGAAATAAAAATTTAATTACATTTTTTAGTTATTTTTATGTACAAAATAATTTTATTATAATTTTATGATCTTAAATGTAAATAATGCGGTTTTATGGCAATTTTTTACATCAAATTAAAATAAAAACTATTTAATTTTTTATGATAATTATCTTCTTAACACTTCCTTAGTTTTATTATTATATTTCACTTTATTTTAAATATATATATATATATTCTTATACTTTTAAGATCTAAAAATGAAAAAGACATCTCACCTTAAAATATTTGGATGATTTATTTTGTCACTTTTTCTAAACATACATTCTATTCACATAAAATTTATATAGAGACATCATGAAAAATAATATATATATAAATACATTTTTTATGTTTTTATCTATAAATTATTTCTCATATTTTTTTTCAATAAACTATTATTTAAATAACTTAATAAACCTAGATAAAATTTTTAAAAAAATGTAAATTAAAATTTTGGAAATATGCAAAATATAAAAATTATCTCATACTTTTTTATTTCAAAGTTCAAATATTCAACAAAAAGAAATCATATATATATAATGCAATTGGAAGCCTAATTGGGGTCCACCGAATGGGCGGTCAATGATAGCAAATGATTATAATAATTTATAAATGTGATACCCATAGTCATATTCGCCTTCAAAACCCATTTATTTTATTTCAACATGTTTAGTACGTGCATAGATTATTCAGCTCGATTTTCTTTTTTTTTAATTAAAATTTTTTATTTTTAATTAAAAATATTAAAAAAAACATATTTGAAATGTAATTTCAATATAATTTTAAGCATGCATGTAATATATTCTGATGAGTCTCGCTTGACTTTTGGTAATTTCGCCCAAATTCATAAGAAAATCACCCCAATTAATAAAATAAATAAATACTTTTTCAATTTGATGTATACTTTTTTTAGCATAAAATTTAAAAATTATTTTTATGCATAAAATGTAAAAATGGATATCATCAAAATAACATAGTAGCAATTGATATTCCATCTTATATTACATACTACATTGTACCAACGGTAAAAAATACAAAATTCTTTTCCAAAATTTTGGGAGTAGGAGTCATGACATGATTCAATGGGAAGAACAAACAGTATAGAAAATTGGATATGATATTGATACTGAAACAAGTACCAGCAATTTGCTTCTATAAACCAAAAGCTAAGAGAAAACATTTCATAAATGTTATAATTTTCCAGCAAGACAATTAGAAAACAAACGGTAAAAAATACAAAATTCTTTTCCAGGATTCATGACATGATTCACAAAATTTGAATGCTCTGAAATAAGGCAATAATATAGTCCTGAAGACATTGCCGAGCAGCTTTATCAAATGTTTATGGCGTGAAAGAAGAGCTTGGTCACTGAGATTCTTCTGTCCTCATCTTCTTTTTTGATAGATCATGATCATCTCTCTTATCTTTCGTCTTACCCTCACGACGTTCCCTCTTCAAGCCTTTTATATTATTAGATAACGCAAGACCTCCAACCTAAAAGGCAGTTCAGTTAAATTAAAAGGGAGAGAGGGGCAAACAAATTAAGGCCTTGTTTGGAGCGGCTTTCTTACTGCTTCTTAAAGCGACTTTTTAGTTAAAAAATTTAATTTTTTATACTAAAAAGCCGCTTTAAGAAGCAGAAAAAAAAAAAGCCGTCCCAAAAAAAGCCTAAAGGGAGAAATTTTAGGTAAGCATAAATTTGTTCAAAATAGATTTCGTTTGGGACGGCTTTTTTACTGCTTCTTAAAGCAGCTTTTTAATATAATTTTTGTACTAGAAGAAAACTGCTTTAAAAAACAGTTAAAAAGCCTTCTCAAACGAAACCTAAGTTTAATAGCTAGTGAATTTATTTTGAACTATGCATTAATCTCAAAGCAAAGTCAATAAACATCAAATACATTCTCACCAAATTTGAATCAGTAAATCCTTATATCATTTTTGTGATGTTATAAAAAAATGTACCTGTTGATCCGGCATGTAGATTTTCCCTATTTTACCCTTTACTTCATCTCGGCTGACATTCTTGATCTGCATGAAAATGAGAACGGCTAAGAATCACAAGTTTTAACTAATAGTTTAATGACTTCGATTAAAGATAATCCAGGTTATGAATATTTTTTAAGATAAAGTATTTTTGTACAGTTACATCAGCTGGCCAAAAGTTTACATCAGGATAACATAACCCAAATTGGACCAGTATATGGAGAGAGGACAGACAACTGAACCAACAAACTTCTCATGGTAAATTTTGCTGAGATTCATCAACTATCATGGAGGATGCTGGACATAAATTTTCTAACGTAGCATGACTAGTGTAAAATTCCATATATATAATGCAGAATAATAGCCATTTTCCCTAGAGTTTTCTATATTTGTGGTACATGAACTATTTCAGCATAACCAATAGATGTGCCACATCAACAGATGAGAAATAATTACTGGAGACGCACTGACTTGTACAAAATACAACAATCAGCTTCTGAGCTTGTTCTTAATTGACTGAATCCAACAGCATTTAAATGACAGACTAACAAGTTACACATTGAATTACTCATGATCAAAACTGCAACAAGGACTAAAGATTATCTGGAGAAAAGAGGAACAAATGCAAAACCACAAGTTTGAAGCTTACTCAAGAGGTAAATTTTAGACTAACCTTCTTTGGCTGCGTGGGTGCAGCCTTCATTGCTTGTTTCTTTACAGCTTCATTTGGAAGACGATGTCGCCGAACAACCAGATCCATGGAAGGGCCAACTTCAATGAGCTCTATTCTAGGAATGGATGTGCCGGACTTTTTAAGTCGGATAGCACAGTGTTTGAATGACACTGTAGTAGATGAAATGGCCGTGCACACAAATACCCTATCTACCCCAGTAAGGTTTAGATTTTCCACAATCTAGCAAAAAACCATTTAGTTTCGCAAGTGAAAATAAGGGAATATAACCATATGCGGCGAAATGGGAAAATTATCATATATATCAAACCTCTCCCCTGAAATGATCGAGTAAGACCTCCTTCAGATGCTTCAGTTCATCAACACTCTCAAAGTTTTCTCCTATAAAAGCAAAGAAGGGCTTTGAACCTTGCCGTGGTGCTATCTTCTTGTCATATTTGAATGATTCAATAGGCTTGAAGTTCTCCACTCCAACTTCAACAAGATCATAAATGTGATGATCATACATCCGCCCAAGAATTAGATTGTTGGGCCGTTTTTTTGAATGTGAACCAAACTACAGAAAAAAACTTAGTTATCTCTATGGTAAACATCAATCAAAATTCCCCCTTAGTAATAATGAACGATGATATGAAAATTAAACTAAAGGCCTCAACCAAAGTATGAACAAGCCGGCAAAGTTCCATATATTAGAATTTTAAGGTTCAAATCTGAAAAGAATAGTTTTCATGTGAATCCACTAAGAAGTCAACATCCAAAAGATCTAAGCTAGCTAAAACTAATTTGTTACCGAAGAATATTGCTTATTAGAAAACTAGAATCACTCACAAAGATGCACTAGGAAGGAAAAGTTTTTTCCATAAAGATCTCCATGTAATTTAGCTGATAAAAACTATATTCAACTTAAAAGAAAGTTTGAATTTTGAAGCATTTGAAAGCCATTTATAAAGCGTGGAAAAGTTATCCGCTTATGAATTGTTAGATTGTCTGATAAGCAATAAGAAAGCATTGAGAAAGTGGATCACTTCATCTATTTGGTTGGAGAAGATAGAAGAAAGTAACTCTCACCCAATAAGTAACAAAAAAGATTCTTAGCCATGTTTGGAGGATATAGAAGAAAGTAACTTCTTATCCAATAAGTAATAAGCAAGATTCTTAGCCATTTAACTCTGGGCTCATATGTTCTAAAAACACTTACGGCGGGCATTAAATGAGATCATGTCACCTTCATAATAATACCTGGCACACAGTCAAGCAGACATATTCTTGCATAAAAACCGTATAATGTATTACATAATATATTATAATAGATATAAATTATATACATGGTCTAGATAAAATATGCATTATATCAATTTATTCTCTAAACAAAATATTGAAATGCATTTGCATTGATAAATAATATAACTATTGTTATAATGAAGTACTGCATTCAAAGAATATTAGATGAAACAAATCTTATGTTGATTAAATAAAATTTTAATTTTTAATTATTTTAAAATGTGATAAGTGAAACTATTTCTATATCAAAATTTACACAATATGCATGTCTGTGTTTGTGTTTATTCATTTGCATGCATATATTGAGATAGGAACATGTAAAACATTATATAAAAAAGATTCATTATAATGTATAAATATATTGTAATAAATTAGTATTCATTTATATATTTATGGTGTCTGTTAAAGAAACAAGTAGTTTTCTTAGAAAAGCCTTCTCCAACTTTTATTCCAGAAGTAAGAAATTCTATTTCCAATTTTCCCGTCTAATATGAGCAACCAAATAGGCCCTTTACACATGTGATGGCAGTTAAGTCACTACTAGATAAAACCAATCCTTTGGAGTTTGGAAAGGAAAGCAGGTCATCATTGTGTCAGCTTGAACAGAACCTCAAGGAAATTCAGGTTAAAAATATGAAGAAAGCAAATAAGTGTGAATTAAGCTTTAAAATTTGAGCTCAGTGTGGCTTTTTGACACTCAGATATATGCCCCAAGTCCATGAAGGTTATTTCTAAAACACGCAAAAGCAACCGGATCATCATCATTGCCATTGACAAACTACATTGCATATTGAAAGTTTACCTTCATATTACCGTGAAAGATAGAATAAAAGAACAAAAGCAAAAGCAATGATTCAGATTTTATTTGGCATTGTAACAACCATGGATGGCCGCTGAACTATGTCCAAACTTGTTCGATTAAAGCCCATCTCACATAGCTTTTCAGCTTGGTATAGCTATCAAAGTAGATAAAAAATGCAGGGTTTATTCAATGGGAGAATGCACCCTTGACGACACTTTCTCCTGATTAGAATATTATCCATGCCATTTTCAGTGCTGCTTCAATTCCGAATTTTTCTGGTAAACTAGTAATCACTTAGCAAAAGATTGCCAGAAATAAATGATTCTTTTGTGAGCAGAAGTACAAAAGTGTGGAAAGAAGCAAGAGAAAAAGAAGATCCAATGGGCAGTGAAAAGATAAAGGGAACGATAGAACTGCAACAAGGAATTTAAAGCAAGGGGCTAGCCGTAAATTACATGTTACACTAAAAATAGCTCAGTAGACATGCTGACGAATTGCAAAGATATGGATATTATAACTAATAAACATCACCTAAAACTTTATTGAACCAATTGACATACAGGTATCAGATCAATTTAAAAAAAACAAAAGATCCTTTAAGGAGGCTCAACAGTAAATTTTCCTATGATAAAAGCAAGAAAGAAATGATGTATAAAATCAAGTTAAACAAAGCAAAAAATTATTCACTTCTGATTAAAACCAAAAAGCATTAGGCCGTATAAATGTCTCAGTCCAGGAAGAATTAATTACCACAAAAAAACTGCAGTCAGTTTTGAGTGAAAAGAATTCCAAAGATGTTTCTCCACTGCTTTCAAAGGGCCTTATGTTCTCATTCTTCCTACTGAACTTCACAGCAAGACCCTTTTTCAAATGAAAAATCTGAGCTAACACAGCATTCAAGACATAGCTCGTCTTTGTACCATGGAGTATCAGAGTCTTCTTGGCATTCTCTACCTGAAAAACATATGGAGAACCAAAATAGTGGGGAGAAGTTTTTATTCCAATATCCTAATCAACATGTGAGGAAACAGAATTGAAAGCAATTAGAGAGAGTTCATGATAAAAATAGTAATAAATAATTACTAGTTTAGGGGCCCGCTTGTCAAGTGCCCGTTTCGTTTTCAATGTCTTTGGCGTTTTAATTTTCAGCATTTTATCACCTGAAACAAAGGAATTAAGCTAAATACTTATTGATGATGCAAACCGCTTTGCTAAATGACTATAGAAACAAAATATTACTAAAAATACCAACAGTAATTATGAGTTATAAACAAGAAGCCAGAAATCTCTATATAGATGTAACGAGAATTTAATTTGCTTTATATAACATATCTCAGCATCGCACTCATCATCATCAGCCTAATCTCAGCTATTTGGGGAAGGCTAAAACAAGCATCCGAAGATGTTAATAACAAGTTCCAAAGTTCTTATATCAAGGAAAGCCAATCTTATAATCAATCTGATAAAAAAGAGGGGGAAATGGATAACTGCTAACTTTTTTTTTTTCAAGTTATCTGGCACGAATTTATTCAAAAAGTGCACTCTAGCGCAAAGTAGACTAAGAAAACCCTCTAACACGATAAAAATATCGTAATGAAAATTTGGCATCAGTTTCTGCAAAATCTCAAGGAATATAGCTGAAATAGAACATAGACAAATAGGCCAAGTTAATTCAATGCAATTTCAATAAAAATTCAACTAATCAAAATGAATATTTTTGAAGAAAATTTTGGAACTCCCAAAAAACAAAACTAATTAAAGATGAATGAAATTTTAAAATTCAGCAATTTGAACCAAATGTGAAGTGATTAAAGAAATTTGCACGTGAACGTTACCCAATTGAAAAGCAACAAATTGCAAAAACAGTCCAATTAGAGTTGGAAAACGCCATTGAGAGTAGGATGATACCTTCAAAGGGTACTTTATTAAACTTCAGCTAGCTAGAGAAAGGGGGTGATACAGCAATCAATTAAGTGTTTGTGGGTTTCCTGGGTATAGCATCTCAAGGATTTGTAAAGACATTGATTGCAACATTATACATCCTTAAAAGTAGGACCATGGATCATTTTGTCGGCAAATATAGAAGTCAAATGTCAATTTAGTCCAAGTAAATTATAAAGGAGCATGCCCTAGGGTGAGAGCAGCCATGATTAGACAACCCAAGGATTGCATTTGATCATGCCCGATAAAACAGTCATACAATTTGCCAAACTGCAAAACTTAAATATAAAGATTGAACAAAAGAAGAGAATGTCACAATTAAGAAGGTTCATCTTCATTCTTCTAGGCAAAGTGGCCCTGTTAGACCGGTCCACCGACCGGCTGAACCGGTCCATCCTGGACCTGTTCATGTTTATGCCAGGCGGACAAGGATTCCACCTAGCAAGGGGACAGACAGCTAAAGTGGGGCCCAGCAGTAATTAGCACTAATTGTGGATGGGTTTGGGAGGGAAAATTCAAAGTTAAGGGGTTTTTTAGGGATTAGTTAAGTGTATTTTTGCTTTAAGTAGATTTATTTCTCTAGAATTAGTTTTATCGTGAATTTGATCAAAAATTTGAGAACTTGGTGACTTTGCTTGGGCCCTAGTCTCCAGCTAGGGTTTAGGGTTGCATAAACTACATAAGTAAATACAGTATATTCTTAATTAAATTAATAAAAATCATACTTATCATACTGATTATATTATATTTTTAATTAGATTATTTAGATTATATTTATAAATTTGAATTTATTAAATAATGAGGTAGTAAAGTTTTAAACATTATTTAGCATGGTAAATTTTAACACTGCCGTTGCCAGGTCCCAAGTCCTGGATGAGAAAAGTGGAGGGTTGCGTTAGGTAGTCGACAGCCAGCGTAAAACTTGTCGAATAATCATGACATGAATCCTTTAATAAATTGTGTTAATGCTAGGGCGTTCCCTGGAAGCGACGCACTGTATGGCCTGAATACAGTGAAAAGTGTGCAAGGGCCGCTGCATCGGCGCCCGGGTGCAGTGTTAAATAGGCAAGGGTTCCCACATCAAGGACGGATGTGGGCAAAGAAGCTAGTCCATGATACTAATATTAGGATAGGAACTTGGAATATAGGTTCCCTTACAGGAAGATTAATGGAATTAATAGATATTATGATTCATAGGAAGATAAATATTTTGTGCATTCAGGAAACTAAATGGGTTGGAGAGAAGGCTAAGGAGATTGATAGTTTAGGATTTAAAGTTTGGTATTCAGGTAAGAGTCGTACTAGAAATGGTGTAGGCGTGATTATAGATAAGAGTTTGAAGGATAATGTTATAAATATTAATAGAATTGGAGATAGAATTATGGCTTTAAAGATTGTTGTTGATGCTAAGATTATTAATATTATAAGTGCTTATGCTCCTCAAGTAGGTTTGGATATGTGTTCAAAATTAAAATTTTGGGAAGATTTAGAAGAATTAATTCAAAAGATATCTCTCGAAGAAAAAATTTTTATTGGAGGAGATTTAAATGGACATGTTGGTAGAGAGGTAAATGATTTTAAAAGCATTCATGGTGGATATGGGTTTGGAATGACTAATGAAGGTGGTAAGACCATACTAGATTTTTCTTTATCTTATGATTTTTTAATTGCTAATACCTTATTTAAGAAAAGAGATGAGCATCTCATCACTTATAAGAATGGTTATAGTAAAACTCAGATTGATTATTTTCTTATAAGAAAAGTAGATCGTTTAGATTGCAAAGATTGTAAAGTTATTTCGAGTGAAAGTTTATGTACCCAACATCGCTTATTAGTTTTAGACTTTAAGATGAAAGGACAGAAAATAAAAAATAAAGTAAAGCGATTTTCTAGGATTAGATGGGGGCATTTAAAGAATAGTAATAAAAATATTTTTGAGAGTAAGATTTTAGATTCTAAGATTTTATTTGTGCATGAGGATGCTAATGTTATGTGGGAAAAAGTGGCTAGTGATATTAAAAATATTGCTAAAGATGTGTTTGGAGTATCAAAGGGAAAAGCCCCTAATAGTAAAAATAGCTGGTGGTGGAATCCAATTGTGCAAGAAAAGATAAAAAATAAGAAAATTTGTTATAAAAATTGGTTTAGATGTAAAAATTCTGATAATTGGGAAAGATATAAAGAGGCATGTAAGGATTCTAAGAAAGCAATATGTGATGCAAAGATCTTAGCTTTTAATAATTTATATAATAGATTAGATACTAAGGAGGGAGAAAGATATATGTATAAGCTAGCCAAACAAAGAGATAGGAGTAGTAAGGATTTAATTCAAGTGAAGTGTATTAAGGATGAAGATCAAAAAGTACTTTTCTTAGAAGATGATATTCAACAAAGGTGGATGAGATATTTTGATAAACTTTTTAATGAAGATTGTAGGAATACAATTGACTTTAGTGACCTTAGCATCCTAAATGAAAATAAAGATTTCTGTTTTTATCGGCGTATTAGTAAAACCGAAGTTAAAGAGGCTTTAAAGAAAATGAAGTGTGGAAAAGCTGTTGGACCTGATGATATCCCAATAGAGATGTGGAAATGCTTAGGAGATGAAGGAATTTCTTGGCTAACTAAACTTTTTAATAATATTTTGAAGACTAAAAAAATGCCAGATGCGTGGAGAATGAGTGTATTGATTCCTATTTATAAGAATAAAGGTGATGCACAAGATTGTGCGAATTATAGAGGAATTAAGTTAATGTGTCACACTTTAAAACTATGGGAGCGAGTTATGGAGCGTAGGCTGCGGCGTGATACTAATGTTTCTCAAAATCAATTTGGATTCATGCCTGGTAGGTCTACTATGGAAGCCATACATTTATTGAGAGGTTTGATGGAGAAATATAGGGAGAATAAGGAGGATCTACATATGATATTTATTGATTTAGAGAAAGCATATGATAAAGTTCCAAGAGAAGTGCTATGGAGAGTTCTTGAAAAGAAAGGAGTTAATAATGCTTATATTCAAATCATTAAAGATATGTATGAAGGAGCTACTACTTGTGTTCAAACACAAGGTGGTTTGACCAAGTATTTCCCTATTTCGGTTGGATTACATCAAGGATCAGCTTTAAGCCCATATCTTTTCGCATTAGTCATGGATCTTCTCACTAGACATTTACAAGAGGATGTACCCAGGTGTATGCTTTTTGCTGATGATATTCTTCTTGTCGACAAGACTAAAGAGGGAGTTGAAGGTAAACTTGAAGTCTGGAGATCAACCTTAGAGTCTAAAGGTTTTCGCTTGAGTAGATCTAAAACTGAATATATGGAGTGTAATTTTAGCAGTAATAGACCTAGTGAGGGGATTGTGACTTTGGGCGATCAAGTCATTAATAAGAGTACACGTTTTAGATATCTTGGATCTATTGTTCAGAGTGATGGTGAAATAGATGGGGATGTTATCAGTAGAATTCAAGTTGGATGGTTGAAGTGGAGGAATGCATCGGGCTTGTTGTGTGATAGAAAAGTCCCCCTTAAACTTAAGGGAAAATTCTATAAGATGGTGGTGAGACCTGCAATGCTTTATGGTGCAGAATGTTGGCCATTAAAAGAGAAGCATAATACTAAGTTATGTGTTGCGGAGATGAGGATGCTTAGGTGGATGAGTGGATTTACTCTTAGAGACAGGCTACGAAATGAGCATATACGTGAAAAGGTTGGAGTAGCTCCAGTGGAGGATAAGATTAGAGAGAGTCGCCTTAGATGGTTTGGTCACATAAAACGGCGGCCTTCCGATGACCCAGTTAGGAAAGTAGAGGTATTAGATTTGACTTATGTTAAGAAAGGTAGAGGTAGACCTAAAAAGACTTGGTTAGAAAATATTAGAAATGATCTTTCTCTATTAGATTTAAACGAGAATTTGACTTTGAACCGGACACAATGGAGAAAAAGGATTCATGTTGCCGACCCCACGTAGTGGGACAAAGGCTTGTTATTGTTGTTGTTGTTGTTGTAGATTTATATGATTAAAAATTATGTGTATTTAATTTATATGATTAAATATTACTAATTATAATTTAAAATTTGTTATCAATTATAATAGATTAATTAAATTATATTTATTATATATTAATATTACAAAAAATATTCATTAATTAAATATTAAAATAATAAAATATAAAAGAAGTTATTTAACCTCTCATCAGCTCGTCTACGGTTTGCTTTTGCTTGTCAGCTTGTTGCTTTCGCTTCCGGTACTTTCCGTGAACTAGAGTTTGGATAGTAGCTAAAACACTCTGTCACCTCCTTCGACGGCGACGTTGCTCCTGTCGGATTAGATGTCACGGCGGCAGTAACGATCTTTCTCCTCTTTCACATGCTTCTTCGACCAGATATCATAATAAATTCGTTAATTAAGGTAAAATGGGAGAAAATGCTCTGTAGTGAATCTTAGACTTATAGTGAGATTTATAATTTTCCGGTTTTGGCATTTGGCAGGATTTAACTCAAATCCAACATAAATCCGGCATCCAAACAGGCCCTAACACTTAGGACAACGAAAGGGGAAGGCGACTAGAGGTTGTGGTAGAAGGCACGAGGAGATATTGCCAGAAAAAGTATTACGGGGAAAATAATTGTGTAAGTTAGAGAAAAGGATGGGCTATATTTTATTGAAAACGGAAATCACATGTTATGTTCATTCATTTCCATCGTTAATACAGAGGCCATTGGGGAGCATCATTATAGGCTAGGCCATTTCTCTTTAAAATTCTATAATATCTATTTTCTTTGTTTTTGAATGTAAACATGAAAATTTTTATTGTAAGACTTGTGAAATTGTCAAACATCTTCGTGTTATTTTACATGAAGGTGATTCTAGATCATCAACTCATTTTCAAATCTTCTCCTATGACATATTGGGGCCTTCCAAAACTCCAAATATTTTTGGAGCAACATGGTTGGTCACATTTATTGATGAATATACTCGAATGACATGTATATATCTTATCAACAAACAACACAGGGGTAAACTTGATCCTAGAGCTCTCAAATGTGTTTTTATTAGACGTTTCTCCACAAAAATGAGTATAAATATTATATTTCTATTAATAAAAATAAAATCTTCTTTGAGCAATGAGAAACATTTGTATTGAAACTTTCATAGAAAATACAAATCCCCAAACTACACCACTTATACTAACATTTTTGTGTCATTTTTTCCCTTTCAACATCTACTAATTTTGCTCATGAGTATCTCAAATAAAACTTTTCCTTTATTTTTCAAATTTCAAATGAGTTGTAATACATCCACTTCTAATTTGAGTAGTTGTACTTTTTTTTTTCACATGGCCTTATAGCAATCAATGGATGTCGCTCATAGAAGGGAAGAAGCATAGTGTCGTGGGAGGTATGAAGGTGGTGCTTGAGGAGGCTTACATGGACAAGGCACATACCTAATAGTCGGAAGTGATTGTCTACAAGAGCAACATATGAGGTAATATATTAAACTAAACTTAACCCACTTATCTTAGATCCAAAGGTAAAACATGTGAGGATTTGAAAATTTCATCCATTCATTGCAGCTAATATTTGTAGGAAACGTTTAAAGGCATAAGAACAAATTTCTTGTAAGGAATTTGTTGTAACAATTTATATAAAGAAAGTATAACATAATGAGACATTTGAAAACATAAATGATAAATCATGGTGTTCAAGGAAAGAGGGGAAATAAGAATTCTGTCATTGACAAAATAGTTGCATTTCATTTTCAAGAAGACAAGTAGACAACTGCAATCTAACTAGGCATTTCATTTTCAAGAAGACAACTCTAATCTACCTCAACATTTCTCTTATAAGGCATAACTTAATAACTTCAATGCAGCTCGACACCTCACTAAAGTAAGTCAGCATCAATACAACTACAAGATATTGTAAACAATATAAATTCATATATACACTATACATGCATGCTGATATGTGTGTGCAAGCTTGGATTTACACTTCCCTAAAGACAACTAAATGCAGGTGCAGGCACATGCACATGAAAACACATTGGCTTGAGTATATAGTACATTGATACACATAACTGCCCCAAAACATCCACTATTAGAGGAACATAAAACATTGACAGTAGATTGCATACTGATATGTAAGACAACTCCTGTGATTGTTCCTATAACAATTTATATAATGTATAGTATGAACACAAGCAAAGAAAAGAGAGGATTACTTGCTTTCCTTAAATATAAAGATACAAAACTTATATTAAAATTCAATTGATAATGAAATAATCCAAATAATCCGAAGAAATAAACCCAAATTTAGAACCACATAAAATTTAGCAAGCAATTCTATTTTAATTTTCACAGCCAAATTTTCAATATGCCAAAATGTGAAGAAAATTATTGTGCACAAACAAGCCAATGTTAAACTTATAGATGAAGTAAGAACAGAGTAAGGGCGGTAGAGGAAAAAGAAAATTTTGGAAAATCAAAAAAGAAGAAATGGGAGCTTCAGCAACGAATCATAAAAGGGATAGGCATTGAAATATCGCATGCGACAAAACCCTATGGGGGCTGTTTGGATGCAGCAAATTTGAGCTAAATCCAGCCAAACGGCAAAAAATGCAAAACCAAATCTCACGGTAAATCAGAGCCGCAGTTGACGGAAAATTCCCTCTTTTCCTGGTAAATCCCCGATTTACGAAATCCTTTCGTTCGGCGAATTTACGGGATTTGGCCGAAGAAGCGCGCGAAAGGGAGAAAGTTACCTTCACAGCAAGCGAGCTCCCGTTGTTGCTTCCGATCAAAAAATGTCGTAACTTCCGATCCAACAGGAATGGAACGCCGTCGAAGGAGCGAAGTCGAACAGCGACGAAGAAGAACTCGTGCAAAACTCTACGCTCAAGCGAAGGAACGAAGCCGAACGAAATAAAGAAGGGAAGGGCAAAACCTAAACTCCTCAGAATTATTGGGATAACTTTAACTAATATAATTTAAAATATTAATAATTAAGTTAAACTAATTAAATAATATTTAAATTATTAATGAAATTATTAGTTAAATACTTAATTATTTTAAAATAATTAATAGGATTAAATGATTTTAAATGAAAATAATCATTATAAAATATTATAAATAATAATTAATAACAAATTAGTATTAGAATATTAATTAGTATTTATCTTGTTGTACTTCAATTATCCTAGAAATAAATGTCATATCTCTTAATCACATTAAATCTTGAATTGAATTGTCAAACAGTTACACAGGATTTATTATGATTTATATTGAATGTAACCAAACAGTTTTCACGATAACATCCCTAGGATTTAGTAAATCCGGATATAGAGGATTTGTGAAATCCTACTTAAATTAAATCCTTGGTGCATCTAAACACTCTATGTGAAATATAGCATGCAACAAAACCCTCAAGTCACATGAAAAAACTCTATCCAAATGCCACACATAGATTAAGCCTCCACCACACTCCAAATGTCACACATAGAGGTGAAAGAACTCACATTGGGTCGGATTGGAGGAGTTGAGCACGAGAGAGAAGCCTTCGGTACGGTGTTGGCTTCACAGACAAGCAGGAGAATCTACAAACGTGTAGGAGACGGCGACGCCTGATGGGAAGAAGATACGTTGAACAGGAATAGGAGGAAGATACGATACTTCCGAATGAATTATAGAGTTTTTTTTTTCGTATAAGCTTCGCCTTCAAATATTTGAGACATCTGATCTTCATTAAATGGATCAAAATGGTCTGTATATGAACCTACTGGTTATCAAAAATTGGGACCTGTTTTGGTTCTGCGATCAAACCGTTGGTTCAAACGATTCAAAACCGGTTATATGCCAAAGCGATTTTTAAAGCAAACCACAACTGGCCAACCAACCGGTTCGTGGTGAAACCGATCAAACTGGCCGGCCCGATCCAATTTTTAAAACATTGGTATTTAGTAAATAAATAATTAGTTATATTAATAGATAATTAAATTAGATTCTAATTATATTATGTATAATTATTAGTTATTAATGATAATTAATATTAAAATTAATAATTAACTCATAAATAACTAAGAGTATAATCAAGACTAGTTTTATAATTATAATTTTAGTTAATTAGTTGTCTTACTGAGATTGGAGATTAAAAACAGGTGATTGCAAAGACGAAGAAGCTCATAGATGTAGGCTTCATTCAGCAAGAAAAATATGTTGATTGGATTATCAATATTGTTCCCGCAAAAAAGAAGAATGGGCAAATTCACGTTTACATTGATTTTTGGGGTTTTGATAAGGCATGTCCAAAAAATGACTTTCTTCTCCCGATGTCAGAGTTATTAGTTGATAACACTTCCAACTATAATACGTTCTTTTTTATGCACGGATCGTCGGGATATAACAAATTAAGATGGTACCTAAAGATGAGAAGTATATGTCATTCAGAACATCCGTCGATATATTTTGCTACACAGTCATGCCCTTCGCCCTAAAGAATGCATGTGACACCTATCAATGGGCAATGTTGTGCATTTTTTTATGAACTGATTCATCAAAAGATCGAGTGCTATGTAGATGACCTAGCCGTCAAGTGCATGGATCGAAAATATTATTTGAGTGATCTAAGGACCGTATTTGAAAGGATTAGAAAGTTCAATCTGAAGATGAACCCTCTCAAATGCGCCTTCGGGTGTCCTTAGAAAAATTTTTGGGGTATATTGTTTGACATCGAGGCATCGAAATAGACCCCAAAACTATCAAAGGGATCATGGAGATGCCGCCTCCTAAGAACCTTCGACAACTCTACTTGTTGCAAGGATATTTGGCTTTCATTCGGTGATTCATATTGAATATGTCAAGTATGTGCTAACAATTCTCCAAGCTGACAAAGAAATATGACCACTTTAAATGGAACAAAGAATACTAGAAAGCTTTTGATAGTATCAAGAGATACCTATTAAATTCTTCCATTATCATAGTGCCAATTTCGGTGAAGCATCTTATACTGTACACGATAGTGCTAGAAGAATCCCTCTGAGCATTGGCCTAACATAATGAAGAAGGTAAAGAAAATGCGCTCTGCTCCATCAGTCAGATGTTGATTAGAGTGGAGATCCATTATTCCACAATTGAGAATCATTATCTGGTATTGATTTTCGTAGTCCAGAAACTCTGCCACTACATATTGTCTCACAAAATTATATTGATATCAATGATTGATCCGTTAAAGTTTTTGATGACAAGACTAGCATTGATAGGTAGCCTAGCCATGTAAGCAGTGATACTACTGCGATTTAATATCACATACATACCACAAAAAAATAGTGAAGGGGGAAGCCTTGGCAGATTTTCTCGTCACGCATCCTATTCCTGCATATTCACTTCTCAATGATGATTTGCCTGAGGAATAGATCACACATATTGAAGAGCAAGAGAATCCATAAGTCTGGGAGAAGCATTTTGATGGAGCATTATCGATTAAACTTGCCCAACCTCCAAATTTGGCAAGGCTCGAGCTAGTATTGGTCTTATTTTTATAGTACCTGAAGGAGGCATAATGAGGTTTTTATTTAGTCCGATTGAACCTTGGACCAACGATAAGGCTAAATATGAGGCTCTGATAGCTGGTATGGAGATTGGAATCATAGTCAGAATCCATAATCTCTAAATATTAGGTGGCTCTCAGCTTGTGATAAATCAAGTCCTGGACATTCATAAGATTTGCAAGCTTAAGTTGGCCCATTACTATTGGCGAGCTCTTGAACTTCTGAAATAAGCTCCAAATGTCAAGATAGCTCAAATTCCTCAAGGTTAGAATGACAAAGCAAATTGTCTAATCAAATTAGTCAAAAAAATAGTGAATACAGATGACAAGGAGCCTATACTGTTTGGAGTTTACACTTGTCGAGTCTTAGGGCCAGCAATCTTACAATTCTTGCAGGTAGAGAGAATACCAAATTCATATTAATAAGATACAACTCCAATTGATCCTCAATCTCTCCAATAAATCATTATTAAAAATCAGTCAAACAAACATTAAGCAGCCAAAAGGAGAGGCAAAGCTAGTGTCGCTTCAGAATCATTGTGGAATTGCTTGGATATTAAAGAAGATGATGATTGGAGATAATCTTTCATCGATTACTTTAAAGAAAGTAAACTCCCAGTGTACAAATCTTTAGCCACACAAATTCAAAAGAGAGCATTGAGATATGTATTTGTCAATAACACGTTGTATAGGCAAGTTTTTAATCAAATGTGGCTAAGATGCCTATGGTCCAAGGAAGTTGATAGAGTGATAACAGAAGTCCATGACATACTTTTATGGGGGATATTAGTCAGGTCTCAAGTTTCTACTAAAATCAAGAGAATGAGTTACTATTGGTCATCAATTGTGAAAGATTATATTGACCATACTCAGATGTGCCACGAGTGTCAGATTCACGGTGATGTTATATATCAGCCTCCAAATCCACTGCACCCTATAGTAGCATCCTGACCATTCGAATGTTAGGGTATAGATATAATCAAGCCAATAGATTTACCATCATCAGCTGGACACTATTTCATTCTAGCAGCAACAAATTACTTTTTTAAGTGGGTATAAGCGGCTCCATTGAAAGAAGTCACATCTGAGTATGTGATGAACTTCTTTACCCACTACGTTATCTATAGATTTGGTGTATCATGCTATATAATATCAGACAATGGCGCACATTCAAAAGTGCTAAAATTAATAAGTTCATCATCGGCATAAAATCGATTGGCGATACTTATCTATATACAACATAAGGGTAAATGGCTTAGCGGAGGCCTTCAATAACATATTAGTGAAGATGTTAAAGAATATCTTCACTAAGAACAAAAGAGAGTGGCACACTAAGATAACAGAAGTATTGTGGTGTACCGCACAACCTATAAGATGTCGACCAAAGTCACTCCTTATACACTGGTGTTTGGGGCTGAAGTCATGCTATCATTGGAGATTGAGTTGTCATTGCTTCAGGTTACTGCCCAGCAGGATCTCACTCAAGAGCAAAATGCTCGCCTGAGAATGAAAGAACTTGACACAGTCGATGAAATTAGATTACAAGTTCAATAGAACTTGAAAATATATCGAGCAAAGATGGAAAAGTCCTACGATTGGATGGTGCATCATCGGGTATTTCAAGAAGGGGAATTGATCATAGTACTAAGAAGACCACTCATCTCACATCAAAAAATCAATGGCAAATTTATATCCAATTAGGAGGGCCCATTCGTCATCTAGAAGGTGTACCAGAGAAGAGCCTATCAACTTATCGATCTGCATGGCCAGAGGCCCATGTTGCCGATCAATGGTCGATATTTAAAGAAATAGTATGCATAAAATTGCCTAGGAAATGTTATGTTTAATGTACTATATATTTCATACATATTTATTAGTATATACATTTTATATTTTGAGATTCTCTTGTGTTACAAAAATTCATTTAAAACAGATCAAACAAAAATCTCCCACAAATACGAGGCATTTTAAATATTTATTTGAGTAAATATTATGCCGCGTACTGAGATTCTCAAATAAATATTTAAAATCCCAAAACACAAAATCTACCTAAAATCTCCCTACAAGATAGGAGCATTTTAAATATTTATTTGGATTGACATCATACTTTATGCCGAGATCCACAAAAAAATATTTAAAATCATAAAATACAAAACTTGCCCGACCCTCTCCTATGAGATTTTAAATATTTATTTGGGGCGACATCGTGCTTCATGCAGAGATTCCCAAATAAATATTTAAAATCATTGAATCTGAATGTTTCTTCAAAAAGTGGGATATGGCAATTTCCTCTTATGACATATATATGCGGGTTATTCTCCAAGGTTCAAGGCATCACCTTCTTCAACATACCAAAACTCTGAAAGTTAAAAAAGAAATTCTCGTGGCTACATACTCTGACAAGTCAAGTTAGAGCGATGAAAGTCCTTCTGCAGCTAGAAGCTAAGGTTCAAATGGGTATATAAGGCTGGATTCAAGAAGCCCAAATATTACTGAATCACTAACAGTTTTGTCTACTCAACAAGCCATAACAATGACCTTAGTAGAAGAACCTCATTTTTTCAACCTAATAATAAGGACTATTAGAGCACTAAATCTTATCTGACTTAACGAGTTCAAGTATTTATGGTATAGAAGATTCTTCTCATCAACTGAAGGGTCGAGATGACAATTGAAGGGACAAGTCTCATTCAAAATAGTTATTGAATGTATACAAGCTCTAATATCATAAACGATAAAGGAATACTTCAAATCTGTAAACTTCAACAAATCCAATTTAGGGAGCATGTTTTCTCATATCTCAAGTCTAAAACTCAAGTGGACGTATGAGGCTGGACTCAACAAGTGTAGATGTAGCCGAGTCACTAGCAGCTTCGCTTACGCAATAAGCCATGAAAAAAGTCATAGTAAAGGAACCCTCGTCTCAGCAGTCGGATGACCATAGCTATCAAGTTCCAGCTTACCCAATTTGATAAGTTCAAGTAAACCAGATTAAAGTCTTCTCGACAGGTTAAGGGTCAAAGTATTACCTATAACTGGTACTGCCAGCTAAACCCAAAACTTATAAATCCTTCAACAAACATGCTAAGCATAAAGTGAGGATCAAATGAATTCTTTTTCAATAAAACCTTGCAAGCATAAAGCAGAGGATTGAAGAAATCATCTCGGAGTTCGCATAAAGCCTAAGACTGAACTAGAGGAATTTTGTCATCAATAAGTTTGTTATATACGAAGCTCTGGAACGATGACTCTTTGTCATTGATCTAATGTAAATCCTGAGGGCTAGGTCACTAGCATGCACTCCTTCATTAAGCCCGCCAAAGTAGAAAGCAAAGGCAGAAAGTATGCAAGTTTCTTGACAAGTCAATAAAGATAAATCATGTAATCATTTGGCAAATCCAACGCATGCACAAAGCACAAGACAGAAGGAATCAAATTCTCAAATGTTATATTAGATTTATCATCATTAAGTCCATTAACACAAAGCTTCAGACTGATAACAATCCCAACTGGTTCAACAAGCTATTTTTGTCGAACCAAAAGTAACTGTAAATTTGGCACTTGGGTCAAAGACTCAAATGTATACTTGCTCACAACTTCAGTTGTCGAACTTTCAAGAAAGAAAATTCTCCAAATAAAAGAATGAAAGAAAGAAAGAAGATTGTTGGAATATAAAATTTTCATAAATATATGTAAAGAGAGTATAAGAAAGATTACAAAGATATATAAAGTGGGTTACAAAATCTCAAATAAAGAGCGATATGAAATTATGATCAGAGTAATCAACTTTGTAGATCTTGAAGCTGCGACATCACTTCGGCAAGGATTTGATGTTCAGTCTTAGCAACGTGCAACTCTTATGCTGTCCGCATAAGTGCAGCCTCAACATATTGTATAGGATGGTGAAAATTTTGATAACAATTATGCTCCCTCTCGATCACTCATTCTTGCACTTCTTATTCTGCTTGAAGGTCAACCTTGTAGGACATTGAATCTCTGATCTCCCTCCAAATATTATTTATCTTTGAAGAGAGTTTGTCTACTTCAGCTGAAGTACTAGCAGATCTCTGGTTATGTCACCTCATAGCATCAGCACTTCTTATGAATTTATCATGGGCAGCATTCGCAGCTTCTTACTGGATTCTAACCTTCTCGTGAAGATCATATAACGAGACCCTGGTTCGTATGATTGATAGAGATTTCAATTGTCAAATATGAAACTCAACATCACAGCACATCCCTTTCTCGTACATCATATTATATATTTCTAATCCAATATGTATTAAAACACCTAAGGTAGCGTTGGCAGTGTTGATAAATTGATCTAATGATTCGGGTTAACCTGGGTTTAGCCTGGCAATCACTTCACGCAGGAATTGTATGCTTTAATCATGCATGCCTATATTCCTTATATCAGGAAATCTCGGAATGCGACAGAATATTTTTAATTGGTAATCCACTTCTTTCAGCACTATAAAAGGAAGATGAGAGAAATGCATAAAAAAGGATACAAGAAAGCAAAACAAAGAAAAAGAAAAAGATGATAAAATAAAATAAAAATGAGTTCATACTTATGCTCGATTCCACAAATTTTGCTGGTGGGCTGTCAATGAAAGGGGCCTCAACCACTAGAGCCAGCTCGAAAAAAGCTAGAGTATATTTTGGCACACTAGACCCTCCAACAGGTGGTGACTCTTTTGCTGCAGATATTTCTCCTGGCCAATACGAAGAGAAGGGATATGTTGGAACGAGCGTATCCACGAAAGATGACCCTGCTTCAAGTATGGGAGAGGGTATGCGCATGTTGTACGAGCCCCCCTCATCATCATCAAAAGGAACATATCTGGCATCCATAAACATTTGGTAGGATTTAAAAGGTACTTTATCCTAGGGTAGTAAATGTTGTGGTAACAGGCTCGCCATCCAATCTGCTGAAGCCCGTGGAGGTTCTATAGGGTGAGAACGTATGTGACGACATCCATATGAAGGGACATTGGCATAACTCAGAGAGGGTTCCCTTGCTCACACTTGGGATGGATAGATATAATCCCCTCGATGGGGTGTTAATAGCCTTGTGTGCCTGCATTCAAATTAGGGGAGTGTTGAACTCATTTTTGTATGAGATCACTAAGACCACCTGGGTCTTTCTATGGTGACCTAATGACTGAGAGGTGTCCACCACTCAATCATATAGGTCCCATTTAGGACCCAATCAAATCATATTCAAATCCAAACTCCATCCTCCAAGTTCAAGCTTCATTCCAATCCCAGTCAACCCCTTGATCAACATTCAATCACACTCCAACCTCATCCAATCATCAACAATCATCTCTTTGATTATTAATGACATGGATAAGTCATTTTCAACCATCCAAATCTAAAATCCAATCCAGTTCCAAAATTCCAAATCAAATCCAAGGGCTAAGGACTAAGGTCCTGAAACCCTTTCCGGGGGAAATTTCAGATAATTTGGAACCCAGCCTAATGACCTCCGATTTAGGGCCTATCAGTTATATATTGTTAGACATGTCTTTAGAGACAATCCTCCAAATTTGAGCTCAATCCAACACTCCTAGCCCCTAAAACTAAAACTTTCCCAAAGGTTGTAAAACCTTCAATTATTTACAGCCTATGCCACTAGATTTACCATCCAATGGATTTTAACCTTGGGACCCTCTCCAAACTTTCCAATCACACCCATCACCTCCATTGGAACTTACTGATTAATAATCTACATTTTTCTCAATTCAAATTTGATCAAATTGATCAGGGGTCAAATTGACCAAAATACCCTCTAAAGGGACTTTTGGTCTTTTCCCCAAAATCCAACATGACTTAACCTTGTCAAACTCCAAAATTCATTCCAATGGATCCTAAAAGGCTTTAGGAGTACATTGGACCCAAACCCACACTTCAGCTTGAACTGGTTGACCAAGTCAAACAAGGTTGATCAAAATACCCTTTAAGGATTTAAATGGCCTTTCCAAGCCAAATGAATTCCTTTTGACATGAGATCACCTCAATTGAGTTCAAATAGTCTATTTGAACTCAATGAAACGAAACTTTGACCCTAAGTCAACCTAGTTGACCAAGTCAACTAAGTTTGACCTAACCTTTCATACATTCCTAACCTTCCCATACTCCTTGATTAAGACCATTCCAGGACCATCTAGTCCCTTGAGGATGACCTGTTGGGTCCCCAAGAGATCCCTCTTAAGGACCCAAGCTTTGGGCCCACTTGGGTTAGCCACTTAGCTTGACCCAAGTGCCCAAAGAGAGGTTTCATTTGAGCCATTTCCTAATCTAATTCAAATAGAATCCAACTAATGGCACTATTAGGTTACCCATGATCCAATGCACTTGCCCTAGTTGTCCTAACCCTTGGGTCAACTTGGGCTAGGAGTTGGGCTAACCCAAGGTGATCAAAATAACTTGGGATTGGGCCAACTCCCATCCTAAACCCAATTGAACCCAACTAACACCTTCACTAGGTGGCCATAGGTCCAACACACCTGCCCTAGTCAGCCCAACCCCCGGGCTGACTTGGGTCAACCTTTGGACTAGCCCAAAGGGTGCCAAAACCGCTTTGACCCGAGCCACTTCACACTATTGACTCAATTGGGTCCAATTGACCCTTGCATTGGGTTCACCAGGACCTAACATATCTTCCCTATCAAACCCAGGCCTTGACTTGACCCTGACTGAGCCCAAACCGACCTAAACCATACATGTTTGGGTTAACCTGAGCCCCCCATTGATCCAAGCTTCCCCATCTCTAATTGAGCTCACCTTTGAATTTGTTGGGCCCCCAGTAACCTTTCCAGATCAGCCTGACCCAGTCCCTGGCCGCCGGCGATCGGAACCAATGGAAATCTAAATCTGGTGGTCCCCCTCATCCTCGAGCTCCATCCAAAGGATTCTAGAGCCTAGGCTTCGCCTTCATGAGTTCATGAGCCCTTGGGATGAGCCACCTTTCCACCTAAAGGCCATTTGGTAGTTCGCCTAATCGATCACAGTCATCCGAGCGCGTGGGAGTAAGCTAAATAGGGGATAATCCACTAGGTCTCCCCATTCACATCCAACCTTTCAAAACTCTCCCTCAGAGCTCCCTAAGCGATTTGATAGCTTTCTCGAGCTTCCTAGCTGCTCCCAGCCATCATCCCAAGTGAACTCTAGTGAAAGGACTCCGCACTCCACTCGAACTCCTACATCTGGTGATCCTCCGGCCTCGACGTCTGAAGGAGAAGTGCTATTCATCCCGCCTTGAAGCTTCTTGATAGAAAAACCCATTCGTTGGGGCTTTCTATATTGTGAAAATCCCTTCCTGAGCTCCTAGCTATATAGTGTTGGTCAAGTGTGAAACAAACCATTAAACCACCGAAATCTGATCGTTGGATTGATGGTTTGTGATGTCCTGATTCTTCCCATGAAATTTGGTGTGAATCCACCGACAGGATCAGCCGAATCATGCCGGAATAGCTTGACAACCTCGGGAGATAGCGGGAGGTTGAAGACACAATCGTGGCTGTTGATTTAGATCAACGACCTATATTCGATCCCGTGGTTTTAGAGGCCATTTAATCCAAGTCGTCTGATCCGTCATCGGACGGTCATAGTTAATCCTATGTTATCTAGTCAGTTGCTAATGATTGTGTGACCAATCGGAAAGCGCTGCGTGGAAAGCGCGGCTAACAGGGTAATTCTGTGATTTAAAAATTCCAAAAACATTAGAAACTTCAAAATTTGAGATCTCTCAAACCACTTAGCCAAATTAGGTGTTCTTAGGCTCACTGGAAAGATCTCAGAGAGATCTACAAAAGCCTTATGATCTCATGCCATGATTGTATCTGTATCAATCTCAATTTGCATTTGAATGTTTTTCTTATCATTGCATTTGTATGCTTAATTAAAGTCACCATGGTTTGGGACTTTGGGGGATTAAATTTGGGCATGTCTGTGACATGTCCAAATTCCTTCCACCCTGCCCCCCGCCCCTGTTTGAGAGATTTAAGGGCATTTTCACCTCAATTTGATTTTTAAGTATCATAGTTTGACCCTTAAAATCAAATTGATGCCATGATCTTTCCAATGGGATTTAGGATTTTATTTTTTGTGTGATGATAGTGCTTAGTATAGGGAGTGCAGAGCCACTAATTTCGCCCCAATCAGAGCTTAGGAGAGATCCCTAGGATTTTTCTAAGGTGACTTAGAAGTCACCTTAGGTGGCTTGGTTGGCCATCTTAGAGAGCTCCATTTGGGCTCCAATTTTGTGTGTTTGGACCTTGTGATCAGGGGATCTCATGGTCAAAATTTTACTGAATTTGGTGCTCATTTGATCCACCAACTAGGAACCCCATATTCTCCCTTTAGATTTGACTTAGAGCCTTAGATAATTCATAATTAATTCATTTTAATTCTAAAAATTTTCTAAAAAAACTCCAATTAATCACATTCTAGTTCCTAATACATGAAAATTAAAATCCCTTTCAATTGACCCTTAATTTGACTCCAAGTTAATTTTAGAAGAAAATTAATAATTAATTAATTCAATTAATTAAAAATTATTAAAAATTTTAAATAATTTTCAAACACTTGAAAACATTCCCATGAGTCATCCCTAACCTTTGGGAGTGATTCCATACAGTTTAGGATGAGTTTGGATCAAAATGATCAAAACCTTCATAATTAAGCAATTTTAAAATGCAAATAATTAAGAAAATTTTGAAAAATCATAACTTTTTATTGAAAACTCCAAATTGAGCATACTAACAGTCTAACTACTCATCATAAGGTCTAATATTTATTAAAATTTTGAAACTTTCTAAATTAATATTATTTTAAAATGTCAACTTTTAAGTCCTTAATTAATATGATTAAATAATTCCAATAATTCCAAAAAATCCAAAAATTCATTAAAATTTTAGAAAACTCTATCTTAATTAATAAACCCTTCACCCAATATTCTAATACATAATAACTACTCCAGAGATGAAGTTTTTAGGATGGACTACTCTGGGTTGCAGGTTAACTGTCCTAAAGAGGTCTGGTTCATCGAGCCTGGTGGCACAACGCCACGAATGGATTTAATGGAGTGTTAAACATCAAAATTAAGTTATTTTTAATTATTTAATCAAATTAAAATCTTTAATTCAACCACATCATCAAGATTTTTAGGATGGACTACTCCGGGTTGCGGGGCTATGCGTCCTAAGGAGGCATGGTTCCTCGAGCCTGGTGGCACAACGCCATGAACCTATTGATGAAAAATATAAACTAATTTAATCTTTCAAGTCAGTAATTAATTGAATTAATTAATATTAATCAACCCTTAATTCCCAATAAATTAAATCAATATAATAAAACTTAATTACTACTAGGTAACTCAGGCTTATGAGGCTATTAAATTTGCCCCAAGGAATATGAAGCAAACTTCACGGTCTCGATAAGCAATAAAGGTGGTAGTCATTTAACCATTAAAATAGATTTGATTTAAACTTTAATGTATTAATATTTAAATTTTAATTAAATCTCCTTTTAAGCCTTCAATAAATTTGAATGTTGGATAACTTAACTTAATTGTCCAACATAGGATCTACCACATCCACATGACCTTTAGCACACACTTTAGATGATTTGCTAGGATAACCAACTCTAGCCTAGGCTAGATCAGTGTTTACTTTTCTGCTGTGTGCCTGATTTTATTGAGATTTCATTACATATTATGATTGAAAATTGATTGATGTATTTGCTTACTTTACTTACTACACTCTGTGAATTGATGTGATGGTCGATAGTTTACTCTTAGATTAGGAATAATCTGGATGCTCACTGAGTTTTCTGCAAGTGGCCACACTCATACAGGGCAATAGAGGGGGCTAAATAATAATCAATATAAATGCTACAGGTGCTTCAGCTGCTTAGCCCTCAAATTAAAAAAAAAGTATCACCAAGTGTATTTACTTTTCTGTATATATATATATATATATATATATATATATATATATATATATATATATATATATGCTTGGCATGTATTTTAATATTTGTCTGCTTAGGATAACCCTGTAGGAGAATTTAGATTTTGATTTATGTTAATATAATTTGCTAAATATTAATAGTTATGAAAGTGTACATTTGAACTGGGATACATAGATTCAAAGATTGGATTCCAAAGAGAAAAGGATACCCCTTAGGGGGATAGTTCTTATCCATTTGGAAGCCCAAATTTAGATTATTCTACTACCCAAAGTGGAAGGAATAACCTTCTCCCTCGAGGAAAGAGTTTTCTTTTCCATTTTGGTATCCAACTATGAAGAATCCAAGGAATCTGAGGAGGAGAAGACCGAGGAGTTGAAGATAATGAGTATCCCACTCAAAATCACTTGTGTTTATTTTAGAATTAGAATCTGGATTGTTGTTAGTGGTGCCCTACAACTTTTAATTTTTGCAGACCCTCGATGTAATAAATGAGGCATTTGCCTACTAACTTTACTTTAAGAAATTAATTATATTGATATATTTGTTTTGATTTGATTATGTATAGGATTTCTCGCTTTTCTTAGTTTTTTGGTATTTGCATGTCATTTTTTATTTAGCTTGGATACGCGGAGGCTCATGAGGGTACGTTAAAAACTATTTCTACTTAAATTTATTTAAAAATTCTAAGATAACATAAAACTCTAACGATCTAAGAAGTAAGCCCGGGGCTGCCAGGAGTTCTCATACCATTTTGATGCATCTTCTTTCCTTTATTAGGCATCTCTCCGCCTGCGAGTTCTGGCAGACCACCTGGCCTATGATGGTGCAGATCTATCAAGGGTAATTTGTGCAATCTAGGATAAAAACTATTTTCAAGCCTTTTTAAAACTGCTTCATATATTTTATGCATTTCAATCGAGTTGATCAGCATGTATTACATTAGAAATCAATAAAAAAGAGACTAAATTTTAATTGCATCTATCTTTAGCATTTTCACCCAGCATAAGTCAAGGGGTCACTTAGGAAAATCTCTAGATGTTGGCCTTATCTCTCAAAAATTTTAATAAAAATATCCTACCATTCTTACATTAAATGACTGGACTTATGGATTTTAATCGCCTAGGTGGTTAGCTGGCTCCACAATTCAGGCCGGGGTAAGTTCAAACCTACATTGCATTAGTTAGGTTTGGGCCACCGTGGTCCGGTGCCCAATTTAGACTTTGCATCCGGGGCAGATTTTAAATCATAAGACCCCAACCCCCGGGAATATAATCCTAAATTTCTAATAAAACAACCAACTCAAATTAAAATATCTCTTACCTAAAATTTAAAGCCCAATACTTAGATTAGGTCGGGCACTTTTGAACTATTTCAGAATCTCCAAATATCTCCTACCCCTCTTCCTTTGACTCAAAAATAACTGTTTAAAATTTGATCTAATCCTTGTTGAAACTCCAGACTCATGTCCCTTGGTATCACTCCTAGAAACCCTTAAAATAAAATTTCTACTATTATTTTAATCGAGAGTCTTCGTAGGGGACTTTATTTTCCTACAATGTAAATAACTACGGGGGCTTGTGCTCGTAGGAGATTTAGAACCCACATCCACCTTTTCAAAATTAATTTTCAAAACTCAAATTGGTCTCCTTTGGGAAAATTGAGCCAATGACGATCGTTATCGTCATGTCCGGACGATTATGAATGGATGATATGTCCCTCCTTTGGGGAGATATATCATCTATTAATAAAACTTTGGATACAAAATTAACAATAATTAACCTAGAATAGCGTATCTAGATACTTGATTGAACTTCACTTTGACCTTTTGAGGTCATATGCACTTCATTCCTAATACTAGATATGATATTCGAGAAGAATTTACAATCTTGAGTCTAAACCCCAATTTTGGAATCTTGTTCCTATCACTCAAGGTAGTACACTTTTTTTATGGGTTGTTTGATTCAGGATTGGAACCCAAAGTCAATATCAAAATTCCCAAAGAAAACTAAAATTTTCAAAATCACTTTTTCAAAACTTCCACCAACATGGAGGAAATACATATATTAAAAAAAATGAAAATGATAAAAAAATATACATAGCTTCACTTGTTCCCACTTACACCAAGCCTCTTCGTGGCCTTTGACTTCAAGGGACCCCTGATAATCACACTCATCATTTGTATTTTTGGGCTCCGTGCTCCATAAAGGATGCATATGACAATTTCACCCAAGTTAATTGAGTGTAGTTGACTCTGGTAAGGCTGTCGGGGGGTGCTATACAAAATCTGCTACATGTGCCATGCCTAAGAAAATGAATCCACATCAATGAGGCAACGTACATGCGGGTTTCTACATGTACTGTATTCAGCCCATTAACTTCCGTGACACCAAGAATAAGATATAGACCCTTATACGTGGTATCTTGTGTAAGGATGAATTACTTGACAACCCTATTGGGTTGATACCTTTCCAAGATCATCAATTATCCATAACAATAGCAAAACCATTTATGCCACATGCTAATGAAATATTTAACAACCAATAAAGATCACCCATTAAAAAGTAAGGTATACTTTCCATGGTGATCAGTGTCATCAACGATATCCATTCACATCAAATTACTTAGTAGACTGCCAAGCTCTAGTTGATGCACCAAGCAGAAACGGTCAGCGATGAGGCATGGTGCGAAGAAGAATAATCACACTCGCTCCTACTTCAGTGCGGATAAAGCCCTCAAAAGTTATATGACGATTGAGTATCCTCTATTTGAGAAGAATGAGGGATATTCCTTACAGCTAAATGCTCCCCGGATGTGAATGTGAACCCAAGCGTAAATAGATTGCCAATGGAGGGTTGTATAATGCCCATCGAGTGTATGGTTCTCTTAAACGACTATGAATGTTCTAAAAATCTTATTGAGGACTATGAGACGGAGAGAAATATATTCTTCATATGATAAGAGTCTAGCCGCTAATAAAGCATTACATCGAATAGCACCTCCCTAATCAGGAAGGATAAATGTGTACAACCAGCACACTAAAAATCTAACGAGGAATAAATCTTCGCTCATACTTTAAAAAGCGGGAGACATGTACCCTACCTTGGCGGAGGGTTTTGCATAGATCGTCAGTGTACTCCACGCTTAACTCAAAAGGATCTTGTAAAGAAATGGTGGTTTGATTGAGTTTCTCCTCCCGAATGAAATTATTAATCCAAATGTCTAAAGGGATGATGGCCCGAGAACCCCTCAATAACTTGGCCTCTTTACAAAACTGCTGATAATGGATTAATGCAGCCAAAAGGATTATTGGCAAAATTAGTTATCCCCTCCTACTCTTGTCTGGGGAAAGTCGCCTACAAAATAGCTCCTCGTCTGGAGGAATGCATTCTTCATATTGATGTCCAAAGGACGGCATACCAGAGAAAGCCGGTAGCTCCAATAGCGTCATTGTTAGCTCCTCGAAGCCCACCGACATGTATTCGTTATTGGGTCCCAGAATTCTATCATCCCCTTTATCCAAGAGTGGGGGATATTCTCGAAGCTGAAGATTGAATCATATACAACTTTGTATATACCTGCCTTTTTCAGAATACTTTTATGGGCTCTTAAGATATACCTTGCCTAGGAAGCATACCCACGTGTAGGTCTAGAAAGCTGCCCCACTAAAGGATCTCTAGACCACTCATACTTAGTCGATTGTAATTGTTGGTGACTCAGTAACCTTGATTTCCTAATTTTCTCAACGACATCGGCGACCGACTCCAGAATATCGCACATATCGGACCTCACCTAAGCGACGATACTCTCCAAGGGATTATAGTCGCCACACTTCAATCTAACAGTGGTCACCCACTCCGTAAATCTTTGTATGCTGAGGGGTCGAGCTTAGAGCGGGGCAAAAAAGATGAGCGTATAAAGAATTTTCCATAAATGCTGTGGCCTCTTAGCATCTCCTCATGTTGCTCTAGCTTATCAGCCATATCAGTAGTCTCGTGAGGATCGTGCCTATCAATCATTACTTAGATAGCCTCCTCACTATGCTCACTTCAAGTTGAATATTTTCCTAGCAAAAAGATAATAAAGTCATAAGAAAGCTTGCATATTGATATTAAAAGCAAAAAAAGGCATACAAATACTTTATATGCTTTACCATATCTTGCATTGACATCCATCCAAGAATATAAAAAAAAAGATAAAATTATTGAAGATTCACAGTGTCAACTATTTACAACAATTATAGTCTGCTTTAGGCATACACTATATTTGTTAGGCGGTATTTATTGACCTTAATACTAGTGTCAGAGTCGAGTCGACCGTGCAAGATGAGTTTTAAAGCAAAAGAGCTCAAAATAGTGTAAAACTCACTTGATGTGCATTGACTAAAAATCCAAAATCTCCAAAATAGCCTCCATTCATGAAACAGACAGTGCCGATGCATCCAGAGTAACAAAAATGGCTAAGATTAATGCCCATATTGATTAGAGTCGTCGATCAATAAAAAATTAAATTTCACACACGCAAATTGAGATGATATACGCGAATGATGACGACGATGACATGGAGACCCAGCCAATGTATAATTAATTAATTTTTTTTAATTTCATATAATTATCAATAATAATTTAAAAAGAGAAAGAGAAAGAGGGATTTTATAAAAAAAATCCTAAAATACCCCTCACTTAAACCCTTAACCAATCATAACTGGCCCTTCTCATTCACCTTCATAAGACTCACGCACGCAAGGCTCACGCCTTCTTCTCCCGTCGGCTCTCTCTCCCTCACATAACTCTAAGCTCTCTAAGGTAACTTCTCCTCCCTCTTCTTCTTCTTCTCCCTCTCTTCTTCTTCTTCTTCTTCTTCTTCTTCTTCTTCCTCCCTTCTAAATTCTTCTTCTTCCTCTTCTTTCCTTCTTCTTCTTATTTCTACTTCTTCTTTCTTCCTCTTCCATCCCCCTCCATTTCTTCTTCTCTTCTTCCTTTCCTCCATCTCCTTCTTCTTCTTCCTCCATCTTTTCAAAACCTTTTCAAAACTCTAATCCTAAAAAATTTATTTCTCTACATCCATCCCCCAAACCACTAACCTCCCTTCACAAAAAATATTCACCTACACATCCTACACCTCCTCCACTAAAAAACCTCTCATCCACCACTTTCTCTTTAGCCTAGAGAAAGAAAAATTTCTTACTCCACAAAAAGAGAGAAATCCAATAAAATTTTCCCTTAAATACCTCATTCATGCTTTTCCCTCAATTTAGAGAGAGAATTTTTTTTCTATCTCTTTCACTCTTTAAAATTGGAGAAATGGAGGGGTTTTTTCTCTCTCAAACACTCGTGCCTCATCACTACTACATTCCTATGCACATTCTACACCTCTTCCACCAAAATTCCTCTCTTTCCCTCCATTTCCCTCTCTTTCTATATCTATAAAGAGAGCTCACCCTCTCTTTTTCTCTCTTTAGCCTTATTTTAAATAAAAAAAGTATATATAATTAATTAAAAAGTATAAGTGATAAAAAAAATTACATTATGCATCATAGGTTTCCATCGTCGCTATCATTTGTCGTCGTCCCCTCAGTCACCGTGCACCTAATGTATAAACCTGACACAAGTATTTCATAATTTATCTGCATGAAAAATAAATACTCGTGACCATTTTTATTAGCGAGCGAGAAAAATAAGTACCCGTGAACACTTTTATTAACGAGTGTGAAAATTCGTATGCATGAAATATAATTACCCGTGATCATTTTTATTAACAAGCAAGAAAATTTATATGTATGAAACATAAGTACTTATGACTGTTTTTATTAACGAGCAGAAAATTTTATTATATATGAAAAGAAAATTAAGTATTGATTACTACTTTTCTTAGCATGATGAAAAATGCTATGTTTTAAATATATACTTGAAGACGTTGTGACCGTTTTTTCAGCGAGCGGGTAGTAAAACCTATTAAATCCTGATGTCAGCTGACACCTACCGTGGCTGCCTTTCTTAGTAGGCAGGAAGGCATTACACACTACAAGATATTTCATTGTTACCGGCGGACGGAATTCGTCAGTAACAATGAAAATCTGTTAGAAATTACAAATTTCGGGCGGAGTTCCGACGCAAATCCCTCCGATAGTAATTCACGTGTCGGAAAAACATTACTGACAGAATTAATTCCACTGGTAATATTTATGGTGGACTTTTCGGCGTACTTCTGGTGAAAATTTTATGGAAAACGACATCCACTCTGTTTATGAATTCCGGCATATTAGCCGCCGGTATTTTTCAGAGGATTCTCCGCCGGCAAATACCGATGGATAATACGCCGCAAGAAAAATGATGCCCCACTTACCATCAAATATTACCGGCGAACTACCGGTAGGACATTTCCGGCGGAGAAGCCCGAAGCAGCTCCCCTACGCGGGGATGATATCTGGGTGTTATTAAAATTTTCAAAGAAGCTCTTGACTTAGAGAATTTTAAAGAAATTAAAATTTACCTAAATTTCTAAGTCAACAAGAAAAATAAAACACACGACATCCTTGGTTCCTAACAATGAAAGCAAAGATGAAAGAAAATCAAGACTATAATATAATACAACTTACAGTAAACTTGTAGGGGAATTAGTTATTCACCAATAGAAATAAACCAAACTTCTTCTCTTAGTTCTTGCTTTGCACAAACCTAAACTCTCCAGCAAACACTCATTGCATAACTGAAGTGTAAAAAAATGAACTGAGCCTCCCTCCTATTTTTAACATAAAAGTTAAATTATTTGTGGGCCTCGCAAGCCTAGGATTCTTTTGCTAAAAGATAAGGAAGGTACACCTATGAGCCCTACCAGCTTAGGATCCATATTTAAAATATGTTAATATGTCATTTCAAGGCTCTAGCTTTAGATCCTTGAGTATTCACCAGCGGGTGAAATACGAATATAAATGCATCTGAATACTGTCGATAATTATCTTAAAAAGGGGTGGGGTAAAAGTACAAATTAGTTATATTTCCTACAAAAATGTATTTACATTAATTGTTAACACATAGGAATCCCCACATATTCTCTGTAATTATTATGGTTAAAACTTCATAATAAAATGAGAAATTTTGATCACATTGTAAGTCATTAGTACACAAGTGCTTTAGATGGTGTGCATGCCAGCTGTTAAAGTTAGGTTGCTTATACATCCCAAGAACATCTATCTTCAAAAGGAAATAAAATAGCACACTGTTAAGTGTCACAGGTTATATGATCCCTAATTAAAATGTGTACATGATGCCAAATCATTAAAAAAGAGTGTTGACTACGAGCCCCTATTGCATAATGTGCATGTACCATAAACATGCAAACACATGATGCATGTCATTAAGTGGTATGTATGTATACTGTCAATCACACAGGCACACTGCATAATATATATGCATACCTTTAATCATGCAATTGTATCTTGCAAATATACCGACAGTCATGCAAAGATAGAATGCTTGCATACTGAACAAACATAAAATGCATCGAGTACTGTGCAAGCACATGATGCAATATACCAATCATACAAATGCATTATTTGTCTACGGATATGCATTATGTCAATATACCTTACAAATGTATTATGCATATTCTACAAGCATACAAATCATTATATAGATGCATTATGCTTGTTAAGTAAATATATTATACGTCACTTATATGTACATCATATCAATCCTCAAGGTGCATTATGTTGATCATGCATATGCACATGTAAATATATAAATATGTATATAAGCATGCAAATACATCAGACATATGTATTATCCCATGCTCAGATACACCATATACATGTTATATTTCATATGCAAATATATTATGTGCATGTACCATACAATATATAGATGTAGCAAGTGTACTAGCCACACAACACAATAATGCATAATGTAAGCTGCACTAAAAAGTATTATATTACATGGGCCCTGACGAGCGTGACACATACACGTGACATTTGAGGATGTTGCACAGATTGAAAAGTAATAAGTTTTAAAGCATGTAAACATATACTAAATATTAATACAAATACGTATACATAAGTGTAATTATGCAAGGTGCACTAAAAAATAAATACCCGCGTATGCTCTGACAAGTGCATTATGCTCCTAAAACCTTGCTTCAGAATGCTACGTAGGTCAAAAGTGGACTTAGGATCAAGTCCGATCCTCCTCTTTGAATAGACCGGAGTTGAAAAAACTTGAACCACTGAACAAATACACGGTCATAGTGCCGACCAGAGTATTTTATTTTTTACGTTTATATTAGACCTTTGAGATTAATCACAAGAAATATTTACTACTAAAAACATAAACTCCTGGGATTGTTGCTCATTGAATCAATTGAAATATTTAAATTTTATATGTTCATATTAAGCCTTTGAGATCTTTTATAAAAAAAATCATTCATCAAAATATATGCTCTCTATTCTAATATGTATACGATAACTTTAAAATTAGGAATTAAACTCAATCCTCTGTTAGTAATTAAATAGAGTAGACAATGTTCAAATAATAAAATGAAATTACCCAATCACCTCGATGATGGCCTTGTTGAACGTAGATCTCAATCAGAGGGGTTAATTCTAAATATTCAAAATACCTCCCAAAGTCATAAAAATATGAACATTTAAAGTGATTTTAAAATCATCTTTATGATAACTGTGTTGAATGTAAATCTCAACCAAAGGGGTTTGCATGAATTTCAAAGAAGTGCCCCAAATCTCAAAGTCAATAATTCAGAGTTCACGTTAAAATAAAACTTTCAAATTTATACTCTTTAAAAATTTAAGATATTTAATTAAAATTTAATCACATAAACTTAAAGAGAAAACTCATCTACACTCCGTAATTATTTGTAGAGTTGTACAAGTCTAAAAATTATTTCAGCTCAAATAGTCTCTTGTCACTAAGGACGCGACACATGTCATTTAATCGATAGTTTTTATGAAAACTCCTAAATTTTCCTATAACATTTATTTATGAAGTCATAATAAGTCCAAATCACAAATCATCTTTGCCAGAATATTTATAATATTATGTTTTAGTATCCCTATTTTTTTTTCTAATTTTTAGACACTTTCAAAATTTCTTGGGTACAAGTGGGTAGGGGTGTCAATATTTGACACGACACAAAAATTTGACCCGAACCCGATCTGAAATTTTCGGGTAATCGGGTCGACCTGAACCTGAATCGGGTTGGGTTCGGGTTAGGAATTTCGACGCATTTGTAAAATCAGGTCGAGTTCAGGTTGACCCTGAAACCCAAAATCAACACGTTTTGACCCGTCAGGACATCGCGTTGCATCACGTCGCGTGCAGGCCATTACGTCTCGTCACTTCATCAGGGCGTCATCGTGTCAAGGGTTCGTCGCATCCGTCAGTCCCGTCGGTCAGGTCGCCCCGGCAGCCGGCGCTACCCTCACGAGCTCGGCCTGCTGCACGGCTGCAACTGTCATCACGTCCTTTGATTGCGGTCAAGGACTTAGGGTGCTTGCAGCCTTGTAGGCCAATGCACGTTGCACCCACTGCAACCGTTCTTCCAGTTCCTCCATCAGCCTACCGTGACAGTCCGCAGCCTCTGCCGAACAAACGCCTCATCAGTCGTTCGCTCAGCGATTCGGGTCGTGTCGGGTAGACCCGAACCCAAAGCGGGTCGGGTTCGAGTTCGAAAACCCGACCCATTTTGCAATATTATAATATTAAATAATTAATATTTTAATATAAATATCTTTACCCATTATAAGTTTTCATTAAAATTCATTTTATTTCTTTTGATTTCCGTTAACAGAGAATGCTTAAGTGAATAGAGAAATAGGAGCGGAGAGAGAGAGAGAAAAGTTTAATTTTGGAGGTCTAAGAGCCGTTTTCGTCCATCAGCTCAATTGGAAAATTTGTTCATCTCGATGTAAAACACATTATACTTATCTTAATTTTAAAAAATATGCAAGTTTTAGCGAAATGGGAGTAACTTTGCATAGGCAAAACTTTCACCGCGTAACTTTATTTATGTTATAGAGATTACGATTGTGCACATTTTGAATATTTTTTAAAAAATTTTTACTGGGGGTTTTGAAATTTGTTGGGGTTTTTATTGAATAGAAAAATCTTTGGATATTGAAAAATAATGTTGTAGTACAATAAAAGTCTTAAAATCTCATTTTACACATTCTCTGGTAATTTGGTAATTTTCTACAAATATGTATTTTTGCCTAATTGGATTTTCTGATATCTACCGTTATACAACACTGTGAAATCTTGATACCTGCTCAATTACTCTTTAATTGTTATAATGTGATGATATATATTCATATTTGATTAAATTATATTTATTAGGAGTCATAAGGGGCCAGAATTATTTGAGATTTTATTTATATCGGGGAATTACTAGGAGTTATAAGGGGCCAAAATCCTTTGAAATTCTATCTGAGATAGGGATATGTGATATGTTCTGGTGCTATAAGCATAAATAAAAAGGGAGTCATAATGGGCTATAATCCTTTAAGATTCTGTTTGGGTCCGGGAAATATGATTTGAACTACTATGTAATATGAATTTCAATTTATTTATTTATTATGTATTGTTATTTAAATTAGAGAATAATTATTATGCATTTATCACACTTTCCAATTTAGTGATTTATTTAAATTATTTTTAACTGCTTTTAAATATTCAGTAAAATATTTGATAATAGAATATTTAAAAATTTAGATTAGTTTGTGTAGCTTGCTGAGCTGTTGTAGCTCACAGTGGTTTTGCTTCTAGTTTTTAGGATCTGGAAAGGGGAAGGAGATTGTTGACTAGTGGTTCAGGATTGGATCTGAGGTTATATGTAATTTGCTATTTTAATTTTTATACAGTCATGACTAGTTAAATTTTAAGTTCTTTAGCTCTTGTATGCAGTCATGTAATATAGTGTAGATATTTATTTTGATGAAATGAATGAAACTTGGTGGATGAGTTTATTTTTAGTATTTTGATGCTTTAGTAACTATGTAGTATGGAGTTAATTTTAATGAATATTGGCAGAAAATTTAAAATAATTCTAAAATTAGATCTTAGGATTTGCCTGTCACAGCTCAACGTGATAGGACCTGTCCGGTTTAGGTTAGGTTATGACAGTTTTGCCGCCAAATAGCATCATAGGTAAATGGTTATGATCGGGGCTCTCTAAACCGGGTAGTTTTGCTACCAAATAACACCACTAAATTACTGTCATGGATAGAGCTCGTATGCTCTCCAATGACATTATATCCTTAAGGCATGAATTAATAGGATATGATCGATACGACACAAAGTCCTCTGTTAGCTAAGGTGGATTCAAATTGATCCCCTTAAGTAAATACTCCCCCCAAGTTTATAAGGTACCTTTAGACAATGCAACCCATGGCTGTCGATAGAGATCTTTCTATCAGGTTGGGTCGACTCCCTCCTCTGACTAAGGAGACCAGGGATCATGATGACCTGGGATGATGGAACTATGAGATCTTGATCGGGTCCATCATCCATTCCTTTACCATCTGCTTTAAGTATAAGATGACAATATTTCAATTTTAAACAACAAATATTCAAATACGAAAACTTATGCTGCTACTGTATTCCAAATAACACGTATCTCTACATATCTGTTTGATAACTAGCTTAATCAAAAGTTCTCTCTAGCTATCAGGAGGGATAATTAACTGTAGAGGCTTACGCCTATAGGAAATCAAAACTCAGATCATAAAGTTCTCGCTAAATGAGGGCAAAATCTCTAGGTAATGTTCTATCTACAAACCCAATATGCCTTCTAAAAATTTACTTTGCAACTTAATTCGTTAAAATTCCTCCCAAAAGTAGCGGGGGAGGCCGGGCCTCAAATTTTTGGAGCCCACAATGAGAGAGTTTAATGTGATAAAGATAGCTTTCAGTACGAGTTACATGAGTTTTTAGTCGTGCCTTTTAAGGTAATGAACGCGCCATCTATTTTTATGAATAAGATGAACAGAGCATTCAAAGATTTTTTGAATCAATTTGTGTTTATTTTCATAGATAATATTCTGGTTTATTCTATTTCTGAGGAAAATTATATCAAACATTTGAGGATTATTTTAGAAACTCTGAGATAACATCATCTATATGCAAAAGTCTCTAGATGTGAGTTTTAACTGAGGGCGTACTTAATGGGGTTTAGGACTTTTATGGATTTTGGAATATTTTTAAACTTTTTATAATGAGGGTTTTAAAATTTGCCGGTTTTTTATCGAATAGAAAATAATTTGGACATTAAAAATAAGGTTATAGTATAATTAATGTTTTAAAAATAATGTTATACATGATTTCTAATAATTTGGCTACTTATTGAAAATGTGTATTTTTTAGTAGGGCTTTATTTTGCCCGCTGTTATAGAACACTATATAATTCTGACACATACTCACTTATGTTTTAACTATATAATATGATGAAAAATATGTATATATGAGGAAATTATATCTGCTGGGAGAGATAAAGGGCCTAAAATCCTTTGAGATTTTATATATGTTAGAGAATATTCTGGTGCCTATAAGATAGGGGTGTCAATTATTGATATAACACGATAACTTAACCTGAACCCGACTCAAAAAATTTGGGTTTTGGTTGACCCGTTTAACAAACAGGTTAGGTTCGGGTTCTAATTTATGGCCAATTTAAAAAATTGAGTCGGGTCCAGGTTAACCCACTAACTCAAATTTGACCAAAATCTAACTCAGATTTAACATAACACCCATATTCCTATAGCTCGCACACCTGTATTTCTGTTGCGCTGCCAGCCTGCCTCCTGCTTGTGCATCCACACTTGCACACTCACTCGACCTGCACAATAATCAGGGTAGCAGCCTATACATCAGCATCTTAGTCTCGTGCCTCGCCCTTACCCGCATGATTCCCGCACCTCACCCTTGCACGCATGCTTCACATACATCGCCCTCGCTTGAGCGTGTCATGCAGACATGTATCTCGCTGGCTCGATTGAACCCAAGCTTGCCCAATCACCTATGGCTTTGTTGCCCTACTCAGAACTCGAGTTGGTGGGTCAGGTCATGTCAACCTGACAGGTTAGATCCGGGTTCAAATTTCTAACCCATTTGTGTAATCGGGTCAAGTTAGGGTTAGAGCAATTGAGGGTGGGTCAATTTTAGGGTAGACCCGAATCCGATTTGAAAATTTGTTTTGACACCCTACTAGTGTTGCAAATTTAGATTCAAGAATAACAATTTTGATGATAACAAACATTTCTGTCATTATAACACATCTATTTTGTTGCCCTGCCTACTAACTTTTCAGGTCCACAAGATCAATTGTAATTCAAGCCAGCTCAAGATTGGACTATGTCAGTCTGTAATTTTAAATTCCAATAGTTTTTTCTTTTCTTGAGTCAAATGTAATAAGGTGGATCCTGATGCTATGTAACCTTGCACACATACACTCAGGGGGAGAAATTAGGTAAGTTAAAGTGTTTTTTGTTTTTTGATCATATTGTGCAGGACGATCCAAAATCATCCTAGACGATCAGTTAAAAATAAAAACCTTAATTAGGACATCTAGGTTAAGGAAAATTGATTAGGTAGATCATCTTGGATGATCCTCCCATTATTCTAGACGATATGTTTAAATTTAGAAATCAACCGCCAATCATATTTTAGGCAATATTTTATTTTGCATATTTTGAACTAATCATATATGACGATCCTGATCGTCCTGAATGATTTATTACAATATTGCCTAAAATAATCTCCTGATTATGAGACTAATTATAGTTTAATTGATCAATTAAATCGTATAGGGCGATCATCCAGATCGTCCTGGATGATCCTTTATATTTCATGGGATAATCTCTAATCGTCCTAGATGAAAACTATGATTTTCTTATGATTGTCTAGGATATCGTCCTAGACATCCCAAACTTTGTGTGGGACAATTTATCGATTGCCACTCAGAATGAACTGATCGTCTCGGACGATTTTGAAATCTTCCAGGATAAAAACCCTTATTTTCTGCTTGGTTCCGTGGTGGCTCTAGGGAGACTATCATCAACTTCAGATCTAGGTTCTCTGCCTGCTTCAGGAGGAAGCAAAAGGAGTCAAGGTTCTCTGCTTCACTGGGGTCGGTGGAAAGATTTTTTAAGGGCTTCTTCACCTTGATGTGGGAGCAAAAAGAGAGTCATTATAGTGTTTAGTGCAATACCTGGAGGGGAGTGAACGTATGTCAAGTTGATCGAATCCTATAAATATGGTGTGCTCTTTTCATTTATTTTTCCCGCATTTTAATTTCTGCATATTTCTATGATCTGATCTATGGTTGAAAATCTAATTTTGGTTATCTGCTTCCACTTATATTGTTCTTGTTTTAAATATTCAAAAAGACAAAAATAAGCAAGAATTTTTAAAATACTGATTCACCCCCATCTTGATTAGCCTTAGAACTAGTTTATAAGGGCTTAACAACCCTAACAAACTTTCAACTAGGCTACTATAAGGCATGTTCTGATGCCATAAGCACAAAAGAGAGTCATAAGGGGTCATAATCCTTTAAGATGCAAGTTTGACACATAATAGCTGAGTGTCCATATGTAGGACTTAATTGACATTTTGAATCTAGAATTGAGAGTTTAGTTAGTTCTATAAGAAGATCGAGGACATTTTCACTTCACAGGTTTTATGAGGGGCCATCTTGTAGAGGCAGTAGTTTTGATTTTGTAGTATGTTTTATATCAGCGAGACTATCCTCAGGTCAGAGAGAGCTTGGTAGTTCTGCTGCTCCAGTTTTTGTTCAGGCACATATATACAGTTTGACTCAGCATGAGGCTCAAGATACCCTAGTTATTGTTACAAGTATATCTTATCTTTTTTATCAGCCTTATCATATTTTATTTGATTCTAGAGCCAGTTATTCATTTATTTCTGAGCGCTACTTCGATTTGCTACACTTGCATTCAACATTACTATATTTTACTCTATTTGTTACTTTATTGACTTGAGAGGGTATGGTAGACAGCATGGTATGATTTTGTAACTTCGATATATTTGATATGAAGTGTAGGTCTAGTCTAAATTTTTTATCGTTTTTGTTTTTGTTGTTATTTTGGGTATGGATTGTTTGAGTCGATATGAGGCTCAAATTAATTATTTGAAGGAACGAGTCACCTTATTTTTGGGCAGTGAGTGCTATATTTTTCAGAGAGATAGAGGTATTTTGTCATGTCTAATCTATATTGTGAAAGTGGATTAACTGTGAAAGAAATGTTGTATGGTATTTCTGGCATCAATTAGGGTTAACAGTGTAGTCTCTCTATGTTAGCTCACTGTTGTTTCAGCTTTTGTTTTCAGGACATGGGAAAGAGAAATAGTTAATTGAGTAACAGTTTCAAGATTTGATCTTAGTCTATATATGTATTCATTTCTTTTGACTATTGTACAATCATGATTAGTTATTTATTCAACTATGTTCCACATTCCTATTGGTAGCCATCTACTGTGTAATTAATAAATATTTATTTTAGTGGTGAAATGAAAAGAGAATTTATTAATGAGTTTATTTTTAATACACTGGATATTATTAGTAGCTTTGTGGTATGTTGATAGTTTTAAAGTTAAAAAATAGAAGATATTTTCTAAAAATTTTGCAAAACTTAATTCCTGGGGTTGGCCTGCAGCAAACTATTATGATATGACTTTGCTTTATTTGTTGGTCTTATCGAGTTGGGTTGTGACACTTAATGACCTTAAAATTAAATGATAATATGCTCATTGGATTTATCTCATAAGCCAACTGTATTTGATTATAAGCTCATAAGATTTGGAGACCGTTTAGACCTTTAATTAATGACCCAAGGATTCTTAAAACTTATTAATTTACCAATTGAGTATTTATAAAAAATATTCAAATTTATTTAATTTATTAATCAATAACAAACTCTAATTAAGCCAAGCCAAAAATAATTTATAGAGCACGTTCACTCTTTTGTAGCTATACTTAAAAATTTTTAGTACACTTTACATTATTACCCATTAAATAAAAAAAAAAAAAAAAAACCTCTATTATTATATATCACAATGTCCAATGCAAAGCAACTAATCCGAAATATATTGTAGTTTGTTTTTCGGCCTCCATCTGAATTCGGCTAAATAGCAACCCTACATGTAAACGCGTAAAACTCGTAGTTCTACTCTCACGCCTGGTTTGATTCCTCTGTGTGTTCTTGTTCTGCTCTTCGCCTCATTTTCCTTTCTCCCCTGAGATCTTGCCACCTTAAACGCGAGATCGAACATAAGGAAGCTCATCTAGCGATCTTGTACTCCTGCTGCCGCCCGCGCTCGGCCGTCTCTCTTGGGATTCCGCTAACGATTACATCTTACCCTTGATTTGACGTCGAAGAACCGTATGACATCTGAAAGCACGCTTATTTTTTTTCCTGTTTATACCTTGTTCAGTTGATCGGATTGAATGGTCTTATCTTATTACGATGAGTTATATGGTTGAGATCTGAAATATTTAATAACTGTTTCTCTATTTGTTATTTATGCTTCTAGTGTAAATAGATATAGTGTTGTTAGTTTTTGTTTTTGCGATTTATATACTATATTTGGAAAGGTTTAGAGAGTGGTTAGCGCCTGATTGTTGGTTCAGCTTTTCTTATGGCAAATTGACTTTCAGAGTTGTGGATCATGTTTTGATTCTATCCGTATAGTTGGAAATAAGTTGGGTTTCGTACATTCCCACATGTTCTCAATAGATTGGTATGCAGCCTTTAGTAGGAGAGAAGTGGATGGTGAAGACAAGGTAGATATCATTTGAATTTTGCCATTGCGATGGTAGTCCAAAGAACATCTCGAACAATATGAAAAAACTGATAACCAATATCGTTCTGATTGATAGTGTTTTTTTTAATAAATTGCACTGACTAGAACATAAAGTTTGTATGTTGACAAAACTTGTTATAATGTGTTTCAGTTCACCATACAACAATTTCAAATTGTTTTGAGAGGACTTATTGTAGATAGCTCATAAATTTAGGAGTTTTGCTAAATGGAATGAATATTTTCCCATATGGCTCATCAAGCTTATAGAATTTGCGCATGGTATATTTACAGGGACTTGCTGAACAAGTCGTTTTACAGGGGTAATATTGCGGTTTCCCAGTTTGAAGAACTCATAAACAAAATTATTATTAATTGCTTAACTTCATTAGATAATGAGAAGCTACGGTGGCCAGAATATTTGAATTATAATAGATGGGTTCAACTCTGACCAAAAAAGTTTTTATATTGTAATATATATTTCTTAAACTCCTTTTAACAATAAGTACGCTCGGTGAATAGACTTTGAGGACCAAATTTGAGCTAGAAATCTATTTTATGGCTTATAGCAGATAGATTTAGGTTTTGCTGCTTTAACTTCTATATGTTATTGTTTTGATTGCCAACTTGTTAGTCGACCATTGCAGAAAATGGAGAATGGGGAAATTGAGAGTGCTGATGAGGAAATGGCTTCTAGGGGAGGCAGACGCTACACAAGAGTTGTCTCCCATGAACAAGCAGTCATACAAATGTCCCCCATGGAGATCATTTCTCCATCTGGGATCCTGCCAAAGTAAGCTATTTTATAATATCTTGTAAGATTTTATGCGGCTTCTGATTTTTCTAGCAGGTTATCCCTTTGTTGTTTACAATTGGTTTGAATTGATATTATAAAATGGAAATTGTGTTGGGCAGTTGCCTTTATGATTTAAAATGCTTGTTTGATATTGCCGCTTTTTACTCTCAGATTGTTATTCTGCGGCTCAAGCTTTATTGATCTTCCTGATATTTCTTTCTGAAGTTTTGATACGAGATATTGTTTGAGGCTTATTTTAGTCAGGGTTTGCCTAGCTAATACTGAAGAAAAAGTACTGTTAGTATTGCTTCTGCAAGCCGCTTTGTTAATGACAGATTTTAGGATTGTTCTGTGGACAGAACAGGACAAAATGAATACTTTCCAACCATTGCTGCTGCCTTGGTTTCCTTCAAATTCCCAGCAAACAAAAGAAAACATTTTTGTACATTAGAAAATTTCTTTTATTCCTTCGAGGTGTAGATTAATCATGCCTTCTATCTTAATAATTTTTTTACTGTAAAATTTAGTTTCTCTTCATTTTGCGTGTTATGATTGGATACTTTTCCCACACTGTTGCTTATTTGATGTAATGCATTGTAAAACTGCTTTATTAAAGTGTACTTTTAAATTCATTGCCCAAATGAAAATTGTTCTTATTAACTATAGGCTATGGCACTTTTTCTACCTCATATAATGTCCTCCTTACCGCCTTGTCTTTTCTAAGCACAGAGAAGTAGAATGGCATTTTATCATGTTTTAACTGTTTCCATTTTGCATTTATATAGAAAAGAAAAAGCAAACTTTCAGGCAAACAGCACAGCCAATGGAAGCCAAGGGACTTCTAATGGTCAAGATGGGCAGGGTGAATTGCAAAAACAATCCAAGTTGGAGCTATTTGGTTTTGATTCTCTTGTCAATATTTTGGGGCTCAAGAGGTACTGAAATGAGTTCACTTAAGTGTTTTCAAGCTTGAAATTTTCTGAGCTATTTAGTCTAATGGTCACTCTAAACAATGAAATCATTACAGTATGACAGGGGAGCAAATTCCAGCACCTTCTAGCCCCAGTGAAGGCGAAGATGTAGCTATTACACTTGGTCGTCCTAAGGTATTATATCCGTTCTAATTCAAGTTACTGCAATCACAGGACTTCTTGTTCTGCAAATTCTTTTATGTAGGTTGCACCCATCTCTATAAATCTGCTGATCTTCATTAATTTGTGTGGTATAATTGTATGTTCTGAAGTATAGCATTTGATCAAAGTTTGCATTTATCCATATAAATGCAAACAAATCTCCAAGGCACACGTACTGGCTATATGGGAATTTTTGTTGAATTTACACTAATATCGTACGGGCAAACATCCACTCATGAAAAACACATAAAAATTTCCAGTTTAAACATCAGTTAGGCTTAGTGAGAAATGCCATTGCACAAAGTCCGTTGTGTACTAGTTCAAGCGAGAGTACTGGTATTTATTTATATTAGTCAAGGCTCAGAAAGCAGTAGTTGAAGCAACTTGCTTATCAATCAAACTCGTCATTAGCTTGGCCTACTGATTGAGTTTAATTGCCCTTCTCGTTCTTCATCCATGACCTTTAGCTGCATGATATTAATGGTAAGCTCGAGTTTCAATTTTGTTTACTTGACAAGGATATTAAATAAGAAAATTTTTCTGTGCTGCTGCTAATATTAAGCACATTTAACTTCAAATTATTACATCGAACCCGAAAAGCAATGCTTCAATGAGTTCGTCTTTCATTGCTCTTTGGCCCAAGTATCCTTTTCGAACACTAAAGAAGTTCCAAAGCAGCGCAAGTTAATAGAAACTGGAACGTATGGAATGTGCAGGAATTGGGAACAACTTTAGGAAAAGTTTGTTTGTCATCCATCCAATGATTAAGGTAACCAATTTAGTTTTCCTTTATAATCTGGGTCCATTTAAAGAAAGATGAAGCTCTAATATTTGAGGCACGTCTATCTATCTATCTTCATCTTCTTCTGAGAAAAATGATCATTATTTTGATAAGAAGAAAGATGAAGCTCTAATATTTGAGGAACGTCTATCTATCATCATCTTCGTCTGAGAAAATAGATCATATATTGCATAGATAATAGAATAGCCATAGGGGTACTCCGGGATTATATCATGCAAGTTGATTACATGATGATGCCAAAATTGCCTTAGCCCAATAAAATGACGGGGATGGATTACACATTGATATCCACAATCATGGTTCCTTAGTGGTCAGCTCTCTAATTATTTGGCTACGTTTGCCTCCTATTAAACTTGATTTAGCTCAGCCCTTTCACTCACTAGGAGAAGATCAGAAGACTCACCTCTCTATCTAGTCTTGGTCAGAGATAGGCTATATTACAAGTAGAAGAGCAAAAGCCACTCAAATGAAAAGAGAGGAGATGATCTTGATTGTATAAGTTAAGGATATCTTAAACTCAATCATGGGGGGTGGTGCGAAGTGTTATATTTATATTAAACCGATTCCACATTTAATTGCGACAAAGACCTCAAACTCTTTGAAATTAAAGTAGCCATATAAGGCCTTAGTCTTCTTACATGAACATATTTTTGCTTGTTTTAATACTCACGGCTAATTTAGGCATTGGATGAAGATTGGCGGTGGAGGTCATGTTCACTTTACAAAAAACTCACGCTAAGAATTTGTTTAAGCAAATTTATTTTCATAGGTTTATTTTATTTACATTTATAGTTTTTTTTTATTCACATAAAGCCGTGTCTATGATGATTTGCCTTTGAAGATAGAGTGTGTTTTCTTTCTTTATGATTGACTTTGGTCTGAATAATGTCTCAATCAGTTTAATTTAAGTAGCTAAATTCAGATTAGGTTTTACTAGCTGCTGTTTTTTTTTTTTGGTATTAAAGGTTTTCTGGCAATATTATTATTGATGCTCGTGCTATTTTCTGTAGGGGTGTCAATTCGGGTCGACGGGTCGGGTTCGGGTCGAACCCGAGTTGACTCGGATCTAAACGGGTCAACCCGAACCCGACCCGTTTTTGCAAACAGGGCAGACATTTCAACCCGGACCCGACCCTTGTGGGTTGCCGGGTTGACCCGACCCGACCCGACCCGACCCGGATTTAGTAGATTTGGCTGAAGAAGTGCGAGCTGAGCGCCTGGGCCAGTCCGCGAGTGCGGTTGGAGAACGAGTCGTGAGCGCGGGCAGAGTCTGTGGGACTAAGAGTGCGGGCGGAGTCGTGACTCGCCAGTGCGCTGTAGCGGGCGGAGTCCTCAGGATCGCAAGTGCAGGCGGAGTCATGAGCGTGCGACAGCGGGCGGAGTTGCGAGCGCGTGGCGGCAGGCGGAGACAGAGTCTGCGGGATTGCACAAGTGCGGGTGAAAATCCGGAATGGACTCAACTTTCGGGTTGATTTCGGGTTTCCGGGTCAACCTGAACCCGACCCATTTTTGAAACGGGTCAAAAATCCGAACCCGAACTTGACCCGTTTGCTAATCGGGTCTAACTCGAACCCGGATTTTTTCGGGTCGGGTCCGGGTCGGGTCGTGTCAAAAAGTGACACCCCTAATTTTCTGCCAGTATTATTATTCACTTTTAGCTTTTAAAGAATTTTATAATAGATTAGATGTCACGACCCAGCCGGGTTAGCCCGAGTTAACGAGGCGGGAACAGACGGTCGTACGGAAAATACTTAAAACTTTCATTTCACCAATAACATAAATAAAATAATTATCCAATTACAACATAGGAAAGAGCCACTAAACTTTCAATTACATCAACAACAATCTCTCATAAACATAAAACAAAACTTCTATAGTAGTCCACAATATATAAACGAACACATGACATAACATAACCATAAGAACCTGTTTTCTTGTACTGCTCTATGCTGATATGTAACAGGTTTATCAGCCATTAGTTTGTAGCAGGTTCTCCTGAAAAGTTTTCTCACAAATAGGGATGAGCTAACGTTCAACTGGTAATAAATATTTCTATTAAATTTATAAAGCAAGGAAGAAGAAACATTATGCATGTAACTTTCATATGACAATGCTGAAACTATTTTTAGAAGAAAATACAACAATAAAAGTCATAATTTGATCTTTGGATATACATATTCTATATGACATCATAAATGTCCATTTTTCATTACTCTTTACATATAACCATAACTTTCTCATCATTTTTTTTTCATAACCAAAATTTTTAGTAAGTTTGTATAGAAGCATAGAAGCCTTAGTCTTAGTGTATACATTCATCCCAGAAGTATCAATATTTTTGTACTAATCAGGTACACATTCAAATTTGGCCAAACATTTCATTTCATTTACTCCGAAGAGTCCTTTACCAATTTGCTTCGGAGAGCCCTTTACCATTTGCTCCGAAGAGCCATTTACCATTTGGTACTTCGGATCATCATACACATTCAATCATTCAATGTTTATCGTAAGAACAGTAAATCATTCATACAATCATATGTGCCTATCTAATGTTGTTTCATGCTCAAGTGTTTATCTAATGTTGTTTTATGCTCATATGTCTATCTAATTTGTTTCATGCTCATTCTACATCTAGACATTTAAATAAATCTATAAGTGAAAACATGCCACACTAACTATCATCAATTGGTGTAGTAAAAATGTAAAGAAATACCATGCTATATTCATCTAAAAATATTAAAACATATGCATTTGAACATTTAAAGAGATTTTGCATTTGAATATTTAAAAAGAAGACTTATGAATTTAAAAGAAGTAAGAATACCTATGTCAAAACTCAACGTAAATCTTCTACGACGCCTCTTATACTGGTGACGTTCCTTTATAACCAACACCTAAATTGAGTGTACATGACAAACATTTATACTAACTCCAACATGATACCTCCTACATTTTCATTAAATAAATAATTATCTTTTTATTTTCGGATTTAAATAATCCTAAATTTCAACTTCTTAATTTGTGTAATTCCTCACATTTTCCCCCTTTTTAATTCATTCAACTTGCCAAATTTAAAAAAAATAATTTTGAATTTTCGGTTTGCCCTAAAAACCTAATTTTTGGAAACATAAATTTCACAAATTCTAATTCAATTGCATGCTAAAATTTTCCCATTATTTATTTAATAATTAGGGTTTTCTATTTTCAGTTTATTTTAATTTAAAAATTATGAAAATAAAATTTTTGTGAAATATCCTAATTTCCACTATTTAAATTTTTCCTAAGATCATTTAGAATAATACTCTTTGGAAATTTCATAAAATTTTGAAAACCAGAAAAACTCTAATTTTCCAAACTTACTAAAAATTGAGAAAAACTTCATTTCTAAGTTTAGAATTATCCTTCCTACATTCCCTATCAATCCCCTTGAAAAATTTTAGGTTTTGGAGAAACCCTAGAATTTTCAATATAAGAAATCTAAGGGAAATCAAAGAGATTTTCTATTAGGAACTCACCTCCTTCCTTCCCAATGCTCTCTCTTCGATTTCCTCCAAGAACCGCCGCCTAGTCGCCTTGCCCGTCGTCTTCCCCTCTCTCTTATGTCTCATGTTTTGGCCGAATGGAACAAGCCGCTCCAATGAAAGGGACTCAGTACCTCTACTTGCATTTGTTTTAAGAAGGCCAAGAGGGCTATTTAGTAAATTTTTATATTAATAACCTTCGGCGATTTTTAATTCTAAATTCGTGCAAAATTTACTATCAGTTCTTTATATCGATTCGATTGAAATTTAATGTAATATTTTATAAAATTAATTTCGTCGAAATCCGATGACTTTGAAAATTTGCCTAATTTCATCGCGATGCATCGAAATGCGTGCGACGCTTACGATCGATAGTTTTCGGGTTTTACATTAGATACTAAGGAGGGTGAAAGGTATATGTATAAGTTAGCTAAACAAAGAGATATGAGTAGTAAGGATTTAGTTCAAGTGAAGTTTATTAAGGATGAATATAAAAAAATGCTTTTATTAGAAGAGGATATCCAACAAAGGTGGATGAGATATTTTGCTAAACTTTTCAATGAAGATTATGAGAATGCAATTGATTTTAGTGACCTTAGCACCCTAAATGAAATTAAAGATTTTTATTTTTATCGACGTATTAGTAAAACCGAAGTTAAAGAGGCTTTAAAGAAAATGAAGTGTGGAAAAGCTGTTGGACCCAATGATATTCCAATAGAGGCATGAAAATGCTTAGGAGATGAAGGAATTTCTTGGCTTAATAAACTTTTTAATATTATTTTGAAGATTAAAAAGATGCCAGATGAGTGGAGAAAGAGTGTGTTGATTCCTATTTTTAAGAATAAAGGTGATGCACAAGATTGTGCGAATTATAGACGAATTAAGTTATTGTGTCATACTTTAAAACTATTGGAGAGAATTATAGAACATAGGTTGCGGCATGACACTAATGTTTCTCAAAATCTATTTGGATTCATGCCAGGTAGGTCTACTATGGAAGCTATACTTTTATTGAGAGGTTTGATGAAGAAGTTTAGAGAGAAAAAGGAAGACCTTCATATGATTCTTTGTTGATTTTGAGAAAGCATATGATTAAGTTCCATGAAAAGTGCTATGGAGAGTTCTACATAAGAAAAGGGTTAATAATGCTTATATTCAAGTCATTAAGGATATGTATGCAGGAGCTGTTACTTGGGTTCAAACACAAGGTGTTTTGATCAATTATTTTCCTATTTCAGTTGGATTACATCAAGGTTCAGCCTTAAGCCCATATCTTTTGCTTTAGTCATGGATGTTCTCACTAGACATTTGCAAGAGGTTGCACCTTGATGTATGCTTTTTGATGATGAAATTCTTCTTGTTGATAAGACTAGAGAGGGAGTTGAAGGTAAACTTGAATTATGGAGGTCAACCTTAGAGTCTAAAGGCTTTCGTTTGAGTAGATCTAAAACTAAATATATGGAGTGTAATTTTAGTGATAATAGATCTAGTGGAGGGATTATGACTTTGGGTGATCAAGTCATTAATAAGAGTATACGTTTTAGATATCTTGGGTCTATTGTTCAGACTGATGGTGAAATAGATGGGGATATTATTAGTAGAATTCAAGTTGGATGGTTGAAGTGGAGGAATGCATCGGGCTTGTTTTGTGATAGAAAAGTCCCTCTCAAACTTAAGGGAGAATTCTATAAGATGGTAGTGAGACCTGCAATGCTTTATGGTGCAGAATGTTGGCCATTAAAAGAGAAGCATAATATTAAGTTAAGTGTTGCAGAGATGAGGATGCTTAGGTGGATGAGTGGCTTTACTCTTAGAGATAGGATACGAAATGAGCATATACGTGAAAAGGTTTGAGTAGCTCAAGTGGAAGATAAGATTAAAGAGAGTTGCCTTAGATGGTTTGGTCATATAAAACGGCGGCCTTCCGATGACCCAGTTAGGAAAGTAGATGTATTAGATTTGACTTATGTTAAGAAAGGTAGAGGTAGACCTAAAAAGACTTGTTTAGAAAATATTAGAAATGATCATTCTTTATTAGATTTAGATGAGAATTAACAGGACACAATAGAAAAAAAGGATTCATGAAGGATTCAAAACAGTTTATGTTGGCTTTGTATTCTAAGCTATTAATTCAAATTCTAAATTCAAATCGATTCATAAGAGGTAGCTGAACTAAGAAACTAAATGCTCAGAAATAAACTATTTGCGGCCTATGTATAGTTTTTGCTTTGATAAAATTTCATATTCCAAATTTCAATCTTATGGATACATATTTGATGCATAATTCTTTCATGTAGTGACACCGATGGTGGTGAAAATAGGCTAATAAACTTTTACAAGATTGGATACTTTCAATAACTCTATAAAACTACTTTTTTAACTATATAAAACTACTTGATAATGACTTTAAACAGAGAAAGAAATAGGATTTACTGACTTTGTATGACTACAAAACTACGAGCCTCGCTTCCCAAGGGATTCTTGTGGAAGTGTGAAGAATTCTGCACCAAGAAATGAATATTTTAGCCAAAGACAGCTGTTGTACTCTTTCAGAATTTGGCAATTTCAGCTGCCACGGAGGTGTGCAGGAATCTTTTAGGTTCTAGTTATAATGGCTAATGCCTCGTCCGGATTTCTGAAGCCTACAGTATCAAACTGTTGGAAAAATCCAGAAGTCCTACAAATATTCCATGGAGAAATAGGTTGTTCAATGATAAGAGAACAGTTTACTGGCGATTAAACAACCGAAAACCTAAATTTGAGGCTCTTCTTGGATCAAGAAAAGGGTTTCTTATAGACAAAGGACGTTGAGATGGTTCCAATGCAAAAATTTCCCTGCGGTGCTCAACAACTGAAACTCTTGCTGCAAGGTGATCAAAGGGATTCTCAGTGTGGCCGCTGTGCAGCCTCTGTTACTCTAATAACAATTGCAGACTCTGGAATTCGGTTGCTTACTGCTCATATTAGATAAAAACAAAGATAATTGCATTAAGGGTAAAACAGAGAATCTGATAAGGACTTCTCTGGCATCTAAAATCCAAGTGCGTACTTCATCTCACGTGCATCTGCTTTCCATTCTGTCCTGACAGGAACAGCTACAGTTTTCTTCTAGTTCTTACACAAAACAGCTGTAGATTCTTCCTTTTTATCCGCTGAACGTTTCTCTATCTTGCTGCAGTACCTAGAGGGGTTTTCTGCCATCCGACACAGCTCCAATTGTCCTGGGATAGTCAACAGAGAAGGTCTATGGCCTTCTTGATTGATCTGAGACCACAATGATTCCCCCTGTACCTTTTGAATGTTTCTCTATCTTGCTGCCGTCCCTAGAGGGATTTCTGCCATCAGACACAACTCCAATTGTCCTGGGATAGCCAACGGAGAAGGTCTAAGGCCTTGTTGATCGATCTTAGTCGAGTTCCGGACTCCACAATGATCCCCCAAAACACACACACTCAAACATACACCCTTCTCCAAACTTTGGGAACCCACCCAAAAACAGGGAACTTTTTCCCAACTTCATGACTCAACCCAAAAATCTCTGTTTCTCTCTAAAGGGAGAGGTATAAATAGGCTAGTTTCTTCTCTTAACCTTTAGGTCCGCTTAATTATTAAACTTTTCCTATGAAGGTAAGAAAAGAAATGTGGGCTCCGAAAATTTGGCCCTGGCCTCCACCCGTATGCTTTTTTGGGGGAGTTTTAATGGACTAAGTTCCAGGGTAAATTTTGGAAGGCAGATGGGTTTGTAGATAAGAGACTACCCAGAGATTTCGTCCTCATTTTGCGAGGACTTTATGATCTGAGTTCTGGTTTCCTATAGGCCCAAGCCCCTATAGTTAATTACCCCTCCCGATAACGAGAGAGAACTTTCGATTAAGGCTAGTCGTCAATCAGGTACGTAGTGATACCTGTTATCTAGCATATAGTAGCAGCATGGGCTTGGGGTTGTGAAAAATTGGATATTTAAAATAGAAATTTCACCATCTTGCACTCAAAGCGGATGGTGGGGGAATGAATGATGGACCCGATCAAGATCCCATAGTTCCGTCATCCCGGGCCATCGTGGTCCCTGGTCTACTTAGTCAGAGGAGGTAGTCGACCCAACCTGATAGAAGGATCCTTGTCGGCAGCCATGGGTTGCTTCGTCCAAGGGTACCTTGTAGACCTGGGGTGGATGTTTGTCTAAGGGAACAAATTTGAATCCACCTTAGCTAACAGAGGGCTTTGTGCCCTATCGATCATATCCTATTGATTCATATCTCAAGGGTTTGATGCCACTAAGGAACGTATTGACTCTGGTCATAACCGCTATCTTGTGGTGCTAATTGGCAGCAAAACCACTCAGTTCAGAGGGCCTCGGGCCGTAACCATTTATCCTGCAGTGCCATTTGGCGGCGAAACTATCGGTCAGAGGACACGTACCACGTCCTTATTGGCAGGAGATTATTTGAGGATCCTAGTGATATTTTCGACCAGGCATTAGCTCTATGTGAGTTGAAGTGAATTTCAATTTGTCCACCCCGACAAACTGTTGCGGAGGGTGGATGAATTTTGCTTTGAGTGTTTGATGATTGGATTTTAATTTTAAATATTTTGAAATTGGGGTTTTATGGAATTTTGAATTTTTAGGTGTTTGGGATGGCATTTGAAATGATCTATGTGGACCACTCCGGTTGAGATTTGCATTCAACACGGCCGTCATCGGGGTGTTTATGGGGAGTTTCATTCATGAATTGAACCTTGTCGACTCTATCAAGCTGTTAATAGAGGATCGGGTTTCATGGACTTTACGATTTTGTTTATGAATTTTTCTTGTTGAAGACCTTGAAGGCCTAATATGAATATATAAAATAAATATCTCGGTCGACCTCGCGACCGCATATTTATTTAAGAGTTCGAGCCTTGTTGACTCCTATCTACTCGTATTAGAGGATCGGGCTCGAACTCGGATTTATTTGTTGACCCGCGCAGCATCCCTAGACGTTACGTGTGTACCCTTAACACGCTTGCCAGGGCCCATGCGGGTTTTGTTATACATCTCCTTCTGTGTACTTATGTGTATACAAATTACAGTGCATGTGCGGGGATATTCTGGATATTTGACGGGTCTTCTACGACAGCTCGTAGAAGTTTGCGTTTGTCGTGGTACTTCAATATTTGTTCGTAAGAGGTACGTCGAATGCACGACGAGTTTCCCACAATAACTCGTAGGCACTTGCACTTGATTTAGTCACTTTGTATTTTGCTTGTGGACAACAGATTGGGTGCACAATGGGTCTTCTGCAGTAGCTCGTAGGAGTCCTATACTTGTTGTAGTATTTTGATATGTGCTTGTAGATGACATGCAATGCATGTGGTAGCTCTCCTATGACGACTCGTAGGAGCTTGCATCTGCTTGGTGTCTTTCCTTTCTATTTGCAAATGACATATATTGGATTGAGTGGGCCTCCTACAGCAGCCTGCAGGAGCTTGCATTTTTCGTCGACCTCTCACCTTTTGCTTGTGAGGGATCATATAATTGACTTGTAGGATCTCATGTATTTTGTGGATATGACGTTCCTGCCTATAGGTAATATGTAACATACTTTGCAATTCGTTGCATTCATTGTCTGTCAGATTTCTTCATCTGCGCAGAACTCACACCCTTACTGGATACTTAATTGACATTGATTGTGAAGGTACTACAATATTTATCACCTCCTTTTACAACAACCTGTAGGTATTTTGTATGCGATGCTCATCACCCGCCTTTGCTTATAGTGTATCAGTGCATTTGCTTGATGATTACTTGTTATTGATTGCAAGATGATCCAATATTTGTTACATGTTGCTCGTAATCATCTGCAGGTAGACTGTTGTATACATGATAATCTTTCTATAGTCACTTGTGGGCAAACTGTAGTGTCTTCCGGCCTCTATAATCCTTTCACCAATATTCTCAGATGAATGTAATAGAGACTACTACATCTTCTCGTATGACTGCTACGAAGAATATCATTAACTCTTGCAATCTTCTTACTCTTTGCTCGTTAAGATTTGCATTCCCATTGAAATGATGATTCCTTAGTGGTCCACTAAAAGTTTTGCATTGTCAATTAGGAGCATGACGTTGTATTCTCTATTTGTTCCTTGTCAGTGATTGCTTGCAAGTTCCTTTTGAAGCTTTGGTCATTACAAGCATCGTGTTCATTTATTGGTATTCATTTGAATGCATTGGGAATTGATTTGCCATGAATTCTTGCTTGCTTGCAAATAGACTCCACTTGCAACTTCTTTGTCTCCAATAATGATTTACAATGTATAAGATGAACTTGATATCATACTCCTCCATATTTTTCTTATTTCAATTGAGATGATCATTGTAACTTATTATTGTCCAAAAATTTCATGTTAAAGCTTATAATCAACTTACACATGTGTCCTTGCAAAGAAGTAGTGTTGGTGAATCTCTTTTCTACCACTAATCTTATACATGTTCACTTATAATTGAGTTGAGGTTCATTATTTTGCAAATCATGATCTCATTTTAAAATGCCATGTCATCCTTCATGAAGTTCAACTTGTATGCTTAATTGCATAAAATCGTTCGAACTATATTCCTTATGGTCCAACTTGTTGTCATTTTGATTTAAGCTCAAGCATGATCCTTGTTCAATAACATTTGGTTAAATTTGATTTGAGCTCAGTTCATCGTTATTTATTCGATGTCAAGTTTATTTGGTCCAAGCTCAAGCTTCTGAATTTAGTTTGAGTTCAATGTGCAAGTTCAAGTTTGAGTTCTGTCCACTGTGGTCCGAAATCAAGTCTTCTTGCACTTTGTTCAAATGTTCAAATCTTTTTTCATCTCATTTGATTTGCAAGTTCAAGTCCCCTGTAAGTGTTCATTTGAATTTGAATTCAACGCTTGCAAGTTCATTTATTGTTTAATTTGAGCCAAAGTCCTTTTATTTACTCAAATTAGAGTCCAGTACGAGTTCAAATTGTCCAAAATTTGTCCAAGTCAGGTCTTCTATTTCACCGAAAAATTCGGCAGCCTCCTGGCGTCTCCTCCACTTAGGGAAAATTTTGGAAAACTAGGCCACCTCACCACGCTACAAGAGCGTGTATGGTTGGTGTCATGTGACACCGTGGCCATATATCTTTTCATCCCACCACGCTACGCGAGCGTGTATGGGGTCTTCAGAAGTACCCGTATAAAGAACACAAGTGGGTCTCCCTACCACGCTACGAGAGCGTGTATAAGGTTCACCCACCTCGCCGTATGCGTTGCACCGGGCTCCCTCCTACAGTGCTACGAGAGCGCGTATAGGTGGTTCTCCGGTCCACCGCAAATGCCGAAAATGGGATTTTAGGTGATTACCCGCCTCGTCGTAGGCACCGCACCGGGCTCCCTCCTACCGTGCTACGAGAGCGCGTATAGGTGGTTCTCCGGTCCACTGCAAGCGTCGAAAATGGGATTTTGGGTGATTACCCCCCTCGTCGTAGGCACCGCACCGGATTTCCTCCCACCGTGCTACGAGAGCGCGTATAGGGGGTTTGCCGGTCCGCTGCAAACGATGAGAACGAGAATCTGAGTTTTAGAGATTTATACCTTCAAGGTCGGCGGCAATTGTAAAATTTACATAAAGAAAATTCTCTCTCTTTTATCTCTCTCTCTCTCTCTCTCTCTTTGAACTTTCTTATCTCTCCTTTTCTCTACCTCTTGTTTGGCTGATGGGGAGAATTGGGAATCCAAAGATCTGGCAGCACCCAACCAAGCAAGAACAATGACCAATAGTATTCCTACAAGATAAGGAGTAGAATTTGCTAGAGAGCCAAATGTTAATATCATGAGCTGTTGAATCAAAGCACCACCTGACTTTCCCAAGGGATTGCAAACAACATCAATGGCTGCTTTCCCTTTAACCTTTACTCTTCATCTAAGGGCATATAAGCCATTTCCTTGCTAGCATCAAGCAAGCTGTGTTTTGCACTTTTGCTAGAAAATATTTTGCAGCCTACTAGGGGTGTAAACGAGTCGAGTTGAGTCGAGCTTTGACCTTATCGAGCTCAGCTCATCACTCAGAAAGCGAGCTCGAACTCGACTCGCGACACATAAACGAGATGTCGAGTCGCTTGTCGAGCCGCTCGTCGAGCTGCTGGATTTGAGTTTCCCGCCCCTCGTCCGCACGAGGTCCTGCTTTTTCCCGTGGATAAACACAAAAGGTGGCTTGCTTTTTTATTTTCTCTTGTATAAAACGTTTAACCCTGACACCAACTTCTCTTGGGAAGGTACTTCAGCTGGAGTAATTAATGCTTTAATGCAACTTCTGTTAAAATATTTAACCTTGACGCCCGAGTCGGGGCCCTCTCCTTCCATGTTTTAAATTTTTTTTTGAAAAACTAATACAACCATCTATTTTTTAAAGATTTAAAATTAATAAAAATAATAATTACTTATTTTTTTAAAAACCTAAAAATTATTTGAGCCGGCTCGCGAGCTCACGAGCCGAGCCTCATCAAGCTCGAACTCGAGCTCGAGCTCGACTCGTGAGCTCGATAAGCTCGGCTCGCGAGCTCATAAACGAGCGGCTCACTTACACCCTTACAGCCCACCAACATAAATAGCTCAATTTGTTCAATCTTTGCAATTTCTTATTTGTCAGCCTATTCACAATGTTTTCTCACATACAGTAGAGATGCAGGAGTGGGTTATGGGGATATAACAAAGAGAAAAGATAAATCTTTTGAATCGTCCCTCATCTTTCATTCCGCCTTCAAAAAGTTTTTTTTTCTGAAATTGATGGATTGATTGAGCATCATAGAATTCATGTGCAATGATAATGGTCGGCAATCCTGATGTAACCCCTTGTGGCCGGATCAGCATGCCAGAGAATAGAAGCTCCATTCAATGTGGTAGTGGCTGTTGTAGCAGTATTATCTTCGGATATTACTTCATCAATGCATTTCAAGGTATTATATTGAAGCTCCTGTCAATGGTTGGGGGCACTGTTCTTGAGATTTCTTAAACCAATGCATAGCTCCTTTTCAAATTCTGTTTGCTTCAAGCTGGGGTTGATCTCTGATTCAAGTCCACTCCTTTTTGAGAAGAAATAAACTCAAGAGCTCAACACTTCATTGATGATTGATTGCCTTGTTGCCTTTGGAGAAGAAGAAGGATGGATTTTGGTAAGAAGAGACAGTTTGGAGTACGGAACAGGAGCGTAGAAGCTTTGAACCGTCACACTTCAAGCTTTGCTAATATAGATTGGTATCAGCTTATTTCATCTATATCTAGCTGGAACCAGCCATCTGATACGCACATTTTAAGCTTTCCCAAGGCTGTAAATGCGTCTTCTTCTACCATTGGAAAACCAGTTTCTTTGAGCTGCAACCTTTCAGATTTAGTAGGAAAGAAATATACATTGGCACGAGTCATGGAATGCTTCCTCTTAGCCTCTCTAGCTTCTCTTCTGATACTGAAATCATTGAGAGAGCTGCATGGTTCTCTTGCTTTGTCTCCAACAAGTGGAATGTTATTGCTGCTAAAACCAAGTCGGGTTTCATGGTTCTGAGGAAAGCAGGTGGTGCAAACGGCTGAAGAGGCGGACTTGGTCGGACAAGGCTGCAGGTCGGAAGTGGGGTTCTGTGGACGTGAAGAAGAGTTTGGCTTTTTGAACTGGAGGCTCACGGGCAGAGGAGTAGGAGCTGGGGCTTTTGGACGTGAGAAGCAGGGAAAGAAAAATGAAAACCCAATGGGATTTTTGCTTGCTGGTCATTTCTTTTTTTTGTGTTCAAAACTAGGGGTGTCAAATTTTGACACGACACGAAAACCCGACTCTAACCCGACCCGGAATTTTTGGGTTTGACACGACCCGTTTCTCAAACAGGTCGGGTTCGGGTTGTAAAAATCGACCCGTTTGAAAAACGGGTCGGGTTGACCCGGCGGGTTGCCGGGTCAACCCGATAACCCGTTTAATTTAAAAAAAACCTTAATTTTGAAATTTCCCGCCCGCTGCCCGCGCTGCCCCGCGGCTGCCCGCCCGCCCGCGCTGCTGCCCGCTCGCCCGCGCTGCTGCCCGCTCGCCCGCGCTGCTGCCCGCTCGCCCGCGTGTCCGCCCTCCGCCCCGTGCGCACCTGCCGGCGTCCGCTCGCCCTCTCCAGGCAGCCCGCTCCGCCGCTCGCCTCCGCCCCGCCTTCCCGTGTCGGGTCGGGTCAACCCGGCAACCCGCCGGGTCGGGTCCGGGTTCGGATTTCCAACCCGTTTTCCTACCTGGGTCGGGTTAGGGTCGACCCGTTTGAACGCGAGTCATTCCGGGTTCGACTCGAACCCGATTTGTGACCCGAAATTGACACCCTTATTCAAAATGAAGAAGCCAGCCCCAGAAAAGGTCTATTTTACTTTGTTTTCACCAGAAAACAGAGAGGCGACAAGTGATTGACGGGAACAAGGCAACGCAATGAATTAGCATTAATTGAACTTGAGCTTTTTCCTTCATTCGACATCTGCTCTTTTTTTTATTATATCAAGTTATTAGCCTTATTAGTGATTAGTCATTTTTGCCTTAGTTCAAGACAACAGCTATGCGTCAGTCAGTCAGTCTCAAGTCGTCTCAGTATGCGCATTTTTTTCGATCTACGTGCATTTAATGGATTTGATTTCTTTCTCAATTTGGCTTATGAATTTTGTTCCGATTTTATTAATAAAACCATATTGATGATTTGTCGCTACTACATTAATTTGACCTCACCCTTGCCAAAAGTCGCCTTGATTTGTGTGATGTTTCTTTTGAATTTGCCTCGAACTATGTGTGTAATTTCAATTGAACAAATTGGTGGTGCATTTAGAGTATTGATGGCATTCCGGTCGCAATGGCGAAGTCCGTTTGTCGATCCGACGTCATTTGGGTAGTGCCCAACAACCTTTTCCTTGAAATTTGTGCTCTGCCCCGGGACTTGTGCCACCAATTATGGTAATCCAAAATGAACATAGAAAATATAGTTTTTGAGTATTTGCAATGTTTTGAAAGCAATGACGAAGTCCGTTTTGCGATCGGACTTCGTTTGGGCAGTGCCGAGGCCTCTTGTCCTCGATAAGCGTGTTGCCTCGGGATTTGTGCTACCAATCCGGATGATTCAAATTGAACACGGAAAATGTAGTTTTTTGAGTATTTGCGATGTTCTGAATGCAATGACGAAGTCCGTTTTGCGATCGGACTTCGTTTGGGCAGTGCCGAGGCCTCTTGTCCTCGATAAGCGTGTTGCCTCGGGATTCGTGCCGCCAATGTATTTTCTTTAAATACGTGCTGTTGCCTCGGAATCCGTGCCACCATTCTAGACATTTCAAATTGAATAAACAAGACAGTTTTTAGAGGTTGACAACGTTTCGGACGCAACGACAAAGTCTGTTCGTCGATTTGACGTCATTTAATCAGCGTCGCGCTTTAATTTTGAGTGTCGGTCGTCTCTTTTGATCAATCTCATCCGATTAGACTGCGAGGGGCTCGACCTAGCAGAATTCACGTTCTGATCGCGATGCCGCTGTCTGTTTTGCATTTGGAAGTCATTTGACCCTTTAAGCTGCATCACCTCAACGCGCGTGTTGCTTTATTCGCCGACTTGGGTTCCTTTTGTGCGTGGTTTGAGATATAGGGGTCTACAAGAAAATAGGCTCTATAATAATTAATTAGTTTTGAAAGAACCTCTAAAGATTACATGAACTAATAAGTATGCTATTGATGCAAGCAAAAATTAAGAGAAAGCCCCTAATTTTTGCTTACAAAATTATATCCTTCCTAGGTAATAGAAAGATTGATGCAATGCTCAAAGTTAAACAAATTACGACAACTAACACAATATTTTCCTTTGATATAATAAAATGACGCTTACAAACTTTTACGCTTACAAACACGAACAAAATAAATCCTAAAGTTGCATTCCATCCATAGAGAAGAAGGATACAGGTGGAGTGGTACTTATGGAAAGAAGAAGAGGATAAGAAGTCCAGACGAAAGAGTAGAAGCTTGCAAGCTTTCCTATAAGGAGAGAAGAAGAAGAATAGGCATTGCTCGCAAGCAATCCTAAAGAAACCCGCAGGTTCTTTCCAAAAATCAACACTTATCACACCTCTCTTTAAACATAACATCTCATATTTATAGAGAAATTTCCCCTCCCAACAGCCAACAAAATTCTATCTTTACATCTTTCTCATTGGAAGTTTGGAAAGTCACTTTGTACCTCCTCGTATTCTCCAAAACCTTTTCCCAAAAGTTAAAGTGCTGTCTTTTAACTTTCCCAAAGCCCCTCATCATTTCCCTATTAAATAAAAGCCACATAACCTTCCAACTCCCCCATACGTGCTGCCTACTTTTCCCAACAGTCACTAAATAGTAGCCCAAAAGCCACCAAACAGCAGCCCAAAAACAATAGAACGGAAGGCCAAAAGTTTCCAAACAGCAGCCCCAAAGTTTGGTACAGGAACCAGGGAAAAGGCCACGGGAAAAAACCAGCCAGCAAAGAACCCAAAGAGGCAGCACAGAGAACAACACCACAGGCACGGGAAACCAGCCAAACCCACGGAAAAAACCACCAGGTGAGGGATCCGAAGAGGCAACAAGGGGAAACCAGCCAGGGAACCATGGGAAGAGCAAAAGCCACCAAAATCGAAGGGGTAAGAGGGGAAACCGAGAAGGCAGCAAGGGGAAAAGGAAAAGCCACACTCCACCATAATGAGCTACCACAACTTTTCAATCAATGAGCTAAACTTCAGCTCATAAAGGAGAACTTAATACCAGCTCAACAAAGACCAAACCGAAATTCAGCAGCCACCCAAAAGATAAGAAATGCTAATGTTGTGGAGACCCCCCCTTGCCTGCATCAGCTATGGGGCACGATTACCTAATTTTGAGGAAGTCATACACTAGGATTGTATCTTCTTCACCTTAGTGATCTATTCATTTTATCTATATTTTTAAAATATTTTGTTATTTACTTGTACAGTTCTTAATTTGGTCAAATTTGACATGACTATTATTTCAACTATGCATGTTAAAAATCAAATTGCTTGCTGCTTTTACGTGGTTCAAAATTTTGGTCTATTTCTTTAATTTATTTGATTGTTAAATAATATTTTGGTTTAAATTCTCATTTTTTTGGTTTGCATCTATAAAAACACTTTTTTTAAATATTTGGTAGTCTTCAATTTTTTTTTTCTAAATTTCTTAATGTAATCTACATTCATTGTATCATTTTAATTGCATTAGGAGTATTAGGCTCTTGAATGACTTGCATTAAATTGATGTCAAAGAAAAAAATGTCAAGATAGACATTATAAGTTTTTTAATTATGAGATTTATAGGAATTATTGACATCAAAATTTTTACGTAGATGATGAAATAATAAAAAAAAGGTTAAAATTGAATTGATAACTTTTAATGTAAAATTTGTCCTTAAGTTTTTACTAAGTAGGCAAAGGATTTGGATAATTTCTTCAAATGATCATTTACATCCGATGAGTGACCAATATTGATAAAATTTGGTTTTACCTGCTCCTTATGCTTGTTGCTTATATTTTTTGGGGCCAACCTTGATATTTTATTCAGATCTTACTTGTTTTGGAAGATCTAGTTCTTTTGCTTTTAAAGCTAATGAAACAATGGTTGTTCTTAAACCTAAGCATAAATCTAAATTTGCGAAAGAATCTATTGCGTCCATTGAAGTGAAATACTCCTTGCATGTTCTGATTCAGAATGAATTTGAGAAAGAGAGCATGCATGAATGTGTGATTTATGGCTTAGTAGCTATTGCGTTAAATGATGTTGCACATAAGATTATGGCTATTATCCTGACGAGTTTCTTAAAGAATTACAATCACTTATGATCATACAACCTGTCATTGATTTGATTGAAACATGATTATCTTGTTTGCCTCGCTATGGGAAGAATCTAATTGAACATGCCTAGCTGAAGAAACACGTTGATGAATTCATAAGAGGGATCTATTAGAGAGACTATGCATCCTTGTGCTACCCCAACTTTGGTTACACCTAAGAAAGATGGGAGTTGGCATGTTTGTGGTTAGCAGAGCTATTAATAAAATCACCATTAATTGATTTTTTACACTTTCTTTGATGATGATTTGATTTATAGCAATACACTTGCATGATAAATTTTCATGGCTCTATTGTTTATCTTTCTTTATTTTTTTTTTATTACTCACTTAAAGATATGTATGAAGGAGCTACTACTTGTGTTCAAACACAAGGTGGTTTGACCAAGTATTTCCCTATTTCGGTTGGATTACATCAAGGATCAGCTTTAAGCCCATATCTTTTCGCGTTAGTCATGGATGTTCTCACTAGACATTTACAAGAGGATGTACCCTGGTGTATGCTTTTTGCTGATGATATTCTTCTTGTTGACAAGACTAAAGAGGGAGTTGAAGGTAAACTTGAAGTCTGGAGATCAACCTTAGAGTCTAAAGGTTTTCGCTTGAGTAGATCTAAAACTGAATATATGGAGTGTAATTTTAGCAGTAATAGACCTAGTGAGGGGATTGTGACTTTGGGCGATCAAGTCATTAATAAGAGTACACGTTTTAGATATCTTGGATCTATTGTTCAGAGTGATGGTGAAATAGATGGGGATGTTATCAGTAGAATTCAAGTTGGATGGTTGAAGTGGAGGAATGCATCGGGCTTGTTGTGTGATAGAAAAGTCCCCCTTAAACTTAAGGGAAAATTCTATAAGATGGTGGTGAGACCTGCAATGCTTTATGGTGCAGAATGTTGGCCATTAAAAGAGAAGCACAATACTAAGTTATGTGTTGCGGAGATGAGGATGCTTAGGTGGATGAGTGGATTTACTCTTAGAGACAGGATACGAAATGAGCATATACGTGAAAAGGTTGGAGTAGCTCCAGTGGAGGATAAGATTAGAGAGAGTCGCCTTAGATGGTTTGGTCACATAAAACGGCGGCCTTCCGATGACCCAGTTAGGAAAGTAGAGGTATTAGATTTGACTTATGTTAAGAAAGGTAGAGGTAGACCTAAAAAGACTTGGTTAGAAAATATTAGAAATGATCTTTCTCTATTAGATTTAAACGAGAATTTGACTTTGAACCGGACACAATGGAGAAAAAGGATTCATGTTGCCGACCCCACGTAGTGGGACAAAGGCTTGTTATTGTTGTATTGTTGTTGTCACTATTTCTTCATTTTTAGACGATTTTGTTTACTGAATTTAGGTGAAGAGTATTGCAGGACAAATGATTCTTTTGACAGATATTTTATTTATATCTGCAGGAAACTGCTCCCAAACTGGGGACTATGATGGGCGTTTTTGTCCCTTGTTTGCAAAATATCTTGGGCATTATCTACTACATTCGATTTTCCTGGTAACTTCATCTTGCTATCAATGTCACTTTCTGAAAATGTTTGGAATCCTAGTATTTCTTTCTTCTTTAGATACTTGGATAAAATTTAATCGATCGTAGAATTTTGAGCTGTATTGCTACTATAGAATATGTTCACGTACTAATAGCTAAGTAGTTTTCCCTTTACTAGATATGTACATGGAGTATGTTTAGTCCTTGTTTTCTTCTTCTTTTTGTTCTCTTTTTTGGCGAGGTCAAAATGCCTAGAGTTACTGCTTTCTTTTTACTCATATAAAAGTACTGCTAGTGCTTTGGTTTGAATAGGTAACTAATGTAAATATGCTGTTAGTTCCTTGCAAGCCGCTTCCAAGAACTATAATTGCCTGATGGAGATGGAGATGTTTTGAACCGACTATTTTCTTACAAACCTTTCTGCGAGGACATTTGCTATGATGATGCTACTCTATAGCCAACGTGAATGAGCAGGGAATGCACTTCAGTTTTGGAATCCAAAGTAGCATTCCTAGCATAATACATATACAGCTTCGTCGGATATTTGTTTTCTCATTTTTAACCTTGCATGTGATTGTTGATTGGACCTTTTTAATAATCAGATGTTTATTTTATTCTGGAGTCTCAAATTCAAAGTCATTATGAAATTCTTATGCATAAACAAATGCTCTCAAATTTTTTTATTCTTTTGAGATGAAATAAACTATTAACCTTAACATTCATTGAAGATTTGAAGTCTGTATGATTAATTGTTCACTTAAAGCGTGCTTCCAGAGCATAGCACTTCACCTCAATGAGGAAATGCTTCACTGGTGTGGCTCTAGCATGAATTTTGTAGCACCCTACAATACTTTTTAAAGAGTATCATATTTGAGCTTTTGTTTTTTAAGTTCATTAGGCTTTAAGTCCGGTTCGGTTCGACTCAACTTTTACAGTTAGAGTCAACTCGTTATTGAAATCATCTTCAAGAAAACTCTATTCGTATTCTATTCTTCCCCTATACAGTGGCTCCTCTTTCCTCGCTTTATTGAAAACAATTGATGCAATTATTTGATAGTGCCAAACCTCCTAATTTTTGGAGCAATTCATTGTGGTGCTGTTTTCATGCCGCACACTGGACCTCCCCTCTTTGCAGTCGACGGGGGATGAATAGAGGAAATTAAACAATTCATTAATTTTCCAAAAACATTCATAAAAGCATAGCATTTCAAATATTTCATTTATAAGATATACACACACACATAGCAACTAACAGACCCCAAAACATTCATATAATTAACATCCCATTTCATTTGATACATTACCTCAGGTCCCCACTTATCTTACAACTACTATGCAATAAAATATGGCTATAAATTGACCTAATTCTACTTAGCCTTACTCTTTCCTGTAAAAACAGTTAGAATAAAAGTTTGTGAGCTATAAGGCTAAAAAAGATATACCATTCTTATATATAATTCAAATGCTCAAAACAGTGAACATGTATGTAGTTATAATTGAACATAATCATAAACTAAGCATTCTTTACATTACCCACATTAAAACTTATATTCTTTACATTCATTCGAGAGGTTTGATGGAGAAGTATAGAGAGAATAAGGAGGATCTACATATGATATTTATTGATTTAGAGAAAGTATATGATAAAGTTCCAAGAGAAGTGCTATGGAGAGTTCTAGAAAAGAAAAGGGTTAATAATGCTTATATTCAAGTCATTAAAGATATGTATGCAGGAGCTATTACTTGTGTTCAAACTCAAGGTGATTTGACCAAGTATTTTCCTATTTCACTTTGATTACATCAAGGATCATCCTTAAGCCCATATCATTTTGCTTTAGTCATGGATGTTCTCACTAGACATTTGCAAGAGGTTGTACTCTACTGTGTGCTTTTTGCTGATGGTATTCTTCTTGTTGATAAGACTAGAGAGGGAGTTAAAAGGTAAACTTGAATTATGGAGGTCAATCTTAGAGTCTAAAGGTTTTCGCTTGAGTAGATCTAAAACTGAATATATGGAGTGTAATTTTAGTAGTAATTGATCTAGTGGAGGGATTGTGACTTTGGACGATCAAGTCATTAATAAGAGTACACAACTAAACATGTTGGAGAATTTTGTGTTCCTCTTAACGGATTGCATACTTTATGGTTGAGTACGGCATAAGAATGATGATATATTACCCCGGAGGATAAAAATATCGTTTCCTTATGGACTCAATGACAAAATTTGCAATTTAATAGAGATTCCCCCGTTCAATGTTTGGTTGAACGGGGTTTATTTGTTCTGGGGTACAGATGCCCCAAGCCCCTATGGTTAATTACATCTCAAGTTTTGGGTACTTGAGAAAACTTTTGATTAAATTAGTGGTTTCCTCTTGTTTTTGAGAGTCATTTAGATTTTGATTAAAGTTTGATTTTGATTTTGAAAATCCATGAAAGTCTTATTTAAAGGATTTTTGGTCCTTTAGGAGTTTCAAGGAGTAGAGGATCGATTTGAAATCAGATTCTTAGAATGAGAGCCAAGTGGAATGAAGTAGGAGCACTTGATTCTGAGGAAAACTCAGAGGTGCTCAAACTATCCTATGTTGGGCTTTATGTTTTAGAGATCTTATTTTTGTTCAAGTTGATATTTTTCATTAGAAGGTTGGGGCTTACATTCCAACAACACTTGTTAGAGGAATTGCCCGAGAGTTGAGGGTTTATATAGTGATTGAAATCAACCTATTGCCTCAGACCCTAAAGCTAAAGTGAGGCCTACTGAGAGGTAGAGCCTCGAACCTAAATCTAACGGATGCAAAAGGACTTACAAATTGTACCTCACAAGAGGCACAACCAGCCCGACCCCTGGATTTATTGTCCTGCCTGAAAAGGACTACCAGCTAGACTCCCCCTAATCGCTTTTAAAACCATGCTTTCTGGTCTCAATGCATATGAAGAGTGGTAGGTAATTGTTATTTAGGAAATAGGGCTTACAACTTGGCTTTGAGGCCAAGATGCCTAAGTATGCAAGGTATGCAGAATGCTGACTCGGATGCAGATTTTTTTGTTATCTAATCCTTAAGTGAGGGCTTCTACATGTGACTCTTTTTAGGCTATGCATGATCATTTTGATTTTGAAAACTTGGCTCTTTGAAAGAGAGCCATGCAATTTTCTTTTTGTTAGAAAATCGTGGAGCCTAAATTCATTTTTAGGTTGTTTATATTTTAATGGGTAGAAAACTTATTTTGTCCTAAGAGCCTATCGCATCATAGTCCAGGCCACACCCACACAAACAAGTGAATAAACTTAGGAAAAAGACATGCTTTTCTAGTGCGCACGGTAAACAAGCAAACATATGCACATATATATAAACCAATTGCAGGAAAAGAAAATAATGTCCCAATTATTATAAATAGTTTTGGCAGCTGAGTTGCCTGCCATTATACAACCCAGTTAATTTTTGCAGACTCTACTTGTGGAGTCTTCAAGCTTTATCTTCCAGGTGGAGCTTTGGGCATCACTTCCAAGAAGCACATCCTACTCGATCCACCTCTCCTTTGATTCAAACCCCCACAAGTTTTACATCCTAATTCTATGAAATACATTTTGAAAAGGAAAAGACTCAAACCTGCAAAATAGAGTGAGTAGGCAGTTTATACAATAACATCACACTCAAAATTTGCCCAGCACTTAGGGTGCCAAGCATCTACTTCTACCATATTGGCCATATCTTGGGGGGTTTTAAGCGATACCTGTCATGCAAGCAATTTATTATTTATGATTTAAGCATCCCCCTTTTTTTAGACATGGCCACCTGGGTGCCAAGCATCTACTTCTACCCTATTGGCCATATCTTGGGGGGTTTTAAGCGATACCTGTCATGCAAACAATTTATTATTTATGATTTAAGCATCCCCTTTTTTTAGACATGGCCACCTGCACAGAAAAGCATGTATATATTTCTATACTAACCACTTAAGGGCAAGTGCCCACACGCAGATAATCCAAAAGGCATTCACACCACAACATCAACCAATGCGCACACAGAAAAATCCTAATCCTAGTATGCCTAAGGGGCTGTGCACCTAAGTGTGTGAGGGGCTCGTGTGGTATGTCACACTAGGGGTATTCCACTTAGAGTTTGGATCTAAGGGAAGGGTGTCCAACACTAATTTTGGGCTAGTGTTAGAAGAATTCTCCTTAGCTTTTGGAGCTAGGGAGAATAGATTGATGTTTTCTTTAGCTTTGAGGCTAAAGAAGAGGTGAAGGTGTCCCAACACACAGCTTTTAAGCTAAGTGTTGGGGGATCATTCTTAGCTTTTGGAGCTAAGAAAAGAAATTTGGGAACCCAACATGTAGCTTTTGAGCTAAATGTTAGGGAATTCTCCTTAGCTTTTGGAGCTAAAGAGAGAAGGTTGATATTTCTTTTAGCTGTGGGGCTAAAGAAGAGGAGGGAAAGGTATCCAACACTTAACTTTGGAGCTAAATGTTGGGAGATCCTCCCTAGCTTTTGGAGCTAAGAAGGGGATGTAGGAATCCAACATCTAACTTTTAGGCTAAATGTTGGAGAACTCTCTTTAGCTTTTTGGAGCCAAAGAGAGGGGAAATCTCCTATACCTTGGAAGTTGGAGGAGAGTAGAGAGAAAATCTATAGCTTTTGGGCTAAGATAGGAAATCTTCTAAAGCTTTTGGAGCCTGTAGAAGTGAAGGAAGATGGGTCACCTGTTTATTTTGGCTCAACAGGTATATAAGATTTGCAACTTTGAGGTTACAAATCTATGGTATTTTCCCTTGAGTCTTTATATTCAAGAAGAGGGACTTCGTTTGCTTGATTTAGGTTAAGCAAACGATGTGATAAATCATTGAGTTTTTGGTTTTCAATGATAAAGATAGGTTTGCTAAGTTTAGGTAAGCAAACACAGAAGAAGACATGTATGTTTGGTCACAAGTCATGATTTCTTTGAACTTTTAGGTGTCCAAAGGAAGTTATTCATTCTCCTAACTTGGGTTAGGAGGATAAAGGAGAAAAGATGTTAATATTCCTACATTGGGTATAGGAATATTAATCAACTTATACCCAACAAGAGAGTTTGTTGGATGCAAATTCTCAGGGAAGAGAGATTTCCTCTCAACCTTGGAGCTGAGGGGAAATGGAACCAAAACTCATAGCTTTGAGGCTAAAGAGTTAGAGAATTTTCTAGGACTTTTAGTGTCTTAGAAAGGATAAATGACCCATAATTTTGGAACTACAAGTCAATAAACATTCATTGCTCATTCACCTAACTTGGGTTGGGTGAAAGGCAGACTTTTTATAACTTTTGGGTTATAGAAAGGAGAGAAAAAGTGTGTAATTTTAGGTTGCAAACTTATGAATGCTCTTTGAACATTTGGTGTTCAAAAAAAAAATATACACTCTCCCAATTTGGGATTAGGAGAGTGGAAGAAGATTTGAATGTTCTCATATAATTTTGGCTTATAGGAGATGATGAAGGAAATGCAACTTAAAGGTTGCAACTCAGAAAAATCCCTTGAACGTTTGGTGTTCAAAGAGAGGAAGTTCATTTCTCCAATTTGGGTTGGAGGGATGGAAGAGAAGAACATGCAACTTAGGAGTTGCAAATTCTTGAAAGTTCTTTGAACATTTGATATTCCAAGAAGGATGCACACTCTCCTAGTTTAGGTTAGAAGAATGAGAAGAACTTCATACAAACATTGAGTTGTGGAAAGAGATAAAGGAATGCACAACATATGAGTTACATATAGGAGGATAAATCATTGAACAATGTGTTCAATGATACATGATCATTTACCAAATTTGGGCTAGGTAAATGGGAAGAAGAGATGTGCAACTTGGGGGTTGCAAGCTCATGAACATCCTTTGAACATTTGGTGTTCAAAGAGGGATGTACATTCTCCTAATTTTGAGTCTTAGGAGAATAAGACGGTTTCCTACAACTTTTGGGTTGTAGATGGGGGAAACAACAAGCAACCTTTGGATTACAAGTCATAAGAAATTCCTTGAACAATTGATGTTCAAAGAGAGATGACCACTTAGTTTAGGCTAAGTAAAATGGAGAGAATTTCCTACAATTTTGAATCGTAGAAAATGGAGAGGGAGATGCAACCTAGAGGTTGCAAATTGAAGGAGTTTCTTTGAGCATTTGGTATTCAAAGAAAGGATATTCGTTCATACAATTTGAGTTGAGTGAATGAGGAGATGTTCTACACCTTTGGTTTGTAGAAGGTAGGAGAAGATGACATAACTTACAAATTGTGAATTGAAGATATTCTTTGGACATTTGGTGTCCAAAGAGGAATGTATATTCGCCTAATTTGAGTCTAGGCAAATGAAGGGGAAAATCATATGTTGGTTTCTTGCTCCAACAAATGAGATGGGATAAACTTAGACTTCGCTTCTAAGTTCAAAGACTTATGACATGATGTATTTGGGATTTAGAGAGATCCATAATACAATACGTGACAAAGATGGGTTGCATGGATTCGTTCGTCGATTTTATTACTCAACAAACGAAGGAAGGAGCTTAGGATTTAGCTCTAAGCTCCAAATGATTTACGCAATGATGCTTTTTTTGGGGACTTGAGAAGTCTCAAATAATCATGCATGAGGAGAAGATAGATGTATGTTTGTTGATTTTGTGCTTCCAACAGACAAATGATAGAAGAACTTGGGATTTGGTTCCAAGTTGAAGGTCTCTTGGCATGCATTTAGGACTTTAGGGGAAATCCAAGTCAACATACACAAGGAGGGATATATGATTGTTCATTGATTTTTATCTCAACAAATAAGATATGGATAGCTTAGAATTTGGTTCTAAGATCCAATGACTCATGTAATGTAACATTTGAAACCTTGAGGGGGTTTCAAGTATAATACATGGGGGGAGAGGGATGATTGTTTGTTGACTTCTTGTGTCTCAACAAACAAGATGGGGAGAGCTTGGAATTTGGTTCCAAACTCAATGATTTATGACATGATACATATAGAATTTTAGGGGAACTAAACATATCATGCAAGAAAGGTTGAATAATGATTGTACGTCAATTTTGGTATTAACGAACAAACAAACACTCAAGATTCGGAAACCTCTATATGAATTTTGAGGTAACATATAGGGAGATGGTTTGTTGGTTTTATGTTCCAACAAAGGGTGGGGGAACTTGGAAGTTGGTTCCAAGTTGCCAATGATTCATGCGATCTAAAACTTAGAGCTTTGATAATGCTCCAAGCATTATGCATGAAAGAGGATTCCCATTCTTCCATGAGTGTTTTGGATTCATAGAAGGAGGAGATGTACACTTGGAAAGAATTCCCCTACATCTTTTAGAGTGTTCGGACTCAATTTGGGGAGGGAAGAATGATTCCCTAAGGCTTTGAAAGGGTCTCTAGATCAATTTTGATATGATCTAGAGGGCTTAGAAGCTTGTAGGGACGATGCTTGGTTGTTGATTTTGGGTCTCAACAAAAGAGATGGATAACTCAGAGTTTGATTCCAAGCTTAAAGATTCACATATAAGACATTTAAAACCTTGAGGAGGTTTCAAATATTGTATATGAAGGAAATATCTGTTGGTTTGGAGCTTCAAAAAATAAGGTAGAAGAGCTTGAGATTAGGACTCAAGTTCAAATGGCTTATGCAATGAAGTGTTTGGGGCTTTGAGATGCTCCAAACCATCATGCATGAGGAAGAGGGGATACTTTACAAGAGAGCTCCCAACACATTGAAACAATCTCCAAGTCAACTTTGGTATGACTAGGGTAGGAGGGATTGATACTACAACTTAAATTTGGAAGAGACCTATGGCGGCATCTAGGGAAACCTAAAGCATAGGAAAGGACCATCATTTAAATGTCCATGGGTAGGTCCTAAGGATCGATTTGCTATGCTCTATAGGGAATCCTAGGGATGAATGTGTGAAAAGAGTTTTCCCTACATCAAACCTAATATGGTTTAGGAATTTGGAAGCTTGCATTTGGTCATGTTAATTTGCAAATTAAACAAAAATAAGCTTAAGTAATCTCTAAGTGTGATGGAGTATTAATCATGGGCCTTTGGGGTCCATGAAACACTCCAAATTAGCTTCACAAACACTTGAGATTAAATGAGCATATTTAGGAAAATTTGTAAATTAAAAGACTTGGTGATCTAAGCAAGAAAAACATAATATATGGCTTAAATCATTGCATGATAGGAAATTTGCATTCAAGGTTTTTAAGGGGTCAAATCATTTTTTGACATGATATTTTTGATATGATTTGGATCATTAAAGGCATTGAAATAATTTTGCAAACTTTGAAAGATTTGCATAAACAAAATAATGAGCCATAAACATTTTCATCATAAGTTATGCGACATGCCCAAAAGTGAGTTTAATCAAACACACTTGCTTTAGGATTTTTTTGAAATGAACCTTTAGGATTCATATTAAATTCTACAACAAGTCATCAAAGCATTTTAGACATATTGCAAGACTTATGACAAACTCTACAAGCTTCAACAAACTCCTAAACCACATGTCTATTTGTCATAACACTAGTGTTGATTAGGGATATGTATGTAATGTGGAGTTGGAGGAATATGCAAATTACACATTCAATTTGCCTATGCATAACAACACACTCTAGGATTTAAACATAGGTGAAGGTATTAAGCTCAATATGATGCACAAACATGCATTTGAGAGGTGTTGGATAACAACCCAACACCTTTACACGCGTCAAAATCCTCTCCGGGCTTTCACGTGAGAGCCAACAAATGAAAACTACCAAGTTTTCACTGTTTTACGGAGTGGACAGCCAACAAGGGGGTTTTGGGAGAGCACAATTTGAAGTTTTTAAGGACCTATGGCTTTGGATCGTCAACCATACAATCATTAGCCTTGGGGGATCCTAGGTTTCACTAAGTTTTAGTGTTTTACCTCCCCCGGGTTGTCCTAGCGCTCCAATCCAAGCTCCAAATTGCTGTCCTTGCTGCTCTCCAAGCTCCAAGTTGCTGTCCTTGCTGCTCCGGGGAAGAAGACTGCTGGCCACACCGTTCCGGATGTCGCCGCTGCTGTCCAAGACGTCTTGAAGGCTCCAAACTGCTGTTTGGGAACTTTTGGAGCCTTCCTTTGCTGTTTGGAAGCTTCCAACAGCTCCCAAATCGTTGCAAACTCGCCGGAGTTGAAGGAGAAGGAGGTGGAAGCTACTAATTTCACTGATTTTTTGAGAGAGGAAGTAAGTGGAGGTCTTAACCTTTGATTGGCTTCTTGAGAATGAGGAGGAAGACCTCAAATCCCCAACTTCCAGCTTCCTTTCTTGCCTAGAGGAGCCGCACGCAAGCGGCTTTGGCCGCTGGAAGAAGGGCGACGGACGGAGGTGGGGAGTCGCACGTAATGGGGAGGAGGGTTTCCGCCTCTTCCCCGCTCTCTCTCTCTCTCTCTCTCTCTCTCTGTTTTGGCTCGGGCGGGCGGAACGAACAAAACGGGGGCTCCCCCTCACCCTCCCATGCTACTTGGAGACGCACGCGCAGCAGGCTCACCGCCCACATCGCCCAATCTAGCATCCTTGAAGCGTGAAACGAGGGAAATTTCACTTGATTATATTCCCTGCATGATTGGACATAAAATTTGGGTGAGATTTGAGGGAAAATCTCAGCCCTAGGTTAAAAAAAATCTGATTTGGAATTTGGTTTAGCCCAAATCAGTCAATTGGGGCTGAAATTGAGCCCAAATTGGACTCGACCCGAACCAATTTGGGTCGGTTTGGGTCCGAGCGGGTCCGATCGAGTCAATTTTGCGAAATTGAACTCGAATCGATGCCGATTTGCGTCGAATTGGACTCGACGCGGCTCGATTGGGTTGATTTGATTTTAATTTAATTAAAGTTTAATTTAATTTAAATGAATTGAATTTAATTAGGTGAAATTAACATTTAATTTCGCCGAATTAGGGTCCAATCAGAATTATTTGGCGCTCGACGAGTCTCAACTAAGTTGATTGAGCGTCATCGAGCCTAGTCGGGCTCGAATTGGCTCGATCCGAGTTAAGTCGGCATGAAAATGTACGTCAACAAAACATTTTAGATATCTTGGGTTTATTGTTCAGAGTGATGGTGAAATAGATGGGGATATTATTAGTAGAATTCAAATTGGATGGTTGAAGTGGAGGAATCTATCAGGCTTGTTGTGTGATAGAAAAGTCCCCCTCAAACTTAAGGGAAAATTCTATAAGATGGTAGTAAGACCTGCAATGCTTTATGGTGCAGAATGTTGGCCATTAGAAGAGAAGCATAATATTAAGTTAAGTGTTGCAGAGATGACGATGCTTAGGTGGATGAGTGGCTTTACTCTTAGAGGCAGGATATGAAATAAGCATATACGTGAAAAGGTTGGAGTAGCTCCAGTGAAAGATAAGGTTAGAGAGAGTCTTCTTAGATGATTTGGTTACATAAAACGACAGCCATTCGATGACCCAGTTAGGAAAGTAGATGTATTAGATTTGACTTATGTTAACAAAGGTAGATGTCGACCTAAAAAGACTTGGTTAGAAAATATTAGAAATGTCCTTTTTTTTTTAGATTAAATGAGAATTTGACTCTTAACTGGACACAATGGAGAAAAAGGAATCATGTAGCCGACCCCACGTAGTGGGATAAAGACTTGATGTTATTTGTTTGTTTTTTTATTTATGTTTGATTGAATTGTAATATTGGAATGCCTATTGCAATATTATAGGTAGAACAATATCATGTCAGTTAATGATTTAAATATTTAATCTTGAATGTAATCATATTAAAGTTCATTTGCTTAATTATCTTCTTTTTCACATTTCATTTTGTCTTTAGCCTAAGAATGTGTTATGTCTAAATATCTAGGTTCAGACAATCATTTCATAAACTTAGCCCTTAAGAGTTCATCATAATGTTCAACAGAGCCTAGGTAAAACCCAACATTATCGCTATTGAACTACATTGAGGTCCTTTGTTGCCTCCATTGGGGTTTCTCTTGCCTCACCTGCGTAGGCATCATAAACATATTATTGTTATCTTTCACATAACATGACATTAGTCAGGCTTTAGTGGATTATGATCAAATATTTGGACTTTTAGTTAAATTTGTCATGCATTAGTTTAAAATAGACAGATAATCCAGTGAATCATAAACGTGAACTAGTACTTGTATAAAAAAGGAAGACTGTAAATATCACACATTTTTCCTTTTAAAAAAACTAATATCAAATAGCAAACAATTTACATAATAACAAAATATTTATTTTGAGCTTGAATCATTAAAATTTATACAGGGTCATTTATACCTGAATGCTATTTTGTGAATGCACATTCAACCATATGAATAATTTCTAATGCATTGCACATCTAATTGTAATTCAAGTGCAAATGTACATAAAAAAGGCTAAAGAACTTACTTCCTGGATTAGAAGATTGCATATCTTACCACCGTAATGAGTTGCATCTCCAAATTCTACACCTCGCAATCTCTTACGCTTGTAGATCACCTACACACTTCAAACTTCTCAAATTTCTATAATTTCCATCCTAATCAATATGAATATAGCTCAATTTATTTCAAATTAACGTTTTATGTCAAAACTTCCTATCCTCATACACTGCTTGAATCTTAAACCACAATTGTATATTATTTAATTTAGGAACTTTACAAAAATTGAATATACATAATGTAAACCAATTTCTTGCCTCTTATCTTTTCCTTCCCTAATTCCCTCTTCTTCCTCTTTTTCTTCTTTCCCCTCTTTATCCTCCTCCTTTTTCTGTTTTCTCTTCTTCCATCTCCTTCTTCATCCCTTTCTCCTTCTCCTACCCAATCTTCCCCTTCCATCCTCTAGACCTTCTCTTGCTTCTCCCCCTTCCATCCTCTAGATCTCTTGCTTCTACACAACCCGAGACCTCCAGGCACAAGAAATGGTCCCAAACTGATAGTTCCTTGTGATGTGAATGCTCGGCAAAGCATGGAAGGGAATTACTATTTAATGCATTTTACCTAATCTACCATTAACAATAGATAATAGATGTTTCCCTAAGTGAAATACTGAATTTTCCTAGCCCTATTGGAGTAGATTTAATGGATGAACATTAATATTAAAAAGAAAACTTTAGGAAATTTTTATTCAAATCAAAATTAATGCTATAACTTTCACAACTTTGCAAATTAGCATTTACTTTTATATATCAAAATGATCCATTTGACGAATAGAACCCATTGAAATGTTTTTTAATGATTTTTTGAAAGTTGATATTTTGAGGTATAATTTTAGTGATTTAATATTTCAATTCTTCCATGTTTCAGCAGTAGCATATCATTCAAGATTATTATTCTAGTGATGATCTCAATGAGAAGACTATAGGCATCATGTTGAATATGATTCAATAGATATGAACTAAATATCAATGCTTCCACTTTTGTTGGAAAAAATTATTTTATTTTATTTTTTATTGATTGGATATTTGAATTTGAGGTTCTCTTTGATTAGATATTCCATGGGTATGAGAATGTGCTAAATATACAAAGTTTAAATTGGTTAGTGTTGATAAGGATTTTTTCTAGGATTTAAGCGTAACATAAACCATTTTGCAGAGCATCCTATTAGAATTTTGGTTGATGTGAAAGCTAGATTGAGAGATAGACATCAATATACTTTTTTTATATCTAGAATGGTTAAATAATTGATGAATATGAGGTAAAATATATTGAATAGTTAGCAAATACTTAAATTAATTTGAAAAGTTAAATTTTAGGTGTGACATGCAAGAAGAAATATGGGTATTAACATCTAGGATTGTAAATTATCTTTGCCCTAAAATTAAGATAATAATGCGATTTTTTTAAATAGGATCATAAATAATGCTGATCATAGAGGATATCATGTTTCATCTATTCTTGTGATAATTTAACCTCATTAAGTGTGTGAAAAAATTCAAGAATTTTCAGTTGTCAAGTGGAAGTCCTTCTAAATACTAGTATTACCATTGTATTTCACCAATTAAATCATCCAATACATGCACGAGATTTTCATTAACCAATATATTTCATTCTAAGCTATTTCACACTATATACACTTTGAAATTACAATTTTCTTCTCGTGGCATGTGAGTCATCCATGTGAAATTTTTGATGCATCCGGCGGATGAACAAATAATCTTAAAATTCATGATGCATGCCACTAGTTTTAATGATGTTTAAAGGGAATGGGAGTTTTTGATATTGCATTTGAAGCCCATAATATCAACTTTTTATTGGTTGAAGAATGCTAATTATTCTCCTAGGAGGAGAAAAGTATATCCTTCTCTCTCTCTCTCTCTCTCTCTCTCTCTCTCTCTCTCTATATATATATATATATATATTCCTTTTGCCATTTTGTAAGTTTTTTGACATTTTTGAATTATAAGTGCTGATCACTTTAATGTTTTACTTATTAATATATAAATTTTCTTAACCACTTTATTTTTATCTTTACCATTTTAGGATTGTGGGCATGGGTGGCATTGGTGAATCACTTATGCTGGTTTCTTTCTGTGGCGCTTGCACTTTTTTGACATCTATATCATTAAGTGCAATAGCTACAAACGGGGCAATGAAGGTATCTTAGCTTTTTTCCTTCGTGATTTTTTATATGCATTAGACATTATGTGCATGCTGGATGTGTTGTTTACTAAAATTTATGCATTCATAACTTCTCACCTAATAACCTATTGTCAACCCCATTTACTTCTATGGATTTCACTGTAAGTTTGCTCCCTACCTTAAATTGATACATCATCTGCTCTGCATTCTTTAATGAATCCTCAATTTATTAAGTCTATTTTTCTTAGAGGATTCCATCTTCCGGCTTTACAGACACATATAGGTTTCATAACCTCTTCAATCCATGTATAAGCTGAGGTTAGATGGATGCATACTGGAGCTACTTTGCTATATATGCCATTCTGGAAAAATTTCTCAAAATGAGTTTGCTTGCTACCATTATTATTGTGCTATGATGCGTTTTAATGGTGGGAGTGATGGAGAGGAATGAATTGGTTAATGGTAGTGGAGCAGCTTTTAGATTGGCCATCCAGGATATACCTTTAATAGTTAGGACATTTTTACAGTTTTATTTTCTTAATCTATAAATTCTAAAATATATCATGATTAAGCTTCTTTATGATGAACAAAGTGATATCCAGGACATTGAATATTACATTAGGATTTTTGGATTGGAAACATCATCTGTTTGATTTGTATAAATCAACTGTTAGAGATTTTTTGTATATTGAATTGTGATGGAGCTATCATAAAACTTTAAACTCTTTCAAGCCATCCTAAAAGTTGGCAATTAAAAGTCCCTGTCAAATTGTGTCGAAATCATATCACCAAAGCTAAGATTACTTAATTCAGATTTCAGCCAAACAGATATCGGCTATGAACATTTAATTTTGGAACTTTTTGACTCGAAAATTGGCTTTAACATTATTATTGTTAAAGGAATTTTCACTAGCATCAAATTTTTTTTGAGAATAACTTAAATTTATGGATAAATTCATTCCAATAATGTAAAGGTATTATCTTGCTAGGCGCACACATTCTTGAATTTATTATTATTGTGATTCTGTACTTAATTATTAACAATTGTCAAAGTGCTTATTTATAAAGGTGAATGCTTTTTATATGCTTCATTATGTGCTGTCTTGTTCATATTTTTTGTTTGATGGTAGGGTGGGGGACCATATTATCTTATTGGTCGAGCCCTTGGTCCAGAAGTTGGTGTCAGTATTGGTTTATGCTTCTTCCTTGGGAATGCTGTTGCTGGAGCACTGTACGTGTTCTGTTCATTTTTCAATTTTTGGTTTTGTTCCTTCACATTGAGAAATCTGGTAGGGCAAACCTTTATGCAGTTCAGTTCCTTAGCTTAGCATGCCTGTTTTTTTCTAGAGAAGAACTCATAAAATGGGATGAAATGCATCATCGAGTCATCGCCTAAATTTCTTGTATTAATGTGGCATTTCTAGGGGGTGTAAATGTGTCGAGTTGGCTCGTGAGCCAACTTAACATGGTTTCCTAATGAGCTTGCAAATTGAACTTTTCGAATCACGAGCTGGAGCTCGAGCTTAAACTCGAGCTAATATATTAAATGAGCTTGAGTTCAAGCTTGACAAAACTCGGCTCGTAGACTTACGATCTAGCTTGAATAAAGTAGATATTTAGAATCTCGCAAAGAAATAAAAGCTGCTAGAAAATCTTCTTGTATTAAAAAACGGGACTCCATTCAACGCAAGAACAAAAAGTATCACCACAGTAATTCCATAAGTAAACATGTATCAATGCGGCTGTACAACATTGGTTCTTTTTTCATTAACTTATTTTTATTTTTGACTCCCGAACCCTGCAGTTCAGCACTTATTTCTCCTCTTCTTTGAGACGAGCGTCGTTCCTCCTCTAGTGATCTCCATCCATGATCTCGGAGCTTCCTCTTCTTCTTAAGAGTCTGATTGTTGGTCTCATAGATGCCTTCTCTTGTGAGCTTCCGCCCAACTTCCTTTGGCGATGCTTCTCCAGAGAGCCTCTTGGGTCGAGCTCTCAAGCTTGAGAAAGAATGGGCGAGCTGAGTTCGAGCTCGAGTTTGAGCTACTTTTTTGAGTGAAGAGTCCAATATGAGTTTGTTGTAAATCGAGCTTGAATCGACTTGTTTATGCCCTAGGCATTTCTGTAGTGCTTAAGATTTTGATGCATGTCATATTCAATTCAATGCTTTAGAGCTGCATAATATATATTCCATGGAAGAATTCTCCAATCTTATAGTTTATCTAGCATTTATAAATATTACTTCTTACAATTAGTCGCCATGGATAAATAATGTATCTTTTCATGATATTTATTATTGAAATTTGAATAATAATGAGTTCAGAGTTCTGTACGTATGCATGCCATTGTATGCATGTGAATCTCATCAAAATGAAAAAGTAGTATAATTTATGAGACATTGTGCTTTATACGAAAAAGTTGGCTATAACATGTACACAAAAAGGAATTTCAAAAGATATGGACTAGAGAGGATGATCTGTAACCTTATAAATAAAGAAGAGGATTAAAATTATTAGATCATAGAGTGATGCATTATTTATTTTGTAATTTTTATTGAACAATGGTTTTTATAATTTTTATATATTTTTTAGCTATCCAATGATGGAAGGCATCCTATGAACATGGTAGGTTGTGCTTGGGCTTGGTAGACCTTGGTTTGCTAGCTTGGATGGGTCCCTTTTGGTGGCTCCTGGCTCTCGGGTTGGGTTTGTGGCTCTCGGTTTTGAGCTGGTGCTGAAGTTTCTGGTTATTTCTTTTTGAGCTGAAATTTAGCTCATTAATTCTAAAAAGGTATGCTCATAAATTGAAGTGGTGTGATAGCTCATTATGGTGGAATTGTCTTTTCCTTTTCCCCTTACTGCCTTCTCGGTTTTTGGTGGCTTTTGCTCTTCCCGTGATGTCCTGGCTGGTTTCCCCTTGTTGCCTCTTCGGGTCTCACACCTGGGTGGTGTTCCCGTGGCTTTGCTGGTTAGTTTCCGTGGCTTTCTGGCTGGTTACCCATGGACTTGTCTCTTTGTTTCCTGTACCTAATTGAGGCTACTGTTTGGTGACCTTTGGTCTTTCATTTCCCTAAATCTAATTGATTTAGTTGGAGGTGCTATGGCTGTTTGGTTTCCTTATGGTTTGCCTATAAATATAACATGTTTTTGGATGGAAAAGGTTGTTGAAAATTTGCTTGGCATAGCCACCAAAACCTGAGTGTTTCTTCTCTTTTGGAAAAGCTTGAGAGCTTGTTCTGTTTCCTTCTCTTCTCTATTTCGTCTGGGCTTCTTAACTCTTCTTCTCTCCACAAGTTACATTCCACCTGTACCTTTCTTCTTGAGCGATTGATGTTATTGGTTGGCTGATTTGGAAGTATTTGCTGGAGGAGTTGGTTGGACGATTGGACTTTCTTGCTGTGGTGGACCATTTGGTTTGCTAGCCCTAAGCACATACTTTACTTTACCTACTTTTCGATGCATGTGAGGAAATCGTTTTTATGGTTGTTCTGAGGATAGCGCCTTTTATTTTTCTTTTGTTTCGATTGGTTTCAATTCTCCGTTGTGTTTTGAAGATTGGTTGATGATTGCTACTATTTGAATCTAATATAGCAAGTGTTGCCTATTGTTCTCTTTATCTGGCTTTTCTCTCTAGTTAGCTTGCATCAGTTTTGGTATCAGAGCAAGTTCTTTTCCTTGGTTTGTCGTTTCTTTTTCGTTGGCTTTTGTCCGTGGTTGGTGCGGTTTCTTATCCGTTTTTGGAGGGACTTTCTTTAACAAGTTTCAATGGCTAATAATCCGAGGGATTGACAAAATCTAATGCAACAATTGAATAACTTGCAGCAACAAGTTAACACTTTGGCTGAAGCTGTAGCGAATCTAAATGTTAACAATGCTAATGCTAATCCTAATGTCCAAACTTCTGAAAGTGAAGAAGAGATTCCTAGAAATCATAATAGGCAACAAAAAAATTGGGATCATAGGATTAAATAGATGTTCCTAACTTTGAGGGAAAGTTACAACCCGATCAATTCCTTGAGTGGATAGAAAAAATGGACCAATTTTTTGAGTGGAAAGAAATACCTGAAAATAGGAAAGTTCGTTTTGCTAGCCTAAAACTTTCTGGTCATGCTTTAACCTGGTGGAAAAATTTTCAAAATAATAGACTTAGGAGAGGTAAAGAAAAAGTCTAAAATTGGGAAAAGATGAAGGAAAAAATGAAAGGGAAATTTTTGCCAACTGATCATGCTCGAACTATATTTCAAGAGTTTAATAATTTGAAACAAGGGAACCAATCTGTTGAAGAATACACTGAAACATTTTACAAACTTCAATCCAGAAACGATTTGAATGAATCTGAAGAGAAAACTGTGTCAAGATACATCAATGGTTTGAAATGGTCTATTCAAGATCAACTCAACTTGCATCACATTATTAAAACTGACGAGGCATATCGAATGGCTATAAAAGTGGAAAAACAACATCAAAGGGAAAGGGGTCATAACAAAGTTATGGAAACATATAAGAGATGAACAACTGGTGAGGTAAAAACTCAAACTTCTGAGGGAACATCTAGTGTTAAAATTAAAACTTTTGAAACTCAAAATGCTGACAAAGGAAAAGGAATCATGGGAGCTAAACCAACTGAACAACCTAGATTAATTGAACCATGTTATAAATGCGGGCTCTATGGTCATCTTTCTGCCACTTGCAGGAAAAATAATCCACCTAGAAGCAATCTCATTGAAAACAATGAAAACTTGGAAGAAGAAGAAGAAAATGAATCTGGTTCTGAAAATGAAGAGGAAGTAGAAAAAATTGATGTCGAAGGAGATGAGGGAGAAGAGCTTTTGGTCATAAGGCAAGTCTTAACAACAAAAATTGACAAAGGGGATAGATGGTTAAGAAGAAATATTTTTAAAACAACTTGTACAGTTGAGGGGAAAATCTGCACACTCATGATTGATAGTGGAAGTTCTGGGAATTTTGTCTCTAAAAAACTGGTTGATAAACTAAAAATAAAGTCAAAACCTCTTGCCAAAACTTATAAAATTTCTTGGTTTAAAAAGATGGGCGAGGTTCCAATCACTAAGCAATGTGTTAATTTATCGATTGGTGGATCTTTTAAAGATCAAGTGGTTTGTGATGTTGTACCACTTGAGGTGTGCCGCATTTTGTTAGGAAGACCTTGACAATAATACAACAATATATACAACAATAACATCAAGCCTTTATCCCACTACGTGGGGTCGGCTACATGAATCCTTTTTCTCCATTGTGTCCTGTTAAAAGTCAAATTCTCGTTTAAATCTAATAAAGAAAGATCATTTTTAATATTTTCTAACCAAGTCTTTTTAGGTCTACCTCTACCTTTCTTAACATAAGTCAAATCTAAGACCTCTACTTTCCTAACCGGGTCATCGGGAGGCCGCCGTTTTACGTGACCAAACCATCTAAGGCGACTCTCTCTAATCTTATCTTCCACTGGAGCTACTCCAACCTTTTCACGAATATGCTCATTTCGTATCCTATCTCTAAGGGTAAAGCCACTCATCCACCTGAGCATCCTCATCTCTGCAACACTTAACTTAGAATTATGCTTCTCTTTTAATGGCCAACATTCGGCACCATAAAGCATTGCAGGTCTCACCACCATCTTATAGAATTTTCCCTTAAGTTTGAGAGGTACTTTTCTATCACACAATAAGCCTGATGCATTCCTCCACTTCAACCATCCAACTTGGATTCTGCTGATAATATCCCCATCTATATCACCATCACTCTGAACAATAGATCCAAGATATCTAAAACGTGTACTCTTATTAATGACTTGATCGGCCAAAGTCACAATGCCCTCACTAGGTCTATTATTACTAAAATTACACTCCATATATTCCGTTTTAGATCTACTCAAGCGAAAACCTTTAGACTCTAAAGTTGACCTCCACAATTCTAGTTTACCTTTAACTCCCCCTCTAGTCTTATCAACAAGAAGAATATCATCAGCAAAAAGCATACACCAAGGTACATCCTCTTGCAAATGTCTAGTGAGAACATCCATGACTAAAGCAAAAAGATATGGGCTTAAGGCTGATCCTTGATGTAATCCAACCGAAATAGGGAAATACTTGGTCAAACCACCTTGTGTTTGAACACAAGTAATAGCTCCTGCATACATATCTTTAATGATTTGAATATAAGCGTTATTAACTCTTTTCTTTTCAAGAACTCTCCATAGCACTTCTCTTGGAACTTTATCATATGCTTTTTCTAAATCAATAAATATCATATGTAAATCCTCCTTATTCTCTCTATATTTCTCCATCAAACCTCTTAATAAATGTATGGCTTCCATAGTAGACCTACCCGGCATGAATCCAAATTGATTTTGAGAAACATTAGTATCACGCCGCAACCTATGCTCCATAACTCGTTCCCATAGTTTTAAAGTATGACACATTAACTTAATTCCTCTAAGGAAGACCTTGACAATATAACCACAAAATTATTCATAATGGAGAAACAAATGCATACACCTTGATTCAAAATAACAAAGAGTACACTCTCCACCCTCAAAAACTTGTGCCTGTTTCACCTTCAAAGAGTAAACTGGTTGCCAAAATTGATACTCCTGAGCTGCTTTTAAATGCTAATGATTTGAAATGTTCTGAAGTTGCTTACTTAGTGGTGGGAAAAGAAAGTGATTCTACTTTTCAAATTCCTAAAGAAATGCAAGCATTACTTGATGATTTTTCTGGCATAACTCCTGATGAGTTACCAATTGGTTTGCCTCCTATGAGAAATATCCAACATCATATTGATTTGATTCCTGGAGCTACTTTACCTAACCTTTCTCATTATAGAATGAGTCCTTCTGAACATGATGAGCTTTTTAAACAAGTGACTGATTTATTAAAAAATGGTTTAATTCAAGAAAACTTAAGTCCTTGTTATTTCTTAATCAAAACATGATTTTTTTAATGTTGATAAACAATCTAAAAAGAATTTGGTGATATAGTTTGATTATTTTTTAAGAATATGATGTAGGCAAGAAAAATTGCCTACAAATTACAAAATTTACAAGTCTTCCAAAATTGACCTACTACAAGCCAAATATCCAAAAAAACGACTTAAAATGACCATTTAACTCACATCAAATAGATGACATGCACAAAATACTCATAAAAAAGACACTTAAACTCTTAATAACTTGATAATATGATAAATAGAGAAGAAAGATACAGATGAGGTGGACACTTGCGGAGAGAAAAAATAAATAAGAAGCCCGAGACGAAGTTATAGAGAGGAGAAGAGAAGAAGAGGCATAGCTCGTAAGCTATCCAGAAAATCCTCAGGTTTTACATTCTCCAAATATTTTCTCACATTACATACTCCTAAAACAGCCACAAACATCCCCTATATATAGGTGAAGAAAGGGGAGCCAAACAGCCACCAAAAGAGAGCCCAAAGGACAACTTCAGCCGCCCAAAACAGCCAACCAGCAAAAAAGGGAGAAAAAGGCAGCATTTAAACTACGTTGGGAGCCCAAGAGACAAAGCAACCAGCCTTAAATACACACAGGGACCGAACAACTAGCCAGGTAGGGAACCGAACAGGCAAACAACAGCCGGCTAGAGCAAAGACCCCCCAAATTGCTTGCATCAATTCCCCCCTGGTGGAAGAACCTCATCTCTAGATGAGTTCGATTCAGATCATTTAGGTTGGGTCATCCGAAAAGTCTTCATGCTTGCTCTTTTGTATTCTAATTTGAAGTCTTTGTAGGCTGGTTGTGTAAACTGTTCATTATTATAAACATATGTTTTCTAAATACTAAAAAAAAAACAAGAAGACTTGCACCACTACCAAAGCTCTCGCAGTAGTCTGCCACTGATCCGTCATGCACTAGTGCAAAGAACTGCTCATAGAAGTCCCCTCCCCTGCTGGATCGGAAACGTTCCAATAAGCATTCCTTGAATTCCCTCCAACTCCGTATGGGTCTCCTCTAATCCCTCCACTGGTACTAAGACAACGCCTTCCCCTCCAAACATAAACCTGCTACCGTCAATTTTTCCTCCGTCAACCCATTGATGGAGAAATATCTCTTTACTTTGTAGATCCACTCATGGGCGTCTTCCCCTTCAAAGATGGGCATCTTCAGCTTCCTCACCTTTGGATCCCCCCCCCCCCCGTATCCCTCCATAATTTTCCTTTCCCAAGTGCTTGGCTCTCCCTAAGTCTCCCGATCTTCCCTTTCCCACTCGGACGCAAACCCTTCTTCACTTTATCCTCTCCTCCCTTCAAATTCAGCACCCTTCCTATCATAATCCCCCTCTTTTATTTCCCAACCAGCACCCCTTGATTCATGCCCCCCATAACCACGCCTCTCTCCATACCTTTCGCCTCTCTCCTCCATGATTTCCATCTCATTGTCTCTCCTACGAAATTCAAAATTCGTCGTTCTCCCCACCGGTCCTTTTGCCTCCGATGCCGCCGTTTGAATTTGATTTTCCAATATCTTCTTCACCGTCTCATGAAGATCGGAAACCTTGTCTTCCACGGATGAAACTCTGTCTTCCACGGATGAAATTCTATCTTTCACGGTTGCTTTTATTTGGCTCATCTCCCCTTCAAGGCATTCCTCCAATGCATCTACCTTCTTGGTCGTCATCAATACCCGGAATTTTTGTAGGTTCAAAAAATCTGGATATTGACCAAAAAATAGCAAAAATTCCCTCCCTTTGGCCGAAAACAGCCGCTGATTTTCCAGAAAATAGCCCACAAATGGTCCCAAAATCTGCTCTGATACCAATTTGTTAGGAAATATTTGAAGATCTCAAGTAATCCTAACAAGAGAAGCAAAAGCAGCAAAAAAACCTACACAAAATCTGATGGAAAATAGAGAAGAACGGAAATTTTATTGCAAGAATAGAAAAACAAGATACAATTGATCCCCAATTTAAGAGGAGGGCCGATCTCTGCCTATCCCAAGACGAATCTAGGGCCCAAGACACCAAGAACAAAGACTCCAAATCAGCCACAAAATCAAGCATAACCCTAACCCTAATCTCTCTTCCTACTTAAAGCATGCAATTAAACCTCCTAGGCAAAATTACTTCCTTAGCCCTAGCCGCCCACTCCTCTTCTATTTGAAATTTTGAATGGGGCCCACCCTTGATTGGGCTGCAATTTCAAGGGGGCGGACCCTTGGTCTGCCTCTGATAAACTTGAACCGGCCTTTGGAAAGGGGCTGGTTGGACCGGTCCATGAGGGACCAGTCTAACAGCAAGCTCAAGAAAGTGATTGACCTTATGAACTCCGACAAGCTAAATTATAAAACTAGGTTTTTTCATTTCAATAACAATTATAATCATAAATATTATGTAGACTTCTATAAATGTCCCATAATGTGATCAAATATGATAAAAATGATGAACAACTAACACGCCGTCATTTAAGACTAGTCTGGAATGCATCGCCTACAATGAAAGCACTTAATTTCCTTTTATAAAAGGGACTGTGTTAGCACATCCAAAATGTTGTAATTGCCTGGACAAGACACCCATATTGCCTAGATCTTCACATGAGAAAAATTCACAAAATTTTATATATGCCCTAAAGGGATATGAAAATTCAACATGTATGAGTAACTAGGATTTGCGAGAAAGAGCCATTATATATATACATATTATTAAAATTTGAATTAAATTAAATTATGCTAAAAAACTTAAAATTAATTTTTGGCAACTTTACAAAATAATGCCCAACTTTTCTGATAACTTGCTTAGAATGTGTAGCATCTGAAGAAATCTAGTTACCGTCAAGGGATAAGCAAATTATAAGGTGATATCTCCATGCTGGTTTTTGTAGGCCTTTGTTCTATATATCACCTTCTTTGTGAATTGCTAGATCCTCATGGAAGCTATAATTGCTTCTGGAATACTGGTACTTTTGTTTGCTTGACATAGATGTATGTGCTGTTGCTCTTCCAGTTATGTACTCGGAGCTGTTGAAACATTCTTAGATGCTGTGCCAAGTGCTGGATTTTTCAGAGGTAAAATTTTTTTAGATCTGCTCCTCATTTTATTCTGCAATACTAATTATTGGGTGTTCCAGGATATATAACCTTGGTATGATATTTTTGATCTAATAGAAATAAACAATTTTGCTTACTTGATTTGCACATAAAAGTGCAACTTTCTGAATTATTGATGCAGGACCATTACAATTGTCATTTCTTCTCAATAAGTATCATTCTATAGTTTGGCGTGTTTTAATTAAGCTTCATATTTTAAGTATATAATAAGGAAACAATCTTTCATCAATATGAGAAAAGCTACTAATATTTTGTTTAATAGGAAATATTATTGTATTAGTCTTAAGCAATTTCAGTATGTACTAAGGACTCTCTTCTATATAAAGGTTGCCTAAGGGCAATGTACATTAATTGAAGGTTATCGAGTGAAAAACATGGTCGCTTGAAGGCTCATCTCCTCTTGGGATGTGTTCTCTTTTTCTCATTCTCTTAGGGTTGTTTTCTTTCTTTCTTTCTTTCTCTCTCCTTGTATTTTATACCTATTCCTCAAGTTACATAATCATTAAAGAGTCGTTCCCCCTATCTGATATAGGTGCCAAGCTGGGCTAGTAATTGAGCTGGAGCTTGCTAGATGTTAAGATTATTTCATTTAATTATTTTGTTCCTCCGCTAGAGATACAAGATGTTGAATTTGAGCCTGAGATCTCTTCAGTTGTTGTTCACAAACATATCAAAATGGAGGTACATGGCATTCAAAAGCCTCCTATACTAATGCTCGTTCCATCACTAGTTGCTTAATGGCGTGATGACATCCTAAGCTGAGTCCCAAGATCCTCTTAAACATGGACAATTTCTTAGTATCGTTGTAGTTCGATATTGAGAAATTTTTTAGGAGATTTTCATGTTTATATTTGTAGAACTTGTAGCCAATAAATATTCATTTGAGCAAGTTTATTTTTGTTTCATAGTTTGCCCTCTTTTTAATTTTAGTATTTTTGGAACATGTCTATGATGATGTGCCTATGAGAATGAGACATGTTACCTTTTTTCGTGATATTCCTAGTATAGGTAATCTCTCGTCTTATTATGCCCAAGTTGTTTGTTTCATTAGTGTTGCTATTGGATTAATTGTTGAATTTGAAGTCCTCTGTTTTAAGGTTGCTTCAGTGTTATTCTTCAGGCAGCTTCAATTTTAGCAGGCATGCAATGAAGTTTTAGCAAGTTTATAAAAAAATTGGCCTCACAAAAGGCACAACTTTCACTCTCATACATTCTAGTGGATCATCCCCCACTTGCAAACAATCTTTTCTTATGATCCATGTCTTAGTATTTCTAGCGCACATCTCCCAATATCTCATCTCTTGCAGTTATTCGCCTCTCTTGATCATCTTTTAGTCCTGTGTCATCCTTACTCGTAATGCACTGTGTGCTCTTTTCTAGACGCTTGCTAAAGCCTTCCAACTTCACAACCTAATTCCATATCTCTTTCACGCTTTGTGTGTTGCGGAGACATTAACAATGACTTTAGAAATTTGATCTTTCAAGAAAAGCCGATTCATTCCCTTAGTTCTCCTTGATGTGTAAATGAGAGGATTCGGGAGTGGTTTTCTCTAGCTAGGTAAGGTTTGTTTTGTCCACATTTTCGTTGATATTTAAATCAATTATTTTGATCCGGTGTTTCAAAACATTGATTAAATTGCTAATTAATGAGATATGAATTGTATGAACCTTGGTCTTAAATACAAAGGGATATAACTTTTGATTACGTCAATAATTCAAGTAAAATGGATTTAAATTGTGCATTGACACAAATATCCAGGTTGATACATTGATAGCCATACTTGCATTTTGAAAAGCATGCTAATATTACGAGAAGTATGTAGAGAAGCGAACCCTCCTACAATGTGTTTGAATAATTGGGAGAGGCTATTAAATAAATACATGACTATAAATGGCTCGCATGTATATCTTCAAGTTCCTTGGTGTGTATGTCAACACAAAATGGGAATGCTTTAAATACACTTGAAATTATCTAAATGCCATCGGTTCTAATAGACCCTTGACTAACCTGAAATGTCTATCATGCCTTGCAGGGTAGCAAAATATTCTAAAAACATCTTAATGCCTAAATTACTAAAATGCTTGAGGACCTTGATTCAAATACATTCAATGTTTGCTCGGTGTTTGCTCGGTTGATCAAGCAGATTGGTTAAAGACCCGAGTTCTATTGCTATCTTTAATATGTCTCAAGTTTTAAATTAAGTTAATTTTAAACATAAAATGTTAGTCAAGAACATAAGTTCCACTCTAAGATGCACCGACACGGACACGGCGACACGGACACGACACGACACGGACACGGGACACGGCATTTTTCAGAAATATAGGACACGGGTGCGGCGTGGACACGGCATAATAATTTTTTTAATATAATATATAGAAATAAAGGTGACACCATATTGAAAATGGTAAGCAATAATAAATCAATGTCATGAGGACTTGTTTAGCTTATAACATTAAAATGTTTAGTACAATCACAAAAATATAAGCAAAAAATCATTTAGTACAACATGAAGGTTCAACTACTCAATATAGGGAATGATAAAATTAGATTCAGAGGTTGGTCTTTGGCCTTCAATATCATCATCATTGAATATCATTGCTTCCAATTCTGGTTCATCTAGAGAAAGATTTGCAACCTCCAATAATCCCATATCATCAAGGCACTCGAACCCATCTCCAGCAACATCCCACATCTTGTTATCACCTGTCATATAAAGTGGGGTCTTCCTTGATAGAAGACGAAGATTTGTATGCACATAAACTAAATCTTCAGCTCGTTGTGGAGTTATTTTATTCATCTTCATCGATTGAATAAATGAGTATGTGCTCCAATTTCTCTCACAACAAGAAGAGGATGATACTTGACCAAGAAGTTTTATTGCTATTGTTTGAAGAAGCGGTGCTGAAGCTCCATGAATCAACCACCACATTTTTGGATCCATCCTCCATCTATCAACCAAAGATTCTTGATCACCAAAATTCTCTAAATATCCAAAGAACTTTGCAAGTTCTATATTAATCTTTCTTCTCTCCTCCTCATTTGGAAAATATCGTTTCAAGCATATCTTTCTCATATTTGACACCTCTAAATCTTTTTGTGGTGAGACACGTTGAGGGTCTTGTTGAAGCCATTCTTTACTTGAATACCTTCAAATAATACAAAGCATATAAAATTATTTATTCATTTACTAAGAAATTTAAAATTAATTTAAAAGATGAATACAAATGTACCTTGGATTTAATGAATGGGCCAAACAATGCAGAGGTGTGTTGCTTTTGGTCCACCTATCCTCAAGAATGGTATAGACAATACTCCAAAAACTTAAGTCTTCATTATGTGACTTTCTTTCATGTCTGTATATAATTTCTTTCACTTTTGCTAACATAGAGTCTCACATCTCATAAATCAAATGTAGGCATGATTTATCTGTGTCTGCCTCTCTCAATATGTCATAAATCGGATCAGTGAAAGCCAAAATGTAATCTACATTATCCCACCACAAATCATCTATGACCTTTTCTTTCACATACCTTGCCTTCCCAACATCATCTTCTCGATAGCAAGACCACTTCTCACTAATCACCATAGATTGAAGAGCACTTTTTATTTGTTTGAATCTTCTCAACATGATTATTACAGAGGCAAAACGAGTTTCAGCAACAGCTAACATTCTCAAATGTGAGAAATCATTAAACATTGAAAGTCTCATTAAATGGTTCATAATGAAATTTCTGATCAAAACTGCATCATCTGCAACTGTTGTTATCCAATGACATTCAGCATAGATGATTTCATTTGCCTCGGTATTCTTTGTTGCACAAATATTTTTTAGAGCAAGATTTAAAGTGTGCACAACACATGAAGTCCAGAATATATGAGGATAAGTCTGCTCTACCAACAATCCTGCAGCTCTACACACCGGTGCATTATCTGTAATAACCTGCACAACATTTGAAGGCCCAATAATGACTATTACCTCTTTAATCAAATTGGCAATAAAATATTTATCCTTGTATTCTCCTTCACAATTCACATCTTTAATAAACATGGGGCAATTCTCTGTAACGGCCATGAAATTAATGAGTGGTCTTCTTTGAGGATCAGTCCAACCATCACACATCAAAGTGACACCTTTTTCTTTCCACACTCCTTTTGTTGGTTCAAGCAATGTTTCAATATGTGCTCTTTCCCTTTCCAATAATTTTGATCTTATTGCATTGTAGCCAGGTGGAACATAACCTGCAAGGTTGTTATTACATGCAAAAGTAAATGCATTCTTGTAATGGGGATTTCTTGCAAGGTTGAAAGGAAGTCCCGCTGAAAAAAACATCCTTGCAATTTCACCATCCAATTCCTCTCGCTGTTGCATGTTAAAAGCCTTCTCTATAGCACCACTGACAACTCCTTTTCTTTTCTTTGAATCATATCCCTCACTTTTATATGATAATGAATGATCAACTCTAACAGATGAGGAAGAAGTGTGGAATGAACCATGGGTAGATGGCAAAGGTATCTCTTTAGGAAGTGCCCTTTTGATCCTAAATTCAGCTTCATCAACTTGTCTGTTCAATTCAATCAACTGCGACGTAGTAATCTTAGGACATATTTTAATTCCATGACCAGAAATCTTAAGTAGATGTGCTTTCACCCTAGAATAAGATCCTTTGTAAGTGCCTCCACAATAATTGCATTTGAATGACACATTACCTCCTCATTCAGAAGTTTTTCCTAACTTTGTAACATGAATCCATAAGGGCTTATCAGTTTCTACAGATGACTCTTTTGAACCGTCACCTAATCCACTCCCAGCAGCATTAGAGCTCATTTTGTTTTAGTTGCGCACCTAAAGCGCAACTAAAGCGCAGTTAAGGGAAAAATTTTACTCTTTTTGTTGCACTTTAGTTGCCCTTTTGCTGCGCTTTAGTTGCGCTTCTGCAAAAGGACAGCTTAAGCGTAGCAAAAAGGCATCTAAATGGACAGAAATGATGAATGGAGAAAAAAATGGCGAAATCAACTTACAAGTTCGAAAATTTTTATGCAGTTTGGTGTCGCCTTTCCTCGGCTGCGCATAGAAACTAAGAACGAAGGCTTGTTGCTTATGGCCAGAAGGGAAGACTAAGGGTGCGATCTCCAGGCAACTGCTGCTCGTGGGAAAGATCTCCGATTCTCCAGTTGACCGCTGCTCGCCTCAATCGCTCGGGAAGACTACGAATACGAATAGGAATACGGGATTAGGGCGAAGATGAAGACTCGGGCGTGAATCGGCTAATATAAAATAGCGGGACTAGAGTTTTTCTTTTTTTTAAAAAAAATTAATTATTAAATAGCCAGACACGTGTGTCCGATTTTTTTTTAAAATGGGACACACTAATAACGTGTCCGACACGTGTCCCCGCCGTGTCGAACGCGTGTCCGTGTCCGACACGTGTCCGACACTGCATACCCTCTTAAAACGGAGTGTCGGTGCATCATAGGTTCCACTTTAATCAAATGAATTAAGCGGACACAAATACCTCAAGTCAATTAAATTTAACCTAAATTTGGGTCACCTTGCCTATAAGGTAAGGCTATAAGACCCATCATTAGATTTTCGAGGTTGTAAGTGTTTGTTATGGGTCTTTTAATAAATGTAAGCCTCATGCTAGTTAATTTGAGCTTTCTAATGGATGTAAAGCCTATGCCAAATAGTTATGGCCTTTCCAAAAATGTATGCCCTCATTCTATTAATTTGGATTGACACAACCAACAAACCTATAAAATCACAATTTGGGCCTTCCAATATATGTAAGCCCCAACCTAACCTAGACGTAAGCTAGCATCCATACTAACAAGCCTGCCAACCAAAAACAAATACATCAATTAAAATAAGATAAGCCTACAACCCTATATATTTTAAACATGCTCCTTCTAGTCAAAATGAAACTTTTAAATGGTTGATGGTCGTTCCATAAGCCGTTGTCCTTGATAATCACTCTGAGTTGATTCGATCCAAGCACCTCGTGAAACGAACTATGTCAGCGTGTTCGGGACAACAAAAATAGCTTATCGACGCCTATATTGCCTAGGGACCTTCGAGCAAAAAAAATCAAAAAATTTGTGCACGAGGTGACGATGTTATTCTGATTCATGCGAGAAACAAGAACTCTAAAAGTTATTAATATCAAAAAATAGAGAATAAAAATATATTTTATAATAATGGTAATATTAATTATTAAATTAAACGATTAATTTATAAATAAAAAAATAAAATAAAAAAATAAAAAGTCGATTCTCCTCTCTAGCCCATCCCTCTCCTCCATTTTACGCAACACTCCTTGCATGAATGTTAGACTCGGGCGTCCTACTTTGTATTAAAAAAACCTCACCCTGTTATACTCTTACACACCCTAGGATGACTGCATTCCAGCTCTCGGGCTCTTGCGCGTCTCCTGATGCCCCGCTCTCTCTTGCGACCTGACAAACCCCTGCCCGCAGGTGATCCCACTTGCACACAATAGCCGCTCCCAACTTTGCGAGCCCCTCTTTGCGTGACCCATCTTTGCCTCGCTTTCACCCGTGCGGCCCTAATCACCTACAAGTACCTTGCCACCGACTCTAGCTACTTAGTTGCCGTCACACCCGTAGTCGTTCACCTACTCACTACCGCTCTACCCACATGACTTCGTCGCTCTAGCTTGCTTCGCAGCATCATCGACGATGGCCGATGTAATATCTAAAATTACAGGTAATGAAAATTTAAAAGTCAATTATTTTAAAAATTAAATAAGTTTAAATAATATAACTTTCAACTTTTATTACTGTTAGTTAGATTATTGATTACTTATCAATTAAGTACTGTTAAGAAAATAAATTTATTAGATAAATTCCAAAATTCTGAAAAGAAGTATGCTTTGGTTGTGTGGTGGCAGTTCCGGTGGGCCCATTTCCAATGGGTTTCACGTAATCAAACCGAATAAAATAAATGTTAAGTTGGCTGTGAAAAGGAAGAAAACAGTGAATAGTTATCAAAAGGAAGCATTCGTGGGTGGAGTAAGTTTCTATGAGAATTTATAACCGCAAGTAGCAGTTCACGCAAGCCTGCAGGGAGCAGCAATTTGGCACCGTGCAGAAGTTCCTGTAGATCAGTTCGGCATGGTGCAGGAATCCTGTAGCAGAATTCGGAAAAATGTCTAGGAGGATTTTGGCATGGTGCAGGATTTACTATAGCATGGTGTAGAATTTTGCACAATAAATTCTGAAGAAGAAAAAGTATTCGGCATAGGAAATTGGGGAGTTAGGCTAAAAGGATTTTTCTTTTGTGACTGTGAAAGAAAGGAAACAGCAGTACAGATAAGTGAAATGAAGTTATTAGAAATCTGTAACCAATATTTGGATGTGATTAATTTGGAATTGTGTGATGAAATTGTAGTTTGGTGTGGGTATTATAACTGCATGAGAGCATTGACACTGAAAGAATAGTGGTTACAAAGATCTGGAAAATATATGTGGAGTAAGAATCAAAGGAAGAAATCAAGGTAAGTAATTTAGTTTTTTTTAACTATTTTAAGAATTTTAATTGGTAAAGAAAGTTTTAAAGGAGTGTATATCAATCGTAATTTAATGTTTAATCAGATTTATACATAAAGAAAGTTTTGGGATAGTTTATCAAAGGAGAAGGTTTCGTGGTGTAGAATTGGAAGAGGCATTTCGTCAGGAAGGTAAGTTATATAAAGTTAATTTATAAATGCAAGGATTATTAATTTTTGATATACAATGCATTATGAAGATTTCCATAGTAACTATGAGAAGACATTGAGGTATTCATGTATAAATAACTGCATATTCATACGAACAATTGAAGTTTGAAAAATGAATAAGCATGCTTGTTTCAATCTTTTCTGAATTGATAATATGTTGAAAATAAGTTTCATTCTTTAAGTAATGCATATAAATTCTTTTCATGCAACAGATATATGGTTATACATTTATGGAATGTCTATAACCATAATAAGCATGTATGAATTATGAATATATAAATTTCACTGAATATCAAATCAATAAAGATTGGCTTTTCTATGATACGATACCTACAATTTCAGATGGGCAAAAGGGACTCAAATATGAAACCTGTATTGTGGGTGGGGCAAAAGGGACTCCAAAAAATATGATACATGCATAGCAGGTGGGGCAAAAGGGACCCCTAAAGAGGCAAAAGAGGCCTCTATGTAATTCAATGGTGATAATGTCAAGTTTATCTGGATTCAATTGAATATTAAATGAAAGTGTAGCCAAACTTTTTAATGACTAAATTTGATATTCAATATAGACTTTAGAAGAAGTAAATGATAATGCCAAATGTGAATTTATGTTATTTTATAAATAATGTCAAGTTGTTTAAATTATGATTGCAATATTATGAATTTAATCATATAATTTAACTGTTACTTGATTTGCATAATTTATTGGGCCTCATAGCTCACTAGTAATTTTCTACTGGCTGTTATTATAGGTAAAGGAAAAAAAAAGATTGATGCAGAATCAATTAGAAGTTATTTTATCTTATATGCTAGTGTTTAGCTCTGTTTGTAAGTCTACATTTGAAGTATGTAGACAGTTCAATGATGTATTACTTTGGAATGGTATGAGTGGCTCTGTAAGTATTTGTTGATGTAATTGGATCTCTATTAGATGCTTCTGTTTATGTATTAAAAGTAAAGTAAGATTGTTGGTTGTTTTACAAGAATTGATGAAAAATGTTATGTTTATGTGAGTGACACTCTATAATACTGTTAAGGGATATTGTGGGGTGTTACGGCTGACCACCTTCCTCTCTTAATCTCTCTCAAACTCTCAATCCAATTTCTCTCTCTACTCTCCCTCTAGTTCACTTTTTTTCTTCTCTCCAATTTTTACTATGTAAATAGAGGATTTTCTCTCGTCCTCTCTATCAATCTATTTCCCTTTCTCTTTCTCTTTATCTCTCTCTATCGCCATCTCTTTGTCTCAATTCCCCTCTTCTTCTCTGTTTCTCTCTAACTCTCTCAACCTCTCCCACTTTCTCTCTCTATGCCTCCCTCTCTCTCTCTCTCTCTCTCTCTCTCTCTCTCTCTCTCTCTCTCTTCTTTTTTCCTCTCTAACAAAGTGACCATCTCTCCCACTCTATAAAATTAGTAGTGTAAATGAGTTAGGTCGAGTTTGAGTCATAGCAAACTCAAGCTGGGCTAGTCGGTCAAAATCGGACTTGAGCTTGAGTCGATCCAAAGAAATGAGCTTGAGCTCGGCTCATCCTTTAACTCCCAGGCTCGAGAGCTCGGCTCGAGCTTGATGAGAGCTCACCCGAGAAGCAGGATGATTGAATTTGCTGCAGAAGATTGGGAGAAGGATTGCGTAGCTCAGCGACAAGATAAATAACAACTTTTCACTGGAAGAAGAGATAACAACGATAAAAACTTAGGATTTGCATTTTACTTGGAGAGAAACATCATTGGAAAAGAACATATTTTCCTTTTTTGGGAAAATAAATAGTAGCTGCATTGATTGCAATCCTGCAACTTTTTGTTGTTTTTAAAAATGCATATAACTTACTATGAAAAGTTGAGTTTGCCCCTAAATATCATAAATTAATAAGTAGCAAGCATTTCTGCTCCTAAATATCTACCTAATCAAGCGAGTTCATGAGGTGATGAGCTGAATCTCACTAGATGCGAACTTGAGCTTGTTTAATATGTGAGCTTGAGCTCGTGCTTGTGGCTTGATAAGCTCGACTCGCGATCTCATTAGCAAGTCGAATTTGAGTTGGCTTGGCCCTCTTACACCCCTATTGTCCCACTCTCTCTTACGATCTCATTTCTCTCTCTGAAAGAGAAACAGAAAAAAAAAAAAAGAAAAAAGAAAAAATATAAAAAAGAACAAAAGAAAAGGAGAGAAAAATCAATAAAAAATTTATCACCATTACTGTTGTTGTCATCAACACGTATGTGAAGTTATAAAACTCACAAACTAAAAAAATCTCTAAAATTCTGAATGGACATTATTGCTGCGACAAGCGGAACTCGTGCGTGCTTTTCTTAGTATAGCATGGAAAATTTGTAAGCGTCAATTTTGACGCAATGAGTAAGCTATGTGCATGTTTTATTCAACACAATGAGAAAATTTTAAGTACCTGTAGGTGTCTTTCTCGATGCGGCGAGAAAAATTGAATTATATACAGGCTACGAAGACCTATATATGCCTTTCCTAGCGTGGAAGAGTTTGGTTGTAATATCTTACAACACTGAATATACACGCCTTTCTTGGTGTGTTGGGCAAACTTAGCACTTTTGATGACGCCCTCTACATGTGGAAGATGCTAGGAGGTTGTCGAAGTTTGCACGGACAGGAGATCCGAACATGATAAAATTAAAAAAAAACTTTTGAACATAAATTATAAATTAAAATAATTTATATTAAATTTGAAATCACCAAAATAATAAAATTAGAATGAAAATTGCAAAATGAGAACATCATTAAACTTATAGGAACTTGCAAAGAATTTGAAAAATTCGCTTGCCAGGCCAAAACCTCTATACCACTACTAAGAATACTTACAACCCGCATGAACTCATTCAATGAGTTGAACTTAAATGAAAATAAATTGAATATTCCCCTATTTATAAAATGAGAAAAATGCCATATGAGACTCTCTCGAATTAAATTAACCTTTATATGAATAAATCTTGCCTCTTTTGAAAGATAAGTGAATATAATAGGAGATCTAATTTGTCTTAAATGCTATCAAATTAGCAACATACATGCGCAAGCGAACAAAAGGCATACTTCAAACCTCAAAATGAAGCTCTGCATGCATTTCAACGATAAATGCCTGCACATGCAATTAAAATTTGAATGTTTTTCAAATCCAGCATACGTCACAATATAATTTTTAAATTTAAGCGCACTGTCTTCAAAAGTGTGTAGTTGTTTTGAGAAGTGTCATTTCCTTGAGAAGCATGCCACAACATAAAAAAATGTCATTTACTCGAGAAGTATGTGTTGCCGGAAAAGTATGTCACATCCTCAAGATGGAGATTATTGGCTTGAAAAGCGTGCAACTACGTTGAGAAATATGACATCAATTTGAGAAGCATGCCACTGCCTCAAAAAGTATATTGTTGCTCTGGAAAGAGCAAAATCATTTCAAAAGTAGAAAATGTGGCAAATAAAGTATATATTAAAGATCGTGCTAATGAATTAAGTAAACGTACTAAAAAGTGTGAAAGTTTATGGTGTAGAGGCATCAAAAAGTGTGCAAATTCATTAAAAATGGGCAAGCATACTTTGCAAATGAATTGAAAAAGCGTGTAAGTGCATTGTACAACCGCATCGAAAAATGTACACATAATTTAAAAGAATAAATGTCTTCATAGGTGCTCCGAGTATGAGAATGTTGTGCGGGCATTAAAAACCAAACTAAAATTTTTTTATTTGAATTGAAATTCTTGCATGTGCTCTAACAAATAAACTAAATGCTTGAATACAAAGTCTAAGAATATTGCGAGCGGTTAAAAGAAAAAATGAATTAAATTCCCTTTTTTCAAATTACAATCCCCATATGTGCTTCAACAAAGATGCTAAGTGCTCGAACATAAAGTCCGAGAATGCTGCACAGGATTAAAAGCAAGCTGAACTAAAATCCATTTTTTTCTAATTGAAATGTCTGCATGCGATTTGACAAATTCGCAAATCTTTTATTTTAAAATTTTGAGAATAACATCTCAGAATGCTTGCGGATAAGAATAAATTGAATTAAGCTCTTCTCATCTTGAAAGGTGTGCAGTCGCTCTACAAAGCCTGTAGTCATTTTAAAAATTGCAAATTTTTTTCTTAGCTTAAACATACCAGTATGTGCTCTGATCGATATATTGAACTCCTAAATGTCAGGTATGTGAATGCTGCACTGACTAAAAACAAAATTTGCTTAAATTATAGTTGATGATCTACAAGCATATTGGTAGAGTTGATCAGATTGAAAATAAAAAATATGAAAATTTTCAAGAACTTTGATTATAGTCGTGTTGAAAGAATAGCTCAACTCGAGGCGTCCATTATCAAAATTAAATTTTTATGTTGTAAATATAAATACTTCAAGTGAGTTAAATGTCACCTTAAAGATGGTCTCATGTTGAAAGAAAATCTCAATCGGATGGGTCTATACTTAAAATCAAAATTTAATGTTGCAAGTATAAAAATTAATTGATTTGAATGTTACCCCGATGCCCATTGAAAGAAAATCTCAAATAGAGCAGCTCATTTTCAACATCAAAATTTTATGTTGCAAATATAAATACTTCAATTGACTTCAATGTCACTCCTATGATTGTCGTGTTTAAAAAAATCTCACCGGATGGGTCCATCCTCAAAATCAAATTTTTATATTGCTAATATAAATATTTCAAGCGACTTCAATGTCACCCTAATAATTGTCGTATTGAAATAAAATCTCAATAGGAGGGGTCATTTTTTGAAATCAAATTTATATTGCAAATATAAATGCTTTAAGTGATTTCAATGTCACTTCGAAAATGGCTGTGTTGAAAATAAATTTTAATTTGAGGGTACCATATATCTGAAAAATGTCTCTAAATCCCAATGCAGTTCATTTTGGGGCCGCACTTAGATAAAATATGAAAGCTTAATAAAATTATAAAAAATATTTAAAAATATCTCAAGTGAAATTCACTGAAGTTATATGAGGCCCAATCCTTTGTTAATAGAGTCGAAAAGGTTGAAGATAATAAAACTAAAATATTTAGATACCCTTATGATAGTTGTATTGAAAGTGAAACTCAACCGAAGAGGACTCCATTTATAAAAATGCTCTCAAATTTCAAAGTAAACTAATGTCGGGTTTAAATTTCTATCAAAATATAAAAAATTCAATAAAAAATATTATATTTAATTGAAATCAGCTGCCTATAAAACTTAGTATAAAATCCATCCACCTTTTACAAATGTTTGCTGAGGGTGAGAAATTTGAGAATAACTTTAGCTTATAAAAAGTAAATATTTTATTGACTATTTTGCCATGATTTATTCTCAAACAACTTTTTACCAGCAAGGACGTAATACGTGTCGAAGATGAAAAAATTAAAATGTTCAAATACCTGATGGCTCATTGAAAGTGATTCTTAACGGGAGGGGAATTTATTTATAAAATCCTCCTAAATTTTAAAATAAACTAGTATTGGGTGTAAATTTATACAAAAGTATAAAAAATCTAATTAAAAAAGACAATATTCAAATAAAATCAACTACCCACAAAATATAGAGCAAAATCATCCATCTTTTGCGATCATTTATCGAGGATGATAAATATGAGAATAACATCAGCTCACAAAGAGCAAAATTTTTATTGATTGTATCACTATTGTTCATTCTCAATTAATTTCCTTTTATTAAGAACGTGATATGTGTTCTATAATCAGTAGTTTTGTCACTAAATGATACAAGTTAATATTTTTGATAGGAGCTCTTCGACTGGATGATTTTGCCACAAAAGAGCTCCATTAGATTATGGTCATGACGGAAACCCGTATGTTTTCTAATAACTGAAAACTATTGAGTAATGAATTATACGATATACTTAATAGGATACAAAATCCTCTGTTAGCTAAGATAGACTTGAATTTGTCTCCTTAGACTAATATCTTTTCTAAGTCTACAAGATATCATTGGATGAAACAAGTATGGTTGCCAACAAGGATTCTTCGGTCATGTTGGGTTGTGTTGGATCCAAATTTCTCTGTGAACAACACCCGACCTTAATAGGGGAACTCTGTGAGGTTTAAGTCAGAACCTGTGTGACAATGGAGAGAAAGCATGATGCTGGGAAATTTTGTAAAGAAATACTCTGGGAGCTCAAAATCTCACTCAGTCTAAAGATGTAAAAGGTACAAATAATGTAAAATGATCTGAGGATGTAAATACCTAAAATGCTCATTTTCACCCCTTATTTATAGGGATCTAAGGGCAATAGGAAATACTACATCAAAAGAATAAAAAATATCTTGACTTAGTGACTCTTAGTAAAGTACAAATTGCCCTAGACAAGTGTTATCCTATAATTGGCTCGAGTGGGCGACATTGAATGGCTCTTGATGATGAGGCAAGTTTAGTAGTGCTGAATAGGCTCGGACGAGTATGCTTGGGCTAGTGTTGAGATGAGGGGATCTACGACTGGAGGGTTGGTTGAGGTTGTTAGTGGCTTGTGTTAAAGGCCTTTGATCATCTTAGAAGAGTGAAGTGAGTGAGTTATAGTTGTGGGAAGGAGAGATTTGGGTTAGATGGTAGCGGTATGACTAGTTGTGGGCCTCATGAGTAAACACTCTGCTATAGTTGAGCTAAGTGTGTATCAATGTGGATGCCGCTCTAGGAGAGAGTGAGTGATTGCTTGGTTAATGAACTTGAACTATTCCCCTATAAGTGATGACTTCTATCGATAAGTTTGGGCGAGTTGCACTTGTTGATCATTTGGGCGAGTACTCCCATGCATTTTGAATGAGTTGCTCCCCTTGATCATTGGGCAAGTCCCCTTGTGGACCCAATGGGGGTGAGTTTCTTCATCATAACCCGACGATTACATGTAAGGTCTCTATGAAGGTATATGCAAGTACACTAGTTGATTATCTCATATGAATAAATATATTAGAGACCATGACAATTCAGAATAATCAACCCATGTGATCTTGATCAAATTCATCATCATTCTTCCCGCCATCCAGTTTAAATTCATGGTGGTAAATTTCAATCGATATACCATAAATGTTATTGTTATATGCTAAGCGCTTAGTGCCTATCTAACAACTAGCCTTAACCACAGAGGCTTTATGTCTATGAGAAACCTGAAACTAGATCATAAAGTCTTCACAAAATAAGAGTGAAATCTCTGGGTCGTGTTTTGTCTTCAACTTAATTTGTATTTTGAAAATTTGACATGTAAAAATCGTGAAACTAGCCCAACGAGAGGTTCGGCATGAATTTAGAGCCCACGGATTTTTTATGACTGCTGGGAAAATTTCCTCTTTTCCATCTTTGGCTAGTCATTCTTGTGCTATAGTAGCAACCGAATAATAATAAAGTTAAAATTTTAAATTATTCCTAAAATAACATCCCTACAAATTTTAAGTTTCCTCTAAGTATGACTCTAAATGCTTATTATCATCACATGAAGCATGCTCCGCCATTAGTTGTGAAATTGTAATAATATGCATTTAGAATGATAATAGGAAAATATTTGACATCAAAGAGGAAGTTGCATTATTGCTAGAAATTGGTATTCTAAACTGTTAGACTAGGCCTTGAAATGGTAATGGTCATATTTAGATGAAAAAATGGTGTATGGTAAAGATTTTGAGATTTTGTTATACGTATAACGTGCCATATTTCAGAGCTTTTAATTTTGTTTAATCCCCTTCCAAGTATTTCAATCATACTTCAGATTTGTAAGCTTTTTCATTTTTTGTTTATTTTTAACTAATATGGCTAATTGTCCTTGATTTTGTCAATCATTGTCTGTTGTAATGGAAGTTTCGAAGCATTTGTTGTAATGAAAGTTTCAAAGCATGTTATTATTACTGTACCTTTCATTTGTTTATTGTAATTCCTGATGATTTTAATTCCCAATGATTTACTGTATCTTTTATAAACCATGGTCTCTTGGGTTGTCATGTTGCAGAGAGTGTTGTAGTTGTCAGCAATAGCACATCAATAAATGGTACAGTAACAAATGTAATTAAAACCACTGTATCAACTCCAAGCTTGCATGATCTGCAACTCTATGGGGTGCTTGTGACCATTCTACTTTGTTTTATTGTATTTGGTGGTGTGAAAATTATCAACAAGGTTGCCCCGGCTTTCCTTATCGCTGTCCTATTTTCATTGTTCTGCATATTTGTTGGGACTTTTGCAGCTCCAAGACATAATGCTTCAAGTGAGTTATCTCTTCATTGATGGAAATTATTTCTGTTCCGTTTGTTTTTGGTTCAGTTATCTTATTATTTCCGTTTTTATGGAACAAAATCTCATCTCACGTCTTTATATTTGACTGATCGAGCCTGTTTCTTAATGTTCTTGTGTACAACAATGGTTGCAATTTCTTAAATAGGTGGGATAACTGGAGTGAAATTAAAGACATTTAGAGATAACTGGAGTTCAGATTACCAGCGTACAACTAATTCTGGGGTTCCTGACCCGAACGGGTCTATTTATTGGAACTTTAAGTGAGTAACTGCCCTTTTTTATAAGTTTGCCAAACTATCTTTTTTTTGTTCTTTGGTAATTTTTTTTGTTTTTTGGTAAATTTTTTTGGGTTATTGGTCATTCATTCTTTTTAGAAGGTATATTTGGTCTACGAATTCGTTGGCTTTATTTAGATTGTAGAGTTTTAGCTTTAAGTTATTTCGGGGAGAGTGAGGTTTGATGTTCTCTAGATGGTCAGTTGTGAAGCTAGTTCTGAACAATTAAATGCATACTTAATTGAAAATTCAGTGACTGTTCTTTGCTTCCTTAAAGCTTTAAGTGATTTAAAGGCATTTTGATATTTTCCATAGAGCCTCCAGATATGACCATTAGTAAAGTGTCCTTCGATGTTTTTGCTTTATGCAATTCAGGATTTTTTTGAAAATCACATTCAGTGTGATATTTTATTATCATTCTTTGAACTTTGATTAATTGTAGTAGTCCTATCTTCACATTTGTGTGTAACATTCTGATGTAACTAGCATTTATACGTAATTTATTTTGATATTTAATCGCGTTTCTTGTTTTTTGTTTTATTTTATTTTATTTTATGGACGGTTTGGTTCTTCTGTTGTTGCTTTTCTCTAACATTTTTTTCCTATTAAATTAGGCATTATTTGTACTATATCCTTTAAATTAAAATCAGCTTATTATATGGCTGAGAATTAGATCTTGGCTTGGTTGTTTCTAATGATTAATGTAGGTTTGATTACTGAGTTCTGCAGTTGGTGAGTACATACTAAGTTACAAATCTACATCGATTCATTTTGAATCTATGTTATCTACTTTTTAGTTTTATCCAATTTCACTACTTTGTGAGCAAGTTGGTGCTTGCCATCGTGTGAATCTTTGAAGATTGATAAAAGAAAGCCAAAGGACCACAATTGCGAACATAAGCTTTTGTATCTAGTATTTGTTGTATAAGAGGTAGACACGTATCCTAAAGGTCTTTACGTAGTCCATCAGTATCAGTCATTTCCCTATGGCTTCTCTAGGGAGGCATCATTGTTTGGCTATCTTTTTCAGTCACTCTCTGCTTGTTCTTTTTTGTTATTTGAGCTTAGGTTTTACTTCATTAACTACCGAGCAAGAGCTTCAAACTTAAAAGCTCGTTGAAAATTCTGTGCTAGGATTTTTCTGTTACCAGTACTATTTGCTGAAAGATTTTTGGACAATTTTCTGGTCACTGATTCATGTCGGCATGGTTTTGTTTGCTGATAACTATTATAGTAAATCTTGGAAACTTGAATATCAAGTTCATTTCTACTATCTCCGTTTAATAATGATTAAATTTCTATTAACTCAGCTAGTTATATACTTACGGTTTTTGTCTTTTATAGCACGCAATGACAGTTTGATGTTTACTCAATGTCATGCCACTGAATGACACTGTAAATTGATTAATCTATGGCTTATTACTGGTATTAATTTCATAATGTTTACGTGAACTAATTATTATGAACTAAACTAAACACAAATTGGATTTTAGTTAGCACGGTTTAAGGTTCAGTATAGAAAGTATCTTTCTAATTGCTTTCTGACATTATATTTTTTCTTTTTGCTCCAGCGCATTAGTTGGTCTCTTTTTTCCTGCAGTGACGGGAATCATGGCAGGGTCGAATCGTTCTGCATCTTTGAAAGATACACAGCGCTCCATACCAATTGGAACATTGGCTGCTACGCTTACAACAACGTTCATGTATTTGGTATCAGTGTTATTATTTGGAGCATTAGCCACTAGAGAAGAGCTTTTGACAAACAGGTATCTGCTAATTATTCATGAAACATTTTTTAAGGGCTATTTAATTAGAAGCATTAGGGTTGTGTTGCATTTCATTTCTCTGCATTGTTAGATTTTTCGTGTTTGCAAAATAAAATTTTGAGGGATTTTAAGGACTCCAAAATCCTTATTTTTCTTGCATTAAAAAATTGCCCGAATCAACCAATTTTCAAAGTCTGATCCATGTCATTTGCTGGCATTGCCTTGCCCTTATATTTCGTTGCTCGGGCCTGTGGGTTCTAAAAAATCGCGCTCGGCTCTTCTATGAGAGTCGTGTTTGAAGTTAAATTGTCATAAGACAAATTGAATATCAAATAAGATACTACCTATGGATTTTATCTTCATTTTATTAGAGTTGTAAAATGTTGGCCATTAAAAGAGAAGCATAATATTAAGTTAAGTTTTGCAAAGATGAAGATGCTCAGGTGGATGAGTGGCTTTACTCTTAGAGATATGATCCGAAATGAGCATATATGTGAAAAAGTTTGGAGTAGCTCCAGTGGAAGATAAGATTAGAGAGAGTCGCCTAAATGGTTTGGTCACATAAAACGGCGTCCTTCCGATGACCCGGTTAGGAAAGTAGATATATTAGATTTGAGTTATGTTAAGAAAGGTAGATGTAGACCTAAAAAGACTTGGTTAGAAAATATTAAAAATGTCCTTTCTTTATTAGATTTAAATGAGAATTTAACTTTTAATAGGATACAATGGAGAAAAATGAATCATGTAGCCGACCCCACAGTCGGATAAAGGCTTGATGTTGTTGTTGTTGTATCTTTAATAAGCAAAGCTTTTGTTGGCTATGATTCTTGTTTGGCCATGAAAATCTAATGGTTTGTTTTCTTTTGAACTTTTCATTGCCTGTTCATGATTTTAATAAAGTTTATAATAGGCCCTTCAAAAAGATATCACGCCCATATTTTTTAATTAATTATATTAGCATTATTGTAAGCTTCATCATTCTTGTGGATAGTATTTGCTCTACTCTTTTGCAATTTTGTATTATAAAAATTTGCGAACTATCCTTTTTTAGGTGAATCTTCATTTCGTGTTACTTGCAAATTCCAATAGAGTCGACTTGGTTGGCTTTGACAGTAAGCTATCATATTTGTAAACTTAAGCAATTCAAAGCAAATTATGTGTTTTAAACAATGACTTACGATGTAGATAGAATTTAATATCCAAACTTATCTTTAATATGCTTCATTTTCTAAAAAGTTTGTGCTGAGATGTTTTTCTATTGCTCTAATTTTGAAGAACTATGATTTCTTGCAGGCTTCTTACTGCTGAAGTTGCTTGGCCTGTTCCGGCAATTGTGTATGTTGGGATCATTCTCTCAACTTTAGGTGCTGCACTGCAGAGTTTGACGGGTGCTCCACGTTTGCTGGCTGCCATAGCTAATGATGATATTCTTCCTGTTCTTAAATATTTCAAAGTTTCAGAAGGCGGAGAACCACATCTTGCTACTCTGTTTACAGCCTTCATATGCATTGGGTGTGTCGTGATTGGAAACCTTGATCTAATCACACCGACTATAACTATGTTTTTCCTTCTATGTTATGCGGGTGTAAATTTATCTTGTTTCCTTCTAGACCTTCTTGATGCTCCTAGTTGGCGGCCCCGATGGAGATTTCACCATTGGAGTCTCTCGCTTATTGGTGCCTTGATCTGCATAGGTATGCTCTTAAATTTATATCATTTTCTTGCATCTATATGAATATTTTGTAAATCTGCGGTATGCTAGATAACCAGATGATCCGTATTTCCGTTTTTCCCATTTTTAATATGCTGAAAACTATTATGGCTTTCTAAATGAGTGCATTGAATTTCTTTAGAGGGTGTATATACTGTATTATGGAGTAAATGATTAAAATGATCCATAGATTTTTTCAGGTATGTTTGCTTTAATGCCATGCTTTTTTAGATGGTCAATTTAGTCCCTCTCAACTTACTAAATCTGAATAAAAAATGGTCTTACCATCAACTAACATTTCTTTGGATGAAAATTGATGGAGAGAAGCTTTTTAGGAGGACATTTTAAAATTTTTAGGATCAATCTCACTATTTAATATCAGCTTAAACTAATGAGATTGACTTTAAAATGACTGAAATGCCCACATGAAAAGCTTGCTTCCTATTTTTGTCAAAAGAAATGATAAATTTTAAGGTAGGACCAAATTAATTCAGATTTAGTGAGTTGAGGTACTAAGGGGCTATTTGGTTTGAAGTTAAAGTGATGTGAAACATAAAAGGAATTGCAGGAATTTAATAAAATTTGTTAAGCTTGCTAATTTTAGAACTAATATTTCATAAGATTAGATTCTAGGATTTTTTAGTTGTTTTGCTTTGGCATGCGGTTACAAACTAGATTAGAAGGAAAATTTAAAATAACAACAAAATTATAGTAAAAGCTAGATGCACAAATAACAGAAATCCACCGGTTAGCAATTAGAAAGTTCACCTTGAATTCCCTTTACTCACACTCTTAAGGGTTATTTAGCGGAAGAATAATTTCAACAAACTTAATGATGCCACCAAAAGACAGAAAACTCCTATAATATTACCCAATGAAAACTTATCCGATGGGGGAGAAGTCGGTGGATGTTGGCGAACTTGCCACTGTCCGGAGATTTGATGCTCGTCGATGGCGGCCGTCAAAGTGAAGAGGATTCAATCAACGTAGTCGTCGACGGTGTGGTCGATCTTCAAGTTGATGTCGAAGAAGGGTGATCTCAACACATCTACTCATCCTTGATGATCGTATACGAACCCATGGTATTGTTGAGGATCAGCCATTCATGGGGAGGTAGGCTGGGGTTGTGTATCTTCGTCCTTGGATGGTGTATGAAGCAAGGGAGAAGAGAAGGAGAGGAGAGGGAGAGGTTTGGGTGGTCGGCCTAGGCTAGGGGTGGAGCCACTTTAATTTCAGATTTTGGTTTAGGTTTGTGGAGGGGAAATAAATTAAAATCTGAAATTTAATTTCAGATTTTAGAGTTGGAAAGGAGGGAGTAATTTTGAAATTCGAACCTCCTCTAATTGGGGAATATGTGGGGCGGCACACCTTGAAGGGAGGGTTTTGATTAGGAGCATTAATGGGGAAAATTAATTAAGAGAGAGAGGAATAGGGGGGGCCGGCTAAAGGAGGGAGGGGAAGGGTGTCCACATTCAACAAATGTGTCTACATATAATGAATGTGAGATTTGGAATTAAATCCAAATTAATTTCAGATTTGGAGCGATTAGGAGAGCTTCCTAAAATAGATTTATTAATTATGAAAGATTTTGAAATTCAAATCTATTTAAATTCAAATTAAGAGACTTTCCAAATTAATAATTGGATAAATTAGGAAGGTATTTAAGAGGCAATTTGAATTTGAAATCAAGGGGATTTGGGGCTGACTTGGCCGGTTGCTAGGTTGGGCTAGGGAGGGCCGACGGCCATGCGGGAGGGGGTCGGTTTGGGTTTTGGGTGGAGTAGGGCTGGCGGGTGGGGGGATCTAGTGAGGGTTGGTCGGCGGTTGGGGAGGGGGGGGGGGGGGGGGGTGAAGAGCTTAGTCGGTGGTATGGGTGGAGGGAGGGGGTTTGGCCGGATTTTAGGAGGGGGAAGTGGGTAGCCGGCGGTATGGGGAAGAGGAAAGGGGAAATAAGGAAAAAGAACGAATACAAACCGCGAACCCAGACTCTACCGACAGCTGACGAGACTTACTTGGCCCTCTCTTAGGGTTCTCTCCTCTCTCAAGAGCTCACAAGAAAAAACAAAGAACAAGAGCTGAAATTTTATTAATCAATCATCATCCCAATACAAAAGCTAGGGCCTTCATATTAGGCCTCATGGAACAAAACATAAAGACTAAATTGTCCTCTGGGCTACAACACGAATTAATCCTTCTCAGGGGTACAATGGTAAAGCTAGAACATAAATAAAAGAAATACATAAAATGCATCACAAGTAAAGACTCCTAATTGTAGCTGTCGATCTACGTTGTCTCCTCTGATAGACGTGCTAGAATCTCCTGCTGATGTCCTCATCATAAAGAGATGTGAAATCTTCCAAATGCGTTGTTTGGAGAATATTGGTATTTGGTTTGAAGTAAACTAAATGTAATGTAAAATTTTGGCGTATTTGGAATTTATCTTTTAGTTCATTTTTTGTGTATTTGGGTGATTTCCAGTTACACTAAAACTTCATTGCCCGTTGATGCCTGCCAATGCCGCCCACCACCACCGCAGATCGTCACCACCGTCGGCCGCCCCCCAGCCGCCGTCGTTGCTGGTCGCCATTGCCACTGGCCACCCTATCTTTGGACTTTATACTACATTCATTTTACTTCAAGTCAAACAAAAAATATAATTAAATGTATTTATTTTACACTCATCCAAACAACTCTAAAGTATTTCAAATATATTGCATTACTTTTACACAGTCCTTTTCAGCCAACCAAACAACCCCTAAATTGAAATTTTGAAAAAGCATTAAAAGTCTATTTGGTGCGACAATAACTTTTTATAAAAGGTGGTTTTAAAGTTGAGGTGAAAGTAACATTTTTGAAAATTATTGTAGGTATTATGAATATCTTTTGAGAAATCTGATTGCTGCTTTTGTATAGCTCTCACATATTAATATATCTAGTTGGAAAAAGCAGCTTTTCATTACAAAAATTTTTGAAGAATAATAAGAAAGTAGCAAGAAAGTAGTTGTAAAATAAAAATGTGGTTGTAATCTAAAAAGCAAAGTAGTCGGAAAGTTGTCCCAAATAGAGCCTAAAGTAGACAAACTTAAAAGTCTAGGGATTATTTCGATCATTTTCTCTTATATTAAATATTGGTAGAGGCACACCTGATTAGTCTTGTGCAGCCTCCCATTTGCAAATAAAGTTTAGGGGAAATCAAACAGTGCTTGAAGTAATAGAGCTACTAAATTTAGATGTTGTACCTGTAATCTATCTACTAGTTGAATTAATTACTTTTCTGTCTGAATCTTTATATATGTATTAAGCTTATGTAAGTATGATTCAAATGTTGGACATTACATGTTTTATGCATTAAGAAAGCATACGGCATTTTAATTAAAATTAGTCACTACGTAAGAGCTTCATTAGTCAGGCGATAGATATGACAGTTTTGAGTCTGGCTTGTGATTTTCTTTTAACTAAATATTCTCTGGCTTTCTACATGAAATTTGATTTATGACTAGTTTTGTTCCTTCCTTCTGTACTTGACCTCTCATGCCTATATATTTGTAACTTGTCTTGTGCATTGTGCGCTATTGTTAACTAATGAAATATTTTTGGATAGATTTCTACCCTTTTTTTAGGATGGGGTATGTACTTTTTTGAGATGAAGTAGAATGTTATGCACTTTGATTGATTTGCTGGCGGTATCCATACCCAAATGAGCAACTAATAACCAAAGTTGCTCATTTAAAACACTCAGTAGTAAGTTGCATTATCATGAATAAGAACAATAGGTAGGTGCATGCTAATACTATTTTAAAATTATACTGGTGCTCTGTCTAATCATGGAAGCACATGAATTTCAAGTGGTCTGGCTATGAATTTTTATCTGATTAAGGCCTGTCTCTCACATTTATAGAGAGGTAATTTATTTCCTTACATTCTCACTTTTTTTTTATTATCTGATTTGATATATGTCTGTCAACATTATTTTGTAGCCGTGCTGAAACTGCTCGTAAAGATTAAATATAACTCTTTTATTTTTTGAGGCCTTGAAACTCAATATGTAATGGGGCTAACATAATGTGAAAATGTAAGCACAGCAGTGGTATTTCAAGAGCTTCCCGTGAGAATTGTGCAATGACTCCACAACACATATGCACATGTCTCTATGTTTAAAAATTTAGCAAAGCGGAAGTTATTTTAATGATTGATAGGCATGTTGATTCGGTTAGAATCAGTAATATGTAATGTTTATATCTCTGCCTCAAATAGGCCTTGTTTTATTAGATGTTGCTGATGGTAAAACTCTTTTATGTTTGTTTAATATCTGATGAAGCTTTTCTTTTTGGTTACAGTGATCATGTTCTTAATCTCATGGTCTTTTACCGTGGTATCGCTAGCTCTTGCTAGCCTTATATATTATTATGTTAGCATTAAAGGGAAGGCGGGCGACTGGGGTGATGGATTTAAGAGTGCATATTTTCAGTTAGCTTTACGAAGTCTTCGTTCTCTAGGCGGTAAGTTATTTCTTTTCTTAATGCTCTCACCATTACGAGAATCTTCTGGATCATATTCAGTTGCACATCAAAATGGCAATGCATTCTATGAGTTTTTTTGTTATTTAGTACAACTAAATGTTGCATCTTAATATTGCAAACACCGTTGATTCACTCTCACGTCATTATTGCAGCAAATCAGGTACATCCTAAAAATTGGTACCCAATCCCCCTGGTCTTTTGCCGTCCGTGGGGCAAGCTTCCAGAAAACGTTCCTTGTCATCCCAAGCTTGCAGACTTCGCCAATTGTATGAAGAAGAAAGGTCGCGGCATGTCCATGTTTGTATCTATCATAGATGGTGATTATCATGAATTGGCAGAGGATGCTAAGATTGCTTGTCGTCAGCTTAGCACATACATTGACTACAAGAACTGCGAAGGTGTAGCTGAGATTGTGGTAGCACCAACAATGGCTGATGGATTCCGCGGCATTGTACAGACCATGGGCCTTGGCAATCTCAAACCAAATATTGTTGTCATGAGGTACCCGGAGATTTGGCGCCGTGAGAACCTGACCCAGATACCTTCCACCTTTGTTAGCATCATTAATGACTGCATTATTGCGAACAAGGCGGTAGTAATTGTCAAGGGTCTTGATGAGTGGCCTGGTGAGTACCAGAGACAGTATGGAACCATTGACCTCTATTGGATTGTAAGGGATGGTGGCCTCATGCTCCTATTATCTCAGCTCCTGCTTACTAAAGAGAGCTTTGACAGCTGCAAGATCCAGGTCTTCTGCATAGCCGAAGAAGATGCCGAGGCCGAGGAACTGAAGGCTGATGTCAAGAAATTCCTATATGATCTTAGGATGCAAGCCGAGGTTATTGTCATCACAATAAAATCATGGGAGGCTCATTTGAAGAGCGGGCATCAGCAGGATGAGTCCATGGAAGCATTCAGTAGTGCACAACAGCGCATTGGTGCTTATCTGGAGGAAATGAAGGAAACATCTCATAGAGAAGGGACTCCATTGATGGCAGATGGAAAGCAAGTTGTGGTGAATGAGCAGCAGGTCGATAAGTTTCTTTACACAACACTTGAATTAAATTCAACAATACTAAGATACTCGAGGATGGCAGCTGTAGTGCTGGTTAGTCTCCCACCACCCCCTTTAAGCCATCCATCATATTTTTACATGGAGTATATGGATCTGCTTGTTGAGAATGTACCAAGGATGTTGATAGTTCGGGGATATAGAAGAGATGTTGTTACTCTGTTCACATGACATCTAGACTTCAAACACATTTCCTTGCGTTTTAATTTGTCTCTTGCTTTTGATTACCAGACACATCATAAGTTTAATTCATTCTTTATATTACTTCTCGAAGTAGGTAAATTTTTGTACAATAGTTTTTAGTCGACCTCCTAGATGCAGGATAATCCTTTTTGTATTAGCCTCTATGTTCATTAAAGCACCATTTATTGAGATGTTCTCATTATGAAAGATGTATTCGAATAAAAGATATATGCATTTAGAAGAGGAAAAAAAAGGCTTCATGCTCAGAGAAAACATTCATTCAAACAACTTTTATATCTGAGATTGGTTCATTCGGTCTTGCATTGATGTCATGCGAGCATGTATCCCAAAAAGTTCATGATTCAGTGTTCTATGCAGATCTACAGCATCATCGTAGCCGTGCTTATTGATTTATATCCAATATCAAAGATCTTCTATACACCCATTGGTTATACTTTGGCAAGCATTATGTATTGAGTGTTTTTCATGTATGGTGAGATTATCATACCATTTTTCGTGGTGGTAATGTTTTTTTTAACAAGTATTTGGGACATGTAATGTATTGGGTCTTATATGTTATTGGATTATGTGGATAGATTAGCATTTGTTGAGTCAAAGCTTGGCCTAAAACTTGCCCTTGGCAATCCACTCTCTCTCCAACTTGAATCTTTTTTTTTTTCCTCCACCTTTTGAGTCAAAGCAGAATTCTAAGTTGGATAGTTGAAGTGGAGGAATATATCGGGCTTGTTGTGTGATAGAAAAGTCACCCTCAAACTTAAGGGAAAATTCTATAAAATGGTCGTGAGACCTGCAATGCTTTATGGTGTCGAATGTTGCTCATTAAAAGAGAAGCATAATACTAAGTTAAGTGTTGCAGAGATGAGAATGCTCAGGTGGATGAGTGGTTTTACCCTTAAAGATAGGATACAAAATGAGCATATACGTGAAAATGTTGGAGTAGCTCCAATGGAAGATAAGATTTGAGAGTCGCCTTAAATGATTTGGTCACATAAAATGACAGCCTTCTGATGACCCGGTTAGAAAAGTAGAGGTATTAGATTTGACTTATGTTAAGAAAGATAGAAGTAGACCTAAAAAGACTTGATTAGAAAATATTAGAAATAATCTTTTTTCATTAGATTTAAACACAATGGAAAAAAAGATTCACATTGCCGACCCCATATAATAAAACAAAGGCTTGATGTTATTATTGTTGTCATCATCTGTTCTACTCTACCTTTTTTTCTCCAGTATCACTTCATGTTTTTTCTTCTTTTCAAGACTGTTTTATTCCCTCTCCTTTTGTGGCTCGTCACCATATCCGTATTTAATTATTTTTATTTCATTTTTCATGTTTAGTGTACCTCTCTCCAATGGTTATAAATATTGTTTCATTTGTAATGAATGTTCCATTTGATATTGAACGAAGTTTAAGATTCCTCCACTCGTTCATGTTCTTTTGTGCTCTTGTTGGAGTGAAGGACTTCTTCAACAAGGTGTGCAATCTCTTGAAGATTACTTTACACAACATAACCCAACACCAAGTCCAAAACAACTAGAACAGTTTGATGTAAGTGAAGGGCTCTCCCGCTTGATCCTCCCCCACCTCTATCACCTATGCCATGTGAAAATTAAGCCTTTCCTTTTTCCATGGAAGATTATCTCGCTGAAGAAGGAATTCCTTCCCATTGAACCAACAAGCTTTTTTGTTAACATGGTGGCCATCGCCCCAACTTCTTTTATATGGGAGATCCTCATCACTGTGAGGAGCACCTTGGAGGTTATGACCAGTTCCAGGCCATCCCGAGGCATAATACTCAAGAGTCTTGATAATGGCATGACTATAAAGGTATAAATTAACAATAAGATAGTAATTATGGAAGTAAAGAAGAATACACTTCATTAACATGATTGCGTTGTACATCCAAAATAATTATTTATTGATACATTATTTGCACATATCTTCAAAATAAAGACATCACGATTATAAAAGATTATCAAGTCCTCCCAGTATAGTATCTTCTACCTGTAGCTTGAAAAACTCAACCTCTACTCCATGGGTTTATTATCCTTCTCTGAAACCAAACACATGCTGATACATAGGTGAGAGATAAGTCCAAAAAATAACATAAAATCTATCACAAAATTTAATACATGAAGGAAAAATAAATATTAAGATTTGTGGTTAAATCAGTGAGATTAATAGCTAATGTAAGTATGAATGTCAAGAAATTAATAAGTAATTTATGCATAAAAATCAGAGTGTATAAAAATATCAATTTATGTCATGTTATGTATGAGCAAGAATGTTAGAGATCAAGCGAGATATGTAACATGGGTAGGTGGTGAATAATAAAAGTTTCAGTAACAATAATTAGGATAAAACTAATGAGTATAATTAGGAGTATTAATCAGTGTAGTGATGACATAATTAGTGAATTATATATAAAATTTATACAGGTAAGCATTGATCAATCTATCAGTCAATTAGTCACACAATCTCATCATTTCAATATTTCCTCAGGTAGCATCCCCTTAGCAAGGTCATATCAGTTCACCCTCCTACCTAGAGTTTTATTTAATTAGCCAATCCATAGGCACAAAGACCAAACCTTCTTTCACATATAATATTGCCAGCATTCACCAAATTCATACACATCATATGGCACATCATAACAGTATACTTAGCATGGAAACAATATGTGCAACAATAAATAATATTTCAATAATAGGGAAGAATAGACATATTTTGATATGGATGAGCTCATGAGCATTAGTTTTAACATATTAAAATCATTAGTATTACTTGGAACTATTTCCCATATGCATAGGATTGCATATGACATATCATGTAATGAGTAGGAAAGGAACACATTCAAAGTAAATGCATCATGATTTTGACACATGCAAATTATTTGTGCAATGCATGTCATACCTAACACAAATAATAAGTAATACAAATACTAAAAATCATGACATCACAGTCTACATTCCTACACAAGATGAAATACTTCTTAAATTAGAAAAAAGAATCACAAAAATCTGGTCCAATCCCGTAAAATTGCTTAGGAATGCCAAAGAAGAAAAATATGAAAAGTTATATGATGAAAGTTATCGATACTCTACCAAATTCTTGTTCCATAGAAAAATATATGACTAAAATAAGAGAAAACAAGAAATAAAATCACTTGACTTTTGAACTGGGTAAATGATAACCTACTACGCATAGAAGCTCTCGAGTCAACCTTTAAGCCCTATACATCATCATTTTCCCTCTCTATCCATTCTCTTTGTCCTCTCTCTCCATGGTTTAGGTTATTTGGGAGAAAACTAGAAGAAAACAATATAAATAAGGGAGAATTCTTTTAGTAAAGATTGAAAAAACTTTTATAAAGTAAAAGGTGCAAAATAACTTAGCAAACATTCTAAAAATTACAAAAAAATTGGCATAAAACAATATACTGGGTTTGGAACATACTAGCAAAATTGCTTGTAAATTAGATAATGTACAACTTTATAAAGTCCAATGATACCCATATGTTAATCATATTGTACAAATCAATCGAACTAGGATATATGATTCAAGATCATGCGTACAATCATTCATGGATGAAAATATTTAGACAATATGATATGCATATTGGGTATCACACGATTCAATATTTGAAAATAATCTCAGTAATTCGTAAATAAAAAGTTAGCGCTCATGGTTATTGTAGTGGTTCACTACATTGACAAGGACTATAGTCTCCTCACCTTACAAATAATATCATCATTGACATCTCATACATGCACCATTCATGAATGCAAATTTGGATAGAGCTGCCCCATCTAAACTCTTTCTCACATATAGCTTCCATATTAGTCTTATGCCAATATATGTTTGGGTTATTCTTTGCAAGTAAAATTAGGCTGCACGTCAAACACTATCTTTGTCACTTGATTTATTACATATGTAATCTATTTTCTCAATGCAAAAATACTGAACACATTACAGACACAAGTCACACACTCTAGTAGAAACAATCTTTAAGTAGACTTCCCAGCTTTGCGAATAGCCACAAGAGATCCAATGTATTAGTGAGCTAGACTAAGTCTAGTAGGCCCCTATGATTAGAGTTGTAAGTCCAAATAATTATATCAAAGTTCAAAATGATAATATAAATCAAGCCTTATTATTGGAATTTCCTCAACCTTGATGTTCTAAGTCTCATTATTTGGCCTCTTATGGATGTATAAGCCCAATCCAAGAACCGAGTTATATTTTTTATAGGATGAGATCATAAGACCCACAAATTAGATTGCCTTGTCTACAGGGTGAGGTTATAAGAGCTATTATCAGGTCTACTCCATAATAAATTAAAAATTCTGTGCGAGTCACAAATATAATATTAATCACCATACTTTAGTATCATCAAGTAAATTAAAATATCAAACACAAATAAAAAATCAAAATGGCAAACATTGTTTTTCCTATTTGTGGTTTAAGCCTCAACTTAATTAACAGAATCAACGTATTATTAACAAGCCCTCTCGAATTAATTTAATTAATCATGACACCTTATTTATAGGTTAAGGCTATAAGACCCATTATTAGGCTTTCATAGTCCTCAAGGTCATAAGTGCCACTTATGAGCAATCCAATTAGTGTAAGTCCCAATCCTAAATTAATATTGGTTGATTCAAAGCAAACTTGTCCATCAAATTTTGCTTAATTATTGGGCCTCTCAACGAATACAAGCCCCAATCAAAACTAAGCTCCATCTGCTCCAATGATAACAAGTCTACCAATCAAAATCAAATGCATCAACCAAAACCTCATATGTGCTTAAGCACATTTTTTAATCAAAATGAAACTTGTAGATAATTAATAATCATAGCAAGCCTCTAACTGCTTATCAATTATGTCTAGTTCAACTAAACCACAAGCAATGATGTGGCGTGTCTCTAAACTATTCAATAAAGAAATTGGTACAATCAACCCTTCATTAGTACGAGTTAACATCAACCTCGAAAGCACATGTTTGATAAATAGATCTACCTCAATCTACTCAAGATGCCTAAGTTAAGGCAACCCATACATGTTAGTTAATCAGGCTCATTAAACGTTATAACTCAAAACTCTTGGATGATGACAGACTAGAACCATGGGATCTTGACCAAATCTACCTTCATCTTCAACTATTCTCTACCTATTAAATTCATATCTAACTATGACATTTGAGCCTACATTTGAGCTAACTGAATGAAATATGGCCAAACATCACGAAAAATCTAATTAAAATATATATAATCTACCTCAGAAAAATTACTCACGGATTTTTCTCAAATGCATCAAGAAGGCTCAAAAGGTGGGGCAGGTTTTCTTCTAATTGAACACTCAATTCCAAAAATGATATGTTGAGGAACACTACGATATCAAATTTGATCTCACATTCTCTCCAACTGAAGCTTTTAGGTTAAATATAATTTTGACTAATGATGTAGCAAATCTAATGTAATACCCCTGTGGTAAAGTCCCTACTATAATTATATATGACAAATTAATTGCTGGACCATCACTGGACCAGTTCATGGAAACTGTAATGACAAACTCGGACCATTGCCAAGGAATTTCTTCACCACCACCAACAACAAACAACATCAAGCCTTTGTCCCACTACACGGGGTCGGCTACATGAATCCTTTTTCGCCATTGTGTCCTGTTAAAAATCAAATTCTCATTTAAATCTAATAAAGAAAGATCATTTCTAATATTTTCTAACCAAGTCTTTTTGGGTCTACCTCAACCAATCTTAACATAAGTCAAATCTAATACCTCAACTTTCCAAACCGGGTCATCGGACGGCCTCCGTTTAATATGGCCAAACTATCTAAGGCGAGTCTCTCTAATCTTCTCTTCCACTGGAGCTACTCCAACCTTTTCACGTATATGCTCATTTCGTATCATATCTCTAAGGGTAAAGCCACTCATCCACCTAAGCATCCTCATCTCTGCAACACTTAACTTAGTATTAAGCTTCTCTTTTAATGGCCAACATTCGGCACCATAAAGCATTGCAGGTCTCACCACCATCTTATAGAATTTTCCCTTAAGTTTGAGTCGCACAACAAGCCCGATGCATTCCTCCACTTCAACCATCCAACTTGAATTCTGCTGATAATATCCCCATCTATTTCACCATCACTCTGAACAATAGATCAAAGATATCTAAAATGCGTACTCTTATTAATGACTTGATCGCCCAAAATCACAATCCCCTCACTAGATCTATTGCTACTAAAATTACACTCTATATATTCAGTTTTAGATCTATTCAAGCGAAAACCTTTAGACTCTAAGGTTGACCTCCATAATTCAAGTTTACCTTCAACTCCCTCTCTAGTCTTATCAACAAGAATATCATCAGCAAAAAGCATACACCAAGGTACATCCTCTTGCAAATGTCTAGTGAGAACATCCATGACTAAAGCAAAAAGATATGGACTTAAGGCTAATCCTTGATGTAATCCAACTGAAATAGGAAAATACTTGGTCAAACCACCTTATGTTTGAACACAAGTAATAGCTCCTGCATACATATCTTTAATGATTTGAATATTAGCGTTATTAACTCCTTTCTTTTCAAGAACTCCTCATAGCACTTCTCTTGGAACTTTATCGTAAATGTATTGAACAAAAAACAAAAGTATTTCAGTGAATAAAGCATATTGGCTGATTATTTGGCTGAGGAATACTAGCGCCATCTAAATTAGATCAACTAGGTCTTTTAGATGCTAGCAAATAGAAACTATGACAAGACTCAAGTCTGACTTATTGATACCTGATGACTGATTAGCTGCATGTTTGATGAAATGATTCTTATTTTCCAAGGAAGCATTCCTTTTCCAGTTCTTAATTGCTTGCTCTGCTGTGGCCTTCGCCTTCCGCACTTCCTCGGCACTGAATTTGTGTTCAATGATGCCTAAAGGACCAGGTTGCAGTACATTGATTACAGCTTCCACATCATGCTCCAACTGTCTAAATTATCAATTACAAATTTGGGGAAAAAACAAAACATCAGTTAACCTAAAACAGTGCTAAATTGCTGGAAAAGTCAAATTATAAAATCATGCTTTCAATATGAAAGTATGAAAGAAAATTTCAAACAAAGAGGCGGGACAGAAACTGTGACAAGTTTGAAGATGGCCATTATATAAGTTAGAATATAAACGTCAATATAGTCTGATCTTTAAGTTTGACTAAAGGTGCTGTCTGGTTTGATGAAGTTTGATGTAAAATATTTGAATGTAAAACAACCTATTGTGTTTGGTTTGAAAGAAAGGCAATAACATAATTGTGCATTACATAGCCTTCACAGATATAATGCAAAGTGAATGTGGTCAAATCTGACGCAATTGCTCTGCTGGAATTTGCTTTACATTTCATATGCACCAAACCAAACAGCACCAAAGTTGCTTTAGAGTTCATTGACTAGCAGAATTATTTAAAAATGACAGATAATTTTATGGATATTGGCAAATTTTGTAATTGATTGTCAACAAATATACCATTATGCAACAATTATTTAAGAATTATTTATACTCGCACAAACCAGATCAACATGGATTCAACAGCACATATATACATTGCATTGTATGGAAATTGTAGGCCATATTGATGAGAAGTGTGACATGACCTCTCCATGTGCTATTCCATGCAAGTGGGGTATTGAATAAAAGTTGATTTGAAAGTAAGGAAGTATAATTCGTTGAAAAAACTTTGGAGCTTCAACTTCTCAAATAAGAAGAGCAAATCACTATGATCCTATGTGAAGCCTTCAGCAAAAATGGGAATTAGCGAACTACTGCCCTCTCACAATCCCTGTTGTCATAACATCAGTAACTGCTGATACCAGTCCCCTGCCTCCAAACCACCACCCTCCAGTTCAGTATCTTAGTCCCCATAAGACTGCCATAGTATCCAATCTCCAATCATTGCCATTAAAATTTCTTCAATGGACCACTAATCTCCTTGACCCCACTTAGTGGGATAAAGACTTGATATTGTTATTGTTGACCACTAATCTCCTCGTCTTAGTTCTCGCAACCAATCAGGATAATCCAATCCGTACACTAATCCTTCAACTTTTAGTTGGAGTATCCTGAAAAACTCCAGTCTTTAGGCACGGCAAGAGCAGTAAATACTGGTTGTTTCTTCCCCTGCCTACCCAATTGAACTTTCCGGCCTTAAAGTGCAAGTACTCTCACACTACCTTACCATTGCCATAATATATGCATTTAAATTTAACTAATTAGACCATGGAAACAGCTGATTTTAGTGTTATATAGTTTCAGAAATGCTATTCAAAAAGGTGTGGAGCTGGTAAAACATCTAAAGTAAAACTATTTGCTGACAAGGGTTCAATACGTCTCGGTGTTTGTCGAGAAGAAACGAATGTCTTAGGTGTCTGCCAATAAAGGTGAGTTGCTTGGGACACGTTGAAAGGGTCAAGCAGATCTCTTGCATTTGTTGAGACTAGTGTGCTGAGATGAGCGCAATAGACTTGTCTTAGGTCGGGTATAATAACTAGATGATTGAATTAAATTGCATATTAATACATCATATTTTACAAAGCATTTCAAACTCATAATTGAACATGTTTATTTACTAGTTTTATATCATGGTTTCAAGTTTCATAAAGTTTAAAATTGATTTGGCAAGTTTCAAAGGTTGAGGGAGAAAAGGATTTTCACCAAGATTAGGAGATTTTTTACTCACTGAAATAAAATTATTATATTTATTTTGTATCTTTAAATTTAGCTTAAACTCCTTAAGAAACAGTCACGGCTAAGTGCTACACGTATATGGACCACGCATATGCTTTGCACCGTATGTACGTAGATTTAGCCCTCTATTTGCTCAGCACAACCCGTATGTAAATGCACTTCAATAATCAAATATATAAAAGTCCGTATGAAGGATGGAAGGAAAGTTAATATATGAGGCTTCTTAAATGACCTCAACTTCTGGAACAAACCTAGCAAGCCACATACTTTACTAGAACATATTATGTATAGTCGGCCAGTGTTCTTAGAGTAGGCCTGCCTTTGAACCCTCAAATAGTCAAATCAAGACAGAAGTAAAAGGTGGCAGAAGCCAGAAATGGAGGATGAGCTATGATGCACAACACGAACACAGTGACATGGATATGACATGACATTGGCACGAGACACATTAATTATTAAAAATATATGACACGGGCATGAATTGGACATAGTATTAAAATTTTTATATTTTAAAAATAGAGTATAGAAATTGAATAAGTATAATATGAATAATAATTTAGAAATAATAAGTTATTTAACTAGAATTTGTGTTTGAAATGATTAACATTAGGATGTCGAGATCAACAGTTGATGTTGTGTATCAGGCATTGAGAGAGGAGATGACAATACTGTTGAGAGTCGGGCATCGATGTTATGCAGTAAGTATCGTACGCCAATGTCGAGAGAGCGTCTATCATTGATGTTGAGAGGGCGTTGGTCATCGATGTTAAGATGATGTCAGATGAGTTGTCAAGTTGTGGGTATAAAAACTGCTAACATCTAGCATCAATGTCAAGACAATGTTTGACTTTAATGTTGAGATTATTTTGAAATGTCGATGTTGTAACGGCGTCAAACGTCGACATTGAGATGACGTCGGACATTATTGTGAACTCGTCACGACTTGTCAAGGAGAAATGAAAATGAGTATATTCTATGAATGGGGTATTGAGTGTGAGTGATTGTTTTGGTGTTGTGAAGAGGAAATAAGAAATTTATTTTTTTTATTTTAAATAAATAAAATTTTTAAATACAAGAAATTATATTTTAAAAATTCATAAAATATTTAAGACACGCATGTCCAATTTGTATTTAATATTTTTTTAATCAAACACGCTTTCGGCATGTCTGACACGTACCGAAGGCGTATCGGACGTATGTCAGATACTGCATGCCTCTTTAAGGAGAAGTGTCGATGCATCATAGAGGATGAGAATGCCAAAGCCAAAATTAGCAACCACACATAGGTTTAGGTATAAGTCGAGTGGTCGTGGTAGGGGTAGGTAGGTGGGTGAATTGGGTCAATAAAAACAACCTTAAGAAATTTTGAACTTCTTAGAGAAAGAACAATTAACCTAAAGAGTAAATGGAGCAATTTATTTATGATTTAAATAAATATTGCAAAGCAACAAGTAAATAAACAAGAAAAAAATTCAACCAAATTTTATATTGGTTCAATCCAAATAAGTCAATGACATATAAGTTGATCCCAGCCTCTTACAGGATTAAGAAATGTACGAAGAAACGTAGAGCTTAAGAACAAAGTAATGGATGGCATTTAAATCATTAAAATGATAGAATATTTGAATCTTCTCAATAGAGTTCTTTTTTTTTTTGCCTTGCTTTTAACCAATAGAATGGTGGTATTTATACCTTTAATTCACTGTTGAAACATGTGCAAAAGTTTGGCCAATCAAAGCCCCAAGTATGCCATATAGGTTCATACCCATTGGGATTCAACTAGCAATTTTGTCATTTTTCTAATCAATTTTAAAATAAGTTGTCAATCAAGATTTATCTCTCATTAGTGTCATGGAATAACAACAAAATCAAATAAAGCAACAAAACTAATCAAAATTTCTTTTAATACCCACAAATGTTAATCAAAATAAGTAAGAGAATTGGTAGAAAAGGTACATGTCATATCATTATTAAGAGTACCTCAAAAGCTTTGGAAGGTTAGTGGCTAAAGATAGTCTTGGAAAGAACATCACAACAAGCTTTTTGAAAATTCTTGCTCGAGGACCTAAAAATTGAGGAAGAAATAAATTGAGAAAAAATAGTGAAGCACAAAAGAATTATCATTTGGGAAAAAAAATAACAGGCATAATTGAGTTCCAATAGTGATGCAATAGGCCATCTTTTAACTTATGTGATGCAACCTTCTTTCTATTTCATAACATAGTGCCAATATAAGCATAGTGAAAAAAAAAAGTTTGAAAATACTAGGACTTCAATTTTCTTTGGTGTTAAATGAATAACTTCATAAAATTGTATTTGTGCTCATATGCATAAAATAATAGGACAAGATACATAAAAATAAAATACTTCTTAATCCTAAAAATTAATTTTATATATCCATCTTATAAATACATCTTCTATCTTCTATTATGCATGTGTTAATCACCTAAGTCTATTTTTAAAAAATGACAAGTTACTTTTTGTCAAATTAAGATGTCTTCTAGCTTTTCACAATAACAATAGAGCACACAAAGTGGTTCTACAAACAAAGAGTTTTTCATGGTTGAATCAGGATATTAAGATAAAAGGATACACAAATAGCGCATCATAGTGAGTGTGGGTTCTATGGGGGTTGTGTTTATGTGGTTGTTGTTGCTTCTATGTTAATTTTACAAGTACAAGCACTTCATGTATATTTGTACAAATTGTTATACCAAGCATGTGAAGGTGTACGTCAAGAAGCTCCTGTACTCAATGAACTAACAATTGATATAAGCTAGGTATCGTCAAGAAAAGCACATATGACTTTCAAATTGCTCTAAACATTTCCTTCTAATTTTGAAGCTTTCATACTTCTTCATTGACTATAAATAACTCCCATGTCGAAGGCCTCTTAATGCTTTGGGAAATTCAAAATCAAAAGCATTCTCTAGCTCTTTTTTTCTCCATCTCTTTAAGCCATAGTGTATATTATATCTCTTCATTTGCAAATCCTCTTGAGGTGCTCTTATGATATCTTAGGTTGCTTTCAAAGTGAATTTCTATAAGTTTAATTGTTGTTGTTATGACAAGTTAAGAATTTGTAGAGCAATGTAGAAATAGTCACAAAACTTAAATGATACACCTTACAGCTCCAGGTTCCCGCACGAGGTGGTTCGGCCATCCCGCAGCCCCCAGTTCTCGCACAGCATGGCCAAATAAGCTAACTTTTTATTAACACATTGCACTGGGAGAGGAATGCATACCTCAATTCGATGTATAGCAGCAATTTGTAGAGCTGAAATTTTATATCACTTAAGACTTGACCCTATGTTTAACATCTTCCTGTTTGTAGAAAAAATGAAATAAGAATTCAATAAAACATATAACAGAGCCTAAGAGTTGAAATGAGAAAATGGCTAAATCCTTATCAATAGGTTGGAAGTGTTATGATGGTACTCTGTGTTATGATGGTAATCTGAAATGAGAAAATGGCTAAATTCTTATCAATAAATTCTTATCAAAGAGGACTTGGCTTCTTGTAGTGCTCATTTCTATGGGAGCATATTCTTCAAAGAAATGTAACATCTACAAATACAATTTTAAGAAGCTCACATATGAAGAAGAATAAAGCAAAAAAGTATAACCAAATGAACAACTCATAATATATCTCTGTACGTAAGCATTTATGATCAAACCATATTCTGAGATAAAAACATGGATGCATTTCCAACAATGCCAGTGCCATTCTTTCATCACAAGCAAATTAAACATGACAACCCTCAATCAAATATTTCAGAAACCAACTGTAAATAGAAAGTTTAAAAAGAAAAAAATAATAATAACTCGCTCATACAAGCTATTAAGCTTATAGTTGCCAGGACCACCCAAAAAAACACCAGAAATAGCAAATAGAACAAAACGCGCTCATTCCACAGAGTTCATTTGGAGAAAAAACCAGGATAATCATCAAATAAAGGTAACATGTCATACTAAGGGGTAAAAAAATTGTAAATTTGACATATTTTAATTCAATACTAAATGAAGTCAAAAAAGGAAAAGAAAAATTACACTGCATGAGCCGCGGAAGCTGAAGGAAGGAAGCTTGGCATCCGGCTTACTGTTTCAGTAACGTCTGTTAGTCCCGCCCCAGTTCGGACTATGCAACCAAGGAGACCATTACTGACCTCAGTATCAACAAAGAAAACATTTGAGCTGAATAAATTTGGATTTAAATAAACTCAAACAAACCAGAACGATCGGTGTTGGCATCTGGCTTCGCGAACGAGCAGGACTGCAGGAGATGTTGGCTTCTAGCTTTGAACGAGCAGGCGGCGTTGGCTTCGCGAACGAGAAGGGGACGCCGGACTGCCGGAGACGCTGAGACGAGCGGGAAGAAGATACGCAGCATACGCGACGCGAAATGTCCGAATGAGCTAGGGTTTTTTTTTTCCTCTGTATAAGCTTCGCCTTCGCATTCGCATTCGCATTCGCATGATCGCGCCTCAGCCGTCGGATGTAACTGTAGCTTAACCGGCCGGTTCGAGCGGTTTGATGCCGGCTGTGTAATCAAGCGGTTTTGACGGAACCGTAACCGGCCGGCCGGTTCGCGGTTTAACCGGTTGAACCGGCTGGTCCGGCCCGGTTTTAAAAGCCATGCTAAATAAATAATATTTTATTAAATGTAATCGTAATTTAATGGACTGTGTTAAACATCTTATTCATATATTATTATTCCGATAATAATATTTTTATTATTATTAATTAAAATAAGAATATTATAAAGATGTTAGAAGTTTGTGAACATTACATATGCGAAGTTTGTGAATTAAATATCCGTTAATACTACTAAGTAATTGATAAGTCCTCAAATCGCCTTCGTCGTTCATTTTGATATATATTTAAATTAAAAAAATCTTAAATTAAATTCATCACCATCAAAATTTTAATTTCAACAAACTTACAATCGAGTTGAACATCTCAAGGAAATGAACCAATGACATCAAGAATGATTCAATCAGAGTTTGAATGAGTCCAAATAAAGAGTTTGAGGTATAATTGAAAATTTAGGGATTTTAATTGGATGACCGAATGATTTCCAAGTTTGGCATGCTTATAATCAAATCTAGCAGCTCAAAGAGACAAAGCCAATGAGTCAGAGATCACTTAGTTCCAATATCATGTAGGCAGTTAAACAATGAAGAAACAATAATTGATAGAATGAATTAATATAGGCCATGAAATGCTCTGAATTTTTATCATATTTACGGGCACATCACTCTCTATAATTCATAAATATGCTCCTACTCCCTACATGAAAGGGAGCTGTTAGCTAGATATTCATAAGAGCTTAGATGCTTGAAGAATACTTGAGTACTCAAACACCACCGATAGCGAACTTTTATGGGCCGATCGACGTCATCAGATCTTTGACCCTCGATAACAATAATGAAACCTTTTTCAACCAACCCATGCCATCAGACTTTCACCAACCCGCGTTGTTAGACCTCCATCGACCGACCATTGTTGTTAAACCTTTCACCAATCAACCATTGCCATAGGACCGACACCATTGAACTTTCATTGATTGATCAGTCATCAAACTTTTGTCATGGTCGAAGCTCTTCCCGTCGACTACTACCATCACACTTGTATTAATCAATCACTAAACTTTTGCTAACCAACCATCATTATCAGACTGCAATCAAACCTCCTCAATCAGAACACCATCATTAGCCCACTGGTCATTGAGCCCTAAATGTCCATATGGACTCCATCACTCTTCTATCATTTCTCTGTAACCTAATAGTTTTATCCTCTCTGAGGGATCAACCAATCTTGATAACTAACACATATAAAGTCCGGAAATTTTCCCCTTTTGAGTTTTCTACATAATAGATCTTTGGTGTTGGTGACTTTATGGTATTTGTGACTATAAAAAAAGCATATAATACATGTCAAGTTATTTTATGGAGCCAGTATATTTGACTTGAAATTTCCAATCAAATAGACTAACAGTTCACCAAGCGATGTAAGAGGAGCACTACCAAAATTTAAATTTGAGCATGAAATAATTAAATTAATTTGATTCCAAAATAAATAAAAATGCACATTAATTTTGGAAGATAAATAATATCAGAATACCCTATAAAATAATACAAAGATTACATATAATACCTCAAATAAATTTATCTCATATTAAAATAAAAAAAATAAAAAATTTAATTCCAAACGACTAATTCCTTCAAGAATCAGGCAGACGGATTTTGGGAAAAAGAGAAGCTCCATTGCTCCAACCCATACGTTTAGATCAAATGATAGATAAAGGCTTCATTTGAGACGGTTTTTTTCTTATTTTTTAAAATAATTTTTTATTATATAAACTAAAATTTTTATAAAAAATATTATTTTAAAAAGCAATAAGAAAATCATCCCGAAGCCAAAGTAATTGTTGCTAAGCAACGTAAAAATTCTTTTAGTGATGCTTTGTTTGTATAGTTTTATAAGCCATGGTAAGAACAAAAGCATATGAAATTGACTTATTTTTAATCAACGGTAACTTACCCAAAACTATCCAAATTCAAAATTAGACCAATCAAACGCCACACACATCATTCTTTTTTTAATCCTCCCAAGAACTAAATATGCTGATATAGCATAAAAGAAGAAAACAACCCTGAGGATATTAAAGGGCTCAAACTAAGATGACTCGAAGATTTCCCCAGTGGTTGGCCAAATAGGCTTTACAGTTTGCATTCTTATTTCTTCTTTGCTCCAGTTTTGGATTTCTTAGTTGGAGGTACTTTGGTTGCCTTGGCTGCTGCATCCTTGTTACACAAAGAAAGACCAAAAAAGGATCAACAATTTAGAAATATGAGACTTCTATGGAAGAAAATGAGAAATATTCAAGTGAAATATGGTGCAAAATTCAGTGGATAATAGTTCACCTTCCGTTTAAGAGGTTCAGATGTATTTATCACTGGCTTAAAAAATGACTCCATCCTGAGAGAGCAGGCACAGCATTACAGCGACAATAACATATACTCGCACAAAAAACACGAGATATTTATTATTGCTTACCTCCCTTGGCTGCCTTTATCCTTGGCTGCCTTAATCTTTTCTGTCGCCTGAGAGAAATGCGAACAATAAACAATGCTAAGCAAGTAGAAATATGCTAAAAGGCTCCATTTAACTTCTTGGACGAATGGAATTACAAACCTTGACAACACGGTCATGGTTGAAACCATTTTCGTTCACCAAGAAAGCCACAAGACCCTAAAAAGAAGAAAAAGTTAGCATCAAGATAATAATCAATAAATAATAGATTCAGAATCACTTGCCTCTTCATCTGGAGCAGTCCACTTGAGCTCTGGTGTTTCCAAGTTGACTAAAGGGTCTTTAAAGAGCTGTCGAGCTTCTTGATAGGGCCAATTCTCTGGTATATGATACCTGTTTCATGATAGCAGTGGATGTTTAAGTGCAATTTTTAGGAAAAAGAAATGACACCATGAGATACTGCAACTGCATTAACTTGAAACAAGCAATCAATTATGTAAGAATAGTCAATTTCTTATGTTCATTAACGAGGCATCCTCTCAGCAAATGAGTTTTATAAGCATTAAGACAGCTATAAGAAGAAACAAGAGTTATAGATATTGAAGTTACATACTAAAATTCACAGCCACGTACAATGCAACAGATGCTAAATAAAAATCAACTTGTAATTGTTCAAATTCAGCATGTGAAAGGAATATGAGTAATGAAGAAAGTTAATCCACTATCAACAAAATTTCAACTGAGGTTGCGCCAACCTGGATGTCAACAGCTTAATGTAGTCAAATTACAATATATCTAAAAAGACGACCACATCTAAGAACAGGGGCAAGTCTCGCCCAGAAATGAAAGCAATGCAAAAGCAAATAAAATGGAGAGCAAAAAACTTGGAATAAAAGAAAGGGCACAGGATACGATTTAACTGAATGAAGTTGATGTTTTAACAAAATGATGATGGCGTTGCTGACTGAAAGATAGAACAATAAATTGTTAATGTTCAGAAAGGGCATGATATGAAAATTATGTCAAAAGACAAACAAGCCAATGAGAAGATATGAAATAAGGAAACGAACCGAACTAAGCCAAGCCAAACAAGTGCTTATTCATCTCTGAGTTCTTTCAGGGTTAGCTTATTCAAGCTTGGTTCAAGCTCGATTCAAGTTTTTCAATTTATGTTCAAGCTTGGTTTATTTAACTTAATGGATGTTCATATTTGATTTGTGTATGATTCATGTTCAATTCGTTTAGTACTTATCGAGCTTTAAACAAATGAGTCTTATTGAATTATGAATGAGCTCTACTTAGGGATGTTCATAAGCTTAGCAAACGAGCTCTATCGAGCCCACTAACAAATAATTGCATAGAGCCTATATGCAAATATATTTAGTGAGTATTTTAAACTACCAAATAAGCCCGTTCATGAACATATCTTACGAGTGTTTTCAAGCTACCAAATGAACATGTTCGCAAACATATCTAGCAACTTAAGCGGGGCTAGGGGAGAAAGAAGGTTACAAAAAGATTAGGGTTAGGGTTCAGATTTGAGCAAGAAATGACGAGCAGAGAAGCTAGGTCTGAGTGGGAACATGAAGAAATGACAAGCCAAAAAGGCAAGTCTGAGTGCGTCAGGAAGATAGCAGGAGGAATAATTAAATAATATTATAAAAAATAATTGTAATTAAATTATATATAATATCAATTGAATAGATATTTATAATTTATTTTAATTAATAATTATTATATGATTAAATTATTAATAAATATAAAATATTTATATTATGAATGTTCATTAATTTTATAATCAAATATTAATCGAGTTTTTAACAAGCTTATTCACGAGCTCTATATCGAACAAAAATCAAGCTTCTTATCAAGCTTGTTCACAAACTTTAAATGATGTTGTTCGTGAACATAAATGAGTCGAATACATAGTTGTTCGAGCTTGTTTATTTAACATTGAGTATTTAAAAAAAATGTTCAACCATGTTTGTTTGCTTAATTAAACGATCACGAACGAGCTTTAATTAAACCAAGATACAAGTAGCTCATCAAATGCTCGGTTCCTTTGCAGCCCTAATATGACATATTTGTATGCGACTATCATAATATTGACAATCATTGACATCATTGTTACAGCACTCAAACCTAATAGATTTGTCAGTATAGCATGATGAAAAATATTTATGATTACTCAAAACAAATCCAAATAGGTAGCCGATTTCAATCTAACTACAAACTTTCCAGATTTATCACAAATTAATAAATCAATGCTAAGACAAAGCATTCAAACGTAGATTCTAATCATTTCAATGCATTCACCTGTCTTTGCTTAAGTTCTCCAATACATTTTCAATAGAACCATGCTGACGGATAAGCTTCAATGCGGTTTGACCCCCGATACCTGCAAAAAAGGGAATGTAATGCGGTAGCACTAATTATTGAATCACAATAAATTTACGACAGCAATGAGGAAAGGTGCTTTAAAAGTAGCTAGTTGATGAATTTCTAGAAACATCATCATGAAAGCATATGATGTCACATGCATGCTACAATTTTGGACACAAAATAACATCAGTTGTATCAAGAACAAGGAAAAAAAATTTGCATAGACCAAGAGTTTCTAATCATAAGTGATGATGCATGCGCTTCAAACAGTAAGAGTTCAGATTCATTCTCTAAAGAGCCCACCATTTTCCAGCAAGTAACTATGAGTATAAATTATTTGGGGCTAGGATAATTGGGCTCTACAGTTCATCCCAAATATAGCCCATCTACATATAACTAGTTTATCCCATTTATACGTGTCTGATGCCTAACATTGAACTGGAGCTCCCATTGCACATGGACGTTTGCAGAGTGATGAAAGATGATTATCCTCTCAAATTGAAAAATGAAAAGCAAACAATGATACAACCATAGCATGACAATTTTTAAGCCTGCGCTGAATTGAGAAAACACACCAGTTTATCAAGCATAGATTTCACTAGCTATTATTTAAGCAATTCTTCACGAGATCGACATACTAAAACTTATCAACAAAGTAATTATGTTAAAAATCATCAAATGTTAAAAATGAAAGCAATATGCAATTCACAAGTTCCTCTATTAAATGTGCCAACATCGAAGACAGATATAACTATATACCAATAATCGCCATCTCAAGTGTATTAACAAGTAGCGACCGAATTGTAATGAAGGTACTTTCTCTCAGGAGCAGATCCCTCAAATGACTCGCCTGGGACCAGTGGTGGAACTCCGCTAAGTAGAATGACAAGCGTCATTAGCCCACATCTGTCAAGAAACTCGCCCTATGATGGGCGATCAAAAGTTCCTCATCATGCAAACAGATCACCACGCATCTCAATCAGAACCTCCACCTCCGAGCTCATCAGACTCAACCACAAGAATACGTTGTCACACCTCATTTTGACCCCCACGACAGTCAACATAGAGTGTAACAGAAAAGGAAAATATGAACAAACCTATCTCTTACTAACACCCATCATGAAATACGTCTATCAAGATCATGTGAGTAGGACATAGCCTATTCAGACTATCCCAACAACTCAAGTTTTTCAAAAAGACCAGAATCAATATTTCGTGACTGGAAGCATATACATCAAATAAAATATAGAGCTTACTAAACTTTCAAGTAATATTTACACACCCAAAAGTGTCTGTATATCTTCTACTCTGACTTCTATATACAACCAAAACATATGTACACAAAAATGAAATTAACCTTCTTGTCTAATGTCCCACTAGCTCCTTCCTCTTTCATGCAGTATAACCACTGCTAATGAACTAGAGCTCAATGAAATACAAAAAGCACTGTATAAGAAGTAATAAACATGTTTGTAATCAGTTGGAAATAATATAGTAATTATATAAAGCATAAACTGTGCAAACATCATTTTTCCTATTTTGCTTATTGTTCACATGTTTAGGTAAGTTATATGATAACTATAGACTTTTGCACACTTACTGCTCTCTCATTCAAAGTTGGGTCTATATTCTCAACTTTTAGAATTGAGGCAGCTCTCTTATTCAAAGTAGGGTTCGAATTCCCAACTTTTAGAATTGAGATATTAGGACTTACCTCGTCAGGTCTTTCGTCTTTACTTGTGCGGGCCTATCTCTCATATATGACTTCTCTCACTAGCCTTTTCATTTACATTTTTAATCCACTTCATATTTCATAACAATCATAAAAATTTGTTATTGCAGTACACTTGAAATGAGATACGAAATGAAATTGGAATTACTGCTCACAATTATATAAATATGAAATTACAGGTATAATAAGTGCTACTATTTCTTATACCATAATTTGAGTATCTCACCTCATCCTCTAGGATAGTCAAGTAATTTGGTTCACTTGAAGTACCCTGGCCTCTTTTTCTTTTGTATACAACCTAAAGCATAAATGTTGTCGTTTACACATGAATTCTAATAACAACAAGGCTATATAAAATCTTAAAAGAATTTACCTCAAATGAACTTCTCATTCAGCCCAAAATATCCTCTCCTTTCCTACACCTCCTTCCACACTTCCCCTCCTTTCCTTTCTCTTCTCTTTTCCCCTCTTGAATTCATCAATTAGTCACAATTGAATTCAGCCAACAGCCTACGGATTTCAACTTTCTGAATTCAGCCATTAACCACATGGAATTTAACAACAGCCCACTGATTTCAATAACAGATCACTAATTTCAGCAACTAACTAAAGCAGCACATATCTATTTCCTGAATTTTTCTTACCTTCTGTTTCCTGAAATTTCTTCCCACAGCAGCTCTTACCTCATTTCCCTACCGTTTTCAGCAAACGGCAACAGCAGTCCCACCAAATTTTAGCAATATTAATACCCTTACCTGATATACTTCAGTAGAAAACATTAATTTCTGCAATTAGTAGCAGCCTTATCTGATATTTTTCTTACCTGATTTTAGGAAACATCTGCAGCAGCATCTCCCTGAATTTCCCTTCCAGCAGCCTGCCACAACCCGCTCCTGGCACAGCCCACAGCTGCTGTTCGAACTCCACAGAACAAGTGACGGGGGAGGAGGGATCGAATGCAATGCTTAATGCATTACCCTGCTGAATATAATACTTTACAATTAATTCCACTAATCCTTCCCACTAAATGGCAGTCGTTGGATGGAAATCAGCCAATGCATATGGCTTCGTTTGTGGAGGAGTGAAGATGCTACAGTACTGCATTTAATTAAATTAGCTTTAAATGGTTATTTGTTACATTAATTTCATTTAAATTAATTGTTAACTGTATAAGCTATTAGATGGATTTAGATATTTCTAAAATATGGAATGATTTTTGGAAGAAAAAAAATATTCATGCTTACATTAAAATATAGGGTGTTATATACGCGTACCCTAGGGACATCAAACTACATTCGACTACTACTAACATGCTTAGGGTTTCTTCATCCCCGCGAACACCTCTGCTCGCCTTTCATGGCAAGGCGACCTCGAGCTCCCTAAGCCAATCATTGACCTGATCAGACGATTTGCTTGCTACGGGTCCATCTTCTCTTGAGACTTGCCCACAAACTGCTGGTAAAATCCATCGTCAGAAATTCAGGTAAATGTTTGTTTATAATCGCTAATGTTAATTTGATTAGCAATTACAAGCCTTAGAATGTTTAATAGAGTTATAAGTAGCCAGACTTTGGATTGGAGAAGTGGAAATGCAAGTGGAAAAAATTGCTATGATGGTGTCGTGGCACCAGGATTGGCAGCGCCACGACATTGAACTCTCGGAAAAATGAAAAAAAAATGGAAATGGGTGTGCGCTACGGCTCCAAGAAGTGCCATCGCGGTGCCAAGTCTCAAGTGAGGATATTCAAAAAAAATCTAAAAGATTCTCTGGGAGTACAACGACGCTAGGGAGCTTAGCGTCGCAACGCTAGGTCAAGTTAATTCTTTTTTTTCAAATATCTCAAATCACTTGCACTAATCCCCTTCCTAACCAACCTTGTCGTAAAAGAAAGGAGGGAGAGGAGAAAGAAATAGAGGAAGATTTTGGAGGCCAAAATCCAAAAATCGTTTGTTCAGCTAGTTGGGGAAATTGTCAGGCTCGAGTTAGGCAACTCATACTCTATTTCTAATTTCAATTAAAAAATGTTTATAGAAAGACATGCTTATAAATGTGTTTTTCTTAAGTTTGAAAAATATTTTACCGTATAATTTTTAGAATATTGTTACCCACTATGTTCTGGACAATTTGATTATTGGGATACAAAATTTCACAGGTTGATTTGCTCTGTATAAATTTCTAAAATTTCTGGGAAATTGTGTCCCTCATGAACCTCAATACAGTTGACAAAGTATGTTAATTTATTATTCTACATATTCTCAATGAAATTGATAAAATTCTAAAAAATTTAACTGTGCATCCAAAAGTGAGAGTTTTTGTATAAAATCTGGTAATTAATATGCACATGTTTTAGTTCTTCATTTGTATATAGCATTGCATCATCATGAATTTTATGGCATTCTGGAGCTCTGTTATGGAAAAGAAAGTGCACAATGAATTCTGTACTTAGGCCCAATGGAAATGTATCTCTATTCTGTTACTATGTTATGCCCTAGCTCTAAGATAACTCTGTGTTAGAATATACTCTGCCCTATTTTGGCTCTGCTCTACACCTGCCTCAAACAGGTGAGAGGTGGTAAATGAATTTTATAAGTTGGCATTAATACATGTGTATTTTTGCATTGATATTCATGTGTGATCTAATATGCCAAAAATGTAGAGTAAATAGTAGTTCTATTATTTTGTTTATTTTTTAATGAACGGTCAATTGAACTCTGGTATAGGGAAAAGGGTTGGCTTACTGAGTTTTATATTTATTCCGTTGTTTAAAATATTTCAGGCAAAGACAAAAATCACGCTGAGTAAATTGAGTTTGACAAGGAGCAAGAAATCTGATTTTGTAAGGTACATATGATTTTATAGTTCAGAATGTATTTAAGGCTTTTATTACAATCATTGTATTCTAAACTCTTGTTATTTAAATATTTTGGAAAAAATATTCTGTATGCATATTCTGGTTGTTTGTGTTATATTATTTTGGATGATTAAATCGCTATGGTAAAATAAAAATTAGATTGAGAATTTTTAAATATATAAAAAAATAAGTTTAATTCCTCCTTTAGGTCTTGGGACGTTACATCACCATACACTTGCTCGCCTCTCGTGAGCTCGCCAGATGTTGACTTCGCCCTCTTGCAGTCTATCAGGAGGCAACATGAGTCATAAATTAACATGTATCATTGTACGGGTATTTTATGTGTAGCTTGCATTTTCACTTTTCTTTTTATAACATTTCCTATAGCCCTCAAAACCCTATAAATAAAGGGTGATGAGGAACAATTTAGGACCTTTACACTTTTCTAGATCTTTTGGGCTTCTTAAATCCTACCTCTTGTATTTTTTTATTAATATAGTGAAATTTCTGATTTCTTACCCTTCTACTTTGTACTATTTCTAATCTCTCAAATCTTCATTCTCACTATTAGGTTCTCAACTCACTAGACAGATCTACTAAGGTATCATTCACCGAACAAATTTGAATTCAACAACATCATGGGAAATTAACTCATAATATCCTGAATTCATAGCCATTTCAACAAATTGACTATCATGATACGTCCAAAATGAGGAAATAGTCTGGGAAACCCCTTCCTCCCAAAATGTTGAACGGGAAATTCACACATTGCTAACCAGTAACCAGATCAGATTTCCACTTTGTGAGGCTTCAACATGATGGCTTAGTCGAAGGTGAATCGCAGGTTCAGTGCTTAAAGCTTGATATGACCGCAGGCTGATCAGTAGATCATATTATCTATCAAACAAATATAATAACAAATCGTATTTCTCTTAAAGGTCATGAAAAGAGATAACGCTAGGTCATGGATCCCACATAAGCAATGCCATCGGGATATAAAAAAAGTTCTTGAAAGTTTCTATATTTTCCAAAACTGGGACGGGATATAAAAAAAGTTCTTGAAAGTTTCTATATTACCTAAAACTGGAGCTTTCCCAGGAGTTCATACACATAAAGCAGACCCACCTAGAAATAGTCATAAAGGCCTAACTAGGTTTAATTTCCCTTCGGTAATAAAATAGAAAGCATGGTGATCGTCTTGTAACAAACTTGCATCTGCTCACATTATCTCAATCAGCTTTTATTTTCTTTGTTGACGTGACTGCTGGAATACTCGATAGCAAAGAATATTCTTAACGGCGGCTGCCCCAACCGTTGACATATTTGAACAAACTGTGAGTCCACAAATGATCACCTTAGACCTTTTCGGTAAGTCATTGCACTACAAATAGCACTTCTTAAACAACTTTAGATGGTCTCTGAAAACTGGCCATAGACAAAACGACTCGCATCATGTTCATAGTAGTGTTGATGAAAAATAAAAAATAAACCCTCTATTTTCACATGTCTAGGAAAAACTAATGCATTATGGCAAAAGATAAATCATCTTCAAATATTGGATGTTAAAATAACAAAAGAAATTAAGAAAATCTTTATGCTAATTTTTTTCACTTTAAAATGTTAACAATATGTAAAGACGTGTGGACAAACAACAGTTCAAAAAACTATAAGAAACGACATAAATTCTTCTTTTCTTTTATGTATACCTCAGAGACTATATTTTGCATTTCCAACAAGCAAGAAGCTTCTCATACAAGCAAATCTCACAGTTGCAACTTACTATCTTCTTAAAAGAATCAGTCAAAAGTCAAGATACCTTTAATGCTGTCACAATAGTCACATCCACAGAGGATGCATAAGTCAATAAATTGATCCATGGTGAAACCTAATTCCAGCAGGACCTTAACAGAAAGCATTGTCAGAATAGCGGAATTAGGTAGCAAGCACTAAGCCATTTATGTGACAACAAACCTTTCCAACTTCAAATTCCATAACAGGGATCTTTTTAGAGCTTGGATCCATCAAGTGACGAAGAAACTTGGGAGCTCCAAAAGTCAGTGAATCCATGTCTTCAGAAGCCACGGCATAAACCTAAATTCAACATTAAAAAAATAAAAAAAAAGTAATAAGAAATGCTTGTAAGGATGCATTACAAGAAAAAAGGGGAAGTTTGGCTAGTACCTTATCACCTTTGCAAAGAGCGGCGCACTGAGCCTCTGCTTCGCATGGTGCCTACGAGGACCAAAACAAAGTTAGCTTGTACTCAACTGTAAAATTAGGTATTTGATAAGCTCATAACTTATAGCCTTGCAATCTTGTTCATTCCTCAGAACGGTTAGTTAAATGTTATTGAAGTCCACTATCAACTAACTGCCAACCACCATGACAGAAGATTTAGAATTAACTATTGGCAGTTTGACATTATCTTGTAGTCTTACAAAATAAAGGCAAGACAATTATCTTTTTCTTGCAGCATTAATATTTCTATCCATGTTAGTGTGCAACATATTTACATTGCACAAATACAAAATAATAGCAAATAAGAGAGAGGGAGACAGAGCGAAATCACCTCAATTACTGGAACGCCCATCAGTCTTAGAAGTCGTTTGCAATCCTCATTATGTTGCTTTGTTACCTGCACAAAAGGAGAAAAGAAAGTAACGAACAAGTATTCAAATAATCTACAACAGAAAACTAGGCATATTGAATAAGCGCATTAATACAAGGGTATTTAAAAGCAAACAATAAATCAAAAACCAAATAAAAATTTAAAAAAAATGTAATGCAAAAATAATTGTTTTCCTAATCAAAGAAGCCAACATTCATTTCTCTTAACAATCATACGAAACTACACCAACATTGTTGGATCTTACCAATACAAGATTATACCATTGGGAGTGCCCAGTGTTGCAGGGCCTATAGAGGAATTGATGTACACAACCTTCTCCTATACCGCAAAGATGGGCTTTTTGCATTATTTAAGCCCGTGACCTTAAGATCACAATATGGATAACCTATATGTCAGTCCATACTTAAGCGAAGAGGTTTATGCATACCGGAATAGAAGGAAAAAAAAGGAGTTAACTGAATAGGAAAAAAATGTTCACAATGGCGTAAAATAAAAAGGCTTCCAAATATGCTAATTTAAGGAAGAATGCCTTAGGGCCGTTTGATACCAAACCGGATCCGAATGCTATTAAACAACTTGTTTAAGAGATAAAATGAGATTCTGGCATTCCAGCTTGGCAGGCATGCTAAATCACAACATAATATTTCTTCCAGCTTTAATTATTTAGAAAATCATAATGCAAATGGCATAGGACTACCTTAACAGTTCTCTTGCTAAACTTTTCAATTTCTTCCTTATTCCCCTCCTGCATGACAAGAAGTAACCTACTAAATGAGGCTCGGATAGTAGAAAAAAATTACTTGAGGACAAAAAAACACAGAGAGAGATGCCAATAAATGAAAAATAACAGGATCTATTCAGAAAGCTTTCTTGCTAAAATGTAACAATCTACCTCTACTGCAGTAGCTAAATCCTTGGTGGCATCATCTCTTCTAATGTACCTATGGAAGAATTGACAAAAAAAAAACGGAATTTCCATTCCATCAAATAACGATTACAATAAACCTGAAATAGCACACCATAGTTCATACCTTTTGGCGAGCTCCTGTTTCTTTAAATCAGGAGGCTGACCATCAAAGACATACCTGGTAAGCACCATACATAAAAGGTAGCAAATTATATTTTGATGTAAAGAGATTAAACAGCCTAGAATTTGAATAATGAAAATATTTGATTTCAGTAATATAAAATAGGTAAGGCAAGCAAAGATGCGTTACACTGGCTTAATTCCTGCTTCAAGCAATCTTATTGTGCGACTGAACATCCCTTGCAAATGGCTAACAAAAGTTTCAAATATATCAAAACAAAAAAGGTCAGCAAGAGCAGCAGAATACCCTTTTCCAAAAACAATAAACGATTTATATGCCCCTAACCTGGTAACTTCGCCTGCCTCATTTGTTAGCGTCTCGGTCCCAGTCCTTCCCACCACAATCTATGGACAGAAAAGCAGAGAAGTAATCAAACTATAAGACCTAAAAATTTGGAAACAAAAAAAAGAAAGACAAAACAAAAACTTTGACCTTAAAAAATGACAATTTAAAAGCCCGAGACAATCCAAAACCCTAATCTTCCTAGCATATGCCAGAAACAATTCCTAAATGCGAACAATTTTAAAATAAATCTCAAAAGCTCTTCAGCACTAGATAAATCAAAACCTCCAAATATATAAGCACAATATAAAAAAGAAATCTAAATAGGGCTAATGTACGAACAAGGAACTGGTAGATACTCATACTGGCGTCAATGGCAACCTTCCGACCGAAATAACTCTCGAACTTCTGCTCCTTCATGGCCTTGGGAGCGTAGTCAGCCAAAAGCTTCGTTAAACCCTTAAACAACGGAAAAGAACGACCATCAGTTCAAAAGGAATGACAAACCTATACACGGACCTTTACCAGCAGATCAAAACCCTAACCTTTATTCCCATAGTGATGAAGTAATTAGCCCGAGGGAGGCGTGAAGATGCTTGATAGCAGGTTCTATGGCTTCAAATGCACTAAAGGCGACGATTTTGCCCTGCGGTGAAACCGGTTTTCCCGCCTTTCCTCGGCGGCAGAAAACGGCGAACTTAATAGTTATTGGCTCAAAATCGGGTTGGGGATCGGTCGAACAATTTCAACCGGGACCCCACTTGTCGGCTTTCCGGGTTGACCCGACCCAACACGAAACAACGGCAGAAAATGATTACCCTCGCAACGAGCGAGCTACCTCCTGTCGTCGTCGTTGCTTCCGATCCAATAAAAGAACGGTGAGCTCTCTGTCGTGACTTCCGACCCGACAGAAGGAACGTTGTCGAAGAGGCGAAGAAGTCATTTATCGATCCAACGATCCCTCTCGTCGTCGTCGGTAATGACTTCTGACCCGACAGAAGGAACGGCGTCGAAGGAGGCGAGCTGTCGTGACTTTCGACCCGACAGAAGGAAGGCAGTGTCACCGCCTCACCGGAGGGCGTGGGGATGCCTTGGCAATGAATTATTGTGGGGGAATCGATGCTGCGGAGGATTTCAACCTCGCGTGCGATCTGTCGTCGACGGAGGGCGTCGTCGGCTGTGACTCTACAAGCGTCTTGAGGGCGTATACGGATCCCGTGCGGCTGTGACGGACCTGATAGACTGTTCCTCCATTGCCATGGCCAAGGACCTTGATCCTTTCAAAGTCGGAGAGCTGGTCTCGCCGCCGGACGGTACGGCGGCAGCCGGCAAAGTTGCCACCTGTTGAAACGGTAGTGGGGGGAAGCTGAAGCGCTGGCAGCAATCAACGCCGCCTGTTGGATCCTGACCGAGTTGGAATCGGGTTGAAGGGGTTTTCAGGTTGACGTTAACCCGACGACTTTCTAATTGGGCAGGATTTTAAACCATAATCCGACCTGTTTCTCGACTCTCACCCAAAATTTTTGGATTGGATTTTAGATAGGTTTTTGAGTCATGTTAAATATTGACACCTCTAATTATTACGGTGAGAGTGCAAAAAAAATATAAAATAAAATAAATATGAATGATTAATTATTATTTTACTTTTATTATTATTATTAGAGTAAAATTCAATTTGTATCTTAGTATTTTATAACAAAATAGCCCCAATGGTAGTAGGCAAATCATTGGAGTTGCAAGTCTAATAAGAATTGATTTGTCTTTTTCAAAATTGAATTAAGTTAACTATTTTAGCCCTAATTTGAATCATAGTTAGAGCCTAGTTTGAATCTCAGCTCGCACCAAATGTGAACCAATTTTGTACCCTTAACTCGAATAGGTTTGAAAATATTAGTTGTAGGAAAAAAAAACTCGAGAAGCATGAAGGCAAACAATCGTTAGAACTATGAGTCTGCTCTTCTCGTAGTCACAACTATAAGCTATGAAGCAACATTATTTTCATATAACGGAAGGCGCGGAAACATGCATGAGTTAACTTATCAATGGAGATCACAAATGGGACGACGCCTTGAGTGCTAATTGCTTCTTTAGAAACACTTTACTATTCATCTGAGCTCTCAATAAAAGTTGATGGTGGCATCATGATATTTCAAACATAAAATACATAAAAATAAAATAATACAAATTTCTCTTGGAGGGATGGAGAGGCCAACCACCTCATGGATCCATGGCCTATTTTCTTTATTCTTCCATTGGTTGCATTCTTGATTGCTTGCTTCTTGCATTGTGGCTATAAATGAAAGAGAAGAGAGAAAGATAGACTAAATTGTTAACTCCTCACATGTCAAGATTTAACCAAACATGTTTGGAAAGAGAGTAGTTCCATAATATTGACCTCATGATGCTATGTGAGTTTTCTTCTATTACTTTCACTATTGATGGAGATGATAAAGGGTAATGTTTCTACTTTTTTATGATAAAATTCTTATTTTTTGAATTATGTCAATTCTTTTCATATTTGGATAGTGATTTCATTCTTCAATATTTGCACTTTGGTGATGATGAAAACTTAATAATGATGATAGTGGTGATGATGATGATGGCATGTTGCATCAATCTAGAATATGAGACGTCACAGAAATGCTAATGTTGCCACATTACCTAAAATTATCATTATTGCTATGCGTTAATTTTTTGAATAAGGGAGAATAGTGTGCAAATTGTTAGATTTTGAACTTTATATAGCTTTAAATCTAAAATAATTATATATATTTCTTTTCTAGAAAATTTGATTTGCATTTAGAGACTTGATCAAGAATGAAAACAAAAATTAAGAGCATCTCTGCCTCATCAAGACATGTTTCTCCTTCCCTTCTTCTATCCTTCACCCTCTTTCTCTCACTCCTTTCTCTCCTACCCTATCAGTCATAAGATGAATTTTAATTCCATTATCAAACAAAGAAAAGGAAGCAGGGAACAAGAAAGAATTAAGAAAATGAAGGGAGACAAAAGTAATTCAAAAATGAAGAATGAGGTAATAATTATAATGATATTATATGTAGGTATGGCCCATCTGGCCATCTCTCACAATAATCACTAATAATGGTATATAGTTAGCTAATAAAATAATCAAAGACTTCTGTTAGTTACAAGGCATTAACCTCAAATTTTTTTCTATTTATCATCCACAAACTAATTGGTAAGTCAATGTGGTGAAAAAGTAAATATTAAATCTCTTGAGAAAGAAATTAGAAGGAACATAAAGAATATTAGTAGAAGCACTGCCATAAGTATTATGGGCACTAAGGACCACAATCTCCTCAACAAAAAGGCAAATGCCATTCTCATTTTTCATTGAATTGAGGCCCTGCTATCGGTCAAGTTCAAACTCCATAATCAATGAGTGGTCATAGTGGCCAACTTCGAAGATGACGAACTCAACAAGTGGGAGGGAAGGAACCAAGAATGTGTGGTGAGGAACTCAGAGTCTAGGCTACACTCAGGCAAGGGAGGTGATGAGGAGAATGACCTATTACTACAATACTAATGTCATGTAATGCCCTATGGCCTAAAGGAGGAATTTGAACCTACTTTCCTATAATTTTGATTTCTTTTTATCAAATGAATACACACAGAGTCAGCTAATCATCAAGAAATATATAAAATAAACATTCAAGAGTGAACAAATCATAATTGTTTTTTTCATTTTAAAAATAACTAATTACAATAGTCTAGAATATAGTATTTCCAACAAAATTGAATTAAATCAGAGCTACAATTTTCTAAATACATGTTAAAGCCTAGCCTCCATGCTCTATATCTAACCGGGGTCTACTCAACTGAATATTTATCTTTTCCTGAAATGTAATAAACAACAGAATGAGTATAAATTCAGTAGGCCAACACCAATTTTCCCATAATAGAATTTAACTCATAACAAAATAGAACTGAAATAAAGTCTTAAAAACATCATTTAACTTTTAACTTCTAAGTATATTGATGCATATATGAATGTAAAATGCACGTATACTTATGACCTATATAACTCCCAATCTTTCACCTCTCACCTGTTCAAGATTGGTGCAAAGCAGGATCAGAACAAAATAAAACTTCAATACATAACCAATTCAAAGCCAAAACAGAATAATCCAGTACAAAATATTTTCACCTTGGCCCAAGCAGATAATTTCATAATGCTTTTATTTCCAATTCAGAAACTCAAGGATATCATGAAATGCATGATAATACAATGCAACATGCAATTAAAGCTTTTTAAAGTAATAGCATCATATAAAACTTGTACAGAAAAACCCTACATTTTAGATGCCAACTCAAAGTACTTAGAATTTACAAAATTCACAAAAGTTGTGTAAAATGCTAAATTAACATACTTTATCAACTATATTGCAGTTCAGATAGTCTTCCATTTACAGAATAAATAAAAATTCATATATAACCAATTGACAGGTGAAATTTTATATTCTTATAGTCAAATTTTCTAGAATAGAGAATAAAATAATATATTAAAAATTACACAGCAAACCCTTTTTAAAACTTAAGGAAAATACTTTCAAAAACACATCATTCATTATATACTTCAGAATTGAAATAAAAAATATGGCATGAGTTGCCTACTTCAAACCTGATGATTTTTCTAATTGGCTGGGCGGATGAATATCATATTTCGAACTCCAAATCCCCTCTTTCCCCTTCTCTATCATTCTTTCTCCTCTCCTTTCTTCCCCGACAAACTGAAGGGCTTTGAGCTTAGGTTAGTGACTTTGGATATTTATTATTTTAAAAAGCACTAATTCGGTCTAATGTTGCAGCACTACCACTTCTAACGCCACAGCGCCACCAATAAAACTCTTAAACTCTCTCAAACTTCCTAAACTCTATCCCAAACACCATTGCAACACCACCAGGCCGCCACACTTTCTTCAAAACCCATTTTTTCTCATTTTCCCAAGACTATAGTGCCAGAGCAGGTAATTCCTCTATTTTTATTCAATTGAAGCATACTTTCAACTACTAAATCAGTTAAGATTATAATAGGAGCAAATTATTACCTGGATCTCAGACGACGGATATAACATGTCAACAAGAAGACTTTTCATCCGAGTAATATGATACTGAAGAAGGTGGATGTTGTTGCTCACCAATCATTATTGGGGAAGCTTAGATCAACAGGTGAAGGACCTTATATAGTGAAGAAGCAAGTCAACTTTGGAATGAACCAATTACAAACAAACTTGGGCAAGGATAAAAATATCTTTTACCTCTAAGGGAAGCCATTGCACTTAATATTGTGCATCTTCATGATAGTGATAATAATCAGTCCTTTGCATTCGCATTACCTAATTAAATTTATGCCTAAGTAATTTTACTATTTAAACAAAAAATAAATAAATAATGTGAAAATAAGTTTAAAATGATACTCTTGGAACTCATCACTCTAATATGGGCACTCGGGGAACTCGCCCCACTTCCCTAAGCATAAACAGGGAACTCGCTTACTCAAGGAATGAACCAAATAGTTATAAAATTCTTTGATAAAATTATAGGAACTTGCGTACTTGATGTGAACAACAAGTAGTTAAGCAATGGTCGTGTCTTTGTCCAACCTTAACCCATCGAGTCCAAAGCTTACCAACTTCGAGGTTCAACGAGTACACGAACATAAGAAGAAATCCTAGCTAATAAGAATGACTTAGCCCATGCAATATAAGAGGTTGATCAATTGGGTAAAAGGCCAACAGAGTCTCTACGCAGACTCAAGTATAAAAGTGACAAGATTATTCCATGAAGGCGAGTTGAAGCCCACATGCATAATACATGTCGGAGAGCTGAGGCTCCTAGGAGAAGGAAAGTATGCACCTGGCGAGCTCTTCCCCTCATTATAGCTGAGTCTTTTTGGTAAGTTTTAATTAATTTTGGAAATAAAAAACATAGCCATTGTAATAACCCATATTTCGATTTTGTTAAAAAAATTTGGAGTCATTATAACTCCAAATCGCAATATATTTTCGCCATAGTATTTTGATCGAAGTATTTTACTTACATAAATTTTTTCGTAATTTTTTAAATTTGTACCTGTCGGTACAAGAGAGGATTTCGGGACCATCAGGTGTCCGATTTGCAAACCGATTTTATTGATATTTTTTAAATAAAATGATTTATTTTATGAATATTTTTCTGTAATTTTTTTAGTCCTAAAATAATTTATTTAAATTTTCTATTTAAAAAAATTAATTAAAGAATATAATATAATATTAAAATATTATTTTAAATAAATATCTAATGCCACTCATAAAAAGCTTTTAAAACCTTTTCCCTTCACATTTTCGCAAACAAAGAGCGTTTGAGAGAAATGAGAGGGTTTTTGGAGGAGAGAGAAAATAGAAGTTGAGATTTGGAGGTTGCGGTACAATTTTCGTCCTCCTGACCAGTTGGAAAACTTGCTCATCTCGTTGTAAGGAATCCATACCCTATTTCTGATTTCAAAGATTTTATGTTTTTGATATTTTTCTGTTCAAATTTATGTTTTCGTTACCGAAAAACGTGCATAACTTTGTATTGGCAAAACTTTTACCGCGTAACTTTTTGTATGTTATAGAGATCATGATTACGAGCATTTTGAGTATTTATTTGAGATTTTTCACTAGGTGATTTTTAAAATACAGTAATTTTTATCTACCCCAAAATTTATTTTGACTTCTAAAAATAGTGGTGTATTACAATAAAAGTCTTAAAATATCATTTTACACAATTCCTGATAATTTGATAATTTTCTGAAAATATGAATTTTTGCCTAATAGAATTTTTGTTGTCTACCGTTAAGACATTTTGGGCATTTTCTAAATTCAGCTCAATTATATTTTATTGCTTGCAATGCAAAAAATGAATATGAATATATGATTAAAATTAATGTTATTATACTGTGATACTAATGTGTGTGTAAAAGACAAGTAAAGACTGATTGACCTGTTGGTTGGAGACTAATTGACCTGTATAGGATGGTGGGCCGACATGCTTTCCTTTAAATACTGTGATTTGATATTATTCTTTAATGATTCACGTGATACTGATTGGGAGTTATAAGGAGATGATTACTGTGCTGACGGGCAAAGAGTGACGCTCTATTTACTGAGCCAACAGTTTATTGATACTGATATAATACTGAAAAATATTGTGATAGCCAGGACTTTCTACTTGTTTAGTATGACTATTGAAATGCATATTCTTGAGATATTATTCTTATTAATATATGGATTTACTATTACTGTACGAATTTAAGATACTGATACTATTGATACTACTGATTCATTGTACTGATATTAAGCATGTGATATACTGAGCACGTGAGATAGAATATCTTGATAGTATATGTACACTCTTATATGATTTTACTATATTGACATGATTTCAACAGTCTTTATTGATATTTAGATTTGATGCTTTATCTAATTTCTGTACGGATATAATGATTTCTTTATAGATTTGACACTTGTACTGATTTATCTACTTTGCTAGCTTCCGTACCTTAGTGTTTTACTATTTTTAGATTGTACTACTGCTGCATGTGAATTTTACTGTTTCTGCACTAATTCAATGATCATATGAATATAATTGCTATGATTTGACTGTTGATATGCATATTACTCCTTTGTCGTGTTTTGATTTCAGTTGTAAGCTTTGGTGGCCTGCTGTGCTTTTTAAGCTCATTATATGCGGTTAAATGATTTCAGGTCAGGGCAGCGGAGCAAGAGTGTGAGGCTGGTCAGAGTTCTTTAGGTTCTATTTCTTTTTATTTTAGTTATTTTTTGTACTCAAGACATGATAGATATATGATGATTGTGTAGATCCTGAGTAGTATATATGACTTTTGAAAATGAATATAAATGTGTATATTAATGTTTTGAATTGTAGAACCTATTGTTTATTACTGATAGATGACATTAGATTGCTTTGGTTATTATTTATTGAAAAAAATAATAATTCTTCCAATTTAAATCCAGGGCATCACAGCCATTCCTTCTTGCTAGCATATTCACAAGAAAATAATAAAAAGTTTTCATTGAGCCACTTTTACACAGCATATTAACTCACCCTATCCCCTTTTTCAACATGTTAGGGGACGACCAAGTACAGCTAAGAAAAGTCTCTAATCTCCTCAGCCAAACCATGAATGGCTACTTCGATCATTCTAATAAGACCCACAATGAATATCACATGAGTCTTCTCTAGCTGTCGAGTATAGATGGCTATCCTTGCGAAAACTATAAAGTATGGCAAAAGGCAAGGCCCATCTAAGGTGACTATGAGTTAAAAAAAAGGCAATATCTAGCCATGGATGGTGACTCCCCTCATTTCTTCGCCTTCTCTGGCATGTGTGCGACTGGCCCACTCAACCTTTGTCTAATTGGTGCACTACCATACATGACCACCATCTCATTGTAATAGCCCAAACTCTTAACTATCGAGATATCGTCTACTTTAGCCTAAGGCTTCACGATTTTGTCCTATTGGTGTAACTTATCAGGAGGTCACCAATCCTAGGATTTCTCCGAGATGAGTACACTTAACTGCAGAGTTTCTTAATCAAATTCCAATAATTACACAAAAATATGTCTCGATGTTTAAGAGTTTAGCTTCTTTTACTTAAGGGGTTTCACATCCTTCATACTCATTGGAGAGCTAGATTTCTTATCCTCACCCTCCTCCAACTTGCATTTGCCAAGGATGACCATCTTCAATCTCTTAGGATTGATATTAGCTAGCTTGGCAAGGTTAAATTCAACCATCCTGAGTAAGCAAGTTACTAGCATTGGGAATTGAAGAAAAAGATGTGGCAACATCGTACTCTCAGCCATCACTTGTAGATGAAGATAGTGCATGGGGTCAAATTAAAATCATAATGAGGAATCTATAGATATTCGAGACCATACTAAATGATAGTGCAATAACTTCTACTTATTATGTTTTTTTTTTTTCTAATGTTTGATAGAAGCAATAAATGCTCATCTTTTATTCACTTATCTTTTTCGTAACTCGCCTTTCAAAGGGTCAAGTTAATCATGAAACTAAATGTATACCCGTGCATGCCTATGTAGGTAACTCGCTAGTGCCTAATAGGTTCCAACGAAGAGACTTGGTCGAAGTGGTCACACCTCCTAAGAGGAGAACTCACCTGAAGGGAATGTACCCTCTCAGCAAGCTAGCCTGTGTCAGCCCGTGAGTTCACAATCATTTTACTTCAAATGAATCACATCATAAAGACTCTTCTTAGTATGTGAAACCAAGGGGCCATCGCCCTAGGCAAGGACCATTGGAGGACATGCATAGACCATGTTGAACCAAAGAGATCATTCGACTATGCAGAGCTCATCCATCCACAATACCCATTTGTGATCAAAGGCCACCTGTCTATCACTAACATCCTCGATCTAGCTACAATAAACACGCACCTTAGATGCACATGGTTATGATTTCCTATGCTAAGCCAACCCTTGGTCTGTGACCATTTCCATTCAAGGAAACTTACCCATTAAGCTTAAAAGTCAAAATAATGTCTCTATGGCTCACTCCCCATACAAAAGGACTTGCCTTCATAGACTCAACCCATATTCAAGGTCACAAAGACTCACCCATGCCAAAGGCAAGGATCCTTGTGGAAATCTACCAGCTAGACCACATTTATGTTATACTCTGTAATAGTCATATTATATATTATACTTTCTATTCTTTTTAAATATAAATTTTCATGTAGCCCTCTTAACACTATAAAAAAGGGATGAATATACATATTTTTTAAACCTCATATTATATGCTTTGAGACTTATAAAGATTCTAGAGCTCGTTTTTCTACTCTTTATACTAAATTTTTCAGCTCTTACTTACATGTTGAGGTCGAATATTATTGAAATAGACATTCTTTTTTTACTTTATTTTTATCACCAATTTTTTTTTTTTCTAGCCCAATTAATGCTTAAGATTGATTTAAAATTTACCTCACTTAACAACTGTTAATACTTAATGCACTTTTGCTCATATTGCGATTTGTTTTGGCTAACTATAGCTCTACAAATCTACAAATGCTACATATGTATATAGTCATCTCCTGTAATATAACACCATTGTTGTGGTTCTTGTAATATAGCACCGGCCACCAGTGCTGTTTCTTCGTACTTCGTAAAGTTATTTTTTAATACAAAAATTTTTTGAACGCAGAAAAAAAAAAGTTATTCAAAGCCGTCCCAAACGAAGCCTAAAACTCTTAAATTTGTGCTTCTCTACAAGACATTTGAAACATCTTTGTTAAATTATGAATCTTATTGCTTTGCAAAATATTCAAATCTCTTTAGATTAATTCCTGTAATTTCCTTCTCCTCTTTGGCAAGAGAGGATGTTAGTAGCTGCCAATTACGTCTATACAAACTAAGAATTATACTCACTATTTCCTCCTGCATGGATGGATAACTTGCTAGTAGCTATAATAATTGGAGGAAAATTTAAAAAAATTTCAACATCTCACCATCTCTTCCATTTTGGATGACAGAAATTAAGATTTTATTTAAGATAATTTTTTATTGCTTTATACTATAATTTTTCAGTATAATTTTTTTTTTAAGCAACAAAAAAATAATGACAAAAAATAGTCCCAAATAATGTCTAATTCATATTCCTTTTTAAAGTCACTCTATTGAGAAATCAACCATCCAAAAATACCAAAGGCATTTCTAGAGGATCCGAATCCAGTCCCTAAAATCATGCAGGAATATGCACTTTTTAAAGTCACTCATCTTTAGCTCAGAAAACTCATCTTGATCAAATTTAAGCAGACATACACAACAAACACAATGGCGTTCTCAAGCAAAGGTCCAAAAACTATTAAATATTATAAATCACATGGAATTATCAGCCATTTTGCAGGAATAATGAGCTTGTTCATAAATGAAGTGTTCCCATCAAAAGTCACACAAACAATAAAAAAAGGCAGTGGGTGAACTAATAGCGACGAATGTGAATAAAACCATTCGCCACCGAGGTAAGAATGCTAGGCGTTCAAATAGAATATGAAAGATCTTACAATGGCGTGAGTATGCTATTGCAGATCTGCCGGAGGTGGTGCAACTGTTCTGGTGTTGTAAGATTGGCAGCCGCTGCACTTATGGCCTATAATGTGTAAGAAAACTTCGCTCATACCGTTGCAGTCATTGCAAAGGATCCAAACCTGAAAGAACCAAATTATAACATAGCTGAATCTAGATGTATGCTTTGAGGAAAAGAATGTCGAGGCAATAATTATTAAAAGGATGAATCAATTTTGTATTAGAGTTTCCAATATGTGCAGTTCCTTGCGTCGCTATCTCGTCTACTCTCCAACGTAATGCTGAAGAGGTATTCCGATCCTTTGATAGAAATATCCAGAATTGGGATCGTTAAAGCCGTAGGCAAAACAAACATGTAAAAGATAAAAGGTTACAATTGAAAATCAAGGCTTAATAGATAATTCTAATCATTCTTATATGCTCTGTTTTTTGGCAAGATCAAGTCCCAAAGTTAGTCAAAAATTATTGTAACGGGCTGAAAGAAACATCGGAAAGCATACAAGAATTATTTAAGTGGATGACTAGGAAGAAAAAAATTATGGCATCTAACCCGAATGATGAACTCGCACTATCAATGAAAGTAGCACATAAAAGCCCAAATCATGACAGTTTAGACAATGCTACCTTAAAGGGTAATTGACTCATAAGGGCATGAAAACACATGCAACAACTCAAGGTGCGTTAGCCACAACAGTGACTCCAACGGTGAAAACTATTGGTGACAACTCCCAGTGTGGCAACTACGGATGATGGATCCTGGTGTGCTAGTGTAGTAATACATCATCAAATGATGACAATGGAATCCCTAAGAGACCTAGGCATGGACAACATGTCTTTGCGGCACCTATGTGCCCAACAAAAAGCAACACATCATTAGCGAAACTTCACGTAGCAGGTGGCACCTCCAGGGAATAATAACAAGCAACAAGAAATTGTCAATAAGCACCTCCAAGTGTAAGACAAGAGCAGCATCACACGATCATCATCAACACCTCCAAGCTAAAGAGAATCCCAAATTTCCTCCATTAGAATTCCATGGTGATCATGGCTAAACGAACGACCTGAAGGTATTTTTTGCCCTAAAATTGTGTTCTGTGCGGTTTTCCGGACGTGAAATTTGTATATTATATTTGAAACATTCAGTATTTCTAAAAGTATATTACATTGTTATTTTAAAGCACTGTGAGTCTATAAACATTGCAAATAGGAGCTTGCTCAAAACCTTTGCAGTTTGCAAATAGTCTATGAACATTACAATAATTTCTTTGATTTTGTTATTTTAAAGCACTGTGAGTCTATGAACATTGCAAATAACAAACAGACCCTCGTACACACTATGAACAATACAATAGAATTTAGACGGTATGTACAAGGCCTATTAGATACTGTGTACACTTGTACACAGTAGATACACTTGTACACAGTAGGTACACTTATACACACTGTGTACAACACAATGTGTACACTAGTACACAGTGTGTACAAGTGTACACTGTGTGTACAAGTATACATTGTGTACAAGTATGCATCATAAAGGTTACCTTCAATTGATCTATAGGTTATGAATTTTATTTTATTTTCTTTTTCAGATGTACATCCCTAAGGTTACATTCTGTTGCAGAGCATCAACATTTTGAAATGTCTGTGATAGTTTAAAAGAATTTTTTACTAATGAAGTTAAGGACACTTTGAATAAATTGAAAATTTTGTAATTTACTGAGTTCCCATAATTTCAACAGAACACACCACTGATATACATGTTGTTGTCATGCTGGGATGTAAGCAAGCAATTATTTGACATCAAAGAGCACGAGCTTAAATTTTCAGCAGATGATGTGGCTCTACTGACAGGATTACCAAACACAGGTGATTTGATATACTGGGAAGCAGAACCACTAACAAGCTACACTGGGATTCAAATAAAGAATGAAATGAAGAATATTAATAAATCAACATCCCCTAAAGTTATTGTTAACATGTATATTAAGTTCTTATTGTCAAATTTATTTTTTCCAAACAATAACTATAGAACCCCTATGAGACTCATTACCATTGCTGAAAATATTGATGAGTTTAATAGTTATAATTGAGCTATGTCAATACGGGATTTCTTGGTTAGTTAGTTTGATCGGCTGGCACCGAAGTATGTTGAGGATACACCCTTAGGATATATGAGTGGCTTTGTGTCATTGTTAATGTTAAGTTAGCTTTCTAATGATGCAAACTGTGTACTGAAGTTGAATTTAATCATTTTTCTAATATTACCTATTGATGCAGATTTGGTTTCTAGATCACACATCATTTCGGCAACCTGTACTACTAGAAGCTAGGCCCTGTTTCCTCTGCTGGGATAGCAATATTTTTTTTCTGTTGTACAGATATCTGAGATATTCAATGATCTTAATGATAAATATGTGATTTCATTCACTATAATTTTTTTTATTATATGGCATTTCACTATATTTCTTATTTTATGTTTAACAAGCCTATAAACATTGTTAAGACTTTTTAGATTTACTGCTATAGAGCTTAACTATAGTGTACAACCTGTACACTTATACACACTGTGCACAGCTTATACACACTATGCATAACTTGTCAATACATTGTCTACAAATTATTATATATTCTAATAAATCTTATATGTTCCATATTATTGAATTATTTCAAAATGTTATTGAGGAAGAAGAAACGTTATTTGCTTAAGAACTCCCAACCCCACAAACATTCCCAACACATCCTACGCTTCTAACCCAAAAAAACTCTTTCTCCTGTTCCCCATGCTTCCCCTGTTTCTCCTGTTTGCCATCTTTCTAAATCTCCAGAAAAAGATGGTATTTCTGAAACTCCTAACAAAGGTGCAATGTAGTCCCCCCTGCAATCTCCACAACATCACACTTACTCTCCACATGTACCCCAATTATCCGACGAAAAAATTCTTAAAGAACTAACTGATATTCGTGCTTTCATTAATATTCTAACAAATGAATTGGAATATGTTAATATGAGGCTTGCTCGTTTAGAAAGTAAGTTTGCCCGTTTTGAGAGCAATTATGAAAATCTAAAAGCCTTCTTTTTTGATCTTAAAGCCTCCATTTCTGAACAATTTTTTGAATTTAAAGCCTCCATTTCTAATTTTTTGATTTTAAAGCCTGATTCTGAACATCCTTCCACTTTTGTACCTCCTGAGCCAGGTCACCTGACTACCACTTCTGTACCTCCTCATCCTCCCGAACATGCTGAACTGGCTACCACTTCTGTACCTTATCATCCTCCTGAGTCTGCTGACCCGGCTACCAATTCTGTACCTCAACATCCTCCTGAGCCTGCTGACCCGGCTACCACTTCTGAACCTCTTCATACTACTGACCCCACCACCAGTCCAATTGATGTATCTTCTGACCCTGCGATCTATGAATCTTCTCCACTTGTTAATAGTCCAGAATCTATTGACCTGACTTTACATGTCTCTGCTGTAATTGATGAACCTCATGATCCAATTTATTTTAATGTGAAAGAAAAAAGAGTTTTTGAGGAAGTTGTACTACCCGATGAGCCAACATCTAAAAAGATATCATTTTCATAGTTTTATATATTTCAATCTTTTTAAAAAATGCTTAAAAAAGCTTTATTTGTATTATACATAGGCAAAGACAGGAACTATTGCTAGTACAATTAAGAAGAGGACGAACAGAACCAAGAAAGGGGTGAGAACACCATTCAACTCTGAAAAAAGAAGAAGATTAGGCAAGAAAAAAGAAAAAGAAAAGGAAAAACATATTTTGGAGATTACAGGGGGGACTGCATTACACCTTTGTTAGGAGTTTCAGAAATATCATCTTTCTCAGGAGATTTAGAAATATGGCAAATAGGAGAAACAAGATAAGCAGGGGGAACACGAGAAAGAGTTTTTTGGGTTGGAAGCATGGGATGTGTTGGGAATGTTTGTAGGGTTGGGAATTCTTCATCAAATAACGTTTCTTCTTCTTCAGTAACATTTTGAAATGATTCAATAATCTGGAACGTATAACATTTATTAGAACATATAATGATTTGTAGACAGTGTATTGACAAGTTGTGCACAGTGTGTACAAGCTGTACACACTGTGTACAGCCTGTACACACTGTGTACAGGTTGTACACTATAGCTAAGCTCTATAACAATAAATCTAAAAAGTGTAAACAATGTTTACAGGCTTGTTAAACATAAAACAAGAAATATAGTGAATACCATATAATGAAAAAAAATTATAGTGAATGAAATCACATGCTTATCATTAAGATCATTGAATATTGTTAGATATATATACAACCGAAAAGAAATATTGCTATCCCAGCGGAGGAAAAGGAGCCTAGCTTCTGGTAGTACAGGTTGCCGAAATGATGTGTGCTCTAGAAACTAAATCTACATCAATAGGTAATATTAGAAAAATGATTAAATTCAACTTCAGTATACAGTGTGCATCATTAGAAAGCTAACTTAACATTAACAATGGCACAAAGCCACTCATGTATCCTAAGGGTGCATCCTCAATGTACTTCGGTGCCAGCCGATCAAATTGACTAACCAAGAAATCCCGTATTGACATAGCCCAATTATAACTATTAAACTAATCAATATTCTCGGCAATGGTAATGAGCCTCCTAGGGGTTCTGTAGTTATTGTTTGAAAAAAATAAATTTGACAACAAGAACTTAATATACATGTTAACAATAACTTCAGGGGATTTTGATTTATTAATATTCTTCATTTCATTCTTTATTTGAATCCCAGTGTAGCTTGTTAATGGTTCTGCTTCCCAGTATATCAAATCACCTGTGTTTGGTAATCCTGTCAGTAGAGCCACATCATCTGCTGAAAATTTAAGCTCGTGCCCTTTGATGTCAAATAATTGCTTGCTTACATCCCAGCATGACAACAATATGTATATCAGTGGTGTGTTCTGTTGAAATCATGAGAATTCATTAAATTGCAAAATTTTCAATTTCTTCAAAGTGTCCTTAACTTTATCAGTAAAATATTCTTTTAAACTATCACAGACATTTCGAATGTTGATGCTCTGCAACAGAATGTAATCTTAGGAATGTACATCTGAAAAAGAAAATAAAATAAAATTCATAACCTATAGATCAATGGAAGGTAACCTTTATGATGCACACTTGTACACACTGTGTACAAGTGTACACTGTGTGTACACATTGTGTTGTACACAGTGTGTAAAAGTGTACCTACTGTGTACAAGTATACCTACTTTGTACAAGTGTACACAGTATATAATAGGCCTTGTACATACCGTCTAAAAATTATAGTATTGTACATAGTGTGTACAAGGGTCTGTTTGCTATTTGCAATGTTCATAGACTCACAGTGCTTTAAAATAACAAAATTAGAGAAATTATTATAATGTTAATAGACTATTTGCAAACTACAAAGGTTTTGGACAAGCTCCTATTTGCAATGTTCATAGATTCACAGTGCTTCAAAATAATAATGTAATATACTTTTAGAAATACTGAATGTTTCAAATGTAATATACAAATTTCACGTCCGAAAAACCGTACATAACACAATTTTAGGACAAAAAATACCTTCAAGTCGTTCGTTCATCGAAAGGCAAAAGACTAGTAAGGAGGATGGATTAAGCGTACCTTCTTGACTAAAAAAAATGATTTTGAACAACAGAAGTACCTTCAAGATGTAAAACAAGCTTCGGGAGAACTTCAGGAGGAGGAGAGCAAAAAGCAAAAAGCAAAAACCCAAATTTCTTTTCCGCGCGAATTCTGAATGACGACGACACTTCGGCTGTTTTTTTAAATATTTACTGCAGTGTCGGGCCGGACGTAATAATTTCTCGTCATCATCGGGTCGCGCTCTTACTAATTTCGACTCGTTGGGCCGGCTTTTCGGGTCGCGCTGTAAGTAATGAATTCCACGTGGATAAATTCAAGAAATTAAAATACAAAATACGTGTTCATTGTTGATTGGAGTCCGGATGTAGAGCTACGTCCGGACTCCGAACCCAATAATTTTCCCAATGGAGGAGGATCTTATACCAGGATTTTTAGGGGAGATGAAGATTCCTGAGTCACCTCCTTTATCAAAGTTAAACCTCAAGGAAGCTGGATTTTCTTCTATACGTGGATCCTTGTTCCTATTGAGGGGAGGAAATACGAATGCTTGATTATGTAGTTGTTAGCCAACAAATTTATTTCTAGTCTAATGAGATAGATTAATCACCGGTAGAGACATTTTGATTGCTCTACTTATTCTCCATTGAGAGGACATGGAAGATAAGGTCAACAAATTAAGGTTACAAATTGGTTGGTTAAAGACATCTACGCAGGTGATGTAGAAATCCCTACATGCACATAGCTGACTATTGCATAATTCATAGTAGACAAAGGTGAGAAGGTTTCTAATATATGGCGCCAAACTATTGCATTCATAAATAAATTCTTATGAATTGAAAGAGAACAAGAGATCTATGTCTATATTACCTTTAGGATATTAGGTATGCACCAAGTAGACAGATTTTTTGTAGAAAACCTTGGAGAGAAAAATCACGGGGCTTAGCCCAAATGAAAAACTTACAATAACATTAAAAATATTCAAATAGTTAGAAGAATGTCAATACAATGTTACCTTAAAGGTGATTTGGTGCAAAAGAGGTTACAGTAGCATTAATGCAACACCTCATGAAAGTGGCACAAAACATAGCGTGGGTTATAGCAAAAACAACATTGTTTCAAAGCAGTTTGACATCATCACCATGAAACTACTACATCTCTAAATGGCATCGACAACACAATAATGTCTCCAAACTAAGCACGCACAAACAAAAACATGTCATCGTCCACACCTACAGGCGACAAGAACAATTAATAGCATGTACTTAGTGGCACTTCTTAGTGGCAGTAACACATCATTAATGGCATTTACGAGTGAAAGCAACAAGCAGTTGCACATCACCAACGAGCAGTAAAAAGAAGTAGCATGTTATTGATAAGTACCTTAAGGCATCTACATTCATCGCCAGCACCTCTAGGTGTCAACATGTCATTGATTAGCATCTCCATGGATTAGAAAAGTAAGCAACATGTCATCAACAGGAAGTCTCAAGTGTCAACAAACCAATGCTTCAAAGTTATGGAGAACTTTTCAAATGAGTTGAATTGGAAATCAACTTAAAGACTTGACCAAAGCTAACTTGGGCATGCATGGTTCTATATTTAATGTTTATCCGAAAAGTATAAGGACATAACATTTATCACATCAAAAAAAAAAAAAAAAAACAAATCAAACAAACTCTATCTAGATAGGTCCTACCCCTAGCCTATCCTGGTTGACCCATCAAACATGATTGGCCCAGACAACTGATGTGGCAACCACAAACATGCCTTTCTCCAATCAACAATCTGAAAAAGTCAGGCTCATGGTGGAAAATATTGTGATCACAATGATAGTGATGGATCGGATTTTCAAGCGGCAAATTCATTCAAAGTTTCTGAGAAGTTTTTTCATGTTTAGATCCTTCAAAAAGGGCATTGATATCCTGAAGAATATTATGAATTTGTTATATGCTCGAGACAAATACATATTAGGATAAATAGCCCATGCAGAAGTTCGATGACATAATCATTCAAAGAAGTTTCAATTTTTTTGAATTACCACAACAAAAATAAGGGAAAGTGGCAATGGTGGTCATTGGTGCGCTCTTCGCACGATGTCAGTGTAGAGAGGCCAATCTCCCTCCCTCCCTCCCTCCAGAGAGGCCAATCTAGCCTCCCTCCCCCAGAAAAACATCACAATCTGAAATATCCTTATGTGAGATTGCTCTTGCTAGTACTTAGATCGGTCAGATCTTGGCCAACTAGTTTGGCCTATTTTGGACTAATTCATGACCATTGGGGCCACTGATTCAACTGCTTTAGACATTCACAAAGTTCAGCCAAGCACCAATTCAATTCAATTAAATTCAACTAAACTCAATTTTATCTTTTTTAGGCACCTCAGAATTCGTGATATAAAATTGTCTTTCGATCAAATAGGGGGATTTTATGATCCCAACAAGTAGCACACTTGCATAACTTTATTTCCCAGCTAGCAAATGGATATCTAAAAAATATTTTTCTGCTTCATTCTTTGCAGATAATTTTGATTTCCAACAAGCAAAGTTCCAGGATATTTCAGTCCTAAGGGATCAACAACACATTTAGGCAAAAACAAACATATAAAGAATAACAGGTTTCCAACCAAAATCAAGGTTTTAGAGATAAATCTGATTCATACTTATGCTATGTTTGACACAACAAATTTTCGAAGCTGCCTAATAACTATATACTTGCTTGGCTATTTTTCCAAACTAAGATATTGATAACAAAATAAAGATGCACCAGGTATAACAAGCATTTTGCTTTCTTTCATATTTTTGTCATGGAAAATGCAAATAGATGAAAACTAGATTGAAATGATTGAAATTAACAAAAATTACAAGATGCATGAATTCTTGTTTTGAATTGAACAGTATTTTCAAAGACCTGGGGACAAACAACATTTTGTTTACTTAATAATGAGATATGCTACAAGTAGGAGGTGGTGAGTCCTCTGCCTGCCGGGCAAAATAAGGATGAATGTCTATTAGTAATTTCAATGAAAACGCAAGAGCAGAAACACTGCCTCAGAGCTTTCTGCTCCTCAAGCATCCCGTCAATAGTATTTCCTTGCATTCTCAGTTTTGAAGAGAATTTAAAAGGTGACACGCAAATTACAAAAGGATAAAGTACTAACCTTGTACCGGTAATCTGATGGCATCACTGTTGCTTCAATCTGCATAAAAAGTTCAGCTGTAACTACTAAATAATATACAGATCTAAATAGACCAAACTCCTAGCAATTTAGATTTGAGAGAAACAACAACAAATAATGGTGACAAAGGCAAAACCCATATTCTACAGCACTGCCAAAATTTAGTTATTTGCATTTCGAATATATCATCATCAGAATCAACCAATGAGGAATGTTCATTATGATTCTGATGACCAAATAGGTAGAACAATCACAGCCTAACTTTTAAGATACAGGTTTTATCTGCAGAAAATTTATTTTGGTAAAAAATGGCCTAAAAAAAGACATCCAAATTATCAGAATTATCTTTTTTGCCAATGCCTCACAACGAAAATTTTGGCTAATATTGGAACATCAATTAAATTTCCAACATTCTGAAAACAAATCTCAATCGTGCAATACCATGAATAAAAATTAACAAGGGTTCCAAAATAAACATGCATAGAGTATTTCTTATCAGCACCTAAATGATGCAGGACTAAGATGCATTTGAAAGAAAACTATAAGGATTAGCACGATTTACTAAAGAGAGCAATTGTGATTAGATTACTAGCAATTGAAACGACAAAGTAAAATAAGGAAGGGGTGCTTACGCTTAGGCCAAATCACTTGCTAAGTGCTTGAACAAACAAATAGTTTAGAAACTCAAAATTATGCTAACATAGTAGGCATTCAATCATTATCCCTCAATTAACAATGAAATAAGTAACAAAGAAAGTGCACTAAAAAACCTTACGTTTACTAAGCTTTTAGCAAATTAAGCGGAGTTGATCCTTCGTGATTCCATCATCACCTACAAGGTTAGGGAATGAAGAAGTAATTGAATAGGGAAGAAAAGTTCACCCTTATTTGGAAAGGAATCGTCGCCGGATGATGTCCTTTTGATTGCTAATAGTATCGGTGAGGAGTTGTAGAAGATGAGTGATGTAGCCTTTGATTGAATACGATGAAGTAGCCGGAGTGGTGGAGGTCGTGGCTCGGCCGAAGATGGTCCACCATCCTTTTGCTCTTTGATCGTCAATCACATCAACCAAGGTGATGTGGATCCGGTTGAGGTATTCTTCGATGGTGTTGTCGAAGTCAAAGCCCACGTCGAAGAATGGTGAACGGAGTACGTCGATATTATCTTGATCATCAAGCACCAAACCATAGTCCCATTCGGGGACCTCCATTCATGTTGATTGTGAAGGAGAAAGGTTGAAGATGATGTTCCTATGCTGTCCTTGAAGTTTTTCCTCAAGAGATTGAGGATTTCCTTTGAGAATCAAGTGGGAAGGGGGTTGTGGGAGGGGCCGGCCAAGGTAGGGATGAGGAAGGGAAATTGGTTCAGATTTTGGAGAGGTAGAGTTAGGGTTAGGGTTAGGGTTATGTGTCCAAAATCTGAACTTATTTTTAGATTTTGAATTAGGAGGGAGGTAGGAAAGGAAACTAGGGTTTATTTCCAAAAAGTAGGAATTAATGAGAGAGGGGGATTTGAGAGAGAGGGAGGGGCGGCTAGGGGCATGGGGCCGGCGGCATTAAAGAGGTGGGGAGGTGATTGGGGAATTGATTTGGGCTTCCTAATTTAGTTTTAGAGAATAAGGAAAGATTTAATGAGATCCTATTTAATTTAAATTTCAAATAGGAACCAATTTGGAAACTTTCCAAAAATAAAACTCATGAATTTAGGAAAGGATTCCAAATTCAAATTAAATAGATTTGAATTTAAAACCTATCCTAAATTATTCAATCTAAAATAGGAAGTAGGAGTTAATGGGGGAAGGGAGGGCTAGGGGCCGGCGTTTGGAGGGGTTTGGGCGGCCAGGGCTTGCAGTTTGGGTGCTTTGGTGGAGGAAGGGAGGATGGGGCAGTGGGGGTTTTCGGCTTGGGTGGTGTTTGGGGCCGTGGGGAAGGGGAGAAAGGGAGGGGAGATCGGTGGGGTGGTGGTAAGGGGAGATGAGGCCGGTGGTGGATGGGAAGGGGAGAAGAGAATAATAGAGAAAACAAACCACGAATCCAACACGTCTAGATTGGTGGGTAATGCGCAATTCTCCCTCTCCTAGGAATCCTTCTCAAGGGCTCTCAACTCTCAAGCTTTCAAACACAAGTGCAGGAAATTTTCATAACAATCATTCATTAAGCAAAAACGATACAACAAGGGCCTTTAAATAGCCACAAACAAAGGACTAGAAGAAAAGACTACAATGCCCTCTTGGGCTTACAAACAAACCACCCTTAAGTAAGGGTAAAACAGTAAAAGAAATAACATCACCAGAGAAAAGAAACAACAATACAATAAGACTTAAAAATACAAAGCCTCGATCGTGGCAGTAGATCGACGACCCCGCCTACGATAAACCTTTCATGTAGTGATGTCCTCATCACTAAATTAATGACTTATTTAAGTAAAAGGTGCACTTTTATATATTTAATATGAGTAAAAGCACAAAAAGTCTTCCAACTATTGATAAATGCTCAAATTAGTCTAAGAGGTTCGCACTGCCCCAATTTAGTCTCTCAACTATTAAAAATTATCAAATTTGATCCCCAGTTAGATTTGTCGTTTAAATTAATGGAAGGAGCCGCATGGTTTCGCTTCTTTGTGGGTATTTTAGTAAAAATGCATGTTACCTGCTCGTCTTCCAGCTTAAGCCCTAGAGACAAAACAGGAAACCGAATTGTGCGAGGGAGATGCTGCGAGCAAGGCGACGTAGTGCAAGCGAGATGACTCGTTGCAAGCAGGCCGTGAGCAAGTTGCGCTACAAGCGAGATGCATGTTGCTGCCGCGAGAGAGACGACGCGCCGCAAGCCAGACACCCTGCAAGCTAGACGATGTGCTTTGACATCCAAACCTCTGCTGATGCGAGTGACCACGAACGATCATGATGAGCTTCGACATCGTGAGATGGAGACGGCAAGCAATGTGCGACATCAACAAGGAGAAGGAGATACAGTTAGGGTTCTTTAAATAATTTTTTTTTCACTATTTATTTAACCTTATTATGCAGTAGATTAAATATGTATTATAATTTATTAAATGATAAAACATAGTAATTTAAGTAATATAATCTCATATATAGTTGTAATACCTAAAATATCTTTCATATTTAACTTTGGAGTTAACTTTAACTCTTATTTTAGGCTCAGGACTAAATTGGATCAATTTTTAACAGTTGAGGAACTAAATTGGAGCAATACGAAACTCTGGGGCTAAAATGGACATTTATCAATAGTCGAGGGGCTATATTGAGCTTTTACTCTATTTAATATTCTTCTTATATCCTCAAGTGAAGAAAAAGAATAGTTAAACAAACAATAACTGCACTGATTACTTGGTTGAATGGCATTACCTTTGATCTCAAAAATAGATGTATGAGGTTAAAACCCATGAAAAAAAAAAGATATTAAACAATAACAATGCAAAGAAGATTTACAAGTAAAGTTGAAGAGGTAACATTTAAATCCTCTAGCACATTTATATATTTTCCTTTAATAAACTACTGAGTTTTCTTTAGTTTGTCCAAGAGGAATCTGAATGTTTAACATTATTGAAATAAACTCCAACTAGTAGTTGCATTGATGAAGCCTTTAAATTTGAGATTTCTCTGGTTTTCTTTAGTTTACCATAACCATTTGCATGGAAGATTGACGATGACAAGTATCTTTACAAAACACAAACTCTCTCTTTCCCCATCCCCACTGGGTAAATCATGCCTCATACTAGTACAACGATTGTTGAGATAAACCTCGTAGCCATTCCTAGGGCTTAAGTAGCATCGAACTCAACTGTGATATATGTCAAAACATGTCTTGTAGCCTTCGTAACATGAAAATTCTCCAGAAAAATTTATTAATTCGAAGAAAAATTCATAAAACCCATGTTAGACTATAGTTATCTTATTAATAAGATGAATGCAACAAGCATAGTGCTCATAAACATTAAATTGCTAGCAAATGTGTTTCCAACTTATGTGAACATAAATCTTTTAGTCATTTGCAACAAATAATCTTGTACTGACACATCTCCTCCAAGTAATGATATAAGGATGCCAATTTATTTTTATCTTAAATATCTAATGATCCAAAGAAAAGACAACAATTGAGTCTTGAGTCTTCTAAATTAACTAAGTATTTCAATACACTCTTGAGTGACTCAAATCAATATAAAATTAACTTAGGTTTCCTTGAAAAGCTTGGATTGTAAGTCTCCCAGAATGACTAAGTAAGGCCAGGATCATTATAAATCTTATACAAAGCAAATATCATCTGCAAATCCAAATGGCAAAGCAAGCCTCATATGTAATTACAAACAACGTTCCAAGAAAGTATTTCAAAAGTATAAAGCTTTGTGGATAGCTACATGCTCATACAGAAAATGCAAACCTATGATACACTTATCAATGAACCAATAATCATGTGATGCTTCGCAAAATGCATGAAGGAACTAAATCAAATAAAATATATTTAAATAATAAATGAGAGAGAGATTATATTTATGGCAATAATTTATAAACACGAGCACCAATGTTCATGCAAGTGCATCAATTAACATATTAAAGCATAGGAAAGTGTGCCAAAGAACCGTAGTCTTTTAAATTCAATCTATGAGTTCCAGTAAATCTTTGGTTATTACAAGAAGACTATTAAGTATCCCCAAGGATAATGAATAATCAAAGTGTCCATTTGAGGGCCAATCCAAATACATACAATTTTAACTTAGTTGATCAAGCAGATATGCCAAGAACCTGAGCTCAAGCTTGTTATCTTTCAGTTGATCCAAGGGTCTTGATAAATCATAGTCTCAATATGCATCCTAAAATATGTGTTACATTAAAAATCAAAACCAAACCAACTAAATCAAGCCACCTTGCTTAATGGAAGATTGATAGGAAATACTTGGGTCCAAGTATTCCTATCGATCCGGAGGAGGAAAAACAGCAGAAAACTGCTGTTTGCAGTCTTGGACAGCAGCCAAACACAGAAAAACAGAGAAAACTGAGGCAAAACTGAAAGAAAAACCACACAAACGCTTATATTTCACTAGTAGATGCAAGAAAGCAAATAAAGATACAATGTTCTTCGATCCGAGAGGAAGAACAACTCTCCAATCTCCGGCAACGCCAAGAGCCCAAGACAAGAAACCCTAGATCTCAAATTTCATTCCAAAATCAAGATAACCCCCAATTCCCCCCAATCCTCCTAATTAACCATAAAGGAGTTTTACAAATTGCCTAATCAGCCATTCCCATTCAAAATTTCCCTCCCAAAATCGGATCTAACGCGTGTTCGGCCCCTCCCGCTGGTTCCGCCTGGGTTCCGCGTCGCTCGGTTCCGCCTCGAGTAAACAAGGACCGGTCCGGTTTGGACCGGTCCAGCCGGCCCCTCCTGGGCCGGCCTAACAGTACTCCCCTCCCAAAAACTCACCTTGTCCTCAAGGTGAAAGGAAGGAAATTGACCTTTCATTCTTTCCAACGGCTCCCAAGTCGCCTCAAAGTCAGGAAGGTCTTTCCATCTAATCAGCACTTCTTTGTTGCCTTCATTATCTGATCTCCCTCCTGCAAGCTCTAGTGGTTCTAAAATTACTTCCAAATCCTCAGTCAGTGTAGATGGCAATTCCTCACTATTTGCATGCTCCCCTATAGCTTTCCTTAACTGGGACACATGGAACACTGGGTGTATGGTAGCTGTTGGTGGTAACTTCAGTCGATACGCCACTGCCCCGATCCTGTCCAACACCTCATACGGTCCGAAGTACCTCGGTGCCAGCTTCTCGTTCCCCCTTCTAGCAACTGTCCTTTGCCTGTAGGGCCGCAATTTTAGGTACACCTTCTCTCCCGCTTCAAACTGCATGTCCCTCCTATGTGAATCTGCCTGCTTTTTCATGATTTGTTGTGCCCTCAGAAGATGCCTCTTCAATTCTTCTAGTACCTTTTCCCTTTCCTCCAGATACTGCTCAACTGAAGAAACTGGTGTGCTTCCTTTCCCATAGTGCACTAGGTGCGGAGGGTCCCTCCCATACATTACCTTGAAAGGAGTCATCATAGAAGCCAAATGGTATGATGTATTATACCAATACTAGGCCCAAGGTAACCACCTCGCCCACATCCGTGGTGTTTCAGAAGCAAAACACCTCAAATATGTCTCCAAGCTCCGGTTCACTACCTCAGTCTGTCCGTCGGTCTGTGGATGGTAGGCGGTACTTCTCTTGAGAACAGTGCCCTGCATCCTGAAAAGCTCCCTCCAAAACTGGATGAGGAAGACTTTGTCCCTATCGAACACAATCGACTCAGGAATCTTGTGTAATCTAACCACTTCCCTGATGAACGTTGTCGCCACTGACACTGCAGTGTAAGGATGTCGTAAGTGAATGAAGTGGGCATACTTGCTAAGTTGGTCTACCACAACTAAAATGACTGTGAATCCCTCTGAGCGGGGTAGGCCGTCAATGAAGTCCATGGACACTTCCTCCCATACTTTATTTGGGAGTGTTAATGGTTGGAGTAACCCTCCTGGTGCCATGGCCATATATTTATTTCTCTGGCACACCTCACACCTGGACACCATCTCCTCAACATCCTTATACATCCCTTTCCAGTAGAGCTCTGATGCTAACCTCATATACGTCTTCTGAACTCCTGAATGACCGCCAACTGCGCTGCCATGAAACTCCTGCAACAAGTGGGGGATGTGTATGGAAGTTCGTGGCATCACAAACATCCCCTGATACAATAGTCTCTCCCCCTCAAGGCAATAACCAGGATGACTATTCTTCTCTTTCCCCAGATCCTCCTTGATCTTTCTCAATTCTTCATTCAACATGCTTTCTTGCTTGATGGCCCCCCAATCTACCATCAATGGAACTGACACCGCTAATTCCTGAAGCTCCCGGACACATCTAGACAAGGCATCGGCTGCTTTATTTTCCAAACCAGGCTTGTATTGGATCTCAAAATTATAGTCTAATAATTTGGATAACCACCTCTGATGTTCCTCAGTCACCATCCTTTGCTCTAATAGATATTTCAAGCTTCTCTGATCAGTCCTTACCACGAAATGCCTTCCTAAAAGGTAAGGCCGCCACTTCTGAATCACCAAGACAATGGCCATCAGCTCCCTCTCATATACTGACTTCAATCTAGCCCTGGCTGACAGCACTTGACTGAAGTAAGCTATTGGCCTGTGATTCTGCATCAATACTGCCCCTAGCCCATATCCCGACGCATCAGTCTCTACCACAAAGACCTGACTGAAGTCTGGAAGTGCTAACACTGGAACTGTAGTCATGGCTTCCTTCAGTTTCTCAAAGGCCTGAGTTGCTGCCTCACCCCAAGAAAATCCATCCTTCTTCAGTTGCTCAGTCAAAGGCCAAGCAATAGCACTGTATCCCTTCACAAATCTCCTGTAGTACCCAGTTAACCCCAAGAACCCTCTTAACTCCTTTAGGTTCCTAGGCATTGTCCACTTCTGCATTGCTTCTATTTTACTCTGATCGGCTGCCACTCCTTCTTGGGAGACCACGTGTCCCAAGTACTCTACACTGGCCTGGGCAAAGCTGCACTTCTTCAGGTTGGCTTGTAACTGATGTTCCTGTAACACTCCCAAAACCACCTTCAAGTGCTCCAAATGCTCCCCTTCAGTCTTGCTATACACCAAAATGTCATCAAAGAATACCAGTACGAACTTCCTGAGGTACTGCTTGAAGACCCTGTTCATCAAAGATTGAAAAGTAGCAGGTGCGTTAGTCAAACCAAAGGGCATTACCAGAAACTCATAATGCCCTTCATGTGTTCTGAATGCTGTCTTGAGAACATCTGCCTCCTTCATTCTGATCTGGTGGTATCCGGACTTTAAGTCCAGGTTGGAAAATACCACTGCCCCAAATAGCTCATCCAATAGTTCATCAATCACTGGAATTGGGAACTTGTCTGGTACAGTGCCCTTATTCAGAGCCCTGAAATCCACACAGAATCTCCAACTCCCATCCTTCTTCTTGACCAGGAGAACTGGACTAGAGAAAGGACTTACACTTGGTCTTATGATCCCAGCCTCCAGCATCTCCCGGATCAGCCTTTCAATCTCATATTTTTGGATCTGAGGGTAACGGTAAGGGCGAACGCTGATCGGGGTCTCCCCTTCCTTCAAAGTGATGGCATGCTCCAGCTCCCTCTGTGGTGGCAAACCCTGTGGATGTTGAAAAACCTCCATGAACTGCTGTATGACCGGTTGCACTTCAAGAGGAATGTCTCCCTCTCCCCCCACACTAACTTTCTTCAATCGTTGCAGCTCCACCAAGTATCCACCCCCAACCTCCTGGATGGTTCAGATCATGGACTTGAGAGACACCCCCGTCCTAGACAGGCCGACATCTCTCTGTATCACTATTCTCCTCCCCCCCCCCCCCCCCCCCCACTAACAGTTCCATCCGCAGTTCTCCCTAGTTCACCTTGGTCTCCCCCAAAGTTTGCAACCACTTCATCCCCAAAATCACATCTGTACTCCCCAATTCTAAGGGAAGAAAATCCTCCCTCACCTGTATTCCCTGAATAGTCAGCACCACTCCCCTACAAACTCCTCTACTCATTTCTACCTTTCCAGTGCCCATCATCACCCCATAACCTCCTGTATCCACTAACTTCATTCCAAGCAGCTCAACAATTTGGGTGGAAATGAAGTTGTGGGTTGCCCCACTATCTATCAACACTACCACTTCATGGCCAGCTATCACCCCTTTAACTTTCATAGTGTGACTCAAAGTGAATCTCACTACGGAGTTCAAAGAGACTTCTGCCACATCCAGGTGCAACTTCTCCTCCTCTTCTGACCTGCTCCCACCTCCCTCTTCGTCTTCCTCATCTTCACAAACGAGGAGAACCTGAAGAGTCCGGTCTTTGCACCTATGGCCCGGCATGTACTTCTCATGACATCGGAAGCACACCCCCTTTGCCCTCTTCTCCTGTAGCTCCTTTTCAGTCAGCTTTTTGAACTGTCCTCCATTTCCTCCTCCTCCCATCTTCTCCTTCTGCACTTCCTTCAAACTCCCTGGGGTTGGCCCCTTGGGAGGTAAGAAGGTGGTCGTCATTCTGTACGATCCCCCCAAGTAATTTCCCCGGGCTCCCCTTTCTGACTTCTTCTAATCTTCCACCAGCTGTGCCAGTTCCATAGCTTTCCCTAAATTCCTCGGCTCCAACACTCTGACTGCTGATCGTATCTCTGGTTTCAGCCCTTTCATGAAGTTCCCTTCCAAAGCTAACTCCAAGATGTGATCCAACCGGCTGGCCAAAAACTCAAACCTATCGCGGTAATCTGCCATGGTCCCCTCCTGAGTCAGGGCAAAGAATTGCTCATAGAAGTCTCCTCCCCCATCGGCTCGGAAACGCTCTAGTAAGCAATCTTTGAACTCTCTCCAGTTCCGGATAGGCTCCCTCCTGTCCCTCCATTGATACCATGCCAGCGCCTTTCCCTCCAAACACAGACCTGCCGCCGTCAACTTCTCCTCCTCCGTCAACCCATTGACAGCAAAGTACCGTTCCACCTTGTATATCCATCCATGGCCATCCTCTCCCTCAAAGATGGGCATCTTCAGTTTTCTCACCTTGGGATCTCCTCCATATCCTCGGTATCCCCCGTATCCTCCCAATCCTCGAGGAGGAGGTGCTCCCCAAGTGTCCCGATCATCCCTCCGGCGATTATACCCGAACCCCTCATCGTAGTCCTCCTTTCTACCTTCAAAATTAGTGCCTCGGCGGTGGAATTCCTCCCTTCTCCCTTCAAAATCCGCACCTCGGCGATGAAATTCCTCCCTTCTCCCACCAAAATCAGCACCCCTTCTGTCATATCCCATGCTCATCTCCTCTCTAGAGAGCGGTTCTAGAGGAGGCATGTCGTTCTCCCCTTCTAGGATCTCCACCTCCGGCATTCTCCTCCCCCGGGACGGGTTCGGATTTCCTCCTATGCCATGGCCGTCGGAGGTCTCTCTTACTTCCGATGTCGCCGGATTGGTCTTCATTTCAAGCAGTTTCTTCATCATCTCCTCCATAGCAGAAAACCTCCCTTCCAACCTTTCATTGTTGGTAGAGATTTCAAGGAACTTTCCCTCCAAATCTAATTTCAGTTGTCCGAACTCGCCTTCCAAAACTTCCACCTTCTTTCCGGCCATCTTTCCTTCCACGAAAAACCGGAAAACGAAAACTTCCTTCGAAAGCCCCACAAAACCCGCTGAAATTTCTATTTTTCAGCCACCAAAGGTCCCACGACGATGCTCTGATACCAATTTGATAGGAAATACTTGGGTTAAAGTATTCCTATCGATCCGGAGGAGGAAAAACAGCAGAAAACTGTTGTTTTCAGTCTTGGACAGCAGCCAAACACAGGAAAACAGAGAAAACTGAGGCAAAACTGAAAGAAAAACCACACAAATGCTTGTATTTCACTAGTAGATGCAAGAAAGCAAATAAAGATACAATGTTCTTCGATCCGAGAGGAAGAACAACTCTCCAATCTCCGGCAACGCCAAAAGCCCAAGACAAGAAACCCTAGATCTCAAATTTCATTCCAAAACCAAGATAACCCCCAATTCCCCCCAATCCTCCTAATTAACCATAAAGGAGTTTTACAAATTGCCTAATAAGCCCTTCCCATTCAAAATTTCCCTCCCAAAATCGGATCTAACGCGTGTTCAGCCCCTCCCGCTGGTTCCGCCTGGTTCCGTTGGGTTCCGCGTCGCTCGGTTCCACCTCGAGTAAACGAGGACCAGTCCGGTTTGGACCGGTCTAGCCGGCCCCTCCTGGGCTGGCCTAACAAAGATATCATATGACCAGCCAATAGAGTTGCTTTGCCTATAGGGTGAAATTATAATACCCCATAATCGGATCATTTTATCTGAAGGGTGAAGTTGTAAGACCCCATGTAGTGGGATAAAGGCTTGATGTTGTTGTTGGTGATGGTGGTGAAGTTGTAAAACCCACAATCAAGTTGCTTTTCCTAAAGGATGAGATTGTAAGGCCCAAAATACAGTTCATTTTATCTATAAGATAAGATTCAGAGATTTATCATCATAACTCATTCTAAATTGGCATCCTCTTAAGCCTAAGGTTACAAGTTAGACCTATTAGATATGTCTAATGAGTAGAGGTTCAAATCTTAAAGCATGTATCAAATTTCAGAATGATAACTCAATCCAAATCTTCTCATTAAGCTTTCAATGAATGTAAGCCCCACCCAAATGAATTGGTCTAACATAAAATCAATTAACCACCTTAAGCCAACTTAATTAATACAATCACCTTATTTTTAAGGTATGGTTGCAAGACTCATTATTGGGCTTTCCTCATCCTTGAGGTTGTAAGTCTCAGCTTTTGGGCTTTCCTGTAAGTGCCAACTTATTAATAGGGTGACACAAAGCCAAGAAGTCCATTAAATAAAGTTTAATCCCTGGGCCTTCCTAATGATGTAAGACTCAATCTTGGATCAAAATTGTAATAAAGATACAAGTTGGGGCTACTTAGGCCTTCTAATGGATGACAACCAATTAATTTGAGCCCGTTCAAAGCAAAGAAATGCATAAAAACAAATTAATTCTTGGGTCTTCCCAAAGATGTAAGACCAAACCCAGGATCTAACTTGTAAAGAGATACAAGCTCAAACAACATGAGCCTTCTAATGGATGCAAGCACCAGCCTAATCAGCTACCCAATAAAAGTTTCAACCCAAGATCTAAATAAACCCCAATCTACAATCACAAAATATTTGGTCAAAATAAACATAATCCACCTGAAGTAAAACAATTCCAAAGTCTCCCATGACATAGAGAAGAATCAGAGAAAATTTGATTAAAATAAACATAATCTACCGAAATGTAAACTACTCCTAAGTCTCATCACATCCATGAGGATCAAGGATGGAATGAGTTAACTTTTACCATAAAGTTCTTTTTCAAGTAGTAAGCCTCATAATGCTTTGCTGGACATAGCATCTCATGTTATGTTACCAAGCACAAAGTATCATTTGCTGAGCTAACAAAACCAATGTATGTAATCAATTACCAAAGTCTTTGTTTGCAGCACAACAAGCCAGTTATATAAGATTTCAAATGGTACTTAGGAAATGCCAAAACTTACAGGCCCAATAGTTTTTTTCCCTCTTTGAGTTTTCAACATAAATATTTCTAGTCTCTTACAACTTCTATTTGCACATGCCGAATATAAAACTAAGATTTTATGCATACTCTCTACCTCCATGAAATTTCTAGCATGTAATAAATGTGCTTTTGACACTCCAAGAGACTACTACCCAACCATAAATGAAACGAGCATGTAAACATCAACCCAAAAATTCCTTAAGAGATTATTTCTATTGACATATGTTCGAGCATTAACTTTAATGACAAAAAGATCATCACGCCCTAACTTAAGAAGGTCCATGCTAACAAGAGAATTAACTACAACAACAACATCAAGCCTTTATCCCACTATGTGGGGTCAGCTACATGAATCTTTTTTCTCCATTGTGTCATGTTAAGAGTTAACTTCTCATTTAAATCTAATAAAGAAAGGTGATTTCTAATATTTTTTAACAAAGTCTTTTTAGGTCTACCTCTACCTTTCTTAACATAAGCCAAATCTAATACATCTATTTTCCTAAACGGGTCATCGAAAGGCCACCGTTTTATGTGACCAAACCATCTAAGGCGACTCTGATAGGAAATACTTGAGTTCGCAAGTAATCCTACCGGATCTACTTGAGTTCGCAAGCAACCCTAAGCAAAATTGATAAAAACAGCAGGAAAACACAATAATTTGGAGCAAATCAAACTAGGAACGATAGATTGCGACTTGGAAATAAAGCAAAGCAAAAGCGAAAGCAAGATACAAGAGATCCTCAATTCGAGAGGAGGATCGTCTCTCCCAATTCTCTAGACAAGATCGTCTAGAGCCCAAGCCTCCAAGGAAACCCTAATTTCAATTAAACAAAACATAATCCCCCCTAATCCCCTCATCCCCTTTAATACAAAAAGTTTCCTAATTAGATTTCCCTCCCAATGCCTTAGCCGCCCCCTCCTCCTTGGTTTGAATATGGTTTTAGTGGGTGGGACCCACCCCTTTGGGCGGACAAGCAGGGAAGGAGGCGGATGAATTCCGCCTCCTATAGACCTGAACCGGCCCTTGGGCCGGCTGGGCCCGTTCAGGTAAAACCGGCTTAACAATACCGCCCTCCCAAAGAATCACCTTGTCCTCAAGGTGAAAGCAAGGAAACTGATGTTTCACCCTCTCATATGGTTCCCACGTGGCCTCGTAGTCAGGAAGGTTCTTCCACTGGATCAACACTTCCTTAGTTCCATCTTCTTTCTGGCGAACCCCCATCAGCTCTAAGGGTTCCAGGATCACCTCTAAATCCTCAGTGAGTGTCGCCGGTAACTCGGGGTTGGCTGTGTAGTCGCCAAGAGCCTTTCTCAACTGTGATACATGAAAAACCGGATGTATAGTAGCCGTTGGTGGTAGCTTCAGCCGATATGCTACTGCTCTGATCTTCTCCAGCACTTCATAAGGCCCAAAGTACCTTGGAGCCAGCTTCTCATTTCTCCTGTTGGCGACTGTCTTCTATCAGTAGGGTCGGAGCTTCAAGAATACCCTCTCCCCTACCTCAAACTGGATGTCCTTCCTGTGCCCATCCGCTTGCTTCTTCATAATCTGTTGAGCTCTCAGAAGATGTCTTTTCAACTCCTCCAATCTTCTATCCCTCTCCTCCAAGTACTCCTCTACTGTAGACACTGGAGTACTGCCACTCCCAAAGTGCACTAAGTGGGGAGGATCCCTTCCGTACAACACCTTGAATGGAGTCATCTGGGAAGCTGAATGAAAAGAGGTGTTGTACCAATATTCCGCCCATGATAGCCACTTAGCCCAAAGCTTGGGTGTCTCTGATGCAAAACATCTCAGGTAAGTCTCCAAGCTCCTGTTCACTACTTCCGTCTGGCCATCCGTCTGTGGATGATAAGCTGTACTCCTTTTCAGAACTGTCCCTTGTAACCTGAATAACTCTCTCCAAAAATGGCTAAGGAACACCTTGTCCCTATCTGATACTATCGCCTCTGGTACTCCATGCAATCTGACCACTTCTCTGATGAAAGCTGAAGCCACTGTCACTGCAGTGTACGGGTGTCGGAGGGGGATGAAATGAGCATACTTGCTCAATCTGTCCACCACCACTAAAATCACTGTGAACCCTTCTGAACGGGGTAGCCCATCTATGAAATCCATGGATATCTCCTCCCATACTCGTCCCGGTAGAGCCAAAGGCTGTAGTAGTCCTCCTGGTGACATAGCCATGTATTTGTTCCTCTGACAGATCTCGCATCTGGCTACCAAATCCTCTACATCTTTATGCATCCCCTTCCAGTATAACTCCGAGGCTAGTCTTCTGTATGTCTTCTGCACTCCTGAATGGCCCCCTACAGCGCTTCCATGAAACTCCTGGAGCAAGCTCGGGATGTGGATCGAGGTTCGGGGCATTACGAACCTTCCCTGATATAGCAATTTGTCTCCCTCCAGCGAGTACCCTGGGTGGCTACCCTCTTCCCTCAGCAAATCTGCCCTGATCTTTCCCAAAGCCTCATCCCTAGCACTCTCTTCTCTGATGGCCTCCCAATCAAGCATCAAAGGAACCGATAGTGTTACTGTCTGCAGCTCCCCCATACATCTGGACAAGGCATCCGCCGCCTTATTCTCCACTCCGGGCCTATACTGAATCTCAAAATCGTACCCCAGCAGCTTGGACAGTCACCGCTGATGCTCTTCTGTCACCATCCTCTGCTCCAGTAGATACTTCAAACTCCGTTGATCTGTCCTGACAATGAAGTGCCTCCCAAGTAGGTAGGGCCGCCACTTCTGGATGGCCAAAACGATGGCCATTAATTCCCTCTCATAGACTGACTTCAGCCTGGCTCTGGCGGTCAGTACCTGGCTGAAATAGGCAATAGGCCTACGACTTTGCATAAGCACTGCACCCAATCCGTATCCGGATGCATCTGTCTCCACGATGAAGGTCTGAGTGAAATCTGGCAGGGCTAGGACCGGTACTGTAGTCATGGCCTTCTTCAGGCTCTCAAAAGCTGATGTAGCCGCCTCCCCCCATAGGAACCCGTCCTTCTTCAACTGCTCGGTGAGTGGCCACGCTATAGTGCTGTACCCCTTTACGAACCTTCTGTAGTACCCGGTCAGTCCTAAAAATCCCCTACACTCCTTCAGATTCTTTGGCACTGGCCACTTAAGCATTGCCTCAATTTTGGACTAATCTGCTGCCACCCCTTCCCTTGATACCACATGGCCCAAGTACTCTACACTGCCTTGTGCGAAGCAGCATTTCTTCAAGTTGGCCCTCAACTGGTGCTCATGCAGTACCTCCAACACTTTTTTCAAATGCTCCCAGTGCTCCTCCTCTGTCTTGATGTAGACCAAGATATCATCAAAGAACACCAATACAAATCTTCTGAGATAAGGTTTGAAAACCTTATTCATAAGGGCCTGAAAAGTAGCGGGAGCATTGGTGAGGCCAAAAGGCATCACCAGGAACTCATAGTGTCCCTCATGAGTTCTAAAGGCCGTCTTGGGTATATCCTCCTTCTTCATCCGGATCTGATGGTATCCTAATTTCAAGTCTATCTTGCTAAAGATCACGGTTCCACTCAATTCATCTAATAGCTCATCAATGACCGGTATAGGAAACTTGTCAGGGACAATTTCCTTGTTGAGGGCTCGGTAGTCCACACAAAAACGCCAACTGTCATCCTTCTTTTTCACTAATAGAACGGGACTAGAGAAAGGACTGATGCTGGGTCTGATGATTTCTGCCTCCAACATTTCTCTAATCAACCTTTCAATTTCATCTTTCTGGAACTGAGGGTAGCGATACGGACGTACACTGATGGGTGACACTCCCTCCCTTATCACAATGGCGTGCTCCTGCTCCCTCTGCGATGGCAATCCCTGGGGTGGCTGAAAAACCTCTTGGAACTGCTAAATCAACGGCTGAATGGAGAGGGGTATGTCCCCCCTTCCTCTAATCCGGCTCCCTCCAAACTGTGCAGCTCCACCAAGTATCCTCCTCCTGCCAGCTGTATATCCTTCACCATAGTTTTGAGAGAAACCATGACTTTAGATAGCCCTGCATCTCCCTTAATCACCACCTTCCTTCCATCTATCACTATCCATCGTGAGTGCTCTCCAGTTCACCTTGGTGTCTCCCAAAGTCCGCAGTCATTTCATCCCCAAGATGACATCTGTACTCCCCAGCTCCAGTGGAAGAAAATCTTCCTTCACTTAAATCCCCTGGATAGTCAATAGCACTCCTCTACAAATTCCCTGGCCCTTCTCCACCTTCCCCGTACCCATCATCACCCCGTAGCAACCCGTATCCACCAATCTCATTCCCATCTGATCGACGACCTGAGAGGAGATGAAATTGTGGGTAGCCCCACTATCAATCAGCACCACTACCTCCCTGTTCTCGATCTCCCCCTTCACCTTCATGGTATGATTCGTCGTGAATCCTACTACCGAGTTCAAGGATACCTCAGCCAGATCCAGGTGCATTTTCTCCTCCATCTCCTCCTCTGTCTCCTCCTCCCCTCCCTCCTCAGTTTCCTCGTCATCACAGATAGTGAGAACCTGAAGAGTTCGGTCCTTGCATCGATGCCCTGGCGTATACTTTTCATCGCACCTAAAGCACAACCCCTTAGCTCTCTTCTCCTGCATCTCCTTCTCTGTCAGCCGCTTGAAATTTCCCCCGCTTCCACCTCCTCCTGTCCTCTCCTTGGTGGTCTCTCGATTCCCCCTTGTTGCAGGGAATTTCGGTGCTAGATGGGTGGTCGTCATCCGGTAAGTTCCTCCGGTGCTGCTACTCCTGGCCCCCCTCTCCAGATTTCTTTGATTCTCCACCAGCTAGGCTAACTTCATAGCCTCCCCCAAGTCGCGGGGCATCAGCACCTTCACTGCTGCTCGGATCTCCGCCTTCAACCCCTTCATGAAATTTCCCTCCAGTACTGTATCTGAGAGTCGCTCCACCCTGTTGGCTAAGTGCTCAAATCGCTCCCGGTAGTCAGCTATAGATCCCTCCTGTGCCAGAGCAAAGAACTGCTCATAGAAATCCCCTCCCCGATCGGTTTGGAAACGTTCTATGATGCAATCCTTGAATTCTCTCCAGGTCCTGATAGCCCTCCTTTGGTCTCTCCACTGATACCATGAAAGGGCTTTTCCTTCCAAGCACAAGCCCGCTGCTGTCAGCTTTTTCTCCTCTGTCAGCCCATTAACGGCGAAGTATCGCTCCACCTTGTAAATCCACCCATAAGCATCCTCTCCTTCGAATATAGGCATATTTAGCTTCCTCACTTTCTGATCCCCACCATGTCCCCGTAAGCCTCCATAATTTCCTCTCTCCCATGTGCTCGAGCCCCCCCATGTCTCCCGATCCTCCCTTGCTCTACCATGTCCCAAACCCCCTTCGAAATCCCTCCTTCTGTCTTCAAAATCAGCACCTCGACGGCCATAGTATCCTTCCCGATGCTCCCACTCCGCACCTCTTGGCTCCACGCCTCCATACCCTTGTCTCTCTCCGTATCTCCCTCCTCTCTCCTCCCTCTGGAAAGGCTCCAGATGGGGTCTTCCTCTTCCCCCTTACACGATTTCCACCTCTTCTTCCTCCTTACGGATTTCAGATTTGGTGTTTTTCGCTTCGGGGCCCTTTGCCTCAGATGCAGCCGTTTGGGTTTGGAATTCCAACATCTTCTTCATCATATCCCGTAGATCGGCCACTTGTCCTTCCATGGAAGACATCCTTTCCTCCACGGTTTTCTTGATTTGATTCATCTCCCCTTCGATCCTTTCTTCCAAAGCATCCACCTTTTTGGCCGCCATCGCAATCCGGAGTATGCAGATTCACGAAATCTGATTTTTGAAGTCAAAAAAACAGCAACTTCCCCTCTTTCCAGCCAAAAATCTGCTGCAGGAATTTGCCGAAATCAGCCCTCCACCGGTCCCAAGACTTGCTCTGATACCAATTTGATAGGAAATACTTGAGTTCGCAAGTAATCCTACCGGATCTACTTGAGTTCGCAAGCAACCCTAAGCAAAATTGATAAAAACAGCGAGAAAACACAATAATTTGGAGCAAATCAAACTAGGAACGATAGATTGCGACTTGGAAATAAAGCAAAGCAAAAGCGAAAGCAAGATACAAGAGATCCTCAATTCGAGAGGAGGATCGTCTCTCCCAATTCTCTAGACAAGATCGTCTAGAGCCCAAGCCTCCAAGGAAACCCTAATTTCAATTAAACAAAACATAATTCCCCCTAATCCCCTCATCCCCTTTAATACAAAAAGTTTCCTAATTAGATTTCCCTCCCAATGCCTTAGACGCCCCCTCCTCCTTGGTTTGAATATGGTTTTAGTGGGTGGGACCCACCCCTTTGGGCGGACAAGCAGGGAAGGAGGCGGAAGAATTCCGCCTCCTATAGACCTGAACCGGCCCTTGGGCCGGCTGGGCCGGTTCAGGTAAAACCGGCTTAACAGACTCTTTCTAATCTTATCTTCCGCAGGAGCTACTCCAACACGTATATGCTCATATCGTATCTTATCTCTAAGAGTAAAACCACTCATCCACCTGAGCATCCTCATCTCTGCAACACTTAACTTAATATTATGCTTCTCTTTTAATGGCCAACATTCTGCACAAAAAAATTGATAACACCGACACAACCTTATAAAACCTAATATCATTCACAAATGACTAATAATTTGTTGATTGGGGCCTTCTTGCTAGGTCCCTTGTGTTATCCAACATTTGGTTTGCAATGAATACATTTAAAAATAAGGAAAGTTTTATGGGTTTATTAGAAAAGATAAGCAAAGAAGAAAAACGTTAAGGAGCTATAGAGATCACCTTTCTTCTTTGAATATAAAAGTTTACTAAACCAGTAGGATGGTAAACTATAAAAAACTAAATAATCTTTCACCTATGGCTTCTACTAAAATAGGTATTTTGAAGTTTTAGATTGAGTTTGACCAATTTAAAAGGGTCAATGCCTTGAAATTTTGACACTTTGAGAAGTCACTAAGGTGATCACATCATTGTGGCCTTTCAAGTATTATGATGTAATTATAGTTACTCTAAACTTCATACGTGCACGATAGACCAAACAAATGCTGAGAAAATTTGAATAAAAATAAATGATTGACAACGTGAGCTAGATTTAGGCTTCGTTTGGGACGGCTTTCTTACTACTTTTTAAAGCATCTTTTCATACAAAAAAAAATTTAACAAAAATTTACGAAGCCTTAGTTTAATAAGCAAAAGCATAAATATTTTTTAATCCTACAAATTTTTAAAGTATAATGTGCAGTAAAAAATTGCAGAAATTGAGAATCAATAAGATGCGTAATTGTTTTAGTGAAAGACTGAAAGTAGAAGTTGTTTGAATCTCAGTTCTTGCCTCTTCATCCAATTCCTGCCAATGACTAGACATGTCACATACTGACTTAGAGCATATTGGACAAGCGTATCTGGTGAAAAAAGAAATGCCAGAGAATGCAGGAACTTAGTGATCATAGCATGTACCACAAGCAAAGAATAATACATTGCACCAAGTAACTCAAAAAGAGGTAGTAGGACTTACTGTGAATGATTTATCATTTCTTGGAAACATTCTTTATGTATTGTGTGTCCACAGTTCAAAACACTGGTCACTTTGAGCGAGTCAAAAAGATACTGTATTGTGGCTTCCAAAATTATTAAAATACCATTAAAAAGGCAGCATAAGTATTTGAAACATGCGAACCTCATAGCAGATGGGGCAATGGTGCCTCATGGAGTTCTCTATACACAAATGTTTATCAAGCAATTCAATTGAATAGCAGGATCCTGCATTTCACACACATCAATAGCATTATTATAAAATATGTTAAGATTAACAATACCATCATGTATTTAGGAGGAGAAATTGGCTCAAATCAATTGTTGCACACTAAAGTTAACAGTGGTAAAGAGTGGAAAAAAAAAGACAAGAACGAGAATTAATAGCTTTTCTATTGCCACTTCAATTCTTCCTAGAGACCCCAACACTCTCTAAGCTTGGGGGCATAAATAGTGATATATATTATTAAGAGTATGAATAAAAATAGTTTGACCGAGAGGTCCATAGGCAATTAAGCTCTCCAAGTAATTTGGTATGCCTCCTCACTTGTAGCAATACATTGAAATTGGACATCCCTCAGTTTCTTAAGATCACAGTTAATACTTTCACTAATTGGTGTTCACAGTAATTATTACAACATTATTATCATTAGAACATCAATAGAAATTAAAAACAGATTTCCAGTAATAATTAGAAAGACATTTTAGATTGGGTCTCAATATCTCATGCCTCCTAATGATATAATCTAAGATTAAAAAATAACCAAAGGATTGAACCCAATGGCATGCTAAGCATTCCGGGTTTTGATTATGCAGATTTTCAAAATCGAAGAGCACCATTCTTAAACAGAGATGTTATCAAACCGCAAAATCGAAAAATAAATAACATACCACACTTCTTGCAGTGAAAGAAATTCTCCCTGCCCCCAACTCTGCATATACCACACTCGTCGCAATGATACTGCCCCTTCTCAGTGTCATCATCGTAAAATTTGCACACCTCGCAAAAATACTCCCCCATATTCACGCCACAGTTGGCGCACACTTTAGCCACCTGATATTAAAGCAAAATTATCCAGCAAAAATAAAACACAGTCAAACTTGCCATTAAAAAAGAACGAAATATCGTATTCAAAGCAAATAAATAACTTTACCGGCTGCTCGCTGTCACAAATCAAACAAATAACCTGTAAAAAAATCAAAAACACGTATCAATCAACCAATATCCTACACTAAAACAAATATGTGAAATAAAAGAGTATAAACTCACCCTCTTGACATCGTGGCGGCAGAGTTCATGGCGATTACTCTGAACCTAAAAATAAATAAGACCAGCCAGAGAAAAAATATATAACTTCCCCAAGGAAACCGGAGAAGAAATAGGTATAAGAGAGCCTCTAAGATCACCATGGACTCGTTGTGGCAGTGACGACAATGGAAGATCTCGTTGCAGCATGGCGCTCGGATTTTGCATCTCCTCTTGTAGTGCTTACACCTAATCGATTGCGAGGAGAAATAACTGAAGCCTAAAAGCAACAAGAAAAATAGTAGAAGTTTTGAAAGAAATGAGGGATTAGAGGCGAAAGAGGTTACCCGTGCTCCATTCTACCAAAATCGAGGCGAAAGTCGCCGGAGGACTCCATCTCCTGGCTGCAGGGCTCAGCTGGGCAATCGCTGCGGACCGATGATCAGAAAGGCAATCGAACGGGCGCTTGCGATTGGAGGAGAAGCATTTTTGGCTTTTTGCTAATTATATAATAGCGGGGAGATCTTGGACGGTGGATCATGGACGGTAAATTTAACAAAAACCTACCATCAGATAGTTTTAAATGAGACCCCACTGCGGTGTGCTTACTGTTGTTTCGGTAAGCTGCCAAGCACAATATTTAAAAGGGATTTTTACATACATAACACTTAAAACTATATTATTTACTCATCTAACATCTAAACTTATATATTTACACACATACCACTAAAAACCTCCATTTTTTCTCAATTCTACCACTCCGTCTAAGCCCCCGTCAAAAATACGCCTCGCGTCGTCTTCCTCACGCGAAGGAACTTCTTTCCCGTCCAAAACCTGGAGATGCCGGCACTTCTTCTTGAGGATATTGCTCGGGAAAAGAGTACTGGCAGATACTGTGGAAGCGGAGGTGAAGTGGCGGAGATCGGAGCGGATTCAAAGCTCGATAAGTTCATGGTCCACGAAAACCCTCTTTGGGGAATCTTTTGATTTTGAGTTAGTTTTCATATGATAGCCTATTTTGTTTATTTCTTTGGTTTGTTTTTGCATTTTTGTTGGGTTTTTTTCTCTTTTGGGATTGGGATTGGGATTGGGGTTTGTGGTCCAGGATTCCTACTGCCGGGTTTTGGTGAGGTGCAAATATGAGCTCTCCAATCAGACAACCACAGACCTAGAATTCAAGCAAAAGGTTCAAGCTGCATGTGCAGAAATGAGCAAGGAAACTGGGAAGGCTTTGGTTGAGTTAGCCTCTTCAATTCAGGAGATGAAGTGGTTTTCGAGCGCAGGAAAACACCTGGCTATGGCGGCGGAGGCCGCCTGCAAAGTGAAGGCGTTGGTTCCTGCGAAAAATTCTACTTTGCTGGAGGTGCTCATATTAGCCACAACCACCTCCCTGTTAATAGAAGTGGTGCAGTGTTAATCCCGTGATCGCCGCCGTGGAGGAGCTCAGTCGGCTGGCGGAGTTCAAAAGGCAGGAGCACGGTCGCAATGCCGGCACTGAGAGTCTGCCGCATGTTGTGATTGATCAGTCAGGTTTTCACGGAGAGGAGACGGAGTGGTTTTTTAGAAAGGCAAAGAGTTTTTTAGTGGTATGTGTGTAAATAGGTAAGTTTAGGTGTTAAATGAGTAAATAACATAGTTTTAAGTGTTATGTATGTAAAAATCCCTATTTAAAAATATAATATAAGGGCCCCATTTTATGTAATACTCCTTTTTTTTTCTTACATTTAGATCAATTAAGCAATAAACTAAGTTGAGCTGCGTATAATGATAAATCTTTAAAAAGATTTTTTTTATAATCATAAATCTTAAAAAGGATATTCAAGCAATGAATCGTTTGCGGGTCTCGGTGCTCTTGAGAATATGATTATTTCTTTAATACCATAAATATTATTATTGCATTCTTTCCATAAAGAAAATTACAATAAGATGCATAATTTACTCACCTAATACTTAAACACAAAAAAAATCACTTGCCCTTTGTTGACCTCCTTTTCATACGAGCACCCTCGAGCCTGTTCGGTCAGCTTAATTGAACCTAGACAGGTCTAATTTGAACTCGGGATGACTCGGATCGAGTTCGGTTTAGTTATCCTTGATCGATACATTTGAGCCCCGTCGAGTCCAATTCGAGCTCGCATCAACTCGAATTGAGTCGAATCAAGCCCAATTGTTTTCTGTTAGGCTTGAGTAATTTATTTGAGCCTTGTCGAGCTCGATTTGAATAAAGTTTGTATAAGTATTGGTTTAATTTCATCAATTAAATTCGGCCGAGCTGGATTAGATCTTATGTTTTTTTTAACTCATTTTTTTTATTAATTCAATTTGTTTAATTTGATTCCGATTGAAGTTTAAATGGCTTCTAAATAATTGGAATAATTTCCTAAATAGAGATTTTTGCAGATATGACGCGGAGCAGCTCGCTATGGAAATATTTCAAAATGAGCGAAGTGAGAGGAGAGATTGGCGAAATTTTCTCTCTCGTTTCGGCAAGGATTTACTCCAAGCATCTAGCCTAGATTGAAAGAGGCCCTCTCGGTTCTTCCCCGGGCTCTCTCTCCGGCGTTCGTGCGACCTCAATCAAGCAGAACTCCTCTCCCCAACTCCAGAAGCCACAGATGCTGCCAAGCCCTCTTTCTCTCATCCCACAACCTTCTTTTTTCTTTGTTCTCTTGCGAGGTACCTGTGGGAAAGCAAAGAGAAGGAGCTTTTAGGAGCACTAGATGAAGGAGCTTGGATAATTGGATCCGAGCATCAGTCGCCCCCATTCGTTTTGGTGGGGGTGCTACGGACGGAACCACCGGGTCATAGCCCCCGGTGTTGTAAGTTTTCTTAAAACTTAGACAGCCTTTAGGGAGCCCGTCTGTGTGTATGTTCCTCTACCTTTAGGGCCCTGTAGAAACTTCAATCCATAAGTAATTTTCTTCTCTTATTTTGTAAGAGATCCCTAAACCTATTTACATATATGCGAATGTCTAAAGGGTTAGAGATAAACCTCCTTTTCATCCCCTACAATACTGATGACACCTAAGGATAAAAAATTAAGGATTGAGTCTTAGAAAACTTAAACTTAGGATGCATGCTCCCTCAGGATAGAAACACCAAACATAGAAAACTTAGTGACACGTCACCCTAGGGTTAGTTTTCTTTAATTCATGAATAATTAAGTAATAAAATCAGTTACAATCTAAATCAAATACATTTAAAATACTTAGTCCTTAACCAAACTATAACCAACATACATAATCACTAAGAGGTAAAACTTGAATATGAACTTGAATTAAATATAACTAATCTACTTATCACCCCTTAATTAAATGTTAACTAAATAAAATTCATCAGAACAAACTTAAATTCAATGAGTTATAAATTGGAAAACAAACCTAATTCGAACCTAAAAGACCTTCTAATACCCTAACTTCAGAAAATCATAACTAATTTCAGAAAAATCCAAATCAAGCAAACTAAAAAGCATTCAACTCTAATCAAAGTCTACTATTCATCAAAAATATTAACTTTCCTGAAATCAGCCTAATTTAAAAAGTCAACTCTCCGATCAACCGTGGTTCAATAACTAGGGCCCGAACTTCCGAAAATCATAACTTTGCCTAGAAAATTCCAAATCTAGCAAACTAACAGTCTAATTACTCGTAATAAGGTCTAATATTTAACAAAAATATTAAAATCCTCTAACCTAATCCATTTATAGAAATGACTTCTTGGACCCCCTTAACCTAGCGGATAGGTAGACCCCGGATCTCTAAAACCTGCTAATGTAACTTAAACTTCAAACAATACTAACCTTAGTATTAAAATGAACTAACCAACTAAACTAATTAAAAATGGAACCTAATTTACTAATATTTAAACTTTAATTAAACTCTCCCCTTTTGGCCTTCAATAAACCTGAATTCAAAATAACTTGAACCAACTACATGATATAGGACCTACCCATAGCTATACAGCTTTTTACACACATGTAGAATTGTTTACTAGGGCACCACTTCTAGTTCTAGGTTAGGCCAGTGTTTTATATATTTTCATATTTTTGTGATATGACGCTCTTGCATGTGGCACGTGTGCTGGTTGATATGAATTACTGTGAGTGTTTATTTTATTACTATACTATATTTTATCTGCAATATGATTACTTATGCGTTAGATCTACCCCTAAGTTAGAGACATTTTATACTGACTCAGTCTTATGCAGGTGGCCATGCTCACGCATCGCTAAAATAAAAGGGGGCTAAATTAATAATCATGATCATAAATAAATGCTTGCTACAGGTGCTCTAGAATGCTTAGCCCCTAAACAAATAAGAGTGTGGCCAAGTGTGTTTTCTTTTTTGCTTATATATAAACTGCTTGGGATGTTATGCATATAAATTGCTTGGGGTTCTATTAGGATAACCTTACAGGTTCAGTCCGGGTCTAGATTTTCTTTTTTATAATGTAATTTGATGTAATTTATATTGAGTTGTGAAAGTTTTCAAAAATCTGGCATTTCAAATACTATGCACCCAAAGAGAAAAAGTAAGACCCTTCATAGGGAATTTCTTATTCATTTGGGTACTGTTCAGGAGATTATTCATGGAAGAACTCGGAGACGATCCATACGAAGACTTGGAGGTGATCCACAGGAAGGCTTGAAGATGAAGACTAGAAGACGAAATGCCCGGCTTTTAAGACTTGCGTCATTCAGCAGGATTAGAACACAGGTTATTGTCGGTGGAGCCTGGCCACCATTACTTTTCTGCAGACCCTGGGTTATACTTATACGACACTTACCGTTGACTGTGGACATTTCTTTACTTTGTTATGTGGATTTATATTGATGTGTTTACTTTGTGTGCGCATTAAAAATTACATGCTTTTCTAGGTTTCTTTCTTGCATGTGCTTGGCCTGATTTCGCTAGGCTCTTTAGAAATAAAAATTTTCTACTCATAACTAATATTTAAAATTTTAAGAATTAAATAACATAGAAACTTAACGACCTAGGAAATGGCCGGAATCGTCCAGGATCGCATGCATATTATTGCATTTCTCTCCCTCCTTGTTATAAGACACTTCCCCGCCTACGGGTAGAGTAGATAATTCGACCTATGAAGATTAGGTGCTAGATCTGAGGAAGCCTAGTCTTCTTTAAAATTTTATTTTATAAGCCTTTTTTAAATTCCATGTATACCTGATTTGAAGACTTTAACTAGCATGCATTGCATTAGAAACTAATTAAATCAAAACTTTAATTATATTAATTCTAGGAGCAAACACCCTATATAAGTCGAGGGCCAATTAGAAAACTCTCTAGACGTCGGCCCTACTTCTAAAAACCAAGCTACATATCCATCTTTCATAAAAGACTAGACAGCATGGATTTTATACGACTAGGTGGTTAGCTAGCTTTCCTTTTCAGGCAGGATATAAGCCCAGAATGCATTAGCTAGGACATGGGTGTTAGTATTGTGCGTAAAACACTAAACCCTCTAGATTTAGGATTCAATGCTACTACTATCAGTGTCTCATAGTACGCCTCATCGGTGGGTAAGCCTCCTTTCCTTCAGAGGCCATAAATCCTACCTATATGTGTTACATGGATGACGTCACCTCAATCTTTATCTCCTGTATGCTTTGAGTGCATGATTTATTTCTTTTTTTAGTTTTTTCTCACTACCTTAGTCCCTCTGGATGCTGATTTGAGCCGTGTATGTTGACTAAGCTAAGTTGAGCATTTCTTTCCCCTTTGAGTAGGATTTCCTAGTCTTCGCCATATGTGACGATCCCATTTGAGAGTATAATATAGAATCCTTAATCGAGAGTTTTCTCAGGCCCCAGCCTGAGATAAAATTAACCACGGGGGCTTGCTCCCGTGGGAAACCAAATCCTACTTTCAAATAAACCCCACTTGAGCTAATGTATTGGGTGGGGGAAACCCGTTGTGATGATCAGATCCTGTATATTATTACCCATCGGGGTGTGCTGGCGAGAGCTGCTATCCTCAATAATTAATCGTATGTGTGATCGAATCTGCCCTCCCATTGGCGATACCGTCTCCCCCCGTGGGGCGGCGGTGTTTTGTGTTCCTTTCGGAGGTCAACACCCTTAATTTTTTTTAGAAATTCTTTAACTTTAGTAAAATCTTCCTTTTTTATACTATTCTATCCCGCCAATACCTTTTCGGAGCTCCTCAATGAAAGCCTATTGAGATTTTCCAATATTTTCTTCAACATCAATAATTGCACAACACCAGCCTCATCAATAGTCAAACCCTACCGTGTCTTCCATACCTCTTTTTCGTCGCCAAGGGAGGAGAGCTTCCTCATAAGTGACAAATTAAGTTGCTTTCCCAATATACTTTCTACTTAAAGCATTGGCCACCACATTAGTCTTACTAGATTGATAAATAATATTATGATTAAAACCCTTGGTTAACTTCAACCACCTCCTTTGACTCATATTCAATTTCTTATGAGTGTCAATTATGAGTCAAGCTGAGCTCAAACATGAATTTGACTCATCCCGAATATGCTTAACTTGAACTTGAATCCTTCATCATATGAGCCAAAATATTTGGCTCATTTATGATTGTTGCATCCTGGAACATTCGCGGCGGTAGAGAGATAATTGCTTAATGTCTTAGATTTGAACGAAGATCTAGCACACAGACATATAGAGAGGGGTGTGAGAGTCATAAGAGACACCATAATTTTTATGCGAAAAATCCTGAAAAGAGAGAAAAATCATGAGTCCTGACCCAATTCAAATGAATATACTAGTATTTGTTGTTGATTATAAACGATGCCCTTCCTCAGAGAAGGTGTTAGCTCAATGTAGAAAATATAAGCATATTACAAAGTTGGGGGTGGAAGAATCTCATGATATGAGCATTATTCTCAAGAGAATGTTTGTATATTCGTTTGGTTGGTAAGACTGTAGTCGAGTGATGAAAGTCGGAGGGACCATAGTCTGACAATAGAGGTCAAAGGGACCCTTCTCTTGAGAATGAGGTCAGAGAGACTGTTATAACCCTTAGTTTCTTTTAAAGAGTTATTTTTATCTATAACAATAAAAAATTATTTCATGAGTCATTATATGTCCAAATCACAAATCTTCTTCGTCATAATACATATATTATTGTATTTTGATTTCACTTAATTTTTCAAAAATTTTGAGCTCTAGTACAAATCCTTAAAAAATTAATATTTGTCGATACAAGTGGGATTTTGAGACTATTTGGTGTCCATTTTGCAAACTAATTTCATTAAAGTAGTTTGGACATGCTTAATTAATTTATAAATATTTTTGTATAATTTTTAAATTTATAGATTTGAAGATATAAAATAATTTTTAAAAATTTTACTCTTAAAATAAAATAATTAGATTAATTATTATATATTTTATTATAAAAAATTTCCACTTAAAGAGCTTTTAATAAGCTCTTAAATTTTTTAGATTTCGACTAACAATAGAGAAAAAAAAGGAAAAAAAGAGAAAGAGATGAGAGAGAAAATAAAAACTAACTTTTAGAGGTGAGAGAGTCATTTTTTCCATTGACCCAATTATAAAATTTGTTCATCTCGAGATAGGTCACCCAATTCCTATCTCAAATTTCAAAAATATGTAAATTTTATCAAATTTTTCTGTTAAATTTTTATTTTCGTTACTGAAAAATGGGGATAACTTTAAACTAGTAAACTTTCAGCACATAACTTTTTATATGTTATAGAGATTAAGATTATGAACATTTCGAATATTTTTTTAAAATTTTACAATGGGTTTTTTGGAGTTCGTGGGATTTTTATTGAATAGAAAATAATCTGAACATTAAAAACTAGTGTTGTCGTATAATTAATATATTAAAATTGTATTTTACATAATCCTAGGTAATTTGATTATCTTTAAGAACTATGAAATTCTGCTTAGTAGGATTTTCTATTGTTTGTTGTTATAAAAAATTATACAATTCTGACATATGCTCAATTACGCTTTAACTGTTATAATATGATGAAAAATGTGCTTATGTGATTAAATTTTATATGTTGTGAGAGATAAGAGCCAGAATACTTTGATATTATGTCTGTATCAAGGAATATTTTGGTGCCTACAAGACATATTCTGATGTCAATGGGCATGATTTGATGCTATAAGCACAAAAGAGAGTTATAAGGGGGCAAAATTATTTGAGCTTATGTTTGATCTGAGAAATATGATCTAAACTGCTCTATGATATAAATTTTAATTTATTTATCTACTCAGTATTATTATTTAAATTATTAGATAATTATAATACTATTATTATATTTTATAGTTTACATTTAATTACTTTTAAATAATCAGAAAAATGTTTAATAAATGATTTTAAAAATTAGATCGGTTTGTGTGACATGTTGAGCTTTTATAACTCGTTGTGGTTTTATTTCTAATTTTTAGGATTTAAGAAATGGAAGGAGCTTGTTGATTAGTAGTTCACGATATGATCTGAGTTTATAGGTATTTCTCTATTTTAATTTTTGTATAGTTATGACTAATTTATTATTAAGTGTTATAACTTCTATTTATAGTTATATATTGTATAATAGTGTTAAAACTTGACCCGACCTGAAACCCGACCCAGACCTAACCTAAAAAATTTTGAGTTTGGGTCAACATGTTTACCATATGGGTCGAGTTCGGGTTCGAGATTCCGACTCGTTTCTAAAATCGGGTCTTGTTCAGGTTGACTCGACAACCCATAATCAACCCCAATTTGATCTTGGTGCTACCGATCCGTACCGAATTGCACACATCTAGTCGTCCCGAGTTCATCCCGCATGTCGTGTCATGTTCAGTGTGATGTACCGCACTCTCGCTCCTCCTATTAGCTGTCCCGCACCTACTAGCCAATGGCTACTGCCCCACTTGCCTTAGCAGCTCAGCCAGTATGCCTTAAGTCCAGTCCCGCACCTGCCTCCCTACGCTTGCCCGCAGCCAGCAATGCAACACGAAGCACGCACTCGCGGCTCAATCAAACTCAGCCTCCCGTTTCGTGCCCTGATGCCCTCGCTTTCGGTCTCATGTTCGCAGGTCAGGTCGGGTCAACCCGATAACTCATACGGGTCGGGTCTGGGTTGTAAATTTTAACCCATTTATAAAATTGGGTCGGGTTAGGGTTAACCTATTTAGACCCATGTCAACTCGGGTTAGACTCAAACCGAACCTGTTAACCCATTTAGACACACATAGTACTGTAATTTATATATTTTGATAAAATAAAAGAGATTTTCTTAATAAGTTTATTTTTAAAACTTAGATATATCAATGGCTCTATAATGTCTTATTTATTTAAAATGAATATTGAAAGAGAATCTGAAATATTTTAAAAATAATTATTGGAATTTGCCTAACACAGCTCAACATGATAAGACATACCCCATTAGTGGGTCTGGTTGGGTTGGGTTGTGATAGGGTCCGTAGTAAGAGAGCAATGAGTGTTTAAGAGATCATAGTCTACGGTGACAGAGGTCAGAGGTCAGAGGGGTCGTAGTCATCAAGGGCGACAGTGGTCAGAGGAACCATAGTTAACGAGCAACGGTGATCAAAAGTGGTGAGTTAATGGCAGTCAGGCAGAGGTATGGCATTGGTTGGTAAACGGGCGATGGCCTAACAACAGTCTGCGGATGAGCGGTGGTCTGGTGATGAGCGATGGTCCGTCAATGGTCAGTGAATGGGCCATGGTCCGACGATAGTCGACAGACGGGTGTTGGTCGACGGAAGTTCACCGACGGTGGTGCTTGGGTAGAACTTTAGGATCCTTGAGAGCTCAGAGCTCTCTCTAATCTCCAGTCAAATGGCCCTAGCTTCCAAAGATCCAAGCCCACTTTCATGTGGGAAGGAGATCTATTTATAGATTTTTGTGAGTGGCATGCTCTGTAATTAGAGAGAAGATCAATGCTAAATTCGGAGTGCTCCATCGGATGACTCATAATGATTTAATTTATAGACTTGCATATTCACTTTTAGGAAAAATAAGAGAAATTATCTATTATCATAACTTCTTAATATATTAAAGATGTCATATAACATATGCCATGTTTTGCGAAGAGCACCAAAAGAAAGTGAGTGAAGGAAAAAAAAGCTGGAATAGGAAGAAATTACACTTGAGATGAAATATAGATATAAGTTTGCGTAATATGGGAAGCAAAGAATAAAATGGAATGATGCTGACATTGAAGTTTTTTTTAATAGTATTTGATGAGGATTCTACAATAGAATTTGGAAGAGCAATTTATAAAGACATCAATCTTAGATGACACCTGAAATGTTCGAGATGAATTAGAAAAGGTGATTTCTTGTTTAAGAGTGATACTATAACAATCAAATTTTTTGAAATTAATTGAAAATGAAAAAAAAATATAAATTCATATTTGAATTGTAGCGCAGCGGAGAGAAAGAGAAATTTGAATTTTGGGTCTCTAGGTTGCTTTGCTGCTTTTACGAAAATTATTCATATCGAGGTAGATGATTCTAATCATATTTTCATTTTTAAATATTTTGATTTTAACGGTTTGATTCTCTTCTAAATGAATTTTATTACATTTTTCTCAGATTTAATGAACTTCTGCTGCATAACTTTTTATATGATATTGTATTGATTATTCTGGAGATTTTGGTTATAATATTTTTTAATTTCACATAATAAAATAGACATTATTGAATTTGTATATTTTTTCCTAAATAGAAGTAAGTATTTTTATTTAAGTATACTGTTAATACAAGCATTGTGAATGAATATTGACATGTGATTGAGGAATAACTAGTCGTTATTACTTTTTTTTTAAATGTGATATTAATACGTGTGAAAAATAAGTAAAATGCTAGTTTCACTAACATTGGCTGGAGATTGACTGACATGTACAGAATGGTGGGCTAACGGACTTTCTTTTAAATATGTGATTTGGTGTTACCCTCTATTGATCTACATGATATTGATTGAGAGTTATAAAGAGTTATTACTGTGTTGACAGGCAAAGAGTAACAACTTTGTTTAATGAGCTAGCTAATGATTACTAATTATAGATTACTGATACTGGAAAACACCGCTTAAGCAAGGACTTTTAGCTTGGTTAGTATGATTACTGAAGCATGTTAATGATTCATTATTACTATACAACTTTATTATTAACTGCTTATTGATTTATTGGTACTATACAGATTACTATTACCGCTATGGGGTTACTGATACTATTACTGACAATAACAATTACTAATTTATTGTACGATACTAATATTATCATCGGCATTAATATTGATGCTACTACTTGTATACTGCAATTATTACTGCTATTTTTATTGATTTAATATATTATTTATTGATTGACTGATTATGTGACGTATTGAGCATGTAATTATGATATTGCATTAATACTATTATAAAATAAAATGTGATTAATATTATTAGTTTACTATATTGATATTACTGCTCCCAGTTTACTGCATTGATATGATTTAAGATAGTCTTTACTGATGCTTTAGTTTTACTGATCTATATAATTCCTTTACTGATTATCATTAATTGATAGTACTTATACAACGATTGCTTTATGATTTATACACATGTATTGGCTTACTGGTTTTTATACTATATTACTTTACTTATTCTCGTACCATACTATATTATTGTTTACCTATTCTAGGGCTACTGCATATGAGTTTTACTATTTCTACACTAATTCATAATCATATTACTATTACATTACTGGTATTGAATTGATTAGACATGCATACTATTTTTTTACCGTGCTTTGAATTTAGTTATAAAATTTTAGTGATCTGTTGAGCTGTTTAACTCGTTATATGTGGTTAAATGATTTTAAGTCAGGGTAATGGAGCAAGACTGAGAGATTGAAGTCCTTCAGGTTCCTTTTCTTTTGTTTTAATTATTCTTTTATTCTAAGGATTTGGATAGACATTATATGATTATATGATTCTTGAGTATTGCATATGATTTTTTGGTGAAATGAATACAAAATGTATTGATGTTTTGAATTATAAAATTCATTTTCAATGTTTATTATTGATATATGATATTAGATAGTTCTTATTATTATATAATAAAATATTAAAGAATAATTCTTCTAAATTAGATTATGAGGCATCATAATAGGTATCAGAACATTTGTTGGAAGAATTGATTGAATTATTATTAGAGCTGTAGGAATTGATTCTGAGTTGGGTATATTGGGCATATTAAGGTGTAATGTTTTGTGTGCATAATTGATTGCATAAATGAATAACATGATAATATGAATTATATGATTGTATGATTTGATTAGTTTTGGATATGCTTTTAATTTAATTTGAGTTTTGATCGCACGAATTTATTTTATATCAATTTTGTGGCCGAATCCTTAGGAGAATTATCGGGGATGATATTTTCTTAAGGTGGATAGATTGTAATAATCTAAATTTTTTAAAATAATTGAAAATAAAAAAAAAATATGAATTCTTGTTTGAATTGCAGCGTAGTGGAGAGAAAGAGAAATTTGAAGTTTTTGTCTCTGGATCGCTTTGCAACTTTCACAAAATTTTTTTAGATCGAGGTAGGTGATTATAATCCTATATCCATTTTCAAATATTTTTATTTTAACTATTTGATTCTCTCCAAAACTAATTTTATTGCATTTCTCTTGGATTTATTAAACTTATATTATGTAACTTTTTATATGATATCATATTAATTATTCTGGAGATTTTGATTGTAACATTTCAGAATTTTATTTGGTAAAAGAGAACTTATTGAATTTTGTATGATTTTTTTTGAATAGAAGTAAGTATTTTTATTTAAGCATATTGTTAATATAAGTTTTATGAATGAATGTAGACATATGGTTGAGTAATAACTAATCACTGTAATTGTTAAAAAATGTGATATTAATATGTGTAAAAAATAAGTAGAAGTATGGTTTTAATGACTTTGACTGGAGATTGACTGACCTGTAAAGGATGGTGGGCGGATGGACTTTTCTTTAAATATGTGGTTTGGTGCTATCATCTATTAATTCATGTGATACTGATTGGGAGCTATCAGGAGTTATTACTGTGTTAATGGGCAAAGAGTGACGACTCTATTTATTAAGCCAACGGTTACTAACTATACTGGGAAATACCGCTTAAGCCCGAACTTCTTACTTGATTAATATGATTACTAAAGCATATTACTGATTCATTATTATTGTACGACTTTATTGTTCACAATTTACTGATTTATTATCACTATACAGATTTATTGTTACCACTATGGGTTTACCGATAACACCATTTATTGATTTATTTTATTGCATGATATTGTTGCTGATATTAATACTAATGCTACTACTTGTATATTATTATTGTTGTTGCTACTATTATTGATTTAATGTATTATTTATCGATCGACTGATTTTGTGACGTACTTAGCATGCAATTACAATATTGCACTAATATTGTTATATAATAGAATGCTATTACTATTATTGGTTTACTACTATGGACCAAATTAACTGATGTAAGTGTAATGATGATCACTCCATTTGCTATTTAATATTTTTTAATCAAATTTATATAATTAGTGTTAATTATCTCAAAGAATAAACTAACACTGATATTATCGATTTAAGGAATGAAATGATTTATTTTGGTATTCAAACTCGGTGTAGGGAATGCAACGATTATCCCTAAGGATAATAGCCACATTCACCTATCATTTTAAATATGATTCACCTATCATTTTAAATATGAAATTAACTCAGAATAAACTTGATCGACGTCCAGAGATTTTTCCCCTCTCTTAGCAAACTAAAAGAGGGTTTATTTTAGACTGAGATATTGGGTTCATTTCAGAAGGGCTTTCAGTTCTTTGCTCCCAATTTTGGTGTAGTATCTATATTTTGATTCATCCTTTTGGTTTCATAATTGGACGTTGAACCCATTTTATATGATGGGAGTTGCTGGAGTCTTAGGCATTAATATGTGCTATTCATGGTGCCACCATATAAAAAAAACCTTATTTAAATATGGTGATAGTGCAAATACATTCCATTTTTTTCACCCAATGTAAGTTGGAAAGACTTATTTCATGGTCACTGCTAACCGCTTTTGGTCAAAAATCTTTGGGGTTAGTTTGGTTACATTTCTTTATGCTATTTGTGCCGGTAACCGGTTTCTAGATGAGTGACATTGGTGTAGTCGATCGGGCTCTGAACCTACGTGCCTATTCTTATAGAGGTAAGCCTCTATAGTTAAATACATCTCCGAAGAAAAACTTTCAATTAAAGTGTAGATTAGATTCTAAACTTATAATACAATTATGTGCATAAGCAAGTTGCATTTGATATTTAAAAATATCAATTGTCCCTTTGAAAATATTGTTAGATTGTATAGAAAATATATTTGTATTTAACATATATATATATATATATATGTGTGTGTGTATGTTTATTATTTATTAGGAGTAGGAGGTGTGCAGATACAACTGGGCCTATGCCTGCTTGGAATGAGCAGCCAGCTAACCCAATTTCACAAATAATCATCCTAGATGTAATGTAGGATAAAGATAGCTCTACCTTAAGAGTTCAAAGGAGTAAATCAAATTCTAAATTAGTGACTCAAGATGAATCTTCACTTTAAGTTCAAGTGACACTATCGAGAAGACTCACTACAAACTCTAAATTTTATCTTAATTAATTAACCTAACTAAATTTTTTAACCATCAAAATTTTGACAAAATTTCAATAGCATAATGGATATATACCAACAGGAATAGTGCATCATCCTCCGGGCGCAAGAGTACCCCATTACCTTGCCGTAGGCTTATATGCTGGGCCAATGTATATTGCAGAAAATAAAATGCATATATGTATACATGTCAGGGTAAAGGTGTTCGTGTATACAATATCCATATTGTATCGTCTTAGAACTAGTATATATATTCTTATAAAGTCCGGAACACATATACAAAGGAAAATCTAAGAAAATTGTACCCACTAATATAATCTACTACCCATATGATGTAATGCATGTATGTGATACAAATTAAAGAGAGAGTAGTGTATATAAAAGAAATTTTATTAATTAACCTTAAATATTTACAACTGACTCTGACTCTGCAGGAAAGAAAGATTGTTAGGCTCCACCACAATAAATATAAATTATAAGCCTATCATATATGTAAAATTAGATACACCTGCTTAGCAATATTTGAGCTCCAAGTCTTCTATGAAATTCCAAAAGAGATTATCCCCCAAAGGCAGGGATATCATCTTTTAGAGTCCCACCCGTATATACGTAAACATGTATATATAATTCTTTACAACTCTAGACATTGTACAACTTGATCTATATACAAATATACTTTTTACAGACTCTGATACATACACTTTATATTTCCTAGGTACATTCTAATGACTCTTGCTTCTTGCAGGAAAGTTAAGAACTGAAAAGAAAAAGCATTAATATATATAAATATAAATGTGCACCAGTTATGTAATGTTCAAATGCTTCTAATGTAGTCTTTAAAGAGTCTAAGTGCACCAACAGAAAGTAATATGTATGACATTTATAGTACATAAATTAAATAAACAAACATAGGGTGCTCTCCAAGCAAAGCAACCGACAAATCAAATCACACCACTGGCCTAACCTAGCTAGTCTATAATTGGTTGTCCTAGCAAATCATCTAAGTGTGTGAAGTAGGTTGTGTGATTTTGGTATGTCCTATAGGGGTTTACTATTTAAGTTGCTTTCATTTTTAATGTATGTTTATTAAAGGCTGCATAGGATTTATTTAGTTAAAATTTAAGATATGTGTATTTGAATTTTATTAATCAAATTTTAAAAGTTAGAGTTATTTATTTAATTGTAAAGAACTTGTAGATTAATAACCCCAAAGTACAAGGGCTACTAGCATACAAATCCTAAGGCTTATAAATGAAATACAATCATCCCCCGCATAGGATAGATGACCACATGAAGCTTTTGATATTTTATTTATAATTTATTAGGGATAGAGAATAGACCCTTTAATCCAATACATATGCTCTCTAAGTAGAGTCAAGCATAATGTATAGGGTTGATGATTTATTAATATTTAATTAAGAGTTGTAAAATTTATACACGCATGTCTTCCATGAGCGGAGGCCAGCATGGTGCATAGGCCATTAATTTGTTATTTAAAATTTATCACATCACTTAATCACATATGTAAGTGCTCTCCAAGTGGAATCAAGCACTACATAAAGGGATGAGTGATTTAGGTATATTAGAGGCTTTGAAATGTAATGCTTAATATTCTCCAAATTGAGCAAGTATCAAGCATTAAGCCCAATTATTTAATTTGAAATTAATTATCAAGTTTATTTAATTAAAAATAAAATTTAATCAAAAAAATTTGCAAATTAATTTTATTTTTATGTTTAATATTTCTGTTGAATTTTTCTAATTTTTAATGAATTATTTAGAATTTTTAATTAATTTTAATGAATAATTAATTAGTTATTAATAAGTTATGATTAAAATTTATTTAATTTAAAATAATTAATCTTTGAACTTTATTTAATTTTATTTGAATTTTTATGTATTTTTTAGTTTTATTTATTATATTTAATTAATTATGAAAAGAAATTATTTACTTAATAAATTAAAATTAATTTTTAATTGAAAAATTATCTAAATTAAAATTATAATTCTCTGTTTTTATTTGTTTATTAAAAAAATTTATATTTCTGATTTTTTTTATTTTTAATAAATTTATTTAATTAATATTTATATAAAGTAATTAATTACTAATTAAATTTCAATTAAAAATTATTTTAGATTTTAAATTTTAATTATTGTAGGTTTGATTTAAAGTTGATTGAAGTGTGTTTGGTATTTTTATGAATTTTAGTTGATTTATTAGAATTTATTGAAATTTAACCCTTAATGATGGCTTTAATTGATTAATTGTTATTTAAAGGTTAATTAATGTCAAATAAAAGGTGATTTAATCCTAGGGTATGATACCACTATATTTTCTATGTTTAATATTTCATCCCTAGAGGATGAGTGTATTTATCCTACGATTGCCTAACTAGATAAGGTCCTTAATTATTGCCCTTATGTGACACCATTGTTAACATGGGATTGTAATCAATATTTTTAACCCTTGAACATACATGTATGTAAACAAATCGGAACAAATTTGTGTACTAAATCTAGGAAAAAAGAGAATGAATGAATTTCCAAATATTAAGGCTAAGAGGTAGCCTAATTATTTGGAAAGTCAATCAATAAATAATCATGATGCAATTGCTCATTAAATATCTAACATATGCCATTGAATTCATTTAATCATGATAAAGCTCCATTTAAACATTGCATATGGAGTTTGAATGTTTGAAATGGAATCAAAATGTATTTATAATGAATTTTTAAAATTAAAGGTCTAATCATGATGTATAATTTTATAAATTCACTTATTATTAAAATATAGTTCAAATAACCCTTAAAAATTACCAGAATTCATAAACATGCTTAAAAATATTTCCCCAAAATTTCAAATGATCTTGATTTATATTTAATAAAACATTAATTAAAAACTAAAAAAATAATTGAAAAATATTCATTATTTATATTATATTTTTATTTAATTTTCATTTTGAATAAAAATAGATTTTATTCTAAAATAACCAGACACCCAAATCATTAAAATCCATTAATAAATGAATTTTCTATGATTTTTTAAAGTTTAAAGCATTTTGAAACATTTAAAATTTAATTTTTATTAATAAACTGTCAGTGGTGGCAGGTAACGCATCAGCGTGTGGTTCGCTGGATCAAAATGCACATTGACGCATTTAATGCTAATGACTATGCCGCTGACAATCATTAGCAATAAATACAGGACAGTGGCAGCGACATGAATGCGATTCACTTAACCACGTTAGCGATGTCTCACATTCATTGGATCCTTCGCAGTCTTAATTGAACAGACGTGATGTAGCCAGATAGAGATCCAGACAATTGGGCAAATCGTGTGATTCGGTTCAGCCGCAAAACGACCAAATCTGAAAGACTGGATCGTTGATCAAGAGATCAATGAATCAGATTTTGTACATTTATATTTATGTTATTCTTAAACCCTAAGCTGAAGAATCGCTCGTTCTCAAAAATGGCTAAACCAAAAAGCCTAAAATTTTAAGTAGAGCTTAAGACAAATTTAATGAGCAATGGGGAGTTGATTTCATGGTTTGAAACACTATATTGACAAAGTTATTTAAACCTAAGGGTTTTAAACAAGGGTTTGAAATATACCTCAATCCAATGGGTCTCTAGAGATGTATTTGGGCTCGTTTTGTTTGTTGATAAGCCTAGATCAATCTTCTAGAATACGTCAACAACGGAGGAGGTTTGGATCGTGAGCTCTCGGGCTTATACAGACTAGGTGCTTATGTCATCAGAGAACTCATCGCCGGCAGCTTGCAACCACCAGATTTGGGATTGGGAAGTGTTTAGGAATGTGTGTAGAGCTAAAACAAAATGAGAGTTGGTCTTGGAAAGCTCTAGGTAGTGAGAGAGTGCCAATGACCTAAGATGAGTCATTTTGGGGCTTTTGCCTAATTCAAAACCCTAGGACTATGTGGAATGGCTAGAATCATTTTGGAGGGTTTCTAGGATGTGTGACAAGTACTGTCCAACGTAGTTATAAGGCAGAGAAAAGGACCATTGCAAGGACAATTAGGTGGAAAGCTAGTTTTGTCTTCACATGTGCATATGGGACCACTTGCTTAGCTTAGGTTTAATCCAGGGTTTAAGGATGATTTAGGTGAGGTTTAGGAGGGTTCCAAAAGTAATTTGATTGAGGTAAGTGGTTTTCCATGGAGGGAAAAGCAAGCTTTAGATTGGTTTGACCATTTATAAGTGTTTTAACCATTTGTTGACTGGTTTGACCAGTCAATTAGTCAAGATGGCTGAGGTGGCAGTAGGGAGTGCATTTGAGTTGTTTGAGTGAGTGGCCAAGTATTTAAAGCCACGGCATCAGAGTTTGAGTAAGGAATTCATGTAATGTGGAGTTTGACCATGCATAAAAATTTGACCATCAAAAAGTAGTAATTTGACTCATGGTGGATTAAGGGGTGTTTGAAACATGCATTGGAGTGGGATTGAAGGTTTAATGGGGTTTGCCTTGAGTGCATGAGCTAGGTTGTCCTAATTTGACCAAAATCAGGTTTAGTTGACCAAGTTAAATGTTGATTGAATCAGGGCAATCAATCAAGCTTAAATCACAATGAGATATGTTCAGGAAAGTTTAGTGAATGTCAAAGTTCATTTAGTGTTAAGTTTAAAAGTGATTGATGTTTAATGATCAACTAAGCTAACCAGAGCTAGCTCAATTGATTATCTTGATCCATCATTGACTCAGAGGGCTAGTGATGCTGTGTTTGATGTATGGGGCTCCTAGTGAAGATGTTTGAGTCAGGATTGAGGTTAAAAATCAATGCAATGTGCAAGATAGTGTACTGGACTATCTAGTTGTAGTGCAAGGCTGTAGTTGTTCAAGTGATTGAAGCTTGATAATTAAATGCTGGATTGATTAGTTGATGATTGACTTTGTATGATTGAAGTCTGAAAGTGCATGCTATATGACTGAACATTGATATATAATTGAATATCCAGAGTGATTATGAATCACTTGGATATAGGTTGAGTGTCTACAAATCAATTGATTATGTATCAACTAATTGCGAACAAATGACTATATTATAAATGAATATGATTAAAGTCTAGCTGGAGGTTGAATGGTTGACAGGTGGATGATTATCAGCCATCAGATTGATAATTAGGGGCTAGGGTAGTTCCTGGTGGCCTTATACAAAAATGAGGTCAATAACTATATGTTCATATATAAACAGTTCATAAATATCACAATACATATTATTGTCATTGTTGACCATTGTCAAGCATGAGAGGCTTAAAAAAAAGAAAAAAAAAAGGGGGCATTACATCCACAGGACTTAATTTATGGTCTTTTGTATCAGATACTTGCTATCTAATGGTGGAAATAATAGGTGATGTGCTTATATTAAAAGGCTGAGATTAAACAGAGATAAAGCTATCTCCCTTAGCATTTACAGATGTAGTGGAGTAGGAAGATGGTGGCTGCATAAGGAATAATCCTAATTTGAGTGGAAACATGTTATGCAACCTTAACAGTTTCATTATACTTCATGAAAATTATACTTGATCATTAATTTAATGGCAAGTACTGAATTAGAGCTCATAAATTATTGAATAATGACTAGTAGGAACTGCTCCACTTTGCTATGATTGGGATTAGAACCACAAATGCTTTTCATAATCTAAGTTTTTTTTTAATGAGCATTAAACTGAGCCCATAGAGCCACGACACATATGCAGTCCTTTCTATTTATATATTTACATCTATATGAATAATGTGGTTCATACATATGATATACCAGATCAAGCTCTATACGCATTAATGTACCAAATATATTACTGTCGTGTTCAAAGTTATTTAAATAACTGAACCACGTCGTTCACGTCGTCAACGACGTGGTTGAAATAGCTGTTAATTCAATTAACATAAAAGAAATAAGCAAAGAAGAAAGTTTTTTTTTCAAACTTATAGAGGAGCAGATACGGAGGGGGGTTGAAGCTTCTACTCTCGTTTCCCTTCTATCTTATCCCAGGGAAGAAGAAATCGAATTTCGCATCCGTCTGCCTCCTACACCAAGTTTGGCTTCACTCCAGCAAGCCAAGAAGGGCCTTCGTCCATTCGATTGCACGCAAGAAGAAGTCGCAGGCCCGTCTGCCTCCGTCCCGACCAGAAATGAGAATCAACCGGTCTCCAAATCTGACTCTCGAGTGCAAATAGATCGTCTCCACATTTGTCTGCCACGGATTTCCCACTATCGTCAGCTTCTCACACACAAAAGAAGATCGACTTCGCCTCCTTCTGCAAACCCGATCACTATATTGATATTATTTCTCCCAGTTTACTGCATTAATATGATTTATGATAGTTTTCACTGATGCTTTAGTTTTATCGATCTATATGATTCATATACTGATTGATAGTATTGATATAATGATTGTTTTATAGTTTTGACACATATACTGGTTTATTGGTTTTCACATTGTACTGCTTTATTGATTCCCGTACCAAACTATTTTGTTATTTACTGACTCTACGATTATTGCTTGTGATTTTATTGTTTCTTCTAAGGTTGTTAATATTGACATGGCACGAAAACCCTACATGAACTTGACCCAAAAATTTTGGGTTAGGGTCAACCCGTTTAAAAAAAAAGGTCAGGTTCAGGTCCTGATGTTTGACCCATTTCAAGTTTCGGATTGGGTTTGGGTCAGCCCAACAACCAGAACTAACCCATAATGACTCATTCTATTTTGTTTAGGGAAACAATAAGTATTGAGAGGGCAATGGGCTGTTGCTTATCATTGTTATACACGTATACTTCATTTTCGTTTCACATTAGGGATTTAGGCTAGCGGCCGCTTGCTCATTCTATCTTCGTTAGTTTGTCTATCTAGAGTTTCTCTGCAGGAGCTCTCCTCACTTTTGTTTCATCTTATTCCTTCATTGCTCTTCTAGTTCATTTAGCTTATTGACTTGTCCGTTGCTTAGTTTCTTGTTGTTGCGTGTGTTCATAAACCATAAGCTCTCCTCTCCTATCAGTTGTCGCAGCCTCAACTCTAAAAAAAATAACACTATTTGTATCTCTTTTTTATATGATTTTTTGATATTTTATAAGCTGAAGCATAGAAATTTTATTTTGTTATTGTTAGCTAGGGTTTTTTTTTAGTTTAGGTTTTTTTTTTCATTTGCTTTAATGCTTACCGTGTTGTAATTTTTGCATGATTATTTAGTTTAATATTTTATTTATACCACTTGCAAAAAAAGATTGGTCTTAGTTTTGGTTATTTTGCAGAAGCAGATAGGGCATCATTTTTTCCCATTTTTTGTTATGATATTTTAGGGCTTTACAAATTTTTATAGTTCTAAATTCTTGTTAGTTGACATAGTTGATATTTATTTAGTTATTTTCTTTATGGATTTATACATGTTCAATTGAAGTTGAAATGTTGAATCATGTCTTAATGGTGTATTGATATGCAGTTATTATGTCTTATATATAAAAAGCTTGTTTGAGATGTCCACTGAAAATCTTTTATTGTGTTACATACTTAGTGCTTGAATTACTCAAATGTGCTGGAATTACAGTATTACTGTCATACTATTTCAGTTTTAGTTCACTTAAAATATGAAATTTCAGTAATGTGTTACTATTTTCCTGTTACAGTTTGACATTTAAGAGTTGTTTAAAATTTTGCATTGCGATGTCTTCTAATATTCTGGATAGATGGAGGACTTTAACACTACTCCTGAGAATTTTTATTTTGATGAAAATGAACAAGTTGGGGGTTCTAAAAATGTGGTAGAGCCATGTAACAATGCATGCAATGAGAAGGAGAGTTGTTAAGAAGCGAAGAAGGATGACTTCAGCTGTTTGGGGTCATTTTGAGATACTGCCTATTCCAAAAAATGGTAAGCAAAGGTGTAAATATAAGAAATATGGCATTATGTATTTATGTCATAGCAAAAATGACACTGAAAATCTAAGATGCTACTTGGAAAATTATGAGAAAAGAAATATGTGTTATATTGAATAGCTCATTTTACAAACAAGCTTTGAATCATCCATTTCTATGACTGATAGTAAGTTTGAACAGTCAGAATTTTGTGACTTATTACTACATGTATCAATATGCATGACTTACCCTTTCAGTGTGTTGAGTGGGTTGGAGTTCGTGCTCTTTTGATGTATCTTCATTGGGACTTGCAATTAAATACTGCACGAAGTGATTGTAAAAAATTATCCAGTAAAGAAAAGTGTCATATAGCCTACTATCATTTTTCATTTTAATTCCTTGAACTATTAATGCTTTGAAAATTTTTCCATAATTGCATTAGTTACATTATAACTTAATACAACAAAGATGATATTAACTTACTTGTTGTTAGAGTTTTTCTTTAGTTCATGTACCCGACATTATTATATGCTTTTAGTTTGCACTTTGTAATGCTAATATTATTTGGTTGTTGGCTGCTGGTAAATTAAAATATTGATGATAGCTCTTTTTGTTTGTCATACCAGTTGTGTGTTGCATAGCTATTAGAATTGTTTCAACTATTGTTCCAACCATTTGACATTTATTAAATGTTAAGTTATTTTAATGTTTGAGTCATAATCGCTAGAAATTAGTAAATCTGTTACTATCTTCGGGTCTGTTGGGTTGTTATGTTGCTAAATCTGAAACCTGATCCTGTAATTAACTTCTTGTTCGTTGCAATATATCTTCATTTCAGTACATGTTGTGAAATTATTTTCTGTCTTATCATCTTATATGTATGCTAAAAACTGCTCTATTTATGGTTGACCCAAACATGCTGAAAGTGAAACCCTTTCTGTTTGGTTCATACCTCTTGGGTGTTGGTTGGTAACTGCAGAGTCCAACTACTGTTTGAGTCATACTCAAACCTCTCGGTCTTGGTTGGTTAGCAGGGCAGATCCAGCCTTAATTTTAGGGAGGGAGGGCGGGGGGGGGGGGGGGGGCAAAACTTATAAGTAAAAGTGTTGAGTTTTATTTCATAAATATCCTTACAACTAAAATTTGTTCCGAGGGTGCTGCCTCTCGACCCCTATTTGTTCATCTTTGTACGCTTCACAGATATATTGGGGGTCCAAGGGGGCAGCACCCCTAGAACACTTTTTGGTTGTAAGGATATTGTTGAATTCTCTTTACTATTTCTCTTTGTATATGGTTCATCGTTCCCTAACAATAACTTCTCAACACAATGTGTTTAATTATGTTGGGGCAATTGCATAAAGGCCATAATATTTTAAAACTTTTAGGGGGACAATTGCCTAAAAACTATTGCAATAAAGACTAAAAAATACATGGAGGAGGATAAATTAACTAAAGAATCATATAATAAAGAATTTTTTTTATTTTTCAAGGGGGGCAATTGCCCCCCCCACCCCCCCCCCCCCCCCCCCTAGCCTTAAGGTGGATCCACCCATGGTTTAGTGTATTACGGAAGGTGAATTTTGATGTTATTTTTTAGTTAAATTTTATGAAGCAATGATGATAAACCTTCAAAACTTAAAGTGAGAATTTATTAGAGATAAGTGTTAATGTTATTACAACCATTTGACATTTGTATTATCTTTGATTGAGCATATACTATTTAATTGAATAGATACAACCTAAGCTAATACAAGTGACATCTTGGATGGTAATATTTATTACACTTACGATTCACTACATGATCAATGATTTGGAGGGTTAATCTAATGCTAGTTAAAGTCTCTAAATCATGAATGCTTGAAGTTTAAAAAAGCTTAAAAATAACTTTTTAGAAGACTAGACTTCCCCAAGTTCAGCACCTCATCCTGATAGGTTGGGTTATCTGAACTCTACTCGCAAGCGGGGAAGTGTCTAAACAAGGAAAGAGAGAAATGCAATAATGTGCATGCGACCCTGGAACATTCCGGCTATTCCCTAGGTCGTTAGGTTTCTATGTTATTTAATTTCTAAAATATTATATTTTGATTACGAGTAAATAAAAGTTTTCCTAAAGAGCCTAGCGAAATCAGGCGCACACACATGCAAGAAAAAAATCTATAAAAAGCAGGCAATTTCTACTACACAAACAGAATAGACACATCAATATAAATAAAACCACCAGAGTAAAAAAAAGTCCAAAGTCTATGACAAGTGCCATATAAGTACAACCCAGGGTCTGCAAAAAAATAATGGTGGCCAGGCTCCACTGGCAATAACCTGGATTATAATCCTACTGAGTGACACAAGTCTTATAAATAAGGCATTTCATCTTCATCTTCATTTTTGGGTCCTTCTGTGGATCGCCTTCCTTCGGTCTTCATATGGTTCATCCTTTAGGAGAGTATCCAAATGAAAAGAACTTCCCCGAAAGGGATTTTCTTTTTCCTTTAGATCCCTTATGTTTGAAATGCCTTTTTTTGGAGACTTTCACATCTCAATTCATTACATACAAATTACATCATCAAAAAGAAAATCTAGACTCTCATATATGATTATCCTAAGCAGTTAAAATAAAAAATCCCAAGTAATTATATAAGGAAAGTAAAGTACTCATTGCCAGCCATACTTGGCCATGCTCTTATTCATTTGGGGGCTAAGCGACTAAGGCACCTGTAGCAGTTATATATGCATAATTTATTTATTATTTTTAGCCCCCTTTATTTTAGCATTACATGAGCATGGCCACCTGTAGAAAATATCATCAGTATCAAGATCGCCCCTAATATATGGGTAATCTATTGTACATCACATCATATATAAAGTGCAATAATAAAAAGGACATCATAAGAATTATCACAACAAAAATAGCCAACACACATGCCACATGCGAGAGCGTCACATCACAGAAACAGAAAAAGAAAATACCAGCCTAACCTAGAGCTAAAAGTAGTGCCTTAACAAATAATTTTACGTGTGTAGTAGGCTTTGTGGTTTGGGATATGTCCTATGTTAGGTAATTTGTTCAAGTTGTTCATGATTTGATTTGTTGAAAGCCAAAAGGGAGATTTTGGTTTAAGTTTAAGTATTGATGTCTTAAGGTTAGTTTTGAAAGTTTTATTTTTAATGTTTAGTTGATTACTATCTTTGTTACTCACCAAGGCCGTGAGGTTTATTTCACCATCTTTGGGGCTAACTTAATAGCCTCGTAGGCCTGGGTTACCCAGTAGTAACCAATTTTGTTAAATTAATTTAGTTGGTGGAAATTAAGAAAAAGATAGATTAGATGATTTTATTATTAGTTTGGAGGGTTGATTTAAAAAGGTTAATTTATGATTGAATTAGATTTTAGGTGAGTTATTAAAGTTTGTTTACTTATTTAACTAGGTTTTATTTCATTTGTATTCAACATTAGAAGTATTTTAAGTTAGGTGTTTTAGTGCATTTTGATTTAGATTATTACCAATTTCATTGATTAATTATTAATAAATTATAGCATACTAATCCTAGGATAACGTGTCCCTAAGTTTTCTATGTTTTATATTTCTATCCTAAAAGGAGCATGCATCCTAAGTCTAGATCTTCTAAGACTCAGTACTTAATTTTTGTCCTTAAGTGTCACTAGTGTTATATATGATGAAAAGATGTTTATTTCTAACCCTTTGGACATACACATGCATAAATATGTTTAGGGATCTAAAAATAAATAAAAGCAATTTAACAGAATTGAAGTTGCTACGTGGTCTTAAGGTTGGGAAGTGTGCAGTCAGAAGAGCTCCTAAGGGGCTCTCTAAGTTTTAAGAAAACTTACAACACCGGGGGCTATGACTCAGTGGTTCCTCCCGTAGTACCCCAGCTAGAATGAATGGGAGCGACTGATGCTCAGATCTGATTGTCCAAGTTCCTTCGTCTAGTGATCCAGTTACTTCTTATGATTGCTTTCCCAAAAGTCCCTTGCAAAGAACACATAAAAGAAAGAAGGTTATGTTAGGGCATGATATTTACTTAATATGCGAATAATCAAATTAAATGCAATTAAATAGCAACATACCTTTTTTTGGGCTTGAATACTGCTTGAGCCTCTTGCCTTTTGAAACTTTCAGTCTTGCAAACACTTTATCATATTTCACATCAAAGTAAAAGTAATAGAGGCAATAGAGAAATGGGGGAGAAAAGTAGAGAAATAAGGGAGAAGAGAAAGAAGACTACTGCTTTAGTACTCTCTAACAACCACCCAACAACTTAAGTTTCCAATAAATGTCATTCTCCAAAAATTATAGAAAATACTCCACACAATATATAGAAGGGACAATTCAACATATTTTTCTTTCCAAGTTAGCCACTCAGCACAAGCTAATGCAAAACACTCTTTTCAAAATTCATGACCCTCAGGTAACTAAAGTATACGGAAAAGATGCTTTTATTCTAAGATAATATTACTGGAATACAAAATTTAAAATAAGCTCACTTAAAAATAAAACAATGATAAAAGCACTGCGAAAGCGCATTAAATAAACAACACCATGTGGGAGACATTCTTAATGAGACGAAAGTGACAGTATGAGATGACAAATAATATATATATATACAAGTGGCATTTTATCAAATAGCTACTATGCAACACCCACGAAGTTGTTTAAAACAAGTCTACATGAAAATTCACATTTCCACAACCATGCATTTTCATTAAGTCTTTAGACATGTGCTCAACTGAAGCACGTATACAATCACGTATAACAAAATCCCATTTACATTTCAGATTTAGCCAAATGAAATAAACTTTGCATTTTCACCAACTAAATCATTCACAGGCTCTTGGATTAGGACGGGGAGAAGCAAAGGGAGCTAAGGTAGAAGAAGGTCAAGAAGGAGAAGAAGAAGAAGAAGAAGAAGAAGAAAAGTAGAAAAAGAAGAAGAAAGATTAGAAGAAGAAGGAGGAGATGAGGAAGTAATTTCCTGTAGCAAGGGGAGCCGACGACTACGATAGGGGAGGCGACAGAGGGGGCTTCGATCCGTCTGGGCTCAGGTGTCTTGCGAACAAAGAAGGGACGGAGAGGGGGAGGCTGAGAGAGAGCGTCAGGGAGCTGGACTGCCAAGGGGATTTCAAACTAGAGAGAAAAACCAACAAGAGAGCTAGGAAAAGTATCAACTAAATGCTCGTTAATGCCGAAAAGGAAAGCCTCCCCCATCATTGCCATAATCCCTCAAATCATGTGCATGCCGTTGCCAAAAGCGGGAAAACCTACTTAGGAAATAAAATTAGAACCATCTTTAAAACAATTAAGCTGATTTGGGTTATATCGGGGTTCGTATTGAACTCAATTTGACTTAAATCGAGCCAATTTAAGTTCGATTCGATTTATTTAAATTAATTTGGTAAAATTAAACCCAAATCGACGCCGATTTGGGTCAAACTGTGCTTAAAGAGGCTAATGGGCGTTAATCAAGTTTAATCAAACTTCGTCGGGTCTAATCTAACTCAACTTGAGTCGCCTTGAGTGCAAATTGGGCTCGACGAGGCTCAAATAAATTAGTCGAACACGTGCGAGAAGAATGCGAGCAAAAAGCGAGGTCAACAGTGTCAAACAGTAGCATGTGAATTTTGGGCTTGACTCGAACCTGACTAGCAACCCATTTTTGACACCCATAATTTTAACATTGATTCATGATTATATGATAATTATGTTACCGGTATTGAATTGATTAGACATGCACACTGTTTGTTTATCATGCTTTGAATTTGGTTATAGGATTTTAGTGACTTGCTGGGTTTTTTAGCTCATTATATGTAGTTAAATGATTTTAGGTCTGGGCAAGAGAATAAGAGTAAGAGATTAATCAAGATCCTTTAGGTTCATTTTCTTTATTTTAGTTATTCTTTTGTATTCATGATTTGGATAGACATTATATGATTGTATGATTCATGAGTACTGTATATAATTTTTGGTGAAATGAATACAGAAGTGTATTGATGTTTTGAATTATAAATTTATTTTTACTATTTATTACTAATAGATGATATTAGAATATTCTGGTTGTTATTTAATAAAAGATAAAATAATAATTCTTCCAAATTAGATTCTAGGGCGTCACAACTACCACTACAACAAATTTATAATGGGAGTAAGCAAATGGGTGAGTATAGGATCAATAGCCTTTGTGCTTTCCCAATAATGTGTTAATTATAATTGAGTTTAATATTCTCGTTCTTATGTTTGTAGTGATGATAAGTTATTAAAGATATAACAATGGTGGTAGGTACATCGTGTGACGCCTTAATGAAAAAAAAAGGCTATTACATACATTATTGTATACACGATTGCTGAGTTCTCTGCTTTAGATAGGCAGTTTGATATGTCGATAATATGAGATTGGTAGAAAATTAATGGCGAAGCAATCATATAATGGAGTTTAGAACAAAACTCATAATCAAGTAAAATTTACTAACAAATTACGATAGTTTTGGAGTGGAGAATGAGTTGTGAAGGGCATGCACTCAATGTTGTAATAATAAATATACCCTTAATGCGTTTAGCTAATGGTGCTTTATAGGCAACATGATCCACTATAGTTCACTGATATTTCCTAAATATTGTTGATTACAAATTAGGCACTTCATTGTGGGGAAGGTATTGGCTCGATGTAGCAAATATATGTCATGTAGAGCACATTATATGGTGATGGGAGTTAGAAGAATTTAGTGATATAAGAGTTATTTACAAGAGAGTGATGGCCTGTTTATTTAGTCGGTAGTACCGTATTTAGGTGAAAATGCTTGGAGGAAACTTAGTCGGCGGGCGAGGGAGGTCAGTGGGCTGTAGTTGGCGAGTAACAGAGGTTGGAGGGACCATAGTCGACGAGCGATGGAGGTTGGAATTACTATAGTTGGGCGACAGTGATCGGAGGAGCGTAGTCGGTGGGCGACGGTGGTTGGAGTGGTGTGTCGATGATAACTTAGTGGAGGTTTAGGTGGTTGGTGTTTTGGTGATGGTCGTTAGTTGGGCAGAGGTTCGACGGTGGTCAGCGGATAAGCGGAAGTCTGACTATCATGGCCAAAATCAAATTCGAAAGAATTGTCCATTTATTATTTTAATAATATATCAGAGCTTTCATAAATCATCAATATAATCAAATATCCAACAAAACTAATTAAAATCATATACATAAAAATATTCCACTATATTCCCAAAATTAATATTAATAGCTAGGAGACCAGTTGTTATTTGTAAAGCTCAAGATTATCAATAACAAAAGTAAAAAAATCATTACAATGGATCTAATAATCAATAACAGACACGTGAATCAGTAACTCAGTTAAACAACGGTTCCATAATCATTTAAGCATCAGTAAAAAAAATAATAGGCACACAGGTGTAAGTATTATCAATCTTATCCTCGTATATTCATCCCATGAATTATATGTAATTAGTACTTGTAGCCATTCACATGTTATTTATGTACACATGTTACTACTCTATTTATCAAATTTATCGATATATGTATGCATCAGTATATGATTCAACAAGACATGACATCAAGCTTTAATATGATATTTTCATATTTTCATTTGTTCATTCTTTATATCATTATATCATTATTATTCATCTTTTATCATTATTATTATAGGTGATTTTCAAAAATCATTAAGAGTTGTCACCCTTTGCTCGTTGGCATTATTCGGTCATCTATTACTTGCTATAATTGGGATCATACCACAAATCATCTTTAAAGGAAAGCCTGTCGGCCCATCCTCCTATGTACGATATTATGTTTTAATAGCCAACCCATTTTATATGGTTAACTGTCGGCCTTTCTTGCTTATTTAAATATCACAATTAAAATGCAACATAAAAATAGTCTATTATGTTCAATACAAGAAAATTTATATAATATTTATAATTTCAGGAAATCATAACTTTTAATTCTAATCAGGGAAAAAATGCATTTTTATTGATTTAGGAGAGAATAAATATGTTAAACTCAAGATAATTGAAAACAAAAGTGAGATTTGAGTTACTTACAACGAATGAAAGAAATCTCTGAACAAAATTGATGGATAAAAAAGCTCCGAACAATCTACTCTCTCCTCACTCTCTCTTCCTTCTTCAATAAGGTACGATGCTGAAATTCATAATTTTAATTAAAAAAATTATTTCAAAATTTTGAGTTATTATAATCTACCCACCTTAGAAAGAATGTTATCCATAACATTTTTCTTAAGGATTTGGACACAAAATTAATACAAAAAATTTCGTAAGATAAAAACTCAAATTGAATCGAAATAAATTACGAATCAAAACTCATCAAACTCAATCAATTCCTATCATTTACTCATAAGTTCATTCCATCATATATCATTCACATATGCAATCAATTATGGATGCAAACCAATGTATCTTAATCTACCCAATATATCTGACTCATAATTAATTTCATATAACTCTTATAATAATTTAATCAATTCTTCAAACAACTGCTCTGATACGGGCAATGGTCCGACGACGGTCGGCGGATGGTTAACAATAGTGGTGATCGGCGGCAGTGGTGGCGTGTGATGACAATGGTGGTGGCCAAAGGCAGGCGGAGGCTACCGGCGGTGGTCAAGCGAGCTTGCTTGCGGGGTAATTATCCTCTCTCAAAATTGGACGAGTTTGATTCACCTAAAAAATGATTTATAATGATTTACACTACTTTACTTTGCATTCATTTTTCATCCAATCAAATATCAAAATTATAAAAAATTTTATATTTGAAATACTTTACACCCTTATGTAATCTAATCAAATAGCCCCTAAGAACTAGAAAAAAAGCTTCATTATAATTTTGCATTACTTATAAAATTTTTCTATAAACATAGTATATTTAATTTTAAGTAGGGGTGTCAAAAATGAGTTGACCCGAATTCAAAATTTTTTGAATAAGATCTTAGTTGAATTTCGAGTTGGATTAAATATTGACACCTCTAATTTAAAAAAATGATTATGATAATGTTGCATTATTTTGAGAAAACATATTTTATATCCTATATATATACGCTTTAAAAATGGAATAATAAATAAAATCTGCCGCCACCGCGTGGCATTGGAAATCGACTCTTCGCTTTTGGCGTTTTATCCGTTTGTCTTTCTATCCCATTTTCAACGCTCAATCGGAAAGTTGCGTGTGATAGGAAGTAACGGATATCGATGGACATCACTGCTGAATGCCGCCTGAGGACGATCTCCGGCCATCTTCAAACGGGCGCCGGCGGAGATACGCAATATCAGTTGAGTACCAGCTCCACTTCTGGGGAGTTCGTCTATGGTGAGTTGTTTCGATTGCTCTGCTCTTTAACTCCTCGTCTAGGGTTTTTGCGGACTTCGTTTTTTGGTTGTTGAAGAGCTTCAATTCATTGAAAATTTGAGGATTAATTGACCTTACTGCAGCTGCATTACACGGTGGGTCCCTTCTGTTTGATGGCAATTTCAATCTCATGACTATTATAATTATTATTTTTCTATTTGTTTTCTGGGAAGGGGATATTGTCTGCTCGAACTATCAGGCATGGGAACTATTGGCCATAGATTTGGTCCACATGTCGACTAAAGTCTACTAGGCAAGTCAGTGAAATGAAGCACAGGTGATTTCTGGTCCACCCCTTGGTCCCGCGAGTTACATCACATCGTCCTAAAACTGGCACCTAGTGGCCTTCCACATATAGCATTTAAGAACCTGATGCCAGAGGTGGCGAAGGTGCATTCCAGGTTTGAGCAACCGATGACCAAACATGGAGAAAAATCCCTTTTTTTTTTCTTCTGGCAGACTGCACCTGGATATTTTTGTCAGCGTTTATAGAGCTAGACCGACTTCGGGAAAGTAACCAGCCAGCAGTTCTACAATTGTTGCCTGAGAAGTACTTGCAGACTGTTCAGTGACTGACACGTAGCCAATATTTTGTCAGTCTCTATAGAGATGAAGAGTAATGTCCACTGCTTCCATGATAATATTAATCATTTAATAGATATTGCCTTGTCAGTTGATTAGCTAGTATCACATGGCCACCTCCACAGCAGCGAATAGGTAGGTTTATATCGCCTGAATTAGTTACCAGAAGGAAGGTAGGGAAGAAGAAGCCATTGTGGGGTGAAGCATCCAGGGCCATTGAGACTCAACAAACTGTGCATGCCGGCTAGTTTCAACAACTTCCATAAATAACCGGCGGATCAATGAAGAAGGGCGTTCATGCCACTCCTCTATGAGAGCAATGAGTGAGAATCTAACACGTAGAGCCAAGAGCTTCTATTGTAGCCATTTTCGTTGAGAATATAATAGGCCGAGTATTCATACCTTCTTTCTCTTCATTGCTATTCCACCCTTCTCTCTTTCACTTTATCATGATCCATACCACTTGAAGTATTTTAGTAGTCAGATTAATGTAACCAGTAAGACATTAAACTTGATGCTAATAATTGTTGTGATGAGTAGGAGTTTTAACACCCACAGAAAAAGCTTTTATTGTAGCCATTTTCATTGAGAATATAATATGCCAAGTATTCATACCTTCTTTTGTCACGATCCGGTTTGGAGGCTCGAATTAATGAGATGTGAATAAACGGTTGGACGATTGATTAAAAAAAATCAATTACTAACTATTTCCAATAAGCAGAAAGCGTCATTAAAATCTCAAACTTTTAAAAATTTAGTTATAAATTATTTTCCTGTCGGAGCATCGTGCTTACGATATATATTCTTTCATCTTCTACTCATTTTTAAGCTTTTAATTAATACCTGCATTTATTTATACATATATGAGTGAGTCATAAAAGAACTTAGTGAGTACATCATGCTTCTAAATTGCAGTAACATAAGATATCCAGAATAATATGCATGCACAATTTAAACATAAAATAATTCTATTTAAAATTTAATTTGAATATGACTATCAACCTTATGCATATCTATATGTCACACATATCTTATCTTCATCCTTTCTAAATTATACAACCGTCACAGAAGACACCATCTAAAATGGTAACAATGAAGGTATTCATTTTCTATTTTTTTTTTTCATAACATTTTTTGTTTACGCGCACGATTATATTACTTCCCCAGCCAGTACCATAAAAGAGTGTACTCCATCATTTAACATGCACATGCAAGTATATTTATCTAGCAATTTCATTGATATAACATTCATTGATTTTATGTAGTAATGCAAAATATAACATGTTAATTATCATTTAACTCAAAATGTCTATCATTTGGTATGTGAAAGATAAATTATTTGTAAGAACAATTAAATGCAATTAGAAGAAGTAATATAATTACTGTAATTAGGAATATGAGTACTCACCTCAAAGTTGGATGCCTTAACAATTTATTTTAATAACCACTCCGTCGTCGACAGCTTGATACCTATATAATTGCATTATATTTTATAATTTATCTCCAACTCATAATATTCTCTCCCATAATTAAAATTATAAATTGCCCTTTTCCTCTTTCTCTAATTAGTTATTAAATAAACCTGAATAGCTCTTGTATTTAATTTATTAAATAAATGATAAAATTTATTTTTTTGCTTTATCATTTTAAATATTGATAAAAAATCATAATTTAATTATTGGTAATATCTGATATTAAATTTCAACTTTAATATTTCTTAAATAATTCTTATAATTATCTTTTATCAAAACTCTAATAACATTATATATATATATGTTAATATTAAATTTCTATTTTAAAATATTAATTTTCTTAATAATATTAATAAAATAACAAATCTTACCTCTTACCTCTCACCTTGTATTCTCTGCCTCACTCGCTTGATTGCCCTAGACACTAGCTCTTCTCCTCTCTTTTCGCTCTTCCTCTCTTTCTCTCGATCTCCCCCGTCTCTCTCTCTAATTTATAAGGAGGAGCTTCCCCTGCGACTTTTTTGATTCTATGTAACTTCGGGCTCGTCCTTCTTCTGTTTCACATGATCCGGGAATTCTCGCTTGTTAGCTGCTGTGATTCTAGTAACCGAAATGACGCCAATTTCAATTTCCTCCCTTCAGTTATCGCAATACATGCGACGCATGACAAATTAAACTCCTTCAGCTGCTTCGTTCGTTTCGTCTAGCTTTGTCTGTTTCGTCCGTTTCTTCTTCACGGCTCCAGGCAAGGAGTCATCTTCTTCTGGGGCTTTGGTTGTTACATCTTTCTCTTCATTCCTATTCCACTCCACTCTCTTTCCCTTCATTAGGATCCCTACCACTCGAAATGTCTTTATAGCCAAATTCATGTAACTATCTAAAGCATTAAACTCGATGCTAACAATTGGTTCTCTAGTTGAGATATGAGTAGTGGAAGGAAAAGGATTGTTGAAGATTCCAGTGATGCCTCCACCAAGACATCCCAATGACGACAATAGAAGGCATGGATTATATTACTTTGGACCAGTTTGCAATGATGTATGCGGACATCATCAATTTGACTCAACTTTTGTTTGCAAATTAGGATCCTGAGCCTCCCTGCATCTCACAGGCAAAGGGAGGGGTGAAAAAGTGCCCTTTCTCTCTTTACATAACAATCTTCAATTACGAGAGAAGATGGGGAGGAGATTATGATTGAGCTTTATATGGTTTGCAAAGCAAGCCCTTTGAAGGATACATTACATGATCAGAGTCGACGAGGGATGTGATGACCGTCTCAACTTTTGTTGTAGAAATAATCATGGAATCTTTCTATATAAATTTTAAGATTCCTCAGTTTGATTCTTGTTGCAGTCACCAACTTGGCAAAGCACCTTGTTGAGGTATGGGATTGGTCAGATGCGTATGCCAACAGGTTTGACCAATTAGTGGGACTACTGGGACTTACCCCATTAAACTGGTTATTGTTTCTATAGAATCAATAAGAATGTGGGTTTCCTTTTAATAGTTTTGATGTTGTAATTATTACTAAGTGCATTACATGGATTTTTACTGGAGAGGTTACTTCAAGGATGATGATCATGAAGACGGATAACAGGGGTGGGGTGCGCTTGGAGAGTAGTAGAACAAAAAGAAGAGAGAAGGGTGATTGAATGATTTCTCAAGCAGGGTGAAGACTATTCCTTAGCCAGACATTACACATGGGAGCTACTTGCACTCTTGGTTTCTCTTCTATCGTCTCTTAAGGTGTCCAGGGTCTACAAGATGGCAAAAGGCATTCATATCATCACATAGAGTATTTATTGAAGAAGCTGGTGTTTCGTCTCAAACAGGAGCCTAAAAGCTTCGTATAATAAATCCTATTTCACCATCCTCTTGTTGTCCCAGATTACAAAATGAGAGGAAGGATTGACCCTTGTCAGCTATAGAGAGGTTAGTAAGTAGCCTCTTTGTTATATCATGTTGTAGTTGTCGGTGAACTGGTTGTATAGGAATTGTTAGCTATTGAAAGCTTGTCAATGTGATATGATACGGCGGGTTGATCTCCAAAATGACTCGAGTGAATATTCTTAATAGATGGAATATCTAATGTTGTAAACTTAGAGCAGATCCATGAATCTTTATCTTTTTTTCTTTGGTTTAATGTAGAATTGTTTTTCATGTCATAAAGGAAAACTAATTTCATAAACTTATTATCACATATAATTAGATTGATTTCTAAACACACATTAGTGTATATTTGAGCCACAAATTAATCCTTCTTACTTTTTCATCTTTGTCAGGACAGCGTTATAGTGTTGTCCTTCCTGAGAAGTTGCAGACTGGGAAATGGAATGTATACAGGTGTGGTACTGTGCGTCCAAAAGTGAAGCCATTTTATAGTTTATTGTTGGTGGTTGTCGTCGTTATTTATTCTTCTGTAAACAGATCTGCACGGTCACCATTGAAACTGGTTTCTAGATATCCAGAGCATCCAGAGATTGGAACATTACATGATAATTTTGTGTAAGTTTGTCTGTGCCCATAATTTAAGCTCGGTTTTGAATCAGAAGCTCCATTATTTGATCGAATTTAAATTTGATCTATCAGTATCTTCAGCTATATGTCTTCCTTGTTAATTCTTGTTCCTTGTTTCTTCTTTTCTTAAATGTATATGTGTGCTTATTAGTGTGGTGACGGTTATTAGTGTTGGGAGAATTTGTGACTAGGATTTCTTTTTGAACATTTAGGCAGATCATCATCTAGTTATACTGAATTACTGTGGATTAAAATTTTCTTTAATTTACTATGTTCTCTCTTTTTCCTTTCACTAGAAATTTATTGAGTCTAGATATGCTAAATTAGGCATGCAGTCGACACTTTCTGCGACCACAAGTATTTAGGGACAAGAATACGTGCAGATGGAACAGTTGGGGAGTAAGAACTCGTCTATTTTCTTCTTCTTCACTATGCTCTGAAGTGCTAAGCCTTCTGGCTAGTTTTTTGGCCATTCTTGTCTTTATACTCTTAGCCCTTGAAGGTACAAATGGATGACTTATGGGGAAGCAGGTACATCCCGATCAGCAATTGGTTCCGGTCTATTATATCACAAGGTCCCTAAAGTATGTTATTTATTTTGAAATGATATTTTTGTGTTATCTACAATTCCCATTGCTCGTGATAAAAAATTCAAATATTAAATGCCAATCCATCTTTTTTTCTATTAACATATGCCTTGACATATTCTACCTAATGAGGTAAATATGAGTTAATTTTCTTGTAATTAAAAATTTTGACAGCATGCATGCATTGGACTATATTTCACAAACAGACCAGAGTGGATCATTGTAGATCATGCGTGCTCAGCGTACTCTTACATATCAGTGCCATTATATGATACTCTTGGTATGGTTGTGTGCTCCAAAAGTTAATTTTCTTTTTTGGCCAACAGCCCTCTCTCTCCCTCTAGAGTTGCACATACCAAACTGCAGCACCATATTGTTTCGCAGGACCTGATGCTGTGAGTTATATTGTCAATCATGCTGATATACAAGTTATTTTTTGTGTACCACAAACACTGAGTAATGTAAGTGTTTGGCTGGAATTTATTAGTTTTGTCCATTTGAGCATCTTTACTCTCCAACTAACATTTTTTAACGTATTTTTTGCTTCTCTGTTTTGACAGTTATTAAGCTTTTTTCATAAGATTCCTTCAGTGCATCTGATAGTGGTAAGCAAACCTGCCATGCCCACTATAGCTATTTTCACTACTAAAAATGCAGCCAATTTTATTTCTATCATATCATAATGATAGGTAGTTGGGGCATCAGATGTGAATATACCTTTAGCTACATCAACAAACCAACCGGCAATTATTACTTACTCTAAGCTTCTTGAACAGGTAACTGTTTTCAACAATGCCGGCTTTATTTATTTATTTTAGAATTCATAATAAGTGAACCATTTAAGTAGTTCGATGAGATTGGACTTTTTTTTAAATTTATGGCTGATATGATAGCCAATGTAATTGAAGATACAAACTAATGTTGCGGAAAAAAAATTGATAAATTTGTTCATTTATCATATTAACTAAGAAATTTGAGACCAATCTAAAAGTTTTGCTTATGGTTAATATTCTGAATTGATTCCTACGTTTGGGACAGTTAAAAGGCTTAAGTCATGTATATGCCCATTGCATTATTTTAACTGAATTGTTTTTGGTAATGGATCATGCTTCCTGTATCATCATCAAAATTGGTAAAAAAATGGATTATAAGGGATGACTAGAACTTATTTGTGGTGGTTTCCTGGGTCAAACCCTTAATCCCTCCCTCTTCTCCCTTCTTAAATTTATGGCTAATATGATAGTCAATATAGTTGAAAATAAAATATTCAGAGGAAGAATCAATGTTTAAATATTCTCATTTTTCATATTAACTTAGGTTCTGTTTGGGATAATTTTTTCACTGCGTCGCTTTTTAGATTTCTTTCATTCTTTTGTTTGGTTCCAAAATTCTTATTGCTTTTCAAAAATTTTTCTGGTGATGCATGTTGACCTCTATATTGATCTATAATTTGATTTGATCGAATTCAATCAAAACAAGTGATGACAAACATGATATTACACATATCTGATTTGAAACACCTCGATTGTAACGAAAACCATCCAATCATTGCTCGTTTCACTAAACGAACTACGTGACGCGCCCAGAACTTTGCTAAAGAAGACTCGATGGAATCAAATGCTTGTGAAGGAGAAAATAGTTTATGAAGGAAGCTTGTTTGGAGCATGCGTCGTTGAGATCAACAGCGTGTGAACGAGAGAAGAAATTTGTTGACTAGGCTTTGCGGAGACCAACTATGTGTTAAGGATAAGAGTAGCTCACATGACTTGTGAATTCATGCTAAATCTGTCCAATGCCCGATTTATTAACTTGGGATTCAAGAAGGGGAGATGGGAGAGAAATGGGTTATGAGATTTTGTGGGATTTAAAGCTTTCGTTATTGTTGTTTTAAAAGAATTTAAGTTGGTCCTCTTTGCTTTTTTTATAGCATAATGGAGAATACACACTCTCTCTCTCTCTCTCTCACACACACACTCACACACACACACACACATATATATATATATATCCTTTTTTGTTTGACTCAAGCCTGCCCACATAAGCTTTATTAATCTAAATCGAGCCAACTAAGGGACTGTTGTGTTAGCTAAAAAATGAATGTAGTATAAATTATAAAGATGATGGCTATCGGTGGTGGCTAGCGATGGCCTGTGGCGGTGGCGGTCGGTGGTGGCCGCCACCGGGTGGTGGTGGTCGGCAGTGGGTGACGGCGGCAGCGACTAGCAACGGATGGTGGCAACGATGGTGGCTGGCGGCGGACGCAACAATGTAGCAGGAGGTGGTGGCCGACTGGTGGTGGCCTGCGACGGGTGGCGGAGGCTAGGGGCAGTGGTAGTTGAAGATGGTGGCTAGTGGCCGATGGTGATGGTGGTTGTGGTGGTCAGCGGGTGGCAGAGGTTGGTGGAGGCTGGCGAAGGTTGGCGGCGGTCAAGCGAGCATTCTTACGGTGTAAACCGTTCTCGCTCAAAATTGGGTGAGTTTGATTTACCTAAAAATGAACTAGAATGGTTTACACTATATTTACTTTGCATTTCTTTTTCATCCAACCAAGCACCAACATTTTCAAAACCCCTGCATTTTGAATACCTCACACCCATTTGGAATCTAACCAAACAACCCCTAAATCTTAATTGGTTCAACCCTTACCTAATTGAGTAATCAAGTAGCCCATTTGGTTCAGCAATTACCCAATGGAACCATCAAGGATTTTGCCAGCTTTTTCTTCTTGCGCCTTTCCAAATCTAGCTATTCGATCCAATGTTTGAGACGCACAAGGGAAATGCTGTCGAGCTTAGTGGTCCTAGGCTCCCTTTTCCCATGGTCCTCCACTCCTTCTAGAAAAATCAAAGCCATTAGGGGTTAGGCATATGATCTTAGCCATTGATTGATGATGGCTTGGCGCAAGATTGACTTTCCGCTGCTCGTCCTTATTTTGAACCCAAGGTTTGAAGGAATAGCGAGGAAGCTTTTCTTTTTTGAAAGAGAAAGAGGTTGCTGAAACGTGAGGTAGAATTCTTTGAGCTTAGGGATCGGAAGAAATCCTAATTCCTTTTCTGTGGAGGCTTTCGGTTTAAGAAATAGGGAGTATGACCAAGGTTGTGACAATGTAGACGTCTAGCATAGTCCAAGTAGTTGCAGACATCATTTCTCTTTTAGTTGGCTTCATCTCTACTACAATAATGTACTAAGATTGTCTCACCACTTAACAGTTGCTCTGGTGAGGTACTCTCCTTGAAAATTTAGAAAGCTCTCGGTACTCTTATGAATTGCTTTTTGTGGTGAATACCTTGGACCTCTAGGTTGGCCAGAGCTAGGGAGTTCCTGAGGAGATTAAGACCAAAATGTTTCCTCTTCCTTCATCGATGCCATTGAAGTTCATGCTATGCATTTCGACTACTGGGGTTACTCATTGAAGGAAGAAGGAAATGTTAAAATATTGGTATGGATTTGATATGCACTATTGCATGAAACCCACATTCATTCAATCCAAAACCTCTGCCCCAAGTCTCTTCTCAGCTATTCAATCCTCTCATCCACTGTGGATGCTACTTTTCTTGCTCCAAAATTATGGATCCAATCATATGCTGCCATGTGGAAAAGTTTGCACAATTAGTTGTTAATGGTATAAATACTTTATAAGGAATAAAAAAATCCCATAAAACTTCTTAAATCTATAATCCAGAAAAATCAGGAAAATGCAAAATAAATTGCATTAAATTCATAATAAAATCTTTAATCTAAAATTAGTCTAAAATATAGGAATTCACTATTTAATAGAGCTTTAATTTTTCTTAAATTTGAAAAATTATTTAATGATGTTAATTAATTTAAAAAATACTTAAATTTATGTGGAATATTCTATGGACCCTCAAAGGCCCATGGTTTAAATTTCATTATGTTTGGAATTAATTAAAGTCATCTTTGTATTTTTCAAGATCTAAAGCAATTAAATGAAATAAATAATTGCTAAAAATATGAAAATTTCATAATTAAACATGAAGAATTTCTAAAATTGGAAAAACATCTTTATGTGTTTCTGAAAATTAGTAGGTTATGCTAAAATTAATCCCATTTAATTTTCAAAGTCATGGGTGTGTCCTTTCCATCTTAATGATTCCAAAGCATTTTCAAAAATAGGAACATTTTTTAGGAATTTTGTCTCTTATCATTGATGTTGTTTTGAAGCTTCCCAAGGCTTTAAACAGTTCATCTCATGGATGTTAAAACTTTCTTAAGTTTGCTCACCCGTAAATAAACCTTACGTTTATTTTTATTCAGATTGAACAAAACTCAATCTGAATTTCCTCCTATTTAGATTTTCGTTGTTTAATACTTAAACTCATTTAGAGATTTCTAAATAACATCTCATAGTGTTTAAAAGAATGCTGACAATCCTTAGGAACAAATCCTAAGTTTCTTTAGCTTATTTATTTGACCCCAAAATTGGCAAATAGCCTCAATTATGCATAGGCCCTAATCCTAGTTTTTTTATGATAGGAATGTGGGCTCCGAAAATTCGGCCCCGGCCTCTGCCCGCTTTTGCTTTGCTCGGGGAGGAGTTTTAACGGATTTAAGTTCCGGGGTAAATTTTGGAAGGCAGATGGGTTTGTAGATAAGACACTACCCAGAGATTTCGCCCTCATTTTGTGAGGACTTTATGATCTGAGTTCTGGTTTCCTATAGGCGCAAGCCCCTATAGTTAATTACCCCTCCCGATCACGAGAGAGAACTTTCGATTAAGGCTAGTCGTCAATCAGATACGTAAGAAATATATGCTATCTGGTACATAGTAGCAGCATGGGTTGAAGGTTTGAAAGTTTGAGAAATTTGAGAATTTAGAAGATTGGGAGATTTGGAGATTTGATATTTAAAATAGAAATTTTCACCATCTTGCACTTAAAGCGGATGGTGGGGGAATGGATGATGGACCCGATCAAGATCCCATGGTTCCGTCGTCCCAGGCCATCGTGGTCCCTGGTCTACTTAGTCAGAGGAGGTAGTCGACCCAACCTGACAGAAGGATCCTTGTCGACCCAACCTGACAGAAGGATCCTTGTCAACGCGACCGTATATTTATTTAATAGTTCGAGTCGTGTCAACTCCTATCTACCCGTATAGGAGGATCGGGCTCGAATTGGAATTCACTTATTGACCCACGCAGCATCCTTAGACGTCACGTGTGTACCAATAACACGCTCGCCGGGGCCCATGCGGGTTTTATAATTGCACTTGCCCCTTTTGTGTTCCTATGTGTATACAAATTAAGGTGCACGTGCGGGGGCATTTTAGAAAATATTTGTGAACGCCTTCTGTCTGCTTGTACGAGTGTTGCAGATCCGGTGGCGTGGCGCTGGGATTTCATCTGGGGATTTGTACGCCTTCTGTCTGCTCGCATGGGTGTTGCAGATCTGGTGGGGTATTATAGCAGCTTCTAGACTGAGTTATTCGCTGCTTTGCACAGGTAGACTGTCGTGCACTACTTGTTTTCTGCAGGTAAATCATAGTGCACTAACGAATCTCCTGCTTTCACTAGTAGATTTTGCTGTCTACTGTAGTTCCCTTACATCTTTCTTGTAGACGGAATGCTAAGTGTATGGCGGGTTTCCTACAGAAGCTCGTAGGAACTTACATTTGTCACACTTTTTATGCATTTTATTGTGGTCTTTAGTCTTTGTTGTACATCCGCTACTGCTGCAGGTGGGTAGGTAGATGTATTCATTCACGGATTGAAATTGACTACAGGATACTGCACTTACTGAAGTCTTTATGTATCTACCCACAGATGATATGTGGTGCATACATCTGTATTCGTAGGAAACTTGTATGTATTGCAGATCTTTGTGCATTGGACATTCAAAACTTGGTTGAATTGAGACTCATTCACTTTATCCTTGAAACCACTGATTTGATCTGGCTTTCTCTCCCCCAGATCTCGCATAGAAACCAATAAGCAACTTCCTAATTATGTCATCTTCATTATTTTTGTTGTTGGCTTAAATAAGGAATCAGCCGCTTCGACCTTGGATGTCTGCTTTCCCAATGATGTCTTATACTTTGAAATCAGTGGCCATTCTTAGAATTCCTTGCTATTAGATGTAGGCATGTCATTGCACTTTTCATTTGACTTTTGCTTGTGAATATGTCCTATTTCCTGTATGTCATTTGCCTTTGGTTGCAAATGGGTTTTAATCATGCTTATAATATTCTGATGTATCAGCTCATGTATATGAAATTTGCATATTTCAGCTCTCCTTCATTCATCACATTCATGTTGGTTAATGCTTGTGAAACAACAAATCATGCATGCCAAAGACTAGCCATGAGTTCTCCCTCCCTTCATTGATCTTTGTTTGCATAATCCAACCTATTGACTATGCTTTGAGAATTCCACCAAGAGTCTTTTATTTGGTTGTTGACATTCATTTGCATTTGATCTCCTTTGTTGTTGTATCTTCTTGGAATTGAATTATTGTTGATGAGAGAGATGACACTGCATTCCTTGTGTACAACAGTTGGTAAACCATCCGGTTCATTGTATGTTGACTCCCGGCGTTCGTAGATACCTACTGTATTCATCTACGAGCTAGTTTTTGTTCATTGGAAACTTGCATTTCTGCTGTCGTAGTCTTCATGAGTCAATTAAAACACCTATTAGGAGTCTTGTATAGTAGCCATTCAATTGGAGTGATGATTGATACTACTCATTATTTGAGGATGAGGCATGTTCAGCATTACAAGTCAATTATCATGTTCAGAAGTCCTTCGAAATCAAGTCATGTCCCTCACAATTTTCTTGTTACATGTGAACTGATGACATTTACAAACTCTTCAATTTTGGGGGTAATTTATAATATGAGAGCTTGTTATTATATTCATTAATATTCTCATTCCGATTGATATAATCATCACAAATTGAATATTCTCATCCAAGAAGGGACCCATGTCAAAGTTGGTAATTACAGGAATCCTTCTTTATTTGCATGAGTCTCATATGAATCACACTTTCTGGATTATCATTTGTATTGAAGTGATAATTCCGTTGGGATTGTTGATGTCATTCAAGTTAAACTCCTTGTTGAATGTCGCTTATGGATGAATTCATATCCGACATTGCACGTCAATGTTCTGAAGGTCCTCATACTATGATCATCATTCCCTTGTTATTAATTTCATCCTTTATGAGTTTGTGATCTTCATTTTAAATATTAGACTTTTAGTCCAAGTTGGAATTTAAATCATTTGTTTAATACTTGTTCAAATGTGGTTCAAAACTTGGGTACAAGTCTTTTACAATGCATTTAGGTCCCTTGTAATGATTCAAGTTACACTTGATGCGGTTCAGTTCTAGCACAATGTCCACTGTAGTCTTGTTCAATCCAAGTTCGAGTTCAATTTGAGTTCATATGATCTTCTTGAGTTCAAACTCAAGTCAAGTTCAAGTCAGAGTTCAAAGTCTTCTGGGGTCCTACTCAAATTCTTTGTATCCAAAGTTTTGTTCAAGTCTTTTGAAGTCTTAAGATTGGTTCAACATTTGTGATCAATCAAGTTCAACCTTTCTTTTATTTAAGACTTTTGTTAATTTATTCAACTTTGAGCTTAGTCCATTTCATGTTCAAATTCAAGTTCTAAATGAGGTCCAAGTCCTTTTGTTCTTTTAAGTTCAAATTATGTCCAAGTGCAGTCTTCTGTTCACCCAAAATTTCGGCAGCATTCCGGCATCTCCCCCGTTTAGGGGAAATTACGGAAAACTGGGCCTTTCCCACCATGCTAAGAAAAGCGTGTATGGTAGGTGCCCTCTTTCGAGGACACCGTGGCCGTGTAAAGTCTTCGTCCCCACCACGCTAAGAAAAGCATGTATGGGTCTACATGTACCTGTTACAAGAAAAGAGCAGTTGTTTCCCCGTAGGTACAGAGCCGCATATGGGTACTTAAGAGTTGTCCCGGCCACGCTAAGAAAAGCGTGCACCAGGCTTACCCACCTCGTCGTAGGCGTCGCACCGGGTTCCCTTCCCACCACGCTAAGAAAAGCGTGTATGGGCGGTTTGCCGGCCCGACACGAACGTCGAGGATAAGATTTTAGGTGATTACCCGTTTCGTTGCAAGCCTTGCGACGCACTTCCTCCCACAACGCTAAGAAAAGCGTGTATAGGTGGTTGTTTTGTCGCGCTGCATGCCTCGAGGCGGGCTTTCGGAGTTTTAGGGTTTAGAGGGTTATACCTTTGCGATCGGCGAAGTGGTGGTGTAGGCACATGGTTCGAGGCAAGGAAGAAGAGCCTCTTGCATTTCTCTATTGGGCTCTTATTATTTTATAATTAATAATAAATTAACTATAATTAGTTATTAATACTTAACTAACTATATTTAATTTAGAATTAATTAAATTTAATTTATAATTAATTAGAAATTAGTTACAATTAATTATATTTAAAATATAATTAATTATATCTAATTTAAAATTAATTAAAAATTAATCAGTTCTAATTTATGATTAATTAAAAATTAATTATAACTAATTATGTTTAATACATAATTAATTATCTTTAATTTAAAATTAATTATAAATAAATTAAGTTTAGTTCATGATTAGTAAAAAAAATAATTATAATTAATTATATTTGATTTATAATTAACTATATTTAATTTTAAAATTAATTATGAATTAAAGTAATTAACTAATTATAATTAATTTTAATTAATCACAATTAAAAACTATTACTAGTAGTTTAATCATAATTAACTATATTAATTATAATTAAGCTAATTAGAGAGGATTTGAGTTAGGATTAGGACATAATTTAAGCAGGATTTATGCTAATTCCTTAACAGCAAACGAGCTTCAGTTGTTGCTTACGATTAAAATGTCGTAGCTTCCAGTCCAACGGCAAGGGGGAAGCCGTCAAAGGGCGAAGTCGAACAGTAACACAGGAGCCGAAGAAGCGCACGATAGGGATAAAGTTACCTTTACAACATGCAAGCTCTCGTTGTTGCTTTCGATTTAGATGTCGTAACTTCCGATCCAGGAGGGAACGTCGCTGGAGGAGGCGGAGCGGCCAGGGGAAGGAGGCTTCGGCTAGAGGAAGGAGGAAGGTCGGGATACAGGTGCTTCTTGCGGCCAGGTAAGAGGGAAAACTCTTGTTCTCTCTCTCTCTCTCCCCCTCTCTCTCTCTCTCTGTGATGAAGTCGGCCGAAGGTGGGGATGGGGCCGGCTCTAGATCGGCACAGGAGCTTTGGCCAAGTTGCGAGCAGAGGAAGGAAGAGATGTAGTTGGGATCGTGGATGGCAGAGAGCAGGCGTCGATTTGGAAGAGGCGACTGGAGGTTGGAATCGAGTCGGAAGGCAGAGGAAAGGATCGAGTGCCAAAGGCTTCGGTTCCTTGGCCTTTTAACGACGCGAGAGATGGCTCTATCGAGGCGAAGCATGCATGAGAGGACATTTTCGGCGCCGTCGCAGAGGGATGGGTAACACTGTAGCATCGGCGTGTTCAGTAGATTTTGCGCAGGATCTCGGCATGGGCTCGACATGAGTAGGTGATGATTTCGCATTTTTTTTTATTTTGTTTTGTTTCACTACAACAGAGGTCAATAAGGAAATGCTGGAGTTCGCAAGTAATCCTACCGGATTTACTTGAGTTCGCAAGCAAACCTAAGCAAAATTGATAAAAACAGTGGGAAAACACAATAAATTGGAGCAAATCAAACTAGAAACGATAGATTGCGTCTTGGAAATAAAGCAAAGCAAATGCGAAAGCAAGATACAAGAGATCCTCAATTCGAGAGGAGGATCGTCTCTCCCAAATCTCTAGACAAGATTGTCTAGAGCCCAAGCCTCCAAGAAAACCCTAATTTCAATCAAAACATAACCTAATCCCCCCTAATCCCTCATGCCCCTTAATACAAAAGCTTTCCTAATCTATTTTTCCCTCCCAAACCCTTAGCCGCCCCTCTCTAAACTTGTTTGAATTGCTTTGAGGGGGTGGGACCCACTCATTGGGGCGGAAAAACAAGGGGGAGGCGGACTGGTTCCGCCTCCTGTAGACCCGCTGAACCGGCCAGCGGGCCGGCTGGGCCGGTTCACTCTGAGCCGGCGTAACAATACCGCCCTCCCAAAGAATCACCTTGTCCTCAAGGTGAAAGTCTGGAAACTGCTGTCTCATCCTCTCGTATGGCTCCCACGTGGCCTCGTAGTCAGGAAGGTTCTTCCACTGGATCAACACTTCCTTCATACCATCTTCTTTCAGGCGAACCCCCATCAGCTCTAAGGATTCCAGAACCACCTCTAAATCCTCAGTAAGTGTCATGGGAAGCTCGGGGTTAGCGGTGTAGTCACCAATGGCCTTTCTCAGCTGTGATACATGAAAAATCGGATATATAGTCGCCGTGGGTTGTAGTTTCAGCCGATATGCTACTGCTCCGATCTTCTCCAGCACTTCATAAGGCCCAAAGTACCTTGGAGCCAGCTTCTCATTTCTCCTGTTGGCGACTGTCTTCTGTCTGTATGGTCGGAGCTTCAAGAACACCCTCTCCCCTACTTCAAACTGGATGTCCTTCCTGTGCCCATCCGCTTGCTTCTTCATAATCTGTTGAGCTCTCAGGAGATGTCTTTTCAACTCTTCCAGCCTTCTATCCCTCTCCTCAAAGTACTCCTCTACTGAAGACACTGGAGTACTGCCACTCTCAAAGTGCACTAAGTGGGGAGGATCCCTTCCGTATAACACCTTGAATGGAGTCATCTGAGAAGCCGAGTGAAAAGAGGTGTTGTACCAATATTCCGCCCATGATAGCCACTTAGTCCAAAGCTTGGGTGTCTCTGATGCAAAACATCTCAGGTAAGTTTCCAAGCTCCTGTTCACTACTTCTGTTTGGCCATTCGTCTGGGGGTGGTAAGCTATACTCCTTTTCAGAACTGTCCCATGCAACCTGAACAACTCTCTCCAAAAATGGCTGAGGAACACCTTATCCTTATATGATACAATCGCCTCTGGTACTCCATGCAATCTGACCACTGCTCTGATGAAAGCTGAAGCCACTGTCACTGCAGTGTACGGGTGTCGGAGGGGGATGAAATGAGCATACTTGCTAAATCTGTCCACCACCACTAAGATCACTGTGAACCCTTCTGGACGGGGTAGCCCATTTATGAAATCCATGGATATCTCCTCCCATACTCGTCCCGGATTTGTTGAAGGATTTGCAGGTTTTAGATTTGATTGATAGTACCAAATATAGGTAGTATATTAATCCTTAACCACTTGAGGAGACTTTAATCTGAGTCACTTGAATTTATCAGATCGGGTGAGCTGGGATTTGATAGCTCCTCGTCCTCTGGTTGATGAGATGGGGGTTCCTCTATTACGACCTTTCTTATGGCGTGTTGAGTAGATGGAGCTGCCAGCGATCCGGCCATATTTGGGCTTGTTGGATCCGACCTCTTACACCCATTCAGGCTTCAGACTCGAGCTATGAGAATTGTGCTTCCCAATGCTTATTTTGCTGAAGTTGGTAGATCTGGAGTCATCCTTTGTGGTTGAAGATTTAGAGCCTACGCGAATTTGGTAGTTGCTCGAGATTCCTTCTTCTACTGGAACTTTGATTCTCCGGTCAATTAGGAGAATTTTTGTAGATTACGCTCACTTGAACTTGTCGAGTCAAATTTGCCTTCGTACTTCCTACAGTCCCTACTGACGGGTTGACGAAGTGGGGGTTCCTCTACTACGGCCTTTCTTATGGCGTGTTGAGTAGACGGAGCTGCCAGCGATCCGACCATATTTGGGCGTGTTGGATCTGACCTCTTACACCCACTCGAACCTTAAGCTTCAGGCTGCTGAAAGACTTCAGGTTGTTCTGACTCAATTTGTTAGAGTGCGTAGTTGCAAAAGTCTCTTTCTGACCTTTGAAATCTTAGTTTATTGGAGGAGGTGGTGTCTCGATCTTTTGAAGTTCACCTGCATATACTTTGAAAAGAATTCATTGTATTCTTCAGTATAAAAGAATATTTGCGTTGGTGATTTTAAATATTTATTCAGGGATCTCGGTATGCAGCGCGGTGTCGACCCGAATAAATATTTAAAATGCCCCCTGTCTCGCAGGGTTATTTCATAATAGAATAAATTTAAAATTTTGTGATTTTAAATATTTATTTGGGGATCTCGGCGCTTAGCACGATGTCAACCCAAATAAATATTTAAAATGCCTCCTGTCTCGTAGGGTGATTTTGAAATGCATTCTTGCAACACAAGAGAATTTTAGAAATGTAAAATGTAAAGTGTATATAATCATGCATGAAATACACAGTACATTAAACATGACATTTTTTTGAACAATTTTATGCATGATACTTCTTCAGGTGTCGACCGTTGATCGGCGGCATGGGCCTCTGACCGTGCAGATCGATAAGCTGGTAGGCTCCTCCTTGATACACTTTTTCGATAACAAAGGGGCCCTCCCAATTGGATATGAATTTACCACCAATTTTTCGGTGAGGGATGATTGATCTTCTTAGCACCAGGACCAATTCTCCTTCTTGAAGTGATCGGGGGCGCACCATCTGATCAAATGATTTCGCCATTCTTCCTTGATAGATTTTCAGGTTTTGTTGAGCTTGTAATCTAACTTCATCGAGTGCATCGAGCTCCTCCATTCTTAGGCGAGCATTCTGTTCTTGGGTTAGATCGTGTTGAATTGCCACTCGAAGTGACGGCAGTTCAATCTCTAGTGGCAACACTGCTTCAGCTCCGAATACCAACGAGTAAGGAGTGGCTTTTGTCGGTGTTTTGTAGGTTGTACGATATGTCCATAGTGCTTCTGCCATCTTCGTATGCCACTCTCTTTTATTCTTGGTAAGAATTTTCTTCAATAATTTCACCAGCGTTTTGTTGAAGGCCTCTGCCAAACCATTGGCTCTTGGGTTATATATAGACGAGTACCGCCAGTCAATTTTGTGACGATCTACAAACTTGTAGATTTTTGTACTCTTGAACGCCGTACCATTGTCTTAGATCACTCGGCGTGGTACACCGAATCTGTAGACGACATTGTGGGTGAAGAAGTTGATCACATGATCGGACATGACCTCTCTGAATGGTGCCACTTCTGCCCACTTAGAAAAGTAGTCTGTTAGTGCCAGTATAAAGCGGTGTCCTGTCGAAGACGGCGGATCTATTGGCCCAATTATGTCCGTGCCCCAACATTCAAATGGCCAGGACGCTATCGTTGGGTGCAGTGGATTTGGCGGTTGATGAATAACATCACCGTGAATCTGACACTCGTGGCACCTCTTAGCGTGGTTGATACAATCTCTCACCATCGTAGGCCAGTAATAACCCATTCTTTTGATTTTAGCAGCCATCTTGGGACCTGATTGGTGTACTCCGCAGAGTCCTTCATGAACTTCTGCTACCACTTTATCAGCTTCCTTGGTCCCTAGGCATCGTAGCCACATCTGGTCAAAAGCCCGCCGATATAGCGTAGGGGTGTAAGTGAGCCGAGCCGGCTCGCGAGCCGGCTTGAGCTCGACTCATTTATGGGCTCGTGAGCCGAGCTTATCGAGCTCACGAGTCGAGCTCGAGCTCGAGTTCGAGCTCGTTTAGTAAACGAGCTCGAGTTCGAGCTTGAGCCGGCTCGGCTCGTGAGCTCGCGAGCCGGCTCGAATAAATATTAATATTTTTAAAATAATTTTATTTTATTTATTTAATTTAAATATTAAAAAAATTAATAAAAACCTACTAAGTTTTATTTAAATGTTAAACATTTCATATTTTTTTTAAAATTTTAATTAAGTTTTAAAAATCTCTCTTAAGTTTTAAAAATCCCGCCTAAATTTAAAAATTCCCGCTCATGGCTCACGAGCCGGCTCGCGAGCCGGCTCGAGCTCGTTTACAGTGAGACGAGCTCGAGCTCGAGTTCGAGCTCACTTTTTAACTAACAAGCCGAGCTCGATAAGGGACTAAACTCGACTCGACTCGACTCGACTCGTTTGCACCCCTAATATAGCGTATCATTGACAAATGCATATCGCAATGCTTTTTTTCTAATTTGTGCAGCCAGAGGTTTATCTGTTGGGAGTTTGCTTTCTTTAAAGTAGTCGACGAATGGTTGTCTCCAATTGTCTTCGACTTCAACATCTAAGCAATCCAACCACGACTGTGAGAATCTACCGGTTCTTCGTCTCTTTACTACCCGACGTTCCCCTGGTTGATTTTTAGTAGTGATTTGTTGGGGAGGTTGAGGATCAACCGGGGTTGTATCCTGTTGGCTTGAATCTAATAGTCCCTCTGCCTGCGGGAATTGTAAGATTGCTGGCTCTAAGACCCGGCGATTTTCAACTGCAATGAATATAGGTGGCCTTTTGTCTTCATTTGCAAGCTCCTTGGCCAGTTTGGCTAGGCAATCTGCTTTTGCATTCTGTCCTCGAGGAACTTGAGTCATCCTGATATTCGATATTTGTTTTAGAAGCTCGAGAGCTCGTCGGTGGTAGTGGGCCAATTCAAGTTTGCAAATCTTGTAAATGCCCCGAACTTGATTTATCACAAGTTGAGAATCGCCGAAAATTTGGAGATCTGTGATTTGGACATCAATTGCAATCTCCAGTCCTGCTATTAGAGCTTCGTATTCGGATTCATTATTGGTTCGAGGTTCTGTTAAATTGAACGAGAATCTCATTATACCTCCCTCGGGTTCTATGAAGACAAGACCGATGCTAGCTTGGGCCTTTGCAAGATTTGGAGGTATGGGAGACTTGATAGACGATGCCCCGTCAAAGTACATCTCCCAAAATGATAGCTTTTCTTCTTCATCAACCTGCATGCATGATTTGTTCATCGGGCAAATCATCATTGAGCGGAGAGTCAGCTGGTATTGGATGTGCGGTGAGGAAATCTGCCAAAGCTTATCCCTTTACCGCTTTCTGTGGCATGTATACTATATCAAATTATAGTAATAGCACTGCCCACCTTGCTAAACGACCTGTCAACGCTGGTCTTGTCATCAAGAACTTCAGCGGATCGATCTTTGATATCAATGTGATCTTGTGGGAGAGCATATAGTGGTGGAGTTTCTGGACTGCAAAGATCAACGCCAGGCAATGTTTCTCGATTGGAGAATATCGCACTTCTACTCCGATTAATCTCTGACTGATATAGTAGAGTGCATTTTCTTTTCCTTCATCATTGTGCTGGGCCAGCAATGCTCTGAGGGACTCTTCTAATCCAGCTGTATACAGTATAAGAGGCTTCCCCGGAATTGGCGCTGCGAGAATGGGTGGATTCAACAAGTATCTCTTGATACTGTCAAATGCTTCATGACATTCTTCATTCCACTTAAATCAAACGTCCTTCATCAATTTTGAAAATGGCTGGCACCTACTCGACAGATTCGATATGAATCGTCGAATAAAAGCCAGTTGTCCTTGCAAGGAGCGGAGTTGACGGAGACTTCTTGACGGCGGCATATCAATGATCGCCTTAATCTTATTGGGATCAACTTCTATGCCTCGGTGACGAACGATGTACCCGAGAAATTTGCCTGAGGAGACCCCAAAAGCACATTTAAGAGGATTCATCTTCAGATCAAACTTCCTGATTCTTTTAAATACAATCCTCAGGTCGTTTAAATGATCTTTCCGGTCCATGCTTTTAACGACCAGGTCATCTACATAGCACTCGACCTTCTGATGTATTAATTCATAAAAAATGTGCGTCATTGCCCGCTGGTAAGTGGCACCAGCGTTCTTTAGGCCAAAGGGCATGACTGTGTAACAGAAAATACCGATGGGCGTTCTAAATGATGTATGCTTTTCATCTTCGGGCGCCATCTTGATCTGATTGTATCCTGACGATCCATCCATAAACGAGAACATGTCATAATTTGACGTGTTGTCTATCAGGAGTTCGGATACAGGCAGCGGAAAATCGTCTTTTGGACACGCCTTGTTGAGGTCCCGAAAGTCAATACAGATACGTATCTGACCGTTCTTCTTCACGGGGACAATGTTGGCGATCCAATCGGCGTATTTTTCTTCTCGGATGAAGCCCGCCTCTATGAGCTTTTTCGTCTCTGCGATCACCTGCTCTTCAATCTCCAATCTCATTCTCCTTGGAGCTTGTTTGACGGGTGCCGCATCTGGTTTGATTGCTAGTCTGTGAACTGCTACATCAGGGGATAAGCTAGGCATTTCAGCATATGTCTAGGCGAAGCAATCCCTGAATTTACAAAGAATTTCTTTAATTTCTTCCACTTGGTCTTCTGGCAGAAGGAACTAATGAAGGTTGGGCGAGGGTCATCATCGGTTCCCAAGTTGACTTCTTTTAGTTCGTCCATAGTGGTTACCTGTCCACCATCTTCAAGCTCTTCAGGTGCAGGCTTAGCCTCTACAGGTTGATCATCGTAATCATCAGCTTCATAGACTTCTTCATCTGAAACGCCATTAGATTCAACTTCCCTACAAGTGATGGCTCGGCAAGTCTCCTTCCAGATGCATTTTCGCCTGACAAATCCAATACCTTTATACGCATTCATATCCTTCCGCCGCATTAGACGCGGATTCCTTCCGTACCAGAGACTTAGGCACATACGAAGTTGTCGTTTGGAGGTGGGAATATTGATCCGCTTTCGCAACATTCTTTGAATACCTTTGGTATTAAACCTAGGTAGCCTCGTAGGTAGTAATTCTTCAGAATCGATGAAGACATGACCCCAGTCACGATTCATTTCTTCAAGCTTTCCTACGGAATAGAATATATTCCCTGACTCAATCCCCTTTTTGATTGGAGGTAGATAAAGGGTTGCAAGTTCTTCAACCTTATGCACGTCTCGTGGAATTATTTTTTTGAAATACTGTAGGGGAACGCGAGTGACTACGAGCACGCTGTCTGAGATCGACAGGCTATCTATTCTGCTAGAGAATACATCTTGCACCGTGTTCATGTAGATAGAGTCGTAGTCATAATCATCATTTGAATATGCGACCTCCCTGCTCCATTCGTCCATCGAATGACATGCCCTTTGGGATTTTGTAGGGGTGACATTATCTTCATCTGTGTCGCTCCCAAGGTGAGGTACACATTTTCTTTCTTTAGAAGTGGCAGCTTCTTTGGGAAGAGTCGGCGACACCTTCTTTCTTCCCACATGCTTCCTCTCACCTTCTTGCTTAGGACGTTTTGCATTCTCTGGATTTGATGCTTGAGCCTTTAGAGAGTTCGACGGCCTCAACTTCTTTGGCATGAAATACTGCGCATCTTCATAAACTGTCGCTTCATGGACTGCAAAGGGCTGAATATCACTAGAGATCCTGAATTCTTCCCCATCCCTAAGGTACTTCATGCACTGGTGTACTGTTGATGGGACGATGCCATACTCATGCAACCAGGGGCGACCCATGAGCGCCTTGAATGAAGTGTCTGCATCAATCACATTAAATTTAGCTTATGTATGGAATTCTCCAAATATAAGAGGTAGCATAAACGATCCAAGGGTTTTCTGTCCTTTCTCGTTAAAGCCATGTACCATAAGCTTATCTGGTCCGAGGTGCTCCACGTTTAGGCACAACAACCTTAGTGCTTTTAAGCTCATAAGGTTGATGGAGGACCCAGGGTCGATCAGAATTCGACTGATTACCAAATCATCACTCTATGCAGTAACATACAGAGGTCGGTTATGGTCTGCAGTCCCGAGCATCATGTCATCCTCGGTGAAAGTGATGAATGGTTTGTTACGAGCTTGCAGGACCTCAGTCAGGTTGCGCTCAGCGAAATACGCCTCGTACCTTTCGGGATCTTTGAGAGCCTGAATCAAAGTCTCCCGAAGATCTTTAGACATTATCAGGGCATCGTATATACTGAGCTGGGCTGGGATCTTCCTTAAATGGGATAAGATATTATAATCTATCCCTTTGACTGGAGTATCTTTCTTCTTAGGGTTTTCAAGGATAATATCTTCATTGATAACTATCTCTTTCCCTTTATCTTTATTGGAGATCCCTTTTTTTTGGAGGAGATGGCAGTATCTTGCCGCTTCTCAACTGCACCTGAGCAATCTCCTCTTGTTCAGACTCGCTTGACGGTGCATTTTCTTCAGAGTCTGCCATCGTCGCATCTAGAGATTCACCTGTTGATTCAGAATCGCCACCCAGATTTACGTGTCACATCTGCGACGCTATGTCAGGGTCTGATCCATCTGTTTTTGGAAAATACATATCCTTTTCTGAACTGTAGTCCATTGGTGACACCATCATACAGGATTCAGAGGGTATATCTTCAGTAAATTCTTCTTTTATCAACATATTTGGAGCCGCTGAGATGACCCGACATACCTCCACTGGAAGAGAGTCTTCACTGCTTTCTTCAGCTTCCTCTATTTTAAGCTCTGACATGAAATCAGTAAGCTTAATAGGGCGTCTCGCAGTCTGATAATATTCATCCAAACTGTCAATGACCCTTTGAGTTGTAGTCTTCTTCTCCTTGGGCTTCTTCAGTTTGGTCTTCCTTTTGGAGGGCTTCATCTTTCCAGACCTTGAAGGGCCCGCTTGGTTAGGAAATTGTTTAGAAGCAGACGCTTGTGCCACAGGCAGTGCCTTCAGATTTAATACTGGCTCCGTAGGAGATTTCCATTTTACACCCGGAACTCCTTTAAGCTGTTTCAGCATTTTCTCAGTTTTCTTGGAGACCGCAGTTTCCCACTGCTCTTCTTGAGCTGGCTTCTTCATTTTTCCTTTCTTCAACCTGGGGTACGGAGAAAGTCGTAACTATCCGAGTTGATTCTTTTCTAGGATGAGTCAGCACATTGTCGGACAATGTGAGCTCTCCTTTTTGATATTTTCTTTCCAGCCAATCTTTGAAGACATAACAATCTTCAATTGTATGACTCACTACCCGGTGATATGGGCAGTAGTTTGGATCGCCACTGTGTTTTGACTCTTCGCTTGCATTCTGGCAGTTCTAAGCCCGCTTTCAGTGCCTGTCGAAATAATTTGGCGACGCTCTTCCTTTTAAATGAATATTCTTTGTTCATTTTATCCTTGAGGGAGGGGAACGTTCGACCATCAGTTCCCGTTGTTTGCCTTGGGCGTTCTCCACCACCCTGATAAGTTCGTGGTTTATCATTCCCCCCAAGTATTAGCTTCGGCTTGGGGTTAGGGTTGTAGGCTTGCTTAGGTTTTTCTTGATATTGCATCGGCTGCTTGCCTTTGTCTACATTATACGCCATCTGTTTCTCCTTATCAGCTCTGGAGAAAAATATGCAGTCAGCCTCACCTCTTCTAGCACCTGAGGCTTTAGTCTTCTTAGGCTTATCAGAATAATTCTTTGATTTTGACATTCAATTTCTCAAACTTTGCCACTCTATCCAGCAAATCCTGAAATGTGGTGATAGTAGCCATGCACATGAATGGTTGCATTTTATCGTCATTGTTTCCCATTAACAACTGTACGGCATGCTCTTCTTCAAGCTGCTGCTCACATTTCATGCTCAAGTTGGGCCAGCGAGTGATATATTTGGTCATTGATTCTTCATTTTTTCTCTTATTCAAAGCAAGGTCAGCAATCGTTATTTTCTCGGTCGCACTGGCAAACCTCATCACGAACATATTTTCTAACTCTGCAAATGTCTTTACCGAGTCATTTGGTAATTCGGCGTACCATTCGAAAGCAGCTGCTGTCAAACTGCTGACGAATTGTCGGAAGAGTAGAGTATCATTTCCTCCAGTGTTCCCGCAGGTGGCTTTGAATTGTGCCAGGTGTTGTCTAGGATTTTTATTGCCATCAAAAGTGTTGAACTTTGGCACAGAATAACCCTTCGGATATGGCACCTGATCATACTTTGCCGGGTACGGGCGACCTTTACCCACCAATTTCTCTGCCTGATCAATAGCTATAATAGCCTTGATCTTCTCAGTGATAATCCCTTCAAGGTGCGCAGCAGTCACAGGCTCGGAGGTACTTGTAATGTTCTGCGGGGTGGGCTGACGAGTGATATTTTGAGCCTCGTGGCCACCCTCAGGAATGCCCCGCACTCCCGAGACTTGATGCATTTGAAAGTTTGGAGGATCCGGAGGAGGATTGGGCATAGGACCAACTGTAACATTTCTCTGCATAATCTGCATCATTGCCGTCATTTGGGTCATCATCTCTATCATTTTCTCATGCAATTGAGAGATTTCCCTGTCCTTGGCCCTCATTTGACGTTTCATTTTCCTCTGCATTTCTACGAGCGTGATGTTCTCGTCAGCAAAGGGATTCTCCTCAACCTCCTCTCGTTCTTCTTGGGAATGGCCACCTCTGCCAGTGGTGGACCCATCTTCACGGCGGCGCCGGTATACTTGTCTAGGCGGTGGTTGCCAATGATCGTCGTCCTCACCGTCATCATAGTAGGCCTCCTTATCGACATTGATGTGTCTCACCATGTAGACCACTTCCATGTCTAAGGTGTTATTTACATCTTCCAAGTTTTCTTCAATATATTCTCCTAAATTTTCTTCTACCATATCTTCTTCTAGATTTTCTTCAATATATTCTTCAATATTTTCTTTTCCCATATCTTCTTCCTCTTCTTCTTTTAACACTCGGATCTCCGAGCGGCGGTGCCACTGGATCTCCGGTTCTTGGCTTGGTAAGAAGATCTCTTTGATCTGCGGGCTGCGATCGAAGTTGGATTCATTCTTGGGAGGGGTTGGTGCGCGACGGGATCCCCTGGAGGATTCTCCAAGGTGTCGACCGTCGGGAGGGATGTCATCGTGATGGCTCTTCTTCGGACCCATTTTTTATGTTGTTTACTGACGGGGGCGAATCTCCAAGAAGCTGTACCGGATGTCACACCCGAATCAGTTCTTTTTTTCCTATTATCTTCTTCTCTGCGAGACCTTGGCCTGCAAATTTGCTTTCCCTTCCACCGGGACCTTTCAGCGGTGGATCCCTGAACGCGTGGTTCAGGTGTCACACCCCGATGCTCACCGCGTGGGGTGTATTTTCTTTCCTTTCTCTCCATTGCAAGAGACAGACGTTCTCTTGGCGGAGTTCTTGTTTCGACCATCAGTGGCCGCTGGTATCTTTTCTTTTTCAATCCTCTCTCCTTTACAGTCTTCAAGACCCTGTAGACTCGGGCCGAGAGAGTTTCAGGTTCTTTTCTCTTCTGGGGAGCTGGGACATCAGGCTACCGGTCCCAGAATGATTTCTTCAGCTCACCAGTTGAGCTGTTTCTCTTCACTCATTTCAGGTTCGCGAACCCATTCCGGGTGGGAATGGTTACTTCAGGCTCTTGGGCCGGCAGGTTGGAGGGATGGGTTGAGAATTGTTGCTGAGCTCGGAGCTCAGCATTCAGTTTCCTCCTCTGCTTTCTCGTCAATTTTCTTCCAGATGAGGAAGCTTCAGCATTATTCCTACCAGGTGCAGGAATCTCTCTGGATAAGGCAGTGGTTTTTGCAGTCACCACAGAGATTCTTCCATCAGCCACAATTCTCTTGGTGGCTGGTGCCTCAGGTTGTGACAGTCGCTCGAATACAGAAATCCTCCTATGAGGATTCTCGGCAATAAGTCGTGGAGCTGGCAAATTCGCGTGACGAGCGGTAGTTTCAGTAAAGCGTGGCCTCCTGGCAGGCCCTTCAGTATTTCTGCCATTCATAGTAATGGCGGTAGTCCTTTCAACAACAGCAGGGAAGTTAACGCTACCAAACTGGATGGTAGCTCCAGCATTCCCTGTCTCGATGATAGCATTTGCCAGTTGGATCCTGGCTCCTTGTCCCAGCTGGACAGTCATTGGTGTATTCTGTAGATCCATCTGCATAAATGAAAGGTAAGGGTTAGTAATCAGAGTCCGATCCATCACCCCACACTTTTAAAAATGCAGAGACTTGCACAGAATAGAAAATAAAAACAGATAACATTAGCAAGCAAATTCAAATAATATAAATTTAAAATACTGCTGAATTCGTTATCTTAATGAATTAGTTGAATGATCATTCTTAGGATATTCAGAAATTTTGATTCTTTAAATGATCTTTTTGAAAATTTTGAAATTTTTGGACATGTAGGTTTTGCTGCTACGATGGTGCTTAGATGACTAGCCAAAGATGGAAAGAGAAACCAATCCCCAGCGGAGTCGCCCGAAATCTGTGGGCTCCGAAAATTTGGCCTCGGCCTCTACCCGCTTTTGCTTTGCTTGGGGAGGAGTTTTAACGGATTTAAGTTCCGGTGTAAATTTTGGAAGGCAGATGGGTGTGTAGATAAGACACTACCCAGAGATTTCGCCCTCATTTTGTGAGGACTTTATGATCTGAGTTCTGGTTTCCTATAGGCGCAAGCCCCTATAGTTAATTACCCCTCCCGATCACGAGAGAGAACTTTCGATTAAGGCTAGTCGTCAATCAGATACGTAAGAAATACGTGCTATCTGGTGCATAGTAGCAGCATGGGTTGAAGGTTTGAAAGTTTGAGAAATTTGAGAATTTAGAAGATTGGGAGATTTGGAGATTTGATATTTAAAATGGAAATTTTCACCATCTTGCACTTAAAGCGGATGGTGGGGGAATGGATGATGGACCCGATCAAGATCCCATGGTTCCGTCGTCCCAGGCCATCGTGGTCCCTGGTCTACTTAGTCAGAGGAGGTAGTCGACCCAACCTGACAGAAGGATCCTTGTCAGCAGCCATGGGTTACTTCGCCTAAGGGTACCTTGTAGACCTGGGGGGAGTGTTTGTCTAAGGGGACAAATTTGAATCCACCTTAGCTAACAGAGGGCTTTGTGCCCTATTGATCATATCCTATTGATTCATATCTCAAGGATTTGATGCCATTGGGGAGCATACGGGCTCTGGCCATAACCATAATATAATGGTGCCATTTGGCGGCGACCACCTGGTTCAGAGGGTCCCGAGTCATAACCGTTTATCCTGCAGTGCCATTTGGCGGCGAAACTGTCAGTTAGAGGACTCGTACCACGTCCTTGCTGGCAGGAGATTGTTTGAGAATGAATCCTAGTGATATTTTCGACCAGGCATTAGCTCTATGTGAGCTGAAGTAGTTTTTGACTTGTCCACCTTGGCAAACTGTTGCGGAGGGTGGATGTGTTTTGCTTTAAGTATTTTGATAGTTGGATTTCAATTTTAAAATATTTTCAGAGTTTGGGATTTTGGGAATTTTTGTGGATTTTTGGAGTTTTTGATACTTGGGTGGTATTTGAAATGATCTGTGTGGACCCCTCCGGTTGAGATTTGCATTTAACATGGCCATCATCGGGGTGCATGAGCTCATTGATATTTTATTGATTGGACCCTGTCGACTCTATCTACTGGTCGATAGAGGATCGGGTTTCGTAGGCTTTGGACCTTTGTTAGTGAATTCTCTTGATTATAGGCCTTGAAGGCCTAATATGAACGTATAAAATAAATATCTCGGTCGACCTCGCGACCGTATATTTATTTAATAGTTCGAGCCGTGTCAACTCCTATCTACCCGTATAGGAGGATCGGGCTCGAACTGGAATTCACTTATTGACCCACGCAGCATCCCTAGACGTCACGTGTGTACCAATAACACGCTCGCCGGGGCCCATGCGGGTTTTATAATTGCACTTGCCCCTTTTGTGTTTCTATGTGTATACAAATTAAGGTGCACGTGCGGGGGTATTTTAGAAAATATTTGTGAACGCCTTCTGTCTGCTTGTACGAGTGTTGCAGATCCGGTGGCGTGGCGCTGGGATTTCATCTGGGGATTTGTACGCCTTCTGTCTGCTCGCATGGGTGTTGCAGATCCGGTGGGGTATTATAGCAGCTTCTAGACTGAGTTATTCGCTGCTTTGCACAGGTAGACTGTCGTGCACTACTTATTTTCTGTAGGTAAATCGTAGTGCACTAACGAATCTCCTGCTTTCACTAGTAGATTTTGCTGTCTACTGTAGTTCCCTTACATCTTTCTTGTAGACGGAATGCTAAGTGTATGGCGGGTTTCCTACAGAAGCTCGTAGGAACTTACATTTGTCACACTTTTTATGCATTTTATTGTGGTCTTTAGTCTTTGTTGTACATCCGCTACTGCTGCAGGTGGGTAGGTAGATGTATTCATTCACGGATTGAAATTGACTACAGGATACTGCACTTACTGAAGTCTTTATGTATCTACCCACAGATGATATGTGGTGCATACATCTGTATTCGTAGGAAACTTGTATGTATTGCAGATCTTTGTGCATTGGACATTCAAAACTTGGTTGAATTGAGATTCATTCACTTTATCCCTGAAACCACTGATTTGATCTGGCTTTCTCTCCCCAGATCTCGCATAGAAACCTTATTCATAAGAGCCTGAAAAGTAGCGGGAGCATTGGTGAGGCCAAAAGGCATCACCAGGAACTCATAGTGTCCCTCATGAGTTCTAAAGGCCGTCTTGGGTACATCCTCCTTCTTCATCCGAATCTGATGGTAGCCTGATTTCAAGTCTATCTTGCTAAAGATCACGGTTCCACTCAATTCATCTAATAGCTCGTCAATGACTGGTATAGGAAACTTGTCAGGGACAGTTTCCTTGTTGAGGGCTCTGTAGTCCACACAAAAACGCCAACTTCCATCCTTCTTTTTCGTGATATCTGCCTCCAACATTTCTCTAATCAACCTTTCAATTTCATCTTTCTGGAACTGAGGGTAGCGATATGGTCGTACACTGATGGGTGACACTCCCTCCCTTATCACGATGGCATGCTCCTGCTCCCTCTGCGGTGGCAATCCCTGGGGTGGCTGAAATACCTCTTGGAACTGCTGAATTAACGGCTGAATGGAGAGGGGTATGTCCCCTCCCTCCTCTAATCCTGCTCCCTCCAAACTGTGCAGCTCCACCAAGTATCCTCCTCCTGCCAACTGTATATCTTTCACCATAGTCTTGAGAGAAACCATGGATTTAGATAGCCCTGCATCTCCCTTAATCACCACCTTCCTTCCATCTATCACTAACTCCATCGTGAGTGCTCTCCAGTTCACCTTGGTGTCTCCCAAAGTCTGCAGCCATTTCATCCCCAGGATGACATATGTACTCCCAAGCTCTAGTGGAAGAAAATCTTCCTTCACCTGAATCCCCTGGATAGTCAGTAACACTCCTCTACAAATTCCCTGGCCCTTCTCCACCTTCCCCATACCCATCATCACCCCATAGCAACCCGTATCCACCAATCTCATTCCCATCTGGTCGACGACCTGAGAGGAGATGAAATTATGGGTAGCCCCACTATCGATCAGCACCACTACCTCCCTGTCCTGGATCTCCCCCTTCACCTTCATGGTATGATTCATCGTGAATCCTACCACTGAGTTCAAGGAAACCTCAGCCAGATCCAAGTGCAACTTCTCCTCCATCTCCTCCTCTGTCTCCTCCTCCCCTTCCTCCTCAGTTTCCTCGTCATCACAGACGGTGAGAACCTGAAGAGTTCGGTTCTTGCATCGATGCCCTGGCGTATACTTTTCATCGCACCTGAAGCACAACCCCTTTGCCCTCTTCTCCTGCATCTCCTTCTCTGTCAGTCGCTTGAAATTTCCTCCACTTCCCCTTCCTCCTGTCTTCTCCTTGGTGGCCTCTCGACTCCATCCACTTGCAGGACCCTTAGGTGCTAGATGGGTGGTTGTCATTCTGTAAGTCCCCCTTGTGCTGCTGCTCCTGGCTCCCCTCTCCAGATTCCTCTGATTCTCCACCAACTGGGCCAACTTCATGGCCTCCCCCAAGTCACGGGGCATCAGAACCTTCACTGCTGCTCTGATCTCCGCCTTCAACCCCTTCATGAAATTTCCCTCCAATACTGTATCTGAGATTCGCTCCACCCTGTTAGCTAAGTGCTCAAATCGCTCCCGGTAGTCCGCTACAGACCCCTCCTGTGTCAGAGCAAAGAACTGCTTATAGAAATCCCCTCCCCGATCGGTTTGGAAACGTTCTATGATGCAATCCTTGAATTCTCTCCAGGTCCTGATAGCCCTCCTTTGGTATCTCCACTGATACCATGAAAGGGCTTTTCCTTCCAAGCACAAGCCCGCTGTTGTTAGTTTCTCCTCCTCCGTCAGCCCATTAACGGCGAAGTATTGCTCCACCTTGTAAATCCACCCATAAGCATCCTCTCCTTCGAATATGGGCATCTTTAGCTTCCTCACTTTCTGATCCCCACCATGTCCCCGTAAGCCTCCATAATTTCCCCTCTCCCATGTGCTCGAGCCCCCCCATGTCTCCCGATCCTCCCTTGCTCCACCATGTCCCAAACCCCCTTCGAAATCCCTCCTTCTGTCTTCAAAATCAGCACCTCGACGGCCATAGTATCCCTCCCGGTGCTCCCACTCAGCACCTCTTGGCTCCATGCCTCCATAGCCTTGTCTCTCTCCGTATCTCCCTCCTCTCTCCTCCCTCTGGAAAGGCTCCAGATGGGGTCTTCCTCTTCCCCCTTCCACGATTTCCACCTCTTCTTCCTCCTTACGGATTTCAGATTTGGTGTTTTTCGCTTCAGGGCCCTTTGCCTCAGATGCCGCCGTTTAGGTTTGGAATTCCAACATCTTCTTTATCATGTCCCGTAGATCGGCCACTTGCCCTTCCATGGAAGACATTCTTTCCTCCACGGTTTCCTTGATTTGATTTATCTTCCCTTCGATCCTTTCTTCCAAAGCATCCGCCTTTTTGACCGCCATCACAATCCGGAGTTTGTAGATTCACGAAATCTGAGTTTTGAAGTAAAAAAACAGCAACTTCCTCCCTTTCCGACCAAAAATCTGCTGCTGGAATTTGCCGAAAACAGCCATCCACCGGTCCCAAGACTTGCTCTGATACCAATTTGATAGGAAATACTTGAGTTCGCAAGTAATCCTACTGGATCTACTTGAGTTCGCAAGCAAACCTAAGCAAAATTGATAAAAACAGCGGGAAAACACAATAAATTAGAGCAAATCAAACTAGGAACGATAGATTGCGTCTTGGAAATAAAGCAAAGCAAATGCGAAAGCAAGATACAAGAGATCCTCAATTCGAGAGGAGGATCGTCTCTCCCAAATCTCTAGACAAGATTATATAGAGCCCAAGCCTCCAAGAAAACCCTAATTTCAATCAAAACATAACCTAATCCCTCATGCCCCTTAATACAAAAGCTTTCCTAATCTATTTTCCCTCCCAAACCCCTAGCCGCCCCTCTCTAAACTTGTTTGAATTGCTTGGAGGGGGTGGGAACCACTCATTGGGGCGGAAAAACCAAGGGGGAGGCGGACTGGTTCCGCCTCCTGTAGACCCGCTGAACCGGCCAGCGGGCCGGCTGGGCCGGTTCTCTCTGAGCCGGCGTAACATTTTACTTGATTGATTAAATTGATCAGGTAACATTCTTTCTTATTAAATCCATTTGGAACCATTCTCTCCTCTTGGTTCCTAAGAAAAAAATTTCAAGTACACAATTTGGAGCGATTTGCCTGCAACTTAGATCTTAGAATCATCAATTATGCATCATAGTCCTTAGTTATAGAAAGTAAGGTTACAAGCATAAGGCCAAATTTCTAAATACAATTCTAATTCTATTCAAGTCAAACAAATCTTCAAATTTAAAATCGTCATTATCCAAAATATATAAAAACCAAATAATATAACTAAAAAAAAAAAAAAAAAAGAGAAATTCAATCATAATTATAATGTTCCTAATATGGCTTGAAAACAGCGTTAGTTCAGATCATACATGACTTTATTGACTTAATTTGATTTCCAATAATTAACATATGGCCACTTGAGTTTTTTTTGGGTTGATTTGACTAATATGGTTAATACGACATCAATTTACTTGCCAACAAATAACTCTTCTAGCTCTTAAAGATTTTGATGGAGGCCATGGAAGAGGAATTAGCATGATTGGATTGTCTCATGGAAGAAGCACCCATGTAGTATAGAAAATAATATGAGGATGAAGAGCAACAAACTGAAAGATTTGAAGGCTTGGCTGTTGGGCAGATCCAAACTTCAGACACTTGTAAGATATTTTCAATTTGGACCAATAATACATCAGGCGACAAAGTTGGCAAAGACAACTCAAAGTCAATCTCTGCTAGGTATAACCGAAGCAAATTATAATCATTTGAAGTAGCATGTGTCTCTTAATATATGGAAAGTGAATTGAAGTAAGACCTTCAATAGAATTTCAAAGAAATATTGTCTTATGTTAAGCAACATTGTTAGGTTTATACACTTCATTTGTCATAGGCTTGGGTTTATTTCTACTAATATCTCAACCTTAGGTATTGATAACTTCTAATTAACCTTATGTTCTAGTTCATTATTAGAGAGAGGAGCATCTTCATAATGTTCATTATCAATCTCAATCAAAATATCCTATTCAACTTTAGGTCAAACAACCTTCTATAAAATTATCTTCTATTAATAACCACAAGATTCTGTGCCAATCAACATCTTATTTTCCAACAATGATGTAACATCCATTTCTTTGAAACTCTTGCCATAGAAAGCTTCGAAAGGCGAGTAGAAGCAACATCCATTTTAAATGTTACCAAAGGTAGACCCCAAGTAGTACAAAGTGGATTGGTTGATGAAATGCAACTGAAATTGAGGAAAAAGCAACTCAGATAAGTGTGCTTGGTGGTTCCACGGATGCATCAAAGGTGGGGACAACTTAAGCATACGTATTGGAAAGCTAATGACATAGTATGGACGTCCAGAGAAGGGTCCTGTGATGTTTGTATGTGATGAAAATCAATTATTCCAACTGAATAATTACCACCAAGCTTAGGTATGATAATAATTGGTGAATGACATCCATGTTGAGTCAGCCCAAAGAGAATCGCTTACAATAGACAAAGAGAGTGGCCTAGCAAGCTCCACGATTCTTTCTCAGAGAAGATAAGCACATGTTTACTTTGAAAGGAAGATGGTTGCTTATGTTATGATGGAATGGAGTTTTGATTAAAATATAAAGGAAACGTCGTGGAAGACAGATGCAATCATGAACTTGATGATTGACCCACTACTTAAACAAAAGCTTGATGATTGTGATCAACAAGAGGCATAATATTCGAACTAGGAGCAACCTGCGAACCAGTAGGAGTCATCGACATAGAAGATGAAGGTCGACATGGAGGAATCTCCACGATTCTAAGAACATCTAAGAAGGGAGGTGACTGAAGGAGTGGGGACCAATGAGAGGGAGAGCCGTCAAGAGCATCCCAATGGAAGCGAGGATAAGAGTGGCAAGGATCTTGTGTATGAGAAGAAAGAAACACTGAGAGGAGTGCCGTCGTCAGTAAGGGAGAAAGTGCATTTGGTTGAAACCTTAGCAATTGATCCATTAGATGCTGCAAATGCATGCTTGCATGCGACAATGTGCATGAATGTGAGCGTTAGTATGTGAGCACACCAGAGCGCAAGGAAGTACACAATACGATGGCAATCACAACGAAGTTTGAATGAGATTGGGACTAAAATAATTAACATACTAGTGCATACAAAATAGACGATGTTGTTGGTTGCTAGGGCAACCAACTAAGTCAATGAATTATGAACCATAATAAAAACACATAGGACATGAAGCCCAACTTAGCAAAAGTACTTTGAAATCAATCCATTCAACAAGCTTTCTCCCTAAGTCCATTAGGCTTTTTTACAAGACACAACCCATGATTATTGGCAATGATCTTTTAGTTAGGTTAGATTGACTATCTATGTTGATTAAGTAAATTAGGATATATGACAACCTGGCATTATCGAACCATGAGAGCTTAAATATGTTTGCTAATTATCATTATTCCTCTATTTTTGGCTTTAAGCTAATGATGTGATATTCTTCTTTTCAAATCAAATTATTGGTATTAAAATAAATTGTTGTAGTTCCTGCTGAGTAGCCATAATATAAAATGCAGTCTTGTGATCGAAATGGGTAATTAACTATAGAGATTTACCTATGTGAAACCTCAACTAGATTATAAAGTCTTGATAATGGCAAAAATAATTAGATAGCGTCTTATCTAATATCTAATTTTTCTTATGAAAGATCAACCTGGAATAACTTGAATAGCATTCAACAAACTTGAGTGGGGATTTTAAAGCCCACATTGTGATAAAGTTATGATGAGCATCATGAGAGGTTACAACTTGCTCGGGCAACAAAGCGGAGAGACTAAGGAGTTTGATAGAAAAGGAGTAATAATGCTTGTCACGTGAGCTTGAGGATGAGATGAAGGGCTAGGGTTTTTGGACAAAATGAATGTTGGAGGTTTGATTTGAGAGAGGAGTCGAGAGGCTGTGTCGGTGAGCGAAATAGGATCAAGTAGTCGAGCGTAGTGAACATAAAAATTAGGGTTTTGAGGGAGCCACATATCGTGGGAGTGATTGAGTATCAAGAGTCGTGGGCTTGTTCGTGCGAGAGAGATGTGAGTCATGGTTGATTAGGTCAATGGCCGAGTCTATTATGTATTATTTTTATGCTCTTTTTGTGACAGACAATGAAAATCTTTCTCCTTCCGGGATTCAATTTTTGATCGAGTATGAGACTGAAAAGTCTAGGGTGGCTATTTCCTTGTATGAATATGAGGCTTGCTTTTTGGTGATTTCTTCTTATTTCATTTCGCTCTCTCCATCTAACTGTACTTCATTATTTGTTGAAAGTGTAACTGAATTTTGCCATTGTTTAATTCAATTTGATGTTCTTTATTTTATCTGAAATTTCAATTGTTTTTGTAGTTTTTGTGATCAACTTTCATTTCCTTAATTTGTAGCTGAAGGTATTTATTCATTCTAGGATTTTATCAATGTTGGTTTTCATCAAGTGTTGCAAATAATTGTTTAAACTTAGCATCTTGATCTCCTGTGAAAATTGAATGTCCGCTGCATTGATTCCCTGCATCCAAACCTAAATTGCATGCTAGTAATTCATTAGAATTCTTAGGCTCAAACACTCTAGCATCAATGTCTTTCCTTCGCTCTTTCTTTTTGTCTCTTATTGTTACTGTTATTGTCACCAAATTGGTTCATAGTAGCTTAAGGAATTGTAAGAGTTAGAGGTTATGATGCTTTTAATATATATATATATATATATATATATAATTTTCCGATTTAACAATTATTATTTGCTGTGTAGTTTGTTTTTTCTTTAAAGAGTACTACTACACTCTACACACACCAAAAAAAAAAAAAAAAGGAAAAAAAAAAAAAACATTTGCGGGTCCCTTTTTGGAGGTTGTCCCCAATCAGAATAGGAAATGTGTCATAAACTTTTTCAGGAGTTTTTTATTGGTCCTCCTAATCAAACATTGATGTGGATTGAGCTTAAATGTTGGTTTTTCTTGGCTTATGACAATTTTTTTGTTTTCTTTGTCATCAATATTGCATGTTATAGCCTTAGGTCAATATCTTTGCCCAACACTAAAACATTTCTGCAAGAGTGAGATTTGAATCAAATGTTGTGTCGCCTCTTATATTTACTATTGACTTTTGTGATACATACTTATAATACTTCAACTTAAAATTTTGATGATTAATTTCTCTATTGCCTATTTGATGTGAAAATCTATGTTATTTATTTATCATTATGTCTCCAACCATGTACCATCTCCATGTAGGGTCATAATAACCTAAAACCATTTTGCCCTCCAAGCCCAGAAGATATTGCAACTATATGCTACACAAGTGGGACAACTGGTACACCGAAGGTATGTTGTTTTGAATACCATCATTTTATTCTTGTAACTGTTATCTCAGTAAAAATACTAAAATTTGTTTTATTTGTATTGTATGTTCTCGTTAGTGATGCCAAGACCATTATGACATACCTTTTTTTAACTATTTTTTCCAGTTCCTGATTGGTTGGTATGTTTTCTATTTGTATAATACTGTTTTTTCTTTCCTAAGCTGATTGTATGCTGTCACAGGGCGTAATACTCTCCCATGCAAATTTGATCGCAAATTCTGCTGGATCAAGCCTTGTTGTCAAATTTTATCCGTCTGACGTGTGCGTGTCCTTGTTCATATTAGTTTTTATAGTCAGTTGGAAGCTTCTTTAAATTAAATGTTGCATATGTGCAGATATATTTCCTATCTTCCATTGGCCCACATTTATGAGAGGGCCTATCAAATTGCATTGGCATATTTCGGAGTTGCTGTTGGGTTTTACCAGGGGGTCGGTAACACTGCCTTCTTTTATCTTTTTTAGTTCAAATTTGTGTTGCAAAGATGTGCATAATTTATGTTACTCATTAAGATGTTATTCTAAGCCTCTTTTATTGCTTAATGTAGTATCATGCAAATCTTGCGCTATAGTTTTATAATCTTCTAGCCTTGAAATCATGGAGGCGAACCAATGCCTGGTTGATGGAATGTTTTCATAAAAGAAGAGCCTTTTGCTATGCAGTACTTTTCTTTTCACATGATATATTTTTTTCACAAGCATCATACAAACTTTTCCATTCATGCATATCTTCTTACATAAATCTTGTTTTGGTCTATAGTGGAAGTAAGACTAACTATATCTTGTTGAAGGATATAGTCATTAACATGACAAATTATTTGATTTTGTTATTACGATTTCAGAGAAAATTGATAGTGACGTGGATTTGAATCTGTTGTTTGTTACTTTTATTCAGGTCACGTGTTGATGTCACGGAAACAACCTTGCTCTAATTAAAAGTCATATATATGAATTATTTCCCAAACCCTACATTGAATTTGTATTGGCGAGAAGGTCGTGCATTTGTAGAAGGTCTATGATAACCTGAAGTACCGTTTTGGCAATTTCATGATGCTCTTTATTCTCGGCTGTGCAAGGCTATGCATGCAAGCACTTGCTGTGCTTTGGTGCTTTTTTCCTCGCACATGTTTTGCATTACGTGTCACACTCGCTCCTCATGCTTCCTTTTCCACTTGCTCGTGTGGGTTCATTTGTTTTATATGATCTTGTTGCTGTAGTTCGCGTCATTTCATGACTGCCTCACGTACTATTGCTTGAGGATTTGCACATCCTTTTGGTGGTTCTGCTCTGACGCTTTCTTCCACTGTATCTTCCTTGTTTATCATGTGTTGTTGTTGACTCGATGACGTCTGCCTCTACCTTCTATTATAGAGTATGCGTTCCATCTCGCTAATTAGGGCACCTTCACCCTCTTGTCAGTGCTTCCCAGTTTCACTGTTGTGGTTCCACTCCATACTTTGTTCTTATCGGCTCATCTCCACCATGCGTCTTTTGATGGTTTGATGATTGTTGATGGTCCATTTATTATTCTAGTAATATTTTGGATAATGATTCTCCACCTCCCATGTTAGCTTTTCTTCCATTCTCTTTTGCTGATGTTGTTAGCGGTAGGGGTTCACAGATGGATCTGCCTTCCTTTTTCCCTTTTTTTTAGCATGACATGGACTATATAAGATGCTAAGCACACATCACATTTTAGGGAAAATCCACCTTATTTTTTCTTAGGTGGAATTTTCTTTTTTCCTAACCTTTTGTTAGAAAATTTGCATTTGGCTATTTGAGCTACATGTAATTTACTCTTTAATGACTAATCTTTGTTTGACTCTTATTTCACTATAAGACTTCTAGTTCGCTGTCACACAATTATCAAACCATGAAAACAGATTACTCAAGGATCTTCTCTTGACAGTCATATTATGTTAATGATCTTCTAACGTGTTTCTTAAAGTGGTCTCTATTTTTTTATACTTTTGAGGAGCCTATGATTACCCCAAATTTGTTTTATTCTTACACCTCAGTGTCCGCGACATCAATTATTATAAACTATACTCTTTTGGGATCAATTTTTGGAATACTAGTTCAAGTGTACGTTGTTACTGCTAGACTCTCTTAACTGTTTGTGGCCCGAGTTTTTTTTTTTTAAATATGAGTTTCAGCTGCTTTATCTAAGGAGTTATGGATTTGCACTTCTTCTCATGATTATTGGCAAAAAGAAACATTTGACGGTATGCCCTCTCATGTTTGTCGGGTGAAATTTCTGGTTATAATTATACTGATTGTTTTAAGGCACACCCATAATTGAGAAAATCTTCTTCTGGGGCCTTGTTGTTTGGGATTACTTGCTTGATCATAATTTGGGCTCACAAGGGGTTGGTGTGGTTGATTCTCGTGATCAACTAGGGCATTCTAACTTGCTGGGTGATGCTCCCTCTGCCTTGTTCTCTATGGGATATTCTCAAACTCTGAATGCTCCTTCAAAATTTTCTCGAGTTAGTGCCCACCATTGATGTTCTAGGTTGGTGGATGCTGTTCTTCCTGCTCATGCATCTTAGGTTTCATGAGATAGTTATGTTGGGCCTCTTGAAAACTTTATAGATATGCCAAGGAGAACATGTCACCTACAAAGGCTCCATCTATTACACCTACTTTCTCCGGTTTTTGCGTTGTTAACATTGTGTTCCCTATTGCTACTTATGTTCTAAACTCTAATAATGTGGAGGTTCTTGGCAACTCCAACTCGATCTAGTTTCAAGATTCAATCAAAAGTTTAACTATTTTAGTGGACTACATGTGATGAGGACATCGGAGATCAACATCTACGATATGGAGTTTATTTTTATGTGTTTTATGTATGAGTTTATTTTAGTTTTCTGTTTTTCTCATTGTACCCCTATGAGGAGAGTTTAGCGTGTTGTAGCCCGAAGGGCATTCAGTATTTGTTTCTTTTCTTTTCATGAGGCCTATTTATAGGCTAGTTCTCTTGTATTATGGATGATAAAGGCTTAATGAAAATTTTCAGATTTCTTTTCTTGATCTCTTAGTGAGTTCTTGAGAGGAGAAACCTCAGGCGAGGGCGATAGCAATACCCGTCAACCTTGGTGGATTCCAAGGTTCGCGGTTCGGCGAGCTTTTCCGCTCCTTCCCCTACACCCGATCACTACCTCCCTCCCACCTTGCCGCCGGCCTTGGACTCCATCTCCAAGCCGTCGGCCTCCATACAACCACCCCTCCTAAAACCAGCCCCTTCCTCGCCACCGACCTCCCTTGGCCGCCCCAACCACCGGCCACCAGCCACCAGCCACCTGGCCGCCGGCCTCTACCCCTCCACCTGTCACTCCACCTCTTCTTGCCCAACCCGCCGGCCCCCTCTCTTGAAGCCCTCCAAATTTGAATTTCAAATTCAAATTGTTTAATTACTTTCCTAAATTAACTCCATGCTATTTAGGAAAGGACTTTATTTGGAGTCAATTAACTTTTGAATTTCAAATACTTCCCTATTAGCTAAACCCCAATTAGGTAGCTATCCTAATTTAAACCAAATCTGAATTTAAATTCAAAAATTCAGATTTGATTTCATTCTAATTAATTCCTTTGGGGCCCACCTAATTAATCAAGTCTTCCTCTCTCCTATCTCAATATGGTCGGCCACTAATAGCTCTTTCTCTCTCCTATTCACACCCCAATCACAATTAATTGCTCCCCTAATCCCCTCCTAGTGCCGTCGGCCCCTATCCCATGATTTCTCTCTCCACTTAAATTCCTACCATTTGAATTTGAAATTAAATTCAAATTCTTTCCCTCCAATTTCACTTAATCTGAAATTAATTTCAAATTTCTAATCATTCTTCCTAACCCTAACCTAAACCTAGCCGCCCCTTCTCTCCATCTCCTCCTACCCGAGACACCCCCACCCGCCCCTCACCTCCCTCTACTCGCCCCTCACCTCCCTCTCTACTCACAAATCGTCGGCCACCTTCGTCTCCCCGTAGCGAAGGGAGCTTATCCATGGATGGCGGATCCCGACGTTGATTTTGGCTTCACTTATGACGAATATGGGCAAGTAAACATTCTGCACTCACCGTTCTTTGATTCGGGATTTGGCTTCGACTACATCGTGTAAGAATACGTTGATCACAACTTCTGGCGGACGTTGTTGAAGAACAGCTTGGGACCGAGCCTTGGCAAATCATTGGACGGTACACTCCTCCTCCTCCTCCACCGCCGACCACCTTCTCTTGGATCAAGGCCATTGGTGTTGCTACCGTTATAGTGGCATCGTTCAGTGTTCTGAAAGCTTCTCTCCGTTAACACTTTACAGTGAGTGTCGTCGGTGTCACGACCCGGCCCGGTAAGCTCGCATAGGCAAGGCGAGAACGGAGGTCGGACAGGAGGAATTAAAACATTCATAATACATAACATCATATCATCCAACATGAAGTAAACATCCACAACTATGTAATGAAAGAGCCACTAAAATAAATCCCAATAAAACTTTCATTTTTCATTCATCTTTTAAAAGAAATATGTACATAAAGATTCATTCCAAAAGAAGGTATTTCCAATAAAACTAACTATCTCAAAAATTTACCTATACATCCACCTATAACAAAATAACAAAACTCAAAAGAACCTGCCGCCCGTCGTCTCCCTACGACGGTAAATACGCGGTGGTTGGTCCGCCATTATCTATTCGCAGGATCTCCTGAAAATTTCCCACAACATGGGTGAGTCACAACTCAATAGGCAAATGCTTTTCAATTAAATTTAGAAAGCAAGGTGAGGAAATAACATGTATGTCAATGCTTTTGTGTGTAGGAACATTAAACAAATCACAACATTTAAATAGCATGTCTCTAGGTTATCCATTAAGCCTCTTTCTTTGATCAAGTTTGCAACCAATCACTTATACAATACATGAATTATTTTTATGAGTCATAAGATGCTTTAAATGCATATAATGTAATACATATATCTTATAAGCACCCGTCTCGGAAGTATTTTTTGTACTGATCAGGTACATTTTATTTGGCCAAACCCTTTTCCATTTGGTTCAAAAGAACCCCTTTATCATTTGGCTCAAAAGAGCCCCTTTTCCATTGGCTCAAAGAGCCCCTTTACCATTGATACTTCCGCATCAACATGCACATACAATCATTCTCTATTTATTCATAAAAAGAACTTTATCATATCTTTCATGCATACGGTCGATTTTTCCTTAATGTCTTACATGGTTACATGATGTCATGAGGAAAGAAGTGAGCTAAGTACCTTCATTAATCATCCCTTTAGAAAGATATAGTTGCATTATTTACTACTACATGAGAGTTGCACTTGCAATGTAAGACATCTCATAAGTAAAAACATAAGCATGATCATAAGCATAGGGTCAAGTGTCTCTAAACCATTCCACATAAGTACATATAATTAGGTAAATCATAAAGGCATGTTGCATGGCATTTAGGAGTATGCTAGGATATATAAAAGAAAATTAAAGTTGCAATAATGCTAAGAATTTCATACCAATACAAGAGCATGCTAATGTGGTAAGAAAAAAATTTTCTCTAAATTTAAAAGAGCCACATTTACCTACCTCAACGTCGTGTATAACTTGCCAATTGTCCTATCGAGTTCTTCCCTTATCACGTCCAAATTCTAGAAGAGACAAACACAACATAACACTTAATGTTACATACCTCCAACACACAAACTTTCTTAAACTATAAATCATAAAAACTTACACATTTTTCTTACATTTCCCAATGGATCTCTTTACCCTTTTAAAATTAATTAAACTTTTTATTTTCGGATTTACTTAAAATTTTGAAAAATGAAATTTTGTGCAAAATCCCTAATTCTCATCATTAAAATCCTTCCTAGGTCTATTTGAAATCAAAGCACTTAAAAATTTTCATGATTTTGCAAAGCCCTAAATCTTGAAACATGACATTTCATCATAACATTTAACTAACTTCTTATAGAAGCTCTCTAACGTCATTAAGAAGCCTTCTTACAAAGTCATTTTGAAAGAATACAAAAATTAGAGAAAATCCTAATTTTTAAAATCTAAAAATTTCAAGGAATCATTTCATTTTCATGCATAAAATCATCTCTTAATTCTACCTTATCACTTCCTCAAAGAAATTCAAAGTTTCCCTCAAACCCTTGATCTCAAAATTTCGCATTTTTCATGAAATCAACTCATATTTGGGTTTAAAAACATCCTCCCTACCGTTCCTTATATTTATCTTAAAAAAGTTTGAGTTTCCACAAAACCCTAATTTTTCCCTTTAGAGAAAACTCCATGAAATAAGAAGAAAAACTCTTACAAAGTCTTACCTTAGTCTCCCTTAAGATTTCCCTTCAATCCTCCTAGCAAATCGTCGCCGGAAACCTTCCCTACGAGCTCCGTTCCGCCTCCGTCGCCTCCCTCTCCCTCTCCGCTCGGTTTGGCCGCACGAGAGAAATGGGGGACCGAAATATTTTGGTCCCCTATTTAGAGTGGAATGTTCTCATTAATGCCAAATGTCCAAATTACCCTCACTTACTAGCATTTCTATTCACATGACATCAAGGGCAATCTTGTCATTATGAAACTTCAATAAATTTTTCTTCCAAATTACACGAAATTTGATATGAGTTCCTTATTTCATTTCGCTCAGAATTTTGCGTACTATTTTATAAAATTATTTGCATCGAATTCCAACGACTTCGAAATTTTACTTAAACTTGTCGCGGCGCATCGAAATGCATGCGACACTTAGGATTATCGTTCTTGGGTTTTACAGTCGGCTCCATCTTCCTAATGGTAATCTCCTTCTTTGTATGGCTTGTCTCTCTTCGCTAAAGCCTCAGAGTGAAAGAGTGAAAGAGTGAGGAGGTGCTCAAGGTGAACTTCTCATTATTAAGTGTTGAGTTTTGTTATGTGCATATAACCTTTGCTATTGTCTTGAGTTTTGATTGAATTGTTTGGTTAATTTCAAGAGCTCTTCTTTGCCTAAGCAAGTTGAAAATTTTGAATTCCGATATCTATCTTTATTACAAGCAACAATTTTATATTGACCGTTTTGATCAAATACTCATTTTAATTTCTCAAGTAACTCCTTGCATGTTTCACATCATTTTGGTATCAGAGCATGGTCCATCTTTGGCATGTGTTAGAACTTAGGTATAACCAAGTCTTACAATCTTTAAGCTTAAGTTCCCGCATAGCATTTCATTTTAACTTGATTCCAAGTTGTTTGTTTGCTGTCCTTTACTTTTCTGCAGTCTTTAGCATGCATTACATGATCTAAAAGTTATCTTAGGAAGTTCCCTAACCATTCTTATGTATTGTTACATGCATATCATCATTTATCCTAGTTTAAATTACTGTTATGCTTGCTGTCCACTCATTTTCTGCACTACCTAGTGGCATCTAAGTGAACCTAACTTAGTGTTCAGGTGCTAACTTCACTCTAGACATTCCACTCATAACTTGGACCACTTAATCTAGTGCTGTAGGTTGCTGTCCACAGCACTCCTGCACTCATTTAGTGGACTTTTATGATAAGAACCTTAGCGTTTAGGTGCTGCCCTTGATCCGGTTCCCTTCCTAGTCACCTAGACTATTTTACCCATTAGTGAGGATTGCTGTCCACATCTTTAGTGCACCTTCTAGTGACAATTTGGAGAGTCTAGCTTCACTTTAGGTGTTGTCCCCTATCTAGGTTCATCCCTAAGTGTTCCAAGCGCTTCCCAATGGACCTGATAGGACTTCAAAAGAAGTTAGATGACATAGTTAGTTTAGTGGGCTCTATGACTCAAACCATGAAGGAGAAATGTGTTGACCCTCCCCACTCTAGGAATGTGTCCCATTCGGTCAATCATGATAGTCGGAAGATATCCCACTCTGTTTATCAACCTAGAACTGAGCCTAAGCCACAACGACCTCACTTAGGGTCACATTACCGTCTACCCACATTTGATGGTTCCTCAGACCCTTACTACTTTAGGGAATGGGTTAGACAATTCGAAGACTATTTTGGATCTCGTGATATTCCTAAGTCCCACTAGGTTAGCATCGCTAAGTCTCACCTTAAAGGTCGGGCTCGTCAATTTTGGATGAGGTTAGAAGATCATAAAGAGTCTCGTGGTGAATACCCTACTTGGAAAGCTATGAGACGAGAACTTACATTAAAATATCTCCCCTCTACTTGTGACCGACCATCTGATTTTAGAATTAGGTCACCCCCTAGTCATCAAACTTTTGGGCACTGCAGCCTCAAGAACCCTACACGCGAAAGTTAGTCCTACTCACCTTTTACACTCCAATCTGATATCATGACTCCTAAACCTCACCACATGGTAGTTACTCATTACCCTACCTCTTTTGTTGGGACAAACCGTGGACAATACTGTGGTCGAGACCCCCCATCCCTTGGTAACATCAGGGTTGCTGCCCCACCCTATAGGTCTTCACTTAGCCTTGATGGCCGACCCTTTATTAGGTCTTCTATTGGATCGGCCTCATATGACTCCCCACTTGGGCCGCCTCCTAGCCATCCCAATCGACCTTGTCTGAGCACGCGTCCTCTTCACATGGTGACTCCCGACTTACCTTACTTCGTGGATAACTTGACCACCTTTCAATTAAATGTGAACTCTGAGTCTACCCAACCTTTAGTCTCCCCAGTCTTTGACCCTGTTAGTGTAACCTCAACCAAAAGAGGCATTGCAAAGAAAAAGTCCCCTGAAACTGAAACTGAGTGCGTTCATTTCGTGAATACTAATGATATCACTGATAACGAGGACTTCTTTGAGGATGAAACTAAAGTGATTGAATTAGACTCCCTACATGACTTAAACCCTGATTTAGGTGATCTAGAACCTTTAAACATCGATACTTTAGTCCATTTTGATCCTACTCTCATCAAGGATCCCCCTTTGGGTAAGGTCAACTTGGACGATATTAATTTGATTTCGAAAGAAGATGATTTGACCTTGAACACATTGAAATTAAATTTGGAAGATTCTGAGTTAATTGACCCCGAATCCATCAACCTTAGGGTGATAACTAAACTTGATCCTACTAAGATTATTAATATGAATTTGGAAGACAGTAATTTTAATTTGAATAATTCTGAGCCTAATTTGAAAATTGAGCATCCTCGTGTTTTAGTGGAATCTATTTTAGGAATTGCCCCTTTTAGATTCGCATTTGAGAGAGAGTGTCTTTCTTGATTGGACTTATCTCACCATTCCTCCTACCGACTTTAATGTTAGAGAGAGTCTTAGCCTATACTTTCATGTCACCTCTCTAACTGTTGTACCCACTTATGTTATGGGTACCCTATCCCATTTCTTGAGTCCCATACTTGCTGGTGACTCTTTGGGCTATCCCAATATGGTTGTGAGTCAGGACCCATCGTCTTATCATATTCCTGATTTTCCCATTATACCCTCTATATTCTTGTCCTTCCCTGTCAAGGACTATCTCTCTCCTAGTTGGATAAATTTGCTAGATTACCCTACTGCCCCTAGGAGACGACCTATGACCCTAACTGAAACTCCCAATAGAAATGCCCTTGTAGCTAAGGATGTCTTCATTGCTCCTCCTACACCAGTTCCCTTAAACATGGAAACTTTATGTCCTCTCATTTTGTGACTGATCTGTCTTTATTCCTATCTATGTGTGTGCTTGTGAGTCAGTATGTTTGTGTGTATTTTTTTTGTAGTCTGTTGTCTTCTAAAATTTTTCTCTGTTTAAAATTTGTGTGTGAGTCCACAATTCATTTCATTCATCAGGCATATCAAGTCTCTTGCATCACATTTTTCTCATATCATTTATCTTATTGAGTCTTGAATTTTGGACATATAATTTCGCATAAAATATACCGCATTTACATCTGCATCTACATTCGCATCTCATCTTCAGGAGTTACATAAAGAAATCAAAAAGAAAATTGAACAAAGCAACGCCTACTATAAAATTATTGCTGATCATAAAAGAAAGTTTAAAGGATTTAAAGTTGGAGATTTTGTGATGGTGTGAATTCGTCAGGAATGTTGTCCTCCCGGACCCGCCAAGAAGTTGCATGCGAAAAGTGTGGCACCTTTTAAGATAATGTCCAAGATAAATAGTAATGCTTATGTGCTGAACCTATCCAAAGGTTTTAACATTAATCCTACATTTAATATAGAAGATTTAGTAACCTTTGAGGGACCAGAGTTCAACCCCAATAAACCACTTACAAATGAGCCTTGTGTGACCCTACCTGGTGGATCCCTAGCCTACCTCCACTCCCAAATTTGCCCTATTTACCCCATGCGGAGAAGATATAAGCTATACTGGATGATGAGATTATTTCCACAAAAGAAGGGGGACACCGAAGATACCTAGTTCACTGGAAAGGGACACCGGAGACAGCGGATACATGGATTGATAGAGACGAGCTGCAGAGTTTAGACCCAGGTGCACGGGAGTTCTTGAGACACCCACTCGACGGAGTCGAGTTTTCTCCCACCCGGGGAGAATGATGAGGACATCGGAGATCAACAGCTACGATATGGAGTTTATTTTTATGTGTTTTATGTACGAGTTTATTTTAGTTTTCTGTTTTTTCCATTGTACCCATATGAGGAGAGTTTAGCGTGTTGTAGCTCGAAGGGCATTTTAGTCTTTGTTTCTTTTCTTTTCATGAGGCCTATTTATAGGCTAGTTCTCTTGTATTATGGATGATGAATGCTTAATTAAAATTTTCAGATTTCTTTGCTTGATCTCTTAGTGAGTTCTTGAGAAGAGAAACCTCAGGTGAGGGCGATAGCAATGCCCGTCAACCTTGGTGGATTCCAAGGTTCGCGGTTCGGCGAGCTCTTCCGCTCCTTCCCCTACACCCGATCACTACCTCCCTCCCACCTTGCCGCCGGCCTTGGACTCCATCTCCAAGCCGTCGGCCTCCATACAGCCACCCCGTCTAAAACCAGCCCCTTCCTCACCACTGACCTCCCTTGGCCGCCCCAACCACCGGCCACCAGCCACCAGCCACCAGCCACCAGCCACCTGGTCGCCGGCCTCTACCCCTCCACCTGTCACTCCACCTCTTCTTGCCCAACCCGCCGGCCCCCTCTCTTGAAGCCCTCCAAATTTGAATTTCAAATTCAAATTGTTTAATTACTTTCCTAAATTAACTCCATGCTATTTAGGAAAGGACTTTATTTGGAGTCAATTAACTTTTGAATTTCAAATACTTCCCTATTAGCTAAACCCCAATTAGGAAGCTATCCTAATTTAAACCAAATCTGAATTTAAATTCAAAAATTCAGATTTGATTTCATTCTAATTAATTCCTTTGGGGCCCACCTAATTAATCAAGTCTTCCTCTTTCCTATTTCAATATGGCCGGCCACTAATAGCCCTTTCTCTCTCCTATTCACACATTAAATTCCTACCATTTGAATTTGAAATTAAATTCAAATTCTTTCCCTCCAATTTCACTTAATTTGAAAATTAATTTCAGGTTTCTAATAATTCTTCCTAACCCTAACCTAAACCTAGCCGCCCCTTCTCTCCATCTCCTCCTACCCGAGACACCCCCATCCGCCCCTCGCCTCCCTCTCTACTCACAAACCACCGGCCACCTTCGTCTCCCCATAGCGAAGGGAGCTTATCCATGGATGGCGGATCCTGACGTTGATTTTGGCTTCACTTATGACGAATATGGGCAAGTAAACATTCTGCACTCACCGTTCTTTGATCCGGGATTTGGCTTCGACTACACCGTGGAAGAATACGTTGATCGCATCCTCTGGCGGACGTTGTTGAAGAACAGCTTGGGACTGAGCCTTGGCAAATCATTGGACGTACACTCCTCCTCCTCAACCATCGACCACCTTCTCCTGGATCAAGGCCATTGGTGTTGCTACCGTTATAGTGGCATCGTTTAGTGTTATGAAAGCTTCTCTCCGTTAAAACTTTACAGTGAGTGTCGTCGGCTCCATCTTCCTAGTGGTAATCTCCTTCTTTGCATGGCTTGTCTCTCTCCGCTAAGCCTCATAGTGAAAGAATGAGGAGGTGCTCAAGGTGAACTTCTAATTATTAAGTGTTGGGTTTTGTTATAAGCATATAACCTTTGCTATTGTCTTGGGTTTTGATTGAATTGTTTGGTTAATTTCAAGAGCTCTTCTTTGCCTAAGCAAGTTGAAAATTTTGAATTCTGATATCTATCTTTATTACAAGCAATAATTTTATATTGACCGTTTTGATCAAATACTCATTTTAATTTCTCAAGCAACTCCTTACATGTTTCACATCAACATGTTTCAACTTGTGTTTTGCTGTACAGGAACATATTGAACTTTTCTTTACTCACCAAAATTTAATAGATTCCAAGCTAGGCATAATGACTATCCTGATGACTTTGACATTCTTGATTTGACTGGTATGTGAGTGTGGGTCTGCCTCTCTCCTCATGGATGAATATTAATTGCTTAGCTTTTCAAGTTATTTTGATTCCATATATTTTCTTTCTTTTTTAATGTTGGTAGTTCTTTGTGACCGTTTACTCATACTTCATTTTTATTGACTAGTTATAAAATTTTAGTAGTAATAGATCTAGTGGGGGATTGTGACTTTGGGCGATAAATTCATTAATAATAGTACACATTTTAGATATCACGGGTCTATTATTCAAAGTGATGGTAAAATAGATGGGGATATTATTAGCAGAATTTAAGTCTGATGGTTGAAGTGGAGGAATGTACCGGGCCTGCTGTGTGATAGAAAAGTACCCCTCAAACTTAAGGAAAAATTCTATAAGATGGTGGTGAAACTTGCAATGATTTATGGCGCAGAATGTAGGGTATCAAAAGAGAAGCATAAAATTAAGTGTTGCAGAGATGAAGAGGCTTAGGTGGATGAGTGATTTCACTTTTAGAGACAAAATGCAAAACGAGTATATAAGTGAAAAGGTTGGAGTAGCTCCAGTGGCATATAAGATTAGAGAGAGTCGCCTTAGATGGTTTGGACGCATAAAACATTGGCCTTCCGATGATTCGGTTAGGAGAGTAAATGCATTAGATTTGGCTTGTGTTAAGAAAGATAGAGGCAAATCTAAAAAGACTTGATTAGAAATAATCTTTTTTTATTAGATTTAAATGAGAATTTGACTCTTAACATGACATAACGGAGAAAAAGAATTCATGTAGCCGACCCCACGTAATGTGATAAAGGCTTGATGTTGTTTTTGTTATAGTTATAAAATTTTATTGTTAAAAAAATATCATTCACTTGTGATAACCTTTTTATTTTAATATGAACAAACCATATGAATGAGATGATATGGAATAATTGTTAATATTCAACTAGGGGCATAGTTGTTTGCTATGGAATAAGTAAAGTTGGAGAAGTGGTGTTTCCTTCCACCTTTGTTGTTACTAAAAAGCAATTTGAAAATTTTACTTGCCTTTGAATTTGTCTTCTTGTCAAAATTGGACTTTTTGTTCTGATTCATTATGTTGTGCTTTGTTGTGAGCTCACCTGTGTGTTTCATATAAGTTATAGATCTTGTTTGTCACCTTAATAGCTCTTTTGTACTTACCGTGCATACTCGTACAAAGGTTTGGTATTGCAACATGTGCCTCCCATGCCCTCTCCCTTGACTTGTCAGCCACAATAGATCTGGAAATGTTGAGCTCTGTTATCTCTTGCAACCACATCACATACCTTTTCTCGTGCCTTGCAGCCACATAATGAAGTCTTCTTGTCTGCTTCCTCTTTAAAATCTTGTTCTCTACTTGTAAAGGCCACACAAAAGCGAAGGAGAGGAGGCAGCCGAAGATAAATCGCTCTTCAGAGGAGAAACCATTAAAGGGCCTTCAGTCTTTTCACGCAGCTGATGTGAAGGGCCGTGATCGTCAATCTTTCATTTGAACTTGATGAAGTTCATCCTTTGCTGATCTATGATTCACCCATGTTTTGGTCCTTGCTCCATCTATAGTTGATTCGGGCTAGTGAGAGATTTTCTTGCTCATTGGTGATTGTGCCGGGTCAATTGTGTATCAAAATTTCCATTATTGTTCGGTTTTGGCTTCTTTACTCCATACTTCGCTTTCTATTGAAGAGCTTCTTATTGGGCTATGTATCTCCTATGAAATTTGTACCATTTCTACCTAATGCAATAAGTGGAATGATGCAATTTTCTCCTCTTGCTTTTTAACTTATTTATTTGCTGCTTAACGTTGGTTTTTCAATCTACATGAGGTGTAATGTAAGATCCTTTAAAAGTTTGACTTATTTATTTGCTGCTTAACGTTGGTTTTTCATTCTACATGAGGTGTAATGTAAGATCCTTTCAAAGTTTGAGTAAGGTATTTGATCAGTGTCCTAGAAAAAGATTTGAACAAAAACTTTAAAAAATGCTTATGCACGTTGAACAACCCTGTTTGCCTTAGGAATACATTCTATGTCAACCAAATTGTCAGCTTAATAATAGGCCGTAATATATACTTGTGTTACTTTGATTGCATGAATCACTTATGTGACATTCTATTGATTGAAATAATCATCATTTGATCTCAGGATAATCTGAAATTGATGGATGACATGGCAGTTCTCCGGCCTACAGTGTTTGCCAGTGTTCCTCGTCTCTATAATAGAATTTATGCTGGGTGATGTTCTAGTCAATTGCGTGCAATTTTTTTAATTCCATTTTTGAAATTTGTTTAGAATTGCGACAATGCTAAAGTTTAATCCATTGTAGTGTTATGAATGCGGTCAAGGCATCGGGGGGACTCAGGGAGAGATTATTCAATGTCGCTTACAGCACAAAGATGCAAGCTATATCAAATGGTAGTTTTACCTTTAGATTCCTAATTTGTCTGATACACACTTAAGTACATGCCCCTCCCTATTCGTGGCATCAATATGATGAGGCAATGTAACATTCTTTTTCTGCATATACCACTATTTACGTTTTGGTAGAGATAAAGCTTCTGGACGTTGCAAGAGCTTTTGATGCATGTGCTTTATAATTAATTTTAGAGGAATAATAAAGATAAATATTTTAGTTTTATGTTCATGAAGCTACAATATCACATAATTGTAATATCTTTTAATCAATTTATACTATCAATAGAAACATCTTTTCCTGCAAGTCATGCACAGCTTTTGATATTTGACTTTTTTTTTGTTTATGATCCTTTTGTATTTTTTTTTTTAATTATTTGCACTTTTAAAGCATCCCTATGCAGCTTGACTACTGTCATCATGAAATGTGAATTCAAAGTCTTGTTTTAAAGCTTTGTGCTGAAATCATGCTCTTTCTTATATTATGTGGAATAAACGCCTTCTAATCATTGTTTTAACAACTTCATTAAATCTTGACTTGTTTTACATTTCAATGTTGGAGCTAATGCTTCATAATATCTATTGCATTGCACGGATCACAGCCCTATGGCGAGCTTAGGTTTACGTTTCACCATTACTGGATAAAATTGTTTTGTATTGTATTTTTATAAAAAACTCTGTTATTCCTGTAGGCATAGATTTTTAGATTTGTATATATGATTTTTCGGTATTTAAAAGGACTTATAGATCTAGTAGGACGAGTTAATAGATAATTTTTGGTCATTATAGAATAAGAGATTTGGTGAGAAATTTTGGTCTAGACTTCATGAAAAGGAGAGTAGTGGTGGGCTGATGGATTGGCTATGGGTGGGGAGTTTGATATCCATCTTTGCCGTTGATCCTAGCCAGCTACGCGTGGGAGCCAGGTTGTGATTTTTCAGGTATGTTCTTTTAATTCATTTTTTATTTGTTTTGACCAAACACATGAAAGTGATTGCAGGAATTCCAAAACCTTAAAATCCAAATACACTGAATTTTAACTACTTTTGAACTTAAATTTCTTGTAACCAAATTTCAAGTGAGCATATTGAATAATGACTACTTTTATGAGAAAGCGAGAATAGATTTAAATTTGATAGCATAAATGAAAATTAGAAGGCCAAACATATGTTTTTTTTTTATCTCAATTAACTTTAAATTATGATCTTAATTTATAAATTACATGTGGATTAAAATTTATAATAGTTGTCAAAGTAAACTAATAATTATAAGTCATTAACTTATCTTTTCAATTTACAAAATAGCATGAGTTTTTGATGTCCATTTTATATGACATCTTTCAACATCACCTTTCATTCATTCATTTGTTTTTAAATAAATAAATGGTCATTTATTCCCCCTCAAATGTTAATATTTTCCATCAACAGATATTTAATCACTTTCTTTGTAGATTGGCACTAATAAGATAGAGGTGTTGGGAGTTGAGAGTGCGAGAGGGAGGACTAGTGAAGTGAGAGGGCAAGCGCGGGAGAAAGAGAGATTGGGGGAGATGGAATTATTCTACAACTGGGAGGATGCATGCAATCTTTTTAGCAGTAGGGGGAGAGAGATGTGTGAGAGAGCTCGTGGAGGGGCATCTGGGAAATGTGTTTGGTTTGATTTGGAGATGAGTGAACGTGGGAGGATGTACTACTGTTGAGTGTGAGAGAGACGTGTGTTTTGCAAGGTAAATATGGATGATAGGATTGTTGTATGAATTTTTAAATCGATTCATTCAATTTAATTAAAATCAAATTCAAGTCAGTTTTTAAGTCGAGATGATTCAATTTAGTCAAATTTAACTAAATATTTCAATTCAAGTCAATTTTCGGTTCGTATCAGCTCGAGTTGATTAAATTAAATCAATTGGTTTAATTTAATTGATTTAATTTGTTCATTTCACCCTCAATTTTATTTTATTAATTTGAATCGAATCTAGTGAAATTGCATCAAGTCAACTTAATCGAGTCGAATCGAGTCAAATTGATTTTAATTGAGTCAAATAGAGTTTAATTGTCTAGAATCAACTCAAATTGGGTTAAATTGAACTTAATCTAGTCGAATCAAGTCATGTTAAGTCAATTCGAACCAAATTGGCTTCAATTGGCCCAATCAGGTCAGGCCACACCTAAATTAAACTTTTAATTAGTTTGCATTTCTTCTCCTTAATGGTCCAAATCCCCTTTTTTTTAATTGAAATGTTGGAGATGCATACGGTAAGAACAACCAAGTGAAGATGGTCCCCCATTGTGCTTTCTTCCATGATCTCCTGGGTTGTTTATGATTTCAGCTATCAAGGGTAAATGTAATTAATCCCAGTCGCTTGCTTATAATCGATTAGGGCATGATAAAATTTGGATTATTTCATTCTTGTGATACGACTTGGAAGTAAAAATAACAAATAAAAGAGAAGAACGTCATAAGAATGCAAAGATAGGGCTGATTTTTTTATTTCTCCTTCAATAATAAAGCAAGATACAATTGATCTACTATTCGAGAGGTAGATCAACTCTCCCACAAACCTTAGATACCGCTAAGAACTCACAACAAACACTAGGAAAATAAACGTAACAATATCCTCCCTAAGCCATAGACAAACTCTCCCTTAAATAGCCTTAGAACACCATAACACAATTAAAATCTTCCTAATAAGCATAAAAGAAAATATTTCTAAATAAACAGAGCCTTCCTTATTAACATAAACGTAATTTAGGAAACCTTTATAAATAATAAAACATGATTTTTAAAAACATTCATAAACAATTAAACATGATTTAGGAAACCTTTCTAAACAATGAAATATATTTTAGAAAACCTTCCTAAACCATTAACACTTCATAAATGTTGGTCTCCAAAAGGAAGCCGTGAGTGGGGATCATAATGCAAAAGGTACGATCGCATTTTCCTGTAGGACAAAATGGTCGTAGGTCTTTACACTCTACGTAGGCAAGCCGATGAGAGAGCAGATGAGATCATATATACGATTAACCATAGAAGATATTGGCTTTCACCTATACACCTCGATGGATAATAATATATATGACCCGATAATAACGAGATTTTTCTTATTCGATACATCAGCTCGAATGAGGTTTATTTGATATGAGTGTCGGTTTCTCACTAGCGTAAGCCACCCATGGTTCATTACATCTTAGGCCTCAACCTAAGAAAAATTTCTATTAGGGACACTATATTATTCTCTTCGTCGTTTGGCGCATTGTAGGGTATCTAGGCTCTCCTAATCCAAAGGAAGATTGACTCAATCAGGCTATTCAACATGTACGGATCACACAAGCACTTGACCGGTCTAAAGAGGAGAAACTAGAGGAGTCATCGCATACCAAGTATGGGTGAGAGAAAGATGGAAAGTGGCGCCACTAGTGTGACGCGGATGTGTAGGATTTACAGCCTCCAAAGAGTGGAAAACTTACTCACTGATAAGGCATGCAACGACATACCAATACTGCCAGCCTTTGATCCTAGATCTATAAAGGACATACTGTACACCAAGTACTGATGCCCACGACCTAACTAATTCAAGACGCCGTGAGGGGACTTATAATCTTAACCCCACCGGGGATTTAGGCAGCCTCGACCTGAATTTACCACCCTGCTCGGAAAGGAGTACCAACTAAACTCCACGTAGCATATCAAATCCATGCAATCCAGTCTTATGCAAATGCAAGAGTGGTGGGAGACACAGAAGGGAAACGAGCATTAGGCCTCGACCATGAATGGTATTATGCTGTGTAAAATGAACTATCTCTCTCTCTGTTATAAAAGAAAATCTATATGCTTTGACTAAAGGCTATGCATGCATGAGTAGGGTTAATCAAAATTAGCCAATAGTCATTGTGAAGTGAACAAGGCTTAAAATAATAGGTGTGTTTTGAAAAGAGACCCACAAGAGATCATGCATTAGTTTTTGAAAAGTTAGTTGATTTTAAATCTTAGATTTATCTTTATCTTATTTAGGTAGATTTTAATTTTATAGAGAATTTAACATCCTAAATAGCTCAACGTTGAGTCCGTCTGAGCCACCCCCAAGTAAAACAAAGTAAGAACCTATGAAAAGAATGCAGTTCTAATGCGCAATCAAAGTAAACACATCAATCATCATACAACAAATAATAATTAATGGCCATGAATGTAGCTAGGTTTTGCAATACGCCCTAGGAAAATAAAAAAAGGTAGTTGAGCTCTACCATATATATAACTCAGCTTAGATCTATACATCACTGAATTGTGTGTGGGATCTTGATCGCTCTTCACACATTTGACCTTCTACCTTTTGAAATACCCACACACCTACAAGGCTTTCCTAAGTAAAATTATATTTTGGAAAAAAAAAATTACATATTCACTCTATAAAACAAAGGTTAGCACAGTTATAGTAATAATCATACCATAAACATCCAAACCTAGTCCTTAGGACCACATTCCCAAGGGCTTAGAATTTCTCGCGGTATCTGTTATAAAGCGTATTTATGATAATGACAATATTTTTATTTGTCCTTTGGGAATGTGGCCACTTGTAGAAGATATTTTTATAAATATTCTAACCACTTAAAGGTAAGTGCCCACTCATCAATGCACTAAATAGAAAAAGAAAGCAACCAAGAATAAATCAAGCCAGAAACACATCACCACATCATCGCAAATGCAAATTAAAAAAAGAAAGAAATTGTAAAATGTTATCCTAGCTACACCATACCCTAGGATGCCTATGAAAAAGTGTCGTATCCACTATCCAGCAATTAAGTGTGCAAACATTAGTGTACGTAACTATCCCAAATTAGGTGAGAGGTTTAAGTTGCAAGATTGAGTTCTTATTGTTTAATTTATTAACCCTCAAATTTCTCTTTAAGTGATTAGTCATTTATGGTGAATTAATTATTATTTGATTTTTAGGGTTATAGTTTTAATCATTAGATTGTATAGAACCCAAATACATGAGCCCTGACTTTTGCTAGAGTTATAAAGAATTGAGAATCTTCAATCCTACACCTAAGGCTGGAAGAGTTATAAAGTGGCAAGGGTCGGTTAATCCTTCATTGATAATTTAAGACTCAAGGTAAGACTAATAAATGACACACTATGTCTAAGGTTGGTGAATTTTATAAGCTGACATGAGAATAGAACACTCACTTCCTATAGATATAAAGGTTCTACATGACTTGAGGTTTTATCACTTGGGTGGTTAAGGAATTGGGTGGGGTTCCTAAGAGAGACAGTATATATAGATCTTTAGACAATTTTTCCTTAACTCATGAGGTACGTGGCATTGTCATAGTGAGCACGAGGACGAAACCTCCTTAGGACATATAGCCTTGCAGCTCAAGGTAGTACAGCCTATGCACTTTTCACATGTTAGGGGGAAAATGTGCAAAGATGGATATAAATCCAATATAACATGACACTAAGGTGAAATTTTAAGTTCATTTGCTCTTCCAACAAGTTAATTTTATTGTTTAGAGTTGAGAGATATTTAATTAGAGGTTTGCACTTTGGTATCTTAATGTTTTGTTAAATATTAGAGAATTGGTGATGGAAGATTTTATGATTTTACTTTAATTTCATCTTAATTAATGTAGACATTTGTTTATGGTTATGTTAGTGGTTCATAAAAATTTGTATTGCATTTTTCTAATTTTTATTTGCTTTGTTATGATTTTTTAAGGTTATAGTTTGGTTAAGGGGTTTTAGTGATTTTTGTAAGTTTACATGAATTTGTTTAGGGGCTTTATGATTTTTATGGATTTTATTGAATTTTACCGTTAATCAGTTTGTGGCGTTGTCATAGTTGGCACGAGGACGAAACCTCCTTAGGACATGTGGCCCTGCAGCTCAAGGTAGTCCAGCTTATAAACTTCATTGAGGGGTTAGGTTATATTAAAGATTTATATATTTGTTACATTTCATCAGTTATTTTTAATCATTAATATTTTAAGTGTGATATGCATTTTTGTTCTTCAAATTGAATATGGTAGAGGTTACAAAGTTTAGTTTGTTGGTAACTTGTTACTGATTATTTAAATTATGTGATGATTATCCTTATTAAATTATGGTCATTAGATTTATTTTACTCTCCTTGGGGTTAACTTAATAGCCTCGTAGGCCCCGGTTACCAGATAATCATCTTGTTGTTAAGTATGTTACTTAATGGAATATTTGATTTGTGATTATCCTCTTTAGTTGGTTCATTACAAAGTTTAAGATTAGTTATGAGTTCATTAAACATATTTTATCAGTTGGTTTCATGGTTTTAAAGGATTTTTTTATATTGTTGTTTGGAGCAAATGAACTTTACAAACATAGGTTCTACACTAGGCTCAAATAATAAACTAAACACACTAATTATTAAAAGACATACAATATAAATCTAACATCTGAATCTACCTAACTTACTAGGGCACAAGTGTTATTTCATTTTTTGTATATTTTCCTTAAAAGTGTTTATGAAGATCACATTTGAAGGCTCAAAATAATTAGGAAACAACTTTTTAGAGTTATTTATAATTTTTAAACCCAAAGAAAACCAACCTAACAGTGCCCATTTTGTGTGGGAATACAGCGATGCACATGACACAATAGGTGGGCCTACACTACAGGCTTAGTGTGACCATAAATGTCTCTAAAGTTCACAGAAGGGGGCAAGCCTTGACCCACAAGGCTAAGACTTTATTAGTGCACTAACCTATGCCCAATCGACTAACATCCTACCATATGATTTGGGTGGTAAAATAAAATAACAGTCCATAATATGTGTGCTAATGTGTTGCCATTCGACATATAATAGAGGAGGTCTTTACAGGGTCGCAAAAATTATTCCTGACCATGGCATGCCGGGGCGTATCCGCAGACCCCCGGCAAAACGTAGGAGCCTTCTCATAAGGCCCTAAGCAAACGACCCACCACCCAACGATCATGTAAGATAAAGGTCTCTTGCAAGCAATAGAAAGAGAGAAAATATGGAGTGAGAGTAGGCACCATTCGAAAGGAAAAGCAAATAGATGACTAACTAGCAAGTAATTCAATATTTGAATTTACCAAACACATACATGCCAATATTGGAACATAAGATAATGTGAAGGTTTCATAACATAGAGCATAAAGAGAAGCTATACATGAATCATATGAAAGTCTAGTAGGGTAGGAGTCGGACCGGAGCTGTTTGGAACTTGGTTTGGTCTCATTCGCACGCAAGAGAGACGGAAAGCAAGGAGCAATAGGGGTCGAAGTCGGCTAGGGCAGGAGTCGGACCAGAGCTTCTTAGGGCACGCCAAAAGTAGGGAGACGGGACCGATCGAGAGCTCTCCGTGCGGGCGTAATAGGGCGTCAGGACAGAGCGAGGCTTCGGCTCGAGCCTTGTTTTTGCACAAGAGACAGAGGAAGAGAGAGTCGAATGCTGGAGTCCTCTTTTGCCTTCTCTGGGATGGAACAAACAAAAACCGAGAGCCCCCCTGCTGCCTGCTCTTCGTCTGAGGAAAATGCATGCCTTCACCCGAAGTAGAAGCCCGCCATTTCCCTTCTCGCTTTAGTTGTCCGCGAACACAAAAATAGAATTTGCCCGCTGCTGGAGATCGCAGATATCATGGAAAAGAGACACAGGTCGGCTGTTGATTCAATTCAAGCCGTTTGATCGAATTTCCTGATTCGTGAACAGATTTGAATTGATGGCAAAAGTCAATGGGAGCTTATCTTAGAGCAATTGGCTTAAGATTCAAAGATTGGATTGAAATCGGGTCCGAACGGAACTCAATTCGACTTGATTCAAGTCGATTTGGGTCCAATTTCATCTGAATATGTTAATATGATAAATTAAACTCAAATCGACGTCAATTTGACCCAAATTGAGCTCGACATGGCTCAATCGAGTCAACCACACATGCTCGAAGGGAAATCGTGATAAAAACGAGGTCAACAAGCGGACCCCCAACAGGTGCAACGAACAACAGGTGAACCGCACGTGTTGGTGTTGACCTCCCTATCCTTAGAAAGATGCAACCAACAACACTCTAATAAAACTCAACAAACACATAATCAATCATACAATAATCACTCGATCAATGCAATGCTGACCCAATTATGCTAAAATCACACAATCATGCAAATATGGTGAGATAAAAAGGGAAGAGAGGTCCCAATATTCGCTTGACCAGATTGAAACAACGAAATAAATGGCCCAAGAAAACTCAACAATCACCCGACACACATACCCGCAGTGACGTGAGGAGTAATTGGGAGTCCAACATTCACTTGACTATATTCGTAACAATGAATGAGGACGACTAAGTGCTCGCCTGACCAGATCGAAACAATGAAACAAAGTGCCAAAGGAAACTCAATGATCACTCGACACAAATGCCCTCAGTGACGTGAGGAGGAAAGAAGAGTCCAACATTCATCTGACCATATTCGTAATAGTGAATGAGGACGACTCAGTATTTGCCTGACCATATTCGCAACAACGAGACAAGGAGCCACAAGAAAACTTAACAATCACCCGACACACATGCTCGCAGTGATGTAAAGAGGAAGGGGTACAACATTCACCTGACCATATTCGCAATAGTGAATGAGGACAATTCAATATTCGTCTGACCATATTCGCAACAACGAGACAAGGAGCCACAAGAACACTAGACAACCTTCCTAAACAGCTCCCCCTTCACCGTTGTGCCCCCCTGCGTATCAATACTCCCTCCCCAAAAATGCACCTTGTCCTCAAGGTGCAACAAAGGTATTGTCCATCTAAAAGTCCTCCTGGATCATCAAGCATTATGAAAGTTTCGATAGCTGAAGTTCTCCTGTTAATTTCTGCTAGAGTTTTGCTATAGGATTTCTTAGCAGCCTGTGCTTGCATAAATCTCAGATATTCTTGCCGGCCCTTCTCTATTGCTATTTTTTCCTTTGTTTCTTCCCCAAGCTCAGTGTCATCCAGGATTCTCCTAATCCTTTTATTCCGGCTCTTGCTTATTGATACATTTATTTTAGCATCCGAAAATGTTGAATCGCTGTCAGCACTAACATCCTTTTCTGATGTATAAGATTTAAATTGTTTAAGTTTAAAAAAATATGAGGAGCATTTTGAATGGCAGATTCATCAAATATTTCCCAAGTACACTCATCATAAGGAAGGCCACCCCATTTAACCAAAGCTTTTTCTCCACCATATTCAGGTTCACTCAAAGAAATAATGCGTTGTGGCCAAAACCATTGTTCTTCACATATATTTATGATAGCCACTCCATACTTTGCTTTATAATTCTCAAGTTTTCTCTTTGCTAGAACTTTTAACTGATCTTTCGAAACCCAGTTGTTATGCATGTTTAATTTACTTTCCCATTTTACAAAAAATTCATAAGCAACACAACCAGTGTCCTTAGGCCTCAATTCCACCTCTGATTTTTTTGGTACTATTGTATCTTCAGAACTATGATAAGATTCAGGTCCCATGGTACAAGCAAGAGCATCTTGTGACACAATGGATTGGCATTTCAGAAGACCTAGGAGTGTGAATCTCATTGTAGTTTTTTGCACGAAGAAATTTCACACGTATACTCTCTTCCAAACACTTCTTAATAGTTAAGTCTCCAAAATTTCAATCATCACCAAGTTCAAACCCTTTGCCAGCCATGCAATGATGTAGTGAGGGCTGACAATGTAATAAGAACTCGTCCTCTGCCCTGCTCATGAATTCCCCAGCTCCACATGTTTTCCCATTAACATCTTCACCAGACTCAATGGAATTCACAGCAATTTTTAGAGCCATCAAATTTGCATCACAATGGAATGCCTTATCCATGGCATTCTCCAACTTATTATCTACCACTTTAGTTCCATCAAAACAATCTATTTGATCCTGGTTTTGCTGACCAGTTGAATCATAAGATGGAAACTCAGTTTGCAACATTGCAATATCTGCTTTCATTTTTGCTTGAGAAGTGGCCATGCCAATTGCTTGACTAATACATGAAGATTTCATTTGAACTCGACACCCCAGAATACTGGCAACTTGAGGTATGTCATGAAAAAAATCCTCATGATAAGTCATTATCATCTCCGAATTTTCATCTCGTCCACTTAACTCATGAGACATGAAGTGTGCTCCATTAGGCAAAATCTAAATTTCATCATTTGAATCTTCCGACTTAATCAATTTGATGCCATCTTTGTCCTTTGAGAATTCTATATTAACTGCATCTTGTGTCTCAACCTCAACATTTCCATCTTCAGAAATAGCCATTCGAGTAGAATCCAAAGGTGCTTTCATTGGTTTTCTTTCATTCTCAGATGTTGGCTTGGTTTTAGTGTTTTTCAAATCTTTATTTTTGGATTATGAGAATACAGGTTCTTGGGATGTAGATGTCTTGGTAGGATCACTTTGCACAAGACTTAGGTTTTGATCAGCACCATCAGCTTGGCTTTGCAAGTTTATTTCTTTGCCCTCTTCATTCACATCTTTGTCGATTAATTTATCCTCGAAAGGAGCTTGTTATTGAACTCACTTTTATTCTCCTCAATTATTCACTTCTTCAACCTTTTTGCCCTAAAATCACCACCGCAATAGATTCTTCCTCCCATAGTGCAGCGATTGTCGTGATCTCTCCATTTTTCTCCCGTGTATCGAGGGTGCGAATCCCACCTTTCTTTCACCCCCCTCACATGACCCGATCCCCTTGAATCGGGTTGTCTCCCTTCCTCTCCCGTCGTCCACTCCCCTTGCCCAAACGACATCTCATATTGGTCGGTCACCTCACCACCTCCATCACGGAACTCCCTTCTTGCTGTCCCCCCATCCAAAAACACTATTCTGCCCCTTATCGGGGCCCTAGGAGGTGGCTCTTGATGAAAGAAACTCTCTTCATCGAACTCTTCCAATCCGATCTCTTTTCCTTCAGATTCGACCTAGGGAATCCTGATCAAATCCTGATTAGGGTTAGCAATTGGAACCGTCGGTGGAGTTTTGGATCGCATCTCCATGAGCTTTCTCATCATCTCCTCCAAAATTTTCTTTCCCTTTGGTTTAGCCCTACGAATTGCCAGTAAAGCTTTTGACTGCATTTTGATCATCTTCTTCATCATATCCTCCAATTTCTCAAAGCGGTTCTCAATGGATGAGAGCCTTCCCTCCACAGTTGAGAATCTTCCTTCCATGGATAAAAACCTCTTCTCCACATTAGATTTGATTTGCTCCATCTTTCTTTCAAATGCCTCCACCTTCTTTGCTGTCATAGGTTTCAAAAAAGTGCTTTGATACCAATTTGATACGTCTTGGAAGTAAAAAATAACAAATAAAAGAGAAGAACAACATAGGAACACAAAGATAGGGTTGATTTTCTTATTTCTTATTCAATAATAAAGCAAGATACAATTGATTTAATATTCAAGAGGTAGATTAACTTTCCCACAAATCCTAGATGTCGCAAGGAACTCACAACAAACACTAGGAAAATAAACTCAGCAATATCCTCCCTAAATCATAGACAAACTCCCTGTCACAACCCAATCCGATCAGAACAGGTCCTATTGTGTTGAGCTATGACAGACAAATCTCAAGATCTAGTTTTGAAATTATTTCAGATTTTTGCCAATATTCATTGAAATAAACTACACTAAAACATCAAAATACTGAAAATAAACTCATCCACCATGTTTCTTTCATTTCATCAAAATAAATATCTACACTATAGAACATGGCTACAGGCAAGAGTTATATAACTGAAATTTTAATTAGCCATGACTGTATAAAAATCAAAATAGCAAAATACCTATGACCTTAGATCTGATCCTGAACTGTTAGTCCACAATTTCCTTCCCCTTCCCAGATCTTGAAAATCAGAAGCAAAATCACAGTGAGTTATAACAACTCAGCAAGCCACACAAACCAATCTAAATTTTTAAATATTCTTTTATCAAATATTTTACTGAATATTTAAAAGCAGTTAAATGCAATTTAAATAAATCACTATACTGAGAGATGTAATAAATGCATAATAGTTATTCCCTAATTTAAATAATAATACTAGATAAATAAATAAATTAAAATTTATATCATAGAGCAGTTCATATCACATTTTTCGAACCCAGATAGAATCTCAAAGGATTCTGGTCCATTATGACTCCCTTTTTGTTTGTGCTTATAGCACTAGAACATATCACATATCCCTGTCTCAGACATAATCTCAAAGGATTCTGACCCATTATAACTCCCAGCAATTCCTTGACACAAACAGAATTTCAGTAGATTATGACCCCTTATAGCTCCTAACAAATATAATTTAATCACATGTGCACATATATCATCACCTTATGGTAATTAAAGAGTAATTGAGCATGTATCAAAATTTCACAGTGTTCTATAACGGTAGACAACAAAAAATCCTACTAAGCAAAAATATACATTTTCAGAAAATTACCAGATTACCAGGGGTTGTGTAAAACGATGTTAAGACTTTTATTGTACTACACCATTTTTCAACATCCAGGTAATTTTCTATTCAATAAAAACACCACAAATTTCAAAACCCTCATTGCAAAATTTTTAGAAAATATTAAAAATATGCATAATCGTAATCTCTATAACATATAAAAAGTTACGCGGTGAAAGTATTACCCGTGCAAAGTTATCCGCGTTTTTCGCTAACGGATATAAAATTTTAATCGAAAAATTTGTTAAAAATTGCACATTTTGAAACTTGAGATGGGCATAATGTGCCTTATCTTGAGACAAACAAGTTTCCCAACTGGGCCGATAGATGAAAACGGTTTGAAGTCACCCAAAATCGAATTTTGATTTTCTCTCTCCTCTCTTTCTCCCTTAATTTCCTTAATCCGTTCTCTGTTTGGGAAAAAAATGAAAAAAGCAAAGCTTTATCATAATATATGATAGTGGATTAGGATTTTATAATAAATATTATTTTTTTCTATTTATTTAATATTAAAATATTAATTTTATCTAAATTTCTTTATATCTTTAAATAAAAAAATTACAAAAAATATTCATAAATTAGCTAATCATATTTAAAACACTGTGGTGAAATTGGCTTGCAAAATGGACACCTGATGGTCCAAAAAATCCCACTTGTACCAGCACGTGCCGATTTCTTAAGAAATTTTGAAAAAATTAGGATAATTAAAGCGCAACGCTATAAATGTTCTGACGAAGGCGGTTTGTGATTTGGAGTTATAATGAGTCTTAAAATAATTTTGATTGCTCTAGGTCAACAAAAAAAATCTTGAAAATTTTAAGGTTTTCATACTCCCCCTTAAATAGCCCTAGAATAACATAACACAATTAAAACCTTCCTAATCAACATAAACATAATTTTGGAAGCCTTTCTAAATAAATAGAATCTTCCTAATCAACATAAACATAATTTAGGAAACCTTCCTAAATAATAAAACATGATTTATGAAATATTCCTAAACAATTAAACATGATTTAAGAAACCTTCTTAAACAATTAAACATATTTTAGAAAACTTTTCTAAACAATTAGGAAACTTTCTTTAACAATTCCTCCCTTGATTAGGAACTTTTTTAAATAATTTTCCTTAATTAGGAACTTCCTAATTATAAACCTTCCTAAATAGCTCCCTCTTCTTGGTTCGTCACCCCCCCCCCCCCCCCCCCAAAGCGTATCACCTTGCTTTGTATTTCAATAGCTGGGAGGAATCAAGGGGGACGACATTCATGTTTTTTTATTCGTGGCTTCTTTTCTCTCGAGTTGTGCTTGTAAGTTGGCAGAAACGAAGTCTTTCAGCTTGGAGAAACGATAGTGTCAAAGGAAGGAGAAGAGGACGAGTTCTGTTTTGGCTTGAGCTTTTTGATAGGAAGCACACAAGAGAGGGGGAGAGTGTTTTGTGTCCATTTTTTCATTAACTGTTTTACATGAAATTGAATTTCTTCTCTATTATTAATGTGATTTTCAGAAGGTATTGATACAATACCATTTTCCATAACTTCATTGTATTACTCTTATGTTTGATTCCTTTATAATGTTCACAATTTTGAACATGCTAAATTGTTTCTTCTACAATCTTTTTTCATCCTTCTAGCCTTTATTGATTACACATAAAAATTGTGGTAATAAAACTAATGCATTATTTCTCAAAAATCTCCAAATCATGATAGGGATTTGCATTTGAACCAAAACTTTTACCATTATGCTTTGTATTAAGAACTCACTCAATTTTATATTTTTAGATCAATCTATGGTTTGTACTTTTTGATTTTGATATATGCATCTTTAATTCCCATCGTATTATCTTTATTTTTATTATATTGACTTTGAGCAAAGTCTTTAGAGCTCTTATGTATTGCTAGCTGTTTTATATATTACATTTCTTTCTTTTATTGTGCTTAGCCAATCATTCAAATCAACAAAATGACAAGTTTTTAATACTTATTACATTGCTAGCATCTAGTTTTTTTTAGTTATTGTATGCTGTTCTAGTATTTTATTAATTACCATTCTTTAAAAATGCTATTTTTTTTCTTAGAAAATTTGTATATCTCTCACTGCATGACAAAATATCCTTATTTCTAGACTATCTAAATTTTCACAATTTTAGCCATTGTATGCCATAACAAGTTTGATGCAACTATAAGATTTCAGTTTGACCCCTTTTAACACCCTTGTCTATCCTTGAGTAGTTATTTCTTCTAAAATTATGTGCATACTATCTAAATTATCCTTATTTTCATATATAATAAAAAAAGAAAGAAAGCTAGCAAACTCGTGTATTTGCATATGCCATGATCAAACCAAAAAGAATTTAATGAAATTGAAAAATATGAGTGTTATTTTTTTGTTTTTTTTTTCAAGATTTTCGTAATATTATAGTTAATAGAAGTAATTTAAGTGTTAATCTTGTAAAAGGAAGTTTTGAGTGTTTCATAGGTATAGGAATACTTCCATATGTACTAATTATATTTTGTGATCAAATTTTCTTTTGGAATGACCTTATCATTCTTACAATTTGTTTTCTTTTAAGCAATAGAAAGCTTTTTTGTGATTGGCAGCTTCACTTTTGGAAGCAATTAAGTGCATTTCTTGTTTCTTAAAGTATCTGCTCGGTTTTGCAAGAACATAAATAACTCCAGAATAAAGTATTATTTCTCGCATCATATTTCCATTACCTATTCAGTGTCCATAGTGAATCCTCTCACAATGAATCCTATAGAGCCTAGTTGTTTATTTAAGTGATCACCAATAAATCTCTTCCATGGGCATACATTGTAGTTGTTCATCCACTTCTTGCCAAAAATAATTTTTCAGTCTACTATTACAACATTAAGAATATTAGCCCTACTAAGTTTTAATGCCTTAAAATTAATTCATAAAATAAAACTTACACTATCATCGACTCTATTCTCCTCAAAAATTTTATTTTTCAAATCTATATTCATTAATATCCTGACCCTATTTAGATTTTATCCTTCCTACGGACAATAGCTTATAACCTCCCAATGTATTTGAATTTTTTTATTCTTTCCATTTTGTTTCCAGCAAATATGTGATATTTTCTTTTCTTTAATTATTTTGTTCACTAATTTTTTCACCTTCCCTTCCAAAATCCCCATATTTGATTTGAAAGACCTAATATTAGTTCTATATCTAGTTAACCTTTGCCTACTTTTCGCCTGTTGGGTTAAGTTGTGATGAATTTGCTGGTGGTATACTGGTATCCTAGCAAAGCTTTCCTATTTCTTATGCTTTCCATCTAGCAGGCTGTCAACATGATTAGTAGAATTCTTAGCTGCATGTGGATTAAGTATGAGAGAGATTTAAAAAAAATGCATTTTACAATAGAAATTAACCAAGGTATATGAATAAATGGATGAAGAGCTCTATTTTCAGAATGCTAGGAGAAACACCTTAAACCATTTGTGTTTGATTTAGCGTTCACTCTATAATATGTTGACAATCATTAGGCCTATCCTGTTCATTATTTTAAAAACAATAGTTGGACGCCATATCGAATTTTCAAAATCATCCATTATTTTTGGAAAAAATGAGATATTATAATATACCATATAGATATTCTTTCTATGGTATCTCTTTTTTTCTCTTTGTTTTTGTTAATCTACTTATTTTGATTTGTTTGTGCTCTATTTGTGAACTATGGCAAATAGTTGTCTCATGTTTTTTCGATTATCTCCTGATCAAAATTTTTGTCAGGTTGGGTTTCAAATCCATTGGAGTTGTTTTGATATGAATTGATTCACCATATATCACGCTAAAGTCAAAGCAAGTTTAATGACTTTGAGACCTACTATGGACCAATTTTTTATCAGCATATTCTAACAAAAATTTTCCCACCTAAATATTAGGCATTTAAAATATTTTAAATGTCCTTTCCCAACTTATCCTTATCCTTATCCTAGCTTGTAAATAGTTTCTAAGTTCTTGTGTAAATTTGTATCTTAGGTTGTTTGCCCATGGTTTATAGGGCAACTAAATGCATCTTTGACATTATATATTGTGGCGATGGATACTTTCCTTTTTTATGGATATGATTTTATTTGATTTTTTGAGAAATTTTTTATTCTTCATCTGTCTGAGCTTCGAGGAATATTTATCCATGTAGTCTATCAAACAAAATTTATGTTACTTGTTTAATTTATTACTGCTCTCTTGAATAATTGTGCAAGAAAAAAGTTGGCCTTTTTTGGTTTATACATATTTTCCTTTTATTCGAGGATGCAAAAAATAAAATAAAATCATGACTGATTCATCGTGTTCTTAGTTTTGTAAAGCATCATTTCTATTATTTTTATAATTGTTTAATTCATGCAATTTTCTTAGGAAAAAAACCGTCTCCAATCTGGGATAGATTAGTATTCAACAAAATTAGGGACAAACTTGGAGGGCGGATTCGCATAATGTCCTCAGGAGCCTCACCATTATCTCCAGATGTTTTGGAGTTTCTTAAAATGTATGCATTTTGACGCCCTTTTAGTCTATGGATATATATATTTTTTTGTGAAATTGTTTTAGAACATCCTGTCTTATGATAGGTCCCCTTATTATGATATATTTTTTGCAGATGCTTTGGAAGCCATATTATTGAAGGCTATGGGATGACAGAAACATCTTGTGTAATAAGTAATATGGATGAGGATGACACCTTAGCTGGTCATGTTGGTTCTCCAAATCCAGCTTGTGGTTAGCATTTTTTTTTGTTTGAAATTGTCATAGTGCATCTGACCTTACAGTTTCTAATATAACATTATGGCATCTTTATGGATAACAAAAACCTTTTTATTTAAACGATTTAGTATATCTTGGTGATTGCTTTGGAAAAGCAATTCTTTTAAGCCTCCTTAATGGAGCGCTGGAGAGTTATTAATACTTGAGACATGTTGAATACAGTAAACCAGATTGCCCATGATTATGGATCATGGCTTATTTTTTTTTTTTTAGAATTTTTTATGGGTATTTGGCCCCATAGATAACAACCCCTCATAGTTATGGTAGGGTATTTACTATTTAGATTGTTGCTTAGGCTCAAATATTTAGGCACAACTTTTGTTAGATGGGTGATATTTGGGGATATGGAGGTAGATTCGGTTATGATCCCAATGATTTTGGTCATTCCATGTCTACTAGTAGATCCAATTTGCCAATGTTGGAGGAGTTTGAGTCGTAATATCTAGGGAGCTTGATTAGCAATTGTAGGTCCTCTCCTTGCAGGTAAGAGGGGTTCGAGATTGACGTCTACTCTTTCATTAACGTAGGATTTGTCATGCCAACTTAATTGAATGGTTTATAGGCATACAACATGTACCCTTATGGTTCATAGATGCTGGACATGACAACTAAGGGCTCATGGTCATCAATTGTTTTTAGGTTGACTTGACAATGTAGGATTTAATTGGTTTAGTAAGCAAGTTTTGTGATGTGAAACATAAAAGAAATTACAGGATGTTAATAAAAAGTTATTAAATTTTGCAATTATAACTTAATGTTTCACTAGATTAGATTCTAGGATTTCGTAGTTATTGTTTTGCTTTGGCATGCGGTTACAAAATAAATTAGCAGGGCAATTAAAATAACACCAAAATTATAGTAAAACTAAATGTGCACATAACAAAAATCCACCGGCTAACAATTAGAAAATTTATCTTGAGTTTCCCTCACTCTTCACTCTTGAGGGCAGTTGGCGGAAGAATAGTCTAAGCAATATTAATAATGCCACCAAAATACAGTAAATGCTTACAGTATCGTTCAATGGAAAGTTATTTCGGAGAGGAAGAAGTCGGAGGATGTCGGAGGATTTGCCACTGAACAGGAAGTAGTTGCTCGTCGATGGTAGTCGTCAAGGAGAAGATGATCCGATCAAGGTAGCCTTCAACAGATTGGTCGATCTCCAAATTGAGGTTGAAGAAGGGAGACCGGAGAATATCTACTCGTCCTTGAAGTTCATACACGAATCCATGATCGTGCTCGGGATCGGCCATTCATGAATAAGGAGGCCAAAGGAGATTGGGTGTCTTCTTCCTTTGAAGATGTAACAAGCATGAGAGGGGAGGTGTAGGGGTGTAGGGAGAGCCTTGGGGGTGGTCGGCCGAAACTAGGAAAAGGCTAGGTTAATTTCAAATTTCTGAAATTAACTTTGAGTGATTGATTAGCGGGATTAATTGTAGAAAACACAAAAGGAAATAGGGGAGAGAGGAGGGAAGGGGCGGCTAATTATCTCCTTATTTGGAGCCTTTAATGTGGAAGGAAATAATTAGGGAAGAGGGAGAGAGAGGGGGCCGACCAAGAGAAGGGGAAGGGGTGGGGGGGGGGGGGTGACCACATTCAATAAATATTGAAATTTGAATTAATTTCAATTTATTTTCAGATTTGAGGTGATTGGGAAAAATTCCTAAAATAGGTTTTGTTAATTTAGGAAAGGTTTTGAAATTCAAATTCTTTTGAATTCAAATTAGAATACTTTCCAAATTAATAGTGGGCTAATTTAGGAAATTAATGAATGTAGGGGAACAAGGGGGCCGGCGGCTTGGGCTTTGGGGAGAGGGCTTAGGGCTGGCGGTTAGGGGTGGAGGAGGAGGGGAAGGAGACTTGGCCGGCAGCTTCTGGGTGGGATTTGACCGGTGGGTAGTGAGGATTAGGCCGGCGGGTTGGGTGGAGGGGAATGGTGGCTGTTGGTTGAAGGAGGTGGAGGGGATTTCTTGGCCGGCGGTTAGAAGGGCTTTGGGAAGGGAGGCCGGCGGCTAGGAGGAATGACTTGGTGGAGATGGCGGACCACGAATCCAAACTCTTCCTGCGGTTGGTGGGTATTGCTTTTGCCCTCACCTAAGGACTTCTCCTCTCTCTAGAACTCATCATGCTCATGAGAACAAGAATGCAAAAAATTTTATTAATTGATCATTAACCTCATACAATAGTGAAGACCTATATATGTAGGCCTTAAAATAAAAAGAGATGCAAAGACTAAAATGCCCTTTGGGCTACATCATAAACTAAGTCCTCATAAGGGTACAATGGTAAAAGTAAAACAAAAAATAAAATAATACATAAAATGCATCATAAATAAAGACTCCTAATCGTAGCCGTCGATCTACAACTCTTCCTCTGATAGACGCACCAGAATCTCTTGCTGATGTCCTCATCATTTTGATAAGTTCAAAGTCTTGGTTGTGGGCTCCGAAAATTCGGCCCCGGCCTCCGCCCGCTTTTTTGCTTTTCTTTGGGGGGGAGTTTTAACGAATTAAGTTTCGAGGTAAATTTTGGAAGGCAGATGAGTTTGTAGATAAGACACTACCCAGAGATTTCGCTCTCATTTTGCGAGGACTTTATGATCTGAGTTCTGGTTTCCTATAGGCGCAAGCCCCTATAGTTAATTACCCCTCCCGATAACGAGAGAGAACTTTCGATTAAGGCTAGTCGTCAATCAGATACGTAAAGATACGTGAGTCTGGCATATAGTAGCAGCATGGGTTCAGAAATTGGAGAGTTTGGAAGGTTTGATATTTAAAAATAGAAATTTCACCATCTTGCACTTAAAGCAGATGGTGGGGGAACGGATGATGGACCCGATCAAGATCCCATGGTTCCGTAGTCCCGGGCCATCGTGGTCCCTGGTCTACTTAGTCAAAGGAGGTAGTCGACCCAACCTGACAGAAGGATCCTTGTCGGCAGCCATGGGTTGCTTTGTCCAAGGGTACCTTGTAGACCTGGGATGGATGTTTGTCTAAGGGGACAAATTTGAATCCACCTTAGCTAACAGAGGGCTTTGTGCCCTATCGATCATATCCTATTGATTCATATCTCAAGGATTTGATGCCATTGGGGAGCATACGGGCTCTGGCCATAACCATAATATAATGGTGCCATTTGGCGGCGACCACCTGGTTTAGAGGGCCCTGAGTCATAACCGTTTACCCTGCAGTGCCATTTGGCGGCGAAATTGTCGGTTAAAGGACTCGTACCACGTCCTTGCTGGCAGGAGATTGTTTGAGAATGGATCCTAGTGATATTTTCGACCAGGCATTAGCTCTATGTGAGCTGAAGTAGATTTTGATTTTTCCACCTCGGCAAACTGTTGCGGAAGGTGGATAGATTTTATGCTTTGAGTGATTGATGGATTATTTCTTTTTTAAATATTTTTGGAGTTGGATGATTTTTGGTATTTGAAATGATCTGTGTGGACCCCTCCGGTTGAGATCTGCATTCAACACGGCCATCATCGGGGTGTGGGGTCATTCATATTTTATTGATTGGACCATGTCGACTCTATCTACTGGTCGATAGAGGATCGGGTTTTGTAGGCTTTATGCCTTTATAAGTGAATTCTCTTGATTGTAGGCCTTGAAGGCCTAATATGAACTATAAAATAAATATCCCGGTCGATCTCACGACCGCATATTTATTTAATGGTTTGAGCCGTGTCGACTCCTATCTACCCGTATAGTAGGATCGGGCTCGAACTGGAATTCACTTATTGACCTGCGCAGCATCCCTAGACGTCACATGTATACCAATAACACGCTCGCCGGGGCCCATGCGGGTGTTTGGGGGCACTTTATAATTATTTATCGAACATTGTCAACTCCTACTTGTTTTAGGAGGATCGGGTTCAAATTTATTGACCCGCGCAGCATCCCTAGACGTCACGTGTGTACCAATAACACGCTCGCCGGGGCCCATGCGGGTGTTTGGGGGCACTTTATAATTATTTATCGAACCTTGTCAACTCCTACTTACTTGTTTTAGGAGGATCGGGTTCAAATTTATTGACCCGCGCAACATCCCTAGACGTCACACGTGTGTACCAATAACACGCTCGTCGGGGCCCATGCGGGTTTTTGGGGGCACTTTATAATTATTTATCAAACCTTGTCAACTCCTACTTACTTGTTTTAGGAGGATCGGGTTCAAATTTATTGACCCGCGCAGCATCCCTAGACGTCACGTGTGTACCAATAACACGCTCGCCGGGGCCCATGCGGGCGTTTGGCGGTGGATGCATTTCACATGATACATTCATATGCATGTATGATTTTTGAAATACAATTATAGAGTCAAATGACATATTAGAGTGAAACCCTCTGCTTATACAGCAGGATGATTTGAAATACAATAATAGTGTCAGATGACACACTAGGGTGAAACCCTCTGCATCTATGGAAGGAGGATTTGAAATGCAATAACAGTGTCAGATGACACACTAGGGTGAAACCCTCTGCATCTATGGAAGGAGGATTTGAAATGCAATATTAATGTCAAATGACATACTAGAGTGAAACCCTCTGCATCTATGGAAGGAGGATTTGAAATGCAATAATAGTGTCAGATGACACACTAGAGTGAAACCCTCTGCATCTATGGAAGGAGGATTTGAAATGCATGAGTATGAGCTTTTAGACCTGCACATACGATGTGCTTATATGTAATGCAGGATGATATACATTCATAGCCCATCACGCTTATTATAATGCATGTATAAGGGATATAACGTTTGCATGTAGCGCAGAGGGGTGTCCAGCTGATTAGATGATTATCATTGCTAAATCAGTGAAGCTTTATTTCGAGTTTTGTCGGTGCCCTCTCTTTGTTTGTACAAGGGTTGCAGATCCGGTGGCATAATGTCGTATTTTAATGACCCGTGGTCTTTTACTACCAATGCCCTGCTTCTGCTTGCAGACGAATCATCACCCGGTTGTCATAAGGCACCTCCTTATTCTGTTGTAGACTTCCTTTTCCCATTCATCGGAGGCCGGATCTATGGCTCACATAGGAACCAATAAACAGCTCTTTTTATTCTGACATCATCATGGGGATGTTGAATGAATTTGCCTCTCTTGAAGGAACTTTGGAACACCAGGAAGTTTAGTTCGGATTTGCTCAAACATCTCTTCCATTCTTGCAGGAGATGTCCCTCTTGCTGGTCGATTCTGCCTGAAGGGGTCAATTAGTATTCGTACTCACCATGTACCCTTGTATACATTTGTGTCCACAAGGGTTCCCCATGATCACAATGTACCTGCTGTTGTTATCCACAAATGGATCATGCTTATGTATAGGGACTGGTCATGTCTAATACGATCTCTTAGAAGTATTCGCAGAAGAGCCATTGTTCCTGCATTGTATCCACCTGTCACCAATCTCAGGCGGTATTGATTGTACTTGTTTGCAGCTACGGGTCTTCTACTATCAATTGTCAGTGTTGCCTTTTTCAATCAACAGGCACTGTTGTTTGTATGATAGGTCTTTGATTGCTGGAGGCGGGTAGTACTTGTACTTTTGCAGTTGACTGATGTTTAAGTCAATCACATTTGGAAGTCCACTACGAGTCCCCTGCTGTTAACTTGATGTTTGTTTAAATAATCAAATTTATCACTTATCTTTTGCTTTTTGATTATTATCGTGCACTTTAATATTTAGGGTTCTGCTCCCTGTAGTTCAGTTCAAGTCCCTTGTTTGTTCAGTTCGGATTCAGTTCCCTGATTGTCCGAGTTCTATGCACTTCTGTTCGAGTACTGGTCCTCTGTATTGTTGTTCAAGTTGGATATTCTTTGTTGTCCAGGTCTTGTGTGCTTCAGTGTAAATTTCGGCAGCATCCCGGCATATCCCCCGTTTGGGGGAAATGTAGGGAGCTGGGCCTTCCCACCACGCTACAAGAGCGTGTATGGTAGGTGTCTTTAGACACCGCGGCCGTACATCTTTCATCCCACCACGCTACAAGAGCGTGTATGAGGTCTTCAACAGTAACCGTACGAGAGCACCAGTGGTTTTCCCCACCACGCTACAAGAGCGTGTATAGGGCTTACCCATCTCGCCGTATGCGTCACACCGGGCTCCCTCCTACCGTGCTACAAGAGCGCGTATAGGTGGTTCTCCGGTCTGGCGCAAACATCGAAAATGAGATTTTGAGTGATTCCCCGCCTCGTCGTAGGTGTCGGACCGGGTTTCCTCCTACCGTGCTACAAGAGCGCGTATAGGTGGTTTGCCGGTCCGCTGCAAACGACAAGAACAGGAATCTGAGTTCAGAGATTATACCTGCGCAGGGTCGACGGTGCTGATGTCGATGTCGAGGTCGAGGACTGTCCCCACCATGCTACAAGAGCGTGTATAGAGCTTACCTGCCTCGTCGTACCTGTTGCACTGGATTCCCCCCCACCGTGCTACAAGAGCACGTATAGGAGGTCCACCAACGCATCAAGCGCGTCGAGGGTAGGATTTGGGACTTACCTTGCGTGTGTCGTCGGCGACGGTGTCGGCTCGTGGAGGCAAGAAAGGCTTTCATCATTTTTTTTTAAAATTAATTATGATTAATTAAAATTTCATTATAATTAACAATAATTAAAAATAATCAAAGATAATTAATTATTATTAATAGAGATTATTATAATTAATTAAAAATAATTAATCATTATTAATATAAATTAATTACAATTAATTATAATAATTAATTATAATTAATAGAAATTTATTTTGATTAATTAAAATAATTAATTATAATTAATAGAAATTAATTACAATTAATTAGATAATTAAGTAAAATAAACAGAAATTAATTATAATTAATTATGATTAATTATTATTAATTAAAATTAATTAAAAATAATTAATCATAATTAATGCTTAATTATTTTTACTATTAATTATATAAATTAAATTTTTTTTTAATTAATCACAAAAATAATAATTAAACAGGATTTGATTAGGATTTAGGCGGGATTTGGACCAGATTAGAGTAGGATTAGGATAGGATTTGAGCAGGATTTAAACTAAATCCCTTAATCCCCCCTCTCTGAGTTCGGCACTTTCACGGGATTTGGCTGGAGAGGTGCGTGAAAGAGGGAAAGTTACCTTCGTAGCTAGCGAACTCCAGCCGCTGCTTTCGATCCACAGGAAGGGCAAGTCGTCGGAGCGAGCGAAGTCGAACAGGGAGGGAGCCGGAGAAGTGCGCAGAAAGGAGAAGGTTACTTCCACAGCAGGCGAGCTTCAGTTGTTGCTTCCGATCAAAGCGTCGCAACTTCCGATCCGTAGGAAGGGAAAGTCGGAGACGGAGCGAAGTCGGACAACACAGAGGAAGCCGAAGAAGCTTCGTAGGATTTACGAGATCTTCACTGCAAGCGAGTTCCCAGTTGTTGCTTCCGGTCAGAATGTCGTAACTTCCTTTCCAACAGGTCGGGGACGTCGTCGCAGGGGTGAAGCCGGGGAAGCACGCAGGAAGGTAGGAAGTCACTGTTGCAGCAAGCGAGCTCCAGTTGTTGCTTCCGATCGTAATGTTGCAACTTTCGATTGACAGGAAGGGAATCGTCGAAGGAGCGGGACCGAACAGCGATGAAGGAGCTGGGAAGTTTTGAGGGAAAAAAAAAAAGGTCCCCGCGCTCCTCATCTCCTTCGGCATTTAACGACGCGAGGCTGGATTTGGCTCGTAGCGGAGATCGCGCGACGCATTTAAGATAGACGTGGGATTGACGGCGTGGACGTGCGGTCATCATGCGAAGAACGGCGGGGGACATCCCAGCTGCGGGATTTGGGGGATCCTGATCGCGTGGAGTTCGGCGCTACAGGTAAGAGCGACACATTTTTTTTTTTTTTTTTTGTTTATGTTGTCTACAGTATGTGGGTCAACATTGGTCACATGGAGTCTCAACTGTATATTTTAGGTGAGGACCTTAGTCCAATATACCATTGATTTGACCACTCATGTAGGAAATTTTGTTGGTTTTACTTGGAGAAGACTTAAAAGGACTACATAGGTATAGCATCTCAGAGGCATGGAGCACGACCAATCGTGGTTTAAAATATTAGATATGAATGACAACTTAGAGTTTTGGCTTCGCCGATATAGTTTTATAGGAGTAAACCTTGGTTTACTCTATGGGGTGGTTGCCTTGCCAGATTGTGTTTTGGTTTTGTGTTTATGTTGTATGTAATGGTACGCTTTTATTAGGACATTGTAATCTATATCTCATTCAACTCAGGATAGCCCTTAAAGGCTATTGCCTTGTTACAGAGATTAGCATCTGCATGGCAGAGAATATTTTGTTGTATCCACAAGTTGCTTTGAGCATGAAGTTTTGAGTTAAGCTCAAGTATTTGTTAATCTTGGCATAATTCAAAGTAACAGCTTTGGTGTGGATTAATTAGGGTCTAGTTTGGTATTCATTAGGTTCATCCGACTAAATTAATTTAACTGTTAACTTTGAGTTGGTCTACTTTGTTGGACTTGATAGCACAGAGTCAATTTTGTTGAATTAGTTTATAAAGGTGAGGCTTGCATACCAAAGGAAAGCTCATCTATTTTTAAATGCCATTGCTTACATGCTAAGATTGCTTTAAGATTTAATTGAATTGATTATCAACAGTTAGCTAATTTAGGGTGGGTAATTTAAAGCCCGATCGGCCCCACCTCATGCCGGTTCACTCCCAAACGACACAATGGTTCGCTCACGTAACTCCCACTTATGGCACAAAACCCCCTTGAAATACCCAAAATTCTTCAAAATGATAAGCTTAAAATTTGCCCCAAAATCATACCCCATTTTATCATACATCCTTAAAACATCAATCTTATCTTATTAAATTCTATTTCATTTCGATCATTTTGATATTTATAAGCATATGTAAAACACAAGCCTAATATATATATTAATTTAGTTATTAAAAAACCTTAGAAAAAGGTTGTAATTATTTAATTAGCCTAATGTAATGTAGCTTCCACTTACCTGTGCATACAGTGGCTCGAAACATTAATCTCACAGCTGGGCTGCGTGCTGCTGGCATTAGTGGGAATGTACAGTGGTAGTGCTAGTATTATAGTATATTAAATTAACTTAAGCAAATTCCATTCCCTCCCACCCGACATTTCTCTCTAGAGGCCGAAGCAAGTTTTTGCCAAGCGCAAGCCGCGAGTTGTAAGGGAAGCGGGTGTTGTTGCAGCTAAATTTTTAAGATCGGGGAACGAAGAAAAAGAAGGGAAGAAGAGAATAGGAGGAAGAAGGTTAGGGTGAGGTAATGAAATTGTTTTGAATGAGGAGTTTAATTGAGGTAAACTTTTATATTCCTTTATATCATAACTTGATTATTTTTTTGTTAGATTCTTTATGAATGATGAAGTATATTTTTTTGGTTGTTTATCAAAGAAAAAGAGGTCCGAGTAATTTATGAGAATAAATTCATCCTATTACCCTAGAGAATGAGGTGAGATACCTAATCTGTAGTATAAAAAATTGTAACATTTTTTTATATAATTGTGGTAATATTATTCCCATATTAATCATATTATTGGTTTATTGATTCACTTGAGTTTATCACTTGTTCAGTTGAGTTACTTGATATATAAAATATTTACCTGCTGTAATATAATATTACGGATGCTTGTTATGAAAATCTGAAGCTTAATGAGAAGGTTATTAAAAAGGTTAATGGGAAAAGTTATATATGGGGGATAGACCCACACAAATAAATGTGAAAGACCTGACAAGATAAGCCTTAGGGACCATACTGGAGGTACCCAACTCTTTCTCATCTAAAAATTAGAAATTAGAATCCAACCTTGAATGTGAGAGCTATAAGTATGCTAAAGCCTATAACATCACATGATTTTCCTAGATTAGTGGAAAATAAACATAACAAGAAATATGTGGAAAGTTAAAGAATACATACAGTGAATTGCACCGTTATATGCACCAATCATTTACACTGCTTATGATTCTTATAGTAATTCAAATATCACTTACAGTTGAATGCAGAATACTTGTTTCTTATTTCTTGTACTATGATTGTGTATTTCGTTGAGCATTCAGCTCACCAGTTGGTGTATTGCAGGAAAGGGGAATGAGCTAGCTGGGCTCTAAGCGGGAGTGTGAATACATTATGTACATAAGTTTTGGGTGTACCTAGAAGGCAGATCAATTAGTTGTATATTAAAACTTTTGGGTATGTAAACTTTATTTGAAGTTATTAAAGCTCTATATTTTTTTGATGTATAATAAACATGCTTTCGAACATGACATTATAAGATACAAGTCTAAGGTTGCAAATGTAGTTGTGTTGGGACAGTCTAGATAGGTTATTTCGTATTCACTTGATCCTAATGGAAGTAGTTAGGATGAGTGTTAGTGAGAAATGTATCTATCCAATTCCTCCTCTGTTATACTCCAAGTTGACTGAAGGGGTTCAAAATGGGGGGGTGACACCCAAGCCTGCTCTCTCCTTTCCATTCGACTCTCACTGCACTTCCTCTCGCTCTCTCGGTTGATTTGTAGGCAAGGAGCCCTATCCCTCTCGCTCGATCTTCTCTATCGCACCCGAGACCCCAGCCTAAGCGCTCTGATCTCCCTATTGTTCCCCTCAGACGCATGCAGGAGGCCCTCAACTCCTCTGTTTGTTCACACTTTCGTATGTAGGACCTTGCCGCAGCTCGCTCACTTTCCCAACCCGTCCTGCTCACGCCTCCTGCCCGACCTATCGCAAGAGGCAAGCGCCTTCACCCTGCACGCGACCGGCACAATCTCAGCCCACGCTCGCATCCATTACCACGACTTCGACCCACGCCTTCGGCCCGACCCGCCACTTGCGATTCATGCCTCCGTTCTGCACGCAGGAAGCCCATTTCTGATCCCGCTCACTCCATGCTTCCGACCAGCTGAACCAACTGCTGTCTCGACAACTCCCCGTGAGTATATGAGTTTAACAGTGGAGCGTTTGTAAAAAAGAAAGAGAAAGAAGAGAAGAAAAAAGGGGAAGAAGAAAAAAAAAACAGAGCAGTTACCGAGTAATTGAAGACCCAAAGACCTGTGTCGGGAATAATCTATCCTGAAGCCCTCATGCCGTTGTATTTTTAATCTGGTCGGACAGATTGAAAGACAAGTGCCTTCCCAACCTCCCTATGAGAGGAGGAGATGTTGGGAGACTGCCGAAATTTTTAATGACAAGGGACTCTCAAATAATTAATTTCAAATAAAATTTGTCATTTAAATATATATACACATATAAGTTATGTTCCCAATTTTAAGAATTTGAGACTTACGCTTCCAGAAGAATAAATGCATTAAATCTCTAGTTAAATATGCAAGTTCCATAAAATCTGTCACTTGTAAAGTTCAGAAGCAGCACCCTTTAGAAGCTAATAGAGATGGAAGATGCAATTTATGCTTAGAAGCTTGAATGAGAGCGAAGGTGACGAAAGTGACGATCAATGAGCACGATCATCTACAAGCGCGACGCTTCACTAAGCTATCCAAATGACCTCTGATCACCGAACGGATTGTGCCGATGCAATCAGAGCGTCAAATTTAGCCAATGTAGGACCTCTTGCAGTTGAATTGAATGAAGGTGGTCGAAATCGGCAAAGTACAGGCGCGACACGCCCAACGTTGCCTGAATAATGTTCGTTCTCAAAACGGACTTCACCGTTGCGTCCGGATGTTAACCCCTGTGTAATACCCAAGAGAAACAAGGAAAAAGCATACCTCTGCCGAAATCCCGCCGATTCGGCGCCGTTGCAGGCATACCTCGCGTACGAAGCCTGCCTCGGCACGACCCACCCCCTTGCCTTCTCGTCGTTAAATACCGAAAGGAGGAAGCCTTCTCGGCGCTGATTCGTTCTTCCGAAATCCTCCCTGTCGCAGAACTCCCGTGCCCAATCTCCATCCCGTCGGCCTCCCAATTCCGATCTCCCAAACACAGAGAGAGAGAGAGAGAGAGAGAGAGAGAGAGAGAGAGAGAGAGACCTACTTAGCTGAACCCGTCGTTGCTCCCGATCTCTACCAAGTTCCGACCCAAAGCCGATGGCCCTTACCTGTACCGACGTCGAGGCCACCTGCGACCGGACCTCACCCCTTCCTCCCTCTGTCTCAACTCCAAGCCACCGCCTAGCCTTAGCCGAGACCTCCCCTCTGCCTACCAGAGCCTCCAAGCCGAATACCCTGCTCCCTGTCCGATTCCCTCTTATCTACCCGTACCCAACCTCCACAGACCCATCCGATTCCATCTCTTCATCCGAAACTGGAGTTGAGCCTCCGATCCTCTTCCCTATTCATAGCAGACCTCTCCGTCTTTGAACCCGCCAACTCTGAACCCCAGAGCTGCCCGCACCCGTCTTCTTCCCCTGTTCCTAGCCGACGTTCCTTTCCCATCGGATTGGAAGTTACGACATCTTAATTGGAAATAGGGGCGGGAGCTACTGGCTGTATGAAGGTAACTTTCTCCTATTCGAGCGCTTCTTCGGCTAGGTCACGGCAAACAGAGGAAAACTGAGGATTTAACTCAGTGAGATTTAATTGTTCCCTAAACCCTGTTTATTAGGGTTTTATCATAATTCGGCTCAAATCCCATTCAAATCTTTTAAATTTTATTTAATTAATTTAATTATGATTGATTTCAGTTAATTATATTTAATTATGATTAATTAAAATCAGTTATAATTATTTAATTATTTTAATTTATAATTAATTTTAAAGTAAATATAATTAATTATATATTAATTTTATAATTAATTATAATTAGTTTTTAATTAATTATAAATTAAATCTAATTAATTTTAAATTAAATATAATTAGTTATGTATTAATAACTAATTATAGTTAATTTGTAATTAATTACAAAATAAAGAACCCACAAGAGTACTCTTCTCTCTTGTGCTTCTCTTCCTTGCCTCGATCCACGAGCCTCCACCGCCGGCCCACTTGTAAAGGTATAATTCCTAAACCTAGATTCCTGTTCTCGTCGTTGGCGGCGAGCTGGCAAACCCCCCACGCACTCACATGTGGGGAAATAAGTACTCACATGTGGGGAAATTTCTGTGTTTCTTTGCAACAGGTGCCCAAGACCCCTAAACGCTCATGTAGCGGGCGGGGATTGAAGAAAATTTTGCTGCCGCGGTGTCTACGGACATCTACCTGAAGCGCGCACGTCGCGTGGAGGGGAAGGCAGCCTCTTGGTTTTTTCCCCTAAACGGGGGAGACGCCGGGAGGCTGCCGAAATTTTCAGCAAAATTAGAGACTTGGATTTGAACTTGGATACAAACAAAATCTAAGTGATTAATAAAGGATTGAACCCAAGTTAATCAAACCAAATTTGAATCAATTTTGGACTACATGGGACTCAAATTGAATACATTAAGCTTGAACTTGATTTGTGGACTTGGACTTGAAATGAGCAAACTATGGAGAACTAAAATAACAACATGGAGCTTAACTTATAAACTTGAACGTGAACTTGGATTCGCGACAAATGACAGCGAATTGGACTCAGATTTGAACTCGATATGGACATTGCAAAGGACTTGAATTCAAACAAGCAACAAGGAATTAAACTTCAAACTCAATCACTTGCAATCATGCAAATGATTGATGATGACTCAAAGAACCCAGGTGAACTCTAAAAGACTTGAGTTCGAACAAAACACACAAAACCAGACTTTGGATTTAACAAAAGAGCAGTCAAAATATAGAGGCTCGATGAACAAATCCTGATCATTCAAGTAGATATACATGAGCAAACGAAGATGTATAGTGGATAAAGAGGTTCCTACATCTCATTCAAGCAAGATGAATATACGATCTGATTGCAGATAATGTTGCAAAGAATCTTTAGCCTACAAATGAACAATGTGAAACTCATAGTGTTCATGCCAATTAATCTATAAGCAAGGAAAGGAACCTGTAATACACGTGTTCATCCCAAAGATAAATATCAAGGACTTGCAACAGCATCGACCATCATCTCATAAACATATACATGAGAATTATGTTAGGGGCAATGGCATGCTCAAGAGGAGACATGCAATAAATGAAATATCAAATTCAAATTGAAGTGTGGCCCCCTCACAATCAACACAAGTCAACATAAAAGCAATTGTATTGATACCTTGCAAGTAAGGGAGACTAGTGTACAACGAATATAATATCCTCCCTACAAGCGATGCTAGCTACCTTGCAAATACACAGTGATCCTTTCACAAACAACTATAGGAGACTTGTGAGTGTTCAAGAACGACCGTGAAATACACACAAGTGAATACAACAGCTTGTAAACACAAACAACAGTCCATTCTTAAGTGGTTGTAGGGGACTCGTGGGTGTTTGTGGACAACATGAAAGTATATACAAATGAGTACAATATACTCACCAAACTACAAATGAATTCAAGAGGCAGATAGTGAATGCTATCATATCCTTTCAGCTGACATCAATCATTTATGGATGAACATAGAAGCTCTCTGTGAGACAAGAGCTAGCATGTAAATAGCTAAAGGAAATACATTGCGAACACAACGAGCTCCAGAATAAGATATGCAAGTAAACGCGACGGTCTACTAATCAAGCACATCAACTTCGCGTAAGTAAAAGATCTGCAATACATACAATCTCTCTACGAGTACAGATGTATGTAAAACATGTCACTCGTGGGTAGATGCAGAAAGACTTCAGTAAATGCAGTATCCTGAAGTCAATTCCAATCTATGAATGAAAACATCTACCTGCCTACCAACAACAGTTGTGGAGATCGTACAACGCCACGCCACCGGATCTTCAACATCCATGCAAGCAGACAGAAGGCGTATAAATCTCCAAACGAAACCCAGTGCTACGCCACCGGATCTGCAACACCTATGCGAGCAGACAGAAGGCGTACAAATCCCCAAATGGAACCCGTACGACGCCACGCCACCGGATCTGCAACATCCATGCATGCAGACAGAAGGCGTACAAATCCCCAGATGAAATCCCAGCGCTACGCCACCGGATCTGCAACATCCATGCATGCAGACAAAAGGCGTATAAATCCCCAGATGAAATCCCAGCGCTACGCCACCGGATCTGCAACATTCATGCAAGCAGACAGAAAGCGTACAAATCCTCAAATGGAACCCGTACGACGCCACGCCACCGGATCTGCAACACCTATGCGAGCAGACAGAAGGCGTACAAATCCCCAAATGAAATCCCAACGCCACGCCACCGGATCTGTAGCACCCGTACAAGCAGACAGAAGGCGTTTACAAATATTCTAAAAGTACCCCTTCACATGCACCATAATATATATACACATAGGTACACATAAGGGGATGTATAATACAACCCGCATGGGCCCCGACGAGCGTGTTATTGGTACACACGTGACGTCTAGGGATGCTGCGCGGGTCAACAAATTTGAACCCGATCCTCCTATGCAAGCAGATAGGAGTAGACAAGGTTCAATAAATAACTATGAAATGCCCCCAAACACCCCGATGATGGCCGCGTTGATTGAAGATCTCAATCGGAGGGGTCCATTCACAAACACTTTCAAATACCACCCAAACTCCCTACAAAATCCAATCTTCTGAAAAATCCCAAAACCCAAAAATCTTTCCAACTCCAGATATTTAAAATTTGAAACTAAACTATCAAACCACTTAAAACATAAAATCCATCCACCCTCCGCAACAGTTTGCCGAGGTGGATAAATTGAAGAATACTTCAGCTCACAAAGAGCTAATGCCTGGTCGAAAATATCACTAGGATCCATTCTCAAACAATCTCCTGCCAGCAAGGACGTGGTACGAGTCCTCTAACCGGCAGTTTCGCCGCCAAATGGCACTGCAGGATAAACGGTTATGACTCGGGGCCCTCTTAACCAGGTGGTCGCCGCCAAATGGCACAATTATATTATGGTTATGGCCAGAGCCCGTATGCTCCCCAATGGCATCAAATCCTTGAGATATGAATCAATAGGATATGATCGATAGGGCACAAAGCCCTCTGTTAGCTAAGGTGGATTCAAATTTGTCCCCTTAGGCAAATACCCATCACAGGTCTACAAGGTACCCTTGGACGAAGCAACCCATGGCTGCCGACAAGGATCCTTCTGTCAGGTTGGGTCGACTACCTCCTCTGACTAAGTAGACCAGGGACCACGATGGCCCGGGACGACGGAACCATGGGATCTTGATCGGGTCTATCATCCATTCCCCCACCATCCGCTTTAAGTGCAAAATGGTGAAATTTCTATTTTAAATATCAAATTCTCCAACACTTTCAATGTCTCAAATACCTATTGCTGCTACTATGTGCCAGATACTACGTATTCGTATCTCTATGTATCTGATTGACGACTAGCCTTAATCGAAAGTTCTCTCTCGTTAGCGGGAGGGGTAATTAACTATAGGGGCTTGCGCCTATAGGAAACCAGAACTCAGATCATAAAGTCCTCGCAAAATGAGGGCGAAATCTCTGGGTAGTGTCTTATCTACTATCTCATCTGCCTTCCAAAATTTACCCCGGAACTTAGTTCGTTAAAACTCCCCCCGAAGAAAGCACAAAAAGCGGGCGGAGGCCGGGGCCAAATTTTCGGAGCCCACACCGGAACATCAAAAATACCTAAGAACAACTGTTGTAATATTGCTTGGGTTATTTGAGTGCGCGTAAATTTTCATTTGTCACAGGTTTTGAGGCGACGATGACACGAATTACGAGACATTTGCACACAAATCGACGCGCAAAAATCGAGGAATTTTATCATGCTCAAATCCCCAAAATCCTGCTTAAATCTCGCTTGAATCTTGCTCATATCCCGCTCGAGTCCTGCAATTTGGCAGTTTGGCGCCGCTCTCCCTATTTCCGCGATTGCTCGTCCTACAGGCAGCCCCCGTTCTGTTATTAAAACGAGAACAAAAGACTTTGGCTGTTTCTTCTTCTTTCGGCACTGATCTCCCACTACCAACTCTTCATACATCGATCCTCCACTCCCTCACACTCACAAACTCCAACTCTCGCTCGCAGACAGTCAACCAAACACTCTATTTGGAACTCCCATACCCGCCGAACCTCACACCTACTGTGCCGATCTCGACCTCTATCTCCAGTCTACCTCAAGAGCAGCCGATTGAATCAGCCCCAGCCGAGATCCCTCACCCGATCTTTCTCATAGCAAGCCGAACCGAGCACCTCTAGCAGAACATTCCCTCTCTCCCATTTCTCCTTTGTATCCCCTCCAAATCGCAAGCAGCCCGCCTCCAGCACCATACTCAGCCCAACTCCACAACAGACAGACGCCGAGGCCAACCAGATCAAAATCTCTGTCTGATCCCACACGCACACGCCTTCTCTCTCAATCCTTCCTCCTCCTGTACCGAACCCATCTTCGATAACCGAACTCTCCCAGCTCCTGCTCTCTTCATTCCAGCGGCCCCCATCTCCCATATCCGAACCTTCCTCGCATCTCTTCCAACTTCCGACCTTCCAACCGAACTCCCACAGCCTTGCAACCACCTAACAGCCCACTTGACCCCTTCCTTTCCACCTTCTACAGCTATGCCCACTTGCTAAATTCCAGCCCAAACAGCCACTTCACAGCCCAATCTTCCCACTATCCAAACACTCAATAGTTGCAGCCCATCACTCCACCAAGCCACCACTTCTCCAAGTCCCAACAACAAACCCACCTATACACTACACTTCTACTTCCTATACACAACTACCACTACAAACTCCCTCCTATAACCCAAAACATCCCACACTCACCTACATAACTCTACAGCCAATCCACAATCCTTCAACCCGCCTCCACCAAGCAGCCCACTTCATAGCCCATTACACACTCCCAACTCCTCCACCCGCTCAGTCCATCTAACCACTCAGCTCATTCTCACAAACTGCCAACAGCCCCTTCACACCCAAATCCGATCCATATTTCAGCCCACCACACAGCCCACTACCACCTAGTCCCTCCAGCTAAATCCTCCTCCTCTCCCAAACCTCAGCCCATCTTACTCCACCAAACAGGCCAAAACCACTACAACAGTCTCATTATTTCCTCAACCACCTTCCTACCCTCCAAGGCCCAACAGTCCATTCCCACAACCCAAACTCCACATCGCTACCTACAACAGCCCAACCCACCTTCCTCCATTAGCAAAATAGTCCTCTCCTCCTACACTCTCATAAAACCCAATTACTTATTCCCTCTGTAAGCAGAGAGTTCACTGTCTTCCTTTTCTTTCCAATTCCCCTATCCTCTCCAACAGAGTGTAAAAAAGAAAAAAAGAAGAGCAAGAGAGAGAGAGAGAGAGAGAGTAGGAGATTTGTGTTTTAATCCCTCGTCGCCTTGATACCGCTGTCGTCGCCCCTCGCACTAGGTATAATGTTCCCTAAACTCAAAAAACCCTCAAATCTCATTTTCAGCATTTGCGGTGCAACGAGCGGACCACATATGCATGCTTTTTTTAGCGTGGTGGGAGGGAGCTTGGTGTGATGCTCGCGGAGAAGTGGGTGAGCCTTGTGTATGCTTTTCTTAGCGTTGCAGGATAAAATTTAAGTACCAATGCATTCTTTCAGGCCGACGGGAAAAAATTGCAAGTTTTCGCACAAGTACCGTTGCAATCCATGCATGCCTTTCTCATTCGATCATGCACGTATTTCTTGACGTGGTGGGCAGACCTAGACTCAAAATTATACTAAACAGGGGAGACGTCGGGAGGCTGCTAAAATTTGGACTAAAAATGAACAGAACTTGAACAAATATAGGGAACAGAGCTTGCAATCAAACAACAGGGAACTGGACTTTAAACTGATAAATGCACGATCACAACGAAAATACAAACGCTAAATAACTGTCCTGGTCATTCAAATGAATATCAACGTACAAGCAAGGGGCTTGTAGTGGGCAAATTTTTAGGCATAATCAACTTGCAAGCAAGCATATTGGTCTCTTATGAGCACTGAAAATCAATGTGTAATAAGCATAGTAAGTTACCAATGGACATGAATAGGGAAATTAGTTATGAATGTTGCTCATCCGACAATCAATGTTGACATGCAAATGAACACACTTAACCCACCTGTAAACAATAACACTCCTTACAAGATCAACTTGCAAGCAAACACATCAAATAACAAAGAATGTATAATGCACACAACAAACCATTCACGAATGGCAGTAGGAGACATGCAGTGAATATTATGATTTGCTCATACAACAACAACAGCAACAATACAACAATACAACAACAACAACAATAACAAGCCTTTGTCCCACTACGTGGGGTCGGCAACATGAATCCTTTTTCTCCATTGTGTCCGGTTCAAAGTCAAATTCTCGTTTAAATCTAATAGAGAAAGATCATTTCTAATATTTTCTAACCAAGTCTTTTTAGGTCTACCTCTACTTTCTTAACATAAGTCAAATCTAATACCTCTACTTTCCTAACTGGGTCATCGGAAGGCCGCCGTTTTATGTGACCAAACCATCTAAGGCGACTCTCTCTAATCTTATCCTCCACTGGAGCTACTCCAACCTTTTCACGTATATGCTCATTTCGTATCCTGTCTCTAAGAGTAAATCCACTCATCCACCTAAGCATCCTCATCTCCGCAACACATAACTTAGTATTATGCTTCTCTTTTAATGGCCAACATTCTGCACCATAAAGCATTGCAGGTCTCACCACCATCTTATAGAATTTTCCCTTAAGTTTAAGGGGGACTTTTCTATCACACAACAAGCCTGATGCATTCCTCCACTTCAACCATCCAACTTGAATTCTACTGATAACATCCCCATCTATTTCACCATCACTCTGAACAATAGATCCAAGATATCTAAAACGTGTACTCTTATTAATGACTTGATCGCCCAAAGTCACAATCCCCTCACTAGGTCTATTACTGCTAAAATTACACTCCATATATTCAGTTTTAGATCTACTCAAGCGAAAACCTTTAGACTCTAAGGTTGATCTCCAGACTTCAAGTTTACCTTCAACTCCCTCTTTAGTCTTGTCAACAAGAAGAATATCATCAGCAAAAAGCATACACCAGGGTATATCCTCTTGTAAATGTCTAGTGAGAATATCCATGACTAACGCGAAAAGATATGGGCTTAAAGCTGATCCTTGATGTAATCCAACCGAAATAGGGAAATACTTGGTCAAACCACCTTGTGTTTGAACACAAGTAGTAGCTCCTTCATACATATCTTTAATGATTTGAATATAAGCATTATTAACTCCTTTCTTTTCAAGAACTCTCCATAGCACTTCTCTTGGAACTTTATCATATGCTTTCTCTAAATCAATAAATATCATATGTAGATCCTCCTTATTCTCCCTATATTTCTCCATCAAACCTCTCAATAAATGTATGGCTTCCATAGTAGACCTACCAGGCATGAATCCAAATTGATTTTGAGAAACATTAGTATCACGCCGCAGCCTACGCTCCATAACTCGCTCCCATAGTTTTAAAGTGTGAGACATTAACTTAATTCCTCTATAATTCGCACAATCTTGTGCATCACCTTTATTCTTATAAATAGGAATCAATACACTCATTCTCCACGCATCTGGCATCTTTTTAGTCTTAAAAATATTATTAAAAAGTTTAGTTAGCCAAGAAATTCCTTCATCTCCTAAGCATTTCCACATCTCTATTGGGATATCATCAGGTCCAACAGCTTTTCCACACTTCATTTTCTTTAAAGCCTCTCTAACTTCGGTTTTACTAATACGCCGATAAAAACAGAAATCTTTATTTTCATTTAGGATGCTAAGGTCACTAAAGTCAATTGTATTCCTACAATCTTCATTAAAAAGTTTATCAAAATATCTCATCCACCTTTGTTGAATATCATCTTCTAAGAAAAGTACTTTTTGATCTTCATCCTTAATACACTTCACTTGAATTAAATCTTTACTACTCATATCTCTTTGTTTGGCTAGCTTATACATATATCTTTCTCCCTCCTTAGTATCTAATCTATTATATAAATCATTAAAAGCTAAGATCTTTGCATCACATATTGCTTTCTTAGAATCCTTACATGCCTCTTTATATCTTTCCCAATTATCAGAATTTTTACATCTAAACCAATTTTTATAACAAATCTTCTTATTTTTTATCTTTTCTTGCACAATTGGATTCCACCACCAGCTATTTTTACTATTAGGGGCAAAATGCAAGGAAATTCACAATGAATATAACAACTTGCATACATGTGATCGTAGAAAACACATAATAAATGTGTTAGTTTGCAAAGGAAGACTCCTAATGAACGTATTAAACCTGCCAAAGGGGCTCTGGTGAACGTGTTAATAAATGCAGCCTGTCCACCGCTACTATTAGTTAACTTGCGAACATAAGCACCAATTCTTTGTAAACAATGGAAATTGATGTACAAGTGAATGCAGTAATTCGCCAACAGGAATTAGTGATGAATGTACTGATCTGCCCGCAAACAATAAAACATCTCAGAAATATACACAATGCAATATATAATGAATGCGAACACCTACTGGCAATAATTGAAGATTTTCCATATACACAATAATATGCCTGCGGGTGATAATCGACAACATGCAATGAATGCTACGACACCCTTGCAGTCGGCAACAATTCATTGTCAAATAAATACATTGATCCCCTGCAAGCGAAGGCGGTCAATATGTGACGAATGCAACACCTACAAGCCACTATAGGAAACTCATCATACACACAACATGCTATCTATGAGCAAATATAAAAGAGCTGTAGTAAATGCAAACACCTACGAGAAGCACTAGAAGATTTGCATTAAATACAACTTGCTCGTAGATAATAGTAGAAGGCCTGTAATGCATACAGTGGTCCTGCCTACAAGTAATGATAGTGGATGCATTACTAGTATGATGGATCCCTTACAGGCATAAGGAGATTGCAACGAGTGCGACACACTACCTGCTGGCAAAAGCAACAAGCCTGTGGTAAATGCAAACATCTATGAGCCTCTATAGGGGTTTCATCATGTATGCAGCGGTTTGCCTACGAACTAGGCTGGTGATTTCTAAATGCCCGTTGATGACCTAGAAGAAAATTTAACAAAGCTCGCATGGCACAACAGCTTGCCTGCAAGAAGCGACGAGCAACCCGTAGCACAACGCTATGACCGACCTACAAACAACTTTGGAAGATTCGCGTTGAACATAGTTCACCTATATGCAACAATTGGTGGCTCCTGAATGCCTAGCATTAGATCATGAACAAGCTAATAAAGCTTGGATTGTGTGACAACCTACCTGCATAAAGTAGCAAACGACTCGCAGCGCAATGCTACGATTCACCTGGAAGCAGAAGCAGAGAATTTGTAGTAAAAAGTACGGATCACTGGTGGAGGGATCCTGATGCATCGCATAACATGTTTACATACATTAGTATACTCATACGAGCTGAATACTAAAGAAAAAAAAATAGCATGCAGAAGATGAAATGAACTAAACCACACCGCCGATGCATGACAAACGAACCCAAATGCACTACTAAACAATGCCACCGGATCTGCAATATTCGTATAAACATACATAAGGCGTTTACAGACCCTTAAATGGAAACTTGTGCATTTTCCAAACGATCATCACCTGCATAATCAACCATATTTGGATATTTCAAAGAACACCCCTTCATGCATTGGAGTGCACACTAACGCATTTAGGATATGCATATTCATTTTACGAATGCTTTGAAAGGCATGTAAAGTGCACACACACAAATGCATTGTGCAAGTACATTGCCCAGCATGCAAAGTGTATTATGCAAGTACACTATCAAACCTACAAGATATATTGCGTAGCAGTAGCGCGCTACGCCTACATGCAAACACATCATGCGCTACACGAGAGCATTGAATCATCATGCAAATAAATTATGCAAATAAACAGGCAATGCATGGATGCATTATACATACATATCATGCAAATATACCATACGCTATGGTAATGTATTAAGCCACTATGCTGCATATCAACACATCATGCAAGCATGATTAAACATTGCGCAAATATATATGCCAACATACATGCCTACATGTAAATGTACAAATGCATATGATAACATGTCAGCATGCAAATGCATATACGAGTGTGTATGTGAACATGTAGATGTATCGTATACATATCTTGCACTGCATATAAATAGCTACATATAAATACATCATGCAAAATTCATTCAAAAGCATATACCCGCATGGGCCATGATGAGCTTGATGTGTATACACATGTGATGCCTAAGAATGCTGCATGGGTCAAAAGTGAACCTGAGTTCGAGTCCAATTCTCCTCTTTGAACCGACCGGAGTTGACACGACTTGAACTACTGATGTTGACCCCCACAACTCAAACCACGCATAAAAGGACAAAAATTAATAAATCAAGTAGTGCGCGGGTTGGTCCGACACCTTGCTTGAAGGGTCAAATGATCTCCGAATGCCAGACGGACGGCGCAATTGCAATCAGAACATCAAACTCTGCCAGGTCAAGGCCCCTCACAGTCGAATCGAATGAGATCGATCAAAAGCGGTGGCCGACACTCGAAATTAAAACGCGACGCTGATCAAACTGCATCAGATCAAAAAACAGACCTCGTCATTGCATTCAGAGCATTGCAAATACTCAAAAATTACATTTTCTATGTTCAATTTGGGTCATCCGAATTGGTGGCACGAATCCCGAGGCAACACGCTTATCGAGAAAAAGAGGCATCTGTATTGCCCAAATGAAGTCCGATCGCAAAACGGATCTCGTCATTGCATTCAGAACATTACAAATACTTAGGAACTACATTTTGGGTCATCCAGATTGGTGGCATGAATTTCGAGACAAAACACAAATTTTAAGGAAAATGTTGCTCGGCGCTATCCAAATGACGTCGGATCGACAAACGGACTTCGTCATTGTGTTCCGAACATCATTAATGCCCTAAATGCACTATCAATTTGTTCAATAAAGGTGGTACACGCAAATCGAGGTAATCCTCATGTAAAAATACACAAATTTGTACCCAAATAAAGTCCGATTGCGAAACGGACTGCATCGTTGCGACCGGAATGTCTGCAATATCCTAAATGCACTACCAATTTGTTTGATTAAGGTGGTGCACGCAAATCGAGGTAATCCTCATGTAAAAACACACAAATTTATGCCCAAACAAAGTCCGATCGCGAAACGGACTGCGTCGTTGCAATCGGAACATCGGCAATACCCTAAATCCACTACCAATTTGCCTGATTCTGATATTCGATAAATTTGACACGTTAAACGAGATAATCGACACGCAAAACGAGGAAGAAAGCACGCGAATCGAAACAACTTCAGATTGATTAAGAAATGGTTGTCATTTTAAATCAATGTAGTTATGATATATCATTGATATGGCAATTGACTTACAAAATTTCTTAACCAAAACAGATGCTAAATTAGGAAAGAGCCAAATTCCAATTTAATGAGCATTAAAAGCATTACTTATTTAGTCATTATGTTTTCTCTGCCGTGGCTGGCCTGGAAACACAAGAAATTGCCGTGAAATGAAACCTCCTCTCGCTGTCTTTCACGCTCTGGCTATCAAAATTTGGTCATCTCCTCTACAGATAAAAAAAAGAGGGGAATCATGTCACGACCCGGCCCGGTTAGCTCGTATAAACGAGGCGGGAACGAAATCGGACATTTGTAACCTTTCAATTTATCTGAAAACATGCATTGAATAACTCTAAGAGACTTTATAAAAGCGCCTCTAAAATTTTTCTCCGAACATACAACATAAATTTCATATCATTCCATAGTATTGCACATGTACAAGGTGGTTACAAAACTTAATAAACATGCCAAACCACCCAAAATATCAAAACTAAGAAGGAGGCATACCAGGTAAGACTTCAGGAAACACATCAGGAAAATCTCGTACTACAGCAATCTCCTTCAACTCTGGCACTTGTTTTGAAGTATCTCTTACATGAGCTAAAAAGCTTAGGTACCCCTTCAACATTAAACTATAAGCCTTCATAGATGAGATGATCATAGAAGATACACCCCGATCTCCCTGGAAGACAAGTTTCTCTCCATCAGGAAGCTTGATCTTCACCACTTTCTTATTACAATCTATGGAAATGAACTGGTTAGACATCCAATCCATCCCTAGAATCACATCAAATTCCTTAAGTGGTAATAAAATCAACTCCACTTCAAAATTTCTCTCACAGAAAGAAAGTGTAGTTGAACACACACTTGAGGTAGTCATATTAGATCCATCAGGTAGTAAAACTGACAGTGTAGTGGGCATGGTGCAGACATTCAATGCATGCTTCATAACAAACTCCTGACTAATGAATGAATGCGATGCTCCAGTATCAAAAAGTACTCTACTAGGTAGACACTGAACATAAATAATACATGTGATCACATCAGGAGATTCTTTGGCTTCTTGCTGTGTGATGGCATAAACCCTTGGTTGCACAACAGGTCTCGTAGCCGGATGACTAGGTACTGACGCTGAACCAGAAGACTCTTGAGCTCTCGGTCTACCAACAGTCGGATGTCTCCCAAAGCTCTGCTGAGGTGGAGGAGCACTAGACCTCCCCTCCTTTGGACCCCTTGGACAGTTCCTAGCCATGTGCCCTGGCTGATGGCACCAAAAACAAATATTGGATCCAGATAAACATTCACCTCTATGTACTCTGCCACATTTGTTACAAGTTCTGACACTGGATGAACTTCCACCACTATCAGATCTGGTCTTCTTCATACTAGTACCTCCAGAATGAGTCTGGAAGCTCCTGGTCTTCTCAAAACCCTTCCTTTTCTGAAAGAAATTTCTGCGCTTCTGGGTACTCAGATAATCCATCTCTATCCACCTTGCCCTCTCAACCAAAACTGCAAAATCAACTAAACCCAATGGAATCAGTGGTTGACGGATCATATCTCGAAGTCCTAACAAAAATCTGTGACATTTTTCCTCAGCAGTCGGAATAAGATGAGCTGCGTAGCGTGCGAGCTTGGTGAACTCAGCTTCATACTGCATAACCGTTCGATCCCCTTGTACTAACCGAATAAATTGCTCTTGCATCTGCCACCTCGCAGAAAGAGGCACAAACCAGTCTCTGAAGACTTTAACAAAATCATCCCATACAATTTGAGATACTGGCCTACCACCAAACCTTTCCATCATCTGTCCTCTCCACCATCTCTCAGCTTCCCCATCCAAAACAAACGTGGCTAAAGCCACCCTTCGTTCAGCAGGACAGTGCATTCCTTCTAAAATTTTCTCCACTCTCATAAGCCAGTTTTCAGCATCAACTGGCTCTCCTACTCCCTTAAAAAGAGGTGGTCGCATGTCCTGAAAGATTTTCAAATACTTATCTACAGATGGCTCTCCCCTGGATGTCTCTCCCCTGGATGGCTCTCCCCTGGAACTAGATTGTGGCTGTTCATGAGAATGTTGGAGCAAGTGTGTCACAGCCGCCATCATCTGAGTGAAGGCATCTATGGTAGCACTGTTACTACCTACAGGAGGTTGTACCATAGAGGGTATTGCTGGAACTTCTCGACCAGCCATATCATTATTCCCATCAGTGTTGCCATCAGTGGCATTGGGTTCCTGATCCATAGTCCTAAACCAAGTAAAACAAATAATCATCACATAAGCATACAATCCTACAATGACTAAGACATATAAATTATCCTAAGGGCGCTTTATACTGATCAATATCTTAAACTTGGGCTTTGATACCACTCTTGTCACGACCCGGCCCGGTTAGCTCGTATAAACGAGGCGGGAACGAAATCGGACATTTGTAACCTTTCAATTTATCTGAAAACATGCATTGAATAACTCTAAGAGACTTTATAAAAGCGCCTCTAAAATTTTTCTCCGAACATACAACATAAATTTCATATCATTCCATAGTATTGCACATGTACAAGGTGGTTACAAAACTTAATAAACATGCCAAACCACCCAAAATATCAAAACTAAGAAAACAAAAGTGGAACCTGTCATCCGGTCCTCTACGACTGTATGTGTACCAAGGTCGATCATCCATCACTTAAGAACAGGTTCTCCTGAAAAGTATCCCAACACAAGGGAGTGAGCCAAAGCTCAATAGGAAAGCTCAATCCTAACATTTTCATATATCTTTAAAATACATTTACATTGGAATACTTAAATGCCTCAAATAAGTGCCATCATGTCTTATAGTTGTTTCATATCAATGCCACATAAGAGGTTTCACATCTAAATAGCTAACTTTTCTCAATGCCACATCGGTGTTTCAATGCCACATATATTTCTCAATGCCACATCGGTGTTTCAATGCCATGCCATATCGATGTTTCAATGCTACATATAATCTACTTATTTCCATGTTATAAGTTTTGTTTGCCGCCACAATGTCATTTCAAAGTTTAAAATGTCACCATGTCATTTCCATGTGTGAATGCCTCAATGTCTCAATGCCACATCGGTATTTGAATGTGAATGTCTCAATGAATGTAAATGTATCCAATGTCTCAATGAATGTGAATGTGAATGTCTCAATGAATGTAAATGTATCCAATGTCTCAATGAATGTACATGTATCAATGCTATAAATTATTATACAACCGTACCGGAGTACCATGGGTGTGCTGATCAGGTACACATCATCTTTTGGCCACTTATTTCTTTTTCTCTTTTGCCCCAAAAAGGGCCATATTGTTCCCATATAAGTTTGTGCTTTCGCACCATATTTGGTACTCCGAAATCAACATACACAAGCCATAATGAATATGAAACGTTTACTCATCATGACTATGCAACAAGAAAATGACATAAGATAATTGCCAACATAAATCATTGCCAACATAAGATATAAATTGCCAACATAGATAATTGCCAACATATAGATCATTGCCAACATAAGATATAAATTGCCAACATAGATAATTGCCCACATAGATCATTGCCAACATAAGATATAAATTGCCAACATAGATAATTGCCAACATAGATCCTTGCCAACATAAGATATAAATTGCCAACATAGATAATTTCCCACATAGATCATTGCCAACATAAGATATAAATTGCCAACATAGATAATTGCCCACATAGAAGGGTTAAGAACATAAAGAAATATGACCATGTAGGAAAGAGGTTCCTACCTCAATTTGTGCTTTTGAAGTCTTCACCACCTTTTCCTTAATCCCTCCTTTCAAATCCTAAAAACACATTTACAACATAAGCCCTTTTTGCCAAATTCCAAATTCCCTACCCTAATATCTCTCTCTTATTTATAATCTCTTACTTATAAATGCATCTTACATTTTTCCTTTAATACAACAAAACCTAAAATATAACATTTTTCTTTTAATTAGTATTTAAATTTTCGGATTTAAAATAATGAAAAAGTAGAAAAATTATTTTCTTTCCCAAATTTTCATTTTCTCATCATTAGAGACTTTCCAAGTCTACTAAGAACAAGTTTAATGAACATGCAAGCTTAGAAATGAACAATTAGGAAAAGCCCTAATTTACAATTCCATAAGTTCTTAAGAAAACTTTAAATTTCAAAGAAATTTTGTTTCTACAATCATCCTATCATCATTCTTAAACCAATTCTTCTTTAAAACAAAAACCCTAATTTTGAAACCTAAGTTTTTCTTACTAAAAATTCATGCTTAATGGTTAAACTCATGCTCACATACATTCCCTTTCACTTTGCTATGAAAGCCCCATCAATTTAGCAAAACCCTAATTTTGAAACCTAAAGAAAACTAGAGGAAACTTAAATTTCTTTGCAAGAGAAACCTCCACACTTCTTCCTACACACCTTTTCTTAACAAAACTCATAAATTTCAAAAACCCTAAATTTTGAAACATGAAAATCTTGGAGAAAAAGAAACTTTAGGTTCAAATCTTACCCCTTTCTCTTCCTTAAGCTTTCCCCCTTGATTTTCTCCTCAAATGGCCGCCGGAAAATCGTTGCCGCCGCCGGCCGCCAAGCTCCCGTCGCCCTCTTCCCCTCCTCTCTCGCGTGGCCGAACAAAACAAACCAAAGGGACCGAATGGATCGGTCCCTAGGCGGAATGGGGCTTAAGGGAGGAGTTTTAAAACCAATTTACGCATGTGCCCTTTCCTCTAATAAATTCCTTAAGCTCATGAGGGGTAAAATGGGTATAATAGGTAAAGTTTACTTAAACAAACTTAAATGATTTTTAACTCCTAAACCATGCAAAATTTCCTATAAGTTCTTTACACCGTTTCAATCGAAATTTCGTGTAGAATTTAATAAAATTTATTTCGTTGCATTCTGACGACTTTGAAATTTCGCCTAATTTCGTTACGGCGCATCGAAATGCGTGCGACGCGTCCGATTGAAATTTTCGGGTTTTACAATTCTTCCCTCCTAATAAAAATTTCGTCCACGAAATTAAATTGAGAAGAATGAGAAGAAAGACAAACATACCTTATTCGAAGAGATGAGGATAACATTTCCTCATTTCCGATTCTTTCTCCCATGTAGCATTCTTTTCTGACCCATGCTTCCATAAAACTTTAACAAAAGGTATAGCCCTGCTCCTGAGTTGCCTCACACTAAACTCCAAGATTCGTTCTGGTTCTTCTACATAAGTGAGATCTGGCTGTATGTCCACATTTTCAGTTATGATCTTAACAGGATCATCAAATATAAACCTTCTCAATGAAGAAACATGAAATACATTGTGTACAACATAAGAAGCTGGTAACGCCAATCTGTAGGCCACCTTCCCTATCTTTTCCACTATCTCAAAAGGACCTATGTAGCGAAGACTGAGCTTGCCAACCTTACCAAAATGAAGCACACCTTTCATAAGCCTTATTTTTATGAAAACAAAATCTCCTACATTGAACTCCACAGAACGGTGCTTAGCATCATAATATTTCTTCTGCCTATCTTGTACTGTGAGCAACCTATCTCTAATCAGTTTGATCTTACTTGTAGCATCATCAACGAAATCTGATCCAATTACTTTCCTCTCACCTGCCTCTGCCCAACAAAGAGGTGTTCTGCATTTTCTGCCATAGAGGGCTTCATAAGGGGCCATTCCTATGCTGGCTTGGTAACTATTGTTGTAGGCAAACTCTATCAAAGGAGTATGGGATTCCCAACTTCCCCCAAAATCAAGAACACACAGCCTCAGTAAATCTTCAAGAGTTTGAATTGTCCTTTCAGTTTGTCCATCGGTCTGAGGATGAAAAGCTGTACTGAAAGTCAATTTGGTGCCCATAGCCTCTTGGACTTTTCTCCAAAGTCTAGAAGTGAATCTACCATCACGATCAGATACAATAGACTTAGGAACACCATGCAAACGAACAATCTCAACCACATACAACATTGCTAATTTCTCCACTGAGTCAGTCAGTCGGATAGGCAAAAAGTGAGCAGATTTTGTAAGCCTATCAATAATAACCCAAATAACATCATGACCCTGTCGAGATCTGGGTAATCCTGACACAAAATCCATAGCAATGTCATCCCACTTCCACTCTGGAATAGGTAAGGGTTGAAGTAATCCACTTGGTCTCTGATGTTCAGCTTTAACTAACTGACAAGTAGGACACTTTGCAACAAAATCAGCTACACTCCTCTTCATTCCAGGCCACCAAAACAATTCTTTAAGGTCTTGATACATCTTATTGCTACCAGGATGAATGGTATAGGCAGAATGATGAGCTTCATAAAGAACATTTCTTCTCAAATTATCAACATTTGGCACACAAACCTTACCCTTATACCAAAGGAGATTGTTTTTATCAAAAAGAAAATCCTCTTCATGTCCTGCCTTCATTAAGTCAATGATCTTCATAAAATCAAAATCTCTCAATAATGCTTCAGCTATTTTCCTCTTCAAATCAGGTTGCACTGTCAATTGATTTAACCATATATTCTTTGATGTAGGAAGTATCACAGACAACTCTAAACGTTCCATCTCCTCTATCAACTTCTCTTGTTGGGTAAATAAAGAATTTACCTTTACAGGCATCTTTCTGCTCAAAGCATCAGCAACTGCATTTGCCTTGCCAGGATGATACTGAATATTCAGATCATAATCATGAAGTAGTTCCATCCATCGCCTCTGCGTTAAATTTAGCTCCTTCTGTGAAAAGAGGTACTTTAGATTTTGGTGATCTGTAAAGACTTCACAATGCACACCATAAAGATAGTGCCTCCAAATCTTCAAGGCAAACACTACAGCAACAAGCTCCAAATCGTGGGTTGGGTAGTTCTTTTCATGATTTTTCAATTGCCTAGAGGCATAAGCAACTACTCTCCCATGTTGCATCAAGACACAACCCAAACCCTTCAGTGATGCATCACTGTAAATCTGAAATCCTTCAGTGCCTGAAGGAAGAGTAAGAATCGGGGCAGTCATCAAACGAGTCTTTAACTCCTGAAAAGCTTCCTCACATTGACTGCTCCACTCAAACTGAATTGCCTTCTGAGTCAATCTGCTCAATGGTGCAGCAATCTTGGAAAACCCTTCTACGAACCTTCTGTAGTAACCAGCAAGCCCAAGAAAACTCCGTATTTCAGTCACTGTTGTAGGTCTGGGCCAATCAGCTATAGCCTGCACTTTCTGCTGATCTACTGAAATACCATCTCCACTAATCACATGACCAAGAAAAGTCACATTCTTCAGCCAAAACTCACACTTGCTGAACTTGGCATACAATTCATTGCCTCTTAACCTTTGCAACACTGCCTGCAGATGATTAGCATGATGCTCTTCATCACAGGAATATACCAAGATGTCATCTATAAAGACTATGACAAAACTATCAAGCATTGGCTTGAAAACCCGATTCATCAGATCCATAAAAGCAGCTGGAGCATTTGTTAGTCCGAAAGGTAACACGGTAAACTCATAGTGTCCATACCTTGAATTAAAAGCTGTTTTAGGAATATCTTCCTCCTTAATCCTCAACTGATAATAACTAGACCTTAAATCAATCTTGGAGAAGACTGTGGCTCCTACTAACTGATCAAATAAATCATCTATCCTTGGCAAAGGATACTTGTTTTTAATGGTAAGCTTGTTCAACTCTCTGTAATCAATACAGAGTCGCATGCTACCATCCTTCTTCTTAACAAAGAGAACTGGTGCTCCCCAGGGTGAGGTGCTAGGACGAATGAAACCCTTCTCCAACAGTTCTTGCAATTGTGACTTCAGCTCCTGAAGTTCCTTAACTGTCATACGATAGGGTGCTTTTGAAACAGGTTCAGCACCAGATATAAGATCAATAGAGAACTCAATCTCTCTAATAGGAGGCATACCAGGTAAGACTTCAGGAAACACATCAGGAAAATCTCGTACTACAGCAATCTCCTTCAACTCTGGCACTTGTTTTGAAGTATCTCTTACATGAGCTAAAAAGCTTAGGTACCCCTTCAACATTAAACTATAAGCCTTCATAGATGAGATGATCATAGAAGATACACCCCGATCTCCCTGGAAGACAAGTTTCTCTCCATCAGGAAGCTTGATCTTCACCACTTTCTTATTACAATCTATGGAAATGAACTGGTTAGACATCCAATCCATCCCTAGAATCACATCAAATTCCTTAAGTGGTAATAAAATCAACTCCACTTCAAAATTTCTCTCACAGAAAGAAAGTGTAGTTGAACACACACTTGAGGTAGTCATATTAGATCCATCAGGTAGTAAAACTGACAGTGTAGTGGGCATGGTGCAGACATTCAATGCATGCTTCATAACAAACTCCTGACTAATGAATGAATGCGATGCTCCAGTATCAAAAAGTACTCTACTAGGTAGACACTGAACATAAATAATACATGTGATCACATCAGGAGATTCTTTGGCTTCTTGCTGTGTGATGGCATAAACCCTTGGTTGCACAACAGGTCTCGTAGCCGGATGACTAGGTACTGACGCTGAACCAGAAGACTCTTGAGCTCTCGGTCTACCAACAGTCGGATGTCTCCCAAAGCTCTGCTGAGGTGGAGGAGCACTAGACCTCCCCTCCTTTGGACCCCTTGGACAGTTCCTAGCCATGTGCCCTGGCTGATGGCACCAAAAACAAATATTGGATCCAGATAAACATTCACCTCTATGTACTCTGCCACATTTGTTACAAGTTCTGACACTGGATGAACTTCCACCACTATCAGATCTGGTCTTCTTCATACTAGTACCTCCAGAATGAGTCTGGAAGCTCCTGGTCTTCTCAAAACCCTTCCTTTTCTGAAAGAAATTTCTGCGCTTCTGGGTACTCAGATAATCCATCTCTATCCACCTTGCCCTCTCAACCAAAACTGCAAAATCAACTAAACCCAATGGAATCAGTGGTTGACGGATCATATCTCGAAGTCCTAACAAAAATCTGTGACATTTTTCCTCAGCAGTCGGAATAAGATGAGCTGCGTAGCGTGCGAGCTTGGTGAACTCAGCTTCATACTGCATAACCGTTCGATCCCCTTGTACTAACCGAATAAATTGCTCTTGCATCTGCCACCTCGCAGAAAGAGGCACAAACCAGTCTCTGAAGACTTTAACAAAATCATCCCATACAATTTGAGATACTGGCCTACCACCAAACCTTTCCATCATCTGTCCTCTCCACCATCTCTCAGCTTCCCCATCCAAAACAAACGTGGCTAAAGCCACCCTTCGTTCAGCAGGACAGTGCATTCCTTCTAAAATTTTCTCCACTCTCATAAGCCAGTTTTCAGCATCAACTGGCTCTCCTACTCCCTTAAAAAGAGGTGGTCGCATGTCCTGAAAGATTTTCAAATACTTATCTACAGATGGCTCTCCCCTGGATGTCTCTCCCCTGGATGGCTCTCCCCTGGAACTAGATTGTGGCTGTTCATGAGAATGTTGGAGCAAGTGTGTCACAGCCGCCATCATCTGAGTGAAGGCATCTATGGTAGCACTGTTACTACCTACAGGAGGTTGTACCATAGAGGGTATTGCTGGAACTTCTCGACCAGCCATATCATTATTCCCATCAGTGTTGCCATCAGTGGCATTGGGTTCCTGATCCATAGTCCTAAACCAAGTAAAACAAATAATCATCACATAAGCATACAATCCTACAATGACTAAGACATATAAATTATCCTAAGGGCGCTTTATACTGATCCATATCTTAAACTTGGGCTTTGATACCACTCTTGTCACGACCCGGCCCGGTTAGCTCGTATAAACGAGGCGGGAACGAAATCGGACATTTGTAACCTTTCAATTTATCTGAAAACATGCATTGAATAACTCTAAGAGACTTTATAAAAGCGCCTCTAAAATTTTTCTCCGAACATACAACATAAATTTCATATCATTCCATAGTATTGCACATGTACAAGGTGGTTACAAAACTTAATAAACATGCCAAACCACCCAAAATATCAAAACTAAGAAAACAAAAGTGGAACCTGTCATCCGGTCCTCTACGACTGTATGTGTACCAAGGTCGATCATCCATCACTTAAGAACAGGTTCTCCTGAAAAGTATCCCAACACAAGGGAGTGAGCCAAAGCTCAATAGGAAAGCTCAATCCTAACATTTTCATATATCTTTAAAATACATTTACATTGGAATACTTAAATGCCTCAAATAAGTGCCATCATGTCTTATAGTTGTTTCATATCAATGCCACATAAGAGGTTTCACATCTAAATAGCTAACTTTTCTCAATGCCACATCGGTGTTTCAATGCCACATATATTTCTCAATGCCACATCGGTGTTTCAATGCCATGCCATATCGATGTTTCAATGCTACATATAATCTACTTATTTCCATGTTATAAGTTTTGTTTGCCGCCACAATGTCATTTCAAAGTTTAAAATGTCACCATGTCATTTCCATGTGTGAATGCCTCAATGTCTCAATGCCACATCGGTATTTGAATGTGAATGTCTCAATGAATGTAAATGTATCCAATGTCTCAATGAATGTGAATGTGAATGTCTCAATGAATGTAAATGTATCCAATGTCTCAATGAATGTACATGTATCAATGCTATAAATTATTATACAACCGTACCGGAGTACCATGGGTGTGCTGATCAGGTACACATCATCTTTTGGCCACTTATTTCTTTTTCTCTTTTGCCCCAAAAAGGGCCATATTGTTCCCATATAAGTTTGTGCTTTCGCACCATATTTGGTACTCCGAAATCAACATACACAAGCCATAATGAATATGAAACGTTTACTCATCATGACTATGCAACAAGAAAATGACATAAGATAATTGCCAACATAAGATATAAATTGCCAACATAGATAATTGCCAACATATAGATCATTGCCAACATAAGATATAAATTGCCAACATAGATAATTGCCCACATAGATCATTGCCAACATAAGATATAAATTGCCAACATAGATAATTGCCAACATAGATCCTTGCCAACATAAGATATAAATTGCCAACATAGATAATTTCCCACATAGATCATTGCCAACATAAGATATAAATTGCCAACATAGATAATTGCCCACATAGAAGGGTTAAGAACATAAAGAAATATGACCATGTAGGAAAGAGGTTCCTACCTCAATTTGTGCTTTTGAAGTCTTCACCACCTTTTCCTTAATCCCTCCTTTCAAATCCTAAAAACACATTTACAACATAAGCCCTTTTTGCCAAATTCCAAATTCCCTACCCTAATATCTCTCTCTTATTTATAATCTCTTACTTATAAATGCATCTTACATTTTTCCTTTAATACAACAAAACCTAAAATATAACATTTTTCTTTTAATTAGTATTTAAATTTTCGGATTTAAAATAATGAAAAAGTAGAAAAATTATTTTCTTTCCCAAATTTTCATTTTCTCATCATTAGAGACTTTCCAAGTCTACTAAGAACAAGTTTAATGAACATGCAAGCTTAGAAATGAACAATTAGGAAAAGCCCTAATTTACAATTCCATAAGTTCTTAAGAAAACTTTAAATTTCAAAGAAATTTTGTTTCTACAATCATCCTATCATCATTCTTAAACCAATTCTTCTTTAAAACAAAAACCCTAATTTTGAAACCTAAGTTTTTCTTACTAAAAATTCATGCTTAATGGTTAAACTCATGCTCACATACATTCCCTTTCACTTTGCTATGAAAGCCCCATCAATTTAGCAAAACCCTAATTTTGAAACCTAAAGAAAACTAGAGGAAACTTAAATTTCTTTGCAAGAGAAACCTCCACACTTCTTCCTACACACCTTTTCTTAACAAAACTCATAAATTTCAAAAACCCTAAATTTTGAAACATGAAAATCTTGGAGAAAAAGAAACTTTAGGTTCAAATCTTACCCCTTTCTCTTCCTTAAGCTTTCCCCCTTGATTTTCTCCTCAAATGGCCGCCGGAAAATCGTTGCCGCCGCCGGCCGCCAAGCTCCCGTCGCCCTCTTCCCCTCCTCTCTCGCGTGGCCGAACAAAACAAACCAAAGGGACCGAATGGATCGGTCCCTAGGCGGAATGGGGCTTAAGGGAGGAGTTTTAAAACCAATTTACTCATGTGCCCTTTCCTCTAATAAATTCCTTAAGGCTCATGAGGGGTAAAATGGGTATAATAGGTAAAGTTTACTTAAACAAACTTAAATGATTTTTAACTCCTAAACCATGCAAAATTTCCTATAAGTTCTTTACACCGTTTCAATCGAAATTTCGTGTAGAATTTAATAAAATTTATTTCGTTGCATTCTGACGACTTTGAAATTTCGCCTAATTTCGTTACGGCGCATCGAAATGCGTGCGACGCGTCCGATTGAAATTTTCGGGTTTTACAAATCAGAACTTCTTCCTGACACTTCAAAATAAAAAAAGCCTCTCTCTTCCTCCTGCTCTAGTTTTTCTCTCCATTCGCCTCCTCCGTTCCAGCTTAACTCCAAAGCTCAATCACCACTCCCATCTCTCTTTATACAGGCAACCTAATCTCCACTACAGCAAGCTAGCCGGATCTCCTCTCCAAACCGTGCCATTCAAGTCTTCTCTGATTTCCTGTGTAGATAAGCCCACTGTGGCCCCAAGACATGCAGCAAGCCAGCGGCTTTGACCCCAACCCGTCAAACCCACAACCCACTACAGCCACTTCTCCATTTTCTTCCAAAGTTCCCTTCTCACGAAGCACTCTTCCCCTGTGGTGAAGCTTTTGAAGCCAGGAAGAGGTTGTGTTCTCCTTTGCATTGAGGGCAGCAGCACAAACGTAGGATGGACATCTTGTTGGATTATGTCTCGTGGATTGCATGAAGAAGCTCTGAAGAAGGAAGTCCTCACGGCTGGACTGGCCATGGAGGCTGAGGTAATGTTTCATAGCAGGAGATTTGAAAAGTGCGTGGAGGTCTTGAATCAACTCTTGCCTAAGAAGGGAAGCGATCCGAAGGTTCTTCATAACATTGCTGTGGCTGAATACTATGGTTGCTCTAATCCAAAACATCTGCTTGATGTATTTAATAAAGTCAAGAAGACAATCGAAGAACTTGCTCCGGCAGCTAGAGATCAAACTGAAGTGGCTAGCATGGTTGGAAATAATGCTAATTCTATATCCAGGGGCAGTTCCAATTCCCTAATTCAGTCGGTTGCTGCAGATTCTGTTAAGAGCCATTATATTACAACATAGAACCAATAGATAAGAGAACTGCTCTTCATATATGCCTTCTAATGCTTGACATTGCATTAGCTTCCCAAGATGCAACTAGAGCTGCATACTATAGCATCTCTGTGGAAATTAAAACATTTGTATGCTGGATACAGTGGCACATGGAGAAGACTGGGGCATCATTTTCAAGAATGAGCCAGAACTTGCTCAAGCTATACAAAGAAGTGACCTTGATAATCTGCAAAATATCTTAAGAGGGCATCATCAGCAAAGATTGTTGCTACGGAATGAAAAAGAAGAAGAGCTTGTTTTGATGGCTGATCGGATTGCATCACCGATCGATACCACGTTCATTCCGTAGATAGGCCCTTTGGAGCTTGTTGCTGTCAATGCGTCAATTATAGTGTTTAATCAAGCATCAAGAGTTGCATCTTCCCACTAGTTGGTGTCACAACATCCTTTGTTGCTGAAGAAGATGCTACTTGCAAAATGGTTGATGAAGAGCTTGAAGTTGGCAACTTTAAATTTCCCAGTGAAGGAAAGAATTGATTCCTCATAATAATTCTAACGAGAGATCTATGATTATTACTCAATATAAGCAAGATCAGTTGGCACTTGTGTTTAAGGCTTATGAAAGAATGCATGCACATTTGATAGCTGCTATAGTTTCTAACGATCCAATATTCTTACAGATTCATATATGCATGTGTGTGTGAGGAGAGTAAAAAAAAAAAAAGAGAGGAAAGAAATATTCAAAAAAAAAAAGGTGCAAGGGAAAGAGGAGGATCAAAATCATTTTGTATTTTTGTAACTTGTATTTTGTGCATCTCGCCACATCGCCGTCGTCATATCCGACCTCGAAAGTATAAAAATTTTCAAACTCAGATTCCCGTTCTCGTCGTTCGTGGAGCACCGGAAAACCGACTATACACGCGTTTGCTCGCGTGGTGGGATGGGACCCCGGTGCGGCGCCTACAACGAGGCGGGTATCACTCAAAGCCCCATTTCGGCATTCGTGGCGTACCGGAAAACCGCCTATACACGCATTTGCTCGCGTGGTAGGATGGGAAACCGGTACGATACCTACGGCGAAATGTGGGTTACTTATAAGTACCCTCGAGCGAGGGAAAAACCAACTGTCTTTTAAACAGGTACCGTCGAAGACCCCATACACGCGTTTGCTCGCGTGGTGGGAATGAAGACCACGGCCGTGGTGTCTAAGGACACCTACCATACACACGTTTGCTCGCGTGGTGGGATGGCCCAATTTCCCAAAATTTCCCCTAAACGGGGGAGACGCCGGGAGGTTGCCGAAATTTCGGGTGAAATTGAGACAGCACTTGGATTCGATTGAACTCCAAAAAAGGCAAGGACTTGAACAGAATTTGGACAACAGAGAACATGTTCTAAAATGCAAATGATTAATCAAGATTTAATCCTAAATGAAATAAACTCAATGTTGAATCTAATATTGGGCTCTAAGTGAACTTGAGTTGGCAAAGATAAAGGGCTTAATTCAAAATGGAACAATACTACAATGGATATGGACTCGAATTGGACACAGGTTTGAACTTGATATAGACATTGCAAAGGACTTGAACTCAAACGGGCAACAAGGAATTAAACTTTAAACTCAATCATTTACAATCATGCAAACTATTGATAATGATTCAAAGAACTCGAGTGAACTCTAAAAGATTTGAGTTCGAATAAAGCATACGGAACCATACTTTGGTTTTAACAAATGAGCAATCAAAATGTAGAGGCTCAATGAACAAATCTTGATTATTCAAGTGGATATACATGAGCAAATTATGATGCATAGTGGACAAGGGAAGGTTCCTACATCTCATTCATAAGTAACAAATAGATGTACATATGCATATGTCAATAAACAATAACGCTATGTGATGGTCTAAAGCATGCAAATGAACACTAATGGATGAATATGAGACTTGTGGTGAACTAAAACTTCAATGCAAAGTCTATTATCGAAGCAAATGAGAATCCATGGAAGCGATGAAAGACTCATAACAAGCATAATCAATTTGCATGCAACAAGAAGAGCATGAAGGATATGGCTCAGTTCCAAAGCCATGATGTGGGGGTTTTGGATTATGATAATCCATTTGCAACACTGAACTTAAGTCACCCCTAAACAACAGTCAATAAGAATTGTGGAACAAGTGACGGTCAATATACAAATAAATGCACCGGTCTTCTACAACAAAGGATTGACGTGCAGCAAACATGACAATACTAGCGAATGGTTGTATGCAATAATAAAGACCAATTAACCTGTGGCAACATCTTCACCACTCACAACCATACAAATGCCAAGCAAGTAAAAGACTACAGTTTCTTACAAGTTCTGAAGTTGCTAGCTAATATGCACAAGGTAATTGTTGATGAGTATGACTCAAACAACAGTCAACATCAATATCCAAGAAAACACATCAAACTTTTTACAAACAAAAGAAGTTGGTGGGTGATGAATACAATGCAACTACTCGAATAATGATGACTGGTGCAATCTACATGTAACCAATGTCTACGAATTGCAATCAACGGTGACTTAACTTTAAGAAAATACATCAATCCTCCTAGCGTATCAGGAGGTAATGGTGCAGAATGTAACACAGATATGGTGGCTATCATATGAACATATCCAAGGAGATTATAACAATGCCTTGTGAATCAGTATTAAAGTATAGATACACATATAATGTATCTTCCACAACTAGAGGCAGCATAATTACAGTAAATATGAGGCACCAGCGAGCTCTTGTAGCAAGAATATTGCAGCATCCACGCAGTTAATATCGAGATACAAACAAGCACACTGGTCTGCATGCAAACATCCATAAGCAAGCATAGAAGATCAATCATGCATACAAAAAGCTGACTTGAGAGTTAAAGAAATGAAAGCATAGACTTCTGATGTACGCAATACTTCATCCACAAGTAATATCAGCAAAATCGCAACGAGCGCAAACATTTGCGATGTTAAAGAACCCGTAGTACACGCCACCGGATCTGCAACATCCGTGCAAGCAGACAGAAGGCGTCTATAAGCCATAACACCACGCCACCGGATCTGCAACCTTCGTACAAGCAGACAGAAGGCGTCCACAAGCTAGAAAGCCACGCCACCGGATCCACAACATTCATGCAAGTGGACAGAAGGCGTTTATAAATATTTCAATGTCCCCCGCACGTGCACCTTAATTTGTATACACATAGGAACACAAAAGGGACACGTGTAATCATGCAACCCGCATGGGCCCCGGCGAGCGTGTTATTGGTTCACACGTAACGTCCAAGGATGCTGCGCGGGTTGACAAATCTGAACCCGATCCTCCTAAGTAGGTGAATAGGAGTCGACAAGGTTCAATAAATAATTATAAAATGCCCCCAAACACCCGCATGGGCCCCGGCGAGCGTGTTATTGGTACACACGTGACGCTTAGGGATGCTAAGCGGATTAATAAGTGAATTTCACTTTGAGCCCGATCATTCTATTCAGGTAGATAGGAGTTGACACGGCTCGAACTATTAAATAAATATACGGTCGCGAGGTCGACCGAGATATTTATTTTATACGTTCATATTAGGCCTTCAAGGCCTATAATCAAAAGAATTCACTTACAAAGGCATAAAGCCTACGAAACCCGATCCTCTATCGGTAGCTCAACAGAGTCGACAAGGTTCAAAATATAAATATTTTCAAATGACCCCTTCCAACCCCGATGATGGCCGTGTTGAATGAAAATATCAACCGGAGGGGTCCATCACAAATCATTTCAAATACCACCCAAAACTTCAAAACTCCACAAAAAATTCCCAAAACTCCAGAAAAATTCTCAAAATCTAAAACTCCAAAAATATTTAAAAATTGAAATAAACCCATCCAAACACTTAAAGCAAAATTCATCCACCCTCCGCAACAATTTGCCGAGGTGGACAAGTTAAAATTTACTTTAGCTCACAAAGAGCTAATGCCTGGTCGAGAATATCACTAGGATCCATTCTCAAACAATCTCCTGCCAGCAAGGACGTGGTACGAGTCCTCTAACCAGCAGTTTCGTCGTCAAATGGCACTGCAGGATAAACGGTTATGACTCGGGGCCCTCTGAACCAGGTGGTCGCCGCCAAATGGCACCATTATATTATGGTTATGCCAGAGCCCGTATGCTCCCCAATGGCATCAAATCCTTGAGATATGAATCAATAGGATATGATCGATGGGGCACAAAGCCCTCTGTTAGCTAAGGTGGATTCAAATTTGTCCCCTTAGACAAATATTCACCCCAGGTCTACAAGGTACCCTTGGACGAAGCAACCCATGGCTGCCGACAAGGATCCTTCTGTCAGGTTGGGTCGACTACCTCCTCTGACTAAGTAGACCAGGGACCACGATGGCCCGGGATGACGGAACCATGAGATCTTGATCGGGTCCATCATCCATTCCCCTTCCATCCGCTTTAAGTGCAAGAGGGTGAAATTTCTAATTTTAAATGTCAAATCTTTCAACCTTTCAAATTCCCAACCCATGCTGCTACTATAGCCAGATAACGCGTATTTCCTACGTATCTGATTGACGACTAGCCTTAATCGAAAGTTCTCTCTCGTGATCGGGAGGGGTAATTAACTATAGGGGCTTGCGCCTATAGGAAACCAGAACTCAGATCATAAAGTCCTCACAAAATGAGGGCGAAATCTCTGGGTAGTGTCTTATCTACAAACCCATATGCCTTCCAAAATTTATCTCAGAACTTAATTCTATTAAAACTCCCCCAAAGAAAAACAAAGCAGGCGGAGGCCGGGGCTGAATTTTTGGAGCCCACAACTGAACAAATACATGGCCGTAGCGCTGACCAGAGTATTTGATTTTATACGTTCATATTAGGCCTTCAAGGTCTATTACAAGAAATGTTCATTACAAAATATATAAAACTCTTGATTCTCAATATCTATATGATAACTCACAACATCAGTAATTGAATCCAAACCTCTGTCAGCGGGCGGTCAGAGTTGACGCGGTTCAAATGATAAATACACGACCTATTTAAAATCCTTGATGATGGCCATATTGACAGAAAATTTCAACCGGAGGGGACCCCAAACTTTTAAAAATGCCTCCCATACTCATAAAATATAAATATTTAAAGTGGTAATAAAGTCACTCAAATGATGGACGTACTGAATGCAAATCTCAATAGGAGAGGTCCACCAAATTTCAAAGAAATGCCCCCAAATTTCAAAGTTAATTATTCGGAGCTCAAGTTTAAATAAAAATTTCAAATCTACAACATTAATTCAAGATATTCAATTAAAATTTAATCACCTAAACTTAAAGCGAAAATTCATCCACCCTTCGTAACAGTTTGTCGAGGTGGATAAATTTAAAAATTACTTCAGCTCACAAAGAACGAATGTCTAGTCGAGAATATCATTAAGATTCATTCTCAAATCATTCCTTGCCAGTAAAGACGTGGCACGCATCATCTAACCAATGGTTTCATCGCCAAATGGCACCATATGTAAACGGTTATGACCGGTGCCCAGACCAGATGGTTTTGCTGCCAAATGGTACCACTAAATTACGGTCATGGTCAGAGCCCGTATGTTATCTAACGGCTTTAAATTATTGAGTAATGAATTAATAGGAAATAATCGATAGGGCACAAAGTCCTTTGTTAGCTAAGGTGGACTCAAGTCTGTCCCCTTAAACATACATTCATCCCAAGTCTACAAGGTCCCTTTGTACGAAGCAATCCATGGCTGCCGACAAGGATCCTTCGGTCAAGTTGGGTCAGCTGGACCATGATGACTCGGGACGACAGAACTATGAGATCTTGATCGGGTCATCATCATTCCCCCCCACCATTCGCTTTAAATGCACGTTGATAAATTTTAATTTTTAAATATCAAATTCTGTTGCTTCTATATGCTAGATACCACGTATATGTTTGACGACTAGCCTTAATTGAATGTTCTCTCTCGTTATCGGGAGGGGTAATTAACTATAGAGCTTGTGTTTATGGGAAACTTGAACTTAGATCATAAAGTCCTCGCAAAATGAGAACGAAATCTCTGGGTAATGTCTTATCTAAAACCCAATTTATCTTCTGAAAATTTATCTTGGAACCTACTCGTTAAGTCTCCTCGCTCATACAGAAAAAAGAAAAGGGGTCGTGGAGAGGCAGGGGTGTGGATTTTCAGAGCCCTAGAGAGCTGAATGAACATTAAAAGACATGAACCTGCTTAAGGAGTTTGATATGCTTTCAAGTGAAGTATGTCATGTCTAGCCAGAAAACTTTGAAACTCAGTGTCGCAAAAAAATTAAAGATGCAAATTCACCATACCAAACTATCATTGCAAGAACTTTTCCAAAAAAAAAAAACCCTTTGTAACATCACAGGTTTTTGCATTAACTAGCACAGGACACGAGATGAAATTGAAGTCTTTGTGGAGAACAAAGTATTTATGGAGTTGGAAGATGAAAGAGGTTGTATGGCATGCCCAAGGGCTATGAAAGACCTACTCATGAAAATGAAACAACGTAAGATGAAGACAAAGGTAATTGAGGCCCTTATAGACTATTGTGAAGAGGTAGAAGATAATGAGGAGCAATGCAAGCAAACAGTCTACAAGTATGTTTCTACAATGTTGAACAAACTGGAAAAGTTGAAACCCACCGGCCTGTGCATTATGATGGGAATGTGTGATGAAGGGTTTGCCTCGGTCAATATATGGTTAATGATGATCAATCAGACAGTCATAAATTAATTAAAAATAAAATCAAAGCAGCATGATTTTCAAAATAAAAGCCTTGATATTCAACAAAAGTCATGGGAAGATGACACACCCTTGAGACAACTATGACTTCTGGAATGACTTGTAGGGTTGAGGGGAAAGTTTTCAAGCAATTAATTGTTGGTCGACCAATTCTAATCTTGATTGAGCATGATGATGTTATAGGAACAACTAAAGGGATTAGCTAAATGATATGTTGGGACTCTAATGAGCACTATAGTTGTCTCAGAAAAGAGAGCCCCTAACCATGCTTCAAAATTTAGGGTATTTTGAGTATCTTAATTGAAACAAATGACAAGATTACAAAATAGACCAAAATGTAGGCAAATTTTTACAAAGGGAACCTATGTGAAGTGTTGTCACAGTAATTAACCTACATTAAGTGTGATGTATAATTTGGGAATTTATTGATATTTATCATAAAGTTAATGTTCCTTAATTAAATCAACTAAATTTATCCACCTAAACAAGCTTGTTTCATTAAATTGACATAAATAAAAAAAATCTTATCCAATGTTAGAAGAACCTTGACTTCAAAGCCTTTGTAATATCACATAATATGTTCCGCATTTGCTCCGATCTTTATGTTTAGCTCCTAAATGTGAGATCTAAGAAATGCTTCTCGGATTTGCTAAAAGGGCTCAAACACTCCAACGATAGTCGTGTTGATTGGAAATCATGACCGGAAAGAGCTATTTAGGTTTCCGAATACCCTTAAAAGTCTAAAATCATTCATTCAGAACTTAATATCAAATCATACCAATAGTTTAAATTCTTAAAATGAAATCTTCCGCATGCACCCCAATCTTTATAACAAGCTCCTAAATACGAGATCTAAGAATGCTTCGCGGGTTCACTAAAAATGCTTAAACACTCCGATGATGGCCGCATTGAATATAAATTTCAGCTAGAGGGCTCATTTCTTAAAGTCTATTAAAATTTCAAAATCTAATATATATCAAATTCTAAACATTTGAATGCAAATTTTGTAATATCCAAAATTTTAAGGTAAAAATATAAATTTCTTAATTAAATTATACCCCAAAATATCAATTTTCATAAAAATCACCAAAGATTATTCCATTGTGTTCTACTCATCAATTTGAGCAAATTGATATATAGAACTATATGTTAATTTACAAATGCGTGAAAGTTACTGAATTAGTTTTGATTTAAATTAATTTTCTAAAGTTGTAAATAGATTTACTGTTCATTAATAACAATCATTGTAGCACACTAACACTTATATAATAAATTAGAACTCCACTAAAAGGTTCATGCAACGGCTGATTTTTGTAAGCAACGGCTAATTTATTAATCGAAAGGCTAGGATTTTGTGGACGTGAGTTTTATTAGGGTGATAGATAGATATATATGCCTCTTTCTTCTAATGTTCACTCGGTAATCCTTCTACTAAGGAAAGCTCACGGGTTCTATTGGGCGAAAGTAGAGCTTTACAGGGTAAGCTCATGGGTTCTGTTGGGCATAAGCAAAGAACTCAGCTGGATAAGAGAAGAAGAAGGGAGAGTTAGGAGGAGAAGGAAAAGAGTAAGAGCTTTTGTTTATATTATAGATATTGAATTATTTTGTAAAAAATTTCTGATTTAGATTATGTTTAATTAAGTATTTTTTGATATATGAGGAGAGGAAATAGTGAGGTAAAGGGTTATTTTGGAATAAATAGATTTTATTTCGTGTGAGTAGAAAAATAAATGGTAGGAATAGTGGGAATTTAAAATTTTTGATTGTGTAGGTGATTTATAAGTGAAAGAAATTACAGGGTGTCGAAAGTGAAGAAACAACCCGTTAGTCGTCACGGTAGTAAGATATGTATTTTTAGTACAATATGCAAGTTGACTGAGTATCATCGATATACATGCATTTGAATTAGTTGTAGATGATATATGTTTTATAATCTTGTCTGTTGAGAGTAATATGAAATTATAAGTCAATAAACCATTCCATATGTAACTTCTTGTAATAAGTGATTTTGTTACATTATACTGTTATCTACAATTCTATCATACAAGGATTTGCATTATATGATTTATACAGTCATACCATATATGTTGATACACCTGACAGCCATATTAATTTGCTTGCATATGCATGTTTCTATATTTATGCAAGTGTCACACAACTTGGAAGGGATCTCATAAGTCTGAGGATTTGTTATGTTAGGTGGTAGGTGAGTGGGGAAATGCGACCCTAATGGGCAATACGATCTAGTAGAGGCATGCGATCTCGGTATGATATAAAGCTTACTGGCTATGATATGAAGCTGACGAGCGATAGAGGCAGTGCGACCTCAGGTGCCTGCAGGTAGACAAACCTAATTATGTGGACATGACACTTTCTAACACTGAAAAAAAGAACTATGAGATGAATTGAAATCTATTTCTGATTACCTATAATAATGTATGAGGTATAGTTTGGAAAATAATTGACAATATGAGATTTACCGACAATGTAGTAGTTTAATGTTAAAATACTACTACCATAATGTAATAATATTAAAATAGCATTCCACATAACTCTCATGTGTAGCAGTATTTTTACTTGTCACGTTATAACCTACTATATATCATTACTATTAAAAGATTGTAGACAATTTTATTTTCTTACATGCGCTTGTTAATACTCAGGTAAGTATTGTATTTCATATATTTAAATATTGTATTAGATTGAATATCTTTCTGAGCCTCATAGCTCGCCAAATTTTTATTCTGGCTGTTATTACAAGAAATGAAAAGGATAAGTTGGAAGCTGACTACTCTCAGGTCAATCTAAAATTATGTTTTGCTTTATAGTGGTATGAGATGAGTCTTGAACATAGGTATGTGAACTATTGTTATGAAAAGATTTTGAGTGGTTAGTTACTCTGTAATTATATACATATGATATAAATAAAAAAAAATTGAATGCTTTCATTTTATAGACTAATATAGTGAAATGTGATCTGAATAGAAAATGGAATAGTTATGAGCTTTGGTCATATGAGGAATTGTAAGTTTTTCTCTGTTGCACCTTATGTGGTTTGGTGATGGGTGTCGTGGGGTGTGACAAATTTAATCATCAAAAACTTAAAATTAAAATCTGTCCATACTTTGCAATGGTTTGACAATGATGATGAATTGAAGAATAACTTTAGCTAGGGGTGTCAATACTGGACTTGACCCAAAAAAATTTTAGGTTTAGGTCAACCTGTTTGCTAGATGGGTCGGGTTCGGGTTCAAGATTTTTGACCTGTTTTTAAAATCGGGTCTGATTTGGGTTGATCTGAAAACCCGAAGGTAACACGATTGCAACCCGCATTCTTAAAACCTAGGTTTAAAAATATATCGCGTGGCCTCGTGCTCCCATGGGTGACAGCTGGCTCCAGTGGCTCATTCTATCATTCTCTCTTTTTCTCTTTTCGACTTCATCTCATTGTCTGTTTCTTTCTTGGCTCTTGCTCATTTTCTCTCGTCAGTTCTGTAGTAGCTGTCGGTGCCTATAGGCTAAATCTCGCACCTTTAGTCTGTCGCCAGCAAACTTTCAGGTCCAACAGATTTTACATTTGTTTGTATCTCTTTGCCTATATTGTATTTTAGGGTTTTTAACTATTTTCGTGTTGATAGTTTTAGAGGTTACTGGGATTCAAGTTTTTTTACCTCATTTTTTAGTTTTCACATACCTACGATAACTAGGCTAGAGTTTGTGCATAAACATTGAGCAACATAAATTTATCAGCTCATATAGCACTTACTTGGAATGAGTGGACAATGAATATTCAGAAAGCTGACCCAAATAGTTGGGATAAGGGCAAACATCATGATCCTTTAAGGAAGAAATGCGTGCATTACTAATGCTATCTCTGACTATAATGTTATTGCTGTAACATTACAGTTGACCGGCTTCCCATAATACATTCTTTTTCTACTTCAGAAATCAAACTTATTGACGTTCCTGAAATGAACTATACCTCTGAAGATCGTCCTTGTCCTCGTGGTGAAATTTGTGTAAGGGGGCCTATAATATTTCAAGGCTACTACAAAGATGATGTGCAAACGTAATTTTTTTATCTCTGTTCTTAAATCAGATTCACCTCAAAATTTAGGGAAATTGAATTTTTTGTTATGAAAATGCGCAGGAAGGAGATCGTTGATGAAGACGGATGGTTACATACGGGAGATATTGGTTTATGGTTACCTGGAGGACGTCTAAAAATCATTGACAGGTAAAGTAAACCTTACTGTTTCATTTTGTGTCTTTTTAACTTAGGTCGTAAATTTTTTTAATACTATGTAAAATGATAAAAATTCACCATTTGCATTCTTCTTAAAGTTATACTTTTTTTTTTCTTTCTTTTCTGCTCTTCATGGACTGAAAACTGCAACTGAAGGTCTTGCTGTTTTACATAGATGTATCCCATCAATCATCCTCTGAGTTGGGGCTACAAGTTTCTATATTTCAAGAACCAGTTCTTATAGAAATGTTAATATATATATATATATATATATATATATATATATATATATTAGAAACGTTAAAATATTAAATTCTAAGGCCTAGCAAAATTAGGGTTCTTTAAAATTAGCAACTTCAATTCATTTGTTATTCCTGGGATGCAGGGATGGGTTTTCTTTGATTTATATAAGCTGTGCTTTGATTGTTTCTCTAACAGAAATGGAAAAAAAATTGTATTTATGCTTTGTGGCTAAGCAGTGTGTTCTGTACTGGACAATTTGCTTCATTTTGTATATTTGTAACTCTGGCTATTTGATTATACTCTTTGCTATTGGCTAAAGAGTTAAATTCGTTATTTGATAATATTGCTAATAGAATTTCTCCTATTGAATTTGGCATATTAAATTGTCGGAATAATAGCTAGACTCTCAATAGGTTAACATATTGTTCCCCTAGACATGGATCTTTAAGTATCAGGAGGTCCAACATAACTGTTTGATGATGCCTGAGATGGATGTGCATGGGGGACAGCAACATCCAACAAACCTACAACAACAGTAGAAGATACTAACTAAAGAGAAGAAACTGAAGGAGTATTCAGAGAATGAGAACATGAACTAAGGCTGATGGAGCATCTCCCAACAAGTTGGAAGGATCCAATTGATTATGAGAGCTAACCACACAAAGATCTTGTGAGCCGCAAGCAAGCAATCCTTAACATTAGGTCCTCTAGACAAATTTGTTCTAAGTTTTAAGTGGGTCTTAAGACAATTAGTATAATCACGACCAAAGATTGTGCATTAAAGAGCCCGGTCCACAAACAGTCGGGAGTCCAACATGAGCAGCATCCACTTACATAAAAATTGATTCCAAAGAGTATGGTGTAGATTGATTAATGTAGTGGATACAAAGTGAGGGAATACAACCCAAGCTGTGGTAATAGGAGGCTCTTTAGAATTATCAAATATGGAGACCTCTTTATCATGTACATTGATAGACCATTCTCATAATATGAGCATCAAGAGAAAATCCTTTAGGAATTTGTTTCCCAAGATAATTTGGTAAGTACTTGACAGCAATCAAGATCAATTAGAGCTGTCAAAGAATTATCTCTAAGCTTTAACGGCCAAAGGCAAATTTTTCAACCAAAGTGGAGGAAAATGGAAGGCAGATCCAACTGTAAATCCTTACCTCTAACAATATCAGTAAAAGAGATTGGAGGAGCTGACCTATGAGGCAGAGTACCATTATCCGGAAGAATATGGAAGGAAGGATTATATGGACGATTAACAATTTTTGATGCACCAGGAGATGCATTGCGCAGATGAGTCTGTAAGGATGAACAATGAGGCAAATCTATGACACTAGCGCCGGGAAGCACCAACAAGAAGAGAGAAGATGTGCTAGGCAGCAGGATAGAAGATGGACTCCATAATGGAATGTGGAGGTGGGTCATCATCAAAGTCACTGACAATCCATGAGCGAGGAAGGGATGGCCGGAGCAGGGGAGATGGTACGAGAATAATATACTCCTTGGGAGCATTAGCAAGCCAGAACTATGGGTAGGGCTAGGGTAGCAATCGCGGAAGGAGTTAAGACGCACTTGGTAGCAAAAAGCAGGCTATGCATGGTGGAAGCATGCTCATTCAAGCATGCCAGAAGTAACGCGCAACGAAAGTGAGCACCTCAGGATTGGCACAACACGTGCAAGAAAGAAAGCTCATCAGCATGGCCTAGCAAGGCCAATAATAGAAGGTGGGACGAGTAGTTGCCGCTATGATGAATGAGCCAATGATGCAAGAATTGATGCGGGTCTTCTTGCTCCAATGTTACTCATGCACTCCATCATCATCATCATCTTCATGTCATTTAGGTTTTTTTTTTTTTTAATTCTTATTTTCATTCCTTTTGAGTTCAGTATGAGGTTTTAAATCTATTATGTTCTGGCAATTCGGTCACGGTGTTTAGCTTTTTGAATGTTTTCTAGTTGCCTAAGACATGTCTGTGTTGACTATAATCAAGTATTGGGATGATTATTTATTTTGAGAGAGGTCTGGTTGTTTTATGCACTCCAAATGACACTTTTCATGTGCAGATTGTCTTCCAAGTTGCACAATATGGCATAAGATCCACCTTCATCATACTTTCTGAATTTTATTCAAATATATTTAGCAATTTCTTAATCTCATATGATTACTTGATCTCTAATTTATTGATTTTTGTTAGTGCACTATCAGTGCATGTCAGTAGACTTAATTTGTTCGGGTAATAAAATAATATGTAAATGTAGTTTTCTCATTGCAATCTGAGCTTTTTTATACTGCAGGAAAAAGAACATTTTTAAGCTGGCTCAAGGGGAGTACATAGCTCCTGAGAAGATTGAAAATGTATATGCGAAGTGCAAGTTTATTGCTCAGTGCTTTGTATATGGTTAGTTATTTAATAATTTGGTTTTGTATTGAGCGTACTTAACCCCACATAGTGGGATAGACTTGTTGTTGTTGTTGTTGAATTAAGCGTACTTAGAGCGTAAGGATCCCTCGTATTCAGGTTATGGGGGTTGTTTTTTTTGTTTTGAAGTAAGGTATGTGGGTTGTTGATTAAGGTATTGTTACCTCTGCATTATATATATATCTTAATTGACCGTACAGGGTATGGCAAGTAGTTGATATATGTAGCCTTATCTTTGCATTTTAGAGGGATTATTTTCATGTTTTGAACCTCAGCTGACCAAACAATTGCTCCCAGGTCCACCCTCAGTTTTTATTAAAGTTGAGCCTCTGATTTCTGCGTCATGAATTCCATGAAAATAAATGTGAATATTCACATTGCTACTTTATTGCAGGTGACAGCTTTAAGTCTTGCCTAGTTGCAGTAGTTGCAGTTGAACCTGAGATTTTGAAGATGTGGGCTGCAACAGAACGAATCCAGGTCAATCCTTTGTTACTCTTGCTTTAGTTTCAGTTAAAGGCCATTTCCTTCTTTTTGCGACTAGATCTTACTCATTGGTTAGATCTTTTACTGATTTCTCTATGAACTATAATTCTACTTGATTGTAATCAGGAGAGTTTTTCCTACCATGTAAAACGTGCCTGAAAACTTTAGTATTAGGGATCACAAGCATTCATGTTCTACAATATATTAAGTTACTCATTTTCTCATATACTAATAAAATATTAAAACTTTGATCTCTCTGATATTATTTTATTCAATTTTTGTCGTTGAAATGACTAAAAAATTGCAGTATGACAACCTTGAACAACTGTGTTCTGATCCAAGAGCACGAGCCGCTGTACTTGCTGAGATGGATGAAGTTGGAAAGCAAGCTCAGGTCATTTTATAATATCTAATTGGTCCTTCTGCTCTCACTTTGCAAAACTTAAATCATCAGTAGAAAAAGTTCTAATTTTCCAATCTTTTTAACAGCTGAGGGGTTTTGAATTTGCAAAAGCTGTTACTCTAGTACTGGAGCCTTTCACCATGGAGAATGGACTCCTCACCCCAACATTCAAGGCAAGTAAACTCAATGCAAAAAAAATTTTTTGTTACTTTATAACCATTTTCTTGCAAAATAGAGCGACCTTCTTACCCCAATATTGTATTTTAATAGATCAAGAGGCCACAGGCAAAGGCCTATTTTGCAACAGCAATTGCGGATATGTATGAAGAATTGTCCAAATCTTTTCCATCTCCACAGAAGTCATCCTTATGACCCCTCAGTGACGCTAAAATATCAATCAGCAATTTAGTTGTTGTCGGACCTGATGATAACATCTACAAACAACAAAATCATTTCTTCCGTTTTGCAAGGAGCTCTACGGCACTTTTCACCTTTGTTGTTAATGAGTAGATAAACACATTATTTATCAATTTGTATCAATAGATAAAATTGTATTGATGGTTTTAACATATGGTTTCTTTTGTAAAATGCTACACAACGGTGTCCTAGCCTTCGAAAATCTAGTTTGTAGCACTCCTAACTTTGAATCAATGAATGAAGGTGCAAATCTCGTTGTGGTCAAGTTTTGCAGCTGCAATATACGAGGATTAAGTTTAGAGAAGACTTGGGTTTTTTGACAAGTTGCAAGTTAATAAGGATGTTGTATTTAGCAAGGGGTGGGCTACAAATCTGGTTTTAGAGTGGGAATGCTAGGTGATTAGAGATTGAAACTGATAGCAAAAAAATAGAACCTCTTGTGATGGCTTTAGAAGTTTAAACTACCTGGATATACTCTTTTAAACCGAAGATTTTTTTTTTTGGCAAAATCTATGCTCTTTTTTGGTTCATGCCACGCTATATATATATATCAGGTTGCCTACTTAGCTAACTGATCCAATACAGCCCTAAAATATTTATGTGCACACTTGGTTTTTATTATGTTGGGAAGTGGACATTCATTCAGCCGTATTAATTTTTCACTTGGTACGTGGGTCAGGACTTGGAGATATCACACTGATTTTTGGTAATGCTCGGAGTGAGTTCATACTCAGTACATATGAAAGAAACATTGTAGATGTGAAGTAAACTTCCACTCAGAAGTAAAAGGAAGGCAATGGCTTCTTTTGAAGGGTTTTTATTACAGCACTTCTTATCTAACAACATTTGTTTGGGTTAATCTAATGAGTACATGTCTTAGCAGCTCACTCTGGTGTAAATACTAAAGCTTCTGCTAACACAAGTTCAAAATAAAATGAGGCTCGAGCTGGTGATAGGTGTGTGGATCAATGACAGACCTCATCATCTTGAATCAGATTTATTAAACACAAGTGGGAAACATCGCTGCAATGGTTTCATTCTACAAGACTTGGTGAAGGAGGTGGCCCCTGCTTGTCATGAGGATCCAAAGCTCCACTCTCTCGGTGGTAGCTTGGGAGAGCAAACCAAGATTATCATGAGGTATTGGCTTGATGTTACATTTAATGAGCTGCAGCTTTGATTAAAATTTATTCATGGTTGGGTGCAACACATGGTCTTGGTTTGCAAATTCCTTGTTCACATGCTCCCAAATCGCCAAGATTTGGTTAGGCAGTTTTTGTATGTCTTTGTGAATGATCGCCTCTATTATCACTCCTTGAGTACCTGATAGTTTTGGGTGGTCATCACCATATGGAATGCAATGACTCTCAGAAGATGGAGAATGATCTAGTCTTGTCTCTCAACTCTCTACGTGATCCGTTTATGGTCGAGCATGTAAAAATTATAGTCCCAGTGGAGAGGCTCCATGGAACTTATTGCCTGCTTCGGGCTTGTGAACCATCTTCCTCAACATGGGAATATCCTCTTTGACCACTTGTCGTGACTATTGATTAGTCATTATGATAGACTTCCAATAATCCAAGGTGGTTTGCCCATAGCTGTTATCTCGCAACCGGGTTGCCTTCTTCTCATGGAATCGACCACCTTTTCTCATCTAATTGTTTCTGCTCGACAATGGTGCCCACCATCTCCATAGCTAAGCGAGCAATGCCTTCCTTCACAGCCCCAAAAGCGTCTGTTAGTTATTTTACCAAAGAGTTGTAGTAGTCTATTGCGGCCTCAGTTAATACCTCCACCATTGTCTTAGCAGATGCATTGTAGGTAAATGCTTTCTCTAACTTTGTTGCATTAGCTTTTACGACAGCCATCTTTGACACCTTCATATTCATAGCGAGTATTTCTACCTTCATTCTTGTTATGGTGACCATCGCCTTCTTATCTTCTATTACCATTCTCTTTCTCGCCAAGAGCACAACTTCCTCCATTGCGTCCTCTTCTATTGTTGCCCTCATCGTGGCCTCCTATGTTGCTTCCTTCATTGAAAACTTTGATATTTTAGGACATCAAAATTTCATAAAAAGAACTTTAATATTATCTGGGATATTGTATGAGCAAAAATTGCAAGAAGACGCACACAAATTGAGATTTGGGGGAAATGAGGGAGCTCTACGAGGGTGTTAATTCAAATTTTTTTATTTGTTTAATTATTATCTCAATTAAAATTTAAATAATAATAATAATATTATTATTAAAAATAATTAAAAATTTATACTATCCCATCAAAATCTCTTTTTTTTGGGAAAAAATTGAGGGCTTAACCCATTCTATAAAAAAGAATGAGGGTGTACAGAAGGGTAACAAAATTCAACCATCAACAAAAAATGAGACTGGACAAAATAAAATGAAAAACACATGTATAACCCAATAAAAATAAGTGAAAAACAAAAATCAGACAAAAATTCTGTCTGCCTGAGACATAGTGCATGCAGGAGTGATCAAAAGAGAGGTTCAAATTCTCCTTTGGTTGCCTGTAGACCATCCGAAAGGAGATGGCAGGCCTTATCATCGTCCATAGCCCAAAAAATCTGCTAGTCCAAAACCAAAGGAGCATTGATAGCAACAGAACCTAGAGCCAACATTCAGGCAGCACAACAGTTAACATATAGCAAAGAGGTCTGGCATCAAGGAATTGCCACCAGCAAACCCAGGCACACAATGCCAAACAATCAGCCATTGGTTTGTTATGAGCAAGCAACCAGATAATCCAAAAATGATTCCAGGATAAAACGTAGCAACAAAGCTAAAATAAAACCAAAACAATCATCTGTATTTCAAGTGTAACTTCTCTTTTATGAAATTCCCACTTTTCCATCTATCAAGTTTAAGGTAAACAGCTCTAGAAATCTTCTTAGATAAAGTGATAGCACAAACTGCCCTCTCCTGTTGTTATGTTCATTCCAGAGAAAGTAAATCGTAGCATGAGAGGTGAGAAGAATTCCAGTTTTTTGGTTGCAGTCGATATAAAGACCATCAATGTGATGTAAAGCTTGAGCAATGGTGGGTCTTAAAATGAAATTATTGAAGTGTAGGATTAGTTTAGTTAAAACTTGAAAAGAAAAATCACAATCGAACATCAAGTGTGCTGTATTTTTAGTGCAGCCATGACAAAGAGGGCAGTAATGATCCAAGATGTGAATATTCCTCTTAGAAAGAGCTTCAGCAGTTTTAAGCCCTCCACGCAAAGCCATTCAGGTAAAAACAGAGTATTTAAGAGAGTGATTATTGTGCCAAACCAATGGAGACCAGTCATAGGAGAAGTCAGTTACAAAAGATTCCAATTAAAATTCCTTAAAAGAAGCATTCTCATCATTATCCCAAGTGATGTGATTAGAGTAGCTAAGGGAAATAGGGATTGCCTGAATGAGATCTTTAATATTCTGACTAAGAGCATCAGGTAGGGACCAGTTATAGTCAGGCATCCAGTTCGCAAGTGTAGCATTGAGATTGCCAAGCAAGCTGAAAGGAAAATCAGGAAATTTAGAGGTGATATTGTTATTCAAACACCAATGGTCCCAGAAAATCGCAATAGGGTTGTTAGGGGCAACATGGAAGAAGAATTTGTTCTTAAACAAAGCAGTAATGTTGCATATGCTCTTCCAAAAACCAGAAATATGGCGTGTGCAGGTTTTCCAAGGAGAAGTGTATCTATATTTCAACCAGCAAGATAAAGGAGAGTCATTGTTGTATAACCTGATAATAGTCCCACAGTTAAAAGTTGTTCTTAATGCATGAAAGGAGGCAATGCCAAGCCCTCCTTTAGAGTAAGGTTTGGAGGTATTCGTCCATGAAATGAGATGCAAATGCTTAGATTGGGAACCACCATAATAGAGGAACTTTGAACAAATTTTACCAATAGCCTTATTGATGGTTTTAGGAATGATGGATCATCTTAACCAATAAGCCACCAAATTGGAGATAGTGAATTTGATGAACTGCATCCTACCTACAAAAGAGAAAAGTTTTGCTTTCCAACCGGAGAGCAAGTTAGTAACTCTTTCAATCAGAGGGGAAAAATCAGAGAGCTTGGTGCTTCCCAAGGATATAGGAAGACCCAAGTAAGAGATTTTAGTGGAAGAGTTGTGGATGTGGAGGGCGTTAGAGATGCGAGAAGCATTGGTAACATTTGGGGAGATAAGGAGAGAGCTTTTATGGAAGTTTAAGTGCAGTCCCGAGAAATTAGAGAAATTATTCAAGATCCTAATGAGGTATTCACAGTTCCTGATATCCGCTTTGCTAAAAACCAATAAATCATCAGCGTAAGAGAGGTGAGATAAGTGGAACCTTTCATACTTGAGCCTTCAAAGCTCTCAGACTGAGTAGAGTCATCTATAAGGCAAGATAAAGCATCCATAATGATGCAAAAAAAAAAGTACTGAGAGGGCATCCTTGCCTGAGACTAGAACTAGAGCTAAAATATCCTTCAAGCCCCCTATCAATGCAAATTGAAAAATGAGTATCATTAATACAAGCTTTAATCCAATTGATGAACATGGAGGGAAAATCCTTTTGAGACATTCTAGCAAAAAGAAAATCCCTAGAAATAGTGTCAAAAACTTTTTTGATGTCAAGTTTGGCACAAAAAAAATTATATCTTTGCTTCTTATTGAAAAAGCCAAGGATGTCAGCCACTAAAATAGGATTGTCAGTAGAGAGTCTATTGAAGATGAAGGCAGCCTGACTTTGGTGAATAATTCCAGACATAAACGGTTTCATTCAGGTGGCAATGATTTTAGCAATGATCTTATGAAATGCATTGCAAAGTGATATGTGCCTGAAGTCATGAATACTCTCAGCATGAGAATTCTTAGGTATGAGAGAAATCGTTGTAGCTTTAACGAGGTTAGGGAGGTAGAACTTGTTGAAAAAGGATCTAACTGCTTTGCAAACTAATGTTCCCGTGATAGCCCAAGTATTCTTATAAAAAGCAAAGTTGAAACCATCTGGTCCAGGGGCCGAAGAGGAACAACCAGAAGAAATAGTCGCAAGAATTTCCTCATTAGTGACAAGTAGGAGAAGAGCGTGGGAGGCATTATCAGGGAGGACATTCCCGGTGGGAATGATGTCCAAGTTGGAGAGAATAGGCTTAGGAGACTTATAAAGGTCCTTGAAATGATTGATAATGCCTTGAATGTTTGTAGTTTGAGACTGCTCAGCACCAAGGATAGACGCTTGAAGGATACTTCTATTATGAGATTTTCTCCTTTGTAATTTAGAGTAAAGGAATTTGAGATCTTCCTCACCATTTTTTAACCACTTGACTTTGGATCTTTGGATTGTCCAGGCAGCCTATAAAGAATTATAGTAAGTAAGATCCGCATTGATCTTCTTGAGATTCTCACAAGTAGATGCATTGAGGGGGTCAGAGTCAATGAGCTGCTGGCAATGGTGTTGGAGAGAAGACAGTTCAATACATTTAGCCGCAATATGATTAGAAGTTTCCCTGCTCTTAGATTTGATTTCCTCTTTCAAAAGCTTGAGCTTATAATATAAGATATTGATGGGGTTTCCTTGAGACGAAATGGCAAAAGTGCAGATAAGTGTATCCCAAAAATCCGAAATTTTGCACCAATAGTTTTTGAACATAAATCTCTTTTTAGCAAGCTTCACCTGTTCTTCTTAAGAATAAGAGGTGTGTAATCTTAAATGAGGCTAGTACTCACTTTGTAGAAAGAATTTGGAAAAACTTTAGTCCATGAGTCATTTGTTAGGATACGATCCAGCTTGAGGTGAATATGATATCAGCTCTTTGGTTGAACCAAGTATAGAAATTAACAAAAGATGGGAGGTCCACAAGATTTGTGTCAAATATTAGAGAATTAAAAGGAGCCAGTCTAGACACAGCTCGTAATCACGAGCCAAATTCCTACAACAAAAGACCTTATCAGGGTTATTGAAACCCCTGATGTTCGAAACAGCAATATTAGGATGGGTCATGAATTAATGGTTGTTGGATTTGGGCATTTCTTGGAGCCCTTCCATCTTGTATTTTTGTGGGTCTGAGAAGCAGCTTTAGTATGAGCATTGGGAGGATGCGAATTGGAAGGGGGAGAAGAGCTGCTTGGGTTATTAGGGATAGACTTTAGGTTGCACTTCTGGTTCATGGGAAGATGTAGCCTCTGATTCAAAGTGGGCTTGCAAAGCAGAGAATTTATTTGGAGATAGGACTTTTGAAGGAGAAGAACTCTTGAGAGGAGGCATGGGGTCAAAGGAAGAGGATGTAGCTAAAGTAGGGGAGTTTAAGTTGGGAATAGATGTGGAGACAGGCTCGGAGGAAGTGTTGATGTTTGTGGGGATAGGATTCTGGGAAGCAGAGGCAGAGGGAATTTCAACTTCTGTGGGTGGGGGTTGGACTGAGTTGGAGGTGATGGTGGTGTTGTCTGGAGGAGGAAGATTTTTTAGAGTAGGAAGAATACCTTTAGGATTCTAGGAGGGAGGTCTCGGTCTACGGCTAGTACTTCTTCCTCTTTGTGTCTTGAGAGTAGGTTGAGTAATAGGGTTTGGGTTAGAGGGGCAAGAGTCAGCATGATGGTTTAAGGATTTACAAATGGCACAGAGAGTCAGGCGCCACTCGTATTAAATTTTGAGGTTGAAGATCTTACCTTCAAGCAAAATAGGAAATGTGTCAGGGTAGGAAGCAGAAGAATCAACTTGAACGCCGACTCTAGCATCAATAAGCTTGGATTTGGAAGCAATGAGAGCATCAACCGCAAGGGGATACCCAATTTTGGTAGCAATTTTGGAGATCCCCACCGCGGTCCAACAACATAAAGGTAGGTCATAGATCTTGAACCAAATAGGCACACTAGTGTATTCTTCTCTCTTTGGGCTAAAATGCGAAGACCATTTTTGGAATATGAAAGGTTTACCAAAAATAAACCAAGCACCTCTGGACCATACCATCTCATAATCTTCGGAGCTAGTAAACTTGAACAGAAAGAATCCATCGCTAAGGGAGATGAGCTTGATGTTACCTCTTAGATTCCAAAGCTTTCTCACCGTATTGAGCAAAGCCTCATAAAAAGGCCTTTTCCCAAGAGAGTAGCCAACCAGAGCTAAGTTCCACTCCTCAACAGCATCAGCAATGTCTTCGGTGGGAAAGTCAATAATTTTCTCCGGGGTGGGCAAAGGAGAAATGGGAAACTCACATATATTTAGGGGCGGTCCCAAGCTAAGGGGCAGGAGGGACCTGCAAAAGGAGGGGGAGTAGAAGAGTTGGGAAGAGAAGGGAAGGAGGAGGAGGAACATAGGGAGGGATCCATATGATCCCTCCAACTTCAGCAAGGAGCCTCAAGAGGAAGGAAGGGGAAAAGGGGAGAACCATGCCAAACCCTAGCAGAGCTTCTCACACTAGAATCCCTCACTAACTACTCAAACATCAAAATCAAAATCTCTTATCCATGCCTAATTCCTACTCTACACAGCTATCCAATGTCCCATTAACATACAGTAAAAAAAAAGGGCCCCGCGCCCAAAATTTCTCAACTAAACACTTCTTTTCTACACGCAGCGGTAGTGACCCAATCCACCTTTCTCCCTCACTCATTTGAGCATCTCACTCGTCATTGACCATCCCGTCTTTGTAAAAATAGGTGTGATGGGTAGGACTTAATACCTCTCTCAATGGAGAAATTATTCTGTGCGGATACTGGACAGTCCGGGGATTAATCAGAATACGCCACATCACCCAGTATACAGCGGTACCGAGCACCGGTACTGAGCAAAAATGTGATGTGGCGCATTCTGGTTGGTCTCCGAATGCCATCCGGTGTCCACATAGAATAATTTTTCCTCTCGATGACGTCACATATGTGGGAAGGCATCAAGAGGTTACCAAATTATTTTAATGGAACATGGAACCTAAAATTAAAAAAAAGAAGAAGATAAATTTAAATTCTTTTAAGCAGGTATCTAAATATATGCGCATTTCTTGATGCATTGGGATAGAATACTTTGGCTGTGGTGTCACATGACACCGAGCATACACGTTTTTTTTACAATGATGCTCCCTATGCGAGGGAGATGTTGAGAGGTTGCTAAAATTTAGATTGAACATAACTCAGCAAGGATTAGGATTTAGAATAATATTTTTAAAATACAATTAAATAAAGACAGAACTTGCATCAAACTTGTAATGAACATATCAACCTGCCGACAGGCAAGAACAAGGACTTGTAAAGAACACATCAACTCGCCTACGAACAAGAGTAGGGGACTTGTAATGAATGTGACAACTCGCCCAAACTAGAATAAGATTTTCTAATTTCAACTGAACATAATCAATCTATGAATTATGTTGAATGAAAATTTGAACAAGTTAATGAACTAAACATCCCTCCTATCTAAAATAAAAGATTAAAAGGAAGTTGACTCGTCTTTAATGCCACCTGATTTGCAACACATGCTCAAGCAAACCAAAGGCAAAAGAAAACTCATTTAAAATTTAAAATTAAAGGTTTTGTTCCCATTTCAACGATAATGCTTATGCAAATAATTAAATGCTAGTGTTTTAAAACCTCGTAAGCATCGTAATATAAATATTCAAACTCAAGTATGCCACATCAAGAAGAGTGTTACTTTCTCGACAAGAAGGTAACAACCTTGTGAAGCATGCTACTACATTGAGAAATATGCCACTACCTTGAGAGCATGCAAAAACCAAGAAAAGGGTGCCGCTTTGAGAAGCATGCAACAACCTCAAGAAATGTGTTGTTGCCTCAATTGCTTTGAGAAGCATGCCATGGCCCTGAAAAGTATGCAAGTCTTGAAAATTGTGTAAACAAATTTAAATTGTGCAAACATGTTAGGTAATTGCATTGAAATGCGTGCAAGTACATCACACGAAAGCACTAAATAGTGCGTAAAAATGCATGTGAACACACTATGTATATATACCAAATACATGTGAGTGCATCGTGTGAATGTACAGTGAGAGTGCGTGTGCAAATATATTGAAAAGCATGCATTTCATTTTTAAAAAAATTTCTAATTTCCCACATGTGCTTTGATAAAAATGCTAAACTTACAAACAAGAAAATTTGAGAAGGTTGTACAGGGTTAAAAACAAGCTAATTTAAAATCCTATTTCTAAATAAAAAATTGTATATGCTTTGACAAATGTGCTAAACATTCAAATATGAAATTTAAGAAGGCTACGTTGGATTAAAACAAGCTAAATTGAAGTCCTGTTTTAAAATTTAAGCTCTCACATGTGCTTCGACAAATGTGTTAAACATATAAACGTGAAAGTTGTAGAAGATTGTGTGAGGTTAAAAGCAAGCTAAGTTACAATCCTATTTTCAAATTTAAACACTGAAATGTGCTATGACAAACATGAGACATGAAATATAAAAGTCTGAGTCTACTGTGCTCCGCGAGGCTAAAACCGAGCTAAGCGGAAGTCCTATTTTCAACTTTAAACACCTACATGTGCTCCGAAAAACATGCTAGTTTCGTAAACATGAAAGTTTGAGAAGGCCACCTGTGGTTAAAAGAAGGCTAAACTAAAGTTTTACTTTTAAATTAAATCACTCTCATGTGCTCCAATCATTCCGTCAAACTCCTAAATCTGATAATGATACACGGGCTAAATATGAACGTAGATTCCAAATCAAATTCTCTTCTTTGAAAGGATTGTAGTTGACATGATTTGAATTAATAAATGAATATATGAGCGTGAAATCCATGAATATATTTGATTTTAAGTTCACATTCCTCTTTAAAGTAGATTCATCAACAAATTGCATGCTCTTAATTTCAACATTCATATAGAAACTCATGAAGTCAATTATTGAACCTAATCAGCCGTTGGCAGGCAAACAAAGTTGACAAGACTCAAATAATAAGATGAAAATTTCTAAAATCCCCTATGATGATTGTGTTGAAAGAAAATGCCAACTAGAGGGGTTAATTCTCATAAAATTGAATTCTTTCACAACAAAATATAAATATTTTTAAGTGATTCTAATGATGGTTGTGTTAAAAGTGTATCTAAACTAGAGGGGAACCCTTTTTAAATACCTCCAAATCTCAAAAAAAATATAAATATATTTAAAGTAACTTCAATATAACATTGATGAAAGCCGTGTTAAAAAGAAATCTCGACGAAAGGGATCAATCCTCAAAATTTTTAAGAATTTTGAAATTCATTGTGTCTAAAAGTTAAATATTTAAAAAAATTAATCACTCAAAACATAAAGCAAAATTCATCCACCCTTTGCAATTATTTGATGACGAGGGCGATGAATTCTAGAATAACTTTAACTCACAAAGGACGAATGTCCAATCGAGGATACTACTAAGATTCATTCTCAAATAATATCGTGTTAGTAAGGATGTGACAAGTGTCTTCTAACCAATTATTTAACCCAGGTGGCTCCATAATCGGTAGGACTAGTGGTCTGGCCCAAATGGTTCCATAGCTAAACCATTTGTGATCAGGGCCCTCTGATTAGATGGTTTTGTCATAGACACCGCTATATTACGGCCACATGTAGAGCTCGTATGTTCTTCAATGGTTAACACTTTTTAGTAATGAATTATACAAAGCCCTCTATTATTTACGGATGACTTGAACTTGTCCCAGACAAATATTTAACCCAAATCTATAAGGCACCCTTGTATGAAGTAACCTATGATTGTTGACAAAAATTCTTCAGTCTAGTTAGGTCGACTATCTCATTTGAGTAAGTAAAATAGGGACCATAATAACCCAGGACAACAAAATTATATGATCTTGATCGAATTCATCATCATTCCCCCACCATGCACTTTAACCACAAGGTTGCACATTTTTTAATCCTAAAATTCAAAATATGTTATTATTATTCATTGGAAGTGCCTATTTAATGACTGGATTTAATTGAAAGTGCTCTCTCATTATTTGGAGGGGTAATTAACTATAAGGGTTTGCGCACATGAAAAACAACTTTGATCTTAGTCCTCGCATATGAGGGTAAAATCTTTGGTTAATGTCTTATCTCTAACCTAATTTTTCAATTAAAAATTTACCTTGGAATATAATTATGTTAAAACTCTCCTAGAATCTGCAGAGAGGTTGAGGCGAGATATTTTTGAAATCCACATAATGAAGAAGTAGAGCCCCTTGGAAAAGAAACAAGAAGTGTTTGTGCACCAATAGTTTTCTAATGCCAAATAGGTTTTTGAGTGAGGGAAAACTGTGACAGCTCATTTTATACATATCATTTGATTTACCCATATCAAAATAAATTTGAATTTTGATTTGATCAATCTGTTATCATAAGATGGTTGAATTCAAATTGAGGTATAAAAGAAGGAAATAAGATGTGAATCCATGACTATCTTACATAATAACAATCTGTTCAAACACCCGCTATACGGATAAAGAGCAAGCCATCCAGCTTGCCCAAGGATGGCCTCTCAACCCTTCCACTTTCTAAACAAATTAGATCATCTAAAACATGTCGATAAGAATTGCTATAGCCCATCTACCTTGAATCTTCTTTCTATTTCAATCGAGCATACTCATCTAACTCTAAAAGTTTTCATCTTTTGGGCCTAAACACACATGCGGCCATTGTTGCCCGATCCAGCTACTCTAATGATGTCATGTGGCCATTTCTCATACAGAGAAATTATAGGGATAAGAATACCCATGTTACTACACAAAGGCTCTATGTTTCATCTCCATTCGCCCTCATGACCTACTGTCAGCTAGTCATTCATTCATTTGATGGCTATCACCTAATACCTAATCTTCTCTCTTCCAACTCTGTGGACTCATGCCTGTCAATGCCAAACCCTATTACTCGTAGTCTACATGTTCTCCACCTCAGCACTGACTCCATTTGCAGTTCAATTATAATTACCTCATTCCTCCCTCAAAGAGACTTCTAGAACATTAGCTTGGCTATATAAAAAATAATAATTCGTGTAACTAGTAGAGATTGATAGTTATAGAGATTTGAGACAATTTATATTATTCTTCTCCTGAAATGGTGAGCTTCTCTCCTCTTTTCCGCAATGGATATTGGTTGATATGCTGAACCTATTAAATATTTTGTGTGTTGTACACTTTTTATTACTTTACATCATCTTATCCTCTTATCTTTTGCAAGTTGGACTTTGCCCTCCATTAGGGATTGACCACCTTGAAAGCTCGCCTTTACCTTCTCTCTTAATGAAATTGCATAAACTCTAATTGAATCTTACTTGTTCATACTCAGAACACTTCTTCATGTTCATAACCCTCGACAACTTTTAGCTGCCACAACTACCAATTTGATGGATTTATCTTGAGATTGATGAATGCTAACATTTTTTTATAGAATATCAATGTCAATTTTGAAATAAACCCAAATATTGTGTACAAGGGATTTAAGATATTAAGTTACAACCATCTTGAGGACCAAATAAAAAAATATTTCCTAATCATCCAAGCCCTCTTGATTTTCTTATGGATCATTTGCTTTTACTTTATGAAAAATATATTTATTTTGCAATAATTAGGTAAGGGTGTTAAAAATAGGAAAATTTGGGAAGTTTATTCCCTAGAGTTCCCTTTTGCACATTTTTGAGCTATCTTAGCCAATTGATTAGAAATTTTATGACTCTATAGCATAGCCATTTGGTCATCTTAATTAACTTGCATAGTTGCGTAGATTTAATGAATGGGCGGATCCCTATATATCCCAGGATGGGCAAATGCCCACCCTAAAAAAATGGTCTATATGGAGGATAAATTTGGAATTTTGACCCCCCTAAAAATAATATTTTGCTCATCATTTAGGGAGAGGAAAAAGCATGGGTTGAAAACACTACAAAAAGGTATGGTACTTACTTTCTAGTTTGTATAAAGTAGGAGTGAAACTTTATTCATTGAAAAAAGTAGTGTCTTATGATTTATAAGTTGGGTTTAAAAAGAATTCTAAGAAATAAGAGAAAAAAATATGTAATTTCTATTCAAATAAATCTTATATTTTGTTGGCTATTTTTCTAATAATTTTTTATTGCATTGCATTGAAATCCATTTAACTCTGAAGTATATAATTTTTATCCAAATAAATCTTATTTTTTATTGCATTGAAGTCCGAGAGATATCTATTTTTTCAATGGGCTATTTTTTCAATTATTTTTTTTATTGATTTATGATTTGTGAGGGAGCGATTCTTAAATCCATTAAATATTATGCTTATTGATGGTTTAATTATCCTTTTTTTCTTAAGTTAGATAACATTAAGCTCATTTATTATTATTTTTCTCTAAATTAGGGTCTAGCTTTAGCATAATGTAAATGATTATACTCCAACTTATATTATTACTAAAATCAATATTAAATTGAAAGATAAATGATAAAAATTTTCTCTTATAAATTTGATAGCATTATGTTGGTTAAATTTTTTTTAAAAAATTATTTTATTATTATTACTATTTGATGTTATTATTATTATTGTTGTTGTTGTTGTTGTCGTCGTCGTCGTTGTCATCTAACTAATTAAAGTTTTGCCCACCCTAAAAAAAGAAGCTTTTTTTACTCTTCAGTAGAAAAAAGATAGAGGTCTGGATCCGCCGTTGATTTAATGGCTAATGAATTGACCTATTATTGTAATAAAATTTTTGCGATATTTATACCATGTGTTATGCTTTTCGAGTCAGTTGTCCTATCAAACCATCTAAATGTGTGAAAGAGGTTGTGTAGCTTTGGTATGTTCTATAGGAGTTTAATATTTAAGTTGCTTGAGTTGAGGATGTTTATTTATTAAGGACAAAATGGGTTATTTAATTAAAGTTTATCTTGTATGAATTTGAATTTAATTATTTAAATTTTAATGGGATGGAGTTATTTATTTAATTATAAAGAATTTGTATATTAATAACCCCAAAGTGCGAGGGCTACTAATGTACAAATTCTAAGGCTTGTAAATGAAATACAATCATCCCTCATAAATGACAGATGACCACATGAAATCTTTGAAGATTTATTAATGATTTATTAGGGATAGAGAAGGAATCCTTCAATCCAATACACATATCCTCCAAGTGGAGTCAAGTATAATATATAGGGTCAATGATTTATTAGTGTTTGATTAACGGTTATTAAAATTTATACACACATGCCTTCCATAAGTGGAGGCTAGCATGGTGCATAAACCCTTAATTGGTTATTTAAATTTTATTGAAATCTCCTAATCAAATATGTGAATATCTTTCTAAAAGGAGTCATACATCACATAAGGAGATTTATTGGATGATTTACGGTGTATTAAAGGCTTTAAATTTAATGCTAAAATATCCTCCAAATGGAATCAATCATTAAACATAAAAGCCTAATTATTTAATTAATATTAATTGTCAAATTTATTTGATAAAAAAATAAAATTTAATCAAATAAATTATCAAATTAATTTTATATTTTTGTTGAATTTTTTTTCTTTTTATTGAATTATTTAGATTTTTTAATAAATTATTAATAAATTATTAATGAATTATAATTATATTTTATTTTAAAAAATTATTTAAATTCAAATAATTAATATCTTAATTTTATTTGATTTTATTTAATTATTTATGTATTTTTTATTATATTTATTTAATTATATTAAGAAATTAATTATTTAATGAATTAATATTAAATTTAAATTGAAATTAATACTCTTTGAATTTTATTTAATTTCATTTGAATTTGCTTTATATTTTTGAATTATATTCTATGTTTGTTGAATTTATTTAATTAAGCTTAATTAATTATTAATTAAAATTTAATCAAATTTGAATTTGTATTTTATTTTTCAATGATTGTAGGTTTGATTTGAAGGTGATTTTGTATTTTTATGGATTTTATTTGATTTATTATGAATTATTGAAGAATTAACCCTTAATGAAGGGTTAATTAATTAATTATTGTTATAAGATCACTTAATATCAAATATGAGTGTATTTAATCCTTAATGTGTGTAATATTACTAAATTTGCTAGCTTCAAGGTTTCACTCCTATTGAGTGTATGTATTCCTAGGATTTGCCTAAGTTAGTTAGACATAACATTAACTGTTGTCCATAGATGTCTATTATTTGGATGGCTTTCAAATCATTGTCACTAACCCTTGTATACATGTAAGCAATCAAACCGCAACAATTTAGTGTGCTAAGTCTATATGCAAACAAATTTCTAATTATTTGTGTCAAATATTGACCCAAACACTTAGAAATTTCATCAAGCTCAATAGGCATTTCAATTAAGTCTGAAAATTTTGTTGGATATGTTTGATACCCTAACATATATCTTTGCCAAAAATCGAGATCCATTTGATGAATATTTTAGGTGTAATTAGGTAAAATCAGAAAACACTATAACTGAAATTACTCCTAAAATACTCATCAAATTAAACTGGGACTATTTTTATTAGATAGAGCTTTTCACATTGAATCGATAGAGTCCAAAAACTTCAAAATTGGTTTAGAAATGAAATTTCTATAATTTTTTTAAAGTTTTGGTTAATTTTTGAATTTATATAATAAATTAATTTTTAAAACGATAAGGCAGTGCACGCATTTCCAATCATTGGATTGGTGGTGGTCATCCACACGGTAGCGGGGGATTGAACCAACTCAAAAAATGACGGCGATAGTGCGCCGCATCTTCCACGCGGCAACACTAGGATTAACCATGCGATAGCGCATGGTTAATCACTTAACCATGTCGGCACTATTGATAGCTGTCAGATTCGCATGATAGAAATGGAGGGATGCGATCAGGCCAGACCAAAAACTCATACAACTAGCGATTTTGTTCGATCGGATCCACCATTTGAAACAGTGAGATTAAGATCATTGAAACCAAATAGATGGAATCAACAGTGGAGACCTCGTCCTCTTCCTCCAACCGTCGGAAACCCTAGTCTTAGGTTTCGCTTTAATCTTTGTTCACGGTGAGTTAAACGGGATAAAACACGAGATTAGGGCAGTAGATGTTTGCAGAATATATGGGGAATAGTTCACAGAGCTCCATATGGGTTTTTGAGTGACTTATTTAGAAACCTAGGTAAAACCTAAGGTATGAAAAATAACTTCGCACAATCAATCTCAGAGGATGGAGAAGGGCTCTTTCTCTTCGTCTTGAGCTCCCTATTACCATATAGAAGACACCGCGGCTAGAGGAAGCTTAGGAAAAGACTTCGAATGATGAGGATGGAATGGCTTTCGGTCCTTCATCAACCCTACCACCGAAAAGCTCCAAACATCAAAGGAACACTGGGGAAGTGTGTAGGAATGCATGGGAGAGCAAAACGAAACACTAGTTCGTCTAGAGAGCAACTAGGGCGAGTGTGAAGTTCCAATGAGGGTTTCATATACCTTGGTCCAATTCAGGTGCTAGGGATGTCCTGGATGGCTGGGATAACTCAGAGTTATTGTGTGGATGAATGCCACCTGTTTAAGGCTTTTAGGCAATAGGGAGGCTGGATGGTTCAAGCCAAAACGACATGATGTCATTTTCAAGTGGAGGGGACCATTAGGCCTGGTCAGGCCATGCCAACAGCTGGGTTGGGTCAGGATGAAGCCGAGGAGGGTTCTAGAATAGTTTCCAAAGGCTAGACGGACCTGGGCTAGGGGAAAACTAATTGGGCTAGGTGTGCTGACCAATTAAGTCCTTTTAAGGATTTTAGTTGATTGTTTGACCAATCAACTGGTTAAACAATGGAGGTGGAGTCCAAGGAAGGGTATGCTTGTTGTTTGGATGAATTTCAAGGAGTCTAAAGGAGTGGGTTCAATGTATAAGCAAGTGAGTGAGTGTGTGATGAAGTTTGACCACACATGGTGGTTTGACCAAGCCAAACCAACCATGGGTGAGTTCAAGGCAAGCTTGGAGGTGTTGATTGTTTGACCAGTCAAACAGCTGAGGTGGAGTCCAAGGCAGGGTATACTTGTTGTGTGGATGAATTTAAAGGAGTCTAAGGGAGTGGGTTCAATGTATGTGTGTGATAAAGTTTGACCATACATGGTGGTTTGATCATGTCAAACCAACCATGGGTGAGTTCAAGGCAAGCTTGGAGGTGTTTAGGCCATACATTAAGGTCATGCTTAAAGGATGAGGTGCTTGCTTTGATTGGATTGCATGGGTTGACTCATATCAACTTAGGTTGACTAAGCTTGGGTTCAATTGACCAAGTCAACTGCTGACTAGGACATGGTGACCAGTCAGGTCAAACTCACTAGGAGTGATGATCAAAACAGGTTGGTGAAGCTCAAAAATGAGTTGGAGTTTGATTGAGTGTAGATGATGTATATGATCAATTTGGCTAGCTTAGGTTAGCTCAATTGGGTCAATCACTGGCTGAGGGACCCAGTGATGTATGGTTTGATGTATAGAGCTCATGTTGAAATGGTTTGGACCATGACTGAGGTCAAAGAGCCAATGCACTATGCAATGCAGTGCACTGGGCTACTTGATTATAGTATAGGGCTGCAATTGTTCAGGTGATTATAATTTAGTGAATGTTGAGTATATAAATGATGATTGATCAGAGTGAGTGGGTATCCAGGGGCGATTGAAGCTTGGTTGAATGTATGATTGTTGATTGTAGGGTTGATTGATTGATTGCTTGGAGTGCAGACTGGTTGATTGATTGTCTATTGAGTGTAGGGTCTATGATTGAAGCTCATTTAAAGGTTGACTAGAGGTTTGATTGTAGTGTAGTTGAAGTGTTGAATGAATGATTGATTGAAGTCCATAAATGTCAATTGCTCAAGGCAATTGAAAATCCAGGATGAGTGCAATGTATTGGGATGCAGATTGATTGAAGACCGGACTGTAGACTGGGTAGTGGTAGATCTGTTGATTGAAGTTTGATTAATGGTTAGATGACTGAGCTATATGATTGTCAGTCATCATAAGAATAATCGGGAGATTGTGTATTTTAATGATGACCTCATACAAAAATGAGGTCAATAGACGGTCGAGTACAGGTCCAACAGCGGTGGCCTGATGGCGAGGGTTTGCCGGTAGTGGTGCCGGGGTGGAGCTACATGATGCTTCAAGCTCAGAGCTCTCTTAAGTCTCTAGCCCATGTTTTAAGCCTCCAAAAGTCCAAGCCTCCAAGCTCCCCTCATGTAGAGAGTGAGGGTGTATTTATAGATTTTGATAGTGGCATGCTCCGTAAATATGAAGAAGAACCAGGGCAACTTCGGAGTGCTCCATCGGACGTCCCATATTAATCCTCTCAATTATGGAGTATTCATTTTACATTTTAGTGCCTCAATGATGTCAGAATTAAGTGATATTGGGCTCGTTGGATTTGTCTCGTCGACTCGCTCGATTCGACTATAAGCATGTCATATTTGGATATTATTTTTTCATCCAATTAAGACATTGGAGCTTCTAAATATGCCTTAAGCCCTTGATTTGAGCTCATTTGAGTTCGGATTGGACCGATTTTAGTGTTGTTGGGTTCTTCTCATCGAGACATTCAGTTTGAGCATAAGTTTACTAAAATTGGAGTTCAAATGGTCCCAAATTTAATTTTGGAAGTTCTCAACTCAGATATGCATCAAGATTCATGACCGTATTCTAAAGCACGCCATCACCATCTAACAATCTTTATTGATCCTCTTGATCATCATAAGTTATTTACATATTATCTTGAGATGATGTAGTGATTTTATTTAGAAGTTTCAAAGTTGGTCTATCTATCATATCAGTAATCCTGCATGCCTCATATGTGGTGACAACATCAAAAGGCCCTCATATCTGTGGACCTATATCTGTACCTATTACTAGAATTGCTGTAGACAAACTCGAAAAGGATTCCAACTAGCAGGCAGTATGGTCAGCCATTCCATTAAAACATTTAGGTGTCCTATGCTCTCATGCTGATAATTTCCATTCATTGTAGTTCTGATGTACTCGTGGAGCACAATAAATAGGCTTACCAAATTTTAGAAAATTGCATCAATAAATACACATTGGTGCCCCGCATTAACTAAACTGGTCCCAGCAGCAGCTTCCCAATTATTTCTTCCAGAATTGAATGGGTTCAGCTGGTTCGGCACTATTTATTGATTTATGGAAGCTATTTGGTTAGTTGGTGTTCAAAATCAAACCGGTTCAACCTTTCCGACTGTGAACCGGCTCTTTCGATTTAGATAAAAAAATTGTTTGAACCGGCAATCTATTGAATTAATTTTTGTTCTTTGCATGGCTCAAAAGTAGATTTTAGGTATAAATAATATTTTATTAATTAATTGATCGAATATATTTGATCAATTAAACTATATATGTGTAGATATTCTTCATTTTCTTAAATTTTATTAAAAAAAATTACCAATTGAAATAATAATAATTACTTAAATTAATCTCAAATAGCTTATTAACATTTATATTTATATAATAAAAAGGAGCATGTTTTAAATTTAAATTAATTTAAGGAGCAGTTTAACGAAAGAATTTAAAAATGAGCAAATACGGAACTTAATTATCTGAATTTCTGGTTTCAGTAGAAATCGTAACTTCAGACCGGTTTCTACTTTGGCCGTGATTTTAAAATGGAATGGTAAAATGCCCTAATTGACACAGCTTGCCTTGGCCTATTGGTTGAGATCGAGCTTAGGCTTCCAATTAAGAGGTCTTGGATTCGAGTCTTTATGTATGTGTTGTGTGTGTGAGTTTGACTTAATTGACCTAAATATCCAAAAAAAAAAAGCCCTAATTGTGCTAATTGAATTGTAATAAATAGGGTATTTGGCCATGCCAAAAAGGAATTAAAGATTCCCACTTTTGAGTGATCTGTGTTGATGAGCCAATGGGTTTAGCCTCACATGGGCTGATTAATTTCTCTTTCTTTCTTTTTGATGCTAAGAGTCAAAAGGGGACAACTCAATCTGACCATTCATTTCTTCACACATTGAATGCGAGATCACATATTCACATGGCTGCATTTATCACTAATTTATTATTTCAATCTCCCTCCAACCGGCAAATGCTCCTCCTATCACCAACTCTCTTTAAAGCACAAAATATAATTATTCAATGGGATATTATATTAAACTATTTTTTTATTATCTTAAGAATATATTTATTTATAATTTTTCTCTTCATCTTATAAATTTTTTTTTATAGATATTTTAATTTCTAAATATGAAATAAGAAGAGTTCGAAGGTAGGCCAAATCACATTGTGATATTTGACCTCAAAAAATGCTAAAAATTGATATATGATGAGGGATATATTTTCACGTGACATAAAATATATATCTCAACATGAATAGTACTTTATGAATTTACACTTTATTTATCCAAAAATTATTTATATTAAAAAAATAATATCTATTTTAACTCCTATGATAAATATTTGTATGTTTAATTAGAAAAATAATTGTGTTACTATATATATTCTTATAAAAATTATATTTGAATGAATTTAAGAAATATTACATTTTTTTATAAAAAAATTAATGCTAGATATAAAGAGCTTGTATCACATACCAAATCCATATATCTAGATATATTGATTTATTATAGTAAAAAATTTAAATCATGTGATTAATTCCATATATACATTTGAATATAATTATTAAGAAAATAAAATTCCCAAAATGCCCCCACCCTCAATCCCACCATTCTTTAAAAGGCCCTCCACTGATCCCCACTTCTTCCACCACCTTAAACTTATTAATCCTCCGCATGCACGCATCTTCCTTCTCCTTCCTTTTGTTCTTCTTCATCGATAACTTCAATTCATTACAAGAACTATTGATTCGTTAAGAGCCTCCCCACCAAAATGAGCTTTTTCTTCACTCTGGTCCTCCTCCTCTTGGTCGTCGTCGTCCTCCTCTTTCTCCTCTTCCTCCTGCTCAGCCGCCACAACACAATCCTCCTCATCGACTTCGCCTGCCACAAAGCCACCGAATCATGCAGCCAAACTCACCAAGCCTACGTCGAACGCAGCATAGTTCTCGGAACCTTCACCAAAGACAATGTGGCCTTCCAAAAACGGATTTTGGAGAGGTCCGGCGTCGGGCAGTCGACTTACTTCCCGGAGGCGGTGGCCAGAATCCCGCCGGCGTTGTTCATAGCGGAGGCCAGGAAGGAGGCGGAGATGATGATATTTGGTGCTGTGGATCGAGTGTTGGAGAAGACCGGAGTTGATGTGAGGAAGGAGATCGGTATTTTGGTGGTTAACTGTAGCTTGTTCGGGCCGACGCCTTCTCTGTCGGCCATGATTGTGAACAAGTATAAGATGAGGGAGGATGTGGCGAGCTTTAATCTTAGTGGGATGGGATGCAGCGCCGGTGTTATTGCCATTGATCTCGCTCGCCACCTTCTCAAGGTTTCATTAATTTCTCTTTATTATTCTTTTTTTTTCGACAAAAAAAATAAAATATGTAAATTATATTAGAAATGACTTAATTAGTCTAAAATTATACGATTTGTTTTTAGATTAAAATGCAATATAAATTCTGTAAATATATAGAGCACTAATTAATTACAAAGTAAATTTAAGAAATTTTTTTCATTTATTTTAAGATGAGTGGATTAATGTAAGAGTTGATTGATTATATATCTTAAATAAATTTAAGAGTTTTATTTATTCTTTTTTATACATTATGCATATATATATCATTTTGGCTAAATATAGTTAATATATATAGAGAGAGAAAGAAAATATTATTTCATATAATAATTTTAAGAAATTAAAAAAATATGTACATTTTGAATTTGCTAGTATAATACAACTAGTCTCCCAAAAAAATATAAAAATCTAAAAAATATAATAATCAATTTTGTAATGGTTATTATATTTTAATACATCTCATTATTATTTAAATTTCTTTTCACCAAAAAGATTTTTTAAAATAAATTTATAAAAGTAAAACAAAAAAAAAAGACTTAAAAAACCCCAAAGCATTTGAATTCATTATAAGATAAGATGGATAAAATAAAAATTATTTTTTATCAAATTTAATTTAAATGAAACTATAAAGTTTTAAAATTTATTATTTTTTATCGGAATATGCCCATAAAAATTTTGTCGTATATAATAAATAAAGTGAGTATATTTGCAGGTGAGGCCGAACAGCTACGCCCTCATAGTCAGCACCGAAAACCTAACCCTCCATGGCTACTACGGCAACAACCGTCCTATGCTCGTCACCAACTGCCTCTTCCGCATGGGCGCCGCCGCCGTCCTCCTCTCCAACCGCCGCTCCGATCTCCACCGCGCCAAGTACTCTCTGTCGGACCTAATCCGCACTCACAGAGGCTCCGACGACTCCTCCTATCTCTGCGTCTCTCAGGAAGAAGACGATCAGGGCAAGGTCGGCGTTTCCCTCTCCAAAGACCTAATGTCCGTCGCCGGAGGCGCCCTGAAGTCCAACATCACCGCCCTCGGCCCCCGCGTTCTCCCCTTCTCCGAGCAACTCCGCTTCGCCTTTTCCCTAATCTCAACCAAATGCTTCGGCCCACACTCATCAATTTCGAAACCCTATGTGCCGGATTTCAAAAAAGCCTTCGAGCACTTCTGCATCCACGCCGGTGGAAGGGCGATATTAGACGAACTGGAGAAAAGACTGGGTCTTGGAAGCTGGCAGATGGAGCCGTCGAGGATGACTCTGTACAGATTCGGCAACACTTCGAGCAGTTCGTTGTGGTATGAATTAGGGTATTCGGAGGCGAAGAACAGGGTTAAGAAAGGGGATAGGGTGTGGCAAATTGGATTTGGTTCTGGATTTAAGTGCAACAGTGTGGTTTGGAAGGCGCTGAGAGATATAAATCCAAAGGGGAGCTATCCATGGGTGGAGGAGATTGATAAGTTCCCTGTTGATGTGCCCAAGGTTGAAACCATTAACTGTAGTTTGAGCACATAGATTACTTCTTCTTCTTCTTTTCTTTTCTTTTATCTAATTAGTTTAATTAAGTGATTTATCTTAAGAGGCTGTTGGTGGGATTATGTTTTGTTGATTAGATTAATGGCTTTTTATTATTTAGGGTTTAGTGTAAGGTTAGTTAGACCAGCTATTGTACCATGATTTAATTAATGTAAGAGTCTCTCTCTTTCTCTCTTTATGTATATGAACTTGTTTTCAAGTTCTTCTAATATGATTTTTTTAAGAAAATGTTGGTGTCATGGAAGAGGCAAAATTTTAGAAAGGGCTAGATGATTAATTTAAATTAGAGAAAGGACAGTAATCAGTCGAAAATTGAGAAAGGAGCGGATTCGTCAGATCGTTTGGCACAATGTTGAATGTACTAAATGATTTGACGAGTTCTACATGCATCAAATCGTTTGACGCATTCAGCTCATTAAAGAGACGAGGGCACGAAGAAGAATAAGAGAGAGAGATGACCAGAGGAGAGAGAAAAGGTGAGAGTATGATAGAGAGAGAAAGGTGATGGGGAGAGAGAGTGTGTTTAATAAATTTTTGCAATATATATATATATTAATTTAATAATTATTATTTAGTCAGTTAAAAAGGTATTATTTTGTATGTTTATTATAATTTTATATAATAACTTTATAAATTTCAACATTTATAAATTTATAAAAATATATTCATTATTATTTTAAGATAATAATAAAAATATTTAAAGTTATAAATTTTATTATATATGATATTAAATAATTAAATATTTAAATAAATAGTATATTATATACTCTCTCTATCTTCTCTCTCTTTTACTCTCTCACAATTATCTCTTTCAGAACTTGTTAAATCATTTGGCACATTCAGCACTGTGCCAAACAATTTGACAAATTCGCTCCTTTCTAATTTTTTACTTATCTCCCTCCTTCCGCTAGTTTAAATTAATCATCCGCTCCTTTCTAAAATTCTGCCTCATACAACATGATTTGTATACATAAGGCTGGCAATACATTCCTTTTCTTCATCAATTAATGGTCTATTTGGGGCGGTTACAGAAATTTGATTATGAAATTATTGTAAGAAAAATAACTTATATAGTTTGATTAAAAGTAAATTAGCTATTCTTCTGATTGTAAAAGATATTATTGATAGTTATGAAAATATTTTAGATAAAAATTAATATATATATATATATGATAAGAATAATAAATTGATTGCTAAATCAGTTCATTTCGTAGAAGAATGGTCGAGAATCCTATTGACAAATATGGCCATCACAAATATGAGCTTTTTCGCCGATGAACAAACTGCATGGAGTTATTGCCTAAATGGCCAGAAACCGTTTCTGGGCATAATCAATGCAATCGATCGCTATCATTATTGTGGGCCTCTGCCTGTTCATACTTCACCCATTGCTTTCAATTTTATGCTGTTGCTTGCGCAGCTCTTACTCTCTTTGGCCAAATTATAGAAAGAGCACATTTTTAAGTAAAATAAGTATAAGAATTAGGTTGAATACTAAATATAAAAAGGAATAAATAAGGAGGAGAGAGTTCCGGTTTCAATAGAAATTGGAAACGATTTCAGGTAGTAGAAACTGGAATTTGATTCTTCGGTTTCTATTGAAACCAAAATTCCGCTGTCTGATTTCCTCTCATTAACCTAACTCTGCCCGTGATCTCTCTCTCTCTCTCTCTTTCTCTCTCTTCCCCTCTCTCTCTCTCTATTTGATATTTTCTGCATGCAAACAGAAGAAAAAAAATGAAAATAACATGTATTAATTAACACATGAAGCATGCATGTGCACATAGTCTAGTTGTGTTTGGTCCATCCCTATTAAACTCCACAATCATTAAGATTACTTTAATTGAGTCATGGACCACTAATTAATTAATTATCAAAAGGCACAATTAACAAACTCATAAGAAAAAATTGTTAAATTAGTTTATTTTAGAGGACAATGACATTCTAAAAATAGCTAGCAGAGATTCCTGTTCACTAATTTTGCTATCCATAATGAGCTTCAGCTGGAGATAAAACTACATGAGGAGTTATTGCTTATCTGCTTTGTTTCTTCAATGCTATTGGTACCTATAATTATTGTGTTAGGTATTGCTTCTGCCACCAGCTGTAACTTTCTTTTAAAGCTAATTTATTCAGAATTATTGCAAGTACTGAGCAGTTAATGCACTTCAATTCTCTCCTCTACTGCAGGTGTTAAGACCCTCCTCTGATCACAACATAATAGGGCCTTATGCATTGTCACTATTGTCTCCATCAGTAGGATCATTCGCTGGAAGTTTTGGCCTAACTTTTTTTGTTAATTTTTACCACTGGAACGAGAGTGTTGTCTTGCAGTGGAAATTTTGCTCCTCATCAAAATTTTGAGGTAAGTCATATATATTGTCTTCCCCCCACATGACATTTTAGCTCAAACCACTAAGTACAGCCATTAAGATCCTCACAGTTTCTATAAAAACTCTTTTTTTTAATACTGTATTGACACCCTCTTCTATCAATTAAGGAAATCTTACTCTTTGGAATTATAAAGATGTCTTTTTTTTTTTTAAAGGAAAATATCCTCTATTTCATTATGAAAAAAATGAAGGCCATTCAACTGTAAAGCTCTCATAACCCTCTTTATAGGTCTTCAATAAATGAAAGTTTTGCTTTGAACGGTTTTCTTATTGCTTTTTAAAAGAACATTTTAGTATAAAATTTTCTTAAGCTAAATTTTTTTACTAAAACACTGTTTTAGAAAGTAATAAAAAAGCTGTCCCAAACAAGCCTAAATGCCCGCTCTAAATTTTGTAGGACTCTAAAAACGTTCTTTTAATTTCATTTTTTTCTTTACATTTACAGGCCTCCTTTAGATTTATACAAGTCAAGAGTTAATAGAAGACAAAAAATGTTACTAACATCCATTATTAAAAATCCTTGAACATGTTAAGCACATGCAATCATTAGATTGCTCTAAATAAACTTTCCACTAAATAGTCATCAAAAGGCACAATTAACAAATTATTCTACAGCAAATTGAACCAAGGCCCTTGTTAATGTCATTAATCCTATGTTTTGTGAATAAAAAATTTCCCATAGATTTCCAAAGTAATAAATTGCTCATAATATAATAAAATTTTGAATATTTTACAAAGCAGATATTAATAACTTACAACATAATTTAGAATAGATTTTTAATTCTTTACTTCTACTATGTTTGATTGTTCCCTTATACAATAAAAAGAATGTCCTGAAAACTTTTATAAATTTCTCTTCAGATATTAAGAGATGTCTTAACATCTACCATTCTTTCCCCACTCCCAATTAACAAAACATGATAGCTCAAAGTTCAGACACCTAAGCCCTACCACAGAAAAAGATTGCAAGCAAAGTGTTGCAGTACCCAACAAAGCTCACATCATTTAAACAGCTCACTGAACCAACTATCCCCACCATGAACTCTTCCAAATCTGCACCAACCATCTGTTCTATTTATTTTTATTTTTGTGCTCTTCATGAGGTGGTTCTGCCCCTCACATGTACAAATCTACTACTGAAGTTGGACAGCTTAATAATAGGAAATCAAACAACCAACCCTCTCTTGTCAGCTAATTTAGCTGATACAAATTTTCAAAGTTATATGATTGTCCGACCAAATTTCATCTCTATCAAATTTGAGCTTCATTCAGGGTCTATTGGGACGGCTACAGTATTTTATAAAATTGTTTGTAAAGTTACTATAAAGAAAATAACTTAGCTACTCCTATTGCAAAAAGCAACTTTTTATCACAGAAATTTTTGAAAAAAATTCACAAAGCAGCTAGAATGCAATAGCCAAACAAAATTATGATTGCTATCAGAAAAATAAAACAATGAAAAAGTTATCCCAAACAGACCCTTTAGTGATACTTTACCAATTGTTATGTAAGTCTATTTCTCATAAATACAATTTTTTGGAAGGGAAGCACATATAATATTGTTGGATTGCTAAAATAGTTTTCAATACCAACGAACTTTGGGTATGGATATTTATAGATGCTTTTTTGTATATTGGTAAAGCCTATAATAGATAAATGAGTCATATCATCTCCATCTATTAGACAAAAAATGCTCCTGATGTAATGATTTCGACAATTAAACTAAATATAAAAATGCTGAGACCTCTCGAGCTTACTGTTCATACTGTCATTTTTATTTCTCATCAGCATCTCAAACTAAGGCCCACTGATGGAAAGTAGCACAGGGAGGCACTCAGAAAAAGTACAAAAAAACATAAGAAAATTTATACGTGTTCATCCAATTACTTGCTACATCTTATTGCCACCATTGCAAATTTCACTATGATTTTTATTGTGGATTCTTTATTGCCTAATATCTCTGATATTAGCTATAATAATCGAGTTTGCATACTACTTTTATTCCTTCGTAGGATAAAAAGTATGCTCCCCCAACCCCCCATAACATCTTAATAGACAAATGTTTACTATTCATAATCTTATAAAGAACAATTATGAAACCAAATGGCTGCATTCCCAACAAGATCAAAAAAACTTTTCTTACAGATTTGAATGAAATAAATGGAGCTGTACAACACATAACTTCCAGGCAATAAGGAGCTTACATAAAGCTTATTGTAATGGAAAAGAATTACCTGCAAGAGCACTCAGAGGGCTTGAGGTATCAAACATTGTATAGTGGAAAACCGAGCAGCAGAGACAACTAAACTGCTTATGACATAGCCAGAGGAACATACTTGTACTTAGCAGCAAGGGAATAACAAACAAGAGATGAATTGGAGTACTGAATCTGCAGATCAGAACATGGCTCAGGAGAGACATCTTGAGAGAAACCTGAGACATTGGAGCAATTCCATGAAGTTGAAGTCTCCGACGACGAAGTAAGTGTCATGTTGATGTTTGAAAGACAAATTGCAGTGAAGGAGTCATTCTCAATACCATATAGAGCACCTGCAACAGAGACATCGGTTCCAATGACATTCTTGATTGTGATCCTATTGATCATTGGAAGTGCTTCAGGATCATATTTTTCATCAGGGTGACGGCCAAAGTGCCCGTCAAAGTTAATTGCAGTTCTGACAGACTGCAACACTACATCAGAGATTAAAATGTCTTTCATGAAACCACCACGGCCTCTTGTGGTTTTAAAGTTGATACCAATATTTGAGTTGTAAATTTGAAGATGGTCAGCTTGGATATCTGAGATTCCTCCAGACATTTCACTGCCAAATGCAAGGGCAGACCCAAAAAGGGATTGGAGGAAGACATTGGTGATATGGATATTGGAAGAGGATTTAGAGTAGTAAATCCCATACTCATCCCAGCCACTCTTGAGGGTGATTGCATCATGACCCACAGTGATGCTACTGTCCTTAATGCACATATCTGAGCATGAATCTATAATGAAAGCAAAAGCATAGCTGTTAGAGATAGCATGGCAGAATCACTTACACCAACATTATCATTATGACCTGTTAAAAAAACAATTTAATGTTTATTAATAATGCTTGGAATTAGTTCGTGACCTATTTCAAATTATACAAATAAATAGAAGAAAACGAGAACAAAAAAATTTTTAGATGAATTTGTTTTGATGACTACTTCATGTTTTTGTCATTGCAGTTTCACTATTACAATAACGATGAAGTTTTTATACGAGAAATTCACAAACTCACGACTTTTCTATGTTTTTTCCTTCTAATCTGAGGATAACATAATAAAAATGTCCCCTTGTATAATGAATACCTAGGATTGTTGAAATTACAAATGAAATCCTTAGAATACCCTTAATGAAACAACTCTAAGGGCATCTGCATACTATCTTTGCATTAAGTATTTCTTCATAGGGCATTAATTTGGCTTCATGATTTGACATAAAAATGTTCACCATAAGGGCTGTGTATAGGTGTCAATCTTTGTTTAAACTACATTCTTCGTAATATACCCAAATGAGCTTTATTTTAGGTTTTATACCTTTATACTTAAAAATATTACATTTCATGATACAAAAGAAGTTTGTACACAAGATGGTTGCAGTCCTAAGATTGAAACACATTATTAGTATTATAATGGCAATATTCATTAAATAAAGAACTAACAGTTCCTTAACAGTTGTTAGTGATGGCAATGAATCGGCTATTCAAATTGTTTAAACAAAATTATTCCTCAAGATGAAATTTCCATTAAACAGGTTGTGCTTATTTATATTATGGTTCCATTTGAATTTAGACTTTAGAGATCTAAGTGCTTGCTAAGATGATAACAACATCCTTAAAAAGAGCACAAGATTCAAAAACTGAAGAACTAGAAAATGCAGCAATCAGCACGTAAAAAGAGGTTGTCAAATGAAACTGTCCACATGAATAATTCGATTCAACTTATGGCCAATTAAGGTCTATTATTTTCCTTTATATTTTTATATTTTTATATTATGCCATATCAATTACTTGATAACTCAGAAACCATGCATTAACAAAAACTTGTCAAAGGAAGATGCAAATAAAGAGTAACGCAATAATTTTTCTGGGCAAATGGCAGGAAAAATAAACTCACCTAAAGCAACCGAAAGGCTGCAACTAGGGCCTATTTAGTTGGAAGCATCAGTAGTGTGGAGTAAATCAAATGCAGAAATTTTGAAATTTCAAGTTTTTGGTTGAAACAAAAACAAACTTAAAAGCAATGTGTTGTGGGATTTGAAAGCAACTCATTTCATTTTCAGGGGCTATTTGTTGGAAGCATTTTGAGTGTAAAGTAAAATGAATGCGAATATTTGAAAAGAATAAGAGATTTTAACACGTGTGTTATTTTAGGAGTGCATTTGGAAATCACTTTTAGTTTCTTTTTAATGTATTTGGAATTTTCCCTTTTTGAGTGACTTCCAAATACATACTTTGGCAAAAGTGATGTCGGCCAACCATTGTTGTCGCCAACATGGCCGCCAACGCCACAGCCGTTGCTGCCAGTCGTAGCCCCTTGCCGGCTATTGCCACCCGTTGCTGGTCATTGCTGCCCACCGCCCTCACTGTCGATTACCTCCGATCAACTATCATTCTAAACGCGCTACTATTTTACTTTGCATTCTCTTATTTCAAATCAAACAATAAAAATTAAAATCCCAAATGTATAATATACTCAACTAACAACTCAAAATTATTTTCAATACATTTTTTTTACTTTACATTGTATTCTTTTTACTTGAATTTTTTTTTTTAATTAAACCAAACAAACCCTCAGTTTATTTGAAATTTATTAGATTTGACAAACTTCCAAATACATCATGTGTTCCATCTAAAGCAACCTCACGCATTGTCTCCACCACACTCAATGCCACCGCATTACACTGGCATCCACACCAATGACACTAGTTGTTGCTTGGGGCCTACATGCAATTCCCTAGGCACTACCTCGCTCGCACTAGCACAGAATTAGGTGATACCCCATTTCCGTGAAATTAGGTGACACCCCTTTTCCAGTGCGACCACCTACACTTTCATCATTACTTCTCCGTTGCAATGCCGCTCACTAGACCTAACACCTCCATGTCCGTCGCAGCTGCATTCCTTAGCATGCCCTAAGTTTGTTTCTTTATTTTATTTTTATTTTTTCAATTTTTAGATTTTTCTTATTAGTTTCAACCAAACATGAGAAAATAAACTCACAATTTTAAAATACACTGTGATTTAAAATTCCTCTAATTTTAAATACTTGCAACTACCATATGTTTTTCAGCATGTGACTTTCGCCTCCAACTTGGGCAAAATTGCAGTTACCAAAAGCTAATTGAAGATGAAAGAACAGTTATAACATTACAGGAGAGTTGATTCCAACCTGGAACTATACCATTTGTGAATGGTGAATCTGATGGAGCATTGATTATTACATCCTGAACCGTTAAATTGCTGAATTCCAGAAAAAGAAAATTGAATATATTAGTTAGTCATGCTAATACCGTCAAAGGTGCTCCATAATCTCTCTTAGAAACAGGGAAAAAAAAAACAGGATACAAAGTTTCAAAAACGCACCTACAGTAAACTGGATGAATTGTCCAGGCCGGGGGATTCAAGAAAGTTAAATTTGAGACAAAAATATATTTAGAATTCACAATCTCAATAAGATGAGGTCGACTATAATTCAAAATATGAGAGCGGAAAAAGTCCCACCACACTAATCCCTGGCCATCGATGGTTCCATTATCCCCTGTTTAATGATAAGAAAATACATAATAATCAATGTATTGCAGGATGAATGATCAATAAGCTTAGCTAAAAGTACAAGTTAAAAGGAGAGAAATCAAATTAGTGCTCATGCCTGTTATTACTATATCTGTCAAATTGTTGCCATTAATCAAACTCTGGTACCTTCTTCCTGGAAGTTCAATTCCACTACCATATGATGGTAAAGGATCTGCTGTAGGCCATTGTTGTAGATCCTGCAATGAGAAAAGGAACAACGATAAATCTCATGATTTAAAGAACTTTTCATAAATTTGAATATATTATACTGGACTGGAATGGTTATCAGTTCATTGTTCCATTCCAAAGATGGTTTATTTGATGTTATATACTTTCTCATTTTGACAGCATAAGGTAGTTTAACCAAAATTTATACCTTAAGCTAACTTGATTTCACAATAGAGAAGTGAAAAGTTTTCTTTTATTTTTACTTTGTAAAATAAATGAAATTTTGTTTTCCTGGGGAAGAGGGAGTTCAGCCATGGAACCTAGAAGAAACCATAGGGATTTATGTGGAAAACATTGAAATAAAGCATTTATGTGCATATATCAATTCCAATGTTGCAAATGCAAGAACTGGAATTAATTTCTACAAAAAATAGACCCAATTTCAAGACATTCCAAAATACTCTATGCTGCTTAAGCCATTAAATTAGATGTTATTTTGACAGATTATCGCCACAACAGGACACCATTCTCAAAGAGAGAGCCACTGAAGGTCAAAAGCGTAAAATTGGATACCTACTACCAAAAAGGTGAGTTCTTTATTATTTACTTGACAATAAAACAGCAAATTAATACATACAAGAAATATGTACTTCCATTACAAGATTAAGCTGGTGTCAGCCATTTAATAATTTCATTATGGGTTGATATTATTAGTCATAATCTCCAATCAACTATTCATTCTTGATTAATACATCACAAACTTGGCTAACTACTATATCAAAACATTGAGAAATGTGGGGCATATAATGTCATGATTTAAATCCATACATTAATATGAGATGAGATGGCTGATGGGCCTATTAGAAGCCATAACTTCCATATCACGCACAAATAGAGGAAAAACTGAAGAATCTAAGGCTGGGCTAATGAAAAGGACCTGAGTTCCAATGATGACAGCTCCTTTGTCAAGAAATAGAGTGAGATGGCTTATGAGATTGAAGCTCCCTGTAAGCCACTTCCCTTTGGGAACATACAGCTGAGCTCCACCCTTGTCAGCAAAAGACCTCAAATAGAAGATTGCATTTTGAAATGCGAGGGTATTTACCGTTGCCCCATCCCCAACTGCACCAAACTCAGTAAGTGTGACACTATGGGGTCTTGGAGCCAATGCTCTCTTGTATTTACAAATCCCATCACCATATTGGCTTCCTTTAATAGTATCAACCACTAATAGAACCAATACAATGCCACCTAATGAAACAAAGGACAGTATACATCACAAAAGTTATCTTAGGCAACAATACAAACAGTTTATGTGCACAACATGTAGGTGAAGAAAACGATTTAATATCACAATTACTTGAATACCAACAATTTCAAAAATTATTATTCTTGGAATGGACTACTGGGATGCATATTGCAGAATGGGCCATAAAGATTCTCAGTTCAAAATTAAGGTTAGAACAATGGGGTTCTAATTTTTCAGTAACCCAACGTAGAATTCAGGTAATGGGGCAGAGGCAGCTTACAGATGTTAAAAACTAGTACGATGGAGCCAATGGGAGCTGGTTGATTGCAGAGGAGAAGAACAAGGGGTAAAAATCAATCACACAAGTAATTATGATCTGAAGCATAACAAAGCCATCAGTGCTTTCAACGATATTCCTTATAACCCAAAAATGGTACAAAGTTGGAAATTTTAACTCCAGTTGGACAAGATCCAAGACATCCGGATCAAACAAGAAACATATGGTAGTGGAAACAGAGTGAGTCGACATTTCTAAGTAGAAGAGCAAAGAGATTAGAATCAAAAGGAGCGAAGTAAAAAAAGCGAGAAATTTTTTAGATGCCATTATGCAATTACAAAACTCTGATACAGGAAAGTCTACGCAAGCTAGAAAGATAGCACCTTTCGCACCAAAAACAACAAAAAAATGTAGGATAACAGGGAAAAAATACGAAAATAACGTACTTACTAGCCCCTTCATGTAGACTGGAAAGCTCCAAGCAGAACTGATGTAGAGGAGGAGAGAAGACGAGGAGGATGAAGGAGAGGTCAAATAATTGGAGGAGAGAGAGAGAGAGGCTGTCTTCGCTAAACCATGAAGAACCAAAATTTTATATAAGAGGAAAATTGAAAGCCAACTCGAAGAGATGTCATGAATGGGGAAGGTTTTAATTGCCTCTCCTCTGGCACCAGAGGGGGGCCATGCTTAGGTGTCTCAGACTTTGAATATTGTTCTTATATATATATATATATATAAATTGGACCAATTACTATTTTGTAAAAGATAAAAGAAAAAAAGTTTTTTTATCTTCTTAAAAATTTTTTGGGCAAGCAATTATTCAATATAAATGACATTGATTCCAATATTTTGACAATAATTCTTAGAGAATATACTTATATAACACATAAACTTCTATATATATAATATCAACATTTTGATATTTATTTCTATATCACCTTAATATCAATGTCTCATCGTGACATAGGATATGCGAAATTAATGATAAAACCAACAACGTAAAAATGTGATGATAGGCTCGACCATGGGCGAATCCCCCTTGTACTCAGGGTGGGCAAAAGCCCACCCTTAAAAAAATATAAAATATTTAGAAGGGATATTTTGGGTATTTTAGATATTTTGCCCCCCCTAAAAATCTGTTTTGCCCTAATTTTATCAATCATAAGTGTCTTTGCCCATCCCCTAAAAATATTTTTTGCCCACCCTGAAAAAAGAAGCTAGATCCGCTCCTGGGCTCAACGATGTGCAAAAATGGTGACGGGTCGGCAACATGCAAAGGCTTATTAAATTGCAAAAGATCTTTAACTTTGTGACTTTATAGGCAGTATTTTTATTAATGCTAAAAGTTTTGACTAGCATGTGAGTAAATAATTAAGATAAGAAGCCAAACAGATAAATCGAGAAAAAAAAATTTTGAATGCTATGTATGCAAATCGCCCTATTAAAAAATATTTAAAAAAATCTATACTTTTGTGCATTATAATAGAATATTTTTATTTCACAGAAATTATATATATTTTTACTTAACCTTAAATTGTCAATGCATAAAAAATACAAAAAAAATTAAAAATATATATAATTTTATTTAAGAAATGTAAGTTTTAATATATTTACCAACTGATCATAATTCAGTAATACCTATAAAAAAATATTTATTAAACAATTATGATTATATTTTTTATATAAATTGCATTTTATTAGAATATTTTTATATTATCAATGGCTTAAAAAATAGAAATGATTTTATTTAAGAAATGTAGCAGCGAAATTACGCTCTCTGAAGAGTCGAAGTCTTCTAACTACCATTCCTTTGCTGTCAAAGGACAGCCGCATCTCTCTCTGTCAAATACTATCAAATCACTGAAAACATATATAATAATTTTGTCTTCCATCATCTCAATAATTCTCTCAACTATTTTTTATAATATTAAAAATATATTTAATTATTATAGCAACCTGCTACAGCTTAGCACACCGCACAATCAAACAACTATCCACATCAGATCTCATCATGTAATCAAATGATTTTTGCACAAAATGCAATGGGAATAATAATCACCACTGCTTCCAACGAGAATAAAATTTTATGATTTATGATCATTTTTTTTTATCAAAAATATTTTTCAAATGATTAAATTTATTTTAAAATAAATTTAAAAATTTAATTTATTTCTTATATATATCACATTTATTTCAAAATAAATTTAATGATTGAATTTGTTCACTTTTGGGCCAGAGACAAATGAGATTGAATAGATATATCAATAAATTAACAAAAATATTTTTATTTTTTTATTCAGTAATAAATTGATCAGCTAATGTCAAAAATAAGCCTAACGTAAATAACAAGCTGAGCAAATGCATTAATAATTTTTTCAATTAATTGTTATGATTAAATTTAAAAAGATTTTAATTTTCATAGTATAATTTTATTGATAATTCATATTTGAACCATTGATTGTACAGTTGTCTTGGACCTCAAGTTAGTTTCTCATGCTCGCTGCGGGTGCAGGGATTCTCCCCTGCTTGAGTTCGATTGTTTTGTACCCAAATTTTTTTTCGTACTTATTTCTCCAAATTTTCATAGTGGATTTCTTGGTGTGGTGTGGCTCCATTATTTTTTCCTGATTTTAGATTTTTCCACGCTAAATCCTGACGTCCTTTACTTTTCGCTGCATTTTTATTTTTCTTATTTGTTTCGTTGCAGTGTTTACTTCCATCTCCAACATAAACTTCATTTCCTTAGCTTTGATTGATGATGGCTAGTAGTTGTGTCATTCAGGATATAGATGTATCTCTTTATAACTCTTTAGATTTGATTATATGTTAATGAAAAACTTTCAGTCGATTTAAATTCTTTCTCTCTCAAAACAAAACTCATGTGGGGATGCACAACTCTTGTAGAAGGATTTTTAAAGAAGAAAGAAAATCATAAGGATAGCTAACCACTTTTTATATAATGATCTTACCAAATGACAAATCTTTGTCATCCCTAGAAGCTTCTACTTACATCTTCCTCACTCAAGCAAGTTTCCCAATTCAACTACCATAACTCTCTAATTGTAATTGATATCTAGTTGTGCCTTATATCTTCTTAGATCAACTCATACATCTTCAGAATAATGTAGAGCATGGGTGATTCCTACTTCTTTTCTCATTGAAGATCAGTAGTGACATGATGGTTTTCTTTAATTTAAAGGATAAGAGTATTCTAAAGTTAGTGAGCTCTACAAAGGTGGAAGAGCTACTTCTTTGTCTCATTTGACATTTTCGAGATTTATACATGTAATAATCCAAAAGTTTTAAAATAAATTTATTTGAAATATGAAAATCTGGATCCATACGCAATGTTGTGGCGCCAGGAATCGTCACCATGACATCGCAGTCTCTGTTCTAAAGAAACTATGGGATCGACATGCAGTGCAGCGGCACTGGGATGTTGGGTGCCATAATGTTGGGCACTGAATCAGGTTTTTAATATATTTAATATAAATATCCCTCACCGACTCTTACCCCCCTCACTTCATTTGCTCGTCGGGTAAGGAAAGAAAGGAGGAAGATTTTTTAAGTTAATGAATAGCAAAAGTTTCCTATATTTCATAAATCATTGCATTTTTTAAATAAAGTTGAATGTTGAATTGCAAAAAGAAAATGATAAGACTGATCTATGATGCATTTGCATGTAAGCAAGGAAGATTGACTATAAACACTACAATTAATACGGCTGGCTCTTAAAACATAATATCTTTTATAGGAAGGTGGGCAAACTGACTTTATTTAAAATAAAAAAATTGTGGTATAATCCAGAATGTTATCATAAAATCGATAACTGATTATGCTAATAGATAGAGAGTAATAATTCTTAATGATTTATTGAAAATCACCTGTAAATTGATTTAAAATTTATGAATGATAATGACAATATAAAGACTGATGAACAATTGAAGGACAATTGGGGTTAAACGTGTTGAAAATACCACATAAAAGTTAGATGTTCTGCATTGTTGAATTCAACATTAATATGCATACATAATAGCATACATAATTAGATACATGTTATGATATATAAAAATTGATATATATGAAAGAGGGCAGATAGGTTAGATAGACTAATGACATATGTAACTAATGATTGATGATTGATAAGCCTGATAATTGATAAGACTAATGACTGATAAGACTAATAATACATGAGATACGATATATGATATTCATAAAAGAGATGACAGTACAAGTGTCATTTGACCCAAAGTTTACTCTTTGGTAACCAAACTCTTAAATGTGGTAAACTTTATAGCTCAAAAGGATGGCATTGGATACAATGGTATTCATAAAAGAGGTGAAGATAACTCAAATATGAAATAAGTGTACTAATCATGCATTGTAGGTATGTAATTTAATTTACATTAATGATTGAATCTTGAAAGCAAACCTTAATTCCCCCTTTTAATCATCTATGATAAATTTAGTAGAGTTTAAGTCATATGACGTAGCAGTTATCTTCTCTTCACATTTCTAACATAATCACCTTCATAGGTCACCATATATCAAAAATGCTCAATCCCTCCAGCACTAAATGGCTAATCATCAAAGTTAACGGTCGAACTCCTCTTTCCCTAGGTTCAACAGCTTTGGTGATCAGGACTATCTTGAAGGTTACTTTTTTAAGAAGACATAAAAAGATTAGGAGCCAACCTAATGCCCTTGATCTCCAATTCTATTTTGTAGCTGATTTTTAAGAAATAATCCTCCCTGCTTCTTGGTCTGCATCAACATCTGATGAAAGAACTGTCAGAGGATCCCATAATGTAAAGCTATCCGAGCAACAATACCTTCTACCATTACTCTGCAAGACCAATGAAGATAAAAATCTGTAACTTTCACAGCAAACTTTTAAAAATTTTAATGAAGAAAAAAATTTAATAATGATTTCAATGATGGAATATCGAAAAAAAAAAGTAATATAAATTTTAATTTCGCATATAAAATAAATGAAAAAAATAATCATATTCTAAAATTAGCCCCCAACTTTGATATTTTCCAACCATAAACCGACGGATTTAGAGCTCCATCTCAATTTGTTCCATTCGTAATGTGGACTTTCCATCAACAAAATCACAACCTTAGATGTTATATACGTAATACATAAATAAGAATTCAGTGGTATGCACCTAAGAACACTTCAAACAAAATTCATCAAGTGTAAAATAAGCAGCAAGAACTCACATTTCATACAATTGGGAAGGAGTTGAAGAGCAAGGGCTTGTCCACCCAGCGAATCCTGCAACCTCTAGCTTGAAGCATCTGCAGCAGTCCGGGAGACAGCAGCTTTCTCAAAGCAACAACTAATTTCAACTTCTTCAGTTTACACCTCGAAGCTCTCAATGCAAACTCGAAGCCCTCAACGCTGACTCCAGTGAGCTGCACCACCTTCACATCTTGCAGACACCTTAAGGTGCCAAGCAACTTGCAAAGGCCGAGGCTAGAGACAGGGCAGTTGGATATATTAAGCTGCAAGATAGACCCAAATGCAATATAAACTCATTTATTTAACATGTCAAATACAAAAAAATACATTTCTACTCGATGATATGAAGTCAAATTACCTGCCGAAGATTTTGGGAATATCGAGAAAGAGCAAACAAGGCAGCATCGTCGACTGAGGAGCAGCCCTTCAAGTCCAGTTCAACTAAGCTTTTGCAACCAAAGGCTATAGAAGTAATCCCTGCAGCAGTAACATTAACAAGCCCCCTCAACTCGAGATCTGATAGCCCTTCAAAGTAGCTAAGATGCTCAAGTCCTTGATTGGTGATTTGGATGCAATAGCAAAGGTTTAGCTTCTTTAACTTCTTACAACCATCAGCTAAGAAAGACAATCCAGAATCATCAATTTCCACACATCTGAAGAAGGACAAAAAAATCAGACAGCGATCTAAAATTTAAACAAAAACACATCCAAAAAGTTTAGATATTTACCGATAAAGATCAAGTTCTTCTAAATTCTTGCAGTTAGATCCGATGCAAGCCAGGCCTTTGCTGGTGACCTTCGCACAAAAACCTAATTTTAAAACCTTGAGCTCTGAACATTTAGTCAAGTGCTGCAGCGCTGCACAGCAAACCCGGTTTAATCAAAAAGGAAATCCCAAAAAAACTTTAGTAGAAAGGCTTTCATAACTAACTTAGGGAGTTTCACCTATGTCATTAATATTGCAATCAGTAAGATCTATCACTTGCAATTGAGAGCAACCAGTAGCAATTTGGACAAATCCATTTTCTGTCATCAGCGAGCAAGCCTCCAATCTAAGACAAGTAAGGTCGTTACAGTGATTTGCAATTGCAACAAGAGCATTGTCAGTGAGAAGATGACAGCAAGTCAGGTCAATGGTTCTTAGGCCGATACAATTTGATACAAGCTCACTGATGCCTTCATCAGTCACACCACGGCATTTGCTGAGCCCAATCTCTAACAAGTTCTTGCAGTTAGATCCAATTTTCTGAAGGTTAGCATCTGAGACTTCTAGTCCATCAAGCTTCAGCACGTTCAAGGTTGTATTAATGAGACTAAGCTGCGAGAGAAAGGGTGGGGCAACTTCCTGAGGTTTCCATTTAAAAAACAAAGTTCAGGATAAGAACATGAAAAAGGTGAACCAAAAGTGAGGAACATTAAGCTGCTGCAATTTGACTAACAGTGCGACAGTCGCCCATATTAATCATCTGGAGATTTCTGTGCCCTTCAATTACAGAAGCTATGCCCAACCACGTCACATTTTCACACCGTGAAATGTCAATACGCTGCAAATGAAACAATCTAAATTGATTACTTGGTCCATCTACAAAATCCATTATTTTATTCAAGAAGATATGAGTGATTCAAACCTGAAAACTTATTTTGTAATTTGACAACCCTTGCAATATGCAGTGTTGGAAATAAAAAGATCGTTGAAATCAATTTAAATGTGAAATAAAAGGAATTGTTAAGTAGAATATGAGGTGAAACTAGGAAGGACATTCCATGCAATAGTGCTAATTGGAATAGTATCTTAGCAAAAAAAATAACAACAAATGGACTTAGAAAATAAGACTAGAAAATAAACATATTTTGTTTGGATACACATAAGAGCAAAAAAAAAAGATGGACTAATAAGATGAATAAATAGAATTTTTATAGAAGAATGCAGAAGTTAAGAAATTATAAGAAAAAGAATATCACATCAATCATAGATAAGTGAAATTAAGAACCAATTCAAATTGACCAAGTAAAGATAGCTGAGAGAAATTAAAGACTTCTTTCATGTAGTAAGCAGCCATTTTTTAATTGGAAGTTCGTGTAATAACGGAACCAAACGTTAAATCAAGAACAGAAGTGTCATGACCTCATCAGCAATGATTGGGTTTACACGCGAAGACCTGAAATTTGATCTGATAAGTCTAGATGAATTTACATATGAAGACATGAAATTTGATATGATAAGCCTAGTGTGTTTATTTAACATATTTTAGAATTTTATCAATTTAAGTAAATTTTGCCTTAGTGACAGCACCAAGCTCTCCGTTTTGCAATGGAAATTCTCTTTAGGAATACTGCAGTGCTATAATGTGAGCGCTACAACGCCGTCCTCTCTACTAGTCAGTACAGCTACGCTAAAATTGAGCATTGTGGCACTTAGCTTTCTATTTTGATGTATGGAAATTTCTCTTTGAGGTGTTGTGCCGCTGGGGATTATAGGGTTGACACGCTAGGTCTATAAAAATCCAAATTCATTTACAAAATTCATTTTCACATTTTAAGGTTGTCGGCTAGAGACAAAGGGAGAGATAATCCTAAAGAGATAAAGTTGGATTTTGGGAGTCTTGGAGCCTACTTTGTCTAGTAGGCCAGATGAAAAATTTGTCCGACTCGAGATAAGTTACCATTATTCTACTTCAATTTTCAATTTGGGTCACTTGTGTGAGTATTTTGGATATTTTATTTGATTTCATTTTATAAAAACTCAATTTTATGAAGTTTGGGAACTTTCCACTGTATAACTTTTGGTATGTTATAAAATAGAATGTTTTGGCAATATTAGCCAAAAAAATCTATATTTTCATTGGTAAGTTTTTTTGTGGCATTTTATATATTTTAATGAGTATATTAACATTGACAAAAATGTTGTAGAATAAAAATTCCCCAAAATAATGTTATAAATGTTATTCATGAATAATTTCATGTTTTGCAAATGTTGAATGTGTGTACAAGTAAATTTCCTTAAACATAAAGTTTTATCATACATGTGCAATTTTATGTATTTTTGTATTATGTTATATATTGCTAATACATATTGAAAGTGCTGATATATATTCCTCCATCTGTGCGTATGATACACCTGAACAGATTAAAGATAAACACATTGAGGTAGGAGTGTCAAAACGGGTTAATAGGTCGGGTTCGGGTCCAACCCGAAATTGATTCGACCCAAATATGATCAACTCGAACCCAACCCGTTTAATAAACTAGTCAAAAATACCAGCACAAACCCGACCTGCTAGCAACCCTAATGGCCAGAATCCAAAGCGTTAACCTGTTTTGGTTTTAAAAAAATATTTTGTTATAACTTATTAGTTATTAAATTTATGATATTTGATCAAAAAAAGAATATCATACCTACAAATAAAAAAATTAAGGAAAAAATATTAAACGGGTCAATTTCGAGTCAAAGCAGGTTTACGGATCAACCTAAACATGACATGTTTATTAAATAAGTCAGAAAACCTAACCCGAACTTGACCCGTTTATCAAATGGGTCATCCCGAACCCAAATTTTTTAAGTCGAGTTCAGGCGGGTTGTCGAGTCAAGTCATTTATTAATACTAATATATTGAGGTACAAGTGAAAGTGGAGTTATAAGGAGCAAACATATAGCAGTGGAGGTATAAGCGAAGGTAGAGGTATAAGAAGGCATACCAAAAATGAGAGGCATAAGTGGATGTGGATGTATAAGAAGACATTGAAAGAAATGTGAATGTGTTGTTATATATTATATTTTGTTATGTTATTTCAAATGCTGATTTCATGTTCAATTAAATGTTATGTCATTTCTATTCTAACATCATGTTCAATCACTGTTTAAATTGTTACTGCTAAGATGTAATTATTATTGGCACTTGTTTATTACTGAAATAGAACTAATAGATACATTATGCATTACAAACATTTGGTTAATTCACTTTAAGCAATTCTTATTATTCATGCAATATAGGATGGCAAAAAAGTTATTTTATATGAGTAAATTGAACTTTGCAGTAGTAGGTTTCAGATAACCTACTAAGCAAATATTTTTTTAGACAATTAAAGTAGTTAAATGTTTAACAAAAGGAATATGATCAAAGTATTTGATAAAAATAGAACCTCAATCTCCACATGAAAGAGATTCTAGACTTGAATTTAGAGAGAGCTTGAATATCTGAAGAACTCTAAAGTTCTACTTGACGTTTAGCACCGACAATCATAGCCAATCACTATTGTTGCCTAACTGCCATAGTCTGACCGTCATTGCTCGACTGTCGTCATTCAACCGTCGTGTCTCGATTGTCGTCACTAGAACGACATTCTAATTGACATCATCTGCCCGCCATTTCTTGAATATAGTTGTCTGAACACTGCTGCCCAATCATTATAATCTATTCATTATCATCTAACCGCCATCATCTGACTATCATCTTCCAATTATCACCACCCGACAACTATTAATCAATTGTCATTGCCTAACTAACACTATCTAATTGTTATATCTTCAACATCCCTCACAATTACAGAAATATAAATTTATTTTATATATTTTGTACTATCGCCTTCCCCAATTGAGGGAAAGGTTAGACTCTTTTATATATATATATATATATATATATATATATATATATATATATATATATATAATGAATCATTTCATCTTGGCCATGCCTCGTGATTATTTTACTTTTCCGAATTTCCACATAAAAAGTTTAGTATCTATCATTTTTTTATTATATGTGTGTTGGATCTTCGTGTAAGACTAAGATGTAAAAATTCTATCTCCTTCATCGCAAATTTCTAGCATGCAACAGCCTCTAACAAAAGTAATTTTAGTTAGGGAAAGCTATGATCAGCCGTTTATTATTCAAGATGATAATTGTTTTAAGAATAATCATATGGTCAAGAACTGATGTTTAAATTGGCACCTGCAATGAATTTCTACCATTGTTGAGAAAAGCCAAGCCTTCATCATCGATGAACCGGCATCCAACAAGAGTCAGAGCTTCAAATTTCTCGAGAGAGGAGATCGAGCGAAGAGAATTTTTAGTCACCTGAAAACAAATAAAAAAAACGTGCCTGAACCCATTATATCATCCAAACTTCCAATCTATAAAAAAAATAATGAAATTCTATAGCTAAGTCAGTCGTTTCTGGATAAATCGTTGAGGGCAAAATCACACTAAAAAGATGCAAACCTTAAAGTACCACGGACCTTGAGATAAGACAGGTCGAGCACCCTCAAATTACTGCACTTCTTGACGAGCAGATCGATACCGATATCAGATATCTCCATGCACCACTTAATCCCCAATCTCTCGAGCCTCCCGCACCCGACAGCAACCATGGCAAGTCCGACATCCGTAACGCCGAGGCACTTATCTATCCTCAGCTCCTTAAGCTCCCTCGCCTTAGCAAGCGCCGCCGCCTCTCGGTCACTAACCCCGCAGCAATGCGAAAGGTCGATGGCCTGAATTGAAGGGCACGCCGCAACCAGAGCCTCGATTCCCTTCCAGCCAACCCCACTGGCCCTGGAGAGCACCACCCGGCGTAGCTTCTGCCAGTAGCTTCTGTCAGCGATCGCAGCAGCGAGGGAAACGTCGTCGAGGGAAGGGCAAACGGACAGGTCCAGGGATTCAATAGATGGATAGCGGCGGCCGAGGAGCGCGGGTAGAGATTCAAGGCGGAGCAGACGGACAGAGCGGCGGTGAGACGACTCAGCAAGGAGAAAGGCACGGCAGACGAGGCGAAACGATTTCCGGTCGCCAGACCCGGCGATCTGGTTCAGGATCTGGACCAGGAGGTCCACGGATAAGACGGCCGTGATGGATTTGGGCGAAGATGGAGGACTGGTGCTCTTCATAGATGAACGAAAAACAAAAACCTCGAGGAGGATGGATTTAGGTTGGGATGAAGAGGAACGAGGGAACTGGGAGGAATAGGTGAAGAGGAAGCGGGGCGGTGAAGCTGGCTGGCCATCGAAGCAGAGAAAGCCCGCAGAAGGATCGCATGGCCGGAGCAGAGGGAAAAAGCCGTCGTTCTATCTTGTTCAGTTGATGATATACCACATCCGGCGGAGGGGAACCGATCCGTGATAAAACGAACGGGTGCAGAGAGATGGAGAGGAAGAAGAGAACGTGAGGGAGAGAGTCCAGATACCGCCTTCACTGATGATGCGCTGCTTTAGTCTGGAATGACGAAAACGGGGATAGCGGTGAAGTGGAAAGGCTTTTCTAAATAGTGAAAGGAAGGAGGATATTTTAGGACTTTTATGGGGGAGAAAATGACGTGGTGGTCTCGGGGTGGTATTAGGGGGAGGGTAAAGGTACCGCCAAAGTACATTGCCGTTCGGTGTCTGAAAACTTTTGAAGGATTTTCTGTGAGATAATAAGTTTTTCATTTTGTAAAAAAAAAAAATTACATGCCACTCATTTTTATGAGATTGACATCTAAATATTAATATTTATTTATATAATATTTAAATTTTAAATTAAATAAACATATTAAAAAAATTAGTTTATTTTAAATTAAAATATCAACTTTTAATATATGCATCATCAAATCGTCTTAATCTTCTCATCTAATTTTTTATTATGGACATCAATAATTTCCCTTATCATAATGGAATGTCTCCTTCGCAATCCAACATTATTCGTCTTTTCATGAACTGAAAAGGCTTTTTCACCTCTCATGCCTCTCTCGCCAAAAAATTTGAGCTCTGTTACATCGCTTCCAGTGAAGATAAAATTTATTTCTCTAACAAGGAAATAGATGAATGCTCTCTCTATAGTCCTATGTGCTTGTAGGTAATGTGATTGACAAGGGACTATTTTATAACAATCTCTCACTGACTATTAAAAAATAGTGAAATTTAAAGGGGTCTTTTGACCTCCTATCCCTTTTATATGGTTTTTATCCATTTTAAGCTTTCTTATCTAAGAAGATCTAGACATGGTGCTAAATGGAGGACCTTAGTTCTTTAATGAGATACCCTTTATCTTTAAAAAAATGGTCATTGGTGGCCGGTCTCTATTGTCTGTTCTTCCTAATAGTAATTTGGAAACTTTCATTCCTCACCATGCCATGGTCTTGGATTTTTTGGTGGAAGGGGCCTGGCTTTTTCCGAGCAATATTCCGGAGGTTTTATCTCACACTTTGGGGCATATTGGTATATCATCTGACTCCAACTGCAGTATTGGCTGGATTGATAAGAAGTGGGCTTCCTTCTCTTCTTTCACCAATTTTTATTTTAGGGAGGAGCCCATTATTGATTGGTATAATTTTGTGTGGAACAAACATCATGCGCTTAAATACTCTACTTACATTTGGATCGCTGTCAATGGTGGGCTTAAAACAGCTGAGGAGCTTATTAAACGGAACATTGCTGTGCAGCCTCTATGTTTTCTATGCTCATCCCATAATGAGTCTAATTCCCCCCATCCTCTTTGAATGTGATTATGCTTTTTTAGTTTTAAAAAAACTGGTTCCTGTTTTGGGGGATTTCCTTTTGAGACCTCGGCTTACTCAAGTTCTGCAATTTTTTGGTGATAGGAGCTATACGCTAAAAAACCAAAGAGAATTCCTTCTCCTTACTGTCTGTTGTGCCACTTACTATCTTTGGAGGGAAAGAAATGAGAGAAGGTTTAACTTCAAATTTAGAAGTGCCTCTACTTTATGCTCTATCATCAAACTAGCGGTTGAGGAGAAGGTTTCCACCTGGAAACATTGTGATAATCTATGCATCCCGTGGCCCTCTTAATGTTGTTTTCGCTGGGAGTTTTCCTTTTTTCTGGATGTCCTGTGGTTATTACTGTTGGAGGGATGTGGTTTTTTCTGGCTGCTGAATTCTTGTACTCAGCTGTCTTGGAGGATTTTGTTGTCACTACTGCAGCACGGGTTGGGTGGCAAACCTGGAAGGATTTTGCTTGGCTCCTTGAGATGGTTTCGACTGTATGCATATGGCTGGAACATGTTCTTCGATTTTTGGTTGATGCTAGAGAATCTTGTGGTCCTTGGTTAGCTTTTTCGCAACCTAGGATCATTTTTTGAAAGGCAAATTTTCGATGTAGGATAATGATGTAGCTGCTAATCACCTCCTTGGACGGCCTCTTTGGGCAACCAGGAGGTTGCGGACCGGTGAAGCTGGATATCTGTTGGTTTGGGCTGTTAGCAGTCTGAGTCCATTTTGGGTGCTCCAAGCCTTTGTTTGGTTTTTTTCTTATCTTTCTTGTCCTTCTTATGTTTTTCTTTGTTGGCTATTTTGGGGGGTATAGGCTTTTGATTATTCCTCTTCCTATTTGTATAAGGTTTAATCTTTTTTTATACCTTACTTGTAACCTTTTTTCATAGTAATATATGGGTTGCTGCCCTCATTTCTCCCAAAAAAAAAAAAATTTGCTTCCATTAAGATGGATTTCAAGAAAGTTGACGATCTAGGTCAAGATCCCTAATTTGCTTCTTCCTATTCGATGGTGGCTGAAATTTAAAATTTGCTAATAAAATAGGAATCTCTCTTATTCTCGACCCTCTAACTGTTAATCAATCTCATCTCACCTTTGCTCGTCTTAATTAGTATCAAAATCTAAACCACTTTGGTTCTTTCTAATAAAATAAATATTAACATACAAAATAAAGATATCGATTTTCGGTCATCTATGAATGAAAGCCTTCTATATGTTCGAGCTATTACACTTTTGCTCATTGACAATTCCACTTCATACAAATATATATATATATATTAATTTTATCCTTCGATGGATTTAAATTAATACCTATCTTATGTTCATTCAGTCATTCTATGTTAAAAATAAAATTAAAAAATAGAAATATTATATATATATATGTTAAAAATAAAAAATTATCTAGTTTAAAAAATATGGTAGTCCTTCGTCTGGTCAACTTTTAGAGTTGGTTTACTAAAATCAGTTGTGACTACGAGACCACCCCCAGGTACGCCCGTCCTTAGATAGGTACGGGGCTGGACATGATAGCGGGTCCCACACGCTGGACAAAACCAGCACCTCCGTGTACGGAACGCCCAATATTGGTACCCAAACCGATAAAGTTTTTTATGGGAGAAATATTTTTTACTATTCACTTTTCATTGGACGTATATAATATAATTCATTAAAATTTTATCCACTTCTGACGTACCCAATCAATAAAAAATTATTAATAAAAAATAAATTTTAATATAACTTTTTATGAATACTTATTTATAAAATTTAGGCCACATGTTCAGCTACAGGAAAGCTTCAACAGTCATATATATATTTACATACTATTTAATTATTATTAATAAGTCTTCAACATAAAATTAATTTGATCAACGCAAGCTTTATTGCATTTTATATATATTGAAATTTAATAAATAAATTCAGTTTCCTCTAAATTCTCATTTTAATAAATTTATAGTTGAGTTAAGCTTCTCGACAAGATAAATCCAACAACATAAAAAATGATTCAATCGGAGGCTAAATCAATAAGTTGAAGTATGATTTGAAACTTTAAAATATTAATTAAAGAACTTAATGTTCTCTAAATTTTATATGCTTTTAATCAATTCGAGCATCTTGATGAGTTGAATTCAAGGTGCTAAGATTGCTTCATTATGAAATCATTAAGGTCCTCAAATATTGTAGAATATCTTATAATTTTAGAGGTTCATTCTGAATCGTTCAATAACATGTTTGAATTTTGATATATTTACTGACCCTCTCCAAAACCTACTCTCTACATGGAGTGGAGCTAAATGTTTGAACTTTATTGAAATTGGAGGAGCTCAACCAATGAATCACTATTGCCTGACTATTATTTTTGGACCATCACTAAAAAGATGTTATATCAACAAATACAATTTTACGAGCTATAAATATCACAAGTGCCCATAATGATGACGAACTTGTCAATTTCAACTTCAAAAAGTAATTCAAAGATGAAATGAGTTTCGATTGACTTAAACTATCTTCGAGAAAACTGTCTTGCCTATTTTAATGTTTGGGTGTTTTAATTCACATTAATGAGTTATGTTAGTATGTATCGAATCTGATTGTGTCGATTTATTAGATTATAGCGGTTGCCTCGGACCTCAAGTCAATTTCACATATTCGTTGCGCCTCCCCCTGCTTGGGTTCGTGTGCTTTGCATATAAAAGTTTTTTTTTGTACAACACCCATGCACTGTGTACTCGAGCGCCTGATGCTGCAATGTTTGCTGGGAGAAACGACAAAGAGAGCAGCACCTCAACGCTCTAGATTCAGTGTAGCAACATTTGTGTACTGCTGCAGCATTGCTGGTTTGAGCATGACAGCATCATCAAACAAATCCATATCATAGGTTGAGCACCGCAGCGCTCCAAACTGACGTCATAGCACTTCAAGGAGGATTGAACAGTTTTCTTTCTCATTTTTTTCTCAAGGGTGTCATCCCTTGGTGGTATATACTTGATTTTTCTCTTGTGTTTTGAGTGTGAGAATGGTGTAAGAGAGAAGTAAAGCAAGGATAGAGCGAGAGAGAAGAGAGATCTGTACTTATTTCTCCCAATTTTTATAGTGGATTTCTTGGTGTGGTGTGGCTCTGTGGTTTTTCCTGATTTAGGATTTTTCTCGTTAAATCATGGTATTCTTTTATTTCAGCGGCTTTTACTTTCTTGGTTGTTTCATTGTGTGGTTTACTTTCACATCCCCAACAAGTCAGGTTTAAATTTAACCCAAATTGACCAACTTAAAAATGCTTAACCTAACTTATTTTAATAGAGTCGAAATACTCTATCTCAACCAAACTAAAATCACATACTAAACACAGCCTCAAAATCAATATGGATACTTGGATTGGTCAAAAATTAAAACCACCTTGCAACGATGCAAAAAAAAGAGTTCCTATGATCTCCACAAAATTCTTTTCATGCCCAACTTATGACAAAGTGATTTCTATTTAAAATACAGATATTTCGACACAAAAATAGCAACCCATCATCGCTATTCTTTTGAAGATCCCAAATTTGATCCACAAACTTCCTTAAATTAGTCCATCATCTCATTGTTGAAAATTCAATATTTCATGGAAAATGTCATATAAAGCTTTTATATTTGTATATTGAATTTGAATATGAAAGATCACATAAGGCTTTCATGCTTAATATATTGAATATGAAAATTTATATGAAGCTTATATGAATCCAATTTTATTTATTTTTGAACATTTAGGTCAATTAATAAGTCAAATTCATACACACATCACATATGTAAGACTCGAACCTAAGACCTATTGATTGGTACTCAAAACCCTCAATCAAGAGACCAAGGTGAGCTACCTGGAATCCATTTTTTAACTTTGTTGCGGGCTAGAATATTTGCGGCGGTAAAGTGAGTGAATTTTTCATCATAACAATGCACGGATATCCAGCACACAAATATGTGATTTGAGAGAGAGAGAGAGAGAGAGAGAGAGCAGTAAAAGACCAGATCTTTTTTACGTGAAAAACTCGGGCCTCACCTAGGTAAAAAGCTTCCACTAAAATTGAGTGAATTACAAAGGTTGATCTATCCCTTGACTTAGAAATTGTGGGATTACAATAATTTGGAGAGTTGGGCAAAAGTCTAGCGAATGGGCTATGATCCGACAATAGTTGGGCAGGAGTCCTGTAGTGGAAGTCTGGCGGCGGTAGGCGATCGGGCGATGGTCCAATAATGGTCTGGCGGGGTCTGGTGGTGGTCGGGTGGAAATCCAATGGCTGTCAGCGGCCGGGTGGAAGTCCGACGGGGGTCGACAGCCGGGCGGTGGTATGATGATGGTCGGGCAGAAGTCCGACGACGGTCAACGGTCGGTGGAAGTTTGGAGGCGGTCGGGCGGCCGGGGCGGTGGTCCGACGATGTTCTGGCCGAAGTCCAGCGATGGTCGACGGCTAGGTAGAAGTACGACGACTGTCTATGGCCGAGGGAAAGTTTGGCGGCAATCAGCAGATAAGCGGTGGTCCGATGATGGTTAGGTGGAAGTGTGATGACGATCGGTGGTCTAGCGATGATTGACGGAGGTTCGCTGATGATGGTGCTGGAGGTCTTGAAGCATTAGAGCTCTCTCCAATCTCCAACCAAAGGTCTCCCTCATGTAGAAAATGGGGATATATTTATAAATTTTTATGAGTGGCACACCCTATAAATATGTAGAAGATCTAGGGCAGGTTCAGAGTGCTCCATTGGATGGCCTCTATTGATTCTCCCAATCATAGAGCATTTTTCAAATATTTAAGTGCCTTAACGATGTTGGAATTCAACGATCTTAGGCTCGTTGGATTCGTCTTGCCGAGCCGCTCAATTCAACTATAAGCATGTCATATTTAGATATCATTTTGTCATCCAACTAATGCTTTGAATCTTTCAAATACACTTCAGACCTATGATTCAGAGCCATTCGGGCTCGAATCAGGCCGATTTTGGTGTCGTTGGGTTCGCCTCTTTGATATGTTCATTTTGACTATGGGTTTACTAAAATCGAAGTTCAGATGATCCCAAATTTAACTTTAGAAGTTTTCACTTATATATGCCTCGAGATTCATGCTGGATCAAGTTGAATTTTGGTGACGTATCAAACTTGAACTAAGGAGTTGAAATCATCAGTTGGGATTGCTGCGCCTGTTGGCCATTGAGAGAACACTTTAGTTGACCTTATAAGGGTGGAATTGTTTCCCACATAGGGTGCCAAATTGTTGTGGGCTAGAATATTCGCAGCGATAGAGTGAGTGAATTTTTCGTATTAGCTATGGATGGATATTCAACACACAAACATATGATTTATGAGAGAAAAAATATAGCAGTAAAACACCATACTTTTTTACGTAGAAAACTCGAAGGAGGAAAAACAACGAGGCCTTGCCCAAGTGAAAAGATTCTACTAAATTTGAGTGAATTTCAAAGGTTGATCCGTCTCTTGACTTAGAGACGGTGAGATTATAATAGTTTGGAGAGTTGGGCGGAAGTCTGACGGCTGTCGGGCGAAAGTCTAACGGTGTCTGGGTGGAAGTCCGGCGAACGAGTGGTGATTTGACATTGGTCGGGCGGAGTCCGGAGGTTGTCAGCGGCCTGGTGGAAGGAATTCTGGTGGCGTTTGGCAGTTGGGCACTAGTCGATGATGGTTGGGCGGTCCGGTGGTGGTCGGGCAGGATTCCATCGGCGGTCGACGACGGTCGGCAACCGAGTGGTGGTTCGATGATGGTTGGGTGGAAGTCAAATGGTGGTCGGGTGGAAGTCTGGTGGCTATAGGGGGCTAGGTGGAAGTACAGCAGGGTCCGACAATGGTCGGACGGAAGTCTAGCGACAGTCAGCAGCCAGGTGGAAGTTTGGTGGCGGTCGACAGCTGGGTAGTGGTCCGATGATGGTCAGACGGAAGTCCAACAACTATCGGCGGCCGGGTGGAAGTCTGGCGGGGTTTGGCGGCCAGGCGGTGCTCCGACGATGGTTGGACAGAAGTCCGGCAATGGTTGGGCGGTAGTCCGGCAGTGGTCGGCGGCAGGGGGGAGTTCGGTGGCAGATGGGGCCAAGCAGTGGTCCGACGATGGTCAGATGGAAGTCGGCGGTTGGGTGGTGGTTCTGCGACGATCGACAGAGGTTCACTAATGGTGGTGCAGGAGCTCTTGAAGCCTCAGAGCTCTCTTTAATCTCCAGTTAAAGGTCCCCACATGTAGAGAGTGGAGGTCAATTTATATATTTTCACGAGTGGCACACCCTGTAAATATGGAGAAGTCCAAGGTAAGTTCGGAGTGCTCCATCGGATGGCCCGTATTGATTTTATTCATCATAGAGCATTTTTCAAGTGTTTAAGTACCTTAAAAATGTTGAAATTCAACGATCTTGGGCTCATTGGATTTGTCTTGTCGAGCCTCTCGATTTGACTATAAAAATGTCATATTTGAATATTATTTTGTCATCAAATTAATGCTTTGAACCTTCCAAATATGCTTCGAATTCTTGATTCGGACCCACGTGAGCTCGGATCAGGCTAATTTTGGTGTCGTTGGGTTCATCTTTTTGAGATATTTATTTTGAGTATGAGTTTGCTAAAATCAGAATTCAGATAGTCCCAAATTTAATTTCAAAAGTTTTCCACAAATATACGTCGATATTCGTGCAGTATCAATTCTATTTTTGGTGACGAATCAAACTTGAACTGAGGAGTTGAAATCTTTGTACGGGATTTTTTTTTCCAAACTTTCGGCGGCCGTCGAAGCAATCTGTGTGCCGACGCCAACAGATCCAACGGCCGCACTTTGAAATCGAGCAGCCAGCAAAACAATTTCCATCCCTAATCACCCCTTATGATTTCTTCTTATCAAAGGATCTCCGGCGATCTGATAGAAATTACTCAAAACCGATCGATCCACTCAATTTCTTTTCCTTGCCTTCTAATCTGCTAAGCCTTTCGATAAGAAAGATGTGTGGCGGCGCCATCATCGCAGACTTTATCTCCGCCTCTGAACTCTGTCCGGGTATGTCTTCTATTGCATTGATTTCCTTCCTATTGATCAGAAATAAATTAATATTATTCAGGGTTTTCTATCTGGTTTCTAATTAGTTGAAGAGAAGCGTAAGAGAGAGCCGAAAAATCACGAGCACTGCGGTATCCGGTGCTGTCCATGTGGCAGATGGGCGGCGGATATTAGGGATCCAGGCAAGGGCGTCAGGTTGTGGTTCGGCAGCTTTGCCACCGCTGAAGAAGCCGCTCGCACCTACGATCGCGAGGCTCGCAGTATCCGCGGATTCAAATCCAATGTTAATCTCCCTAACGTGGAATCTCCGCTGCCACCATCTCCTCCAGCAACGCCATCCCAACGCCTTTTTGAACCAGTCGCCGGCGATGGTAGAATCCCCTTGACTTCTCCGGCATTTAGGAACCGTTTGGCAAGAAGCAGGATTTAACATTTAAATCCTAAATCCGTTTGGTAAAATAAGTTTAAATCTTGTTTGTTGGGTATTAGTCCTAGATTTAGGATTATATTTTCTATAGTTTTCTTAAATGGCTTGGACTATCATTAGTTTAGTATTTTGAGCTTATACATAGAGGCTATTGGCTGTAATAGGAGGTATGATTAAGAAATAAAATTTTGAATTCTGCTCTCTCGCTCTGCCCTTTCTCTCTCCGTCCTCTCTCAAGAAGCTCAAGAAGAAAATGCTTCTTCCTCTCATTGAGGATCATGACATTTTTAAATTCTGCTAAAATTATTTGGCAATATAAATTTATATTGCCATGTTAACTTGATCTAAGCAGTTCAGTACTCACTACTCTTTATAAAAACTTACCTCAGTCAAGCGACCAAAATCCTCTATTGATTTCCATGGATGTTAAGTTGTGTGGAAACAAGCAAAAAAAAAAAAAAGTTCAAATATAATCAGGATGCATCATTGAATTTATTTTGAGAAAAGTATAATACAAAAATTATCTCATTAATTTGCTATCTCAAAATAAATCCAATAATTACAAAATTGGCATCTCATATCAACTCCATGGATGCAAACTCATAAACAAGACACAAATCGCCTATAGTTCAGTTCATTTATCTTCCCTCTTCAAGAAATTATACTTGATCTGTACAACTCATCCTTACCAAATACAGGAGAATATCTGTGATTTTGGCCTCGCCAATCATTAGCTTCCGCTGATGCCAAAACCTCACTGGCATTGTTCCAGTACCAGGGGTTGAAATGGGGAAGAAGATGATCATTAGAAGAGTTGGCTGGAAGACTAACAGATCCCCAATCTCTTATTCCAGGACTAACCTCTCGAACACGGCGCCGAACAAGCAAACCACCAATGTCTTCTCTTCTGATCTGCGACATGGTTCTGAGGATGGCCATGTTGAGGAGGAGAACAAAAACTGCATCTTCCTCTGGTAAGAATTCTATTGCTTGGAGTTTCCAGTTTAGAAGAGCAGTGGCTTTGCCATCTGGGTTCTCTGGGTTGGATCTTACTGTGGTGATGTAGTGCTGCTCCTCTTCCGGATTGTTTTCGCTAACTTGGTATTGCAATTTCCTTCCTTCTTGCAGAACAACCTGCATGAGATTTGCCAAACTTTCAGTGAAAAAATATATAAAAGTTTGTTGTTCAAAATCCAGGTTATGTTCTCTCTAATCAAATGATTTTGAGATATTAATACTAGCATTAACATTAAAATTTCCTGGATATTAAATTTTTTAAATTCAAAATCAAGCTAACTCAAAAATGAGTTGATTCGGGTCGAGCCTCCCCAAAATGAATCGGCTCGATCCATGGACTGATTTCAAGCCAATTTATATATGTTAAAGCAAATTTCCAGCCAAGACTAACTCGACTCAAAATCAAACATCCTCATTTAAAACTATTCCTAATAGCAGAAATGTCTAACATTGTCTCATTAGTGCTATAATTGTTTACATATGATAATGGCTTCTAAGCCTGGCAATTTTAAGAAGCAAGAAAAATGAATGTCTTCCAAAAGAGAAATTTTGGGTCAAGATATGTTGTCCCAATTTTATTTAGGATGGAATTTATATTCATTTATATATTATACTCATCTAAAAGCAAATTCAATAAATAAAAATCATCATGATCAAATTTGGATCAGGTATCACAACACATATTTGGTTATGATGACTTTTCTATCATTTGGATTTGCCTTGAGATGAGTGCAATATAAGATTTAGATGCATTAGCCAATATTATGATCATCTAAAAGCAAATCCAATCGATAGAAAACTCATCCTAATCAAATTTGGATCAAGATATTCTGACCCAATTTTTTTCTTTTGAGAAGGCTTCTGCAAGTGAATATTGCTTGTGTAGATTTACATTCAAGTTAAATATATAAAAGCTGACAAAAATATGCAATAGTAATTCATTTATCTTAAGTGCACCGATTTTAGAAAGTACTCATTAAGAATGCTCATAAAAGAATTAATATGGCAGAGGAGGTAGTAATACTGATTGATCCGAGCTCTCATTTTGAAGCTGAAAACTCAATCCATGCTCCCAACATATCGTTAAGACATCTCCAGTAGACAAAGACCAAACCATCTTTCTATCATTTGAATTTTCTCTTGCAGGAGTTGCAACACCAACTACCTTCTCTGATCACAGAAACAAAATTCCGCCAAAATTTAAACTCAAGAAAACATTCATAGTCATAGATGAAGTATATGAGCAAATAAGTAGCTGCTTCTTACCAGGAGCATAACCAACTGAACTAGCAACATAAGACCACTGGCCTTCACGTACTTCTATAATTCTTTCATCCCATTTAACTGCTGCTGGATTGTCAGCTCCTCTCCTCCAAAAACCCCTACCTACTCTACACATACACATTAAATCTTTGTAAATTAACTGATATTACAATGTTATAACCATATTTTAATGCAGAAAAAGAATTAACCGTGTACGAATAACAAAGCACTCCCTTCCTGCATGATCGAGAACAGTACGAGATAACCAGCGACCTTCTTGAGGCCTATAACGTTTCATTTTTAGTATAACATCTGAGATCATAGCACCAGAGTCATCAGTCACACAATCTGGAACAGTTTTCAGTAAGTATGGAGCCTGGACCGGGGGAGTTACTGATGACAAAGCTCTAAGTTCAAACTCAAGTTCTCGGATTAATGTCAATGTCGTTGAACGTAGCAAATCATTCCAGTAAAAGTATATCTTTTTAATCAATTTACTATTTCTCAGGAAACCGTTTCCATGTTTGCGAACTTCAATCACAATGCCTCTTGCGCCAAATTCACAATAAAGGTGCCATGCCTTCCTCCATTGTTCTGAAGATGATGACTCGAAGATGGACTTGTCCAGTTTTAACTCCTTGTGAGATCTGACCGTTCTCATTCTCAAAAATGTCTTGCTAACATTATGGCACTCCTTTTCTTTCCATTTGCCTTTGAGAAATACAGTCACCTGTAGCAATTAGTTCAGTTGTCTAAAGAACCCTATTAAGTAAACAACAAAAAGGTTATTACCGCCATAATAATAAATAGTCATCATAAATAACAAAAAAAAATTGCATTGAAAATCTCTCTCAAATAATCTATTGAGGAGGAATTAAACTTTATTTTACTGCATTGGCCTTTTTAGTAAATGATTGATAGGTTAACTTAATGGTGATGGATGCTTTCTACCAAAGAAACTTAGAAGCAAGCATAATTATTAGATTGGATGCATGTAGACGGCATCAAGCAAAGCTACAAGTAAAACTAACACACAGAATATCATCATTGTTCCCGCAAAAGTAGCTGAATTTAAATCCTACGAGTCATGCTTGAAGCACAGTCCGTCTAGAGTAAATGTTGAGGACTGAGGAGGCTTAACGTTACCAACCCAACATACTCGAAACTTCACCAAGCCAGGAGGAGATGTAGAAAGAATAGTTAAGATGCCAAATTGATAATGGACCATCTCCTTTTTTATCTCTCTCTTCTCCTGAATTTGCCTTTGAAATTACATGCGTTTTTTTTTTTTAATTTTAACTCTTAACTGAGAGAGGATTATAGTTCTAGAAAGCATTATGAATGAAGAGAGGGAACTAAGGAGAAGGGAGCTTAAGAATCCAACGGAGAAATAGTTGTGGAGGGAGAGAGAGAGAGAGTGAAAGGAGGGACAACCATAGTGGGAGAGTATGGAGGTAAGAGAATAGGGAGTCTTGTTCAAACTTCAATACATTAATAGAGGATCAAATTACAAGCACCGAAATCCTTATTAATAAAAATAAGGTTACATGATTGTTGCGTCCTAGAACATTCGCGGCAGAAGAGAGACATAGAATTTAGCATCCTAGCTTTGTACAAAAATACAACACACACACACAGATAAGAGAGGGTTGTAAAAGTCATAAAAGAAACCAAGGTTTTTACATGAAAAAACCACCAAAAAGGGGGAAAAATCACGGGATCTGACTTAATTAAAATAATACCAATAGTGTTTATAGTTGATTAGAATGTGAAAATAAAATTGACTGTAGTGACCTTAGCATCCTAAATGAAAATAAATATTTCTGTTTTTATTGGCGTATTAGTAAAACTGAAGTTAGAGAGGCTTTAAAGAAAATGAAGGGTGGAAAAGCTGTTGGACCTGATGATATTCCAATAGAGGTGTGGAAATGCTTAGGAGATGAAGGAATTTCTTGGCTTACTAAACTTTTTAATACTGTTTTGAAGACTAAAAAGATGTCAGATGAGTGGAGAATGAGTGTGTTAATCCCTATTTTTAAAAATAAAGGTGATGCACAAGATTGTGCGAATTATAGAGGACTTAAGTTAATGTGTCATACTTTAAAACTATGGGAGCGAGTTATGGAGCATAGGTTACAGCGTGATACTAATGTTTCTCAAAATCAATTTGGATTCATGCCAAGTAGGTTTACTATGGAAGCCATACATTTATTAAGAGGTTTGACGGAGAAATATAGAGAGAATAAGGAGGATTTACATATGATATTTATTGATTTAGAAAAAGCATACGATAAAGTTCCAAGAGAAGTGCTATAGAGAGTGCTTGAAAAGAAAGGAGTTAATCAAAGATATGTATGCAGGAGCTATTACTTGTGTTCAAACACAAGGTGGTTTGACCAAGTATTTCCCTATTTCGGTTGGATTACATCAAGGATCAGCCTTAAGCCCATATCTTTTTTGCTTTAGTCATGGATGTTCTCACTAGACATTTGCAAGAGGATGTACCTTGGTGTATGCTTTTTGCTGATGATATTCTTCTTGTTGATAAGACTAGAGAGGGAGTTGAAGGTAAACTAGAATTGTGGAGGTCAACTTTAGAGGCTAAAGGTTTTCGCTTGAGTAGATCTAAAACGAAATATATGGAGTATAATTTTAGTAATAATAGACCTAGTGAGGGGATTGTGACTTTGGGCGATCAAGTCATTAATAAGAGTATACGTTTTAGATATCTTGGATCTATTGTTCAGAGTGATGGTGAAATAGATGGGGATATTATCAGCAGAATCCAAGTTGGATGGTTGAAGTAGAGGAATGCATCGGGCTTATTGTGTGATAGAAAAGTACCCCTCAAACTTAAGGGAAAATTCTATAAGATGGTGGTGAGACCTGCAATGCTTTATGGTGCCGAATGTTGGCCATTAAAAGAGAAGCATAATTCTAAGTTAAGTGTTGCAGAGATGAGGATGCTTAGGTGGATGAGTGGCTTTACCCTTAGAGATAGGATACGAAATGAGCATATTCGTGAAAAGGTTGGAGTAGCTCCAGTGGAAGATAAGATTAGAGAGAGTCGCCTTAGATGATTTGGTCACATAAAATGGCGGCCTCCCAATGACACGGTTAGGAAAGTAGAGGTCTTAGAGTTGGCTTATGTTAAGAAAGGTAGAGGTAGACCTAAAAAGACTTGGTTAGAAAATATTAGAAATGATCTTTCTTTATTAGATTTAAACGAGAATTTGACTTTTAACATGACATAATGGAGAAAAAGGACTCATGTAGCCGACCTTACGTAGTGGGATAAAGGCTTGATGTTGTTGTTGTTGTTGTTGTAGTGTTTATAGTTGATTACAAATGATGCCCTTCATCTGGGGAAGGCCTTAGCTCAATGTATCAAACATACATCATATAGAGCACATTATATGGTGGGAGTTGGAAGAATCTAGCGATATGAGAGTTCACAAAAAAATGTTGGCCTAATCATTTGGTCGGTAAGACCATAGTAGGGCGACGGAGGTCAGAGGGGCCGTAGTTGGGCGACTGAGGTAGTGGCAATTGTTGTCGGGTGATAGAGGTCGAAGGGACTGTAGTTAGCGAATGTCGGAGGTCGGAGGGACTGTAGTCGACCGACGGTAATTGGAGGGACTGTAGTCAGCGGGCGACGGAGGTCTAAGGGACCATAGCCGACGAGCGACGGAGATCGGAGGGACTGTAATCGGCGGGCAACAGAGGCCTAAGGGATTGAAGTTGGCGAGTAACGAAGGTCGTAGGGATCGTAGTTGACAAGCGACAGAGGCTGAGGGGACCGTAGTCGACGGGTGACAGAGGACGGAGGGACTGTAGTTTGCGAGGGACGGAGGTTGGAGGTACTATAGTAGGTGGGAGATGGAAGTTTGAGGGACCGTTGTCTGCAAGCAACGTTGTCGGTGAGCGACGATGGTTGGACGAAGGCCCAATGGTGGCTACCGAACGGAGGTCCAACGGTGATGGTCAGGCAGAGATCCAGTAGCGGCAGCTTGGTGGCGAGGATTTGTCGGTGGCGGTGCCGGGGTGGGGATCCGAGATGCTTCAAGCTTCAGATCTAAAGTTTCATAAAAAATCAAGTTATTGAGAGAAATAGTGATGCATTATGTTTGACAAGCAAAATACAAACACCATGACCAATATTCAATGATTTGAAGTAACTTACTAATGAATACCTTAATTATTATAATGAAAATTAAGAATTAAATTAAATTAAGCCCCCATGATGACACAAGAAGAGATAAGTACAACAGTTTTGAAGTTGCTCAAGAAGATGATGTTCAATTGGAATGAGAACGTTGGGACTCGTGGATCAGGGTTAAGCGATAAATAGTGCTCTATTTTGAGAGGCAATAAAATTCATACATGTGGTAACACAAGAAAATGTCATAGTAACAAGTTCAACACTTACAGTTTGATGTAACGGATGCCTCAAGATGGCAAACTAATTCTATCGAGTACTACTTTACCAAGTGTTGTTGTCAAGCACTTGTATAACATTATTGCTCGACTGCTCGAATATAACTTGCTAGAAGCAAATAGTTGACTAATGCTATTTGGTTACTGATAGCAATCGGCCAAGATAAACTACTCTCCAATTGCGAGACAAATTAGAAAAATTAAAAGCCATACAATTCAAAATATAAGAGATATAATAACAACAAGGCAATTATTTTGTACCATCAAATGACACCTATATTTATTGTCTTAAATGTCTTTCAACTTTGATTCTTTCATATTGTACGTATACTTGTGGCTATCTTTGAGTCAAAAAGTTCCTAACACAACTTTTATCCAATCGTAAGAAAATTTAAAGAGCGGTGCAAATGATTCAAGAGTGCCAACCTCCATAAGAAACCTCGGTTGAAGGCCTTTGTAATGGCGGTTCACGTCGTTGTTCAATGCATCCCAGTTGAAGAACAACCTCCCTGGTGACGACGGAGGATCCATAGCTACCCCAGCTCGCTCGTATGGCTCGTCGAACTCCACCTCCCACGCCCTGATTGTCCTCTCCGCCTCCTCCGTGGTCACCTGGTCTTTGAACCCCACCACCCTCCTCCCGAAATCCCCCATCCCCTCCATGTCTGTAAAATATCTTCCAGGGAAACTCTGCTACCGCCGCCAAAATTAGAACAAATCCATGGATTCAAGAACCACCTTCCATGAAAAAAATCAATCTTTTAGGGTGAGGAATTACCTGGTGGGTGTGCCACATAAGGCGAATATCTGCGGCTGGCACCATCCTGAAGTTCCTTACTGCCGATTTCTTCATCAGGAGGAGAAAATTTATGTACCTCCGCCGAGCAGAGACGAGGTAGACTATCTCTGGAACGAATGGATCGGAGAAGAAGGAACACAACTCACTGTGCTTAGCCACGGACGCGAAGATTCCCTTACTAGAGCTGGCATCTGAGGTGGTTAGAACGGATGAATTATCCTCGTCGAAGTCGAAATCAAAGGGCTCTGATGGATGGCGGACGTTCCAGATATCGCGGCAGCGATCGGCAGCGTATTCCTCGTTCTCCTTGTCAAGGATAGCCGGCCGGTCTATAACCGCCCCAAATTTCGAGACACAGTATTCGCGGTAGTGTTCCTGAGGTGGAAAAACCCTCGATATCGAGATCGGCAACGAGTGGAAACGGCAGTTGATGATGTAATACTTACCGAATCGAGGCAGTGGCAAAGCCAGACCCATTCAACGTCCAGCGGAGGGAGAAGCATCGGAACCGAAGACGATTCGCTCGATAGATCCGCCATCATCGGCATCCATATCTCCTCGTACCTGAAACCAATCGTTAAATCAATTCGACTACAGAAATTATAAGAGGGAGGGAGGAGGGGGAGAGAGAGAGAGAGAGAGACCGGCGGATGGTGTAGAGGATGGCGGAGGGGTTGTGGAGGATAGGAGAGCCGGCGACGGAACGGAGGAAAGAGAGATGGCGGCGCGCGGCAGCAACTAGATCGATGGTGATGCAGAGCTTGCTGGCCTCTTCTGTGTGGGAAAAGAAGGCGGAGGCGGCGTCCCCGGCGTTGCAGCCGCTGTCGCAATTGTGGCGGCCGCCGGAGAAGCTGTTGTCAGTGGAAGAGTTGGGCGAGGCGGCAGTGAGGCCGACATTTCGGCCCGACATTTCGGTTTGCCTGACGTGGTAGTTTAGGAGTTGCGGACCGGTGATCTGCGGTGATCAAGTAAGTAGAGTTTCTCCAAGTAAAAAATTCAGCAGCAAAGTTTGACAAACATTTGATATAAAATTCGTAAGTTCTTTTTTTGGGAGAAAATTTTTCTAAGCTTTTTTTTTAGGAAAGAATTCGTAAGTCCACTAACTCTGTGGGCATAATTTTGTCACTATTTTTTTTTATTTTTAAAAAAATTATACTAAAAATTAATGTAGAAATAGTAAAAAAATTATTACAAATGAAACCTAAGCATTTATTTGTTTAAGTGTATTAAGAATTTCTTCTAAGAATTAATTATTGTGTGCGGACACTGAACTCCGTCCGGAGATCAACCAGAGTGTGCCACGTCACTCCTTCGGTCGGTACCGCTCGGTATAGCTGACATGGGTGCACATGATTCACCTCCGGACTTAGATTCCGCATAGAATAATTTCTCCCAAATGAGATTCTTTGAGAACTATTTTTCAAATGAAGCCTCAGAAGATTTCATCCTTAATTGATGAGTAGCATTAGATGTTTTAGCGGCTTCAATGATTGAGTTATATGAAGAAGTTATAGATTAACGAGGAAATTTGGTCTCTTAACTATTTCACTATTTGTGATAGGCTATGCCATATCAAGTAAGGGGCAATTGATATTTTTTGTAAAGTATATGAAATTTTAAAATACTTGTGAGAGTGATGAAATTAAATTAAGAGCAATGACAATCACAATTTCAAATAGTTAAGAGAATAGATACCAAAAAAAATTATATGATTTACCATTAAATTTTTCCTAATGGTTCCAAAAAAAAACCTTAAAAATGCTTAAAGTTAGTTATTTATATCAAAATAATTTTGCTACTATTATGAATGAAAATTTTGTATCTTGTCGTGTTCAACCAAACTAGAGCTATAGAATTAGAGACATTGCAATTATATACTTTTACAAAAACAAAATGACTCTAAGAACCTAATTAACAACTATTCTCTATCATCATAGTAGGTCAATTATTTATTATATTATGATACTATGAATACAATAGATGAGCATAAATATAATGTATAATCAATTATTTTGATCTAAACATCATAGCTTTTTGCTAAGTACATATAGAATATCCTCAAGTCTCAACTAAAGGTTTGGTGAAAATACCTATGAGCTAGTAATGTGTGTGAACACATTCTATTCAATATTCTTTTGAGCAATATGAACTTGGATGATGTGACGTACAATCTCGACGTATTTAATCTATGAATGTTGAATTGGATTATTAGCTAAGTTGATGGCACTTTTGTTATCATATTGGACTACAATGAGCTTTGACTTAACTTCATGGTTTTCTAATTATTATTTCAACTAAAATAGAAGTGCAACACAACTACCTATAACAAAATGCTCCACCTCTTTAGTAAATAAATATATAGAGTTATGTTTTCTATTGTTGCATGGCAATAATGATGATCGTAAGAGCTTTCATATTCATAATGTGCTCTTTTAATCAATTCTGCAACCATCATAATATATGTAGAGTTACACAACTAATAGCAAGGTTGTGAAAATCGGATCGGACAACAAATCGGAAGAATGAGAGGTTCACGGTTTAATTGGTTTGACCGGTCGAATCGGGGTTGAATCGGATGACATAATAAATGCTAATTTTATTTTTAAAAAAATAAAATTACCAAAATAATGATGCTATCATTATAATTTATGTGACAAAAAAGTTAACAGAACACAAAATTATGAATAAAAAAAATGCACAAATAATTAAAAAAGTTCTTTTTAAAATAAAAGAGATATAAAGTGTTTGAGTAGCTCTTGATTAATTGTTTATAATTTCATATCAAGTCAAACTTCAAATATAAATACATAAATAAATTTAGAAGTCATCTTCTAAATTTAAAGCATCAAAAGTTATATCCCTAAATCCTTCTTCATCAAAACATTCCCCTTCAAATGCATCAATATCGTCACTTCCAATTATTTCATGGTCATCTCCAACATCATCTAAAACATCATCATCTGCATAATAAAAATATAAAATATTATATATATTGAATATCTCTTTCAAATGATATAACTTAATCCAATTGAGAAATTACTTTGAGGTTCTCTAGTACAGCTAATATTTACTTCTTCAGCAATAGGAATAACATCTTCTGCATAAATTTCAGTATCTAAATTCTCCAAAACAAGCTTCAGAACTTGTTCTTCATCAAGCACCCAAAAATCCATCATCTCTATACTTGTATAATCCAAAGGATCATAGTTTTTTTTTATTTGAAATCTATAAAATTAATATGAATCATCATAAAAATTTTATGCATTTTTATATACATAAATATTTAAATATAATTAAAAGTCATACAGTCATACATATACCTCAAATTGAGATTATACCGAATAAATATAAGATCATTAAGTCTTTGATGCTCTAGATGATTTCGTCTCTTTGTATGAATTTGTTCAAATACACTCCAATTTCTTTTACATCCAGAAGATAAAGATATTTGACTAAGAATCCTAACTGTCAATTTCTGTAAATTTGATGCACTTAATCCAAACATCTTCTACTATTCATATACAAACAGTTAAGTATTAATTATTTAATAGATGATTGATATGCATGAAAGAAGAAATGCATATTAAAATTATTGCTTCAATTATCAAGCTGCATTTCTTTCCTTTGCTCCTTATCATTTTTTTTTATTTTATAAAAACACGTTGTATATATAAACCACAATTTTCTTTATATAAAAATATTTTAATACAAATTATCAAAAAAAACTTATTATTTTATTTTCACTAAGGGGCGATTTGGTTGGCTAAAAAAGAAATTCACTATGAATGGAATGCAGTATAAAAGAAATACTTTAGAATTATTTGGATAAGTGTAAAAATAATACATGAGAATATTTTTTATTTGGTTTGAAATAAAATGAATATAACATAATACGCAAAGAGGGTGGTCATGTCACGCCCCAAGACCTAAATTAGAAGAATTGCACATCTCTCTATCATTTCAATCAATAACCAAAGTTTACAATTTTCATCCAGATAAAATATAAACAACAAAAAATATAAATACATTTTTATAGCCAATATTTATACATTGACCCAGAGTCCAAAATGATATATACAATAGTCATCATATGCAACTAATAACAACTTATCACTATAAATACATGATGACTATAAAAAAAACAAAAGAGAAAGACCAATAAATACAGCAAGAAAGCTTGCAACCCAAAAAAACCTCAATCCATAGATTTCTTATCCTTGAAAATATGTAAAGATTATGTAATGAGCACATAGCCTAACAAATAACCAATATCTATAATCAAAGTCAATGCATCAAATAGAAATAGTAACCACATACAAGTAAGAGCGTGTAATAATCAACATGAATAATATCTTGTATATCATATAATGAGCACATAACCCATTAAGTAACTAATATCTATAACTAAAGTCATTGCATTAGACAGAAATAGTAAGCACATATCTATAAGAACCTATATCAGTCAAAAGGAACATTATCATGTATATCATATAATTAATGTACAGTCTTATCATATACATATCATTCATATCCCCATCATACATCATATGTTCATGTATGTGCCTTATTAGTCTAACTATATATCAATCATGTCAATCAATCACTAACAACAGTGGTGATCGACGATGACCAACAATGATGGACGGTGACAGCCAATGATGGTGGTGGCTAGCATTGGGGGGTGAGAGATAATGGGCGGCGGTGGTGGTGGCCGACAGTGGTGGGCGGCAGCTAGTGATGATCAACAGTGGTTGGCGGCAGCCAGCGGTGACGATGGTGACCGGTAATGATGACGCTGCTCCACAATGGCAGGGGCGGTGGTGGCCAGCTGTGGAGGGCAGTGACAGTGGTGGTTAGCAATGGTGCCTGACTGTGGTGGTGCTTAATGGAGGAAGGCAACTGTGGTGGCCGCGACAGCAGGCGACAGTGGGTGACTATTATGGTGTGTGGTGGTCAGCGGAGGTGGATGTCGGTGGTGGTTGGCAACGACGGGCGGTGGTGATTGGCAGCTATGGCCAAAAGCCTATGTGTGATGACCTCGAGTGACAGTAATTGCATTGAATTCTCAGTGTATTTTGAACTCGCCAAAATCTTAGAAATTTCAAATACACACAAAAAAACTAAAGGGTTGATTCTAAATGCATAAAAAACTTGCACTGCATTTATTTTACTTCAAACCAAATATCAATATTCTTAAAACACCTGCATTTAAAATATTTTACATTGCTTTTACTTCAAACCAAATTGCCTCTAAGACATTTTTCCTCCTACTGTAACCCCCTCAATAGTATCACTTCCTCCTACCAATCTTTTAGCAAGTATTATACAATTAATCCATTAATAATCATACAAATCTGTACATTATAACTACAGAATTACAAACAATATTATATTTATACATACACGAAAGTGGCCCCGCCCCACCCCCTTCTTTTAACTACTTCAAGCTCTATTGCGCCCTACCAAATTAATGGCCTTTTGGGCCTCCAAATCCCAATCAATCCACCATGTTGCGGCAAAGATCGAAACAGCACAAATTATTTGGGCCGACATAAGCCCAAAGCAAAGCCCAATGAAACCCACATTTAACCCGAAGGCCAACAAAATGGCCACCGGCGCCCCGACCAAGTAAAAAGAGTAGAGGTTAATGGCGGCGCCTATAGCCGGGCGGGCGCACCCGCGTAGCACTCCGCACCCCACCGTCTGCGGGCAGTTTCCAAGCTCACATAACCCGATTACGGGGAGCGCGACACGTGTCATACGTAGAACGTCGCTATCGGATGTGAAAACCCGGGCCCACGCTTCTCGGCCCAGCGTGGCCCACGCAAAGCTGAAGCAGGAAGCTAGAAGGGACACAGCCATCGCGATCGCTGCCGCGGCTCGAGCTCGGGCGGGCCGGCCCGCCCCGAGTTCTTTGCCCACTCGAGCCGATGCAGCCGCTGATAGAGTCGCCGGAAGAGTGTAGAGCAAGGCGGTGGTTTGGATGACGATTCCTGCGGCAGCAAGGGAAGATTGTGGGTCGGTTAGATACCCGGCGGCGATGGTCATGATTAGTTCGTACCACCACCATTCTAAGCAGACGGCAAGGCAGCTGGGAATTGCGAGATGGAGAAGCGGCGACCATGTGTCGGATGATGGCGGCGGCGGCGGAGGACGAGGAGTAGGTGGTGGTGGTGGTGGTGGCGGCTTCAGGTGAAGGTATGCGTGATCGTCGACATCGGCGGCCGTGGCGGAGGGCTTAAAGCTTTGATTTTGGGGACGGAAGAAGTAAACGGCGAGGAGGAGGAGGGTTGCCAAGTCTGAAACAGAGGAGGAGAGAGCGATGCCAGAGATCCCGAGGCGAAGGGAAGAGAGGTAGGGGGCGAGGGGGAGGTGTAGGGCGAGGGAGGAGATCGTAGAGGCGGCGGCGAAGGGGAGGGGACGGGAGAGAGAACGGAGGTAAGAGCGAATGGGGAGGAGGAGGGAGGATGTGAGAAGGGAAGGCAACGAAGAAAGAACATAAGAATGGGCAATGGCAGCGACGGCCGGGTCGAGGCGGAGGAAAAGGATGAGAATGGAGCGGAGAGAGAACCATAGTGCGGCGATGGGTAAGGAGACGATGAGGAGGAGGAGCATAGTGCGGCGGAGGGCGGAGACGGCGAGGGAAGGATTGCCGGAGCCGGAAGCTTGGCTGCAAATTGGGTCGAGGGCGAGGGAAATGCCGGAGAGGATGGAAAGGCCAGTGATGTTGGTGAGGCCGACGGCGAGGGAACCGCCGGCGAGCTCACGAGGGCCAAGTCGACCCATACAGGCGACGGAGACCATGCCTTTGAGGTAAGAAACGAGGTTGGTGGCGACTATGGGGACGCAGATTCTCCTTAGCTCCTTAAGCTCCGCTGATATCTGTATTTTCATAGTCAATGTGTACCTCAGTTTTCTCATTATAAATAGAATAGTACAGAAATAGTTGGATGGACGATTTGTGTACCTCAGCTGTTGTGATGGTGTACTTATCACACTGCTCCTCTATAGTCATGTTCCTGTCTCTCTGCTGTTCTTTCCTCCCCTGCTTCTGTTTTTGTTATTTGGAGAGAGAGAGAGAGAGAGGGGGGGGGGGAAGGAGAGATGGAGCAGGAGGAGCAACTTTGAAGAGGTATTTATCCAGTGAAAAAAGATTTAAAAGACGTGGAAAAGTGGCAGCTTTAGCTTCTGCTATTGCTCATAAGCTTAAAAGAGAGAAAATAGGATAAACATATAATTGTTGATTTTGAATCAGAATAAATGTCTGTATGATGGAGCACAAAATATTCAAATTCAAACTCCAAATTAAAGCTCAATCAGATATTTAATTAAAAACTTAGATTGAACTGTGTTGATATAATAAATATTAAAGTTATTTAATAATTATTTATATTATTATATAATAATGATGTGACTAAATTAGCCAAGGACTAGCTCAGATTAGATCGATCTATTGATCTATTAGATCTAATTTTTTAAACCGTGTAAAAAATTATATGTGATTATTAGGTATAATATTATCTATGATAAAAAATAATAAAATCCCTACGAGAAAGCTCCGAATTGATAGTGATCAGTGCCGCTAATAAGTTTTTTGGGGGGGAAAAACCCTTAGTTGGCAAGCTATCAAGTACTCTAGATGGATCATCAAGTTTCTTGTCCTAATAAGCTATGTAAATTTACTATTTGGTTAGTAAATGTACATGTTAGTTCATATGTTGGTAAGAGTGGTGGTTGATTAAGAGCTTGATACTATCTTGAATGAAGACTAGCTTGTACTTGAATGAAGACTAGCTTGTAATAGAATATTTCGTATAATTGCCATATTATATGGTTCTGTAATTAAATTTGAATAGCTAGTTCATGACTACCAAGTATATTTCATGTTTGAGAACTCTCCTCTTTCCATGTAATTTCATATTTTCCACAACAAATTAATTTAGAATAACAAGAATAGAAAACATACAGCACTGACAGCTGTATAGATTTGGATTGTGGCAATGAAACATACTAATTAAAGGCCTAATTTTGCATTAAAGAGAAATATGGTAGCTTGAGACTTGGGAGCCTTGGTTTGTTCCCTCTTGATGTGGAGACCTTTTTTTCCTCCTTAATTTCCAATTTGCATGTGGGACCTATTATCTTTATCATTGTGAATTTTGCCTAGCTTCTAATATGATTGACAAAAGCCTAATACTATATGTTGCCAATCTTGTGTACTTTGAAAGAATCAAAGTGTCTTTAGTAGTAATGAAAGACAATCCTTGGTGTAAAGAGTTATAGATTTCTTTTTGGGCAAGAGCAAGTATGATGTTGAAAGATGTTAATGTCATTAACTGATTAAGGAGATATTGATCAATGGTGGATTTAAAGAGCTAGGGGGGCTCATCATGATTTTCTCAATTTTAGATTTGAAAATAAAATTATATATAATTATATACAAAAATTTAATGCCTGAGTTATCTCTTCTAAGTATAAATATTATAGAGTTTTTGTCCCTCAAATTTAATTAAAATCCTAATTATGTCATCATAGATACTCGATCAACTTAAGACTAGGAAGATTCAGAGTTATATGTTTGTGACTTAAATCAACGATGTAATTATACTGATTGAGATCAAGATTTGTAGATATGAATCACAAGTGGAATTTGATTGTTAGGAGCATGATTCTTATATTGGATAAGGGCATGTGGGAGTAGACCCTACTTGGGACCCATTAATAATTGAGGTCAATATGTAAGACTCCTTATTTTTCTTCTCTCTAAGTTAATTTATTATGTAATTTATGTTGGAAGAATTCAAACATTTCTTTTGAATTTTTTATTAATAAGGATAATATTGTTAGGAGTTCAGAGAATTTTAAGATTATTTACATAAGTTTTGCTTTTGTGCCATTAATTAAGGCTTTGTTTGAGATTGATTTCATACTTCTTTCTAAAGTAACTTTTTAATAAATTTTTTTTTACGAAAAAATTTTGTACTAAAAATATGCTTTAAAAAATAATAAAAAAGTTGTCTTAAACAAATCCTAAGTTGGTGTAGTCGATTTTCTCTTATGGAATTTCTAACTATTACTCAAGTGAGGATTCCACTCATAATTTCTTTCCTCAATAAAAATATAGCACTTATTTCTCGTTTATTATCTACATCTACTATTCATATGTTAAGAAAGTTTCCAACAAAACCCTAAAAACCTATTTTACATAAAATCAGGAACCAAATTCTATCATATGAAGAGGTCATATCAAAAAATTATTGAGAAAGTGTTCAGAAAATTTTCAACTAAATATGATTGTATAGTTGTTGTTGTAGAAGAATCTAACATTTTGTCTACATATTCAAAGAATGAAATGAATAGTTATTTGCAATCATGTAAGCAGAGATTAAAGGTGATCTTTTTGGAATAGCAGCTGTAACATTTTATAAAGATAATTATGAAGCTGTTATAAGAAAATTAATTTGTTTTAAAAATAGCTGTACATATTATAAATATTTTCTTTTTTAAAAAAACAAATAGGTGCTTTTTTAAAACTACCACACATTAACAACTCTAGTTGTAAAAAAACAAGATTCCCATCACAAAAAATCCTGAAAAGCAACAAGAAAGCAGTAGTTAAACAGAGCTATAGTTGCGGTCTAATGAGCAAAACAGTAAGAAAGTTATCCCAATCAGAATATTCAAATTGAAGTTAACAATGATTTGATATGCTTCTATTTCATGTTCCTTTCATCATAAAATAAAGCTTGCTAAGAATAATTGATGGTTTAATTAAGAATAAAAGTAATAAAAAGTAAGAACTCAACACAACATAATGTAATCATTACAAGAATGACAATGATGTGTTGTTAGACTTGATTGAATGTACTTAATTATTAATTACAATTATTGTATGCTAAGATGCAAGCATTAGTTAAGAGAATAGTTTGGCTCCTTTCACTTGTTGCTAACCTCTATATATTTTTCTTGTAGTTCTGACCATTATGGTCCTACAAAACTATTTAATTAGCAAGGGACCATGCCATGTGCCTTCTCTTCTCTACTCTTCTATTGATTGAAGTGGTAGCTTATAATCCTAATCCCACTAATTATGGAAGGCTTTCTTTCCATTTTTTATCAAGATTTTAATCATGGTTGGATTGAATGGAATATCAATCATGTTTAAGCTTTAGTCGACACTTATCCCTTACTTTCTCTTGCATATAATAAGAGTGATAGCACATTTTACCAACACTTCCATCTACTTATATATATACCCCTGGCTTATAATAATGTGTTATAATTAGAAATAAATTAATACTAGCTAGCTAGTATAGTTAAATTGAACGTCTCGACAAGACAAGCTAGCTCGAAGACACTGAAAATGTCTTGATTCGAGTCCAAATGACTCGAGTCAAGCTTTAAAAGCATATTTAAAAACTTTGGGATATTAGTTGAAGGACAAATGATACTTGAATCATGCATATATGCTTGTAGTTAGATCGAGCATCTCGACAAGATGAATTTGATGAGCTCAAGATCATTGAATTCTAAGGTCATTAAGATATTTAAATATTGAATAAATAATCTATGATTAAATAATTCAATGTAGGTCATTCGATAGAGTTTTATGAATTTTAGTCAAATTTAAAAAATATATATATCACTCACAAAATATTGTACTTAATTCTCTACATGAAGAGAACTCAGACTTGATATTGAGAAGAGATTGGAAATTTGAAAAGCTCTAGAGCTTTACCTAACAATCACTACTTATAATATTAAATATAAGATTTTGATTCAAAATTTTTTGGAGTATATTTAATGTGCCAAGCTATTATTAATTTATTATGTACAAGTTTCATGCTTTCATAGATGTAGATTTTATATATACATAATCTTGATCATATTTTATATAATATAAATATTAGGGATAATTATATATATTTTTTATACAAAATTCAGTTGAATCATATGTTTTATTATTTAATGCTAAAAAGTTTCATGATTTTTAGAATTATTTCAATGTTTTTAAATTATTTTGAAAATTTTCAAAAATATTTCAGGATACTTGAATACGAATATAGTCGATTTGGTAGTACTTTTTACTGCCAACAAGCAATATTAACATGCATGGACAAATAAATCATTGCCAACTAGTCTTAAAAATCTCTTAAATTTTAAGCTTCATTTGGGACGACTTTCTTACTGCTTTGTAAAGCAATTTTTTGTACTAGAAAGTGCTTTAAGAAACAGTAAGAAAGCCATCCCAAACGAAATCTTAGACTCTGTTTGAAGCAGCTTTGACCATTGATGTTTATTACTTCAAAAAAAATTCTACAAAAAAACTGCTTTAAAAAATAATAAAAAAATCGTCCCAAAATTTTTTTTAAAAATACAAATAAAATTAATCGCTGCATTCCTTCTTAGAAATGGGTTCTTATGCTACAATTTAAGGTTCATGTAGATTTCCCATAGCATTTGGGCAAGCTTTACTTAAAATCTAAGGGATTATGATCTCTCATGGGCACAAGACATGATAGTTATATAAATTATGTCTCCATTTACAAGTAGATCAGAGCACTTTCAATTGATAATATCAATACATTCATCATGATGGAATTAGGAATATATCAATTAGGCGAAATTTGAGATAATGCAAAGGATCAAAAGTTATCTTGAGGGATTTGACATAAAGTCGACTTCAAAAACCAACAGGGAGGTTGAATATTTCTCAATTTGGATTTTACTTCTTGATGGTGGAAAGAGTCACCCACATCAAAGATGGAAAAAGAGTAGAAAGATGGAGAAATAAAGAAGGGAGCTGACTTAAAATTATTACTTAGAGAAGAAAAGAAACGAGCATAGGACTGACCTGAAGGGCCTGTGCGCCACTGTTCTTTTTAACAGGTTTCTGGAGCCAAGTAAATGGAGCACTCTTACATACACGTGGTGAAATGGCTCCCTGTCTTCCTCATTCTCCACATGGCTTTCTCCTTCTTTTTGACCCAGTGTTAGTTACAGGTCCATTTTCATGGAAAGCTGAAGATTTTATCACTTGTTATACTACATGCAAATAAACTCACATGTGATGTCGGCCACTGTAGTAGTTCTTTTCCACAGCAACGCATGGATGGCTACAGGCCTTTCTTTAGGAAAACTTCAGGCAGTATCAATCTGACAAGAGAAAAGAAATTGCTTCGAGAGTAGTAATTCATATTTGTAGATTATTTCTCAATCCAAGTTTCGTTGATAGATGATTTTGTTATATTAGAAAGGGTTCCATCTCTCAAACTGGGGCTTGGAAGATCCAGAACAAGCCATACAAGACCTGACAATGAAGGTGGCTTGGTGGCAACCGAACCAGTATCCCCCAGGGTTCCTCTTGGCATGAGCAGCAAGCCGATGAACTTTTTTATACATGTTCATATCAATCCGCTCGTGGAAATTTTTATCCGCTGAAAGCAACGCACTCATATCAAGCCATGATCAACATGAACAAATTGCCTTGATCAAGAAGTAGCAAATATACATCATATAGAGTGCATTACATGGTGGGAATTGGAAGAATCAGTATTGACATATTCATTTGGTTGGCAGGACTATAGTCAGCGGGCGACGGAGGTCGGAAAGACCATAATCAGATTACGGTGTTTAGAAAGACCGTAGTCGGCGGGCGATGGAGGTCAGAAAGACTTTATTAGGAGACGGAGGTCGAAAGGACAGTAGTCGACGGGCAACAGTGATCAGAAAGACTGTTGTCTGGCAATGGAGGTCGGAAGAACCGTATTCGGTGGGCAACAGAGGTCAGAAGAACCGTAGTCAGGGGGCGACAGTGGTCAGAAAGACAATTGTATGGCGACGGTGGTCAGAAAGACCATTGTATGGTGACGGAGGTCAGAAGGACCATAGTCGGCAGGCGACGGAGGTCAAAAGGACTATAGTCAGCGGACGACAGTGGTCATAAAGACCGTTGTCTAGCGACGGAGGTCAAAAGGACAGTAGTCGACGGGCAACGGAGGTCGAAAAGATAGTTGTCTGGCGACGGAGGTCGAAATGACTGTATTTGGTTGGCGATAGTGATTAGAAAGACTGTTGTCTGGCGATAGATGTCAGAAGGACCATATTTGGAGGGCAACGGATGCATGAAGGACCGTAGTCGGCATGCGGCAGTGGTCAGAAAGACCGTTGTCAGGTGAAGGAGGTCAGAAGGACCGTAGTCGGCAGCTAGGTGGAAGTCCAGCGTCAGTCGATGGCCGGGCAGAAATCCGGCGTCAGTTGGTGGCCGAGTATAAGTCTGGCGTCAATTGGTGGTCGAATGTAAGTCCATCAATAATTGGAAGCTGGGTGGAAGTCTTGCGTTAGTTGGTGGCCGAACAGAAGTCTGGGGCAGTTGGTGGCTGGATGAAAGTATGGCGATAGTCCGATGACGGTCGGTGGTCCGACGGTGGTCGAGGAGGAATCTGGTGGCAAGAGCATCTAGTTTCTCTCTCTTCCTTCTCTTCCTTGCTTCCCCTGTTTCCTCCTCTGGTCCTCTATTGCTTCCTCCCTCTGCTTGAGAAATAAGGGGTCTATTTATAGTTTTCTGATAGTGGCATGGCCAGTAAATAGGGAGGAGATCAAGGGCATGTTGGGAGTGTTTTGAATGGACGGCCGATATCGACTCCTTTAATCATGGACTGTTTATCGAGTATTGGAGTGTCTTAATGATATCAGAATTTTGGTGATCTTGGGTTCGTTGGATTCGTTTCGTCAAGCCGCTCGATTCGACTATAAGCATGTCACGTTTGGAAACCGTTTGGTCATCCAATTTATGATTTGAACCTTCCAAATGTACTTCGGATCTTCGATTTAGACCCAATTGGGCTCGGATTGGGTCGAATTTGGTTTCGTTGGGTTTAAATTTTCGAGACGTTCAGTTTGACTATAAGTCTACTGAAATCGGAGTTCATACAGTTGCGAATTTAATTTTGGAAGTTTCCGACTTGATTTTGCCTTAAGATTCGTGCCCGATCAAGATAAATTTTTTATGATATATCACACATATTTCTATAAACTCTACCTACTCTACAAGTATATTACCTTCCACCAAATCCCATTTAAATAATCTTTACAAGTTTGGCCGCCTACTTCATTTAAGCATTATGTAATGAGGTAGTTGCATGGTATTTAAAGGGTAACTCATTCTTCACCTTCCTTCAGCCAAGTGTAGTAGCAGGATGAACGATAGAATGTGATCTAATGTTGATATTTATCTTGGTCAAACTCATATTGAGAGATTTTTTATCATATGGTCATCAAAGAGCATTGAATATCCAAATGTGATAAAATTGAAAAACAGAGGCCTTCAAAAGGGAGGTAATGTTTATAAGGTTGGTAACCAATAAGGTGGTCCAACACAGGAGGCAATTGGTAGGAATCATGCTCATATTTGAAGAGGGAATATGAAAGAGAGAGAGAGAGAGAGGAGAAGAAGAAGAATATTAATGAGATAAAGTGAGAAAAATATTTGATTGAGCAAATAGTTTATCTTACATTTTTTTAGAGATGAGTGGATATAGGTAGATCTCATCAAATCACATAAAATATCTTGTATTCTTTTTGCAAAGTATTTTGCTCATTTTTCGTGCTTGTCATTGCTCTTGAGCATGCCCTAATGATCAATTTGCCCTATGACAAAAACTTCGGGTGCTAGAAGATGCAAGGATTAGCTATATCAAAGAAAGTTTCATATATCTCTCTTTGAGTAAAAACCTAGTCATGAAATAAAAAGATTAGGATCCCCTACTTAGACAGGCATTGGTAGTTCCACATCTAACACTAATAAAAAAAGTTACCTTGAATATATTGCATGAGTGAATTGTAATTAACACGACAAAAAGTGCCTTGAATATTTTTACGAGGTATATCAAATAAGAGTTTTTTTTAACTCGAAGAAGTTGAAATGACTAAGCATAACAATGAGTTCAATCTAATTACAAATTAGTTGAGCTCAATTGATATTCTCATCGAGAGAAATTATTCTGTTCGGACACCGGACAAGATAACTGTCCTGTTTATGTTTAGATACCGAACGGTATCAAACTCGGCACCGAATGTGACAAATTTTCATTGGAATCTATGAATTTCTCCCTCATCAATGATGAAGCGCATGTATCGAGCTTTTTATCATCACTACCAAAAAGTTAGGTTAAAAATATCAATAGTTCATGTGATTCTATAAAGCCAAAGCTCAATAAAATTGTAATCAGATCAAGTTAATTATTAACGTTAGTTCTTTTTCTATTGCTGATATTTTTATTGGTGAGCTTTTGAACATTATGGGAATTGGTAACACTTTATTAACTTGAAGGGAAACCTTATCTCAATTGAACAACTTAATGAATTGATGAAGATGTAAATTACGAGCTTCTTGCACTTCTTTCACAAACACAACTTTTTTTTTCTCATTTGCCAATATTGTCATAGGTGGTCATCCTTACAAAGTCCGAAGATTTCATGAAGATCCACCAATTGCCAATATTTTCAGATTCAGACTGTTTGAATAAATTGATAATAATGATGGTATTACATATATAAGATTTCGTTTACGTTGTAGCAGACATAAACCCTTCTAAATGGATAAGGATAACTAATAGAAATTCCTTCTTCAGCTTTCCATAACTTGCACAAGATAATTTTTTGTATATACACCCAAATATAAGACTTTCTTCAAGAGAAGCTACCTCAGTATGACCGCAGCGTTTCTCAGCGACAGATATCGTTGGACATGCTCATTTGGAAGCATTCTGACACGCTTAAATACCTCTGGGTTCGCATAGCGAAGGTTTGTTCTAGGATCCATGTACGGTGCCTGCACACAAAACTCATTTTAGCGTCCTACTCTAGTTGATGGAAGGCCAGTTCTTCTACTCAATTCTTGAAGGAAAAAAAATCACATATAAAATATAAGCAAAAAAAAAAAAAAAAAACTGAAGTAAAGGAACGTTAAAATATAAGCAAGCATTCATCTCCAAATTGATTACATACCTCAAAGCCTGTTATATCACAGAATTTCTTTGATGGATACATCGAAGGAGGTGTCTCAATATTTAAGTCTGATAAATTCACAGTCATTGTCAGAAACTAAATAAAAATCAAAGATAAAGAAGAAGAACGACAGAGCAAACTACAAAATTAATCCAAGGTTGATATTAGCCCTTCAACGCTCAACAATTCAATCCAACTGATCTTTTAGTCTTCAGCAGGTGAACATAAAAGAATGGCAGATTAGCATCATGTGCAGACAATATTAGTCATACATTTTGGTAAGAACATTATTATCATGTTCGCAGAATACTTCTTACAAAGGTAAGGGATATTTAGTATCACATGCCATTTCCTCCTACATTCATATTCCCGACAGCAATTTTACTTCATCAACTTTTAGCAATGTCCTCTCCTTCCTCTGTTTCAGCCTTTCCCATGCCCTTTCCTCTACTTCCCACGACTAACACAATTAATCCTCCGTTTCTCTGTGCATTTAACTGTAGACTCCTATATTTGGCAATAATATGCAAACTGAGACGTGCCCTTTCCTCTGCTTCCTATGATTATTTCTCCTCTATTTCAGTGTAGTTAACAAATTTAGACTCTCTACATATATATACATGCGCGCACAATTCATCTTGTGAATATAGCTTTATCCCATAATTTCTCCTTTTTTGGGATGAAATAAGATGCAAAGATGACCTTTTTAAGCTAGTATGAATGTATGTCAGCTGTTTCTGTTTCCATCTTGCTACCATTTTTGTTGTTAGCTTTGTTTAGTAGCCTCAGTTATAGAAGCTGCAGTGTCCTTCGATTTTCGCCGATTTTTGCAACTGAATATCATTGATTGTTGTGTAAACTACATTTGTTTCGAACTCCACAAACATAACTTGGTTAGTAAATCATTGCATTCATTACATATTAATTGTCGTTACTCACGGGAGAATTAATGTGTTCGTTTGCAAGCTAATTGGCATTAACTCCGTTGGTGAATTATTACCTTCTTTGCATGTCAATTATCACTGTTTGTAGGAAATTAATGCATTCATTTTGCAAACTAGCTGATATTGACTGTAAGGATGTTGTTGTATTGTTTGTAATTAGGTAGTTATATCCCTTACAGTTTCATTGTTCACCACTTGTCTTTGCTTGCACATTTATATTTAATTTTGGTTATTTTGCAAATAACATTCTCATTTCAAGCATTAGGTTCAATTCCATGTGAGTTAGATTGCAAGTTCAATTCCCTATAATTTTTTCCTGTAATTTGCTTTAAGTCCGATTCACTGTTAGTCCAAATTTCGCAAGCCTCCCAACGTCTCCCCTGTTTTCCTTTTTGTTTTTCTTTTTTTTTTTTATTTCTTCTTCGCTTTTTTTATAATAATAATAATAATAACAATAAGAGGAAGATAGGTGGTTGTTGGATTTGAGCTATAAAAGGGCTCAAAGGGCTTTTTTTTTGTTAGATTTAGGTGTGAAGAAGTTGTTTGGGTTGGATTTAGGTATGAAGGGGTTGTTTGGGTTGAAGGAATTCAACTGATGGTTGTAGGGAAATGAGTAGAAGATGCTATCATAGTTGAAGTTCAAACAGAGAGCTACTGGGAGAGGGTTCAGCCGAGTGTGGAAGAAAGAAGGCTCAGGGCTTGTAGTGGTGGGAATCAGATGGCCTGTAGACAAAGGATGGATCGAGCTGATCGGCAGGCTGTTCGTGTGAGAAAGAGTTTGGCGGGAAGCTGGGTGGTCTTGTGGAGTTCGGGTGTGGAGAGGTGATCGGGTAGGTACAGAGGAAGAGGGAGGTCGGGGAATCGGTTGGAGTGCTCGGGTCGAAGGGAGTTTTGGGCCGGTGAGGGGATTTGACCGGGTCTGAGTGCAAAGGGGCCGGCGGGGTCGATCGACAGGGACTACGTCGCGTTGGCGTATCGGAGCTGCCGGTGTGGGTTCAACCGAGTGTGGAAGAAGGATCGTCACTTGTAGTGGTGGGAATCGGGTGACCTATAGACAGAGGAAGATTGAACTGACGTGTAGGGGATCTAGTCATAGCTGCTTGCGTGTGATTGGGACGGGTGAGGGAAATTGGCACGGGAAGAGTAGGGCGGCTGCTGTGTGCAAACAGTCAGATCGTTTGGTCCGTAGAGGAGACGTTGGTTGGGCTTGCACTACAAGGAGGAGGCGCGGGATTTAGTGCGTCAGGCTGAACTCGCGCGGCTGCTGCGTGCAAACGAGGGTGACGGGAGAGTTGGGAGGTTCGGCCGAGGGCTGGGGCAACTATTGTGGTCGGTTTGGCCGTGAGGAGGGGAGCGAGTCGGACGGTCGGCTTCGAACGGGAGTGTGGAAGAAGAGGAAGTGGAGTAGGATCGAAGGTAACTCGGAGGATTGGTCGCAAGTTGTGAGATGTTCGGCAAGTTGAGGGGATCGGAGCTGCGACTGTGTAGTCAAATAGAGAAGGGGAGTTTCGGTAAAGATCAGAGAGCGGGATATGGGAGAAGATCGACTTGTCTGCATGAAATGGAGAGGAAGTCAAGCGGAAAATAAAAGTGTGGCCGTTTTAGAAACGACTTCGAATTGCAGGGGATGGGCAACCAAATTGCAGAGGATTTAAGCGAGATTTAAGCAGATATTTGGATAAATATAAAAAAAATGATATATATATATATATATATATATATATTATAAAATTAATTTAAACAACAATGAGAGGAATAGATCTCATTATCCACATCGCCGTCACCTTGAAATACGCGTCGTCGTCACCTCGAAACCTATGCAAAATTCACATTCTCGCTCGTGCAAAGCACCCATGCAATATTACAGTCATTTTCGAGTATCATTGACGTTCTGGAAGCAGTGGCAAAGTCTATTTTGCGAACAGGCGTCATTCAGGCAATATCATGCGTCGTCGAGCCTGTAATTTGTCGATTTCGACCACCTTCACTCGATTCAAAATTGAACGCTCTGATTGCATCGACGTGATCCGTTCAGCGATCAGAGGTCATTTGGATAGTTTAGTGAAGTGTCACGCTTATCAATCATCACTTTCGCCACCTTCGCTCGCACCGATTTGACGGATGTGTGGAGGTCAATAGCCGACAAGCCTCAAACAACACTAATTGAGAGAGGCGCATGTAGTCTCAAGTTTGAGATCATCTTCTTTCGAGGTTTCAAAAACCTTCTCATATGATGACTAACCAACTACCAAGAACTGACACAAATGACCTAACCATTGTGACAAATTTGATTATCAACTATCAAATTGATCGCATTCTCATTGATACAAGTTGTATTATAAATATTATTTTCAAAAGTGTCTTTAATCAAATGAATTTTGATTATTTTTAATTAGGCCCATAGTAAGGCTCCGTTATAATTTCTTTGATGATCAATAGGAGAATGCGTGAGACCTCCAAGATCAGAGTACCGTTCAGACTGGTTTGACCCGATTTGAAAGAGTTAAATATTTGAATTTCTATATTTTGAACTCATTTGCATGTGTTTGAAAGTATTTTGATGTATGAAAAAGGCTTGCATGTATTTTAGGCCGAGTCTTAGGGGTTTGGACTGCATATCGGCGAAATCTAGAATTTTCACCCTGGAGCACCTAGGTGTTGGGTGCTATGGTGCCTTAGCACTGGGCTATGGTGCCTAGGTGCCAAATAGTGACATTGTGGCCCTGTAGTCTCGAAAATTTGGAATTTGAACTAACGCGGCGCTCAAACAGTAGCGCCCAGGCTCTGGGCAAAATTATGCACTTAAAATATCATTTTTCACTCATCGTTTCATTCGATTCGTTTGGGCAACCAAATAAGAGAGAAGAGAGAGATTTTGTGGGAAAGAAGGATTTTTGGGCCCCCTCAGGTCGTTTTTAGCCGTCGGCCCAGTTGGGAATAGGGCTGCAAGCAAACCAAACGTTCGATGAACTATTCGCTACTCGGTTCGATTAAAACTTGTTTGTGATCGTTTAATTAACTAAACAAACAAACTTGAACAATATTTTAAATACTCGATCCTTAAATAAACAAGCTTGAACACTAATGTGTTCAATTCATTTATATTCGTGAACAACATAATTTAAAGCTCATGAACAAGCTCGACATTAAGCTCAATTCGTGTTCGATTCAGAACTCGTGAATAAGCTCGATAAAAACTCAATTAATTATAAAATTAATAAATATACATAATATAAATATTATATATTTATTATAATATATTGATATAATTATTGTTAAATATTAAAATTTAAAGTAATTAAATTGATGAGGACATCAGCAGGAGGTTCAGGCGCGTCTATCAGAGGAGGCATCATAGAACGACGGCTACGATTAGGAGTCTTTATTTGTGATGCATATTTTTGTATTTCTTTTATTTAGGTTTTAGTCTTTATCATTGTACTCCTGTGAGGGATTAATTTGTATTGTAGCCCTAAGGGCATTTTGGTCTTTGAGTCTCTTTTATTTTAAGGCCTATATATGGAGGCCCTTGCTATTGTACTAGATGATGATGATTTTGAATGAAATTTCAACACTTATTTTTTTTTCTTGTGAGCTCTTGAGAGAGGAGAGAACCCTAAGAGAGAGCCAAGCAATTCCCGTCAGCCATCGGTAGAGTCCAGGCTCGCGGTTTGTATCCATTCTTGTTTCGAATTTCCTCTTCTTCTTCCCTAGCCGCCGGCCTTGACCACCACCTCTACCCAACAACCGGCCATCCTCCTCCCCCCTTGCCCACACCGCCGGCCAACCTCTCCCAAACCCTAGCCGCCGGCCTCCTTCCCCTTGTCCCACCCAAACCGACGGCTCCCCGCCGGCTCCCCGCCTCCTCCTCATCCCACCGCCACCGACCACCCCTCCCTAAACCCTAGCCGCCGGCCTAACCCTCCCCAAATCCCCTTGATGTTAGTTCCAAATTGCCCCCTTTATTACTTTCCTAATATAGCCCTTATCTAATTTGGAAAGTCTCTCAATTCAAATTTAAATGAATTTGAATTTCAAAATCTTTCCTAATTAGCCTAAGCCTATTTTGGAAGCTCCCCTAATTGCTACCAATCTAAAATTAAATTAGAACTAATTCCAATTTCCACATTCATTGCATGTAGACACATTCATTGAATGTGGACACTCCCCCACCCCCTCCCCTTTCTCTTGGCCAGCCCCTCCCTCTCTCCCTCTCTCTCATTTAACTCATTCCCCAATTGTAACTCCAATTAAGGAGATATTAATTGCCCCTTCCCTCCTTTTTTCCCTCTTGCAAAAGAGATTCAAATTTTAAATTCTCCTAATCAATTCCAATTAAAATCTGAACTTAAATTTCAGATTTTTTTGTATTTTGTTTTCCCTCCTAACCCAAACTCTAAAATCTGAAATCAACATTCGTCCCCCTCCTCACCTTGGCCGACCACGCAAACCTTCTCCTTCTCCCTGTCATTTCTTCTCTCATGCTTGAAACGTCATCAAAGGAAGAAGATACACGATCTCCCTCGGCCTCCTTGCCCATGAATGGTCGATCCCAAGCTTGATCATGAATTCTTCAACAATCAAGGACTAGTGGATGTTCTTTGTTCTCCCTTCTTCGACATCAATTGGGAGATTGACCAATCCGTCGAAGACTACGTAGACCATATTTTCTTCTCATTGACTACCGCTCTCGACGAACGTCGACGTCCCGTCCAGTGGCAAATCCACCATCGTCCACCAACCTCTTCTTCCTCGGTTAACCCTTCCTTGAGTAAAATTGTAAGCGCCTTATGTATTTTGGTAACGTCATTAATTTTGCTGAAATTATTCTTCCGCTAAATAGCCCTCAAGAGTGTGAGTGAGGGAAACTCAAGGTGAATTTTCTAATTGTTAACCGGTGGATTTCTGTTACTTGCACATCTAGTTTTATTATAATTTTGTTGTTATTTTAAATTGCCCTTTTAATCTATTTTGTAACTGCATGCCAAGCCAAAACAACAACTAAGAAATCCTAGAATCTAATCTTGTGAAACATTAAGTTTAAAATTGACAAGCTTAACAAATTTTATTAAATTCCTGTAATTCCTTTTATGTTTCACATCATAAATATTATAACATATGCTAACTAAAATAAAATTTACATATTTATTAAATTTTACTAAATAGGAAAGACAAAAGCAGTGCGGCAAACGCCAAACCCTTCCCTCGTCATTTTGCCCTTGTTTAAAAAAATTTGCTAAATATGTTCACGAACATGCTCGATGTAATTATTTGTTATGAGGCTCGATAAAGCTCGCTTGTTAAGTTAATGAACATCGAGAAGTAAAGCTCGTTTATAGCTCATTAAGGGTTATTTGTTTAAAGCTCGATAAGCACTAAAAGAATCGAACATAAACCAAACATGAACACTATTGATTTAAATGAACCAAATATGAACACAAACAATAAAGCTCGAATCAAACACGAACCAAACTTGAACAGGCTGATAATAAATGAACTCAAACATGAACACTCACATACTCAACTCGGCTCAGTTCATTTGCAGCCCTAGTTGGAAAACTTATCCAGATCAAGGTAAGTTATATTTTGACTATCTCAGTTTTTAATAATTCAATGTTTTTGAGATTTTTTAGATAAAATTTATATTTTCGTTATCGAAAAACGAGAATAACTTTGCATTGATAAAACTTTTATCATGTAACTTTTTGTATGTTATATAGATTGAGATTTTAAATATTTCGAATATTTTCTGAAAAAATTTTATTCTGAAAATTTTTATCGGGGGTTTTGAAATTTATACAATTTTTATTGAATAAAAAATAATCCAAGCTCTGAAAAAATAGTGCTTTGGTTCAGTTAAAGTTTTCATATTGTTATTATACATGATCTCTGATAATTTGATTAGTTTTTGAAAAATGTGAATTTCTGCTTAGTAGAATTTTCCATTGCCTATTGTTAAGGCATTTTGGTAAATTTTGAATTGAGTCAAATTATACTTTATTAATATAATACATTGAAATATGTGAATATTGAATGAAATGTGAAAATCTGTGGCAGAGAGAGGGGATTCTATTAACTATTAAAATCATGGACAACTTTATCATAGTCAACACCCAGATGACCTAAAATATCATTTTTTGACGATCACTCCTCAACACCTTGAAGGTGGTCAAACCTATCATGTGTCAAAGAAATCTAAAGCAAGAGGGTGCACTCTCCCTATCCAAGTAGATTTGTTGCACTATCATAAGTGTTGTTGAAAGGCATTAGCAAGCATCTAAGAGATCTTTTAACTCGAAATCCAAAGAGGAACTGGCCTCAAGACCTCTAAAATTATTAAAGAGGTCACAACCTTAGACAATGATTTGAATTGCATCTCCCAAGTAATTTTTTTGACTCAAAATGCAAGAAACAAATTGGTGACACCCTTCGATCAAAACATTGGCATCTTTATTTGGTTAGGAGTTGGTATCTATGTCATCATCCATAGCCCAGTATTAACTAGTCAATCACGTACGCCAAACAAAAAATTGACCAAGTTGCCCCAACTTTAACTGAGCCTATCAACCGTGCAATCTAAAAGCTGCTAAAGTACAATACACAGATGGGATCTTAAATGCCGTTATAGTGTAGAAAGTAAACTGAAAATGGAGGATACATGTTTACTTCAGAAATTTGAACCAAACTTGTCCTAAGGACAAACCACCCACTCTCATGATTAGAGATTCTCGAAGATTTCACAATCTACCAATAATTGATGAGTTTTCTCGATGCGTTACAAGGCTATCATTAGATCAAAATGTGCATCATACCAAGAGATATTAAATAACTTTAACTACCAGTGACGACTTGTACTGTCATAACATCATGTTGTTTGGGTTGAACAATATTGGGGCGATTTACCAATAAGGATGGATTACATTTCTAAGACCAAAAAAGCAAGAATATAAAAAGTTTATTTTAATGACTTATTTGTCAAGAGCAAAACTCCATCACAACATATTCTAGATTAACCCAAAAAAAAAATTCAAAGATCTCAAAAAATGTAACATGCATCTCAATCCTTTAGAGTGTAATTTTGGAGCTGATTCTAAAAATTTCTAAGCTTCCTACTAACACTTAATAGCATCAAAATGAACTCAAACAAGATTAAAGTGGCCCTAGAGATGTCGCACAAAAGAACTTCTAAAGAACTTCAGTTAACTAACAAGGCGATTTGCAAGCCTTAATCAGTGCCTTTTAAAACCAAACGATAAGTGCTTATGTTTCTTTGAAGTATTCAGAAGCATCAAAAAAACTTTTAGTGGATTGGCAAATGTGACCAAGCGTTCACTCAATTGAAAAAACTTCTCTTCTCACTATCTCTTCTTAAGTGTCAATAGTCCGATAACATTTTGTTGCACCATCTCAATGTGAATGAGAAGGCAATCAGCTTAGTTCTACTCAAGGGAGATGGAAGAAAACAATGATAAGTATACTATGTCAGCAAGACCATCTAAGAGCTAAATTAAGATACTCGATCATATAGAAACTATATTTAGGGGCTTTGGAGATAAAATAAGAGGGAACTGAGGGAGGCGTGCAAACAACGAGGAGAGTAAGCGGGAAGCCTTATTGGAACTGAGGGGAGAAGAAACATGGGAGAATTGGTTTATATTGGGATATATTATTATTTTATCTATCTTTTTATTTCAGTGAGTTGTTGGGGCAGGATATGACAGGGATAAAGAGATATGACACTTTTTTTTTGTAATATCTATATGATTTGTTTTTAATTATAAATTTAATTAAAATAATATTAAAAAAAAATAAAAGAGAGTCGACCCTCACGCAATTTCTCATATATCGTGTCTCAATATGCGTGTCATCATCTCGCATGCAAGCAACTTTTGCATTTCAAGTTATGCAACGACCTCTCGATATCATTTCTAGATGATTTCCATGTTCCACAAGCATTGATGCAATCCATTCAGTGAACGAACGACATTTGAATAATTTCATGCAACGTCACACATGTAGACTGTTGTTTTCAGCTGAGTCAAACATGGGGGTTAATTTTTGGGTAATTTCAACAATCTGGATGCATCAATGTGATTTGTTTCACGAATAGACAAAATTCAAATAATTTCATGCAACGTCACGTTAGTAGATTGTCGTTGTAAGACCCAAAATTTTTAAAGTATGTGAAAATTTAAATTAAGTAAATATATATAAAAATTTATTATAAAGCTTGATGAAAAAATCCTGTTAAGTTAGTATAGCAGTAATTGAATGATATTGATTTAAATGATTGATATTTAATTAAATTTTATCTCTAATATTCAACCACAGTTATAATTCCTTCATTTTTTATTAAAAATGATTTTGCTGTTGTTACTGAAGAGGTGTTAGACAAGGCTATTGGAATGGAATAGGTGGTTGTAAAGGTTCGGATAATGACAATAATCAGTTATTTGTGTGGGCATATATTTTCTTATCTGTTTGTATTAACGGAGGAAGCAAAGAGATAAAGTAAAGAAATAAAATAGCAGTTTCACGCAAGCCAGAGAAAGGGAGTTTGATACAAGCCACGGGACTGTAGCAGAATTCGGCTATTGCTTTTCCGGGACTGTAGAGAAGTCGTTGTATTGTGAGAGAATTCGCATAATTCCCTGTAGTAAGCGGCAACACAGAGGAATTTTGAAAATTCGGAACATTGCACTGAGGGGAGGACTGGTTTGGAAAATACGCAAGCTAACAGTCTGTGGAAGGCGGCATAGTAGAAATTTTCCTGTAGCAGTTTTCGGAAGAAATTCTTGTAGCAAGGTTCGGCTGAGTGCAGGTAGCACTGTGCTTTGTTCGGCATAGTGTTTTACAAAGGGCGGCACAGTGATTGCTGGGTAAAGTTTCTTGGTACAGTATAAGGAGCAAAGTTTGCTATGAAGAAAGGATCGATACAAAGCAGGAAGAATCGGGTAAGTGTGGCAGCCGTGGATATTGAAGTCAGGAAGGGAATTAGAGTATAAGTATTGATTAATGTGTGAAGCATCAGTAAATTCAGTACAGGAAATTTGGATAAGAGAGATTGTGACTTGGAGTTGTGTGGATTACAACAATGAATGTGTAAGAGTATGAAGCATTGAGAAAGAAAGAATTTAAAGAAAATTCAGATAAGAGAAAATCAGGGAATTTACCTCGTCTATGTAGAAGGAAAGTTTTGAGGATTGTAGGTGACTTACAAGTGCAAAAGAGTAAGAGGTAGAAGATTTGAAGAGACAGCTCGTCAGGAAGGTAAGTTGTGTAAATTCTAATTTACATACACATGAACTATTAATTCTATATATTTATGCTATCACTTGATTAATTAAAGTGATAAATACATCATGAAGATTATATCAATGCAAATGAATATACATCTAAGTTTTCATGAAGGAACGATCAATTACATATTTGTGACATTGAAGTTTAAATTAAGCTTTAGTATATTCATTTAATGTTTTTCTATTTGATAATGTTTTTGGAAATATGTCAATTTCCTTATGTACACAGATAGTATAATCGAAAGATTGACATGAAATGATGCATCAATGTAATTATGGATAATGAATATGGAATGTGTACTGAATATCCATTTAAAGTAAAGTTTGGCTATAAAAAGATATATAACTTATAATGTCAGGTGAGGCAAAAGGGTCCTCATGTACACTGCATTATAAGTGGGGCAAAAGGGACCCCAAAGATATATTACCTGCATAGCAGGTGAGGCAAAAGGGACCCCAGAGATATATTACCTGCATAACAAGTGGGGCAAAAGGGACCCCTAAAGAGGCAAAAGGGACCTCTATGTAATTCAATGGCGATAATGCCAGGTTTACCTGGGCTCCATTGAATATTTTATGAAAGGATAGCCAAATCTTTTAATGACTAAAAATTGATATTCAATATAGATTTAAGAGAAAGTAAAGGTAATGCCAAATGAGATTTTATGATATTTTCTCAAAAAAATTGTTTAATTTTTATTTATGTTTTCAATGTTATGAATTTTATAATCATGCAAGTTAAAGGCTATTTAGATTTGCATAACTTATTGAGCCTCATAGCTCACTAGTACACTTCTTACTGGTTGTTGTTACAGGAAAAAGAAAGGATCGTTGCAGATTAATTCACCTGTCATCTGTATGCTAATGTTTAATTCTGTTTGTAAGTCTATATTTGAGGTATGTAGACAATTCAGTAATGTATTATTTTGGGTATATTTTAATGGCTCTGTAAGTATGTCTTGTTGAAGTCTAAAGTTCTAAAGTTATTAAGTGCTTCCGTTGAGGTGATGAATGAAAACTGTTAGATCTTTTATAAAAGTTTTCAAATGTCAAAAAGTATTATATGATTGATGGATGGAAAATGTTATGTTATGTTGGTAATACTCCTAGTACTGTTAAGGGGTACTGTGGAGTGTTACAGTCGTTCTCCCCCTTGTTCGATCAAGTCAAGCATGAAGGATGCTTCTTCGATAATTTTGATACTCCGGACATGTCGGAGTAGTCCATTTCGCAAATCAAAGACATTCGGGTTCTTTCAACCGCGACCAAGGCAATTTGAACTCATGTTGTACGTCACATCTATTGTCTGTCGTCACCATCATACTAGCTTGAATTTATTATGGAGCACATATAAAGATCAACATATGAGGAGTCAACAACTTCTTCCTCCATATACTAGTTGGGTTTGCCTTATTGACCACTAACAAAAAATACTTGATATTCCAATCCTTAATTTTATTTTCTTACTTTTCTATATTGATGTATTTTAAGGAAAACAATTGCATTCCTTGAATCCCATGATAGTGAAAATATGGCTAAAGAAGTACAAGCTCCACTTTGCTTCAACTCCTAGAGAAATATGATGGAGGTTATGCTTGAGATTGAGATCAACATCACCTAGCAAGAACGACGTTGAAGTAGTTCAAGGTATCAACAACCTCAGGGAAGAAGGTAAGTCAGAACTTGATCTATAATTGATCTCAATAAAGCATGCCTCATTCTTGAGGATTCAGGAATTAGTTGAATTCAAGTGTCTTAATAGTGTATTGGCTAATAAGTTTCAATTCTTCCTCCAAAGACTTTTGATATTTCTTCATTCTAATAAGAAAACCATCATTCAAATCACGCAAAGCTCTCAAGACTACTTATAACAATAGAAACCATCTCCAAAAAAATGTAGAACGAACAAGAACAAGATTCAAGCACAATAAGAGTAAGAAGAGCAAGCTGCGAGAAAGTGCACAGAACTTAGGATAGGAAAAAGAGATAATAAAGACCTTAAGTTATGCCCTATTTATAGGGGTTGTTTGGCTAGAGGAAAAAGTAATGCAGAGTAAAAGAAATGCATTACTTTTTTTTATTTTTTGGTGTTTGGTTGGATATAATGTAAAGTAAAATCCTAATGTATAGAAACTCCCCGTTGCAGCTCATTCCATGTGTAAAGGAAACCCGCTCAAATCGAGCGAAAATGAATTCACGTGAGCGCAAGAGAGAAGCCCGCGGTAACCCTTGTTCGTTTCTTCCTCCATTTTCGCGGTAACCCTTCTGCTTTTCTTCATTGATGTTCGACTTTGCATGCTTCGCGTGAGGTAGACTTTTGAATGAGTCGCTAAAAAGCTCTTTCGCCTCCATCGACGACATTCTGTCCCTGTCGGATCTCCTTTCCCGCACCTCTCTGCGTGCGGATGGAATTGCAACAGAAGCCCCAACTTCCCGGCTTCAATGCTTCGGCTCCGATGGGATGCAATCAAGGCGCCGAGGATTGCGACCAGAGCAGTTCAGGAGATGCTATGGATGCCAAGGAAGATGATTGCGATGAAGATGCAGCCATGACACAATAGCCTGCAACTTGTGAATAGCATAAATTGGATGGTTCGGCCATGGCTTGCCGAGTTTTGCAGCAGGGAAGTCTTGAACGGGTTTGCAACACCAACCCGATAGTCCCGTGTGTAGACGTTGAACTGCTTGTGGATGTTTGTGCTTGTGAACAATGCTACAGGTTTGTGGAAATTCCAAGTTTAGCCACCCTAAAGAGCAATGCTATAGATTCATGCACTCTAGGTGCATGTGGAAATTCCCCAATGGTGCAAAATTCTAATTTTTTTTCAATTTTATAGCAAATTTTATATTTACATTTGTCTTCAAATTCTTTTTTTTTTTCAATTTTATAGCAAATTTCATTTCTATATATTTGTCTTCAAATTCTTTCTTTTTTTTAAATTTTATAGCAAATTTCTCAAAATACACTGTTTTTACTTTACCCTGCATATACCTTACCAAACAAGAAAAACAGTTCCCTGCATTTATTTTGCAGACAATCAAACAACCCCAAAGTACTCTAAATACACTGCATTTTTTACCTCATTTTCGAACATTTTCCCCTCGAGCCTGCTCAAGTGACCTGATTGAGCCCCGTCGAACATAATTTGAGTTAAATCGGCGCCGGTTTAGGTTCAATTTTGTTAAATTAATTCAATCGAAAAAAAAATTGAACCCTAATCTACTCAAATTGAGTCAAATGGAGCCCTATTTAGGCTCAATTTTGAACCCAATGAGACTCAATTGATTAAGGCTATGTTCCAATTAACTTTCTGATCAATTCAAAATAATGCCCTAAATCAGAAATTTGATCCAATGGCTCCGATTTCACCAAAGCCCGATTTCACCAAAGCCCCAAGTCTGAAGCCGCTGCTTCTCTCAGCTCCGTGATCTTCCGATTTTGAGGCAGATTTCAATAGCTTTTGGAGGGGCAAGTGCGGCAGATGCCTCTGCTCGTGTATAGAAGCGGAATCAAGAGAGGGGAGACGGGAGAGGCATTAGAAACCGAAGTTCCCTTCTCACACAAGGCATTCCGGTTTGGCTCCTCTAAACCCATCGAAGCCCTCACCGACTCCTCCCTCTCTCGTGCGAAATGCCCAGACGGAGGCCTCCCATCGCCTGGCTCCTGATCCCAACTCCCTGCTCGTTCGAACGGACCGAGGCATTGACTTGATCTTTGAAAAGTGCATTCCATGTTTTACAATAATTTAACTTTTTATATGATATTTTTCAATATATGATATTTTTATATGATATTTTTAAACTTCATTGTCTAACATGTGGAATGCACTTTTCAAACATCAAGATGGTGCCTTGGTCCATTCGTACGAGCAAGGAGTTGGGACCGGGAGCCAGGCGAAGGGAGGCTTCTGTCTGGGTATTTCATACGAGAGAGGGGGGAGTCGATGAGGGCTGGGGCTTGCGAATCCAACAGAGAGCGAGTGAGGAGTCGGTGAGGGCTTCAGTGGGTCTAGAGGAGCAGAACTAAAATGTTCTGCATGAGAAGGGAACTTCGGTTTCTAATGCCTCTCCCGCCTCCCCTCTCTCAATTCTGCCTCTATACGCGAGCAGAGGCTTCTACCACACTCGCCCCGCCAAAAGCTAATGAAATCCGCCTCAAAATAGGAAGATCATAGGACTGAGAGAAGCAGCGACTTCAAACTTGGGGCTTTGGTGAAATTGGAGTCATCGGATCAAATTCCTGATTTAGGGCATATTTTGAACTGATAAGAAAGCTAATTGGAACTTAGCTTTAATCAATTGGGTCTGATTGGGTTCAAAATTGAGACTGAATCGGGCTCCATTTGACTCAATTCGAGTCGATTTGGGTTTAATTTGTTCCGATTAAATTAATTTAACAAAATTGAACCCAAATCGGTGTCGATTTAACTCAAATTAGGTTCAACGGTCTCATGAAAACATACGAAAATGATGTCAACATGCATTTACTTTACACTGCATTCTTTTTTCATTCGACCAAACTGCCTCATAAGCAAACCGAAAAGTACTTTCAGCACCTTAAATCACAATATGTGCAGCCGTCTCACCAAGATATCTATCAAATCAAAGTAATTATGTTGTATTTTCCTAATCATCTTGTATCAATTTGGAAATACCAAGCAATACACCATCTTTGACCCAATCAAAGATAGTAGAAACTAACAAAACATTTGGATCAAGTTAATCAAGTCATAATAAGAGTCTAAATTGAGTTCATTAAGTCATCAATCTATAACTAGTTCAAGTCACCTACAACCTAGAACTTGCCAAACTTGAAATTACCAAAGCCTCTACTCGCTTAGAGTGGCATTTCAACAAGTCACCTAGGAGGCATATTTATCTTGGCCCTTAGTATTAAGCTATTAAACTCACTCAAGGCACTCAAGAAGTTATTGACTTGTTCAAGTTATTCACCCCTAAAAATTGATTGCTCATCCAAAGTAGTCACCTACCAACTAGGGGTTCTCATCGAAATAACTCATCAAGCGTATCCGCAATCACTCTAGAACTCGTCCAAAATGCTTGCCTCGTGGATGGTTATCAGTCATACTCGTCTGCTACGTAGCTAACAACATAGAGTCCACTTGTGCATTTTTCTAGTTATTTTCTCATGAAGCCCATCTTGTGCCATCAACCTTGATCCTCAGTCATCACTTATAAATAGGGAGTAATTAATTGGGTATAGATAGGACATAATCTTGTATTTGGGCCAATCTACTTCTCTGAAGATTAAAATCTAAGATTCTCTCTCCCGCTTTCTCACTTCACTCTCCTATTTAAGCTTGAGCTATGCCTATAGTAAGGTCTGTGTGTCTTCAACGAACAACATTGGATCCAAAAAATATGTTTTCATACTATATTCAATTTCGGTTTGTGAGATGCAGTTGTGATATTTTATAGTAGATAAAAGTGAAAAATATGATAAAAAGAGCGGTTGATTGGAGGTAGAGGTGGAAGCGGGGAGAGATTTAAAAATACAAAGAAGAACGATAAGGAAACCATTCTTTACGGCTGGTAAGGTTTGTAAGACATTCATGAAAAGTTGGACAATCCAGTCCAGCATGCATCAAAGTAGCCAATAAACCAATAAATGAAACCCGCAGTCAATCAAGACAATGATGATGCGTAGCTTCCTGTTACATCTCAGTCGTTAGGATCTTGGAAGTCCATCGAGTGTAGCTATCACACATGCATGGCTATGTATGACAGACTACGATTTAGGAGGTATTAATATTAAGCCCATTCTCTCTAAAGCCTGACCCTATTAACTACGCCTCTATATCTCAAAAAAGAAAAAACAGCGCCATCATTTTAAGCAAAAAACGTTTTCAAACAAACCCCGTCCCTCACCGAAGAAACCAAGAAAGCTATGGCCTGCCCTAATATGCATCCAAGGTTCCAAACTTGAAAACCCCAAAGAAAACCCTAATAAAACGGATATGAGAGGGATTGGGGAAGATAAAGAAAGAGAAATGGTTACAGTTGGGTTCGTCGGTAGGGTAGGATTGGTAGTTCTCGGCTTGGAGGATCTGCTTAAGGTGCTTCCAGTGGCGCCCTCGAGCATGCCCTTTGGGGTATTTATCACCCATCTGCACCTTCTTAAATGAAAAATTCTGCGGCAACAGCATCTCCGAATTCACCACTTCAGGCTCCATCCCACCACGCCGAATTGACCACGGAACGTAAAAAACACAGAGATTTCTATCTTCTCGCCCAAAAACTGCTTCGCACGAGGAGCTCTTCGTGATCTTATCGTGCTCCGGGAGGACAAACCAGAAGGAATTCCTTAGAGAAGCTCCTCCGTCCTACTTCCCATACAAGAATTTTATTTATTTATTTATTTATTAAATGACTTGTAAAATTTTGTAAATATATATTTGAATATAAAAAACAATTAAGAAGAAAATTTTGTATAAAGAATTTCTTATAGGAATGCCACAGCAGAAATCAGTACGTTGAAGTGTATCGGCTGAGCTAATTAAATTTTGAACAAAAATAAATATTAAATAATAAGTGATAAGTAGCTTAGTTGATATATAATTTGATAATTATCATGAATTTTAATATCCGCTTTGTTAAATTTATACATTAGTACTCATATTTATTAAAAAAAATTATATTATCCAATTTTGAGTTCATATAAGACTTATGAAGTGTTAATTTGTGTTGTATTTTTTATTTAATTAATAAAATATGGAATATTTTTTTTTTTCAAATATATATCAATAAAAGTCTAAACACTCATTCAAGACTCCCATGAACTTTCAAAAAAAGGGAGTTGCTTCAACATTCCTCTTCTTAGTATCGTATCCGTCTCAACAATTTCAAAGTTTGTGGGTTTGTTGTGCGATAAACTTTCATAATGTCAATTTTTAACTTTTCAATCATCGCCTGTTCAAATTTAATAATGTTATGATTTTTTTTATTTATTGAGATTTGAAAATGTCAATTGCATTCTAAATCCTAAATTCAAACTAGCATTATACATCATAATGCATGTTAAAATATGTTTGAGCCTTGTTTGAACTTTATAGCAAGGAGAACAACGTTTGATTATTCAAACAATATTTGAATAAAATTTGAGCAATGTTCAGACATGATTGGAATAATATTTGAACAAGATTTGAGCTGTCATGCCCCAAGATTTAAAGTGAAAGAATTTCTTTTAGCTTTCATTTAATACCCAGATCGATAAGCATCCAGATCATTTTGATATCTAGAGCTGATTAATTGCATTAAATAAAACCAATAAATAACGAAAAATAGAATTCCCATTACTATAGTAGTTAATATTTATATTTTGTCAATAGAGTCCAAAATAATATATGCAATAGTCTTCATAGACAACAAAATAATATATATAAACCAGAATAATCGAAAAAAAAACTAAACATTATTACAACTAATCTTCAATCCACAAGCTCCTTACCTTTACCTGTGTTATAAACTGGATCGTTCGGTCCACGCACTACACACGAACCGGCTCCCCACTCCCTTTTGCAAATGGCGATCAAAGGCCGATCTAGGGGTGTCAAAACGGGTCAGCGGGTTGGGTTCGGGTTGAGCCCGAGTTGACCCGGTTCTAAACAGGTCAATCCAAAACCGACCCAATTTTACAAATGGGTCCAAAATTTTCAACCTGAACCCGACCCACGCGGTTTCGGGTTGTCCCGACCCGACCTGCAAAAAACCGTTGCGATCATGCGAACAACGGAACAAGTGCGAACTGAGGCAGTAGCGAGGATATTTGGGCAAGCAAGCAAGCACGGTGGCACGGTCTGGGTGACACGAGGAGAGGCCGAGGTGGAGCGGCTAGAGCATGGCGAGGCCGAGTGCTTAGCTTAGTTGAGGCTTCGAGACTCGAGCGACTCGAGCGAACCTTGCATGGCAAGGCCAAGGTAGCATAGCGACTGGCGAGGCGAAGCGGTGGAGTGCCGGAGCGGCCTTAGCCTGCATGGTGGCGACTGGGCGACGTAACGCGGCGACTGCCTGACCGCTGACGCGACTAGACAGCTAGATGCGACTGGGCGGCGAGTGCCCGAGGACGCGACCGGCTGGTATGTGATGGGTCAATTTTTCAGGTCAACTCCGGGTTGTCGGGTCAACCTGGACTCGACCCGTTTCACAAACGGGTCAATCTGAACCCGGATTTTTCTGGATCGGGTTTTGGGTCGTGTCAAAAATTGACACCCCTAGGCTGATCCAAGTCTTCCGCCCAAACCAGCTGCTGCTCCCCTCTCGCATGCAATGAATCGAACCGAGTCTCTTGTGAGTTCCCGCTCGTGTGCTTTCTTCCCCTTTTGCGTAGTCGAACCTCCCTTCAATTGCATAAATCACGCAATTTCTCTACCTTTTGAAATCTTACCACCCTTGTCGCCTTCCTTTTTGTCATTTAAGATGAAGAAAGGAACCTATGGCATCTTTCTAAACCTTACCTTGCCTCTCTCACAGCCACCAAAGGCCTTCCTTCCTCTCGCAGCTGAACATCTTCCCTATTCTTCCTTTTTGTTTCTCTCTCGCAATCAACAGTCGTTGCTAGAAAAGAAGACCTATCCATCTTCTACCACTTTGAGCAAGGTGAAGTTTTCCTTCTTTCTCTTAGATCAAGGCTAGATCTTCTTCCATCTTTTCCTGTTGACCAAAATCATTCATTAAAAGTAGGTTTTTATTTTTATTAGCGATTGCTTGGGTTTATAAATTTGATTAGAGGCTCTAGATTTTAATTGAATATATTTTTCTAGTTTCGTATATTTTTGGGTGGCTCTTATTCATAATTGTAGACTCTCATTCTAGATTAGAATTTAATTCATAAATTACAAAATTTAGATTGTTTTGGATACTTTAAATGGTTCGTGCTGTAGAAAAATTTAATTTATACTCATTAGCTTTATTTAATGTAGTGCATAATACTTTTGTTGTAAATCATTTTAGTTATATAAATTATGATTTGTCATGTTGATTTATATAACACCAGTTGATTTTTTTTGTACGCATTGTATAATTGTATATATGTCAGTAGAACCATATTGGTTTTTGGCTAGTGGTGATTGACGAGCCCCTAGAATGACAACTCTATAAGAAATCACTAGATTTTCTTAGGTTGGTGTTCAACTTCTCGATGATAGGTATATGATAAACCGATAATAGATATATACATATATAAATATAAGAAAATAAAATTGGACATGAATTGGAAGAAATAAATGATTGATACCTAATTTTGAAGTATGATGATACCTGGCGTGGTTGCATTTATGATCATTAAAATAATTTATATTGATAGTAGTTTGACACATACATTAATGACATCAGTGTGTTAGATTTTTGTTGTAAGAAACATGGCATGTCTTTGTGCTACTTTGTTTTTTGTGACTATAGGTTGTTACTTTCATCATTTGGTTGTTTTATACTGCATGCCCAATTCTCTTGTTGTTTATGCTTTGATAGATAGGAGTTACTTGTTGAGTTCGATTTATCAAATTCACATGTTGTCTCTTTTTTCAACAGGTCCTGTAGACGTGTTTAGTAGACCATCACCTTAAGAGCGGAGAATCAGCAGTAATCTGTTTCTTTTTGTACTAATATTTTGTAATAGTTTATTATATTTTTAACTATAAGTGTTGAGTAGTTTGTTTACTGTTTTCTGTTCTATTTACATTCCCTTTTGGCTTGTATCATAATTATTATTATTTGGATGTTATTAATTATTTGCATTTTATTAATGAATTGACTGTTTAGTTTATTTTTCTTATGTACTCTAATGTATATATATCCTATTGTATCATCTTGTATATTCATGTTTATCTTTATGAATACAAAACAGGTTTTTTTATCTCTTTATCGAGTCTCGTGCTGCTGGGGTGTACCGCCTTCTAGACCCGGGGTAGGGCAACCTAAAATCATATAAAATCACGTAATGAGCGAATAGCCGAGCAAGTAATTAAACATATAAAATTGAAGTTAATGCAAGGTGAAGGAGAAACAATATGCTTTAAATCATATAAGAAAAATCTATAAATCAATATATATACTATATGTACTGATCAGTTGTATCAATCGATTATTTTGTATTTATTATACAATTAGTTTCATTCTGTCATATCATTCAATCTCTTCATTAATCCATCAGTTATATATTAGTATAAGTATATGTATTTAGTAATGGTAAAGAGTAACAATAATATATATATATATATATATATATATATATATATATATATATATATATGTATTCAATAATCAGCAATCAATATCAGTACAATAATCAATATTCTATCATATATTTAGTCGAGGATATCTTATATTTTGTTGTTGCACTTATGACTCCCAATCAATGAGCTCCTTATAACTTCCCTTGAATCACGTGGCAGTCGCCCCGACTCCTTTTAAATCTCAATCAATCTCCAATTCCTTATGACTCATGTCCACTAACTCCCATCAGTGGACCACGCGGATCTTGCAGATATTATATGAAATTATCATATCTTATATCTTGTATCAATTAGTACATCATATTCATACATCACATCAGATTCAAATTAATAGCAACATTACATTCTTGCATAACTCAATCATATCAATCATTTCATTGCATTTTACTGCTTAGATATTATATATAAGTATTGTTAGTGGCCTAGCATCGCAACATTGTATGTGAAATCCATAATTACTATAGAACTAAGAGCCAAACGCCACAACGACATTTTCTGGTGCCGTTGTACTCTCAAATCTAATGTCGTAGTGCTCACAAGTACAGTGCCGAAGCGCTCTAGTTCAAATAGAAATTCAAAAAATTATATGTTAAAATATTTTTAATTTTCAGGATGTTACATGAGCTATATTTAAACAATGTTTGAACTTAATATGGTTCGAATAAAATTCAAGCTAAGTTCAAACATAGTTTGAGCAAGGTTTCAACAAGGTTCAAGCTATGATTGAACATGCTTCAAACAATGTTCAAATAAGATTTGAACAATATTTAATCATGATTCGAATATGCCTCCAACCAATTTATTTTGCCCTCATCATCTTACGTGGAATTATCTCATTAGAGTTGTTTTGTTATGTAGTAATCATATTTATAAACAACATTGCTTATATAGGAAGCTGGGGTACAATGGATAAAATGTTTAGACAATTTGAGGCTTATTGTAATGCCTCGGGATCTAATTGAATAATTAAATCTTTAAGCCTAAATTTTCTTCAATCATCAAGCAAAAATAAACCAGTGCTAACTATATGATCCAAACAATAATAATTGTCTAACAATTATTTTATTTCATATCTTGCGAGAATTTAACTCTCACAAATACACATTTACTTGCAGTTTCATATATCTATCAAAGTACACTGGTTTCCAAAACAAAATAGAATTGCAGTTTCATTCATATCTTTTATAGAAAATCCAAATTATTACTTGTACAAAATTAACACTTATGATCTCATTGGCAAAGCCAAGACATCACCCTATACTTAGTTATGTAAACCTCTTGAACTATATAATTCCATGTGGCCCTATTTCATAAATCATTAAGGAGGATGATAGACGGTGACAATAATGAGGGATATCATAATATGTTCAACATTAGAGGTAAGAACAAAATATTTGGATCGTTGAATTTGTCTTGTTCACCGAGTTAGGGTTTGAAGAATTTCCACGTGAGAAAGAATCCAAGAAAATGAACACAAGCAATAAGCTAATGTATAGAGTGGAGCCAACTTCAAAAGCGCAAATTTTGATAAAGCATTTACAAAGTGCATTGGGCTATGTAAATTTTGAAAGAGATACTAAAAAGACTAAAGAATGCTATAATGCATTATGTGACTGTTATCCTAAAAAAAGAAAGCCCTAGCTCAGTACTCTCTTGTTGGATATGCCATATCACTATGGTGTTGGGCTTATGAAGCCATCATAAAGCTAGAGAAGAGATTTGATTTGTAGAGCACCTTAAAGAGAGAACATCAAAGATATTGAGCTTGAAGAACAGTAAAGTACCCACTAAAAAAATAGGGGAAATTTTTAAAGTAAGTATGATTAAAAATTTAATTATGTGATTAACCATCGTTAAAAAAAATTTAAAACTAGGCAAAGTCGCCCGTTGAACGGACGACTTAATGCCGACTTAGCAAATGAGTTGTCAGGTCAATAAATTGATATTGTAGCAAGTCGCCCGTTTAGTAACAGAAAATATATAATACATTTTTTTATATTTTTAATTAGTTTATTTTAGAAAAATAAATTTTTTCGTAAATTGGAAAACTACGGTAATCTAGAAGAAGGCTGACTTTCAGCAAATTTTTCGTGAGTTGGAAAAGCAGTTGTTAATGAGTTTTAAAGATAGAAAGTGAAATGAAAAAAAGGCCGGGGAATGCTTTACTGTTATGTTACTTTTCTAAAATAAACTAACTGAAAAAATAAAAAATATATTTTACGAAAAATATCTTTTTTTATTTTTGTTAATATATTTTTTCTTTTAGGGACACAACCATAGGAATTAAAAATATAAAAAATATATTTTACTGGTAGAACATTAAAGCAAACGAATTTTTTATTTATTTCTGTTAATATATTGTTTTCTTTTAGCAACCCAGCGGTCCCAACTGTAGGAATTAAAAATATAAAACAATATAAACGGGCGAATATAAAAAAAGTATAATTTATTTTTCTAAAATAAACTAACTGAAAATATAAAAAAATATTATATATTTTTTGTTACTGTAGCAAGTTGCCCGTTAAACAGGCGACTTGCTACAATATCAATTTGTTAACCTGACAACTCATATGCTGAGTCAGCATTAAGTCGCCTATTAAACGGGCGACTTTGTCTAGTTTTAATTTTTTTTTTAAACGATAATTAATCATATAATTAAAATTTTAAACATATTTACTTTAAAAATTTCCTCAAAAAAATATTGTAGGAGGATTCCAACGTGGTCAAATTTTGTTCAGAACTTACAGTTCACAATCAAAGCGAGGTATTTTACTTAAAAAAACAGGGCCCATTTATCCAATTTTGAGCATTTGGCGCATATAAAATTAAATTTCCCTTATATATAATTATATTATAGCTGGAATGGGCGAGCAGAACTAGCAGCAGCTCCATTGCCTCGTAGGGTTACTGGCTTGTTAGTGTTTTTTTCGGTTGGACAGAAGCCGCCGGCGCCGGCGACCGCGCAACCGCGGGAGGGAGATGGCCGAGAGTGTTTGTTGATGGTGCTTATGTATAGAGCGAGTATGTGTCTCGAAATTTTCGCTACGTTGTTTCTCTTCGTTGTTTTGAACCGTGTATCAGCCGGTACGTCTCTCTCTTTCTCTCTATCTCACTGTCCTTCACTCCGGCTCTTTCTGCCTCTTCTATCATCTATTCTATCTCTTTCATCTGAAAGTCTTACAGAATTTCACGATCTGTCCCGTTCTTCTCTCAAGGCGTTGCCTTGGCACTCATATCCACGAATTAGATAGTTAAAACAAGAACATGTTTGAATTGGCAATTTATTTCAGTTTGGAAGAAAACTTTTGCCTTTTAATGAACGTTTAGATGTCTATTGAAATGAAAAAAAAAAAAGGTAAAATGGCCAGAATGTATGCATAATGAGAAAAACAACATTAGTTTTTTTTTTTCCTGATAAACGAGAGAAAAATATAAAACATATAATATGCTCAACGTAAGGGCAAAGACATGACTAGCCAGTGAATCAACAACAATATATAACTTTGTTTCTTAAAATAAGGAAGCTAACTTTATAAGCTCTGTTTGATGGATTATCATCTAGCTCTTGAGCATTGTATGCTAAACCTATGTATGAAGCAGGATAAGGATTTCTACTGACGATAGATCTATCATGTTGATTCAATTGGATATAATAGAATAAGTACATTTGCATAAGAGTTGAACTTGGTAATGAAAACACTCATTATGGATTGTTTCTCATTTCCTCCTCAAGATTATTCTTGGGCACTAATTTAAACTAAATTTTAACACTTTGACTATACGAGATATGCTTTTGTTGCGCCACTCTGATTTTGACATTGCTGGCTATTTTTATTCCCATAAATTAACTTCTGGATACATCTTTATATTTATTGGCGGAGCTTTGACGTTGAAGTGTTAAGAAAACTTTAATTGTCTCTTTTACTATAAAGGTCGAGTTTGTCTCGTTTTGAGGCCACCTTGCATGGTTTTTTATTTCTAGGCTTAGACTTGTGGACTCTATATGTAGAACATTAATGATATATTGTGATAATTTAGCTGTAATTTTTATGGCTAAGAACAATAAAGTGGTAGTCAAAGTAAGGACATCGATTTAGCCATAAGAGAACATGTTAAAGAGAATATAACAATTATTGAATATGTGAGCATTGAGTTGATGATAGCTGGTCATTTGACTCAAGGCATGCCATCATAAAAGATGCGCTTGGAATATCAAACGGAAAAGCTCATAATAATAAAAATAGTTGGTGGTGGAATTTAAATGTGCAAGAAAAGATAAAAAATAAGAAGATTTGTTATAAAAATTGATTTAAATCTAAAAATTCTGATAATTGGGAAAGATATAAAGAGGCACGTAAGGAATCTAAGAAAGCAATATGCGATACAAAGATCTTAGCTTTTAATGATTTATATAATAGATTAGATACTAAGGAGGGAGAAATATAAATGTATAAGTTAGCCAAACAAAGAGATATGAGTAGTAATGATTTAGTTCAAGTGAAGTGTATTAAAGATGAAGATCAAAAAGTATTTTTCTTAAAAGATGATATTCAACAAAGGTGGATGAGATATTTTTCTAATCTTTTTAATGAAGAATATGAAAATACGATTGACTTTAGTGACTTTAGCACCCTAAATGAAAATAAAGATTTATGTTTTTATCGGCGTATTAGTAAAACCAAAGTCAGAGAGGCTTTAAAGAAAATGAAGGGTGGAAAAGCTGTTGGACCTGATGATATTCCAATAGAGGTATGGAAATGCTTAGGAGATGAAGGAATTTATTGGCTTACTAAATTTTTTAATACTGTTTTGAAAAGTAAAAAGATGCCAGATGAGTGGAGAATGAGTGTGTTAATTCCTATTTTTAAGAATAAAGGGGATGCACAAGATTGTGCGAATTATAGAGGAATTAAGTTAATGTGTAATACTAATGTTTCTCAAAATCAATTTGGATTCATGCCAGGTAGGTCTACTATGGAAGCCATACATTTATTGAGAGGTTTGATGGAGAACTATTGAGAGAATAAGGAGGATCTACATATGATATTTATTGATTTAGAGAAAACATATGATAAAGTTCCAAGAGAAGTGCTATGGAGAGTTCTTGAAAAGAAACAAGTTAATAACGGTTATATTCAAATCATTAAAGATATGTATGCAAGAGCTATTACTTGTGTTCAAACACAAGGTGGTTTGACCAAGTATTTTCCTATTTCGGTTGGATTACATCAAGGATCAGCCTTAAGCCCATATCTTTTTGCTTTTGTCATGGATGTTCTCACTAGACATTTGCAAGAGGATGCACCTTGGTGTATGCTTTTTGCTGATGATATTCTTCTTATTGATAAGACTAGAGAGGGAGTTGAAGGTAAACTTGAATTATGGAGGTCAACCTTAGAGTCTAAAGGTTTTCGCTTGAGTAGATCTAAAACAGAATATATGAAATGTAATTCTAGTAGTAATAGACCTAGTGAGGGGATTGTGACTTTGGGCGATCAAGTCATTAATAAGAGTACACGTTTTAGATATTCTGGATCTATTGTTCAGAGTGATGGGGAAATAAATGGGGATAATATCAGCAGAATTCAAGTTGGATGGTTGAAGTAGAGGAATGCATCGGGCTTGTTGTGTGATAGAAAAGTACCCCTCAAACTTAAGGGTAAATTCTATAAGATGGTGGTGAGACCTGCAATGCTTTATGGTGCCGAATGTTGGCCATTAAAAGAGAAGCATAATACTAAGTTAAGTGTTGCAGAGATGAGGATGCTCAGGTGGATGAGTGGCTTTACCCTTACAGATAGGATACGAAATGAGCATATACGTGAAAAGGTTGGAGTAGCTCCAGTGGAAGATAAGATTAGAGAGAGTCGCCTTAGATGGTTTGGTCACATAAAACGGTGGCCTTCCGATGACCCGGTTAGGAAAGTAGAGGTATTAGATTTGACTTATGTCAAGAAAGGTAGAGGGAGACCTAAAAAGACTTGTTTAGAAAATATTAGAAATGATCTTTCTTTATTAGATTTAAACGAGAATTTGACTTTTAACAGAACACAATGGAGAAAAAAAATTCATGTAGCCGACTCCACGTAGTGGGACAAAGGCTTGTTGTTGTTGATTGATTTCATTAATTAAAATTATAAATGAGTCTCTTTTGTGACTGTTATTTTTCACATTCAGCTATTTTTTTTACATATATATATTGGTAAGCTAAGCATCATTAATATAGAATTTGAAATAAACATGAGGTTTATTCATTAAGTTATATAGGTATATGTATAAGAGGCATATTTATTATGATTACATGGGAGATAATGCTCCCTCTTACAGGACCTATGACTATGATCCATAAATTTTATTTTTGATATAATAATAGTGAAATATTTGGACTGAACAGGAGAATGTTAGCTTTTATAGCCATTTATATTTTAAATAAGTTAAAATACAATTTTTTAACTTCCTGCAATTTAAATAAGTCAAAAATATGGTCCAAATTTCTCTCCAGAAGACAATAATGTGAATAACCTTTTAGTGGTTATTGGTTATTAAAAACTATACATTCTTCCCTTAAAAACTTTTATGATGGATAGAAGTTATATATGTGAAGAAAAACAAATGAAAACTTTTTTTGGGTTCGCAAGTATTCTATTTTCTTCAGCCAAAATACACCATCATTTTTAAGCTTTTAAAAGGTTTGGTAGTACTCAAAATCATTTCGAATCTACAAATGTAAATGGCCGAAGGTAATTTTTGCATTTAATATTCAATCATTTCTATGATTTGATTTTGGAAATATGTCCATAATACAAAATCGTTTCTTTCATTTGATTTTAGGATTTATAAATCTATCTAGAATCAAAATTTTATTTCTTACACATTTCATATTTTGATTGTATGTAAATTTCTGGATTTGATGAATATCTGATTCTGTGATTTAGAAATATATTTAGAATCTGAAATAATTTATTATTTTTTATTGTAAATAATAAATAATAAATTAATCATAGCACTGCTACCTTGACATTTTGATAAGATTGAATCCTAGATAAGATGATTATCTATTTATTTTTTATTTGGACATTGTGTAGGCTTTTTCTCTAAATTTTTCTATTCATTAAGTTTTTTGAGCACCATTGATTAGTTAAGATATGTTAAAAGAAATTAAGAGTTCAACTAACTACTTATTTACCATAAGAATAGTGCATAACCATCACTATTCAGAAAACTATAATCCGAAATATTTCGAGAATTAATTTCTAAATGATTTGAACCATTTAAGAGGTTACTATTATGATAATTCCTTACAGATTAAATGTATTTTTGTGAAGGCCATTTAATTTACTAAAAACAGGCTATCGTTTTGGCATTTATATGATAATGTAATTAAAACTATTTTTAATGCTTATTTTCATTAAGTTTTATATGTATAAATTTTGTGGTTATGTGTACAATTCAAAGTGAATTAATTAAACATAAAACTTTAATGTGCAAGTGATTAATATAATTTGATAATTAGTGATTAGCCATAGAGTTTTTAATTATGAAAATTATATAATTAAGTTTTATAAATCACATAAATAATAAAATACATTAATTATGATTAATCATATAGATATAATAAATTTGATCTTACATGAATTTTTCCTATATTATTTATATAATTAGTTATGATAAAATATCAAATTATATTTTCTAATTTACTTATAAAAATTAGAAAAAAACATAATTTGATAGTTTTATTATAAGAATTTAGGTGAATGTAATTGTATTAAAGTTTTAGCCCACAAATAAGTTTTATGTCAATAGATTTATAATTTCAAAAAAAATGCATGATTTATAGTGATAAAATATGATATATTTATTAGCCTCAAAGTTGTTCAACAAGTATTTATTTATTTACAGAAGTAAAATTAACAAATATCTCTGATATTATATGTGATATTCCTGAGTTGAGAGGTGATAACTATAATGTTTGGAAAAAAAGAGAATTCTCCTTCATTTAGGATAAATGGATATTAATTATACCATAATGAAAGTTGAATTACCTACAATTACTGTCACTTGCGCTCTTGAGATAATTGCTCTTTATAAATATTGTGAGTGATTTAATCGCCTCAATTTAATGTTCATAAAAATTAAAATCTCTATTGGTATTTGTGGTTCAGTCAATTAGCATAATAATATCAGAGAGCTATTTAAAACTATTAATAAGCAATTTAGTACTTAAGATAAAACTCTTGTCAGTACCTTAATTTTGAAGTTCTCCTTTCTTAAGTTCATTAGAGTAATAAGTGTGTGTGCTTACGTATTGCAAATACGGGATATTGCAACTGAACTTAAGATTCTTGAGATTAATATGTCAGAGTTCTTCATGATGCACTATATTCTAAACACCTTTCTACCACTTCATAATACCAAACAAACACTTAGATGTGCACAAAGTAGTAAACAACGAAGTAAATTTTTTAAAATACTTACAAATTCAAAGTCAAACCAGTAGATTTTATTTCAACCAGAGAAAAGAAAGAGAGAGGTATTATAAGTGCTGCCTTCAAGGGGCAGCAAACACACACTTAAATAGCCAACATAGCTTACAGATTAAGAAAAGAAAAGATACAAGATTCCCAACTCAAATAATTGGTGGCGAGTGGCCAATTATTAGTGGGAAAACAGCTCAAAAGGACTCCACTAATACTAACTTTAAATAAAGTCTTCGAGTTCTTCGGTGAGTGGAGCTTTTTCGGGACGGTGACTGGATCCCGCTTCTTGCGTCTTGATGCTTTCGTGGTCCCAAGCGTCTGGAATAGTATCATCGGGTTGCTGGGAGGCTAGTTCATCGTCATCTGGAAATAATTGCATCATTTGATTGAAATAGACCTTTTGAAGTCGAGCCTTAATTTGCTCGGGAGATTCGTGCGGATATCTTTGTTTAAACATTTTTTGAATTTTGCTTAAAGAAAATTCTGCTGGAGATGGTTGTCGAAGATTTTTGACAAGGTTATTTTGAATAAATTTGTCGATTTATTTTTTCTTATCGACAACAATAATGGCAGACCACCATTTTACAGAAAAATTGCGCATTAAGCATTTCAGATTTAGGTTGTCACGGTTGATCTCAGTATTCCATGTCTAAATCCATGAAATTTGAGCCTGAGCAAAAAAGAAAAACTCGCTTATGCCATCAACAAAATCTTCGGTCTTGATGGCCTGGAGATGAGGAGAAGATTCTACCCATTGATTGTAACTGTCCTGAAGCTCAGGTGGTAATATGGTAATGGTTGCATCTTTTAATTCCCACCATTCATAGAACCAATAGGGAATTGGTTGTTCTAATAAATCTGGATTAAGAATAAACATCTAGGAATATGACCGAGAAGGGTTTAGAATATAGAACGCCTTATGCATAGGTTGCACATAGGTCCAATAATTAAAAGAACAAGATCTAGTTGTTCCATCAGAATTGGTTAGTTCACATCTTTGGATTTGAAAAGGAGTTAATCCCCAGTCTTTAGGATGAATAATATGAAGAATATTGGCCCTACTATAGGTGAAATTTCTTTTAGCATCGTAATGATGCTTAACATCTATACATTGAAGATATAAAAAAATAGCTTCGTATGTATCTCGATCATACGTGGAATCTTGGAGAAAAAATTTTTGATTCAAGTATTTCTGGAACAAAGTCCATGGAAACGTTGTCTCATAATCCTCAGGATTGAGGTCAATGATATGTTCAACTCCCAATTTAAGTACGGGTTCAAACATGTCTGATGTTTGATTGCTACTAGGTTGTTCCGTAGTTTGTGAAACATTTGTTGGGGTTTCAGTTTTAATTTTAACTGAACCAGTGTCTTATTGTGGACCATATATATAAGTTTTAAGAGGAATTAATTTGGGTAGAGGAGGAAACTCTCTTCTGCCATGGCCGAATTGGCCTCTACCTTGTTGGCCACGTCCTCGGCCTCGGGAAGCTCCACGTGGATGTGGCCATCCTCGACCCTGTTAGGGTGTGGTGCTGGCGCGACCTTTAAGGGTGTGCCACCCTTCTTGGTCCATTTAATCAGGGATTCCTGCAAGATATTCACGTGTTAGAAAGTCAGGCAAAGAATTATTCTTTCCTTTTATGAATTCAATAGAGAAATCGAAGATAGCTAACTGGGCTTGCCAGGTTGCAAAGATTTGTTTAGATGCTAGATTTTTAACATCTTTTTCTAAAATAAATTTTGCTGATGAGCAATCTATTCTAAGCAGAAAATGTGAGTTTAAAAGATCATCTTGAAATTTTGTAATAGATTAACTATTACTAACATTTCCTTTTTGATGGTAGAGTATTTTGTTTGAGTAGGATTCCAAAGTCCGGATGTAAAACGAACTAATTCTTCTTTCTAAGAAGAAGGATTTTTTTGTTTCAGAATACCTCCATAGCCTAAATTAGAGGCATCGGTTTCAACTATTTTTGAGAAAGATTGGTGAGCTAAGTTTAGGCAAGGAAGGTTTTTAACATTTTGTTTAATGATTCGAACTGCTTGAGTACAAGAGTCGTCCTAGGGAGATGCATTTTTTCTAAGCCGTTTATATAAAGGTGCTGCATCTCTGGATAAATTTTTATAAAATTCAGAAACATAGTTTAAAGCTCCTAAGAAGCGTTGTAACTGCTGTTTATCTAAAATTTTATCAAAAAACTTATCTGTAAAAGCAATGCTTCGTTGAATGGGTATGATGGTGTCATTTTGAATATTATGACCCAAAAATCTTATTCCTTGCTGGAATAGTTTAATTTTTGGTTCTGAAATGACTAAGCCATTTTGGATAGCTAGCCATTTAAATGTTTTTAGATGTTTAAAATGTTCATCTAACGTTTTAGAAAATATTAAAATGTCGTCAATGTAAACAATGATATATTTTTAATATGGATTAAAGATTTTATTCATAATATTCTGAAATCCAGAAGGAGCATTTTTTAAACCAAATGGCTTGACGTTCCATTCATATTGATCGAATGGAATGATAAATGCTATTTTATAACGGTCTTCTTCTTGTATTTGGATTTGCCAATATCCAGATTTTAAATCAAATTTAGAAAATAGATTGGCTTGAGCAATCTATTAAGGAGATCTCGTTTATTAGGAATGGGATGTCGTATCCATTTAAGAACATTGTTCAGTGGTTTATAGTTGATTACCAAACGAGGTTTACCTCGTTCCTTTTCGGCTGCGTTCATGACATAAAATGCCGTACAGCTCCATGATGAGCTAGATTTTCTAATGATTTGCTTTTGAAGTAAATCATTTATTTCTTGATAACATAGTTCTAGATATTCTTTATTCATTTGAGAAGGTCGAGATTTAGTTGGAATATTTTTTTCATCAAACCCGCCAATATAAGGAAGACTAACGCAATGAGTCTTTCGCTTCCAAAAACTTATAGGGTTCTCTCCACATATTTGTTGTCTGATTTCTTTATCTAAATTAGAGATTTTAGTCGGGATTTCTCTTTGTTGAAGGGTATGAGTAAGATCTTTGGTTTGAATTTCTTTATTTAAGAAATTTATATGTATCTGTTTCCCTTTAAATTTGTTCATTTCATTTAATATGATTTCTCTGGGATCCGTAATAAAGTTAAATTTGATTGGCGGATTGCGACAATAAGAAATAATACCCTTATGGTCGGTTGAGATAGGCATAATGCTATGTAGGAAGGGAGTTCCTAAAATAATATGTTGAGATAAATTTTTAACTAATAAAAAGGGAGTTTTAATACAATAGTCTTCTTGACATACTGCTACTTTGGATAATTTATAATTAATTTTCATAGAATTTTCATTAGCCGAGGTGAGCCGCTGAGTGGTTTTTTCAAAATATTTTGAAGGCACCAATCCTTCTTGAAGACAGTTCATATCTGCTCCACTGTCTACTAATGCTGTCAGGTTGGGAAGTATATAAGAATGTTCTATGACTAATGTTATAGAAATATATCATTTATGGATAATGGCCTTTTGTAAGGAGTTGATAAGAGTGTTATTAGCCGAAGTTTGTGGATCTTGACTTACTTCTGGTTCAAGATCAGATTGGTCTAATAACTGTTCTAATTCTAAATGAGTAACTCTGTTAGAGAGTTGGTTTTGTTCGAGTTTTAAAGCTTGTAATTCAAGCTTTAATGTTTTAAGCTCAGTTTTTAACTCATTAAGGGAAGTTGGGATAACTTCGCGTTTCTTTTCTTTGAGTTTAAACCTATCTAAAACTACTTTCATTGAATAATTTGGGAATTTATAAATTCTCTAAAAAGGAACTTCTTCCGAGGGTCCTAATAATTTTACTATTTGATCTCTAGTTTTAGGATCCTGAACTTGGCCGAGTAGTTTTTTTTGTTCATCAGTAAGAATAAATAATCCTGATTTTTCTACTATGGACTTATAGTAGTCACTGCTGGGGCAATTAGTGCAGCAGGGAGCGTCTTCAGAGTCAGTGTCTGATTCGTCTATGTCAGCTAGCGATTGTGAATCTGAGTTTGATAAGTCAGAATGAAGTAAAATTTGGATCAACAAGTCTTTTGTTTCGTTATCGAGTTTTAACTCGTTGATTTTCTTTTTCATGGGACATTTATTAGAATAATGGCCGGTTTTTCTACATTTAAAACATTTAATTGGTTTTTCAAAAGCTTGAGGCCTATCTTTGTAATGTTTTGGAAATTTTTTATTTTTAAATTTCCTTTTATGAAATTTCTCTTTCAATGGTTTTTCTTGATATAGTTTTGTTTTTTGTTTAGCAGATTGTCGTTCCTTTTTAGTTAAAGGTCCTGGGCAGGCGAATTGTTCGCAAAAAGCCCCTAATTGTTTTCTATCAGAAATACGCTCTTTTTTGAGCTGTTGATTCATCCGAATGTCATTACATAGGGTAATGCCAACTTTAATGCATTCACTTATTATACGTCCATACGCATATTGTTCAAATTGTAATTGTCCATTAGAATTTCTTAATTTTTCTTTTACCTTTGTAGCAAAGGTTGCTGGTAATCCTTCTAAGAATTTTTCTTTCTAGTAATTAGAACTGGCGTCTGAAAGGTTCATAACTCTTGTCATAAAAACATCTTTATACCAGCGAAAATGTGATAAAGATGGACATTTTAGCTTTTGTAATAAAGATCGTATCTGCTCTCTATTATCTGTCATGTATCCTAGGAAATATTCTAGGATATTATGAATAAGCGTATAGACGGCTTCGTCATTAGGTTTGTTAGAGTCTAAAAGACTTTTTTCACTTTGTAGATCATTTTTTTCGGCTTGGCTGAGATAATTATCCCACCATCCTTTAAGAATTCCAGTAAATCCATTAATGATAATTTGAACTACTTCCCAGGGATAACGTCCCTTATTTTGGGTGACTGCCGAATAAATAAGCTTTCGGTGAACGATTTTGTGTATTTGATAGTCTGATAGACCGTCAAAATTCCATTCGTATAACTGTCGAGGGTCGTAAGAAATTTGTTCATTGAGCTCTTCTTCATATAAGAGATCAGATGGAGTTGGCCTTTGATAATAATATTTTCATAAAGCTTTTTTAGGATACTTGAGTTTATTTAAGTTTAATGGGGTATCTTCTCCCATATGTTGAAATTGTTCTTCGAGAGTTATAATGTCGAGATCACTCTCCGAAATACTAGTCGAGGTAGAAATATTATCTCCTTCTAGGGTGGTAATTTTTTGAGATTTAAATTTGTTTGATGACCTCCGAGATATTTAAATCTTCATCTAGCGTCATTTTCACTGAGGGTGGTAGTTTTATGGTTGGTTTTGTTACAATCATTTTTGATACTGAAGAAGTAGAAGGATCTTGACTTTGTTTCTGGTCAATTTTGGTCCTTAGGTGATCCAATTTATTATCAATGTTTTCTAGATGAGAAGTAATGATTTGTAAAGTATTATTGGTATAATTAAGTTGTTTTATTATTATACAAAATTCTCTGATGGCTTGGGGATCAGAGAAAATAGTGCTAAAAGGAGCCATGACAATTTCTGGTTTTGTAAGGGGATCCTTTTGACTAAGCATTTGAAGGTTAGTGGTAATTTGATTGATAAACCAGTTTGCATAGGGAATAGTAGCTTTTCCCCTTTTGTTTAATGTTTCTAGATCAAGAAAACATTGATCTGAATAAGTAATACGTTCTTCTTCTGAGAATATTTTACAATACCAATTTCGAAAGGGTTTGAATTTTGGCAGCATATAATGACGGATAACTGTCGCTCTTAATTTAGTATTTGGTCCGTATATTAAAACTGCATTTCAGAAGGAGTAGGAGAACGAAAATCTTGATTTCCCCTAACAGGATATAATATCCTATTTCTATTAAGAACTAAGTCTGGACTTGCTGAGATTTCGGAATCATCAGATTTTGATGTTCTAATTTCTTCTCCAGAAGTAGAAGGAATAGAAATACGTGGGATATGAATGAATCTCCTAGGGTTGAATCTTACTTCAACATCACCATCAGAAGTTTGAATTATTTGTTCTATGTCTTGGTTTATCGTTGGTTGTGGTACGATAACTTGTGGCAATGTCCATTGATCTGGAAATGTGATTTCGTTCCATCTGATAACTCTATTGGTAGCTATGTTTGAAGCTAACAAGTTTGTCTCAATTAAAGTTGTTCTACTGTTTGGTTGAACAGTTTTTTTAATTTTAGGACTTAGGGTGTTCATAATTTTGAAATGGATTCTATAGACTAATGCTATAGTTTCAGATCCTGGAAGAAAATTATATCCATGGAGTTGTAAATGAAGCTTAAGAGCTTCAAATAGATTAACATCGCTAAGGGAAAGGCTTAAATTTGGAAAGGTGTTAAAATAAACCGGACCATGGCATAGGCTTGTTTCCATGACTCACATTAAAGATTGTGTCCAGTTTAGGCAACGACCATCCCTTAGACAGGTAAGGATAGAAACATTTAATCCACGAAGTGTTAGTGGTTTAAAAGCGATTTGTATTATACCTATATGCAAATATTTATAATCTTGCATATATGATCTAAGGTCATGGTAGCAAAGTAATGAGATTGTCTTTTCAGTTGAGTCAATTGTTATTGACTGTTCTACCATTTTTATGGAAGATTTTCCTTTGAAATCAAAGGTGCCTATTTGGTAGATTAGAGTTTTATCTACCTTGGATAATGACCAGTTGTTCAGATCCTCTTCATTTAGAGGGTATTCAATTAATTCTGTATTCTTAATATCTCTAAAAGAGGGTACATGCCCCTTTTGGAGAATCGACGATGGATTTGTCGAGGATGAAGCCATAGTACAACATCTGGTGTTAAGTCTGTTTTGTTCAATAGTTTATGAGGTCCAAAAAATATAACGTTTAGCTATGAGTTAACTGAATAGAGCTCCGATTTTGTTTATCTAACTAGTCGAAGTATCCCGGACTAACTACCCAAATCACAATGGGTTTTACTGCCAAACTTCAAGCGATTAAATAGACTAATAAGAGCACCAAGCAGTTAAAATTATTGCTAAAATCAAAATTTTCTTTGATAAACTTAAGTTAAGTACGTGGCGTTGTCACGGTCTCCATGGCACAAATGGATTCTTCCATTTTTAATGGTGCCGTTAGGACCCTTAGCCCCTCAGGAGAGAGTTTCCAGCCCATATACCAAACTTGCTTATCAAACAAAGTTAAGAACATATACATATACACCGCCCCCATAAAAAAAGTGAACAGAACAGGCTTAACAGCCAGAGATGATTACTCCTTAATGGCTCTTATACCAAACATTTAATTGGTTTTTCAGAAGCTTGAGGCCTATCTTTGTGATGTTTTGGAAATTTTTTATTTTTAAATTTCCTTTTATGAAATTTCTCTTTCAATGGTTTTTCTTAATATAGTTTTGTTTTTTGTTTAGCAGATTGTCGTTCCTTTTTAGTTAAAGGTCCTGGGCAGGCGAATTGTTCGCAAAAAGCCCCTAATTGTTTTCTATCAGAAATACGTTCTTTTTTGAGCTGTTGATTCATCCGAATGTCATTACATAGGGTAATGCCAACTTTAATGCATTCACTTATTATACGTCCATACGCATATTGTTCAAATTGTAATTGTCCATTAGAATTTTTTAATTTTTCTTTTACCTTTGTAGCAAAGGTTGCTGGTAATCCTTCTAAGAATTTTTCTTTCCAGTAATTAGAACTGGCGTCTGAAAGGTTCATAACTCTTGTCATAAAAATATCTTTATACCAGCGAAAATGTGATAAAGATGGACATTTTAGCTTTTGTAATAAAGATCGCATCTGCTCTCTATTGTCTGTCATGTATCCCTAGAAATGTTCTAGGATATTATGAATAAGCGTATAGATGGCTTCGTCATTAGGTTTGTTAGAGTCTAAAAGACTTTTTTCACTTTGTAGATCATTTTTTTCGGCTTAGCTGAGATAATTATCCCACCATCCTTTAAGAATTCCAGTAAATCCATTAATGGTAATTTGAACTACTTCCCAGGGATGATGTCCCTTACTTTGGGCGACTACTGAATAAATAAGCATTCGGTGAACAATTTTGTGAATTTGATAGTTTGATAGACCGTCAAAATTCCATTCGTATAACTGTCGAGAGTCGTAAGAAATTTGTTCATTGAGCTCTTCTTCATATAAGAGATCAGATGGGGTTGGGTTCTGATACCAATAGTCTGGAAATGTGATTTCGTTCCATCTGATAAGTCTATTGATAGCTATGTTTGAAGCTAATAAGTTTGTCTCAATTAAAGTTGTTCTACTGTTTGGTTGAACAGTTTTTTAGGGTGTTCATAATTTTGAAATGTATTGAATTTATAAAAGGAAAGAATAATTTTTTGCCTGACTTTCTAACACGTGAATATCTTGCAGGAATCCCCGATTAAATGGACCAAGAAGGGTGGTGCACCCCTAAAGGTCGCGCCAGCACCACACCCCAATGGGGTCTAGGATGGCCACATCCGCGTGGAGCTTCCCGAGGCCGAGGACGTGGCCAACAAGGTAGAGGCCAATTCGGCCATGACAGAGGAGAGTTTCCTCCTCTACCCAAATTAATTCCTCTTAAAACTTATCTATATGGTCCACAAGAAGACACTGGTTCAGTTAAAATTAAAACTGAAACCCCAACAAATGTTCCACAAACTACGGAACAACCTAGTAGCAATCAAACATCAGACATGTTTGAACCCGTACTTAAATTGTGAGTTGAACATATCATTGACCTCAATCCTAAGGATTACGAGACGTCTCCATGGACTTTGTTCCAGAAATACTTGAATCAAAATTCTTTTCTCCAAGATTCCACGTATGATCGAGATACATACGAAGCTATTCTTTTACATCTTCAATGTATAGATGTTAAGCATTATTACGATGCTAAAAGAAATTTCACCTATAGCAGGGCCAATATTCTTCATATTATTCATCCTAAAGACTGGGGATTAACTCGTTTTCAAATCCAAAGATGTGAACTAACCAATTATGATGGAACAACTAGATCTTGTTCTTTTAATTATTGGACCTATGTGCAGCCTATGCATAAGGCGTTCTATATTCTAAACCCTTCTCGGTCACATTCCTGGTTGTTTATTCTTAATCCAGATTTATTAGAACAACCAATTCCCTATTGGTTCTATAAATGGTGGGAATTAAAAGGTGCAACAATTACCATATTATCACCTGAGCTTCAGGACAGTTACAATCAATGGGTAGAATTTTCTCCTCATCTCTAGGCTATTAAGACCGAAGATTTTGTTGATGGCATGAGCGAGTTTTTCTTTTTTGCTCAGGCTCAAATTTCATGGATTTAGACATGGAATACTGAGATCAACTGTGACACCCAAAATCTGAAATGCTTAATGCGCAATTTCTCTGTAAAATGGCAGGTCTGCCATTATTATTGCCGATAAGAAAAAACAAATCGACAAAGTTATTCAAAATAACTTTGTCAAAAATCTTCGACAACCATCTCCAGCAGAATTTTCTTTAAGCAAAATTAAAAAAAAGTTTAAATAAAGATATCCGCACGAATCTCCCGAGCAAATTAAGGCTCGACTTCAAAAGGTCTATCTCGATCAAATGATGCAATTATTTCCAGATGACGATGAGCTAGCCTCCCAGCAATCCGATGATACTATTTCAGACGCTTGGGACCACCAAAGCATCAAGACGCAAGAAGCGGGACCCAATCACCATCCCGGAAAAGCTCCACTTACCGAAGAACCCGAAGACTTTATTTAAAGTTAGTATTAGTGGAGTCCTTTTGAGCTGTTTTCCCACTAATTATTGGCCACTTGCCACCAATTATTTGAGTTGGGAATCTTGTATCTTTTCTTTTCTTAGTCTGTAAGCTATGTTGGCTATTTAAGTGTGTGCTTGCTGCCCCTTGAAGGCAACACTTGTAATATCTCTCTCTTTTTTTTTCTCTGGTTGAAATAAAATCTACTGGTTTGGCTTTGAATTTGTAAGTATTTTAAAAAATTTACTTCGTTGTTTACTACTTTATTTAAACTAGAATTTGACTTAACCGGACACAATGGAGAAAAAGGATTCATGTTGTCGACCCCACGTAGTGGGACTAAGGCTTGATGTTGTTGTTGTTGTTGTTGTTGTTTACTACTTTAGTTATGGGCTGGAAACTCTCTCCTGGGGGGCTAAGGGTCCTAACGGTAACCTTTTAGTGGTTATTGGTTATTAAAAACTATGCATTCTTCTCTTAAAAACTTTTACGATGGATAGAAGTTATATATGTGAAGAAAAACAAATGAAATTTTTTTTTGGGTTCGCAAGTATTCTATTTTCTTCAGCCAAAATACACCATCATTTTTAAGCTTTTAAAAGGTTTAGTAGTACTCAAAATCATTTCGAATCTACAAATGTCAATGGCCGAAGGAAATTTTTGATTTTGGAAATATGTCCATAATACAAAATCATTTCTTTCATTTGATTCTAGGATTTATAAATCTATCTAGAATCAAAATTTTATTTCTTACACATTTCATATTTTGATTGTATGTAAATTTCTGGATTTGATGAATATCTGATTCTGTGATTTAGAAATATATTTAGAATCTGAAATAATTTATTATTTTTTATTGTAAATAATAAATAGTAAATTAATCATAGCACTGCTACCTTGACATTTTGATAAGATTGAATCCTAGATAAGATGATTATCTATTTATTTTTTATTTGGACATTGTGTAGCTTTTTCTCTAAACTTTTCTATTCATTAAGTTTTTTGAGCACCATTGATTAGTTAAGATATGTTAAAAGAAATTAAGAGTTCAACTAACTACTTATTTACCATAAGAATAGTGCATAACCATCACTATTCAGAAAACTATAATCCGAAATATTTCGAGAATTAATTTCTAAATGATTTGAACCATTTAAGAGGTTACTATTATGATAATTCCTTACAGATTAAATGTATTTTTGTGAAGGCCATTTAATTTACTAAAAACAGGCTATCGTTTTGGCATTTATCTGATAATGTAATTAAAACTATTTTTAATGCTTATTTTCATTAAGTTTTATATGTATAACTTTTGTGGTTATGTGTACAATTCAAAGTGAATTAATTAAACATAAAACTTTAATGTGCAAGTGATTAATATAATTTGATAATTAGTGATTAGCCATAGAGTTTTTAATTATGAAAATTATATAATTAAGTTTTATAAATCACATAAATAATAAAATACATTAATTATGATTAATCATATAGATATAATAAATTTGATCTTACATGAATTTTTCCTATATTATTTATATAATTAGTTATGATAAAATATCAAATTATATTTTCTAATTTACTTATAAAAATTAGAAAAAAAAACATAATTTGATAGTTTTATTATAAGAATTTAGGTGAATGTAATTGTATTAAAGTTTTAGCCCACAAATAAGTTTTATGTCAATAGATTTATAATTTCAAAAAAAATGCATGATTTATAGTGATAAAATATGATATATTTATTAGCCTCAAAGTTGTTCAACAAGTATTTATTTATTTACAGAAGTAAAATTAACAAATATCTCTGATATTATATGTGATATTCCTGAGTTGAGAGGTGATAACTATAATGTTTGGAAAAAAAGAGAATTCTCCTTCATTTAGGATAAATGGACATTAATTATACCATAATGAAAGTTGAATTACCTACAATTACTGTCACTTGCGCTCTTGAGATAATTGCTCTTTATAAATATTGTGAGTGATTTAATCGCCTCAATTTAATGTTCATAAAAATTAAAATCTCTATTGGTATTTGTGGTTCAGTCAATTAGCATAATAATATCAGAGAGCTATTTAAAACTATTAATAAGCAATTTAGTACTTAAGATAAAACTCTTGTCAGTACCTTAATTTTGAAGTTCTCCTTTCTTAAGTTCATTAGAGTAATAAGTGTGTGTGCTTACGTATTGCAAATACGGGATATTGCAACTGAACTTAAGATACTTGAGATTAATATGTCAGAGTTCTTCATGATGCACTATATTCTAAACACCTTTCTACCACATCATTGTCCCTTTAAGATATCTTATAATACATGTAAGGATAAATGATCGGTTAATGAGCTTCTGATTTTGTATGTTTAAGAGCGAAATCAAATCATGGAATTAGATTAGAGTGCAATGTTGGCTATACAATGAAATGATTGGATTCAAGGTAAGAAAAAAAGAAAGTGTAAAATATCAATTTAAGTTGACATTAACAAGCAATCCAAGTATTTTTTTTAATTAAAAAGGGACATATTATCACAACTCAATCTGAGAAGACCCACTGATGGAACAAGTCTTATCGTATTGAGTTATAACAAGGGAAACCTAAGGTCTAGTTTTATAAATTTTATAGATTTTCTTCTAATATACATTTTAAAATAAATAAAAAATTATAGAGCTACTAAAAACATCGAAAGTGTTGAAATAAATCCATTTATAAAATCTCTTTTATTTTATCATAAAAAAGTATATATAGTAGTAGCACTATGATATATGGCTACAAATAGTAAATACTGAGCAGAATATAATAAAAGATAGTCATGACTATAGAAAAATCAAAATAGAATAATACATTTACAGACTTAGATCAAATCCTGAACAACTACTCAGCTGGATCCTTTCCTTTTCTAGACTCTAAAAATAGAGTACAAAACTACAATGAGCTAAAACAACTCAGTAGGCCACAAATATCAATCAAAATTTTTAAATATTTCTTTTATTAAACATTCACTAAGTATTAAAAGCGGAACTGAGCAGGAAAATAAAAACAGTTATAAAAAATTTAGATAAAATACACAAGTATTTCATATATCCTTTCCAACAAATAGAATTGAATAACTATGAACCTTATGCCTCCCAACAGATAGAGTTCATTAACTCTGACCCTTATGCCTCATAGTAGACAGAGTTCAATAACTTAGAGTAATAGACAGTTCAACATTTGATTAATAGATAGAGTTCAACAACTCTGAAGTAGAATGCATATATATTACTATAACAGACCTTCCTCCACCGCTTTCAAATCTCCATAGAATTACTAATTTAAATTAATTAGGCACATATTTCAATGCATCACAGTGATTAATGCGTAAATAAACACATTTCAGAATTTGCCAAAATAACCTAATGATACGCAACAAAAAACTCTACTTAGAAAAAATACATTTTCAAAAAATAACAAAATTACCAGAGATTGTGCAAAATATTATTTTAAAACTTTAATAGTACTGCACTATTATTTTTAGAGTCCAAATTATTTTCTATTTAATAAAAATTGCATATGTTTCAAAACCCCAAGTATAAAATTTTTAGAAAATATTCAAAATATTCAGAATATACTCTCTATAAAACACAAAATGTTACATGATAAAAGTTTTACTAGTGCAAAGTTATCGTTATTTTTCGGTAATGGAAATATAAATTAAATCGAAAAATAAAAAAAAAACTCAGTATTTTTTAAAACTGAGATAGACATAGTGTGACTTACCTTAATACGAATAACTTTCAGAGCTGGAACGACGGCTAAAATGACCCAGAGCGACTCAATTCCTCCTTTCTCTCTCCAAAATCCCTCTTCCTTTCTCTCCAATGCCGGTTGTCGAAGAAATGAATGGGATGGAATAGTGGAAAAAATATTTTTAATATAAAATTTTGGGCTGGCACCAAGGCACCTTGTGGCGCTTTAAGGCAGTCCTTCAGAAATTCATAGCTTTGAATTAATTTCCAAATTCCAGAAAGCACAATGCTGGGGCACCAAAAAACACAACACTGGGGTGCTTTAGGGGAAAATTCCAAATTTCATAAACATGCATTTAGACCCCTAGATTCGCTCCAAAATATATGCATACCTTTTTTATGTAAACAAATCATTTCAAAACACATGCAAATAAGTTCAAATACAAAATTCAATAGATTACTTGATTTCTAATCGAGTCAAACCGATTTGAACAGTACTCTGATCCTGGAGGTGTCTCATATAGGGGTGTAAGTGAGTCTAGCATACTCGCAAGCCGGCTCGAGCTCGACTTATCACAACCCAACACGACAAGAACGGATCCTATCGTGTTAAGTTGCGACGACGAACCCCAGGATCTAGCTTTGGAATTTTGCTTTCAAAACACAATAAATTACAGAACTACAGAGCTGCTACAACATCCAATTATACAGGAAACTCATCCATCATTTTCTTCTTTCTTTCATAAAAAATAATGTACATTACAGTGCATGGCTATAAATAGAAAGTATAGAACAGAAAAGCAACTAGCCATGACTGTACAAAAATCAAAAGCACAAAAAGTACCGATGACTGCAATTCAGATCCTGAACGGCTAGTCTAACACTTCCTTCCCTTTCTAAGAACCTGAAAACCATAAAGATAACCACAGTGAGCTAACAGCTCAGCAAGATCACACTAGCCGATCTAAATTTTCAGATCCACTCACAGAACTGAAATCAAATAACAAAATACATATAGCAGATAGTCTTAAAAAATTCCAATAATCATACAGAATTCAGAGAATCCAGCAGAATTCAGATATTATCACAATTCACAGAAATCATCAGATCACAGACAAAAGGAAACTGAATCAAATGCATTTCACAGAATCGTACAAATCACATTACAAATCATATATCAGATCACATGTCCCTTACCCAGACAGAATCTCAAAGGATTCTGACCCCTTATGCCTCCCTTTGTGTTTACATCACCAGAACATATCAGATAGACTGAATTATCAGATCAGAATTCATTTTCATATTCCCGGACCCAGACAGAATCTCAAAGGATTCTGGCCTCTTATAACTCCCTTATGATATCATTCAGATCATATAAAAATATCAAATCATATCACATTCAAAGAGATCAAATACATATCAAAATACAGTCAGAATGTATAACGACAGACAACAGAAAATCCAACGAATCGAAATTCACAGTTTCAGAAAATTTCCAAATTACCAGAGATCGTGTACAACCTCATTGCAAGACTTTCATTGTATTGAAGCACTATTTTTCGACATCCAGAAAATTTTCTATTCGATAAAAATTTCGCAGATTTCAAAATACTCGATGAAAATTTTTCAGAAAATATTCAAAACGTGCAAAATAACAATCTCTACAACATACCAAAAGTTACGCTGTAAAAGTTTTACCGGTGCAAAGTTATACCCGTTTTTCGCTAACGGAAACAAAATTTAAATCAGAAAATCCGTCAAAACTCACATTTCTGAAAATTGAGAAAGGCATAATGTGCCTTACCTCGAGTCGATCAACTTTCCCAACTGCGGCGACGGACGAAAACGGACCGAAGTCACTAAAAATACGAATTTCCTTTTCTTTTCCTTCTCTTTCTCTCTAGCCATTTTCTCTCTCTTCAAATCCAACGACTGAGATATTTAATGGGTTGAGATCTTTTCAGTTCGCCCCGGACGATATACTCATTCGTTCCGGACGATCAGTTCTTCGTACGGACAAAATTATTGGACAATCGGCTCGGGAAAATTTTTATTCAGTTCGTACAGACGAACTCAATTCGTACAGACGAACCTGCAGGACGATGGGCTCTGTTAAATTTGTTCAGTTCGTACAGACAATTACAGGTTTGTACGGGACGAACCTGCACCATAAATCTTGATTTATCAGTTCGTACAGACGATTCGTGCAGGTTCGTATGGGACTAACCTGCACCAAAAATCTTAATATTCAAGGGTTCTCACACGACTAGTTAATGAGCTTGCGAGCCGAGCTTATCGAGCCACGAGCTTGAGCTCAAGCTCGTTTATTAAATGAGCATGAGTTCGAGCTTGATGAGGCTCGGCTCGTGAGCTCGCGAGCCAGCTCGAACTACTATTAATATTTTTTAAACAATTTTATTTTATTCATGCCGTTTTGAAAATTGGAATGGAACGGACCGGATCGGACCTCGAAATTTGGAATACCATCTCGAATCTCAATTCGCGGAATGACGAAAGGCTCGTGGACTGTCATTTCCTTCTTTAAAAAGGCTTGCAGAATGACTATTTTTTATTTTTTAAGAGAAAAGCTAATAAAAGTAGCACACATAATAAAAACAGCAGACTGATATCTCCTTCTTCAAGACAACATCATCTTCTTCCTTTTTTTTTCTAGCGAGCGTTCTTCTACATAGCAAGCGAGCGTTTTCTCCATAGCCGGCTTACCAGCGACAACTCTTTCGATTTTTCTTCCCGAGCTCTCGAGCTTGAGAGAAAATGGATGAGTCGAGCTCGAGCTGCCCTTTTGAGTGACGAGTCGAGCTCGAGTTTGCTGCTACTTGAGCTAGACTCGACTCGTTTATACCCTTAGTCACACATATGAAGAAGGATTGCATGAAATTCAAGAATTAGCTTAATAAGAAAAGTAAAATAATCGCATTTATCTATTTTGAATATAATATGAATGATGTTATTTATAACGTATGGTGGATTAATTTTGGTTTATTTATATTTTTAATAGATTGCAAGGTATTGAAATATATATATTTAGGGAACAATATGAGCTCACATGTAGAAGCTATTGAAATATATTATTTTTTACTTAGTAGTAGTTTTATTTTAGAATTAAAAAAGACTTTCTATGTACCTAACTTTTCTAGGAGTTTAATTTTAATTTCAAGACTTGTACATTTAATATATTCTTTTAACTTTTTAAAAAACTTTGTTAGTTTATATTATAAATCTATATTTATTATGAATGGCTCTTTGTTTGATGGTCTTTTTATATTAATTAGAAATAATACTATCGATAATGTAAAGCATATTCAAATTGACACTAAAAGATTTGTTATAAATGAAAACTCCTCTATGTTATGATATTTAAATATGGAATATATCTATATAAATGGAATTAGGAAGTTGGTGAATAAATGAATCTTTAGCATTTTGAATTTCATCGACTTTAATACTTGTGTGGGTTGCGTTAAGGACAAGTAGATTGATAAGTCAAAGAAAGGTGCCAAAAAGACTACAAACATATGATGTGCTCAATGAGTTTGTACAAGATCTAACATAACTTTTGTTGTTGGGATGTTAGGAAGATATTAGAATAATCCAAGTATATACAACTGATGAGCTACGAAGAAGGTGATGAGGTACTAAGGTCTATGTGCTTCTGTATAGGTGTAATGATAGTTTGGAGGTAAATGATTACTCTAACTAACTTTGTTGGTTGTGTTTATTCCCAAAAATCATCTACTGGATACATTTTTATATTTGCTAGTGGAGCTTTGTCTCGGAGGACGTCTAAGCAGACTTTGACTACAACTTCTATTATGGAGATCAATTTTGTATTTATTTTGATGCTATCTTGGATGGCATATGATTTAAGAGTTTTATTGTTGGGCGTAGACTTATGGACTCTATAACTAATCCATTAAGTAAAAACTAGGTATAAATATGATATTTCTGGTTCTAAAATAAAATTACTATTTAGCACTAAATAATATGTTTCAATAGCGTATATATATAAACCCATCTTATTCTTGGATTAGATGCACTGTTCATTTCCATTAACTTTTTAAGGTTTGATATAGCCTAAAAGGTATTACAAAGATGAGTTATAAAACCAAAAGGAATATATTATTTTGTTATTAATTACATCAATCATATTATATTTATAATAAAAAAATAATATCATTTTTTTTTGTCAAGCTAATTTTTAAATTTGATGCAATTTTTTTTTCATGCGCCCCTTCTTTTTATAGAAGAAATATTTGAATTTCTTGTTAATGTCAGCTTGGATTGGTATTTTATTATTATTTTTTACTTGCCTCTAATTCTTTCCTTGTATAAGCAACATGTGAACATGACACTCACTCAATTTCATGATTAGTTTTTTCTCCTCTTGAACATATATGGTTAGAAGTTTATTAATTGACTATTTATTCTTATGTGTACAATAAGTTATCTTGAAAGAATACTGCTGCGGAAGAGTGTTCAGAATATAATGCACTATGAATGACTTAGACATATCAATCTTAAGTGTCTTAAACGGAGCTGCAATATCCCGTATTTGCATTATGCATTCACGCACATTGATTACTTCAGTGAGCTTCAAAGATGAAAATTTTATAATTAATATACTAGCAAGAGCTTTATTTGAAGTGTTGAATTGCTCGTCAATAACCTTAAGTATTAAATTGCTCATCAAGAGCCTTAAGTAGCTCTTTGATATTATTATGTTGATTGACTAAATCATGATTACCAACATAAATTTTTATTTTTATAAACATTAAACTGAGGTAATTAGATCACTCCCAATATTTACTAAGAGCAATCTCCTTTATAGTACTAGTCTTAGTAATTATAGATGATTTATCTTTTTTTATGGTATAATCAATGTCTATCCATCTAAATAAAGTAGAATTTTTCTTTCTAAATCTTATAATTATCACTCTTCAACTCAAGAATATCATATTTAATATCATAGATATTTGTTGATTTTATATGACTATAAATAAATAAATACATATTTATCGAATAATTTTGAGGATAATAAATATATATATATCATTTTTTACTAAATAAATCATATATTTTAAAAAAATATAAATCTACTGACATAAATTTATAGGTGGACTAAAGTCCTAATTCAATTAAATTCATGTAAATCCTTATAATAAAACTATCAAATTATATTTCTTTTTTTAATTCTTGTGGCTAAATTAAAAATAATAATTTGATATTTTAATATGACTAATTATATAAACATAATAAAATTTTTCTATGAGATTAAATTTATAATATCGATATAATTAATCATAATTAATTATTTAATTATTTATATTATTTATAAAACTTAATTATATAATTTAATAGTTAAGGATGTCATGGCTACTTCTTCATTCTTCAAATTATAGGCATATAACTTAGATATTTATGTTCATATGAATTGCATATATAATCATAAGTTTTATATATAACAAATTAATATAGCTGAGCACAAAAATTGAATTAATTAGCCTTTACATAAATATCAAAGATAGGATTGATTTCCTATAATTATTTGCTCATAAAATTGAAATGTTTGTATATTAATATATGAAAATTTAAGTAGAAATTTGCTTTATGCTTTATTATTGTCGTTGTCAGGTCCCAATTTCTTGGTGAGAAAAATGGAGGGATTGTGTTAGGTAGTCGACAACTATCATAAAATTTATCGAATAATCATGATATGGATCGTTTAATACATTGTGTTAGTATTAGTATGTTTCTTGGAAGCGACGTGCTGTATAGTCTAAATACAGTGAAAAGCAAGGGTGGATCCCCCTTTAGCTTAGGGGTGGGATTTTTCCCCCTAAAAAAATAAAAAATTTCTTTATTATATGATTCTTTAGGTAATTTGTCCCCCTCAATCTATTTTTAAGTTTTTATTACAAGGGTTTTTAGGCAATTCCCCCCCTAAAAGTTTTAAAATACTATGGTCTTTAAGCAATTGCCCCCAGTAGATAGTAAAGAGAATTCATTATTTTATTTATTAATTTGAATTTCAAAAATATCTTTACAACCAAAATTTATTCCGGGGGCGTTGCCTTTGGAACCCCACTAGGGAGCGCTGCCCCCTTAGACCCCCGACATATCTACGAAGTGTATGATGATCAAGGATATGAACAAATAGGGGTCGAACCAAATTCAAGGCAACTCCAACATACATTTTGTAGAAATTGAATGATTAATCAATTACAACATTTTATTTTTTTTTGCAAACAAACCATCCATGCTTCAACCTAAATTTTGTTTAAAAATAATTATCATTATATAAAATGTTGATGATATTTTTAAAATGTATTATGTACTCAAGTAGAAAGAATCATTAGTCACTAAACTGACATATATATATATATATATATATATATATATATATATATATATGAAAAAATAAATGCTCTACACTTTTAGCGACAAAATTATAAGCCAATTTTTTCTTTTTGGTGGCTAATACCATGTTTCCTTATTATTTAGAGACCTTAGTTACTTTTGGCAGATAAAAGATATCTTTAGCGATCATTTTCTTTTTGTCACTATTAATCCATTTTTTTGTAGTGAAGGGTTGAGCCAAATTCGAGGCAACACTAACAGTTATTTATAAGTTTGCCCCCCTAATAATTAAGGCTGGTTCCACCTCTAGTAAGAAGTGTATTAGGCCCGCTGCATTGACAGACGAGTACAGTGCTGAATAGGTAAGGGTTCCCACACCATAGACATATGTGGGCAAAAAAGCTAGTCCGTAAAACTAGAATTATGGTAGAAACTTGAAATATAAGTTTTCTTACATGCAAATTAATGAAATTAATAGATATTATGATTCATGAGAAGATAAATATTCTATGCATTCATGAATTAAATATGTTAGAGAGAAGGCTAAAGAGATTGGTAGTTTACAGTTTAAATTATGGTATTTTGGTAGGAGTTGTACTAGAAATAATGTAGGTGTGATTTTAGATAAGAGTTTGAAGGATAATATTGTAGAAATTAATAGAATTTGAGATATAATTATAACTTAAAGATTATTGTTGGCGCTAAGATTATTAATATTATAAGTGCTTATGCTCCTGAATTAGATTTAAATATGTATTCAAAATTAAAATTTCGGAATGACTTAGAAGAATTAATACAAAAAATATCTCTTGAAGAAAGAGTTTTAGTGAAGGAGATTTAAATGGACACGTTGATAGAGAAGTAGAAGATTTAAAAAATATTTATGGTGGTTATGCATTTGGAACGACTAATGAAGGTAGGAAGACCAAATTAGATTTTTTTCTAACTTATGATTTTATAATTGTAACATCTTATTTATGAAAATAGATGAACATCTCATCACTTATAAGAATGCATATAGTAAAATTTAGATTTGATTATTTTATTATAAGAAAAGTAGATTGTTTACATTGCAAAGATTTTAAAGTTATTCTAAGTGAAAGTTTATGTATCCAATATCATTTATTCGTTTTGGCTTTTAAGATGAATGGGCGAAATATGAAAAATAAAGTAAAATATTATCTTAGGATTAGATGGAGGCATTTAAAGAATACTAATAAAGATAGTTTTAAGAGGAAGATTCAAAATTTTAAGATTCTAATTGTACATGAGGAAGCTAATGTTATGTGGGAAATATTAGGTAATGATACTAAAAATATTACAAATGATGCGTTTGGAGTATCAAAAGGAAAAGCTCATAATAATAAAAATAGTTATTTGTGGAATCAAAATGTGTAAGAAAAGATAAAAAATAAAAAAGCTTCGTTATAAAAATTAATTTAAATGTGAAAACTTGAAAAATTGGAAAGATATAAAGAGGCCTGTAAGGAGTCTAAAAAAGCAATATGTGATGCAAAGAATTTAACTTTTAATGATTTGTATAATATATTAGATATTTAGGATAACAAAAGATGTATATATAAGTTAGTCAAGCAAAAAGATAGGAGAAGTAATAATTTAGTTTAAGTGAAGTGTATTAAGGATGAAGATCAAAAAGTGTTTTTATTAGAAGATGATACTCAATAAAGGTGGATGAGATATTTTGTTAAGCTTTTTAATAAATATTGTGAGAATATAACTGACTTTAGTGACCTTAGCACCCTAAATGAAAATATAAAATTTTATTTTTATCGACGTATTAGTAAATTCGAAGTTAGAGAGGCTTTAAAGAAAATGAAGTGTGGAAAAGCTGTTGGACCTGATGATATTCCAATGGAGGTGTGGAAATGCTTAGGAGATGAAGGAATTCTAAAGACTAAAAAGATGTTAGATGAGTGGAGAAGGAGCGTGTTGATTGTTATTTTTAAGAATAACGGTGATGCACAAGAGTGTGCGTATTATAGAGGAATTAAGTTAATGTGTCATACTTTAAAACTTTGGGAGAGAGTTGTTGAGCATAGGTTACGACGTGATACTATTGGAGTAGCTCGAGTGACAGATAAGATTAGAGAAAGTCGCCTTAGATGGTTTGGTCACATAAAGCATCGGCTTTTTGATGAGCTAATTAGGAAAGTAGATCTATTAGATTTGGCCTATGTTAATAGAGGTAGAGATAGACCTAAAAAAACTTGGTTAGAAAATGTTAGAAATGACATTTTTTATTAGATTTAAATGAGAATTTGACTCTTAACAGGACACACTGGAGAAAAATGATTCATGTAGCTGACCCTACGTAGTGGGATGAAGGCTCGATATTGTTGTTGCTGCTAAGAAATCTTGAATCCGTGATAGGCTTTAGTTTAATCAACTTAATGGCCTTCAGAAAGATAATAACGCCCAAAAAACAACATTCTAAATCAATAAATCATAAATATGATAGAAATCAGATTTCCATTAAAATTTATTACATTACTTACGATTAAAGAACAACTAAAATTGAAATCTATATATGACCAAATATTTTCAAATATCTCTATCATTAAAAAATGTTAAAGTAGAGGTGTTATAATGCGCTATAGTACTAAATGATAGATTTAAATGAAATTGTGGATACTAAATATATTTTTTAATTCACAAAATCAGACATTTATCAAATCCTGAAATTCAGTTTCAATCAATTGTTTTCCATAATGCGAAATATATATTAAATAAAATTTTGATTTTAGACATAAATTTTAAATTTAAAAATCAAATGGAAGAAATGATTTTGAATTCTAAACACATTTCCAAAATTGAATCCTTTACAAACGATGGAATATTGAAATTAATATATCTCCGACTTTGACATTTATCGATTACTATTGATTTTGAGCGCTTTTAAACATTTTCAAATTTCAAACATGATGTTCTATTTTTTTTAAATAGATTGAAGACTTGGGGACCAAAACAACTTTTTTTTTAAAAATTTGTTTTTCTTCACTTATATATAATTTCTTTAGTGTTTAAAGAAAAATTGAGTAGTTTTAATAACCAAAAAATGATTTTAATAAGCAAAAAACTGTTATCCACGTTTTGCCTTTTGGAGGGAAATTAAGGCCATATTTTTATTTATCCAAAATGCAGGAAATTATAAAAAAACTATATTTTAACTTATTTAAAATATAAATATTTATAAAAACTAACATTATCATCTAGATCTTGAGCATTGTAGGCTAAACCCACATATGAAGGAGGATAAGGATTTCTACTTCTTGTAGATCTACCGTGTTGATTCAGTTGGATCTAATAAAATAAATACAATTGCATAAGAGCTGAACTTGACAATGAAAACACTCATTATGCTATGTCCAATCTCCAATAATTTTTTTTATCCATTTTAGTAATTTAAATAAATAAATAAACCAAAAAATAAAGCAGTGCATGCCATATGCGCTATCACTATCGTGCCCATAATGCGCGTTGTTTTGTTTTATTGCGCCTTGCCATATAATTAATGTTGATGTTGTACTGCATTATATTATGAGCTATAACACATTATTGACATGTATGGGAACAACATCACTTAATAATAAGGTAATGCAAAAGAAATTATAAGTTATGGCATGCTTGATGAAAAGCTTATAATCACTTGACAATTTTGTTTTTAAATGTTTTTCATTCTTTTCCTTTTTTTAAAATTTTATATTACTTAACTCATATTTAATTAGACTCTTTGTTATTGTTTTCACGTGGAAGGTCCCTTGGATAAGTGCAAGCATTTGGAAGCCTCCTGAATCCGTAGTTTCCATTTAGATATATGCTTGATAACACATTTAATACTGCAGATTGTGATATATTTACAAATATGAATAGATACTTGTAAATCATTTAGAGACATTAGAAGTGGAAACAACTGTCCTCATGTTTCTATTGAAATTTAAGCTGTTTAAGAGTTATATAGCTTTTATATTTATTATTTCGTCTGAACTACTGCTGCCCTTAAAATTAGGCCATTATGGCTCCATTCTTAATGATCCTGGACCTCTAGCTTGAGTGATTGAGTGACCTGTACATCTCTGGTCGTTGGATTTGTAAGTTTCTGGAAAGGGTTTCTCAGTGGAGTAAACAACTTTATGAGTCTTATATCACCTACTAATTATATGTAAATAATATAATAATTATTATACATATATTAGCCTTGCCTTAACTATTTGATTTCAGATTTTTGAGTATGAATGAATAGTACGATATGTTACTAGTTTTAGGTTAAGGAGCCAATACATAACGACCATAAGTTTTAGAGAAGTAATTATGAACTTAGAGGGTTATATGAACAACTGAATTGTTTCACATGGTGCATACTCGTTAGTGTTGCCAAAAGAGAAAAGACAATTGTTGATATAAAATTTGTTTCTACCGATGGCTCAAAATTCTTCAACTTTTTTCTGTCTTTCCTTCTGTATAGTAATACAAGTTTTCTGAAAGTTATCCATGCACGTGATCAGATGCTTCGTTAGCATGTTGGTGTTTGATTTTTTCCTGAAGGAGCAGGGAATAGTTCAGTTGTTTTTTTCTTGGTTAGTTCTTTTAGGCCCAACATTATAATTTATTTTGAGGTATCAATGCCTGTTCCTAAGCCACAAGATAGAGCAACTTTTGGTAATTATATATTAGAAGCATTTATTAGATACCCATCACCACTGCAACTTAGCTGCATGGCACCTTCATCAAAACAGACGGATGACCATTAAAACACAGATGTTTGAGCTGTGATAATCAATACATCTGTTGTTTTGGAATTAATATAGTGAACATAATGTTCATTGTGATTCAGGTCAGTCAGGCGGATTATGTATTTCTCCTGGAGGCCATTTTCATCCATTTTTAACTGAGGGGAAACCCCCAAGGAAAGTGACCAAGGGGCCCAGAGATTTAGCAGTTTGCCGGGTTTTCCGCCAGAAAACTTGTTGTGATGTTGTTCAGACCTATCGTGTCTTGGAATTTGTACGAAGGTTGGCATCTTTTGGAGAAGCTAGCCAAGAATGTTTGCATGCATGGGAACTGCTGGAGTGTTCAGTTTGTGATCCTCTTATTGGTGTTCAGCCTGGGCCACCACTGATATGTGCCTCATTTTGCAATATGATCCTTCAAGATTGCTCAAGTGCATACTTCTCTATTGACCCAAGAAATAAGGTTTCTTTCATCCCTGTTCAGTTTCAGTGTTTAATTTCATGCCTATGAGACTTATAAGCTCGAACTTATAATTGTTGCCTTAACATCTGCACTATGCCTTGCGTAAATATTATCAGCATCTATTTGGAAGCGGAACGGTTTGTTGTTTTCCTGTGTGTAGAAATTTGGGTCTTATATTTGTTTATCTAGTTAGATTCTATGAAAGCATTTAGACCAAAACATGCTAAGGTCTCTTATTAGATATTTATTTATAATTGTAACAGGTTTTGTCTCCTTGTGGACTAGGCGACATTATTTGTGGTAGAGCAAGTGAATGGGCCTCTAATGGTACAGAACTGTGCCACCTTGCAGGTTTTGCTGTGAAGCAAGATGTATTTGGCAACCATGATGTTGACGAGCAGTACTGCTATGGAGGAAAAGCAAGCGTAGAATCAATTTCTAGTTCTTGGAAGGCTTCTCGTTCTGTTTTAAGTATGGGGGATCAGCCTTATGGAGTCCTTGAAGATTTTCAGCAGTGGTTTAGGAAATTGCCCGTGAATGAGAAGGTCAAGTGGGCAATTGGAGGGATGGTGCTCACTTCTGGGCTCCTTTACATGAGGTTTCTGATGCTAAAACTGGTTTTTTTTTGTCTCCGTTACATTATTGGTCTGCATTTTTTGCATGTCAAGAATTCTACTGAGAGACAACTAGGATGTTTTTCTACCGTTGATACCAAATCTTACATTGAGTGCTTTTTAGTGTATATCTTCAATCTGTAATCATTGAACATCTTTGTGAATAATGCAGCAAAAGAAAGAGCTACAGCCAAAGGCAGAAACAAGCAGCAGCTCTACGCATGGCTAGAAAGATGGACGCAAGGATCAATCATCCGTCTTCCAGCATAAGGAGATAGTTAATGCAGAATCTATATTTAGTGGGCAAGGATTTCTCCTCCAAAACTGCATGCTAAATCCTTCTCTTCTTAATTCTATTACTCTTGTTGACATAGAACATGAAGTTGGAATTTAATTCTTACTTGCAGTTTTAATGTCCCACTGTTTCTGTCAATAAGTTTTTGGCATTTTGCTTTCTTTTATTCATGCCACAGTGATTTTCGATGAAACTTTGTTGTATAGAATAGACCCATGCTAAGGATCTATTTAAGGCAATATTTTCACTATTTTGTTTATGGGTAACTATGACCTTTTTTCATTGCTTTTAAAATTTTTTTTGTGATGCCCTGTATGTCAAAATAGCATTGTTAGAAAGTTGTTGATGACCTCCTCTATATGGAAAAATTTGTGAAGTTTTTTGTTTATTTGGGACTTTTGAGTCAATTAAGGTAAATTCATACACATCACATACACAAGTTTCAAATTCAATACCTCTTAGTTGGCAGCCAAATCTCCCAACCAACAAATTAAGTGAGTTGCTTTTGCATATGAAAATACTAGTTTATATTGATGTAACAGTGAAAACATTTTCAAAATTTTTATAGTTTGTGATGTCCATGTTGTATACCATCAATGAATTGCTTATTGGAATAATTCTTCCCCTTGAAACTGAGAAGCCCATGGCCATGGTTTACAGTGGAAATCTAAATCTGCCTATTGTCAAAGAAGCCCATTAGAATTTGAACTTACTAGAACCAGAAGTAGATTAGGTAGAGAATTTAAGTTGGTGAGATTAAATGGGTTGTGCTAAGTTTAGGTATTGAATAACCATAGTACAAACTATAGTTTTAGGATCTATAGCTGAAACTAAATGAAAACATATGAGAAAACTAGAAAGGCTATAGCAGGTGCTGTGCTATACTGGTTTAGACCATCAATAGTGACACCGAGTAATCAATAATATTAGCAATTGGAAGAACAAAAAATCTGAATTTGTTAACTTACAAAACCTACAACACGTTCTCAAAACCAAAAATAGAATGATGGGTTGAAAACCCGATGACTAAACAATTCCTTGATAACTTAAAAGAAAGAAACAGGACATAATTGAGGATTCAACAAATGACCATCGGTGTTACTATCGTTTATTTTCTTGGAAATTCTTCTTTGACGGATGGTTGGTGTTGACGAACATTTTCGCATCAACCTGACCCCGATCGAGCCCGACTAGGCTCGATCATACTCGATCAATTTAATTAAACGTCGTCGAGGCAAAATCTGGGCCGAATTTGATGAAATTAAACTATAATTTCGTTAAATTAGTCTCGATTTAATTAAATTAAATCAAATTTAATTTAATTTAAATCAAATTAAAATCAAATCAACCCAATCGAGCCGCGTCGAGCCCAATTCGACGCAAATCGGCATCGATTCGAGTTCAATTTCGCAAAATTGACTCAATCGGGCCCACTCGGACCCAAACCGACCCAAATCGGTTCGGATCGAGTCCAATTAGGATTCAATCTCAGCCCCAATTATTTCATTTTGGGCTGAATCAACCTTCCCAAATCAGATTTTGAGATCTAGGGCTGAGATTTCTCCTAAAATCTCACCCAATCTCACATAAAATCCCACAAAATCTACTCAAGTAGACATTCTCTCGTTTCGCGCATAGAGGAGGCGGGATTGGACCGATTTGGGCGGTGGAACCTGCGGCTCGTGCTCTCCAAGAGAACGAGAGGGAGAGGCGGGGAGCCATTCGGCTCCCCTGTTCGTTTCGTTCGGCCCCGTCCCGAGAGAAAGCGAGAGAGCGAGTGAGAGAGCGAGAAAGAGAGCGGGAGAGCATCTCCGCTTGCGTCGCCAGCCTCCCAGGCGGAACCCCCTCCCCCGCATTCGAGCTCTTGGCGTGCGGAGACTAGGCTCGACTCTGCCTGGACCTTCGGCCGAACCATCTAGGAGTTCCGTCTCTCTCATCCGCCGGATTTTCCGAAGTCTCAAGCTCTAGAACTGCTGTAGTTCTTTTCTACTGCCTTTAGGAAGAGGTGGGAGGCTTCTTCTTCCTTCCTTTCTCAGTTCCGGCGAGCTCGTGGTGGTTGGAGGCTGTTAGAAGTTTCCAAACAGCAAGGGAAGCCTTCCAAACTTCCCAAACAGCAGTTTGGAGGCTTGAGAGTGCCTCGGACAGCAGTTTCCCTCTTCCGGAACGTCTTGGACAGCAGTTTGGAAGCTTGAGAAAGCCTTGAAACCTTCCAAACAGTGGTTTGGAGCCTTCAAGACGTCTTGGACAGCAGCGGCGACGTCCGGGGAGCCTTGGACAGCAGTTTTCTTCTTCCGGAGGAGCTTGGGAGCACTTGGAGCGGCTTGGATTGGAGCTTGGACAGCACACTTTCTCGCCTTTAGCTAGGCGAGTGCATTGTGGTTTGCGCCGTGACAACCCGGCGAGGTACAACCTAAAACTTAGTGAAACCTAGGGTCCCCCAAGGCCAATTGGTGTGTGGTTGACGCTCCCTAAGCCATAGGTCTTTAGAAACTTCATTTTCTTGCTTCCCCAAAGCCTATGTTTGCTGTCCTCTTTGTAAATTTGGGAAAATCCAGTGATTTTTGCCAAGTTTATCTCATGCGAGAGTCAAAAGGGGATGGCGATGCGCGTAGGATTGTCGGATTTGTATTCGGCGATCTTCCAATGCATGAAAAGCATTCATATTGTTGTCCAAATCGTCTCCTATGACAAACCTAGGCTTCGTCGTCATAGCACCCAAATTTGGAGGCTATGTACTTAACCAAACCAATTGCATATTGCTTAGAATTTAGATTATGCCAAAATTGATCTAAATAAAATAGTGTAGGTCTCTTTCTCTAAGGATTACATGCTTTTAAAATTATCGGGAGAATTGTTTAGCATGTTCATTTAATTTGAAGGACAAACTTGGGGTAGATGTGGGTTTCTAAGGATCCATAAACTACCCCTTATGTGTTCTTGAGTTACTTCAATATGCTTTGCATTCCTTAATTCTCATGGATAAGAGTGATGGTGAATGCTTCTCTAGCATGCAAACTACCCAATTTGCATTTCATGACAAAATTGATCTAAACTTTGGAGAGTTTGCATGTGGGAATGGATTGTCTCTACAAATTAGTGAATGTGAGTGTGTTTGGTTGGAAACAATATCACTAACAACTAAATTTTGTGAGGTTTCTCATAGATCCTCAAAGGTCTATGTTGTAAACCCAACAATGTCTATGGCCAACCAAATTCATGATTAATCTTTTCACTAAATTTGGAGCGTATAAGTAGTAATCCTTGTTGGTTTACATTCACCACATTTGGGATTTGAAAATCAACCAAATGGGCTTATCTAACCTTGAAGTGGGCTTGAGACATGACATGAGCCCTCAAAGGCCCATAAACCTTCATACTCAAGTTTACCTAATTCCATTTGTGTAAGTTTCTGAATCCAATCATTGAATGGAATAACTAAAATCCTTAGAGATTGAAACCTCACATCAATGTTTTAATAAACCAAACCTTATCAAAAATAACATTTAGGATCCTCCTAGAAGCTTTTGATCACCTATTCATGACAAAACGGATTGGATTGCTCTTAGAAGCCTTAGGTGTGCTTTCCTACCTTAGCATGAGTCAAAATCATGTTTCCTAGATCTCTTGTTAAGATCATTAAGTCTCCAGAGTTTTAGATCATGCCAAAATTGATCTAGAGACCCTTTCAAAGCCTTAGGGAATCATTCTTTTCCTCTCCGAATGAGTTCAAAACATTCGTAGGAGAATAGGGAATTCTCTTTCTCGTGCATGTCCTTTCAATTTGATGCTTAGGACTTCCTCAAAGTTCTAAACTCTATATTGCATGAGTCCCAACAAATATAAAGAGCTTGCTCTCAAGCACTCTCTTTCCTTCATGAATGGCACTTGGAGTTTCCCTCGAAATTCTAAGTGTTAGATTGCATGAATCTTAACTTAGGATCCCAAGAAAATCCTAGGTTCGTACCTTCTCGCTTGTGGACATGAAATCCACAAGCATTCATTCAAATCTCCTAATCATGCCAAAAGTGATTAGGGAGTCCCCCCAGCACGTCGGGATTTCTCTTGTGGAGTCTTCCCTTCCCCATGCATGGTAGCTTTGGAGTTTCCTCAAGACTCCAAACACTTGATTACATAAACCATCAGATTTTAGGACCAAATCCTAGATTTCCTCTTTTACTTGTTGAGACATGAAATCAATAAATGAATAATGTCAATCATGTATAATAGTTGGAGCATCTTCAAGGCTCCAATTACTGGATTGCATGAATCTTTAGCGTCCCCTAGGAGCTATCATTAATCGCTTTGTGTATGGTGTGCTGAATTTTCTCAAAATACTCAACACGCTATTTCATAAGCTCCCAAACTTAGAGCCAAATTCTAAGTTTCTTCATCTCGTTTGTTGAAACATGAAACCAATAAATGATATCTTCATCCATCGCTCTTAAAATTCATGTAGAGGTTTCCAAATAACCTCTAAAGAGTTAAAAGAGCACGCACAAACCTTAGGGTCAAATCCTAGTTTTGCTTGATATTGTTTGTTGAAACATAAAATCAATAAACAACTGTCTCCCCCTCCTTGTGCATGGTATTATGGATTCTTCTGAAATCCTAAACATATCATGCTCCAAACTCTTGGACCTTAGAACCAAATTCTAGGTTCATTCATCCATTCACTTAACCTAAACTAAGTGAATGAAGAAATCCATTCGAATACCAAACGTTCAAGTGATCTCTTTCAATCTTGCAACTTCTAGGTTACATTTTATTTCTCTCTTTCTACAATCCGAAAGTTGTAGAAGGCCAACTCACTCTCCTAAGATTCAAAAATAGGAGAATGTGTACCTATCTCTGATCTTTTTGAACACTATATGTTCAAAGAAACTTCTCGAAACTTAGGGCCAAACCCTGAGTTTACTCGTTATTTGTTAAGGCATAGAATTAGCGAATGAACAATCTTCCCTCTTGCATGATATCTTGGATTTCCCCTAAAAAATCCTATGTGTCATGACATAAATCTCTAAGCTTGGAACCAACTTCCAAGTTCTTTCACCTCTCCTATTAGAACATAAAACCAACAAATATGTTCTTCATGCATGATACTTGGAGCATTCTCAAAGCTCTAAGTGTTAGATTGCATGAGTCTTATAGCCTTAGGATCAAAATCCTAAGTGCACCGTACCATGTTTGTTGAGACAAAGTCAACAAGCAAACATTTCATTCCTCCCTCAAGTATTGCAAGTGGAGCCTCCTCAAGGTTCCAAGTGCCATGATTTGGAGCTTCTCCAAGCTCCAAGTGTTCTATGCATGAATCATTTGAACTTGGAGCTAAATTTCAAGTTCTCCCACCTTGTTTGTTGAAACATAAGAGCAACAAACCATCTCTCGAGTCTCTCGATCATGCCAAAAATGATTTGGGGAATCCTTTCCAATACATTGGAAACCTTTTAGTAGAGCCTTCTCTTCCTTATGCATGGTGGTTTGGAGCATCTCAAAGCCCCAAACACTTCACTGCATAAACCTTATAACTCTAGGATGAAAATCCTAAGTTCATTTTATTTTACTCGTTGACATAAAATCAACGAACAATCATCTTTTTCATGCATGATCATTTGGAATTCCTCAAGACTCCAAAGTATATCCTTGCATAAATCATTTGAGCTTGAGGCTAAATCTCAAGTTCTTCTACCTTGATTGTTGGAGCACAAAACCAACAAATGATTTCTTTGCTAGTAGCCCTCAAAGCCCATGTAGAGGTACCCAAATGACCTCTAGAGGGGCCTAAAAGGATACAAGCGAAACTTAGAGCCAAAGCTTAAGTTTCTCCATTTTCTTTGTTGGAGCACAAAACCAGTAAATGCCTTCTTTGCTAGTGGCCTTCAAAGCCTATATAGAGGTTCCCAAATGACCTCTAGAAAGGCTCAAAAGGGCACAAGCAAAGCCCTTAGATTTGAATCTAGGGAATGCTCCACCATTCGCTTAATTTAAATTAGGCGAATGTATGTATTCTTCTTTGGATATCAAATGTTCAAAGAAGCTCCTCCATTCACTTAACCTAAATTAAGTGGATGATCACTCCTCTTTGAACACCAAAGGTCCAAAGAGTGTCTTCAATTGGCAACTTCTCCCCCATCTCTCCAACCCAAGATGGAAGGGTAAAATCTTTTCTTTGAACATCAAATGTTCAAAGAGTATTTAAGAATTTACAACTTTCAAGTTGTATTCTCTTCTCTTTCATCCCTCCAACCCAATTGGAGGAATGAACGTTCCCCCTTTGAACAAATCAAATGTTCAAAGGATTCCTAGATTTACAAACTCTAAGTTGCATTTCCCTCTCTCTTTCCTACAAGCCAAGATTGTAGGAGAGCATCCAAATCCATCTTCATGCTCTCAAACCCAAGTTGGGAGAAGGAATTCTTCTCTTTGAACCCCAAATGTTCAAAGAGATTTCAGAAGCTTGTAACCCAAAGTTGCATCTTCTCTTCTCCTTTCTACAACTCAAAAGTTGTATGAAAGTCTCATTCACTCAATTCATGTTGAGTGGATCAATTTTATTCTGAATCACTTATTTGTTGAATCAAAATCAACAGGTAGTTCATCCAAACCATTCATTTGTTGAACCAAAACTCAATAAATGATTCAGTGTTAAGCGAAGGAGTCAATCCTAGCTCTCTTTCATCCTCCTAATCCAAATTAGGTGGATGAGTTCCTTTCTTTGAATACTCAAAAATCCAAAGAACCCTTGATGCGTAGCCCAAACCTACACATCATTCTTTCATGTTTGCTTTACCTAAATTTAGCAAACTAAATACCCATCATTGAACATAAAATTCAATGTAACTCTTGATTTGTAATCTCAAAATTGCAAATCTTATTCTCCTATTGAGCCAAAATTAATAGGTGACCTATCTCCCCTCACTTCTACAGGTTACAAAAAGCCATAGAAGATTCACTATCCTAGCCCAAAAGCTATAGGATCCCTCTCATTCTCTTACAACCCCAAAGTTGTAGGAGATAACCTTCTCTCTTTGGCTCCAAAAGCCGAGGAGAATTCTTCTAACATTAGGCCCAAAATTAGTGTTAGACACCCTTCCCTTAGATCCAAACTCTAAGTGAAATATCCTTAGTGTGACATACCACACAAGCCCTTCACACACTTAGGTGCACAGCCCCTTAGGCATACTAGGATTAGGATTTTTCTTTGTGTGCGCATGTGGTTGATGTTTTGGTGTGAATGCCTTTTTGGATTGTCTGCGTGTGGGCACTTGCCCTTAAATGGTTAGTATAGAAATATATACATGTTTTTCTGTGCAGGTGGCCATGTCTAAAAAAAGGGGGGATGCTTAAATCATAAATAATAAATTGCTTGCATGACAGGTACCGCTTGAAACCCCCCCCAAAGAGATGTGGCCAATAGGGTAGAAGCAAATGCTTGGCACTCTAAGTGCTAGGTAAATTTTGAGTGTGATATTATTATATAAATTGCCTACTCACTCTGTTTTGCAGGTTTGAGTCTTTTTCTCTTTCAAAATGTATTTGATTAGATTAGGATGTAAAACTTGTGGGGGTTTGGACCAAAAAGAGAGGTGGATCGAGTAGGATGTGCTTCTTGGAAGCGATGCCCAAAGCTCCACCTAGAAGATGAAGCTTGAAGACCCCACAAGTAGAGTCTGTAAAAAAAAAAATTAACTGGGTTGTATAATGACAGGCAACTCAGCTGCCAAAATTGTTTGTAATAATTGGGACATTACTCACACCTCTGTCTTGATTTATTTATATATGCATGTGTTGTTTGTTTACTGTGTGCGCACTAGAATAGCATGCTTTTCCTAGATTTCTTCACTTGTTTGTGTGGGTGTGGCTTGGACTAATGCGGTAGGCTCTTAGGATAAAAATAAGTTTTCTACCCATTAAAACATAAGCAACCTAAAAATAAAATTTAGGCTCCACGATTTTCTAACAAAAGAATTGCATGGCTTTCTTTCAAAGAGCCAAGTTTTCAAAATCAAAATGATCATGCATAGCCAAAAAAGAGTCACATGTAGAAGCCCTCATTTAAGGATTAGATAACAAAAAAATCTGCATCCGAGTCAGCATTCTGCATACCTTGCATACTTAGGCATCTTGGCCTCAAAGCCAAGTTGTAAGCCCTACTTTCTAAATAATAAGTCCCTACCACTCTTCATATGCATTGAGACCAGAAAACATGGTTTTAAAAGCGATTAGGAGGAGTCTAGCTGGTAGTCCTTTCCAGGCAGGACAATAAATCCAGGGGTCGGGCTGGTTGTGCCTCTTATGAGGTACAACTTGTAAGTCCTTTTGCATCCGTTAGATTTAGGTTCGAGGCCCTACCCCTCAGTAGGCCTCACCTTAGCTTTAGGGTCTGAGGCAATCAGTTGATTTCAATCACTTTGTAAGCCCTCAACTCTCGGGCAATTCCTCCAACAGGCGTTGTTGGAATGTAAGCCCCAAATCTCTAATGAAAATATCAATTCGAACAAAAATCAGATTTCTAAAACATAAAGCCCAACATAGGGTAGTTTGAGCACCTCTGAGTTTCCCTCAGAATCAAGTGCTCCTACTTCATTCCCCTTGGCTCTCATTTCAAAAATCTGATTCCAAATCGATACTCTATTCCTTGAAACTCCTTAAGGACTAAAAATCCTTCAAACAAGATTTTCATGGATTTTCAAAATCAAAATCAAACTTTAATCAAAATTTAAATGACTCTCAAAAATAAGAGGAAACCACTAATTTAATCAAAAGTTTTCTCAAGTACCAAAACTTGAGATGTAATTAACTATAGGGGCTTGCCCCTATGGGGCATCTGTACCCCAGAATAAATAAACCCCGTTCAACCAAATATTGAACGGGGGAATCTCTGTTAAATTGTAAATTTTGTCATTGAGTCCATAAGGAAACGATATTTTTACCCTTTGGGGTAATATATCGTCATTCTTATGCCGTACTCAATCATAAAGTATGCAATCCGTTAAGAGGAATACAAAATTCTCGCAACAGATTTTCTGGCGACTCCGCTGGGGAAGATGCCTCTTTTCATCTAAATTAGTGGTTTCCAAAATTTGTCGTTTAAATTTTGGCTGAAGGACATTTGTAAAGCAAATTCAGTATTGTATGCCTCTCCCCTTTCCATTTTGGGTTGAGCAATATCAATACAAACGAATGTCAAGATGAACTTTCCAAAATTTGAAAAGAAAAAATGATGAGAAAGATGAAATTTGATTTTCCTTAAACAATCATTTTCAACAAATTCATTTTTTCAAATATCTAATTTAAAATCCTCCTCCACACTATGATTGTGGTGGTTGTAGAATCTACAACCAAACAATCTCAAATATGTGTTGGATTTCAAACTCTATCAAATTCATTCATCATTCCTTAAAAGGAAAGTCCGGGTCACAATTGTGGGTAGTCAGTGATTTAGGTCAGTGGTCAGAAACCCAGAATGAGTGCAGTGATAATTGATGTATGATAATTGGATTCAAGGAAATTTCAACAGAAAGTTTGATTCAAGAAATCTTGGTTTTCAGGAAATCTCTGAGGGTGAGCTGTTTGAGGATCTAGTAAGATAAAAATGGAAGGAAGACTGATCTTTAAGTTTGGAGACCACCTGCAGTTGTCTTTTGATCAGTCCCGCTTTGCTCCTGGGGACATGATCAAGTTTGGACAAGGATTTGAGGATATGGAAGTTCTCTTTCAGGGTCCTACACCTTCTGAAGCTAGAACCCTGGAAAATCAACCTTCATCTGAAAAGAAGGTTTTAGAAATAAATCTGCCTGCTAGGGAGAGGTCACCTACTCAAAGTAGTAGGAAGAGGGTGGCTGAGTTATCTCCAAAAGCTTTAGCCTCTCGACCTTCTGTCTTTAATAGGTTGACCTTCCCTAAGGTTTTAAAATCAGATATAAGACAAACAGCACTGACTCCTTTGTTACCTAAGAAGAAATCTGTTGAGAAAGAGTACAAGTCAGTTCAATCACTAGCAATTGTTCCAAGTGTTCCACAGTCTGATGGTTTGTTTCAGTCCAGTCAGTATGAGGAAGGGGGTAGTTCTGCTTATGTTCTGACTAAATCCCAGAAAAGGAACAAATATAGAAGATTTAGAAAGATGATGGAAAAGAAAGAAAAGGCTGAATTAGATGCTGAGATGATGGAGCTCTCTCCTCTTGCTGAGGGGAGTAGGTTTTACCCTCTTTCTGTGTCTAGGGGAGAGGAGGATGTTAGGAAGATTGCTGCATCACCCCCTAGACCCCCACTTAGAATTTCCAAAAGTACTCCTGAGGAAAGGAAGAAAAAGTGGGAGAAGGATATAAGAAGGATTTTCCAAAGGGTAGCTGATCAGATGCATACCACAAAAGAGGCAGTGATTAAGGCTATGAAAAATACAATCACAAAAGATTTCGCTAAGTTACTCTTGAAAGAGGATAGAGATCCTGAAGATAGTAAGTTGATTGTTCAACCCACCCAAAAGGATAAGCGCAGATTCTCTAGACAGCCAGCTGTGGCAGCTTTGACAGATGGATATGATTCTAGACCCCATCAGGAAAGATCAGTTGGTGAGCAGATTGTCCTAGTTGATGATTCAGTAGCACCACCTGAGGCCCATGGCAGACCAAAGGTTGATCACCCTGATCGCCGAGTGGTCCCTCGGACCTCCCTTTCAAGTTCTAGTAGATCTGATGTGCCCAATAGGTTTAGGAGGCCTTTAAAAGAAGATAGACCTCCTACTCCTCATGATGAGATACACTCTGGGGGTCGCATTCAGACTCCACCTTTGGATGAGGTAGATTTGGGACGCCAAAAATTCCGTATTTCCTCATCTGAGGTGAAGAAAGAATGGAGACCCAAGGTGGCACCTCCATCAATGGTACATTCATCCCCTCCTACTCTTGTTGACCCCAAAGATAAAGGGAAAGCTCCCATGGAAGTCAACAGTTATGAAGAGTATCACCCTTCCCATGTCAACCCTTCAACAGGCAAAACCATTGAAGAAATGATGGAGTATTTGAAAGATAGCCTTAGGAAGATTGACGAGGATGAGGAGAGGGAAAAGGAGGAAGAAAATCATAGAAAATTGATTGAGAATTTTAATCCTGATGAGGATGATCTCATGGATGAGGAGGATATCTATGTTATCCAGTATAGCAGAAGAGGATCCTCTCTTCCAGGAGATCCCCATACAGATGATTTGTTGGGAGCAGAAGTAGAAGGGGAAGGGAGTGAAAACCCCCAGATCCGTGCTTTGCTTCAGCAGTTGAAAGAGAAAGATGTTCAGCTCAGTGATATGGCTAGGAGGTTAGATGAGATGGCTTCTGCCATGACAGCTCTTACCACTCAGCTTTTGGGTCCCCAAAAGGTTCCAAACACAGCAGATAAACCTTCCACTAGTGCAGAAAAAGCCAAGGAAGTGGTGCAAGTTGATGAGGATATTGGGAGTCAGGAAAAGAATGAGCCTGGGTCAGTGAATCTCCAACCTTCAAAGGAAGATTTGAAGGATTTTATTAATCAGCAGATTAAGGAGTCCATGGCACATGGGAAAGGAGGTCACTCTATTCAAAGAGGAAGACCTTATCCCGAGGAGTTTGATTCAGTACAGTATCCCAAGGGTTTTGTTGCTCCCTCTTTCAAACTCTTTGATGGTGTAGGGAACCCACGTCAGCATTTGGCCCATTTCAGAGCCGGGTGTTGTAATGTGGGTGGTAGTGATGCTCTCCTATTTAGACAGTTTGTGAGCAGCCTTTCTGGTGTAGCCTTTGATTGGTATGCTGAGTTACCAAATGGCTCAGTGAAGACTTTTGCAGAGTTGGAGTCTTTGTTTGTGAAGAGGTTCGCAGGAGCCCAACATCACATTACAGTGGGAGACCTTGTAGTGGAGAAGCAGAAGCCAAATGAGGGGTTGGTGGATTACATTCTTAGGTGGAGAAACCTTAGCCTAAAATGTGAACCACAACTCCAAGAACAACATGCCATAGAAATCTTGCTAAGGAATATTCATGGTCCAATAGCACTCATCCTTAAGGGATTCACTATTAGGACCTTTGAAAAATTGCTTAGTAAGGCATCTAGTCTTCAATCTGAGACGGCTCAGTTGGCCTTTCTCAAAGACAACAGTAGTGGTGATCAGTCCAAGAAATTCAAACAGAAAACAGTTGAAAGAAAGGGCAGTGTGTCATCATTATCTTTTCAGAAGGGAAAGCAGATTCAGATTACTGAGCAACAGTCACCAAGAAAAATTTCAGAGCAGCAACCTAGAAGGGATAAGGAGAAGGCAGTCAAAAAGCCTGATCCTAGGGGATTGACAGAAAAGATCAATCAACAGTACTCTTTTAGGAGAGATGCCACAGCAAAAATATTTAAATCTTTGATTCAAGATGACAATTTTCAACTCCCCAAACCCAAAAGACCAGCAGATGTTGATAAGAGCAACGAGCCAAATTATTGCCCTTATCATAGGATGTTGGGTCATGTGTTGGAGGATTGTTATGTCTTTAAAGATTGGGTTGAAAACGAGTACAAATCTGGTAGGATGAGTCTTCCTAATGCATACTTAGCAAGCCCATCACAGGGGTCTGCTAAGGTTATCCATGTGGAAGCCATCCCTACTAAGGGACAGAAAGCAGAGTCAGCCATGCCAGTTCTTTCTCCACCAATGTTCAGTCAGAAGGACAGTGTTGATTTGCTTACAGATGCAGAGGGTTGGCAGTTGTCTTTGTCCAAATCTTCCCTTAAAATGTTAAACAAACTATCCAAAACCCCATTGGAGTTTCCAAAAGAAACTCAAATGCCCATAAATAAGGCATTTGGAGTTCCTCCAAGTAACTCAATGGATGGAAAGGGTCCTTCACCCTTGAAACTTCATGAAAAGAGAGCTTCAATGGTAAAGGGAAAGGAAAAAGAGAAACAAATTCCCAAAATCAAACAAGTTATCCTTCCAAATGGCAAGGGGAAGTCCCCCAAGCCTATCACTCTCTTTGATTTCATGTATGTTCCAAAGGGTGTTAATGAAATGAACAATCCTTTCGCGTACGTGCAATCTGTCCATTCTGAATCTGAAAATGAACAACTTACAAATGAATCTTCTCATTTATCTGAATCAAGTGAGTCAAGTTCTGATGATGATCTACCCGTGTACAAAATGCAGGGAGTAAAGATTGTCATTGAGCCCGAGTCACCTGACTTAGAGACAACAAATCAAGTGAAAGAAGAGTCAGATTCTGAGGTTTTGGTTGATGTGACCTCAACTTCTGAGCCTGAACAAATAACAGAAATAAATCTCAGAAGTGGTCGTGTTGTACCATCTCCAATGGCATCTAAGAAAGATAAAGGAAAAGAACCTATTAATCAAAATGAGGGCGTGGTTCCACCAACACCTGCTCCACAAGAGCAAGTGGGTGGTGGACCACCAAAAGTGGATTATAATGTGTTAGCCCACCTTAGGAAACTCCCTGCGAGGCTGAGTATTTATGATGCACTCGTACTTTCCCCTGAAATGCGAGAAGCTTTGATCAAGGCTCTCCTTGATCCTGAAATTTGTTTGGCTCAACTCGCAGAGTGTCCCTTAGAGGAGGCCTTACACTTTAAGGAGGTGCCTGGAGTAACCTTTTCTGATGAGGATTTACTCCTAGGCACTTCAGATCACAATCGCCCACTCTTTATAACTATTGATATTGACAATTTCAAGTTGAATAGAGTACTTGTTGACCCAGGTGCATCGGTCAACATAATGAGCCTAAGAACTTTGGCCCACCTCAATGTTGACACGCAAAAATTAAGTTCTGACAAAATGATGTTGCGTGGCTTCAATGAAAAGGGGCAAAGAGCTTTAGGCTCCGTTACTCTTTCACTATTGATGGGGGATTTGAGAACTGAAGCTAAATTCCACATCATTGATTCTGAAACATCATTTAAGGCACTTCTTGGTAGGCCTTGGCTCCATGAATATAAAATGGTTCCTTCCTCTCTACACCAATGTATGAAATATGAACGCAATGGTGTAGAATACTGCATAAAGGGAGATTTGAAACCATTTAGTGTACATGAAGTTGGGAAATACGAAGATGCTTCTTATTATGTTCCAAAGAGGCTGTCAGTGTTTTCTAGATCTGTGATACCGACTGAAGATCAAGTAGAAGCTAGCGTGCAAAAGGAAAAGTCTCCAAGCCTTGTCCAAGATTGCCCTCAAGAAGAAGAACTTGAGGAGGAGATCAGATGGAATCCTGCCCCTCCATCAACACAACGAGGAGGTAGGATGGCACAACGTGCTCGTGGAAGGGGTCGTGGTAGAGAAGATAGAGGTCAAGATGGGTGGAGGATGAGGGCCGCCAAAGCCTCATCTCCACCACCTACTCCAGGAAGGCCCATCACCCATGTAGGCTCAGGGTCCAATTCAAAGGCTGAGTCAAATGTGATGGGTAGTTCAACAAAAGCAGCTTCAAAATGGGTAATCACTGAAAAGCCTATTTGGAACATTAAAGAAAACATTTCATGTGATGAAGATAACTCTCAGAAAGAGGAGGTGTCTGATCTCACTAAGTATGAAAAGTTAAATGAGTTTGTGAAAACCTTAACTTCTTTGTCTGAAAGTCAGGTGAATGACTTAAATGTATGTATTGCACCTAAGCTAGGAGAAGAAGTGGGTAAGGAGCGTGTCTTTTATAAAGCACCTCAACCCTCAAGTTCAGAAGTGGGTGTAGAACTTGAGGATCTTTCTTTTAATGAAATAGTAGAACTGCCTTTTGATTGGTATCCTGCTGGTGTCAAAAGTTTGATTAGAAAAGGTTTTGCTCCTTCTATGTGGTCCAAGGGCGAAGCTCAACGACATGAAAGTTTATGGAACTCTAAATATAAAATGAAGAGGAATAGATATGGCGTTGGCTTTGGTACTGTTGGACCAATAGATGATGATAACTATTGTTTGGTTATTACCAATAATCTGGACGTTGATATGATCTTTACAAAGACCTGCAACGCTGTTGGGAGGTCATGTTTAGAGGCTAACGACGATCCAGATTACCTTCAAATTAGGGATGCACCCCCTGAATTTGAGGAAGAAATCAAATCAACAATTGATGAATTGAAAGAAGTTAATTTGGGTAACGAAGAAAATCCACGACCCACTTTTATAAGTGCATTGTTAAACGAAACCGATGCCAATGGAATGGTACAACTCCTAAAGGAGTTTAAGGACTGTTTTGCATGGAGTTATGATGAAATGCCAGGACTAAATCCAGACATAGCAATCCATAAACTTGCCATTCAGCCAAATGTTGTTCCAATCAAACAAGCTCCTAGAAGGATGCGTTTGGAAATTGAACAACAAGTGATTGAAGAAGTGAAAAAATTAATTGAAGCTGGTTTTATTCGAGAGGAAAAATACCCCTCTTGGTTGGCTAGCATTGTCCCTGTTAAGAAAAAGAACGGACAGATTCGCGTATGCGTTGATTTTAGGGATTTAAATAAAGCATGTCCAAAAGATGAGTTCCCGCTACCCATACCTGAGCTCATGATTGACATCGCTTCCTCCCATAGTCTCTTTTCCTTTATGGATGGGTCCTCGGGGTACAACCAAATCAAAATGGCCCCGGAGGACGAGCAATTTACTGCTTTTAGAACACCCATTGGAATATACTGTTATAAAGTCATGCCTTTTGGCCTTAAGAATGCTGGTGCAACCTACCAGCGTGCAATGACCAGAATATTCGATGAACTCATTCATGACAAAGTTGAATGTTACATTGATGATCTCGTGGTCAAAAGCAAAGAAAGAGAGGATCACTTGTTTGATTTAAGGGTTGTATTTGAACGGCTTCGTCGATACGACCTCAAGATGAACCCTCTGAAGTGTGCTTTTGGGGTGACTTCAGGGAAATTTCTTGGGTTTGTCGTTCGACACCGTGGCATTGAAATTGACCCTACTAAAATCAAAGCGATATTAGAAATGAAACCTCCTAGAAGTCTTACTCAATTAAGATCTTTCCAAGGTAGGTTGGCATATCTAAGACGCTTTATATCCAATTTATCTGGTAGATGCCAACCCTTTGCAGCCCTTTCAAAGAAAGATTCAGAATTCTATTGGGATGATAGCTGCCAAAAAGCTTTCGACAGTATAAAACGCTATCTCATGTCTCCACCAGTTCTGGCCGCTCCCATTCCGGGGAGGCCATTGATTCTTTACACTGCAACATCAGACGAGTCTCTTGGAGCTTTGTTGGCCCAAACCAACAATGAAGGGAAAGAAAATGCTTTGTACTACTTGAGCAGGCGTCTGATACCTACAGAAATGAACTATCCTTCCATTGAAAAGCATTGTTTATGCCTCATCTTCGCTGTTCAAAAGCTTAGGCATTACATGCTCTCTCATAAAGTCAATCTGATCTCTAAGGTCAATCCTCTTCAATACCTCATGACCCGTCCAACGCTGTCAGGACGTTTAGCCAGATGGGCCATGATACTACTTCAATTCGATATCACATTTATTCCTCAACGTGCTGTGAAAGGACAAGCTCTTGCTGACTTCCTAGCAGCTCATCCAATACCGGCAGAATCTCCCTTAAATGACGACCTTCCCGATGAACAAATAATGAGTCTGGATAATCATGAAAACCTCACTTGGGAGTTATATTTTGATGGTGCGGCCTCTTTCCAAAGAGGTACTGAACCACAATCTATTCTCCCAGGCAAGGCCGGAATCGGTTTAGTATTCATAACACCTGATAAAGCTATATTGCGCTATTCTTACAGTTTATCGGATCCTCGTACAAATAACGAGGCAGAATATGAAGCTCTGATAACTGGTTTAGAGTTGGCAATATTAATGGAAATTAAAAATATCAGAATTTATGGTGATTCGCAGTTGGTGATTAATCAAGTTGCAGGAACCTACAAAGTTTTGAAACCCAACTTGTTTAAATACCACTCGTATACCATGAAATTGTTTGAGCAAATTCCTAATGCAACTTTGCTTAGAATACCGCGTGGCCAAAACGCTACGGCGGACGTTCTGGCAAAACTTGCTAAGGAAATGTCATGTCCTGAAAAGGGTTCAGTCCAAATAGAAGTTCAAAATCGTCAGGTTTTGTCTCCTATTGACTTTGAGAAGTTAAATGAACCTTCTCCCTATGGGGGGTTTTCGTTTGTGGTAGATGATAATGATGACTGGCGCCAACCTCTCATTGAATATCTCCAAAATGGTAAACTCCCAAAGGAGAAGTCTGTTGCTCACCAAATAAAGAAAAGAGCATTAACATTTTCACTAATTAACAACACCTTGTACCGGCGGTCATTTGACCAAATGTGGTTGCGGTGTCTTGCAAAAGATGAAGCCCATAAGATAGTGACCGAGGTACATGCGGGGTTGTGTGGCGCTCACCAATCGGGTCCCAAAATGAAATTAAAAATTAAAAGGCTTGGGTACTATTGGCCTTCAATGATTAAAGATTGTATTGAAGTAGCACGAAAATGTCACCAATGCCAAGTACATGGGGTAGTTTTGCATCAACCACCAAATGTGTTGCATCCAACAATAGCCTCTTGGCCCTTTGAAAGCTGGGGAACTGATATTGTTGGGCCTATTGACCCTCCTTCTTCTAAGGGTCATAGGTTTATTCTTGCTGCAACTGACTATTTCTCAAAGTGGGCTGAAGCTATACCATTGAGAGAAGTCAAAACTAGCCATGTACTGCAATTTTTGAAGGGCCATATCGTATACAGGTTTGGTGTTCCACGCCGAATCATATCCGATAATGGTCCTGCTTTTAAAAGTACCAAGCTTAACCAATTTGTTAACAAACATAACATTGATTGGAGGTATAGTACGATATACTATCCTCGAGCCAATGGATTGGCTGAAGCATTCAACAAGACATTAGTTCAATTGTTAAAGAAAATCTTAGACGAGAACAAACGTCAATGGCATGAAAAGTTGGTCGAGGCGTTGTGGGCCTACCGGACCACGTACAGAACTCCAACACAGGCCACTCCGTTTGCTCTAGTCTATGGAGCGGAGGCGGTTCTCCCTTTGGAGGTACAGCTCCCATCTCTTCGAATTGCAATAAATAATGAGATTACAAGTGAACAAAATGCCCAACTAAGGTTGGAGGAACTTGATGGTTTGGATGAGAAACGTTTGTATGCTCAACAGAACCTCGAGTTGTACCAAGCCCGTATGGCTCAAGCTCATGACAAATTGGTCCGTCCTAGGACTTTCAAGGTTGGCGACTTGGTCCTAGTTCTTCGTAGACCGATTTTAGCCCACCGAAAAATAGGTGGGAAGTTCGAACCTACATGGGAAGGCCCCTTTGTGGTAGAAAAGGCCTATCATGGCGGATCTTATCAGTTAATTGATTGTAATGGTGAACGTCCTATGTTGCCTATCAACGGGCGTTACCTCAAGAAGTATTACAATTGATTGTATGCAAATTTTGATTTTAATGAATGAATGTTTCTTTCAAATAGAAATGTTCTTTTCATCCGGTTGTGGACTGGGTCCGGATTACCAAAACCTCGGTTCAGGATTTTAAAATGTTCACCTTTCGCTAAATGGAAAATCAAAATCATCTTTCTCCGAAAGGAAAGTTCGAATTCATCTTTCTCCAAAAGAAAGTCAAATGCAAATCTTAGTACCAAATGCTAAGTGTAGATTCCCCAAATAGGAGTCTTCTTCTCATTTTGTGAATTTAAGGAGAATCTAAACCTCCTAAGGTTTCATCTCTCTCGATCTTGTTCTACTCAAATTGAACGTTAATAGATCTATCCAAATCTAGACTTTTAGTGGTTACCAAAATACCCTTTAGTCTTCCCAAATGTTAAGGCTTATCTAGTCAAAATAGATGACCTTACACCAAATATATTTAAGGCTTAAGTAGTAGCCAAAATGCTCTTAGCCTTAGCTCTTTTGGGTTTTATCTTACCAAAATAAGATGAACTCTACCTCTAGTTGGTTGCCAAAATACCTCTTAGAACTTTTCAATAGGTACCAAATACCTTTTGACCCTTAGGAAACAACAAACATTCCTAACCCGTCTCAAACGATAGTAAAAATATCTTTGAGAACCATTTGGGTGGTAGACAAAATACCCCTAGCCTTTTAGGTGATAGAAAAATATCCCTAAGCCTTTTTAGAAGTTATCAAATTTCTTCTAACCAAGTCAAATTCTTTCTAAAGGTACCAAATATCTTTAGAAAACTCTTTTAGGAGTTACCAAATTTCTTCTAATTGACCCAAAATCTTTCTAGAGATACCCAACATTTCTAGAAGCATCTTAGAAGTTGTCAAAATACTTCTAATCAAGTTAAAACATTTCTAGAAATGCCAAATATCTCTAGAAGTCTCTTTAGAAGTTGCCAAAACGCTTCTATTCATACCAAATCTTTCTAGAGATGTCAATTGCCTCTAGAATTCTTCTTAGAAGTTACCAAAATACTTCTATTCATGTCAAATTTTCTCTAAAGATATCAAACATCTCTAGAGATCTCTTTAGAAGTTGTTAAAATACTTCTAAATTCTCTTCCAAGAGTAATCTAAAACCCTTTCCTTAAGGTGATATATAGAAATCTCCTTATCTTTGTAGATCTTGTCTAAATTCAAATTTAGACTTTCATAGATCTCTTTTTCTCTTTCGAATCATACTCTATTTGATTTGGGAGATCTCGTTTGATCATTATTTGGTCAACGCCAATATGTGTGGCGTACTTCTATTCGTTCACCACACATATTGGGGGTCCTTTTGTTGACGAACATTTTCGCATCAACCTGACCCCGATCGAGCCCGACTAGGCTCGATCATACTCGATCAATTTAATTAAACGTCGTCGAGGCAAAATCTGGGCCGAATTTGATGAAATTAAACCATAATTTCGTTAAATTAGTCTCGATTTAATTAAATTAAATCAAATTTAATTTAATTTAAATCAAATTAAAATCAAATCAACCCAATCGAGCCGCGTCGAGCCCAATTCGACGCAAATCGGCATCGATTCGAGTTCAATTTCGCAAAATTGACTCAATCGGGCCCACTCGGACCCAAACCGACCCAAATCGGTTCGGATCGAGTCCAATTAGGATTCAATCTCAGCCCCAATTATTTCATTTTGGGCTGAATCAACCTTCCCAAATCAGATTTTGAGATCTAGGGCTGAGATTTCTCCTAAAATCTCACCCAATCTCACATAAAATCCCACAAAATCTACTCAAGTAGACATTCTCTCGTTTCGCGCATAGAGGAGGCGGGATTGGACCGATTTGGGCGGTGGAACCTGCGGCTCGTGCTCTCCAAGAGAACGAGAGGGAGAGGCGGGGAGCCATTCGGCTCCCCTGTTCGTTTCGTTCGGCCCCGTCCCGAGAGAAAGCGAGAGAGCGAGTGAGAGAGCGAGAAAGAGAGCGGGAGAGCATCTCCGCTTGCGTCGCCAGCCTCCCAGGCGGAACCCCCTCCCCCGCATTCGAGCTCTTGGCGTGCGGAGACTAGGCTCGACTCTGCCTGGACCTTCGGCCGAACCATCTAGGAGTTCCGTCTCTCTCATCCGCCGGATTTTCCGAAGTCTCAAGCTCTAGAACTGCTGTAGTTCTTTTCTACTGCCTTTAGGAAGAGGTGGGAGGCTTCTTCTTCCTTCCTTTCTCAGTTCCGGCGAGCTCGTGGTGGTTGGAGGCTGTTAGAAGTTTCCAAACAGCAAGGGAAGCCTTCCAAACTTCCCAAACAGCAGTTTGGAGGCTTGAGAGTGCCTCGGACAGCAGTTTCCCTCTTCCGGAACGTCTTGGACAGCAGTTTGGAAGCTTGAGAAAGCCTTGAAACCTTCCAAACAGTGGTTTGGAGCCTTCAAGACGTCTTGGACAGCAGCGGCGACGTCCGGGGAGCCTTGGACAGCAGTTTTCTTCTTCCGGAGGAGCTTGGGAGCACTTGGAGCGGCTTGGATTGGAGCTTGGACAGCACACTTTCTCGCCTTTAGCTAGGCGAGTGCATTGTGGTTTGCGCCGTGACAACCCGGCGAGGTACAACCTAAAACTTAGTGAAACCTAGGGTCCCCCAAGGCCAATTGGTGTGTGGTTGACGCTCCCTAAGCCATAGGTCCTTAGAAACTTCATTTTCTTGCTTCCCCAAAGCCTATGTTTGCTGTCCTCTTTGTAAATTTGGGAAAATCCAGTGATTTTTGCCAAGTTTATCTCATGCGAGAGTCAAAAGGGGATGGCGATGCGCGTAGGATTGTCGGATTTGTATTCGGCGATCTTCCAATGCATGAAAAGCATTCATATTGTTGTCCAAATCGTCTCCTATGACAAACCTAGGCTTCGTCGTCATAGCACCCAAATTTGGAGGCTATGTACTTAACCAAACCAATTGCATATTGCTTAGAATTTAGATTATGCCAAAATTGATCTAAATAAAATAGTGTAGGTCTCTTTCTCTAAGGATTACATGCTTTTAAAATTATCGGGAGAATTGTTTAGCATGTTCATTTAATTTGAAGGACAAACTTGGGGTAGATGTGGGTTTCTAAGGATCCATAAACTACCCCTTATGTGTTCTTGAGTTACTTCAATATGCTTTGCATTCCTTAATTCTCATGGATAAGAGTGATGGTGAATGCTTCTCTAGCATGCAAACTACCCAATTTGCATTTCATGACAAAATTGATCTAAACTTTGGAGAGTTTGCATGTGGGAATGGATTGTCTCTACAAATTAGTGAATGTGAGTGTGTTTGGTTGGAAACAATATCACTAACAACTAAATTTTGTGAGGTTTCTCATAGATCCTCAAAGGTCTATGTTGTAAACCCAACAATGTCTATGGCCAACCAAATTCATGATTAATCTTTTCACTAAATTTGGAGCGTATAAGTAGTAATCCTTGTTGGTTTACATTCACCACATTTGGGATTTGAAAATCAACCAAATGGGCTTATCTAACCTTGAAGTGGGCTTGAGACATGACATGAGCCCTCAAAGGCCCATAAACCTTCATACTCAAGTTTACCTAATTCCATTTGTGTAAGTTTCTGAATCCAATCATTGAATGGAATAACTAAAATCCTTAGAGATTGAAACCTCACATCAATGTTTTAATAAACCAAACCTTATCAAAAATAACATTTAGGATCCTCCTAGAAGCTTTTGATCACCTATTCATGACAAAACGGATTGGATTGCTCTTAGAAGCCTTAGGTGTGCTTTCCTACCGTAGCATGAGTCAAAATCATGTTTCCTAGATCTCTTGTTAAGATCATTAAGTCTCCAGAGTTTTAGATCATGCCAAAATTGATCTAGAGACCCTTTCAAAGCCTTAGGGAATCATTCTTTTCCTCTCCGAATGAGTTCAAAACATTCGTAGGAGAATAGGGAATTCTCTTTCTCGTGCATGTCCTTTCAATTTGATGCTTAGGACTTCCTCAAAGTTCTAAACTCTATATTGCATGAGTCCCAACAAATATAAAGAGCTTGCTCTCAAGCACTCTCTTTCCTTCATGAATGGCACTTGGAGTTTCCCTCGAAATTCTAAGTGTTAGATTGCATGAATCTTAACTTAGGATCCCAAGAAAATCCTAGGTTCGTACCTTCTCGCTTGTGGACATGAAATCCACAAGCATTCATTCAAATCTCCTAATCATGCCAAAAGTGATTAGGGAGTCCCCCCAGCACGTCGGGATTTCTCTTGTGGAGTCTTCCCTTCCCCATGCATGGTAGCTTTGGAGTTTCCTCAAGACTCCAAACACTTGATTACATAAACCATCAGATTTTAGGACCAAATCCTAGATTTCCTCTTTTACTTGTTGAGACATGAAATCAATAAATGAATAATGTCAATCATGTATAATAGTTGAAGCATCTTCAAGGCTCCAATTACTGGATTGCATGAATCTTTAGCGTCCCCTAGGAGCTATCATTAATCGCTTTGTGTATGGTGTGCTGAATTTTCTCAAAATACTCAACACGCTATTTCATAAGCTCCCAAACTTAGAGCCAAATTCTAAGTTTCTTCATCTCGTTTGTTGAAACATGAAACCAATAAATGATATCTTCATCCATCGCTCTTAAAATTCATGTAGAGGTTTCCAAATAACCTCTAAAGAGTTAAAAGAGCACGCACAAACCTTAGGGTCAAATCCTAGTTTTGCTTGATATTGTTTGTTGAAACATAAAATCAATAAACAACTGTCTCCCCCTCCTTGTGCATGGTATTATGGATTCTTCTGAAATCCTAAACATATCATGCTCCAAACTCTTGGACCTTAGAACCAAATTCTAGGTTCATTCATCCATTCACTTAACCTAAACTAAGTGAATGAAGAAATCCATTCGAATACCAAACGTTCAAGTGATCTCTTTCAATCTTGCAACTTCTAGGTTACATTTTATTTCTCTCTTTCTACAATCCGAAAGTTGTAGAAGGCCAACTCACTCTCCTAAGATTCAAAAATAGGAGAATGTGTACCTATCTCTGATCTTTTTGAACACTATATGTTCAAAGAAACTTCTCGAAACTTAGGGCCAAACCCTGAGTTTACTCGTTATTTGTTAAGGCATAGAATTAGCGAATGAACAATCTTCCCTCTTGCATGATATCTTGGATTTCCCCTAAAAAATCCTATGTGTCATGACATAAATCTCTAAGCTTGGAACCAACTTCCAAGTTCTTTCACCTCTCCTATTAGAACATAAAACCAACAAATATGTTCTTCATGCATGATACTTGGAGCATTCTCAAAGCTCTAAGTGTTAGATTGCATGAGTCTTATAGCCTTAGGATCAAAATCCTAAGTGCACCGTACCATGTTTGTTGAGACAAAGTCAACAAGCAAACATTTCATTCCTCCCTCAAGTATTGCAAGTGGAGCCTCCTCAAGGTTCCAAGTGCCATGATTTGGAGCTTCTCCAAGCTCCAAGTGTTCTATGCATGAATCATTTGAACTTGGAGCTAAATTTCAAGTTCTCCCACCTTGTTTGTTGAAACATAAGAGCAACAAACCATCTCTCGAGTCTCTCGATCATGCCAAAAATGATTTGGGGAATCCTTTCCAATACATTGGAAACCTTTTAGTAGAGCCTTCTCTTCCTTATGCATGGTGGTTTGGAGCATCTCAAAGCCCCAAACACTTCACTGCATAAACCTTATAACTCTAGGATGAAAATCCTAAGTTCATTTTATTTTACTCGTTGACATAAAATCAACGAACAATCATCTTTTTCATGCATGATCATTTGGAATTCCTCAAGACTCCAAAGTATATCCTTGCATAAATCATTTGAGCTTGAGGCTAAATCTCAAGTTCTTCTACCTTGATTGTTGGAGCACAAAACCAACAAATGATTTCTTTGCTAGTAGCCCTCAAAGCCCATGTAGAGGTACCCAAATGACCTCTAGAGGGGCCTAAAAGGATACAAGCGAAACTTAGAGCCAAAGCTTAAGTTTCTCCATTTTCTTTGTTGGAGCACAAAACCAGTAAATGCCTTCTTTGCTAGTGGCCTTCAAAGCCTATATAGAGGTTCCCAAATGACCTCTAGAAAGGCTCAAAAGGGCACAAGCAAAGCCCTTAGATTTGAATCTAGGGAATGCTCCACCATTCGCTTAATTTAAATTAGGCGAATGTATGTATTCTTCTTTGGATATCAAATGTTCAAAGAAGCTCCTCCATTCACTTAACCTAAATTAAGTGGATGATCACTCCTCTTTGAACACCAAAGGTCCAAAGAGTGTCTTCAATTGGCAACTTCTCCCCCATCTCTCCAACCCAAGATGGAAGGGTAAAATCTTTTCTTTGAACATCAAATGTTCAAAGAGTATTTAAGAATTTACAACTTTCAAGTTGTATTCTCTTCTCTTTCATCCCTCCAACCCAATTGGAGGAATGAACGTTCCCCCTTTGAACAAATCAAATGTTCAAAGGATTCCTAGATTTACAAACTCTAAGTTGCATTTCCCTCTCTCTTTCCTACAAGCCAAGATTGTAGGAGAGCATCCAAATCCATCTTCATGCTCTCAAACCCAAGTTGGGAGAAGGAATTCTTCTCTTTGAACCCCAAATGTTCAAAGAGATTTCAGAAGCTTGTAACCCAAAGTTGCATCTTCTCTTCTCCTTTCTACAACTCAAAAGTTGTATGAAAGTCTCATTCACTCAATTCATGTTGAGTGGATCAATTTTATTCTGAATCACTTATTTGTTGAATCAAAATCAACAGGTAGTTCATCCAAACCATTCATTTGTTGAACCAAAACTCAATAAATGATTCAGTGTTAAGCGAAGGAGTCAATCCTAGCTCTCTTTCATCCTCCTAATCCAAATTAGGTGGATGAGTTCCTTTCTTTGAATACTCAAAAATCCAAAGAACCCTTGATGCGTAGCCCAAACCTACACATCATTCTTTCATGTTTGCTTTACCTAAATTTAGCAAACTAAATACCCATCATTGAACATAAAATTCAATGTAACTCTTGATTTGTAATCTCAAAATTGCAAATCTTATTCTCCTATTGAGCCAAAATTAATAGGTGACCTATCTCCCCTCACTTCTACAGGTTACAAAAAGCCATAGAAGATTCACTATCCTAGCCCAAAAGCTATAGGATCCCTCTCATTCTCTTACAACCCCAAAGTTGTAGGAGATAACCTTCTCTCTTTGGCTCCAAAAGCCGAGGAGAATTCTTCTAACATTAGGCCCAAAATTAGTGTTAGACACCCTTCCCTTAGATCCAAACTCTAAGTGAAATATCCTTAGTGTGACATACCACACAAGCCCTTCACACACTTAGGTGCACAGCCCCTTAGGCATACTAGGATTAGGATTTTTCTTTGTGTGCGCATGTGGTTGATGTTTTGGTGTGAATGCCTTTTTGGATTGTCTGCGTGTGGGCACTTGCCCTTAAATGGTTAGTATAGAAATATATACATGTTTTTCTGTGCAGGTGGCCATGTCTAAAAAAAGGGGGGATGCTTAAATCATAAATAATAAATTGCTTGCATGACAGGTACCGCTTGAAACCCCCCCCCAAAGAGATGTGGCCAATAGGGTAGAAGCAAATGCTTGGCACTCTAAGTGCTAGGTAAATTTTGAGTGTGATATTATTATATAAATTGCCTACTCACTCTGTTTTGCAGGTTTGAGTCTTTTTCTCTTTCAAAATGTATTTGATTAGATTAGGATGTAAAACTTGTGGGGGTTTGGACCAAAAAGAGAGGTGGATCGAGTAGGATGTGCTTCTTGGAAGCGATGCCCAAAGCTCCACCTAGAAGATGAAGCTTGAAGACCCCACAAGTAGAGTCTGTAAAAAAAAAAATTAACTGGGTTGTATAATGACAGGCAACTCAGCTGCCAAAATTGTTTGTAATAATTGGGACATTACTCACACCTCTGTCTTGATTTATTTACATATGCATGTGTTGTTTGTTTACTGTGTGCGCACTAGAATAGCATGCTTTTCCTAGGTTTCTTCACTTGTTTGTGTGGGTGTGGCTTGGACTAATGCGGTAGGCTCTTAGGATAAAAATAAGTTTTCTACCCATTAAAACATAAGCAACCTAAAAATAAAATTTAGGCTCCACGATTTTCTAACAAAAGAATTGCATGGCTTTCTTTCAAAGAGCCAAGTTTTCAAAATCAAAATGATCATGCATAGCCAAAAAAGAGTCACATGTAGAAGCCCTCATTTAAGGATTAGATAACAAAAAAATCTGCATCCGAGTCAGCATTCTGCATACCTTGCATACTTAGGCATCTTGGCCTCAAAGCCAAGTTGTAAGCCCTACTTTCTAAATAATAAGTCCCTACCACTCTTCATATGCATTGAGACCAGAAAACATGGTTTTAAAAGCGATTAGGAGGAGTCTAGCTGGTAGTCCTTTCCAGGCAGGACAATAAATTCAGGGGTCGGGCTGGTTGTGCCTCTTGTGAGGTACAACTTGTAAGTCCTTTTGCATCCGTTAGATTTAGGTTCGAGGCCCTACCCCTCAGTAGGCCTCACCTTAGCTTTAGGGTCTGAGGCAATCAGTTGATTTCAATCACTTTGTAAGCCCTCAACTCTCGGGCAATTCCTCCAACAGGCGTTGTTGGAATGTAAGCCCCAAATCTCTAATGAAAATATCAATTCGAACAAAAATCAGATTTCTAAAACATAAAGCCCAACATAGGGTAGTTTGAGCACCTCTGAGTTTCCCTCAGAATCAAGTGCTCCTACTTCATTCCCCTTGGCTCTCATTTCAAAAATCTGATTCCAAATCGATACTCTATTCCTTGAAACTCCTTAAGGACTAAAAATCCTTCAAACAAGATTTTCATGGATTTTCAAAATCAAAATCAAACTTTAATCAAAATTTAAATGACTCTCAAAAATAAGAGGAAACCACTAATTTAATCAAAAGTTTTCTCAAGTACCAAAACTTGAGATGTAATTAACCATAGGGGCTTGCCCCTATGGGGCATCTGTACCCCAGAATAAATAAACCCCGTTCAACCAAATATTGAACGGGGGAATCTCTGTTAAATTGTAAATTTTGTCATTGAGTCCATAAGGAAACGATATTTTTACCCTTTGGGGTAATATATCGTCATTCTTATGCCGTACTCAATCATAAAGTATGCAATCCGTTAAGAGGAATACAAAATTCTCACAACAGTTGGCAGTTGGCTATAGTTTCTTCCAATTTTGGTCTTCAGCTTTTCCAACAGTCCAAAGTGAAGAGAATAAGAAACAAACTTCTGAGATGTTGATTTATTCAGCACACCTACAAAGAACCCGAGGATAATCAATAGATCACTTATTCTTGACACAAATAATAGTTTAGAATTAAGTGCAGATTTTGAAATTCCTGGAACTCGGTTTCTCCTTCCACCTCAGTTTCTTGGACTCCTTCCAAATCAATAGATCACTTATTCTCCTTCCAAGTAAGAAGCACACCCCATCATCTGGAAGTATTTCTTGCAAGAACAATGAGCTGTATTTCTGTGCAGCCAGTAAACAGTGGCTATTTCCAGGTGTCAGGTCTGGTGGTTCAGGAAATGGAGGCAAGAAGATGGTAGACTGTAGCCAGAACCTTGATTCTTGCGTGGAGACTTTGATTGGCGCCTTTCGAAAGACCCAACCGCTGGTTCTTGGAGAGTTGGATGGCTGGAATTAGCCCAGGCCGTGACAGGTGGTTGATCCAAGGGGTGGAATGGAGAGGTGGCTGGTGGAGAAGATGCAGGAATCGGTGGGAGAGAGCTAATAGGGCGAGGGGATTGATGTTGTAAAGTTTCTAAACTCCACTATAACCCTCTCATCTTTCCTTCCTCTCATCTCAAACTTTTGGGGAAATTCACCCCAAGGAATGGGATCTCTCCCTTCCTCTTAGATTTTCAAAATCTGAAATAAAAACTCAAAAACTCCCATCTCTCGAATGAACAATATGTATTTATAGAAAGCCAATGATTTAAAGAAGCAATAAATTACAATCCTATCTCTATTTAAAATTCAGCAAATAAAACCAAGAAAATAAATGGAAAGTAAATAATAAAAACCTAATAAAATAAAATACTTAAAATTCAAACAAATAAAATCTTATCATGCTTCTCGGTTTGGTGAAGACTCGTCCTCGATGTCTAGATCTTGATCAGAGCCATAGTAGGGCTAGAAATCTAATACATTAAAGGTTGCGGAAATATTCATATCTCCCAGTAGTTCAATTTTGTAAGCATTTTTCTCTATTCTTTTGACTATTTTGAATGGTCCATCAGCTTTTGGTTTTAGTTTAGTAAAAGTTTTCGGAGGAAATCGCTCTTTTCGTAAATGTATCCAAACTCGATCCCTCTCTTTAAAGGAAGCTGAATTATGAGATTTGTTAGCTCGTTTTTTACGTTGAGTGTTTTTTTAGCAATCATGTCATGGACACACTGATGTAATTTTTTTTATTTCCTCCGTTCGCCTCTCATCATCAATATTGTATCCTGAAGGGCTAACTACTAGTGACTGATCTAAAGGTGTAATGGGGTTCTGATCATACATAATTTTGAAAGGGCTTTTTCCCGTTGTTTGATTGGTAGATCAATTATAAGCAAACTCAGCCTGTGCTAAGGATAAGTCCCATTGCTTAATATTTTTTCTCACAAAACACCTTAATAAATTGCCTACGATTGACTACTTTGGTTTATCCATCTATTTGTGGATGAGCTGTGGAACTGAATTGAAGTTTAGTCCCTAGTTTTTCCCAAAATATTCTAAAAAAATGAGTAAGAAAATGAACATCCCTATCTGAAGTAATAGTTTTTGGAATCCATGTGAACATAATTTCTCTAAAATATAGATTACAACAACAACAACAACAACATCAAGCCTTTATCCCACTACGTGGGGTCGGCTACATGAATCCTTTTTCTCCATTGTGTCCTGTTAAAAGTCAAATTCTCGTTTAAATCTAATAAAGAAAAATCATTTCTAATATTTTCTAACCAAGTATTTTTAGGTCTACCTCTACCTTTCTTAACATAAGTCAAATCTAAGACCTCTACTTTCCTAACCGAGTCATCGGGAGGTCGCCGTTTTATGTGACCAAACCATCTAAGGCGACTCTCTCTAATCTTATCTTCCAATGGAGCTACTCCAACCTTTTCACGAATATGCTCATTTCGTAAAATATAGATTGACAATAAAAAATGTATCATGGGTCTTGTGACAAGGAATAAAATGAGCTACTTTTGAGTAACGATCCACAACCATCATAACAAAATTATTATGTTGCTAGGTATTGGGTAACCCTATCACAAAGTCCATACTTGTCACGACCCGGCCCGATAATCTCGTATAAACGGGATGTGAATGGATGTCGGATAAAAATTAAAACATAATCATCAAGTAACATTAAACATTAATATACGTAACATCCAACAATTTATAAAGAGCCACTAAAACTTTTAAATTTCCAAAATTTTATTATTATCATAAGAAATTTACAAAGGTGGATTGTAAGCTAGACACGTAAAATTCACCTCAAAATGAATATCAAAAGAAAACATAAAAAAACCTGTCATCCGGCAATTCCCTACGATTGTAAGTAAACCACTATCTCTCAGCCATCACTTATCAGCAGGTTCTCCTGAAAATTTTTTCAAAACCAGGGAGTGAGCTAACGCTCAGCAGGTAATAATTTACTCTACCAAATTCAAATTACAATGTAAAGGAGATCAATATGCATGCTTTATGTGTACTAACGACTTGTAATTTAAAGAACTAAACAATATAATATCATGCAAAGGTGGTCATGTAGCTATCTATATGACTTCCTATGTGTCATATTTTCCTTTGGTGTCATATGCTTATTATTTTCAGTTCATACATTTCCATATATCTTTTATATCATAAACTCATGTACATTTTTCTTGTTCTTATTTTATACATTTGTATCAGAGTACCGAAAGTGTACTGATCAGGTACACATATATATTGGCCATATCATTTTCCTTCAACATATTGCCCCGAAGAGCCATATTGCTCCAAAGAGCCATATTGCGCCACGGCACCATATTGATACGCCGTCTCAACATGCACAAATCCATATACATTAAGTATCATAGGATAGATAAATGACATACAATCATTCATATGTTTATAAACACTTATATGCATTTAATTGTCACATTCTTGGGTAAGACTACATGAATATCCTTTTTGAAGAAGTTGTGAAACTTTCTAAATATTCTAAACAACAAGTCAATAATTACTCTAAGTAGGCCAGTGCCAATTTCATGTAAAATAAAAGAATTTGCATGTTATTCTAATGCTGAACTATACATCACAATGCATTTAATTTTGAAAAGAGCATGAAAGAATATTGAACTTGGAGGAATTAATTGTACTTACCTCAATAAGCAATCGTTTATTCTTGTGGCTTATGTCTTCTTCTATAATCAACCTCTCCTATAACTAACACCTAGAATAATAAACATCTTGATTACTAATTCATAACATAAATGCATTTCCATTTTAAAGATTTTCAAAGGAATTTCTTCCATGAACTCCTAATTCTTAATCGTTATTATCATTAACATAAACCCTTACTTTACTTTAACATTATCCTTAATTATAATTATCATTTAAAGATAATTATTCTCGGATTTAATTTAAACCCTAAAATTTTTTTATTCAAAATTTTGTATTTTCTCACATTTTTCCTTTTCTAATTCATACAATTTACTTAACTTAAAATGATTATGAATTTCAGTTTTTTCCAAAACCCTAAAATTAGAAACTTAATTTTTCATCTTTTCATCACATTTACATGCTTAAACCTCTCCCTATACTTAATTTATAATTTGGACTTTCTTATTTTCGAATTTCTTTAAATTAAAAATTAGGAAAATGAAATTTTTTTGAAAAATCCTAATTTCTACCATTAAAAACCTTCCTAATATCATTAGAAATAATATTCATTAAGAAAGTTTCATAGAAATGAAAAATCGGAAAAACCCAAATTTTGGAAATCTTAACAAAATTTGGGGAAAACTATATTTTCATGGTTAAAATCCATCATTCGACTTTCCTTAACATTCTTTTTGGAAAATATTAAGTTTTGGAGAAACCCTAAAATTTTCTCCTCCAAATATCTATGGGGAAATGAAGATTTATAGGCTTAGGAACATACCTTATTGCTTCTTAGGTCTTCCCCTACGATTTCCCTCCAAGACTCTCGCCGGAAATTCGCTGGCCGCTGCCTAGTCGCCGCCCTCTCCCTTTCTCTTTCGCTCTCTCCTTTATTCGGCCGAACAAAACAAGAGGGACCGAAATTTTCGATCCCTATGAGGGGGATTTGGCTATTTGAGAGAGAGGAGTTACCAAATGACGCATGTGGCCCTTATATGCCTTTGTTTTATAAAAGATAGGAGGGGCTGTTTAGACATTTGGATTTAATTTTTATTTAAATAACCTTCGTCGATTTTTAATTTCAAAACCGTGCAAAATTTAGTATAAGTTTTTTATATCAATTTGATCGAAATTTCGCGTAAAATTAATTGCGTCGAATTCCGACAACTTTGAAAATTCGTCTAATTTTGTCATGGCGCATCAAAATGCGTGCGACGCTTATGATCGACATTTTTCGGATTTTACATGATCCCTCATCATCTTGTCTATAGAATAAGACCTAAAGAGTATGAAGAATTACAAATACAAGTATAATATCTCCTGGCTAAGGGTCAAATTTTTGAAAGTGTTAGTCCTTGTGTTGTTCTTGCATTGTTAGTTGTAAAGAAAGATGGAACGTGGTGTATATGTATTGATAGTCGCATTGCCAATAAAATAACAATCAAATATCGATTTCTAATTTCTCGACTAAACAATCTATTTGATCAATTACATGGAGCCATGTTCTTTTATAAAATTAACTTAAGGAGTGGCTAACACTAAATTAGAATGAAACCTTAGCGACGAATGGAAGACTGCTTTCAAGACCCGATATGGATTATATGAGTGGATGGTAATGCCTTTTGATCTTTCTAATGCATCTAGCACATTTATGCACCTAATGACTCAGGTTTGTCAGTCTTTTATGAGAAAATTTGTCGTTGTCTATTTTGACACCTTGCTGACATTTTTCATCATCTTCTCCAAAACTTAATATTTTTCAAAAAGAATGTTAAGGAAAGTCTAATGATGGATTTTAACCATGAAAATATAATTTTTCTCAAAATTTATTAAGATTTTCAAAATTAGGGTTTTTCCGATTTTTCATTTCTATGGTACTTTCTTAATGAATATTATTTCTAATGATCTTAGGAAGGTTTTTAATGGTAGAAATGAGGGTTTTTCAAAAAAAAAATTTATTTTCCTTATTTTTAATTTAAAGAAATCCGAAAATAGGAAAGTCCAAATTATAAATTAAGTATAGGGGGAGGTTTAAGCATGTAAACGTGATGAAAAGATGAAAAATTAAGTTTCCAATTTTAGAGTTTTGGACAAAACCGAAATTCATAATCATTTTAAGTTAAGTAAATTGTATGAATTAGAAAAGGAAAAATGTGAGAAAATATAAAAATTTGAATAAAAAAAATTTAGGGTTTAAATTAAATCCGAAAATAATTACCTTAAAATGATAATTATAATTAAGGATAATGTTATAGTGAATTAAGGGTTTATGTTAATGATAATGACAATTAAGAATTAGAAGTTCATGGAAGAAATTCCTATGAAAATCTTTTAAATGGAATGCATTTATGTTATGAATTAGTAATCAAGATGTTTATTATTCTAGGTGTTGGTTATAAGAGATTTTGATTATAGAAGAAGACATACGTCACAAGAATAAACGATTGCTTATTGAGGTAGGTACAATTAATACCTCCAAGTTCAATATTCTTTCATGCTCTTTTCAAAATTAAATGCATTGTGATGTATAGTTCAGCATTAGAATAACATGCAAATTCTTTTATTTTACATGAAATTAGCACTGGCCTAGTTAGAGTAATTATTGACTTGTTTAGAATATTTAGAAAGTTTCACAACTTCTTCAAAAAGGATCTTCATGTAGTCTTACCCAAGAATGTGACATTTAAATGCATATAAGCATTTAGAAACATATAAGCATTTTGAAACATATGAATGATTGTATGTCATTTATCTATCATATGATACTTAATGTATATGGATTTATGTATGTTGAGGCGGAGTATCAATATGGTGTCTTGGCACAATATGACTCTTTGGAGCAATATGGCTCTTCGGGGTAATATGTTGAAGGAAAATGATATGGCCAATATATATGTGTACTTGATCAGTACACTGTCGGTACTCCGGTACAGATGTATAAAATAAGAATAAGAAAAATGTATATGAGTTTATGATATAAAAAGTATGAACTGAAAATAATAATCATATGACACCAAAGGAAAATATGACACATAGGAAGTCATATAAATAGGTACATAACCACCTTTGCATGATATTACATTGTTTAGTTCTTTAAATTACAAGTCGTTAATGCACATCAAGCATGCATATTGGTCTCCTTTACATTGTAATTTGAATTTGGTAGAGTAAATTGTTACCTGCTGAGCGTTAGCTCACTTCTTGATTTTGAAAAAATTTTCAGGAGAACCTGCTGATAAGTGATGACTGAGAGATAGTGGTTTACTTATAGTCGTAGGGAATTGCCGGATGACTGGTTCTTTTGTGTTTTCTTTTGATGTTCATTTTGAGGTGGATTTTACGTGTCTAGCTTATAATCCACCTTTGTAAATTTCTTATGATAATTATAAAATTTTGGAAATTTGAAAGCTTTAGTGGCTCTTTATAAATTATTGAATGTTACGTATATTAATGTTTAATGTTACTTGATGATTATGTTTTAATTTTTGTCTGACATCCGTTCTCGCCTTGTTTATACGTGCTTACCGGTCGGGTCGTGACAGATCACCACACACGGGATAAAGTCAATCATATGCTGAACATCTCGTATGGGTGGTAGTCCTGGAGGTAACTCTGTGGGGAAAAATATCCTGGGATTTTTGAATTAGAAGTTGGACTACTTAGATTGACTATATTTCATCACTACCTTTATAAGTATAAGGGCATAGGCTGAAGAAACTTCCTTAATGGCTTTGGGAAACATAGACTTGGAGGCTATAATATCTGGGCTTGATTTTTCTTTCACCTCGTCTTTCATTGGCATTAGAACAATCTTTCTCCCTTTATAATCAATATTATGTGTTTTTATAAACATCATGAATAGTATGTCTATCATTTTTCCATGGTCGACCTAATTACAAGTGTCGAACATTCATAGGAATAACATCACATAACACTTCTTGCAATTTCTTTCTTGTTGAAAATTGGACAAAACATTTTTTGAGACCTTAATCTTGTTGTCTTTTCTAAGCCAGGATAACTTATAAGGTGTCATATGCTCTTATATAGGTAAATTTAATTTTTCCAACATTTAACCAGAGAATATTTCACAACTACCTCCATTAATAATCATATTGCACACTTTATCTTGCATAGTGCATATAGTGTGAAAGATTAACTATCGCAACTAATCAACCTCTAACTCAATAGTGTTATTTAAAACTCTACACACTATTTGTCATACCCCAGAATCTATATTAAAATAATTAAATTTATCTTTCTTTCATTTCTTTTATCTAGAGATTACACATTTCATATAAACAACAAAAATAAATATGACTGCATTTATATTCATCAATATTTATAATACAAACAAAAAAATATCATATATACAATATTCATGATACAAAACACTAGCTACATTACTATAAATGCATCATGACTACAAAATAAACTATAGGTGCTGAAATGAAACTAAACATGCTGTTCGGAGTATCACATCATAGGGTCTTTACCCTTTCCTAAAAATATGTAAAGCCATGTAATGAGCACTTAGCCTAACAAGTAACTAAAATCTTACAACTGAAATTAATGTAGGGTAAAAAGAAAACAATATGCTGTAAATTATATAAAGAAATCTATGCACGCAGGTTTGTTATCTATCATTAAATCCTTCACATCTGTTTATCAGTTACACTCACAGTGTTAATAACAATATTCAGTATTAATATTAGTACTCAGTATCAATATCGATGATCAGTAGTAACAATCAACATCAATATCATTGACAGTAACAAAACAATATCACTAATAATGCCAGCATAGTATCAATGACCATAATTAGTATCAGTAACAATATTAATATTAGTGATCATTATCAATATCAATAATAAGTGTCAGTATCAGTAAATAGTAGTCAGTATCTGTATCACTATTAGTAATCAGTATCAGTAATTAGTATGATAGGAAACACTTGTAGATCTCAAGTTTTCCTATCAATCTTCGGAAAACAGCGAGAAAACTCCACAAGAATCTACACAAAAACACGAAAACAGTATATAATTAGTAAGATACAGTGGATCCTCAATTCGAGAGGAGGATCAATCTCTCCTAAATTCTCTAGACACTGCTAGAGCCCAAAGGAAACCTAAACATAAGAGATCTCAAATTTCAGTCAAATTCAAGATGCCCTAACCTTAGGAAAACAAAGTATTTAATGCATACAAATCAAAAGGAAATCCCTAAACAGTCCCTACATTCAAATTTCCCTCTTAATTCCCCCCAAAATCTTCCCTATTCGGTTCCCGCAAAACTTGCGGCTCGTGCGGCTAGCGTAGGAGGCGGAGAAGTTCCGCCTCATTCGTGCCTGGGCCGGTCCCGCGTGGATTGGCTGGACTGGTCCAATGGACCGGTCAACAATGCTCCCCTCCCAAAGATCCACCTTGTCCTCAAGATGGAGATATGCTCGTGTTCCCGTGGAGGTGACCATCCTTGAGGTGGTTGAAAAATCATACCAAATTGCTAAATCAAGGGCTGCACTGAAAGAGAAATATCCCCTCCCTCCTCCATCCTGATCACATCCAACTTGTGTAGTCCCATCAGATAATCTTCCCCCACTTCTTGTATGCTCAAAACCATGGTCTTGAGTGATACCATGGCTTTGGATAGCTCTGCATCTCTTCTTATAACCACCTTTCTCCCATCCACCGTTAATTTCATCGTGAGTGCTCCCTAATTGTCTTTGGTTTCCCCTAAGGTTTGCAACCACTTCATCCCCAGGATGACATCAGTACTTTCTAACTCTAGTGGGAGAAAATCCTCCCTTACCTGAATCCTCTGAATGGTTAACATCACTCCTCTACAGATCCCTGGCCTTTCTCCACCTTCCCTGTACCCATCATCACCCCATAATAACCGGTGTCCACCAATTTCACTCCCAGTTAATTGACAGCCTGAGTGAAAGTGAAATTATGTGTAGCCTCACTATTAATCAATACTACCACCTCTATGCCTGCTATTTCCCCCTACACATTCATCGTATGATTCGAATGATTCGAAGTGAATCATACTACTGAATTCAGGGAAATCTCCGCCACATCCAGATGCAACTTGTCATCCATCTCTCTCTCACCTCCCTTCTCAGTTTCTTCGTCATCACAGACGAACTTGAAGAGTTCGATCCCTACACCTGTGCCCTGGAGTATACTTCTCATCACACCGAAAACATAACCCCTTGGCCCTCTTCTCCTGCATCTCCTTCTCTGTCAGCCTCTTGAAATTTTCCCCAGTCCCTCCTCTTACTAGGGGTGTCAACTTTTGACACGACACGAAAACCCGACTCGAACCCGACCCGGAATTTTCGGGTTTGACCCGACCCTTTTCTCAAACGGGTCGGATTCGGGTTGCAAAAATCGACCCGTTTTTCAAACGGGTCGGGTTCGGGTTAACCCGGCAGGTTGCCGGGTCACCCGAATGACCCGTTTAATTTAAAAAAAAAATGAAATTTCAAATTTTCCCACCGCCCACACCCGCGCTGCCCGCGCATGCGCTGCCAGCGCGCCCACGCCCGCGCTGCCCGCGCGACCGCGCCTGCGCGCCCGCGCTGCCCCGCTGGCTGCCCGCTCGCCCGCGCGGCTGCCCGCTCGCCCGCACGGCTGCCCGCTCGCCCGCGCGGCCTCCCCGCGCGTACCGGCCGACGTCCGCTCGCCGCGCGTCCTCCCCGCTCGCCCGCTGCAGCCAGCCGCTCCGCCTTCCCGTGTCGGGTCGGGTTCGGATTTCCGACCCGTTTTTCTACCCGGGTCGGGTTAGGGTCCACCCGTTTGAACGCGGGTCATTCCGGGTTCGACCCGAACTCGACCCGTGACCCGAAATTGACACCCCTACCTCTTACTGGCTTCTCCCTGGTAGTCTCATTAATGTTGCCTGATGCAGGCCCCTTGGGTGCAAGAAGAGTGGTCGTCATCCTGTAAGAGCCTCCTGAGCTGCTGCTCCTGGCTCCCTTCTCTAGATTCTTCTGATTTTCCACCAGCTGTGCCAACTTCATGGCCTCCCCGAAGTCACGAGGCATCAGAACTTTCACTGCCGCTCTAATATCTGCTTTCAGTCCCTTCATGAAGTTCCCCTCCAAGACCGTATCTAATAATTGCTCCACCCTACTAGCCAGGTGCTCAAACCGCTCCCGGTAGTCTGCTACTGATTCCTCCTACACCAGAGCAAAGAACTGCTCATAGAAGTCCCCTTCCCGATCGGTTTGGAAATGTTCTATTATGCAATCCTTGAATTCCCTCCAGCTCCTGATCGGTCTCCTCTGGTCCCTCCACTGGTACCAGGACAATGCCTTCCCTTCCAAGCACAGGCATGTCGCTGTCAGCTTCTCCTCCTCCGGTAGCCCATTGACTGCAAAGTACCTCTCCACCTTATAAATCCACCCATACACATCCTCCCCTTCAAATATGGGTATCTTCAGCTTCCTCACCTTTTAATCTCACCCAATTCCCCTTATTCCTCCATAACTTCCTTTTTCCCAAGTACTTGGCCCTCCCCATGTCTCCCGATCTTCCCTTCCCCTTTCATACCCATAATCTCCTTCGAATTCCCCTCTCCTCCCTTCAAAATCAGCTCCTCGGCGGCCGTAATTTCCTTCCCTACGTTCCCAATCAACGCCCTGTTGCTCCTTCCCTCCATACCCATGCCTTTCCCCAAACTATCTCCTCTATCCTCCCTTTGGAAAGGCTCCAAATGGGGTCTTCTCCTTTCTCCCTCTACGATCTCTACCTCCTCTTCATCCTTACAGATTTTAGAATTTGTATTCTGTCCTTCTGTCTCTCTCGCCACGGAAGCCGCCGATTGATTGTGGAATTCTAACATCTTCATCATCTCTCGTAAATCCGCAACTTGCCCTTCCATGGAAGAAATTCTGTCCTCCACTGTGGTTTTGATTTGATTCATCTCTCCTTCCAATCTTTCCTCCAAAGCGTCCACTTTTGTGGCCGCCATTGTTCTCCGAATTTTTGTAGACACAAAAATCTGGATTTTTCCTTCAAAAAATAGCACTTTCCTTCTTTAGCGGACCAAGAACAGCCACTGGAATTTGCAAAAATAGCTCACCAACGATCCCAAGATTTGCTCTGATACCAATTTGATAGGAAACACTTGTTGATCTCAAGTTTTCCTATCAATCTTTCAAAAACAGTGAGAAAACTCCACAAGAATCTACACAAAAATACGAAAATAGTAGATAATGGGTATTACCTGATGAAATAGAAACAGAAAATAGCAAGATACAGTTGATCCTCAATTCGAGAGGAGGATCGATCCTCCCAAATTCTCTAGACGCCTCTAGAGTCCAAAGGAAACCTAAACCTAAGAGATCTTAAATTTCTGCTAAATTCAAAATGCCCTAACCCTAGGAAAACAAAGTATTTAATGCATACAAATCAAAAGAAAATCCCTAAACAGTCCCTACATTCAAATTTTTCTCTTAATTCCCCCAAAAATCTTCCCTATTCGGCTCCCGCAAAACTTGCGGTTCGTGAGCTAGCGTAGGAGGCAGAGAAGTTCAGCCTCATTTGTGCCTAGGCCGGTCCCGCGTGGACCGGCTAGACCGGTCCAATGGACCGGTCTGACATAGTAATCAGTACAATATCTCTATCATATATTCAAATAAGGGTATTTTGCTTCTGCACTTATGACTTCGAATCAGTCATCCCTTATGACTCCAAATTAGTGTACTCCTTATAACTGTCCTTGAATCACATGACTGTTTCCCTGACTCCTCATAACTCTTAATCAGTCTCCAGATCCTTATGACTCCCATCAATTAATCTTAAGGGTATCACGTAAGGTTATCATATCATATATATCTGATATCAATTAGTATATCATTTTCTATAAGAGCAGTATCATTACAATACATCCATTCAGTTAGATTAATATCACATTTTAGTATCAGTTTTCAGTATTACATTCTAGTTCATATTAATCATTTCAACATATCATACATTTCAGATTATCATATCAAATCATAATACATCATTTTCAACTCTTTTTCAGTATACATTTTCTCGTCATTTCATAGAGAAATTTCTATACCCAAATTTAACCAACGACAATTTAATAAAATCATATCAAATCATTTAGAATGATCAAATCCAGAATATATCAAAAGTTACACGGTGAAAACTTATGAAATCATGAGATATTACATTTTTGGATAGATTTAAGAGAGATAAATTCATAGAATTAAAATCATTAAAAATAGAAGTAAGATGATAGTTACTTTTAATACAATAACAACAACAACATCAAGCCTTTATCCCACTACGTGGGGTCGGCTACATGAATCCTTTTTCTCCATTGTGTCCTGTTAAAAGTCAAATTCTTGTTTAAATCTAATAAAGAAAGATCATTTCTAATATTTTCTAACCAAGTCTTTTTAGGTCTACCTCTACCTTTCTTAACATAAGTCAAATCTAAGACCTCTACTTTCCTAACCGGGTCGTCGGGAGGCCGCCGTTTTATGTGACCAAACCATCTAAGGCGACTCTCTAATCTTATCTTCCACTAGAGCTACTCCAACCTTTTCACGAATATGCTCATTTCGTATCCTATCTCTAAGGGTAAAGCCACTCATCCACCTGAACATCCTCATCTCTGCAACACTTAACTTAGAATTATGCTTCTCTTTTAATGGCCAACATTTGGCACCATAAAGCATTGCAGGTCTCACCACCATCTTATAGAATTTTCCCTTAAGTTTGAGGGGTACTTTTCTATCACACAATAAGCCCGATGCATTCCTCCACTTCAACCATTCAACTTGAATTCTGCTGATAATATCCCTATCTATTTCACCATCACTCTGAACAATAGATCCAATATATCTAAAACGTGTACTATTAGACTTGATTGCCCAAAGTCACAATCCCCTCACTAGGTCTATTATTACTAAAATTACACTCCATATATTCTGTTTTAGATCTACTCAAGCGAAAACCTTTAAACTCTAAGGTTGACCTCCACAATTCTAGTTTACCTTCAACTCCCTCTCTAGTCTTATCAACAAGAAGAATATCATCAGCAAAAAGCATACACCAAGGTACATCCTCTTGTAAGTCTCTAGTGAGAACATCCATGACTAAAGCAAAAAAATTTGGGCTTAAGACTGATCCTTGATGTAATCCAATCGAAATAGGGAAATACTTGGTCAAACCACCTTGTGTTTGAACACAAGTAATAGCTCATGCATACATATCTTTAGTGATTTAAATATAAGCGTTATTAACTCCTTTCTTTTCAAGAACTCTCCATAGCACTTCTCTTTGAACTTTATCATACGTTTTTTCTAAATCAATAAATATCATATGTAAATCCTCCTTATTCTCTTTATATTTCTCCATCAAACCTCTTAATAAATGTATGGCTTCCATAGTAGACCTACCCGGCATGAATCCTAATTGATTTTGAGAAACATTAGTATCACGCCAAAACCTATGCTCCATAACTCGTTCCCATAGTTTTAAAGTATGACACATTAACTTAATTCCTCTATAATTCACACAATCTTGTTCCCATAGGATGCTAAGGTCACTACAGTCAATTTTATTTTTACAATCTTCATTAAAAAGTTTAGCAAAATATCTCATCCATCTTTGTTGAATATCATCTTCTAAAAAAAGTACTTTTTGATTTTCATCCTTAATACACTTCACTTAAACTAAATCTTTTATACTCATATCTCTTTGTTTGGCTAACTTATACATATATCTTTCTCCCTCCTTAATATCTAATTTATTATATAAATCACTAAAAGCTAAACTCTTTGCATCATATATTGCTTTCTTAGATTCCTTACGTGCCTCTTTATATGTTTTCTAATTATTAGAAATTTTACAATTAAACTAATTTTTATAAAAAATCTTCTTATTTTTAATCTTTTCTTGCACATTTGGATTCCACCACCAACTATTTTTACTACGAGGAGCTTTTTCCTTTGAAACTCCAAGCACATCTTTTATAATATTCTTAATATCACTAACCACTTTTTCCCACATAACATTAGCATCCTCATGCACAGACAAAATCTTAAGATCTAAAATCTTACTCTCAAAAATATTTTTGTTAATATTTTTAAAATGCTCCCATCTAATCCTAGAATATCGTTTTACTTTATTTTTTATTTTTTGCCCCATTATCTTCAAGTCCAAAACTAATAAACGATGTTGAGTACATAAATTTTCACTCGGAATAACTTTACAATCTTTGCAATCTAAACGATCTAATTTTCTTATAAGAAAATAATCAATCTGAGTTGTACTATATCCATTTTTATAAGTAATGAGATGCTCATTCCTTTTCTTAAATAAGGTATTAGCAATTAAAAAATGATAAGCTAAACAAAAATTTAATATGGACTTATCACCTTCATTTGTAGTTTCAAACCTATGGCCACCATGAATGCTTTTAAAAGCATCTACCTCTCTACCAACATGTCTATTTAAATCTCCTCCAATAAAAACTCTTTCTTCAAGAGGTATCTTTTGTATTAATTCTTCTAAGTTATTCCAAAATTTTAATTTTGAACCCATATCCAAACCCACTTGAGGAGCATAAGCACTTATAATTTTAACAATCTTAGCATCAACAACAATCTTTAATGCTATAATTTTATCTCCAGTTTTATTAATATTTATAACATTATCCTTCAAACTCTTATCTAAAATCACGCCTATACCATTTCTAGTACGACTCCTACCCGAATACCAAAGCTTAAATCCTAAACTATCAATCTCCTTAGCCTTCTCTCCAACCCATTTAATTTCCTGAATGCACAGAATATTTATCTTCCTATGAATCATAATATCTATTAATTCCAATAATTTTCCTATAAGGGAATCTATATTCCAAGTTCCTATCCTAATTTTAGTTTTATGGACTATCTTCTTTGCCCACATCCGTCCTTGATGTGGGAACCCTTGCCTATTTAACACTGCACCCGGGCGGCGGTGTAGCGGCCCTTGCACACTTGTCACTGTATTCAGGCCATACAGCGCGTTGCTTCCAGGGGACGCTCTAGCATTAACACAATTTCTTAAAGGATTCATGTCATTATTATTCGACAAGTTTTACGCTGGTTGTCGACTACCTAACGCAACCCTCAACTTTTCTCATACAGGACTTGTGACCTGACAACGGTAGTGTTATGATAGTTACTTTTAATGAATAGAATAATTTTCATAAATGGAATGGCAGACAAAATGGACTCGACGATCTTTCTCTCTCCTCCTTTCACTTTTCCCCTCTCCTTCGTTTTCTTCCCGACCAAGCCAAGTGAGAGTGAGGCGGTGGGAGAGGAATGACAGGGATATATATATAATAAAATATATATAAAAATACTGTTAGTGGTCTAGCACTGCGGTGCTCAGATTCAACGCTACAACGTTGCATGTTGAATCCATGATTAATATAGAACAGAGACTCAAACTCTGCAGCGTCATTTTCTGGTGTCACTGTACTCTCAAATATAGCACTGCAACGCTCGCCAACACAGCACCGAAGCGCTATAGTTCAAATAGAGATTCAATTTTTTTTAACACATTTCGTATTTTCGGGTTATTGCACTACCAAGAGTTCTCAATCACGGATGTAAACCAATTGTTTCTCATCTTTCGAATTATTTCCAATTTTATTTTCTTCCTCAGGTGGGGCTTTTTCTACTAAAGACACAACATGATGATTTGGGCAACTAGAGGCGATGTGTCCAAAACCTAAACACCTAAAGCATTTGATTAAAGTATTTTGTTAGTGGAGGTACTGGCCTTGTTATTTTCGGATGTTTAGGTTTTATTTGGAAAAATATTTTTTTGAGGGATTCAATGTGTTTCATCATTGGGTTTATTGCCAACTCTATGAAACTCTGGTCCTATGCTAGAAGAAATTTGTTTATTATTGATTTATTATTTTTCGACCTTATTGCTAATTTGGTGACATCCAATAGCGTCCAATATAACTGTAATTGTATAATATTGAAATGGAAGGACGTAGGCCACCTAAAAATCAAGCAATAGTATGTTGTTCAAGTTCGAGAATATCACATTTGAGCATTAGTTGTTCAAATTCAGAATATATTCTTCTACGAATAAATTTCGTTGTTGAAACCTATGTAATTGAAGAAAGACATCTTATTTGAAGTGGGATGATAAATATTTTCTTTACAATTCTTTTTTCATTCTCTCATGTGTTAATTTTATTTTTACCCTCCCTTAACTTTGTTCTCTTAAGATTTTCACATCAAATAGATGCATTTTTCTTTAATATGATGGCTACTAGTTTCACGCGCCTCTCTAATGGGACTTCTTTTTAATCAAATACATGCTCCACCTCATGCAACCAATCTATAAAATCATCAGGATTTAACTGACCTTCAAAATCTGGAATATCAATCTTTACCCCAAAATCATAATACTTATAGGTTCTCTTCTATGGCATGACTCGTCTTCATCAGATGATTCTTGAAATGCTTGATGGAAGGAATTTTTCATGCCACGTTCGTTGTGGTGGTCATCCGAATGAAATGAACGAGATTCTCTATCACGTCATTCATAGACTGCTAATCTAGTTTAGAGTTGTTAGATTTCACGGTGCAATTCTTCCATAGCTAACCATTAGTTTTGACAAGGTTGGCTTCTTCTAGGAGGCATTATAACCTAGGGCTATACTATCAAAACTTGACACCGAGTAATCAATAATATCAACAATTTGAACAAAAAATCTGAATTTATTAACTTGCAAAACCCACAAGTCGTTCTCAAAACCAAAATAGAACGATGGGTTGAAAACCTAATGACTAAATAATTATTTGAAAACTTAAAAGAAAGAAAGAGGACATAATTGGGGATTCAACACATGACCATCGGTGTTACTCTCGTTTATTTTCTTGGAAATTCTTCCTTGATGGACGATTGACTATAGTTTCTTCCAATTTTGATATTCAACTTTTCCAACAGTCCAAAATGAAGAGAATGAGAAATGAACTTCTGAGTTGCTGATTTATCCAACACATATACAGAGAATCAGTAGATCACTTCTGAGATACCTGGTGCAAAATTTGAAATTCTTGGAACTCGGTTTCTCCTTCCAGGTCAGTTTCTTGGACTTCTTGACTGTTGGGGATGATCCAGAGGTTAGTAAGAAGCACACCCCATCATCTGGAAGTATTTCTTGCAAGAACAGTGAGTTGTATTTCTGTCCAGCCACTAAACAGTGGCTATTTCCAGATCTCAGGTCTCGCAGTTCAGGAAATGGAGGCAAGAAGAATGGTAGACTGTAGCCAGAACCTTGATTCTTAGAAAAAAAAATATTGATCATAAGTTGTAATTCACCATTCATCTAAAATTGTTGTACTGTTTTTAATAATCCTGATCATAGAAAAAAAATTTGATTTTTCCTTAATTTTTTGGCTAATAGAATTCGAACTGAAGCATTAAGCATTGAAGTTTGTATGAGGAGAAGTATTTTTCTTGATTAAAATGCATTTTTTTAGATTAATTTTGTGGCTAGATTTGAGTTGCAGTTAAGTAAGTTTATAAATGGACAATTTTATATTTCATACATTGGAATGGTTCCAAGTTGATCATAACGAGGTTGTGGTTGATCATATATTAGATACGATACTCGATATTTAATTTAGGAAGCAAATTTTAATTCAATCTTAAGTATTGGAAATTTTTCATATTGCAATTGCACGTAATTACTATTTGGTTGTCTGAAAAAGGAATGCATTGTAAAGTAAATAAGTGTAAAGTAAATGTAGTGTATTTATAATACTTTGGGATTATTTGATTGTCTGCAAAGTAAATGCAGGGAACTGTTTTTTTTTTTTTGTTGGTGAGGTATATGCAGAGTAAAGTAAAAATAGTTAATTTTGAATTCTTTGATGTTGTTTGGTATGATGTGTAGTATCAAGTGCAATATACTATTGAAATGGAATGGCAACAATATCATTCAATGTTTTAACATGAGATATTTATTATTTGAACAATGTGAAATTTTCATATATTGGAGCACTTGAAAATAAAAATCATGGACTTGAAAAATGAGCAATCATATCCATATTAAATTTAATATTGTTACAAACATACTCAATGTTACCATTACGGTTTCATAAATCCAAAATATATTTGAAGGCATTACAGCTAAATATTTTTATATATTGTTGACCTCCATACTAGTGCCGGAATCTAGTCATTCGTGCAATGTGAATTTCAAAAGGCGAAAAAGCTCGAAATCACATATAACTTATTGAACGCGTGTCGACCGAAAATCCAAAATCGCTTATAACTCACAAATGCTGATGCGTCCAAAGCAACGAAAATAGTTAAGATTGACACCCATATTGATTGGGGTCGTTGATCGACGAAAATTTAAATTTCAGGTGCGTCAATCGAGGCGATGACGTATGCGAATGACGACGACGACGTGGCAATCGACTTGATGCATGATTAATATTTTTTATGCCATATAATTATAGATAAATTTTAAAGAGAGAGGGGGAGAAAGATATATTTAAAAAAAAGTTTCAAAAAAAAAAAAAAAAAAAACCTAAAATACCCTCACTTAAACCCCTAAGCCCTCATAACATCTCCCAACCGAACCCCCTCTCATTCTTACGCTCATTCTCATGCTAGAAGCCGCCCCCCCTCTTGGCTCTCTCCCTCTCTTGCGATTCCAACCGGCCGGCCTCCCTACTCCCTCAAAGTTCAAGGTTTCCCTTCGTCGCCGCTGTTAATCGTCATTGCCTCGTACCCAAGGCGGGGAAATGCTGCATTTTAAATAGGTACTTGAAGACCCCGTGACCGCTTTTATTAGCGAGCGGGGAACGAGATTGCGATCGCGGTATCACTTGACACCTACCGTGACTGCCTTTCTTGGCAGACGGGAAGGCTTTACACTTTCGATGTAGCCCACTACGTGGGGACGACACCAGGGTGATGCCGAAACTTTCAACAAAACTTATGACTTATAAAATTTTAAAGAAATCAAAATCCACCTAAAGTTCTAAGTCAACAAAAAAAAAATATAACACGACACCCTAGGTTCCCAACATTGAAAATAAATGTGAAAGAAAATTCAGATCATAACAGAATGCAATCTATATTGAACTTGTAGGGGAATTAGTTGTTCACCAACATGTAGGAAACAAATTTTTTCCTCCTAGCTCTTGACTTACGAACACCTAGACTCCCCAGCAACAGTCCTCACAGAAGTTAAGTGTGAAAGAAATGAACTGAGTCTCCCTCCTATTTATAATATAGGATTCAAATTATTTGCGGGCCCCGCCACTTAGGATCCATTTGCTAAAAGACAGAGAATGTACACATGCGGGCCCCATCAGCCTAGGATCCCTTTGTTAAAGGATAGAGAATGTACACCTGCGGGCCCCACCAGCCTATGATCCCTTTATTAAAGGACAGGGGAGGTACGCGTACGGGCCTCTCCAGCTTAGGTCATAAGATGCCATTTCAAGGCTCTGGCCTGGGATTCTCAGAGTATTCACCAGCAGGTGAAATACGAGCGTAAATACACCTGAATATAGGTAGTACTTATCTTTGGGGGGGGGGGGGGGGGGGTTAAAGTAAAAAAAAAACCTTTCCTACAAAATGCATTTACATTAATTGTAAACATGTAAGAACCCCCGCATATCCCCGGTAATTATTCTGGTTAAATGCTTCATAATAAAATGAGAAAAGTCCATCACATTGCAAGTCATGGGTGCACAAGTACTTTACGTACTGTGCATGCCAGCTGTTAATGTTAGGCGGCTCGTACATCTCATGAACATATATCTTCAAAAAGAAATAAAATAGCGCACTGTTATGTGTCACAGGTTGTATGACCCTAATTAAAGTATGCAAATCACGCCAATTCACTGAAAAAAGAGTGTCTCCTAGGAGCCCCTATTACATGATGTGCGCATACCAAAGACATACAAAGGTATGATACAAATACATTAAGTGACACACATGCATAATTCCAATCATATGAGCATACTAAGTAACCTGCACACATGCCGTTGATCATGTAAATCACTTCCTACATATGCTAATAATCATGTCATTATGCAAATGCATCGAAATTCATGCAGGTGTGTCACACAAACATACTAAGTAAAGTGTGTGAGTGCACTACACGAATGTACTGTATAAATACAAGTGTATCTTACGCACATGTTTAATACGCAAATGCATATCCAAATGTATAAGTGTGCATACAAATATACAAATGCATATGTAAACAAACATGCAAACATGTATACATATACACTATGCGCCATTTATGCATGTGTTATATCAATTCTCTATGTGCATTGTCGGTCATGCCAATGCATTATGTCGATCATGCCAATGCATTATGTCAATCATATAACAGCCATATAAGTGCATAGTGTAAATCATATATATGCATCACTCTCATTATATAAATGCATTGTTCAAATCATAAAGCACCCAAACACGCTGATACGTTATACACATCAAATGTGTCATACACAATGCACTCAAAAGCATATACAACCGCATGGGCTCCAATGAACATATTTTGGGTACACACGTGATGTCTAGGAATGCTGCGCGGGTTAATAAATGAACCCAAGTTTGAGTCCGATCCTTTTATGTGGATAGATAAGAGTCGACACGGCTCGAATTATCAAACAGGTATACAGTCATGGTGTCAGCCGAAATATCTATTTTATACGTTCATATTAGGCCTTCAATGTCTATAACAAAAGAAATTTATCAACAAAAATCTAAACCAGTATGGGCCCCAGCGAGAGTGTTGTAGGAACACACATGACGTTTAAAGATGCTGCGCGGGTCAATAAATTTAAACACGATCCTCTTAAGCAGATAAATAGGAGTCGACAAGGTTCAGCAAATAATTATAAAGTCCCCCCAAACACTCGCATGGGCCACAACAAGCGTGTTATAAGTATACGTGTGACATCTAGGGATGCTGCGCAGGTCAGTGAATAAACCCAAGTTCGAGCCCGATCCTTCTATGTGGGTAGATAGGAGTCGACATGGCTCGAACTATTAAATAAATATGCGGTCGCAAGGTCGACTGGGATATTTATTTTATACATTCATATTAGGCCTTCAATAAAGAAAATTCACTAATGAAGGCTCAAAACCTACGTAACTTGATCCTCTGTCGACAGCTCGACAGAGTTGACAAGGTTCAATCCACAAATGCAAGTGACCCCATACAAATGAATCATCTGACCACTTAAAGCAAAGTTCATCCACTCTCCACAACAGTTTGTCGGGGTGGGCAAATTAAAATTTACTTCAGCTCACATAGAGCTAATGCCTGGTCTAAAATATTATTAGAATCCATTTTCGAACAATCTCCTGCCAGTAAAGATGTGGTACGTGTCCTCTGACCGGTGGTTTTGCCGTCAAATGACACTGCAGGATAAACGATTATGACCCGGGGCCCTCTGAACCGAGTGGTTTTGCTGCCAAATGGCATCACGAGATAACAGTTATGGCCAGAGCCAATGCGTTCCTTAATAACATCAAATCCTTGAGATATGAATCAATAGGATATAATCGATAGGGCATAAAGCCCTTTGTTAGCTAAGGTGGATTCAAATTTGTCCCCTTAGGCAAGCACATATCATAGGTCTACAAGGTACCCTTGGACGAAGCAACCCATGGCTGCCGACAATGATCCTTCTGTCAGGTTGGGTTAACTACCTCCTCTGACTAAGTAGATCAGGGACCACGATGGCCCGGGACGATGGAACCATGGGATCTTGATCGGCTCCAGCATCCATTCCCCCACCATCCGCTTTAAGTGTAAGATGATGAAATTTCTAATTTTAAATATCCAATTTTCAATATCCCAAACCCATGTTGCTACTATATGCCAGATAACACGTATCTTTACGTATCTGATCGATGACTAACCTTAATTGAAAGTTCTCTCTCATGATCGGGAGGGGTAATTAACTAAAGGGGCTTGCTCCTATATGAAATCAGAACTCAGATCATAAAGTCCTCGCAAAATGAGGGTGAAATCTCTGGATAGTGTCTTATCTACAAACTCATCTGCCTTCCAAAATTTACCTCGGAACTTCAATCCTTTAAAACTCCCTCGAAAAGCAACGGGGAGGCCGGGGCCGAATTTTCGGAGCCCACATATATCTAATATAAAATAACTCAAAAAATAAATAGCAATTACAACTCAAAGTTATATCATTTTTCACAACATAAATCTTTTTCTTAGCTCTTTACGCATCCATCTTGCCTTCAACTCCATAGGTTTTGAGAGAAAAGATTGTATCATTGTATGGTTCTTCGATAAGTTGTCGTATATCGTAACAATCTCTTCTTAAAAAAAGTCAGGAATATTTCTAAGCTCAATCATGAGCTCAGTGAATAGCCAAATGATCTTGACTTTGTTCTACACTTGCAACATTCCAATACTCATTCAAAGTAGATGATCGTGCTTCGAGATCTTCCAATCGTTCATCCATCTCTATAGTAATCAATGTTAAACCTAAGTTAGATTATCTAGAAGTAAATTAGATAATTTCTCTGCTTGTAACAATTAGAATGTATATTTACTTTTTTTTTTCTTTATATATATGATGTTCCAAAAGCTCTCTATATTCTTCACCAACTATTTGTTTAAGATGACATACATCATTAACTAATCTTGTCATCTTTAGCATTAAGATACTAATGAATTAACTATCTCTAAGCTTTCTAAATCAGTGGATAAATGTCATAAATCTAGTAATTGCGAAGAGGATGATGCTAGTACTCTTAAATTTTTTCTTTTCTTTTCAAATCAAGACTGTCATTTAATTCCAAGATCAAGTTCTAGTTTTCCACTACTTTGCTTTTGAGGCGAAAATGCTATCTATAATGACATTTTATTGATTTCGAAAGCAATTTCACATGCTTATTAAGAGTCAGTACATAATTATATGTATAGGGAGACTCGAAGGCTTTCAACAGAGCTTGGCATTTTGAGATCGGGATGAAAGAAAACGACAATAAGACAATCATGAGATGGAAAAAAACTAGAGTTTTTTCATCCAAAAACATCATACGATTAAAAACACAGAAAAACAAACAAAAATTTCGATTGGAATAATACTTGGACTGAGATAGGGAGGAAATATACTTGATATAGAGTAGTAAAACTGAACAGAGAAGCAGGGATAACCAAGGCCAAAGACAGCTCCCGAGTCAAGAGAGAGTCAAGAGAGAGGAAGTCGACTGCAAAACATATGAAGTTGAAATACTCAGGTCATGACTTGCATTTCTCGCAAAGAAGAGGCGTCGCGGGCGAGAATGATATGGGCTGCGAAGAACGTTAACAAGAGCTCGATTTCGCTGGAGGGATGATGATATGGTTTTCATGAGGGGAAGGAGGATGTTGCGGGAGCCAAACGGTTGGGGGACTCCTCTCTTTTCGCATGAGAGAGTACGATGTATTTGGAACTTGCTTGATTTTAGAGGGTTCTAAATCACCGTTGAATGAGCTCGAAATACTTTATATTTGCACTATTCATTTACTTTAAGTTGAGCCAAACACCAAAAAATAAGAAACACACATATTTACTTTACATTACACGTTAAATACAGAAAGCAAGCAGCCCCTTAATATGTTTGTGAACGATATAGATTTTCTATAATTTGTGATCAGGAAAAAATATTGATTTTCTCTTTTATTTTTTTATAAATCCACCGAGGCTTAGGGTAGTTGATGGGCGAGCATGGTTGGGAAACCCTATTCCGGGTTCGAATCCCCTCTACTACGGCCTCGCCTCTTCAGTGGGGCAAAGCAAATGTGGGTCCGATGCCGGTAGGTGACCTCGCTAAGTTCCGTCGAGGAATTAGTTACGCCGTCAAATATTTACTTTGAAGTGACAGTGAATAGATAACTATGCATACTCATTTTACAAGCTGAGATGGCAGCGGACCGATACTCCCGGTTCCAAAAAAATAAATAAATAAATAAATAAATAAAGATGACTCCTTTATTAGCTTATTCTTGAAGTTGCAGCGAAATCCCTAGAAAACACTATCAAACTAGAATGCGCATCAGTACAGTGAGGGGGGAGCAAAAACCACGCTACGCTTAAACTACGCATTCCTCCCTGAGCGGGAAAACCAAAACTTCAGTGCGGAGGACGCGAATCCCTCCGGCGGCGCCATGAACGGGGGCGAATTCGACGAAAGGCTCTCCTGCTTCATTTCCGACTTGGAATCCCTCACCCCCGAAGACCCTCTTCCCGAATCCTCCCTTCTTGATCTCGAATTCCTCCTTCCCTCCTCCTTCTCCTCCGCCAAGTCCAGCTCCTTCAGTGATGATGCAGCCTTCCCCCTCTGGTCCCATCTCGCCGCCGCCGGTCTTTCTCCTTCCTCTCTCCTCCGTCCCCTCTCCGCTGCCATGGACCTTCCCTCCTCTCGCACCTCCCTTCTCGCAGCCCGTGTCTATCTCTCCCTCATCCTCACCCCCTCCGCCCCCGTCCTCTCCCTCTTCTCGCCCCTCGCCTTCATTTCCCTTCTCAGCTCCCTCCGTCAAGCTCTCAAACCCCTCCCCTCCCCACCATCGCCTGACCGCCGAAGGAGACGCAAGCAAGGGCGCGCTCCACGCGGCAATCAACGAGTCGATGATTCCCCCGATGTCGGAGATCTCCTCCCCATTGTACTTGACCTCCTCGACTCCGTCCTCTCCCGTATCCGCCTCGACTCCTCGCTTGATGGTGTCAAGTCCCTCGTCGACACCGTCGTCGCCATACTCTCCTCCTCCACCACCGACCAACATCGCCTCTCTGGTGTCTGTTTTCGAATTCTCTACTCGGCCGTATCTCGCCCCGAGCACGGCGATCAAACTGCTATCGCCGTCGACGTTCTCAGATCTCTTGCCCGTGTTGTCCTTTCCTCTCCCTTGAAGTCAGCTTTGCGAACGGCCACCATTAGTTTCATCGCCTGTAAAATTGCACCCTTGGCCCGGGAGAATGGGGAAGTCAGGAAGGCTTTGGTTTATTTTCCGAGATATCTCGCTTCGAATGCTCCAGAGAGGGCCGAGCCAAGAGCTGCAACGGTAGATGCGATCTTGGAGGTTGTTAGGGCTTTTGAGAAGGATGAACAAATTGGGTTTGCAGAGTTCGTGGTGAAGATGGCGCAAGGAAAGTGGCAGCTAAGACTTTTGGCGGTTGATCTGATTCTGGGTTTGTTAACTTCGTTGCCTGACCCACTGGGAGTATGTGAAACAATGGAGAGTTCTAGCTGTTGGGGAGTGAAATGTTTGAAGGCTTTGCTGTTGCGTTGTTCTGATTCCATGGGAGGAGTTCGAGCTCGAGCACTAACAAGCATGGCTCAGGTTATTGAATACTTATCTGGGGATGCGAGGAATTCTGCTCGTTTGCAGGACGGAGTAGCATTTGGAAATGCGAAGTTTAATGAGCTCCTTAGAAAGAGATGTTCCGATGAGAAAGCTGCAGTAAGGAAGGCGGCGCTGTTTCTAATCACCAAGTCTACAATTCTGATGGGCCGACCAATTGACGAATTAGTATTAAAGACCGTAGGATCTTCATGCATGGACCCTCTTGTTAGCATCCGTAAAGCTGCTGTGTCTGCTATATCAGAGGTAACCATCGGGGTTACTCTTTTTTGACAAGATTTCTTAGCGGTTTCAATCTGTATCTTTGGCTCTTCTTGTCTCTTCTCTCTTTCCTTTCTTGGTACTTCGATTTCAAAGTAGTATTAAATTTGTGTTGATCAGCTCTGTTGTGTGGGCTTTGAAGGTCTATAGACAATTTCCAGATGAGGGGATTATCTCCGAATGGCTTCATGCTGTACCTCGTTTGACTGCAGACAATGAGACAAGTGTACAGGAAGAATGTGAGAATTTGTTTCTCGAGTTGGTGTTGGATCGAATATCCAGAGCTTCACATGTCAGTATTAGTGATACAGCAAAAGAACTGGAATCAATACTTCCTGAAGGAGTGTTGGCTTTGTTGAAAGGGATATGTGATGGGGAAGTTCTTCCATGTGTGAGGAAGATATGCACTAGCCTTGGGAAGAAGAAGAAGCTTAAGCCTTCAATTGCTATTTCACTTGTCAACATCATATCAATTTCAGAATCCTTGTGTATGAGAAATTGCATGTCTATAGAGAGGTGGACAGCCCCTATTGGTGCTTGGCGGCTTCTCTCAGAGGTCTCTTTGTTCACACCCAAGGCAGTTGAGTGGAAGTTCCTACTGCATCATTGGAAGCTCCTTGACAAGGCAAAGGAAAACAAAGGTGGAACTCTTGATGGAGAAGAGCCTAGTTCTATCTCATGGGCTAGAGATCGCGTGTCTCTCCTACAAACTATTTCAAATGTATCAGTTTTGTTGCCCCCAGTGGATGCTTCTGATTTGGCTGCAGACTTGCTTAGACAGATAGATGAATTTAATATGCACTTAAGCGAGGTAAACATGAGAAGTTTCTAATTGTCTAGTCAATTCTATCTTAGGGTGATGACACCAAACATAACTAACCTTTTATCATAAATTCCTGTTTATTTTCATCTTTATACTAAGTATTAGGTTGAATCACTTATTTGCATAAGGACATTGTGATTGTCTTCAGAACTCGCTGCTTGCTTGCTCAAACTATGGAAGCAAAGAACATGTTTTCAACATGTGGATCCATTGAGCTATCTCAAATTTCAGAAATGAAATTCTACAGGAAGAAAATTAAATAGCCGCACAAAATAACTGTATCCTTGAATCAACAACTGATTCCTTTAGAAACTGGCTTAAAATTTCGTTAATGTTCTAATAAATATTGTTTGTACACATATGTTCTGAGATAAAGGTCTTCATTGTTATAGTTAGTCCAAGGATTGAATTAGAAGTTCATTCTTTTATTCTAATTAACTACCTTGTATTTTAAAAGGAAGTAAAATCTCGCTCTCTTTAAATTTTGGCAGTTCAATGGTTGAGTTAGATATCAAATCTTTAAGATTGAATTCCATCTATATGTGTAAAAATGACGTACATTCACACTACTCTGTATGCCCAATTTGTAAACATGAAATGAGTTTGAGAACTTGGCTTAAAATTTGAAAATTTCATTAATGATCAAATTAACATTGGTAGTACACATGTTGTGAGATAAAGGTCTTCATTGATGTATTTAGTCCAAGGATTGAGTTAGAAGTGTATTGCTTTAAATTTACTACAGTATATTAAATGGAAGTAAAATCACTCTCTTTTTACATATAGGTTGTTCAACTATTGAGCTAGGTACTATATCTTTTGATTTGAATTTAATATTGATTTCCATCTATATGTAAAAAGTGTAAATTCACCCAACTTGATTAAATGAATGCCCAATGTGTAAACAAGTAATGAGTTTCAGAACACCCACACCAAATTAAAGCATCATATGATAACAAAGAAAAATTTAATGTAATGCTTAAGCATAAGATTGTGCGAATTATAGAGGAATTAAGTTAATGTGTCATACTTTAAAACTATGGGAACGAGTTATGGAGCATAGGTTGCGGCGTGATACTAATGTTTCTCGAAATCAATTTGGATTCATGCCGGGTAGGTCTACTATGGAAGCCATACATTTATTAAGAGGTTTGATGGAGAAATATAGAGAGAATAAAGAGGATTTACATATGATATTTATTGATTTAGAAAAAACATATGATAAAGTTCCAAGAGAAGTGCTATAGAGAGTTCTTGAAAAGAAAGGAGTTAATAACACTTATATTCAAATCATTAAAGATATGTATGCAGGAGCTATTACTTGTGTTCAAACACAAGGTGGTTTGACCAAGTATTTCCCTATTTCGGTTGGATTACATCAAGGATCAGCCTTAAGCCCATATCTTTTTGCTTTAGTCATGGATGTTCTCACTAGACATTTGCAAGAGGATGTACCTTGATGTATGTTTTTTGCTGATGATATTCTTCTTATTGATAAGACTAGAGAGGGAGTTGAAGGTAAACTAGAATTGTGGAGGTCAACCTTAGAGTCTAAAGGTTTTCGCTTGAGTAGATCTAAAACGGAATATATGGAGTGTAATTTTAGTAATAATAGATCTAATGAGGGGATTGTGACTTTGGGCAATCAAGTCTTTAATAAGAGTACACGTTTTAGATATCTTGGATCTATTGTTCAGAGTGATGGTGAAATAGATGGGGATATTATCAGCAGAATCCATGTTTGATGGTTGAAGTGGAGGAATGCATCGGGCTTATTGTGTGATAGAAAAGTACCCCTCAAACTTAAGGGAAAATTCTATAAGCTGGCGGTGAGACCTGCAATGCTTTATGGTGCTGAATGTTGGCCATTAAAAGAGAAGCATAATTCTAAGTTAAGTATTGCAGAGATGAGGATGCTCAGGTGGATGAGTGGCTTTACCCTTAGAGATAGGATACGAAATGAGCATATTCGTGAAAAGGTTGGAGTAGCTCCAGTGAAAGATAAGATTAGAGAGAGTCGCCTTAGATGGTTTGGTCACATAAAACGGCGGCCTCCCGATGACCCGGTTAGGAAAGTAGAGGTCTTAGATTTGACTTATGTTAAGAAAGGTGGAGGTAGACCTAAAAAGACTTGGTTAGAAAATATTAGAAATGATCTTTCTTTATTAGATTTAAACAAGAATTTGACTTTTAATAGGTCACAATGGAGAAAAAAGGATTCATGTAGCCGACCCCACGTAGTGGGATAAAGGCTTGTTGTTGTTGTTGCTGCTTAAGCATACCCTTTTAGTATTATTCAACTACAAATTAGGAAACATTATTTTTTTATGTGACATGAAGAGAGTTGCTGATCTTGTAAATATAATTATATGAATGTGTGAAAACTCACAAATATCTTTCATTATTTTCTCTCTTCTCCTTACATCAGCCAGCATTAGGATGAGTATAATAAATACTTTTTAAATGTTAATAAGGAGAACGTAATGGCGAAAGGATGAGCTTCAATGGGGATAGGTAGGAGTTTAAATGCTTATAAACTCAACCCTTTCCTCAATATAAAATCTGGGGCCCATCACCTTTAAGCAATGAAGATCATGTCTAATTAACTATATTTATGGATAAGTAGGTTTATGTCTTATTATTTCATGCACTCTTTTCCTTTTTATTAGGACAACCTGTGTAATTGCTTTTTATGGGTGCATTGAATGAAAAAAAAGCCTATTTCTTTTCAATTTATTCTCTCTCCAACTAGCTCCTCTCCTCCCAAAACAAGCCTCTTTCTCTCTCTCTTTTTTTCTCTCTACTCTCTTGGAGCTTGCTCTCCTCTAAGTCTCTCTCTACCTCTTTACTAGATCCCTGAAGGAGAGAATGGATTTGCTATCAAGGAGAAATAAAAAAAGAGGAGGATCAAAAGAGCATTCAAAAAGTGGAATATGTCTTCATTGGCTAGTAAGACTAGTGCCACTCTTTTAATTTTCATTGCTCTTATCCTAACAATACCCACTTGGTCGAGCCTTGTAAGTGGATTTCTTCATTGATTATTTTCTTGCAAGGCTCCATGATGCAACACAACAACCATGTGCAGGACCCAAGCCCATATTCATGACAAGCTTTAGATTGAATTTAATCAAACTAGTCAAGAAATCATATTTATTTTTAATTCCATTATTTGGATTTTCTATTTTTTTAATAAATTAGATGGAATTATCCTTTTTCTTGGATTATCTTCTATTTTTTAGAGCTGATGGTGCTTATCTTCATTTAAATTTAAATTAGTTTGATTTTAAATAAAAATATTTTTATATAAAGAATGATATGAAAATTGGTATTATTTATCATCTTATGAACTTATTGAAAGGTATCGTATTTTCCTTCTAATCCTCTCCTCCTTCCACTTCTCTTATCTTTCTCATGTTGTGTAGGCCTTTTGAGGCTCCTTCTTGGAAACATATTTCTCGAGAAGCAATTCACGAATTTATGTGGATCCAATGGCTTCTTACACAATTGTTCGTAGTTTTGATAATTTTTTTTTTATCATTGAGAATCTCTTCTTCATGCACCTTGAGTATAGTCTTTTTATTTCAAATCTTATGTCAAGTAGAAGGCATGTTTTCCAATTACAATATTGAATCATGGAAAAAGAGACCATCCCCATTGTAGTTAAGTGAGGAGATATAAATAGTCTTTTTGGGTTAGCCAAATAGAGGCCACTTGAATAGTAAAAAAAATGATTAGTCAGTAGCAATGAGCAGTCATCAGATTTTTTGTATCCTGTAATGCATTTAATCTTGCTTTATAATGTAATTAATTAATTCAAGCAATTCAAAGATATTTATATCAATAATGAGAGCCCTTTTTGAATTAGCTTGGTATTTATGCCTCATTAAAATTTCTTTTATTTCTCTTTTATTCAAGGAGTATGTGTATTGCTGAGCGATTATTGCTGGCATATTGAGTTGAGCTATAGAATTAGGTCAATTTGATAGGTATGCGGCGTTGAGCTAGAGCCAAATGCCTTTAGGTTGACATTGGCCTTAGTTTATAAGCAGTTTGAACAAACCTTGAAATTTCTTAATCTATAGAGAGTACACTGGTTGGTCTCATAGCATCTTTCAATGGCGTTACAAATTCTTGGTTATGCAACATGCTAAATTGAAATACCATATTGATGATGTATTTCAAAAAGGTGTCATTAGATAAATCTTCAATTCTTGTACGATTCCAATCCTTCTTACTCTAAACGATGGATATGGCATATATGTGCTGATAGTAGAGCTATCAACAAAATCACCGTTTGCTATAGATTTCCAATCATTGCTTGGTTGATATGTTGGATTTAGTTATTGGGTCCAAATATTTCTTTTTAAAAATTAATCTTGAAAGTGATTATCTAGATCTAGGGATGAGCAAAAAATGCATTTAAGACTATTGATGGATTTCTTAAATGACTTGTCATGATTATATTCTTTTAGTACTTATTATTTCTACGAACAATGTGAAGTTAGTCCATCATTACATTGGCAAATTTTTATCAGTGTATTTTGATGATAATATCATTTTTAGAACTATTGAGTCTGACACTTGAGTCGCATGCTTATTTTTTACGACATATCATGTTGAAAATTTTTATTAATTCAAATGTTCTTTTATGCAACGTACATCCACATTGTGATATCTCTTAATGAGGTTTTCACGTGTCTATTAAAGCTAAAGTAATTCCAAATTGACATAAGCCTAAATTAGTAAATAACTTTTTTGTAACTGTCATGATTTGGTCACATTTTGTCATAGATTTACTAAGGAGTTTCACATGATTATGTCTGGTTTAATTGATGTCCGGACTACGGAGACATGCTAATTTTCATTAGCCACCTTGTAGATGAGGAAGATTTTGAATTTATTAAAAAAATGATGATTGCCACTCCAGCACTTAGATTTTTCTATATTTCCAAAGATTTTCGTGGTATCTCGTGATATCTCAGGTGTTGGCATTAGCAATTTTATAAGCCAATGAGATCATTTGGTAGTATTTTTTAGTTAAAAAATTGTTTCTATAAAATAGAAATTCACAACATATGATCGTGAATTTTATGTCATGGTCTATATAGAAATTTTTGCTGTATTTTAATTGCCAGTCCTTAAAAGTATATGCAAAAAAAAAAATGTTAAGTAGGTTGCATTTTTTTGTGGGTTCATTTTTATTGTTAGACACCAAACAAATATTGATAACAAGCCCACCCTTATCTTTAGTTGTATGAATGTATGAAGGTTATCTTTATTTTAATTTGTAGGTAGGATTTGTTTCATTTTTATGATTTTTTTTGGTTTAAACTTGAATTAGTTTGATTTATCCATATACCATGACCGAGATAGGAATGCATTGTATTATATTATCCTATTTATCAATGAAATTTTAAGCAAATATTCATTCACCTCCTTAATTCCTTATTACCTCTCATCCCTCTCCCAAAATTTCTAGGATTGAAAATATTCTATTGGGATTCTCCCTCCTTACAAAATTCCATATACTTCTTTCTCTCCTACGAACATTTACAATGCTCTATTAATTACAAATTGAATTCAAGGAGAACATATGCATTTTCAAGCCAATTTTATAGGAGAAGAAAACAAGAACAAGTCTTGGTGATCTTTAACAAGGGTCCATCATTAATTTTGGATTGAAGTCGAATTCTTGAAGGTAATTACATCTAAACTCTAATCCCCCCTACCCCTACCTGTTGACCTCATTTATACCAATTCACCATACAAATAAAGTCAAAACTCTAACTCTACTATAATTCTTGTTTTAAGCCATATGAATTAAAAAAAAAAACCCTTCTTGCATTATCATGGATCGTTGGAATAATTCTCATCCTTTGAAAAGTACATAGATTCTGTTTGAAAGATGTGTTAGAAGCATTTAAACTCAAGATTAGAAATGCAAAATTCTCATAATTGTTTGAAATCAAAGCTGCAAATATTATCATAGGCTTCATCAATATCATGAGCATAAAAAATCACGTAATTGTCATGCATATGATTCAAATTCATCACCCGATGACATATAATCTAATAGATCTTGTGCTCATTAATATGTCATGTGTAATGACTCATTTTGCAATAATGAATATTGTCATCATTCCAATTATCATTATTCTTGTTGTTATCATAAATCATCTACCAAACTTAATAATATTATCGCATATGATAACACCCAATGTTCTATGATGATCAAGGGCATCCTAAATAATTCAAATATTTATAGAAGTTCTATTTCCATTTGTGCAGATCATTTGATAATGATTTACATGATTGTCACATCAGTCTTCATGCAAAATTATCTAATCTTTCTGACCAAAAATATCAAACAAGAGTTTCTACAGCAGCAGCAGCAACAACAACAACAATATCAAGCCTTTATCCCATTATATGGGGTTATGTACATGAATTCTTTTTCTCTATTGTGTTTTATTAACAGTCAAATTCTTATTTAAATCTAATGAAAAAATGTCATTTCTAATACTTTCTAACCAAGTCTTTTGAGGTCTGCTCCCTTTCTTAACATAGATTAGATTTAATACATCTACTCTCCTAATTGGGTCATCGAAAGACTGACGTTTTATATGACCAAACCATCTAAGGCGACTCTCTCTAATCTTATTAACCACTGGACCAAACCATCTAAGGCGACTCTCTCTAATCTTATCAACTACTGGAGCTACTCCAACCTTTTCATGTATATACTTGCAACCTTTGACGCTTGTAAATCACCTACATAATCCAAATTTCTCAATTCCCCCTATTCCTCCATTTTCTTGTTCTAATCATACAAATAAAAATCCATTTATTCTAAAATAACCTTTTCCCTCTATATTTCCTCTCATAAACTAGAAAATCTTAAATCACAATTGGGTGTAATTAAATTAGAAACTTATCAATCAAATTCTACCATAATCAAATAAAACCTTTTTCTTACCTTTTTATTCCTTCCTTTATTCCTTCACCTATCTCTTCTTTTTCCTTTCTTCCAAGTTTTTCCCTCAGCCAAATCTCCTTCCCTCAGCCTTCGGCCCGCTCCTGCATAGCACCATGACATCCAACATGAAATTTTCCCTAACTCGAGAGCTGTTAAGGAAAAATGAGGGAATGCAGAGGAGTTCGCAGTAAGGGAAATTAATTAATAAGCTTAAATCTTATAATTTACCTAATTACCCTCACCCACTAGCATGCATGCACTACAGCTGTCAAATTAATGGCTCTTGCTACAATGATTTGTCAAATTAATGGCTCTTGCTACAATGATTTTGATAAATGAACTGCGAAAGAAATTTAAAACTTTAGGAAAAAAATACAAACCAAAATCACATTTATAAATTAGCATATAATTCTATATATCAATTTGCTCCAATTGATGAGTAGAACACAATGGAATGATTTTTTGGTGATTTTCATGAAAGTTGATATTTCGAGGTATAATTTAATTTAAGAAAAAAATATTTTTATTTGAAAATTTTGGGTATTATACAAACTACCTTGTGTTTGAACACAAGTGACAGCTCCTGCATATATATCCTTAATGATGCAAGCAAAAATTAGGAAAAACCTAATTTTTGTAAGCAAAATAAAAATACAATTGACTCTTAGAAAAATAAGGAAAAATTACAACTGACAACAAAAAGCCACAAAATAAGACACAAACATGCTTAATTTTTATAATAGAAATACGACACTTACAAACTTATGTAATAAAAATCCTAAACTTGCATTCCTTGGATCGAGAAGAAGGATACAATGGGGTGTAAACTTGCGGAGAGAAGAAATAGGTTAGAAGCCAAGACGAAGTAGAAGAGAGGACAAGCTTGCAAGCTTTCCTACAAGGGAGGGAGAGGAGGCATAGCTCGCAAGCTATCCTAAAGAAACCCACAGGTTCTTATATTTTTCCAAAAATCAGTCACATAACACTTTTATTTCCTCCAAAACATCTCCATTTTATAGGCAAGATAGGGGAACCAAATAGCCCTAGCACATCCACCCAAATTGGTACAGGAAAAAAGGAAATAAGCCACGGAAATCCAGCCTAGCAGCCACGGGAAAAGCACCCAAATAAGAACCCGAAAAGCCAGAGAGGAACCGGAGCAAAGAGGGCACGAAAACCACCCAGACAACTCACGGGAATAGCAAAAGCCCAGAAGACCGAGGGGTGCAAGGGGAAAACCGAGAAGTCAGCAAAGGGGAAGGTGCAACCATGGAAAGGGGAGCCAAGAGGGAAATCAAAGAGCCATTATTTGGGAAATGAACCTAATTAATCTTCCAATTTATGAGCTTAAAAGGCACTCTGCTAGACATTAATGAGCTGAAACATTAGTTCAAGCATTTATGAGCTAGAACTAAGTAGAATCTAATTTTTAAGCTCAAAACCAAGCAGCCCAAAGCCCAAACCGAGATGCACCAAGGCTCCAAACCGAGAGCAGCAAGCAATATTCAACTTGAATTGACCCCCCCCCGGTGCCTACATCACTTAATGACTTGAATATAAACATTCTTAACTCCTTTCTTTTTTTTGAACTCTCCAAAGCACTTCTCTTGAAACTTTATCATATGCTTTCTCTAAATCAATAAATATCATATGTAGATCCTCTTTATGCTCTATGGGTTTCTCAATGAAACCTACCAATAAATGTATAGCTTCCATAGCAGACCTACCCGACATAAATCCAAATTGATTTTGAGAAACATTAATATCATGCTGTAACCTATGCTCAATTACTCTCGCCCATAGTTTTGATGTTTGACACATTAACTTAATTTCTCTTTAATTCGCACACTGTTGTGCATTACTTTTCTTAAAAATAGAAACCAACACACTCTTCCACTCATCTGACATCTTTTTAGTCTTCAAAATAATATCAAAAAGTTTAGTAAACCAAGAAATTCTTTCATCTCCTTAATATTTCTACACATCTATTGGAATATCATTAGGTCAAACAACTTTTCCATGCTATATTTTTTTAAAGCATCTCTAACTTCAATTTTATTATTACGACGATAAAAACAAAAATATCTATTTTCATTTAAGATACTAAGGTCATTAAAGTCAATCATATTCTCACAATCTTCATTAAAAAATTTATTGAAATATCTCATCCGTCTATATAGAATATCTTCTTCTAATAAAAATATTTTTTGATTTTCATTCTTAATGCAGTTCACTTGAACTAGATCCTTACTTTTCTTATCTCTTTTCTTGGCTAACTTATACATACATCTTTTGCCCTTCTTAGTATTCAATTATATAAATCAATAAAAGCTAAATTTTTAGCATCACATATTGCTTTCTTAAACTGATGCGGACATCCAACCGTCCATGCCTATCCGAGGAGGAGCTGAAGATCGACGGTCATCATCGTCCCACATTATCTTAAATTTTATTTGTAAGTTTTATTTTTTATTATGAATTTTCCGTTTTTATCCTTACTTAAGAGGGTCGTCCTATGTTAGCCCTAGGGGTATATGTGTATTGTTTTAGTTTCTTAGGCCTATATATTGAGGGTCTTGCTTGTGTAATGTGATGATGGACTATTAATAAAATTTTATGTTTACACTTGTGTTATTTAGAGAGAACGTTAGTGAGATTCCTATGGGAGGGAATCGGAGTTTTCACCAGCTGTAGGATGGATCCGGGCTCGTGGCTTGAAGTCCCTTGGAGAAGGGCAATGTATCACCCGTCAGTCTTTGGAAGAGTCCAAGGCTCGTGGTTTTATCTTTTATCTTTTTGTTTCTTTGTTTTTGTTCCTCCTTGTTTTTCCTATTCGCCATCTCCATCCTCTCCCTACTTCCACCAAACCGGCCTCTCCTTTTTTTCTCCCCACCTACGGCCTTAGCTCCACCACCAGCCCTTCCCCCCACCGAACCCAGGTCCACCAGCCATCCTTAGTCGCCGGCCACCATAACTTCCCAACCTTGATTTCCAATTCAAATTGCCACCTAATTACTTTCCTAAAACATCCAAGCATACGTTAGGAAAGTCTTTATTTTGAAATCAAAATTATTTGAATTTCAAAAATTCTTTCCTATTCGTTAAACCTAATTTAGGAAACCTCCTTAATTCTCTCTAAATCTGAAATTAAATTCAGATTTAATTCCTTAATCACATTAATTGCTTGCCCCCACAATTAATCCACCCGGACCCCTTTCCCTCTTCCCATAGCCGGCTCCTTCCTACCCGATGCCCTTTCCCCCTCTTGTTCTTGATTGAAGCCTACTTTCCTTTTCCATACAACCTCATTTGGGAAGCTTTGATATTATTTATCAATTCAATTTTGAATTTTGAATTAATTCCTAAAATGGATTGATCTATTTTAGGAAAGTCTTTAAATCAAATCCCAATTGATTCCCTCCAACTATGGTTGGCCCCTCACTTTTCTATATTCCCTCTCCAATTAATTCCCCTCAATTAATTAATTCTCTAATTGGATATCCCATTATGGGAATTAATTAATTCAAATTTCAAATTTTCCCCACCCACCATATCTGTTCTACATCATAAACTCCTTACGAGCCCTTCTATATCTTTCACAATTTTTTGAACTTTTACATATAAATCAAATTTTATAATAAAGCCTCTTATTTTTTATCTTTTCATGTACATTTTGATTTCACTATCAACTATTTTAAAACTTTATAATAATTTAGAAACCTATGGTAAGTTACTAAGTTGGTAACCCTACAAGTTTAAAAACTTTATTTCAACTCCAGAAGATTTAGCACTAGTATTTTTTTTAAAGCTCAAACTATTCAAACCCTAGAAAAATCTGTTTGATTTAAATGCCTTTAAAAAATCCCAACTAACAATTTCTAAATTTCTCTATCTGCTATTGCTGTTGCTTGACCTCAATAAGGGTCAAAGTTTCGAATCAATTCAAAAGATTTAAATGTGTTTCAGAGTCATAGGATGAGGAAGGAAGTGATTGGCTCTATCTGCTATTGCTGTTCTTAGAGCAGAGGACCATTTACAATATAATTTCCAAATATCGATATTGGTGGTTAATATGCTTCTCCATTGGATAAACATTTAGCAAAAAGTCTTTTGTGTATTTCATTTGTATCTTGAAGGTTCAGGTACATTCCATACGGAAGCATATTTTTACATTCGAAAGATTGCAAGGACGTTTTTATAATATCGACTACATACACTTCTTGTAGATTAGTATTTTCCATTAAGTATTACTTTTGGACGACTTGCACATATTTGGGAATAAGAACTGAATTTGCTCAATTACAATCATGTAACTTCAAGTTCTCCAACTAACATTCCTTCCCCTTCACAATCTTATAGGTTGACGCCCATGTGAAAGCTCTTAGAACTCTATGCAAGCAAAAGGCTGTATCTCCAGAAGAGGGAGATGAACTTATTGGAAAATGGGTGCATCAGTTGCTGTACGGGGCTCAGAAAATTCTTGAAAGCTACATGTCTACACTCTCAGAAACTGTCAAGACTGATGGCTTTTTCACTCCGCCAAGTGGTCAGATGAAAGGGAAAGATGAGGTAGCTTCATCAAAGTCCTTCTCACAAGCCATAACTGCAGCTTTCACTATTGGGTCTTTGGTTTTGATTTACCCCTCGGCTGATCTGCATGGTATTGTCCCTCTGTTACATACAATGATAACATCAGGGAAGCCTGGATCTGAGAAAACAAAACTAGCAAGTCTTACTATATCTGTGAAAGAAATGGCACCGTCTCTGTATGTTCATTCATGGGTGACCATGGGAAAAATTTGCCTTGTTGATGATAAACTAGCAACGCGTTACATGCCACTATTCGTACAGGTCTGTTGGTTTTTGCAACTGTGAAAAATAATGGCCTGGTTTCTCGTTACTCAGTTTACTGAGGTTTTTTATTGGTCTCGTAGGAACTTGAGAACAGTGATTGTGCAGCTCTTCGCAACAATATTTTGGTTATGATGGTTGACTTTTGTGTTCGGTACACAGCTTTAGTTGATTGGTATGTCACGCACTATTGAAATTCGCATGATTCTTTCACTGCATCTACATTTTCCTGCTTTTGCATAAACTCCTTAATCTTTGGCAGTTCCTAGGAGTTGAATTTATAGTTGAAAAGTAGGATATAGCCGAAGCAGAGATTAGCATGACAAATCCTCCTCTATTACAGGTTGACAATTTTGTGCTGCTTTTTCATGTTGATATTGTGGCTTTTGCTAGATGAAGTCTGATAACTAAAGTCTTATGGTAATTGCTAATTATGAAATTTATTAAAATAAAGATTAATTCATTTAAAATACTTATTTAATTAATTGATTAAACCCAAATCAAAATTACATAATTTAAATTAATTAAAAATAAAATTAAAATCCATTTAATTAATTAATCCAAAAATAATATTAAAATTTAATTAAATAACTAAGTCATTTAAAAATAATTAATTTATTTTAATTAATTGAAATCTTAATATGTAATTAAATTCATTAATTAATTTAAAAATAACTTTGAAATTTAATTAATTGAGCAACTTAGTAATGCACTATACATTTAATTAATCAATTTAAAATTTAACAATTCATTCAAAATAAAATTTAAATTAATAATTCATTAATCAATTGAACCCTTAATTAATTAATTTAATTAATTAACCAAATTTAAAATTCATTTAATTAATTAATCAACCATCTAAAATCTTTTAAAATAAAATAAAATTCATAATCAACAATGTTCACACTAACAATCCTAAAACAACTCACACCAATTAAACAACCAAACTTCTAAAACTAAAACAAAACACCAAATACCAAACAAAATTCTCAACAACTCCCTATGCAAGCTCTCCAATACTTCTGGGTAAGCTCTAAAGCAGCACGAACTCCAAGTACCTGCAAATAAAGAAACAAAAATGATTAATACCAAAATAAATGTCAAAGTAAGAAAAAGAACAAGTGGTAAATTACGATACTGAAAGTAAAGCAGGGTATTGGTACAAGAATGGAAAACATGTACTATGAACTAAACTATCGTACTGTCAAGAAGAGCAAGGTATTGAAACCAAACACTGGTTTAAAAACAAAACTGAACTAAAGTAATTACTGTCTAACCTATCTAAACAAACAAACAAAACAAAACAAATGGGCAGCCTTGTTATAGAGTTAGGTTGTAAGATCCATCTATAGACAACTTCTAAAGGGAGTCGTAAGGCCTATCCACCGAAACAACCGGACAACCTTGCTTATAGAGCTTGGTTGTAAGATCCATCATTGTGCAACTTCTAAGTGAAGTCGTAAGACCCACATGTTAAAAAAATTGCTAAATAAAATGCAACAACCCTAAAACCCAAACAATCAAAATGAACGGGCAATCTTGCTATAGAGTTAGGTTGTAAGACCCACTTTCAGGCTACTTCTGAAATCCAGAAGCCATAAGACATCCAAAATAATCAGGCATCTTTCAAAAGAAGTTGTAAGATTTACTATTTGGGCTACTTTCAATGAAAGCCTTAAGACCCACTTTTAAAACAATCGGGCTACTTCCAATAGAAGCTGTAAGCCTTGGACCAATTCAATTAATTGGGTAACTTCTAAAAGAATTCATGACTCTCAAATTAAATCAACTACTAGGTATTCTAATAGATGTAAACCCTAAACCACAATAAAAATTACTATCTAACTTTAACCACTTCAATTTACTTGGGATTCTTGAGAGGATGCAACCAAGGACTGCTAATCAAATTCCCTGGACACTACAGTCAACGGTCGCTAGTGTTGGTAGACTGAAACCTACGGTATACCCGGGACGACGGAACCATGGGATCTTGACCGAGTTTACCTCCATTTTTCTTACAACTGATATTAAAAACACCTAAAATTATTCATCATTAATCGATGGTTCTCCTTATGCGTTAAGAGGGGTAATTAACTATGAGTTTTTTGTGCTCATGAGAAGTAAGGACCCAGATCTAACTAAACCCTGATACTATCCTTAGGGGAAATCTGGTTAACAATAATTTGACTTAAGGAGAATGGAATCCTATGTCTGCTAAGCGGGATTCATGTCGACGCGCCATTTTTCTTAGCCGGCACCATTTACCCTTACGATCAATGCAATTTTTGCTAAAGGGGTTATGATGAGGACATCAGCCAGAGATTTCGACACGTGTACCGTCGACGGGGACGACGATCGACGGCCACGATTCATATTCTTTATTTTTGATGTATTTTTGCAATTTATTTATTTATATCATTTCAGTTTTTTAGTTTGCCCCTATGGGGTATTGAGTCTCTATTGTAGTCTGAGGGCATTAGCGTCTTTTTCCTTTTGTTAGTTTGAGGCCTATATATAAAGGTCTCCATACTTTGTATTCTCTTAATGATGAATTATGAATGAAATTTTAGACTTCTTTGTTTGATCTCTAAGTGAGTTCTTGAGAGGAGAAACCCTAGGTGGGTGAAGCAATACCCGTCAATCTTGGTGGATTCTGAGGTTCGCGGTTCTACGATCTCCTTCTTTCCCCCTACATCCAAACCCTCCCCTAACCCCACCCGCCGGCCTCCTTGGGCCGCCCAAGCCGCCGGCCTCCAACCACCTGACCACCGCCCCTTTCCCCTCCCCACCACCAACTCCTCTCCTCCCTCATAGCCGCCGCCCCCCCATTACCCAAAATCTGAAATTAAAATTTCAATTAGCCTTTATTTTCTTTCTTAAAATAAATTTTAGTAAAATAGGAAAGCTTCCTAATTGAATTCCAATTAAATAATTGGATTCAAATTCTTTCCTATTGCTAAAATTAAATTAGGAAACCTTCCTGATGTAGGCAAAGGGGGGGGGGGGGGGGGGGTCAACACAAGTTAATAATTTTGGGGCTTTGTGGCTCTCGGTTTTGAGCTGATGTTGGAGTTATGGTTTGGGTGAGCTCATTAATTCCTAAATGCATGAAGTAGAAGCTCATAAATGCATAAAGGTATGTATTTATTTCAAAAAGGTATGGAGTGGCTTGTGTCTCTTTCCCTTACCTTGTGTCTCCTCGGTTTCTCCCTTCCCTCTCGGTTTTGGTGGCTGTTTGCTCTTCCCATGGCTGCTGGTTGGTTTCCCCTTGCTGCCTCCTCAGTTTCTCCTCTTACCTCTTCGGTTTTAGTGCTTTTATTGCTGTTCCTATGTGGGTTGCTGGACTTCTTGTGCCTGCTGCCTTGGTTGCTGGTTTGCCCCTTCGTTTCCTTCCCATCTGGCTGGTTCCGTGGCCTTTTTGGCTGGTTTGCTGTGGGCTTTTGTCCTGTTTCCTGTGCTGAACTTTTATGGCTGCTGTTGGAGACTTTTGGCATTCCTTTTCCCCTCTTTTCATTGGTCTATTTGGAGGTACTTTGGCTGTTGGGTTTCCTCTCTCTTGGCTATATATTTGGGGTGTTTTGTAAGGAAAAAGAGTAGTGTGATAATGTGATTTTTGGAAATTGTAAACCTGCGGGTTTGTTGGAAAAGCTTGCGAGCTTGTTCCATCTCTTCTTCTCCTCTTCTAGGAAAGCTTGCGAGCTTCTCCTCCTTTCTTCTCGGCTTCTAACCCCTTCTTCTCTACGCAAGTGTCCACCCCACCTGTATCCTTCTTCTAAAGTAAATGAAAAGCAAGTTTAGGTGTTTTATTTTATATAAAAGTTTGTAAGAGTCTTTTTTATATAAAAAGTGTCATTTTGGGTATTTTGAGTATCTTTTTTATTACCTTGTAAGTCTTTGTTTTTTATTTGCAAAAATTAGGGGTTTGTCCTAATTTTTGCTTACATCACTTCCTAACTTAATTAAATCTGAAAATAAAATTAGATTTAATTAAATCTCTAATTGATTCCATTGGGGCCCACCTACTTAAAGCAAATTCCCTCTCTCCCCCCTCTATTTGGCCGGCCCCTTATTGGGCCCCTCTCTCTCCCAATTTGATCCCAATTCCCCCACTAAATCAGCCCCTAACCTTCTCCTAATTGCCGCCCCTAGCCCTATTTGGATTAATTTAAAATTTCAAATTAACTCCCTCCAAATTCACTTAAATCTGAATTAATTTCAGATCTCCAAATTTTCCTTAACACTAGCCTAACCTAGCCGCCAACCCCCTCTTTCCCTCTCCCCACGGCCACCTTCTCCTTCCCCAAACCGCCGCCCCTCTCCCTCTCCCTATCTCTTCAATTCTCCTCTCCCGCTCAAGATAAGTATGAATGGCCGATCCGGACATTGATCACGGATTCATAGAAGATTCTCACTGTCAGATCGACATCCTACGATCTCCTTTTTTTAACTTCATTCCGGATTTCGACAACTCGGTGGAAGAATACGTGGACCGCATCTTATATCAATTAGCGATTTCAACCGAAGAATATATCCTCCCGGGTCGTTGGTACATTGTCTACCATCCAACCACTTCTCCTACTCCGGCTACTTCTCCGGCGACTTCTACCCTACACATCACTTGCCTTCTAGTGGCGTCACTAAGTGTGCTTGCAACTTTCCTCCGCTAACCTCCACTTTCAAGAGATTGAGTGAGGGATCTCAAGGTGAATTATCTAGATCTTAAACTTGGTGCTTTTGTTACATTTGCTATTTGCATTACCTACTAGTTATTGGTTGTTATTTTGCAAGTCCTACTAATCTCAAACTGTAACCAATTGCTATTACTTAATCTTTCATGCCATATTCTTAAACTTTCACTTGAGCAAACAAAGGTTTATAGATAGCCAAGCGAAGTTCACCACTTCTATTAATACCTTAATTGCAATTCTTGTTTCATCGCATTTAGTTTCACATCAGGTTATCACAATTTTTGAATATAAATCAAGCAAGAAACTAAAGACTTTAATAGCGAGATGACTAACGAGGTTATTATAAGATCATAATTATAGGGATCAACATCCATGCAATCCTTCAATGTTCAAAATGTTAAACATTCAAGTGTTAATCCTTTCAATTGGTCACAAAGCTTTGAAAATCTTAAAAGTAGAATTCTAAAACGTGCAAAGCTTCAACAAGCTAAGCTGAAAAAAGTGAAAGAATGGCTAGTTTATCAGCTTAGTGCTTAGTGGGATAAAGATGGTTGGCTTTTGAAGCTGTTAATAGTCTTCCTTGCCTAGAAGCCAAAAATGATTATGTGGGGTAGGCCCTTGCATGACACGCTTGATGGCTGAGCTTGTGTTCCAGAACTTCTCTAATTCAACCAGCCTCAATAATGCAAACTAAAGAAGATTAATGACTTTAAAGCATTTTAAGAAGTTTGTAATTGGAGCTGAAGATATCATCCTCAGCTCCAAATTCAAGATTCCTATCTCGATGATAGGTTCAATTATCAGAATATCTATCATAATCTAAGAGATTATGATAAAAATCAAGTTTTTATCATTAATAACAGACACTTTGAGCCATTCCCTTATGATGAATATGGTTATTACCAATCATAATTAGTTGAAAATAAAGTATACTTTGGGCACAAAGGCCTCACTTTGCCAAGGTCGGCTTAAAAATTGATCCCTTTAGTGAGCTTTTGCCCCAAGTCTACGTGGTCCTCTTGAATGCAAAACCCATGATTTCCATCAAAGATTTTCTAGTCAGGTTTTAACTACCTATTTTTATCTTTCTTTATTAGATTTAAACGAGAATTTGACTTTTAACAGGACACAATGGAGAAAAAGGATTCATGTAGTCGACCCCACGTAGTAGACAAAGGCTTGATGTTGTTGTTGTTTTAATTACCTATTTTGATTAAGTAGAATAGAGTCTATGACAACCCAATATAACAAAATTATAGAATTTTTATGAGGTTTGTCATCATTTTCCTATTACTTGATTCGAAATAACTGTGTTATATTATTTTTCCATTTCAATTTGTTGCTACTAAAAGCAAAACATTCTAGAGTTTAGAGGCGAGCCTTATTAGAAGGTTCTCTCTTATAATAAAAATGAGTAATTAATCATAGGGACTTCTATGAGAAATCCCAACTAGAGAGAAAAAGTCTCCTTGCAATATTTTGTCTAATATTCAATCTGTTTTTTAAAAATCAACCCATAATCACTCAAAATATCAACACACCCAATTTAGAAATTTTAGAGTCCAGATTGTGTTGTAAGAAAATTTGTGAATCAAGTTTCCACGAAACTCATTCAATGGGCTAGCCAAACTTTTCTAATCCTATCTCAAGCAAAACCTTGTTCTTTATCAAACATGTTAAATTAAATGTTGTAGCATCATCATCATCATCATCTTCATTTGCCTAATCCCAATTATTTGGGAACAACTTTATGAATTCTCAATTTCTATTCGTTTTTCTGTTGAGTGTTACTTGAGGCACTAAACCTATTCTTTGCAAATCATTTTAAAAATCTTCTATCATTATGGCCTTAAGTCTCTCGTTTTATTAACTCAACTAGTAGGTGCATTTTCTATCCTTTGTTGTACAATCCAAACACCTAAATTTATTAGTAAACTTCATTATATTTAATATGTAAATTAATTTTTTAATATCATTATCATCATTAATCTTTTAAAAATTGTTATAATGCTAGGACGTCCCCTGGAAGCGACACGCTGTATGACCTGAATATAGTGACAAGTGTGCAAGGGCCGCTGCATCGGCACCCGAGTGCAGTGTTAAATAGGCAAGGGTTCCCACATCAAAGACGGATGTGGGCAAAGAAACTAGTCCATGAAACTAAAATTAGGATATGAACTTAGAATATAGGTTCCCTTACAGGAAAATTAATGGAATTAATAAATATTATGATTCATAGGAAGATAAATATTATGTGCATTCAGGAAACTAAATGGGTTGGAGAGAAGGCTAAGGAGATTAATAGTTCAGGATTTAAATTATGGTATTCGAGTAGGAGTCATACTAGAAGTAATATAGGTGTGATTATAGATAAGAGTTTGAAGGATAATGTTATAAAAATTAATAGAATTGGAGATAGAATTATAGCTTTAAAGATTGTTGTTGATGCTAAGATTGTTAATATTATAAGTGCTTATGCTCCTCAAGTAAGTTTGGATATGGGGTCAAAATTAAAATTTTAGAATGACTTAGAAGAATTAATACAAAAGATACCTCTAGAAGAAAAAAATTTTATTGGAGGAGATTTAAATGGACATATTGATAGACAGGTAGATGATTTTAAAAGCATTCATGGTGGCCATGAGTTTGGAATGATAAATGAAGGTGGTAAGATCATATGAGATTTTTCTTTAACTTATGATTTTTTACATATTGCAAAAGATGTGCTTGGAGTTTCAAAGGGAAAAGTTCCTAATAGTAAAAATAGTTGGTGGTGGAATCCAAATGTGCAAGAAAAGATTAAAAATAAGAAGATTTGTTATAAAAATTGGTTTAATTGTAAAAATTCTGATAATTGGAAATTATATAAAGAGGCACGTAAAGAATCTAAGAAAGCAATATGTGATGCAAAGAGTTTAGCTTTTAGTGATTTATATAATAGATTAGATACTAAGGAGGGAGAAAGATATATGTATAAGCTAGCCAAACAAAGAGATAGGAGTAGTAAGGATTTAGTTCAAGTGAAGTGTATTAAGGATGAAGATCAAAAAGTACTTTTTTTAGAAGATGATATTCAACAAAGGTGGATGAGATATTTTGCTAAACTTTTTAATGAAGAATGTGAAAATAAAATTGACTGTAGTGACCTTAGCACCTTAAATGAAAATAAAGATTTCTGTTTTTATCGGCGTATTAGTAAAACCGAAGTTAGAAAGGCTTTAAAGAAAATGAAGGGTGGAAAAGCTGTTGGACCTGATGATATTCCAATAGAGGTGTGGAAATGCTTAGGAGATGAAGGAATTTCTTGGCTTACTAAACTTTTTAATACTGTTTTGAAGACTAAAAAGATGCCAGATGAGTGGAGAATGAGTGTGTTAATCCCTATTTTTAAGAATAAAGGTGATGCACAAGATTGTGCGAATTATAGAGGAATTAAGTTAATGTGTCATACTTTAAAACTATGGGAACGAGTTATGGAGCATAGGTTGCGGCGTGATACTAATGTTTCTCAAAATCAATTTGGATTTATGCTGGGTAGGTCTACTATGGAAGCCATACATTTATTAAGAGGTTTGATGGAGAAATATAGAGAGAATAAGGAGGATTTACATATGATATTTATTGATTTAGAAAAAGCATATGATAAAGTTCCAAGAGAAGTGCTATGGAGAGTTCTTGAAAAGAAAGAAGTTAATAACGCTTATATTCAAATCATTAAAGATATGTATGCAGGAGCTATTACTTGTGTTCAAACACAAGGTGGTTTGACCAAGTATTTTCCTATTTCGGTTGGATTACACCAAGGATCAGCCTTAAGCCCATATCTTTTTGCTTTAGTCATCGATGTTCTCACTAGACATTTGCAAGAGGATGTACCTTGGTGTATGCTTTTTGCTGATGATATTCTTCTTGTTGATAAGACTAGAGAGGGAGTTGAAGGTAAACTAGAATTGTGGAGGTCAACCTTAGAGTCTAAAGGTTTTCGCTTGAGTAGATCTAAAACGGAATATATGGAGTGTAATTTTAGTAATAATAGACCTAGTGAGGGCATTGTGACTTTGGCCGATCAAGTCATTAATAAGAGTACACGTTTTAGATATCTTGGATCTATTGTTCAGAGTGATGGTGATATAGATGGGGATATTATCAGCAGAATCCAAGTTGGATGGTTGAAGTGGAGGAATGCATCGGGCTTATTGTGTGATAGAAAAGTACCCCTCAAACTTAAGGGAAAATTCTATAAGATGGTGGTGAGACCTGCAATGCTTTATGGTGCTGAATGTTGGCCATTAAAAGAGAAGCATAATTCTAAGTTAAGTGTTGCAGAGATGAGGATGCTCAGGTGGATGAGTGGCTTTACCCTTAGAGATAGGATACGAAATGAGCATATTCGTGAAAAGGTTGGAGTAGCTCCAGTGGAAGATAAGATTAGAGAGAGTCGCCTTAGATGGTTTGGTCACGTAAAACGGCGGCCTCCCGATGACCCGGTTAGGAAAGTAGAGGTCTTAGATTTGACTTATGTTAAGAAAGGTAGAGGTAGACCTAAAAAGACTTGGTTAGAAAATATTAGAAATGATCTTTCTTTATTAGATTTAAACGAGAATTTGACTTTTAATAGGACACAATGGAGAAAAAGGATTCATGTAGCCGACCCCACGTAGTGGGATAAAGGCTTGATGTTGTTGTTGTTGTTGTAATACCTTATTTAAGAAAAGAGATGAGCATCTCATCACTTATAAAAATGGATATAATAAAACTCAAGATTTTAGATCTTAAAATTTTGTCTGTGCATGAGGATGCTAATGTTATGTGGGAAAAAAGTGGCTAGTAATATTAAGATTATTGTAAAAGATGTGTTTGGAGTATCAAAGGAAAAAGCTCCTAATAATAAAAATAGTGGGTGGTGGAATCCAAATGTGCAAGAAAAGATAAAAAATAAGAAGATTTGCTATAAAAATTGGTTTAAATGTAAAAATTCTGATAATTGAGAAAAATATAAAGAGGCACGTAAGGAATCTAAGAAAGCAATATGCGATACAAAGATCTTAGCTTTTAGGGATTTATATAATAGATTAGATACTAAGGAGAGAGAAAGATATATATATAAGTTAGCCAAACAAAAGATAGGAGTAATAGGGATTTAGTTCAAGTGAAGTGTATTAAGGATGAAGATCAAAAAGTTCTTTTCTTAGAAGATAATATTCAACAAAGGTGGATGAGATATTTTGCTAATTTTTTTTAACGAAGAATGTGAAAATACGATTGACTTTAGTGACCTTAGCACCCTAAATAAAAATAAAGATTTATGTTTTTATCGGCGTATTAGTAAAATCGAAGTCAGAAAAGCTTTAAAGAAAATGAAGGGTGAAAAAGCTGTTGGACCTGATGATATTCCAATAGAGGTGTGGAAATGCTTAGGAGATGAAGGAATTTTTTGGCTTACTAAACTTTTTAATACTGTTTTGAAGACTAAAAATATGTCAGATAAGTGGAGAATGAGTGTGTTAATTCCTATTTTTAAGAATAAAGGTGATGCACAAGATTGTGCGAATTATAGAAGAATTAAGTTAATGTGTCATACTCTAAAACTATGGGAGCGAGTTATGGAGCGTAGGTTGCGGCGTGATACTAATGTTTCTCAAAATCAATTTGAATTCATGCCAGGTAGGTCTACTATGGAAGCCATACATTTATTGAGAGGTTTGATGGAGAAATATAGAGAGAATAAGGAGGATCTACATATGATATTTATTGATTTAGAGAAAGTATATGATAAAGTTCCAAGAGAAGTGCTATGAGGAGTTCTTGAAAAGAAAGGAGTTAATAACGCTTATATTCAAATCATTAAAGATATGTATGCAGGAGCTATTACTTGTATTCAAACACAAGGTGGTTTGACCAAGTATTTTCCTATTTCGGTTGGATTACATCAAGGATCAGCCTTAAGCCCATATCTTTTAGCTTTAGTCATGGATGTTCTCACTAGAAATTTGCAAGAGGATGTACCTTGGTGTATGCTTTTTGCTGATGATATTCTTCTTATTGATAAGACTAGAGAGGGAGTTGAAGGTAAACTTGAATTATGGAGGTCAATGTTAGAGTCTAAAGGTTCTTGCTTGAGTAGATCTAAAATGGAATATATGGAGTGTAATTTTAGTAGTAATAGACCTAGTGAGCGGATTGTGACTTTGGTCGATCAAGTCATTAATAAGAGTACACGTTTTGGATATCTTGGATTGATTGTTCAGAGTGATGGGGAAATAGATGGGGATATTATCAGCAGAATTCAAGTTGGATGGTTGAAGTGGAGGAAGGCATCAGGCTTGTTGTGTGATAGAAAAGTCCCCCTAAAACTTAAGGGAAAATTCTATAAGATGGTGGTGAGACCTGCAATGCTTTATGGTGCCGAATGTTGGCCATTAAAGGAGAAGCATAATACTAAGTTAAGTGTTGTAGAGATGAAGGATACTCAGGTGGATGAGTGGCTTTACCCTTAGAGATAGGATACGAAATGAGCATATACGTGAAAAGGTTGGAGTAGCTCCAGTGGAAGATAAGATTAGAGAGAGTCGCCTTAAATGGTTTGGTCATATAAAACGGCGGCCTTCTGATGACCCGGTTAGGAAAGTAGAGGTATTAGATTTGACTTATGTTAAGACTTAAGAAGGGTAGAGGTAGACCTTAAAAGACTTGGTTAGAAAATATTAGAAATGATATTTCTTTATTAGATTTAAACGAGAATTTGACTTTTAACAGAACACAGCGGAGAAAAAGGATTCATGTAGCCGACCCCACGTAGTGGGACGAAGACTTGATGTTGTTGTTGTATTATCATCATTAATCTTTGTGTTACTTTTTATGTTTATCTTTATAGATTCTTCTTTTTTTATTTATGAGAGTTTTGCATGTGATGCTAACTTTTGTTTCCCAAATATTTGCGCAAGATTGTAGCCAATTATGTGTTTGGGTCTCCCATTTATTCATGTCACTTTTATATTGGTTTTATCTACTTGCTTTTCTGATATTTCTTTTGCTCTCCTTTTTACACGTTTAAATTGCAAGCAAATATTCTGCTTGTGTTCTCAATTTGTAACACTCCAACCGTCTTTCTAATAATTTATCCTCCTCATTTCACATTAGTCCTTCTATCCTTTGCATTTTGGTCAAACATGTAATATTGATTTGTTTGTTATTCAACGATTGGATCCATACTCCAAGCTCGTTTTTGGCAATTTATAAAATTTCCCTCCTAGGCTCTCTTATATTCTTTTATCATATACTACACTAGAGACACCTAACCATTTTAGCCATTTGGTATTAATTATAAAAGATTTATCATACTCTTAATCTCTATTCTTCTATTGAATTGTGCCAAAACATTTAAATTTATCATTAGCATGATATACTGTTCTCGGATATTATAGATTGATTTGTATGAACCTAAATCCATTGAAATTGTTGACCATGTATGTGCTACTAAACTTAGACCCATTATCTTCAAATCAATAATGTCGCTATCAATCATAAAGGAGCTAATCATTTGTTCTCTCTTGTGGTGGATTGGACCTTAAGTTTGGCTTGAATTCTCCCTAAACTCATCCCATCCACCTGGCCACCCATTGATTGGTCCCGGCTTCCACTTATCTTTTACCAAGCTTTACCCTTGCGTTCAAATGCTCTCCACATGTTTTACTGCAATACAATTTTTTTATTATTCCAAGATAATTTCCTTATATCAGTGTGTGAAATTTGCTCCTTTTAGTGTGATAGTGGTTGTCTTGGTATTTTGGTACTTCTAAGCAATGCATTGGCGTAAAAGGAAACATCTGAGTGATTTGATTTTGAAACAAATGTACATGGACAGTATAGTGGTTATATGGTCTTTATTTAGATACTTTCTCAAAAATTCTCTTATGCTGCTTGAATTGACAGTTACATACCAAAGATAACTACTACATTGCGTGATCCTTGTGAAGTTGTGAGAAGACAGACATTCATCTTGCTTTCAAGATTACTGCAGGTCTGTCTTTCCTGATCACTTAAAACTTAGAGGTTTGCTACTCAATTATTAAATGATTAGTCACCTCTCACTTAAAACATGCTTTGGTACAGAGAGACTATGTGAAGTGGAGAGGTGTTCTATTCCTTAGATTCCTATTGTCACTTGTTGATGATTCTGAAAAGATAAGGAGTCTTGCAGACTATTTGTTTGGGAACATTCTTAAAGGTGAATAATCTCAATTGTGCTGTTCACTCTACCACCTTGTTTACCAGTCTAGAGCATTTTTACTGATTGTTATATTTATGCAGTTAAGGCACCACTTCTTGCATATAACAGTTTTATAGAAGCTATATTTTTTCTTAATGGTTGTAATGCTTATTCTGGACTAAGCGAGGCTTCTGAAAAAGGATCTCAGCTTTTCACATTAAGGTATCTAATAATGCAGATGCGGTGCCATCCAAGCCTGCTTACTCATCTTTCACTCTTCTTCTTTTGGGTTTTGGAATCCTTCTGATAGTGCTGTTTACTGCAGTGGCAAAGATGAAAAAGCAAGATCACAGCGGATGCACATATATGTTTCTTTGTTAAAACAAATGGCACCAGAGCATCTTTTAGCTACCTCAGCTAAGTTATGTGCGGAGATCTTGGCAGCTGCTTCAGATGGGTTGCTTAGTATTGATGATGTAACCGGACAATCTGTTGTTCAGGTATGCATCATCTTTTAGTTCTGATCTAGCAAGTGATATCACAATCATAGGCATTAGTCATAGTCAAAATAATATCTTGTTCAAATTCAACTTCCATCAAAAGCTCAACTGTAGATTCCTGAATGCAATTCTCTGGTTCTACATCGTACTTGACAGCGATGCATATATTACTAGAAGTCTCGGGTTCAAACTCCTTTCATAAGTTGCTCATATATGTGCTGTAGGTTTCTTAAGACCAAGACTTAACAGTTCATCTAAAAACCTGCTCTGTATTTTTTTGTTAGTGATTGCTTTCTAATGCTGCTAACCCCATTGATGATGGAAAACTAGAACATGAATCAGGAGCAACCTTCTTGAAATTTCTCCACAATGTAACATTCAAATGCTCATAAAAAGTTTTTATTTGCTGCAATAGCTCATACTTCATCATTTGATAGGACTGTTTACACATTTTGGCTTGCAAAGAGATGCGAATCCAATCAAGCAAAGGCTCTGACACTGCCGAGATGGATGATGATGGCGGAGACCCTGCTGGAAGCGCTGGAGCCACAGTTCTTGCTGCGAAAGGTAGAGTTGTCACCCACGTTGCCAAGAAGAATCTTGTCCAGCATGCCGTTCCAATATTTATTGAGCTCAAACGGCTTCTTGAAAACAAGAACAGTCCTCTAATGGGCAGCCTTATGGATTGCCTCCGCGTGCTTCTCAAGGACTACAAGAATGAAATTGATGAGATCCTGGTCGCCGATAAACAGCTCCAGAAGGAGCTCATCTATGACATGGAGAAGTATGAGGCTGCCAAGGCCAAATCCACAGTTGCAGAGGCCATGGCCAATGCTCAGCAGTATCAGACCTTTTCGTCACCTGCCAACAGGGTTGTGTCAGGTAGCAGCGTCTTTGCAAAGCTGTCTGAGAAGCTGGGGAGTGGCGGTAAGATTGGTTCGGCAGTAGCTGATGCAGCCGCCAGGGTCACAGCTAAGTCTGTGCTCAGGGAAGCTAACCAGAGCATGAGCATGGGGAGGACGCGGCTACCATCAAAGAGCATGCCCAGGGTTAGGACTAGTGGTGATGGTCGAGTCAGCAATGCAGCTGGTGTTCAGCAAGCTAATGTACTCGAGTCTCTGCGGCGAAGAAAGATGTTTGTGTCTGATGATGAAGATTAGTTAATGTTTTACTTAGGCTTCGTTTGGAACGAGTTTCTTATTGCATCTTAAAGTAATTTTTTAATATAAAAATTTTAATTTTTGTACTTCAAAGCTGTTTTAACAAGCAATAAAAAAATTGTCTCAAATGAAATTTTAATCTTGTTGAATTGATGTTTAAGTGACCGTCGCCGCTGTGTAAATGTATGGGGGTAATCACAATATGAGAGAGAGAGAGAGAGAGAGAGAGAGAGAGAGAGTCGTCATCATTTGTCTCTATAAATGAAGCTAGGCAAGCTCGAATTAACGGGATAAATTTAAATCCAGGAGAGGATAAGGCTGAGATTAAGGAATGGATGAGGAGAAATTTTGGAGAATAAAAATTGTCCCGATATCAAATATGAATTGCATTAGTCATTTGATTGCATTTAAAAGTTATTGAATTTATTTTAAAATGAATAAAATATAAAATTTTTAATGTATAATATTAATCTTAAAATAGTTTTAATAAAATTTAAGCTCGTTTTAATATAAATTATATTGGAAAATTTTGACATATGTATAATTTACAAATTTTAATGTTTTATCTAATCCAATCAACAATGATGGGTCAAAGAGGGATTTAATATTTAATCCTTGGAATGCGGAGGATTACCTTTCAAGTACCAAAGTTCAAAGATTTTCTTATATATTAGTTTGTATTATCCTCTACATTAATTTATTAATGAAATATATGAAGAAACAACAAAATTTTACCCCTCCCTCACTTATTTAGAGTTTCTCTCCTTTCTATCAGCCATTATCCATCCACCTTCTTTCTCTCTCTCTCTCTCTCTCTATTGACTCTCATCCTCAATTATTTTAGTTATTTATTTGAGCGAAAAAAAAAAATCATACAAACAAATGTAACTGCATTCACAAAGTCAAGAGTAGAGTGAAGTCGTTGGCATTCCATTAATACAATAATCATCTCCCCATTTCATACAAAATTACAGAGAATAAAGAATTCTATGATAAGAAGCTGCGGTCACTGTACTCCTCGATCATATTCTTATAGATTTGGGATGGAGCTTCAATGTTATAGAATTGATTGCAAATATAGCCATACAGAAAATAAGAGAAATACAATAATTATGTATCTTAATTGGGATGTCTAACTTGGTGAATTTGTTTGTCGAGCTCTTAAGAAATTGCATGTTTGGCATGCATTGATAGTCGAGTAGTGGATCATTAGCTTGCCTTGAGAAATTGTCTTTGCTTAATAGTCACCAAATTCGTCTTCCTAAATAGGAATCCCTAGAGCCGGCTAATAAGCCATACTCGCTAATTGGAATAATTTCTTAAATCATATTTGCTTACTAGAGGTGAGTTTTGTTGTACACTAACGAGTCTCTTTTGGGTCGAGACTGAGTAAGGTAAGTTAACTTGGCTTGAACTAACTTGATTTAGCTTAAACAAGGTTAACTTAGCTTGAACCGAGTTTTCTAGATATCCTTGGAGGTTTATTGGAGAAAGAATAAGATATATAAAAAAAGCTATCCATTAATATTCATTTTGATGTTAGATGTTAGTTAAATAATTTGATGTTAGAGGTCCCGACTTCCCTTCCTAGAGAAAGAAGAGTCCACTAGCTATTATTGAATCTCAGGTTGTTTGGGTCTAAGCTTGAGCATAACATAATTGACTACATACATTACCATATAGAAAATTGGCTATATACTCTTAGGGGTTGTTTGATTGGGCTACATACATTACCAAACTCTAGCTTTTCCTCTTCTCTCTCCTCTCTTTTCTCTCATTTTCTTTTCTCTCTTATTTCTCTGTTAATATATATATATATATATATATATATATAATTAGCTAATTTTCGGTATAAAATTCATAGAAAATTTTTTTGGGATTCAAAAATTATAAAAAAAATATCAATAAAATAGCCCATTTTATCTAAAATTTTTTGGTGAAAACGGGTAGCAAAACGGATACCTGATGGTCCCAAAAATTTTATGTGTAATATGAGATGTTAATTTCTTAAGGAGTTTAATCTGTGCCAAAAAAATTACTAAAACATAATAATATCTAAGTTATGACACAAATAGTTTTGATTTGAACTTATAATGATTTCCGAAATAATTTTTGATTGTTAAAGGTAAAAAATATCATTTGTAAACTTTTGAGTTATTTTATTCACCTAGTTGAGATGAGTTCTCTTGTAGCGTGTTGAGTCTCTTATAGGTTGAGACTGAGTAGATTGATTTAACTTGGCCTGAATCAGGTTCATTTAACTTGAACCTGGTTGACTTAACCTGAATTGAGTTTTCAGGATATTTGAAAGTGAATATTTCAAAGCCATAACTATCTTGAAGACAAATGAAATTAGTGCAGATTAATTAATAAAGAGCAACTAGTAATCGATTCCTTATAAATCAAGCATATCTTTGAATTAATCTTTTAATATCTTAAGATGATTGCATTGCCCACATTGAGATATGAGGAAAATATATTGAGCTATATAAATAAAAAGTTAGAATCATAAAATGCATGTCACCTTTTGGTATACTACATGAATTTCCCTTGGGAACTTCATATATTAAGTGCACCCATAATGATGTATTTTTTTGGGATGAGTGATATCTAAAAGAAAATTAAAGAGGATAAAATTGTGAGGTTTAATATTAGGGGCGTTAAAATGGGTATTCGGGTCGGGTTCGAGTAGAATTTGGAATTTACTCGGGTCCATTTTAGCTAACCCGAATCCGACCCGATTTTGTAAATGAGTCAGAAATTTAGACTCGGACCAAACCTGACCTGCGGACCCAGTTGCGAGAGCGTGAGCTGCACAACTATGCTGGGGTGAGGGCGGCTTAGAGGGACTGCATTATATGTCTGCTTGCAATGATAGCCTTTTGAAGATAGTGTTTTTTTTTTGGAAAAACTTTTTGAAAATATATTCAATGAGTTTGAATGATAACAGTGGTACAATGATATGTGGATATGAAAGAGGGAGAGAGTATTGAGTGAAGGACCTAGGAGAAATTATGTTTTGCTTTGGTTATTTGCATGTTTAGTAGAACCCAAAATTGAGTGATTTTGATCTTTTTAATTTTATCTCAATGAGACGCTAGTTTTGACTATAATTATGATAATATCAGACTTAGTTATATATATATATATATATATATAACTTTAGAGCTCATTTTTGGATTCCAGTTGGTTGATTTTAATATTATCACAATCATATTAGTCGTTGAATGTTTTAACTATAAATTTATTAAAATCAGAGCTTTTGTGATCCCCAAATTATTATTATTTTTTAACTTTGATTTCATAATCCGATTATATTTAAGCTTTCAAAATTGCATCATAATTTGTAGTAATTTAGATGAAAAGTGTAAGATGAATGGTCGCTATTTTTTAATTGAATTGTGTATGCGTGAAAAATAAGCAAAAATAAAATCATGTGAAAAATTTGTGTATGAAAAAATAGTTTCTCTCGTCATATAAAAAATAACTTGATCAAGCATAAATCCCAATGCAATCTTTGAATCAGAAACTTCTAAAATAAAGTTCATGACCATCTGAACTCCGATTTCAACTATGTGATGGACAACTAATTATTTTAATAAGATGAATCCAACGACACTAGAAGTAATCCGATTTGACTCCAATTAAGCTAAAATCAAGCACTTGAAGCATTATTAGAAATTTTTTGACATTAATTAAAGATCAATAATTTTTTTAATATGGCGTGCATATACTTAAAAAGGGCATCTCAACGAAAGGAATAAGACAATCGCAAAATCACTCAATTATGAGATTATTAAGGCTCTTAAACATTGAAAGAATGGTTTATCATCAATTGAATCAATATGCATTGTCCAATAAAGTGTTTTTGGAGATTTTGACTAAATTACTAAAATAACACTTCATAACTATAAATAGACTCCCTTCTCCACATGAAGGAGGCTAATATCAGTAGCTAAACATGTATTTGGACTTAGAGAGAGTTGTAATAGCCCGTATTTTAATCTAATTATATAATTTTTTTAGAAATCATTATAAATTTAAATCATAAATTGTCTTCATCATAACATAGATGTTATATTAATAAATGAGAAATTATTTTCTATAATTTTTTAGGCATTTGTGCAAATCCTTAAGAAATTGACACATGTTAGTATAAATGGGAGTTTTGGGGCCGCGAGGTGTCCATTTTGCAAACTGAATTCACCAAAAATTTTTAAATATGATAAGCGGTTTTATGAATATTTGTTTATAATATTTGAAGCTCTCGATTTAAAAATATAAAAGAATTTATGAATATTTTTTGTTGAAAATTAAATATTTATATTATATTAATATTTTATTATAAAAATCTAATTCCATTATTTGTTTAGCCATTTTTTCCATTTTCTAAATTGTGAAATCGAAGCCAAAGTACCTGTAAGAAAATTTGAAAAGAAAATAAAGGAGAGAGAAAAAGGAAGTTAAGATTTGGAGGCCATAAAGTGATTTTGCTAATCAATCCTATTGGGAGATTTGCTCATCTCATTTTAAAGAACCATTAACTTATTTTTAATTTCAATAATATGATTTTTTGAGGTTTTTTCATTCAAATTTATATTTTTGTTACCGAAAAATGAGGAGATTATTGAGCTTCACTATTGGTAAAACTTTCACCACATAACTATTTCTATGTTATAGAGATTGATATTATGAACGTTTTGAGTATTTATTTGAGATTTTTTGCTAGGTGATTTTGAAAAAGCTGTGATTTTTATCAATTCAGAAATTTATTTTGGATATTAAAATAGTATTTTAGTTCAATTAAAGCTTTAGTATATTGTTATACACGATATTTGATAATTTAATTTATTTCTAAAAAATATTAATTTTTGCTTAATAGGATTTTTTATTGTCTACCATTAGGACATTTTGACACTTTATGAATTAAGCATTTACTGCAATGCATTGAAAATGAATGTGAGTATGTGGATGAGTAATAAATGATCACTGTTATTATTATAGTACTGTGATAATAATGTGTGAAAAAAAATAAGTAAAGACTAGTTATTCACTTATGTTAGCTAGAGACCCATTGACCTGTACAGGATGACGAGCCAATGGACATTTCTTTAAATACAGTGGTTTAGTTCTACTGATTCACGTGATACTAATTGAGAGTTATAAGGAGATGATTACCGTGCCGACGAACAAAGAGCGACGATTATGTTTATTGAGCCAATAGTTTACTAATACTAATACGATACTTAAAAAATATTTGTTAAGTAAGAACTTCTTGCTTGTTTGGTGTTACTACTGAAATGCATGTTATTGAGGTGTTATTCATATTATTTTGTGAATTTATTATTACAGCATGAATTTATTATTGTTGTATTATTTTACTACTCCTATCAATGGACTGTTATTATTACTGATATAGATATCGATATTATTTGATACTACTAATTCACTGTACAGATACTAAGTATGTAATATACTAAGCACGTAATATACTAATTTGATACTACTATATAATACATGGATAATATATGTACACTCTTATAAGATTTTTCTATATTAAGATGATTTCGATAGTCTTTACTGATACTTTGATTTTACTGTTTTATATGATTTCCTTACTAATTGATAGTATTGATATAATGACTATTTTATCAATTCAACACCCATATTGGTTTACTGATTTCACCATTGTACTGCTTTACTAGCTTTCATACCGCATCGCTTTACTAGTCATAGACTTTACTGCTACTACATATATGTTTTACTGTTTTTGTATTGATTCATGATCATATTAATACTACTACTATGATTTGACTATTGACATGCATATTGCTCATTTGTCATGCTTTGAATTCAATTGTAGGATTTAGTTACTTGTTGGGTTCTTGAGCTCATTATATGTGATTTAAATGATTTTAGGTCAAGATGAAGGATCATATATGTGAGATTGATCAGATCAGGATTCTCCATATTTATTGTTAGTTTATTTCTCTCTATCTTTTAGCTATTCTTTTGTACTAAAGACAGAGTAGTTGTGACATGATTATATAGATCTTGAGTAGCGTATATATTTTTTTAGAAAAAATAAACACACACACACACACACACACATAATTCTTTCGAATTAGATTTTGGAGAATCGCAAGAGCTCTCCTGACGATCAAATCTGACGACCACTCATAATAATCATTATTATCCAATCATTATCGTCTAACCATCAGCACCTGATACGATATCCTAGCCGTTATCACCTGATTAATATCTGGACCACTATCGCCCACCACTATTGCCTAACTACGATCTCATAAGCATCGTTATTTTAATATAATCCCCCAACCACCATTGTTTAACTAATGTCACCTAACCAGTCTTTTATTATAATTGCCTGAATATGATATCCCAAATAGCATCATTTGACCTTAACCTTTTGACCTTTGTCACTTAATTATGGCCTCATAACCACCATTGTCTAATATATCGTCACCTAAATATCGTTGTCCAAACAGAGTCACTTGATTATTGTCACAATCCGACCCCATATGACCTGAAACTGTATAGGTCATACAGTGCTTGATTGTGACAAGACTTAAGTCCCAAAATATAATTGGAAAAGCACTAAAGCAAAACTTCCAATTTAACACACAACAAAGCCATTACTGAATACAAATATAAAGTTAAAGACTAAATCTCAAAATGAGTTTTCTATATATCATCCAAAATACATACAATCTGAGGTATCTACAATAGCACTTGACAATATATAACATAATCAGATATATACCAGGCCTGCAAAATAAAATTAATCAAATCAAAAGACATACATACAAGTACAAATCAGTGCCTACTATCCAAACTATTCAACTCACTCCTTACCCTTCCCATAACCTAAAAATAAAAGCAAAAATAAAAATGAGCTAGCGCAGCTCAGTAGGTTATTGCAGCTTAAAACAAAAATTAATAATTGAAACCAAAATAACTGAAAACATTGTGCTTTAATTATAAACTAAAGTACCGTACAAAAAGTTAAAACTGAAATATATATTGATACTGATTGCATTTAATTAACTAATGAACTACACTGATATTTAAATATAAATACACGTCTTATAGCAATTTTTAGAATAGACCTTAGCCTCCAACATCCTAATATATCTCATATTAGAATCCCACCTCAGTAGTCTATCGGCTTTGACATAATAGAATTCCACCTCGATCGCCCAATGTCACCGGCATAATATAATCCCATCTTGGTCGCCCATTGGAGTCAGCATAATAAAATCCCACATTGGTCGCTCACTAGTGTTGGCATAACATCACATTATAACACATCATATCATATCATATTTCTTTCATATTTATCAACACATTTCATTAATTAAAATATAATTGGATTAAATTTAGAAATGACCAAAATGTCTTAACGGTATGCAATACAATACTAATGAGCAAAAATTCATAATTTCAAAACATAGCCAAATTAACAGAGATTGTATAAAACATCATTCTGTAGCTTTAATTGAACTAAAATACTATTTTTAGATATCAAAATATATTTCAAAATAAGTAAAAATGGCTGAATTTTCAAAATCATCAAGCTCAAAATTTTCAAAATATACTCAAAATATTCATAATCTCAATCTCTATAACATATAAAATGTTACGCAATAAAAGTTTTATCAAAATAAAAGTATCCTCATTTTTCGATAACATAAATATAAATTTGATCAAAAAAATCTTAAAAATATCAAATTATTAAAAACTAAAATAAGTAAAACGTAATATACCTCGAGATGAACAAATTTTTAATTGGGCCAATGGACAAAAACTGCTCTATGATCACTAAATCCTAGCTTTTCTTCTTCTCTCTCCTCTCTTTTCTCTCTTTTTTCCTTTTTTTTCTTTCGGGAGAGCTCTTTGGTTTGGACAAAACCAAAAAAGCAAAGCAAATTTAAAATGTTTTATAAGTGGGATGCAATTTTTATAGTATATTAATATAATGATATAAAAATAATTATTTAAATTATTTAGTTTTTAGAATAAAATTCAAATAAATATTTTTATATCTTTAAATTTGAAGATCCAAAAATGATGAAAAAATATTCATAAATTAACTAAGCATATCTAGAAGATATGGTGAAATCAGTTTTCAAAATAAACAACTAACGATCTTAGAAACCTCACTTGTATCGATATATGCCAATTTCTTAAGGAATTGTACCAATGACAAAAAATTATGAAAAAAATAGTGAAACTAAAATACAATAATATCTATGCCATAGAGAAGATGGTTTATGATTTTGGCTTATAATGACTCTTGAAATATATTTTGACTGTTATAGATAAAAATATCTTTTAAATTTTTTGAGTTATAATAACTATGGTCTCTCAACCATTGTTGCCCAACTACTATGCTGCCCTAGGATCTAATAAAAGGATTTAACTTAATTCTATAATTAAAAAATTGTAACACCTACAGATTAGTATACCATTCCACCTTTTCTGACTTAATCCGATTCAAGGTAATCCATTGAATTTATGCATTTGAATTCTTCTGCATACATTTATTGATTTATGATGTATTTATGTTCTCACACCTATTGCTAATTTATGGATTTCAGCATGATGATTCTCACTTTTCATTATTGATTATATTGAATTGTATTAGTGGCGAGCATTAAAGATATTGAATTCTATTGATTTTATTGATTGAGATGAGTATACATATTGATTCTTTAAATCTTGTATTGAAAGCTTTAGCGAGTTTTAGGTTTCTGCTAGGCTATGTAAGCTCATTATGTGATTTTATTTATTTCAGGTCAGGGAAGGGGTTAGGACTTTATGTAGTGAGGTGGATTGAGATCTTCAGGTTCTTTTCTTTTTATTTTATTATTCTTTTGTAGCTAGGAACTTTGATAGACATTTAAATTGTTAGTGATCTCCTGACAATTATAAATATAATTTTAGTGAATGAATGTAGTAAAATATTTCAATATGATATCTTACTTTCCATGGATATTGATTTATTTTGATGATTTATAAAAGCTCTGATAAATGATTAAAAAGATAAAATAATTTTTTTTTCAATTTTGATCTTGGGGAGTTACATAAACCAACTTCTAAAAGTCTCTGTAAACTCTTCCCAACTAATCTTTGTATTTGACCTACCCTGAAATCTCTCTCTCTCTCTCTCTATCTATCTCTATCTCTCTCTCTCTTAGCCAATCACTAGCACTCAGCTCTCGATCTAACAGAAACATTACCAATGAAACTCTTCTTCCCTTCGGGCACTACATACTATCATATTACTTTTTTACCCTTATCAACCTATCCTCAGCCTCCAGAGGCTCGACATCACTATGGAAATGAGGTGGATTTAATATCAGAAAGAGCTGCAAATTCTTATTGACATCATCTCCTTTCACTCCAACTGTTCTACCTTGAGCCTCACTCATCATTTGGGCTACTAACCTAGCAAACTTCATCACTAAATCATAAGTCATCGCCCCTATAGTAGTCTGACTTGTTGCAACTTGATTAGAACTATATCCATCAACTACCTTTTGCTCTTAGTGGTTCATGATACAACAACACTTTAACTAAATAAAAAAGGAGTTCAATTATATTGCACAATTGACAGATAACAATCTATATTAGACTCTAAACTCTTTTCTCATACTAACATATTTCATTTCTTATAGATTTAGTTACAATCCTCAATCCTTTCAAACTATTATTTGATGCCTCTTATGATGCCCTAGGATCTAGTTGAAGGATTGAGCTTACTTAATCATATAAGTAAATAATGTATCCACTAATTTCTAACAACCAGAGCAAATAGTATCCAAAATATAAAAGCAACATAATCAACTTTCATTTCATCAAAATATAATTACTAGGGATATCAATATTTGACACGACCTGAAAACCCGACTCAAATCCAACCCAAAACTTTTGGATCTAGGTTAACCCATTTGGAAAATGGGTCTGGTTTTAAAGTCTGATTTATTTCTAATTTTGTGTAGGGTTTGGGTGAACTCGAAAACCCAAAATTAACCTAAAATTGACCTAAATCCTGATCGCACTTGCCCCCATTGCATATTCATGCTCTCTGGCCTTCTCCATTCATGCTCTCCCCCATTGCACATTCGTACTCTGTCATGATCGCCCCCAGGCCCATCACGCATTCGTGCTAACCCCCATAGTACAATCAAACTCATCTCGCACGTGCTCTATCTCATTTCGTATGGCACGTGGTATGCCCTCAGATGGATGCACCCGCTCACCTCGCCTCACCTCACGTTGCCCCGCTACTCTTCACTCTGCCTCGCCCACTGGCCTCATGCTCGCTGAACACTTGGCTTACACGTACATCACATAGCACTTCCCTCACCAAATGGGGTCAGCATGTCGGGTCAGGTTGACCGAGGTTTAGGGCAGGTCAAGTCCGGGTTTCAATTTTAGACCCATTTATGTAATTGGGTCAGGTTCGGATTGAATCAATTGAGGGTGGGTCAACTTTGGGTTGGACACAAACCAGACCCAAAAATTCATTTTTACACCCCTAATAATTACATTAATTGAGAGCAAGAATGTCTATATATTAAATTAAATAAAGGGCAAATTTTAAAAAGGATCATTATTAAAGATTAAATTAGGAGAAGAATCATGATTAAAAAAAAATTTAAAAAGGATCAAAAAATGCAAAGCGGGGGACGTGTTATAGAAAACGTGAAGCAAGGTTGCATTTTGTAAGAAAATGCAAAAAGCCTTTGAGTTTTCTTCATAAAACGTGATGGTGCTTCACGTTTTCTTCTTAAATTTTTTTTTCCCCTCAAACCATTGAGTGCAGAGAGAAAGAGGTGGAGAGATAGAGGTTAAATGCAGAGAGAGAGAGGGAGAGAGAGAGAGTTTAATAGTTTTAACATTTAAATAAAATGATTTTTATAAATAAGTTAAAATTTTGTTTTAAAAATATTTTATTAAAAAATTAAAACTAATTTTACTTAAATATATTAAAAATAATTTTACTTTTAATTTATTTTTTCTATATTATTGAAATTTTAATTTATTTAACTAAAATAAATATTGAAATTTTTTTGGAGATACAAATTATTTATTCGTCTCCAACTGGGTGTTTCGTCAAAATTTTATTTAAATTGTTTTTGTAAATATCGTTATAATAACATTAGTTAATATATAATTAAAAAAGTTTTTACGAATAATAATAACATTATATTTATTTAAATTGTTCTAATAACATTATAAATATACAATTTTTATAATAAAATTATTTTAAATATTTTCAGTTTGTTAGTTTTAATATTTAAATAAAATTATTTTTAACTTATTTTTAAAACAATTTTCATATTTTTAACTTATTTTTAATTTTTAAATATAATTATTTTTAACTTATTTTAAAACAATTATCATATTTTTAACTTATTTTTTATTTTTAAATAAAATTATTTTTAACTTATTTTTAAAACAAAAATTTTTTAAATTTAAATGAATTTCACTCTCTTTCTCTGTGCGCCTCTCTTTCTATTTCTCTTTCCATCTCTCTCAACCTTTTTCTCTCTCCATCACGTTTCTCTTTCTAAAAAATACGTAAATTAAATTTGCTTACAACGTTGTGGATGGAGAATTATTTTTAACTTATTTTAAATATTTAAATAAAAAAATTTTGCTTTAAAAATAGATTAAAAATAAGTTAAAAATAATTTTATTTTAAAATAAAAAATAAGTTAAAAATATGATAATTGTTTTAAAATAAGTTAAAAATAATTATATTTAAAAATTAAAAATAAGTTAAAAATATGATCATTGTTTTAAAAATAAGTTAAAAATAATTATATTTAAAAATTAAAAATAAGTTTAAAATATGAAAATTGTTTTTAAAATAAGTTTAAAATAATTTTATTTAAATATTAAAACTAACAAACTAACAATATTTAAAATAATTTTATAATAAAAATTTATATTTATAATGTTATTAGAATAATTTAAATAAATATAATGTTATTATTATTCGTAAAAACTTTTTTAATTATATATTAACTAATGTTATTATAACGATATTTACAAAAACAATTTAAATAAAATTTTGACGAAACGCCCAGTCGGAGACGAATAAATAATTTGTATCTCCAAAAAATTTTTAATATTTATATTAGTTAAATAAATTAAAATTTCAATAATATAGAAAAAATAATTTAAAAGTAAAATTATTTTTAATATATTTAAATAAAATTAGTTTTAATTTTTTAATAAAATATTTTAAAACAAATTTTTAGCTTATTTATAAAACTCATTTTATTTAAATATTAAAACTATTAAACTCTCTCCCTCTCCTTCTCTCTCTCTCCCTCTCTCTCTCTCTCTGCATTTAACCTCTCCCTCTCCGCCTCTTTCTCTCTGCACTCAATGTTTTGAGGGAAAAAAAAAAATATAAGAAGAAAACGTGAGCATCATCACGTTTTATAAAGAAAATGCAAAGGCTTTTTTGCATTTTCTTACAAAACGCAACCTTGCTTCACGTTTTCTATAAAATGTTCCCCCGCTTTGCATTTTTGATCCTTTTTAAATTTTTTTTAATCACGATCATTCTCCTAATTTAATCTTTAATAATGATCCTTTTTAAAATTTGCCCTTAAATAAATTAGTTTACAAAATTTAATACCTTAAACTCAGCCAAGAGAATCCTCCTCCATATCTGATCTACTCCACTGGATCTTTTCATTTTCTTGAAATATTTAAGAAAATATACTGAGCTCAGCTAGCTCAGTAGACCTCCCTCCTATCCTTATCTATCACAGATATTAATATCTAATTCAAATATTTAAAATAATTAATTAAATAAAGCATACACACTTGTGAATATAATTAAAGAATAAGTAAACCATAAACTTATTGGAATTTCAATATATACCTAAGTTCAAAGCTAGCACTTATGCCCATATAACCACTTTCACATAAGTTCCCAGATTCAATGTATAATACTTATTCTCATATATTCACTTATATTTCACTTTCACTCTTCCATTAAAGTTTATACAAAAGTTCATAGTTTGCTAATGCATATTTCAGAATAATTCTTAAACTTAAGTCATTAGAATATTAACATGCGATATACAATAATTATAATATACATGTCATGATACCTGCTTATATCTTCACTATCACTTATGCCCCCCTTTACCTCCCACACCTGTATGTAGCAAGTATGGCCATAATCTCTCCCATATCTGCATAAGGCATATAAGTCAAGAAGAGTATTTACAATGTTACTTAACTCTTCGTACATGTATATAACAAGTGGGGTCAGAATCCCTCTCACTTTTGCATCAGGCAAACAGGGCCAGAAGAGTACATTTAGGGCCCTTATAACATAATAGAGAGTGCCTTTTCACATTTTAGAATATCTCAAATGTCATGTTATGCAGAATGCAAATGCAATATAATAGTAGTTAATTTAGATATCTAATGTAGTATTAAGAAAATGCATGAATTGTCAGCAAAAGACAGATTAATTGTAAAACAGAATACTCACAGAACTTTTCTTTTTTTAATTTCTAATTTCAGAAGAATATTATCATGAATATTTCAATACTTTTATATAACTATAGTATTTTTCGAAAAAATTCTCATTTCAATAATATACTAAAAAAATTATGTAGGAAAAATTAACCGTTAAAATCTCAATTTCATAGTCAAAATATTTATAATAAGGAGTACAATAATATACTTAAAATCACATAGTGAAAACTTCATAAAGTATGAAAAAACTCATTTTCATTCATATCTTTTATAAATTTACTGAAATTAAAATTAGAGATATGGGTTTAAGAGCCTACTTCGAGCTTTACAATTTCTTGAACAGGCCCGATGGACAAATCCTGAGTTTCAGCCTCTGAATCCTCTCTCTCCTCTTTCTCTTTCCTCTTCTCCTCCCCCTCCTCTCTTGTTCTTCGATAAGTTTGGGTGGAAAAATAATTTATGCAAAAATAGTTTAGATATTTTTATATTTAAAACCCATGAACTTGACCTAGCAATGCGGCGCCCCAAATCCCAATGCCACTACGCTCCTAAGGAATCTTTCAGATGCTCCCAGAATATCTTCACCTAAGACTTGATGCAGTGTTGACACTTCCTCTGCACCATAACACACACCCAAAACCTATTTTTTTGTCAATTTTCTCGAGAGCTCAAAGCCGCGATGCTGCTATCCCTAGCGGTATAGCGCCCGCATAACAAATTTTAAATCTTGGTTCATTCAAGCCCCATTAAATATTTTAAGACTTATAATTACCAATTAAGGTAAAATTAATGATCATTAATAGAAAATTACCTGGATTGTAGACAACAGATATTACAACCACAATCTTCCTATCACCATCCTCCAACTACGGTCTCTTTACCAATGTCGCTTGTCTATAGAATCTAACCACCTTTGCCTTATTACTATCTCCCAAATATGACCAATAATGTTAATATGCACCATTATTTATAAGATCGTTGTACACCCACAAAAGTCAATGCTCATCAATTTCATTACCCACCATCGTTAATAACATTGATGCATATTTATGCCTATAAGACAAATGCATGTGTCAATACAAACATTAATGCCCACTGACTTCATCATTTGTCATTGCCACCAATATCAACTCACACCATCACTTATAAGATTGGGGCACATCAATGACATAAATATTGATGTCCATCATCACCTATAAGGCTATTGCATGTCATGAGCACCAATGTCAACTCTTACCAACTTTGTAGCTTACCCTTCTCAACAATGCTGATACTTGCAATTGTCAATATGACCAATGCACACTATTGCCAATGACACAAAATACGATTCTTGAGGTCAATATTAATATTTATACATTACTTCTTAGTCTCGAGTTATAATAACATGAAAATAGTGAAAATAATTTAAAAATTTTAAAAAATGAAAATCTAGAAAATTTAAAATTTGATTGGAGTGCTGCGGCGAGGTGCTTGCTAGCACAACAGTCTTGGGAGGCATCGGGAAAGCACCACTGTGGTGATGAGATCTCTGAAATTTTAGGAAATAATTTAGTATAGAGGTGCTATGACAAAATATTGTTTTACGTACAGCACTGAGGCGCTGGGTCATGGGAGTGCTGCGGTGCTCGACACTAAACAATATTTTTATATATTTTATATGTACTAAGCCTTTCCCCCTTCCCCTTTCACTTGTCTTGTCGGGTAAGAAAGAAGGAAAAGAAAAGGAAGAGGGGAGAAGGAGGAGTGAGAAGAGTCTGAGACATTTTCTTGTATCGATTCAATTTTGATAAGCCTTCTGATCATGGTAGGTAATTCGAATTCGAATCTGGCTTTATTTTCAATGATGTTGATTTCTCAAATTTTATCTCTCCTAAAAGTGATTAAAATAAAATATCTTTCATTTTAATGATTTTTTACCATATAACTTTTGATTTGTGGTAAACATTTTCATCCAATGTATTTTGATTGATTAATATTAAAATTTCATTGTGTAATTTTGGATATATGTCATTTTAACCATACTAGATAATGTAATGTTATTTATAAAATGATCAAGAAATAGTGTATCGCATTTAAACATGAAATATATGACACACCTATTTACCATTCAACTAGGTCAACATGCTTTTTTGGCATACTACAGGCATGTTGAAGGATGCATTGATAATCACATTGAATATTTATATGATATTTATTATTATGCTCTATATGATGTGAAATATGTAAAAAATGATACTAAAGGTTGGCAGAAAATGATTGATTGATTGATTCAGGTTGGTTGGAGAAATATTATCCTGTACAAGAGGGTGGGCTGCCAGACTTTTCTTTCAATAAGGCTTGTGGTGTAATGATATGAAAAAGAGAGGCATAAAGAGATTGATTAATATGATATGATACACCGATGTGTAGGAAGTGATAGTTGATTGACTTGTGATATGTGATATGAAAATGATTTAATGAAAATATAATTAATATGACTGAGACTAATTCCTATACATGACTAGATATAAGAAAAATATCACAGGCAGCCATGTGTCCTATCTTGCTTATATTACTTACATTGATACATTACTTGCATATACATATGATAAGAACATATATGATAAATGACATATATGACATGATATGATATGATCTATACATGATGCAGAATATGCCTGATACATGCATGCTATATGACTAATAAAACTGATATGAGTGCATATGATATATATATGAATCACATGTTATGAATTATATGATGTACATAATATGTTGCACTGGTATTAGGTAGACCGCATTGGATATGATGCATGATTTGCATACATTATATATACATTATACGATATGCATATGATAATAACTGATGTACAAAATTCCTAAATGGATATATATACTAAGTTATTCTATAATTGATAGGTATATAAATGATGGAATCTACTGATTTTTTATTTGATTACTGATCACAGCTCGTAAGATATACAAATTGTTATTGCTCATATGTTATTATACTGTTTATAGTGACTTTTATATGCTTTTATAATTACATATTTATAACGATATTGATTGAATGATTACATATATACTATTCATATTTTATTGCATTGATTTCAGTGATAGGTTTTGATAACCTACTGAGCTGTTAGCTCACTCCGTGGTTTTGCATATTTTTCAGGAAGAGGATATGATCCAATAGAGTGATCCAATAGAGTGTGGCAGATAGTGATTCAATTTTTTTTTTTAAATTTACGTATTTTATTTTTATTCTTTTATAATCAGGAGTAAAAAAATAAATTAATTGATGTACTGATGAGACTTCTGATTATTGTACATGAATTTTGAGAAATGAACATAGTTTTATATTTTTATGTATATGATTTTTAGTTATTTCTGTTGGATTGAATTATATTAATAGATTATTAGTAGCTCTGATAGTTTAATTAGAGGTTAAAATAAACAATTCTTTCAAATTTAAAATTAGATTGTTACACCAGTTTCCTCTCCTCAACAAAAAAAATCCAAAAATATTACAAACGATATTTTAAAACTAACTCTAATGTATCAAGGTTCCAACAACTTTCGTCATGAAGTCCATCATCTGTATTTTATGCCTACTTATTTAACCGATTTATTACCCGATTATAAGAAATGATATAATTTGTAATATGTGACACATACGAGTTGAATAACTAGAATTGGACTTGATACGACATCAAAATTAATTTGATCGAGCACGATTCTCGAGGCATTGTACAAGTTGGAAACTTTAAAAAATTAAATTTGGGATCATTTGAATTCCAATTTCAGCAAACTTATAGTCGAACTGAACATCTCAATGAGACGAACCTAACGACTCCAAAATCGGTCCAATCCAAGCCCAAATGGGTCCAAATCAAGGGCTCAGACCACATTTGGAAGGGTAAAATTATTATTTGGATGATAAATTGATATCCAAATATGGCATGCTTATAGTCAAATCGAGCGGCTCGCCGAGACGAATCCAACGAGCCCAAGATCACTAAATTCGGACATCGTTAAGGCACCTAAATAGTTGAAAAGATCGGGGGAATCAATACGAGCCATTCGATGGAGCACTCCGAACCTGCCCCGGATCTTCTCTATATTTACGGGGTATGCCACTCATCAAAATCTATAAATAGACCCCCACTCTCTACATGAGGGGGACCTTTGGCTGAGATTGGAGAGGGCTCTAAGGCTTCCGGAGCTCCAGCGCCATCGCCAGCGAACCTCTGACCTTCGTCAGTGCCACCGCCGGCGAACCTCGTTGACCTTCGTCGGACCACCGCCCGGCCGCCAACCGTCGCCGGACTTCAGCCCGACCTTCGTCAGACCACCGCCCGGCCACCGATCGCCGCCGGACTTCCAACTAGCGCCATCGCCGGCGAACCCCCGACCTTCATCAGCGCCACCACCGGCGAACCCCGTTGACCTTCGTCAGACCACCACCCGGCCGCTGACCACCGCCGGACTTCATCCCGACCTTCGTCGAACCATCGCCCGGTCGCGGACCGCCGCCGAACTTTAGCCCGACCTTCGTCGGACCACCGTCCGGCCGCCGACAACAGGCGGACTCCCACCAGGCTGCCAACCGCCGCCGGACTTCCACCCGGCCGCCGACCACCACCGGACTTCAGCCCGACCTTTGTCGGACCTCCGCCCGAATATTGCCAGATTTTGCTATAACTCTCCAAGCTACTGTAATTTGACCACCTCTAAGTTCGAGGGATGGGTCAACCCTTGTAATTCACTCAAATTTAGTGGAATCTTTTCATCTGGGTGAGCCCCGTGGTTTTTCCCCCTTCGGGTTTTCCACGTAAAAAAGATTGAGTGTTTTACTTCTTTCTTTCTGTTTGTGCGCTGGATATTCGTGAATTGCTAAGACGAAAGCTTTACTCACTCTGCCGTCGCGAATCTTCTAGCCCGCAACAGGACTAAGCCATGCAAATTTTTCTTTTTTTTTTTAATTTCATGTAAAAATATTAATGATTATTATAACTTTCTTTTATTCATATATTTATTAGATTTTTGTATAAAATCAAAATATTAAACTCTCTCAAATGCCACAAATTTTCTAGGATCACCTTTTTCAAATGGGCCCTAGGGAGATACTCTTTCCACCATAAATCATGTAATTGAAAATTAATTTTTGTAAAACCAAAATTGCGACTTTGTTGGCTTCTAAAAAATTGCACATCGAAATTATAAAATTATAACTTTCTCATTGTCCAGGGGTATTTTGGAACTTTCACTCGCTATTATTTTTCCGTGCGACCATTTTTTTAATGACTCAGAACGGCTCCCTCTCTTCTGCCACAAAATATTTAAAAAATAGAAGGCCTATTTTTCCTTTACATAAAAATATATTTTTCAGATTTATATAATCATTATTTATTTATTTATTTATCTACTGCTATTAATTCAACAGCGGGGAAGAAGAGAAGGCGAGGGACAGGGAGATCTGCTTTGAAGCCTGTCTCTTCACTGGCTCCAGCTGCCCCATTTTGTTGATTTCGTTTTCTTTCTACTTTCACCGAATCCCGAATTCGCTCCTGGAACTGTGCCTCTGATCTTCGCAGGGTTCGCTCTATTCTTCTTTGGAGATGCAGGCAGATCAGCGAAGAAAGGTGGTCTCTTTTTCTAGGTTTCTTTTGCTTTTTTTTTTTTTAAAAGAACATATGACACAGCCTGTATTAATTACTGGTATTCAATCTGTCCAAGTTACATTGGAACTCTTGTTGGTTTCCGCCAGTCATTTTGTGTGTGTGCGCCCTTCGATGGGTTATTTAGCGTGGAGGTTGTACTTACTGTTAACTTTTTTATCGAAATTCATCGATATTTGATGTATGGCTTCTAGGTTTTTCTTTTTAAGTGTTTGGATTGATTCTTTTTAGAAAGTACTGTTTCTGATAGATGATTTCAGATTTCTAATTAATTATATTTTTGCTTTTGCTTAGATTTGAATTGTTTCGTTTTCCTCCTGCAAATAGATTTTGATATGTTAACCTATTCTTTTAGCATCTATTCTGCATACTGATACGGCATGGACCGAGGAGCAATCTTTAGTTTGAGGCTAGTAATTTTATCTTCAATTTTAGTTTGGTCAAAATTATGGATTGGTTTATGGATTAATGAAAATTTCAAATTTTAGAATTAGGTGATCATGGTGTGCCTCCCTGCTTGTATATGAAGTAATTATCCTTACATTAAATGAATATGTTTCCCTTTTTGTCATTCATTGAGGTGATGTTAATGCCCTAGGGTAAATCTACCATTATGAAATAATACCCTTCCTTTCTTTTCCATTTTTTGATTGGTTGGTGGATCGGAGAAAGTTTGGATCAAGATCCCGACCCAAATTTGTTTGGGATGGTTCTATCAATTGAATTTGTTTTGAGATGAGCATAATAGAAGAGTTGATTGATTAGCAGCATATTGCACACTTCTCAAAGCAAATATAATGGGTAGAAAACCCTTTATAACCAAATTGGAGTTAGGATTTCATAACTCAAATTATTTTCCTTTGGATCTATGTGTTAGGGTGTATATTTCTGTTAGATAAGTCTCTTTTACGCTTCAAGCATGTAATCTCTGGGAGAAGGAGTCCACCTACAAGTGTCTACGACTCTATCTAGTTTGCTTGCTAACATTAAGCTGTGGCCTTATTATTTCACACCGTTTATGTATTGTATTGGTGTTTCTTTTATCTGGTTACTTGTTTTGATGCTTAATTTTTTGTATAATACTTAGGAGAATGGCAATTGCAAAATGTTTCTAACTGTTACCAAATATCTGTTAACGATTACATTTATGAATGCAGAACATACCTCTAGTTTGATTATAAAATGTCCAAGATGTTTCGATATTTTTTTTCCTTTCTTAGTATGTGTTAGATAGTACATTAGTTGCAATCTATTTATTATTGGAACCAACCTTTTCTTTACTGGGTGAAATTTTATGCTACTATTGATGCAGGCTTTGACTGAAGTTGATTTCTTCACTGAATATGGTGAGGGTAGTAGATATCAAATAGAAGAAGTGATAGGAAAGGGAAGCTATGGTGTAGTTTGCTCTGCTCTTGACACTCATACAGGAGAGAAGGTTGCAATCAAGAAGATAAATGATATCTTTGAACATGTTTCAGATTCCACACGAATTCTTCGTGAGATTAAGCTTCTAAGGCTCTTGCGTCATCCTGATATTGTGGAAATCAAGCATATATTATTACCTCCATCTAGAAGGGAGTTCAAGGACATATATGTTGTTTTTGAACTCATGGAATCGGATTTGCACCAGGTCATTAAGGCTAATGATGACTTAACACCAGAACACTACCAATTTTTCCTTTATCAACTTCTTCGTGGCCTGAAATATATACACACAGGTTGTAAGCCCTTATCTTTGAATTATACTTATTTATTTACATTTTATTAATAATACAAATTGTGAGCGCTTATCTTTGCATCGTACTTTATTTTGTCAATCCACTTGTTACATACACCTAGAAGAGTATTCTTTGTCTTTGTTCATTGATTGTAACCCCACCCAAACCTTGCCATTGTTTTTTTCCTCCATGATTAATGACCTTTTCAAATCATTTTATAACCTAATCACCTTTTGTGAATATGATATCTTTTATTATTTTCCTGCCATGCATTTTCTACTTTATCACTAAGTCCTTTTTATTGTTATAATATCCACACTGTTAAATTGCTTCTTTGTGTCATTTTTATCCCCAAACACACAACTAGAAACATTGCTGTTCATTTGTCATTTTATAAACTCTTTCCTTCATGCGCCCTGAAAATTTTTTGGTAATCAGAGCATCTCATTATCATAATCCTCCTTGTTATATTTAATACTAACTTGGCTTAAACTATTGGTCTGTCCACATGTTTGGGTTCAAAGTTCAATTCCTCTTTTAGTACAATAACAACAAGAACAACATCAAGTATTTATCTCATTACGTGTGGTCGGCTACATGAATCTTTTTTCTCCATTGTGTACTATTAAGAGTCAAATTCTCATTTAAATCTAATAAAAAAATTCATTTCTAATATTTTCTAACCAAGTCTTTTTAGTTTTACCTCTACCTTTTTTAACATAGGCCAATTCTAATATATCTGTTCTCCTAATTGAGTCATCGAAAGGCTGACATTTTATGTGACCAAACCATCTGAGGTGACTCTCCCTAATCTTATCTGCTACTGGAGCTACTTCAATCTTTTCACGTATATGCTCATTTCGCATTCTATCTCTAAGGGGCTGTTTGGTTGCCTGTATTTAGAGGGTACTATAAAGTAAATATAGGGGTTTTAATTTTTTTTTTGTGTTTGGTATGATGTAAAGTAGATGTAAATTAAATAAGTATTTAAAACTCTTTGGATAGTGTATTTTTGGTGTATTCCAAACCCGTTCAAATCGGACGAGTTCCGAATACTGAGCTCTGAAACGCGGGAACGGGGCGCGTGAGACTCTTCGTGTCTGTATCTTCCTCACGAAAGAAATCTAGGAAACGAGCATCGTTCTTCCTTGCGAAATTCTTCTCTCGTGTGCGTGCTTGTCCGTCATCCTCATCGTGTTTTATCGCTCGCAGTCCAGGCGTTTGTAGTCCAGGCATTCGCTCATTATGCTCGTCCGTCGTCCTCAACGTCATTCTTCCGCGGAGCGTGCAATGAAGTCCAGCTATTCGGGTGCATCTCATGAAGTCCAGCCATTCGTTTGTTCCTACCTTGCTTACTAGGGTTTGTCTCTTCCTTTCTTCCTTCTTATTTGATTTGTTATTACGAGAGATGAAAAGATTAGGTGGTTCTTTCATGGTTTCTTCCAGCCGTTTTGCGAATTTTCAGATGAAAAAAATTGCATTTTGCTGTAATGGAAACTGTTTTTTTTTTTTCACTTGGAATCTTTGGCATCACTCATTTGTAGGGTTCTTGATCCATTCTGTGAAATTTCTTTTATGTATTGGAGAAAGAAAGGGGTTTGAAAATGGTGTTTGTAGTGTTCTTTCTCACTTTAAAATTAGGAGAAAGCATTTTTTTAAAATTTTGGAGAAACAAATAGATTACATTTTGATTTTCTACATATTTGATTATTTTTCCCAGTTGAAATCTTTGGCTATTAGTTTCAGAAGCAAGTTCTGTAGCAAAATTGTTAGGTACTACCCTTTTCTTTTTGGAAACTTATAGATCACTATTGGTAGCTATGGATGAACAATTGCAAGACGCTGAAGGTCAACTATTCAATTTCAATAAGTATTTGGGTGTCGCAGGATTAGATGAAACACAAATTTATTCCGCAGTACAAGTAGTGGTTGCTGGTACATTTACTATTATATGCTTGTTATTATGTGAAATTGACAGAAAAAGGAAAAAATATAATCCACAACGGAATATACAACGACACATCTTTTTAGGTTATATGAAGAATCTGTCTCTGCTTGTATTGATATGATATGTATGAGAAGAGAGCCTTTCTTCAAACTATGTGACTTAATACAGACGCGAAGATTATTGGTATAATCGAATCACATTTGATAATATTCAATTTTTTTAGTGGTCTTCTTAAGATGCATTTTATCAAAAGTAGGATTGTGTCGGAGCCATAGATGAAACACACATCAAAGCTAGAGTTCAATAGTGTACTTCAATACTGCTCATCATACTAAACAACTCCAAAAGTATTCAAAATATACTGTGTTTACTTTACACTGTATATACCTCACCAAACAAGAAAAAAAGTTCCATGCATTTACTTTGCAGACAACCAAATAGCTCTGAAGTATTCTAAATACACTGCATTTACTTTACATTGTATTTACTTTACATTGCATTTACTTTACATTGCATTTCTTTTTCAAGCAACCAAACAACCCCTAAGAGCAAAGCCACTCATCCACTTAAGTATCTTGATCTCTGCAACACTTAATTTTATGCTTCTCTTTTAATTGCCAAAAATTCTTCTTTTAATGAGGACTCACTTTGCAAAGACAGACTTTTTTCTTTGCAGTAAAACATTAATTGGTTGAAAAATTGTATTGCTGATTACATAATCAAATGAACTTTGGTTTGCTTGATTAAGCCCTTTAGTTCCTATTTTTAAACATATTAATTAATATTTTATTGCAAAATCATTTACTGGGCCTTATTATCTGAATTATTTTTATAGGTAAGAGTAGCTACTACCCTTCCCATGTAGTGGGATAAAGGCTTGTTGTTGTTGTTGTAGTAGTAATAGTAGCTACTACCTTGAAGTGAAATATCACTATATCACGCTTTACTTTTACATATAAGAAATAATCACATTGACTATTATACTCTCCATCTCCAACTATTTTATGTCCAAATACTTCCATTCATAGCTTCTGATCTTATGTTCACGTGTACATCCAGCAAATGTCTTTCATAGGGATCTCAAACCTAAAAATATTCTAGCAAATGCTGACTGCAAGCTCAAGATATGTGACTTTGGTCTTGCAAGGGTGGCCTTCAATGATACTCCCACAGCAATATTTTGGACGGTATGGTTTTGTGACGCTAGCTGTTTACAAAATTTCTTTCACAAAGTCCAATCGGCAGTTCATTAATTCTTCAAAATATTTGTTTGTGGATTTCCGTACAGGATTATGTTGCAACGAGATGGTACAGAGCACCAGAACTATGTGGATCTTTTTTCTCCAAGGTTTCTTGCTAATTAAGCCTGTATTTGAAAAACAAAAACTGAGCTTATCTGTTTTTATACTGATTTTAGAGAAGTAAATATCTACTGCGACTAAGTTTGTCTAAATACTGGTTAAAAATGCTTATTTTACTTTATTTCTAGTTTTTTTTTTCATTCTAATATCTGCTATTATATAGTCCTTAATTGAGGTTGGCAATGGTCCTGGCTTCATTTAAGCGATTTTTTTTGGGTTCAATTTAATGTTTAATTAGTTTTTCGATTTGTACTGTTTCTGCATTGAATTTTCATATTAGGGTTACATCTTTTACAATTTCTAACTGAAAGCTGCTTCCAATCGATGATCTTACGTTTAGTTATGCTAGGCAAAATATGTTGGCTTAACCATTTAGATATGACTATTCAATTGCAAGCTGTTCAAAGTCTTAAGGAAAACATCAAAAGAAATAGTTTTGAGTTGAATCTTAAATTGTGCTTCTTGATACTCATCATTATTGGCTATCATTGCGTGTCTCCTTAAATTGCATACCTGAATTTTGTTTTTATTTTACTAAGTTTTAGCTGCTCTTTTTATGCGTTTCCTTATTTGCTATAACTTTACATTTAATAATTGAAGTCGCACATTTTTACTTTTGAATCAAGGGCCCTGCTTGAACTTGGTAGCATAATTAATGACACCTACATCAGAACTTTCCTTCATTTTAAGTTTTTAGATATGTTTTTTACACTTGGCGTGTATGCGCTTGGATAGGGCTGACGACTAGGTGAGTTCAGATATGCTTATGCTAGCTCAACTTGACTAGTAATCAATATCTTTTGAATAGAGCCTATTCGAAATCAAAATTGATATGATTTTGACTAGACTTGAAATGATTTTAGGTTGACTCAAACTCTAAACGAGTGAAGGAAAAACTTGAGCATGAGATCTTGTGCATATGCATGAGGCTGCACTTAATCAGTGGACCAACTGGCTCTGTCTAAAAATTTAACCAACAAAATGGATGCATCTAATATTTGAGCTTGTTGACCTCAGTATAATACAAAAAAAAGAATCATACCTTATCTCTGCCGGATCCCCGAAATCCCGCCTACCTCGTACAGAGCGGCGCCGAAGCGGTCATCTTCCGTGATTTCTGCTCAAATCCCGCCTCGGTTCTCCTCCTTGTTCGCGTCTATAAAACCCACACGACTCTTCCTCAACGGGATCACACGCAAAACTCAGCCGCTTCCTCCTCCCTAACCCGTCGCTACTTCTGATTCTTGCAAGCAGTCGCCGGACCGACCCCAGCAGCCGAACCAGAAGCAAATCCCGACCTCAGCTTCCACCCCGATCCCGAACTTCTCTCCGACTCCGACGACCCAAGCCAAATCCCGCAGCCTCCGTCGATCTCCCTTCCTCCGACCTCCTCTCCTATCCGCAAACAACCCGACAGCTCCATTCCAATCCCCTGCGTCCGATCACTCCTACCCTAGCCGCCCGACTCCCTTTGCTTCTTCGTCCCGAGAGAGAGAGAGAGAGAGGGGAGAGCATTCCCCTACCTACCCGAGCCCCTTCCGCCTCTGAAGCCCGAGCTCCATAGCAAACCGCAAACTGACCTCCCCCTCTTATTCATCTACCCGATCCACCAAAAGAAGTCGACCCGACTTCTCTCCCTTTTACAATCCTGCCGCAAGCCCCTACTCATACCCGACACCTTCTCTGCACTGTGATATAGGTAAAATAGTTCATCTGAAATTTTGTTATTAGATTAGTGTTATTATTAGTTGATTATTACTATAATTATTAATTATAGTAATAATTAGTTATCATTATTTTAGATATTATTAATATTAGTATTAATATTAATATTAATGTGATCATTATTGTAATCATTATTAATATTAGTGATGATATTAATATTAATATGATTATTAATAATGTAATTATAATAATTATTATTATTGCAAAAAAAAAAAAGAGAAATACACATGCAAGCTCTCTCTCGCCTCGATCCACGTGCCAACCTCGACGCTTGTAAAGGTATAATTTTCTAACTCAGATTCTCGCTCTCGAAGTTCGCGGCGGACCGGAAAACCGCCTATACACGCTTTCATAAGCGTGGTGGGATGTGACCCCGGTGCGGCGCCTACAACGAGGCGGGTAATCACCTCAAAATCCTATCCTCGGCGTTCGTGTCGAGCCGGCAAACCGCCTATACACGCTTTCTTAAGCGTGGTGGGAAGGGAACCCGGTGCGACACCTACGGCGAGGCAGGTGGGCCCTATGCACGCTTTCTTAAGCGTGGTGGGGACGATCTTAAGTACCCGTACCTGCGGGGAAACAAAATGCTTTTCTTTTTCAGGTACGTCGAAGACCCATACACGCTTTCTTAAGCGTGGTGGAGGATTGAAGACTTTACACGGCCGCGGTGTCCTCGAAAGAGGGCATCTACCATACACGCTTTCTTAAGCGTGGTGGGAAAGGCCCAGTTTTCCGTTATTTCCCCTAAACGGGGGAGATGCCGGAATGCTGCCGAAATTTCGGGTGATCATATGACTGTACTTGGGCCTATTTGAGCTCAAAGGAAGAGGACCAGAACTTGTGCTTTGAACTTGAATGAACTCAAATGAACCTAACTTCAACCTAAACCAGATTTTAAATAACTAAGCTTGGACCCGAACCCATCAAAGACTACAAGAACTTGAACCAAATAATAAGGATTTGAACTCAAGTCAACAAGTAAACAGGGGATTCGAACTAGAACGGGACTTCGATTCGAACTCAATTTGAACTCATATGAATGGATACGAGGGAGTTGAATGAACCATACGGAACTGAACTTGCACTTGGACTTAGAACTTGAATGATCATGCATTCTAAAGGACTTACAACAAAGGATATTGATTCGAACATCAAATGAATAAGACTCGAATCAAGTTTGATCAAGAAGGACTGAAGTAGAACAATCACAAAAACTTGAATCATGTGCAGGAGAATTCAAATTGAATTTGAACTTGATTGAAATTAAAAAGACAATGAGGGATTGATTTGAATCCTAAACTTTCAACAAAGGATAAAGAGATGATTCGTTGAGGAGAACTTACAAGCGACAGTCAACATGAATTTTAAGAATGTAGCAATGCACTCACAAACAACAGCTCAAAACTACATAGAACTTGTAAGGAATAACCCTTCAAGTCTGAACTTAGAAGTTGATATATCAAACTTCTGCAAGTATAAACCACTCATAAATAATGGTGAGGTCCCATGCACATGGATGATTTGGAACAAGTACAGTGAACATAAGGACACATGATAAGTATAATGTCACTTCTCGCATCAACAACAATTCAACTACAAGAAAACACAACAACGAACGATTTCAAATGCAAATAAACAAACAAGAAGCCTACATGTGATTATGAGCAAGAATACAATATTTGCATAAGTACTACAGTGCACTTGAATGAAAAGGAAGACTTGTGAGGAGTATACAACTTCGCTTGCAAACATCAAGGGGAAACAACTTGATCACAATAATGTCATATTGTGTTCATGAATAAGAACACAGAGGCTCGTACACAACTAACATTGCTTAGGTGTAAACAAATACTCTCGACTCTTCTAGGTGACGACAGTAGGCATACAGTGACTGTAAAGACGTCCCTACCAACCGGTATTCAGCAAATGTGCAAGTCCCTCACACGCGAAAGAAGTTGACATGTGATGAGCTTTATGATACCTCACTTGTTAACATCAGCTTGCTAGCAAATGATAGCTACAACTTACTATGAGCATTGAAGATTGTGGTACAATGAGTGTGATATAATATATATATATATATATATATATATATATATATATATATATATATATATATATATATATATATATATATATATATGCAAAGGAGTTAGTGGGGAATATAGCAACATATCATTCGCAAAAGAAGATAACTGGCATATAACGACTCACTAATTAAACATATCAATCTCTTGCAAGTAGAAGTATTCAATGATACTGCAGGAGACACATGTCACCTTCAACATGCCAACTACAACTAGGAGGATTTGACATGCAATAAAAGAATAATAATGTGATACATCCAAACACATTCAAGTAAACACCAACGCTCTAGCAAAACAACTGGCGGACAGTAAAATATGTGATAGATGCTAGTATCTACTGATGGTCTATCTACACACAAAAATGTCAAAGGACTATAACAAGTGTAAGCTCCTGTAAGCTACTGCGGGAAATATACCGTGTCCACAAAGTGCTACGCCTGAGCAAATATAGAGGACCTTCAATAAGTGCGAACTCCTACGAACTACAACAAGAAAACTACGACAACACAGTTCACCTGCAAGTGCCAGTAACAGATATACTACAAAGGTGAGGAATCCTTAAGGAACATGAAATATGCCATTCCCCAGCAAAGATCCAAGACCTAGAGCAAGAATGCACGAAGATCTGCAATACATACAATCTCTCTACGAGTACAGATGTATGTAAAACATGTCACTCGTGGGTAGATGCAGAAAGACTTCAGTAAATGCAGTATCCTGAAGTCAATTCTAATCCATGAATGAAAACATCTATCTGCCTACAAGCAGCAGTAGGGGAGATCGTATAACCTCACGCCACCGGATCTGCAACACTCGTACAAGCAGACAGAAGGCGTCTACGAGCTTCTAAAACAGAATGCTGCATTCAAATGATAGTCCCCCGCACATGCACCATAATATGTATACACATAGGTACACATAAGGGGATATACTGAATACCCGCATGGGCCCCGGCGAGCGTGTTATTGGTATACACGTGACGTCTAGGGATGCTGCGCGGGTTAATAAGTGAATTCAAGTTCGAGCCCGATCCTCCTATACGGGTAGATAGGAGTCGACACGGCTCGAACTATTAAATAAATATACGATCGCGAGGTCGAGCGAGATATTTATTTTATACGTTCATATTAGGCCTTCAAGGCCTGTAATCAAGAGAATTCACCAATAAAGGTGCAAAGCCTATGAAACCCGATCCTCTATCGACAGCCCGATAGAGTCGACAAGGTTCGACCCATAAATATAAAGGACCATAAAGTCACCTCGATGATGGCCGCGTTGAATACAAATCTCAACCGAAGGGGTTCATTCCAAATAATCCAAAAATGCCTCTCAAATTCCCCACAATCCAAAATCCCAAACACCCAAAATCCAAATCTCCAAAAACAATCCCAAAATTCCAAAAATATTTGAAATTGAAACTAAACCATCAAACACTCAAAGCATGAAATCCATCCGCCCTCCACAACAGTTTGCCGAGGTGGATAAATTGAAGAATACTTCAGCTCACATAGAGCTAACGCCTAGTCGAAAATATCACTAGGATCATTCTCAAACAATCTCCTGCCAGCAAGGACGTGGTACGAGTCCTCTAACCGGCAGTTTCGCCGCCAAATGGCACTGCAGGATAAACGGTTATGACTCGGGGCCCTCTGAACCAGGTGGTCGCCGTCAAATGGCACCATTATATTATGGTTATGGCCAGAGCCCGTATGCTCCCCAATGGCATCAAATCCTTGAGATATGAATCAATAGGATATGATCGATAGGGCACAAAGCCCTCTGTCAGCTAAGGTGGATTCAAAATTTGTCCCCTTAGACAAATACTCCCCCCAGGTCTACAAGGTACCCTTGGACGAAGTAACCCATGGCTGCCGACAAGGATCCTTCTGTCAGGTTGGGTCGACTACCTCCTCTGACTAAGTAGACCAGGGACCACGATGGCCCGGGATGACGGAACCATGGGATCTTGATCGGGCCTATCATCCATTCCCCCACCATCCGCTTTAAGTGCAAGGTGGTGAAAATTTCTGTTTTAAATATTAAGATCTTCAAATTCCCAAAACCCTATACTCGTGCTGCTACTATATGCCAGATGCACGTATCTATACGTATCTGATTGACGACTAGCCTTAATCGAAAGTTCTCTCTCGTTGTCGGGAGGAGTAATTAACTATAGGGGCTTGCGCCTATAGGAAACCAGAACTCAGATCATAAAGTCCTCGCAAAATGAGGGCGAAATCTCTGGGTAGTGTCTTATCTACTATCTCATCTGCCTTCCAAAATTTACCCTGGAACTTATCCTGTTAAAACTCCCCCCTCAAAAAGCACAAAAAGCGGGCGGAGGCCGGGGCCGAATTTTCGGAGCCCACAGAGCTATCTTGAATCAAAGTTTCAGTGATCCATCTTAAATTTAAAAGCAGCATGGATTCTATTTAAAAAATCAATTATTAAGAAATTGTGGTTGAAGAGATTCCCTTTCTTCTTTCCCATTCCTGTCTCTTTCCTCCCTATGGTATGATATGGTAGTCCTTATCTCTCACATTGGCAGTCCCTTTTCTCTCTCTCTCTCCCGCCCTCCTTGATTTCAGTATGCTTATCAACAACTTTGCATTAAGATTAATGCTTTCTACTTCACATCCTAGGAATGATAAAAGTGATCTTAAATTGCTTGAAATTGAATAACCAACAATTAGAGAGGATAAATGGTTTTGATGTCATTAGAAGTTTGAATTAGATAAGGATGATCCCTGAAATATATATATATATATATATATATATATATATATATATATATATATATATATATATATATATATATATTTGCGTTATCAATACCTTTTTATTTGATTCTTCATTTATCTAGCTTGCTTTAGATTATGTTTATGGATGTTTTGATTAAAGCTTCTTTTTTTTTATTATTCTAGAACTATCGTACATTGCTCTCAGGACTTCTGAACTTCCTTGGCTCATAACTAATTTATTTCTATATTTGGATGTCTGCAGTATACACCAGCTATAGACATATGGAGTATTGGTTGTATATTTGCTGAATTACTAACAGGAAAGCCTCTTTTCCCTGGGAAAAATGTTGTCCATCAATTGGATCTGATGACTGATCTTCTGGGATCTCCTCTTCCTGAAGCTATTGCCAGGGTTTGTGTTTGTTCACATGATAACAGTAAAGAATCAAGATTGTGCTCTTTTTGTGATACTCATGACTATTATACATGAGATCTCTTTTCCTTTGCAGGTACGCAATGAGAAAGCCAGGCGGTATTTGAGCAGCATGCGCAAGAAAAAGCAGGTGCCATTCTCTCAAAAGTTTCCAAATGCTGATCCACTTGCTCTTCGTTTGTTAGAGAAGATGCTAGCTTTTGAACCAAAGGATCGTCCTACAGCAGAAGAGGTACTGTTTGAAAGCTGCTACTCAAGTGTTTCGGTGACATGGATTTGGATTTTTTTTATTATTGATATGCCTGCCTGATCTAAAGAAGCTAAATGTTGCCGTAAGGTGTCAGGCTTTAGCCGATCCTTACTTCAGAAATATAGCAAAAGTTGAGAGGGAACCTTCTGCCCAGCCGGTTACCAAAATGGAGTTTGAATTTGAGAGAAGAAGAGTGACCAAAGAGGATATAAGGGAGCTCATCTACAGAGAAATTCTAGAGTATCATCCAAAACTATTGAAGGAGTTTTTGGAGGGGGAGGAGTCAACTAATTTTATGTATCCAAGGTACTAACCATTGCAAAAATGTATGAAACCTCTTCAAAAGCTTACGATATCCTTGCAGGCCGTGCATGTTCATATGAACTTTCAGGCCTCACAAAAAACGGTTTTTAATTGCATTGATGAAATGATTAAATGATAATTTTATTTTTTTGTTTACGTTTATGGTAATCGATTTTCTCACTAAAACCCAAAAAAGGTCTACCTTGTTAACTGCTGCACATAGTTATAATTCTATAATATTTTCTTCCGAGGTGTGTCTTTATGTAGAATGTTTCAGCATAACATTATTGGCATTCCAATACCAACCTCCTTGTTCTCTTTGATGCTTGGTACTCATTTGAACTGTAACTTTAGGAGAAATAGTGAGGACTAAAATTCATAATCACTTTTGCTTACAGCGCAGTTGACCAATTCAAGAAGCAATTTGCTTATCTTGAAGAGCACTATGGAAACGGTGCAACAGTGGCTCCACCAGAGAGGCAACACGCTTCATTACCTAGGTGAGCTGTTTAATTCCCCATCAAGGTTTAGTTTGTTTTGATGGAAGTATTTGGAAGTGATTAGAACTAAGTTCAAATATTTATTTGGTAGAAATGAATTAAGATTATTTCCATTTTTAGAACTTAACCTTTATAAAGGTGAGATGTGAGTTTCATTGATGAGAGCTTGGAAGTTACATATTTTTTTTACGAGTTAATAATAAAATAACATAAAATTCAGAGAAAGATGGATTTGAATATTACTTTTATTCATAATAATAAAAGTATAATGAAATAGTTTATTGATGATAATTAAAAATCAAATTAATTGCAGGCCAAACAAACATTGAAATTGAATCATAAGAAATGAGTTCATGCAAATAAACAAATAATATTGAAACCCATTTCATGCGACTCACTTATGAAATTAAGCCCCAAGTACTTCCAAATACTTCAATTGAAGCAAACTAGCCCAATATAATATATATAGCAAGTGATACTGAGGCTGATTTTGTTTTCACATGAAAAGGCCCTGTGTATTTCGTTCAGAAAACACAGCACATAATTCAAGTGATGCAGTTATAGAATTTTCCAAATGTTCAATTAATGAAGATGACAAATCAAAACCACAATACGAGAATGGTGTAGACCCGGTAACAAAGTTTCCTCTACAGATTTCTCAGAGGGCCCAAGGTAAGTGAAATTTTGTTTTCAAAATTCCACAATTTTGTAACATTACATGATAATATTTTAATTGATTCTATACTGAAGTTTTCATCTCTGTCATCATCATTTTCTCATTTGAGATTCAGCTTTATGAACTGAATTTAATGCAGCACATTTGAACAAACTAAACAAGAAAATGCGTATATATAATACTCATGTGGGCTATAGTAAATTCGTGCCCCAGTCTATGCTGGGAGATTCTTGAATATGCGGGTCAAATATTTATAAGGTAGATTAATTTTGACACTACCCATACAATTTTCTCATTTTATAAGGATTTTATGATATGATTTTAGAGATCTCATAGGTGCAAACCCTTATGATTAATTAATCCTCCTAATAATAAGAGAGAACTATTGATTAATATTAGTTGTTGTAAGTTAAAATGCTTAACATTTTTTTTTAAAGTTAAATGCTTAACATATAATAGTAGCAAATTTGGTATATGGTTTAAAATTTATCACCTTATACTTAAAGCTGATGGTGAGGTAATGACGGACCCGATCAAGATCCCATAGTTTATTCGTCCCTATTTACTTCGGCAGCAAAGTTAGTTGACTCAGCTTAATTGAAGTATCATTGCCGGAAGTTATGGGCTGCTTCGTGTAAGGGAATTTTATAGATCCAGGGTGGATGTTTGTCTAAGAGGATAAATTCAAGTAGACCTTAACCAACAAAAAATTTTGTCTTATCAAGTGCCACCATATTCATTATTTAAGAGTTTTTAGCTCATTGGAAAACTTGCAGGTTCTAGCCGTGATCGTAATTTAAAAGTGTCATTTTGTGATAAAATCACCTACCTGATCAGAGGGCATTGATCATAACTGATTACCTGTGGTAGCATTTGGCTGTGAAATAACATGCATACATTTAAAATTGATTGTGTGATTTCAACATGCTTGTGTGCTTCTCAAAGTGAGAAATTCAAAATTCTCTCATTTTTCAATTCACACAGCATTCTTAGCATTATATTTGCACATTTATCCGAGTACATGTGGACATTTCAATTTCAAAAGATTTGATTTTCTTGCACAATCTTCAATATACTTGTGTCGTGCAATCGCGTGATTTTCAATATAATTGCATATGTAGGTGCACAATTTTACACGTGCACGTGTAGGTGCACAGTATAGTTACACTTGTGCGCTTGATGCATTTACACTCGTCTTTAAATTTATTTATTTATTATTTTTATTGATATATGTATATATATAATCAATTAAATTTAATTTAATTTTTAATAATAATATATATTTATTTTAAATGGGTAACAATTTATTTTCCAAGTTTCTGTAACTCATGCACGTCGAATTTCATCCTCGTTCTATGGGTAAGGGTGGATTTTTTCTCGTTTCTATTGTGTCAGTACCCAAGCTATATGAGTGTCATTTTCTAGTTATTTCAACGTTCCAGATGCAATAGTGTGGTTTGTTTTGCCAACGGATGACGTTCAAACAATTTCTCACAATGCGTGTTCATAATCTATCCTTTTCAATCACATTTGCTCCAACTGAGCGTGAATGATCCTTTTTTGGTAATTTTGACATTCCGAATGCAATTACGCGATCCGCTTTATAAATAAGCGACATTCAAGTGATTTTATGCAACGTCACATTCTTAGCCTAGCATTTTTTATCGTATTTGATCAAGTTAAGCATGAAGGGTGCTTCTTTGATAATTTTGATGCTTCAAATGCATTGGCGCAGTGCGTTTTTGTGAATGGGTGATGTTTGGGTGATTTTGCATAACATCGAGGTATTTCGAACCTATTTTGCACAAATTCACGGTAGTTGATCCATGTTTTCATCATACTTGTTTGAATTGATCGTTAAACACATACCCCTAACAAATATGGTACGTGTCTAGAGCGGACCTTTTTTATTGCAAATTAGTTGACCCTGTAGATCTCGTAATTCATTTATATATATGCTAAGGGTTTAGATTTTGGTAGGTCTTCAAAAATATCTATGAATATTGATGTGAAGCACACATTTTAGCTATGGCATGTGGGTATTCATTATTGTGGTCTGGTTTCCTATAGACTTCACATCTTGCCTTTAAGGGAAAGGTTGTTGCTTTTTAACCTTTCTTGTCGAGCACATCGGAGTCACCATTAGCCCTACATTTGTGCTTGATGGATTTATGAACTAGTTTCATTTTACGCACTTTGACATGATCCCCTTTATTTTATCATCATGTTTGCACTTTGTTCTCATTGCTTTTGTAGGAAAATGTTTCGCTGAACTAGACCTGTTGACATGTTCCAGGACAAACCTACCGAGGATGCTATTTGGGACATATTAGACTAGGTCAATTCTTAGGGGGCTGTTGATGTCGATGATAGGTTTGAATAGCACAAGGAGATACTTAGGGGTAGTAGTGTTTATGGCGGTTTCTTCGCTCACTCATCTTCAATTCCCTCCTATGAGCTTGATTCTTCTATTCATCAAGGGCTTTGAAAATGGGTGACCGCTCTCAAACTGAAGTACAGGGAGTTGAAGCTGCTAGAGAGTACATTAGACTAGATGAGCCATGGATTGTGTTATATTTTAGAGCCTATTGCCGAAACTATTTAACATATCATACAATCTAGATTATTGGGCCATCATCAACTGCAGCCTTATTCACTTGATTGGTCTTAGGATTGTCAGTTAGGGTAGCTCTTTGGACAATTCTATGGATATATTTTATGGACTCATTATATCTTATAGATCCACAGAGACATATTAAGATAGGTAGGGATTTATGAAGTTGTATATGCTACTATGTTCAACTTTGATGGTATTCCTCCTTCGTGGATTAAGGGTCATGCTTGAGTTCAAGGAAGAGGCGGCTTGGACTGTCTTGCGACATAGAGAGATAAAAGGGAGAGTCTGAGCAGCTATTGGAATGTGAGGGAATGAGGGAGGGCTTAGGTTTTGGAAGAGTTTTATTATTTGTTTGTCAGTTCTATTATTATTAGTTTTAATTTATCTCATTAAAAAAAGTGCCATTTTATTACAACAAAAGGACATGGTACATTTAATAAAAATTTTCAAATTTAATTTTAATTTTAATTATTTTTATTGATTTAAATATATATAGATATATATATGATGAGGACATCCGACAGTGGAAAGTTTACCTGAGGAGAGGTCGAAGATCTACGACCATGATTGGGCTCCTTTATTTCTGAATTATTATGTATTTGATTTATTATTGTATCTTTTCTGATTTTACCCTCACTTGAGAGATTAGTTCATGTGACCCTAGAGGGCACTTTTGTTTTTGCTTTATTATTATATTTTGGCTATTTATAGCCCCCTCCTTTTCTTTTTGAGGATGATGAATATTATTACAAACAAATTTCTACACTTGTACTTTGAAGAGTTGAGAGAGCTCTCTTGAGAGTGAAAACCCTAGGTGAGGGCAAGTATTACCCATCAGCCGCAGGAAACGTTCGGGCTCGTGGTTCTTCGTCTTCACCCACTTCTTCTCCCTCTTCCCTAGCCGACGGCCACTCCATCCTAGCCGCCGGCCTCCACCTTCCTCCCTCCTATAGACGCCGGCATCAAGCCCTCCATCCTCCCAACTGCCGGCCACAAGGCCTCCCCACCTCCTCATAGCCATCGGACCAAACCCTAACCCTAATCCTAAACCGCCGGCCCCAATCACTCCTCCTTTGCCTCCAAATTTCAAATCCCTAAATTGGTTACTTTCCATATGTGATGAATCTTAAATTAGGAGAGTTTTAATTTCAGATTTCAATACAGTTCGAATTTGAAACTCTTTTCTAAACTACGAGAAGTTATATTAAGAAAGCCCCTCCAATCAAGGCCTTTTAAATTTGAATTTAATCTCAAAGGATAATTGCATTAATGCCTCTTTCTTAATTGAGATTGGCTTTGATTCGTAATCCCTTAATCCCCTCCCACATCCCCTCCCCTTCTCCATAGCCGCCAGCTCCCTCTCTCTCCCTCCTTCCTTTCTTTTGCTCTTCCCAATTAATTTCCCTCCCAACTACTCCCCTCCCGAATTAATTTCAGATTTTCTAATTTTCTGAAATTAATTTCAAATTTACTAGTTGTTGTCTCCCCTACCACACTTCCACAAAATCTGAAGTTTTATGTTATGCTTCCTTCCTCCATTGAATGGCCGATCCGAAACTTGATCACGGTTTCGTATTCAACGATCAAGGATTAATCAACATTCTCCGATCTCCGTTCTTCGACATCGATTTAGAGAACGACAACTCCGTCGACGAATACGTGGAACGGATCCTCTTCTCCCTTGCAATCGCTATTGATCAATGACAACCTTTCGTTCAGTGGCAACTTTCTTCCAAATTCAGATAAAGGTGAACTCTCCCCCGAATCTTATTTCTTCCAAGTCTTCCTCAATTGTGGCATCATAAAGATTATGCAAACTTTCTTCGCCTAACCATTTATTAAGAGTGTGAGTGAGAGATCTTAATTAGTGACTAGTCTTATTGTTAATCAAGGGATTTCCTTTGAAAATCTCACTTTAAGCAACGTCGAATTTTACTTTGATCATTTTTGTGCTCCTAACATTAGCTTGTAATCAATTGCCTAAGCTTAATCATTGCTTTATTGTTTCTAATCTGTTGTTTAAATCGTAGGGAGTTTAATAATTGCTATTGCTCTTTCACAAGTGTGCAAATTCAAAGCTAAAACATCACATGTTCATGTAGTTCTACATCAATATATTAAAAAATTAAAAAAAAAAGTTTTAAATTAAATTCTAAATTTTAATAATAAAATATATATTTATTTTAAATGTATATTGATTTGTTTACAAAGTTTTCATTAGCCATGTGTATAAAATTTTGCCCTCATTTCGCTCGTATGAGTGGATTTTGTCATTCCTCTCATATCAGAACCCAACAATATGGGTGTCATTTCTAGTAATTTCAACATTCCAAATGTAATGTTGTGGTTTGGTTTGCAAACAAATGAAATTTTGGCGATTTCACAATGTCGCGTCGTGATCCATCTTTTTCGATGACATTCTGTCGAATTGCATTCGAAGGGTCCTTTCTTCCTAATTTTGATGTTTCAAATGTAATTGTGCGATTTGTTTGTGAACATGTGAATGAAAAATTGTGTCTATAGATTACTGGATTATTATAAATGAAAAGCTATTGCATATTGCTTGTTGTGGATGGAAATGTGCTGGTTACAGATTTAAGATTATTTCAACACTCTCCCCAAGTTGGGTTATATACATTGATTATGTCCAGCTTTCAAGTATATTATCAAAACACATTTTGGTTAAAACCTTGATGATGATATTTATATTTTGAGAGTTTGTTAGAATATAATTTAGTTGGGTTAATTTATCTTCAATTTTTTTTTTAATATAAAATGTGAGTATCTCAATGTGTTTTGCTATGGTGGACATGATTTTTTGCAATACTTATGCTAACGTGGTTGTTATGATATAATTTGAGATTTTTTTCACTTGATAGTTTAGTTATACTAATGACATTTTGAACCACATTCCTTTTCAATATCAAGTGTCATTGCTTTGTATTCTTGATGCAATCAAGAGTTATCGTTTTATGTTTTTTTTTATTTTTCTTGTGTTTTGAATGCTATTTAATTTTATTTTGTTTATCCTATGATGGAAAACAACCCATGATCATGTTGGGTTCGGTACTCTTGGGTTGGTTCACACCATTATCCTACCACTTGTGTTGATCTTGCTTCTTTGCTCTTTGGTGGCTAGTTGGGTATTTAATTTGGGCTGTTTGTTCTTACTGGGCTTGGCCCATTTCTTCCCCATGTTGACTGGCTATTTGGTCTTTTCCCCATGCTGGCTGCTTCTGTTTTCCCATGTTGGATGGCTATTTGGTCTTCCCCATGCTGGCTGTTTGGTTTTCACCCTTGCTGGCTGTTTGATTTTCACCCTTGCTGGATGTTCAGTTTTCCTCCTGTTGATTCCTATGATAAGTGTTTTGACTTCTCATTATGAGGGCTGACTTGGATGATTTCTATTGACTATTTTGGTGGCACATTTAAGTGAGCAATTGAATGCCTTTTCCCTTCTTCTCCTATAATGTGGCCGAGTTGCTGTTGGAGGAGGTTTTTTGATTGTAAACAAGTTCAAACCTAAGGGTTTCTTCCTAGCTTGCGAGCTATCTTCTTCCTAATCCTTGTTCTTCTTGTCGGTCTTCTTTCTACTTCTTCTCTTCACGATTTCCCTTCCACCTATATCTTTCTTCTGTAAATATTATGAGTTGTAAGGTGTGTTATGCCCTGTTCTATTGGTATTTGCTGGATGAGTAAAAGCCTGTGTTGGATCATAATTTCTTTGGTGAAGCTCTGGTTTGTCCTTTCCTTTGAACATCTTCTCTAATTTGTGTTTGCATGTGAGTTGACCATTAGTGGTTATTCTGATGGTGTTTTAATTTATATGTTTTGTTTCTTCTTTCTTCTTTCTTGTGTGACTTTCTAACCATTTGTCCATCTTTGTTTCCTACTTAGTTTACATTGTTTGGTGTTGTTTATATGTTATTAAAAGGAAATGTCTTAGTTTGCATTCCTAGTGTTCTCCTACTTGATTTTAGAACCTAGCTTGCATTACTTCTACTTCAAGTTTGCTGCATGAGGCCATAATAGATTGTTTCTTACTTTAACAAATAACATAGTTTATACGTGTGTAGGTACTGTAGCCAGATGTAGATTTCAATCGTATTAGTTATAGCTCAATCCATATCGGTCAAATTTTTTATTTCCTTGTTGGATGATTTTTTATATAGTAAACCTTTTATTGGCATCATCTTGAGGTTTGTATTAACAACCTTTATATGGTCTTCAATAGGGTTATTTATGTATTAACTTACTACTACCTGATTTTCCTCCCCACCATCTACATTTTATATTCTGCAATTGTCCATCCTGGGTATCTTTGCTTGTAGTTTGCATAAATATTGACTCAACTGTTATTCTTTCAACCAAATTCACCTAGTATCTGCTGCAACATAAACTGGACTCTATATAAATTGTAGTTCTTATTCTCCCAACTGCACTATCGGCTTCAAACGTCTCCTAAAATGCTGGAGCTTTTAGTAAAACAGACAGCATTGGCCTATCATTAACTTTGCACAAATGTGCTTGAAAAAAGTCAGAGCTTCTATTAGTTGACACTAATGCAAATGGTAAGTTATCCATAAATTGATGCATTATTTTAGTCACCCTTAGAGTTCAACTCATACAATAGATCGAGAGCATCTTCACCTTATCTGACTAACACTGGGCTAATATTTTCACCAATGCTCAAGTACAACAAGAGGGTTCTCTAGCTTTGGGACTACAAGCAAAGGAGATGAAGGCAAATACTCTATTTTGTAAAGGGCTCATCTCACTCTGACATCCATCTGAAATTATTTACTCCAGAAAGCAGAGAGTTGCAACCGGTCATCAAATCAACCAATGCATCAATCCTTTGTAGAAAATAAGCTATCCCTACACTTTTTTTTTTTTTTTTTAGTTGGCAAGATTTATACACATGCTCCACATCTTAGTGCCCTTCTTTACCATGGTAATATTCCACAACCATTCTAGAATATGCTTCTTTGATAAAATGGCCGCTAACAAATTGTCTTGTCCTGAATCTGCTTACAAATTTACTCGGTGATAAACATCCCTTTCCGCCTTACATATTTAGTCAATGGCAGGCTACATTCATGTCTATGCCAGGCACCTCCAAAAGCTCCCATGCAACAAGTATTTAGATTATTTCTTAAAAGTGAGTTAAATTTGAAATTGCATTTGACTTAATTGTTGATCTTGAAAGACATTTATTTTTCTTTCAACGGCTTCCAAACAATTCTTGTGCTCTGATCCCTAGCAGCAGGATTACAGAGTTTGGTTTTGATGGAACTCAAGTAACATTTCCTAGATTGCATCAAGTTCCCAATTGCAATGGCAGTGCTTGAGCCACTTTTAGTTAGAAATTTGACTATCAGATGATATGTTGACACAAAAACTCTAAATTCATTCAAAAAATGTCGACTAAAAATAGCATCATAAGGAGAGGGTTCCATGACTACACTGAAACTCATTGATCTCTCTTCCAAAGATTTATTGTCTCCCTAAGCCATTGGAAAGGCGTTTATTATTTCAGTATCTTATCTCTTCCGTTAGAAACCAATCAATCGCCTCTTGACTAGCATATATTCCTTGATTCCATATTTATTTTTTTCCATAAAATAAAATAACTATAAAAGTATGATAATCAATTATGATACTATGAATTTCATAGTTGTTTATTACCACTTTCACGATGGCAGAAAAATAAAAATGATTAGCATTGGCAGGTAGGTCTTTATCATTAAAAGTATTAGGAAAGCAGTGTGTAGTTCACCTTATTATACTCTACCGTCAGGCTATAATGTTAGTGTCCCTCCGTGATCAGTCTTAATTGGACTCTTCAGATGGAGATAATTGCTTGTGCCGAGAACATGATCATTATAATGCATGCAATGTTTATTTGGGTTCTACTGACTTGAGGGGTTCACGTGTTCGATGACCACTTAGAATGTTCTATATACTGGATAGCAGCCATAACTAAATGAAAAGAGGTCGGTTTAAGGGGTGAAGCTTCTATCATCATCAATAGGGTCAAGTTAGTTATTAGGAATTCCGGCCCTGACCAGCCCCTCTTTTGAGGACTTCTAATTCCTCTTGGGAGATTTGCTTAGTAATTGCCTCGATCAACTGTTCTATTCACAGACCTCTCTCTGTAGATGTTGAGACGAAGGAAGACCTCTTCAGGCCCCAGGTGAAGTCGGCATTAATATATCTGTCATAGACCAAAATTTGAAGCCAGCTTCTTAAGAGTTGTTGAACAAATCCCAGTTTAAAATCTATCGTTCAAGTTCACATTACCTCTAAAGAGTCTGATAAATCTAGCCATGTATGATCACAAAGATTTTTCTTCTGATCCCACACAGGAGCTATCTGTAATGCATGCAAATGAGGTACTTAAACTTGTCACCATTGGCAGTAGTTTAAATGCAAATGGTGCTGTATGCAAAGGATTTGGCAGATAACTATTTATTTTAGCAATCTTGCAATATATTGACATTGTTATATAAAATAACTCCAAATCTAATGCAATATTTGAAAATATCTAATTTTTTAATATATTTATCACATTTCTTTTTGGCACTTTAGCAAGGAAAAATTTTGAGTTAGGATATACTGACCAAATTTTGATCAAGGTGGATGAATTTGTTTTGAGATGAATGTATGGTGAATCAATCAAAATTTGTATAACAACCATCTCAAGCGAATCTAATGAGCCTTGAGGTCCATCTGGATGAAAATTTTGAACAGAATATCTTAAGAGTTTTTTTTTTCGATGAAAATTTTGAACAGAATATCGTTAAGTCAATTTTTTTACCCTGTGATTAATGTGATTCATATGCTTTTCTTTCATCATCAAATAGTGATAGACTGGTTTCTGCTGGCAGGCACCGCTTTAAGGCCAGGAAAAGCCAATGGTTCCATGCTTCGCCAAAACAATAGCACAAACAGTGGTACAGATCCATTTGAACAAAGAAGAATAGCAAGAAACCCTATACCTAATCCTCAATACAATTCTTCTAATTGTTCATACCCTAGAAGAAATCCTAGCTGTAAGAATGAGAGAGGAGATGAGGGTATTGAAGGAGCCAATCTGGGTCAGCATAAACCCTACTTGTCAAGAAAAGTTGCTGCAGCACAAGCTGGTCCTAGCAGCCATTGGTAGAGCTGTTCCTTCCTGTGTCAATAATAATATCAGCCGCTCTGATGCAAAGAAAAAACCTTGTGGATTGGAGGTTTTCTCGCGTTTAAGCTTTTGCATCTCTAGCGGCCACCAGCTGGGAGACAACAGTAAGACTTTCTTGATAGATTGACTGGCAATTTCTAAATTATATGGGATGTTTAATATTCAAGATTGGGAAAGAAATGATCACATAATGTTTGGATTCAGGAAAGTAATGAAAAATAGATTGGTAAGCTTTGATCAATGATTGTAAATTTATAATCAAAACCCATATGTTATTGGGATTTTATTTCATTTCCTTCAATCCGAACAAAGTCTCTTCTTGTCTATGACATAGGGCTTATTGATTTGATTTTTGCTTATATGAATGAAAATTATTACTACTTAAAATTGGTGACTGAGCTATATTGATTTGATTTCCAAATGGTGAATTTGTACTTGGATCCAATTTGAAATGATTTACAGTCAAGTAAACTTTATTGCTTATGCTGACTCATTTTTAGTTTAAGATGGAATTTTATAGTGATTTAATTTGTTATGGATTGAGTATTTTAAAAAAGTTAATTGATTAGTGATGTATCGTATTCATCTAACTGAAATTCAATTTCTTTGAAATTAGTTGGTATATTTTGATAAAAAAAACTTTCCAAATTCTTCTCAAAATTACTTAGTTATGCCCTGATTGTAGTAAGATCAGGAACTTATAAACGATTCTTCCATGTAAATATATCATACTAATAAATAATATAGACTTTGAGTTAAATAAAATTTCTTTCAGATCTTAAGCGAATTTAACAGTATATACAAGCTATGTCGTGCATTCTCTAATATGATTTGACCATCTCATTTTAAGCCAACATTTGTGATTTGTGAAGCCAAGGCTTCATAAAATAATCACATCTACAGAAAGAATATCTAAATTATGGAAGACTGGCCCTCACAAAACTAAGGCTGGACAGTGAAATACCTATTCAAAGTTGAATAAGCTCAATTTGAAATTCAAGGCTCTAAGGGGACTGGCAATAAAAAACACTACTACTGCAAGAATAGTTGTATCAAATACATTCTTACCATTAATGTTATAATATCTCAAGCCTTCAGCTATTGTTTCAACAAGTGAGACCTCTCAACATTTGACCTTAGCAACAGATCAATGAACTAAAAACTCAAATGAGAGAGCAAAGAGAGCTTCAAATTTAATAGAGAGCAAAGTTTCTATAACATATATACTTGCATGAAAATTTAAGGATAAATTTTTTATATTATATATAACGACATAAAGCTATCCATCAATCAAGAGAAGTATACAATACTATCATTATATGTAAAAGCATGCTAGAATCAAGAAAACAAGATCAGATGAAACAATTCAAAGACCTGATTTAGTTTGTAACAAATGCAGTTCTTGTTACATGGTTGTCCTGATTATCCTCTAACGAGCAATGGATCAGAAGGTCTTAAAACTCACCAAAGTAAAGAACAGTGCAGCTAATCTCTATCACCAATTAAACAAGCTGAAACCCCAAGAAGTATTTCTCAATCTGTTCTTTACTGATATTCGAAGAACATTGGGACAGAACAATTCCAAAAACACTTCTAGGCATGTGTTTGCTGGAGAGAAGTAAAATTCGGACGTGGTCTAACAACATTTAACGCACCTCTTGCAGTAGCCTATTTATTGTGTGAAGAAGAACAAATGAGCCATTGTTCAAGTAGCATATCAGTAAAACTACGAATTTCAGAAAGAACAAGGTTTGAATTTACCTCAAAGAAGGAATTATAATTTAGACGCATAAGAAATTGCCTGAGAAATGGCGCTCTCTGACTTCCGGCGAGCCGGCTACTACGGAGTATAGTGTAAAGAGAATTCGACTTCTTATTAAATTCCTGATGCATAACATACAATTGAGTTATTCTTTTGTGCAACCAGTAAAGCAGGCAAAGAAAAAACACCGTTAGATAATAGATATCAAAAGAAGCTTGGCATTCTGTACAAATTACTGGAAAATTGGTTTCCAAATCATGACAACTTTTTAAAATAATATGCTTTAAAATGAGTACAATAATAGTGCTCTAAAATGGCGGTACTATGCAAAATCCAGAAAGTTGACATCCCGTAGTCTGATGACTCATAATAAAAAGAGATTATTTTCATAGCTGAATATATGACTTCAAATTACAATAAAAAGTAAACTTAATCATTTGTCCTGGGCACACCCTCTACTTTACGAATTGAAACTAGGATTAATAACATTTGACTTCCTTTCATATTGGTGGCCCGATTGTAATACTAATGAAACCAAGAAATCTAAGTTAATAACAGAATAAGCATGCCCACTTCTAACATTTCTTATCACTACTGCTCATTGATTGCCATGAGATTAATTTTAATTCTCTATGAAATAAGCACTGAACACTTCTAGTTTTGCAAATTTTTTTGATATGTAAACTTTCAAGGGGTTCTGAAGAGGGGAGGCTTTACAAGTTGGATGACATCAGTTCCTCTCCACCACTTCCCCAATACACCTAGAGAAGAGAGAGAGAGAGAGAGAGAGAGAGAGAAGTCCTACGAACAATGCCAAGTTCTATCTAATGGCGACAATTGTTTTTGGTGGCAAGAGAACCATAAACCACCCCTTCCTCCGTCATTTTGCAATGCTAGGCTCAATTGGATTCATTTCATTAGTTTTGATATAAGTTTTATGATTGGCTATCAACCTAACAGCCCTCAATCTTTCTTATATGGGCTAGGGACCAACAAAAAATATAATAAAAAAATTGAAATGTCATAATAATAATAATAATAATTAATAATAATAATATAATAATAAAAATAATAATAATAATAATAATAATAATTATTATTATTATTATTATTATTATTATTATTTAAGGATCGTGTGACTCACAAGTCAACCAGTTTTGATAAGAATCCTTGAACATACAATTTAAGCATTATAACAATTGGATTGATCATTTTATGTCCCTTAGATTGCAATACGTGTCTCTTCCTAAGATGCACCGACACACCTCTTGAAGAGAAAATGCAGTGTCGGACACGTGTCAGACACAGACACAGACACGTGCCCGACACAGCTAGAACACGTGTCGAACACGGCAGACGTGTGTCCAATTAAAATAATATTTAAATTTAACCCGACACGGCTGGGACATGTGTCAGACACTGCTGGGACACACGTGTCCTAATTTTTTATAATAAATTTGATTTAATTTATAAAATTTTTATATTTGCTAAATCAAATAAAATATCACATACGCTCGTATATGCATCAATATGATTATTGAAAGGCATGATTATTAGCGAATGATTAATATCTATACACTATATAAAAAAAATGTAATGTCATGTCCGCGCCGTACCCGTGTCCTATATTTTCAAAAAAAATTGTGTCCCGTGTCTATGTCGTCCTGTCCGTGTATCATAGGTCTCTTCATATTACAGTTGTCCGCCCCTTTTGAGAACTTTTTTGTAAGCTTTGATTTATTTGAACGTAAGCCTTTTGGAAAAGTCAATAAATATTCCCACATATTGTACCGAATCAAGTAATAAAATTCAAAATAATTTTTTTTTACCATTTTAGTTTTTTTAATGTAATTAAATGAGATATAATACCATTTTAGTTTTCTATATAGTATCAGAGTGAGATTAGAGTTTCTATGTTCCAACATTTGTCCTTTTATTTTTCTTGTCGAGATTATCTTCATTATGATTGGTTTGTTCAACTTCCCTTTGAAGAAGTTGACCATCATAAATGGTAAAAATCAGACTAAAGAACTTCAAGGTCTATAATACTCATATTATCAGAATGGGAGAAATTATCTAAAATGATCCAAATTTGTGAAAACCATCTTATGGATCCTCCTACAAAGTTTAAAGGCCCAAAATATGTACTTTGGGATGAAAAGAATTTCATGATCATGGCATGACTGTGGTGTGGGCTCCAAAAAAAATTTGGTGCCCCGATCTCTCATGATCTCGAGGAGTTTTAACGAATTAAATTTCAAGATAAATTTACGGAAAGGGGATTGGTTAGAGATAAAACACTACCCAGATATTTCGTTTTCACTTGTGAAGAATTTAAGATCTGAGTTCAAGTTTCACATAGACCAAAGCACCTATGTTAATTATCCTTCCCGATAACAATTTTTTTTTCCGATTAAGACTAGTCGTTAGATAGACACTTAGCACCCATCATATAGTAGCAACAAAGTTAATATTTAAAATTTAAAACTTATCATCTTGTGGTTAAAGAGAATGGTAGGGGAATGATGATGAACCCGATCAATATACCATGATTATGTCATTCCAAATTATCATGATCTCTAGTCTCTTTAGTCCGTGGAAGTAGTCGACCTAATCTGACCAAAGGAACATTATTGATAGACATGGGTTGCCTCGTAGAAGATTACCTTATAAACTTCGGATGAATGCTTGTCTAAGGGATAAATTCAAATCTGTCTTAGCTAACAAAGGGTTTTGTGTAGTATCAAGTCCACCTTATGATTCATTACTCAAAGGTATTAGCCATTGGAGAATATAAAGACTTTAGCCGTGATCATAATATAGTAGAGTTGTTTGGACAAACCACCTGGTCAAAGGGCTTCAGTTATAACCATTTATCATTTGGAGACATTTGGGCCAAACCACCGATTAGGGACACATGCCATATCATTTACTACTGGGAGATTGTTCGATGATAAATCTTATTGATATTATTGATTGGATATTTGCTCTTTGTAAACTGAAGTTATTCCTGAATTCATCATCCTCGTCAAACTATTGCAGAGGGTGAATGAGTTTTTTTTATGGTTTAGATGATTAATTTCATTTTAAATATTAAAATTTTAAAATTTTGATAGATTTTAAAAATTGATCCCTCCAATTGAGATTCATTTTCAAAATGGCCATCATTGGGGATGACATTGATGTTGACTGTAATTGCCTCCCCACGCCTCAACCCACGACCGAAACTACCCACGACCTCACAACTGCTCCTCATGCACAAAAGTCTCTGAACCCCCTTATTTGGAGACAAGCTCACAGAATTGGAAAAAAAAAATCGCAAGCAAGGAAAAGAAACATACCTCCCGGCTCCCGTCGAGCTCAACCAACTGAAGCCGCCGGAGTCATCCAAGATCCAATCTTTCTCGTTTGTAGAGAACCCGCCGACCTCAACTCCTGCACTCACTGGCCTCCAAACCCGCCTGATCCGCCTTCTCTGACCGAACCAAGCCGAACTCGTCGACCCTCCGTTCGTCTGAGCCCATAAACACAACCGACGCCTTCGTCGAGCAAGTCGCCGCCGGCTAGATCCCGTCGTTTGCCGCCGGCTAGATCCGCTTCTTCCGCCTCCCTCTCTGTTTCACAGATAAATTATAATATTTATAATATTATATATATAATATTATATACATATATATATATATATACATATAATATTATATACATATATATATAATATTATATACATATAATAATAATAGTAATTTTTTATTATTATTATATAATAATATAATGTTATATGTATAATAATAAATAGAAGAGAGATAGAGAGAGAGAGATAAGGGATATTCAAATAAGCATCACAATCAACGAATCGTCAGCAACCACTCAATCTGTGATCGATCTTCTTCAAGCAAAGCTTCTGAAGACCAATTCCGGGGCCCGACAACACCCCGAAGCCCTCGGCCGTCGATTATCTTTCCAGTCAGGCGGATTAAAAGGGCAAGTGCCCTCCTTACCTCCCAGCGTCAGGGAGGGGACGCCGGGAGGCTGTCGAAATTTTCTAAAAAATTCGGGACTTAGCCAAATTTTTGAAAGATTGGAGAAACATGCACTGATTTAATTTGGAATTAATTAATTAAATAAACATTAAATCAAAATTTAATTTTAATTAATTCATTTAATAAATTAATGTAATAAAAAAAGGAAGGAAAAGGATCTTCAATCGAGCATCGGCAATCAACAATCGTCAACAAGCACCGGCAACCAATCATCGTCAATTGAAGCTTCTGAAGGCCAAGTCCGAGACCCGACAACATCTCGAAGCCCTCGGCCATTGATTCGCTTCAGCCGGGTGGACTTGAAAGGGAAAATGACCTCCTTACCTCCCGGCGCCGGGGAGGGGACGCTGGGAGGCTGCCGAAATTTTATTTAAATGAAAATTTGAACAAAAATAAATTTTCTTAAGGAAAATTATTGAATTTGGATGAAAAATGATTTCTGAAATGATTGTGATCAAATGATATTCAAAAGTTTTTTTTTAAAAAGTCAAATTTAAATCATACAATCACTGATCAAAAAATCATTTGGTATATGTTAAATACAATTATGTTATTAAATCCAACATACATTGTATTATGCTAAACTAACAAGACAAAGGTTAAGTTCATAATTCAATATTCAAATTAGTCTTCTTTAGCATCTTCTTTGGTTTAAGATATTGAGATTCCTTCATGTATAACCAAAGTTGTCAAAAGACGATTAACCTTTCAATTGACAAGGTACCTTTGGATTTCCCTAAGAGATAGTGTGGATAATCTTCTCATGTAATATATTTTGGGACTTATGTTTTGATATTAAAATAAAGGCTATGATTGTAGTAGCATAAGTGTTGACGGTGTTACAACTTTAAAGTCAAAGGAACCATGACATCTGTTTGAAGCTCATTATAGATATTTATATTAACTACAATGAATAGAAGCTGAGGTTAACAATTTGATTAGAATATCAAATTTGCTCATTCATGAAAATTATCCATAAGATCTACACAATATTCTGTAATCAATAGTCTTGAAGAGATACATTCAAAAAAAAGTGATGATGACACCAGGAGATGTCTCATTTTGACTCAAATGCACTAGACCCTTCCTATACTGTTAGCACTTTAACAGGAGTCTCACTTGTCTCATTTCTAACACTCTCCCATGATGGTTACCCTTTTGTCCTGTCAGAAAGAGGCATATTATGAATATGTGAGAAAGAGAAAGGATCTTGTTGATCTAGAAATCTTAAATTAGCGCCACCGGATCCGCAGTATGTGTACAAGTGGACAGAAGACGTTCCTAGGCCCTTAAATTAAATCTTGGCCGTTTTCTAAACAAAATCACTTGCGCAAATGGATTATATTTAAATATTTTAAAAATCCCCCCTTATGTATTAAATATGATTCCTTAAACTAAAGTGCAACAAACCCTGCATGTGCTCCGACAAGCGTTAAAGTTACAAATACAAATGTCCAAGAATGCTGCGTAGGGTCAAATGCTTGCTAATGCTTATTCTATTTTCAAACTAAACATAACCCTGCATGTGCTCCGACTGATGGTTCGAGAATGCTGCGCGGGTCTAAATTCAAGTTTCATCCTCCTCCTCGAAAGGACTGGAGTTGACATAACTTGAATTACAAAATGTCTCCCAAATTCCAATGAAAATACTAGTGACTTTAACGTCACCCCGATGATGGCCGTGTTGACGCGAAATCTCAACCGGAGGGGTCAAATCTCAAAGCTAATAAAAGATGGAATTTTTGAAATGAAATATATAACTTAAAAAACTTAAAACTGCAACTCATCCACCTCTCGCAACCATTTGTTGGGGGTGATAAATTTGAAATTAGCATCAGCTCACAAAGAACGAATGTGTGTCGGGTGTATCGTTAAGGTTCATCCTCAAATAGTCTCTTGCCAGCAGGGACATGGCACGTGCCCTCTGATCGGGTGGTTTTGTCGCGAAATGGCACCATTATAGTACGATCACGGTCAAAGCCCGTATGTTCCCTAACGGCGTCAAACTCTTGAGTGATGAATCATAGGGTATATTCGATGGGCATAAAGCCCTCTGTCAGCTAAGGTGGATTCAGATATATCCCCTTATATAAATACCAACCCAGGTCTACAAGGTATTCTTGGACAAAGAAACCCATGGCTGCCGATAAGGTGCCTCTTGTCAGGTTGGGTCGACTACCTCCTCTGACTAAGTAGACCAGGGAACATGACAACCCGGGACGACCGAACCATGGGATCTTGATCGGGCTCATCTTCATTCCCCCCACCACCAGTTTTAGGTTTATGGTGATAAATTCTAAATTACAAAATTCATATCTCAAATTCAAACCCTAAGATTGTTGCTATTATACGATAGATTCATAACCTATGTGACCTCCTTAACGACTAGCCTTAATCGAAAGTTCTCTCCTGTTATTGGGAGGGGTAATTAACTATAGGGGCTTGCGCTTATAGGAAACCAGAACTCAAATCAAAAAGTCCTCACAAAATGAGGTTGAAATCTCTGGGTAGTGTCTTATCTAAAACCCAATCTGCCTTCTAAAAATTCACCCGGAACCTAATCTAGTTAAAACTCTCCGCCATCATCAAACAAGAAAAGAAAAATAGGCCGATGGCGCAGAGAGGCCGGAAGCGTATTCAATGGAATTTTCAGAGCCCACAATTGAAGTTATTTAAAAATATTTTTTACTTTACAAAATGAGAATTTGATTTTTGAGAGTTAACGCCCTCCAGTTGAAAATTATCATCAACACAATCATCATCAGAGATCTAAATAATCCACATTTTTTATTTGAACCTAGTCAACTCTGTGATGCAGGACTAATATGCTTGAATGAAAATTGGATTTTGCACGGTTTATTTTAAAGAGCAATTGGTAGATTAAACTACTAGCACTTGGAACGATAAAGTAAAACAAGGGAGGGATGCTTGCGTTTAGGCTAAACCACAGATAATAATGCTAGCACAAACAAATATTTTAGAGAATCAAAGTGACGCTAACATAGTAATTGTTCATGCATAATTCCTCGACTAACAATAAGACAAGTACACATAAAGGAACACTCAATTAATCCTATGTTTACTAAGCTTTTAGCAAGAGAAGCGGCTTAGATCCATTACGATTCCGTCATCACCTACACGGTTAGGAGAAAGACGACGTAATTGACGAAGTAAGAAGGTTCACCTTAACCAGAGAGGAGTCGTTGTCGGATAGCCGCCACTTGCTTGCCGATAGTATAGGTGAGGCGGCGTAGGAGGTGGGTGAAGTAGCCTCTGAGAGGAAGAGTGTTCGGAGGGGAAGCAGTCGTGAGTCGGCCAAGGATGGTCCACCGTCCTTTTGCACGCTGATCGTCAATCGTATCCACCAAAGTGATGTGGATCCGGTCGAGGTATTCTTCGACGGTGTTGTCGAAGTCAAATCCGACGTCGAAGAACGGGGACCGGAGGATGTCAATGTTATCATCTTCGTCAAGTACCAACCCGTAATCCCATGCGGGCACTTCCATTCATGTTGTTTGAAGGATGACGAGTAAATGACGATGAAGCTTTGCTGCCCTTGATGTTTTCTTCCAAGAGATTTGTGGTTTGCTTTTAGAATCCAAGGAGAAAGAGGGGAAGAAGGTGGCCGGCCAATGAGGGTGGAGTTGGGGAACTAGGGTTAGGGTTTTGGATAAGGAAAGGAGTATATCTAAAATCTGAATTTTAATTTCAGATTTTAAGGAGGGAATTGTGGAATTGTTTTGAATTCAAATCCCAAAAGAGGAGGGAGGGCTTTAAGGAGGAGAGAGGGGAGATTGGAGAGAGAGGGGGCGGCGGATAGGAGAGGGGCCGGCGGCTTAATGAGGGGGAGGGGATTAATGAGATGCAATCAAGTGTTTCTTAATTTGAAATTGGGGTTTAGGAAAGTTTTAATTAAATCCAATTGAATTTAAAATTCAAATAGGGTTTAATTTAGAAACTTTCCTAAAATAGGATTTCATGAGTTAGGAAACAATTCAAATTCAAATTGATTTGATTATGAATTGATGGGATTGCTTAAATTAGAAAAGCTAAATTGGAAAGGCTTTAATGGATGAACTCAAGGGCCGGCGGTTAGAGTTTTGGCAGGGGGGGGGGGGGGGGCTGCTAGGTTGGGTGGGCCGCCGGTTTGGTGTGGTGGAGGAGGGGTTCGATTGTGGGAAGGGAAGGCAAGTCGGCCACAAGGTGGTGAGGGGTTGTGGTGGCCGGTTGGTGGGGTGTGGGGATGGGTGGCCGGCGGGTTTGGGAGGGGTGGTTGAGCCGTGGGGTGGAAGGGAAGAAGACGAGAGAATAGGGGAGGAATGAGCCACGAACCCGAACACTTTCAAGGTTGGTGGGTGATCCAATTCCCTCTCCTAGGGATTTCTCCAAAGCTCTCAAAATTCTCACAACAAGAGAACAATATGCAGGAATTTTTTTTGATAATCATTCATTAATTTCAAACAATACAATAGTGGCTTATAAATAGCCTCAACAAGGGAAATAAATGAAAAGACTCAAATGCCCATATTGGGCTTACAAGCATGCTGCCCTTAAGTCAGGGTAAAACAATGACTAATATAAAAGAAACAAATAATCATAATAAACTCAGAAATATAAGGACTCGATCGTGGCCGTTGATCGACGGCCACGTCTACGATAAACTTTCCAAGTGTGGATATCCTCATCACTCTGTTTGCTCGCTTGTTAGTACAATCACACAATTCATTTGCATTGAGTATTCGCACACTTTCAATTTGGGTTAAGCTTTTTCTTTTTAAAATAATAGTGTTTTTCAATGTCGTTGTGCGCTTTTTGAGGTAGTCCCACATGTTTCTTGAAGCGACAGGTTTCATTGAGTTGTCACATATTTCTCGAGGTAGTGGAACGCTTATTGAGGCAATAGCATGTTTGCCGATGTCCTGCATACTTCTCAAAGCGCCAACACGCTTCTCGCATTGATATGCTTGAATTTTTTAATTTACATTTTGATGCGTGTAAGGCTTTAAAATATTCAAAATTTGATTATTTTTGTACAAGTATTTGTTATTGTAAGATGTGCAAAATTTCATTTTGAGGCCTAGAATGTCTTTTGTCCGCTTGTATGCGTTGCGGATCTCGTGTCGTTAAATACAATGTAGATTCCTTTTGTTTTAGATAAGAGAGATATTAAGTTCATCTAGTCTCTTTTAAATTCTCATTCAAAACAGTTTGTAGAGCATATCTATTCAATTGAAGTTGGGAGGCACCGTTCTATCCCATAAGCGAGTTGTATTTTACAAGCCCCATGTTTTTGCTTGTAGGCGAGCTGCCATTATCATTAAAAGTTCCTGATAGGAAGTGCTTGTAGAAAACAATTAATCGTTGGTTGAAATTGAATTTCAGCAAAGCCACCAAGCAAATAACAAGAGAAAATATAGAGAATAATGCAAATGAACCCCCTTTTATTCAAGTGGCTGTGAAAGAAAGACAAGATACAATTGGATATTCAATTGGAGAGAAAGATCCGGCTCTCCCAAATCCCTAGCCGCCGGGTAGAGCCCACTCAACATAAGAACTTAAATTAAGTAAACACAACATGAAAGAAAACTGAACTCAGGTAAAAACTACTTAAAGCACACCCAAAATAATGCAATTCCCAAACAACCCCCTTCATATTAATTTTCCCTCCTAACCCCCCCCCCCCCCCCCCCCCCCCCCCCCCCACCCCACCCCACCAATCTCCCTTTTAAAAATGTTCCCTGGGCCCCACCCAAAAGTGGTAGTATTACTGCAGGCGGAACTTCTAACTATAGACTACGGTATCCCATGCACTCTAACAGCCTCTTTGATGAATGCCACCGCCACGGTCACTGTCGTGTAGGGATATCGAAGGGGAATGAAATGAGCAAACTTGCTCAATCTGTCTACCAACACCAAAATAACTATAAACCCCTCAGATTTGGGTAACTCATCTATAAAATTCATGGTAACCTCCTCCCACACTTTGTCTGGAAGAGCTAGGGGTTACAGTAATCCTCTCGGAGCCATGGCCATGTATTTGCTCATCTGGCATACCCCACATCTAGCCACCATCTTCTCCACATCGTTATGCACCCCCCTCTAATATAACTTTGCAGCCAGCCTCCTGTACATCTTCAGCACCCTTAAATAACCACCAACAATGCTCATGTGGAACTCCTGCAGAAGGTGCGGAATATGGATCGAGATTCATGGCAACACAAACCTCCCCTGGTACAACAGTCTCTCCCCCTCTAAGGAATAACCAGTAGCTACTCTCATCCCTCAGTAGATCCGCCCTAATCCTCATCAGCTCCTCGTCTTGTACACTCTCCTCCTTAATAACCCCCCAATCCAACATCAGTGATAATGAAAGGGCTAACTCCTAGAACTCCCCTAAGCATCTGGACAAGGCATCAGTCACCTTGTTCTCTAGCCCCGGTCTATATTGAATCTCATTTGCATACCCCAACAGCTTTGACGACCACCTTTGATACTCCTTGGTCATCATCCTCTGCTCTAACAGGTATTTCAAGCTCCTTTGGCTTATCCGGACAATGAAATGTCGGCCCAACAAGTAAGGCCACCACTTCTAAATGGCTAACATAATGGCGATCAACTCTCTCTCATAGACTGACTTCAATGTAGCTCTGGCTTATAACACCTGGCTAAAGTACACTATGGGCTTGTGATTATATATGAGCACTGCTCCCAATCCACACCCTAATGCATCAGTCTTTACCACAAAAGTCTGGCTAAAATATGGTAGGGCCAGAACCGGTACCGTGATCATGGCCTTCTTCAGTTTCTCAAAAGCCTGGGTAGTAGCCTCTCCCCATAAGAAACTATACTTCTTCAGCTGCTCTGTCAGTGGCCAAGCTATAGTGCTATATCCCCTCATAAACCTCCTGTAATACCCAATCAACCCTAGGAAATCCCTCAGCTCCTTCAAATTCCTAAGTAATGGTCATTTCAACATTGCCTCAATCTTGGCTTGATCAGTGGCCACCCCCTCCTGAGATATCACATGCCTCAAGTGCTTCACACTGGGCTGTGCAAAACAACACTTCTTCATGTTGACCCTCAGCTGATGCTCTTGTAGAACCTCTAAAACCACCCTCAAGTGTTCCAAATGCTCCTAATCCGACCTATTGTACACCAGAATGTCATCAAAGAAAACCAATACAAATCTCCTAAGGTATGGTCGGAACACCCTGTTCATGAGGGACTGGAATGTAGCAAGGGTGTTAGTGAGGACAATCAGTATCACCAAGAACTCGTAGTGTCCCTCGTGTGTCCGAAATGCAATCTTCAGAACATCCTCCTCTCTCATCCTGATATGATGGTACCTGGACTTGAAATCCATCTTCGTGAATACCACCGCTCCACAAAGGTCGTCCAGCAACTCATCTATCATCGGAATAGGAAACCTATTTGGTACAGTCTCCTTATTCAGGGCCCGATAATCCACACAAAATCTCTAGCTCTCATCCTTCTTCTTGACCAATAATACTGGGCTAAAAAAAGGACTCAAGTTCGGCCTGATGATTCTAGCCTCCAACATCTCCTGGATCAACTTCTCAATCTCATACTTCTGGATCTGAGAGTAGTGGTAGGGCCTGACACTAATTGGTGACACCCCCTCCCTCAATATGATAGCGTGCTCCTGTTCCATTTGTGGTGGTAATTCTTGAGGTGACTGAAATACCTCGATAAGCGACTGTACTGAAAGAGGGATGTCCCCCCCTCCCTCATCCAATCTTGATCACCTCTAAGCTTTGCAGCTCCACCAGAAATCATCCTCCCACCTCCTATATGGTCCTCACCATAGTTTTGAGAGATATCATGGCTCTAGATAACCCTGCATCTCTCCTGATCACCACCTTCTTCCCTCCACCAACAATTTCATTGTTAGTGCTTCCCAATTGACTTTGATATCACCTAAGGTCTGCAGTCATTTCATCCCCAAGATGATATCAGTGCTCCTTAACTCCAATGGGAGAAAGTCCTCCCTCACTTGGACCTTCTGCATGGTCAAAACCACCCCCTACACACTCCTTAACCCATCTCCAACTTCCCTATGCCCATCACTCCATAGCACCCTGTGTCCACCCCCAATTGGTTTACGACCTGGTTGGAGTTGAAATTGTGGGTGGCCCCACTGTCTATCAACACCACCACCTCCATGTCTGCTTTTTCTCCTCTCACTTTCATGGTGTGCTTTGGAGTGAATCCCATCACTGAGTTCAAGAAGACCTCTGTCATGTCTAAATGCAGCTCTTACTCCTCAACCAATCCTCACTCCCACATCCCTCCTCAGCTTCCTCGTCATCATAGATGGTGAGAACCTGAAGAGTTTTGTCCTTACACCTGTGCCCCACTGTATACCTCTCATCACATTTGAAACACAGTCCATTCGTCCTCATCTCCTGCAGCTTCTTCTTAGTGAGCTTCTTGAAGTTTCTTCCGATTCTCCCTCCTACAGGCTTCCCCTTTGGGGTCTCTCGAGTAATACCTGACGTTCGCCCCTTGGGTGCTAAAAAGGTGATGGTCATCCTGTACGAGCTTCCTGAGCTGTTGCCTTTGGCCCCCCTCTCTAGGTGATTATGATCCTCCACTAACTGGGCTAGCTCCATAGTCTCTCTCAAATCACAAGGCCTCATCACTCTAACTACCGCCTGGATCTCTAGTTTGAGCCTTTTCATAAAGTTTTTCTCTAGTACAGTGTCTGAAAGTCAGTACAATCGGCTAGCAAGATACTCAAACCTCTCGCGGTACTCCACCACTGATCCTTCCTGAATCAGAGCAAAGAACTGCTCATAGAAGTCCCATCCCCTACTGGTTCGGAAATTGACTACCAAGAAGTCCTTGAACTCTCTCCATCTTTGTATGAGCCGTCTCATGTCTCTCCACTAGTACCATGCCAATGTCTTTCCCTCCAAACACAGGCCATCTGCCGACAGTCTCTCATCCTCCGTCAACCCATTGATGAAAAAATACCTCTCTAACTTGTAGATCCGCTCATGTGCGGTCTCTCTCAAAAATAGACATCTTCAGTTTCCTCACCCTTGATCTCTTTCGTTCCCCCTGATCCCTCAAAAACCTCCCATTCCTCAAGTGGGTGGTCCTCCCCAAGTGTCCTGATCATCAAAGCCACCAAGCAAATAACAAGAAAAATTATAGAGAATAATGCAAATGAACATTTGTTATTGAAAGAAAGACAAAATGCAATTGGATCTTCAATTGGAGAGGAAGATCCGACTCTCCCAAATCCCTAGCTCTCAGCTAGAGCCCACTCAACCTAAGAAGAACCTAAATTCAGTAAACACAGCATAAAAGAAAATTGAACCCTAGGTGAAAACTACTTAAAGCATACCCAAAATAATGCAATTCTCAAAGAACCCCCTTCATATTAATTTTCCCTCCTAATTTTCCTCCATCTCCCTTTTGAAAACGTTCCCTAGGCCCCACCCCAAAAGGGGCGGTATTACTGCAGGCAGAATTTTCACCTGCTATACACGATTGCCGGTCCCATAAGAACCGGTCTAAAAAGGGTGCATGGGTTTATGACTTGCATTAGCGAACTAGGAATTTGCTTGTCATGTTGGAACAACGTGAGTAATTAATTATATCCCGTCATGCTAAGTAATTAATGGATGGCTCGAATTTTGTTGCAAATGGAGAGGGACGGTAGGGTTGAGGAGCTTGAGTTGAGTTCAGGTGGACCTTGTTGGAGGTTGTGAGAGGTGGTTCGGGTGAGGTTGAACGGATAGAGATGGGAGAAGATGGGCTAAGGACAGTTGTTGTTCGTGTGCGAGAGTGAGGGGTTGGGTGAGTTCTCAAGTGCAGGCTGGAGCTGCAATGCGATGGTTTGGATGGATGACAAGGAGCTCGAATAGGAGGCTTGAGTGACGAGGATTGTTGGGTTGCTAGGAGGACCGAACAAGCAGGGAGGCGGCCAACTGTAGTGCAGAAGAGGTGGGCTACTAGGGAGAGAGTCGTGAGAGGATAATATAAAGGGGGAGCTTGCATGAGTTGGCCTGGAGTGTGATGAGGTGGATAGGTCGGGCTATGTGTAGTGGAGATTGTGGTTGAGAGGCTTGGCGAGCTGGGTGCGGCTCACTACTGCTAGGTTGTGCGGGGTAACCTTGTGTTGTGTCACACCCGTAGTCTATCATTTTTTATCACATCTGCTTGAATTGATGGCGAGAGGTCTTCCTTTGTGTAAATTAAATGTGTTGGATGAACGACTTAGTTCGTTTTATGATCGAACATCGTTTTGGAAGATTTTACGCAATGTCGTGTCTTCCCATCGTCATACACATTGTCACTTTATCGTCTTGCATGCGAGAGGATCCTTCATGATAATTCTATGTGTTGAGCACCTCGATGCAACCTATTTCGCAAATATAGAATGTTTGAGTAATTCTGACTACGATCGAGGCACTTCAAACTCATCACATGCGACCTTGTGTTCATGAATCGTCCTTTTCATCGCATTATATAGAGGTCAACACGTGGAATACCATTATGCTTGAAATTAGTGGGTCATATATGTTTCTCTCCATCACAAAAGAAGGTGATATGCCATTATACAAACCTACTAAAAATGAAGTATGTTGTCCTCAATTATGAGATCAAAACTAAGATTTTACAACCAAGCAAGATGAAGGTTTCTTAGCTTAAATTGATTATTAATAAATCTCAAGAAAACATGTTGCAATGACGTGGTAATTCTCAAGTAATTTGCAGAAAAAAAAGAGTGTTTGAGTTCTTTACAAGACTCAATAATGATTTCGACCAAGTTCGCATTCAAATCTTAAGAAGAGAAATCCTACAATCATTAAATGAGATTTTTTCTCATACTAGTGGAAAAAGAAAGGACGATAATGCTCGACACTCTTGTCTATGAAACATCCATCATGAAAATAATCGAATCTCAAGGTAAGGGATTTATTGATAGACACTTTTCTTAAAGAACGACAAAACCTTCAAAAAATAATCTATGGTGTAATTATTGCAAGAAGAAATGACACATCAAAAAATATATTGAAAACACCAGCAAAAATAGCCAAGCTATGGTGGAAATAAAAAAAGCCCACTAAAAAAGTATACTTACCTTCTTGAATCACAAGGGCTCAATATAAATAAAATTGACAAACACAAGGACTTAAGTCTTTGAAAAAACTATTTGGATCATACTCTTCAACTTAAAATGATATAACTTCTAACTCTTGTGTTTTCAGTCCTTAAAAATTTTCCCTCACACCTGAATTCTAGATTCAGGAGCCACTGACCATATGACCAAACTTACTAACATTTTTGGAACTTATAATCCCTACCTAGTAATAGAAGAATAAAAGTGCCCATAGTTCAATAACTATTGCATGTCAAGGACAAAGTTCAATTTTATCCTATCCTCAGTGATGCATTATATTTTTCTCGATCTTGCAGTAAATCTTCTATCAACCCATAAAATTACTAAAGACTACAACTGTAAGAAAACTTTTTTTTTTAATCGTTGTGTTTCCTATGACCTTACTAGAAGGAAGATGATTAAGATAGAAAAAGTGATGGGCTATATCTTGTTAAAGACAGAATTCACTTGACATCATCCTTCACTCCTACCTTTAATATAAAACTCATTTGGAAACATCATAATAGGCTAAGGCATCTCTCTTTCAAAATCCTATAATATATGTTTCTTTTTTTTCTTTTTTCTTTTTGAATGTAAACATGAAAAAATGTTATTGAGAGAATTGTGAAATTACCAAACATTATCGTGATATTTTTTTCTAAAACTGATTATAAATCATCTACTCATTTTCTAACTCATCACTTTGATATTTGAGGACCATTCAAAATCCCCAACACATATGAAGCTACAGGATTCTTTACCTTCATCGATGATTGCACTTGGATGCAAGTATATCTCATTAATCAAATATCTAATATCAACATTATTCAATGCATTTTCACTGCCATGATACAAAAATAATAAAATGCTAACATCAAGATATTTTGGATTGATAATGCTCGTAATTACTTTAATCACATATTAACGCCTTTCTTCTAGAATAAAAGTATCATCCACCAATCCTCTTGTCTAGGCATCGCATTTATAGTGAGTTTCATCAGTTAATTCATGCACAAATCGAAAGAGGCTCAACTTTAAGCTGCTTATAAAACTCTCAAAAAATCTTAAATTAAGTGATGGTAAAAGAATTCTCTATAAAAAGTAGAATACTTTATAAATTGAAAGGTATATTAATTCAAACTATGCAAAATCAGCATTGGATAGAAGATCCACATCAAGGTACAGTTTATTCTTGGGAAAAATCTCCTAATATGTAGGAAAAAACCAACTATTGTTTCAAGATCTAACATTGAGTCAAAATTTAGAGCCACTGCTCAATTAATTTACAAGCTTCTCCGGATCAAAATTATTTTTAAAGATTTAAAATCAAATGGGACGGGCCATAGAAGATATATTGTGGCAATAAATCTACCATTAGCATAGCTCACAGTTCAATCCAACACAATCATATCAAACATGTGGAAATGGATAGATATTTCATTTAAAAAAAATGGAAAGTTGATCTATATTCTATATATGGCAATAGGAAATCAACTTGCAAATATGCGTACCAAAGGACTATGCAATCACAAATTCAAAAATATTATAAGCAAATTTGGAATAAAATATTTACACTGTTTAGTTTAAGGAGGAATGTTGAAAGATCGTGGGACACACAAGTAAAACGATCTTGGCAGAGATGTTTGAGCACACGGATTAAGGGTTCTAACAGCTGAATTGATCCTCTTATGACCCTTAAATTACAATTCATGTGACTCTTCCTATTCTAGCCATTGGCCCCTCGTGGGTACTTTTTTCTTTGTTTGCAAATAGCTTTAGATTTATTTCCATTGTAAGTTTTTTTGTAGTCTATAAATACTCACACTTTATACAAAATCAAGTATTAAAATTCAAAGTAATTTTGTTCTACTTTTCTACTATCTACAATAATGTATTTTTAAAATATTTTGATGTTGAACAAATAAAAGTATTGACAAATTAATGAAAGGACAGCAATAGTTATAGTTAATCACATTGAGGGACCCACCAATCACATAAGCAATGTAGAATGCAACATAAATGCCGCAAATAGCCTCGTGCCAACCCTCATCAACTAAACTCAGTCATTTACAGCAGGAGAGCAAGTTGACTATAACAAGAAGCAAATCAAAGGGTCCAGTAGGATGAGGCTGACAAGCTCCCGCGAGGGACGAAAACAAGATTTCAATAGCAAAGATAATAAATATGTAATTAAAAAAAAACTCTCTTAATGTTACAGAACAATGATGGACAAATGCCTACATAATTACAACAGCAATACGAACGTTTGCCTGTGATACTAATAGGACAAGGTGAACACCGATTGACTGCATTGTAGTCATCAACTACTTAATTCGCAATAACAAACTGATTAATTACACGAAGTGAAAGAAGATCCACTATAAAGTTGGACAGATTTTTAAAGCAGCATTGGGATCCTCCGAATTTTTTTTAGGAGAATCACGGGGAAGTGTTATATATATATATATATTTATTTATTTATTATTATAAATTTGTATAATTATTTATTGCTTTTTTTTTTTAAATTATTTGTGAGCACTCTCTTTGCAAATTCTCATGCGTAGCAAACTTTTGTCCTCTCCTTGCACAAAAACTCAAGTTATAAGAGGGGCTATGCAGTCCATTACGACATTGCAGAGCATCAGAACAATTTGTTCAGTGAAATGAGTGACAAATTTAGGATGTTACCAGTTGAGCTTTTCTAGAGTTACATCAATCTTTCTTGTCGTCATGTTTGATAGTGTGGACTAGTGAATCACATGAGCAGCCAAAACATGTGCATTTGAGGAAAATTACGAAGGCTAAAGTTTTGCCAAGCCTTAATTATACAACGCACAAACAGAAAACAAAGATTGCACCAAATGTAAACTCAGAGATGCAATAAAAACACACTAATGTAATTAAAGTTGAAACGGCGTATTTGGCCAAAGGGCCATTAATTTCACAGGTGAAAATTCGGAACCTACAACAATAGGGGATAATTTAGCACTGGATGAATTTATTGACCAGATAAAGAACACTAACCAAATTAATTGTAAAATTTAGTCATATCCACTGTGACAACAACCATGTAAAGTATAGGCAGCGAGACAATACCTCGGTGATCTGTTCCAATTCTGAGAGATTTGGATTAGTTTCATACTGCTCAATGTTCCAGCAGAATTGTAAGCAAAGCTTCATAATGCTGTCCAGAATCCTAGATACAGACCCAATATCTAGGAAGGACTGAGATATCAAAGCCGATAAATATCTGCAAATGGAACTCAAAGGCATATATAAATAATACAGCGTAGCTATCTAACAAATTATTAAATTTGATCTTATCTATAGAGTACCCCTGAAAAGCACATTAGAGAACCCAGTAATCAAACATATGAGTAAGACTGAGAGCAATCAAAGCCGTAGGATCTTTCTTGAAGTGCATTAGAATTTTGAATCAGCAAAAAGAACACATGAAATACATTTCAAGCACAAGGTGGTTGAGAAAAACATAGGAGGAAAACAAACACCTCCCGAAGTTTTTATTAATAAGGATGACTGGAGAAAAATAGATGTCACGAGTTAAGAAGCAAATATTCCTTGCCTGATGTCATACTATTTAAGAAGTTATTTTGCTCGCACAAATTTTGTTCTACTATACTCTAAACTTGAGATGATTAAAATAAACTACTATCCCTTCTCTATTTATAATTTGAGAATGATTTCTCGTGAGGCTCACCTCACCGAGAAAGCCTCACCAATTTCTCGCGAGGCTTACCTCACCAAAACACAACCGTATAAAGACAAAAAAACCATTCCTTGATGTACTTAAAAGTACCAAAAAGATTCCAAAATGCCTTCCATGCCACTAGATCCAAAACATACACGCAAACGAACTAAAAGCATAAGTATTTGAAATATACGTCTTTCAAAAACAAGCGCTAGCACAAAAAATCAAATATGGGTATTTTCAAATCACACACTTAGCATAGCATAACTTTCAAAATTAAGTGAAGCATTCACAAAAAAGTGTGTCATTCCCTCGTGAAATGTATAGTTGCCTAGAGAAAAGCACATACAACTGCCTCAAGAAATATGCAACCGCCTCAAGAAGCATGCAACGGCTTATAAGTCTGCGCCACCATTCAAAAAATGTGCAAATACATCAAAAAGTGAGCAAATACACTTGTGCAAATGCTCAAAAGCTTGAAAGTGCATCATGTAGGCACATCGGAAATATGCAAGAATATCAAAGAGCATGCAAGTATACAGTACACATGCATCAAAAAGTGTGCAAGAACATTATGTAGAATTATCAAAAAGCGAGCAAATCATTAAACAATGTGCAAGTACACCAATCAAATGCACTGAAAAGGGTGCAAGTGCATCATGCATGAGCATCATAAAGTGCAAAAGTACATTGAAAAATGTGCGAGTGTACTGTGAAATGAACCATACAAAAGCATGAAAAAGTTCATATATACATTAAAACTTGCAAATACACAATATAAACGCACCAAAAAGCGTGCAAATATTGTGCAAATGCACTAAAAATGTAAAAAAAAGCATCAAAAAGCATGCATGACATATCAAATCATATAAATAATTTTACCTTCATGTGCTCACACAAACGTACTAAATGTTAAAGCATAAAGTCTGAGAATGTTTCATGGGCTAAAAATAAGTTTAACCCATTACAAAATTTTGAGAGTTTTTTTTTCAGTTTCTTTCTTTTCTTATTGCCCTTGAAAAAAGATGCTTCCTTGGTAGTGTGGAACATGCATGAGCATTATTTCATTCCTACAAGTGATCCGACTAGAATAAGTGTTACATGAGTACTTCCAAGAGAACCAGAAGAATTGTGTAAAATAAGTCAATTTATATAGTTGAGGCATTATGTTTTAATCAACATCAAGATAGAAAAAGACTCCTTCCTGTACGATTGCTTTATAAACTCAATAATCATTTGAAAATTTTCAAATCCCTTCTTCAAAATTAAATACACTCATGTGTGCTCCAATAAGCGTGTTAAATATTCAAGTATAAATTGTGAGAATATCGTGGGGGATAAGAACAAGTTTAACTAGAATCCTCTTGTTTTGAAAAGTGTGCAATTACTCTAAAGAGCCTGTAATTATTTTAAAATTTGTGAACTTTTTAAAGTCAAAATACCCACAATTGCTCTAATAAAATGCATCGAACTCCTAAATTTGATGCCTCAGAATGATGTGTGTGCTATAATAAAAGTGAACTCAAATCTAACCAGATCTTTTGCGAGCAGATTGGTAGAGTTGGCAAGGTTGAACGTAATAAAAAAGAAAGTATACAGAAACCCAAATGAGGGCCTCGTTGATTGAAATCTCAATCGAAGAGGACCTTACTTTCAAAATGCCTGCAAAGCTAATCAATTATGGCTTAAATTATGATAAAAACCTTTTAAAAAAATTAGTATTTGCAAGATCAAAATTAATCAAAGTGAAATAATATCGCCATAAAACCTAAAGCAAAATTCATTCACCATCTGCAACTGTTTGTCAAGGGTGATAAATTTGGGAGTACTGCAACAATTCATTCTTAAATTATCTCTAGTCAATAAGGTCATGCATGTGTCTTTTAGCTAGTGGTTTCATTGTTAAATGGCACCAGAAGTAAATAATTATGATCAGGTCCATTTGATTAGATAATTTCGACAAAAAATGACTAAAATTATGGTCACGATCAAAACCCACAAGTTCGCCTATGGTTTAAAAAAGCCTTTGAGTAATTAAATATATGGTGCACTTAATATAGCATAAAGCCCTATGTTAGCTAAGATCAACTTAAATTGATCCCCTTAAACAAACCATCACATCAGGTCTACAAGTTTCCCTTAGACAAAGGAACTCATGATTGTCGAGAAGAATATTTTGATCAGATTGAGGCGACTACATCTGCTGACTATTAGACTAGGGTCCATGATAACTTGGATAACATAATTATGAGATCTTAATCAGGTTCATCATCACTCCTATAATCAACTTAAGCTCCAACCTTGAATTAAATTGTTGCTACTATAGCTAAGCATTTAGCTTCTAACTACTAGTCCTAATCGAAAATTCTCTCGAATTAGCGGGAGGGTTGAATAACTGTAAGGGTTTGTGCCTATGAGAAACATGAAACTAGATCACCAAGTTGTTGTAAAGTGCAAGCAAAATCTCTTGGTAATGGCTTATCTGTAATATAATCTATCTTCTTAAAATTTGACTTAGAAACACCAAAATTCTATCAGCAAAGCCAGAGCGTGAAATTTTCTAAGCCCAAAAACTCAATCAAAATTGAAAATTGAAGAATTCTGTCCAAGGGAATGGAGAGAGAGAGAGAGAGGGAGAGAGAGAGAGAGAGAGTGAGTGAATGGTGTAAAATAAGAGCTAGCAAGTACGTTGATGCATGCAAGGGGGGGTCAACACAAGATAATATTTCTTGTGGTCCTTTGGGCTGATTGCTAATCTCGGTTTGGGCTTTGGGCTGCTTGATTTTGAGCTTAAAATTTAAATTCTACTTAGTTCTAGCTCATAAATGCTTGAACTGAAGTTAGCTCAATGATGGTTGGAGTATTTCACTTCCTAGCTCATTAATTCTAAGTATGCTCATTAAAGTGGAGTGGACTTGTGTCTCTTCCCTTCCCTTTGTGACTTCTCGGTTTTCTCCTTGCACCCCTCGGTTTCCTGGGTTTTTGTTGTTCCCGTGAGATGGCTGGGTGTTTTCCGTGCCCTCTTTGCTTCAGTTCCTGTGTGGCTTCTCGGGTTCTTATCTGGGTGGTTTTCCCGTGGCTGCTAGGCTGGATTTCTGTGGCTTTTTTCCCTGATTCCTGAGCCAAATTTGGGGGCTGCTGTTTGGAGACTTTTGGCCTTCCATTTTACTGTTTTTATGGCTGTTTGGCTTCTTTCTTTTATTTATAAATAGGAGATATTTTCTAATAGAAAAAAAAGGTTATGATATGAGTGATTTTTGGAAAGAAACCTGAGGGTTTTTTGGAAGAGCTTGCGAGCTCGTTCCTCTACTTCTTCTTCTACTTCTTGGGAAGGCTTGCGAGCTTCTCCTCCTTTTCGTCTCGGCTTCTAATCTACTTCTACCCGCAAGTTCGACTACATTATATCTTTCTTCTCAAGGCAATCAATGAAATGCAACTTTAGGAAGTTTATGTTGTCAAAAGTTTGTAAGCGTCGTTTGTAAGCGTTTTATATAAGTTTGTTTTGTCTCATTCATCTATTTTGAGTATTTTGTGTCATTTTCTATCCTAGTAAGCATATGTTTTTTCTAGCAAAAAAATTAGGGGCCTCCTAATTTTTTTTGCTTACTTTTGCTTGCATCATACGTGAAGATCAAAGTAGAGAAAATATACTGGATGATTAGGGTTATTGATACTCAAAGGGACCCACCAGTTTATTATGGCTTCTTCCTATTGCAGTTTTAAGCACCTTCACTTGATTCCACCTTACACTTCGTGCCTTCCTCCACGAGTCCACGTTAAATGCTACATGATGCAAGCACCTTTCTTTCTCCTTGTACCTCATGGGTAGGAAAAAGAAATTGATTATTTGATACTAATGTGTTTTTCTAAATCTGCCACCCTCACTCGTAACTTAATTATAGGACTAACAAGTTTACTCCACTATAATTACTACAACGTCGATCATCTCCTTGTTCTTAATTACTTGCATCAAAATTCTTCTCATCATTTAGCATCCTCTTAAGCCTTTGAAAAAGATTAATTAATCAAATCACTCTAAGATTCCCATGATTTTGTAAATCTCAATACATATAATGTGGATCTAATACTTTACCTTTATATGCATTGTCTCCATAAATAACTCAACTACACTTTCTGGGATCAAGCTATAATATACTTCATAATTTTGCTCATTAAACAGCATAAGGCATCGATTTCATATTCTTATAAAAAATGCCTATTTTGAAATTAGACCTAATATATTTTATATTATTGAGTACATACCCTTGGTGGAAGCTCACAAGTTCAGTAAAATCATTGGAAGTCTGCACATGAGCTTGTAATAAGTTCCACTGAGACTCAATGACATCAACCTGTAAAAGGATGCACTCAAATGATATATTAGGTTACCAGCAAAACATACAACTCAGAAAATCATTCAGGATAAACAAAAGAAACGGAACTAATAGCAGCAGCATGAATGAAGGACGAGCAGCGAGTATTAGATGTTTCCATAATCGGATGGCACGGCTAGAACCAATGTAGTTAAAGTTAGGCAACCTGGCATCGGTGTTGGAGCATTATTTCTGGAAACTGACCTAGATTCTTATCAAAGAGGCTGGTCTTAAGTTTGAAGTAACAAATTTCTATTGATCCATACGGAAGTTTTACCTTTTGGGTGAAACTTATGCATAAAATGATAAAATGCCTTATCTGGCACGTTCTGAGTATATCTGGGATGTTATAATTTATTATTTGTTGCATACAAAATTGTCTTTTGCACAAAAATTTGAAGAAATAGTTATTCTGTCAAGTGATATTGCCCCAAAAATTGGGAAAAACTTTGCATAGACGTCACTAACAAAATTTATAGCCTACGCATGGAGTTAATAACTATAAATAAATTGGCAGGTAATTTACAAAATCTTAGATCACAGGTATTAGTACATAAATACATTACTAAATGGATGTATACCAAATAACCTGGATATAAAACTGAAGGTTTCTGATCAAAAAAGTCATATGCTCTCTAACTTGCCACATTGGTCTAGGTCGTATTCGACGATGTTGAGATGGAAAGCAATTCTTTTTCTCTCTTCTATGGTTGGCAAAATCAGCATGGTCCTGATGCATTGCACCAGCCCATGATTTTTCCAGTTCCATCTGTGTTCGTTTAAGTCTGATCAAATACTGGAAAACTTTAAGGTACCTGCATTAAATTAACTGCTTTACTTTTGAATAAAATAGATTACTTAAATTGGTTCTTCTGAAAGTATTGATTCTTCTTCCATGAAGGATCATATCAACTATATAATATAAATAGCGCTTTCAAAAACATACTTAGAAAGGACTTCTGGAGTAAAGAACAGCTGTAAGGGCCAGTCAACAGAATACTCCAGAGCAATTCCATCCCAGCCATCTACTGAAAACTCTGATGAAGTTACTCCTTGCAAAGAAGCTCCCCGGTTGACATCAACCTTCATTTTTTGTAAATTCATTTCAGAGCTCGTTATACCAATTCCAATGGAAGGAATTCTGTAGACGAGAATAGGTTCATGGTATGTCAAGATTTCTTTTATACAAAAATTCATATTAAGTTAAATGCTGGTAATCACAAGATCAAAAATATTACTACTATAATATAGCCAACCTCAGCAACACCCTACAGAAGTACTTGTCTTCTTCACTTATAGTCTTCAACGCAGCCTGCAATGTCATATAAAGAACGGTCAGTGTCAAATATATATATATATATGAATCTACAGAAAGAATGTGCCAATGTAGGCTGAACAAACTTTCCCTAATAGCACTGAATTTCTCAGATAGAATCTTGATTTTGAGTTTAAATTTCAGTTACATCAATTTAGTCTGAAAGGAGAGCGTAATAGAACATACAGTTTGCAAGCAACGATTGAATTAATGACAAAGATCGATTGAATTCTACAACAAGAATTGAGAGTGGAGAGAGTGGACTTGCAGTAAAGAAGTTCTGTTAAAACAAAAGAAGAGGAAATTAAAGGAAAGAACGAATTGAGGTAAGTAAATTAGTTGTCTTTAATTATTTTATAGAATTTTAAATGGTAGTAGAAATTCCTAAAGAAGATATCACCAATTGTAGGAATTAATAGTATATGCAAAGGGGAGGTTTTGAGACAACTTATAAAAGGAGAAGAGTGCAAGGTGGAAGAATTGAAGAGGCAAATCGTCAAAGAAGTAATGCAAAGTTTTAATTAAAAGAATATATAGTATCATCATAGATATGTATATTGATTTTTAATGATAATTTAGAAAGATAGTCGTTAAAGCACATAATTTTATATTATATATATGACAGTCAAGTATTTATGTATGGGTAATCATGTGCAAATTTGAATGAATCAATTTTAAAGTAAAGTGTAATATGAGTATTTAAAGATTTTTTTAGTAGAAAATATCTTGAAATGAAGTTTTATTCTTAACATATGGCATACACAATTTCTTTATATAAATGGTATAACAAAAATATCATGATGAAACCATGTGAAAAGTATGAACTCTAAATATGGGAAGTGTAGTGAATATCAATTTAAAGTAAAGTTTGGCTATAAATGATATATAACTTACAAGTGTAGGTGAGAAAAAAGGATTCTCATGTATGAGACTATATTATAAGTGAGGCAAAAGAGACCCCAGAGAATATGATACATGCATAGCAGGTGGGGCAAAAGGAACCTCTATGTAATTCAATGGCGATAATGTTAGATTTACCTAGGCTCCATTGAATATTTTTATGAAAGTGTAGCTAAATCTTTTAAAGACTAAAATTGACATTCAGTATAAACTTTAGAGGAAATAAAGGTTAATGCCAATTGTGATGTTGTGATATTTTTTAAATAATGTCGAGCTTGTTTCATTTATGTTTTAATGTTATGAATTTTATAAACATGCAAGTTAACTGATATTTAAATTGCATAACTTATTGAGCCTCATAAAGTGCTCTTCTTATTGGCTGTTATTACAGGAAAAAGAAAAGAAAAGGCCAATATAGAATAAGTTGAAAGTTCTTCTATTTTAAATGCTAGTGTTTATTTTTGTTTGTGAGTCTACAATTGAGGTGTAAACTTTTTAATTAATGGAAGATAAGCCATACATTTATTAAGAGGTTTGATGGAGAAATATAGAGAGAATAAGGAGGATTTACATATGATATTTATTGATTTAGAAAAAGCATATGATAAAGTTCCAAGAGAAGTGCTATGGAGAGTTCTTGAAAAGAAAGAAGTTAATAACGCTTATATTCAAATCATTAAAGATATGTATGCAAGAGCTATTACTTGTGTTCAAACACAAGATGGTTTGACCAAGTATTTTCCTATTTCGGTTGGATTACACCAAGGATCAGCCTTAAGCCCATATCTTTTTGCTTTAGTCATCGATGTTCTCACTAGACATTTGCAAGAGGATGTACCTTGGTGTATGCTTTTTGCTGATGATATTCTTCTTGTTGATAAGACTAGAGAGGGAGTTGAAGGTAAACTAGAATTGTGGAGGTCAACCTTAGAGTCTAAAGGTTTTCGCTTGAGTAGATCTAAAACGGAATATATGGAGTGTAATTTTAGTAATAATAGACCTAGTGAGGGCATTGTGACTTTGGCCGATCAAGTCATTAATAAGAGTACACGTTTTAGATATCTTGGATCTATTGTTCAGAGTGATGGTGATATAGATGGGGATATTATCAGCAGAATCCAAGTTGGATGGTTGAAGTGGAGGAATGCATCGGGCTTATTGTGTGATAGAAAAGTACCCCTCAAACTTAAGGGAAAATTCTATAAGATGGTGGTGAGACCTGCAATGCTTTATGGTGCTGAATGTTGGCCATTAAAAGAGAAGCATAATTCTAAGTTAAGTGTTGCAGAGATGAGGATGCTCAGGTGGATGAGTGGCTTTACCCTTAGAGATAGGATACGAAATGAGCATATTCGTGAAAAGGTTGGAGTAGCTCCAGTGGAAGATAAGATTAGAGAGAGTCGCCTTAGATGGTTTGGTCACGTAAAACGGCGGCCTCCCGATGACCCGGTTAGGAAAGTAGAGGTCTTAGATTTGACTTATGTTAAGAAAGGTAGAGGTAGACCTAAAAAGACCTGGTTAGAAAATATTAGAAATGATCTTTCTTTATTAGATTTAAACGAGAATTCGACTTTTAATAGGACACAATGGAGAAAAAGGATTCATGTAGCCGACCCCACGTAGTGGGATAAAGGCTTGATGTTGTTGTTGTTGTTGTTGAGTCTACAATTGAGGCATATAGATAGTTCAGTAATGTATTATTTTGGATTTCTTTAGTGGCTCTGTACTCTGAAGTATTTATTTTGATGTAATCGGATTTCTATTAGATGCTTCTGATTATGTAATTAAGAAATGTTATTAAATGTATTATTCAAATGATGAAAAATGTTATGTTGATATGTGCGACATTCTACAATACTGTTAAGGGATATTGTTGGGTGTTACAATCTAAATTCTTATCTATGGCTATCAATCAAGATTGGCATATGCTTCAAATGAATGGCAATAATGTCATCCTTTATGATGACTTGCACGAAGTTATTTATATGAAACAACATCCCAGAGATATGTTGCTCATAAGCAAAACCATATATGCCTTCTTAAGCAGGGCCTAATTTGACAAACTTTGTGATGTTTTTACTGAGATGGGTCTTTGTAGCAATGCCTCAAATCACTCTATAGCTCCAGCAGAATCCATTATGCTAGTAATTTCTAGCAAAGACATTATACTTGCTAGAACTAACCATCATGACATCTCTAAAGTAAATAGTATTTGTAGAAAATGTTTTGTCTCGAAGATCTAGGATGGCCCAAATATTTTTCTTGGAACTCAATATGCTTATTTAAAGGGGAATATCATTAACAACAACAACATTAAGCCTTTATCCCACTGCTTAATTAGCTATATGAATCTTTTTTCTCCATTGTCATGTTAAGAGTCAAATTCTCATTTAAATCTTAAAAAAAGGAATATCACTCCACAAAAGAAAATATGTTATTGAACTTCTTGAAGAAACACGCTTACTTGGTTGTAAACATGTTAATACTCCTAATGGAAACTCATATCACATCTAATGAAGATGAACTTCTTGATGATGCATGTCAATATTGAAGCTTAGATGAAAATTTGACTTATTTGATAATGTTACTAGATCCAACGTCTTATTTGTTGTTGAATTAGCCAATCAACACAAGAAAAATTCTAAGAAGAAGCATTGGAAAGAAATTCTAAGAATCTTCAAATATATCAAAAAAGTTTTAGGTAAGTGATACTTATACTAATTTTGAGAATTTGAATATTGAATCCTTTTTTCAATATCCAATATGCTAGATCAATTGAAGACTTGAAGTTGACTTATGGGTACTATATCTTTGTGGAGGAAACCTAGTCACTTGGGAAAGCAAGAAACAGACTGTTGTAGTTAGGTCAAGCGCTGAAGCATAATATGACGTTATGGCTCATTTTGCATTTAAGATGATGAGGATTAAAACAATTTTAGGAGAGTTTGGTTTCTTATTACTTAATCTACGATTCTGCATTGCGATCCTTTTTTTCACAAATGAGCTAAACATTTTAAAGTATATCAATATTACACATGGGATGCAATGCTTTTCGAGAAAATGATTACTCATGTCGCTAGATCAAAACAAGTGGTTGATATTTTTACAAAGCTTCAAGGGCACCTATCTTTTGCTCATGCATGCAACAAACAAAAAGGTAATAGATATATATTGTTGGAGAAAATGTCATCCTCAACGGAATGAGGTATTTTGTGATTGAGTACGACATAGAAAATAATATATTATCCCGAATGATTAAAATATTATTTCCTAATGAACTCAATAACAAAACTCACAATTTCATGTTTTAACATAAATTTTCCCCTATTCAATATTTGGTTGAATATGATTATTTTATTCCGAGTTACACATGCCCCATAGGGCTGGCTCCTATAGTTAATTAAATCTTAAGTATGTATTACCTGAGAATATTTTTGATTAAACTAGCGGTTTCTATATAGTCATTAAAACATTAGTTAATATTTTCATTTTAAAGTTTGAAAAGTTATTGTTCAAAGATTTAATTTTAGGGAATTTCAAGGGTGAAGTGATCAACTTTAAATCATATTTGTTGGCTCAAGAAAAATAGCTGTCGCATGAATCCCACTTCGCAGACTTAGGATTTCATTCTCCTTAAGGCAGATTGTAGTCAACTAGATTTTTCCTGAGGGTAGTATCAAGGTTTATTTAGATACAGATCCTTACTTCCTATGAGCGCAAACCCTCATAGTTAATTACCTCTTTTAAAGCATAAGAGAGAACTCTTGATTAAAGATGAAAAATTTTAGGTGTTTTAATCTAAATTGTGGGAGATGAAGGTCGACCCGATCAAGATCTCATGGTTTCGTCGTCCCGAGTATATTGTAGGTTTCAATTTATCAACACTAATGATCGTTGATTGAAGCGTCAAGGGAATCTAATTAGCAGCCATAGGTTGCCTTTTTTCAGAGATCCTGAATAAACTAAAGTGGTTTAGAGGTTGTAATTTTATTGTGGTTTGGGGCTTACATCTGTTAGAATACCCAATAGTTGATTTAATTTGGGATTTATAACTTCATTTAGAAGTTATCCGATTAATTGAATTGGTCCAGGGTTTACAATTTCCATTAGAAGTAGCCCAATTGTTTTAGAAGTGGATCTTATGGCTTTCATTAAAAGTAGCCCGAATAGCAGGTCTTACAACTTCCTTTGGAAGAAGCCTGACTATTTTGGTAGGCCTTACAGCTTCTGGATTTAGAAGTAGCCTAATGGTGGGTCTTACAACTTAACCCTAGGTTAAGTGGCCCGTTTGTTTGGTTTGGATAGGTCTTACGACTTCTCTTAGAAATTGCATGTAATTTTATTTTAGAACAGGTCTTCTGCTTCCCTTTGAAAGTGGCCCATAATTTATAGGACCTACTGCTTCCCTTTGGAAATAGTCTGTAGCTTTTGTTTGAGGTAGATTAGACAACAACTACTTTAGTTCAGTTCTTTACTGTCTTTACACCAGTGTTTTTTTAGTACCTGCTTTTCTTTCAGTACCGTAGTTTAGTTTAGCACTTATTCTTTTCTTGTTTTAGCAGTTGTTTTAGTGTTGATCAGTTTTGTTTCTTTATTTGAAGGTATTTGGAGCTTTGTTTGTATGGAAGCTTGCTTGGAGCATTGGAGAGCTTTGGAGTTTGTGTTTTGTAGATTTTTTGTTTGAGGGTTTTTTGAGTTGTTTTATTTGGTTTGAGAGTTGTTTAGTGTTTGTTAGTGCTTTGCTTGGTGTTTGAGAGTTATTTTAATGTTTGTTAGTGTTTTGTTTGGTGTTTGAAATTGTTTATGCTTGTTAGTATTTTGTTTGGTGTTTGAGAGTTTTTTTTATTTAGTTTTAGGAGTTTGGTGTTAGTTGGTATGTGTTGTACTTAGAATTGATTAGTGGAAATATACTTTTTCATTGCATTTTATTTGACTAATTAATTAAATTAATTTTAAATCAGTTAATTAATAAATTAAATAATTAATTGAAATTAAAAAAGTTAGATTTTAAATTTATTTAGAATATTATTAAATTGCTCAATTTATTAAATGTATTTTAAAGTTTTTAAAATTAATTAAAGAATTTAATTACTAATTTTTAAATAAGGTTTTAATTTCATTAATTCATTATTCAATTAACTAAAAGAAATTGATTATTTTAAAGTTATTTTTAAATGGTTTGGTTATTTAATTAAATTAAAATTTCTATTTGAATTTAATTAAATGGGTGTTTAAATGAATTAATTTTAATTTTATTTTAAAATTCATTATTTAATTAATTAAATGAGACGAGTTATTTTGTAATTTCTAAATTAAGTATTTTTAAATAAATTAATTGATTTTTAAATGCATTAATTGAATTTAATTATTAAAAAAAACTCTCAAAAATTGCTCTCCAATATCTCCAAGAGGCAATTTCGGCAACCTTCCAGGATGGGTGTGTAAATGCTCACTCATTGAATATAAATTTTTGTTATCTGGTCATTAATGTGAAGGCTTTCTATTTGAGACACACTGGTCATACATGATTATTTTGTTTTGAAAACTTGGCTCATTAGAGTGAGCCATGCAAATTTTTTTTATTTAAAAAATTGGCTAATCTATGATTAATTTTAGATTGCTTGGATATTAATTGGTAAAAAAATTAATTTTATCCTAAGAGCCTACCACATAACAAAGTCCAAGCCACTCCCACTCAAAACAAATGAAAAAATCTAGAAAAAGCATGTATTTCCAATGCGTACTCAATAAATAATCAAATATATGTATATATATATATATATAATCAACCAAAGCAGGAAAGTAAAGTGTAAAGTCCAATTATTACAATTATAATTGACAACTGAGTTGCCTCTCTTCTGCAACACAATTATATTTTTTCTTTTACAAACTCAGCTTACGAGTCTTAAAGCTTTGGCTTCTAAATGCATCTAGGGCTTCACCTAAGGGGTTCGTCCTTCTGGATCATTTATCCCATAATTGTATCTCACAAGCTTAAACAAACTTTCTAAGTGTAACACCCCACGATACTCCTTACCAGGAACGTAGAGCATCACAAAATAAGGGGGATTAGAAAGCAGTTTATATGAAAGAAAAAAAATATCACAAAATTGTCTAGCACTTAAAATGTCAAGCCCTATTTCTATCCTATTTGTCATGCCTCGTTGAGGGAGTTTAAGCAGTACATGTAAACAAACATTTTTATAATAATGATTTTGATGAGGACATCTGACCATGGAAAGTTTATCAAAGACGAGGCCGACGACCTACGGCCCCGACTGCACCGCTTTACTTTTGATTTAATATTTGTATTAGACTTATTAACATGATTGTATTGAGTTTATTTTTACCTTTTTTCATTCGTACCCTCACTTGTACCCTCACCTGAGGGAAGAGTCCTATATGAGCCCTAAGGGCATGTCTTAGGGCATGTTGGTCTTTTGTTTTCCTTCATTATATATTGGCTATTTAAAAGCCACCGCTTTATCTTTTGAGGTTAATGAATGATGTTATGAAAATTTCCCTGCCTTGTGACTAGGAGAGCTTTGAGAGAGAGCTTTGGTGAAAACTCTAGGTGGGGCAACGGATCACCCACCAGCCGTAGGAAGCGTCCGGGCTCGTGGTTAACTTTCTTTCTCTAATTCCCCTCCTCCTCCCCCCATAACCGCCGGTTACATCCCTCCTAGCCACCGGTTTCCAGCCCCTCCTCCACCATAGCCGTTGCCCTCCCCTACCCCTCCCATCTTCCACCTCCAAGCCGTCGGCCATAAGGCCCATCCCCTTTCCCCCAAGCCGCCGGATCCAAGGCTCCCCCCTCCACCCAGCCGCCATAAACCCTAACCCTACTTCTCACCTAACAGTCGGCCACATTCCTTTCCCCTTGGCTCCACTAATCAAATCATGCATTCAAAGCCCTTCCTATTTTAGCCTTTTTATTTTGGCAACAAATTCTAATTCATATTTAAATAAATTTTAATTTGAATTTGTTTCCTAAAATAAGAATCTCTATTTTAGAAAAGTCCCTAGAATTATGCCTATTTGAATTTTAAATTGGATTGGAATTAAATTAATCCTTCCTAATTTAAAATTCTAAATCAAGTAAGCCTTGATTTCCCTCCCACAAGCCCCAATCCCCTATTAAGCCACCGACCCCCTCCCTCCTTTTCTCTATCCCACATTAAATTCATTTCCCTTTGGAGCCCTATTCAATTCCCTCATCAAAGGAGCACTTTCCCTTTCCCTCCTCGATTTTGAAATTTAAATTTCAAAACCCCAAAACCCCTCCTAATCAAATCTGAAATTACTTTTCAGATTTTAGGAAAAACCCCTCCCCCTTCTCCATTAGCCACCGGCCCCCCTCTCTCTCTCTCTCCCTTCCTCTTTTCTCTTGCAAGATAATTTCCCTCCCAACTACTCCTCCGGATTAATTTCAGATTTTTTTAATTTTCTAAAATGAAGTTCAGATTTACTAAACGACGTCCTCCTTACCACACTTCCCCAAAGTCTGAAGTTTCATATTCAACTTCCCTTCTCCATTGTATGGTGGATCCTGAACAAGACCACGGATTTGTCTACAATGACCAAGGACAAATTGATATCTTCAAATCTTCGTTCTTCGTCGTCAACTTGGAGATCGATCAAACCGTTGAAGACTACGTCGAAAGGATTATCTTCTCCCTTGCCACCGCTATCGACGAACAAACCTCTCCCGTTCAGTGGCAGATCATTTCCAACTCCTGATAAAAGTAAATCTCTCCTCCAAGTCTTTTACTTTTTTAAGTCTTCCTTTTATTTGTGGCATCATAAAGGTTGTGCAACCTACCTCCGTTTAGCCTACATCAAGAGTGTGAGTGAGTGGATCCTAGTAGTGCCTAGTCTTATTATTAATTCAGGGATTTCCTTTGAAAATCCTCCATGCTTGCTAATCTTGATTGTAATTGATTATTCATGATTCTAACGCTTACATGTAGTTTGGCCTAAGCTTTAATCAGTTCTCCATTGTTTTAAATACTTGTTTAACTCACCTGAAGTCAACATAATTATTATTACACTAATTCAAAAGACGTGTAATTTTGATGTTGCATAATTACCCTTGCATATAGTTCTACATCAGATTTATTTACCCCCACTTAGACATGGCAACCTATAGAAAAGAGCATGTATATCTCTATCCTAACCACTTAAGGGCAAATATCCACAATGCAGATAATCTAATGTTTATCACACCAAACACAACATATGCACATAAAAAGAAAATCCTAATCCTAACATACCTACAGGGTTGTGCATCTAAGTGTGTGATGGCTATATAGCATGTCATACTACAAGTGATGTTTTATTTTATTATAAGATGGATGATATTTAATTTTAATCCAAGGGATGATTTCACTTTAAGTTGTTTGTGACTTAAAGCTTTTATTTGATTTTTAATTTTTTCATATTTAGGAGTGTTATGAAGAATTCATAAAGCAACCAATGCTTGCTTTGAGGCAAGCTTGTTGTTTATGGAATCCTAAGATCCAATGATATATGTATTCCACCTTTTATGGTGGAATGATTCATCATTATCAAAAGAACCTAAGTCATTTTTAGATTTTTTTAAGTTCTCTTAATGTTTGGATAAAAGATACATGTTTACTTAATAGGATAAAGTAAACATGCTTAAGGATTTGGCTTAGGACTTTGTGAAATTTACCTAATAGGGTAAGGTGAATTTCAACATAAGAAAACTTCTAAAGGACATTTAAAGATTACATTTTAAATGTCATGAAAGGATTATATCATTTATTTTGTTAAATTAAAGTTTACTTAGAGTTTGGGTCTAAGTAGAAGGATTATCTATTTGATTTGGGCCAAATAGATACACTTTTCAGCATTGAGGCCAAAGGAAAGATAGGTTCCTATAGCTTTGGAGCAAAAGGATGAAGGAAATTTCCTACAATTTTAAGGTTGGAGGAGATGAGATGAGACATATAGCTTTTGGACTAAGGTGAAATTTCCTATGCTTTGAGGCAAAGGAGTTGGAAACTTTTCTAGGACTTTTGATGTTCATAGAAATGAGGGAAGAATTGTAGCTTGAGGCTATAAATCAAAAAGGTTTCTTTGAATTTTTGTGTTCAAAGAAGGTGATCGTTTGCTTAATTTGGGCTAACCAAAATGAAGAAGCTAGGATTTTGGATCTTAAGTTTAATGACAAGAGAGGCCACCAATTGATTTTGGCTCAACAGGTGAATTGGTTGGGCTTATATTTGATCCCTAAGGTTTGCTAATGCTCTCCTAAACTCTTCAAAAGTCCTTTAGGAACTTTTATATGAGTTTAGGAAAGACACTAGGCAAAGAAATTGAAGAATTTCCTATGGCTTTTAGGCTAAGGTAAATGGGGGATTTCTTACAATTTTGGCTTCATAGAAAATAGGAGGGAATGTGCAACTTAAAAGTTGCAAATTAGAGAAGGTTCTTTAAACTTTTAGCATTCAAAGAGAGATATGTATGCCTAATTTGAGGCTAAGCAAATAAAAAAGACTAGGATTTAGATCCTATGTCTAAGGAATCACTTGTTAATTTTGGATTCAACAAATGAAGTAGAAAAACTTAGAATTTGGTCCTAAGATCAATGATCCATGTAACATTTTGAGCCTTGGGGAGGCTCCAAAATGCCACATATTAGGGGAAAAGACACTTAAAAGAAAGCTCCCTATTTTTATTGAATGTTTTGGACTCATTTGAATAGGAGAGATTCATTTGAATGCCTTAAATAGAATTTAAAGATCAATTTTGTTATGATCAACGAGGAATCTAGGAGTGTGCATGACATGGTTTATCACTTTAGGAGATTAACGAATGCTTAAATTGTTTGTCATTGCCCTCAATCAATCAACTTGCAAATTGCACTAATCATGTTTAGATAATTTCAATTTGTGATGGGTACAATCCATAGACCTTTAAAAGCCATAGAATACTCCACATTTGCTTTACAAACACTTACAAATTAAATAAACATGTTTGTGAATTTGCAAATTTTGAGTAAGCAACAATTTTAGCAAATGACCCACGACATGCATTCCTTTAGGGTTTGAGTGATGGAATCTAAACCATGCAACCAAATTTAGTTTAAGTGTGTGATTATTCGGATTGGGGTTATTCATCACTTGTTTCAATCCTCTAAATTTGGAGAAATATCAAACATGAATTCAATCAATTTAACTCATAATGGGATTTGAATCATCAACATGAAATTTCATGAAAGACCCCACTAATTGTTTGTAACCTTTATAAATTAATTGAAATTCACTATAGAACCTCTAACAAATTTAGAGAAAAATTGCAAATGCTAAGCAATGCAAGCCTCCTATATCTTTTAAGTTAATTTTGCTATAACTTGTAATTTGTTAGGGAACTGATGCATGTCATATATTGTGAAACCATGCGTTGTCAATCAAGTTTGCGATCAAGTAATAACGTCTAGCCTAAAGTTTGATCAAAGGTGAAGGTTTGGAATGTTATATGAATGTTATTTCATGGATTGAGGGTCGTTGAACACAAGCCCAATGACCTGACGTGTGTCTTCATTCCCATGGGCTCTCACATGAGAGCAACCTGTAAAAACATCACTGGATTTTCACGATTTTGCAGAGTGGACGGCGAACATATGGGTTATTTTGGGCTCTAGAAAATATAAAGCGTGGTTTTTAGGGTCCTAAGCATTTGGAAGCATCAACCACATCCACAAGGCATGGAAACCTAGGGGTTTTCTATGTTTAAGGGATATACCTCACCGAAGCAAGTTACGATGCTAGTTGCCGTGCTCTCGCCTTGAAAAGGCGAGATAGTGGAAGGATGGGGAATGAGCTCGCTATCCAAATCATTTCGGATGTCGCTTCCGTTGTTTGGACTGCTCCTGGATATCGATTCGCTGCCAACAGCTCACCGGAGACTATACAAGAAAGAGGAAGCTCCTGTATTTTCCCTGACTATAAGAAAGGAACACTATAGCAGTTCCCTCTAGTTTTGGAAGACCTAAAGCAAGGAATCATCAGCCACAACTCTCAGTTCTTTGTTTAAAAGACATGGATGAGCAGCCGGATGCTTTGTTCCTCTGGATCGCACGCAAGAAGGTTCCTGGGCTTGACTTCCTACTCTTGATCCGACTCTAGACATGCACAGGAGGACCGGTCACACGCGGTATGCTGATCCCAGCCGCCCGCCTGTCGTTCCGTCCCAGACACGCACACAAAAAGCCGCTTGGCCCCCGCTTTCCCTCTCCCAATCGCAAGGCTGCAACTGGATGTGGTTCCTTGCTCAGTTCGGCCCATATGTACGTGCAAGAAGGATCCTTACCCGATCTTCCTCTAAATGTTGCACGTAGAAGTCGTGTTCCTCTCTACTCGTCTCCCCTAGAAGAACTGCGCGCAAAAACACGGCTTCTCACTCACTCCCTCCCTCATTCGCTCTAGCATGCAGGAAGCATGCACGCCTCATCTGATCCCTCTCGGCTAGATGCACGCAGTAAATCGAACAAACCCTTCTCGCTCCTCTCCCACTCCTTCTGGATGCATGCGAGCAGGAAGGAAAACCAAATGAATCCCCCATCGATTTCGTGGATTTGGAAGATAGATACGCATTGATTACCTGTTACGAGATTTGACATGAAGGTGTCGTGCGCAGGGGGCAAATTCCAATGCAATTGGAGCCGTTAGAACGAGTTTTTAATTTGGGAAGTCAAATTGAACTTGAATTGAACCAATTGGGCTGATTGTGTTCGAATTTGAGTCTAAATCAAGCTCAATTAGAATCAATTTGAGCATGATTTAATTTGATCGAATTAATTTTATGAAATTGGACTCAAATCGATTCGATTTGATTTAACTTGAGTTTAATTGAGCTTAATTGACCTCAATTTGGGTTTGACGAGGCTTAATTAAGTTGATTGGGTTCAATCGAACCTAATTGGGTCCGATTCGAGTCGAGTCGACACGAAAGTTGTGTCAACATATATACTCCAATTTGGAAGTATTGGCACATTAGTTAGTTATGGTTGTTTGGTTGGCTAAAAAAGGAATGTAGTGTAAAAGAAATATAGTATAAAAGGAATACTTTGAGTTGTTTGAATGAATGTAAAGTAAATGCAGGCGGCTGGCGGTAGTGGCCGAAGGCGGGTGGAGGCGACTAGTGGTAGTGGCGGGTGGTGGTTGGCGGCGATCAAGCAATCTTGCTTGCGGTGTAAATCGTTCTCGCACAAAATTGGGCGAATTTAGTTTACCTCAAAAATGAACTAGAATGGTTTTCAAGTGAAGCTCTATTTTTTTTTATTTTTAACCATTTATACCATGTATTTTAAAGGCAAAAAATCTCTTCCACAAATATGGCATAAAAATCTTTTTTTTTTAAAGTTAAATCATTCCTTGCTCAAATGTCTTAAGTGTAAATATTACCAAAAATAGCAACCTTACATATTTGTCTAACCAAAAATTCACCACTGGCTTCCAAATTTAAGAAGATCAGCAAGACCCACATACAAAAGCACCGAAAAAGTACAAGATGAAATTATGAGTATAGTCGATAGAATTTCAGTTTTATCAAATGTTAATCGAACATCTAGGTACATTTTCAATAAAGAACATGTATCAGCCTGATTATTTAACATGATTATCATAACTATTGTGACAAGTAAGATGCTTAATTTAATCTTTAAATGCAACAAACAGATGAATCTTGTAAGCTCACCAACTGAAAAGGGACCATAAGATCAGCTTCAGCAGTTGACAGCCGAGGAGGTAGACGCATCAGTTGACGGCCCCCCTCAAGGAAACACTAAATATTAATAAGAAAGAGTAAAGAAAATTGATAGAACTAAAACAGCAGGAAACACTTCAGAACGATATCATGCTAAAAAATTGTACTTCAGAAATATGCAGTCCGTTAAACCAACTAATATGAACATATAAACAATGAGATAAACACATCACCAAAGGAGTTTAATAGATGATCTTGAATGAAAGATATGATAATGGTAGAAAAGATATTCATGTAGCCGACCCCACGTAATGGGATAAAGGTTTGATGATGTTGTTGTTGTCATCATTCAAAGAGAAGTTTTGCCGAGATTGTTTTAAGCAAAAGCAACAATAGTTATTGAAACTTGCACTGTCATAATCTTAGCAAGAACACCGATAACCAGATTCTTAAGGCACAAGCAGATCCCTGCATACCTGTAACACAAATAGTACTAAGCCGCCTAATATAACATGGATCCATACCTGGAAGAAATCACCTTTAGCTAAAAGAAAATAATCTTTGAGGGCTTTCAGGTGGCCATTCAAGTCGGCACGAATCACTACAAGCTGATACCATAAGGATAAAATCATAAAGGCAATAAAAAGAATGATCCTAAGAAAAGCTCCATAAAAAAATAAACAATTCAATATTTAAGAAGCATGTACCTGCCATAGATGGTTTGCAGCAACAGTACAGATTGAATTCACAGCAGATTCAAACGATCTTTTATGAAACTCAGATGATTGCTGTATTGAGTAGAAACCGTAGAGATAAGAATTGGTTAAGATGTAAAATAAGTGGCAAATATTATAAAGGTTTAAATGATTTTTTTATAAATTTTTTCCCAGCTCATCACCAATTTATGGGATGGAAGCTGGTTCTGATCTAAATATTTCAATAGCTCTGGAAGAAAGCAAAAACACTTTGTAGTATTGAAAGAAAGCATGGCATTGCCATCACTTTTATTACAAAAACTAAAAAAGAAGAAGAAAGTGGAAACTACTTCATAGAAAGCGACTGGTCATGTAATACCCAAATCCATAGTATGAGCAATGCAAAAGGTGGCTTTTTTCTAGAATGAAAGAAAAGGATTTACATTGGCATCAGACAGCTAAAATTCACTTGTACTTGGATGGTGAAAATATAACCCTTCATTCATTCATTACTCTACCAATTGTAGAAGGAAAAAGAATTTCATTCATCATATCAAATCTAGTGATAATCTTTTACTAGATCAGAAGAACACATCCAAGGCTTTCACTAATTCATTCAAAAGATTCTCAACTCCTAAGTCAATGTATTTAGATCTTTACTTAAAACAACTTATTTCCTTATTTGAATTCTCTTGAGCTTGGCTCTCTTCATCTCCTTTGTATCGGCTAAGCTAAAGCTACCGTTTCTATGGGAGCTGATAAAGTCCAAAAAGATTTTCAATCAAATTCTTCCAAGTCTTACGTAATTTTCAAGGATATCTTAAGCTTGGCTCTCTTCATCTTCTTTGTATCGGCTTGAGATAAGCTACCATTTCTAATAAACTCTGAAAATATTTTCAATCAAATTCTTTCAAGCTATGTGAAATAATATTTTTCCAAGTCTTATGTAATTTTCAAGGATATCTTGTAATGCCTCGCTATTCAAACTCAGCTCTTCCCCCATCTGCCTTACCCATAAGAAAGATAATTATGATTCTATGAAGGATTTAAGGCTTATAAGCCTAATTAAACGGTGTTTTAAAAATCTTTACTAAGGTTCTTGCTAACATGCTTATTGCCTTAATGCTTATGTTGGTCGATATCACTTAAAATGCTTTCATTATTAGATTGAACAGTCTTAACTGTATTTTTACAACTTATGAAAGTGTTCATAGTATCCAAATCAAAAAGCTTGACAATTTTATTTTAAGTGGACTTTAAAAGAGAATTTGATAGTTGCAATTGAAATTCCATCCTTAATTTACTTAAAAGGAAGATATTTCCCTCATTTTATTTATCGGATTCAATATCTCATCTCTAATGCTAGTTCTTAAGTTATTAAATGGTGAAGTGGGAAAGCAGTTTAAATGTTACAAAGGCCTTAGACAAGGGGGATCCTCTCTCCCCTCTTGTTTTCAACAATGTGGATGTCTCAAATAGTGTTGAAATCAACAGCTTCTAAGGATGGGTTGATAGTTGTTCTTACTCAAAAGGAAAAAAACCCAACTTTCAGCATCTAATATGCAAATGAACCAACCTTCAAGTGATTACTCTCGAATATATTCTCTTGATTGAGAATGACTCAAGCCTCAAGATTAATTTCTCAATTTTTTCTCATCCTTGCTTGAGTGTAAAGGATAAAGGGTCAATATTGGCTAATTTAATGGGTTATTTTCATAAGAAGCTTCCTATTAAATATCTCAGTGTTCCTCTTGGTGATTATAAACTTCAAAAAGATTGGTGGATCCTTGATATTGATAAGCTTTGCCCCAAACTTTCAAATTGGAAAGACAATTTTTTGTCAAAGGTAATCGGCTTACTCTCGTCAATTCTATGCTTTTTGTTATCCCTCTATTCAATTTCTTACTATTTTAAGCTCCTAATTGGGTGATTAATAAAACTAATTGTATTAGAAAGAATTTCTTTATGTTTAAAAGTTGGAAGAATATCTATAGACTTAAAGAAGTTGGCAGCATTAGGATTAAGAATCCTACTGATGGGGACATCAGAACTTGGAGGGTTTATCACCATAGAGGCCAGAGATCTACGGCCTTGATTGAGTATTTATGTTTTTAGTTTTCATGTATTGTAGGAGATTTATGAGGCGTTATTTATTTTATTTTAGTTTTACCCTCACTTGAGGGAGCTTTTGTGTTGTTTGGCCAAAGGCCTTCTTGTCTTTTGTCCTCTAATGATTTTGGTGCCTATATATATGGCCCATTGTTCACTTGTATCGATGATGAATATTTTGATATAAATTTCTGGTTATATGCTTCCTCTTTTCTTGACGAGTTGAGTTTGTGTGTAAAGTCCTTTGGAGAAATGCAAAAAAATACCCAACAGCGTGTGAACTCTTGGTTGGTATCATCTTCCCTCTCTATCTCTTTCTTCTCCTTCCCTAGAGGCCCAAACAGCCTCCACAGCAGCAGCAACTTGCTGCCCTCAACCAACTGCCACCCCCCTTCCCTTCCTCTCAAACCGCCTCCACCTTCTTCCCAACACCCTTGACCCTTGGGCTTCCCAAATTCTGAAATTAATTCACATTAATTGAGCATTTATCTCAATTAATTGTAACCTTTGGAGATCCGTATCCACTTTAACTTTTTTTCTTTCCCAAGCCAACTAATTCCCTTCCCAAGCAAACCACATCAGCACTCTCTCTTCCCCAAGCAACCAGCCCCACCTCTTCACCTCCCAAGCTGATTTTTCCCTTTCCCAAGCCAACTAATTCCCTTCCCAAGCAAGCCACATCAACCCTCTCTCTTTCATAAGCAACCAGCCCCACTTCTCCACCTCCCAAAGCTGACTTTTTCCTTTCCCAAGCCAACTAATTCCCTTCCCAAGCAAACCACATCAGCACTTTCTCTTCCCCAAGCAGCCAGCCCCCACCTCTTTACTTCCCAAGCTGACTTCTCCCTTTCCAAGCCATTAAAATCAGCCAAATCATCTCTCCCCTCCTCCTCACCATGCAGCCAGCCTAATTCTCCCCTCCAAACCTCAAAACCGTGAACTCTCCACTTCCAAATCCTCATATAGCTGAAACTTTCTTTTCCCTCACTATTCTTCCTCTCCAAGGAAACTTAGCTTCTACTAATGCAACAAGGACATTGATTCAACAAAGAGCAAGGGTTTCAAGGGCAAGCCAAGGAGGAACTAGCCGACACTTCATCAAGGACTCCATTCCTTCCACTCATGAGCTAAGTATCAAACCCTCCACTTGTCTTTATCTAACTAAATATTGGTCTTCTCATTTCATCTATAGTAGCTTCATCTCACATGTGTTGATTAATCCGCCAAGTTCTACTTAAATTTGAGCAAACAGAAACTCTAGTGACTAGTTCCTTAATTAAATGTTGGACTTGTGCCAACCTATGTAAGCTAATCTAAATTGATTCACCTTTGGTGTTGTTTAGTCTTTGTTTGTTAGTTTCTTACTATCCTATGATCTAATAGTTTAAATTTTCTTATTGTTCTTAATGTTTTTGAAATTTATGTTGCTACCTTTGATGTTCTCTTAGCTTAAATCTCTATTTACATGACTTATTTCGCTTAGTCCTGCATCACCTCCACTTTCAAATATCGCTTTTTTAGGTAAGTGAATTTGAATTTCTGTCTCTTCTGATTGTTACTCGTTTGCTGGTAAGATCAAAAGAGAAAAACATCTCACAAATTTCCCACCATCTAATTCTTTTGCTTAACAAGTACTCCAATTGCTCTGATCTCATTAGAGAAGTTAGACATGAAACTAAGCCTTTTTTTTTCGATGACAAATATAATGTTAATTTAAGAACAAAATTTAATTTGTGGACAGATAAATGGCTGGATGATGTGCCTCCTGCGGTTATGTTCCACGACTCTACATTTTTCCAGAAATGCAATACTCTAAGTTCTCACTTTCTTGAAGGTCGTAGCTCGTTTGTTTACAAGAGCCATAGAGTATTTTACATTCCAAGAGATTTTTCTTTTAATGATCTCATTAAAAATATCAGTATCAACTCAACAGAGGATATTGACCTTTGGCAGATCTCAAATAATGGAACTTTCTCAGTCAAATCCTTCTATTCATTTATTTCTTTTGGAGAGCTGAGAAAGAGTAATGCAAAATGGATTTGGAATCCTTGTTTCATATAAAATTTTTATTTTTTTATGGATTCTGTCTTGGAGGAGATTAACTTGTAAAGCCCTTCTTCACAATCTAGATCTTGATTACTCTATGACTTCTTCTATGTGCAAAGCTTACCCAGAGGAAGGTTTTTACACTTTCTTCAATTGTTGAACTATTAGCAAGATTTGGAAAATGAGAAGTATAGTATTAACAAAAATGAGAAGCATTACTCCTTAATGTTCATCTTGGAGGGACAAGGATATCAAGAATAACTTCAAAGATCTTTAGGATATTTTCTTCCTTGCTACTATTTAGTTTTTTTTTTTTTTTTTTTTTTTACTATTTGGTTTATATGAAAGAAAAGAAACTGATGAGGACATCAGTCCAAGATTTCGCCACGTGTACCATCGACGGAGACGCAGATCGACAGCCACGATTTGTAGTCTTTACTTTTGATGTATTTTTGCATTTTGCTTATTTATGTATTTTCAGTTTTTCCAGTTCTACCCTTAGGGTAGTGAGTCTCTATTGTAGCCCCGAGGGCATAGTTGTCGTTTATTTTATTTTCTAGTTTTGAGACCTATATATTAAGGTCTCCATGCATTTATTGAATTATTGAATGAAAATTTGCTCTACTAAATTTGATCTCTTAGTGAGTTCATGAGAGGAGAGAGATCTCTTTGTGAGTTCTAAACTTCTTGTCCAAGAGTTCTTTGTGAGATTTGGAGTGGAATCAAATTGAGGCCAAGCTCTTCCTCCTTGTCTAAAACCGGCGGCATCCTTGGGCTCCAAGCCGCCGGCCACCACCTCCCCATCCTTCCCCACAGCAAGCCGCCACCCCTACCCCTTCCCCCGACCGCCGGCCGCCTGCTCCACCACCGGCCGCCTGCTCCACCGCCGGCCTCCTCCCTAGCCAACCCGCCGCCTCTCCCTAGCCAACCCGCCGGCCACATCCTCTTCCCTAGCCCAAAATCTGAAATCAAATTAATTTGAGCCATTATTCACTTTCCTAAAATAAGTTCAATCAATTAGGAAAGGTATTTAATTAGATTTTGAATTCAAAATCAAATTTCAAATACTTTCCTAATCCTAAAACTTAAATTAGGAAACATCCTTATTTAATTAAATCTGAGATTAAAATCAGATTTGATTTTAATCTCTAATTAGACCTTGGGGCCCACCTACTTAAAGCCCATCCCCCTCTCTCCACACCTTACTTGGCCGCCCCCCTCCCCTTGACTTTTCCTCTCCCAAATTAAACCCCAGGCCCTCCAAATCAGGCCCCCAATCACCCCCACAGCCGCCCCTCTCCTTTCCCCCCTTTTTGGAATTAATTTGGCAATTCAAAATTAATTCCCCTTCCCTCCAAATTACCCAAAATCTGAATTAATTTCAGATTTGCTGAAATTTCCGTACCTCCCCTCTCCCTCCTTGCACTTACCTTCTCCCTCACATCTAGACAAGCATGAATGGCCGATCCGGACGTTGATCACGGATTCGTTGAAGACGATCAAGGAAGAATCGACATTCTACGCTCGCCGTTCTTTGATCTCATTCCGGACTTTGACAACTCCGTGGAAGGGTACATCGTCAACCATCAACCCACTTCTCCTACTCCGGTTACTTCTCCAACGACTAGTATCTTACGCAACACATGTCTCCTAGTGGCATCCCGAAGTTTGCTTGCAACGTTCTTCCGCTAATCCCCACCATCAAGAGTTTTGAGTGAGGGATCTCTAGGTGAAGTTTTCTAAATTTTAAACATTGGGCTTTGTTAAGATGCCATTGCATTTACTTTAATTTTGGTTAGTAATTTTTACAAGACTTGTAATCTCTAAATGTTGCTACTTGCTATTATCTAATTTCTTTGCTAAAATTCTTAAATCCAACTTGAGCATGTAATGAGTTTATCTATGACAAAGCAAAGTTCTTTTATGTTTTTAATTTCCTAATAACAATTCCTGTTGCATCTTAGTTATTTCACATCAGAAACTACCAGAGGATTCGTATTTTGTTGTTTATGTTTATTTTCTTCATTCTGATTAACCAGCTATATTACTTACCCTCCGGTTTTAATGAGAAGGGTACAGTCCCAGCTTTTCAATTAAAATAAAAGAAATAAAAATCTGATCAGCAAGTTCAATAAACCTAAAAGAAATTCTAAATATCTGTAATATTCATCTGAAAAACTTACAAAATTTTCAAAAATTAAAACCTTGATACTACCTTCAACCCTAGGAGCATTTCTTCAATTTTATCAGCCTCAGACTGTGGGAAGAGTTCATCAGCAATTCTATTTGTACCCTTCAGAGGATCCTTAAGAAAGGCAAAGCCTCCAATCGATCCCTGGGCCCTTTGAGCCCCTCTTAAAATGTGTTGCTGAAAGATGGATTCATGTACTCTGAATGAATACGTTGGATTTCTAAGGACCCTTACTGCTTTACCAGCAAAGAGAATTGCCTCAGCAATTTGCATATGTATGTATTCCGGTAACATTTCCTGTTAAATGATTGAAAAGCGAGTGAAAAGAATACTACTAGTAAACGAGCTAAGCTCTTCAAGTCAAAAGCACAAATATTGTTGATGTTAAAATTGCACGGTGGTTAAAATCACTATTATAGCCAGAACATAGGTTTCTGAATGTTTAAATAATCAGGTCAGGGACACTAAAGCATTTTTGGGTAAAATCAAAAGGTCAAGACGTTTAAAACAACACAAGTAATAACAGAATGCTGCCACAAGGATTTAAGAAAAAAATGAGAACTTCATGCCAATAAAACTGTTATTAGTAGCTCCAACGTAGGTGACATTATTGTAGTAATGACATCACAAACTGCTAAACCAGCTAGAACAGAGCTCCTTAAGCCTAAATGTACAAAATCATATTTCTACAAGGGTAAAGGTAAACATAAACCATTATCATCCAAGGCAGAAGTTGTAATAGTGCAAAGCACATAAACTTTATAGTGTTCCAAATTGGCGCACACATTTTTAAGAGGTAAAGGACAACTTTCCATGGGAGTTTTTATACACAAGTTTAGAATGAAGGGAAAATGACCAAAATGGTCTATTGACTCTTTATGAAGGATCAAAATGGTCCATAACTATATTAAAGGACCATTTTGGTCCCTCAAGTATTTGAAAAGAAATCAAACTAAACTCGTGGTGGGACTATTTTGATTCATCTTTAAGATGTTGTGGGATCAAAATTATCCTTTAATAAAGTTAAGAACTATTTTGATCCTTCATCATAAAGAGTCAAGAGAATCATTTTGGTCTTTTTCTACTTTTCTAATTGATAGAGTCATCTTAGAGAACTGTATGTAAGGAGTGAAGCACATTAGACACATGCCAATACTGAGTTAGTGACATGCTATTCAGGCAGTTTGGTACACGATTAATATGCAATCAATAATTAGAAAAGTATTATGAGTTAATAAAAATATTAACCAATATTTTAATGACCATAAAGAAATCACTAGTTTAATCAAAAATATTCTTAAATAATAAATACTTAAGATGTAATTAACTATAAGGGCTTGCCCCTATGGGGGCATCCGAACCTCAAAATAAAATAAAAAATATTCAACCAAATATTGAATAGGGGAAAATCTCTGTTAAAATATAAAATTGTGAGTTTTGTTATTAGGCCTATAGTAAAATAATATATTTGTCCTTCAGAATAATATATTATTTTCGATGCCGTACTTGATCACAAAATATCTCAATCCATTGAGGATGGATGACAAAATTTCTCCAACAACCTGAACACAAATCACCAATATTATCTGCACAATACCTCTTATTTGTTGATCCCAACAGCTACTATTACCAATGAACCATATATTACATATCATGTATTATTGGTTCAAACATGTGTGCATGTTTTAAGTTAACTACTTCATGGAAAATGGCTTCTTCAACATAAACAACGGAAATTTCTCCAACTTTGCACCACACAGGACACGATGACCAACACAAGAACAGAGGTTTGATTGCATTTTAATTGTTATGCAACAAACAACAATATTTATTTAAGCTATGTGTTACGTAACAAACTTTCAAGATATTGCTACTTAAATGGTACATCTTAATTTTTAATATAGAAGTAGATATTGCTAACATTTTATAAATCCAGTTGCATGGACAATCATTGGCAAAATAATATAACACACGTTAAAGAATGCTGTCAAAACTTAGACCAGTGTAGGGTACAAAATTCATGTATTCATAAAGGGCATGCCGAGGTAAAAAGAAATGAAATTCTGAACCTCAACTTACGCATCTGTTGCTTACTTAAAAAGCATGAATTAAAGATGCCAAAGATAGATGGAATATCAGAATACCTCGATTGTAAGAGTGTATATAAATCAAAACTAAAATTCTAAGGATTTGGAAAGGTCTCATGAAATATAAAATAAGAAGAGGTAGTTTACCAGAAATATATGAAATCCTATGTTCCAATCAGTAAGGGCTGCATTTTCAGATGACTTATACATCAACTTTTCGGTGGTAACTGAAAGAGACGATTCATTCTCTATGTCCCTATCATCTTGCCTACAAAATTATGCAAGAAAGCATACTCAGACTGACATTGTTAATAACATTAATTTGGAATAATGCCAAATATCCATAACTTAGAAAGGTGTAACCCAACGTGAGAAGCTCCACACCAAGGTAGGATTCGGGGAGAGGTTGATTTACATAGTCATACCCCTAATGCTGAGAGATTATTTTCGTGACTTGGACCCATGACCTCTAGGTTACAACAGAAAATACTTGACCATCCTTGAAGGCCCGTCCTCTCCCAAATATTCATAACAAGAAAGCACAAATCAATTATATCATATAATTGGTAGCAAATCAATCTCTTCCTAGCAGTCAGCTTAACACAATGCATTATCACAGACTGAAGTCTACAAGCAATACAATATATAAGATAGCAACGAAGTACGGCATCCAAAAACAAATTTAGCCAGTTTGGTGGAAGAAACAAAAGAAGGAAAAAAATGATAAAATTTGACCCAAAAAAACCATATCGTATTAGAACTTTATTTAGCTCATTAATGAATCATAGTTTTACAAATTATTTAAGTTGTACAAAAATTTAATGAGCATGTATATAGCAAATTAATGAGCTACTAAGGAAAGTCAAAAAATACATCGTAAAAGCCCAACTAAATATGGGCCAATTAAAGGACCCAAATCAGGCAAGTCATAACAAAACTTAATCAAACATTTTGAGTATCATTTCCATTCATGGTTAAATTCTCTCTCTTTTTTTTATGGTTAAATTCTCTTATTTTTTTCATTTGATTTATTTAATTATGTTTATTTACCTTGTTTAGATAAGATTAAGTTTAAATTTGAACACTTGTTAGAATTAGATTTGCTTTCAAATATTTAAACTTATCCTTATAACCTATTTCAGTATATAGGAATCGTGATATGTAATTAAATTATTATTGATTGAATGAATGCAAATTATTTATGAGGCCACTTCATTTTTCTTTATATCCAGGTAGTGCATGTGGATCAGTCCAAGTTGTACACGTCAAATTCCACCCACTCCCCTTCTCTATTAACTTTGGTATCAAAGGCTTGCTTACGTAGCCACATCTACACCTCATTCTAATCCTACTAGTCCTAAATCTATAAAGACATGCACTCTTAAATCCCATAAAACCAAGAATTTTGAGTTGCAAATCATTGTGGTCTTCAATCACACATTTTTAATCATAGCTAGTTGCAGTGGTCATCGACCACTTCCATCAAGTTGGAAACTCTAGAATTCAACTAGGTCAACCCTACCCTAGCATGACCAAATGGCTATGGTGTAATACCAAAAATTTCAGGTAAAATTATAAAATTTTGCTTAGTTAAATTATGTTGAAATATAAATTTATATGATTATTTCCAATAAGTTTATATTTCTTTTAAAGTTAAAATGATTACTACTTTAAAAATTAATGTTAACAGTTAATTACTGTAAATTATTAAGTTACTGTTATTTATTAAATTATTTAATTATTAACTTATGGTTTATTATGGCTAAGTATTAACTCATTATATACTTACTAATTATTTAATTTAAGCCTAGCTATTATATTAATGAATATTAAATTACATTAAGTATTCCACTAAGCCGTCCACTAATTAAAGCAGGCATTGGCTGATGGCTGATCAAAAGGATGCGATGTTTGAGGCCTTAGCATATTAGATAATTCCATGAACTGCTCTTTCCATTCGCTACTTCACGCGTCTATTAGCAGAGGGTTCATTAGGGTATAGAACTGGAGTTCGGTTAGGCTTTGGAGTGGGATTTGACTTGAAGGAGCAGTGCCTATTTGGTGGAGTAAGAAGCAGTGGAAGGAAGAAGAAGAAAAGAGAAATTGAGTGAAGAAGAAAATAAAAAAGGTAAGAATTTTTGCTGTAGTAAGGGTTTTCAATTCTTTATAAAGTTCCTGAAGAAGATTATACTCAATTATGTTTTAGGATTCAACTAGTATATGCAGAGAGGAGGTTTTTAGATAAATTATTATTTTGAGATAAATTGATTTTATTTAATTTATTAGACAAATGATTTGAAGAAACTCTAGAAATTGAATCGTGAATTGTAGGTAATTTACGAACGAAAAAGGGCACGAGGTGTCGGATTCGAGGAGACAACTCATCATAGAGATAAGAAATGTAATTTTAATCTAAAAAATAAATATTGTCGTTGCTAGACATGTGCAGTTTTATTTGACTTAATTGAAGGGAAAAAGGCATTAAGTTATTCAATTTATTGAGAGTGTGTCTTCAACCATGTATTCAGGTATGAGCGATCATATGTAAATTTGAATAGTTTAAGTTTAAACTTTAAAATGATATATAAGATGGTTATATAAATATTTTCCTAATTAGCAATATGTTGAAAAGAACATCATTAAGTTATGTATTTGATAGGAAATACTTGAGTTTGCAAGCAACACTAACAAGAAATTGGTAAAAACAGCAAGAACACACAAGAACGATAATGAAACAACTCAAGAAAACAGTAGATTTTATTAAACAACTCAAAGCAAAGCAAACATAAAGCAAAGATACAATTGATCATCTATTCGAGAGGAGGATCGTTCTCTCAAAATCTCTAGATACTAGGTATAGAGCCCAAAACTCCCAAGAGCCTCCAAGAGATCACAATACTAAGCATGCCCTAACCCTTCTCCCCTCATCCCTATTTATAAGCTCTCCTAGCCCTAACCGCCTCTCTCTCCTTCAAAAAATATATTTAATTTAATTTTTAAATCCCCTAGTGGACCCCACCTTGGGCGGCAAACCTAAAATAGGGATGTGGGCCCTACAAGCCTAGGGGGCAAGGCATGTGGGAGGCGGTTTGAATCGCCTCCTGTAAACAATGGCTGGCCCATGTGGGGCCGGCTGGGTCGGTGCTGGAACCGACCTAACAGTATTGCATACTTATTCTTTTGATGAAGTAGTATAGTAGATATATCTTTTATATTAAGCATTAAGCATGACAAATTAAGTATGAGTTCATAAATTTGAAGCCGAATGAATATCACATTAGTGAGGGTTGGTAATTAAATGATATAATACCTATGCATGTGGGGCAAAAGAGACCCCAAATGAGGCAAAGAGACCTCAATGTAGTTCAATGGAGAATGTCAGATTTACCTGGGCTTCATTGAACATTATTATGAAAGTTATAAAAGATATCTATATGTTAAATGATGGCCAGAACCTGAGATACTAACTATGATATTATGCACAGGCTTCAAATAAAACAAAAGATGAAAAGTAGCATAGACAATAATTAAAATAATTCATATGAGTCTGAATATGTTTTTAATTATTTTGCAATTACTTTATGAGTTTATTTCAATTATGAATATATTATGTTATATTATTTCATTGAACTTCTTTATTAGAATTGCATAACTCTCTGAGCTTCATAACTCATCAGTTTTATATTGATTATTGTTACAGGAGAGGGCAAGAAGAAAGTGAAAGCATATTAGGATCAGGTCAATAAAACTTTATGTTCTATTATTTAGTTGTGTAAATGAGTCTGCAACAGAGGTATGTAGGCTATTATTATTATAATGTTATAGGTTTCTTAGTGGCTCTGTAATTGTATTTTATTTATGATATAAGTGAGATTCTTTAGATGCTTTTGTTTATATAGAAAATGTGTTGTAATGTGGATTGAACATATATATCAAAGTGATTAAGTGTTTTAAATATTGAATGTTAAGAAAGTTATGTTTTCTCAATTACACCCTGCATTGGGGGGGGGGGGGGGACATATGGCTTGATTTCCAAGCTTTAATGCTAAAAAATACTTCAATGATTACATGCTTAAAGTGTCAACAGGAGGGTGTGATGTCCTCGGTAAATATTTTCATAAATCAAGAAAATTATATTTCGCTATGCTAAGGTGAGTTTGAGGATGCAAATGATGATAAGCCTTTGATCAACGAGGCTGCTCAATTTTTTTATGAAAGTTACACATTACATGTAATAAGATGCATTTTATATCATTAGTCACTTCAGGGATTGGAAATGCACATGCATATTCCTAACGTTTGCAACTTGGTATGATAAGAGACACAAATTAATCATCAATGAAGGGTTTTCGTGAATGCTAACTCAAAACAGCTTCGCTTAGAGTTGATTTACAATAGAGTCACATTTTGCTCCTTTCCAAGTTGTTCAAGTAAATCAAACATCCCTGCCAGTTACTGAGCGTTGTTTAGCTCCGTTAAAAATGGGGAGTAACAAAGACAAGATTTAGCATAATGCCCTTTTCAAATATCATAAACATGCTGTTTTTCCAAACTTCTTATCAAAATTTCAGGATATTGCTCTTAATGAGTTGCCCAATAAACTTCCTGCATGAGGGGATATTCAATGCGTTATAGAATTCATATCAAGTTCATAATTACCAAAATTTATCACACTATAACATGAATCTCACTAAGCTTGGTAAGCTCAACAACAGCTAGATGGCCATGTGCATAAAGAATTTCCACAAAAAAGCTCGAGTCCATCTTTTCTATATGTACAATTGACGCCAATGAAAGATGGTTACTGGTGTATGTCTGTTGATAGTCCTACAATCAAAAAAATTAATATAAAGTACAGATTCCTTATACCTAGATTTGATGAAATACTTTACATGATATATGAGTCACTACACTCTTTAGAAATTAATGTAAAGTTGATAATATCAAATCTAAATTATTCCTAGGGATGAGTGTGTTTGCTCAAAAAAAATGGTGCTTAGGCATGAATTCCACTTTTCAGACTTAGGATTCCATTCTTCTTAAGGCAGATTGAGTTTTAGTTAACCAAATTCTCGAGGTTGTATCGAGGTTTAGTTAGATCTGAGTCCTTACTTCTTATGAGCGCAAGCCCTCATAATTAATTATCCCTCCTACTTCATAGGAGAGAATTCTCGATTAAGAATGAATTAATTTCAAAATGTTTTAGTCTCGTTTGCTAGGGGATGGAGGTAGACCTGACCAATATCTCATAGTTTCGTCATCTCGGGAATATCGTAAGTTTCAGTCTGCCGATACTAATAATTGTTGATTGTAGTGTCCAAAAAATTTAATTAGCAGTCATGGGTTGCCTCCTTTCAATAATATCGATTAAACTGAAGTGATTAAATGTGGATTTTAATGTTATTATGGTTTGGGGCTTATAGCTATTAGAATGTCTGTTAATTTATTAAATTTGGTGCTTATAGCTTCGTTTAGAAGTTGCTCAATAGTTTGGTTTAGTTTGGGGCTTACGGCTCCATTCAGAAGTTGCCCGTGGATTTTATTTAATTCGGGGCTTACGGCTCCACTTAGGAGTTGCCCGTTTGTTTAGTTTAGGTCGGGGCTTACAGCTTCATTTAGAAGTTGCCCGATTGTTTAGTTTAGGTCGAGGCTTACGGCTCCACTTAGGAGTTGCCCGTTTGTTTAATTTAAGTTGGGGCTTACGGCTCCACTTATGAGTTGCCCGTGGATTGATTTTTAGATAGGTCTTATGGCTTTCATTGAAAGTTGCCTCTATATTTGTTTCGATAGGTCTTACGACTTCCCTGCCTATATAGCAGGTCTTCCAACTTTTATTAGAAGTGGCATGTAGATTTATTTGAATAGTGATGGGGGCGGTGAATTAACCTAAAAATTTGTGAAAATTATTTAGGGCTCTATCAATCCCTAAATAATACTTAAGTTTTCTTTGATATAAAAATTATAAAAACCCCGCTTAATATACGTAAGTATACATGCGAATCAAGTAATATAGTGATAAAGTAGAGTATCGATCTACGAGAAAAAATGTTTACTTGCAAATACTAGTAATGTTTACTGCAATTATAATAATTATTCTACTCAATAAAAATAAATTTTGGTGGAGATTCAATCACTTAGTTTAAAATCAATAAAAAAATTTAAATGAAATATTATTTGGATAAAATGTTTTGAATTGATGGAATATGAATACAAAATATTTTCTAATGATTCTCTTTTATATTGATGCTATTTAGAGCATATATATCACCGACCGTTCAGTCAAGCGTGAAGAGACAAAGGACAAATTAAACTCTTCCAACCTCAATACTACTGTAAACACCCATAGTCTGTCACCCTATGAAAATCTTAGAAGAGTAAGTAAAGCAAATACTGTTAAAATCCCCTCATTACAATTTATTCCTATAAATTTAGTATATGTCAAACATTATGCCTATGCTTGCATCATACCAATCCAAAATACATGATTGTACCTGCTTTCCTATTCCAAGGCTCCACATTACACATGATATTAACTATACATATAGTCACTATGTGCATTAAATAAAGACCCGGTATATTAAAAGCATCATCAAATTATTGATGAAGAGAATTCATTAATAGTCCACATTCTATTTACACCAATCCAAAACTAGAGAATTTAGCCATACATGAAGAACAAGTGAAACAAACTCATTTTCATTAATTGCATAAAAGAAAAAAAAGCATAAGAAAAAATATCATCGGATGGGTTCATTGATCTCCTCTACACTCTTCCTTGAACTTACAGAATTACTTCCACAAACATTGACCAAACAATCTTATGAAGTGGATCTAGTGCTCCATGAATTCTCTGAGTTGTTACTCCTAAAAAAATTGCAGAGAAGCACTACGAAGACTAAAATTAACTACGTGATTGAACTCGCCTACTAACATTACAAATGAACTATTTATAGAAAAGCACAGAAAACAAATTATGGCGCCGCGACGCCCAAGACACTGGCGCCGCGACACTCATAAAATAAACTAACATCGCAGCAGCGCTGAAAGATTTCCTCTGCTGCTGGGCTTACTGACGTGGACCCGTTGTTTAGTGAATAGACGTGTCGCTTCACTGACAAATCGTGTCCTAAATAATTACAACTGTAGCGCTACTAACGGTTGAGCATTGCGGCGTTCACGTAGCACTCCCCTTGGCTTGGCAGTGCTGGAAATTGTCGATAGACAAAGACTAGGATTTGCAGCGCTGACGCCTCTGATGTTGCAGTGCTGTTAAACAGAGACTGGGCGCCGCCATGTCTATATTGGGCACTCCAGCGATGTCAATAATGGCGCCGCAGAGGTGTAGTGTCTAACGTCGCGCTGCTGTACCATATTTGAAATTTTTGCACATTTTCTGCATTTTCTTGCACAAACACAACTAAAAAAAATTTTACTGGCAATTCAATATATAAAACATAACATTGTTTACACTCATCAAATCCTCCCTAGTTTAAACTCTTGCTTATCCTCAAACAAATAAAATTTTTATAATTCTGATTAAGTGATTAACCAAAATAAAAAAATGATAATCTAAAATTATTAAAATATAAGATAATACATTACTGTCTAAAATTAATAAAAATGAATAAGGCTATACTTTTAATTTAAAAAAATACTAATAGTTAAACTAATCAATCATTCTAGTTACAGCCCAATATGAAATTACAAGTTACAAATTTAATCATTAACTTTTAATTATTGAAATGAATAATTGAGTTTTAATGATTAGATATGATTGTAGTTAAAATTGTACTTTCATTATTCAACATCCCTTGTATTAACTCTCACATCTTATCATTTATAGTTTCTGTATAAGATTGTATTTTCAATCTTAAACTTTTACTAATACTAATTTTTGAATGTACTCATCTTTTTCTTTTGATTCTTTTTTTTTTCTTTTTCTTTTACTTTTCCTTTTCCTTTTTTAGAACTATTTTATAGTTCTTTTTCTTTTGTGGAATACATAATTAATTATTTTAAAAATCAACTTCTGCTTTAGACCTTCATATAATCTTAATGATTTTAATGTAAGGACTTGATGAGAATACTAATTTCATCTTCATGTAAGCTATGATTTTAAATTTTAATCTACTCATATCTAATTTTTAATACTAATTATTCATCTTTCAATTTTAAAAGCCAATTTTATAAAGGTATAGCTTACAAATTCAAATTAGAATAATAGCTTAAATGATTGAATGGGTTAAGTATTAGTTTTTTCAGGAAATGAAGTATAAATAAAATTCATTCAAACTAGGATCTAAAGTTTTATTATTATCCTAATTTTTAATTATCATTTTTATAAGGGTTAATTAAATAATCAGAATATAAAAATAATTGAAGGCCAATAACAATTTAAGCATGAAGGTAATTTGCTAATATGCAAATAAACACATGAACAAATATTACAAACATATGCTTTCATAAAATGATAAAAGACGCATAAAACATATGTTGAACACAAACATGACATAACATTCATAACATAATAAGTACTAGCATAACACATACATGGGTAGCCTCCCAGAAATGCTAAGTTTTAAATCTTTAGCCAGACTATACCAATTATTGCTTTTCAGAATGAACTAATTCAGTTATTTCTTGCAATTAATCAATATCTTCTCCTAAATAAGGTTGCAATCTGTGGTCATTTACTTTAAAGATATGACCGTATCTTCTCCTAAATAAAGTTTCAATCTGTGGCCATTTACTTTAAAGATATACAAGCTTTTTTTTTTAATTGTATTTCCACAGTCCCATAGGGTAATATTTTAATGACAATGAACGGCCTTGATCACCTAGATTTTAATTTTTTTTGGAAAAATCTTAAGTCTAGAATTAAAAAGTAAAACATCCTGATCATGAGTGAATTCTTTCTTAAGAATTTTTTTATCATGCCATTTTTTAACTCTTTCTTTGTAAACTCTTAAATTTTCATAAGCTTCATTTCTAATTTCTTCTAATTCACTCAATTGTAGCAGTCTTTTTCTTTGACACTTCCAAAATTTGAATTCAATTCTTTGACTGCACAGAATGTCTTATGCTCTAATTCCACAGGAAGATGACAAGCTTTCCCAAAAACTAATTTATAATAAGTCATACCAATTAGAGTTTTAAATGCAATTCTATAGGCCCATAATGCATCATCCAATTTAATTGCTCAATCGTTCTTATTAGAACAGACAGTTTTTTTCAATATCCTCTTAATTTCCCAATTGCTAATTTCAGCTTGCCTACTGATTTGGGTAGGGTAAGCAGTAGCTATCCTATGAAAAATTCCAAAATTCTTAAAGATAGTTTCTATTCTTTTATTACAAAAATGACTTCCTCCATCACTGATAAAAACTCTTGACATCCCAAATTTAGAAAAAATATTTTTATTTAAGAAATTAATTACAATTTGAGCATCAGCTTTAGAGGTTGCCACACCTTCAATCCATTTAGAAACATAATCCACAGCAATGAGAATATATTGGTTTCCATGCGATGGCACAAAAGGTCCCATAAAATCTAATCCCCAAACATCAAATATTTCTATTTTCAAAATATAATTCATTTGCATTTCATTTGTTATAGTTATATTACCTACCATTTGGCACTGATCACATCTTTCTACATATTCATTTACATCCTTGAATAGGGTAGGCCAATAAAATCCAGCTTGAAGGATTTTAGAAGCAATTCTGAATCCCCCAAAAAAATCCCGCATAGTTCGAGTCATGACACTCACTAATAATGAAATTTATTTCTTCATGAGGAACACATCTTCTTATGATTTGATCATTACAAGATTTAAATAAATAGGGTTCATCCCAAAAGTAAGATTTGGTATCACGCACAAACTTCCTTTTTTTGAGATGCAGATAATTCATAAGTATTCCACTTACAATGAAATTACAATGTCAGCATACCATAGAGATTTGTTCAACTTGAGAGCAAATAATTAATCATCGGGGAATTTTTCATTAATTTCAACATCAACTAATGCTTGTTGTTCAAGTCTAGATAGATGATCAGCAATTTGATTTTTAGTAACATTTCTATCAAAAATTTCTACATCAAATTCTTATAATAACAAAATCCACCTAACCAGTCTTGGTTTGGTGTCTTTCTTTATCATAAGATATTTGATAGTAACATGATCAGTGTAAACAATAACGTTGGTCCCAATCAAATAAGATCTGAACTTGTCAAAAGCAAAAATAACAGCTAACAATTATTTTTCAATGGTTGTATAATTAGATTGAGCAGAATTTAAAGTTTTGATAGCATAAAAGATAACATGGAATTTCTTATCTCTCTCTTGCCCTAGAACTGCACCAACAACAACATCACTAGCATCACACATCATTAAGGTAAAGACCAATCATGAGCAATAATAGCATGAGCAGTAGTCAAATAATGCTTTAGAGTATTGAAAGCTTTATGACATGCAGAGTCAAATATAAAAGAAACATCTTTTTCTAACAAATAATATAAAGTCTTAGAAATTTTAGAGAAATCATTTATAAATCTTCTATAAAAACCAGCATATCCTAAGAAGCTTCTAATCCCCTTAACAGAATTGGGTGAAGGAAGTTTTTCAATCACCTGAATTTTTACAATGTCTACTTCCAATCCTTCCCTAGATATCTTATGCCATAAGACAATGCCTTCAGTTACCATGAATTGATATTTCTCTCAATTTAGCACTAAATTGGTTTCGACATATCTTTTTAAAACAGCAATTAAGTGTTCTAGACATGAATTAAATGTAGTGTCAAATACAGAGAAATCATCCATGAATATTTCAATACCCTGCTCAATTAAATTTAAAAAGATAGGCATCATGCATCTTTGAACAGTAGCATCAGCATTACATAAACCAAAAGACATTCTCCTAAAAGCAAAAGTTCCATAAAGACTGGTGAAAGTACTCTTATCTTGATCCTCAGGTGCAATAGGAATTTGATAATAACCAGAATATACATCTAAAAAGCAATAAAATGGATGTCCTGCCAACCTATCAAACATTTGATCAAGAAATGGCAAAGAAAAATAATTTTTTCTTGTTGCTTTATTTAGTTTCCTATAGTCAATGCAAATCCTCAAACCTGTGACAATTCTAGTGGGTATCAATTCATTATGTTTATTAGATATAACAGTCAATCCTCCCTTCTTAGAAACACAATGAATGGGACTAACCCAAGAACTATCAAAAATTGGATAGACATTCCCAACATCTAACCATTAAGAATCTCTTTATTTTAACATCTTTCATGAATAGATTAAGTCTTCTTTGAGGATCAGCTTTAGGTATAGAATTTGCTTCCATTAAGATTCTATACATACAAATGGAAGGATTAATTCCTTTAATATCAGCAATAGTCCACCAAAAAAAAATTTTATAGTTACTTAAAACCTTAATCAATTCAATCTCTTGATGTTGTTCTCGATTTGCATAAATAATTATAAAAAGAGTGGAATTTTTACCCAAATATGCCTATTTAAGATGACAAGGTAAAGCATTAAATTCTAAAGTTGGGGCATCTTCAATAGATGGTTTCAGAGTTTTATCTAAAGATAAAGTTTCCAACAATTCACAATGTCCTTTGATCCAACTTTCTTCTCTAGATTTTATTTCAATGAGCCCATAAGATGTATTTTGTTCTTTCTCATCTTCTTCCTCAATCACTTCTCCTTCCAACAATTTTTCTTTTAGATTTTCTACTAATACGTCCTCCAAATCCATCCTAAAGCAATCTTCATTCCTTTCTTGAGGGAATTTTATAAATGTCAATATATCAATTGTCACCTCCTGGTCTTGAACTCTCATAATTAATTCTCCATTTTAAACATCAATCATAGCATTCCATATTGCTAAGAAAGGTCTTTCTAAAATGTGAGGTATTTCTTTATTTTATTCCATGTCTAAAATAATAAAATCAATAGGAAAAATAAACTTATCAATCTTGATCAGAACATTCTCTATTACTCCTTTTAGATAAGTAGAAGATCTATCAGCCAATTTAAGAGTAACAGAAGTAGGTTGAATCTCTCCTATATCTAACCTCTTAAAAATGGATAGAGGCATGAGGTTAATACTAGATCCTAAGTCACATAAAGCTCTCCCACATAATTTATCTCTAATAGTTAAAGGAATGGTAAAACTCCCAGGATCCTTAAGTTTTTCAAGAATTTTTTTTTGTAAAATGGCACTACATTCTTCAATTAATATCATTGTTTCATAATTACAAATCTTCCTTTTCTTACTCAAAATATACTTCATGAATTTAGCATAAGTGGGCATTTGTTCTAAAGCTTCAGATAAGGAGATATTAATGATTAATTTTTTAAATACTTCTAAGAACTTTGAAAATTGTTTGTCAAGATTTCTTTTGATCAACCTCTTAGGGAAAGGGGGTGGTGGTCTCTCAACAACTTTTTTATAAACCTTTTCAGGTTCTTTAACAGGTTCATGTTGTTCAGAAGTGGTCTTGTCTTCTTGTTATTCCTCTAGATCATTCTTATCCTGGGGTTGTTCTTTCTCTTTATAAGGGTCTCCTAACCATTTTCCACTTCTAAGTTGGATATTATGACATTGTTCTACCAAGGTTTGATAATGAATCAACCTAGCCAATTATCATATTTGATCTTCAATTTTTTTAAGAGCATTATATTGATTATTCATTTGCATTCATAACTGGAAAACAATATTTTCTAAGGATTCATTCCTATTCCTTTCATGATATTTGTTCAAATTCTGTGGGGTAGCGCTGCAGCGCTACATATCTTGGCGCAGCGGCGTTATATCTCCTAAGATCACTATTAACCTTCAATTCATCCAATTTCTTAGAAATAGCATCAACTTGAGCAGTCAAAATGGATAAAGAATCATTTTTATAGACTCCTGCCACTCTCTTAGGATTCACCCTATCCGCAGGCCATTGGAAATTTTTATTGTCATTTCCTTAATGAATTCATAAGCATCCTCAAAAAGCTTTGGCATCAAAAAACCTCCAGCTGCAGCATCAATTATGGCTCTAAGGGATCCTATAAGACCTAAACCCCAGAAAGAGCACAGATCTCGTCCCTTCGTCTAGCATGCATATTCGAATTTCATTGCATCATTTGTCCAACATATACATGATTTACATGACAATGTTAAAAAGCAAATTGAATTACATAATAAGAAACATTTTGATGGTGTAAATGTTAAGAGAAGCACTTATGAGTGTAATTAAGGCGACTTCATATATTGATGATATCCAAATACATTAATTCAGTGAGGAAAGTTTGAACCTTGAGAATTGCATGTTGATTCTTCTATAGGAGGAATTTCTACTATAGTTGTTGCTTCTACGTATCTCATCATTTCAATACCACCTGCCTACTTAAATGTTGAAAGTGTCATTTTAAATGATAATTGAAACAAATTAATGAACATAAGTTCCTAGTCAATTAGAAACGCAGACCTCCTACATATTATACCAAGATGACCTAGAATGAATTATAAAAGCTAGCCTCCAATCTTTAGGATGACTACAAGGACATTAAATCTCTGAAGAATAGCTCTTTGCACTGCAAGGGAGTTGATACAGTATAAGCCACTAATCAAGCCAAATCATTTCATAAAAGCTCCATTGGTCATAGGCCAAACTACTACAACAACAACATCAAGTATTTATCCCACTACGTGGGGCCAGCTACATGATTCTTTTTTCTCCAGTTTGTCCTATTGAGAGTCAAATTCTCATTTAAATCTAATAAGAAAAGTTCATTTCTAATACTTCCTAACCACATCATTGAATGGCCGACATTTTATGTGACCAAACCATTTAAGGCGACTCTCTCTAATTTTACTACCACCGGAGCTGCTTCAACTTTTTCACGTATATACTCATTTCAAATTCTATTTCTAAGTGCAAAGTCACTCATCCACCTGAGCATCCTCATCTCTACAACACTTAAATTAATTTTATGCTTCTCTTTTAATGGCCAACATTCTGCACTACAAAGCATTGCAGGTCTCACCACCACCTTATAGAATTTTCCCTCAAATTTGAGGGATACTTTTCTATCACATAACAAGCCCGATGTATTCCTCCACTTCAACCATCCAACCTGAATTTCACTAATAACATCCCAATCTATTTCACCATCACTTTGAACAATACACCCGAGATATCTAAAAATAGAATTTGGCCCATTTTCAAGCCTACTTAGGCGTGTTTCCATTTATGGCCATATAAGCTTGTTTTATATTTGATTTATTTTTTAAGATTTTTTGTATAGGATTAAATTTAAATTTGCACATTTGTTAGGATTGGCCAGGAACATAGTTGCTTTCAAATATTTGAGATTATCCTGTAACCATATTTCTCTAGGTAGGGACCATGCTTTGTATTTAAATTATTACAAATTTGTTGAATGAATGCAAATGATTTATGAGGCCAACTGAATGTTCTCTAGATTCAAATTGTATGAATTTATTGCACCAAGTTGTGTATTCCTCTCACTCTCCTTGTCACCTACATCTAGTTGTGGCAACTTAGGCTTTTGGGTCATGGTGGCGCTGTTATTCTATTGTTTGCAGGGAATATAATCAACCCAACTCTCATAATGATGAACTTACTATGCAAATTTGCTACTAATAGTATTGAAGCAATGAAGGTGCTAGTGTAGTATATGTTTTCCATCATATATCTTCAGCACAAATCAACATCGAGATATGCTAGATTTTTTAAAACAAAAGCAGCTTGAAAACATTCTAAAACAGGGTCTTAAATATGTTCTGCGGCACTTAGAAGAAATAATTTTTTTATTGTATCTGGTAATTACCTAGCTTCAAAATCGCATAGAAGTTAAGCTAAGTTGAGCAACTTTGAAGAAGGAAAGTTATTGTGGAAATATGCTCAACATTACATTGAATTCAGCATATATTCAGTAGAGAAAATAGTAAAAGAATTTAAAAAGAACAGCCGATACACTTTTTAGCAAAACTAAAATGATGCAACTTTCGTAAAAGCCGATTCACTCTGATAGCACCACACAGCAGCTTAAAGTGGCAGTGTAACTAAAACTACAATCATGAAGACAACTGTAACGGTCACTAGTAATATGGAACCATAGCATAAAGGATATGAAGTAGCACCATCCATTGTAGGCTGCTAGAAAATAGAACTGAGGAAAAAAAGTAAGCTTCAGACTATACATTACATTTTTCTTCTTTTTTCATATCCTTAATAAATTGTTAATGACTAGTCCTACCAATCGAGCAACATCATGCTTCACAACAATCAGATCTGAATGCAGCAACATAGATCTGGCTCGTGGGCCAACACGGCAATGTTGCAATATAAAAGCAAACTATAGATGCTTCACGAGCTAATTTCTCTAAACGGTAGAGCATAAATTTATCACTATGATGTAATTTCCCATCCAAATTAACTGCAGAGATGCATACGGAGATTTTTAAAAAAAAAAAATCTAAAACAATAGATACCTTCGAATGAAAAACTCCCCATGTGGATCTTGAAGAATTCCATAAACCATCCAAGATGCTAGTTGGTTATACAAGACTTGATGCCCATGCCAGAGGAGCCTAAATGATGAAGGATTAGACTATCTGTACGTTTCTACTATGAAAGGATGCATATAAAAAATAGCCATAAGCCAATAAAAGATGAAATGCAATGTTAGAAGCATAAACCAAAAAGAACTACACCGATAGCAAGCATAAGTGGGGCTTTCCCGTCTCAGTTAAGGAGCTTGAGATATAACAAGCAACACAGTCAAAAGAAAAAAATAATTGTGCTCAACATATTATGTCACTCTTTCACTAAACACGAGATTAGGAAACATACTAAACTAGTAACAACCATTTATTTACCGACGAATTATATTGTGTGCAGAGAGTTAGAATGGAGAAGATGCTTAAAAGATAAAGGGCTTGTCATTAAGAATGAGTGTAAAAAGCAATTTTAATGAGTGATATTTTTTTTATTATCAGCCAATATTAATAGATAATAAAAATGAAAATAGAGAAAGAAAGAGAAATTTCTGGAAAGTGATTTAATTCAAAGCACTTATAGCAAAAGGAGTAGGAAAAACCCAAATTTAGGAAAATCATAATACAAAAAAGTCAAAGCAAGTAAACATTAGCAGCCAACCAAGAAGAATAAGAGATTTTCCAATAATTGGGATTCTCACCCCATTTTCCTAAATGGGTGTAAAGATTCCAAAAAATATATTATTGGCTTAAAGAAGCATTAATACTAATTTTAATAACTAATAAAAAGATTTATAAATAATTCTCAGATTTAATCATGATGTTTATATCGAGCTGATTAAAACTGATGAATTTTTAAAAATAGGTGACTAATTACTAATTTGCATTAAATATAAAAGGTTTTGTGTAAATCAAATTTTATTTTTGGCAAAGATAAATTAGTTATAAAATAATATATATATAACATTTATTTGAAAACATAATATATATTTTAATAAATAAATAAATAAAGTGTTGGAAAGTCCAGCATGGCAATCCAATGGTGGGATCCCACAGATTGTTCGCTGTATAGAGCTAAGAAAGTATAGCCTTCAAGCATAACATGCAAGCAGTAGTGTTGCCTTATTCCCATAGGTGCATGTATAGACATTTGATTAATAATTGTCTATTATGTCTCAGTAATTTTGAAAAATATTACAATGTAATTAGTTGTTTCCAAAAGAAGAAATTACCTAGTGTAACATCAAATCATGTTTGTATAAATAAGGATCTAAGGTCCTTAACGAAATATAGAACAAACTTTAAATCATCTCTTCTCTTTTCATGGTATCAGAGCCCTAAGAAAAATTCTTGGACATATTTTTGGGGTTCTCTATCAAGAACCAATTATTACTTGTGATGTCCAACAAGAAGAACCTAATTCTACAACAAAAGAAGACTCTGCCCACCTGATTCCTTCATCCTTGTTCACATAGAGAAGAGTCTTTGCCTCACCTATTATTGCTGCAAGAAAAATCCCTAAGCAAGAAGATCCATCAGCTTACTTATTGTGGTCACCATCAGTTGCTTTCACTTCCCAGCAAGAAGCCTTACCACCATAGATACAGCAAGAAAATCCACCAAACCACTGCTTTCATCACCTGCAACTGCCTAAAGAACCATTGTGGGTAGTTGCTGCCTTCATCACTTGCTACTTTATGGGGAAAATTTCTATCATACATAGATTTAAAATATTTTATGATCGAGCACCACATAAAAAAATAATATAATATCCTGAGAGATAAAATTATTGTTTTACTATGGACTCAATAACAAACCTTCCATTTTAATTTATCTACTCATAGAGTTTCATCTATACAATATTTGATTGAATAAGGTTTATTTTTTTCTGAGGTATAAATTTCATATAAGGCAAATCCCTATGGTTAATTACATCTCAATAATATGTCCCTTGTGAAAATTTTTAATTAAAATAATGGTTTACATTTCTTTATCAAAATATTGGCTTATATTTCATATTATTTTTAAAAAACCCGTGCCAAGAAATTGATCTCTAAAATTATGAGAATGATTGGATCAACTTAGAAGTTTAAAATAAACTTTTGAATGAAAACCTAGGGAGAAAATATAAGAGACTTGATCTGAGAAATTCAAAACTATCATACGTTGGGCTTTAAATTTTGAAATTAAATTTATGTTAAAGTTGATCAATTTGATTTAAAAAGTTGGAGCTTGTATTCCAACTACATGGAATTAAGGCAAGGAAGATGAAGGCATACAATGACTTGAACCCAAATCTGCTAGAGTGAATGAGAATTATGAACTTAAAACCTCACTTGACGTTAAGTCAACGCAACCTCAGCTCTTACAATCTTGCATGAAAATGATGACCAACTTAACCTAACCAAGCACTTTTAAAACCATGAAGTCCCGGTGTCAATGCACATGCAAAATAGGTCAGACTAATTTGATTTTAGAAAAGCGGACTTATGTGAAGGTGTGTAATCATGAGAATATGTACATGTTGACTCATAATAAAATTTTTTTTATCTAGCCCTTAATGTGAGAACTCTTATTTCTACATGCAACTCAAAAAGTTATGCATATGATACTCATCTGCTAAGTACAAGAGTTTAATGTTGATTTAATAAGCCCACCCTTATGGATAAATAATCAGTCAACACTGAGTTGCATACTAAAATTTATTAGGAGGCGCTGCATTTCATTGCGCTGCATTTCATTTTGTTTTGAACATGGATATACAACATGATGCAGGACTACAATGCCTTGTAATGAACCATTAAGAACTTGCACGATTTTAAAAGAACAATACAATTAAAACTATCAGTTATTCCAAAACGACAAGATAAAACGTAAGAGCGGTCACCGTCGTTTAGCCAAATACATGCAAGATCTTAAACCAATCAAGACAATTCAGAATTTCAAAGACATGCAAATAAAGTAGTTATTCAATAAAATCTCTGATCTAATAAAGAAAATAGCCACATAGAAAGTAAGCTCAAGCCCTACGTTTACTAAGCGATGGCAAATAGCTTTGGCACGATTCTTTGCGATCCGATCATCACCTACAAAATTAGTGAAGTGAAAGATAAATGAATAAGGGGTAGAGGTTCACCCTTATTGAGAACCGAAGGTGATGTACCACTGTGCGTTGCCCAACTGTTCTTCAATGGCTTCGACAAGAGAATCTAGGATGCACTCTACGTATTCTTCAACCGTGTGATCGATGTTCGGATTGACGTCAAAGAAGGTGGAAAAGAGAATGTGAACGAAGCCTTGTTCGTCGTAAGCGTAGCCGAAATCAACTTCAGAATCCATGCTGTTGGAGAATTATGTGTTCCTCTAACGGATTGCATTTTTTTTATAATTGAGTACGGCATAAGAATGATGATATATTACCCCAAAGGGTAAAAATATCGTTTCCTTATGGACTCAATGACAAAATTTGTAATTCAACAGAGATTCCCCCGTTCAATGTTTGGTTGAACGGGGTTTATTTAGTTTGGGGTACAGATGCCCCATAGGGGCTAATTACATCTCAAGTTTTGGGGCTTGAGAAAACTTTTGATTAAATTAGTGGTTTTCTTTTTTTTTTTTTTAGAGTCATTTAAATTTTGATTAAAGTTTGAATTTGATTTTTTGAAAATCCATGAAGGTCTTATTTAAAGGATTTTTGGTCATTTAGGAGTTTCAAGGAGGAAGTGATCAACTTGAGATTAAATTTCTTGGAATGAGTGCCAAAGGGAAGGAATGTAGGAGTACTTGATTCTGAGGAAAACTCAGAGGTACTCAAACTATCCTATGTTGGGCTTTACATTTTAGAAGTCTAATTTTTGTTCAAGTTGATATTTTTCATTAGAAGTTTGGGGCTTACATTCCAACAACACTTGTTGGAGGAATTGCCCGAAAGTTGAGGGCTTATATAGTGATTGGAATCAATTTATTGCCTCAGACCCTAAAGCTAAAGTGAGGCCTACTGAGAGGTAGAGCCTCGAACCTAAATCTAACGGATGCAAGAGGACTTACAAATTGTACCTCACAAGAGGCACAATCAGCCCGACCTCTGGATTTATTGTCCTGCCTGGAAAGGACTACCAGCTAGACTCCTCCTAATCGCTTTTAAAACCATACTTTCTGGTCTCAATGCATATGAAGAGTGGTGGGTAATTATTATTTAGAAAATATGACTTACAACTTGGCTTTGAGGCCAAGATGCCTAGGTATGCTAGGTATGCAGAATGCTGACTCACAGATGCAGATTTTTTTGTTATCTAATCCTTAAGTGAGGGCTTCTACATATGACTCTTGATGCAGGACTATGATGCTTTTAGGATGAAAATTAGGACTTGCACAACTTATCAAAGAACATTACTTGATTAAATCTACTAGCAAGAGAAACGAAAAGATAAAACAGACGAGAGATGCTTGCGTTTAGGCTAAACTACACATAAAGACTGGCACAAACAAGATAGATTAGAAAATTAAATTAATGCTCACTTAGTAAACGTTCATTCGTAATCCCTTGATTAACAATGAGATTTAATAGCAAGAAAGCACACTCAATAAACCCTACGTTTACTAGGCTTTAGCAGGCTTAAGCAGAACGATCCTTTTGCGCTTCTGTCATCATTCACAAAGTTAGAGAACAACGAATTAATTGAAATAGGAAAGAAAGGTCAACCGTAGGTGGTGAAAAGTCGTCGCCAGAGGAAGTCCTTTGATTTGCTAATGAGACCGGCGATGAGTGGTAGAAGACGATGAATGCAGTCCTTGAAAGGAGATGATGACGCAATGGTGGCGGGCGTGAAGCGACCGACGATAGTCCACCTTCCTTTGAACCTTTGGTCGTCGATCGTATCAACTAGAGGAATGTGGATCCGCCCAAAGTATTCCTCGACGGTGGTTTCGTAGTCAAACCCTACGTCGAAGAAGGGGGAGCGGAGTATGTCGATGTTGTCTTGATCATCTAGCACCAAGCCCGAATCCCAAGGGCGAGCTTCCATTCATAGCGGGTAGGCCGGAGGATGGTGGGATTCGATTTCCCTTTGCTGGCCTTGAAGTATTATTGAGAGGGAGGAAGGGTTTCTCTTGAAATCCAAGGGAAAAGAGGAGGGGAAAGGGTCGGCCAAGAGAGGGGGCGGGTAGGGGAGTTAGGGTTAGGGTTTTAGGAGAGATTCCAAGTCCCAAATCTGAAATTACCTTCAGATTTTTGAAATTGGGTGGGAACTAGAATAGGCAAATGAAAATAAGGCAAGGGAGAAGATTGGAGAGAGAGAGGGGGAGATAGGGGGCGGACTAGGGGTAAGGGGCCGGCGGCTATAGGAAGGGGAGAGGGGGCATGGGGGCTTAATTAGGGGTTTCCTAGTTAGGATAAGTAAATTAAGAAAGTTCTAATTAATCCAATTAAAATTTAAATTCAATTTGGAGTTAATTAGGCAACCTTTCCTAAAATAGATGGAGTTAATTTTGGAAAGTTTTAATTCAAATTTGAATTGAATTTGAATTTTGAATTCTTTCCTAATAATACCCAACTTAATTTAGGAAAGTAATTCAAGTGGGAGGGAAGGGAAGGTGGCTAGTGGGCCGGCGGCTAGGTGAGGGTGGGGAGGGGGTTGGCCGGCGGTGGAAGGGGGGGGAAGGGTTGGGCCGTGGGTTTGAGTAAGGGGTGGGGATCGGTTTTGGGGAAGGGAAGAGGAAGACAGGGAGGAACTAAGATCTAAAACCACGAACCCGACACATCGAAGTTGGTGGGTGATGCACTTCCTTCTCCAAAGGATCTCTCCAAGCTCTCAAGCTCTCAAGCTCTCATAAGAATGCAATATGCTGAAATTATAATAATCATTCATCGCCTCAAACAATACAAAGGAGGCTTTTAAATAGCCTTAAACAAAGACAAACAAAAGACAAACATGCCCTCATGGGCTTACAATCCAAACACCCATAAATAAGGGTACAACGGTAACTAAAATAAAAGAAAACAAATACATAGTTAAACTTAAAAATATAAAGACTCGATCGTGGCCGTAGATCGACGGCCACGTCTCCGGTAGACTTTCCAAGTGTGGATGTCCTCATCATTCTCCCGGGGTGGAAGAAAGCTCGACTCCGTCAAGTAAGTATCTCTGGTGCTGTCGTAGAACTCTAATGCATCCGGATCCAGCTGCTGTAACTCATCACGGTCCAACCAAGTATCCTCCGACTCGGGTTTACCTTTCCACCTGATCAAATATCTTCGTCGTCCCCCTTCTTTTGTAGAGATGATTTCGTCGCTCAAGATCGTGTCTACTTTATCTGCTATGGGTGATTTAGGAATATCTGGGAGTGGAGGTAGGTTAGGGATCTCACAAGGTGGGGTCACACAAGGCTGTTGTCTCAGTGGGTTTGGCGGATTGAAATCCGGACCTTCATATGCCACTAGATCTTCTATGTTAAAAGAGGGATTGATGTTGAACTCTTCAGGGAGATCTACTACATAAGCATTATCATTGATTTTTTTAAGTATTTTGAATGGGCCAGCGCTTTTGGCATGCAGTTTCTTAACCGTTCCTTGTGGGAACCGTTCCGGACGAATCCGCACCATCACGGAATCACCAACCTCAAAAGTTTTAAATTTTCGTTTCACATCGGCACGTAATTTATACTCAGTATTGCTCTTTTCAATTTGTTGTGCAATTTCCTTATGAAGTTCATGCAAATGTGATGCAAATGAAGATGCAGACTCAGAGATCCTATACCTAGAACACATAGGAATGAGATCTAAAGGTTGCCTAGGTTTGTACCCGTACACAATCTCAGAAGGGCTTAGGCCAGTGGTTCGGTTAATAGAATTGTTATAAGCAAACTCAGCAGTGGGTAAGATAGAATCCCAATCCTTAACGTGTTCCCCAACCAAAGACCTTAACAGATTACCTACGCTCCTATTAACTACCTCGGTCTGACCATCGGTTTGTGGGTGAAAGGCAGTAGAGAATTGTAACTTCGTACCTAATTTCATCCAAAGGGTCTTCCAAAAGTAGCTAGTGAACTTAACGTCCCTATCAGACACAATGGTTTTAGGTAGGCCGTGCAGACGGACAATTTCAATGAAGTAAAGTTTGGCAATATGGGAGGCGTCGGAGGTTTTGGAACAAGCTATAAAATGAGCCATCTTGGAAAACCTATCGACTACGACACAGATGGCATCATTTTTGCGGAGAGTCTTTGGCAGGCCCAAAATGAAATCCATACTAACGTCCTGCCAAGGAAAACTAGGGACAGGCAATGGAGTGTACAGACCGGTGTTCTGCTTACGCTGTTTGGCTAGCTGACACGTGTGACATCGGCTAACCAGTCTACCAACATCCCTCTTCAGGCTGGGCCAAAAGAAGCGATACTCCACGGACTCGATAGTTTTATCTCGGCCGAAATGCCCGGCGAGGCCTCCGGCGTGGAGTTCCCAGACCAGAAAATCCCTTAAGGAGGTGCTCGGTACGCAAAGCTTTTGAGCTTTAAAAAGATAACCGTCCTCCAGAAGGAAATCGTCCACAAGGCGCGTGCTTCCTGTGGACAAGAGAGTGTATGTTTCTTTGAAGTCGGGGCAGTCTAAATAATCTTTCCTAATTTGGTCAAAACCCACGACTTCGGTCCTCAACTCAGTGGTGGTCATCATGCGACGACTGAGGGCATCGGCAGCTTTATTCTCAACTCCTGCCTTATGTCTAAGGGTATAAGTGTACTCTTGAAGGAATTCCACCCAACGACCGTGGCGTGCATTCAACTTCTTCTGGAGTTGATGTAACGCAAAGCTTCGTGATCCGAGAAAATGACGAATTCTTGCGGGAGCAAGTAATGTCGCCAATAGCGGAGGGATTGGATCACGGCATAGAATTCCTTATCGTAAGTGGAATATCGCTGCCGAATATCATTCAGTTTCTCACTGAAGTACGCTACAGGATGACCTTCCTGGGAGAGGACTCCTCCGATTCCGACCCCAGAAGCGTCGCAGGTCACTTCGAAGACTTTGGAGAAGTCAGGAAGTCTCATTACTGGGGCCTCCACCATTCTTTTCTTAATGTCCTCGAAAGCTCTGGTGGCGGCCGAGGTCCAATGGAAATCACCCTTTTTAAGGCAATCAGTGATAGGAGATACGATGGTGCTGAAATTTCGTATGAATCTCCTATAGAAGGTGGCCAATCCGTGGAAGCTGCGGACTTCCCAGATGTTCTGAGGAAGGGGCCACTCAACTATGGCTTTTACCTTCTCGGGGTCAGCAGAAACCCCGCGAGCCGATACGATAAACCCTAGAAAGATGACTCGATCTACGAGGAAAGTACACTTCTTGGGGTTAGCGTATAACTGCTCCTTCCTTAAAACAGAGCAGACTTGCTTAAGGTGGTCAAGGTGTTGTTCTACAGAATGACTATAAATAAGAATGTCGTCAAAGTAAACAACGACAAACTTTCCCATAAAAGGACGCAGCACTTGGGTCATAATTCTCATAAAGGTGCTTGGGGCATTACTCAACCCAAAAGGCATGACCATCCACTCATAAAGACCGTCCTTGGTCTTGAAAGCAGTTTTCCATTCATCACCCGGTCGGATTCGGATCTGGTGGTATCCACTCTTAAGATCGATCTTGGAAAAGAGGGTGGCACCCGTCATCATATCCAGCATGTCGTCTAATCTAGGAATGGGAAATCGATATTTGACGGTGATTTTGTTGATAGCACGACTATCAACACACATTCTCCAAGATCCGTCCTTCTTAGGGGTGAGAAGGGCCGGCACCGCGCAGGGACTAAGACTTTCCTTAATGAAGCCTCGCTGCAGTAATTCGTCTACCTGCTTTTTAAGTTCGGCATGCTCCGTGGGGTTCATGCGATAGTGTGGCAGGTTCGGGAGGGAGGCTCCAGGAACTAAGTCTATGGCATGCTGAATGTCTCGAAGAGGAGGTAATTGATCAGGGAGGTCATCTGGGAAGACATCAGCAAATTGTCTTAAGATAGGTTGGACTTCTTGAGGGATGGGGTCATCAGATTCGGTGGGAATCTCACGACCCACTAAAGCGTATAGAGGTGCACCACGAGTGACCTCAGAGTCCAGAACCTTGGCGGTGACCAGGTTTAGTCCTTTCTTGGACTTAAGGGGGTGGGGTTTAGGTTCTTCCTTGACCCGGGGCTGCGATGGTACAAGTTTAATCTTTTTACCCGCATGTTCGAATACGCAGGTGTTCGAACGCCCGTAGATGTGGACATCATTATCAAAAATCCATGGTCGTCCCAAAAGAATTTGTCCGACATCCATAATCAGAACATCGCACCATACGTTCTCCTTATAGGTGGCAAAGGAGATAGGTACGAGACTTCGTTCTTTCACCTCCAAGGCAGTGGAGTTGACCCAAGCTACCTTATACGGACTGGGGTGAGGAACGGCAGAAAGGCCTAATTTGGACACCATGCTAGAAGAGACAGCATTGATGCAACTGCCACTATCTACGATGACCTTACAGTTTTTATCTTTGATTTTGGTGTAGGTGTGAAAGATAGAAGTCCTACGCCAGTCATCGGAGGTGACAGGGTGTGACAGCGCACATCTTACCACGCAGATGGGAGATGTGTCCAACTTCTGAAGGCAATGGAGGACGGTGGTGTCCTCGTCCTCCTCGAAGAAATCACCTTCTTCTTCAACTTGGTGAACTTGATCGACCTCGAGTTCAAGATCCTCCTCAGTGATTTCCTCGATGATGGAAACTTTGTAGGGACTGGAGCACTGGGAAGCGATATGCCCATATCCTTGGCAACGAAAACATTTGGTCCCGGGACTGGTCCGAGGGCCATCCGGGGAGGGAGGCTTACTCCTAAAATCAGGTCGGGGTGCAGGGGAACTCGTAGGAGGTCGAACGCTACTACCCGGAGTAGGTCGGGCAGTAGAAGAGTGCGGGGTGGAACTACCAGACGGTCTGTAGGAGGGTCTAGAGTCGTGATGACGGTTAGAATGTTGGGATCGACTCTCCTCTAAGTCAAGTACTAAACTATACGCACTTTCTAAGGTTGTGACATTTCGGGCGAACAGTTCGTTGCGAAGGTCCTCTCGTAATCCGGTACGAAACATGGATAGAATCTGCGCGGGGGTAGTGGAGGTCTCCCCTTTGCAACGAATCAGAAAATCATCGAAAGAGGCGATGTAATCCTTGACGGGTTTACTACCCTGAGTCAATCTATGCCACCTATCTAAGAGTCTAGGGAAGTACGAGGGAGGGAGGTACTTCTGTTTAAGCTCACGCTTCATCGACAACCAATCAGTGATGGGGTACTCATTGCGAGACTCCCTAAGGCTTTCTAAGTTAGACCAGAACTGACTAGCCCTACCAATGAGTTTCATACTGGCGAAACTGACTTTCCTAGCCTCGGAGATATCATACCACCTAAAGAAACTGTCCATACCTTTGATCCAGTCCAGAAAGAGCTGGGGATCTAGGGTACCATCGAAAGTGGGTGCATCGACCTTGATGTTTTTCATCAGGGGAAGATCAGGGTCGTGGTGGTGCTCTTGTCTATGGTGGGGAACTCGATGAGGAACTCGAGTGTGCCCCTCATCCATAAAAGGATCGTCCCCATACATAGAGGGAGGTCTTGAAGGAGTGTAAGGGATAGGGTGAGTCCTACCATGCTCTATTGTGTCAAGACGATCGGTGGTGGTCCTACGGAATTCAGCGAGATCAGCTTGGTTTTCCTTTAATTGTTGGCTAATAGCACTCATTTGACCTACCAACAGGTCTAAAGTCCTTCCAAGTTGTTCGGGATCCATCGCTAAGTACTAGTGAGGGTTTGGGGTGACAACTAGGAGTGGACAGCAAGTGTAAGTGCAGGAAATATACCTAAAATGTCGCTAACTGCTGTAGGAAACTTGGGGACAGCACTCTGTGCTAAGGTGATAAGTCTCCTAATCAACTAGCAAGGTTAAAGGGTTAAGGGCAGCACTTACATACCAAAGAAAAGACTTTATAACACACTAAATGCATGCAGAAATTTAAAGGACAGCAAACAAAATTGAATTTTTTTAATAAACTTAAGGATGCGATGCATGCAAAAATAAATAGACTAGCAAGGTAACAACCTAGGGTGATTTCTAGAATGCAATCCTAGGTTAACCATGCTCTGATACCAGATGATGCAGGACTATGATGCTTTTAGGATGAAAATTAGGACTTGCACAACTTATCAAAGAACATTACTTGATTAAATCTACTAGCAAGAGAAACGAAAAGATAAAACAGACGAGAGATGCTTGCGTTTAGGCTAAACTACACATAAAGACTGGCACAAACAAGATAGATTAGAAAATTAAATTAATGCTCACTTAGTAAACGTTCATTCGTAATCCCTTGATTAACAATGAGATTTAATAGCAAGAAAGCACACTCAATAAACCCTACGTTTACTAGGCTTTAGCAGGCTTAAGCAGAACGATCCTTTTGCGCTTCTGTCATCATTCACAAAGTTAGAGAACAACGAATTAATTGAAATAGGAAAGAAAGGTCAACCGTAGGTGGTGAAAAGTCGTCGCCAGAGGAAGTCCTTTGATTTGCTAATGAGACCGGCGATGAGTGGTAGAAGACGATGAATGCAGTCCTTGAAAGGAGATGATGACGCAATGGTGGCGGGCGTGAAGCGACCGACGATAGTCCACCTTCCTTTGAACCTTTGGTCGTCGATCGTATCAACTAGAGGAATGTGGATCCGCCCAAAGTATTCCTCGACGGTGGTTTCGTAGTCAAACCCTACGTCGAAGAAGGGGGAGCGGAGTATGTCGATGTTGTCTTGATCATCTAGCACCAAGCCCGAATCCCAAGGGCGAGCTTCCATTCATAGCGGGTAGGCCGGAGGATGGTGGGATTCGATTTCCCTTTGCTGGCCTTGAAGTATTATTGAGAGGGAGGAAGGGTTTCTCTTGAAATCCAAGGGAAAAGAGGAGGGGAAAGGGTCGGCCAAGAGAGGGGGCGGGTAGGGGAGTTAGGGTTAGGGTTTTAGGAGAGATTCCAAGTCCCAAATCTGAAATTACCTTCAGATTTTTGAAATTGGGTGGGAACTAGAATAGGCAAATGAAAATAAGGCAAGGGAGAAGATTGGAGAGAGAGAGGGGGAGATAGGGGGCGGACTAGGGGTAAGGGGCCGGCGGCTATAGGAAGGGGAGAGGGGGCATGGGGGCTTAATTAGGGGTTTCCTAGTTAGGATAAGTAAATTAAGAAAGTTCTAATTAATCCAATTAAAATTTAAATTCAATTTGGAGTTAATTAGGCAACCTTTCCTAAAATAGATGGAGTTAATTTTGGAAAGTTTTAATTCAAATTTGAATTGAATTTGAATTTTGAATTCTTTCCTAATAATACCCAACTTAATTTAGGAAAGTAATTCAAGTGGGAGGGAAGGGAAGGTGGCTAGTGGGCCGGCGGCTAGGTGAGGGTGGGGAGGGGGTTGGCCGGCGGTGGAAGGGGGGGGAAGGGTTGGGCCGTGGGTTTGAGTAAGGGGTGGGGATCGGTTTTGGGGAAGGGAAGAGGAAGAGAGGGAGGAACTAAGATCTAAAACCACGAACCCGACACATCGAAGTTGGTGGGTGATGCACTTCCTTCTCCAAAGGATCTCTCCAAGCTCTCAAGCTCTCAAGCTCTCATAAGAATGCAATATGCTGAAATTATAATAATCATTCATCGCCTCAAACAATACAAAGGAGGCTTTTAAATAGCCTTAAACAAAGACAAACAAAAGACAAACATGCCCTCATGGGCTTACAATCCAAACACCCATAAATAAGGGTACAACGGTAACTAAAATAAAAGAAAACAAATACATAGTTAAACTTAAAAATATAAAGACTCGATCGTGGCCGTAGATCGACGGCCACGTCTCCGGTAGACTTTCCAAGTGTGGATGTCCTCATCAACTCTTTTTTGGGCTATGCATGATCAGTTTGATTTTGAAAACTTGGCTCTTAAAAGAAAAGCCATGCAAGTTTTTTTTTGTTTAGAAAAATCATGAAGCCTAAGTTTAATTTTAATTTGTTTACATTTTAAAGGGTAGAAATCTTAAATTTTCCTAAGAGCCTATCGTTCCACAAGTCCAGGTCACTCCCAAACAAACAAGTGAAGAAACCTAGAAAAAGCATACTGTTCTAGTGCGCACACAGTAAACAAACAACACATGCATTAATAAACAAATACAGACAGAGGTGCAAGTAATGTTCCAATTATTACAAATAATTTTGGCAGCTGAGTTGCTTGTCATTATACAACCCAGTTTTTTTTTTTTTACAGACTCTACTTGTAGGGTCTTCAAGCTTCATCTTCTAGATGGATCTTTGGGCATCACCTCCATGAAGTACATCCTACTTGACCCACCTCTTCTTCTTTTGATCCAAACCCCACAAGTTTTACATCCTAATTCTAGAAAAAGACTCAAACCTGCAAAACAGAGTGAGGGCAATTTATATAATAGCATCACACTCAAAATTTGCCTAGCACTTAGAGTGCCAAGCACCTGCTTCTACCCTATTGGCCATGTCTCTTGAGGGGTTTTAAGCAGCGCCTGCAAGCAAACAGCGTTAAAATAATCATGATTTATTTTTATTTTACTCCCTCTTGGACACGGCCACCTACACAAGAAAGCATATATATATATTCCTATGCTAACCACTTAAGGGCAAGTGCCCACATCACAGACAATCCAACGGGCAATCACACCAAAACAATCAACCACATGCGCACACAAAGAAAAATCATAGTCCTAGTATGCCTAAGGGGCTGTGCACCTAAGTGTGTGAGGGCCTCGTGTGGTATGTCGCACTAGGGGCATTCCACTTAGAGTTTGGATCTAAGGGAAGGGTGTCCAACATATAGTTTTGGTCCAGATGTTGGAGAGTTCTCCCTAGCTTTTGGAGCTAGGAGGAGAACGAAGATGCTTCTCTTAGCTTTGAGGCTAAAGAAGGGGAAGAGAAAGTGTCCAACACTAGCTTTTGAGCCAAGTGTTGGAAGATCCTCCCTAGCTTTTGGGGCCAGGGAGAGAGGATTCTCTTTAACTTTTGGTATTGAAGAGAGGAAAATCCTCTACAACTTAGAGGTTGGAGAAGAAAAATGAGTCACCAATTGATTTTGACTCAATAAGTGAGTAGATTTGCGATTTTGAGATTACAAATCAAGAGGAGCTATCATTGAATTTTATGTTCAATGATGGGTATTTAGTTTGCTAAATTTAAGTAAAGCAAACATGAATGAATGATGTGTAGGTTTGGGCTACACATCAAGAGTTCCTTGGACTTTTGAGTATTCAAAGAAAAGAACTCCTCCACCTAATTTGGATTAGGAGGATGAAAGAAAGCTAGGATCGACTCCTTTGCTTGACACTGAATCATTTGTTGAATTTTGGTTCAACAAATGAATGGTTTGGATGAACTACTTGTTGATTTTGATTCAACAAATAAGTGATTCAGAATAAGATTGATCCACTCAACATGAGTTGAGTGAATGAGACTTTCATACAACTTTTGAGTTGTAGAAAGGAGAAGAGAAGATGCAACTTTGGGTTGCAAGCTTCTAAAACCTCTTTGAATATTTGGAGTTCAAAGAGGAGAATTCATTCTCCCAACTTGGGTTTGAGAGCATGAAGATGGATTTGGATGCTCTCCTACAATCTTGACTTGTAGGAAAGAGAGAGGGAAATGCAACTTGGAGGTTGCAAATCATAGGAATCCTTCAAACATTTGATTGTTCAAAGGGAGAATGTTCATTCCTCCAATTGGGTTGGAGGGATGAAAGAGAGGAAGATACAACTTGGAAGCTGTAAATTCTTGGATACTCTTTGGATATTTTGGTGTTCAAAGAAAAGGGTCTTACCCTTCCAACTTGAGTTGGAAGGATAGGTAGGAAACATGACTCTGGTTCATGTGCTTGGAACGAAATTACTTGTTGATTTTGGTTCAACAAGTGAGTGAATTTTGATATATGCTTGATTTACTTAATTTGGATTAAGTAAATGATAGGAACGCCCTACAACTCTTGAGTTGTAGGAAGAGAGGAGAAGCATGTGACTTATATGTTACAAGGTTAGAGAAAGATCCTTGAACTCTTGACATTCAAAGAAGAAGATCCATTCTTCCAACTTGGGTTGGAGAGATGGAGGAGAAGAAGATGCAACTTAGAAGTTGCAAACTCTTGAAAACTCTTTGAATATTTGACATTCAAAGGAGTATGTACACTCTTCTAATTTGGGTTAGAAGAATGAGGAGATCTTCTCACAACCTTTGAGTTGTAGGACAAAATGAAAGAAACACAACTTATGGGTTGTGTATGGGTGGATGATTCATTAAGTCAAGTATTTAAAGATGCATAGCCATTTACCAAATTTATGCTAGGTAAATGGAGGGAATAGATGTGCAACTTGGAGGTTGCAACCTCATGGATTTTCTTTGAACATTTGGTGTTCAAGGAGAGGACATTCTCCTAATTTTGGATCTTAGGAGGGTAGAGACTTTCTACAACTTTTGAGTTGTAGAAGAGAGAAACAACAAACAACTTTTGGATTGCCTGTTGGAAGGAATTCCTTGAACATTTGATATCCAAGGAGGAGATATCATTCACTTAATTGGGGTTGAGTGAATGGAGAGGGAGGATTAGTATTTAGGTCCTAAGTCTAAACGGAACGTTCAATTGTTAACTTTAGGTTCAAACAAATTGAAAGAAAGAACTTAGCGTTTGGTTCTAAGTTCAATAACCTCATGTAATGATAACTAGAAGTTTTGGAGAAACTTCAAGTTACTATACATGAAGGGAAAGGTGACAGATGTGTGTTTGTTGATTCTGTGCATCAACAAACAAAGTAGGGGAGCTTGAAATTTGACTCCAAGCTCACAAGATTCATGCAGTGATATGCTTGAAGTCTTGGAGGACTTCAAGCTATCATGCAAAGAGGAGGGATATCCATTTGCTGACTTTGTGTCTCAACAAATGAAGGAGGAAGCTTAGAATTTAACTCTAAGCTCCAAAATCTCCATGCAATGGTATTCTTGAGGCTTTAGGAGACTTCGGACCACCATGAATGAAAGGGAAAATGATGGTTGTTTGTTGATTTTATGTTTCCAACAAACAAGGGGGGAGAGCTTGGAATTTGGCTCCAAGCTTAAAGATTTATGGCATGACACACATAGGATTTTTTTTAGGGGAAATCCAAGATATCATGCAAGAGGGAAGATTGTTCATTTGTTAATTTTATGTCTTAACAAATGACGAGTAAACTCAGGATTTGGCCTTAAGTTTAGAGAAGTTTCTTTGAACATGTGGTGTTCAAAGAGATCAAAGATAGGTACACATTCTCCTATTTTTGAATCTTAGGAGAGTGAGTTGGCCTCCTACAACTTTTGGATTGTAGAAAGAGAGAAATAGAATGTAACCTAGAAGTTGCAAGACTGAAAGAGATCACTTGAACGTTTGGTATTCGAGTGGATTTCTTCATTCACTTAGTTTAAGTTAAGTGAATGGATGAATGAACCTAGAATTTGGTTCTAAGGTCCAAGAGTTTGGAGCATGATATGTTTAGGATTTTAGAAGAATCCATAATACCATGCACAAGGAGGGGGAGATAGTTGTTTATTGATTTTATGCTTCAACAAACAATATCAAGCAAATCTAGGATTTGACCCTAAGGTTTGTGTGTATTCTTTTAACTCTTTAGAGGTTATTTGGAAACCTCTATGTGAATTTTAAGAGCAATTAATGAAGATACCATTTGTTGATTTCATGTTTCAACAAATGAGATGAAGAAACTTAGAATTTGGCTCTAAGTTTGGAAGCTTATGAAATAGCGTGTTGAGTATTTTGAGAAAATTCAGCACACCATACACAAAACGATTAATGATAACTCCTAAGGGATGCTAAAGATTCATGCAATCCAGTAATTCGAGCTTTGAAGATGCTCCAACTATTATACATGATTGACATTATCCATTTATTGATTTCATGTCTCAACAAGTGAAAGAGGAAATCTAGGATTTGGTCCTAAAATCTGATGGTTTATGTAATAAAGTGTTTGGAGTCTTGAGGAAACTCCAAAGCTTCACACATGAGAGAAAAGAACATTTGAAAGAGGGTTCTCTATTTTGATTTGAGTGTTTTGGACTCAACATGGGGAGGAAAGAATGATTCCCTAAGGCTTTGAAAGGATCTCTAGATCAATTTTGATATGATCTAGAGGACTTAGAAGCTTGTAGGGATAATCTAATGATCAACTTGATAGGATCTAGAAGAAACCTAGGAGGCTAGGAGTCTGCATGAAAAGGTTCATCATTTTCTTGTTTGAGATGTTTAGATGTTTAAATTGCTCATCATTAATCATCCAACTTGCAAATTACATCAAATATGTTTATCAACCTTAATATCCATAGTGGGGTACAATCTATAAGTTTTGCTTTTGAAAACCATAGAGCACTCCACACTTATTTTCACAAGTATTTGGGGTTTTGATAAACATATTAGTGAATTCGCAAATCTTTAGATACATAGCAATTTAAAACATTCGCTTCTACTTTATTTTGCAAAATATTACATACAAACTTAATCAATTGTGCTTTCTTTGTGGGATCTCAACATAGACCTTGGGAGGTCGATAAGAGATCTCACAACATAAGACACTTGTCAAATTGATTAGATTTGATTTCAAACATTTGCAAAGCTTCACAAAATTTACAAGCTTCAGCATGTAAGGAAAACTACGCATTGTAAATCAATTTTATGATCTAAGCTTTGAAAGAAAAATGCATACAATCAACTAAATTGAAGCTTATAAACTTTCTCACGCATTGATATATTAGAAGCATAACTAGACATCTCCAATTTTGTGCATTTCATACGATGAAGCAAAAGTTCATTTGTTATGCTTCCTATAAGCTTTGTAATATACCCAAAGATAAATTTGACCAACCTTGTTTGCTCTAGGATTCACAAAATGAACCTTTGAGGGTTCATATGAGATCCTACAACAACTTATCAAATTTATTTTTTGAATGTATAACCAAGCTATGATGAAATCCACAAGCTTAATATATGTAAATTCCTAACTCTATGTCAATTTTGTCATGACACTTGGCTTGAGGAAAGAAGAGCATGGCATACTAGATTTTAAAAAAAAAACCTACACCTCAACATACATTTTGGGATAGGAAGATAACATCAAACCCTATGGTCCATTTGTATGTGAAGGCCAAGCATGTAATATGAATGCAAAATCATGCATTTGGGGTCGCCGAACACAAATCCAACCAACCCACGCGTATCAACGTGCCTCTTTGGCTCTCCCAAGAGAGCAAACAAAAGGAAATCACTAGATTTCCGCTGTTTTACGGAGAGGACAGCAAATGGGGGATTTTGGGAAAGCAGAAATTGAAGTTTCTAAGGGACCTATGGCTTTGGATCGTCAACCATACAATCATTGGCCTTGGGGGACCCTAGGTTTCACTAAGTTTTAGGTTTTACCTCGCCGGGTTGTCACGGCGCAAACCACAATGCACTCGCCTAGCTAAAGGCGAGAAAGTGTGATGTCCAAGCTCCTAGGACCGTCCAAGCTGCTCCGCAAGCTCCAAGTGCTCCCAAGCTCCTCCGAAAGAAGAAAGCTGCTGTCCAAGGCTCCCCGGACGTCGCCGCTGCTGTCCAAGACGTCTTGAGGGCTCCAAACCGCTGTTTGGGAGGTTTGGAAGGTCTCCTTTGCTATTTGGAAACTTCCAACAGCCTCCAACTTGCTACAAACTCGTCAGCGTTGAAGAAGAGAGGGATAGAAGTCTTCCTATGGAGAGAAAGCTGCACCAGCCCTTATCCGGAGAGAACCAAGACCTTGTGATCGAACCTGGAGGCCGGCGGCTTCAAGAGGTATGGCAGATGAGAGAACACCGAACCCTGGAAGGCCTTGCCGAAGCCTTGGATGGGGTCGGACAGAAGGTTCGCACGCAAGAGGGGGCTCGCCTGGTGGAGTCGCACGCAGGAGGGGCGCAATCCCCACTTTCTTCCTCTCCTTCTCTCTCGCGCTCTCTGGGTCGGGACAGACAAGCACAAGGAGCCGAACGCGGCTCCCCTCTCCCTCTCGTTCGCTTAGAGGCGCACGCACACAGCAGGCTACCGCCCAAACGAGCCTATCCCGCTTCCTTAATGCACGAATCGAGGGAATTTGCACTTGAGTAGATTTTTTTGCAGGATTTGATGTGAAGTTGGGCAATATTTGAGATGAAATCTCAGCCCTAGGTTTCAAATCCTAATTTGGGAAGGTTGATTCAGCCCAAATTGGACAGATTGGGCTGAAATTGAGTCCGAATCGGACTCGACCCGAACCGATTGGGTCGGTTTGGGTCCGATTGAGTCCGATCGAGTTAATTTTGCGAAATTGAGCTCGAATCGGCGCCGAATCGTGTCGAATTGCGTCGAATTGGGTTCGACGAGGCTCGATTGGATTCGATTCGAATCGATTTTGAGTCAATTCAATCAATTTGATTTTAATTTAATTAAATTGAATTTAATTTACTTTAATTTGGGTCCAATTTGAGTTAATTGACGCTCGACGATGATCGATTGAGTTTGATCGAGCGCGATCGAGCCCAGTCGGGCTTGAACCGGCTCGATCCGAGTTGGGTCGACACGAAAATATTCGTCAACACATGCATCAATCTTCCCTTGTTGAGATGAGGGGAGAAGATTCTTCTTGCTATCCTTGCCGCCTTGCCTTGACAGGAGAGGGTCTTCTTTCAAGAATCCAAGTGGGGGAAGGTAGGGAAAGGTGGCCAGCCAAGGGAGAGAGCCTTGGGAAATTTCGGTTTAGGTTAAGAGAGGTTTTGGAGGAGTTAGGGTTAGGGTTTTGGGAAGAAAGAATTCTAAAATCTGAAATTGATTTTAGATTTAGATTTGGAGGGAGGTTAGGAATTAGAAATTTGAATTTAATTTCTAAATGAGGTGGGGGTTTAATGTGGAGAGAGAGAGAGAGAGAGAGAGAGAGAGAGAGAGAGAGAGATTGGAGAGAGAGAGGGGCGAATAGAGAGAGAGAGAGAGGGGGGGTCGGCGGCTAAAATGGGGTGTGGGGATTAATGGGGGAGGTTTTAAAACCTTCCAAACAAGAGAACTCCTTATCAGGCAAGAGGATCCAATCAAATTTAATTTAAATTTGATTAGGATTTGATTTGGGGTTTTGATAGGAAACTTTTCAAAAATAGATTTAGAGATTTAGGAAAGATTTTGAATTTCTAATTGATTAGATTTGAATTCAAAATCTGTCCAAATTTTATTAAATCTAAATTTGGAAATAGAAAATTGAGAGGGAAAGGGGCAAGGGGATGTAGGGCCGGCGGTGGGGGCTTGCCCATGGGATGGGTGGCCGGCGGTAGAGCTTGGGTTTGAAGTGGAGATCGGAGGTGGGAGGGCCGGTGGGTTGTGGGGGAGGTAGAGGCCGTGGGGGAAAAGGGGAAGAGGGGGACGGTGGGGTAGGGCCGGTGGTGGTGAGGGGGAGGAGGGGAGGGAACTAGAACGATAAAGACCACGAACCCGACTTTTCAAGGTTGGTGGGTGATGCGCGATTCTCCCTCTCCTAGGGATCTTTCTCCTTAGCTCTCAAACTCTCACATGAAAGTAGCATGCAGAAAAAATTTTTTGATAATCATTCATTAACCAACAAAAGAAAACAAGAAGGCTATAAATAGCCTTGATACAAAGGACTCAAAAGCAAAAGACACTAATTCCCTTAGGGCTTACATACGACCTCCCTTAAGTAAGGGCATAAACGGAAAATGAAATAAAACAAATACCACATAACTACTAAAAGTCAAAATACATGATACAACTCAAAGGTACATCGACTCAATCGTGGTCGTAGATCATTTTCGACTTCGCTGATAAACCTTCCAAGATCTGATGTTTGATCTGATGTCCCCATCATTCTCCCGGGGTGGGAGAAAACTCGACTCCGTCGAGTAAGCATCTCGGGTGCTCTCATAGATCTCCAGTGCGTCGGGGTCAATGCACTGCAGCTCTTCTCGATCTAGCCAAGTGTCCTCAGACTCGGGTTTGTCTTTTCACCTGATCAAGTACCTTTATCGTCCACCTTCCTTTGTAGAGATGATTTCAACACTCAGAATCGTGTCCACTTTTTCTGCCATGGGTGATTTAGGAATATTCGGAAGTGGGGGTAGGTTAGGGATCTCACATGGTGGGGTCACATAAGGCTGTTGTATGAGTAAGTTTAGCGGATTGAAATCCGGACCTTCATATGCAACTAAATCTTTTATGTTAAAGGAGGGATTGATGTTGAATTATGCAGGAAGATCTACCACATAAGCATTATCATTGATTTTCCAAATTATCTTGAACGGTCCAGCACTCTTAGCATGCAATTTCTTAACCATTCCTTGCGGGAACCGTTCCGAACGAATCTGCACCATCACGGAGTCACCAACCTCAAAAGTTTTAAATTTTCGTTTCAGATCAGCATGTAGTTTGTAATCATTATTGCTCTTTTCAATTTGTCGTGCAATTTCCTTATGAAGCTCATGCATATGTGATGCAAATTAAGATACAGACTCAGAAATTCTATACCTAGAGCACATAGGAATGAGATCTAACGGCTGCCTTGGCTTGAACCCATAAATAATCTCAGAAGGACTTAGGCCAGTTGCTCGGTTCACAGAATTGTTATAAGCAAACTCAGCAGTAGGTAGAACGGAATCCCAATCCTTAATATGCTCGCCAACCAGAGATCGTAACAGATTGCCTAAGCTCCTATTAACTACTTCAGTCTGACCATCAATTTGTGGATGAAAGGCTGTGGAAAATTGTAGTGCCCATTTTCATCCAGAGGGTCTTTCAAAAATAGCTAGTGAATTTAACATCCCTGTCCGATATGATGGTTTTGGGTAAACCATGTAGGCAGACGACCTCATTGAAATAAAGCTTGGCAATATGAAAGGCGTTGGATGTTTTGGAGCAAGGCATGAAATGAGCCATTTTGGAGAATCGATCTACTACAACACAAATAGCATCATTTCTACGGAGGGTCTTGGGCAGGCCTAAGATAAAATCCATGCTAACATCCTGCCACGGACAACTAGGGACAGGTAAAAGGGTGTAAAGGCCAGTGTTCTGTTTACGTTGCTTGGCCAGCTGACAAGTGTGGCACCTACTGACCATCCTACCAACGTCCCTCTTCAGACTAGGCCAATAAAAACGGTACTCCACGGCTTCAATCGTCTTATCCCTACCGAAGTGTCCAGCAAGGCCTCCGGCGTGAAGCTCCCACACAAGAAATTCCCTAAGGGAGGTGCTAGGGATGCAAAGCTTCTGCTCTTTGAAGAGATAACCATCCTCCATAAGGAAATCGTCCACGAGGCGCGTGCTGCCTGTGGATAGGAGCGAGTAGGTCTCTTTGAAGTCGGGGCAATCCAAGTAGTCCCTCTTTCTCTGGTCAAAACCCACGAATTCGGCTCTCATCTCAATAGTAGTCATCATACGGCAACTGAGAGCATCGGCAGCTTTATTTTCCACCCCTGCCTTGTGCCTAAGGGTGTATGTATACTCCTAAAGGAACTCTACCCAACGGCCGTGACGGGCATTTAACTTCTTCTGAGAATTAGTGTATCTTAAGACCTCGTGATCCAAAAATATGACGACTCTTGCGGAAGCAAGTAGTGTCGCCAATAACGAAGGGATTGGATCACAGCATAGAATTCCTTGTCATATGTGGAGTAATGCTGCCGGATATCGTTCAGTTTCTCACTGAAATATGCAACAGGGTGACCTTCCTGGGAGAGCACTCCCCCAATTCCGACCCCCGAAGCGTCGCAGGTCACTTCGAAGACTTTGGAGAAGTCAGGAAGTATCATCACTGGGGCCTCCACCATTCTTTTCTTAATCTCATCAAAAGCTTTGGTGGCAGCCTAGGTCCAGTGAAAATCACCTTTCTTTAAGCAATCAGTGATAGGAGATACAATGGTACCGAAATTTTGAATAAATCTCCTATAGAAGGTGGCCAATCCGTGGAAGCTGCGGACTTCCCAGATGTTTTGAGGGATAGGCCAATCAACTATGGCTTTCACCTTCTCGGGGTAGGCAGAAACCCAATGAGCTGAAACGATAAATCCCAGAAAGATAACTCGATCTACAAGGAAAGTACATTTCTTAGGATTGGCATAAAGCTGTTCTTTCCTTAAGACCGTGCAGACTTACCTTAAGTGGTCCAGGTGTTGATCAACAGAATGACTATAGATAAGAATATCATCAAAGTAGACAGCGACAAACTTACCCATAAAAGGGCGTAACACCTGGGTCATGACTCTCATAAAAGTGCTCGGAGCATTACTCAACCCGAAAGTCATGACCAACCATTCGTAGAGACCATCCTTGGTCTTGAAAGCAGTCTTCCACCCATCACCGGGTCGATCCGAATCTGGTGGTATCCACTCTTGAGATCGATTTGGAAAATAGAGTAGCACCCGTCATCATATCAAGCATATCGTCCAGCCTCAGAATAGGGAAACGATATTTGACGGTAATCTTGTTGATAGCGCGGCTATCAACACACATTCGCCAAGATATATCCTTCTTAGGGGTAAGAAGGGCGGGCACCGCGCAGGATATAAGACTCTCCTTAATGAAACCTCGCTGTAGTAACTCATCTACCTGCTTTTTAAGTTAAGCATGTTCCGTGGGATTCATGCGATAATGTGGCAGGTTAGGGAGGGAGGCTCCAGGGACGAAGTCTATGGCATGCTAAATGTCTCTAAGTGGGGGTAACTGATCTGGGAGATCATTGGGGAAGACATCAGCAAACTGTCCCAGAATGGGTTGGACTTTCTGAGGGATAGGTTCGTTAGATTCGGTGGGAATCTCACGACCGACAAGGCAAAAAGAGGAGCTCCTTGAGCGATCTCAAAGTCCAAAACCTTGGCGATTACCAGATTAAGTCCTTTCTTGGACTTAACAGGGTTGGATTTGGAGTCATCCTTAACCCGGGGTTGCGATGGTAAAAGTTTGATCTTTTTACCCGCATGTTCGAACACATAGGTGTTCGAACGCCCATAGATGTGGACATCATTGTCAAAAATCCAGGGTCGACTTAAAAGGATTTGTCCAACATCCATAATCAGTACATCGCACCAAATATTCTCCTTATAGTTGGCAAAGGAGATAGGTACGACGCTTCGTTCCTTCACCTCTAAGGCAGTGGAGTTGACCCATGCTATCTTATATGGATTGGGGTGAGGAACGGCAGAAAGACCCAACTTAGATACTATGCTGGAGGATACAACATATATGCAACTGCCACTATCCACGATGACTTTACAGTGTTTATCTTTGATTTTGGTACAAGTGTGAAAAATCGCTGTCCTACGCCGGTCATCAGTGGGGGTAGGGTGTGATAGTGCACATCTCACCACGCAGATGGGAGAGATATCGAGTTTTTGAAGGCAATGGAGGACGGGGGTGTCGTCATCCTCCTCGAAGAAATCACCTTCATCCTCAACTTGGTGGATCTGATCAACCTCAGGCTCAAGGTCGTCCTCAGTGATCTCCTTGATGATAGAGACCTCATATGGACTAGAGCACTGAAAAGCAATATGCCCATACCCCGGGCATCGGAAGCACTTGGTCCCGGGACTAGACCGAGCGGTATCCAGAGTGAGAGGTTTGTTTCTAAAATCAGGTCGGGGTGTAGGGGGACCAGTGGGTGGTCAGGTAGTGCTCCCTGAGGTAGGTCGGGCAGTAGAGGTGTGAGGAGTGGAGCTACCAGAAGGTCTATAGGAAATCCTAGAGTCATGGTGACGACTAGGGTGCTGGGACCGACTTTCATCAAGGTCTAGCACTAAACTATAGGCATTTTCCAGGGTAGTGACGTTCCGGGTGAACAGCTCATTGCGAAGATCCTCTCGCAATCCAGTACGAAACATAGATAAAATCTGCGCGGGGGTAGTGGAGGTCTCCCCTTTGCAACGGATCAGAAAATCGTCAAAAGATGCGATGTAATCCTTGACCGATTTACTACCCTAAGTCAACCTATGCCACCTATCCAAGAGCCTAGGAAAGTACGAGGGAGGCAGGTACTTCTGCTTAAGCTCTTGCTTCATCGATAACCAATCAGTAATATGGTACTCATTTCGGGACTCCCTAAGGCTTTCTAAGTTCGACCAAAACTGACTAGCCCTACCAAGGAGTTTCACGCTGGCAAAACTGATCTTCCTAGCCTCGGAGATGTTATACTACTTAAAGAAACTATTCATACCTTTGATCCAGTCCAGAAAGAGCTGGGGATCGAGGGTACCATCGAAAGTGGGTGCATCGACCTTAATATTTTTCATCAATGGGAGATCAGGGTCGTGGTGGTGATCATGTCCATAGTGGGGAACTCGATGAGGGGCACGAGGTGGTCCCTCATCTGAAAAGGATCATCCCCGTACATGGAAGGAGGTCTAGATAGGGTGTAAGGAATCGGGTGACTCCTACCACGCTCTATGGTGTCAAATCGGTCAATGGTGGTCCTACGAAGTTCAGCTAGATTGGCCTGATTTTCTTTGAGTTACTGGCTACTGGTGTTCATCTGACCTACCAATAGGTCTAAAGTCCTTCCAAGTTGTTCCGGGTCCATCGCTAAACACTAAGGGACACGTAGGGATGAATCAAGGAAGAGGACAGCAAACGCAAACAGTGAAAAGTCACCCTAAAATGACGCTAACCGAAGCAGGAACTTCAAGGACAGCAAGCTACACTAAGCTATAAAGTTACTTAGGCAAATTGGGAGGTTGTTGAGTTAAAATCCGCACCTAAAATCCTAAGAAATAACCTTAATGCTCACTAAATGAGTGCAGAAATTAACTGGACAGCAAACATAGAGGAAGATTAAAATGTTTTAAAAGATGCTGTGCATGCAAAACTAAATAAAACAGTTAAGCAATAATCTAGGGTGAATTCTAGCATGCAAATCCTAGGTTAACCATGCTCTAATACCAGATGATGCAGGACTACAATGCCTTGTAATGAACCATTAAGAACTTGCATGATTTTAAAAGAACAATACAATTAAAACTATCAGTTATTCCAAAATGACAAGATAAAACGTAAGAGCGGTCACCGTCGTTTAGGCCAAATTACATGCAAGATCTTAAACCAATTAAGGCAATTCAGAATTTCAAAGACATGCAAATAAAGTAGTTATACAATAAAATCCCTGATCTAACAAAGAAAATAACCACATAGAAAGTAAGCTCAAGCCCTACATTTATTAAGCGATGGCAAATAGCTTTGGCACGATTCTTTACGATCTGATCATCACCTATAAAGTTAGTGAAGTGAAAGATAAATGAATAAGGGGTAGAGGTTCACCCTTATTGAGAACCGGAGGTGATGTACCACTGTGCGTTGCCCAACTGTTCTTCAATGGCTTCGACAAGAGAATCCAGGATGCACTCTACGTATTCTTCAACCGTGTGATCGATGTTCGGATTGACGTCAAAGAAGGTGGAAAAGAGAATGTGAACGAAGCCTTGTTTGTCGTAAGCATAGCCGAAATCAACTTCAGGATCCATGCATCGATCTTCCCTTGTTGAGATGAGGGGAGAAGATTCTTCTTGCTATCCTTGCTGCCTTGCCTTGACAGGAGAGGGTCTTCTTTCAGGAATCCAAGTAGGGAAGGTAGGGAAAGGTGGCCGGCCAAGGGAGAGAGCCTTGGGAAATTTCGGTTTAGGTTAAGAGAGGTTTTGGAGGAGTTAGGGTTAGAGTTTTGGGAAGAAAGAATTCTAAAATCTGAAATTGAATTCAGATTTAGATTTGGAGGGAGGTTTGGAATTAGAAATTTGAATTTAATTTCTAAATGAGGTGGGGGTTTAATGTGGAGAGAGGGGGGGGCGGATAGAGAGGGGGCCGGCGGCTATAATGGGGTGTGGGGATTAATTGGGGAGGTTTTAAAACCTTCCAAACAAGAGAACTCCTGATTAGGCAAGAGGATCCAATCAAATTTAATTTAAATTTGATTAGGATTTGATTTGGGGTTTAGATAGGAAACTTTCCAAAAATAGATTTAAAGATTTAGGAAAGATTTTGAATTTCTAATTGATTGAATTTGAATTCAAAATCTGTCCAAATTTTATTCAATCTAAATTTGGAAATAGAAAATTGAGAGGGAAAGGGGCAAGGGACATAGGGCCGGCGGTGGGGGTTTGCCTGTGGGATGGGTGGCCGGCAAGTGGAGCTTGGGTTTGAAGTGGAGGCTAGAGGTGGGAGGGCCGGTGGGTTGTGGGGGAGGTGGAGGCCGTAGGGGCAAAGGGGAAGAGGGGGACGGTGGCGTAGGGCCGGTGGTGGTGAGGAGGAGGAGGAGGGGAGGGAACTAGAACGATAAAGACCACGAACCCGACTTTTCAAGGTTGGTGGGTGATGCGCGATTCTCCCTCTCCTAGGGATCTTTCTCCTTAGCTCTCAAACTCTAACATGAAAGTAGCATGCAGAAATTTTTTTTTGATAATCATTCATTAACCAACAAAAGAAAATAAGAAGGCTATAAATAGCCTTGATACAAAGGACTCAAAAGCAAAAGACACTAATGCCCTTAGGGCTTACATACGACCTCCCTTAAGTAAGGGCATAAACAGAAAATGAAATAAAACAAATACCACATAACTACTAAAAGTTAAAATACATGATACAACTCAAAAGTACATCAACTCAATCGTGGTCGTAGATCGTTTACCACGTCGCTGATAAACCTTCCAAGATCTGATGTTTGATCTGATGTCCCCATCACAACATGTCATTCATAAGCAGAGACCAAAGATCACGGCAAGTGCAAAACTTAAACAAATGCAGGCACCTACAAGTCGTTGTAAGAGACTCATCACGAATATAACATGTTATTTGTGAGTAAACGCAGAAGGACTACAACAAATGCAGGCACCTATGAGTCACTACAAGAAGATCGTTAATGCATGACACCTCACCTGTAAGGGGCAACAAGCGTCCCACAGCGCTACGCTACAATTCACATATAAGCAGAAGTAGGGAATTCATAGTAAAAAGTGCGGGCCACTAGTAAACTGAGCAGTAGATTTGCAGCACCAAATTGTCACGCCGGATAGATAAGTTTACTTACAAATGATAAATTGAAGGCTCATGATGCACCAGAAATACACTCATGCAGGTTGAATGTTGACGGAGATAAAAACATGTAGAAGACAAATGAGCAAAACCACACTGCCGATGTGCAACAAATGAAGCTCAACGTGTAGTTAAACCACACCACCGGATCCACAACATGCATATAAGCGGACAGAAGGCGTCAATCAATTCCAAAATAAAACCCTGCATACCTATCAACACGGGTCATTTGCATAGCTGATTGTTGCAAAAAACATCCCCCTCATGCATCGAAATGCGTACCGACACATTCATAGCATGTATATATTTGCAACATGCAAAATATCATGCAAATACATCATGCACTAGCACTATGATCATGCATTAAGTCGTTGCACTGCAAACCAACATATCATACAAGCACGATTAAGCAATATACAAATGCAAAATACCAACATACACACATTTATGCAAATACACAAGTACATGCGTGAGTGTGTTAATATGCAAATGAAAGTATAAATGTGTATGTGAACGTGTAGATATGTCGTATACATCCATTATATTGCATATATACGACCACCATACAAGCACATTGTGCAAAATATATGCAAAAGCACATACCTACGTGGGCCCCGGCAAGCGTGTTGCATGTACAAACGTGACGTCTGAGAATGTAGCACGGGTCAAGAAATGAACCTAAGTTCGAGCTCGATCCTTCTATGTGAATACATAAGAGTCGACACGGCTCAAACTATCAAACAAATGTACGATTGCAGCATCAACCGGGAAATTTGTTTTATATGTTCATACCGGGCTTTCAAGATCTATAACAAGAAAAATTCGCTAATAAAGGCATAAAGCCGACGACGAACCCGATCTTCTATTAGTAAATAGACATATCGACAAGGTTCAACCGATAAAATGAAATCACCAATAAACCACGATGATGGCCGTGTTGACAAAAAATTTCAATGGAAGGGGACTCCAAACTTTTAAAATGCCTCTGATACTCATAAAATATAAACATTTAAGTGATAATAAAATTACCCCGATATGGCCGTGTTCAATGTAAATCTCAACCGGAATGGTTAATTTTAAAATTCTACCAAAAAATCCAAAACTTGACATCCATTAAGAATACTAATATTTGAAATTGAAATTTAATCATTAAAATACTTAAAGCAAAATACTCATCCACCCTCCGCAACAGTTTGCCGAGGTGGACAAATCTAAAAATCACTTCAGCTCACAAAGAGTAAATGTGATGAGGACATCCATACTTGGAAAGTTTATCGTAGACGTGGCCGTCGATCTACGGCCACGATCGAGTCTTTATATTTCTAAGTTTATTATGTTGTTTTATTTCTGTTGATTGTTTTACCCTTACTTAAGGGAGTTGTTTTATTATGTTGTTTGTAAGCCCTAAGGGCAACGTCGTCTTTTCTTTCTTGAGTCTTTGTATGAGGCTTATATATAGCCCATTTATTCTCTTTTGTTGGGATGAATACTTATTATGAAAAAATTTCTGCATATGTGAGTTTGAGAACTTGGAGAGATCCTTTGGAGAAGGAAGTGCATCACCCACCAACTTCGATGTGTCGGGTTCGTGGTTTTAAGTTTTAGTTCTTCTCTCCCCTTCCCCTTCTCCTTCCCCTCTTCCCCAACCCACGGCCCATCCCCCCTCTCCCCCTCCCTCTCCCCAAACCGAGCCCCTTCCCACCGTCCCCTACCCCCACGGTTCTCCCCCACCTCTACAAACCGCCGGCCTCCAACCGCCCCCACCCCTTCCCCTCTCTTTAATTGAGTTTCCTAAAATAAGAGGGAATATATTTGGAAGGCATTAAAGATTTGAATTCAATTTAAATTCAAATTAGAATACTTTCCTAAATTACCAAAACTATTTTAGGAAAGTTTCCTATTTGATCTCTTTTTGAAATTTGAATTAATAAGGAGAGAATTAAATCTTTCCTTTTCTCTAATCCTAAATTAAGAAACCCAAATCACCTCCTCAAATCTCTCCCAATCCCCTCTACAAGCCGCCGGCCCCTATCCCTATGCCGCCCCCTCTCTCTCTCCAATTCCCCTCTTTTCTCTCACCAATCCTCCCCCTCACATTAAACCCTACCTTTTGAAAATCAAATCTAGTTTCCTTATCCACTTCCCTCCAATTTTAAAATCTGAAAATAACTTCAGATTTTATCAAAACAACCCTAACCCTAATTCCCCCCCCCCCCAATCCCACTCCTTGGCCGGCCACCTCCCCACCCTCTTTCCTCCTTGGATTCTCAAAGCAAACCACCTTTTCTTGGGAGACGACACCAAGGGCAGCAAAGCTTCGTCCTACACTACTTGTTATCCTTCCAACAACATGAATGGAAGTGCCCGCATGGGATTACGGATTGGTACTTGACGAAGACGATAACATTGACATCCTCCGGTCCCCGTTCTTCGACGTCGGTTTTGACTTCGACAACACCGTCGAAGAATACTTCGATCGGATCCACATTACTTTGGTGGATACGATTGACGATCAGAGGAAGAAGGGACGGTGGACCATCCTCGGCCGGCTCACGACGGTTTCCCCTCCGGATACTTCCCCACGCAGGAGACGTTTCGCTCACATCCTACGGTTCCTCGCCCATACCATCGGCCATCAAGTGACTACTTTCCGACGACGATTCTTTCCCAGTTAAGGTGACTTTCTTTCCTCGTCAAGTCACATCGTCTTGTTACTAACCTTGTAGGTGGTGATGAAGTTGCAAAAGATCTACGCCGCTTAATTTGCTAAACAAAAGCTTAGTAAACGTAGGGTTACTTTGAGAGCTCCTAATATGTTTACTTATCTCAATGCTAATTAAGGGATTGTGAATGAACATCCACTATGTTGGCTTTGATTTGAATTTCTAATCTATTTGTTTGTTCAAGCATTTTACTGTGGTTTAGCCTAAACGCAAGCACCCCTTCTTTGTTTCATTTCATCGTTCTAACTGCTAGTAGTTTAATCAAGTACTTGCTCTTAAATGAATGCGTGCAAATCCTAAATTTTATTCAAAAGCATTTTAGTCCTGCATCAAAATGTCTAATCGAGAATATCACTAGGATTTATTCTCAATCCATCTCTTACCAGTAAGGACGTGGCATTTGTCTTCTAACTGGTAGTTTCGCCGTCAAATGGCATCACAAGCAAACGGTTATGACCGGGACCCTCTGACCGAGCGGTTTTGCCGCCAGATAGCACCATTATATTATGGTCATGGTCAGAGCCCGTATGTTCCCCAACGGCGTTAAATCCGTGAGTAATGAATCAATAGGATATAATCGATAGGACACAAAGCTCTCTGTTAGCTAAGATATATTCAAATTTATCCCCTCAGACAAATATTCGCCCCAGGTTTACAATGTACCCTTAGACAAAACAACTCATTGCTGCCGACAAGGATCCTTCTATCAGATTGGGTCAGCTACCTCCTCTGACTAAGTAGACCATGGATCATGATAGCCCGGGACGACAGAACCATTGGATCTTGATCGGGTCTATTATCATTCCCCCACCATCCGCTTTAAATGCAAGGTGGTGAATTTCTAATTTTAAATATTAAATTTTTAAATGACAAATCATGTTGCTACTATACGCCGGATACCATGTAACTATTTGACGACTAGCCTTAATCAAAAATTCTCTCTCGCTATCAGGAGGGGTAGTTAATTATAGGGCTTGTGCCTATAGGAAACCTGAACTCAAATCATAAAGTCCTTAAAAAATGAGGGCGAAATCTCCGGGTAGTGTCTTATTTAAAACGCAATCTGCCTTCTGAAAATTTGTCTCGGAACTTAAACGTTAAAACTCTCTTTGACGACCCGAAGAAAGAAAGAAAGGGGCCGCGAAGAGGCTGAGGCGTGAATTTTCAGAGCCCACAATATACAAATGACTGTTTATAGTACAATATAGATGGAACCATTGAAAGATAAGTAGCTACACTCAAACCCATGGAGTAGATTACCGAGAGAAATTCGTTCCAAATGCAAAGATGGGTACAGTAATAGTATTACTGTCACTAGCTGCCAACATTCACTGAGATTTGCAAAAGTGATGTTCAACATGCATAGCTTCAGGCGATTTCGAGAAGAAAATCTACATGTATCTTTACCTTTGCGTTTCGTAAGGTCTTGGACTTAACAAGGTCTACAAATTAAGAAAGGTAATGTATGATCTCAAACAGTCACAACGAGCATAGTTTGAAAATTTTGCAAAAATAATGATAGCTACATGTTACAAGCAAAGTTAGGAGATCATACTTTATTCATTAAGTTCTGAAATACATGGAGATTCGCAGCATTATTTGATGACTGTTGATGATATAATTGTAATAAAAAATGATCAGCAAGAAAAAGAGTCTCTGAAGCAATAATTTATCACAGAATTTGAGATAAAACTAGGGAAATTTAAGTATTTCCAAGTAATTGTGGCTGCTCACTCACATCAAGGTATCTTTATTTCACAATAAAAGTATATCACTGATCTACTAAATGAAATAGAAAAGATTGCCTATAAAAATTCTTATATACCAAATGACCCAAATCATAAGTTAGGAGAAGCAAAGGAAGACCTTTTGATTGATAGGAAAAATGAACCAAAAGCTAGTAATAAAACTTATTTATCTTGTACATATAAGGCCGGATATAGCTTATGTTGCGAGCGTGATAAGTCAATTTAAGCATGATACAAGAAAATTTCACCTACAAGCTGTCTACTGAATTCTTCATTGTTTAAAGTGAATCCTAAAAGAGGAATTTTGTTTGGAAGAAATAAAAAATTGGAGTTTGAAGCCTACACAGATGCTAAATATGTTGGTTCACATGTAAATGATACATCCACCTTTATATACAATGCCTTTCTTAGAAGCAACCTTGTCACATGAAGATGCAAAAAATAAAATGCAATGGCAAGGTTTACTGTATAAGCTAAATTGAAAGCAATGGTACAAAGAATGTGTTAATTAATGTGGTTAGAAATTCTCCATAAAGATCTACAGATCAAGAGAGATGAAGCTATGAGACTAGATTCTAATAGTAAGTCAACAATGAATATATTAAACAATCCTAAGCAACATATTAGAACAAAGCATGCTGAGATAGATAAATATTTTTTAGGAAAAGGGCTAAAATGGTTCTTGACTCTTTATGAAATATCAAAATGTCCCTCAAGTATATTAAAGAATCATTTTGGTCCATCAATTATTTAAAGAGAAATCAAAATAGTCCCTTCATGGAACTATTTCGGTTCCTCTTAAGGATTTGAAGGACCAAAATGATACTTTAATATAGTTGAGACTATTGTGGTCCTTTTTCTCAATATTTTTTAAAAGAAAAAATAGATACTAGTTTAATTTGCATACTATAAGTGTCTATAAAAAATCAATTGGCACATGTCTTCACAAATGAACTCAACAAAATAGTTTCAAGGGATTATTAACAAATTGTGAATAAAAGATATCTATTCACAGCCTGGGAAAAGCATTGGAAGGCATGCTTATACTATAGATCTTATAATTGGAACCCAACAAATAATGCCAGAAACCAAAATCCCACAAATTCATGACAAGGAAAAAAATTAAGATCCCATGAATTTATATCAAAAAAGAAAATCCAAAACTAGCTTTTAGAATATTTATTTATTGGTATAGCTGTAAATATTCTCTTATTTCATTCTTAGATCAATCTATAAATTGTCATGTATCAAATACTTTGTGAACTAAGAAAAAATTATTGCTTTCACTTTCACTCTTCATAGAAGATACATTTTTATCTAGATTTATATTCTCTTAATTGATGATATTCATCTCACTATTTTCTTCCTTTGGTACTTGTCTTATATGCCAATTATATGGGCACCTACTTTCAGTCAATAATACACATAAATTTTCTCTCTTTTAACAATATCCATCAGGAAATAGAAAGAACAAATCTGAAAAAAGGGTTTTTATCACGCCTTCTCGGCAAAGATAAAAAATAAGAAAGAACAAAGACGCAACAGACTACCTTTGGATGCATGATTGCAGTTCAGGTATTCCACAATGGCATCTTTTATGCAAAAGGTTTAGAAGTTGCCCTCCTCTGATATCTTCTCTTTCAATTTCTGCTATAAGCTCGTAGATTGGTGGCAGAACCACATCAAACTAAGAGGAGATATTATTTGTTAGCTAGCAGCAAAGGAACATCCAATGTCTTTTAAAAAAATCAAATTTATTAATACTTCTACTTGATAAAAAATTAACAAATGAAAGAGGCACAATGAGAAGAGTAGTTGCAGAGTGATTATAGATTCTCCATTATCGAAAAGGAACATTTTTGTCGGTCATGGACTCATGGGAACAAAGAATCAAAGTCCTTTATTTTTAATGGATTAGAACACAAACAAGAATATTATAGATCGGCTCAAAAAGTTAAGAGAACTTTAGCTCTAAAAAAATATGCATAAAAATAAGGCTTCATGTCCATAAAAGATACATGTTGAGGTTTAGATGTTTATGGGGGATATTGATGTGTTTTGATTGACAAATCTGTCCAATAAAATTTTGAGCACTAAAAAATGGCAAATAATTGAATAATAAGCATTTTGTTAGCAATATTTAAGAACATAGGTGATGATCAAAATTATGCTAATTATAAAAATCAAATTTATGAGGTGATAAAATGAAAGATATCCTAAAAAGTAATGAAATATATATTTCAAAGAATCATTTCGGTTTATGTTAGAAAGATCTACTTTAGAAGCAATTTCTATGCTAAGACAATTAATAAAGAAATATAAATAACAAAGAAATAATCTTCATATGACTTTTATTGATCTTAAGAATACATAAAATTAAGTACATCGGAAATTTACTTGGACGCTTTAAGGTAGAAAGGTTTGTCAAAAATATTTTAATTATTAAAGATATATAAGATAGAGCATAAACTAGCATTAAAGTAAATGTGAAATGACCAAAAAGTTGCCAATTATTGTAAGTTTACATAAAGAATAAGCATTAAGTCAATATCTTTTTGTATTAATTATGGAGATGCTTACAAAGAATGTCCAAAGCAAGGTGCCTTGGTGTTTTCTTTTTTGCATATAATATAGTTCTAATTAATAAGACATTTACAAATAAATGAAAAATTAGAACAACGGAAGAAATGTTTATAAGATAGGTCTTAAAATTAGTATAACAATATATATATATAATTTTGGTAGGAATGATGTTAACAATTATCGTATAATATTATTAGAAGACAAGGTAATGCCTAAGTATGATAGATTTGAGTATATTACTTCTACAAAAGAATGAAGATATAGATGAGGATATAATTTCAACTGTTAAAATTGAATTGTTAAAATAAAGAAGCGCCTTAGGAGCTTTGGTAATAAGATAATATCGTTGAGGCTTATATTCAAATTTTATAAAACTGTGATTAGGTCAGTGATGTATGAATATATGACTAAGCCAAAAATAATAAATTAAGAAATGTCTATATTAAAGAAAAATTTGGATTGACATCTATTCAGGATAAGATGTTTAAAAATGACTTATAAATGGTTTGAACATATACAATTAACGGTAGAAAATGTGCTATTAAACGAATTAATAATGTTAGTATTAGAGGATTATGAGTAAAAAGATTTAAACCTAATCTTACATTGATAGAAATCCTATTGAAAATAATACATTTATCACCTCAAATAGCACTAAACAAGAATAAATGAAATTTAGAATTTATAACTCCAATGACAAATACTTGGGTAAGGCTAATAATGGTGATATGATTAGGACAAACCAAGGTATTTCATTGATGAGATAAAAACATGGAATAAATAATACAATCAGAGTGTGCATAAAAATCTGTATCAAATCCAGCACAAGTGACCTAAAACATGGATATTAAGGTGGTCTAAAAGACTGAATCAAAGTCAAATTTGATTTGATTTGAATGAAATGGTGCCTAGACAAGGCAAGATTGGCACAATCAACAATAAGACAAATTTTGAAAGAATGGACCAAGACCATAAATGCTTGAACCGATCAACCCTAGGCCTCAAAGGACCAAATAGGCCTACAACCCAAAACAGCACAAACCAAACCAGACAAATTGGTCCAAACCAGTTCCCTCCTTCCATTTGCAAAGAAAAAACTGCATGTGAGGAAGGCCATTAGTAGAAAAATCTAGGAGGTTCTCTCAAAAGCGCTTGGTTAATTAGCTCGGTAAGTTCCATAGGTAAAAAACAAGCATGCACCAATAAAAGGCTGATCTAACCGAAGTTAGCCTATACAAACACCAAAATTATGCAGACCTACGATAAACCATCTAAGGAAACTTAGCATGCTAAGATACGTCTAGAGCAAGTTGTACAAAAATTGCAGGAGAGTGTAACAAGTTACATTAAGAGCAACAAAGGAGGCCAAACCACCTTCTCTTTCTCCTCTCTTTTCATGGCCAAGCCTTTGGATAAGAGTTAAATTATTTTATTATTTTATCAATCCATGGCATGCCAAACCATCTAATATACTTTATCAATATTTTGTTAATAAATAATTAAACATTACTGTGATTAGCAAAAAGAGGACAGAACACAAGAAAATAGTGAAAGTGATTTGTCCACTTTTCATTCACAAATTAAGGGGATACCCACAAATCAAGCATGAAATGAGTTTTAGAATTAAATTTGAAAAAATGTTTCATAGATTTTTTTTACTCTAAATTAAATTCTTTTGCAATTGATTTTTCATGAAAAAATAGATGTGTTTCTTAATTCCTCACAATTCTCTCTCCTAAGTCCCTTGTTCAGCCACCTAGGTCTCTCTCTCTCTCTCTATAAAATTAAACTTGGCTGAATGAACGGTTGCATTCCTTCAAAGACATGCATGCATGCAAATATGTACAGAAAACATGGATTCGAATATTCAAATTGAAAGGGGTGAATTAAATCTGCCACTACTCTCATTCGGTATGATTTAAAAGTGTAAGTCTAGAAAAAAAAATACTCCTTTTGGCCTAGAAAAGTGCAGACGATTTAATTAGCTTGAGGCACATGAAGTTTTGGGCAGACGACAGTGCAGAGGAAAATGATATTTGTTTTGTGGATAGAGGACCGAACTATAGATTTCTATAAGCATGTAAAACATCGTATATTGTCATTGTCAGTAAAGAGCCTAACTCTCATTGACCTAAGGCAACTTAAAAAAATTTCATGAGTCTTCTTTATTAGCCAACCCCACGTAATGAGATGAAAGTTTGATGTTGTTGCTTGCTTGTTACAGTTATTCCTCTTCTTTCCCTTCCTAATGCCATTTGGATATAATCTTGATCTGGCAAAAACATTTAGAATTTTTCACCTAGAAAAAGCTTTAAGTTCATCAATAGAATGTTAATGATGTCGCCATCAAAGGAATAATCTACCTTGTCCTAGTTTATTAGCCAAAACAAGAAAATCAGCTGGCACCAGAAACTCGACAGCACTAAAATGCAAAGGGGAATGTACTTCTTTAATAGGATATGCAGAATGACCATTCCCCGAATGCAAGGGACCATAATTCTTGATTGGTGCTGAAGAAAGAAATGGTGACCTGGTTATCATTCATAATACTCTGTGCATGTCATATCAAAAAATACTTGTGAATGTTATAACTTATATTTGCAAATAATATGGAGACAGGTGGAAAAAACATCAGAAAACTTTCATGAGAATTGTAAATTAATTAGCTTAACAATTAAGTGGCTCTCCTCAAAAGAACAGATAAGACAGCATAGTAAGTTGCTAATATCGGCAACATAAAACTTAATTATGTACTTTCCTCACAAAGTATTTTACATGAAGAATCCCTAAAAGTCCCGCATATGTTCAATGAAAAAAAAATCCTCAAAGTTCATTATCTTGATAGTTGCCCATTCATCTTCTGAATAGATCAGTCCAATGAGACCGTGTGAATGAGAAGAAAGTATGGACGGGATACATCAACTAAATAGATGTTCAAAGGGGGCTATAGATTTGAATAGTCAAAGATGAACTATGAATGGACTGACCAATGATTAGCTTTTCATATCATAATAAGGGACCACAGATAGGTTTAGGAAAGATTTGTTCTGATCATAGTTTAGGAATAGGTACAGTACACAAAAGGAAGTGCAGTGAAATGTTTCCCACTGAAACTACAATGTTGTTTAGGTGAAATTCGTAATAAGTACCTTGGTTTCAGATCTTATATTCAAAATGCCCCAGAGAAACATTTGAGAGTAATAAAATCTCAATAGAATGATAAGCAAGCATATCTACAATATCAAGCTTCAGGTAATCATTGTTAGCAGAAATTGATTCAAAATTGAATACATTAGTCGCTTGAATTATTGTGTCAACTAACCTTATTGAGGCCATGAGTCACGGTTGCCAAAATAGGCATTGGATCTGACAACAAATTCTGCTCAACTTGTAGAACAGCTGACCTATAAACTGATAAAATCTCAATTATCCCATTTGCAATGGCCCTGCGGTAAACACTTGTTTTCCCAGAGCTTTCTTTCTGTACTTCGGTAGCTTGAGCATGAGGGTAATGCTTTGCCAGCTGAAAAGAACTCAAATGACGATGCTTTGCAGCAAAGTGATCAAGCTCCCTATAGTAAAAGCCTAATGGCAAAAGCCTTTGAATAACATCCCTGAAATGAATATTTACAATGTTTCAAGAAAATGTCCTTTGTCAGCTAAAGACATTGAAGATCCAAAAGAACAAATGACTCAAATGCAACGACTAAATCAACTCTGAAACAATAATATCCATTGTTAAAGTTAGGATAATCATGAAGTTTGAGAAAAATAAATACAGCTTTCTATCTCAAACACAAAGTATATAGGAGGAATTATCATTTTTGACAATGAATGAAACAACTACTCGTCCTTTATAATTTCCAAAAAAAACCACATAATCACAACTTAGAAAACTCTCCTGTAGGAAAATTTCCGGGATTTTAGAAGGCCTGATAAAGTGTAAAAACACCTTGCCCATATCATAATCATTAAGTGTTCCTGTCTATGGAACAAATTAATGTTCATCCTGCTAGCCAGCCCCAAAGAAGCAATAGAAATATGAAAAGCAGATGTTGATTCCGCCGAAATTTCAGAGATCTTTTTTCCTTTTTTTTTAATTATTCTTTTGCTCTAAAACAGGCAGCATCTGGGGAAAAAATAGCTTACTTGAAAAACTGAAAATTATAAACTATGAATTGAAAGATCCAAAATCTCTCAAGGAACCCATGCAACCTTGCTGAATTTCACATGCTATAAAACCCTGAACATCCGGGTAGTATAGAACCGTCCATTGTGTTCCATGCCATGCAATAAGTAATTTGGTGCATTGTGATTACATAAAAACAACACCATGCAAGAATGTCGTTCCATTAAGCATTATAACATACAATAAAGCCAATTACTTCCATAATTTTGGCGCTCAAAGATCATCAATCAAATTGATCCATTTACATTTGTATATTGTTGCAATCAAATTTACCTCGTAGAACCACAATCATGTGCCTCAAGACTCAAATCCAAATGAAGGCCAAATATTGTTGATAGAGAAAGAGAGGGGAGTAAATTTTGTTGGCTTCCGAGCTAGAGCACAGGGATGGAGACAAAGAATACAGAAAGAGAAAATGCAAAAGCGGGAGAGAGTGTGAGTTTAGGCAAGCTTCAAGAAACCCAAGTAAATTATGAGAGAATCATGTTGGGAACTTACTCGGGCAAGTTTTTAGCACATAGTTTGCTTAGGAGATTCTAAGCTCCTAAACCAATCCTCGCCCTTTCGGCAGGGATTGTTTATGTATAAGCTCTAATAAAGAACCAACGTTTCCTTTGTCATAAATATTGAGTCGCCTACCTCATCAGAATAGACCATCATTGCCCTACAAAACTTTGTTAACAGTGATAGTTATAACACCCAAGTGAAATCTGAAAGCTCAATTATTAATTTAATTGCAACAACTTGCCACCTGCCACGATTACACATAGCATGGAAAGAGTATGTTGTAACCACCAGGATAAATAACTAGAATTGTCCCCACCACATGGATTCGGTTACACAGCGTGGCAGAGCGGTGTTCCGCTATAAGCTCTCAACTCTGGCTGAATCAAGTTCAACCAAGAAAAAAAAATTCATAATCTAAGCATAGATTTTTATCCTCATATAATTGCGTCCAAAAAACCACCTTCAAAAGGGTGAATTGTGTCAAATGCATACTCGTTTAAGATCCATGGAATCTAGCCAGATGATTAGGTGTGCATGAAAAGTAAAATGGATTGCACTTGTCCACTGACATAATGGCTTCCCAATATGCCATATTTCCATCATATTACAAGGTATGTCATCATTTTCCCAACGCCCTTAAAAGCTTGCAAAGTGTGTTGATTGTGCATCTTTAAAAAAAAGCCTTAAACTCGTGCTCTTAAACTTCTTTCTAGTGAAGTGCTTCCCACCCTGCACCACAATATCTAACCATGTTGAATCCCCATAAACTCATGTTAGTGGCACATTTCAGGAGTGTCAAGCATCAACTTCAAGATGATGAAAAGAGTCTGCTTATGTCCTTAGGGTCAATAAGCATGCTCATAAAAGCGACTACATTTGATCTAGCTTAAGGGTTCCAACGGAGGCCTCTATACTACATACGGAGATCAAACGTGCTTCTAAGACAAGGCTTTTATAATAACCACCTATCATTGACTTGACTAGCTTAACATAACAGCTAAAAGAAAATAAATATGAGAAGAGATGGGCATTAGCTCCTTCCTCAATGATGAAGCTAACTTCGTTGATACGGAAGTCATTGACAGTAACGATGACTTTACTAGCAAAGTGAAGACCCATAAAGGTAAATGATAATCATGATTCTTGCCAGTAAAGTTGCTATGGCAAAAAGCCAAGTAGTCCCAGCCAAAGCTAAAACTCATCATTAGCCTCTTGAGAAGCCCATTCCCAAGTAAAATAATGTTCCTATCTCTATGCCAGAGATTCCCATCTCAAAGAAAAAAAGCAAGGAGGGGAAAAGTATCAAAAACAATCTGCCTCGTCCAAATTGGATAAGACAGGACAAAGAGTACTCACCATATAATTTTATTATTCTATCCTAGACTTAAAAGAAAATTGGCAATAATTAAAGAAAAACAGAATGCTATATCCCTAATTAAAAGAGGTTCACAACGTGCTCAAGGCCTGATAAGGCTTAAGGCCTGGGAAGGAGGAAATCCTAACAGGCTTCTGGAGAAAATAAGAATAAGAATGAACTGAATCTCATATTGGAAGGGAAGGAAAATATATGGCCAATGTAACTAATGAGGTTGGTGATAATAATCAAGGCCGGTCTTGGTGTAATTACGATCGATTTCCCTAGAGAACTCTGCAATTAAGCGTGCACATAATGAAGTGATTATGAGATAGTGACCTCTTGGGAAGTTACATGAAAATGAATAAAACCATAAAGTTCAGCTTAGTATAGGATGGGTTGAGCCAAAGCAGGCAATACCTTGCACAGTATGGGTATCATAACCTAATCTCCTCTAGTACGATATGTTATTCAGTATGGCTTATGACCTAATGTAATCTTCTTCTTCTTTTTTCATTTAAAAAAAAAAGGGGCTAAACGTGTCATGGTCCTGGTCTAGATTGAGTAGGTTGGGTAGGTTGTTTATCCAAGTAGCCAAATCATGCTGCTTAGTTGGTGCTTTTACCATACTGTATGAGTTGGTGAATTAGAAAATAAGAAGAAAAACGATCAAATCATAACAACAACAACAACAACAATAACAAGCCTTTGTCCCACTATGTGGGGTCGGCAACATGAATCCTTTTTCTCCATTGTGTCCGGTTCAAAGTCAAATTCTCGTTTAAATCTAATAGAGAAATATCATTTCTAATATTTTCTAACCAAGTCTTTTTAGGTCTACCTCTATCTTTCTTAACATAAGTCAAATCTAATACCTCTACTTTCCTAACTGGGTCATCGGAAGGCCGCCGTTTTATGTGACCAAACCATCTAAGGCGACTCTCTCTAATCTTATCCTCCACTGGAGCTACTCCAACATTTTCACGTATATGCTCATTTCGTATCCTGTCTCTAAGAGTAAATCCACTCATCCACCTAAGCATCCTCATCTCCGCAACACATAACTTAGTATTATGCTTCTCTTTTAATGGCCAAACTTCTGCACCATAAAGCATTGCAGGTCTCACCACCATCTTATAGAATTTTCCCTTAAGTTTAAGGGGGACTTTTCTATCACACAACAAGCCCGATGCATTCCTCCACTTCAACCATCCAACTTGAATTCTACTGATAACATCCCCATCTATTTCACCATCACTCTGAACAATAGATCCAAGATATCTAAAACGTGTACTCTTATTAATGACTTGATCGCCCAAAGTCACAATCCCCTCACTAGGTCTATTACTGCTAAAATTACACTCCATATATTCAGTTTTAGATCTACTCAAGCGAAAACCTTTAGACTCTAAGGTTGATCTCCAGACTTCAAGTTTACCTTCAACTCCCTCTTTAGTCTTGTCAACAAGAAGAATATCATCAGCAAAAAGCATACACCAGGGTACATCCTCTTGTAAATGTCTAGTGAGAACATCCATGACTAACGCGAAAAGATATGGGCTTAAAGCTGATCCTTGATGTAATCCAACCGAAATAGGGAAATACTTGGTCAAACCACCTTGTGTTTGAACATAAGTAGTAGCTCCTTCATACATATCTTTAATGATTTGAATATAAGCATTATTAACTCCTTTCTTTTCAAGAACTCTCCATAGCACTTCTCTTGGAACTTTATCATATGCTTTCTCTAAATCAATAAATATCATATGTAGATCCTCCTTATTCTCCCTATATTTCTCCATCAAACCTCTCAATAAATGTATGGCTTCCATAGTAGACCTACCAGGCATGAATCCAAATTGATTTTGAGAAACATTAGTATCACGCCGCAGCCTACGCTCCATAACTCGCTCCCATAGTTTTAAAGTGTGACACATTAACTTAATTCCTCTATAATTCGCACAATCTTGTGCATCACCTTTATTCTTATAAATAGGAATCAATACACTCATTCTCCACGCATCTGGCCTCTTTTTAGTCTTCAAATATTATTAAAAAGTTTAGTTAGCCAAGAAATTCCTTCATCTCCTAAGCATTTCCACATCTCTATTGGGATATCATCAGGTCCAACAGCTTTTCCACACTTCATTTTCTTTAAAGCCTCTCTAACTTCGGTTTTACTAATACGCCGATAAAAACAGAAATCTTTATTTTCATTTAGGATGCTAAGGTCACTAAAGTTAATTGTATTCCTACAATCTTCATTAAAAAGTTTATCAAAATATCTCATCCACCTTTGTTGAATATCATCTTCTAAGAAAAGTACTTTTTGATCTTCATCCTTAATACACTTCACTTGAATTAAATCCTTACTACTCCTATCTCTTTGTTTGGCTAGCTTATACATATATCTTTCTCCCTCCTTAGTATCTAATCTATTATATAAATCATTAAAAGCTAAGATCTTTGCATCACATATTGCTTTCTTAGAATCCTTACATGCCTCTTTATATCTTTCCCAATTATCAGAATTTTTACATCTAAATCAATTTTTATAACAAATCTTCTTATTTTTTATCTTTTCTTGCACAATTGGATTCCACCACCAGCTATTTTTACTATTAGGGGCTTTTCCCTTTGATACTCCAAACACATCTTTAGCAATATTTTTAATATCACTAGCCACTTTTTCCCACATAACATTAGCATCCTCATGCACAAATAAAATCTTAGAATCTAAAATCTTACTCTCAAAAATATTTTTATTACTATTCTTTAAATGCCCCCATCTAATCCTAGAAAATCGCTTTACTTTATTTTTTATTTTCTGTCCTTTTATCTTAAAGTCTAAAACTAATAAGCGATGTTGGGTACACAAACTTTCACTCGGAATAACTTTACAATCTTTGCAATCTAAACGATCTACTTTTCTTATAAGAAAATACTCAATCTGAGTTTTACTATAACCATTCTTATAAGTGATGAGATGCTCATTTCTTTTCTTAAATAAGGTATTAGCAATTAAAAAATCATAAGCTAAAGAAAAATCTAGTATGGTCTTACCACCTTCATTAGTCATTCCAAACCCATATCCACCATGAATGCTTTTAAAATCATTTACCTCTCTACCAACATGTCCATTTAAATCTCCTCTAATAAAAATTTTTTCTTCGAGAGGTATCTTTTGAATTAATTCTTCTAAATCTTCCCAAAATTTTAATTTTGAACACATATCCAAACCTACTTGAGGAGCATAAGCACTTATAATATTAATAATCTTAGCATCAACAACAATCTTTAAAGCCATAATTCTATCTCCAATTCTATTAATATTTATAACATACCAAATTGATTTTCTAAACCTAATAATTCAGACTAGCACACAAAGCAAAAGTCCATTTTTTAACAAAAGCAGACTCATACTCCAATAATTAGCATATCTACTGAGGTCGGACGTAGCTCTACGTCCGGAGTCAAATAAAATTAATACACGTGGATCTGGCGACGCGACCCAGTCCACTTATAAAAATTTTAAAATCACGCCAGCTCACTTATTTTTTATATTTTTAAAAAATTGTATTTATTCATTTTAAAATTATTTTATTTTTACACAATTATATCTTAGAAAAATTTTTAAATGAATAAATAGCAACGGTACCTAGTGGTATCTAGCGGTACCTAGTGATACCTAGCGGAACCTAGCAGTGATACATAGCAGTACCTACCAATATATAATGCATTTTAATGAAAAAATTAAATTTTTCACAAGCTCGACACTCCAACATCTTCATACAGCGGTACTTAGTGGTACCTAGCAGCGGTACCTAGTGATACCTAGCAGCGGTACCTAGCGGTACCGAGTGGTACCTAGCGATACCTAACAGTTATACACAGCAGTACCTAGCAATATATACAATTTTTTAAAAATATAAAAAATGAGTGAGCTGGCGCGGATTTAAAATTTTCATAAGTGGGCTGGGTCACGTCGTCAGGTCCACGTGTATTAATTTTATTCGACTCCGGACGTAGAGCTACGTCCAGTGTCCGGACCTAATAAAAGTTCCTACTGAGGTGCTCACAGTTTGCTGACACTTTAGCAAAATCCAAAGGAGGTTTTAATCAAATAATTATATTTTTGTAAAGTGCTGATCCGCCGAGAAGAAGAAGAGGTTTTGGCCCTGAGACTAGGTTGCAAACTTCAAGATCATCAAGATTGTTGATAGAAAGATCAAACACCAATATGAATAAATGAGGCAAGCTCTCGAAGCTATTGAATGGCTAAATAATCATATAGCAATACTTTTAACAATCTCAGTAATTACCAACTACGTTGCTGAGCTCCAGTACACTGTGGATCGATTTACCCAGAAGTGTTGAGTGCGAGAGTTCGAAGCCAACAATGGCCAGCTGACATGATAAACTTACGCGTAGCTAAAAACTCCTTTCGTGTCCATAAATAAGGCTTGGAAGAACGGGAAAGAGCCCGAATTTGGATTCAGGAACCTATGAAACGAGACTCTGCACTTAGACCTACATTATTTTCTCTCAAAACATTTCTCCCTTCAAAGATTACTCCCCTATGAACTCATAAAATAATCTCAAGTGTTAATCTCTCGTTCGGATGATTCCTTCCGTCCGTCAACAATGGTTGGTTAGGGTTTAGCATACCTCTCGGATGGTTGTAAAAAGGAGAGGTCCGGCGCTAGCTTGAAGGTGGGCTCGACTGGGAAGTCTGAAATAGGGTCGGAGGAGTCGAATAGGGTTTCCCGCTCGTCCCTCTCATCGATTACCAAATCCCCGGTGTAACCGACAAGGGCAAGCAGCAGCTCGTGCAGCATTTCTTCTCATTCACTCGTCCCCTTCCCTCTGGGCACGCCGTAGGGAATGAGCAGTGACCACTCTTTGCACCGGAGGCTATTAGCGATCAATGTACCGGTCGCCAGAGAGAAGTCCTTTTGATGACTGAACAAAAGTATCAAATAACCAAACGAAGCCTCAAACCGTCGGTTTTCACCCGTGAAATGCACGTGTGAGAAAAAATTAAAATGAAACGGTTTTTTTAATTGCTTAAAGTAGAGAAGTTTGATTTTATATAGCTTAAATAAATATCTCATATATATATATATATATATATATATATATATATATATATATATATATATATATATATTGTTGCGAGCTAGAGTATACATGGCGATAGAGATTAAACTTTACGTCTTAGCGTTGCACGAATATCCAGCTCACACACAGAGAACACAAGATTTTTACGTGGAAAACCCTGAAAAGGGGAAAAACCACGGGGTCTGGCCCAGTTGAAACGATTCGACTAGAACTTGAGTTAATTACAGGGGGGCTGACTCGCCTCTAAGAGCGATCAGATTACAAGTATCACCCGTAGGGTGGAAGTTAGAGGCTTTTAAAGGCCTAAGGTCGCGCTGGCAGAACTTCGAGGTCTCCCGGCGGTCTGGTAGAATATCGGGCCCTAGTTAGTCGTCGGGCAGAGTTGAGGACATTAGGTGATGGTCCAGCAGAACTCCGGCGTCAGGCGGTGATCCGGCGAAGAGCAGGGCCTCAGGTGGTGGTCTGGCGAAGAGCAGGGCCTCAAGTGGTGGTCCGACGAAGTGCAGGGCCTTAGGTGGTGGTACGCCGAAAAGAGCAGGGCCTCAAGTAGTGGTCCGGCGGAGCAACGGCGTCAAGCGGTGGTCCGGCGGAACTCCGGCGGTGGTCGAGGAGGAGCAAGGGGGCAATAGCTCTCTCTTTTTCTCCTCAGGATTAGGTGTCTTTTTTAAGAGGAGAGGGGGCTCTATTTATAGATTTTCATGAGTGGCATGGCCCGTAAATAGGTGGAAGATCAGGGGTAGTTAGGGAGTGGTTTGAATGGACGGCCGATCTTGAATCCTTTGATCATAGACCGTTCGCTGGACATTTGAAAGTCTTAATGATGTCAGAATTTGGCTATCTTGGGCTCGTTGGATTCATCTCGTCGAGACGCTCGATTCGACTATAAGCATGTCACATTTGGAGACCGTTTGGTAATCCAAATTATGGTTTGAACCTTTCAACAGCGCTTCTGACCCTTGATTTGGACTCATTTGGGCTCGTATTGGGTTGAATTTTGTGTCGTTGGGTTTGTATTTTCGAGACGTTCGGTTCGACTGTAAGTTTGCTGGAGTCGGAGTTCGAATGGTCCCAAAATTAATTTCAAAAGTTTCCAACTTGATTTTACCTCGAGATTCGTGCCCGATCAAGATAATTTTTTGATTACGTATCAGTTGCCCCCCTATTTTCGGACACCGAAGCTCCAGAAGTCCGAAAATACGCGTTTCAATCTTTGGGGAATTTCTTCGTGCAATTTGAAGTTTGCAAAAATCCGATCTTGGGTGTAGAGGTCTCGAACGGCCTTAAAAGTGCCAAAATTAAGTCCGAAACGTCGAAAACGGTTCTGGGGACCCCAAAAATGTCCGATTTGACCTTTTCGGGCCTGAAATTGGGCATGATGATGTGGTGCTGACGTGGCACTTGATCGTGGCTGACGTGGCGCCGACGTGGTCATAACACACAATATCTTGGTTGTCATTGTGTTAAGGTGGAGCTAACGTGGTCATGATTGTAGCTAATATTGCACCTATTAGCTGAAATATTATAATTTAAATAAAAAAGAGGCATTTATAACAACTCTTCCCATGTGGAAGAGTGGTTAGTGTTTTTGGTCCCATGCCTAAGGTCTTGGGTTCAAATCTCATGGATGTCATGGGCTGTTTTGCAGGATGCTGATGTGGAAGTGCCATGTAGGACAGACCGATGACGTGGCAGTGCCACATAGGACGGACCGATGACATGGCTGTGACATATAGGTCAGATTGATGACGTGACATTAACACGCGGGACGGATCGATGACGTGGCTGTGACACGTAGGTCAGATTGATGATGTGGCATTGACGCGGGACGGATCGATGATGTGGCTGTGACACGTAGGTCGGATTGATGACGTGGCATTGACACGCTGGACTGATCGATGATGTGGTTGTGACACGTAGGTCGGATTGATGATGTGGCTATGACACGCGGATCGTGGCTGACGTGGCCACGACACGCAGATCGTGGCTGAGGTGTCACCCATGACTTGTTGGGTTGTGGCTGATGTGGGCAGGGCACGTAGGACAGAGTGATAATGTGGTAGTGCCATGCAGCACAGATTGCTGACATGGCAATGACACGCAGGACAGATTGATGATGTGGCGCTGATGTGGCTGATGACGTGGCGCCAGTTTTTTTTTTTTTTTTTTTTTGAAATTCCTAAAATGACCTTACCCTTCCTATAAATAGGCCCCCCCAGGCCTTAGAAACCACACATTTCCCTCCTCCCTCTCTTCTCTTCTCCCCCTCCTCTTTCACGTGAGGCCTTCCCCTGGCCCTGCACAGGCGGTATCCCCTATCCAGGTCAGGGACCCTCCCTGCAAGAAGGAGGTTCCTCCCCCTCTACCCTTCTTCCATTGTGCCCTCTCTTCTTTCATTTGAGGCCTTCCCCTGGCCCTGCACAGGCGGTATCCCCTGTCCAGGCCGGGGCCCCTCTCTGCAAGAACGAGGTTCTCTCCCTTTCTCTTCATTTCTTCCCTCATGCTGAGGCATTCCCCTAGTCCTGTTCAAGTCTAGGGCCCCTCACTGAGCAGGAGTCTTCCTCTTCTTCTTCTAGAGATCTTGTGGAGGTCCGATGTCGGGCAGAAGTACAGTGTCCCGTAGAAGTACGGCGTCGGGTAGAATTCTGACAAGAGTCCAACGGCGGGTAGAAATCTAGTGACCGTAGGTAGCTGAGCATCAGGTATAATTCCGACGAAAATCCCGCGACGGGCAAAAGTGTGTCGTCGGGTAGAAGTCTAATAAGGATCCGGCGACAAGCAGAAGTCCGGCGTCGGGTAGAAGTTCAACGTCGGGTTAAACTCCGACGAGGGTCAGGCAACGGGCAGAAGTCCGGCGTCGAGTAGAAGTTCAATGACGGGTTAAACTCCGACAAGGGTCCGACGACGGGCATAAGTCCGGAGTCGGGTAGAAGTTCTGCGTCGGGTAGAAGTCCGACGAGGGTCTGGCGACGGGCAGAAGTCTGGCGTCAGGTAGAAGTTCCGCGTCGGGTAGAAGTCCGACGAGGGCCTGGCGACGGGCAGAAGTCTGGCGTTGGGTAGAAGTTCTGCGTCGGGTAGAAGTCCGATGAGGGTCCGGCGACGGGCAGGAGTCCTTCAACTGGAGGAAGCTCGACGTCGGGCAGAAGTCCGACAAATGTCTCATGACGGGTAGAAGTCCAACAATGGGAGGAAGCTTGGCGTCGGGCAGAAGTCTGACGAAAGTCCCGTGACGGGCAGAAGTCCTTCAACGGGAGGTAGCTAGGCGTCGGGCAGAAGTCCGACGAAAGTCCCGCGACTGGCAGAAGTCCTTTAACGGGAGGAAGCTCGGCGTCGGGTAGAAGTCCGACGAAAGTCCCGCGTCTGGCAGAAGTCTTTCAACGGGAGGAAGCTCGGCTTCAGGCAGAATTTTGACTAAAGTCCCGTGGCAGGTAGAAGTTCAACAACGGGAAGAAGCTCAGCGTCGGGCAGAAGTCTGACGAAAGTCCCGCGGCGGGCAGAAGTCCAACAATGGAAGGAAGCTCGACGTCTGGCAGAAGTACATAGTCGAGTAGAAATCTGACGAGAGTCCGTCGACTAGTAAAACCCCCAATGACGGATAGAAGTTCAGCGCCAGGTAAAACTCCGACGAGGGTCCGACGACGGGTAGAAGTCCCACATCTGGTAGAAGAGCGTAGGTCAATAGCATCCGCCAAAGATGTGTGACCTTTCTGAGGTTGTACGTCATAGTCCTTTTTGATGACATTAACTTGTGCGAGAGAGTTTGAGGGAATCCACTAAGGATGTATGACCTATCCGAGGTTGTATGTCAAAGCCTTGCTTGATGACGTTAACTTGTGTGGAAGAGGTCGAGAGAATCCACCAAGGATGTATGACATATCCGAGGTTGTATGTCAGAGCCCTGCTCGATGACGTTAACATGTGTGGAAGAGGTCGAGAGAATCCACCAAGGATGTATGACCTATCCGAGGTTGTATGTCAAAGCCCTGCTCGATGACGTTAACCTGTGTGGAAGAGGTCGAGATTAAATCCCATTGGGATTGATCGTCCAATGATCGAGACACAATAAAGATCGTGTATTTCTCAAATCAGGGATTAAGAGACTATATTTGTCAGTAGTTTTCTACTGTTATCATTTTTAATCCTGTCTAAAGAAGCAAATAATATCAAATGGAGTCCACAACACATCACTATATTATGTAGGATAATATAACAACTTCCTAGTACAACCTAGGGATATAAGTGTTACACCATGCTAAACACATAAGATATGCGTACAAGGACAACACTGTTTGACTTCGAAAGAAAATACTAGAGACATCAGAGCATCATACTGCTTGAAAGAGGCACAATAAAATAAGACAACTACTATTACTAACACAAATGCATACACTGTGTGATCATTTGATCTCACCAACCATTTAAATATTAATCAATGATTGTCTTTGTTGTTGCTGCTTTTGCCCCCCAGCATCATATCGAGTCGGTGGGCTTTAAATGAATTGATGGAGATATCCTTGTCGGATCAGCCTCTCAATCTCATCCTTGAGTTGCTTGCAAGCTTCAGTAGTGTGTCCACGACTACGGTGGAAATGACAGTATTGATCTTGATTTCCTACGTTCGGCTTCAAAGGATTAGGCCACTTAATATTTTCTTGATCTCGGATGGCCATCAACACATTTGCTCGAGGGGCATTGAGTGGTGTATATTCCTCCTCTTGTCGAAACTCACGTCGTGGCACTGGAGGTCTAGGAGAGAAGTTTTTCTTTCTTTGCAAGAATGGATCCTCTATTGTAGGGGCTTTGCGCTTTCCAATAGTTTGTTCAAATTGCTTTCTATGGGCACTAATAGATTCATCCGCTGATATTTGTGCCTCTACACGATGGATCAGGTCGGCATACGAAGGGACCATGTCGCGCATAAGTGCTGAGTAGAAGGGGCCCGGACGAAGCCCTTCGAAGAAAACGCCTCTAAGTAACTCGGGATCTACTCCCGAAATTTGACGAGCTTCAGTAGAAACCCTCTGAAAGTATTCCTTGAGAGACTCACTTTCATTCTGGCGGATCCCCGAGAGGTGAGAAGAGTCCTTAGTAATTCTCTGATTGGCGACAAATTATTCGACAAACACTTTGGCTAATTTGACGAACATTGGAATGGTTCCGGCTGAAAGTGAATAGGACCATGTTCGAGCTTGCCCTTTGAGGGTGGCAGGAAAGACCTGACAAAGGAGGGCGTATGAGGCTCGCTGGATATGCATGATGGTTCTATAGTGATCGATATGCTCGTACGGGTCAGTTGTCCCGTCGTAGGGATCGATGTTCGGTAGTTTGAATCTTGCCGGAATGGGATGTTGAAGGATGAATTCAGTCAGGGGTGATGACTCCTGGAAGTCCTGCTGATGACGAGATTGTCTTGCACCTCCCGCGAGAAACTCTTCCTGAACCAATCTTTGTAGTTCATGTCGTAGGACATTGCGAGGGAGTCCAGCAACGTGTGGTGGGGCTAAGTCCTCGGGAACATCTAGAGGAATACGAGGTTGCTGCCCTGCGTGTGAAGGATGTGTAGAGCTTACTGTGTCAGCAAGTTCATTGTCTTGGTGCGTCGGAGGATGCACCATCGACGGCTGTCGGGTCTCAACATGAAGATGTTCTGGTGGAACCTCTCTAACCCGGGGTGGATCTCGAGGGAGAAGGATCTCTTCTTGGGGAGCTAGTGCCGGCTGTCGGGTCTCTCGCAGGAGTTGAAGGATCTCATCATGAGACTCCTCCATCTTCCTGATGCGGTCATCAATGGATGGTCATGAAATTCCTTCTCCAATAGCATCTTGTGCCCCAATATCAAAGCAGGCGGATACTTGGTGTCTATGATTCATAGACTGATCCCGAGATTGATATGAATTAGAGCGGGAGGCTCCCAAGATGTGATTGCTACGCTTGTTAGCCATCAAAGTGGTGCTTAGGATAGTGGGATTTATTTCCCACAAACGACGCCAAACTGTTGCGGGCTAGAGTATACGCGGCGATAGAGATTGAACTTTACGTCTTAGCATTGCATGAATATCTAGCTCACACATAGAGAACACAAGATTTTTACGCAGAAAACCCTGAAAAGGGGAAAAACCACGGGGCCTGGCCCAATTGAAACGATTCCACTAGAACTTGAGTTAATTACAGGGGGGCTGACTCGCCTCAAAGAGCGATCAGATTACAAGTATCACCCATAGGGTGGAAGTTAGAGGATTTTAAAGGCCTAAGGTCGCGCTGGAAGAACTTCGGGGTCTCCCGGCGGTCTGGTAGAATGTTGGGCCCTAGGTAGTCGTCGGGCAGAATTGAGGACGTTAGGTGATGGTCCGGCGGAACTCCGGCGTCCGGTGGTGATCCGGCGAAGAGCAGGGCCTCAGGTGGTGGTCTGGCGAAGAGCAGAGCCTCAAGTGGTGGTCCGGCGAAGTGCAGGGCCTTAGGTGGTGGTCCGACGAAGAGCAGGGCCTCAGGTGGTGGTCCGGCGGAGCAACGGCGTCAAGCGGTGGTCCGGCGGAACTCCGGCGGTGGACGAGGAGGAGCAAGGGGGCAAGAGCTCTCTCTTTTTCTCCTTAGGATTAGGTGTCTTTTTCAAGAGGAGAGGTGGCTCTATTTATAGATTTTCATGAGTGGCATGGCCCGTAAATAGGTGGAAGATCATGGGTAGTTAGGGAGTGGTTTGAATGGACGGCGGATCTTGAATCCCTTGATCATAGACCGTTTGCTGGACATTTGAAAGTCTTAATGATGTTGGAATTTGGCGACCTTTGGTTCTTTGGATTCGTCTCGTCGAGGCACTCGATTTGACTATAAGCATGTCACATTTGGAGACCGTTTGGTAATCCAAATTATGGTTTGAACCTTCCAACAGCGGTTCTGACCCTTGATTTGGACTCATTTGAGCTCGGATTTGGTTGAATTTGGTGTCATTGGGTTTGTATTTACGAGACGCTCAGTTCGACTGTAAGTTTGCTGGAGTCGGAGTTCGGATGGTCCCAAAATTAATTTCGAAAGTTTCCAACTTGATTTTGCCTTGAGATTCGTGCCCGATCAAGATAATTTTTTTATGACGTATCATATATATATATATATATATATATATATATATATATATATATAATTTTTTTAATAAAATTATTCTTATAATAATGATATATGATATAAATTTTAGTAGTAATGCGAATAGAAAAGATTAAAAGTTACATTATACAAGAACATGATCATAGAGCATTTGAGCACACCAAAGCTTTCTAGCTAACTTGAATGAAATGCTCATTTATGTTGAAATCTAGGATCCCGAGCATTTAATTTTGATAGTGACAACTAATACTTACTGAATTTATATGGACTTCCTTAAATATTATAAATGTTTATCTTTGTCTGTGAGTAGTGACATTTCAGGTCAGATACACACCGCTCAAGATTGCTGAAAACTTAAACTGGGTAGTATAAGATATTCAAAAACTTGTATTTTTATTTTCTTGAGTCTGCCACAAAAGCATGTAGGTAAAAGGAGCAATCATGCACACACACATAGGGAGATTTTTTTTAAGTCAAAATTTTTTAAAAAAACTGATCGTACTGTACGATGTTAATCGTACTGTACGATGTTAATCATACTATACGATGAGGTTCAATTCAAAAACCCTAGCCGCCATAATAAGTTTGGTAAGTTTCTAATTTTAATATTCTGAACTATTCGTATAGTACGATATATATCATACTGTACGATTATTTGAAAACTTATCAAAATTATCTCCCATAATCAGGAAATAAAATATTGGTTTCTTAATTACATTTAATCGTAATGTACGATGTTTATCGTATTGTACGATGGTCAGAGACGATTTTATTCGTCCCATTGATCGTACCAGACGAAACCAAGGTTTTTGTTCTATTCGTCCCGGACGATATTCATATCGTACCGGACGATGTCCTGAAAATGAACTAATCGTACTGTACGAATAGTACAATGCTGGATGATGGTCAGAGACGAATTTGCTCGTCCTAGAGATTGTCCCACAGATCGTCCTGTACGAACAGTTGAAAATAACTTGATCGTCCTATACTATCTCTGGATCGTACAGTATGATATTCATAAAATTTGTGAATTGTTCGTCTGTGCTCGTACTGAACGAAGCTATTTTTGAACTGATCGTACTGTACGATATTATATCGTACTGTACGAACAGAGACGAAAAAAGTTGAATTTTTAGAGTTTTCTGAAGTCTGATTTAAAAGGACTTTTATTTTTCAATTAAGAAGTTATTGGTCTGTCTTGCTGCTGTGAGAAGCATTGAGAGAGGAAGGAACTCTTGAGAGAGAAGCTTTCTTTGGAGAGATCCAGGGCTTGCGAGAGGAAGGTGAAGGTGAGCTTGAGCGTGAGGGAGAAGGAGTGTGAGGGGATCACACAGTGGCTCCAAGCTAGCTGCATGCTTTGCTCCTCTTGTGGCTTTGGGGAGTCTTGTGAAAGTTCTCTAGGGAAGAGAGGCTTCAAAATTAACATCATCTGGGTACTCTGCCTTCTCCAGGAGGGAGAAAAAGGAGAAGGTCTGCTGCCGTCACCGAGAGGGAGACATAGCGTGTGGTATTCCGCCACGCAGGGGGAGGTGAAAGGGAGTTTTGTAAAAGCTTCTACACCTTACTGTGGGAGCAAAAAGAGAGTCAACTTTTAGTAGTGTAATTCTTGGAGTAGAGGACTCCGGGGAGTGGACATAGGTCAGGTGACCGAACCACTATAAAAATTTCTGGTGTGTTTTTTCCAGTTTTTACCGCATTTTATTTTTCACATACTCGCTTACCACTATATCTGCATGGTGAAAAATCTAGTTGTATTTTCTTTGTATTGTGAGATCTGTAATTGTTTTACCAATATCATCGTTGTGCTCGTATCATTAGCTTTCTTATTCTACTCGTTGTGTTGTTATTTTAAAAATAAAAAAAAATTTAGAACTCCTGTTTAGGAATAATTTTTAAAATACCAATTCACCCCCCCCCCTCTCCTGGCACATCTCGTACTTTTAATTTATACTTTCAAAGGTCTATTAAATGTGACCACCAATGTTTTGTATAGATTTGAACATTATTTATAAGAAAAGGGAAATTCTTCTGAGAGTCATAATATAAGATACATAAGAAATACTTGCTAGTCAGTTGTATGCTTGTTTATGCTCTCACAAATATCTAGCAAGTAATCGATGGATTACAAGGAAATGAGTCACCTCAAATGGGACCCACAGAGAAACCAGCCCAAGAAAACATTAGGCCAACTCTCGTGGGCCTACGAAGGAAGGTAGCCCCTCCCAGGGGAAACGGAGGATCTTGTCAACTAAATAACTCCCCACTTACCATGTGGAAGGGTTGTAGCCATCGCAACGACTCAACCTTGCCATGATAAGTACCTTCATCCCTCTGGCACTCAAGTCCAACTATAGGAAAGCACATGCTCAAAGAGCCTTTAACTTAACCTACCATGGCCAACCAACCATTGAGTTCATCTTCGTTGTAGCCTCAATTCACTCGCCTTCTCGTCTAGGCAATCTAAGGCTCATCACATATCACTAATGGCTCTCACACATCACTCAGCTATCGAGCACCTCTTGCTCGATGCCCACTCACAAACTCGCCCAATATACACTTGGCATTACTGAACTCACCTGTAAACACTTAATATTATTGAGCTCACCTAGAGACAAATCATCAGAGCTCTACAGTCCTCATTCTCCCTTAACCAACTAGGAGACGATACATGCTTAGAATAATTTGTGTAGTAATGTATTTTTTTTACTTTTCATGGGTGTAGCTTTTCTAATAGCTTTGATATCCTTATAAATAATTGGTGAATAGAAACATTTTAGAACTTCTATCCTTTAACTGATCTACTTATTAATCTTTTGTTGTTCATTTGATTGAGCTTTTTGAACATTTGTATTACAGTCAGTCTATTCTAATGAGGTAGGTGACTCAATATTTATGATAAAGGAAACGTTGGTTCTTTATTAGAGCTTATAAATAAACAATCCCTACTAAAAGGGTGAGGATTTGTTTAGGAGCTTAGAATCTCCTAAGCAAACTATGTGCTAAAAACTTATTTGAATAAGTTCCCAAAATGATTCTCTCAAAATTTACTCGGGTTGCTTGAAGCTTGCCTAAACTCACTCTCTCTCCCACTTTTGCATTTTCTCTTTCTCTATTCTTTGTCTTCATCCCTGTGCTCTAGCTCGAAAGCCAACAAAATTTACTCCCCTTGCTTTCTCTATGAACAATATTTGGCCTTCATTTGGATTTGGGTCTTAAGTAAGCACATGATTGTGGTTCTACGAGGTAAAGTTGATTGCAACAATATACAAATGTAAATGGATCAATTTGATTGATGGTCTTTGAGTGCCAAAATCATGGAAATCATTGAATTAATTAGCTTTATTGTATGTTCCAATGCTTAATGGAACGTGATACTTGCATGGTATTGTTTTGCATAATCACAATGCACCAAATTACCTATTGCATGGCATGAAACACGATGGACGGTCCTTTACTACCCGGATGTTCGGGGTTTTATAGCACGTGAAATTCAGTAGAGTTGTGGGTTCCCTGAGAGATTTTGGATCAATTCATAGTTTATAATTTTTAGTTGTTTCAAGTAAGATATTTTTTCCCCCAGATGCTTCTTGTTTTAGAGCAAAAGAATAACAAAAAAGAAAAGAAAAAAAAGATCTCTAAAATTTCGGCAGAATCAACATCTACTTTTCATATTTCTATTGCTTAGCAGGATGAACATTAATTTTTTCCATAGACTGGAACATTTAATGACTATGATATGGGAAAAATGTTTTTACACTGTATTAGGTTTCCTAAAATCCCAAAAAAATTTCGAGGAAGAGAGTTTTCTAAGTTGTGATTATGTGGGGTTTTTTTGAAATTATAAAGCATGTTTTTATATAGGATGAATAGTTGTTTCATTCATTGTCAATAATGATAATTCCTCCTATATACTTCCTATTTGAGATAGAAAGCTGGATTTATTTTTGAGATAGAAAGCTGGATCCAACCTCATACCCAAAGCTTCTTGCACTTTCTTCCATAATCTTGAAGTAAATATTCCATCTCTATATAATATAATGATGAGGGGAATCTCATGCAATCAAATGATATTATCCACATAGATCCTTGCTAGCCTTTTCACTTAGCAATTCTAATACTTTGTGTTTGAGATAGAAAGCTGGATCCAACCTCATACCCAAAGCTTCTTGCACTTTCTTCCATAATCTTGAAGTAAATCTTCCATCCCTATATAATACAATAATGAGCGGACTCTCATGCAATCAAATGATATTATCCACATAGATCCTTGCTAACCTTTTCACTTAGCAATTCTACTGATCATTAAAAAATGGGTTGTCTTTGTGAGTTTATCAACTATGGCCTAAACTACATCATGAATTTATTTGATCTCGGCAAGCCAACTACAAAGTCCATAACAATCTCCTCCAACTTCCATTATGGAAATAGGAAGCGGTTGTAATAAACCACCAGGTCTCTGATGTTCTGTCTTGACTATTTGACATATCAAGCACTTGGCTATGAACTCAGCCACGTCATTCTTCATACCCAGCCACCAGAACAACTTCTTGAGATATTGATACATTTTTGTGCTTTCTAGGTGAACTGAATATGGAGTAGTGTACACTTCTCGAAGTCTCCTATCGAAGTTTAACGTGATCTAGAACATAATTGATTTTTAAATTTTAAGGCACCTATCTGATTAATAGTGAAATTTGGCTTTAATCCATTATAAATTTGCTCTCTTATTTGCACCAAATTTAGGCCTTCCATTTGATCTTCATGAATCCGATCGATAGTCATTTGTTGAATAGACATGCAATAAACAACAGAGTTCCCTCCTGATGGTATTATCTCAAGCTGAAGTCACTCCATTTCATATACTAATTATTGCTCTTGAGTTATCATCCATATTGCATATAATGAAGACTTCCTACTTAAAACATTTGCCATCAACTTAGCTTTTCCCAGATGATATTGAATATGTAAATCGTAGTCCTTAATTAACTCGAGCCATCGTCTTTGTCTTAAATTCATCTCCTTTTGAATAAAGTTGTATTTCAAGCTCTTATGATCAGTGAAAACTTCACAGCGAGCATCATAAATGTAATGCCTTCAAATTTTCAATCCAAAAATAATTGCATCTAGCTCCAGGTTATGTGTAAGATAATTCTTCTCATGCGCCTTGAGATGTCTGGATGTGTAAGCTACCACTTTATTGTGTCTAGGTATTCCACGTAACCGAAGCCTAACACGTAAAACACAACCCAGCCACGTGCAGCATCCCCCCCCCCCCCCCCCTTTCGTGCGAACCTCTCTCCAAATCTCATAAATCACCCAATTTTTTCCTATTCAAACAATTCTCCCACCTTGCTACCTTTTTTTCACCATTTAAGGTGTGGAGAGCCTAGGGCATCATATTTTCCTTCTTGCAGCCGCCGCCAAACCCTCCCTTCTCCTTCCTCTTCATTTCTTACTCTCCATAACAACCACCAAATTCATCTTCCCCTTATTTTCTCTCTTCCCCATCGTGTTTTCCCCAAATCAACGCCATTATTAGGGAATGGTTCCATCCTTACTTTTTCTTTCTTTCTCTTGGATCGAGTTTGAGCCCTCCTCCTCCTTTCCTTGTTGACTGAGAACATTCAATACGGGTAAGTTAATATTAATATTATTGTCATTTGAATATTTAGATTTGATTAGCAGTGTTAGATCTTGATTAACATACTGTAATACCCAGTTGGTTCGATTCAACTGAATCGGACACCTAACTAAGCAAGAAAGCAAAATTACGAACGAAATAGAATCGGGCTGGCGAGTCGAACAGGCAAGACACAAGTGCGGGAGTGGTTGGCGGGGTTGGATCGTGTGTTTGAGTGAGGAATCACGAGCAAGAGTGAAAAATAGCCACTCCTCGTGGTAGATAACTTCATTTTGATCACTCCAGTGAACCAAATGATTAAAGGAAAGTTTTGAACTTGAGGAGGCAGCGATAAAGAAGAAAGAAAGGGAAATTTTGGAGAAAGAAAAGAAAATAGGTCAGGAGGAAGAAGATGGTGCTTGTAAAAAAGTTTATATTTTTCTCCATTGCTAAAATAGGTAAGTAATTTATTTCCTTATTTTATTATTTCTTAGGTGAAGAAGAAATTATGGGTAAAGAGAAGGAAATTAGAAGAAAGGTCACTGTGGTATTTTGATTTAATTTAAATTAAGAATAGTTAACTTTCAATAATTTTAGAAATTAATCATCGATCGATTTTAATTCTTGTGGAAGATAGGTTCGTTTATTTAATTTAGCGAAGTTGAATGCAGAAAAGAAAAAAAATGAAGAGTTTTCAACTACTTTAATGAAATGTAAGTTATTTTATTTTATTTTTTAAATGAAAGAATTTAATGTTTGCTATTGAATTAAAATTTTGGGATTAATATAGACGGTGAATTTTTGATTTGACAAAAAGGAAGGTCAATTGAATGAAGATATGGACTATTGAGGCGAGATAAAGTATTGATTTCCAACAAGAGTTCTAGGAAATGAATATTTATGAGATACTTAAATATTAATGTAAAACTTATTCAAATTTTAATGGAAATATAGTTTTAAGGTGATTGTATATATTTATATAATTGTGTAAGTGATTATAGGTTGTATTAAAGAAGGCTATTCAAGGATCAAGTATTTGAAAGGATTTGAAGCACGAAAGTAATAAAAGGGAATAATTATAGTTGTTTTATAATAATTACATTCTTTTATTTTTATTTCAGTTTTAATATAATATCCTGCTTATTTATTTATTATATTTAGATGTTCCTTATGTCCAAAATGATGAAGGATTAACAAATAAATTTACAATACAATATGAATCCATATGTGTGTGTGAAAAATGTATGTATCGTTTAAAATGTAAGAAAAAAATGAAACAAATAAAGAATTTATAACATGTAAATGAAAAGTATTAAAAGAAGAAAAATGTGCATGCATGCAAATACAGAAGTTCACCCCCTTATGGTACTGGATGGGGGCGCAACGTACCCGTACATGTTAAATGGAAATGAAAATAATGTACTTTTATTGATATAAAATTTTAGATGGTGCTCATGTACTAAATAAAAATGAAAAATGAATAAATGAGAATGGAAAATGAATAAATGAAATAAGTTGTTTCAAAGGCATATAATGAAAATCTACAGTATATGAAATGTTAAAGCATATGAAATATAATGAAAATGTTAATTACACAAGAAAGACAAATGCATATGATTACTCTATATATGTTTAAATGTTATACTATAAATCATGATTATCCACTGACTTTATTATGTAAACTTAATCTGCTAAACAAAATTTTTCATGTAAGTCTTCTGAAAAATATAATGGTTGAAAGAGATGAATATGTCTACAGAAGAAGACGATTGCATGAAAATAGGTAAAAACTGATTTATGTATATGTTCAAATTTATAATTTTGTTAGTGACTTCTATTATTTGGGGGGATGTTAGTTGTTAACTGTTTACGTATTTGAAAGAAATGAATTAACCGTCCAGCCATCCTTTCTTATCTCGTTTATTCGAGTATTGGGGCCAGGTCATGACACATACTTACATAATTTTGTACTTTTATTCATGTGTGTATGTTCTCTATTTTTATATATTGTCATTTGGTGAGAGAGGATCACACGAGAGGGGGGGGGGGGGGGGGGGAGGTGGTGGATGTTGCACACAGCTGGGTCGCATTTCGCGCGTGTGGTTTTGATCCCGAGGAATACCTAGATTGATCGGTCCAGGTTTAGCTATTACATTTATAACTTTACCCTCCACCACCGTCAGCATCCATTGCCTAGCACTATCATTGCCAACTGTCATCGCTATTGGCCATTGCTGGCCAACATCGTCGCCATCCACCCTTCGCCACCGGCCATCACCACTGTCGCCGCCTGCCACCACCAGTAACATTAGCTACTAATACCACCTGTCGTCACCATCTTTTTTATCCTTTTACATTCTTCCAAATAATTTCAAATACATAACATACCTTTTATATTGCATTACTTTTTTGGCAAACAAAACAACTCCTAAAAAAATGGGGGAAATTTTACTTTATATGACTATTTATACACTTATTTACACACATAAATTCCTCATATTATAGTTGAGCAAATATACTTTTTAATTACATTTGGACCAAAATACTTTCGATGATAGATAAATCTTAGATTCGGAAAATATTTATATGTGTAGTACAACTTTCAAAATTGATTTGAATTCAAATTTGTTTAAACTCTAGTTCAAATTGGTTAGTGCATGCTAAAGGAGACTTACAACAGAAAGAGGGTACAATGCACACGTCGTGCAAAAAATAAAAATTTAATATGAGTATTAGTCCAAACTCATTATGGGACAGAAAAAGTTTTTTTTTTTAAGGATGACTAATAAATCATAAAATGTGTGACTCAATTTTATGAAAGAGAAATAATCTCCTTTTAACCCCTACACCTCAAATACTTTCATAAATATAAGATGTTAAATGCACAATTCTTATATATATATATATATATATATATATATATATATATATATATATATATATATATATATATATAGAGAGAGAGAGAGAGAGAGAGAGAGAGAGAGAGAGAGAGAGAGAGAGATTAGAGAGTATTTTAGAATATTATATATTTAGAATGATAAAATAATTTATTCTTGCACATCTTTCATCGGCCATCATAAATTTTAAAATTGATGATAGTCAAGAGCACCACTAGCAATTTTCCTACAAACCAGTTGGATTTTCATATGATACAAATGGATTCAGATCCCATACAATATTTTTCATCAAATAATTGCATACATTATCTGCAACTCATTAAAATGAAGCAAGGCCTATTTTACTTTATCATTGTGTAATGGTGTGTCATCATTATAAACATATGGACTCAAGAGTTTCAAACAATTATAAATACGTTGTCACAAGGGGTCGTTCAATGGTTGCAAAACTAGGTTGTAAGTTGTATCACTGATCTTGGATTCAAATATATTTGTGGATGACATACAACCTTACTAGCAAGACAACTTTATGAGTAGAGGCCCTTGAAGTCACCTACCTCATCAGATGATCAGAATAGACTGACTGCTATATAAGAAATCATTGGATTTCCTTGGGTTGGTGTTTACCTTCTCGGTGATGGGTATTTGATAAATCGACTATAGAATACATATGGATGTATAAATATATAATTGAATATGAATTAAAATTAAAGAATGATTAATAAGCCATTTTGAGCTATGATGATACATAGTGTGATTACATCTATAAATATTAAAAGGATTTGGGACATACACACTTATAGCACTAGTATATTAGAATCTGTTGTAAGAAATATAGATATCTCATGGCTACTTTGATTTAGTGACTATATGTTTTTACTTCTATTTTTTTGTTATTCATACTACTTGCCCTATTCTTTTATCATTTATGCTTTGATAGATAGGAGTTACTGCTAAGATGATTTATCAAACTCATATATTGTATATTTTTATAGTAGATCATGTAGAAATGTTTAGCGGACAATCATCTTAAGAGCTGATTTATTAGCAGTAGACTATATTTGATTTTTTATATTTTGTAGTTGATTATTATATATATGCTTTATGAGCTAGGTAATTTTCTTTCATGTTGTTATGTCCTTCAGATTTATTTTGCATGTAGTCATATTGCTTTGATGTATTATTATTTGAATTCATATAAATGAAATGAATATTTGATTTCCTTTTCATTATTTACTCTAATATATAAGATTTTATATTATTAGTTTGTATTTTTTCTTCTCGTGAGTACACAACAGGTCTTTTTATCCCTTCATCACATCTCGTGTTATCTAGGCATATCGCCTTTCCAACCCGGGGTGTGATAATAAATGAGTTGAGCGAGCTCGAGTTATCGTTGCTTGAGCTTAATCTATATTAATTAATCGAATTCGAGTTTGAGCTCAAGCATTATTTAGCAAGTTAAAGCCACCTTGTTTCTTTTGGAAAAAGAGAGAAATGATTAGAATTCAAGCAATTATTATTATAAATTAAGAAAAAATGAGAATTTAGGAAAAAATAATAAAAAATTCACTTAATATAAGAAAATGGGATTAATATGTCATCAAAAAATTATCTTGATCGGACACGAATCTTGATGCAAATATGAATAAAAATTTTACAAAATTAAATTTGAGACCATCCAAACTCCTATTTTAACAAACTTATAGTCAAACTGAACGTCTCACAGCGACGAACCCAACGACACCAAAATCAGTCTAATATGAACCCAAATGGGTCCAAATTGATGGCCCGAAGCCTATTTGGAAGCTTCAGAATATTAATTGGATGACGAAATGATATCCAAATGTAACATGCTTATAGTCAAATCAAGCTGCTCGATGAAACGAATCCTACAAGCCCATGATTGTCGAATTCTGACATCATTAAGACACTCAAATAATCGATAAATGATCTATGATCGAGGGAGTTGATATCAGTCGTCCATTAAAACACTCCCAACATGCCCTTGATCTTCTCCCTACTTACTAGCCATGCCGCTCACAAAAAAATTATAAATAGATCTCTCATTCTTCATAAAATGGAAGATAAGAAAATGAATGATCTTTCTTACTTTTTCAAGCCTGCCACCGACTGTCGTCGAACTTCAGGCTATTCATTGATTATTATTGATCTTTTTCCAATAACCAAACATTTTTAGACTTCTGCCTAACAACTGATTAATATGGAATCTCTAGTCATCGCCATACAATGATAGAACATTCTCTGTTATTCAATCTACATTAAGGGGACCAATCTTCTAAAGTGTAGCAATATCTCTAGCATATTGTCTTCTCCCTGACCTTAAATTAAGGGATAAGTTGACAATGATCGACTACGATCCTTCTGACCTCTATTGCTCGTAACTATGATCCCTTCGACTATTACCCGACTACAATCCTTTCAACCTTTGTCGTCCGTCAACTACGGTCCCTCTGACCACTTTCGTCCGACTATGTTCTTCTGATGACTACGGTCCCTTTGACCTTCATCACCTGATTATGGCCCTACCAACCAAATGAACAGACTAGTATTCTCTTGTGAACATCTATTATTTCATTCTTCAACTATGTAATATGTTCTCTACAATGTATATGTGAGCCGACACCCTCCTCCAAGGAGGGGCATTATTTGTAATCAACCACCAACACTATTGGATTCATTTTGACTGGGTAAGGCCCCATAATTTTCCCCCTTTTAAGGGATTTTCATATAAAAACCCCGGTGTCTTATACCTTCTCTTTTATCTATTTGTATGCTGGATATTTATATGAAGCTAGGATGCTAAACTTTATATTTCTCCACCACCGCAAATATTTTAAGATGCAATAGTTTGATGCCATTTGTGGGAACTTAATTCTTGGCTGGGGGGCAACCTTGGTTATAACCTGAAATATGTCTGTTGCCAAGAAAAATTATTCCAACATTTTTTACATCCAAGATAATTCCACTAGCAACTATGTTTTCAACAAATGCAAAGATGCTGCAAATAAACTTCAGGTAATATATAGTTCCCATCTAGACTTTACTTCTTGGACAATATCTTAGTCTCGACCTCAAAAATGCATTAATGGTCTCAACATAAATCATTTTCCACTTTTGATTTAGGATACACACAACATTCGCCCCCTCCCAATCAATGTGTAATCAATCTCAGGGGGATTTGATTTGAACTCTTCCACATAGGTTAAAGTCATTGAGCAATGCTCTGATAAATAACCTCGGATAGGTCAAACATCCTTAGTGGATTCCCTCGACCTCTTCTGTACAGGTTAACATCATCGAGTAATTCTTTGACAAACAACCTCGAATAGGTTAGACATCCAAAGTGGATTCCCTCGATAGGCTAATGTCAGCGAGCAGTACTCTAATAAACAACTTTAGATAGGTCAAATATCTTTGGTGGATTCTCTCAGCCTTTTCCATATAGGTTAGAATCATTGAGCAATGCTTTAACAAATAACCTTGGATAGGTCTAACATCTTTTATGAATTTTTTTTAACATTTTCAATACAAGCTAACAACATTGAGTGACACTCTAACAAATAATACCAAGAAAGCTTGCCCATGAGGTAGCCTCAAAGGAAAGCTAGTGGTGGATAAAGTCCTCATTAGAAAAACTCCACGAAGGCAAGCGGAAGACAAGGTCTCCATTTATAACTTTTCTAAGAAAATTAAGTCACCAGCTCATATACGTTTGTTCACTTGACTAGAAGCAATCAAAGATAAAAGTACTTCTCTCACACTAAAATAAACTATCTCATCTCCATGCAAATAAAATTTAACTCTTTTCTTCTAGCATTCAATAGTAGTAAAATATTTGACCAACTAATTCATTCCAAAAATTATTTCAAACTTCACTAAAGGTAAGATTATTACATCTGATCTGAATTCTCTACGAGCTATTATAATATTAACTGAACATGAAGCACTGATAATTAAAAAATCTTCATCAGATAATCGAATATACAAATTAGGAGTAAAAATAATAAGTTTTATATGTAATTTTTCACAGAATACCTTAGATATAAAATAATGAGATGCAATAGAATAAAAAAGAGCTTTAGTAGGTAAGTCTAAAATATTGATAGTACCTATCACCACTTTAGAATATTCATTAGCTTTTTGAGAAGTTAAAGCAAAAGCTCGAGCTGATGCTGATCTCACCGCTTCCCTTGATGCTTCTCTTTTTATCTCAAAAGCTAGTTGGCTCATTTGTGACTTAGCACTCCTACATTGCTTGATCCTTTGAATACCTTTTAATTTTATGACTCCTTGGACATTTTTCAGAAAATTTCTTTTGATATGTCATGGTTCTCCACATAAATAAAACTTTCTTGAATTCATTAATTTATGGATGAAACTTTCCATAATTTATACAGGCTGGTCTCACATGAAACCCTACAGGCTGTTATTGTTGACCCTAGTGAAATTTTTGCCTTTTTGATTGACCACCTCTATAATCAAATGGCCACTTTTTGCTATCAACCTCCCATTTCTATTTTACTATACCCATATCAGGCTCCAAAAGTCTAGCACTTTCAATAAGTTCAGCAAAATCCTTTATGTGATGAAAAATTAAAGGTTTATTATCTTTGAGGCCCTTCAAAAATCTATAATATTTTTCAATAGGAGTACTAATAAGCTGCGGGGCATACCTCGATAAAGAAGTAAACTCAAATTCATATTAAATAATAGTCTTGGCTCCTTGCTTTAAGTTGACAAAACTCTCATACATTGTATGCCTTGCTGTTGGAGGAACATACCACTCCTTGAAAACTTGTTCAAGTTCCTCCTAAGTAATTAGTTATTTAGTTATACCTTCAAATTTTTCCAAATGATGTCCCCTCCATCATCATTCTATCTCACCTTCCAACATTCTGGCTTTAAACTCTGGAAACTTTTAAATATTCATCAACTTTCACATTGACATGAGCACTTGCACTATATCTGCACTATTACCAAGAGTTATAGGAGTGACTAATATAGTTGCAGGTGGAACACTAGATGTTTCAGGTCCTACTAGAGACTACATCTTTTTCATTATTAGCTTATCATGTTCATCATTTGTATTGGCATCATAGTCCCTGTCATTATACTGGCAGGGTCAGGCACTACTGGTATATTATCAACTATGTGTGTACTACCTTCAATTGGTGTAATAATTTTAGTACCCTTAGGTGTCCTGTCATGCTGTGATAACTGACCATTAATCTTTTCAGGTACCCTTTCAGCTATGATATATGTAAATGTATTACTTCATAAAATATGTACTTATATATAAAACCTAAGTAAGTATTTTATAAATTTTGCTAATTTTATATGAACAGATGAATGGTTAAGTAATTGTTGATGAAAGTAGATTTTTTATTAGTGAATATATTTATTAGATAGCAATTAGTGGATGTAAATATTAGTAAAAGAATTAAGCAAATAATAATATTTAGTATGAGTAAGTGTTAAGTAAATTATATTAGATAATTCAGAATAAAATCTGAATAGATGCCTTCATTGGAGGTTGTACAAGATCAATTATTGAGTGGGGTCCACTCCTCTATCCCTATTTTTTATCGGAATACATGCAGGCAGTTACTGTGGAGTATTCAAAACAGTGCATACTGCGGGACTATAGAGAGGTTTGCAGAATCCATTGTAGCAGCATTCAGAAAAGGCTTAGGTAGATTTCAGCACAGTTGCAAGGAAAACACTGCGAAGCATTCGACTGTACTGTGAAGGAAGAGTAAGAAGTAAAGAAAAGTTGAAAAAAAGAAGAAGAAAAGTGAATAAAAGGAGGAATACTGAATGCAAATGGAAGATCAAAGAATATTGCAAATTTGGGTAAGTAAAGCTGTGTTTAAATTAGAATAATTAATAAGAAAGTTTTGGCTATATTATTCATGTTTGTTGAGTTCCACATAATGAATTGAGAGAGTGGATTTGCAGTAAAAGATTATGTTAAAACCAAAGAAGAGGAAATTAGGGAAAGAGCTAATTGAGGTAAGTAATCTGATTTTCTTTAATGATTTTATAGAATTTTAAATGTTAAGGAAAGTTTCTAAAGAAGGGTATATCAATTGTAATGTTAGGATTCATCAGATACATATATGCAGAGAAGAGAATATGAGATAGTTTATCAAAGGAGAAGACTACATGATGTAGAATTGGAAGAAGCAATTCGTTAGAAAGTAAGTTATGTAAAGTAGTTATAATTGCAATTATTATAAATTTTTTGTAGATTCCTAATGTCTTGTGAATGTATTGATAACTAAAATGCATTATGTTAATTTTATTAGTATTCATGAGAATACATTGAAGTACTTACAACTACATATCCATGAGAATATGTGAGATTTGATAAATGACTATATAAGCTTATTTCAATCTTCTCTTAGTGATATATGTTGAAAGTAATGCTTATCAAATTCTTCCTGCAATATATGTATGATTATATATTGTGGAAAGTCAATAACCATAGTAATCAGTTATGAATTATGAATATATGATTTATGTTGAATATCAAATTAATAAAGATTGGTTTACTTATAATATTATATCTACAATATCATGTGGGCAAAAGGGACCCAATATAAAACTTGTATTATAGATGGGGCAAAAGGGACCCTAGATAATATGATACATGTATAGTAGGTGGGGCAAAATGGACCCCTAGAGAGGCAAAAGGGACATCTATTTAAATTCAATGGTGATAATGTCAGATTTACATGGGCTCCATTGAATATATTTATGAAAGCAAAACTAATCTTATGAAAGTTTAAAGTTGATATTCAGTATAGTCTGAAGTGGAAGAAAAAGGAAATGCCATATTTCATTACATGAGAACGTCTTAAGTTGGTTTAACTTATGATGTCAATCTTGTAATCTTTTTATGCAATTAAATTATTAATTACTCATGCATAGCTTATTGAGTCTCATAGCTCACCAGTTATTCTATACTGGCTGTTGTTACAGGTAAAGGAAAAGATAAAGTTGTTGTTGATTATGTTAAAAGTTCTTCTATGTTATCTTTTAGTATTTAAAGAGTTTGTGAGTCTACATTGGAGGTATGTAAACAGTTCTGTAATGTATTACTTTGAATTTTATTTTGGATTTCTTAGTGGCTCTGTAAGTAAGTCTTGTTGAAGTTTAAAGTTATTAGGTGCTTTCGTTGATGTGATGAATAAAAACTGTTGGATCTTTTATAAAAATTTTCAAATATTCAAAATTAACATATGTTTCATTGATGGGAATGTTATGTTTATATTAGTAATACTCCTAGTACTGTTAAGGGTATTATGAGGTGTTACATTATATAATCATGCACATATATTAATATGTTATTTTTATGTGCTAATTATAAGCAGAATCAAAAGTTGGACTCATTACTAACTTAAAAACAAAACTCTCATGTAGGCTCTGTAATAATTCAATCAGATCCAATTCTCTTCTCTTAAAGCAACTAAATTTGCTTAAAGGTTTCATAATCAAATCCTCAGAATCTTAATTCTTTTCTTTTATACCACTTTTGTAACACCCCACAATACCTTACCAGCAATATATAATGTAGCAGAGAAAATATAACAATCATAATTATTAATATCTAATAATTTTAATTATATGAAAACATCTAAGTAGTCTCAATTGTATCATAAAAGTAATTATAAAGCCACCAAGAGAATCCAAAATATCACAATAATTTAACAATATGCATACTTCACATATAAACTCACATATAATTTTAATAATAAAACCTAAAATTCATTAATTCTGAGCCTAATCTGCTTTAACTTTTTTCTTGCCTATCCTTGTAACAATAGCATTATAACAAATTGGTGAGCTATGAAGCTCAAAAAGTTATGCAATTCAATTAAAGATATTTTATGAAATATTATAGAGAGAATAATGAAATTGGAATTATGATTAAATTAATTCATAAGATAATAAAAAAATTACTTGAAATATGTTGGAGATCATCTTTTATTTTATTTGAAGTATGTACCGAATATCATAATTAACTGTCTAAGGTTCTGACTATCATTTTTATATAGTTAACTTTCATAAGAATATTCAATGGAGCTCAGGTAAACCCGATATTATCACCATTGAACTACATTGAGGTCCTTTTTGCCTCTTTTGATGTCTATTTTGCCCCACCTGCGATATAGGTATTATCTCATTTCATAGCAACATTTTCTAATTTGATATTCATTAGGATTCAAAATTAAGAATTCATACTTGCTTTGTTATGCTTCATGCTTTCATAAAAAATCTATCTACTATTCCACTTGCATAAAAAGGATATATTATTGAATATGCAACATGTAATGTAATGAGTTTTTTTTTAATATTACCAACTAGGAAAACTTTTAAACAATCATACCACATCTTATTTTGAACTCTAATTATTAAAATATATATATGGTTGTTCATATATGAATACTTGGATGTATACTCATATTCAATAAATTGAATAAGCTTAATATCTTTCTCCCTTCAGTTCATTCAATTACAAGTATATATGTCAAGAAATGATAATTTAAAATTATATTCCTTACCTCTATAATGAGTTGTCTCCTCAAATTTGACACCTTGCGCCCTTTTTCTTTTGTAAATTACCTCGTAACCTCCCCTATGCATATACTGATTGAATTCCTACATTTGGGCGTAATCTTCTTTACCATTATTTAGAATTTTATAAAGCAATTGTAAATATTATAATACAACCAATTTGCTTACCTCCATTTCTTTTTTCTTCAATTTCTCTTTTCTTTTTCTTCTTCCTTCCACTGCTTCTTACTCCCATATAGTCATTGTTCCCTCAAAGTAATTGCTCACTCACAGCAATTGTACTCTCACGATAATGGCTCTCTCACACAGTTATAGTTTGCTCAAAGCAACGGCTCTCTCATACGGCTACAACACTCACACGATCACTGCTCCCATCCACCCACTGTCTACTAGTCAAACCAATCCTATTTCATGCACTAAACTGCAAGCCTTTCTCCCCACTTGTTGTTCGACTGAATGCTTGAAAGAAATCAAAAAATAAAGCCCATATTATAACTGTCACTCTAAACAGCCATTAAATGCACCTATTCAGTATTAAGAAATTATCTAATTTAATTTACCTAACAGTAAATATTACTTAGTATTAGTACTAAAATTTTACTCAATAATTTACTTAACAATAATTTAACTGTTAATATAAATTTAAATGAATTTATTAGTTAATATTAAAAGAAATAGTAACTTGTTGGAATTTTCATAAAAATTTATATTTCAGGTATAATGTAATTAAGAAAAATATTAAAAATTTACCTGAGATTGTTGAGTATTACATTCAAAGACTTTAGAAGACTAAAAGCCTCAAAAGGCACAGATATAAAGACCTTAAAAGGCTAAAGCCTCAAAAGGCATAGGAACATTAAAGACCTTAGAAGGCTAAAAGCCTTAAAAGGCACAGGTACACAAAAGATTTTGGAAGGCTAAAGACTCAAAAGGCATAAGAACACCAAAGACCTTAGAATGCTAAAAGTCTCAAAATGCATAGGTATATCAAAAACTCAGAAGGTTAAAAGCCTCAAAAGATATATATCTATTTGATTATTTAAAAACCTCCGAAGACCAAAGGCTGCAAAAGGGATAAATTTCTCTGATCTAGTTGCTCTAACTTGGAGAAATATATCAAAGCATATCTCAAAGACGTATAAAAGATTTAGTTTTTTTTTTTTTTTTTGGAGGGGGGGGGGGGGGGGGGGGGGGGATTCACACGCAAAAAATAGTTTTAGATAAATGTGGAGTCTTTCTTACTTTAAAAATAAACATTAAACTCATATGAATGTCTCAAAGCTATATACAGTGTCATTGGATTTACATGAAATCATCATAGTAAAATTCTACTTCAGATTCGAGTGTACAATTATTTTCATAAGGAGCTGAAATTCAAATTATATGAAATGAAGAGCTTTCATCAACATCATCCCGTACACAATAATAAATCATGGTGGAGGAGCACGTGCCCGATCGAAAATTTCTGGGGAAATAATCAGTATGTCATAAAACTCCTTACAAATCACCGCCAGACCATCAGGTCTCCACTTAATTGAGTGTGCCATTAGACTGTTGTGGTCAACATAATGTTTGATCCTCTATATCAGGATATCCACTATCTGCCTCTATTAGCATACTATCTCCAACAAAATGAATCTCGACTGTCATCTTCAGCTCACCGCCCGAATGCCAACATCGAGATAATAACTATTCACATATATTAATCTTTCATTGGCATATTGCCCGACTCTTTGCATCAAATGATCAATTTAAGATCACCAGATCTATTATTAATCATTAACTATCACAAAACTTCTGTCTGTTCACTGATAATTATCAGGTCTTTGCCTGGGTTCTACTACCGTCAGACCACTTTAAATCACTATTTCAAACAAGAGGTGGTTGATCTTCTTTTGTCATGGGCTATTTAAAGGCAAGAATGATCTCTCATCGGGAGTTCTTCTCACAAAGAGGGGCACTGAAGCTTGATAAGGGATGCCAATCAAAGATAGTAGAAAGCTTTTAATGTAAGAAGAAATGCAAAATATAAGAAGAAGAAACTAAGAAAGGCAAAGGGCCACTCTTTCTTTATAAAGAGTGGCACCAAAAATTTATAGCGCCTATCAAAGATAGTGGAGGGCCTATAATGTGGTAAGGAGTATGGAGGAGAAGAAAATGAAAGACAAGATAAGTTCCTTCTACACAAAAAGGGGCACTATAACTTGATTAGGGATGCCACTTATTCAAGGCATTGGAATGTCTCTACTTTAAGAAGAATTGAGAAAAAAGAAGAAGAGTAAAGGTATGCTTTTCCCCCATCCCGATGGCGGTATTTATAGGTGAAAAAGGGGGGAAGAGGCTTCCAGAAATTTTTTTATTTTTTAAAGATTTTTTAATATTTTTTAGATTTTTTCTAGAAAAAAAACCTAAAAACAACTGGTTATAACTAGCAAAACCGAGCCAACGAAGAGGCACGCCTGGCAAGCACGTGCGAGAGCACTGGCCCACAAGAGGTGCTCAAGGAAGGGGGGAGCGGGACTGCCAGTTCAGTCGCCAAGTCACATTTAGGCCTTATTTTCGGCTTGGACAGTCCGATTCAAACATTTTTAAGGTCCCCGGGACAGTTTTTTGATGTTTTAGACTCAATTTTGACACTCTCAAGACCCAACAAGCATCTACAGTCAGTTTTGAACAATTTCAAGAGTTTTGGAAAGAAAAGTTTTGATATTTTTTACTCTAATCATCACGCCAACTTTGAGACATGTTAAAATTATAATCAAGAGTATTTTACATGGTTTACGACTCCGAGGGGAAGTCCATGTTGACATTTAGGGAGCGGTCGCGCCTCATAATTATCAAAAAATTATAATTTTATATTGAAACAATTTGAAAAGCTCTGATATATATTTTCAGACAATGCAGGCTTCGACGTCAAAATTTTTTTTTTTGCGGGGCGGGGGGGGGGGGGGGAACTGGTATGTCATCAAAAAATTATCTTGATCGTACACAAATCTCAATGTAAATATAAACAAAAAACTTCCAAAGTTAAATTCAGGACCATCTGATCTTCGATTTCAGCAAACTTATAATCAAATTGAATGTCTCGAAGAGGTGATCCCAATGTCACTAAAATCGGCCTAATCTAAACCCAAATAGGTCCAAATCGACGGCCCGAAGTTAATTGGGGAGCTTTAGAATATTAATTGGATAACCAAATGAGGTACAAAGATGACATGCTTATAATCGAATCGAGCGGCTCGATGAGACAAATCCAACGAGCCCAAGATTGATGAATTCAGATATCATTAAGCCACTCAAATGCTCAATAAATGATCCATGATTTAGGGAGTTTATATCGGCCATCCATTGAAACACTCCCAATGTTCCCGTGATCTTCTCCCTATTTACTAGTCATGTTACTACAAAAACTACAAATAGACCCCTCATTCTTCACAAAAGGAAAGAAAAGAAAAAATGAATAATCTCTCTTGCTTTCTCAAGCTTACACCACCAGCCGGATCTTTTTCCGACCACCGATTGTTGCCAGACTCCAACCACCGACCGTCGTCAGACTTCTAGCTATTCATTGGTTGGTGTTGGATCTTTTCCCAACAACCAAACATTTTTAGATATTTACCAAACAATTGATTAATACTAAATCTCCAACTATCGCCAAACATTGAAGGAACATTCTTTGTTATTCAATCTATATCAAGGGGACCAATCTTCTGAAGTTTGAAAATCTCTTCAGCATATTGTCTTCTCTTTGACCTTGAGTTAAGGGATAAGTTGACGTCATCTAACTACGATCCTTCTGACTAGGGGTGCAAAATCGGGTTCCGGGTCGGGTTCGGGTCGAACCCAGAATGACCCGCATCCAAACAGGTCGACCCTAACCCGACCCAGGTAGGAAAACGGGTCAGAAAAATCGGACCCGGACCCGACCCGTCGGTTTGGCGGGTTGACCTGACTTGACCCGGGTAGCACTGACAGAGCGCGCGGGCACGGGCGAGCGACGATGCACGCGGGCAGGCCAGGGCAGGGCGGGCAGGGAGCGGTCATGGCGCTTAAATGGGTTTTCGGGTTGATCCGGCAACCCGAGGGGTCAACCCGAACCGGACTCGTTTTTCAAACGGGTCGAATTCGTGAAGCCGAACCCGACCCGTTTTGAACTCGGGTCGCTTCGAGTCGGGTTCGAGTCGGGTTTTTGTTTGTGTCAAATATTGACACCCCTACTTCTGACCTCCATTGCCTGCCAACTATGGTCCCTTTGACCATCGCTTGATTATGATCTTTCCGACCTCTGTCACCCGCAGATTATGATCCCTTCGACCATCGTCGCCCGACTACAGTCTTCTAACCTCTGTCACTTGCTAACTATGGCCCCTCCAGCCTTTCTCGCTCTTGAGAATAACTATAATTTCTTTCTCCAACTATGTAATGTGATATATACAATATATATTTGAGCCAACGCCCTCCTCCAAGGAGGGGCATTATTTGTAATCAACAACCAACACTAATGGATTCATGTGTGGCTGGGCAATGCCCGTGATTTTTCCCCCTTTTAAGGGGTTTCCGTGTAAAAACTCTGGTGTTTTACACCACTCTCTTTTATCTATTTATATGTTGGATCTTCGTATAAATCTAATATGCTAAATTTTATATTTCTATACCGCCGCGAATATTCCAGGACACAATAGTAATGTACATTTTAAATATTTTAAATAATTTTATACATAAATACTTAATCTTAATACATTTTAAGTGTCTTTTATATTAACATATTTTGAATAAGTCAGCACACGAGCTAATAAATTGAGTTAGAGTTAACTTAAGCTTGACTGCTTTGCTCATCGAGCTTGGCTCATATGCCATTTATCAAGTCGAACCCCAAGTCAACTTGACTCACTTACACCCCTAGTGAAGGGTGATTGGTGATGATGCTGGTGGCTGAGGACATGTGAGCAATGGTCCATGGGACAGTGTCAAGATAGCTAAGTCATGGTGAAAATAATTTTCACTCAAAATTGAATGAGCTAACTAAAAAATGAACTAAAATTATTATTATTATTATTATGAATACTTTACAGTGAATTTATTTTTCATACAACTAAACATTAATATTTATAAAATAAAAAAAAACTTTACACCTACTTTATTTTCAACCAAACGCTTCATTAATAAATGTTATTTGAATTTTTTTAAACGTTTTAAAGGCTTCTGAACCACCCTATTTCTCCTCCGGCCCGAAGCAGAGAAGCAGCTGTCTGCATTCGATCACCTTACTCGCCGCCAGGAAGCAATATTCTCTACGCGCAGATGCTGCCCCTTGGAATGTGAAAAGGAACTCGAAATCATTGCGAAAATGGAATAAGGTGAAAGAAGAGGAGGCGATTTGGATGGAAGAACAACCGACTTGGTTGATGATGCCTCGGCTTCGCCTCCTTGCTTCGGATTTCTTCGTTTCATTCTTGTGGGTTTGGTCCGGATCCGTGCTGAGGTGCTTAGCGTTCTGGTTTTTGGGTTCGGGAAACAGCCCCATTGTTCTTCTCATCAAAGGCTCAATCGCAGTACCCTATCTCGTTTTCTTCGCCTGGGTGGGCAAGGCGACAAACGGAGGCTCTTACAACCCGCTTATTGTTCTCTGCTACGCTATATCTGGGAATTTCTCTGTTTTCCTCTTTTCTATTCTTGCTAGAATTCCTGCTCAAGTAAGTTGGGTTTTTTTTTTTTAATCAATTTCAATTGCAGTATTCTGTTAGTGAAGCTGTGACATGTTCCGCCCAATTTGTTCTCTTGTATGATCATATTCAATTGCATTTTTTTTTAATTTTTGTTTTATGGCTGTTAATATAATGGGGCTGTCTATTGTTCTTCCACTGAGTAGCTCGTGGAGTAACAAGTGCAAAAGGAATGATGTTCAATCTTTGGTTCAAAGTAGGAGTCATGAAATCCAGATTTGATAAATCTGATGTAGGATTTAGTAAATTCTGATGGTATGAATCCTGAAATCTGTTTGTTTGTCCAATTCTTAATCCTGTCAAATATTTGGATTGCTTGGTTGCAGCTTGCAGGATTTGGGATTTGGACGGTTTTGCAATTTTCTCCAATAATTATGTTAATTTCCTTGATCAATGAACTTAATTTAAAGAGCTTAGCACGCATATCTCATGCACAGTGAGTAGCATAATCAATAAAACCTCATAATTAAATGCATGCCAATGATTTAAAACATAATGAGGAAATTATATAACTATTTTGTGTCCCATAGTATTTAACCAAATAATATCAATACAACAGCCTCAGTGCAAAAGATTTCATCATTATAACATCAAAAGTCTTTCATTTAAAAAGTAGACAACAGCACTACCTTGGGTCCTTAGTGAACACTTTATATGTATCCTAACATAAAACAAATATTTAAACTAAAGCAGAATTAAAACAACGAACAATCGTGACATGAAGCAATCCTCCTCCATATTCTTATGCGGTTCACATAGGCTTGTCAACTTGATGGCTTTTATGTGCCCTTAATATTCCTCAAATGGTCCGAAGGCCTCCTCCAGTGTGTGGATGCATTGGTACAAAATGTTTGCAATAGAGTTCTTTCCTCCACCGCACAATGACAGTTCATTAAGCCTTATCTTTGAAAACTTCATGATTATAAGATCATAAATTGTCAGATTAAGGATATGGTTGTAATGGTGAAATTGTATAACATATGTATTGGGTAGGAAGCGCAATGCAATGTTGAAACTTTAATAATCAATAAAACACTCTAACAAGCAATAATCACGTAATGTCAGCAATGTTAAAACTATATTCCTGAATTAATACCAACAAAATAAGGTTCACTTGTACCATGCACAAATCACCTTGAAAGAAGAGGGTGAGGTTGTCCCTAACTTTGATTTAAAAAATGTGAATTAATAAGAAAAAAAATATAATGATATTACTTTTAGCTGGCTATATTTAGGATTCATGTAGCCGACCCCACGTAGTGGGACAAAGGCTTGATGTTGTTGTTGTTGTTGTTGCTGGCTATATAAATGAATTACTTACTACCCAAATTATTTTTACAACTCTATGTCATAATACCTCATTTTGAAACCACTCTCTAATTGATGCTTTTGAGTTAGGATCATCATCATCATTTTCCTTAATTTCTCGTAAGGTTCGAGTATACCTCATCTATGATTTTGACATGTTAAAATATATATCATTGACATGATGTTCCACCATGAAGTTATATAAGATTCTCAAGCAATGATGGTATCTCCATATATTTGTAGTGAAAACTAGCATAAATGTTAGGATTTGAAATCTTTTATTCTATCCAAACATCCTCTCAACAATATTTATAAGTTAAGCATGAAAATGATTAAACATTTGTCCTGCATTGTTATATCTATGTTGTGTTGTACTATGATAATCACTGTAATGGTAATGATAGCCTCTAAAATGTGTGAGGAACTTATGTATGTTTGCATATCCCTAGTCAAAGAAGTATCAATTTGGTCGAAGTCGAAAACTGTCATAACCCGACCCGGAGACTCGATTTAACGAGGCGGGAATAGACAGTTAATACTTTTCTCTCAATAACATAAAACTTTTAACAAACTAACATCCAATATATAACTGAGGAGACACTAAAAACAAATTTTTCATTTGAACATATATATAAACTAGTTCATACATATTTTAATTTGATCTCCTTCTTATGTAGACAAATTTTTCTCTCTTAGCCATTTATTTTTCAGAGGATTTACTTGAAATTTTAATTTAACATTTTGAGTTTTCATAATAAACTCAGTGGATAATTACAACTTATAATATGACAATTAATCACACATAAATACAATCATGTTCCTTTGCCTTTCTTTATCAATTATATATACATAAACATTTAATATAAATGTAAATTTCAATTCTATGCCTTTTAATTAATTTTTCCTATTTCATTTATTCATTTTCCCTTTTTATTTATTCCTTTTCACTTTTAATTTATTACAGGAGCACCGTCTATATTTTGTACCAATGAAGGTACAATTATTTCCATCTATATTTTCATTTTCATTTTCTTTTCTATTTAAAGTAAACAGGTACGTTGCGTCCCCAGACCCCAGCTAATACTATAAGAGGGTGAATTCATGTATTTGTATGCATGCATCTTTTTTTATGCTTTTATTTATATTTTTATGATTTATTTTATTCATTTCATTTTTCATTACATACATATTAACCAATATATGTACTTTTTACCTATAATGCAACGACACTTCTCCTCAAAGAGTCATATAATGTCCGACATGTATTTGACACGACATACATCCGACACACCTCCGACACACTTAAAATTTGTCCAATTAAAAAAAATATTAAATACAAATTGGACATGCGTGTCTTAAATATTTAGTGATTTTTTAAAATATAATTTCTTGTATTTAAAATATAAAAATTAAATTTCTTATTTCCTATCAAAAATATCAAATCAATCGCTCGCACTCAATACCCTATCCATCGAATATTCTCATTTTGATTTCTCTTTGGCGGGTCGCAACTTTGGTTTTACAATAATGCTCGATGTCATCTCAACATCGACGTCTGATATCGTTACAATATCGACATTTCAAAACCATCTCAACATCAAATTCTGACACTATTTTGACATTGATGCTTGACGCTAGCAATTTCTACACCCATAGTCCTAACATCCAATGTTGTAGGTAATGTTGTTAAATGTAAGGGTATTTTGAACATTTTTTAATTAAACATATAATAAATATAATTTTCAAGTAATTACAATTTTTTTAAAAAATTATTAAATGTTTCTTTAATAATAAAAAAATAATTTTAATTTAAAATTTTTTTAGGGTGGAAATGAATTTTTGAATTTTCTAGGATGAGTTGCAAACAAAAAAACACGTTGTAGAAGATTGTAATAAAAAAAACACAGTAAAATTAAACTCCACTCACCCAAATAGAGGTTTCAAAAGAATCACCCAATCCCTTTGGGTTGACCGGCCACCAAGCCACCAAAACTTCTTGGAATTTCTTTTCAAATTGTGTTAAACAACCAAAAGCTAATTCATTTCAACAAAAAGAGTTTTTACATAACTAACAAAACTTCAAAAGACACATCTCTTGGCATTTAAATTCAAACAAAGGGGGGAATAAGAGTGGAGGGAGGGGTTCCTTTGACTTGGTCCACATGTATCCACCTTCAACCACTCCAATTCCTCACATACCCAATACATGGTCGACCCCTAGACTTTGATCATTACTTATTCTTAACACATTAAGCATTATTAGAAAAGAAAAATACAATATCATGAAGTCTCCACAACACCTTACAATACAATACACACAAAAATACATAAACACAACACAAAATGACATAAATCCTCACCCTTTCTTCATGGCTTGAGCTTAATGTGCTCTTGCTCTTGCTCTAGTGATAAGACCACCTCCATGTGCAACATCACATGTCCTCATGTTTTTGTCAATCCTTCATAGCTGATGGTGCCACAAGAAGATGAAGAAGCAAAAAATGAAGAAGAAGTGGAAGAAGATAATTGTAGAAGCAACAGCAATAGGAGGTACAATATGTTGGTAAATGTGAGCCCAAAGAGGGGAAAAATTGTGGGCTTTTACCTATTTCACCTCAAATCAATGACACTTTTTGTGTTCGTTACTGTGTTGGAGTTATTGCAAATATGGGTGTTTATAAGGACGGACAACTGCAAACGAATCCGAATAGATCACATGGCCAGAATGAGCATCACCGTCCACCTGTACAAAACCAAATCAAATCACAACCGTGTATCCCACGCCTCATATACTATAAATACATGTGTACATGTAGCTATAGTGAATAAGATAGAAGTGAAATAATTCCACCAATACTCATCTTCCCGCCTAAGTAGAGTTGTCGTTTTCTTCATGGTATCAGAGCTCTCCCGCTCACAGAACGATAATTCCAGAAGGCGGTAAGCAATTCGAAACACCTACCATGGCTCAATCCTCTTCTTCCCAAACAGCAAACTCATCAACCGATCTTCCCATTGAATCCTGCATAATCCCTGCATCTCTCAAATTTGTCATTTCAAACATAAAAAATTTAGTTCCCACCCAATTGTCAAATGACAATTATCCCATCTGGAAATCCCAAGTGACAAAGCTTCTTAGAGCAAATGGATATGTTCATTTCATAGATCCCAACATTACACCTCCACATCCTACCCAACAAAACTGTGATGGCCAAACCACAGTTAATCCCAAACATACCAAATGGATTCTGATTGATCAGAATTTAGCGGCAGCCATTTGCTCCACCATTGCTCCTGCTATACTACCATATGTTCATCACCTCGATTCAACTGCAGCTATTTGGACAACCATAGAGAGAAGGTTACAATCATCCAACAGATCAAGAGTTATTCAACTCAAAAATGAATTGCACAACATTTCAATGAAACAAAACAACATGGCAGAATACTTAAATGACATCAAGATACTAGTAGACAAGATAGTAGCAGCAGGAGCAAACATAGATCAGGAGGACATCATCCTGTATACACTAAATGGCTTACCACCACAATACCAACCTTTCAAAAGCAGCATTCGTACCATGGTTCAGCCACTTAATCTGGATGATTTCTATGCATTCCTGATCAGTGAAGAGATAAACCTTAAAGCTGAAGCAGATAGACATTACAACCCTCCTGATCAGAATACAGCATTATATTCAGCCAGAGGAAGAGGTAGAAGAGGTCGAGGAAGATTCACTCCACAGAGCAATCGCAGCAACAATACACCCATAGCCTACTGCCAAATCTGCAACAAAAAGGGACACTCAGCAGTGAACTGCTGGCACAGATTCAACAGCAATTACACTCCTCAACAGCCAAAATCCAACACAGCTTTCTCGGCTACCACAAAAAATCCAAATCCAGATTGGTATTTGGATTCAGGAGCAATATCTCATCTTACCAACGATCTTCACAACCTCAACATTGGTGATCCAGCACCATACCAAGGCACAGATAATATAATCATTGGAGACGGCAGCAACTACCCATTGCTCACACTGGAGCTGGCATATTACCAACCCCCAACCGTAAGTTTTAACTCTAAAAAATTCTTCACATCCCATCTCTCTCCGACAACCTCCTCTCTATCTATCATTTAACCAAGGACAATAACATTTCTATATCATTTAATGCTTCTGGTTTCCATGTCAAGGACATCAAGACAAACAAAACTATACTCAAGGGTCCAAGTCATAATGGACTCTATCCCGTCCCAACTCAACCACGCAACAATCAACAGTACCTGTTATCAACACTCAACAACTCCTCAACTGCAACCTTATGGCACAACCGACTTGGACATCCACACAATAGAACCATGACAACCATTTCCAACAACAACAAATATCTTAGTATACCTACTTTTTCAGCTTTGTGTTCAGCATGTAAGGTCGCTAAAGGCCACAAACTGCAATTCCCTATTTCTGTTTCTCGTTCTCAATTTCCTCTAGAATTAATCCACTCAGATGTATTGGGCCCTACTCCAATTACCTCACATCAAGGATATCGCTATTATGTCATTTTTATAGATGACTTTTCTCGTTTCATATGGATCTTTCCTATGATTTGTAAATCTGAAGTGCCTAAAATCTTCCATACTTTTTATGTCATGGTTGAAAAACAACTCCCACACAAGATAAAACAGTTTAGATCTGATGGGGGGATTGAATATGTAAACAGCAGTTTACAAACATATTTGCAAAAATAGGCATTATTCATCAGATATCCTGCCCTTACACCCCTGAACAAAACGGCATTGCTGAAAGAAAGCATAGACATCTCATTGAAACAACCAAAACATTGTTGCACACAGCATCAGTACCCTACTCATATTGGCCCGACGCCGCACTCACGACATCCTACTTAATCAACTGTCTCCCATCCCACACCAACCATAACAAAACACCACTACAGCTGCAATACAACAAGACCCCAGATTACTCCACCATAAAAACCTTCGGCTGTGCCTGCTTCCCATGGATTCCCCCACCCAACAGACACAAACTAGCACCAAGAGCTCAGTCATGCATCTTCTTGGGTTATTCTACAAACCATAAAGGATACAAATGCCTCAACCCACTTACAAACCACATAACTATTTCTAGGCATGTCACCTTCCATGAAACCACATTTCCCTTTGCTCAAACCACAAATTCCCACACATCACAAACAACAATCCCAGAAAACCCACAGCTACTCATACCCATTTCTCAATCCACCAACAGAACCACACCCCACAGACCTCAACCACAACACACATCTCCCATTATTCAACCACTCACCCCACTTCCACCAACTGATATACCCAACCAGCAGACATTCCCAGCTCCAACCCCACCAGCAATACCACCACAAGTCTCCAATCACCCAATGATAACCAGACTCAAAACAGGATCACTCAAACCCAAAACATTTCTCAACCTCATACACCAGCATTCCCAAAGCTCAAACCAAGACCCAACCACATACAAGGAAGCATCCAGGCATGAACACTGGAGAAAGGCAATGGCCACAGAATTTATGGCACTTCAACAACAGGCAACATGGACTTTGGTACCACCACCACCCAACACTCCAATTCTAGGATGCAAATGGACATACAAAACCAAACTCCACTCCAACGGTTCTATAGCAAGATACAAAGCTAGGCTAGTAGCACAGGGCCACAAACAATAATACGGAATTAATTACCTGGAAACATTTAGCCCAGTAGCCAAGTTTCCCACTATACGAATGCTACTTACCATTGCTCTCAACAGAAATTGGGAAGTACATCAACTAGATGTAGCTAATGCATTCCTACATGGCAAACTGACAGACACTATCTACATGAGACAACCTCAAGGCTACGAGGACAACCAGCATCCAGAACATGTTTGCCTACTTCAAAAAGCAATATATGGACTTAAACAAGCATCCAAACAATGGTTTACAACATTTTCTTCCTTCCTGCAACAACTGGGTTTTCACCCGAGCAAAGCCGACCCATCACTTCTCATACTCTCACAAGACGACTCACAGGTATACTTACTTACATACGTCGACGACATCCTACTTACAGGTAACAACAATGCTCTTCTCTCAAACATCATATTGCAACTACAAAAACCAGTTTTCCATGAAGCATTTAGGGACAGCAAACAATTTTCTGGGCATTAAAATCACACCACACAAAAACACTCTCTTTCTTTCCCAAAAATAATACGCATCTTCTATCCTTCACACAGCAGGCCTTTCATTATGCAAACCCATAGCAAACCCATCATGCACAAAACTTCCCACAAACACAACAGTAGATCCCATACTCACAGAACCTTACACATATAGACAAATCACAGGTTCCTTACAATACCTCACAATAACAAGGCCAGATATTGCATACCCAGTCAATTTGCTATGCCAACACATGCACAACCCACAAACCCAGCATACATATCTTCTCAAAAAGCTACTACGATACATCAAAGGAACACTAGACTATGGCATACCGATCTCTAGAGGACCGCTACAACTTCATTCATACTCAGACGCAAACTGGGCAAGCGACACAGAGACAAGAAAATCTACTTCAGGCTACTGCTCGTTTCTGGGCGACACACCAGTTTCCTGGAGCGTCAAGAAACAACATACCGTTGCAAGATCATCCACGGAGGCAGAATACAGAGCTCTCGCAACCGCCATCACTGACATCCTATGGCTAAGACGGCTACTCCAAGACTTCAAAATACCACTTTTATAACCAACAGACCTCTACTGCGACAACATCTCAACCATCGTCCTCGCCAACAATCCTGTATTCCACGCAAGGACGAAGCTCATCGAGATTGATCACCATTTTATCAGGCATCAGATCCACTCCAACAACATCAGAGTTCACCCAATCAGCACTCAAGACCAGACCGCCGACATCCTCACCAAGCCGCTCTCAACTTCGCGCTTTCAGTTCCTTCGCGCCAAGCTTAGGGTTCACAAAGATCCCTCAGCTTGAGGGGGGATAAAAGGACGGACAGCTGCAAACGAATCCGAACAGATCACATGGCCAGAATGAGCATCACCGTCCACCTGTACAAAACCAAATCAAATCACAACCGTGTATCCCACGCCTCATATACTATAAATACATGTGTACATGTAGCTACAGTGAATAAGATAGAAGTGAAATAATTCCACCAATACTCATCTTCCCGCCCTCCTAAGTAGTTGAGTTTTGGCAAGCAGATTTCAATCCAAAAGCATTTATTTAGACTTTAAGTCCAGTCGAAATTGAATCAATTTAAAATTGATTTCAAGTTGACTTTTGAGCTAACATGTGCCGAGCCTACATGTTTAGGAAAGCATTTTCTAAATGTAAAATGAGCATATTTCACACACAACTAACACATAGTTGGGTGCGCGTGCATGCATACGAGGATATGAATGCATGGCATTTGTTTGGTGGTGCGTGTGTGTGATATGATGTGTGTGGACATGTGGAGATGGATGGACCTTTATTTTTGTAGTAGGAGAATGGTCAGTTTTTGCTCCTTTTAAATTTCAATGTTACTCTACATTAAAAAAACTAGTGTCTTACATAATTTCAGGAACTTTCAAGGTCATTTAATTAACTATTGAATGCATAAAAAATTGGACCAAAATCCAGAAGTGATATTCAAACCCACATACACACTGAGAAAATACCACAATATTATATTTGTTTGGAAGAGAAATAAAAATTGCATTTTTGTTATGGTCCGACAGAATGATAATTACTTAAATATGTGCGTATTGTTGCAAAAGCCATGGGTCAGCAGGCCAATTTTTATTACAATTACTTGCGATGTGTTTGGATAATATCCTTTTTCGATTAGGTTGGCTTTGACTTATCCTAAAGCCAGACAACTAGTTAACCATAGATCATAGGTTTAGTTGTGTGAGAAGATAAATGTGATTTATGTATAAAATTTTCTAATTGCTTATAATTAAAAAATTGGTTTGTAGATTGCATTTACTGTTTATTATAGGATTTTGATTGATAAAATATATGGGTATAGCTGGAAATTTAAGGAGCCTTTTGTATGCCGTCCAATCATACTTGTGACTTTAAGATGCTTGATGAATGTATTTGAAAATTAATGAGACTCCATCCATCAATTAATTATATGTTGTAGAAGAAAATGAATGTGTTAACATATGTTTTGAGGATCATGCATGGGAATAGACATAAAAGTAAAATTAAGAGGATAATTATTCTCCTCTTATAAGAGCAAGAAGTCCATCTAACATGAAAGTGCGTATGTGTATATATATGCATGTAGACACATACTGATGTATACACATATATTAGATCTTTTTGAGTTGATTCAATTTAATAAAGTGAGTCATCCTTGACTTGAACCTAATTAATTTTGATTTTGAGTCTAATAAAATTCGAACAATTTTCTTAGTTAGTTTTCATTTTCTTGGCATAGTTTCCACTTGGATAAATTTTCCCTCAGAAAGGTTTTTGCTTTTGGAAACTTGCAATTATATTATTGTTCATTCACATCGCCACCTACTTTGGTTCAGGTTGTTGGGTCAGTTGTTGGAGTTTGGTTAACTAATTCAACCTTTCCTGGAGCATTTCATGGGCCAAGATTGAATGCTGATATTCACCGAGGAACATTCACAGAGGGATTTCTTACATTTATAATAGTAATTATTGTTCTAAGTTTGAAGAAGAAAGATCTTGGAAGCTCTGCAAAAAGAATCTGGATATCAAGTGTTTCCAAAGTTATCCTTCACCTTCTTGGTTCTGACATTACTGGTGGTATCATGAATCCTGCTACTGTAAGCACCTTGTACTAAAAGAGATTCAAGTTATGCCTTTCATTTACTTTATTCTGCTAATTTTCTTACTTTTTTCTTTTCTCTCGGTACAAAAAATTGGTAAGTGCAAAAAAACTGTCACTTGTCACATTTATTAACTGATTGTATATGAATTGATAAAAATTGCAATATAGAACAAGAAATAGGGATATTGCAATTATTTGCTTGGTGATATGGACTTGATTCACTTTTAAGAACTAGAATTTGTTTTCTGTCAAATCCTTCTACAGAATGCATCAGAAGATTTGCTGGAGATGCAGAAATTGGCTATAAAAATGAAATGAAAAATAACAAATAAATCGAAAGAAATGGAGGGAAAGGAAATAACAAATAATAAGATAAATGCGAAGTAAGTTCATTGAAATGGGTACTATAAGAACACTAACGCACTCAGTGTGTGTATATGTCTCTCTGCTGCACATGTGAGCGAGAGCTTGTCATTAAGAGCCTTGCTTCTCTAAGTGTTGAAGAGAAAAATGATTTCCGAAGAAATTTATATTTAGTTATTTCTGTTGTACAGGCCTTTGGCTGGGCATATGCTCAGGGAACACATGTTTCGAAGGAGCATATATGCGTGTATTGGCTTGCCCCCATTGAAGCAACTGTATTAGGGGTGTGGGCATGCAGTATATTAATTAATCCGTTAAGGTTCAAGTTGCATCATGGAAAAATTTGTTCAGAGTTTAAATTGGACTAAGGTAAAATTTCTCAAATACTTGGTATTCTTCTTTTATTTAATTTCCTTTTTGAACATTCCTCTCATAATTATGCTATGCTGTTAGTTGGTGAATTTTTTAATTTTATTTTTGGTAATACATAAAAGCTCTTCTTTCTCATTGATTTTATGAAAATATTTTCTCTATAAAAAGACAAGTGATAAAAAACATTGTAATTCATCATTGGTCCTCTTAATTGAATGGTCATGACTAATATGTGTCGCTGAATCCTCATATAACTTGTCATGCTTCCAAAAAGCCACATGCTTAGCCTCGGAGCTATGTGGTCCATACCATAAGCATAAAGCTCCTTGTAAGCCTGGTGTTTTTGTCGACTTGGCCTCCTCGGGTAGGTTTTCTATTCCATCTTTTGCACATAATTGATTGTTGCCACCATTGACTGGTGATCAAAATATATTGGCAAGTTCGCAATAATGTTGTGATCTTAATGACAGTGCTTGTTTAGAATTAGTGCCAAAAATATTATGATGCAATTTTTCCTCGTCTCAAGTGGAACACTTTGAAACAAATAGCTTGTGAAGAGATGGATTGAAGCAATTAGTTTGGGGAAAATTCAAATTAATGGTATTCACTGTGCTAAAGCAGGACTTGTTGGCTGTCGTTGTTCCTTTGTTGGCCACCAATGTTGCATGGTTCTGTCTGCTAGCAGGTAAGCCCATAGACCACCATGCAGAGGAAGAAGACTGGCTCACATCGAGCTGGCGGTAGCTGGTTCGATTTGCTTTACAGCCATTTCAGCATATTTGGATTGTTTCAGGCTCTATTTGGTCGAATTTGGACCCTTGTTTGGCCTGTTCAAGCATGCATGGACTTTGCTTGATCTCTCTCGAAGTTTTTTGGAGGTCAATCGAGCCAATATGGACACATTTTGGCACTTATTCTTGTAATTGAGAGTAAGTAGACTCCTTTAGGTTCGTTGTGATGGCTGCTATTACTATTATTTATAAATTAGTTGCGAAACTATTATGGAAATTTGAAGTTTTTGAAAGTTTTTATGGGTGTTATAAATTTGGTGCTGTAGCCACTACAGTTCAATAATGAATTTGATTGTGAAGAACTCTCTATCATAATTTTTTTTTTTTTGAAATTCTAAGATTTCCTTCAAATTTGTTACATTGTTTATATCCCTATTCATAAAAGCACCGCAAAATGTGATGTTTGCTTGTTCTTGGAATTCCTTTCCATCAGTGTTGATTTTAGAGCTTCAATGGACCCTCTTTTCAGTCTGGAAGTGATTTAAGCTGGATTTTGTAGCCCATGAAGATTAGAAGATTGATTAAATATGTTTCTCATTTGTGAATTTTCCCTGTGACAAACAACTTAAGTGAAAAAACATTGCATATTTATATATAGTATATGCAAAAGCATCGATGAATCGGCCTCATCAAATCTACGTGGCGATTATGTGGACTAACCCTGCCATGTGTCAATCTCCAAAGAGGCCACATCATAATCGTGAGGCAACTCAAAGAAATTTCATTTAAATCCTAAAATAATATGACAGGAGTAATATATTCAAATGACAAATTTATGTCATAGTATAATAAGATTTTGCCATAAATATGCTCATGAAAATTTATTTTATTTGTAAAAGTGATCCATGTATATATGTACGCATTAATAAAATTTTTATATCGCCTTCTATGATAATAGTCTTGTTGATTACAAATATATATTTTAATATTTTATCTAAATTTTAATATTTTTATATTCTCTCTAAATTGAAATCACGTGATTTCATATTGTGTAAACTTAATAAAAATATTTCAAGTTCATTTCCAAAGCTTGATTATCTTAATGAAAATAGATACAATATTGATACATTATTTGATCAATAGAAATCTCGAGATAATATTCAAATTGTAATATTTTAAAATTAAATGCATGATCATAAGAACTCCAATGCCAACAAACTTATAGTTTAAGTGAATGTCTTGACAATACAAACCTATTGATTCAATAAATAATTTGAATGAGCCTAAATAAATTCAAATCAAGCAGATGAAGAATATTTAAAAATTTTAAAATATTAATTAATTAAAGGGTCAAATAATATCTAAATCTTGCATGCTTATACTCAAATCGAGCAACTCGATTAGATGGATCTAACGAGCCCAAGTTATTTGATTCTGACATCATTAAGACACTCAAATGTTGAATAAGTGATCTATAATGAATGAGATTAATATTAACTGTTCGATGGAGTGTTTTAGATTCCAACAAAATTTATCAAAAGGCCTCTTTAAAAAAACTATAAATAAGATATCAATTTTTATAATAGTTAGGGTTCAAGAGATGTGAGAGCTAAAAAACTCAATTGTATTTTCTGACAATCATCATTGACAACCTTCATCAGCAATTGCAACCCTCATTAGCAGACTTCCTTCATCCTATTTTTGTCCCTTGACTATTAACATCGAATCTTGTTGTTGGGCTTTAACTGTCCGTTTGTGGACACCCGATTTTATAATCCCTATAATATGAATTAGATAATTATTGTCAATTGTATATAATCCTACATTCTTCAATTGTGCATAAAAGAACATTCTTTGTATTTTATTTTATATAGAGGATTATTACAATTGGGTCAAATTGCATGTTTTTTTACATTCTTAAGTGTTTCATAAAAAAAATTATGATCACTGACAAATTTTATCTGTATAGGTTGATTTTTTATAAAAAATAATATAGCAAGTATAATCTTACCAAATTTATTTTTATTTTTTACTCGATTAAAAAAAGTAACATTAAATGGAAAAGTGATTGAGAATGTCTTGAAATTTTATGAAAATTTGATAGATTTTCAATAAATCCTTTGGAGTTTAAAGAATCTATAAATATATTTTCAAACATATTTTAAAAATAAACATTGCATGCAACAGTTCTCTTGTAGATTTGTTGGGTGACGGAAGCTTCCTTCCCTGTCCCATTACCGTATGCTCTCATGATCTCATCCCTTTCTCTACTTTTCCATCTCTCTTTCTGTATTCTTCTCCGTTGCTTCTTTTTTCTTGCTCGAAACAAGGATCAGCTCTCCACACAGTGACACAGGCCTGTAATGGTTTATTCCCTCCTCGCCGTACTCTTCTCTCTCATCCTCTATAGTTCTTCCATGGCAGAGCTAACAAGGTTCTTCCACCCAGCAAAATCCGACGGTACTCTCAGCCTATTGGCCATTGGTGATTGGGGGAGAAATGGAACTTTCAACCAATCTCTAGTTGCCTATCAGGTCGGCATCTCTCTCCCCTCTCTCTCCTTTCCATTCATGCATTTCTTAGTTTTTTTTCTTTCTGTTTTCTATTTTTTTTCGATGAATTAGAAGAGTTATTTGTTGCCATAAGAGGGATGTTTGGCTATAAGTATGATTTAATTCAAGTAGGGTTAAAAAAATCCTATAAATTCAGATTTAATAAATCATAATAGGATTAAAATCTAAAAATTATGTGATGGGATAAATCATAAATTTTATAAAATATTAATAAACTATTTGATTATCTATTTCGGGATTTAAGATTTATGAGAGAGAAATCTTTCAATTTTTTTCTGATTTATCTAACTAGCTGTTTTGCTATAACTAAAATTTAACAGATCCACTTACAAAGAGGGATTAAAGTTCATATTATTTATTTCAGAATTTAGGATTTGTGAGAGGGTTAAATTCTTAAATTCATATGATGGGATTTAACAGATCAGGGCTAAAGCTGGATTTGTCAAAACCAATAAGGTTTGAAATTCTCAAATTTTGTTGGGCAGTATTTAAGATAAAGCTTGCTTAATCCTGCTTAAATTAGGATATCAAACAGCCTCAAATAATTTTGTTGTTTCCGTTTATTCATTTGCTATTGATTAATTGCCTGCAAAGAAGTAAGGTTTATGGCTGTTTTAGTAGCTGTAGGTTTCAATAAATCTTCTTAAAAATAAAAAACATGGATTGAAATGAGAATAGCTCTTCATATGTATCCTTACCTCTTCTAATCACTTTAATCGATATTTTTCTTCTCTCAGTGCCTTATATTGTAACAGATACATTCATTAATTATATCTTGAAAAAAAGAATAAGCCATTAAACTTTTTAAATTTATAGGGAGCAAATTTTGCCATGCGAAGAAACACCTGCATAAAATTTTTAATTCAAAAATTTTTTACTAACAAACTGTTTTAAAAAGCAATAAAAAAGCTTTTCCAAACGAAAACTTAATCCCAGGAAAGATCTTATATTGTTCATTGTATTTTCTTCACAATGAAATGGCAGAAATAGGAGAGAGCGAGAGCCATCAATTGAACGGATCTGTATAAAATTCTTGTGTGTTTTTATTCGTTGATCTTCTTTTTTAGTTTCTGATTTTTTTTAGTTATTATTTGAATTACAACTCTTTTAAGTTTTGTTCATTTCCCACAACAAAGGATGACTAATTTGAATCATTCTAGCTTTAATCAGATCAGGAAGCCTAACAAGAAGTTTGTGATTGATAGATGGGAATGATTGGGGAAGAACTTGACATTGATTTTATAATATCAGTCGGCGATAATTTCTATGAAAGCGGACTGAGAGATGTTGATGACATATCATTTGAAGAATCCTTCAGCAAAATCTACACAGCTAAGAGCCTTCAGAAGCAGTGGTATAGTGGTAAGTATATATTTAGAAACTTGAAGCTTCAAAAAACAGAAAATTTTCACCTCCAGTTTCAATAAACTCATATATTTATATATTTTTTTTCAATTGGATTTTTCATTAGTTCTTGGAAATCATGATTATAGAGGTAATGCGATGGCTCAGTTAGATCCTATACTCAGACAGATTGATAGCCGCTGGCTCTGCATGAGATCATTTATTGTAGATGCAGGTAGAGAACATTACAAATTAGCTCTGATTATGTACCTGTAATTGAAAATTATGTAAAAAAAAAAGGAATAGAAAAACTTCTTGATTCTCATCTAATTATTTCTTTATGATTAGAGATTGCAAATTTCTTCTTCTTGGATACAACTCCATTTGTCAAGAAATACTGGAAGAATCCTAAGAAGAATCAGTATGATTGGAGGGAGGTGGCTCCTAGGAAAAGATACATTTCCAGCCTTTTGAAGGTATCCTAAATAGCTAGATAAAGGCAGAGTAAATGATTAAAATGATATTTTGATTTTTTACTAGCGTCTATTTTCATATCAAATTTTTTGAAGAATTCAATTTAGGATTTTGTTTGGGATGGATGTAACTTTTTATAAAAGTAGTTATAAAGTTGTTGTGAAAAAAATAATTTTGTGAAAGTTTCTTTAAAAAGCAACTTCAAGTATAAAAATTTCTTGAAAACAACAAGAAGGTAATAGCTAAACAAGATTATGGTTGTGGTTTGAAAAATAAAGCACTAAGAAAGTTGTGCAAAATAGACTTTTAGGCTTCGTTTGGGACGGCTTTGTTATTGCTTCTTAAAACAGCTTTTTAGTTTAAAAATTAAAATTTTTATACTAAAAAGCTGCTTTAAGAAGCAATAAGAAAGTCTTTCCAAACGAAGCCTTAGTCTCTAGATTTATCAAATTTATATCAATTTGGACTTGTCGTCAGCTTAATTTATCATTTCCTTTAATCAATAATAGTACATGGAAACTTTCTATGGGAGAAATTAAAATTTTTTAGGATTAATCTTATGCAAGTGTTAGGTACTAAGATTATAGCTAACTCTAAAAAGTTTAAAATGCTTTCATGAAAATTTTCCTCCACCAATTAATAGTAGTCAAAACTGAACCCATATGAAAAAAATTAGCATTAAAATCAATGCATTTAAACCTAGTGAGCAATATTTATTCTCTCTTTATATACATGCAAGCAGGACTTGGAGATAGCACTGGGAGAGTCAGCTGCAACATGGAAGATTGTTATTGGTCATCACACACTGAGAAGCGTTAGTGAACACGGTGAAACTCCTGAACTTGTCAAGTTGCTTCTACCTATGCTCATTGTAAGAAACAATTTTCATATTTATTTATTATTAATTAAGACTATGGCAAATGTATCTAATTAATTATAATGTTTGTTTATTATTACAGAATTATGGTGTTGATATATACATCAATGGTCATGATCATTGTCTTCAGCACATCAGCAGTACTGACAGGTAAAGATATAATCTAATCAGAATGAGTATTAAAGTTGATAAATTTGTTTTAAATGAGTATAAACTAAAATTTGATTAATTACTATATGTTGAATCCATCAAAAATATTATACAACAACAACAACATCAAGCCTTTGTCCCACCTTTGTCCCACTATGTGGGGTCAGCTACATGAATCTTTTTTCTCCATTGTGTCCTGTTAAAAGTCAAATTCTAGTTTAAATCTAATAAAGAAGATCATTTCTAATATTTTTTAACCAAGTCTTTTTAGGTCTACGTCAACCCTTTTTAACATAAGTCAAATCTAATACCTCTATTTTTCTAACCGGGTCATCGGAACTCGGAAGGCAAATTTTTAGACAAAAGGGGTGCAACATGAGGACTATCAGAAATATTATATTGATCAAAAAATTATTCATTTCAAAATAAGATGATGAGAAATCAATGAGAACGTTGTTGTTTCAGCTTTATTCACTTTTTGACAAGCGGAGGGGGCTCAAAAGCTTGGAGAGGAATCATAATGCCGACGATGGAGAATCTTCAGTTCTTTTATGATGGCCAAGGATTTGTCTCACTTCAACTGAGTGCAACTGATGCCAAGATCAAATTTTATAATGTTTTTGGAGATGTTTTGCATGAATGGAAAATTACAAAGGAGTTCTATGACTATATTGTTTAAGGAAATGTATTCCCACTAAGAGGATTCTTTTTTCTTGGAAAATACTGGATGTTGGGTGTTAATGATTCAGTTAGGATTAGAATGGACTACTAATGTTTGTGAAAGTGAAATATTAGATATAAATACCTTCTTCAGCTCAATTAATGTACTGAAGAGAGAGAGAGAGAAGTGGCCTTTTTTATGACTTGGAATCATCTGATAAGTCTACAACATAGTTGTTCAGCAATGTGATAAATTGCGCACCATTTCTTGAATTCATCTCTCAAATCATCGTATGCAGAGGATTCTATAAATCCTCCACCTGATCAGAGATATTGCAAATTTATTTAAAAAAAATAGATTGTATTTGCTATACTTCATTTTGAAAAACTCAACGGCTAGAAACTCGTGTATTCCATTCATTAATTTTACACTCTTAATGCTTTTAAATAAACAACCCATAAATGTACCACTCGGGGATGTAATTGTAAACTTTTGTATCTAATTGTTTACATTCCAAGATTAGGCAATTGGAATTTGCAGAAAATTTTGTTTTAATGTAATTGGTTTATGATAATCCACTGGTTAAATTATCTTAGAAAATTTTAAAAATATTGATATAATTTTAAAATAGCAATAATTATATATATATATATATATATATATATATATATATATATATATATATATATATATATATATATATATATATATATATATATATATATATATATAAGTGTGATAATAATATTTATATTAGAAAATATGATTAATACTATATATGGCCATAAAAACCTGTCCCAAGCCTTAAAATTATAAGCTATATCACCCACCACTCTTTAGCGCGGGTGGGAAAGAACTGGCTGGGCAAAGCTCAGATTCTGGGTTTGATTACTATGGGCGGCAGAGAAAATCTTAAACGTTGGCCCGAATTAATTTGTGTGAATAATCTGCTAGATCGACTGAAATTTATAATCTGCGCGATAAATTAGTTTCTCGTAAAAAAAAATATATAAACTAGATCAAGAAGGTTTTTTTATTTATTTACTTTATGATATTATTGACGTCATTTTTATTTTTAGACTGGAAGATATTATTGACGACATTAGTAGAATTCGCGCATGGAAGAGTTAATCATTCCCATCGACATGGTGCTCTGATGGGAGGGCAGGCGCCAGGCCCCGACAGGGGGCGAATTATTAGGTCCGGACACCGGACGGAGAGATCCGTCCGGTTTTCTCTCTATCTATAGTAAAAGCGCAGTCAAAGCGCAGGTGCTACAGTACTTGCGCTTTGACTGCGCTTTTACTGTAGACAGAGAGAGATCCGGACGGATCTCTCCCGTCAGGTGTCCGGACCTAATAATTTGCCCCGGCAGGGTCGCTTCCTCCTCTCACAATCGCGACCTGCAGTTAACATGGCCAATAATGGAAATGAACAGAAACTTTTGGGTGGAGAGGCTGCACAGACCATAGCATAGCATTCATTGCAATGCTGAGATTAACGGTCACGATTTCTAAGACACTACGCCACGTGGTGGTCATACTTCATCTGGAGATATGTACTTCATCAGTGCCCGAGCGCTCTCCGCCCTCCTCTTTAAATTCCCATCGGTTCGGATTCGAATGTGTCTCTCTGATTCTTCTCCTCTCCTCAGTTCGTGTGTCCGAGGGATTGCTGTTTTCGCGGTGTTTGAAGGTGAGATTGCACCTTAGGCTCATTTTATAGATTTTGTGTCTCCTCAATACTCAATAGTGATCTATATTATTGCTAACCCTTCAAAGCTTTAGAAGGATGTCCAAATCCTGCACTGTTGAGTTTGATGGTGCTTCCAAAGGAAATTCAGGAAAAGGAGGTGCTGGAGCAGTTATACGCAATTCCGGGGGAGATGTGGTGGATATTTTTTTTTTAAAGTTTAAGAGATTGCATTATATGATTATGATGGAGTTTAACAACTTGACTGTCTTTGTTGAAGGTTGCTCGCGTGAACAAGCCTTTGGGTTTTACTACCAATAATATTGCAGAATATGAGGGCTTGATTATAGGAGTTGAGAAAGCTATTGAGATGGGCTACACAGAGATTCACGCAAGGGGTGATTCACAACTTGTCTGCAAACAGGTATGATGTTCAATTTCCTTGCTGTCAGTTATGATCTATATGGTCTAATTTGTCGGAAATCCTTTATTATAAATTCTATGTGGATTTGTTATTTGATAGTTTTCGGAAATCCTTCTAAGATTTGATCTTGAGATCTACGTCCTGAAAATCACAGAGCATGCCCTCTTAAGCCAGGGTCCTTTTATACAACTCACTTAGCTTGTCTCATCTCGACGCGCTGTCATAATCCTTGCGTTGGATCCCATCCTGGTTCTCTTGCATCTTTTAATCTTTATTATCTTCCACCCGCTGTCCTAATTGCTATTCCGAATACTTGGCTTCTTTGATAATCTTTAACTTCGGACGCACACTTGATATTGAACCCTAGTCCTTGGCTCCTTGCAGAGTTACTTCATCTTTTTCCACATTTCCTGTATGTAACTGCCTGTTTTCAACTACAGGTTGATGGAAGTTGGAAAGTCGAAAGCAGTAACCTGTCTGAACCTAACAGAAGGGTCAATGATCTGCTCAGAGGGCTGGACAAATTTGATATTAGCCATGTTCCAAGGGTAAATGTTTAAAAACATAGAAAAGTAGTTTATACATTCTTATAATTACGTACGAGTGGCATGATCTTCTACATAATCATTAATATGACAGCTTTGCATCTGTTGCCCTATCGCTAAATGTGTAAAAACAAAAAAAATATATTAAAATTTTAATTAAGAGAGATTAACATATTTCATACTTTTCGCCTGTTGCAGAAATTCATTTAGCAATTCTAACATGGGGCTTTATATCTATCACTTGATTGATTTCATCATTTTTAACCGTAGACATTGGTTGCGTTTTGTATTCTCCTTAGGAGTACAACACTGAAGCCGATGAAGAAGCAAACAAGGCCGCCTGCGGCTGAGGTTAGTGGCCACCTACCACCCTTTAATTTGCATTCTTTTTACTATCAGATATGCTGTTTTGGATGATTCGACAGAGTGGAAAGCTTAATTTGGCTAATGATGTGTTTGGAACATTGATTCAGATTTTATAAATGCAGGTGGGGTAAAGGCTTTCATGGAGTATTAGCAGAGCAACAATAGCAGCATTCACTTGTTAATACCATAGTAGTACCTCTATCCTATATACATATATACATATGTAGTGTGATGGTAAAGCTTATGATGGACTGGACCTTTGTCTTTTGCTTGCTCTGTGTGTTGAAGATACTGCCATATGGAACATAGTAATAGTTACTTACTTTCTGCTGCTATTCCTATCAATGCTCTATATATTTTCAATATTAAGTCATTTGCTTTCTTGCTGATGCTGCTGAAGGGAAGCATTATGTCACGTTCTCTTTGACCAACCAATATTTATTATTGAAATATGCAATATTTTTTTTTTAATATTTTGCACGGGGGTATCTACCCGTTGCTATTTCAAATGAAGCATTTGGCGGTGTAACTAATCCTTTGGTGGAACCTAGTGAGGTCATTCATCGGCATCGGGCCCACACTTATTTTTTCCCACTGAAGAGGCGAAGTCATAGTAGATGGGATTCGAATCCAGGACGGGGGATTTTTAATTGTGCTTGCCCATCAATCACCCTAGGTCTGAGTGGATAAATATGCAGTATTTGATTGACCTGTGAATCAAATATTTCTATTGTGGAGTAGTTTTAAGAAATATAAAGTAAAATATCGGAGAAGTGTTTCATTAATGAGAGACTATTAATTTTTAAAGAGAAATGACATACAATCAATAACTGGTTTATAATTTAGAAGAGAAAAATAATATTATCATATAAAATTTAAATAAATGACTATTCTTTTTACTAATTCGTCCACCAAAAATAAAATGTCAATTTTTCTAGCAAAGGTTAAATGATAATTCAATGAAATTCTTTTGTTTTTATTTTTTTATTTTTTGTTGAAAATATTTTTTTTTTAAATTTTAAAAGCGATCGATCTAGTCACATATATCTAAACAGTTTTTGAAAAATTATTCTGATCTTTTTAAATTATTAATAACTGAGAGAAACACTTAATTAAACATTTAAATATTCTTTTAATTTGTGTACTATTTTAATGGGAGTAACCGGCCTTTATTCAAAAAATACAAATTGTACTGTGAAATAATAAAATCTAGATTTCTCTCTCCTTAATATATTTTTATTGATTTCGGAGAGGTTTAATTCATACAATTGAAAATTATTAAAAAATTGAGTGAATTGATGTTAGTTATAATAATGAGAAGACTTTTTATAATTGAAGTAAAAGATGAAAATAATCAAAATCTGGATTCCTCTCTCCTTTCCCTCTCCCCTTCCTGCTCTTTTTTCACGGCAAGCCCCCGGAAATGGGGAGGGGAAGCGGATAGGTTGATTTAGTGCTTAGGATTTTGGAATAAAAAATAATATTTTCTTTAATATAAATCTTCACTAAATATTTAAGTATACGTGCTAATTAAATAATAAAAGTGATACGAGAGTATTAATCTTATAATGAAGTGTTCTACTTACTTCTATGCAATTGTTCTAGTATTGTCTATTTTAGCTATACGATTTATCTTACGAAATGAAAATCAGGTTTGAAGTCTTTTTGAATCTCTCTTTTGAATTTAGAGATGCAAAAAAATAATAATATATCAATAGATAATGTGTTTGGGCTAATGATTGTGAAATCTCGTAAGTTTTCCTAAGTAGGCTATCCTAAATTAGTTATGAATTAGAGTATATGCATCACTAGATATTTGTCAAGCTTGAGAAATATTTATGACCTTCCTATAATTATTTTATCTCCAAGAATCTAGAACATTAAACATCCTATGAATAGGAATGCAAAAGTTCAATTTCAATATTTCTCCGTCAAAATAATATATTACACTAAGTTTAATTCTACACAAAATACTATATAAATTAAATTACGAATGAGATATATTAAAAATAATCATTAATTCTTTAAAGTACAAGAGTCAACATTAGTAATTATATTAGATTTTCACAACATTAGTCTAAAATTATAAGTTTAGCTGGCCATAGAATAAAAATTGAATAATACAAATTTCATTACTTACTTCATAAAGGCAGTACATATTGAAAAGATGCAAAAAATATCACTCAGTAATGAAGGTTCCCAAATAGATCACAAGATGGACCATTTCCAAAGTGAATTACCCCTTACAAACTTTACTCTCTACACTCCTTTCCTCTCCAATTGTTTGCTTGCTCTCTATAATATTGGTTAACCACTCTAGAGTGTGTATTTATCTCCCCTTTGGCCTCTCTAATAATTGCTCTTCAAAAAAGAAAATGTTCATGGAACTCAATCATAAAAAGATTTAAAAAATTACTTATACTTCACACAAAGACGAACTCAGTAGCTATGGCGTTCGACAAGTTAGCGCTGGGGTGTTACAATATGAACTAGCACCTTGTCACTATTAAGTAGGCTTCGTTGTGGCGTTGGAATGACCCAGTGTGGCTATTAGCTGAACCAATGCGTCGCTTGGCTGAATCAGCGCAACTATGCATTTCGTCAGCTGCTCCGCCATAGTACTGTGAAAGTTGAGCACTGTGGTGCTTGGATGTGTCATTCATTGTTGCGGCATTATATAATTCGGTGCTTCGGTGCTCAAATTCCTGAGACTCTGACGCTGCGATGCTAATTTCTAGAGTTGTGACATTATGAAATGATGTGGCGCTGACCTTAGATCCGCTGGAGTGCTGAATTAATTGGCATTTTTTCTAAGGCTCCAGCGTTGCAATGTCCTAATCTGGCACCTGGGCATTAAAGGCACTGCGACATTGATTGTTTGGGCGTTGTGGTGTTGGTTCAATGCCTGTGAATTTTTTTCCATTTTCTGAGTCTTTCCTGTAAAACATCAACTAAAAATAAATATTTGTACTGGAATTTAAGACAATAAATATGGTATAATTTTCACTTAACAAAATATAATATTAGTGGCCTAATGCTGTAGCACTCTGAATCAGCGCCGCAATGCTCTGACTCAACACCGTAACGTTGTACGTTGAATCCATACTGTAGAACAGAGCTCTAATGTCATGACAGTAATTTTTGGAGCCGTTGTGCTCTTCTAGCACCGCAATGCTACCAAACGCAACACCAAAGCGCTCTAGTTCAAACATACATTTAAATTTTCATTTTAAAATACTTTTTCATATTTTTTTGATTGTTACAGTAAGGCCCAATAGGATTGTATTATGCTTGACCAAGTTAGTAGGTGCCACACATAAGACAAAGAATCTCATTATTATGCTCTTCCATATGAAAAATACAATTATTAAGAGATTAGCTATAAGTCCATTCAATAGTATAATTTTGTCTGTCAAGAGGAGTAGAAGTCAAACCTTGATGCCAATTATTTAAGAAAAAGTGTATCAATCACTTAGACTTGGCATAAGATGCCCCAATATTATACATATTCCTTTGTCATACTATGGCAAAGATACATATAACTCATAAAACTTAAGTAGTTACTAGTGCTTGATTAATCTAGATGTGTGAGATAGTTTCCCATAAAGGCCATGATTCTTTAATTTGCCCTAATGTTTTTGGATTCCATATCATGATATTCTTGGATTCTCCACCTTTGTTTCAAGACATCAAAACATTTGTTGAATCTAATCATCTAATCCACCCCTCTGATTTCAAGATAAGGGCTATATATGATTTCCCTTCATTGCAATCAATGCCTCCGCCGAGTGGAAAACGTCAAAACAGCTTCTTTTATAGTCCACCCCGTTATCTTCCTTTTATTACATATTCCCCCTGCTTGGAAAGAGAAAAAAATATAAACCGTTGGCCTCCCCTTTCGTCTGAGCGGGAGGCTCGGATGTCTCATAGGCTTTTATTTTCTCGGAAAGAGAAAAGGAAAAGAGAAGAGGAGCCCATACTTTTTTTATTGATCATCATAACGAACAGAGTCCCTGAAAGCTCTCACTTTCTTCCCTCCTTTCCTACTCATCTCTCTCTCTCTTCCTCTGATTTGTTTGGAGGAAAGGTCGCCGGCCGTCCGATAAAGCAGAATTGAATTGATTTGGGGATTTGAGTTTAATGAAATTTATGTAATGGAAGGGTTCTGTTAGAGATTGGAATAAAGAAGGAAGGGATGGCTTCGGAGGGGATTTTGTCGATCTCGATGCAATCCGTGGTGGAGGATGTGATAAAGCAGCATGCGATGAGGCTGAGTGACGTCGACCTGGCGACCAGGAGAGCTGAGGAAGAAGGTGATTCTGGTTTACATTTTCCGGTTTATTGTTTTTTTTTTTAAGGGAATTTGGGATTTTTTTGGATGTTGTATTAAATCTGTTCTTCAATTGAAATGTAGAGTTTCTGGTTGTCCTCGGAGAATTCGTAGGTTGTTTATTTGTTATAAGGAAAGCGTTGGGTGTTTGAAGATTTCTTTCCATATAGAACGTGGAAAAACTTCTTCTTTTAATAAATGTCTGTAATGCGGTTTCGTTTCCTTACGAACGCCGTAAAACCTTTTATTCTGTCTTTGATTATTCTCTTTTCTCAAGGGATTCCTCTCTCGGTTTTCCTGAAGACATAGGTTTGAGCAATGGTGGATTAGGAAACGAATGGGGGTTTTAGCCTTACTATATTTAAGAGAAGCACAATGCAACTGAGGATAATGTGGAAGTTTTATCTTTAATTTTTCTTGCAATTATGTATATTATATTAGTTTTACTCTCCTAAATTTGGAATTAGCTCTTTCGCCCTTTTACTTGAAATCTGCCATTGAGTCCCAGATTTTTTATTTTTTGGTAATTTTGAAAATTATGGTTTTGTTTTTTAATACGTTTTTCTTGATATATAAGATTTTTTTTTTATCAGGTGATTTTTATTCCCCATGTTTAATATTTTTTAATTTTCACTGACTCATGCGATGATGATTATTTTGAAGCACCTCATAAGTCATAAGTTATCTCTCTCATATGACTTAAACATTGAAATTTTACATCTTTATGGAACTTGATTAATCATCATTGATTTTTAGCATAGTATGGTTAGTAATTTTTTTTTTCCTCTTCCGGTTGTGTTATACTCTACATGGTCTTGGTCTAAATGGTGCACATTGGCTTAAAAATATTTCTTGCCTTTTCAAATGACTCTAGAATCATAAAATTTGTGTTCTGCTATCCTCTTTAAGAAGCTATTTCCTTTTTCGGTAAGCTCAATTATATCCATCGTACTATATTTTGGTGTTATTCTCAATGCTAAAAGGTTGAATGTTCCAAAGTCAAAATACTAATGCATTGCTTTTGAATTGTCTCAAAATTAGAAATTAGTTGAATGATCTGTAAGTTTGATAAAAATATGTTTCAAGTTTCCTTCTTTTTGTAAACAATGGCAGCGACAAGAAGGTATGAGGCAGCCGCATGGCTGAGAAGGACCGTAGGGGTAGTTGGAGCGAAGGATTTGCCAGAGGAGCCTTCGGAGGAAGAATTCAGGATTGGGCTTAGAAATGGAATAATCCTTTGCAATGTCATCAACAAAGTACAACCTGGGGCTATACCAAAGGTCAGTTGTTCAAAATTTGCAAGTTACTATAATAATCCTTTTACTTATTCAATATTTCATTGAATAATGTTTTCATAGGTTGTAGAAGTTCCCATCGATTCATTTTTCATCCCAGATGGAGCGCCATTATCAGCATACCAGTACTTCGAGAATGTGAGAAACTTTCTTGTGACACTTCAAGACATGGGCCTTCCCACATTTGAGGCGTCAGATCTTGAAAGGGTGTGCATTACTAAGTCTTCTCTATTTTGAAAATTTGTGTTTGGTGATTAAGTTTGATGGGCTTCTCAGTGGTATCTTGGTCTACTTGTGTAGTTTAGGGAGGTCAGGAAGTGGATTCTAATCTATCATGAAATTCTTTTGCACAAGTTTCGTAGTTGTACTATGTCAATGAGAGCTTTTTCTGCAGCTCGTTGTGTTGCCCACTTCTACACTTTCTAGAAATAAGGAACCTTATCATGCCTTTCTTACAGTTTATTTGACAGTAATATCCTAAAGTCTTATAGTTAAATGGACCATTAGTGGAACACATTGTTCATTTTGTGAGTTTAGTTCTTTTAATGGAATTGCTTGATAGGGACTTCATTAGGATAGTCAACTACTTTTATTCTTCAGAAATGAGAAAGGGAAAAAAAATTCGTTTTAACTCACTTTGTTTATGTTCTTATTAGGGAGGGAAAAGCTCTAGGGTTGTGGACTCTGTTCTAGCTCTTAAATCATATATTGAAGGCAAACAATCAGGCAAAAATGGCTCTTCAAAATTTTGTGGGATAACAAGATCTGGAAGCTTATCGAAACATTTTATGAGAAAAAGCTCCGAACCTTTCATGAATTTCATTTCTCCAACTCAATCATTGCCTGAGAAATCATCTGATGATCTCTCCTTGGAAGATAATTTCAATTGTGACTTTTCAGTACAATCAACGGAAATGGTTGGTTGGTTGAAATTTATTTATGTATTGCATCAAGATGATTCATGCTTATGACTACAATCTACATGGTTTGGTTCACAGAAAAGTTCTCGTTCTCTCAATATGCTGATTCATACAGCTTTGTCGAATAAGAAGCCTGAAGAAGTTCCATCTGTGAGTTTGCCCTTTTGGTTTCCTATGTTTGTTAACCAATACTGTGACTGAATATGAAGAGAGATTATTTTTCTTGCAGCTTGTAGAGACAATATTAAATAAGGTCATGCAAGAATTTGAGCAGCGCATTGCCAACCAAAAGGAATGGGTGGGATTTATTTCTTCTCACTTTAGAACTTACATTAGAAATTCTCTCTTTTATAGTTGTAGCAAACAGTAAGCATAGCTGATGACATTATAAGCTTAGGGAATTTACAACACACCACAAAATTCTTTCTCTATATGCATATCTGACATCTAATCCTTATATGTATTTATATAACACTCAAATCTCTATATATCATTAAAAATACTGCTACTATAAACTTATTTGAAGTAAAGCACACCTATTCATGCCTATGCTTTGGTTTAATTTAGTCACTATAGTGATATGTAAATAAATATAAAGATTTAGGTGTTAGATGTGTTAATACATAAGAATTTTATGAAATGTATGTAGATCCCCCTAAGCTTATTCTCTCTGCACATTTTTTTGTAATAAAATAATTTCTATGCTTGTGCTCATTTCCTTACAAATGAAAACATGGAGGCGAAAGAATATTAGCGTCCACTTCTAGTGAGAACATATTATTGGTTATTTTAATGATGTTCAGAAATATTTTTATGTACTTAAGATATGAATATTGATCTTCACGCTATCATTAAAACTTTATTTGAATTGAACGAAAGGAAATATAATGAAATCCCAACAATTCATAATCTTTTTGTTGATCGTGAATTACACTGATTTAAGCTTTTTTATTTATTTTTGTCATTAAGCAGATGACAAATACTTAGGATAAGACTAACGATGATTATGAACCCTTTTTTAGTTCCTTTGAATGAAATTCCTAGCGTTCAAACTCAACTTAAACGTTTATTGAACATTTAAAATGCCTTAGATGGCGGTACGAGGAAAAGTTTCTAAAGGAAATGAGGAAGTAGTAAACATGAAGGAGAATGCTGAAAATGAATTAAAAGAGAGCCATGTGAAGCGACAAGAGAAGGAAGCTGAGGGGAGAGAATTAAAAGAGAGGCCCATGCTTATGGAGCAGCAGTTGAAACTAGAAGCGAAGTCCTTTCAAGACAGGCATTTTCTGCAACAAGATAAAGCAAAATTGATGGAAGAAAATGATCGGGCAGAGATGGAAGAGAAGGCAGAGATAGAAAGGCTTAATAAGCAGCAAGCAAAGGAAATGAAACAGAAGGCCTTAAAGGAGAGGCTTATCAAGCAGCAGCTAATTTTTGATCGTCAACAAAAGGAGATTCAGGTTTCTATTGCTCATTACTTTTACTCTTGAAACTTTGTGTTGTTGATCAATTCTAAAAGTGCATTTGCTGTTCATGCTCCTAGGAACTGAAATGTGCCCTTTATTTTACTAAGACCAGTATGGAACATTTGAAGACACATCACTCTAAGGAATTTGATAATCTTGGTTAGTTTAAATAGTTTCTAACTCTGCATAAGACTGAGCTCTGTTCTGTGCAGAATTTTCTTTATTGTAATTAGTTCATTTATCCTTGTGCAACAGGAAATCAACTACGTGCCCTAGCAAGTGCTGCATCAGGATATCATAAGGTTCTCGCGGAAAACAGAAAACTATACAATCAAATTCAAGATCTGAAAGGTATAATTGTTAGGATAAGATAAAGTATATGGAAATAACTTTATTCTTATGGGAATTGAAATTTTTGTTGTCAATATTAGGAAACATTAGGGTTTATTGCAGAGTGAGACCTTTCCTACCTGGTCAAATGAGTAACATGAGCACTCTTGGTCGTATTGATGATCAAAATATTACCATTTTTTCACCATTAAAGACTGGAAAAGATGCACGCCGAAATTTCACTTTCAACAAGGTCTTTGGCCCATTAGCAACCCAAGGTTGTTAAAAAAGTTGAGCTTACATTTAATTGTCTTTGATGAATGTTTTATTTATACACGATTTATACTATACGTAATTTTGGCATCATTGCAGAAGAGGTTTTTTCAGATACTCAACCATTGATTCGATCTGTTCTTGATGGTTACAACGTTTGTATTTTTGCTTATGGTCAAACAGGTTCAGGAAAAACACATACAATGGTAAAAACATTGTTATCCATTTCATGCAAAGGACCCTTGGAATCCTTAGACTATGAAGTTTACTAAATACCTTGTATTTGATTCGATATGCAGAGTGGGCCTAAAGAACTCAATGAGAAAACTTTTGGTGTAAACTACAGGGCATTGAATGATCTCTTCTGCCTTTCAGAGCAGCGAAAAGAAACATTTACATATGAAATATCAGTTCAGATGGTTGAGATTTACAATGAGCAAGTTAGAGATCTGCTTAATGATGGTCTTAACAAAAGATATCCTTCATTAGCTCTTCAATTTGTTATTTTTTAGCACTTGTTTCATTTTACCTCCCAATAAGTGAATGCTTCTTTGACCTGCACATACATTAGAGATTCGCAATTGTTCAAATAAAGGACTCAGTGTCCCTGATGCAAACTTGGTTCCTGTTAGATCAATAGAAGAGGTGATTGAAATAATGAATTTAGGCCAAAGAAACCGTGCAGTTTCTTATACAGCTATGAATGATCACAGCAGTCGCTCTCATAGGTATGTTTTGAAATCCTGCTTTTAAAGGCCTATTATTCAAAATTATTCTTTTGTGATGCAGCATGGTTGTGCCACTAACTGACAATTTGGCATCTTGCTTCAATATGTTTATTCTACATGCATGCATGTATAAGCATACTTGTTTTGCTTGTTTATGAAATAACATGTTTCTGCGTTAATATGAAAATAGCTTGTGAACATGTGTGTGGGCTCCGAAAATTCGGCCCCGGCCTCCGCCCGACTTTTGTGCTTTCTTTTAGGGGGGAGTTTTAACGAACTAAGTTCCGGGGTAAATTTTGGAAGGCAGATGAGATAGTAGATAAGACACTACCCAGAGATTTCGCCCTCATTTTGCGAGGACTTTATGATCTGAGTTCTGGTTTCCTATAGGCGCAAGCCCCTATAGTTAATTACCCCTCCCGATAACGAGAGAGAACTTTCGATTAAGGCTAGTCGTCGATCAGATACGTATAGATACGTGGATCTGACATATAGTAGCAGCAATAGGTTGGGAATGTTAAAAAGACTGGAAGGGTTTAATATTTAAAATAGAAATTTCACCATCTTGCACTTAAAGCGGATGGTGGGGGAATGGATGATGGACCCGATCAAGATCCCATGGTTCCGTCGTCCCGGGCCATCGTGGTCCCTGGTCTACTTAGTCAGAGGAGGTAGTCGACCCAACCTGACAGAAGGATCCTTGTCGGCAGCCATGGGTTGCTTCGTCCAAGGGTACCTTGTAGACCTGGGGTGAGTGTTTATCTAAGGGGACAAATTTGAATCCACCTTAGCTAACAGAGGGCTTTGTGCCCTATCGATCATATCCTATTGATTCATATCTCAAGGATTTGATGCCATTGGGGAGCATACGGGCTCTGACCATAACCATAATATAATGGTGCCATTTGGCGGCGACCACCTGGTTCAGAGGGCCCCGAGTCATAACCGTTTATCCTGCAGTGCCATTTAGCGGCGAAACTGCCGGTTAGAGGACTCGTACCACGTCCTTACTGGCAGGAGATTGTTTGAGAATGGATCCTAGTGATATTTTTGACCAGGCATTAGCTCTATGTGAGCTGAAGTATTTTTCATATTTGTCCACCTCGGCAAACTGTTGCGGAGGGTGGATGGATTTGCTTTATGTGATTGATGATTGGATTTCAGTTTTAAATATTTTGGGATTTGGGATTTTGAATGATTTTTGGAGTTTTGGTTATTTGTGGAAGTTTGTGAGGCATTTGAAAGTGTTTGTGAACCCCTCCGGTTGAGATCTTCTATCAACGCGGCCATCATCGGGGTGTATGGGGTCACTCATATTTTTGTGTTTTGAACCTTGTCGACTCTGTCTAGTGATTGACAGAGGATCGGGTTTCGTAGGTTTTATGCCCTTGTTAGTGAATTCTCTTGATTATAGGTCTTGAAGGCCTAATATGAACTATAAAATAAATATTCCGGTCGATCTCACGACCGCATATTTATTTAATGGTTCGAGCCGTGTCGACTCCTATCTACCCGTATAGGAGGATTGGGCTCGAACTGGAATTCACTTATTAACCCGCGCAGCATCCCTAGACGTCACGTGTGTACCAATAACACGCTCGCCGGGGCCCATGCGGGTTTAAGATTATATTTTTCCCTTTTAGTGTACCTATGTGTATACAAATTAAAGTGCACACGTGCGGGGGTATTCTTGGAATATTTGCACACGCCTTCTGTCCGCTTGTATGAAAGTTGCGGATCCGGTGGCGTGGCGTCGTATGATCTCCACAACTGTTGCTGGTAGGCAGGTAGATATTTTCATTCATAGATTGGAGTTGACTTCAGGATACTGCATTTACTGAAGTCTTTCTATATCTACCCACGAGTGACATGTTTTACATATATCTGTACTCGTAGAGAGATTGTATGAATTACAGATCTTCTGTGCCACATAACGGCGTTTACACTTATCACAATTCTTCTGTATTTGTATGTAGATAGCGTATTATGTCTATGAAGGGTCTTCTATAACAACTTGTTGGAGTTCATATCTGCCATAGTTCTCTTTTATATTTGTCATGTAGAAGACATATTGAGTGCATGACGAATCTTCTACAATGACTCATAGGTATTTGTATTCGCTGCGTACCACATACTTCTGCTTGTAGTTGTCGACCACATTTGCTTGAGGATAGCTTACATCTCGCATGAGATCATGCCACACATTATTTCTGATCTCCATTACTGGTTTGTGGTTTTCCTATTGATTTCTTATCTTTCATCACCAATGAAAGATTCACCATATGCATCACAAATCTTTTTGTTGTATGTTTGCTTGTGATCTTTTATATACATAACAATCAAGTGGTTGTTTTCACATTCTTCTTGCTTTGCTTATAGAACTACTATATTCATCGTGTATGATGGACAGTGAATCATCATGTTCATTACACTGCTTTCAAGTTGACTTGATCATCATTTCATGAAAGATTCGATATTGTAGCTTACAAGCAGGTTGTATTGATGTTTGGTCCATCACGGGTCTTTCATTTGATTTTTATTTAAATACTTGGTGTTTGCAATCATCTTGAGTTGCCAAATTGCACTGGATGCTATTCTCATTTTTGTGATTGAATTTGCAAGAGTTTAACATACCAACTTGCGAGTTCTTTGTATTTTGCAATGAACTTGATATCCTCCTTTATTAGCGTTTTCGTCCCAATTGAGATGACAATTCCTGTTGATTGTCATTTGGGGATGAGGCATGTTCAACATTGTGAGTGGATCATCATTCTTTGTAAATGAGTGATGTTTATTGTTCCTTGGTTCACAAGTCTCATATATGTTCCTTTGTATTTGTTCAAGTTTGAGTATGGTTCCCCGTTACCAACTCGCATGCTTAGTTCAAGTTCTCTACTCAAGTTCAGGTCCTTCAAGGTTCACTTAAGTTATAGTCCCTTTTGTTGTATAAATCAAGTCTAAGCGTAGTCCTTGTAATTTCAGATTCAGAGTACGAGTCCTCTGTACTTGACCTAAATCAAGTCCGAGTTCAAATCATTTTGCGTTTGGCTCAAATTCATTTCATTCAAATTCATTTAGCTTTAAGTCCACGGTTGCTCAATTAGCAAGTTTGAACTCCCTGCTGTCCAAGCCATTTCAAGTTCAATTGAATGGCCAAGTCCCTTGTTGTTCACTAAAGTGCAGATTATCTTTGTCCAAATCAAATGCAAGTCCAACTCGAGTTCAGATTCATTTATGTTTGGTTCAACTCAGGTCCTTGTCCTTCACTTGAGTTCGAGTTCAAGTCTCCTTTGGTTCAAGTTTAGGTTGAAATTAGGTTCATTTGAGTTCATTTAGGTCCAGAAGCCATGCTTGTTTAAGTCCAAAACAGGTTCGAGTGTGGTCTTCTGTTCACCCGAAATTTCGGCAGCCTCCCGGCGTCTCCCCCGTTTAGGGGAAACTACGGAAAACTGGGCCTTTCCCACCACGCTACGAAAAGCGTGTATGGTAGGTGCCCTCTTTCGAGGACACCGCGGCCGTGTAAAATCTTCAATCCCCCACCACGCTACGAAAAGCGTGTATGGGTCTTCGACAGTACCTGTTTGAAAAACGCAGTTATTTCCCCGCGAGCGGGTACTTATGAATATCCCCTTCTCGCCATAAGCGCCGCACTGGCTTTCCATCCCACCACGCTACGAAAAGCGTGTATAGGCGGTTTGCCGGCGCGCCGCGAATGCCGAAAAAGAGATTTTAGGTGATCACCCACTTCGTCGTAGGCGCCGCACCGGGTTCCCTTCCCACCACGCTACGAAAAGCGTGTATAGGCGGTTTGCCGGTACGTCGCGAACAACGAAATGAGCTCTCGAAGTGATTACCCGATTTGTTGCAAGCCTCGCGACGCACTTCCTCCCACAACGCTAAGAAAAGCGTGTATAGGTGGTCGTTTTGTCGCGCTGCGAGCCTCGAGACGGGCTCTCGGAGTTTTAGGGTTAGATGTTTATACCTTACGACCGGCGAGGTAGTGGTGTTGGCTCGTGGATTGAGGCAAGAGATGATTTGCACATTAATAACCAATTATAATTAAGAATACTTAATTATAATTAATAATAATAATAATAATAATTAATTATAATTAATAAAAATTAATTATAACTAACCAAATTAATTGTAATTAATAAAGATTAATTATAATTAACTTAAAAAAATAATAATCATAATTAAAAAAAAGTAATTATAATTTACTTAAATTAATTACAATTAAATAAAATTAATTATAATTAACCGAAATTAATCATAATTAGGAAATTTAATTATAATTAACTTAAATTTATAATTAATTTAAAATTAATTACGAGTAAATTAAATTAATCATAATTAATAATTACTAATTATAATTAATAAACTTAATTATAATTAACTAAAATTAATTTGATTAACCGAAATTAATTGTTATTAATAATAATTAATTTTTATTTTGATACAGGATTTAGACAGAATTTGAACAGGATTAGTGTTGAATTCTGCCAAACGGGATTTGATCGCATTGCAAATCTCAAGACGGAATGAATCCTCTGTTTCCCTATTTTCTTGCCCTAAGGGCTTGCTCGGCAACAGGATTTATACGGGATTTGGCCGAAGAAGCGCGTAATAGGGAGGAAGTTACCTTCACGACCGGCGAGCTCCCAGTCGCAGCTTCCGATCAAAATGTCGTGGGTTCCGACCCAACAGGAAGGGAACGTCGCCGGAGGAGGCGGAGAGAAGAACGGGGTCGGTCTGAGCTTGTGATGGAGGTAGGGTTCTTTCCCCCTCTCTCTCTCTCTCTCTCTCTCTCTCTGATGATCGGGAGGACCGAGAGGTCAGGCAGGCTTCGGCTCGACGGCTGTAGCAGGATGGGGGAAATCGTGTAGGATCTCTATCAGAGGAAGGAGGTTGGCGAAGTAGAAGAGATTTGGTTGAGGTCTTTGGAGTCGGACGTGAGGTAGGAACGACGATTGAGGCCAGATCGGAGGTTGGAGGCGGAGGTTTGCTGGAGGATTCACGAGTGGGAGGAAGTCTCGGCTTGGGGCGTCGGGCTGGATCGCGAGAGGAGGGAGGAGATCGGAGAAAGATGGGGAAGTGCGAATGGAAAGCAGGAGTTGAGCGTGGGGTTTTGCGAGAGAAGTGTCGTGGGAGAAGAAGCTCCATTCGGCCTCCTTTTAATGCAAGCGGGAGCAGCTCGAGGCCAAGCGCGATTATGGGCGTCTGATTCCAGCGCCGATTTGCAGAGCACAGGTACTGTAGCGACGGCGTGGATGCGACTTGAGCAGGGCTTCGGCATGGGCAGCAGGTTACAGGTAATGATTTTCATTTTTTTTTTTTTGTTTGACGTGGGATAGAGGTCAACAATGTGCAGGTATGGCTGCACGCATTTTAATTTTGTCATCATCATCATCATTAGCCTTATTCCAACTATGTGGGATTAGCTTTATGAATCTATTGTTCATTTATTCTCATCGGGTGTACCATGAAGTGTTAAATCTATTCTTTACATATAATTTTGAACTAATTTCTATCCATATTAACTTAGACATGCTCATTTTTCTTCCTAATATTTTAATACTAATTTATTCGTTATAAATTGCATTGCAAACATTAGTTTGAGCTCGAGCTCATCCAAACATTAATTCTACGAAAAAAGATTTTAATAAAGAAACAACAGTTCGAATACTTAAAAAATTAAAATCACAAAGATAAGGAGTTCAACCTCTCAAATCTTGAAAAAATAAAGGTAAATAAAGAAAACATCACCTTGGAATGGCGATGAGCGACGGAGAGGTGAGAGCTGCGGTTTAGAAGAAAGAGCGGGATCTAGTAGCGGGAGCAGGCAGGAGGACGAAATAGGGCTTTAACCAACGGTTTTCCTGGTGGAAAAATCTGTCGGTATTTAAGTAAAAATTCGATTGAAATTTTTGCTAGAAAAGCCGCCATGTGAGTAAATAACTGGTGAACATGTTCCACCAGTTAATACCAATGCATCAGCCGCAAGCAAAGCCACCAGAAATTCCTACGAATAATTTCTGCTGGTATTGCCCCCAGAATTGATCGTTTTTCCTGTTGTTAAACTGTCTAAAGCGTTACAACATAACAATGATAGACAATAATGTTAAACATAAGAAATATAAAAGTAAAATGATTAATTTCAATAACAAAATTTTCTGCAATTAAGCAATCAAATATTTGCAACATTCATATGACAAATATCATTACAGTTTTAAATATTGATATATAAATCCCAAAATCTCAAATAGGCTTCCTCAATTTTTTCTTTTTCCTTATCCACTTCCTCCTGTCAGTTTCGCCACTATTGTTGCTGCCGTAAACTCCACAATTCAGGTTGCATTTAGGATTGCAACTTAGCTTGCATTGCAATCATGAGAGCATTTATTCCTTCAATCAATGCAGTCATCTTTCTAGTCACCAACTTTTCAATTGTATTCTCTATCGAGCCAAATGTATTAGAAGATTGGTAAATTAAATAACCTATTACATGGAACATCCTTTCCCTTCAATTATTTCCTACTTTGTGGATTGAATCGAGGTGTATTGCAGTCCCTAATACATTTAGTTTATGTCAATTTATCCTTTTAATAAAGCATACATTTGTCACTGGAACAGTCTATTTTTTATGCGCTCCAATATAATTTGATACTAATATTTTTGTTCTATAAAAATAAACTAACAATAAATTGTTCATTTGATTAGTTTCGTTTAGTTGTTTAACTAATTAATTGAAATATTTCAATGGTATGTTAAACTTTGTCTAGATGCCAAGCATCATAACTATAATAGATAACTCAGATTGATTGATGCAACCATTCTAAAGTTGTTGTTGAGCTGCTCGTAATAATTCATAAAATTTATAAGATCCTACGTTAGGAGGTTCTTCTATATATTATGTGAATTGCAGGCTAATTTCATCTAATATTATCTCTTCATATCTCCTAATATATTCTTTGTTTATTGTGTATAACTTGCTAAAGCATTGTATTAAGAGTCAATATGTGGTTCATACTCTTAGTATGATATCTAGAACAAATAATTTGGTTGAAATCCCATCCACTATATATCAACTCTAACTTTATCAGGTATAAGGTAAATTTGATTTTTATGTTTAGAACATAAACATATAAACTTCCCTTCAAATAAAAATGAAGTTTGTAGAGAAGCAATGTGCACAGAATATTCAACGCATTTAAGAAAATCATCAGTTAATCATTTACGTCCAGGAAATATGAAGTGTATGCACATAATTATCAATTGAAAATTATTTTAATCTTATTAAAATTTTACTAAGTTTATTAGTTCTAGTAAAGTTTACATTAAAATAAAGTACATATAAATAAAATTTAAAGTTAAATAAGTTCTCTTCTTATCTAATTACTAATGCTACTTGAAATCTCTTACTAACAGTAGTAATTGGTTGTTTGCTGTTGTGGCTCGAGTGAAGGTGTACTCAGTTGGATTGGCAGTTGCTGGAGACGAACAAGAGGGAGACGGGAGTCTTCACGTGGTCGGGAGGTGCAAACTGCAGTTGGGCTCACGTAAAACGGAAGTGGTTTGGCTTCAAGATTGATCAGGTGTTGGTTTCGAGCAGAATAAGTGTCGATCACGGTGAAGGTGTCGGAGGTTTGAACTGGGCCGGCTGTTGCGTGCGAACGAACATATGGTGGAGTTCGAGTGTGATTGGAGCAGGCGACGGGTCGAAAGGTGTCAAAGGTCTGCTGCTGGGTGCATAAGGGATCGACAGTGGGTCGATTGGAGTTGACGTGAGGCAGGGATTGTGAGGTTGGAAGCTACTTGGGGTTGGTCAAGCGTGAGTGGCATCGGCTGGGGGTCGTACACAGTGAGGGAGGTAGAGGGTGTCGGCATAGGGATTTGTCTTCGGTTACGGACGTCGGAGCTTGGGTCAGTGTGAGACCTGGGCCGGAGGTTGGTTTTGATGAAAGCAGAGGCCAATCAGCCGTGGGGGTGGATTGAGCAGGTATGGAAGTTGGATAGGTCGAGGTAGCTACGAAAAAGAGCTTAAGGGATTGGATGGCTACAGCTGGTTGATGGGATCGATTTGGGAGGGATTCGGGAGGTGTAGGCATCAGATGTTGTGTGTGAACGGCAGGGGGAACTCTCGTGTGTCGAAGATGAGTGAGGGCTTCAGAATCGAGCTAAGGGATTGGAAGCTCATGTGCGAGAGGAAGAAGAACCGAAGTCTTTGTTTCGTCGTCATTTTATTAACACGAACAGAGGCGCGATCGAAAGCAGGATTTTCGCACGCGGGAATGTGCGAACTGTCGCCTACCGAAACGGCGTCGAATGTACAAGAGATGGGCAGCCGGCTATACAGGATTTCAACAGGATTTGAGCAGATATTTGGAGGGAAATAAAAAATAAAATAATGATATATAAAATTAATTTAAATGGCAATGAGAGGAATAGATTAATCCTCTAGGTGATTTCTTGTTATTCGTGTCGTTGTTGCCTTGAAATACACATTGTCATCCCTGGATTCGCTCCGATTTTCAAACGTGAATTTTATTGGGCAAAATTGCGGTCCATTTTAGGTGACTCGGACATCCCGGATGCAACGGCGAAGTTCATTTTTTTAATGCATTCTGAAATAGTACGTCTAACATTATAAATATCTAAAAGAAAAGTATCTAAAAATTACATTTTCACACTGGAACCCATCTCCAGCCACCAATCCTTCTCCTAGAACCTCCACAAACTCATCTTTCAGCTCTATTTCAAGTGGATTGTCTTCTAGACATCGTATCTAGCTGTCGGAGCTTATCTTAACTCTATTGTTTCCTACAATAGCACCAAGTCTATTTCTACAGTTCTAGTAAATTATTTTTTATTTGCAATATATCTCATTATGTCGACACTCTACATTAATGCTCTCCATGGTTGTTTTTGGTCGATACTCTGTTTATGCTCTTTATTGATACCTCCGCTCAACGTTCTGATACTTGCCTTCTCTGACATAGATCTCATTGCTTGCCATCCAATATTATCTTATTCATGGATTGATTACACTGCTCCTACAACATTCGTAACCTCGGGATAAAAATGTTTTATACAAGTTACATTTGGTCACTATTATTTTCATACACAAACTGACATCATCTATCATCTTGAAGTTGCAGGAGAGTGTTATAAGATCTAAATTATCAATGTACTAACTTGTTTATAATTTATGAATTATTATAATTGTTGACCTCTGTGTAATGTCCAAAGCAAGACAAAAATTTTAAAATACCTTTGCCAAATCCTGAGAGAATCGCGTCGTAACAGTATTAAGTTTCACAGTCTGCAACGGCGCCGAACTATCGTGTCCATCCCATTTGCCGCGTGCGCTATCGATGCCCTGTTCACGTCGTTAAAATGAGAGCTCGAGGCTTTTGACTTCTTCCTTCGCATTTCTCTGCTTCCCCACGTAAAAAACCCCCCAAACCTCTGACGCCTCTATTGTGTCGAAGCCGCAAGAAGCTCCATTTTTTTTCTCTTAGCCGCAGACCCTCCTTTCGTTCGCAAATCGCGACCAAGACCTCTCCATCCGAACCTCTACCTGAACCTGACCCTTGCGAATCGCCATCTCAACCTCATCCAATCTCCATTCGTCTGCCTTCTCTTCCCAGATCCATGACCACCCCGACCTCCTTCCTCAACCTCCGACCCTTAGCCACATAACTGAAGCCCTTTTATAAAGCCGACGTCAACTCTTCCTTCCCCGTCGATCCCTTACCTACGACTGTAGTCGGATCCACCAAGCCCGACGTCCACCTCATAGCCGAATTTCATTTCTCCTTCTTCGTCCCTTTCTCGCGACCAAGGCCCGACCAACCTTCTCCATTCGACCCCAAACCAAGCCTTGCCCTTGCCGCAAGAATTTGAAGGCCACACTCGATCCAACTAGACCTCATACCCGACCAAGCCGAACCCAGATCCGATCTACTTGATCTGTTCGATCCTTTAGCCCTCATTCAGCCGACAACCTATATATATATATATATATATTCCTTATCTTATGTTATTTAATTAGTTGTTATTATATATATTATTAGTTATAATAATGATTATTATTAATATTATTATTAGCATTATTCTTATCATTAATATTATTAATAGTTATATAAAAAAGGAAAATAGAAAAAAAAGAAGAGAAGAAAGTCAAAAAAAAAAAAAAAAAAAAAAAAAAAAGAGGAAAGAAAAAAGAAGAAGAAAGTTTCAAAATATTGAGAGTTCAAAAAAAAAAAGAGTGAGGGAGAAAATAAAAAAAGAGAGGAAAACTATTTGTGCATTTTATTCATCGTCATCATTGACATCTCGCAGGTATAAAAAATTCCAACTCAAAACCCCGCATTCGGCGTTTGTGTCGAGTCGGGAAATCTCCTATACGCACTCTTGTAGCACGGTAGGAGGAAATCCGGTGCGACGCATACGACGAGGCGGGTAACCCCTATACACGCTCTTGTAGCATGGTGGGGACAATTCTAAGTACTTGTACACGCTCTTGTAGCATGGCAGGGAAAGCCACTTGTATTTTCATACAGGTACTTTGAAGCCCCCATATACGCTCTAGTAGCGTGGTGGGATCGAAAATGTACGGCCACGGTGTCACCCGACACTAACCATGTACACTCTTGTAGCGTGGTGAGATGGCCCAATTTACCGTAGTTTCCCCTAAACGGGGGAGACGCTGGGAAGTTGCCGAAATTCAGCCTAAAGATGCACAAGACTTGGACAAAAATAAGGGACTTGGACTTAAGCTTAAATCTGAATAGAACTTAAATGATTAACAAAGACTTGAACCTAAGTAAATGTAATTGAAATGAGCTTGAACTTGAATCTCATTTGACTTAAGTGAACCATGACTTGAACGATTTGAACACAAGCAAAGATTTCTAATTGGACTACAGAGGATTTGGACTTGAATCTGATATGAATCACAATGAACATGAGCCTAACTTGAGCTTGAATGAACTTTAAAGACCTAAACTCATAATAGTATGGAACTTCAATTGAGCAAGACTCAAATGAATGTGAACTTGATGTTGGACAGATGAATGTCAAAATGCAAATAGAAATTTATGAGTAACATCAATGAACAAAAAAAAAAAGATTGGTGGTAAGCAACACTCCAAAAATGACTTACATGCAAGCAAGAGATTCATGGGAAATAAGTCTTCAGTGCACACAAAGGAGGAATAATGAAACTAAGGTAGCTTGGAGAATGTTTAGTCAAATCAACGATGGACATGATTCATTGGCAACTTACAACAACATATGAATGTCAACAAGCAATAGTGGTTTGTAATAGCACTCTCTATAAAGTCAACTAACTTGTCTACAATCAATTAAGGGGTTGCAAAAGATGTGATTCAATTGCAAACCATGACATGAAACTTGTAAATCACAATAGTTAACTTGCAACGACAGCGGACATATCAGTTTCCTACGGACACTAAAGATCAATGTGCAATGAATGCATCAATTCACCTGTATGCAATGTAGCCTCTTGCAAACATATAGTGCAATATGTGATGAGTGCTAACACCTGTTGATAACAACAAAAGATGTATTGTACGCACAATGACATACCCATGGATGATAACCAGAAACAAGTAGTGAATGCTACGACACCTTTATAGTCAATACTGAGTGACATACAAATAAACATACTAGTCTCCCCACGGGCATAAGACTGGTGTGCAATAAATATAACAGTATTCTGTGGTCAACATCAAGGCACAAGCAAATACATTCAACCCCACAAGCAACGAAACTGGAATTGATAATAATCCTCTAGCGATCATGCAAGAAGACACGGTTGCCCCCACAACATGCCATATACAAGCAAACACCAGATGATATGCAGTAAATGCAAGCGTCCATGGGCCACTATAGAAGACCTGTTATACACCCAATATATTGTCCACAAGCAAAATACAAAGTGAATACATCAAATACGAGTTCTTACGAGTTGTTGTAGAAGACCCGCCATATGCACTAGATGCCATCTACGAGCAAAATGTCTAAGGACTACAACAAGTGCAAACTCCTATGAGCTGCTGCAGGAGGCCTGTCATGTGTACAACATGATGTCTACAAGCAAATGCAGGAAGGATTACAGTAGCTATGAACACCTGTTGGCAATGATGAAAACTTTTCCATATGTGCGGTAATATATACATGGGTGGTGATCAATAATTTGTGAATGTTACAATACTCCTTACGATCAACTACCATCTAAATGGTCAGCAAAGACGTTGATCCATTGCAAGCAGGAAGGGTGATATACAATAAATGTAAATACCTACAAGCCGTCGTAGGAGATATACCATGTCCAAAAAGTGCTATCTATGAGTAAATATAGAAGTGCAAGCTCCTACAAGCCACAACAGGAGACTAGGTAGTGCACGAAAGTATACCTATACGAAACGAGCAGATAACCAGTGCAACGCCACACCACCGGATCCGCAACACTCATAAAAGCGGATAGAAGGTGTGCACAAGCCCCCAAATCGAATGTTGTATTCAAATAACAGTTGCCCATAAAGCTGATCAAAAATAAATATATTAAAAATGCCCCCACACTTACACTACAATATGTATGCACAAAAATACATATGCAATCGTACGCCCGCATGGGTCCCGGCGAGCGTGTTGTACTCACGCACGTAACATCTAGGGATGTTGCGTGCGTCAATCTTAAATTCGAACCCGATCCTCCTACGCGGGTAAATAGGAGTCGACACGGTTCGCACCATCAAACAAATGTATGGTCGCGGCGTCGACTGAGACATTTATTTTATACATTCATATTAGGCCTTTAAGGCTTATGAACAGAGAAATTCATGGATAAAACCTAAAGCTGGCTCGAACCTGATCCTCTATCGACAAGTTGGTAAAGTCGGCAAGGTTCCATCATTGAAATACAAATCCCCACACACCCTGATGATGGCCGTGTTGAACGTGGATCTCAACTGGAGTGGTTAATTCCAAACCACCCAAATGCCACCCAAATGCCCATGAAAATTCAAACTCCAAAATTCCAGAAATACCAAAATCCAAATATTTAAAAATGAAATTAACAATCCAAAGCGCTTAAAATAAAATCCATCCACCCTCCGTAACAGTTTGCCAAGGTGGACAATTCAAAAACTACTTTAGCTCACATAAAGGTAAATGTCTGGTCGAGAAAATCACTAAGATTCATTCTCAAGCAGTCTTCTGCCAGCAAGGACTTGGCACGTGTCCTCTAACCGACAGTTTTGCCGCCAAATAGCACCGCATGTAAACGGTTATGACTGGGGCCCTCTGAACCGGGTGATTTGCCTCCAAATGGCACTACTAAATTACGGTTATGGCCATAGCCCGTATGCTCCCCAATGACACTAAATCATTGAGGTATGAATCAATAAGATATGATCGATATTGTCAGCTAAGGTGGATTTAAATTTGTCACCTTAGACAAATATTCACCCCAGGTCGACAAGGTACCCTTGGACGAAGCAACCCATGGCTTCCGACAAGGATCATTTTGTCAGGTTGGGTCGACTATCTCCTCTGACTAAGTTGACCAGGGACCACGATGGCTCGGGACGACGGAACCATGGGATCTTGATCAGGTCCATCATCCATTCCCTCACCATCCGCTTTAAGTATAAGATGGTAAAATTTCTCGTTTTAAATATCAAATATTCCAATCCTCAAATACCTAAACTCGTGCTGCTACTATATGCCAGATACCTTGTATCTCTACGTATCTGATTGACGACTAGCCTTAATCGAAAGTTCTCTCTCATGATCGGGAGGGGTAATTAACTATAGGGGCTTGCGCCTATAGGAAACCAGAACTCAGATCATAAAGTCATCGCAAAATTAGGGCGAAATCTCTAGATAGTGTCTTATCTACAATCCCAATATGCCTTCCCAAAATTTACCCCAGAACTTAATCCGTTAAAACTCCCGAAAGCAATAGGGAGGCCAGTGCGTGAATTTTTGGAGCCCACAATAATATTTTCTTCTTGTTAAGGATATGCTCCTTTATTGTATTTTTCTTAAAAGTTCTCTTTGCTTGCCTATATAAAGGCACATATAAGCTTTTAATAAGATAAAATTCAAAAAAGATTTAGGCATTTTTAATTCTCTCCTTTCAGAGAAGGAGCATAAACACTAAGCACGTTTATAATGTTCTCACAAACAAGTATCTTAATAGCTATCACCTATCACTAACCTTACTACTGCAATAATTTTAACATTCAACTTTTGTCTACTGCCGTCCTTATCCCATTTCTATTTTTAACTTCACTATATAATAATTTATAATATTCCCCAATATTTTTAGATTTTTCTCATTTCCCTTTAGTTATTATAAACAAATAATGTCTTTTCTTCTAATTCTTGCGTCCACAAATTCTTAAAGCATGGAAAAATTCTCTTGAGACTATGACAATTTGCAATTTGTGCTTTTAAGTTTTAATTTTCTCAGCCTGGAAACAAACTTCCCATGGTGAAACCATGACTCAATATTTGATACCGCTAAATTGTATGCAGTTGCTTGACCATTCACGTGCAAGGAAAAGAATTGACATCTGGTTATGCGCTTCGAGGATGCATGCACCTTGTTGACTTGGCGGGCAGTGAAAGGGTTGATAAATCTGAGGTTAAAGGAGAGAGATTGAAGGAGGCTCAATATATTAACAAGTCACTCTCAGCTTTAGGAGATGTAATAGCTTCCCTTGCTCGGAAAAATGCTCATGTCCCATACCGAAATAGTAAACTCACACAATTGCTTCAAGATTCGCTTGGTAAGATTTAACTCTGCATGGAAATAATCAAAACAAACTTTGATTTCTTGTATTGTTAGCTTGTTTTTATTTCTTATATGCAGGAGGACAAGCAAAAACTCTAATGTTTGTTCACATAAGTCCAGAAGTTGATGCTCTCGGGGAGACATTGAGCACACTCAAATTTGCCGAGCGAGTAGCCACTGTTGAGCTTGGTGCTGCTAAAATAAATAAAGACAACGGTGAAGCTAAAGATCTTAAGGAGCAGGTCTTCCCCCATCCCGCTTTTCTCCATCCACTCCCTCTATCCATCTTGCAAGGAATGTACGTGTTCTTTGCAGTTACTGATTTCTTCTTTCATAATTGCACCTCAGGTAGCTTTTCTTAAAATGGAATCGGTAAGAAAAGGCGCAGGAGAGCCTATAAGACCTACAATGTGTAGTCCCGACTTATTGAGATTGAAGATTGATGCTGCTTGTTCTACATCATTAAATGATGAAGAAGATGAGTTGGACTATCCAACCAGCAACAGGCAGTCAATGGAGGAAGCCGGCCACATTGAGGTAATTGTACTCTTTGACTATTTTAACTCAATCTTCTCCCTCGACAAATAAACTAGTGAAACTATACGGACTGCACTATTTCAGTGAATGTTTTAAATAAAGCTTCATTTATTAATGTGGAAACCAATTTTTTTCTAGATTACATTCATGTTGCTCATCAAGTAATTGAAAACTTTGATTTCTAGTGCTAAGATTTTAACAATATTTATGTTGCTGTAAGTAGGGAATGATCTAAGACCTACATATGGTTGGGCTTCAGTCTTTTCCTATGATTTTCAAGGATAAGAGTTACAAAGTTTTTGATGTTCAAATCATAGCAAGCCATCTCCAGTCTTATATGATTATGTACAGCTTTGTAAAGTAATATTTAATTGAATCAATTTCTGGGCTTGGAACAAGACATCTTTACGAAAATTTTGGTGTTTTTCTTTCACTTCATATTATTTACAAATAGCAATTCTCAGTTTATTGGTAGAAATAATGATATCTGGCTTTACCTATAAATTTGTATTGTGAAAATTCTTAACAGCGTAAAGAATCTATCATAATGAAACTCCTTTTTCGGATAAAAAAGATTGTCATTTTCACAAAGCTTCAGAGACCAAAAACATCTAGTTTTCCAAGCAAGTAAAATGTTGTAATTTGGCGAGAAATTTGTTAAAAGTTATAAAAGGACATAACATTGCTTTCCCAAGAAAATTTGTATTTGACTAATGTGTAAACAAGTTAACAATGGATATCAGTGGCTGATGCTTACATTTAAATATTTTTTTGCGAACCTGACATTGAAGTTACATGTCCATCGACTGGCGTGTTTGACATGTAGTAGTTTCATTTGATGTGAATTGTTCTTTTATATGTTTAACTGCAGGCTAGAAGCAATGCAACAAGGCAAAATAAGCTAAATTACCATGATGAAGAATTGCAAGTCTCCATGGACTTACCTTGGCCTGATAGTTGCCCACGGCTAGATGAAAATAACATGGAGAAAAGGTCTGGAGAGTGGGTTGACAAAGTGGCAGTGAACAACAGGAACAGAGCTCCTTCTGGAGAAGAAGATGGGATACAAGAACAAGTTTTCTTCCAGAGATACCTAAATGACATGAGAGTTTTCCCTGACCAGCAGGTGAACAGCAGTGCTAGTGGTAAGAAAGTAGAAAAACATGATTTGCAGCAGAACCGGTTTGATTCCGATTCAGATGATTTTGAAAATTCTGCAAGCGATTCATCAGAGGTAGAGCTGCTGAGTCATTTGAGTGTTTCAAAGATTCCTAGCATAGCCGATGTGGGCATGTCAAAACTTAGGAGGCCACAAGCTAAGGGCATTAAGAGCGTGGATGGAAGGTAAAATCGTTTTCTTTCAGCTTGTTGGTGACATAATTCAAAACTATTCCATTTTCTGTTAACTTAATGTTTTTTATTCTTGTCATACTAATAACTTAGATCATTTATTTATTTGCATTTTAGAATTCAAAGAACAATTGAAAGTTTAACCATAAGTACACATTGATGGAAATTATAAATAAGTTGTATCTTTATTTGAATGATCCTAGTACTGGTACAGTCAAGATTATATAGGCAAGAGAATAGAACAATAAAAAAAGTATAATAAGTGAGAATATCTTCCATGATTAGAATTGAGAATATATTACAATAATAAAAGGAGACCAAAGGAATCATTGTTCATCGAACCAAGATAAGGCTAAGACGGGCATACACATTCTTGAAGAGATGAAGACATCAAGTACTAGCAGTGCAAGCTGGCATGAACGGCCAATAGTGCCAGTGTGCAAGACTGCATGGAACCAAGCTAAGTGCAGGTGGGTGAATCACTATCAAGCGGGAGATTCTCAATTGTGTAGCAGCACATAAGCAAGTGAAGCGTGAGTGAAACGCAAGCAAAGCGTGGTTGAGTTGTGGATTGGCAAGGTATGGGCATGCGAGGAGAATGTGACAAGGGATGAAGATGAATTCATGGGATCCCACGGGATCTTTACAAGAACCTGTCCACGAGATATTCGCGTGATCCTCTCCATGGGATTTTTACAAGACCTTTGCGACAGAAGGTGAAGACAAGTCTCTCTTCGTTGAGTAAATTAATTTGAGAGAAGGGATTTTCACTAGATAAAAGATGGAGATTGGCTTAGACTTAGAGCCGTTGTTTTGATACCATGATCGATTATTAGAAAAAAAAAAAAAAACCGCATCTTTATTTGACATTACTTTGGCTGAACAACAAGAGAATATTCTCCATAATGAGGATAGATTATAATGATAAATTTTTACGTTTTTTTGATAAATATTTATCACTAGTGATTATATTGATATGATAACCTAATAATTTTAACTTACATTGCTTGTGTGACTTGGCTTGAATGATTAGTAGTTTTAACAATTGAAATGGACAAAGGGGTGGGGGGCATGCAGATCACTCGATCAAATAATTCAGTGAGGCAAGCTCGAGCTAGTGGGGGAATGTGTCTACAGTGCCGTCATGTTGTATTCGCCAATGAGGCAGCTGGCTAGTTGATTCCAACATACCTGCAAGGATTCATTAGTGGTAGAAACACCGAGTCGACTGAAATCCCTTACCAGAGGGAACTTGCCTCTCTTCCTTTGCGGAGTGAATAAAACGGCAGAGCCTGCTTTGGTCGGTACCATAGGATATTTTAGCCAGTGAATTCCTGATATTATCGTCTTAATGCTTGATTATGTGAGCCTCTAGCAACAAAATGTTTTGTTATTCAATTAATTTACTTCGTACAGTCATTTTTTATCAGCTTGATCTTGTGCACAAGATCTAATTAAACGTTAATTCTTTCTTCTGCTTGAACTAATCAGGAACTTGAGCCATGGAAACATCCCTTCTCCATCAAGAAAAATGTTGAATGGGCCAAGCCAGACACCCAACCGGATTGCGAGGCAGCCGGGTTCAGGTGATGGGAAACGGTCTGGTATCAAGAGCAGTGGAAAGTAAGAGGTGATTATGTTGCTGTTATATTTTTTCTTATGTCGATCTTATTCTAGTGACTTCTTTGGTACTCGGCATTTAGAGAATTATACCTCATTATCTTTTAGCAGCAATAATCCTTTTTGTCCGTAAGATGTTGATCGACGAACGTTTTTTGATAGGCTGAGAGCTGGTAAAATTTATTTTATTGTTTTACACCAGAAAAGGAAGAAATATAGAAGAAACAAAAAGGAGGAGAATCAAAGTGAAGCAACGTGTTTGGTTGTTTTCACTATGTTTTCATTGCCACATATGTAACTCGTACAGAATTTTAATTTTCTGCACAGATTTTTTTTTTTGTCATTGATCTGTGTAATACTTATACTTAACATTGCAAATCGTCAGTTTTAGCAATGGACATATTAGAAACTGTATACCTGAATATGTCAACGACCTGACTCAATCAAACTCAATCTAGACAAGAAAGGTTAAGGGTGCACTTGTTGAAGGCGATGAAGAACTTGCCAGGGACATAAGAATCGCTTGTTACACGGCGAGGAGTACTCTCAATGTGAGTGTCACCGTGTCAGTACTCGTTATATGAGTACTTGCCATGTGAAAACTAGCCTATTGACAATCCACGTGTTAATTGTTCGTGTATATTTTTATATTTGTTTTTAGCTACATCTTGGGCTACAGACCTTTTGTAAATGAATATATTCTTTATATAGCTTTTGATGTATCCTCATAATCATATAAACAAAGGTCATAGGACAATTTCAGGAGAAGGGGAAGTAATTTGAGAGCACTTGTATTTAACAATACAATATTTAGAATATCCCTTTTTCTCATTCTTTCACTTTTCTCCCTTTTTCTCTATGTTTCTTGCTATGTTGTGAGAATTTAAGTCTTGGAAGAAATGCACAGGTATCACCCACAAACATATTTGGATCTAATATTTTGAAAGATGCAGTGAGTATGGACTGATACTAAGGATCAGAAACTAAGCCTTGCAAGAAATAGAATGGTAGATCATAAAAGTTGCAAATACTCGAGGAACTCACCCTAGGAACTCAGCAAGGACTCGTCAGGTGCACTCACCAAGGGTCAACAATTACTCATCACTCAATGGGTAAACAATCGTCACTCCTCACTTGATAGGTGAACACTCAGTACAATCAAACACAAAAAAATTAGGTGAACTCATTCCTTACAAAAGATTCCTTATGTGCGTGCGTGTGTGTGTGTGTGTGCGAGAGAGAGAGAGAGAGAGAGAGAGAGAGAGAGAGAGAGAGAGAGAGGGAAGTATCAATTGATTATGTTTGTTGCATCAGCTATAGGAGAACACGTACTAAAGAGTCCCTCAGGAAGCATCATGGGACCTTACTCAAAATGGAGTTGCCTCGCACACCAACCCTAAAGGTCCTCGCAAATCATGCAACCTACCACTAGCCTCCTAAGGGGAATTGGCCATCAAGGCTACTTGCCCACATTCATGATGAAGTATCAATTGATTATGTTTGCCGCTTCAGCTACAGGAGAACACGAACCAAAGAGGCTCTTAGGAAGCATCATGGGACCTTAGGGAGGGAGGGAGTTTGATGCATCAGCTATAGGAGAACACGTACCAAAGAGTCTCTCAGGAAGCATCATGGGACCTTACTCAAAATGGAGTTGCCTCGCACACCAACCCACTCAAAATGGAGTTGCCTCGCACACCAACCCTAAAGGTCCTCGCAAATCACGCAACCTACCACTAGCCTCCTAAGGGGAATTGGCCATCAAGGCTACTTGCCCACATTCATGATGAAGTATCAATTGATTATGTTTGCCGCTTCAGCTACAGGAGAACACAAACCAAAGAGGCTCTTAGGAAGCATCATGGGACCTTACTCAAAATGGAGTTGCCTCGCACACCAACCACTAAGGGTCCTTGCAAATCACACAACATGCCACTAGCCTCCTAAGGGGAATTGCCCGTCAAGGCTACTTGCCCACAACCATGACGAAGTATCAATTGATTATGTTTGCCGCTTCAGCTACAAGAGAACATGCACCAAAGAAGCTCTCAGCTTGCCCTATCATAACCAGCTTCTCATAGAGTCCATCTTCCTAGCAACTCAAGCTCACTCGCCTTCTACCCTTATGTGAATTAGAGCTACAGCACATGTTGCCTGTGATTTTGAAGCGCTCGTGTAATACCCATTGGAATAGTGTGCAGTTGCACCCGTTTTGACTTGATCTGGTAATAGTAATATAATGAAATTTCTGCAACTATATTGCATGTGTCTGTGAATGTTTTGTATGCATATGAATGTATGAAATTATTTTGAAGCAGGTCTAATGGGTCTATGCATGAATAGGATATATATATATATATATATATATATATATATATATATATATATATATATATATATATATTGGAGCAATGTGGCGCTTGACTTGGGGGCACTGCGACTGTGTGACCCCTACACTAAAGACGCGTAAAATGAGGAGGATTTGGCCACTTAAGTGACGGTCGGGCATGACGCGTCATGAAGGTTCAAACGACCTTTGATTGTCAAATGAACTGCGCCATTGCAATCAGAATATCGAATTCACCTAAAAGGGACTGCCTCACAGACGAATTGGTCTAAAATGGACAAAATCGACGATCGACACCTGAAATTGATGTCGACGCTGCCCAAACGACGTATGATCGTAAAATGGATCTCGTTGCTGCATTCAAAATGCCGACAATACTCAAGAACGAATATAATTTTGCTCAATGAAATTCGCTCGAGGAAATCAGCACGGATACCAAGGTGATGACGCACAAATTTTGAAAAAAAAAATAACGCGCAAATTGAGGCATTTTTTATGGTTGTCTCGGTTCTATTGTTTCATAATATAATAATAATAATAATAATAATAATATAATTAAATTTAATTAAAAAATCAATTAAGATACCTCATATCCGCCCCAATTGCTCCGTTCAAATCCCTGAAATCTCGGCTGTTCAATTCACGTCTCCTCTTGTGAATCCTGTAGATGGCCTCGATCGTCGCCTACCTTGTCGTTAATACAAAGCCGAACGTGACTTCACTAGTTTTTTTTTTCGCTTCCCACTTGATTTCATGAACTCCACAGTCAAACAAGCTTCTAATCCTGCTCCCGTTCAAAGCCTCCGTCTGTCTTTGTAATCTCGTTGCCAACCCGATTTGAGCTCTGTAGCTGCAGCTCTCGTTCGTTGACGCCCCAAACCTGTTCGAGCCTTCCGATCTCCCCGGCCAGTCGCACATACATGCCAATCCCGCCTTCTTTGTCTTTAATACACTGTCCAACCTCCTCCAACTCTCGATCTCCAACCTGCCACAAGCTCTGCGATCCTACGTTCCACTCGTCGAATCCGACTCCCGAACTCCTTACAATCCAAACAACACCCCTTCGTTCCTCTGTCCACATCCAACAGCAGTCGGGCACCCTCTTTCTCCTCCCTCTCTACTCCAACCGTAGGATTATAGGCTTGCTTATCCCGATTCCAAGTAGCCATAACCACACACAACCTCCGAACTCCAGGCAAACTCTCATCCAAACTTCTTTTCTATCGATCGAATCCCGCTCATAGTTGCAGATTCCAATCCAAACATTCGATCCCTGCTCGAAACCTGCTGAAGCCGAACTCCCCTACCTCAATCGAACCAACCAAGACCTGTGTCGTATCCAACTCCACGAACTACCACTTGACACCCCAAATCCGTCCCCCTTTACAGCCGGCCAAATCCCCTCTTGTTTGAGTCCAACTATACCCGAGCCCTCATCTTTCTAACTTCAGACCACTCAACCCCTCAGTTAAAAAAAGAAGAAAGAGAAAAGAAATAAAAAGAGAAAAAAAAAAGAAATATTCTAAAAAGGAGAAGAAAGGAAAAAAGAGAAGTACTTGTACTTTGGTGAGTCGACCCTCGTGCCACTGACACCATTGTCGCCCTCGTCGCTAAGGTACAATGCCCCCAAACCCTAAAAACTCCAAATCTCACTTTCGGCGCTAGGCCCTGTACACACTCTCGTAGCATGGCGGGGACAACTTTAAGTACACATGTGAGTGCCTCAATGCCTGTGGGAAAAAATTACTCATTTTAAACATGTACCTCGAAGACCTATACACGCTCTTGTAGCGTGGTAGGATTTAAGAATTACGGCCGCAGTGTCACGCGACACCTACCATACACGCTCTCGTAGCGTGGTGAGAAGGCCTAGCTCTTCGAAATTCCCCTAAACGGGAGAGACGTCGGGAAGTTGCCGAAAATTTCAGTGAACAGAAGACCTGAATTTAAACAAAATGATAATGAACTGAACTTACAAATTGGACCATAAGGAATATAACATGCAAATTGGATGACAAGGAACTGGACCCTAAACCTTAAAATGCTTGGTTAAATTATAAGTATAAATCCCAAAATATGATTCAAATCATTCAAATGAACATTAATGAATAAACAGGAGACTTGTGATAGACTAATTTTCAAGCATAAGCAATTTTGTAGGCAACAACTTGTGATGAACAAAACTCCAAGCATGATTTGCTTGCAAGCAATGATCAACAAGAACTAAAAAGGAATGTGACAATCTAAATGCAAGCAATTGTGCCCAATTCCTAATAGATAAATAACATAAGACTCACGATGCTCATGTCAATCATCCTATAAGCTAGAAAAGGAAACCTATGAGACATAATAATTCATCTGCTGACGAAGGTTAAAGGCTCGTAATGAGCTTACTAGCTTATCCACAATCAATACCAATTAAGCCTGCAGATAAAGACACTAACTCGCCTGCAGACAACGGCACTAGATGACATTCTACAAGCAACATCAGAGGGTTGAAATAAATGCAAATTCCTACAACCAGCACTAGAAGACCTACATTCAACACTTGTCCACATATGACAGCGTAGAGCTTGTAATGCATACAATGATCCTATCTACAAGCAACAATGGCGAATGTATCGCCAATGTGATGGATCGTCCACAGGCATGAGATAGAAGATCGTGGCAAATGCAAATGCCTGCCAACAATGATGGAAGATTCGTCGTGTGCACAATAATATACTTGTAGGTGATGATCAACAACATACAGTGAATTCTATAACACTCTTGCAGTCAATCACCATGCAATGTTGTTGACCTCTGTAACAGAACAAAAAAAAATGCATGAATGATTACCTGCTCTGCCACTGCCCATCCCGCGAATCCTGCAGAAATCCCGCCGCAGCTACAGTAATCACTTCTCTGTCGTTCGGCGCCGCTTCAGAGCCACGTAGATCGCATCGATTCTCCTCCCTTCGCGTCGTTAAAATGAGAGCGAGACTTCCTTCTCTTGGTCGCTATTTCCTCTTCCCACACGCAAAAAGCTCGCGAAACCTCCCTCCGACCTCGACCCATGCCCGTCCAGTTCGCAAGCCAGCGAAGCCTCCTTGTTCGTTTCTCCTCTACATACGATCTTCCTCCCTCAACCAGATCTTCTTCCCAGAGCCGAGGACCTCCACGCCTGTAGCTTCGCCTCTGTCCCGATCCTATAACCCGAAATACCCCTTGCTCATCCGACTCCGAGCCGATCCCACAGCCAAGCTTCATCTCCACTGAAGCCGACGCCCTAGCCAACCACTTCTTCGGCTCCCTCATTCCTGCCTAACTCTGCTCCTCAAACCTTCCTGCCGAATCGGAAGTACGATATTTTGATCGGAAGCCGACGGGAGCTCGCTGCTGTGAAGTGAACTTTCTCCATTTCGCGTATTTCTCCGGCCTCCTTCGTCGCTACTCGACTTCGCTCCTTGAACGACCCCCCCTTCCTGTCTGATCGGAAGCCACGATAGGACCTCACTTGCCGTGAAGGTAACTATCTCCCTTACACGCGCTATTTCGGCCAAATCCCGTGAGCATGCCGAGCCAGAGAGAGTAAAGAGAGGGAGGGATTAATTAGTTTTAATCAAAATTGATTTTAATTAATCCTAATTATAATTATTTTAATTAATTATGGTTGTTATATTTAATTATAATTAATTTTAATTAAATAATTATAATTAATGTTAATTAATTATAATTAATTTAATTAAGGTTAATCTTAATTATTTGTAATTAATATTTTTTAATTAATTATAATTAATTAGTATTAATTAATCAAAGTTAATTAATATTAATTAATTCTAATTAATTAAAGTTAAATATAGTTAATCATTGTAATTAATTATAATAATTATAATTAATTACTTTAATTAATTATAATTAACTTTAAACAAGCATAATTAATTAGGGATAATTATAATTAATTATTAAAAAAAAAGAAATGCAAAGAGACCCTTGTCTCTCGCCTCGATCCATATGCCAACCCCGCCGATCCACCTACGCAAAGGTATGATATCTAAACTTTGATTCCTGCTCTTGTTGTTGGCGGCGAGTTAGCAAACCCCCAACGCGCTCACGTAGCGTAGTAGGGAGGGAAGCTAACGCGACGCCTACGACGAGGCGGGCAATCGCCTTAAACCCCGCCCTTGACGCTTGTGACGAACCGGCAAACCCCCTACGCGCTCACGTAGCGTAGTAGGATGGGAAACCGGTGCGGCGCCCGCGACGAGACGGGTAATCCCCGGACCGCTCATGTAGCGCGAGGGGGACAAAAAAATAAGTACCCACATGTGGGGAAATTTCTGTGTTTCTTTGCAACAGGTGCCCAAGACCCCTAAACGCTCATGTAGCGGGCGGGGATTGAAGAATTTTTGCTGCCGCGGTGTCTACGGACATCTACCTGAAGCGCCCACGTGGCGTGGAGGGGAAGGCAGCCTCTTGGTTTTTCCCCTAAACGGGGGAGACGCCGGGAGGCTGCCGAAATTTGCACTGAATTGAGGACTTGGTTTGAATTTGATTGAACGCAAAGGACCTTATTTGAATGAACTCAAATGAACCTAATTTCAACCTAAACTAGAACCACAAATGACTTGAACTTCATCCGAACTTGTGAAGACTTGAACAAAACATTGGACATTTGGGACTCAAGTCAAAGCTTGAACCATAGGAGGACTTGGACTCATTCAAGCTCAAATGAACTGAAGTGAAACTTGAACTCAAACTAAATCCAGAACTTGAACTTGATTTGAATATCAAGTGGACAAAGCTTGGACTCAAATTTGACATTGAGTTGAACTCGAACAGACTACAAAGGATATGGGTTTGACATCAGACACTCAACAAAAGATTGAGCTCAAACTTGAACGTAAACTTGGATTCGCAACAAATGACAGCGAATTGGACTCAGATTTAAACTTGATATAGACATTGTAAAGAACTTGAGTCAAAACCCAACCAAGAAGGACTCCAATTCAACATTTAACTTGAATGGAGGTAAAAGAACTTGGATCCAACTCGACTACAAAGACTTGAATTCAAGTGGACAAGAACTATGAATGAACCTGAACTCAAATTGGATCATATAGAACTTGATGTAAAATTGAACTTGAATGATTAAACTCAAGTAAGAATTTGAGTTGGACCACATGATACTTGAATGAAGGTAGAAGACTCATATTGAGTTCGAACTCAAGAAGACCACAAAGAGCCTGACTTGAACGGAACTTGCAATTTGATTACAGAAAACAGAACATATGATTGCAAGGAAACTGGACTCAAATGAATATTAAGTGATGACATTAAAATCAAGCGGAGTTAGGTATAAGAGGTGAGCTTCATCTAAGATAAGAACTGCAGTCGAACAACGGATGATTAAAATAACGAATTCATGAAAGGACTTGTGAACCCAAGCTTGAATCATATGCAAGGAAATTTGAGTTGAACTTGGGCTTGATTGGAGCACTAATCAAGCATGATGGTTAAATAGATACACAATGTATGCATTCTATCCATAAGTAAAGATCAATTGAAAAATACGGCACTACTATAATCAACAATGAAGAACCTCAACAAGATACCAAGGGAATGTCATGTCAAATGAAATACAGACACTAGCAAGTGAATTCACTACACAAGGTGCAAGTTATCTTCAAGGGCAATGAAAGACTCAAGATATGTGACATGAGCCATACACAAGCAGTGAACAATCAACAACACACCTAACAAATCATCTGAATGCAGAGAATAAGAGGGATGTAATGAATATGATTACTTGCTAGCAATCATACACGACCAATGTAGTATGCTCACAAGTGAAGCAAGAGAATTGTGAGAGAAGTAACCTCCTCGCCACCGAGGTTGATTAATACACAAGGAAACATACTAGTCTCCCACAAGTATAAGATTGGTGTGCGATAAATATAATAGGATTCTGTAGTCAACACCAACACTTGTACACAGTGCTAGAAGATTGGTGTTCAAAGCAACTTGTTCGCAGAAGACTGAAGATGCATATAGTGGCTCTACCTACTAATAATGGTGGGTGAATCGAGCTAGACATAATGCAATGGTCATTAGCTCTTGGATATATAGTACTGAAAGACATGCAAGCAAACGTGGCGATTCACCAATCAACGTGTACAAGGAAGATGATGATAAATGCCACTATGCAGTCAATGTCAACATGCAATCAAGAGTATCAAATCTTCTAAGCAGTGACTAATGAAAATTATGGGGAATACAATAACCCTTGCAAGTAACAATGACTGACATGTCATAGGATGAATCTTCTATGAATATGGATACGTATGCAAGGTGTCACCTGCAAGCAAAGCAAAAGATCTGCAATACATACAATCTCTCTACGAGTACAGATGCATGCACCACATATCATCTATGGGTAGATGCAGAAAGACTTCAGTAAATGCAGTATCCTGAAGTCAATTCCAATCTATGAATGAAAACATCTACCTGCCTACCAGCGACAGTTGTGGAGATCGTACGACGTCACGCCACCGGATCCGTAACTTTCATGCAAGCGGACAGAAGGCGTGTACAAATATTCCAAAAATACCCCCGCACGTGTGCACTTTAATTTGTATACACATAGGTACACTAAAAGGGGAAAATATAATCTAAACTCGTATGGGCCCCGGCGAGCGTGTTATTGGTACACACGTGACGTCTAGGGATGCTGCGCGGGTCAATAGATTTGAACCCGATCCTCCTATGCAAGCAGATAGGAGTAGACAAGGTTCAATAAATAATTATAAAATACCCCCAAACACCTGCATGGTCCCCGGCGAGCGTGTTATTGGTACACACGTGACGTCTAGGGATGCTGCGCGGATTAATAAGTGAATTCAAGTTCGAGCCCGATCCTCCTATACAGGTAGATAAGAGTCGACACGGCTCGAACCATTAAATAAATATGCAGTCGTGAGATCGACTGAGATATTTATTTTATACATTCATATTAGGCCTTCAAGGTTTATAATCAAGTGAATTCACTTACAAAAGGCTCAAAGCCTACGAAACCCGATCCTCTATCGACCAGTAGATAGAGTCGACAGGGTCCAATCAATAAAATATAAATGACCCCATACACCCCAATGATGACCGCGTTGAATGCAGATCTCAACCGGAGGGGTTAATTTCAAATATTTCAAAATGCCCTCAAACCTTCACAAAATTCAAAATATTTTCAAAGGACCCTAAAGCGACACCCCGATGATGGCCGTGTTGAATGCATATCTCAACCGGAGGGGCCCATTCCAAATAATCAAAATACTATCTCAAATTTCACAAAATCCAAAAACTCCACAAAATTCCCAAAATCCCAAATTCCCTACAAAATCTAATCTTCTAAAAAAATCTTAAAATTCAAAAATCTTTCCAACTCCAAATATTTAAAATTGAAATCCACCCATCAACCACTTAAAGCAAAACACATCCACCCTCCGCAATACTTTGCCGAGGTGGACAAGTCAAAATTTACTTCAGCTCACATAGAGCTAATGCCTGGTCGAAAATATCACTAGGATCCATTCTCAAACAATCTCCTGCCAGCAAGGACGTGGTACGAGTCCTCTAACCGGCAGTTTCGCCGCCAAATGGCACTGCAGGATAAACGGTTATGACTCGGGGCCCTCTGAACCAGGTGGTCGCCGCCAAATGGCACCATTACATTATGGTTATGGCCAGAGCCCGTATGCTCCCCAATGGCATCAAATCCTTGAGATATGAATCAATAGGATATGATCGATAGGGCACAAAGCCCTCTGTTAGCTAAGGTGGATTCAAATTTGTCCCCTTAGATAAACACTCACCCCAGGTCTACAAGGTACCCTTGGACGAAGCAACCCATGGCTGCCGACAAGGATCCTTCTGTCAGGTTGGGTCGACTACCTCCTCTGACTAAGTAGACCAGGGACCACGATGGCCCGGGACGACGGAACCATGGGATCTTGATCGGGTCTATCATCCATTCCCCCTCCATCCGCTTTAAGTGCAAGATGGTGACATTTCCAATTTTAAATATGAAATTTCAAAATCTTCCAATCTTCCAAATTCTCAAACTTTCCAAAACCCCAAACTCATGCTGCTACTATATGCCAGATACGTGTCTCTACGTATCTGATTAACGACTAGCCTTAATCGAAAGTTCTCTCTCGTTATCGGGAGGGGTAATTAACTATAGGGGCTTGCGCCTATAGGAAACCAGAACTCAGATCATAAAGTCCTCACAAAATGAGGGCGAAATCTCTGGGTAGTGTCTTAATCTACAATACTCATCTGCCTTCCAAAATTTACCCCGGAACTTAGTCCGTTAAAACTCCCCCCTCAGAAAGCACAAAGTCGGGCGGAGGCCGGGGCCGAATTTTCGGAGCCCACAAATGTCAGGCAAATATGTTGGCTCATTACAAGCAAAGGCTAATGACAAGAAGCAAATGCAGGCATCTACGAACCATTGCATGAGATTCGTTAGTGCGCGACAATTTACATGTAAAAAGCAGCAAATGATCCACAGTGCAACGACATGATTCACCTGTAAGCAAAAGCAGGGAATCAGTAGTAAAAATTTTGGGCCACTGATAAATTGCGACGCCAGGCTATCACTTCGGATAAATCAACTCGCTTGCAAGCGATAGGTGGAGGGCTCCTGATGCGCTATACAGCTCATTTTCCAGCGGAAGTACAATCCTGCAGGTTGAATATTGAAGAAAATGATAGCGACGTATAGAGGATGGAAAGAGCTAAATTGCATTGTTGATGTGTGATAAATGAATGTTGACCCCTACATCAAAACATATAAATAGAGCAAAATTGGAGAATCAAGTGACGCGCGCATCAATGCGGCAGTCACTTCAAGAGTCTAACAACCTTCGATCGCTAAAAGGATAGCGTCGTTGCGATCGAAGTTCCGAATTTGCCTAAGTGGGAATCCATCGCGCTCAAATCAAGTAAAAACAGTCGAAGTGGACGACCCACACCTAAAATTAATGCTCGACGTTGCCCAAACGACATTCGATCGCAAAAAGGATTTCGTCGTTGCATTCAGCACGTCATCAATACCCAAAAATGAGTATAAATCTATTAAATTGAAGTCGCACAAGAAGATTGGTGCGGATCCCAAGGCAATAATGCGTAAATCGAGGAAAAATTGATGCGCAACATTGCCCAAACGACATCTGATTGCAAAATGGATTTCACCATTGTGTTCGGAATGTCAACAATACCCAAAATTAACTATAATTTTACCCAAAGAAAATCGTACAGGAAAATCGACACATAAAACAAGAAAATCGACACGTAAAATGAGAAAATCAACATGCAAAACGAGATGATAGTGCGGAAATCAAAACTAAAATGGGATCTTCTCTCAATTTTATGTTATTTTATAATCAAAATTATTATGAATAATAGTAATATTAATATTAATAATAATAGTATTATTATTAATTAAAGCAAAATAATAAAAAAAATCTTACCTTGGACTACTAATGCCCCGACTCCGTCGATTCCCTGAAATCCCGGTGATCACTTCCCATAAATCCCATGAATTATCTCGGACGATTGCTTGATCTCGTCGTTAAAATGAAGCCGAAGCTTCGTGTTTTTTTTTCTTCAGCTGCATAGAAAAGCCTCTGCTATTCAAAATCCCCCGTGACTTCCTTTGTTCAAAGCCTCCTGTGTCGAATCCCTTCCTAAAACAGCCTCAAATTTCACGACCCTCCCTCTCCTGTTGAAGGCGTCCTCCATAGTCGAACACCTCCTGTTTGATCCTTCCGTCAACCGCCCCTACCTGTGGCGCTCAACGAAATCCACTGCTCTACCCGACTTCTATCACGTCGAACCACTACCGAGCTCGATTGATCCACGACCAACACCTCCCGATCTTTAACAGCTCATTGTCGAGCCTGATCTGATACCCTTCTACGTTTGATCCACTACATAAAACCGTGCGGCTCCTCCTCCTTACCCTTCTCGTCTACGAGTCGAATCCAAGACCTCGTCGACCTTCTAATCTACACAAGCTAAACTTCGCCTTGCTCGATCTCCCCATTCGTCCACTCAATCAACCCTCACATCCCCTTAACTTCTTCCCTTCCCACTGTTGAAGCCGCTCACTCTGATCCCTTTGATCTTGAGCCGCTACTGCTGCCAAGGCAAAGAAGGATTCTTAGATAGCCAGGCTTTTACGATGCTTTTCTTCATCCTTTCATACTATGTAGATATTAATTTATCAAAATATTCATATGACTTGAAATTCTTGTATCTCTCCTGTTAAAACAAAAAAAAGAACTTTGTATCTCACTGTGTTGTTTGAACTTGTTTATCAAACAAGTGTTATTGTCGTTGTCCTGACACCGCCGTCGTCGACCTCGCTCGCTCAGGTATAATGTATTCAAATTTAAAACCCTCCAAAATCTCATTTTCAAAGTTTGCGGCGCATTGAAAATCTCTCATACACGCTGTTTTTTAGTGTGGTGGGAGAGAACCAAGTGCAGAGCTCACAACAATGCGAGTAGGCCCTGTACACGTTTTTCTCTAGCGTGGCGGGGACAACTTTAAGTACTCGTGCGCGTGCCTCAGTGCCGGCAGGGAAAAATTGCATTTTCAAACAGGTACCCCCAAAGACCTACCTATACACGCCTTTCTCTGGCGTGGTGGGATCAAAGACCACGGCCACAATGTCATCCGACACCTATCATACACGCTTTTCTCTAGTGTGACGGGAAGACCTAGCTCCCAAGATTGTCCATAAAAGGGAGAGACGCCAGGAGGCTGCCGGAATTCAAAGTGAAGTACACAGGACTTGAACAAAACACAGGGGATCTGATCTGAACAAAAATTAAGAACAGGCACTTGCAAACTTAAATGGACCATAGGAAACCGGACATTAATTTAACAAATGCACAATCAAAATCTAAATGCTAAATAACGAACTGAGCTATTCAATTGAACATTAATGAATAATTATAAGGCGAGTGATTAATGGACATGTTAAACCTGCTCGCAAGTAACAATGAGCAACATGCGACAAATGTAGCAGTCTCCTTACGCTTAATAATCAACTAGCTTGCAAATGTACATGTCAATCCACTTGCAAGCAATGACGGTGGATGAGCTGTGAATGTGATGGGTTCCCTACAAACATACACAAGCAGCATGCGGCAAACACTATGACGTCCCTTCAATCAATAATAGCCAGCTTATAGATAAATGCAGTGGTCCCTTGCAAACACTAAAAGTCAACATACAACGAGCATAGTAAAGGAAATCATCAATGAATGTTACAGTACCCTCGCAATCAACATCAACATGCAAACAACCGTATTAAGTTATGCAAGCAATAATGAATGACATGCAAGGGGTGTAGCATGTCCACAAGCAAAGAGGGAAAGTTGTAAAGGAGATAGCCTCCTTACTACCGATGTCGATCAATGGAAGGCCAATACACCAATCCCTTGCAAGCAAAAGATGGTCAATCTGCGAAAAGTGCAAGCACCTATGAGTCATCGTAGGAGACTTGCCATATAAACAAGGTGGGATCTTGATCAGATCTATCGTCACTCCCCCTACCATCTGCTTTAAGTGCAATGTGGTGAATTTCTAATTTTAAATATCATATTTCTTAATACCTAAATCATGTTGCTACTATATGTCGGATACTATGTATCTATTTAATCGAAAGTTCTCTCTCGCTATCGGATGGGGTAATTAACTATAGGGGCTTGCGCCTATAGGAAACATGAACTCAGATCATAAAGTCCTTGCAAAATGAGGGAGAAATCTCTAGGTGATGTCTAATTCAAAACTCAATCTGCCTTCTAAAAATTTTGCCTCGGAACTTAAACGTTAAAACTCTCCTTGACGACCTGATAAAGAGAAACGGTCCGTGGAGAGGATGAGGCTCGAATTTTTGGAGCCCACAATGAAGCCCAACACGCTGTTAATTAACATCATCGGATCTGCAACATTCGTATAAGCGGACAGAAGGCGTTCACCGACTCTTCAAGGAAGCTCGTGCATCTTTCAAATGATCACTACTTGCTAACAAGAGTTTAGTGCTGCACGACAGCCTGCCTACAATAAGCAACAGGCAACCCATGTGCAATGCCACACTACTGAATCCATGACACTAATACAAGCGGACATAAGGCATCTACAGGCTTCTAAATAAAACGTTGCACACACTCAAATAACAATCATTTGTGTAGTTGATCAGTGTTAAACGCTTTAAAATGTTCTCCCACATGCATTACAATAGGCAAAATGTCATTCAAGCATGTCATTCAGTATTGCAAGATACGTTATGCTATAGTTGCGCATTGCATTTACATGCAAATGTTTACACATACATGCACTACAACTTACAAATACTTCATGCACTTCATGCAAGCACTGAATCATCATACTAATGTGTTATGCAAGCAAATAGGCAATGCATGTATACATTATACATGCATATCATGCAAAGATGTTGTACGCTATGTTCACATATTAAACCACTATAATGCACATCAACATATCATACAAGATGCAGATACATCCTTCAAGCATGTCACCACATCTAAATGTATAAGTAAATCAATGCACAAATGTTTTACATAAATGCATAACATATAGATGTGTCGCATACATCCACCGCATATGTATGATAATTATATAAATACATCATGTAAAGACGCATTTGAAGGCATATACCCGTATGGGCCCCGGCGAGCGTGATGTGTGCATGCATGTGACATCAGAGGATGCTACGCGGGTCAAGAAATGAACTTAAATTCGAGCTCAATCCTTTTATATGAATAGATAAGAGTTAACATGGCTTGAACCGTTAAACAAATGTACGGTCATGGTGTCGACCGGAATATTTATTTTATACGTTCATATTGACCTTCAAGGTCTATAACAAGAAAGATTTACTAATAAAAGCATAAAATCAACGACGAACCCGATCCTCTATCAGCAAGTAGACAAAATCGATAAGGTTCAATGGATAAAATGAAATTGCCAATAATCACCCCAATGATGGCCGTATTGACAGGAAATCTCATCCGGAGGAAACTCCAAATATTTAAAATGCCTCCCAAATTCCCATGAAAACTCAAAATTCAAAAAATCATCAAAACCTAAAATATTTAAAATTGAAATAAAACGCCAAAATACTTAAACCAAAATACTCATCTACTCTCTGCAATAGTTTGCCAATGTGGATAAATTAAAAATCACTTTAGCTAACAAAGAGCAAATGTGGTCGAGAATATCATTAGGATTCATTCTCAAATTATCTCTTACAAATAAGGAGGTGGCACGTGCCCTCTAACTGGTGGTTTCGCTGCCAAATGACACCACAGGTAAACGATTATGATCAGGATCCTCTGATCAGGTAGTTTTTTCGTCAAATGGCACCATTAAATTACGATCATTGTCAGAGTCAGTATGTTCCCCAATAATGTTAAATCCATGAATAATGAATCAATAGGATATAACCGATAGGGCGAAAAGCCCTCTGTTAGCTAAGGTGGATTCAAATTTATCCCCTTAGACAAATATTCACCCTAGGTCTACAAGATATCCTTAAATGAAGTAACCCATGGTTGCCGGCAAAGATCCTTCTTTCAGGCTGGGTCGACTACCTCCTTTAACTAAGTAGACTAGGGACCATGATGGCCCGGGATGATGGAATCACGGGATCTTGATCGAGTCTATCATCAGTCCTCCCACCATCCTCTTTAAGTGCAAGGTGGCAAATTGTTTAATTTTAAATATTAAATTCTCAAATACCAAATCATGTTGCTACTATATGCTGGAAATTACGATGTATTCATTTGAGGACTAGCTTTAATCGAAAGTTCTCTCTCATTATGAGGAGGGGTAATTAACTGTAGGGGCTTGCGCCTATAGGAAACCTGAACTCGGATCATAAAGTCCTCGCAAAATGAGGGCGAAATCTCTGGGTGATGTCTTACTCAAAATCCAATCTGCTTTCTAAAAATTTGCCTTAAAATCTACTTGTTCAAACTCTGTTGGACGACCCAAAAAAGAGAAAAGTTGTCGCGAAGAGGCCTAGGCGTGAATTTTTGGAGCCCACAGCGACACTAAGCTCTCGAGTTGGTACATTTTAAAATGATTTGAGTCGCTTTAGTGGCACCGCTATCTAGAGCGCCACGACACCAGGTCAAAATTTGATAAAAATATCATTTTCTATTAAATAACTTCATTTGTCAAATCCATTTCCCTCCAAGTGTTGCCAGCCTAAAGAGAAAAAGAGAGAGAATTATAGAGAGAGACCAATTCGCGCGACTCCAATCTATTTTTTATTATCTGCTCAGTTTAAAAAATTATTTGGATCAAGATACATACATTCTACCTATCTCGGTTTTTAAAAATAAGAAAATTTTGATATTTTTCTGATTAAAATTATAATTTCGTAGTGTAGAAACGGGAATTAGTTCATATCAAACATTCATCATGTAACTTTCTGTACGATCATTTTGGACATTTAGGTATTTTCTAGAAACTTTTACTGAGTAAATCAAAAAATGCGTTATTTTTAGAAAATTAGAAAATATCTCTGATCTCAAAAAATAATGTTGTAGTACATTTGAAACATTGAAACAATGTTCTAAATAATCCCTGGTAATTTGATAAAATTTTGAAAAATTGAAATTTCACTCAGTTATTTAATTATTGCTTACCGATAAAGCATTTTATGAAATTCTCCATTTTAGTTATTTTCATTTAATTATTGCAATTCAATCATATATGTGCTTATATGTTTGAAATGTGTGATTCTGTGAAGCTCTAATATTAGAGGAAGTTCTTTTGTGCTAAATGCATAGAGTCATAAGGATATGTTTTCTAATATATTAGCATGAAGAGTCATAAGAGGCTGTTTTCTAATATGCTAACACAAAGAGCCTGAGGTATAAGGGCCTGGGGGGAAATCTGTTACTTTTTGCTCTCATATATGAGTACGTATTTATTTATTTTTAAAGCAAAGTTTACTTAATTTATATTAGCTGTTAACATCACTCTGATCAGTATAATAGCTTACTAATAATTGATTTTAAATTTTACAAATACATAATGGGTTAAATATTAAAACTTTAGATCGATGGGTGTGACTTATTGAGCCACGTTGGTTCACACCTATGCAATCAATATGTATTTTCTGTTTTTTGTATACTCATGACTACTTGTTTTGTCATGTTCTGATCTGTAGTCATGTACTATATTATAGAGATTTTATTATATGCATACTTTTGATGATGAATGAAAAGAAATTTATTGATGAGTTCATTTTTTGAGCATTGGATGTTCATTAGTAGCTCTGTTAGTCTATTTTAAATAACAGGAAATCTAAATAGTATCTAAAATTTAGATCTTGGATTTGGTATGTCACCATTCAACACAATATAACTTGTTACGTCTGTCATATTGGATCGGGTTGTAATTGCTCGCCAGTCATGGGTCTCTTTGCTCCAGACTCATTAATAGACTCGCCCATACCTACTAGCCCATATGCACTCGGCAGTATTATACTTGCCTCAATAAAGATATCTTACACATGGTAGGCATACTAATGCATATGATTTAGTATAGAAACAACATTTATTTATTATGATGCGAGTATGGAACTAACAAAACAAATTGATTTTATTGATTTACACTTTATCGATTAAGATTAATCATATATAAATCAACATTGTTTATAAATGTTATTGTTCATACTGATCTAGATTGAATGCTTATATACATATTATTTCTATTGTCATACCTTGATAACAATAGAAGATTCTAATAACGTATTGAACTTTTAGCTTACTCTGTGATTTTAATATTTCGGGTTTGGGTAGAGATCCTGATTTTGATGTTTCAGGTCTGGGTAAGGATTCAGTGAAGTGAGGCTAATTTGATTTTAAGATTTCATATTTATATTTATATACCTTTTCCTTTATTTTTTATAGTCAGGAGTACTGAAAGATAGTCTGATGTATTGATCGCACTTCTGGCTAGTGTAAATAAATTTTGATAAATAGTAATTATAGTGAAATATTTTAATGTATATGGTTGCTTTTATTGTGTTTTATTAGATAAATGAATTTAGTAGTCCTAGTAGATTAATTAAAATATAGAATATGTAATTCTTCCACTTTTAGATCCTGGGGAATGACAGCAATCACAATTCCTTTTGGCTACTATTTTTTTGTTGCTTTTTCATTACTTTTAAGAAAATTTTGTAGTTGGAAGCTACTTTTTACAAACAGATTTGCTAATATATAGTAACTCTAAGAAAGTAGTTGTTTTATTTTTAATATATATAATACCTACAGCAGCTTCAAAAAAGTTATTTTTCCAACAACAACTTCATAAATAATTTTTATAAAATGTTGCAGTCGTCTTAAACAGATCGTTATGTATCGTTTATTCATTTTTACTTATTGTTATCTTTCTTGTAGCCCTCAGATTCCTATACACAAAGGATGAAGCATAATATTTTGGATCTTTTGATATATTCAACATCTCTTGTATTCTTGAGCGCTTGAATTACAGACATTATAGTTACCAGACTATTCCCTATAGTGCTCTCTCTCGAACCGGTCTGCTAGTAAGGTCGGATATCATCATGGACAAATTTAGATCAAATAGAAGCATACTCTAAATAATTAAAGGAGAATGAAAAGTTTTGTGGGCCTTCTAAATTCCCTATAAGATGCTTACTAAAGCAACCTCATATGCCTTGCTTTTAAAGTCTAGGCTATGCTATTTACCTAAAAAATGATAATGTTGCAAACAACATACCTTTGAATCATGTGCTCTATAATTGTCTAATGAAGGCTAACCTTATTTCAACATATCTCATCTATTAAATTTCGTGTTGATAGTATGTTGATGCCCTTATGCCAAAGCATTAATTCAACAAACTTTCCAGTTAAATTTAGCCTTCTATAACCGATCTAATAAGCCAAAAAGATAAGGTTGGTGATTATTTTTGCCAATCAAACAAGCTTATTGAACTGTCTATACTTATCATCATAAACTCAGTACATGAAAAGATCAAGTTGATGGCAGTTCATGCTAGTTCAATAAACTCACTCTTGGATCAAGTTGAATCTATCATCCTAAATGATTAGGTCAAGAACTTCCTCTCTAGAAGTTAGACCAAAGAGGTTTAACCTTTTGATTATATGAAGGTCTTTCGGATCTCCTTGCTTTGTGTTATCTTATAAATTTCATGCTCACATGTGTTATCTTAAATTGCATTCTTATTCCTATTCATAGATTTAGTCCTTTAGGATTAGTATACATACTTTAATTATACCTTAAAGCAACATCCTTGAGCTATTTCACAACCCATGAGGATGTTTTTTAATAGAACAGGATGTATAGTTTCTGGGCTAACCCCACCTGCCCTCTAAACTCAAGCTACATCAAGTAGACAAACCAGCCACAAATCTCCTCTCTTTAGAGAGCCCTTCGATGATGGTTCTTTCCAAGAAGATTTCTCCCTTCCATAGATCCTCGACAGTGATACAACATCTCAAATTTGGCTAGGACAATTTTATAATTATTGAATTAGCTTTGCAAATGAGCATATTATATTAACTATTTAATTACACTCATCTTAAAATAAACCAATGACTTTAAAAAATTGTCCTGCTTATATGAATCAGAACATTCTAAGCCAAAATTTCCCCTGTTCAATAAGCACAATCTTTTAGAGCAAATGCTTGGCTGGCTTTTCTTTTACCAACTCGCATTTTATGAAATAGATATGGAGTTCATAGATCATTCTTATTTCTTCATATAAATACAGAGGGAGAACAAAATTTGAAGTGATCACAGAAATAGAAAAGTAGAGGAAAATGTTGGAAAAGAAAAAAGATCAAGCTATTTTAATTTAAAATTTGATCAAAACAATTTTAATAAGAATCAAGTTTATTTTTATATAGCTATAATATAAATTTTAATTAATTAAATTATATATTACACTGTTTTCAAAAAAAAAAAAAAATCAGATAACTATAAACCTTCTTCTGATCAAATTGAAGTCGTAATATCCTGAGCCAAATTTCCTCTCAAAATGTCTTTGCAAATTACATCCAGCTTTAATCTGTTTCCATTATTATCCCATCTATTAAATATGGCACCCATTAAATGCTTTTCGACATAAGGAATCAAAATCAAACAGAATTCTGAAACAAAAAAAACAAAAAAAAAAGAAAAGGTTCATTGCGGCAAACACTGAGTAAATAGAAATATTTGATTTACTTGATGTACTGTGAAAGCCACTTGAAGCCATCACCATAGCCCATCTTGCGTACAATACTGCACATGAAGACTTCAAGAGGCCGGACATTGGATTCAGAAAGGTTCACCTTGCCCTTGCCTGTAGTAAAGTTGGTCAGCCCCAGGTAGTAGCGTAGCTCCTCCTCTGATGCTGCAGAAGGTATATCAATCTTGTTTCCCAGGATGAGGAATGGAACATTAGTCAGGGAATCATCAGACAGCAGGGCATCCAGCTCCTTCTTCGACTCAGCAAATCGCTCCTTGTCATAGGCATCCACCAGGTACACCACTGCATCCACCTGTGCAGTCAAACCAGATGAGCTGCAAAATTTTATTTCTGAAATCCAAATGGTTCTGAGATTACTACAATATAATTTTTTTATTGATTTTCATTCATCTTAAAGTAAATATAACGGTTCTGAGACTGATCCTGATAGAAAATTTTTCCAACTGAAATGTTTCCATCCTTCCTCTCAAACACAAGCCAGAAAATTAACCATTTTTTTCATTTCCCCAATGCTATAGATGGAATTATCCATAGCTGCTTCAGTTTTTTCTCTTGTCAAGCTGAGTGAATTAACCATATAACAGAGAATTCTGTCTTTCAAAGTAATCAATTGGTAAGGAAAAGGAGCAGAGAATCTGCTATTGTTTTTGGGGACTAGGAGTACATCGTATCTTCTTTCATTGAGAATATATGTTGACAACCACAATCCCATTTCTCATAGCACTTCATGCTCGACTAAACCGGCTTTTCCGATACCAATGTCATCATCACAACCATGCAAGAAACTTAGATCATGTAAAAGAATGTGATGTAGACTCGATACTAGTTCGAAACGAATGAGAGGAAACCATGAATCTCAGAAGTAAAAAAAGGTCAGTGAATCAGTTAGCTGCATTGTTTACGACATGGGGAGTGCACATTAAGGCAAATGTAATAGAGTCGCAAGCATTTATCCATGATTTTGATATCAATAGCAAGCCACCTTCACTTGAAGATGGTTTTGGAGAGCTTCGAAGCAGGAAATAAATGGCGAGGCTAAGACCAAAATAGTACCAAATGAACAAAAAATCTAAAAAATACCCCAAGCAACGCTAAAAAGTAGATCAAATCATGTGCTGGTTTTAGTATCTTTCTGACTAGAAAACATGGTAGAGTACATGCTAAAAAAATGTGCTGATATCCCAAGATTAATATTCCTACATTAGCGTTAATCAATACTACAACAACATCAACCTTTATCTCACTATGTGGGGTTAATCGATAAAGGGAAAAATTTTATGCACAACAAAAAAGTCAAAGGTAGTCGACAAGTCAGTATAAAATTTATCAAATAATCATGACATGACTACTTTAATGCATTATGTTAATGCTAGGGCATTCGCTAGAATGCGACATGTTATATGGCCTGAATACAACGAGAATAGCGCAAGGGCCGCTGCATCAACTCTCGGATATAATGTTAAATAAGCAAAAGTTCCCTTACAATGAACGAATGTGGGCAAAAAAGCTAGTCCATAAAACTAAATTTATGATAGTAACTTAAAATATAGGTTCTTTTACCAACAAATTAATGTAATTAATAGATATTATGATTCATAAAAAGATATTTTTTTATGTATTCAGGAAATTAAATGGGCTGGAAAAAAGGTTAAGGAGATTGATAGTTTAGGATTTAAACTATGATATTTAAGTAGAAGTCGTACTAGAAATGATGTATGTGTGGTTATAGATAAAAGTTTGATGGATAATGTTATAGAAATTAATAAAATTGAAGATAGAATTATAGCTTTAAAGATTATTGTTGAGGTTAAGATTATTAAAATTATAAATATTTATGCTCCTTAAGTAGGTTTAGATATGTATTCAAAATTAAAATTTTGTAATGATTTAAAAATATAATATAAAAGATAGCCCCTGAAGAAAGAGCTTTTATTAGAATAGTAGAAGATTTTAAAAGCATTTATGATGGCATGGCTATGAGTTTGGAGCGATTAATAAAGGTGACAACCATATTAGATTTTAATCTAACTTATGATTTTATAATTGTTAATACCTTATTTAAAAAAAGCAATGAGCATCTCATCATTTATAAAAATGGATATAGTAAAACTCAAATTAATTATTTGTTTATAAGAAAAATAGATCGTGTAGATTGCAAAGATTGTAAAGTTATTTCGACTGAAAGTTTATGTACACGGCATCACTTATTAGTTTGGACTTTAAGATGAATGAGCGAAATATAAAAAATAAAATAAAATATTAATCTAGGATTAGAAGTGGCATTTAAAGAACACTAACTGATGTAGAACAATAACATGCGTGGTTGAAATGCTTAAAGAATTTGCACGCTTAGTATTTAGAGAACAAAATAATTATAAAATTCAAGTGAGTTGGAACGACGAAGTAAAACGCAATGAGCGGTAAAATAAGTTTAGGCCAAATTACATTCATAGAAATTAAGATCGTAAAACAGTCAACTTATCCTAACGTTGTATACATGAATGGTTTTTCTTTTCAACAATAAATTCCTAGTTTAACAATAAGATTAGAGGCATTGAAGTCCAACACTCATTCCCTACGTTTACTAAGTTTTTTAACGGAGAAACATTAACATAACCTTTATGAGTCAAATGAAACCACAAGTTGAGGTAAGACTTAGAAAGTAAACGACTTGGAGGTAAAAGGTCACCAAAATAGTAGTTTAATGAACCAAAGCTTCTGGACAGCAGTTGACGCCTTTCCGGAGGGCTGGACGGTAAGGATCTTGGCTGGAATTTGCTGGACAGCAAGGATGTGGGCTGGAAAACTCTTTGGACAGCAGGATTCTTAGGCTGGAATCTTCTGTGTAGCACGGATCTTGGCTGGGAAACTTTCTAGACAGCAAGGGTCTTGGCTAGAACTTTCTGTCCAGCAAGGAGAGGTCTTCCAATAAAATTTCTGGATGGCAGTGGGGATATCCGGACAGCAGGATAGGAGATTTTGGGCTGTATTTCAGCAAGAAAATCTGATGTAGTCTCTTGGACAGCAGCCTTTAGACATTAGGAGATCTGGACAGCAAGCGTAGCCTCTTTGATTGTCGGGGCAGCAAGAGGTTTTGCTGAAATTCTCAAACAGCAGCAGGGAAATCTGGGAGAAGAGTAATCCCAGCTGGAAGGATGATTTGGGGTGAGCTTTTGGGAAGTTAGAGGAAGGAGGGAGGGAATTAGTTCTAGGTTTGAATTTGAATTGAAGGGCAATAAATTCAGATCTCCTGAATTTAATTTAAACTCCAACGGGTAGAAATAAATGGGAGAATTGATGGTTAATTGGAGGAGGCATTAATGGGGTTATCCATCAGTTAGAGAAGGGAGGGTGAGCCGATTAAGTGTGGACTTTAATTGGGATTTGATTGGAGCAATCAATTCAATTTAGACAATTAATTGAATGAGAATTAGGAAAGGGAGAGAGGGGCCGGCCAAAGGGGAAGGGGGGGATTGGTGTCTAGATTCAATGTAGGTGGGCCATAGAATTAAATGAAGGATGAATTCAAAATCTGAAACTTAATTTCAGGTTTGAATTAAGTCAAGGAATTTCCTAAATTAACCTATCAATAAGGAAAGTATTTCAAATTCAAATATTGATTTGAATTTTAAATTGAAGACTTTCCTAATCAATAAGAGACTATTTTAGGAAGGTAATTGGGTGGGGTTTGAAATTCGAATTTCAAATTTCATGACAAGGGTGGCCGGCGGTTATGGCTTGGTGAGGAAGGCCGGTGGGTGGAGTTGGTGGACGGCTCGGTTTGGAGGGGAGGAGGGTCGGGTGGAGGTGGCAAGGGGTGGGATTGGGTGGCCGACGGTGGTGAAGTTATGGAGGGGCGGCGGCGTGAGGCGGCCTAGGGACGGGATTAGGTGGCCGGCGGTGGTGGCTCCAAAGGAGGAGGGAATTCGATGCAAGGAAGATAAAAAAAAGAAGAAAAGTAAGATAAGAGAACCGCGAACCTTGGAATCCACCAAGATTGACGGGTATTGCAAATCACCCTCCTCGGGCTTCTCCCCTCATGAACTCACCAAGAGATCAACATGAACTCACTAAGAGATCAACAAGAACATAAAATTTTCATTATCAATAATTCATCATCCCCTCTCAAAGGAGGAGGGGAGGGCTTTAAATAGCCCAAAATAAAGAGACAATCAAAAGTACTAAATTGCCCCTTGGGCTTACATACGTCTAAACCCTTAAGTAAGGGCAAAATTGGAAAAGCAATAAACATAAAAATAAATCTAATACATCAAATAATAAAATAAACATAACACAAAAATATTAGAGTGGATGTCCTCATCATTCTCCCGGGGTGGGAGAAAACTCGACTCCGTCGAGTAAGCACCCCGGGTGCTCTTGCAGACTCTAGTGCATCTGGATCGATCTGATGTACCCTCACGCTCTGACGATGGATCCTCTGACTCTGGTTTACCTCTCCACCTCATCAAATACCTTCTTCGTCCACTCTCTTTTGTGAAAATAATGTCATCACTCAGAATCATGTCAACCTTCTCCGCTATAGGTATTTTGGGAATTTTTTTTTTTTTTTTTTTTTTTGGGAGTAGAGGTAGGCTAGGGTTCTCACAGGGTGGGGTCACACAAGGCTTAATTTGAAGTGGAATTGGGGTTTAACTCTGGGCCTTCATAGGCTACTAAATCTTCTATGTTAGAAAAGGAATAAACGTTGAATTCTGCAAGCAGATCCACCACGTAAGCGTTGTCACGGATTTTATTGACTATTTAAATGATTTCATACTTCTAGCACGTAATTTCTTTACAGTTCCTTGTGGGAACTGAGCCGGACGGATCCGCACCATCACTGAATTACCAACCTCAAAGTTTTAAATCGTCGTTTGGGTTCATCATGAAGTTTATAATTAATATAGTTCTGTTTAATTAAGCGTGCAATTTCAGGGGATGAGATGCAAATGCGGCATGTTAAATGCGAAATCATGTGTCCAAGGTTTGAGACTCAACAAGATAAATGATATGAGAAAATGTGATGCTAGAGACTTGATATGCCTGATGGATGGAATGAATTGTGGACTCACACACATATTTTTTTAATGTAATGGAAGACAACAAACTACAAAACACACACAAACACACTGACTCACAAACACACATAGATGAAAATAAAGATGGATCAGCCACAAAATGAAAAGACATAAAGCTTATGTATTTAAGGGAACTGGTGTAGGAGGAACAATGAAAACATCCTTAACTACAAGGGCATCTCCACAAGGAGTCTCATCTAGGGTCTCAGAAGGTCTCCTAGGGGTAGTAAGGTAATCTAGTAAGATCATCCAACTAAGAGAGGGAAAGTCCTTAACAGTGAAGAACAAAGGTATAGAGGGCAAAATGTAGGAGTCAGGAGTATGAGAGGACAATGGGTCATGACTCACAACCACAGTAGGATAGCCCAAAGAGTCACCAGCAGGTATGGGACTCAAGAAATGGGATAGGGTATCCATACCAGAAGGGGGCACAACAGTTAGAGAGGTGACATGAAAGTAAGGGCTAAAACTCTCTCTAATGCTAAAGTCAGTACGAGGAAGGGTAAGATAGGTCCAATCAGGAAGGACACACTCAGTCAAATATAAATCTAGAGGAGCAACTCCTAAAATAGACTCCAATAAAATAAGATGTTCAATCTCCAAACTAGGCTCCGAATCATCCAAATTCAAATTATTATCTTCCAAGTTCATAGTAACAGTCTTAGTGGGATCAGGTTTAGTTACCACCTTAAGGTTGACGGATTCGGGGCCAATTAACTCAGAATCTTCCAATTTTAATTTTAATGTGTTCAAGGTCAGATCATCTTCTTTTGAGATCAAGGTAATATCGTCCAAATTGACCTTATCCAAAGGAGGATCCTTGATGAGAGTAGGATCAGGACAGGCTAAAGTATCGAGGTTTAAAGGTTCTAGATTTCCTAAATCAGGGTTTAAGTCAGGCAGGGAATCAAATTCAATCACTTCAATTTCATCCTCAAAGAAGTCCTCATTATCAGTAAGATCATTAGCATCCACGAAATGGATGCACTCAGTCTCAGGTTCAAAGAACTTTTTCTTCTTAATGCATTTCTTTATTACCATTACAGTTGCAGGGTCAAGCACTGGGGAGGCTATAGGTTGACTGGGATGGTTAGGAGTCGGTCCAGGTCGGGAGTCATGTGGGACCGATCTAGCAGAAGACCTAATAAGGGGTTGGTCATCAAGGCTAGGTGACGACCTGCAGGGTGGGGCAGCAACCCTGATGTCACTAAGGAATGGGTGGTCTCGACTACAGTATTGTCCACGGTTTGTCCCAACAAAAGAGGTGGGGTGGTGCTCTAGATGATGGTCACTATGTGTAGGGCTCACTCTCTGATTAGTTATGTGGGTGGGAGTGGTGTGTCGGACAAGTTTAAGGGTAACCACAGTTGTAGGGAAATGGGTAACTGAAGAGTGGTGAGGACTAGGAGTCATGAGATCAGAAGGGGGTGTAACAAGTGGGTAGGACGGAGTTTCATGTGTAGGGCTCTCGAAAGTGCAACACCCAAAGGTTTGATGAATAGGGGGTGATCTAAACTTAAAACTAGAAGGTTGGTCACCGGTAGAGGGCAGGTACTTTAAATTAAGTTCTCGCCTCATGTCTTTCCAAGTAGGGTACTCACCGCGAGACTCTTTATGATCTTCCAACCTCATCCAAAATTGAAGAGCCCGACCTATTAGGTGAGATTTAGCGATGCTAACTTGGTGGGACTTAGGAATATCACAAGATTCAAAATGGTCCTCTAATTGTCTTACCCAGTCCCTAAAGTAGTAAGGGTCCGAGGAACCATCAAAGGTGGGTAGACGGTAATGTGACTCTAAGTGAGGTTGTTGCAGCTTAGGCTTGGGTCTAGGTTGATAAACGGAATGGGGTGTCTTCCGACTAGCATGATTGACCAAATGGGGTACATTCCTAGAATGGGGAGATTCAACATATTTCTCTTTCATGGTTTGAGTTAAAGAGCCCACTAAGCTAACTAGGTCATCTAACCTCTTTTGAAGTCCTATCGGATCCATGGGAAGCGCTAAGGGATACCTAAAGATGACTAAATGTGAAGGACAGCCCTTAAACACTTAAGAAACTAGCCTACAGTTCACTAGATGTGTGTAGGAATGATGTGGACAGCAAACTACAGAAGGGCATAAAGTTGTCTAAGTGTTTAGGAAGGTCTCTAGAGTGTGGACAACACTTAAACACTAAGTTAGACTCTCCAAATTGTCACTAGCTAGTGCAGAAAACAGTGGACAGCAAAATAAAACAGTGATGTATAATAATAATGCGATGGTATGCATGTAACAAGATAAGGGATAGTTAAGTAGACTCCTAGGATGCATCTAGCATATGTAATGCATGCTAGCCATGCTCTGATACCAAGATGATGTAGAACAATAACATGCGTGGTTGAAATGCTTAAAGAATTTGCACGCTTAGTATTTAGAGAACAAAATAATTATAAAATTCAAGTGAGTTGGAACGACGAAGTAAAACGCAATGAGCGGTAAAATAAGTTTAGGCCAAATTACATTCATAGAAATTAAGATCGTAAAACAGTCAACTTATCCTAACGTTGTATACATGAATGGTTTTTCTTTTCAACAATAAATTCCTAGTTTAACAATAAGATTAGAGGCATTGAAGTCCAACACTCATTCCCTACGTTTACTAAGTTTTTTAACGGAGAAACATTAACATAACCTTTATGAGTCAAATGAAACCACAAGTTGAGGTAAGACTTAGAAAGTAAACGACTTGGAGGTAAAAGGTCACCAAAATAGTAGTTTAATGAACCAAAGCTTCTGGACAGCAGTTGACGCCTTTCCGGAGGGCTGGACGGTAAGGATCTTGGCTGGAATTTGCTGGACAGCAAGGATGTGGGCTGGAAAACTCTTTGGACAGCAGGATTCTTAGGCTGGAATCTTCTGTGTAGCACGGATCTTGGCTGGGAAACTTTCTAGACAGCAAGGGTCTTGGCTAGAACTTTCTGTCCAGCAAGGAGAGGTCTTCCAATAAAATTTCTGGATGGCAGTGGGGGTATCCGGACAGCAGGATAGGAGATTTTGGGCTGTATTTCAGCAAGAAAATCTGATGTAGTCTCTTGGACAGCAGCCTTTAGACATTAGGAGATCTGGACAGCAAGCGTAGCCTCTTTGATTGTCGGGGCAGCAAGAGGTTTTGCTGAAATTCTCAAACAGCAGCAGGGAAATCTGGGAGAAGAGTAATCCCAGCTGGAAGGATGATTTGGGGTGAGCTTTTGGGAAGTTAGAGGAAGGAGGGAGGGAATTAGTTCTAGGTTTGAATTTGAATTGAAGGGCAATAAATTCAGATCTCCTGAATTTAATTTAAACTCCAACGGGTAGAAATAAATGGGAGAATTGATGGTTAATTGGAGGAGGCATTAATGGGGTTATCCATCAGTTAGAGAAGGGAGGGTGAGCCGATTAAGTGTGGACTTTAATTGGGATTTGATTGGAGCAATCAATTCAACTTAGACAATTAATTGAATGAGAATTAGGAAAGGGAGAGAGGGGCCGGCCAAAGGGGAAGGGGGGGATTGGTGTCTAGATTTAATGTAGGTGGGCCATAGAATTAAATGAAGGATGAATTCAAAATCTGAAACTTAATTTCAGGTTTGAATTAAGTCAAGGAATTTCCTAAATTAACCTATCAATAAGGAAAGTATTTCAAATTCAAATATTGATTTGAATTTTAAATTGAAGACTTTCCTAATCAATAAGAGACTATTTTAGGAAGGTAATTGGGTGGGGTTTGAAATTCGAATTTCAAATTTCATGACAAGGGTGGCCGGCGGTTATGGCTTGGTGAGGAAGGCCGGTGGGTGGAGTTGGTGGACGGCTCGGTTTGGAGGGGAGGAGGGTCGGGTGGAGGTGGCAAGGGGTGGGATTGGGTGGCCGACGGTGGTGAAGTTATGGAGGGGCGGCGGCGTGAGGCGGCCTAGGGACGGGATTAGGTGGCCGGCGGTGGGGGCTCCAAAGGAGGAGGGAATTCGATGCAAGGAAGATAAAAAAAAGAAGAAAAGTAAGATAAGAGAACCGCGAACCTTGGAATCCACCAAGATTGACGGGTATTGCAAATCACCCTCCTCGGGCTTCTCCCCTCATGAACTCACCAAGAGATCAACATGAACTCACTAAGAGATCAACAAGAACATAAAATTTTCATTATCAATAATTCATCATCCCCTCTCAAAGGAGGAGGGGAGGGCTTTAAATAGCCCAAAATAAAGAGACAATCAAAAGTACTAAATTGCCCCTTGGGCTTACATACGTCTAAACCCTTAAGTAAGGGCAAAATTGGAAAAGCAATAAACATAAAAATAAATCTAATACATCAAATAATAAAATAAACATAACACAAAAATATTAGAGTGGATGTCCTCATCACTAACTAAAATATTTTTTAAAGTAAGATTCAAGGTCTTAAAATGTTGACTGTGCATGAGGAGACTAATGTTATGTGAAAAAATAGCTAGTAATATTAAGAACGTTATAATTAATGTACTTGAAATATTAAAACAAAACTCAGTAATAAAAATAGTTAGTGGTAAAATCAAAAAGTGTAAGAAAAGATAAAAAAATAAGAAGCTTTGTTACAAAATTTGGTTTCTACGTAAAAGCTCGGAAACTTGTGAAAGATATAAATTGGTTGGTAAAAAGTCTATGAGAGAAATTTTTTTTTTTTTAAGTCTATGAGAGCAATATGTGATGTAAAGAATTTAACTTTTAATGATTTATACAATAGTTTCGATACTAAGAAGGGCGAAAGATATATGTATAAATTAGTCAAGCAAAAAGATAGGAGAAGTAATAATTTAGTTCAAGTGAAGTGCATTAAGAATGAAGATCAAAAATTATTTTTATTAGAAGATGATATTCAACAAAGATGGATGAGATATTTCGACAAGCTTTTCAATGAAGATTGTGAAAATATGATTGACTTTAGTGACTTTAGCATCCTAAATGAAAATAGAGATTTTTTTTATCGTCATATTAATAAAATAGAAGTTAGAGGGAGACTTTAAAGAAAATAAAGTACAGAAAAGCTGTTGGACCTGATGATATTCCAGTATAGCATAAAAACATACATGCATAAGACTTGTATAAAAACTCGCTGGAATGATAAAAACATACATGCATAAGACCTCTCCAATAGCGTACATATACCTAATCACTTTTCCAAGCAAAGCTAATGACAAAACGAGTCTCAAAAATCAAGTTTCCTAATCAAGCACTTTGGACCGTATATTTAGCCCCTCTTTTCGAAATGCAACCAGCATTGCCCAGATGGCATCACTTGTCTCTTCTAGAGGTGCGTCATTCAACAGAGCCATGCTTGCCTCAGGCCTATAAGTCAGGTTCAAGATGGCTAGAACCCGGCTCCCCCTTGAAGGGGAGGCCAAGGAGCACTAAGAACTAACATACAAGGTATTCAAGACACAACGCTCGAGATTAAATGATCTAGAAGCTCTAGGGAAAACAACGAGTGAGAAGCTGTAAATACCGATTTAAACTTAAGAGACAGAGCCTTATGATTGAGTTGCTTGCACGGATTATATATGTTCCTTCTCAACAAGAGCTCCCCATTAACATGGAGAGATGATTGATTCAAAATTCAATAGAATTTTGTTGTTCTAATTGTCTTCATAGAGTACTATGGCCATGTTGCGTCCTATATATTCAAATTCAGCATAATTCAAATTATCTCATTTCTCTCAAAAAATTCAATGATCAATTTATAGCCTTTCGCAGGATCAATAACCAATGGTTACAGTTTGTTTTAAGAAAGAAGTTATTGCCTAAAGCCTTCATCACTACCTATATTGAATGTTATGTATTATATTTTAATTGAATTCACTGAGCCATGTTCAACTCTTTGTTCAACTCAATCAATTTTGAAACTCAAATCAGTGGATGGGTCAATTCCTTCCTACATAAATTTAGCGAGCTATGATATGAATTTACACATTTTCCTATATTCTTAGGATCTATATTTAAGAACATCAAGTGAATTCAAAAGAAACTCACTTTCCTTTCATTCGGACTTATTAATTTTCCATTAAAAGCTTGTTTCACATAAGAAAGCCAACATCAAAGGGTCATATCCCTATCATGGTCATATCCGTGTTGTTGCTGGTTCCAACCAAATTTTTGGCATTTGTTGTACTTATTCCCTCTGTCTGTCTGTCATAACTTTAAACCATGTTATGTTGCTTGATTTTGTTACACCATCGGCCACTTCTAAAATTATAGATTCTATCGAAATGCCTACCCAAACGACCTCTGGGGTGTAGATTTCCCTAATAAGAGATCAAGTGAGAAAGGATCCCAATGTTGGTAGAGCTGCAACCAAGCCTACAAGCAATGTAGCAACAAACCACTTCACCCCCACATCATGCAAGAGAAAGGCTTCATCTGTAGATGTGCCACGTGAGATAACTCACAAATGTTATGAAGCAAGTTGGTTTTTTTTTTCTTTTTGTCATGGTGCTTAATTACTCTTTTGGATTGAAGGGTGAGTCCACCAAATATTCTAATATAGTCCCTGGATAGCTAAGAATATGATATTTTGGGAGAGAATGGTTTTTCAAATGTAATATATATATATATATATATATATATATATATATATATATATATATATATATATATATATATATATATATATATATATATATATATATGCATAAAATAGCAGAGTTCAAATATCATATATCTAGAAAGCTAATACCTAACTCTATCAGGTTACCCTAATAGATGATACATTCAAAACCAAACCCGAATAACCATCCTGTTATATCGGATAATTAGATTCCCAATTGGGCTTAAGACCCATGGATAAGGCATAATTGCCAACCTGAACATGAATCACATCAAACACAGGATCCAAAGGTTCGATAAGACTCAAAGATTACACTAGTTCAAATAGCAGATCCTATGTCCCTCTACAGGATGATTATATGTTCGATTAACACTTAGTCTTTATCTTCTTGGATTTTAACAATGCATTTATAGGTATTTGTCTTTCAAAATATCTTCTTATTTCAACCTATACAAATTTTGTACTCTGGCTCGATTAACACTTAGTCTTTATCTTGTGGCTTTTAATAAATACATTTATAGATATTTGTCTTTCAAAATATCTTCTTATTCCAACCTACACTAATTTTGTACTCTCTCTCTCTCTCTCTCTCCCTTTGCCATTAGCCATAACGGGCATGAAACATAGTAAGGTTATTCATTTCAATTCTCTCTTCATGTCTTCTTCCCATAAAGAAATTCTATCTCGAACTTAAAACTTGATTTACTTGAAGAGAGGCATAAAATCTCAAACGAGTATATTTTTAGGGATTCCTACTCCGACCAAGCATCCTAACTTCCTTATGGATGAGATTTGTTTTTACTAAACCATTTTAAGAGTGGATCAACCTTCCCTCTCCCTCCTTTTGTAATTCACATCTTAAATTAGCTTTCTACTTTCCCCAATCAAATTTTGTTGAATGTTGTTTCATTAATCATTGATTTCTTGAGTTCCACAAAATTCATTGGTTTATAGATCTATTTCTTCATTTATTTTGAATTAAGAACTATCATTTCATCTTTTTTCAATCATTACTCTAAAATGAGGTGAAATTTTTTAGCATTCCACCTTCAATTAAGGAAGAAAGAAAAAATTCATGGTTACACTTCTAAGAAAATGGCCCATCTAAGCCTCAATCGTTCATGCCGCAATCAAGCTTGTCAAGTCAATCACACAAAACATTGAGTATATAGAGAACCTATTGATTGAGATATATTTGCACATATTGAATACAAGAGATCCTTGATCCCATTGAGATAAAATTCAAACTTTAAAGAGAAGTCTATTATTTTAATGTTCTTCATATACTTGAACAGTTATGTTGTCACCCGCATATCCAAATAAGGATCAAATTCAACATATTTCAAATTATCACCATTTCCTCTTAGGAAGTTCTATGATATTTATTGCCCTCTCTTAAGATTCATCCCCAAGACTTGTTATAATTTAAAACAAGATCTCTTGCCTATGCCTTTGCTATATCATGCCTTGAATATCATTTAGTAATTTTAAGTTGATTTCATGAAGATGGCACAATTTCAAAGAAAAAATTAAGCACATGTCCCAGTGATGTGTTATTTCCTAGCTAGATAGTGATGAATATGTCAGCCCGAATGACAAATCATATGGGTTGTTGATTAAGATTCAAGTTGTGATTAAATAAACTCTTCGATTCATGTGCAAATCTTAGTCTGCCCAATAACTTTCATATCATATTAAGGGATACGTATCAACTCATTATTTCCCAAATTTCATGAGAGGTGATGTGGGTTTATAGAAGTTGAGCACTCTACAGGCATGACACCTAAGGAGACTAAATATCAAGGACAATACCTAAAACTAATTACTTGGAAATGGGTCATAGAACCTAAGAACCTCTAGCCAGACAATACCACGATGCCTTCTCGCAACCATATAAGCACACAACATTCATTATAACATCAACCTACTTACAAATTTCATAGATCACGGCCTAAAAATGACTAGAAACCTTAATGTATGATGCATGACATCTCCATCTAGCATTTATGGGAAAGAAGCGAGTTTGATACCCCTCCTATCATCATAGTTCTACTCGATCAACAACCATCTCTCGAGGCCAACTGTTGAACACATGTCACGTGGCCAACACCTCATACTGTCATTTACATGGACAATAAGTAAGCATGCCTCTGTTAGACCGGTCCAGCCGGTCCCAGACCGCCTCTCCTGTACCCCGCTCGAACCGCAGGAGCCAACAGAGCAGTTTAGGAAGGTTTTTTGAGAGAGTTGGGAGGGAAATTTAAATATAGGGACTATTTAGAGATTTCCTTTTGGATTGTATGCATTAAATAGTTTGTTTTCCTAGGGTTAAGGCATCTTGAATTTGGCTGAAATTTGAGATATCTTAGGTTTTTTTGGGCTCTAGCGGCGTCTAGAGATTTGGGAGAGATAGATCCTCCTCTCGAATAGAGGATTAATTATATCTTGTTATTTTTCTTCCGTTAGTTGTATTACTACAATAAAATCTACTGTTTTCTGATTTTTCCATTGGTTTTGTGGATCGTCTCGCTGTTTTTGTCTCTATTATTTGGGTTCACTTGAGATATTCAAGAATTTCCTAACAGCCTCCTAGTCTTTTACTAATTTGGAGGCGATAGAATAAATGGGATAAGAAATATCATTACTGAGGGGAAGCATCCAATAATATTACATGACTTTGGAGCCTTATCGGCAACAAAACCCAAAACCTCTAATAAGTAATCCCATGTAGCATTACATTTTTAGTCTTTTTGTCACTTTGGGAACCCTAACCAAACTTGAGAAAACTGTGAGATAAACCCTAACAAAAAAAGCTAAAATGCCCCAATTGTAACTCTTTTTTATAAGTAAAAAAGAAAGAAGAATCCAATGCTTCTCCTCTTAAAGCTTTTTGTTCTAGTTCACCTATCTCTTTCCCTCTCTCTTCACCATTCTACTCCTCCCAAATTCTATGTTTGATCAACACTATTCAAATTATTTCCTCAACCTAAAGAAATACACGACTCATACATGTTGACTTTTTTTGTCTACATTTGGTGCTCTCATTGTAATATGCTTACATGAAGAAACATGTTGGACATACATGATAGAGAGGTTTCCAATGCAAACCTCAATCAAGACCCTCTAAATATGTCACCTAAGCACAGTTTGCATCAATGAAGTTGTACATTGCTAAGTTGACTCCTTTATGAGTCATGACAACTACTTCTAAAGCAAAAGATATGCTAAAAGGCCTCCCAAGCAACAAATGATTATGGGAGAGAGAACACTCCAGAGCACAGGGTAGATGGGTCTAAGGGAACCTACCTAGATACCTCTAAAGAAGTGACACAAAAATGACCAAAGTCAACAAGGGCTATAATACCCACCTCTGCCTTCATGGCATAAGTAATGAGAGAACTTGCGACAACAACGTTCAAAGTTCTTTAATTGAATTTTTTAAGAGAAAAAACTGACCCGAGGAAGCATCTTTGTTAGCTTTGAAGCCATGATGGTCTTGTATGGTATCTAACGCAATCAGATATTGTGTAGTGCTTATTAATATAAAGGAAGTCATATAATGGTGGTTCTCTAAGCTCCTGACAAGACATATCTCAACACCAAAGTCTTCAAGAGGCAGCTCATTGTCCACACTACTGCAGAGATGTCAAATGATACTTAAATAACAAGAGGAGCATGAGTCCTTGCTACACATATCACAAGATTTACTAGGGAACTGTTGGAGGTCCAATATTGAGGTTGATTAGTTGCCACAATGGCCTCTGTTTAGGGTGCGAGAAATTGGGTAATCATGAAAAAAGTCTGCTGCAATAACTTTAACGTTGTTATCCAATGACAGCAAATATCTTAACGTTGATAAGTTTATAAAATGAGAAGGGTGTGGGGGTTAAATTTCCCTTTTGATTGGCTCCATCAACAACCTTGGTTGACATGTGACCTCGATACTAAGTCTTCCACACTGGGGTTGCAAGAAGCAATTTACCAAGACACACAAAAAGAGCATTTACTCCTCAAGCACCCAAAGTTCCAGCCCAATTACAATTTAAGAAATAAGAAATCCCATCTCTTAATTGATCTCTCCCAATAGTTTTAATAGCCATTCAAAACCAAGATTATTTAAAGCAGTCCTGCAACTAGGTTATCTTCGAAGAAGATGAATAGATTAAAACATTGCCTCAAATATCACGACTATAGCCATGGCATCAACAACTACAAGAACCTCAAAAACCTAAGAGGTGTAGTTAAATTTCCCTCCTCATTGGCTCCACCAAAAAGCTTGGTTTTACATGTGACCTCGAGACTAAGTCTTCCACACTGAGGGCATACAAAGCCATCTATCCAGGACACAAAAGGGGCATTTCCTCTACGGGCACCCAAAGTTCCAACCCAAAAACAATTTATGAAATGAGAGACACCATCTCTTAATTGATCTCTCCCAATGGTTTTAATTGTCATTCAAAACAAAGATTATTTCAAGTGGTCCTGCAATTGTGTTAAAAAAGAAGAGATGGATAGATTAAACTATTGCCTCAACCATCACGACTACAACTATGACAACAACAACTGCAAGCACCTCAAAAACCTAATCAAACGGCTCGTGAACGAGGATTATGGACACCAAACATTGGTGTTCTCAAGTCGAGAAGAAATTAACAATAGGAAATACTTTAAGTAGAGGAGATGAGAGAGAGAGAGAGAGAGAGAGAGAGGGATGGATGAGCTTATAACACTTTTCTTTTTATATTCAGGACCTTCAGATTTTGCTTCAATGCAATGATTGAGGTTCCAAAAGTAAAAAATTCAAACGACTAAAAATCCAAAAAATCATTTAATATTACATCAGGCCAGGTATTTAGAGCCATTGAGGCGTTCTGTTCTACACAGAGGAGAAGAAGATACATGCCCATGATTTGTTGCAACTTATATTAATCTCTGATTTAGGAGCACGTATGACGTATCCATACAACTTGTGGTATAATAAACTAAACACATATAGCTCTAGAGCACACAACCACATGGGTAGTGAATTCAATCAGGATTGTTGTCATTTTCCTCCACTCTACTAGACAAATTCAGGGCAACTCTATTATAAGCAGGTTGAACTATCTAGCTGAACTAAGTGGGGATGCTTAATGTCTAAAATGTCAGCTCATGTACCTTTAGCTCTATGATGGCGCCCTTAGGAAAATAAATTGTCATCAAGTTAAGCAATGAATGATCAAGCCACTCAAGTTAATCAGAGCCAAGCAAATTATAGCCCGTGTTACAACTAAATCCCAAGTGATTGCCTATGCATTTAATGCTTGTTCGATTAAATTATGTTGACTTTATCATTTATCTTCAATGCTATTATCTACACATATAAGGAAGAGATGCATTATTGTCAGGTGTGTAAATCAAAAGCCAACAACTCAAATAGTTTGGCATGCCTCTAGTAGAGTGTAGAGGTGACCCAAGTTGATTCAAAAGCAAGGCAAGATAGGCGACAGTTGTGTTAATTGAATCCACAGCTCGTGAAGTTATAAGTTTTCCAATCAAAAAGCAACACATGTCCAGTTAATTAATCCACGACTTGTATGGTTATATGCTCCAAAAGCCGAGATTGTCATGTACACAATCTGTTAAGCCATGACCCATCAATTGCAGCAAATTGTTGATCACTATCTTACTCTCTTTAACAGAGGAAAAAAGGGCTAAGGGACTTACAAATAGTGATGTAAAATGAATAATCTTTTGGATAATTGATCATACATACTACATACAAAAAAGATATAATGGCTCTAAAAAGAAGTAAAGAATTACAAGCCCATCTTCCTTTCTCTTGTCTCATCTCCTCAGAGTCAATCCAATTGCCAATCTATATTTGGCTCAAGAACACCAATCTTTGGTGATCACAAGGATTATTTAAAGCAGTTCCTTGTTGAGAGAAGGAGAGAGAACCATATGGAGTAGGAGATCAAGGCCTCAATTTAGGATACATCACCATCGTCAACTAGCATAATTATAGCAAAAAGTACCATGAGGCAAGAGCCTCATTGTGATAGTCTCCAATGCATTGAGAATAATAAGGTAAACAATACTAGAGCTTACCCTACCTTTATAACATTTATAAAGAGGATCTTCCTCAGAATAAAAACTTCCCAATGGAGTGATGACTATTGAATTCATTATTAATAAGTTTAAGTTCAATATGCATTGATAGATTCTTTCCGCTCCATGGATAATCTCTTTTTCATGATAATAAATATTAAAATTGAACATAAGAAGCTCAACCCCTCAGGATTTCAAGTGAACTTCGAGATCCCGAAGGCATTCTACCCTTGTTTATGGTATGGGGCAAAAGATGAACTCCAACTTCACAGAATTTTGGGCCACACCTACAATAACACCATCTTTGATCATCCCCTCCAATAAAAAGTTTTGGTTTTTTTGTCTTTACCTACCATCTAACCTGACTATAGGATCTCCTACGATGCTTATCAAATAAAGACGTATGATGTATGATGACTTCTAAACCCAAAGCCTTTCAATTATAACTCATTGTTAGACAACACAGACAAAAGATTTAGGGACTGCTTTCTCACTGCATTGCTTTTCAGACCGCAATCGTTGTTCTATATGGCTACTAGTTTCTCGTTGCTTTCTATAGATTTTTGTCGCAGGAAGCTGTTTTTGAAACCAATGTTGCTAATATGTAGTATCTTTAAAAAAGAAGCTGCTCAAATTTTTTTAAATGAACATATTTATAATATCCACAGTAGTTTTTCAAAAATTACTTTCCCAATAACAGCTTCACAATCACCTTAACAAAACGCTATAGTCGTCCCAAACAGACCCCTAAGGTGTATTCATAAAGGAGTTCCTAGGTTGTCACCATTATGAAAACTAGAATAAGCACTTTTACAAAACTATTCAGGAGAAGAGTTCAATAGGACCTAGAATGACTAATGCAGCATGAGATGATTTATTAAGCATTTTTTTTAGTATTTCATATTAGATTTGGATTTTATTTTAATTTTTACTTCATTTAATAAGGTTATCTTTCTTTTAAATTGGATGCTAAGATTATTACAAATTATCTAGATTTGGATTAAATTTGATTTCAAATCAGCTGATCATTGCCAAATACCCCTATTTTTTTAATGAAAAGTAGTTTCTGGCTTGAAATGTGATATTATTGAATGATTGATAAAATTGAAAAAAAATTCTCATTATCTATTCTCTCTCTCCTCTACTTCCCCATTTATCTATATTATGCCAATGGATTCTTCTCTAATATCAAAAGATTTATACTCCGAAGTCTCGTTCCATCTCATGTCATACAATAACTCTCTCATGTCTAATCACAAAACAACCCCTCTGATACCTCTCCTCTCCTATTTGTCAACTAGCCAACTTAATTCCTCTTGATCATAACATACTAGAAGCTATGACTCCTCCATACAAAAAACCAAGACTCAAAAACCCAAGGTTTGACCACAATTCCAGTCAAACCATGAAACACACTCATTATTCTCAAATCTAAAGGATAACTCTAGCCAATTTCAAGAGCAGGAATAATAGATAAATCAATCAAAATAATAATCATCAAAATCAAAATAATAATCATCAAAGTCCCATCATCAAACTAACATCAAATCAATCACTACTTCTACATCAAATCCCTTTTAAGTTAGATGAACATGCCTAAATTGTTCTACTAGCCACTTGATTGATCAATGCCAAAGCCAGTTTTGTTTCCAAATAAATCTCAATTTATAAGTTTCCATGTTGTTTGATGCATCTGATAAGGCATAAAGAGCTCTATTAGTCCAGGCTTGTCATAAAATTGGCCTCTGCAATAAATTTTCAACCGAAGTCTACGAGACCCTCTTAAACAAGGTAACTAATGGATGCTAATAAGGATCATGAGGTCAAAGGAAAAAAAAGTAATACCCTTACAGTAATTAGATTGAGGTGCACTAACAAACCCTCAATAATTGAAATATATTGACAGGGTCTATCATCATCCCTCCTACCATCTCTTTTGAGCATAAAAGCAACACTCAACATTAAAAAAGGTAAATGCAACAAGTCGAGCTAATATGGGAAACCATTACAATATAGAATTATTATAGAGCATTGCAACTATTCTCAATAAAGAGTTATCTCCTTTGATCGAGAAAGTTAGTTAACCACAAGAGTATACGCCTAAGAGAAACCTTGAACCAATAATATAAAGTGATGTATAAGGGCAAAATAGTAAGGTGGCACTTTATCTAACACTGAATCTGCCTGTTAAAGAATTGCATCTGGTAACTCTTAATTTAAGTCACGTAAGCATCATAAAAACAGGGAAAACAGTATAAATTTGTCATTAATCAAAAAAATAATGTATAAGCTAGAAGTCGGTGACATACAAATTATATCTAAAGAATTCAAAATTTCTACTATGCTTCTCAAATCAGTCATTTAAGTTTTAAAGTAACTAAAAAATACAAAAGAAACTACCTTCATCAGGGAAACTCTACATAGATAACAGGCCCATCTAATATCTCATATACGTGTAGCTTTCTCTAAAAAAAATAAGGCATCTTACAATCGATATCAGATGTGATTCTACCATTTTCAAGAAGCGGCAAAATATCAAATCAGAAACCAATACAAACAGAAGCTAGCATCAAGAATCCAAAATTTAGAATTTATAAGACAAAAAAATAGAAAAAGGAAAGAAACAATATTCACAGAGATGAAAAAGGCAATATAAGTAGGGAAATGTTCAGTATAAGAATCTCAAATGAAAAGTTTAACCAGGAGAAAGGAACATAGGACCTTTGCATAGTAATCCTTCCACACCCTACGGGCAATCTGATGCCCTCCAAGATCAAACGCCTTGAACTTAATCTTTCCAATGCTGAGTTCCTCCGAAGTAGGGTACTGTGTCGGTTGATGCTGAACCAACCTCTGCCCAAGCATGACAACAAAGCAAGCTCGTAGAAAATGAGAATTTTCATATTACCAGATCTGGACGAAATGGAAAGACCGAATGCCTCACAAAATTCAAATCGAGTTAAAGCATCAAGAAGTACAAATCCGACATTAAATAAGCTCTAAAGCCAACACATAACATTCGCCAATTTTACAACATTTAGTATCTAAAAATATCATCTAGGGAAAAAAGACGCAAGAAAAAAAAATTACATTCATGAATTCCCCATTTCTCTCCCAACCAAAAAGCCAAATAACTTCAAAATTAAAGTTGGATGCTTCTTCCAACCAGACTTGAGCGAAATTATCCCAAAATCAATATCAAGAAGAAAAATGAAGGAATTTCCAAGAAAGTCAAATAAAATATAGATGTAGAGAAATCCAAAGCTAATCTCGCTAAACTTTTGCCCAATTAGAGGAAATCCGAAATCTAAGAAACCGATCCGCCGAAAGCTTTATAGCCTACGCACCTCGTCCTTCAGCATGTGGAGGAGTGTCGTCTTCCCAGCGTTATCAAGACCCAGGAAGAGAATCTTGGCCTCCTTCTGCCATAGCCCCAGCGATGCGAGGATGCCGTAGAACCAATCGACGAGGAACATAGCAGATCGCTGGTATTGGCCACTGAGATCAACCCGGCTTCCGCGGCTCCCGATTGCAATATAGCCGGGGCGAGCAGGAAGACCTAAGCGCGGGGGACGCGAACGAGACGAAAGTACGAGTGGTAGATGCCGAACACGTGATCTGATGGAAAAAACAAGATTTCACCTTTCGGGTCAAATTTAGTTGAATTCGGGTCAACTTAAGTGATTTTAAAAAATATATGCATAAAGATGTTTGGAAAGAATTTGCGTTTGAATTAGGGGAAATTTTTAAGAGTAAGCATGATTAGTAATTATATTAAGAGATTAAGTATATATAAAAAAAAATTTTAAAATAGGCAAAATCGCCCGTCCAATGGGCGACTTAACCTTACCTCATATGCCGACGTGGCAAGGAAGTGCCACCTCAGAAGGGTCTGGCATAAGTCGCCCTTTAAACGGGTGACTTACAGCCAGTAAAATTCCTGGCATAATTGCCAGTTTGCTAATGAGCTGAAAATTTTTGGCTTTGTAAATATTTATATCACTGAAAGACTTTTTCTTTGCAAATTTTAATTTTTAAAAAATATTAAGCAGTCTGTAATCATATTTTGTCACACTTCTTTAATAGTTTAATTATTGACTTTGTGATTAAAAAACACTGTGGTTTAATGTTGCTTTTTTACTCACATAGTTAGAACTTGAAAAACATTTATTTATTGTACATGTAAACAAAGCTAAACACAATAATTGTACATGTTACTCTTTACTATTACATATGCTGCAGTAGATAATGTACACGAGTTTGAAGCTGTGTCTGGGTCGGACAACATCTGAAGCAGAGCTGAAATTCTAGTTGTATTTGCTGTCATTCTTCTCCATTAAGAAAATCCTTATCCTTACCATGTTCAGGACTTTGCAGTAACATTTTATAGCAATCTAATATGTGTTGATCTTTATCAGGAGACCAATAACAATATAGAATACAATGGTCTATATCTAGCATAGACCTTCCAATCCCTGGTTCAACTATACCTTCTTTATCAAGACCAAGTTCCTGAATTCGACCCTTAAGGAAGTCTATTGGTACAAGGTGGCGATCATGAACGCTAAAGCTGTGCTGTAGATAATTCCAACCAACATCTCGAAGTTCAGGGCCAGCTCTATATTCCTTGATTTTTTTTACTTCATCATGCTTGTGCCACAATAAGCAATCCTGATCATCATCCCATGAATGAATAACACACCTGAATAGTTCATTTGATGTTACCTTGGCTTCAAGGATCTCATCTGTAGGAAAAGATAAACTTTCACGCAGGCGCCTACTTCCATCTCTAATACGTTGCTTGGTTGGGACAGTTCTGGTAGCATCCAAAATGGAAAAGTACATTCTTGATTAATTAACCTGAAATTATAGTTTTGGATGATCCATTAAAATTTATAAGTCAGATAAGGTGAAATGAGTAAAATAAATTTAATCTAAAGTAAGTCATCAAAAAATATATATTTATATTTTTCAAAGTAGAATAATTGAAAGTAAAATCTTTAAAATAAAATAAACCAATATTTCGATTAAAATTTACAAATCAGCATTTTAAATTTAAAAAAAAAATTAATTGTTAAACATTATTGAGATAGAATGGTGTAGTAGAGCATAACAATAGAATAATAGTTCATATGTTTAGGTCTACACAAAAATGAGTAATAAAACTGTCCCAAACGAGTCAAAAGAAGGGTGCTTTTAAAAAAGCTTCCTTATCAGGACAATTGTCATAGATTATAAAGAAAAGGCCATATGTAATAGTGTTAAGGAAAAATAAAGAGAAACCCCACTAGGAGTAAGGCATAAGAATGATATTTTGACAATTGCATTGCACACACCAAGTTAGGCTACTATTGAGTCTTAAAGATTAAGATTGGATTTTATTTAAATCTATATATGAGAGATTTTTAATTAGAACTCTTGAAAGGTCAACCCTAAAAAAATTTTGAACTTTATAAAATTTTAAGGATGGTAAATGATAATAGTTATGAGATAAATCTTGATATCGATGATGGTATTCCTCTGACTTTCAATGTGTTAAATTTAATATTGTATTTTATTCCCTATGCAAACAATAGTAATGTATAAGTAAGTTGATATTTGTTTATCTATTACGATTTATGTTTCGTTGGGGAGATGACGCCAAACTTTACTTATCAATTACGATTTATGTTTCGTTTGGGACGGCTTTTTTACTGCTTCTTAAAGCAGCTTTATAATATAAAAAATAAATTTTTTTATTAAAAAGTTGTTTTACGAAGCAGTAAAAAAATTGTTCCAAACAAAGCTTTAATGTGAGGTGGAGATCTCATGATCTCATTTCTCAGTGGAGAGATATCATCCTTCCAAAATTATTTTGACTAAAACTTTATATCATCAAAAGTTTTTTTTTTCTTTTAAATGAATTTTTTAAAACGTTCCATTTTCTAGAACATTTTGAGAGTTAGATTTGCTTCAAAATTCATGCTTGGTCCGATAGAATTGTTTAGTACTTTATCAAGAAACTTCATTGATTGAAATGATTATAAGTGCCAAATTTATGCATCATTGAAGATTGTTTTATAAGAAATAGTCACCTACCATCACATAAAAGAGAGAGAGAGAGAGAGAGAGAAGATTTTTCTATTATCTATTTGCTTTCTAATTAATTGAGGTGGATCACATCCATTCATTGATATGCCATGAAATCTTATAAATGTTATAGTAATCCATCCATTTAGAATAAATCATTAAATCAAATCAAACCATTTCATTGAAAACCATTTTAAACCAAAGTGAACCAAATTGAAACCATAAAAATAAATTCTTAATGATTTCATATTTGAAATAAGACGATGAAGTAACTTCACCAACTCTACTTAGGTTTCATTTGGGACAGTTTTCTTATTATTTTCTAAAGTAGTTTTTTAGTACAAAAATTTCTTTAACTAAAAAAATATATATTATATATTAACCATTTGGATTTTAAAAATTAAACTTATTGTTATCATTTAGACATATTAAAGAAAGTTCTTTTAAGATTGAAGCAAGCACCCAAAGCTTGCTAAGTTTGTTTCGAATAGAAATGGGCTTCACAAAATGAAGGTAAAGAGAATCTCTATTTATTAGACGAATCATTACGAATTACTGATGACAATCTCGAATAATTAAGTACTTCATATACACACATTTTGTTAATTCCTTCTATGTTTAATTTTTTATGTGTTATCTTTTAAATATATTAATAAGTAAGGGTGCTAATATATATGTCTTAAAGGATTAAGCTTCGCATCACCGATAATAAAAAACCTTAGAAATCCACATTTACAACAGTTACTACATATGCAATAAGGAAACCAAATCTAGTACATGAAAGTAACAGCTAACGTCGTCTACGTGGCCTTTGTGGTAACGCATCAGTGCCTGGGGTGTAATGCTGTGGAGGTCGTCGTGGCCTTTGACGTAACATGTGACGTTCCTCCACATCTACTTCTTCCTCAGCAATGTCATCTGAAGGATGGGAGCTACGTACAAAATCTGGGGTAAGGTATGCTTCCAAATCCGATGGCACCTGCTGACTGAAGATGTCCCCAGAGTGCCCTTGGTCATAGTAGGAGGAGGGTCCAGCATATCCACTGTAATGTTGAGGAGCGTCCTGGGTCATTGAGATTGGAACATCATGCTCTCTTATGTCATCAAAATATCCTTGGTCTTGAATATGCAACTGTGTACGTAACCCACGACAAAGCTCAGCCACCGTGTTGATGTCTCTCTGTTGTTCTGTATCATCTGTACCATTGAAATGATGGCGCAAAGCTTGTTCCGTTCCGAGGAAGAAATCCCTCTGCATTAATTAGTTGCTTATTTTAGGAAAAATGACATCAAATATAAATAAACAATGTTCAATTATGACTTACCAGAAGGAGTTCAGAAGGAGCTCTAGGGTATGCCGTGGTGGGAGGCTCTACAGGTGCCTTTAATATATAATGATGCCCACGACTTGTACCACTGCACATACTGATGCACCAAGTAATAATTGTGTTGATCAAGGAGCTCCCCAGTGACTATATATCCACGCCTGCTCTCCCATATGCCAATATGAGCTTGGTGGTATAACATCCAATCCATGTCTGGTTTTCCACGACCATCTACCCTTTTGAAGGTTGGTTCCATTGGTTGGACATCAGTCGTGGGACACAATCCAAACTGCCGTAGCACTCTATCTGGCAAGTGCCACTCGACCCTCTTCCAACTAATAAGGGGCACTCGTGCAGACCAAATGTCCTCCCCTGACAGACAAATCTGTGCGACCTGAGCACGGATATCTGGCGTGTATGGAGGCTACTGACTGGCAATCTATGCAACTTTGGTTTACACAGAGGTTTGGATGTTGCCCTAGTCAAACCCAACTCCAAGCTCGGACTCGCACCGCACTACAAAAGCATTGAAGGATTCCCTCATACTTAGAACTTTCATGAGTGGAGCTAGCAACCTAGTTTGTGTCGAGTGACTTATGTTTTATCGTGGTATTAAATCATTGTATGTGTTTTGGAATGTTTCTGTCAAGTAGCTTAAGTAGGTGTTTGTATTGCGTGACTTATGTATGTGTTTATATTGCGTGCCTTATGTATTAAGTGACTTATGTTTGTGTATTGGAAGTTTGTGTCAAGTGGCTTATATATGTGTTTTTATCGAATGACTTACTCAAGTTATGAACTAATTATGAAGTTGTTGTTGATCCACACATGAACTAGCACTAAGACTTACAGAATTAAACCAGATAAAGTTTAAGTTACATAACCCATTTACTGCATCAAATACACACACGTTCACCTGCACTTACACATATAATACAAATACTAATTTCTACGACCAAGTCTTATTGGGCAGGTGGCTCTGTTGTGACCAACTGAATGACAAGCTCCACAAACCCTGCTGCTGCGTGGTCGTGACTCATCCATTGTATTGTGAAATCGATTGGTCCTCGGACGACCTGACCATCTTCGATAGTTTGGGGGGAGAAGTGGGAACAAACCAACGTTGGGATCATGCTGGCGCCATTCATCCTTATTGGGGATATGGTGAAATTCTGTGGAATAACATAATTTGTAATTGCTCATAGTGTAGTACGGAGTAACATAATCTAGATGTGTTTGCCTTAACGTTGCTAAGCAACAAATGACATGTGCACACAGTATGTGAAATAGCAAAGGTTTCCCACAACTACACTTGCATGTCCTCCCATCAAGAAAATCAACACGATAAGATCTTGATGACATGTCAAAAACTTGAAATTCATGCATGTTAAGTCTTATCGGTTCTGGCATTCTTCTTGCCTCCTCCTCAGCCCTTCTAATTGTTGTTTGTGCCCGTGGCACAAAGATGTAATTATTCTGCCTCTCTTTAGATGTAATAAAATCCAAGCGCCTCATGAATATGGCAATAACATTGTAGTATATAGCTGTTATCAACGCTTGAATTGGCAACCCTCGTGCTCTCTTCAGTACATCATTAAAGGACTCAGCTGCATTGGTTGTCATGACACCATATCTAAATCCTCCATCATGTGTTAAGCACCATCGGCTCACATCTCGATCTGCCAACCATTGATGAAGATCTTGCTTGATTTTTTTTATGTCTTCCATGCATCTGTGATGAACTCGTTGGTCATCAATATTGCCTGCTACATACATTTTTTGGCAAAGAAATTCTACATCACTAATCCCCATCTGCCGTACTGCTTTCTTGAAGTTCTCTCGTAGATGCCGTAAGCAGTGCCGATGTGCTGCATTGGGAAAAATTTCTCTACAATCTCTAACTAAGCATGCATACCTGTCTGAGATTATACATAAATTTGGCCTGGTTGTCACACACGGTAGCAGCTCATTAAGTTGCCGTAGAAACCATAACCACGATTCAGTACTCTCTGACTCAACAATGGCGAATGCAAGAGGAAAAAGTCCATTATTAGCATCCAACCCAATTGCAGTTAATAATGTACCTCGATATTTACCGAGTAGGATTGTGCCATCAAGACTAAGAACTGGCCGACAATACATCCACCCGGTAACTGAAGGACCAAATGCCCAAAAGAGCCTTTGAAACCTATTAACCTGTGAGCTCTGAATTCGATAGACTGTATGTGGCATTGCAGAGGCAACAGCATCCAAGAATAAATTGAGAGTACGGTATGACTCTTCCCAACTACCAAAAACAACCTTAATTGCCTTTCTTCTAGCATCCCATGCCTTCATGTATGAAATTTTAATATTGAACTTAGCTTCCATGCGACCTATAATCTCCCTTGGCTTCAAGTCCAGTTGCTTTCTAATGGTGGGAAGTATGTAAAAACTAATAAATTGGGAGTTGCACTGACGGTGGCCACTTTCGAGAATTGGAGTTACGCATGTATGACGGTGCTTTATAGATGAAATTTTCCATATACCACCTAATCGTTTGCTCTTACCAGAATGAACGCGCCATAGGCAAGGAGAGTTCGGGCTATCATGCTTCGCACAACAAACAGTAAATTTCTGCGTATTCGAAGCTATAACAATATATTGCACATTATTCATAATTGACCAGCCTTGTAGGGCAAATTGAAGATCACTCTTGCTTGTGAAACACATACCTTCAATTAATTCATTAGGAATTGAGAATTCATCCTCGACCATGGCCTCATCGTTAACATCATCAGATTCTATTTCGTGATCCCATTCTTCTGTAGTCCTACAGGTCTCAGCATAGTTATTATTGGCCACCATTGTATCATCACTAGCAACTGGTCTACTACAATAATCTTGGATGACATTTCTTATCTCCTCGTTATCATATGCACTTCCATCAGTATCCACAGGGAAAAGATTAACACCATCGTCCTCAGAGCACTCCTCACTGGAGCCACTACTCATAGTCTCATAATTGTAATGATCTGAAGGGACTGATTGTGTAGAATGTAACGGAGGTTCCTGAGTATGTTGGTTCGCTGTATCACTACATTGAAAATAGTATTGATAAATATTATTGATCATTTAATAAGCAATTTAAAACAATTCTAGGGAACTATTACTGATATACGATATAGGGAACTCACTAATGAATGAGTTCTTCTACTGCTTTTGCCCTTGAAGGACCAGCAACCATATATGCCCTCTCAACTTGGAGTGAACTTTCATATCTTTGTGAGTTTAAAGGCTCAGTAATATCTCCAGTGGCATTAATCTCTTCGATATCAACGTACAAGATGAGAAATTCTGTTTCAGCCTGACATAATAAAACTTCACAAACCTCCTCATCCTCAACATGTGAGGCAACAAACTCATTTCCCACGGGCACTCGACATACTAAGTTCACAGAATACTTTGAAGGATCATACTTCAAAGCTCGAAGTACCCTTAACTTAAGTTGTTCTAAGTTTATATCTCTCGGCACATGTAGGGGACGATTCCTACCCCTAGAATAACTTGGCGCGAATTTTTCATCCACTTGTAATACACCTCCATACACTAGCATGAAGGTTGCACCTCGTCCACTCATTATTGAACACCTACGTTCAACTATGAAAGATGAATAATTCAAAAAAATTGTAATATACATCAAATTTAATTTACACTAACTCTACTCGCTAAACAAAATTTATAATTACTATACCTAATATAAACATGATAATATCATAACTAAATACCATAATAATTCAATATATAAATTTTTAATACCCAATAAGTTACTTCTAATTAACTAGCTACCTAATAAATTGATTTTAAAATGATTTTATTTCTCACTATTCATAAGCTTTCATACTAATATATTGATTTCATATAACATGCAATTATATAAATTGTGTAATTTAATCTACTCAGTTTACCATATTTTAATTTTTCAAAATTCACAATATAAATCAAAATAAACAATTTATTTAAATAAATATTTTTAATCAGTTTTAATATTATTTCTAAATTAGCAAATTTTTTAACAGATTGCGAATTTACACATATAATAAATAATCAACACATGACTACTAAGATTGACAAAATTAAATGCATTTAATGCTAATCAATTTTATCCACTATTTATTTCTAATTGTGTACATAATATATTGATAGATATGTAGCGGATCAAAGCTGTAATTTTTCTTATATATGAAATTGCTTTAAGCTTTTTGTTTTATTTTTAAATAAAGGATACGAATATATGAAAGATTATTCTATCACCTCTTTTAACATTTTAAATATATTTTTTTTATTTTCATATAAATAAAAAAGTAACAAAAATAATAACAAATACCCTTCAAAATACATGTAAGTATAGTTGTAGTGTATTTATATAAATACATAGGTAAAGAATTGAAAAATTTTAATCCTAACGTAAGAAAAATTTATCAAGTTTGAATGATAATCATTCACATACTCTCATTAACACAAAATAATTGCGCTATATTTTATACTTTAGATGTGAGAAGTATTTTGCATTGCATTTTAAGATATTTTGGTTGATCCCTTACATGAATATTAAAACATTTATAAAAATAAAAAAGTAAATAAAAAGATAAATTTCCAACTAAATGATTTCTCCAACGTTTTCTCATCTCCAACCCACAAAACACACATTTTTATCACAAATACCTTCACCTTCAAAATGTAGGTCAACTACAAACATAGATCTACCAAATATTTGCAAGAATCACATCTCAAATGCTTAAATATGTACATATCCCAAACAAATTTTCTAATTCGTTCAACAAATAAAAAGTTCTACACAAAAATAGTTTAGAAACTAATCATGAATGTTAGATCTATACATCTCCAACCAAATATACACTTCAACATCATCTTCTTAACTAATTTAACAAAATAAATTAAAAAAACACAAAAAAAACTTACCTTAACCCAGCGGAAGAAGCTCCCGATCGCGACAGTCAGAGGAAATGAGGAACAGCGACTGGATCGGAAAGGGAAAGCAAATACTTATCTAAGGCTAAGTCGCCCGTTAGCTGGGCGACTTATAAGTCGCCCATTGAACGGGCGACTTATGCCACATCACCAACCCACCACGTCATCTGCCACGTTGTCACGTGGACTAACATAAGTCGCCTTTCAGAAGAACGACTTTGCCTATTTTTAAATTCTTTTAATTACATGCTTATTCACATAATTAAATCATTAATTATGCTTAATCTTAAAAAATTCTCTTGAATTAGCTGAACACTCTTTTACATGTGGCAAACTCAACTTTAGGGCCTGTTAGTCAATCGGCAGGGTTTAACTATTTAAGATTAATAAATCCTATAAATTCTGAGTTTAGTAAATCTTGAAGCTATTAAATTCTAAAAATTATTTGATAAGTGATTAGATTAATAAATTCTATAAATTTGTTTGACAATATAATTCAAAATTTAAGACTATTAGTTCATTTAAAAATTAAATTTATTATATTTTTAATTTAATTTACATATTAAGTAAGAGTTATTTATTAATTTTAATTTTACTTATCAGCAATAAATTATAATGATAAATAACATAATTAGAAATTAGCTTGATTATCAAATAACTTAACTAATAATTTAATTACTAATTAAAATACTAAGTATTAAATTATTTATTTAGTTGTTAATTTAATAAGTATTTGATATCTAATTAATTAGTTCATTATTATTGAAATAGCTAATTATTTAACTAATACTCATACTACTATTTTCATTAATTATTTAACTATCATTTAATTAATTTTAATAATATGTTAATTAAGCTAATTATATTAAATTTTAATGACTAACTATACAACTAATTATATAATTAAGTTAGTTTAAATTATTTATTTATACTACTAATTATTTAATTAATCTAATTAATTATTAATATTTTAAATTATATTAATAAAGCTAAATTAGATTTATTTCTAATTTGGATGGTAGGATGTTTAGGGTTGAGTTTTAAACTTAATTTATATTTTAAATATAAGTTATTTATTCATTTCAATTTTAATTATCATCAATAAATTACAATTACAAAAATATTGAATTAAAAAATAGTTTAATTATGAAATTACTCGATAAACGATCCATAATCAAATGAGTCGATATTAGACGTCCATTCAAAACACTCCCAACATGCCTTTGATCTCCTCCTTATTTACTAGCAATGCTACTCTCAGAAAACTATAAATAGACCCATCATTCCTCATGAAAGAGGGGACCCAAGCAAAGAAGGAGAAAGTAGGGGAGCAAGGAAGAGAAAGAATAGATGAGAGGAAGAGAAATCTGATATCTCTCTTGTCGTTGAACTTACTCCCAACCACCGATTGTCGCCGGACTTCAGCCCGGTAACCAACTATTGTCAGATTTACGCTCAGCCACCGACCATCATCAGACTTATGTCTAGCCACCAATTATTATTGAATTTCAGCCCTGTCATCGACTATCGTCGGACTCCCCCCCCCCCCCCCCCCCCCTCTACAAACGATCTTTCTAACAATCGTTGTCCGCCAAGAACGGTTCTTTCGACCTTAGTCGCCCATCGATTATGGTCCTTCCGACCTCTGTCGCTAGACAACATTCTTTCTGACCACTATCTTCTGCCAATTACGGTCCTTCCGACCTCTATCACTAGACTACGATCTTTCTAACTTTCATCACCCGTCGACTACGATCCTTCTGACCTTCGTCGCCAGACAACGATCCTTCCGACCTATGTCATTAGATTAAAATCCTTCCGACTTCTATCGCCAGACAATAATCTTTCTGAACACTATTACTTGTCAACTACGATCCTTCCGACTTCCATCACCATACTACGGTCTTTCTAACCACTGTCCCCCACTGACTACAGTCCTTCTGACCTCCAGCACCAAACTATGGTCTTTATGACCTTCGTCGCCTACTAATTACGATCCTTCCGACCTTCATGGTCAAATAACGATCTTTCTGGCTACTGTCGCCTACCGACCTCCGTCGCCCACCGACTATAGTCCTTCCATCCTCAATCGCCAGACAACAGTATTTCTAACCAATGTCGCGCGTTGACTACGATCCTTCTAACCTCTGTCACAAGACAATTATCTTTCTAACCACTGTCACCCGCCAACTACGGTATTTCTGACCTTCATCGCCTAACAATAATCTTTCCAACCTCCATCGCCCGCCGACTACAGTCCTTCCGACCACCGTCACCCGAATACGATCTTTTCGACATCTGTCACCTGCCGACTATGGTCCACCATTACTCAAATACGATCTTTTTGACCTTCATCGCCTGCTGACTATGGTCCTACCAACTAAATAAGCATGTCAATATTTATTTTTTCAACTCCCACCATGTAATGCACTTTATTTAATGTATATTTGCTACATCAAGCATAGGCCTTCCCCTCAAGGAAGGGCCTCATTTGTAATCAACTGCAAACAATAATGAATTCATTCAAACTAGATCAGGCCCTATAGTTTTTTCCCCTTTTCAAGGGTTTCCACATAAAAACTCTAGTATATCTTATGAACATTACACCCTCACTTTTATCTGATTATGTGTTGGATATTCGTACAAAACTAATATGTTAAACTTTATATTTCTCTATAGCCGTGAATATTCCAAGACGCAACAATAACTTATCATTATAACTAATATAATTAAAATTTAAAATAATTATCAATTAATCTAAATAATTAACTAATTATTAAATATATTATATTTTTTAATTAATTTTAATTAATTTAGTGAAATGAAATTAATTAATTCGTATGATACTTCTTTGCCAATGCAACAGCTACCGATAAGGGTGTAAACTAGTTTAGTCGAGTCGAGTATCTGTCTAATCGAGCTAAGCTTGTTTAGCTGTTATTGAGCTCGAGCTGGACTCATTTTAAAATTTATAAGCTCGAGCTCGACTTGATTGCTCGAGCTTATTTTGAAAGCTCAAGCTATACGTGATTATTAAGCTCGATTTATTTATTTTAATTTAAAAATAATAACTTTTTAAAATTTTTATTTTTAATATATAACTAATTTAAAATTATTAAAATATATTATATAATACTAACTTAAATTAATTATGTAATATATTTTAATTTAATCGAGTGGCTCAACGAGCTTTCGAGCCAAGCTTGAGCTCGAGTTCGAGCTGGTTTAATATACGAGCTCAAGTATAAGCTCTAGCTCAAACTCATGGCTTGATAAGCTTGACTTGAGGGCTCATTAACGAGTCGAGCTCAAGCTAGCTCGCTAGCTAGCTTAGCTTACTTACACCCCTAGCTGCCGATTTCAAGAATTTATCTGCTCTATCTTGTTGTAGTCGTAGGCCTAGGGTTTTTTTTCCTCTTCTCCATCTATTCATACCTATTCAACTTTGCCTACTTTGCGCATGCGGTAAAGTTTTAATCGAGTTGATAAAAGACTTCTTTGCCTCCTTTGATGACGTTCCTTCCTGTCGGGTCAAAAGTCGTGATAGCTCGCCATTCTTTTGTTGGATCAGAAGTAACGATGCTAACTGGAGGGAGGGAACTCATTGCGAAGGTAACCATTTTCTCTCATTCATGTGCTTCCTCGACCAAATCTCATAAATTTTTTGAACTCCCGAATTTACTAAATTTGGGATTTATCGCAAAAAGGTGGTAACAACAGATTTTAGTCCATTATGAGTTTATGCTGAGTCGAAATCCTATTTGGGAGGATTTACGCTAAATCCTGCTTAAATCCTTAGTGCTTAGTCTAATTTTTTAGGAGTAGCAAACACTCATACTAGAGTAGTATAACCATGGAAGCATGTATGCCAGATCTTAATTCAAGGAGATACTCACCCCATGAAAACTAACCCATTTAGAATATTTGCCACCATCATCTCGGATAATGACCCCAAGGTCGACCCTGTAGGATGGAAGTAGAGTCACATCTACATTGGTTTTGATGCCTTATCAGTGGCATTCGCTAAGGAGCACTCATCGAGATCACCAACCACAATAACTCACCAAAGGTAGCCAGTGTTGCATCGCATATAGTTGTCCATATATATATGTGTAACAATTACTTCTATAATAATTGGATCACATATAATGACCCAAATAGGATCAGGTAAGATTTACGTGTTCATTATGTATTTATTATATCTCTGTAAATATGTTTAAGTTATTTCATGTCCAAATTGATCTTAAGTATATGCGAATTGAATTTAGAAAGTTTAAATTGGGTTCAATAGGAATTTGATTGGGAGTGTTGCAACGTTGTCCTCTCTATTAAAGGATTTGTGGGCGCTAGAGAGTGTGGTGACACTGTGGGGATGTGGTGCTAATGCACTAAGGTCTCTATCTTTAGTGTTAGAAAATCCTTACTAGGAACACTACAACATTATGATGGGAGCATTGTAGCGTTGGACTCTCTATATAATAGAACAAACTGGGAATCCATTAGGAGCACTGTGTTGGGCAAGGTAATGTTGTGATGCTAAGTCAAATTTAATATTTTTATAGAATTATCCAAAACCATTACCAACCCATACCATTTGCATTCCCACTATTCAATAATTGAAGAAAGGAGCTGGGAGAAGAGAAGAAAAGAGAAAAAGAAAAGGTAGGGCTTAAAGGCCGCATAACTGGAATCATCTGTGGGCTAGCTTAGGAAAATTATTCATGTCAAGGTAGGCATTTGTTACCTTACTTTAGTTTTTGATTCGAGCCTCTCGGATTAAATTTACGATAATTTATTTGATTTAAGTAATTATATGGAACTTTCCACGTTATAACTTTTGGTATGTCGTAGAATAGATGGTTCTAAGCATTATGATGGGAAACACTCAAAGTTCCAGTTGATTTTGAATATATTATTTTTCATGTGTTTTACTAGTTATATTAATTGTAATGGAAAGTGTCATAGATCAATAAAAGCCCAAAAATGATGCTATAAATATTCATGATGAATGATTTTCTAAATTGCTATTGTTGTGTATGTATAAATTCTACATCATGCATACTATTAGAATTTTCATACATTTTCTACCTTCATGCATTCATACATCATGCCAAATGTCATTTATACATGATAAATGTGTTCGTGTTTCTATGTTTATGTGATGAAATATACATGTTATGTTCATATGATGGAGAATATATGGGGAGAAAGAAAGTGATGTAAGTGGCGGCTATTGAAAGTGTAGTTATAAGAGCCTATGCACACATATATTTCTTTTATTTGTTTGAGCAGATGTGAGAGGAGCAAGTGGATATATAAGTAGAAGTAGAGCTATAAGAAATCAAATATTTCTCCATCTTTCCTAAGCAAATATGAGGTGATCTAGTGAAGGTATAAAAGAAAATGTAGTTATAAGAATGCATCGAGATGTGCATATGAATCATGTCTTACTTAAATTACATAAAAGTCATGTATTCTATCCTAAAGTTATGTTCAAATTTCAATAAATTTCATGTTGTTACCACATACAAGTTTAAGAAGGGATCATATTATTTCTTACAAGTTCATGTTGTTGTCGCGTATAAGTTTAAGAACAGATCATGTGGTTGATGCTCTCAAGATCATGTCGTTATCACTTACAGGTGCAATAAAGGTATACTTTTGGCATGTAAATACTATTAATAATTAAATGAATTGTTTAATTCATGTTATAAAAAGAACTTTATTTGATTATTATATTAGTTAAACCAAACAATAAAACTCATTTTTTTTAATTATAAATATTAAATATTGAATTTCTTAGTAGGTTTTGGATAGCTTATCGAGCAAGTGGTTTGCTCACTATGTGTATTCACATGTTTTCTTAGGAAGGGATAAAGCCCAGCTGAGTAGAAAAAGGGAGTTGATAAGGTTAAAATTCGAAGAATAGGTATGTTACTTCTATTAATGTATTTTTGGAAATCAATTTTCTTTATATTTTTTGAGATGTTATGAGAACAAACAAATATATTGAATAATTGTATATGATTCTTTTGAGAAAAATGAATAACAATATATGTCTTTACAATTACCATATTTTGGTGAAATTATTTGGTTGTGGGTGTTAATTATCAATGAATTTAATTAGAATTAGGAATAATTCTTACAAGTAAATTATGGGTTGAAATAGTATGTAACAATTAAATAATGTATTACTTAATATTTCTCTATGTCTAGACTTTTCTATAGCCCTTCTAATTTGATAAATAAATGGTTAAAAGACATTTTTTATGTTATTTTCAATGTTCATGCAGGTATGTGAATTCCAAAACTCAACTCACTCACCTATTCTGTATCTTCCCTATAGTTGCCTTGTCTACCTAGTTAGACTCACTAATAGGGTCAAGGTGTTGCTCACAAACAAATTGGATCTAACAATCACACTGTAACACTCCAATATCAAATTTAAAAAAATTGTCTATTTTATCTCTAATTTACCTACAACAGCAAATTCCTTAAAATTCATGTACAATAATCAATAGTTCCATCGATTCATCAATTTATTTATATTTCTACTACTTATTACAAAGAATAAAATAAAATACATAAACAAAATAAAAATCTGAATCGTAATCTACCTCACTCTACTAGATCTTGTCCCCTTCTTGAAAAATATGTAAAACCATGGAATGAGCTAACTGCTCATCAGGTTACCAAAACCTAACACTAAAATTAATACAAGAAAGTAGAAATAATATGCATATAATCATGCAATCAATATCAATATGAACATGTAACTTTAAAAGCATGTAGCAGTCACTGTGAGTGCTATCAAGTTAAATGAGAAATAACAATATATATGATTGTGTATATCATGAGCAGTGATCAGTAACAAAAAAAAATATCCAATAGGTTCTATAATTTTATACCTATCAGTTACAGAATAGCTTAATTCATTAATTTGCTTAGAAAAATTATACACTTATTATTATCATATGCATGTCATATAGTATCTATGTTATTTATGCATATTATGTGTCATATCCAATGCAGTCTACCCAATGTTAGTGTAACATATTATGTATATCATATAATTTATAACATGTGATTCATATATATACCATATGCCCTTATTGATCTCATTTTTACATGAGGTTAACTAAAACCACAAACCAAATCCAAAATCTCAAACCAAAAAAATCAAGCCCAAAAGCCTATGTCTCATAACCCTTTTTGAGTGACTTTTCAATTACTTCAAAACCAAACCAAATGACCTTTGATTCGTGATCCGTTAGTTGAATATTGATTTGGCATGTCTCTAGGGTCACCCATCCAAATTTGAGGCCAATCTGAACCCTCTAACCTCTGAAACTGAATTGATTTTCAAAGGCTATAAAATTTTTAAATATTTACAGCCCATGCCACTAGACCTTGCACCTTGTGGAATTTGACCTTGGGACTTTCTCCAAAACCCTTGAACATGTTCATAACCCTTGTTATGATATGTTAAACACGAAATTGCACTTTGGTGGACCCTGGTTGGCCCCAGAGTTGACCATGGGCCCACTTGACTAAAATGCCCCTTAAGTCTAAAATTGAAGTTTTCTCTAAACTTCAATATGACCCAATCAAAATAAGCCATGGAACCTCTTCTAATGCATCCTAGACATTATTAGGACTACATTGAACCCAAATCCAAGTCTTGGCCTGACCTAGCTAACCAAGTCAACTATGGTTGACCAAAATGACCCTTAAGGGCCAAACATGCATTTCATGTAAGGAGACCTCACCATTGCATGGGACCACCATTAGATCCAAAATATCATTTTGAAATTGTTAGACCTAACCCTAACCCTTGGTTTGACCTGGTTGACCAAGTCAGCCATGGTTACCAAATCAATCATGCACCAGCCAAAGTCAAAATCAATACTTCAAGCTATTTCAAACCAAATTGACCACTCAAAATCATTCAATTGAATATTCCAAGCATATCTAATATTCTCCTAAGTCAAATCACCATTGATTTGACTTGGTCAATTCATTAGGAGGGATCAAATTTATGCATGTTGTTAGGTTCCCATCCAAACTCCCCAATCATTGGGTTTAAACCCTTGGAATCACTTTTTACAGCATGTGTGACTCCCCAACACCTCATCCTAGTCACCATTGACTGGTTAACGAGTCAACAAACCCTTTCAAAGAATGAAAATATGGTCAAATGGCCAATAATTTTAGCCAATGCTTTCCCTTCAGGCTTCTCTGCATAACCCTGTTCAAATCCACCTAAAGCAGCTTCAAATCAACAAAAAATTAGCCTAAACCAAGCCCAAGTAATGATCTAGCCAAATGGGGCAAAGATGGTCCCCCCATCACATGAGCCAAAACCCAAGCCACTCATAAAGCCCCTTGCCATTTATTTGGCCTCTAACTACTTGGGATAGGTGTCAAACATCCAAACATATGCTCCAATCAATCCCATCCATCTATTCAAACCCTAGGGGTTCAAGTGGCCTAAAGCATGCAAAAAACCCTTATTCTACCATTCCACACTATCTTAGCTGCCTCCAAACCCCAACTTATTTCCCTCAGCCTCTCCAGGAATTTCTCTAGCTTCCCTAACCATTTCTCCACCATTCTACACCTTTTGAAGCCTTGAAGAGAGAGGGAAATAGAGACAGAAGGAGGATATTTGAAGATAACTTTGATCCAGCCAAAACTAGGTCTTGAACTCTTAAACAAAGTTGTAGAGGATCTTCTTAGGAGCAAAATGAGCCCAAGAACTCAAAACTCCATTCATTGATTGGTAAGATATCTCTACTTTTAGTTAAATATATGGAGCGCCTAAACTCCAAGCATTGTAGGATTAAGATGTCATGAGCTTACTTTTTAAATTTCATAAAATTTGGATGAGTATTTTAAAAGTTATCTCCATTTGAACTTTTTGTTTATTTTGAACTAAAAATTATGGTGTGATATGGACCGTCCGATCGTGCATTTATCGTAATTGGACGGTGCAGATCACGTCGGACGAAATGGTGCATCCGACCGAATCGCATACGCAGCCTATTGGAGGTAATGTGGTGCGATCCTGGCCGTCCGTCTGATCCGTGCGGATCGAACGGCCCAAATCGCACTCTAACTCAGATCAGAGACACTAGATTGCGCACCACGTGTCACGCTCTCATACTGCCACGTGTCCCCCATACTACTAAGTAGCCATGAGTGCCATGTGCCACGCTCCAGTACCACCACGTTTCCCACCACAGCTTTTTTCAAAAAAATGAATTAAAAAAATTCCTTTAAAAGGTTTAGAATTTTGAAAATTCTTGGTAAATCGAATTTTTTGCCAAATTGAGTGATTTTGGTGTTGCAAAGGTCTTAATACCTAGAATTTCGTAAAATTAATTTTAATGAGTTTTAATCACTGTACTATAAGAAATTTATGTATGTTTGAAATCAATTTTTATTAATTTTTTCATAATCTAGTGATAAAAAAAACTCAAATTTTGGTGAATATATCTTAAGCACTTTAAACATCTTTAGTAATTTTTATAGATCTAGGTGTGCTCTAAATTGCTATGGTGGGAATTTTCAACGTGATGGGTCTGGACCCATCACTTTGAAAATTTATAACTCCTCAAATTTATAAGATTTTACTGTGATTTTTCTATGGTGTGATTGTATGCGTATCAGGGTTAGATGGACCAAATTTTAGACATATTGGAGCATTAGTGACATCTAAGAAAAATAATTAAGGATAATGTCTAGAAAACTTAGAAAAATCCTAGGAAGTTATACACACCCCCCTTAGGGGTGAAACTCTGGGAAAGTGAACTTAGTGATATTATAAATCATAGGTTTTAATTTTACTAAATTTGGACTTCATTGGCTAAGAAAATTAGGCAAACTCAAAGCAGCTCTTTTAGGGGGCCTAAAACTTCAAAAAATGAAATAAATCCAAATTAGAGCTAAAAAATACAAATAATGACTCAAATTGTTCATAATTAAATATACAATCTAAGAAAATTAAAAGCCCTATCACCAGACTTCAAATTTCGCCTTAATTTAATAATTAATTTTAAAAAATAAAAATTATTAAAAATATCAAATAAATTCTAAACTCTTGAAAACACTCCTACAGGTCATTGTTGACATTTGGGAGAGATTTCAAGGGGTTTGGAGTGAGTTTGGTGCAAAAATGAGAAAACCTTCATAATTAAGCAATTAAATACTTCAATTAAATATCCAAACTTCATAAATAATTATAAAAAACTCCAAAATTAGCAAACTCAAAGGCATTGGACTCCTCTCACGGTCTAATATTTATAAAAAATATCAAATTTTCAGACCACTAAAAATAAGAAAGTAAACTCTTTGGTCAACCTTAGTTTAAAAACACATCTAAACTTTGAAAAATCATAACTAATAATGAAAAATTCTAAATCCAACAAACTTAGTGTCATTTTACTCATCTTAGGGTCTAGTATTTATAAAAAATAAGAAAACTCTAGAACTTAAAGTAAACCAAAAAGTCAAGAAATAGACCCTTCATTTAATGAGTTTAAAAAATTCCATAAAATACCAAAATTCAATGAGTAAATTTTAGTAAATCATCAATCTAACCAATCAAATCAGATAACTAATATTAAAATACACAACTAACATTCCACTAATAAAGTTTTTAGGATGAACTACCTTGAGCTGCGGGGCTACATGTCCTAAAGAGGTATTGATCCTCGAGCCTATTGTGACAACGCCACAAACGGATTTGATGGAATGCAAACCATAAAATTAATAAGGCATTAAATAATTGATTAAACCTAAATCATTAATACAACCAACATTCCTTTGATAAAATTCTTAGGATGGACTACCTCAAGCTGTGGGCTATGCGTCCTAAGGAAGCATTGGTCCTCGTGCCCGTTGTGATAATGCTACGAATAGATTCAATGGAGTATAAAATATAAATTATAAACTCAATTAGGTTAGTAATCAACCAATTAAAAAAAGTAAATCCTTAATACAACTATATCAATAATATTTTTAGGCTGGATTACCTCGAGTTATGGGGCTACGTGTCCTAAAGAGGTCTTTGACCTTTGTGCTTGTTGTGATAATGCCATGAATCAGTTGATGAAAAATATTAATAATCAAAATAACAACTATTAACAAGATAATCACAAACTTAGATAACTAATCAATAAACTAAATCAAATTTAACCCCAAAGATAATTATTGGATAACTTGGGTCTACGAGGCTATTAAATTAGTCCTAATGAGGATGAAATAAATCTCATGACCCTGGTGTAAACAAAGACAGTTATTATTCAACCTAAATAATTAATCTTGAATTACTAATTAATGGAAGCCTCCATAACTTATGTAAATTCTATTTTAGAGAGCATAAGTGTATTAAATTTTGAGACTAAAATACCTAATTAAAATTTAGGATCTTAGAAAATGAATAATTAATCAACTCTAACATTTAAAACTCACCTTAAAATGAACATTAAAATACTAATGTTTAAACTCAAATTAAATTCCCCTTAGCTTATAACAAATAAAAAGAAAATACTAGAAAATTTCAAACAATATCCCATCTAGAACATATCCAAGCCACACAGCCTGATACACACACTATAGATGATTTGTTAGGACAACCAATCCTAATTTTTAGGCTAGGTCGTTATTCTTTCATACTTATTTTCTGTGTGACATAAAATTTTTGTGGATTTTATATGATTTTCCTTGCGTGCTGATTGTTATGGTTTGATTTGTTGTGTGATATTTTGATGTGATATTTCTATCATGTTTTCTATGAGTTAATGTAATAGGCACTAGATTTCTCCTAAGTTAGAAATGATCTGTATGATAATAAAATTTTTTGTAGGTGATCATACTCATGTAGGGCTATAAGAGGGGGCTAATTAAAATTTAACTAATAGAGTTTTCTATATGTGCTAAATATGTTAAGCCTCCTTAAAATGAAAAGCATAGCCAAGTGATGGTGATTAGCTCAAATGTGAGCTATGAATTTTTTATAACTACTTGGGATTTCTTTGGATGATTTTTTATGAACTGGTCAGGATAACGTGTAGGTTGTATAGAGTCATTTTAAATTTTTTATATGTATTATAATTTCAAGAGTTGTAAAAGTCACTTAGAGTGAGATATTTGATACCTAATTTGGACTCCAAAGACAAAGGAGACACCCCTTAGGGGAGAGTTCCTTCCATTTGAAGACCCAAATTTAGGTAAGTTTGAAATCGAAAGAAAAAAGAAACACCCCTTCGAGGAGGAGTTCTTCTTATTTGGATATCTTGACCCAATTAATCCAAAGAGCCCGAAGGAAGAAGCTGAAGGAACGAAGAAGAAAAATACCCCACTTTAACACTTGCATCATTATATAAGATTAGAATCCGAGTTGTTGTTAGTTAATTTCTGCAGACCATGGGTTATAATTAAGTGGCAATTAACATATGAACTTAATATTTTTTTTATATGACTTTATTATGATTATTTAATTTGTGCATTCGAATTTACTTATTTTTTTATAAGTTTTTTTCTTACATGCGTGATTTGTTTTAGCCTGGAAAGCGCATTTAGGCTCTTAAGGATACCAAAATTTTTTTTTACTTGTAACTAAATAAACTTTTTAAGCTCACATAGAAAGATAAGCGCTACATAAGAAGTAAGCCTAGGAACACCCAGGAGTTCTCATGCATTCATATTCCCTTCTCTCCTTATTAGGCACCTCCCCGCCTGCGGGTCGTGAAAAATCACCTGACATAATAGGGTGCAGCTCTATCTACGGGATGTTGTGCATCTCTAAGGAAAAACTTATATTCTATGCCAAAAAATTTTAAAGTTCATTATATATGATTTCTGCATTTAAGATCAATTAGCATGCACTGCATTAGAAATTAACTAAAAGATAATAAAATTTTAATTGCATCGAGTATAACAACCATACATAAGTAAAGGGGCCAATTGGACCCTTTCTAGATGTCGGCCCTAATTTCTTAAAAAATTAAATAAGGAGCCTACCCATCTTTCATAATGACCAAATACATAGTTTTAAAGTGCCTAGGTGATTTAGCTAGCACTCCAATCTAGGTCAAGGTAAGCCCAAATTTATATTTCATTAGTTAGGTTTAGGTCACTATCATTTAGTGCCCAACTTAGATTTAGGATTCGAGGAAAACCCAAAATCATAAGTCCCCAATATCAAGAATCTAATCCTAACATTCTAATAAAATGATAACTCGAATTAAAATATTCTCTAAACCAAAATGTTAAGCCCAACATATAGGATAAAATGAGGTATTTCTAAATTATTTTAGAGTCCCAAAATGCCTCCTACTTCTCATCCTTTGACCTCTAAAATAAGTGCTCAAAATTGATCCAATCCCATTTGAAATTCCAACATCTCACCTTTCATATCTCTCCTTGAGAATTTAAATAAAATTTCTATAATTATTTTAATCGAGAGTATTCGTAGGAAACTCAAAGCTCCCACGATATAATTAACTATGAAGGCTTGCCTTCGTAGGAGATTCAAGACCCCAAAAATAACCAAATCTCATTTTAATTAGCTCCTAAATAGAATGAGGGAAAAATAATTCTCTTTGAAAAATTAAAATCAAAGATAATCATTATCATTATGTTCAACATATTCAATAATAAATGGTGTCTTCCAACCTACAATAAAATACACCATTTCTTATTGAGAGATTTGGACATAAAATTAATGATAAGTGTATTTAGATTACTGTAGTTAAATATGTATTTGAATATCATTGTGAGCATTCAGGGTCACATGTAGTTTAATATGACGATATGACTATAATAATTGATGATAAAATATTTTAACTACCATAGTCAAATATACGATTGAATGTCATTTTGATTCTCTTGAATCATATGTAGTTCTCTCTTAAATTTGAATATGGTAGTCGGGATAAAAACTTATAGCTATGTAATATGAACCTATTAGGGAATGATATTTTCACCACCCAAAGTGATATATCGTTCATAATGATGAGTTTGGCTACAAAACTAAAAGAAATTTAAAAGAGTTATATTCAAATTTTCCAAAAAAATAAATTATAATTGCTTTGCAATCAACAAATTTAGTAAACACCTTTTATCATTTACATCATGTACATGTATCAATCATATTATTTATCAAGTATAGATCATATCATGTTATATGTGCAATCTATCTTATATGCTCTTATCATATATGTATATAAGAAATATATCAATGTAAGCAATATAAGCAAGATAAAACACCTGGCCACTTGTGATATTTTTCTGTATCTAGACCTGTAGGTCAAAACTACAGGAATCAATCTTAATCATATTAGTTATATTTTTAGGAATCAGTCTCATATTAATTAATCTCTTTATATCTCCTTTTTTATATCATTAGGATTACACCACAAACTTTATTAAGGAAAAGTTGTCAGGCTGCCATCCTATATATGATAACACATCTCCAACTAACCTAAATCAGTTAACCATTTTTGGTCAGTCATTTTCACTCGTTTTCACACATCACATCATATAAAGCATAATAATGAATATCATATAAATATTCTATGCAATTATCAATACACTCATCGATATGCTTATAGAATGTAAAAAATGCATGTTAACCTAAATGAATGATAAATGTGTGCATGCCATACATTCCATGTTTAAATACAATACACTATTTTGTGATCATTTTATAATTAACATTATATTACCCATTTCAATTAAATTAGTATATAATCAAAACCACCTGATAAAATTTTAATATCAGCCAATCAAAATACTAAGGAGGATGATATTTACAACATATCAAAAGTTATAAGGTGAAAAAAATATTAAAATGAGATATAATATATTTTAATCACTTTTATGAGAGATAAAATATGAGGAATTTAAATCATTGAAAATAGAAGATAGATTCAGGTTACCAATCTTGATCAGTAGACTTTTCTTAATTGGAGTGACTGACAAAAATGACCTGAAGCATATTTTCTCTCTCTTCTATCCCCCCCTTCTCTCCTCCTGTTCCTTCTCTTACTTGACCATTCATAAAATGAAGGAGAGGGGAATGACTGAGTGGAGAAAGTATATTAAAAATATTTTTTTAAGTGCCTAGCGTCGTAGCGCTCCCATAACTCAGTGATGTAGTGCTGCATGTAAAATAATCCTGTGTAGTAACACTACCTTAGTGTTGTTATGCTGAATTTTTATAGAAATTTTATAGAGCTTAGCGTCGCAATGATGCTTTCTTGATGCCTTCCATCACTGTTATGCTCACAAACACAGCGTCGCAGTGCTCTAGTTCATAATTTTTAAACTTTTTTTATTTTTATTTTAAAATTATTTATAATATTTTTAGGTCATTATAATTTACTACCTTGAAAAAATATTATCTTTGACATTTCACGATTAGTATAAAATAAATCAATACCAGAATGAAGTCAATATAAAATAAAATTAAATAAATTCAAAACTGAGTCAAACCGTTAAATCAATCAATTCAATTCAAAGCAAATCGATACAATAGTAATTATATTATCGATAAAATTTGAAACCTTACTGATTATTGGTCACCTCAATCATCAGTCATATCACATAATCATTCATTTATATATATGCATATCAATCACTCAATCCTAGTATATTAAGCAATCAATTTCAGTACATTTTAATCAAAGATAATGATATTCAAAAAAGAACATATACCAATACATCTCTCTGGAGCGTATCTCACTTCCTGCTAATTCAAGTTGTACAGTGTCGGCTATACATAAGGTGTTGTTCTGACAGTGTGGGATGCATTTGTTCCTCACTTATATTCCTTCCATATGCCTCACTCATAGAATCTTAACTAGACATCCTGGATCCTGCAATCCTCTGTCCATATGCCTGCATGGATTGAGTTGTCATGCACCCATATCTTTCTTCGTATCCCCTTTATGGGTAATCTATCATCTTATGACTGTAAGCATTATCTTGTAATCAAATTATACTATCTAGCATGTCTCCTCCCAAATTCGAGACACTTCTGCACACTACCTATTGGTACCATAGATCCCCTATGGTAAATATGTTTCTCTTTTCACTGCTTTCTCCTCTGGTTACCTCTTCACTTGTTCTCATCCTGCTCATGTTCTATCTAAATTGAGGAATAGCCAAATCATTTTATACAAGCCATTCTATCTCAATTAACTTTGAGAATTTTTGAAGCCTAAGCAGTACAAGTGGATGCTTCAACTCATCCTTTAATCCTCTAAAAAAATTATAATACTTCTCCTCAGCAGTACTGACTAGTTGAGGTGTATGCCTGACCATTATGATAAACTCAGCCTCATACTCATCATAGTCTTATTTCTCTGCTCCAATGTCATAAAGGCCTCCTTCATTTACTATTATGTTGATGGGGGTATGAACCAATCTCTAAAAATGATCATGAACTCTACCTAAGAAATCTCCGCATTCATTCTTCCCTAAAATTTTTCGCTATGTTGTCATATCCACCATTTATCTGCCTCTCCTTCAAATAGAAAAACTGCTAAGGATACTTTCCTATTTATTGGGCACTACCCTATTAAAGATCTTCTGTATTCTCAATAGCCAATTATCTGCTACCCGTAGCTCTATTGCTCCCTTAAATAATTGGGGCTTCAGCTTGTGAAACATCTATAAATGTTTGTCCTCTTCAGTTTCCTTGTTCCTAGTCTCTCTACTCCATGCATCACTCATTAATTATGCTATCTGACTAACAAGCTACTTCACGCTATCAGAACTCATTAGGGTTATTGTACTTTGTTCATTTGACACTTCCGATGGATCTATTACACTTAGCATACTTCTTTTCTATCAAATTACAATTCAATCATATATATGCATGAAATGAATGCAAATAAAGTAAATTATATTGCTACACATTTCTATCCCTCTCAAAATCACTTCATATAGCTCAGGTTACAATCTAATTCTTCCAAAAACAATTAGTCTAATACCAACTATCATGCCCCAATATTAATTTTGGAATAATTATTTATTCTAACCTCTAATTGAATTACTATAACTACTAATAATCTATTAATATAATTTAGTCCACCATAAATAACTAATAATCATATAAATAAAAATATAAAACTATACTCATTTCTTAAAATTGTGGAATAAAACTATACCTACTTTCTTATAATTATAAATTTATCATCATTAATAAATTTATATACACCAGAGCCAACTAAATATAAAAAATTTATAAAAAATATATTCAGAGTATGCAAACCATAAATTCATTTCCCAAAATAATCATTTATAAAAGTTTAGATTACAATACTTCCAACAAAAAGTAAATGCAATATGGGCTACAAAATAAAAAATACATGTTAAACCTGACCTTCTGCTTGCTATCGAACTGGACCAACTCAACAGAACCTTTACCTTTGCCTGAAACGATATAACAATGGAGTGAGTATATAACTCAGTAGGTTAATCCCTTTTCCCATAATATAATTCAATGCTTAATATTGAATAGGATTAAAACCAAAATCGTAAGAATACTATTTAACTTAAAGTTGTAGGCATATCAATGCAATTATGAATGTAGAATGCATGTGTACTGATGCCCCATATAACTCCTAAATCTTTCATCTCCCACATGTTCAAGATAGATGTAAAGCAGAGAAAAATCAAAACATAACATAATTTCAATATAGAGTCAATTCATAGCCAAAATAGAGTATTCCAATACAGAGCATTTCCACCTTGGGCTTAAGTAGAGATTTTTCAAAGTATTTTCTTTTCCATTTCAGAAACTCCATATCATTAAATGCATGATTATGCAAATGTAGCGTGCAATTTAACTTTCGAAGTAAATAACATCATATATCAACTTGTATAGAAAACCCCCATATTTTAGTTGCCAACACAAAGTGCTCAGAACTTCAGCAATTTCACAGAAGTTGTGTATACTGCTAAAATAACATACATTATTAACTATATATAGTTTAGAAATGCTACCATCTTCCAAAATAATTAAAAATTCATACATAACAAATAAACTGATGAAATTTTATATTCTTATAGTTAAATTATCCAGAACGAAAAATAAAATAATATATTAAAAGTTACTCGATAGTTTTTTTTTTAACTTAAGAAAAAAATACATTTAAAAGCATATTTTTCATCATACACATACGAATTGAAAACATAAATAGGGTATGGGACTATGGGTTGCCAACCTCGAGCCCGATAATTCTCTTAACTAATCGGACCGACGAAAATGGATTTCAGGCCTTGAATATTCTCTTTTTTCCTTCCTCTCTTCTCCTTTCTTATTCGGCAAGCTGCTAGGCATTTGGGTTGGCGTTAGTGATTTTAGGTTTTTATTATTTTTTAAAAAAATATTAATTCAGTCTAATGCCACAACGCTACAATCTCCAACACCGCAGTGCTAACATTAAAACTCCCCAAACTCTCCCAAATTCTCACAAACTTTTCTAAGTTTCATTCTCAACACCACAATGACACTGGCCAGCCATAACACTCCCTCAAAACCTCATTTTCTTCATTTTCCTGAGAGCCCAGCACTGGAGCACCAAATTCGGCATCACAGCGCTCGTAGAAGAGAAAAAATCAAACATCTGAATTTACTTCCTCAACTGAAATCTTTAAGCATTTTAAGCTTCAAACAGCCCAATGACACATATAACTATTAAATTAATTAAAAATTGCACTTTTTAACAGATAATTACTTGAATTTCAGAAGATAGATATTATATTCTTCCATTCTTAAAAAAATATTGTCATCGACATTTCAATCAATACAATTACGGATATAAATGCCTCATATCGGCTTCTTTCTCCCAAGTTGCTTTCCTTTCTGTCCGGTGCTTCCATTGAACTTTGACCATTGGGATTTGCTTATGCCTTAGCTGCTTAACATCAAATGCCAAGATACACTCTTGTTCTTTTTATAAGTCAAATTGGGTTACACTCCCAATTATGTATCAAGAACTTTTTGCTCTACATTAGATATCCATTTTCTTAATATCGTTATATGAAATATATTGTGAATATCAAATGTGATCTAGTAGAAATAGTCTATAAGCAGACTTGTCAATTCAATCAATTTCTTCAAACGTTCTAATGTATTGAGGTCTTAGCTTACTATCTTTCCCAAATCTGCTTATATTAAAAGTTGCCTTGGAAAGTAATAAAAAAGCTATCTCAAACAAAACCTTAGTAAATATAATATGAATAAAAATCAAACAAAAAAATTATGTAACATAAATTCAATAATATTTACACATTGTTTAAAATAAATGAATACATATTGAGAATTTTTAATTAGGTAAAAAAAGATGGAGATGTTTATGGGGATGATCTTACGAAAAATTTAAAGTGAAAATAAAGCACATATATCAATAACAAGATAGAATAAACCTACTTAATTTAGAAACTACAAAATACAAATGAGATATTTACATACATATCATAACATTTATATGTGTATATCTGATATATCATCAAAAAAATATCTTGATCAGACACGAATCTCGAGGTAAAATCAAGTTGGAAACTTCTAAAATTAAATCAGGGGTCATCTGAACTTCGATTTCAGCAAACTTACAGTTGAACTGAATGTCTCAAAAATACAAACTCGACGACACCAAATTCGACTTAATCCGAGTCCCAATGAGTCCAAATCAAAGACTCAAAGCACATTTGGAATGTTCAAACTATAAATTGAATGACCAAACGATTTCCAAAAGTGACAAGCTTATAGTTAGGGGTTTAAAAAATTAACACGACTCGAAACCCAACCCAAAAAAATCCATGTTTGGGTCAACCTGTTTATGAAACGGATCGTGTCCGGATTTGGATTTCTGACTCGTTTGAAAAATGGGTCGGGTTTGGGTAGACCCAGAAACCCGTGGGTCGACCCAAATTGACTCGGATGTCGTGTCTCGCATCAATCAGTCACGTTGCATCGCAGTTGCGTTCCATCACCACTGTTGGCCTATTGGCCGCAGCCCGCCCGAGCTGTTGTTGTTGGCCTGCCCCAGTCTCCTACTGCCGCTGGACTCCCGTGAGCTGTAGAGCCGCTAACGCCCGCGAGTTGTCGACTTGCCTCCATCCCGCCTGAGAGCTGAATGTCAATGTCCCTCCCTCGCAGGTCGGGTCAGGTCAACCCATTAACCCGTTAACCCGCATGGGTCGGGTCCGAGTTGACAATCCTGACCAATTTGAAAAATCGGGTCGGGTTAATGTCAACCCATTTAAGGTTGGGTCAAGTCAGTTTCGACCCAAATTGGACCCATTGCCCGAATTAACACCCCTACTTATAGTCGAATCGAGCGTCTTAATGAGACAAATCCAACAAGCCCAAGATGGGTCAAAATTTTGATATCGTTAAGATATTTAAATGCCCAATAAGTAGTCCATGATCAAGGGGATCAATATCGGCCATTTATTCAAACCACTCCCAACTTACCCTTGATCTCTCTCATATTTGTTGGTCATACACTATTAGAAAACTATAAATAAACCACTCATTCCTCATGGAAAGGGGGACTCAAACAAGAAAGAAAAGGAAGAGAGAGAAGCTAGAGTTCTCTTGCCATCAAACTCTTTCTCAACCACCGACAGTCGTCGAACTTCTGCCCAGTCACCGATTGATACCGGACTTTCGCCTGGCCATCGACTGACGCCATATTTTTGCCCGGCGACCTACTAACGCCAGACTTATGCCCGGCCACCCACTGACACCAAACTTCCGCCCGGCAACTAACTAACGTTGGACTTCTGTTTGGCCACCGACTGACGCCGACTTCTGCCCGACCACCAACTAACACCGGACTTCTGCCCGGCCACTGATTGACGCCAGACTTCTACCGGGCCACCAACTGACATCAAACTTCTGCCCAGCCACCAACTGACACTGGACTTCCGCCTGACCACCGACTGACACCAAACTGTTGCCGGACTTACTCTCGGTCACCGATTATCGTTGGACTTCCCCCTAATAACTATTACCAGACTATGGTCTTTCTGACCACCGTCGCCTGCCGACTGAGGTCCTTCTAACCTTCGTCATTAGACAACACTCTTTTCTGACCACTGTAGTCCGCCGACTACGGTCCTTCTAACCTCTGTTGCCAGACAACGATCTTTCTAACCACTGTCGCCTGCCGATTACGGTCCTTCCGACCTCCATACCCATACAACGATCTTTCTGACCACCTTCACCCGTCGATTATGGTCCTTCCCACCTTCGTCGCATGATAACGATCTTTCTGACCTTTTCCATACTATAGTCTTTCCGACCTAGGTCACCTGCCGACTACGGTCCTTCCAACCTCCGTCACTAGACAAAGGTCTTTCTGACCACTATCGTTTGCGACTGCAGTCCTTCCACTTCCATCACTAGACAACGATCTTCCTAACCATCTTTACTCGTCGACTACGGTCCTTTCGACCTCTGTCGCCTAATAATGATCTTTCTGACCTTCGTCGAATGTCGACTACGATCCTTCTGACCTCTGTTACCAGACTACGGTCCTTCCGACCTCCTTTGGCAGACAACGATTTTTATGACCACTGTCGCCTGACGACTACTGCTGACAACTACAGTCCTTCCGACCTCCGTCGCCAGACTACGGTCCTTCCAACCTTCATCACCCGCTGACTACGATCCTTCAAACCTCCGTCGCCAAACTACAGTCCTTCCGACCTTCGTCACCAGATAACGGTTTTGTTGACCACTGTCTCCTGCCGACTACGATCCTTCTGGCCTCCATCGCAAGACTATGGTCCTTCTGACTACTGTCACCCATCGACTACGGTCCTTTTGACCTCCATCGCTAGACAATGGTCTTTCTAACCACTGTCGCCCGCCGACTACAGTCCTTCCGACCTCCATCGCCAGACAATGGTCCTTCCGACCTCCGTCGCCCGCCGACTACGGTCCTTCCGACCTCCGTAACCTGATAGCGGTCTTTCTGACCTTCATCGAATGCTGATTATGGTCCTTCCGATCTACATCGCTTGACAATGGTCTTTTCAACCTCCGTCGCCCATTGAATACGGTCCTTCCAATCACCGTCACCAGAATACGATCTTTTTCGACCTCTGTTGCACGCCTACTATTATCCTGCCGACCAAATACACATGTCAATATTGATTCTTTTAATTCCCACCATGTGATGCACTCTATATGATATATATTTGCTACATCAAGCCAAGGTCTTTCCCCCAATGAAGGGCCTCATTTATAATTGATTGCAAGCACTAGTTGATTCATTCAAACTAGGCCAGACCCCGTGATTTTCCCCTTTTTAGGGGTATCCACGTAAAAACTCTTGTGTCTCTTATGCACGCTACACCCTTCTCTTTTATTTGATTGTGTTGGATCTTCGTACAAAGTTAAGACGTTAAACTTTATATTTCTCTATCGCTACAAATATTCCATGACACAACATCTAATATGTAAATTTTATATTTACTAATATAATAATTTAATATTTCAATCAGAGTTAAGTTCATGTATGAAAAAGTACGTTTTGCATAATGATATTAATAAAATTTGACATTATATAATTAAAGATAATAATTAAATATTAGATATATAAATATATTAAAATTGTATAATACGTATATAAATTCCCTCATAAAAACAAATCAATAAAGACATTTTCTCATATAACTCTTTTTCTAAACTAATTAAGATAGCTCCCCATAATTTTTATTTTTATTTTGAGCAAAAGAAAAACACAAATAATGATCGAGTCCAACAACTAGGGCATCACTCGCAAGGTAAGCTGTAGAAGAAGAGACAGGGAAAGGAGGCAAAGGTAGAAAGCTATGGCGTCAGGTTGGGGGATTACAGGGAACAAGGGGCGGTGCTACGACTTCTGGATGGACTTCAGTGAGTGCATGTCGCATTGCCGGGAGCCTAAAGACTGTGCCTTACTCCGCGAGGACTACTTCGAGTGTCTCCACCACGCCAAAGAGGTCAGCGCACACCCATTCCAAACCCTGGTTCCTTTCCTAATCAAATAACTCAGCAATTGTGTGCTTTATTTTTGCTTGGTTCCATTACCATCTGTGATTTGCTATCGTATGAGGATTACGGGCAATCGGGCTTTTTATGGGGCTTTAAATGTTTGAAAAGTTGGGTATTTTGGCGTGTTTCTTGTAGAGGTTTTGTAGGTTGTTTATTGTCGTTTGCAGGTTTTTGAAGGATTTTCTTGGTTTTAGTTTATACCAGAAATGTTAGCTCCTACATCTACTGTTTCTTTGGATGCAACTATAATTTAATAAATCTTTTTTTAGTAAGTTTTGTTAATCCGGATTTATTAAGTCCCCAGGTTATTGAATCTTGAAAACTATTTGGATCTCTAAATTTAATCCGAGTTAAACCTAAGAATTATTTGTCTGCAGGTAAGAGGATTAGTGGATTTGGATTAAATTTATATTGTGATTTTATTTAATAAGCCAATTATTTAACGAGAATTAATTTGATTTGTGATTAATTTGGATTTTGACTAAGTTGATTGATTTTTATTAGGGATTAATAATGTTCTAATCAGTGTTTTAAAGAAAATATTAATATTTATACTGGTTAAATTCTAGTAATTAGGCAGATTAATTAGAGTTTGTCATATTTCATAAATTTATATTAGTTAATTTTAATTTAATTAATTATATATTTTATAACTAATTAATAGTTCGGTGATAACTATGGGATTCAGGTTATGACTATGGTGCAATCATTCTGCTTGGTATTTAATTAGAGTAACTATGGTATACATAGGATCTAATTAGGCTAAAGCTCATAAATGAACTAGCTATGGATTATTAGGTTTAATTAGTTAATTAAATGTAATCAATTATTTAATTAGTTAATTATTCAACTGAATTAAGAGAAGATAAGATCTTATTTATTGAGGGTTATAATCATTATAAGATAGCGAGAAGTATTGTCAAAAAGTTGTGGGGAAAAGAATGTATAATTTTTGATGATTTATATTGTAAACTTGTTATTAAGGAGGAAGAATTTGAGATATGTAAATAGCCCAAGTAGAAGATAAGGGATCTTGAGATTTTAATCAAGTTAATATAATAATATTTTAGTTAACATTAAAGATATAATGGAAAAATAGAAAGACTACTTCTTAGAGAAGAAATCATTGTAGACAAGCACAATCAACAAAATAGGAAGGTAATATTATAGATTGTTCCAAAATAGAGAAAGAAAGCTAGTTCTAAAGAACATGGATAAAGTTAAAGCTTTAGGTCCAAGTAAGGCATATTTTGTTTGGGGTCTAGTTAAGACATATTTTGTCAGGAGAGCTATATGTGATATTACAGTGGTTTGTTTAACCAATCTTTCAATGCAAATCTGAAACCTAAGAGGAAGACTAATGATTGCAATGAAACATTTTGACACTAATATTTACAAAATAAAGCAGATGTTCATGATTGTAATTATTATCCAATGACTAACAAAATGAATGGAACATAAACTTTTGACTTATAAGAATTACATTGGTTTAGAGAATAAAATTGGTTTCATGATAGGAATATCATCATGGAATTGATTTTGGTGCTAAGACAACTAATAGAAAAGTATGAAAAGAATTAAAAAAATTCTTTATATGATCTTTATTGATATTGAAGATTCATATGGATGAGTATAAACAGAATTGTGAGTGTTAAAGAAAAAAAATTATGAATCATATATTAAAGTGTTAGACTGGCCCCTAGTGGACCGGTCCAGCCGGCTCCCTCTAAGGGGCTGGTTCACATTTACAAGAGAAGGGGCGGCGGCAAGAGCGAGAGAGGGAGAGATTGGATGGGGTCCACTTGAGTTCAAATTCAAATTTGGAGCCAAAGGAGGGGGGCGGCAAGGGCCTTTAAATCTTTTTGTCTTTTTGTTTTAATTGTATGCCTTAAGTATGGGAGGGAGATCAGGATTAGGGTTATGTTTTGATTATTGTGTTCTTGTGAGGATTCTTCTTGGTGTCTTGGGCTCTAGACTCATATAAGAGATTGGGAGAGAATGATCCTCCTCTCAAATTGAGGATCAATTGTATCTTTGCTTTCGTTGTTTCCGTTAGTTCTCTCTTTTGCAATCCAATTACAGTTTGGAGAGTTTTCCACCAAATTTTGTGTGATTCGATTGCTGTTTTTCTTTATTCTTGTTAGGGTTTACTTGAAATATTCAAGTATTTTCTATCAAATTGGTATCAGAGCAAGTCTTGGGATCATCAGAGGCTGATTTTTTAAAATTTCAGCGGCGAAATTTCATCCGGAGGCCCTTACTGATTTTTGGATCAAAATCCAGAAATTTTGATGGCGGCCAATAAGGTAGATGCGTTGGAATAGCGTTTTGAAGGAGAGATGAGCTAAATAAAAGCCACGGTGGATGATCGAATTTCATCCGTAGAAGACAAGGTTTCATTTGTGGAAGACAAGGTTTTGTCCTTGGAAGACAAAGTTTCTGATCTTCATTTGATGGTGAAGAAGTTATTGGAAAATCAAATCCAAACGGCGGCATCGGAGGCAAAGGGGCCAATGGGAAGAGCTACGAATTTTGATTTTTGTAGGAGGGAAAACAATGTAAAAATCATTGAGAAAGGGGGAAGGTGTGGAGAGAGACGTGGAAATAGGGAATGAGGAGTAAAGGGTGCTGGTTTTGGAGAAAGGAGGGAAGAAGTGAAGAGGGGTTTGAAGATGAACATGTAAGGGAAGATCGGGAGACATGGGGAGAGCAAAGCACTTGGGAGAGGAGAAAGTATGGAGGAATACGGGAAACGGGGGAGAGCCAAAGGCAAGGAAGCTGAAGATGCCAATTTTTGAAGGGGATGACACTTATGGATGGATCTACAAGGTGGAGAGGTACTTTACCGTCAATGGGTTGACGGATGAGGAGAAACTGATAATAGTATGTTTGGAAGGGAAGGCGTTGGCATGGTTCCAATTGAGGGACCAAAGGAGACCTATATGGAGCTGGAGAGCATTCAAGGACTGTTTATTAGAACGTTTCCAAATCGACAGGGGAGGGGACTTCTATGAGCAGTTTTTTGCGCTGGTGCAGGACGGATCATTGGCAGACTATTTGGAGCGGTTCGAGCACCTAGCCAGTCGGGTGGAGCAATTATCGGAGACTGCATTGGAGGGAAACTTCATGAAGGGGCTCAAGGCAGAGATCAGAGCTACGGTGAAAGTCATAATACCTTGTGACTTACGAGAGGCCATAAAGTTGGCACAACTGGTGAAAAATCAGAAGAATCTTGATAAGGGAGCCAGGAGCAGCAGCTCATGAGGCACTTACAGGATGACGACCATCCACTTAGCTCCCAAGAGTCCTGCAACAGGAGGGTTTTGTGAGATCACCCGGGAGAAGATAGTAGGAGGAGGGAGCGGGGGAAATTTCAAGAGGTTGACGGAGAAGGAGATCCAGGAGAAGAGGGCAAAGGGGTTGTGTTTCAGGTGTGATGAGAGGCATACCCCAGGGCATAGGTGTAGGGACCAAACTCTTCAGATTCTCACCATCTATGATGACGAGGAAACTGAGGAGGGAGGCGAGGGAGAGGTAAAGGAGGAGATAAAGGAGAAAATGCATCTGGATCTGGTAGAGGTTTCTCTGAACTCGGTGGTAGGATTCACCATGAATCATACCATGAAGATAAAAGGGAAGATAGGGGATAGGGAGGTGGTTGTTCTAATTAACAGTGGGGCTACCCACAATTTCATTTCCACTTAGATCGTCAACCAACTGGGAGTGAAATTGGTGGACAACGATTGTTATGAGGTGATGATGGGTACAGGAAAGGTGGAGAAAGGCCAAGGGATCTGTAGAGGTGATGAAATCCTAAGTTCTAGAATCAAATAGAAGAACACTAAGATAAAACAGGACACCTCCTTCAGTAAAAAAAGCCAGCAACAACATAAATAAACTTAATAGAAACAGATGTAAGAGAACTACTAGGAAACTTAGCAAAAACAAACTAATATATAAAATAAACTACCCTCAGAACAACCTAAAAAAAAGGTCACCTCACATGCAAATATGAAAATTAGGTATTGGTGGTCCAAGGAAAATTCAAACCAGAGGTTCGCCACAGAAATCTTAATCCAATACAGGTCGACACTCCTCCGGTAAATACCAATAAACCGGCCAAACAACACACCACATTCACTATATTTGGAGATGGATATAATTGGAAGGGAAACCGTGGAGGGATGCAATAGATAGAAGACTAGAAGAAGAATTAGGTAGAGGAAGAGGGTAGCTCTCAAGTTAGAAAGAAAAACTCTCAGGTTTAGAGAAGATTTCAGCCAACAACCAATCTCCCACCAGCAGCAAATAGCCCCCATTTATAAGGGAAAATGAACCAATCAGCCACATAAATGTGCCGCCCCCAAGCAGCTAATAGGAGCCAACACATCATAGAAAATAACAAAGGGAGGGGAACGGACAACACAGGGAACCAACATCCAAAATATTCAAGTAGAGAGGTCCGAATTCTGCATTGGAACCCAGCAGAAATTCCAACAGCCACCAAAACACCAAACAGCCAAGGATAAAGATAAATGGGCAAGCCCAATAAGGAAATATCAGCCCATAAATAAATGCCCACTTAGCCAAAAGGAAGCAAGCAAATAAAATTATCATGAGTGGAAAAACCAAAGGAGATAAATTACCTAAGAGCACCAACCTAGCATGTTCATTGGTTGTCTTCCATCATAGGGTATATAAAAGAAAAATCCAAAATTACATAATATTCAATAGGTAAGAAATACAAAATACAAAATGAAAATCATTGATTGCATCAAGAGGAGTGGTGTTGATCATCTAGGGGATTCAGGTGAGAGAGGAATTTCTCCCACTGGAGTTAGGAAGTACAAATGTCATCCTGGGGATGAAGTGGCTGCAAATCTTGGGGGACACCAAGGTCAATTGGGGAGCACTCACGATGAAGTTGATGGTGGATGAAAGAAAGGTGGTGATAAGGGGAGATGCAGGGCTATCCAAAGCCATGGTATCTCTCAAAACCATGGTGAGAAGCATACATGAGGTGGGAGAGATTTTCTGGTGGAGCTGCATAGCTTGGAGGGAGTTAGATTGGAGGAGGGAGGGGACATTCATCACTCAGTACGACCATTGATTCAGAAATTCTATGAGATTTTTCAGCCACCTCAGGGATTGCCATCACCAAGGGAGCAGGAGCATACTATCACCTTGAGGGAAGGGGTATCACCCATCAGTGTCAGACTTTACTGCTATCCTCAATTTCAGAATGATGGGATTGAGAAGTTGATTAGAGAAATGCTGGAGGCGGGGATTATCAGGTCCAGTGTTAATCCTTTTTTTAGTCCAATATTACTTGTTAAGAAAAAGGATGGTAGCTGGAGGTTTTGTGTGGACTACAGGTCGGTGAATAAGGAGACTGTGCCAGACAAGTTTCCTATACCAGTGATTGATGAGCTCTTGGATGAGTTGAGTGGGGCAGTGATCTTCACCAAGATCGATCTGAAATCAGGATATCATCAGATTAGAATGAAGAAGAATGATGTGCCCAAGACTACTTTCAGAACTCATGAGGGGCATTATGAGTTCCTGGTGATGCCCTTTGGCCTCATTAATGCCCCTGCCACATTCCAATCTCTCATGAACAAGGTATTTAGACCTTACCTCAAGCGATTTGTCTTGGTGTCTTTGACTATATTCTAGTGTACAGCGGCACAGAGGAGGAGCATTGGGAGCACTTGAGGAGGATGTTAGGGGTGTTGCAGGAGCATCAGCTAAGGGCCAACCTGAAGAAATACTGTTTTGCCCAGACTAGTGTGGAGTATTTGGGTCATATTGTGTCCAAAGAGGGGATGGCAACATATCAGTCAAAAATTGAGGCAATGTTGAGATGACCATTACCTAAGAATTTAAAGGAGCTGGGAGGATTCTTAGGACTGACAAGATACTACAGGAGGTTCATGCAAGGGTACATCACCATATCATGACCACTAACAGAACAATTGAAGAAGGATGGATTCTTATGGTGGGAGGCAGCCACGACAGCTTTTGAAAGTTTGAAGAAGGCTATGACGACACCAGTCTTAGCACTACCGGACTTCACTCAAGTGTTTGTAGTAGAGATAGATGCTTTAGGCTATGGATTGGGGGCGGTGCTCATGCAAAATCATCGACCCATTTTCTATTTCAGTCAGGTGTTGACAGCTAGGGCCAGGCTGAAATTAGTTTATGAGCGGGAGTTAATGGCCATTGTACTAGCTATCCAGAAATGGTGGCCCTACCTATTAGGTAGGCATTTCGTTGTCAGGACAGACCAACGGAGCTTGAAGTACTTGTTGGAGCAGCGGATGGTGATAGAGGAGCATTAGAGGTGGCTGTCCAGGTTGCTGGGTTATGATTTTGAGATCCAATACAGGCCATGAGTGGAGAACAAGGCGGCAAATGCCTTGTCCAGATGCATGGGGGAGTTGCAGGCGATAGCAGTGTCAATTCCATTGATGTTAGATTGGGAGGCCATCAAGGAGGAGAGTGCTCGGGATGAGGAGTTGGGAAGATCAATGTTGATTTACTAAAGAAAGGGAGTAGCCATCTGGGGTATTCTTTGGTGAGGGAGAGACTTCTGTACCAGGGGAGGTTTATGATGCCTTGGACATCAGTCCACATTCCACACTTGCTCTAGGAGTTCCATTGGAGCGCTATTGGGGGACATTTAGGTGTGCAGAAGACCTGCAGGAGACTAGCTTCAGAGCTGTACTGGAAGGGGGATGCATAAGGATGTGGAGGAGATGGTCGCCAGGTGTGAGGTTTGTTAGAGGAACAAGTACATGGCGATGTCTCCAAGAAGATTATTACAGCCACTTGCTTTACCAGGTCAGGTATGGGAGGAGGTGTCCATAGATTTCATAGATGGGCTACCCAGATTAGAGGGCTTCACAGTGATCCTGGTGCTGGTGGACCGCTTGAGCAAATATACTCATTTCATTCCCCTACGACATCCATACACTACAGTGACAGTGGCATCGGCCTTCATCAAAGAGGTGGTCAGACTGCATGGAGTACCAGAGGCTATAGTATCTGACAGGGATAAGGTGTTCCTCAGCCATTTTTGGAAGGAGTTGTTCAGACTACAGGGGACAGTATGAAAAGGAGCACCGCTTACCACCCACAGACGGATGGCCAAACATAAGTGGTTAACAGGAGTTTGGAAACTTACTTAAGATGCTTTGTGTCGAAGATACCCAAGTTATGGGCCAAATGGCTAGCATGGGCTGAGTATTGGTACAATACCTCTTTTCATTCTGCTTCTCAGATGACCCCATTTAAGGTGTTGTACGGAAGGGATCCACCTCACTTAGTGCACTATGGGCATAACAACACTCCAGTTTCTTCAGTGGAGGAGTACTTGGAGGAGAGGGATAGGATATTGGAGGAGTTGAAGAGGCATCTGCTGAGAGCTCAACATATTATGAAGAAACATGCAGATGGGCATAGAAAGGACATCCAATTCGAGGTAGGGGAAAGTGTGTTCTTAAAGATCTGACCTTACAGGCAGAGATCAGTAGCCAACAGGAGAAATGAGAAGCTTGCCCCAAGATACTTTAGGCCATATGAGATATTGGAGAGGATTGGAGCTGTGACTTATCGGTTGAAACTACCTCCAACGGCGATGATACACCCAGTGTTCCATGTATCTTAGTTGAGGAGAGCAATTGGAGATTCTATAGCAAGCTCTGAGTTACCAGTGACACTAACTGAGTTTTTAGAGGTGATGTTGGAACCCTTGGAGCTGAGGGGGGTTCGCCAGAGAGAGCGAAGATGGAGTTAAGGAAGTGTTGATCAAGTGGAAGAACCTCTTGGACTACGACGCTACATGGGAGTCATATGAGAGGGTAAAACATCAGTTTCTTTGTTTTCACCTTGAGGACAAGGTGATTCTTTGGGAGGGCGGTAGTGTTAGACTGGCCCCTAGTGGACCGGTCCAGTCGGCCCCCTCTAAGGGGCCGATTCACGTTTACAGGAGAAGGGGCGGTGGCAAGAGGGAGAGATTGGGTGGGGTCCACTCGAGTTCAAATTCAAATTTGGAGCCAAAGGAGGAGGGCAGCAAGGGCCTTTAGGTCTTTTTGTCTTTTTGTTTTAATTGTATGCCTTAAGTATGATAGGGAGATTAGTGTTAGGGCTATGTTTTGATTATTGTGTTCTTGTGAGGGTTCTTCTTGGTGTCTTGGGCTCTAGACTCGTCTAGAGATTGGGAACGATCCTCCTCTCGAATTGAGGATCAATTGTATCTTTGCTTTCGTTGTTTTCGTTAGTTCTCTCTTTTGCAATCCAATTACGGTTTGGAGAGTTTTCCACCAGATTTTGTGTGACTCGATTGCTGTTTTTCTCTATTCTTGTTAGGGTTTACTTGAAATATTCAAGTATTTCCTATCATAAAGTTATTAAAGATATGTATGATGATGCATTCCCATATTTGAAATAGTTTTGGAATGCTTGAAGAGTTTCTTTATAGTAGGGTATTCAAGTATTGGTCATGTATATGCTTACAAAGGATATTCAAGTAAAGTGCCTTGGTGTGTACTTTTCACACTTTTTACAAATCACTTGATTCTAGACAACAAGGCATCTACTAAAATAAGTGAGTTGGAATAACAGAGAAAATATTTAAAAGATAAAAAAATTAGCGTGACCGGAACACCAACTTAATTTATGATATCTAATTTTAGTGGTTGTGATATTTATAATTATTAGTTAGTATTATTAGAAGATAAAGCAAAACTTAGGTGCAAATGTTTTAATTATCGTGGATCTATTATACACAAGAATAATGATATAACTTTAAGAGTTACTGTTAATTTGAGAAGTGCCTAGAGAGTATATGCGATAAGAGGATATCATGGTTGCTTAAATGTAAAGTTTGTGGCTTTAATTAGGCCGACAATTTTTTATAGATTTTAGTGTTATGCAACATAGCAATTGTTGATAGATAAATATAGTACATAAAAGAGAGAATTTTAAGATGGATGTATGGAAAAATTAAAAAGAACAAATTAAATAATGAGTATATTTGAGTATTGTGTAGCATGATGCACACCATTTGGATGAGACTCCTTGCAGGCCCGATGGAATTGATGTTGGGACATTATTGGAGTTATAGGACTGTAGGCCATCTTACTGAACGATGTATGCATGGTATTTTTATTAGATTTCTTAATGTGTTATTTTGTCTTTCATATCTATCTTTTGTTACTGTTCATGTTCTTTTTACTGTTAATGTTTATGTCGTGGTTATTATGGATATTATTTATATTCTCATCTGTATTTTAGTTATTTGGTAATGCATTTCTTATTATATAATCTTGATTCCTTGAGATTATAGGTTTCAGTTTTTGAGATGATTGTGAAGGCAAATTTATTATCATTTTGCTGCTTCTGCTGTCTCTCTTTATCGAAGTTACTCCCGGTCTCTCTTTCTCACTCTCTCTTTCCCTCCTCGTCATCCTTCTCTCTTCTTTTTCTATCTCTTTCAACCTCTTTCTTTCCATTTATTCTCATCTGGGAGCCTAACCTTTCTTCTTTTTCTTCTCTAAAACCTAGTTAAAGCCCTACGTCACCTGTACCTCTGCTCGCGGAGCTTTCCTGACTCTCCTTTCTTTTTACACGTTGGAAACAACCCACAGATGACCCTAAATCCACTCATGCTGACCAGGATGCAGATCTAGTAAATTACACCAAAACCCACCTTCTACTCAGAAATCCTTTTCAGTCCTGCCAAAATGCTGGAAATCCTTGCCGTAATCTTCAAAAAAAAAAAAAAAAAAAAAAAAAGACAGTAGGCTTTTGAAACAGCAAACTCTTGACTTCCCGGCTTCTCCTGTAACCATTCCCTTATTGTATACTGCATCACATGTTATCATACCTCATGGGTATCATACTTTCCTTTCGGTGCAGTGCTGTGTAAACCTTTGTTAGTGGTATGAGTTGGCTCCAAAAGAATCTGTTTGCAGTGTGAGGGAACTGACATGGTGTTCATGTTTACACGAGCATTCAAATTATGAAGCTGGAGAGGAAAGATGCTTAACTAGCATTATAGTGCATGAAATTCTTCCCAATTCTTAACTGTCTTTGGGTTGCATGGTTTTGACTTAAACTGGAATTTCATATTGTTTTCTGAGGTAATGCTGTGTAAAATTATATCACACACAATCAAGTTATATTTATCCCATGAAGCCAAGTCTTCATTGGGCATCCTTACGTTGTTAAGGTTCATGTGTTCTTGGTTTGCGGAAAAAATTGAGAACATGCTAACAATATCTGTTAATTTTACATGACTGCAGTTCCGAAGGAGAAACCAAATGTACAAAGAAGAGCAGCGTCAAATAAGAGCAGCTGCTAGGAAGGCCAAGGAAGATACTGAAGGTGGTGATGGAGACCATCACCACTAGTTTGATTTATAATCGTCCTCTCTGAAGTGATCATCTGAAAGCGAGAGGAGAAAAACTTCGGCAGTAAGTTCATGTTTTGTTTGAAATGCCCTCTTGGTACACGAGAACGCTGGTTATTCTTCATCTGGTCTTACTGTTTTGACACTTAAATGGATGCAAAAACCTGTCAATAATTCCATTTTGCTTAACTATATAATCCTTTCAATGAATTCATTTAAATTACTATCAAATTTGGAATTATAGGTTGATGATTTTCCTTCTTGATTGTTAGCTCATCATTTGTATCTCTTGTTTGAAGTATTATTTTTTGTTTAAACTTCTACGGCAGCATTAAAATATGTCAATTAATTTCATAGCTCAAAAGTAAGTTTTTCTTGCACGAGGTTAGTTGTACATGAGAAAAGAATATGATAAAGATGTGCATGTGAGCCTTTGATCGGGACCCTTTCTAAGGTGCATCGACTATCTCCAATCAAGTCTACTCGCCAATCTCATATTTGAGAGTTATTATTGTGCGCAGATTACTTCTAGGCCATTCACGTAGCTTTCTTGAACATCACTAGGGAGGTATTAAGTAACACTCGAGAGTAAACTCTTGACTTAAAGCACCGAAATCCAAGTCTAGTCAATGACAATTGATGGCTCCGTTTTCAATTTAGAAGTTGATAGCCCCCTCGTTGGCAAACCATTGTCAACATTTTTAGATCATGACTAGTTGTCACCTTTGAGATTCTCAATAACTGTTATGCGGTCGCTCCATCCTGCCAACGTTTCAATGACCAACATATGACCACTCCACCCTGTAGTACACTCCCAATTTGATTACAATGGAAGGTGGTGGGTAGAATTATTCCAGGCTATTCCCCATGCATAAGATAGCAATCATGCTTTTATTTACAAATACGTCTTACAGGAAATTATCTATTAAAGATGTTTTGTCCTCCTATAGATTAAAGCTACTCATCAAAGATGTGAGTGGGAGAGACACTCATAGTTATAAGCTCCAAGTGTATTGGCCGATCAAGGAATACAAGAAGATCAATCTTTTTTTTTTTCCAAGGAAATTAAGTATTTCAGTTTGGATCTTCCATCTACTATACTATCCTCCTATTCTCGTTTAAAATCTCCATTCTTGAAGTAACCCCTGTCGTGAAAATCTACATACACGTCAAACTAAATCTAATGTCAACTATCTTTTGGTGCTTTTATTTGAGATATAACTTATAATAAAAAGAGGGTCGGGGACCCTGAAGAACCACTTTCAGTTGTGATAAATGATATTTAGGATTGTGATCAACTTTTATTGAGTAAGTATTGAGCGGAATAAGATATGAAGTTATGTGAAACTGTTTAAAAAGAGGGTTAATGAGCTAGGGAGATTGATCTCACACTCCACTGTTTGAAATAAAGCAAAAATTATTGCAAAGAAGTTTATAAGTAATTTTTTTTTCATTGGTGAGCTAAATGATTACAAAAGATTGTTTTCACAAGGTACATCTAAATGATAATGTTGACAAAGTCCTAGCAAGCCAAGTCATCGTTATTATTATCTTGATGGTCCTAGTCTTGGCCTTCTTAATCATAATTGTCTTCTTAATCAAGCATAGCATACCTTTCAACAACAATGTCTATGATCTCATCCAATTAGTGCAAATAATAACTTGTAACTTTTTGTGCCCGATAATGATGTTGGGTTAGCATACCCCATATTATGTACTAAAAGGATTCCTTGCTCTATTCCACAAACTTATACCCAAGTATGCCCATGTGGGTAACATGCAGGTTTAAGTAGATTCCTATATACAAGACTTGGCCAGAAGAGCACGCGGTGAAAGTTATGCTAGTCCAAATGAAACCTCGCCTTGCAATGTAATCTCTAGCATTAGTCTGTGAGCAAGTAGTTGCGCACCCCTCCCAAGGGAACTCATCTTTGGGGGAATTATATCGAAGATACTCATTCTTAATAGGTTTATCTAAAGAAATCTCTTAGACTAGTCTACGCCCTAAGGAGCACTTGCCCCAATAAAACTCGTGCTCCCATAGTATTTATCCACAATAAAGGCCACCCAACTTCCATAGATGTCCCCAATCAAGCTGCAGGAAGCATACACCTATAAAGCCTATGATTATGACTCTACTAACTCAAGTTGTTCTTGGCTTACAACCACTTCCACCTAGGGGATTGACCATTTGCTCTTGAGGACTCTCCTCTTATTCTTAGGGACTCACCTCCGCAGACTCAATACCAGTTCTCACAAATTTGCCCGAAGCACTTGCCTCAGGTACCGCCAGAGGACCACATCAGAGCCAGAGGTCACATGTGAACCATCCAACTTAGCCCATATGTCGGCATCAATTTGTATTTATTACATCTTATATGATTTTTCCATTTTATTTCAAGTGCAACATTCTTTGTATCCCTCTTGACTCTATAAATAATGGATGAAGAGGCATATTTTGGACTTCGTGTTGTTTGGACTATTCACAAAGATATCAGAGCTTCTCACTTAGTCTTAATACTTGCTAATTTTCTCATTTGGTTCTCCAATTCTAACTTGCAAAGACCTGTTAGTAGGGTTAGATGTCGCCTACAAATAAAATTGGATCCAACAACTAACATAACATTGGCTGATGATCGTCTCATTCACAAATTCTTCTATTACATCAATTTCAAAAGGATTCTACAAGACTCCTCATTTTTTAGTCTCAGTTGCTTGTAAATAATATTCTAGCTCTTGATGATGGCCCGAAGCTCAACCTCGTCTTGTTTTTGGGCCATTTGAGGTGTAGCAGGGCTACTATATAACTTAATGTGTTTAAATAGATCCCAAAGCTCTTTTTTCATAAGAAATATCCACCTGGAGGGCTATGCATGAAACATCCAATGTCCAAGGATATAATTATTAAGCTTACGAAAGCTTTCAACATCGAGTAAGGTGACCTTCAAGGTTAATGCTTTAATAAGCCAAACTTAAAGAGCTGAAGTTCTTTTACAACCCTACTTCTTGGATCAAGATAGCATGAAGGTTGAATGCCATAAACCTAAATAAGATTAAGTTGCTGGCAACGTTTCTTGCTTAACAAGTCATAAGAATTATCACGTGAAAATGACACTTGCTTCATAAGTTTTGAGATAGTTGTAAACCTATATGCTCATGTAAGTAACTCGCAAATATCTAAATAGGTTCATCTCCACACGACTCAGCTAAAGGGAGCACATAGCTGGAGTAACGCTCGCCCAAAGAAAGCCTCACCCGTTATGATAAGCGCTAGCACCAACCCATGAGTAAGCGGTCACTCACCTCAGTCGACCTTGCAATATATGAGCTCGCCCCTGGGGATCAGATCGAAGATATGCTCATTTTCGAGGGATTCATCTAAAAGGCTCACCCATATAGGTCTTTACCTTGAAGGGTACTTACCCTATGAGAATTCGTTGTGCCACAATTGTTATTCACAATCAAGGCCACACGCCTTCTGCAGATATCCTCGATCAAGCTACAAGAAGCGCACAACTATAAAGCCTACAACTACGACTTCACTGATTGAACCTTTCCTTGGCTCACATCTACTTCCACCCATGTGACTCGATATTCACTCTTGAGGACTTTCCTCGTCTCTAGGGACTCACCTTTACAGACTCGCCCAAAGCACTCGCCCGCAAAGCTTTCCATTGGAGTGCCACACTAAAGGCAGAGGGCCATGTGTTCGCCACCTCTTTGTCTGTGCCTATGACAATCTGTACTTATTACATAATGTATTATTATTATTTTTTGATTTTATTCTAGATGTAGCCTTTCATGTAGCTCTCTTAACCTTATAATTAATAGGTGAAGAGGCATATTTCAGACATAATGTTGTTTGGATTTTTTATAGAGATATTAGATCTTCTCTTTTACTTTCCATACTTTTCCTTACTTGGTTCTATAGCTCTAACATATTAAGACTCCTATTAGTAGGTTTGGGTGTCATCAACAGGCAAATATGAATTCAACATTCTTTAAGGTGCGATAAGCGTGGATTGACGGCAATGACTTGATAAGAAGACAAACATTGCGTGATGAGCAGTAGAACCAGGTATCGTTAGTGACTATGGAGAATCAAAACTTTACTACCTATTGTAACTTGATGGAGATAAAGGAGAGAATCACTGAGATGATTTATGACACACTAGGGCAAGTTCATAAGAACGCCTTGGAGAGAGTACCCCTGAATGATCATTTAACTTTGCAATTCACCAGAGAAGGCCTGAGATTAGGGCTGTAACTTCAACACCTGTCTTCAATTAGAACCACAGAGTAAAAAAATTTCCCACATTTGAGTCATATAGGGAAGATCTGACTCTGCAGAACACATATCATACGTTGAGGCTGCTGCATCATTGATGGATGTCAACAACACATTGATGTGTCAATTGTTCTTTACCACTTTCAAAGAGTCCGCCCTTCGGTGGTTATTTCGCATGTTGACCTAAGTTTAAGATGTTCATTACATAATTTACGATCGCTCAAAAGCTGCTTAAGAGTTCTTAAGCTCTTCTAATGATGAGGCAGGAACCAGGCAAGTTGCTAAGAAGTTTCATCATCAGGGTACAGAGAGAGATGCTGGATGTTAAGGATCAGAAGCCGATAGTCGCGCAACACGCTTTGATCTAAGGGCTGCAGGAAGGGTCATTTAGATGTGCTCTTGGTCTTCAACAGTTGTGAACGTTGGCCGAGTTGTTAGAACTTGTTAACAATCACATAAATGTGGAACAGTACAATAATTTGGTTGAGTCCTTCTCGACCACTTGCCCCAAGGAATTACCAGCAAGGCTAGTTGGCAGTAAAGTCACAAGTGTGATAGGAATCGCTCAAGGGGTCACAGGGTAGTGAGAATACAACATATGCCACAATATTGTCACCGTCACGACCAACAGAAGGCTACCCCCGCCGGCAAGGCCACTCAAAATCGTGCGACAGCCTGCTCTGTGAGTAGAAGAAGCAACACGTGCAGCTCACCCGTACAGTGACAATGGGGTGCACCTTACTCACCAACACCCAATTGTCAATCCCCTGTGTTTCTATGATCAAGCTGGTGCAGGTTATCCATAATAAGGTGTTATTTAAATGCCCAACACTTATGAAGGCGGGTGCTCCCACTAAGGACGCCTCAAAATTTTTCGCATTCCACAAGAATTATGGTTATGACACGAATGAATGTAAGTACATCGTAAGCATTGTGAAGGATTTGATAAAAGTGGGATAGTTCCGAATAAACGGGCAAGCACAACACTTGCAAAAGATCAAGGGAACAAGCCTATTCCCGCATACACCATCCATATCGCTAGGTTTGTTCTTGCCATTTTAGGAGGGGATGGAGCAAAGATGTCCCCGAAGAGAGTCTAAAGAGGCCTCACACAGGAGAAGTCAACTTGGTGACCACGTTGTGCATGCCAATTACCAAAAGTAGTCCTAATTGTCTTCATCGAAGTAGACAAATTGGCGAGTGGGAAACCCTTTAATGATGTTGTGGTGGTCACTGTGTTAGTCGGCAACTACCATATCGACAACATACTCATCGATACAAGGAGTTATGTTAAAATAATTTTTAAATATGTTTTCTATAAAATGAACTTGCTTCCCAAATCACCTCCGTCACAAGTCTACTCTACCATTTCTTAGGTGAGAGGCAAGAGACCGTAGATGATTGCTCTGCTCATAATCTGGGGTGAGGGCGAGCGCTAGTACACGACAATCATCAACTTCATAGTGGTGGATGCACCTGCCACATACAACGCGAACTTTGGGCGATCACTCCTATGTGCTTTCATGGCGGTCGTCTCAACTTATCATGTGGCAGTCAAGTTCCTATGGGAAGCCAATAAATCATGGGGAGAAGTGAATTATCATAATCACAAACTTGCTACCTAATAGCCATGAGGAAGGTGGCAAGCTCGCCTACGAAAGTGTTACAGGTTGAGGTAGAAAGGGGACCAACCAGGGTTGGAGAACATTGAAGTAATGGAGAAGGTCTCAACATTGGAAGATAACGCAGAGCTAACACACGATTCATCCTAGCACACTAAGGTGAGCTCATCCAAGCTCTCATGGATGGCCTCAATGTCTTCGCTTGGACGACAACTGTTGACCTCCACATATCTGTCAAATCAGTGCGAGCGAATGTGACGAAAGTGATGATCGACGAGCTCAATTTTTGGTAAGCTTGTCGCTTCACTTAAGTGCTTAAATGACTTCCGATCGTCGAACAGATTGCGTCGGTGCAATCAAAGCGTCGAATTTAGCTTAAGGAGGACCCCTCACAGTTGAATTGAACGAAGGTGGTCAAAATCAGTAATATACAGGCAAGATGACGCATGATGTTGCCCGAATGACATTTGTTTGTAAAACAAATTGTCATTGCGTCCAGATTGTCAAAAATATCTAAAAATGACTATCACATTGCATGGGTCATCTGAGCGAGTGAATATGTGAATTTTGCACGAGCTTCAAGGTGACGACGACATAAATTTTGATGCAATGAAATCACGAATAATGAGAAATCGCCTAGGGGATTAATCTATTTCTCTAATTGTTGTTTTAATTATATATATCAATTGTTTTAAATCCAAATATTCGTTGAATTTCTGCTCAAATCCTGCTTGAATCTTGCAATTCGGTGGAACCACTATGTCTCTCATTATTAAAATGAGTGCAAATGAAGCTCTCAGTTCTGATTTTCACGCCAGTAGCAGCTCCTCTATTCACTTCGTCGAACTCCACAGCTAGCCGATCCCCTTCTCTGCACCCAACAGTAGTCGGTCTTTCACTGTGCTGACTCCCTACTCCACTCGACCGCGTCTCCTTCATTCCCAACCAAAATGAGCAGGAACTCCTCACACTTCCAAATCGCACACGGCTCCATGCCTCAGCCTTCTCACTCTCCCGTTCTCTATATCCTAGCCACAAGCTGTCACACCCCATTTTTACCCCCTAGAGTCAATCTAGAATATAACAGAGAAGGAGAATTTAAATCGATCTCCTTCTTACTAACACCTATTCTGAAATACCTCTATTTGAATCAGGGAGTAAGAAGTAGTCTATTCAGAATATCCTAACATATCAAGCTTTATACTTCATAATAAGAAATATACATAATATACCTCAAATAAAATGCACATCTCAACTGAAATACATAGCTTTACTAAAACATTTAAAATTTACTTACATACCAAAAAGTCTGTATAGCTCCTACTCAAATACACCCAAAAGTGTATGTACACAAAAGAGTAGTCAATTGTCCTGACCACTACCCCATTGGCTCATTCCCCTTGCCTGCAGTACAACCACGGCTAATGAGCTAGAGCTCAATGAAATACGCAAGCAATGTATAATAAATAATAATAACATTTTGACAATTGATTTAAAACACATGTAAATTCCATACTGGTCATAAGAAATGCATAACATCATTTTCTGTCTTGTTTACTGTTCAATACCTTTATACAAGTCATATGATAGCTATAGACTTTTGTATTCTTCCAGCTTTCTAATTTAAAATTTGGTTCGAATTTTCAACTTTAAGAATTGAAGCTGCTCTCTCATTCAAGTCTAGGTCTGAATTCCCAACTTTTAAAATTTCAAGAGTGTAGGCTTACCTCATCAGGTCTTTCGCTTTTACTTGTGTGGGTCTATCCCCCATTTATGACTTATTTCACCTTTTCAAATATCATTCTTTTTTGTTAACAATCATAAAATGTGCTATTGTAATCCATACTTAATGAATTAACAATTTATACATGTATAAATTGGTAGAAATTAAAATAATTGCCATCATAAACATAACAAATATGAATTTGCAATTATATAAAATTTTAAATATTTTCTGTGGCATCATTTAGGTATCTCACCTCGTTTTTCAGAACAGTCAGGTAAACTGGTTCACCTAAAATACCCCGATTCCTTTTTCTTATGTCTACCACTTCCACCAAACTTCTCCTCATTCAATACTATCCCTAAATCTCTTCCAAACTCCTTCTCTACTACTTTTTTCCCTCTTACTATTTTCTGCAACAACTACAACCCTCTCCTTACAAAATTTAGCAAACAGCCCCTTGTTCTTCCTTACTGTTTTCTGAATTTTTCAGCAACTAGCAGCAACAATCCTTACTTCCCTATTTCCTGAATTCAGCAAACATTAAGTTCAACAAACACTGCATCAACCCTTACACAACCACAGTCTTTGTTTCCTTGATGAATTCTATTTCCTTGCTGAATTCAGCAGCATTAAGTCCAACAAATACTGAATTCAACAAACCCTATAGCCCTTGATTGATAACTTACCTGATTTTAGCCATTTCCTAATTTTGAATATTCCAGCAAAATGCAACAACCTTTCCTAGCCAACTGCTCTCCCGGCATCAGCTCACATGACTCGCTGCTTTGAACTCCAGAGAGGATGGCGGGTGGGGAAAAATGGGATGAAGGAAATACTTTTTTTTTACTTAACTCATATCTTCATATAATATACTAATGTTTTTCTCACTAACCTATTCCCTTAATTCTAGCCGTGGGATTACAAATCAGCCACTGCATGCATGTTTAAGTGGTGAACAAAATTCTGCTAGTGGCAAACAAGATTCTACAACAACAACAACAATAACATCAAGCCTTTATCCCACTATGTGGGGTCGGCTACATGAATCCTTTTTCTCCATTGTGTCCTATTAAAAGTCAAATTCTCATTTAAATCTAATAAAGAAAGATCATTTCTAATATTTTCTAACCAAGTCTTTTTAGGTCTACCTCTACCTTTCTTAACATAAGTCAAATCTAAGACCTCTACTTTCCTAGCTGGGTCATCGGGAGGCCGCCGTTTTATGTGACCAAACCATCTAAGGCGACTCTATCTAATCTTATCTTCCACTGTAGCTACTCCAACCTTTTCATGAATATGCTCATTTCGTATCCTATCTCTAAGGGTAAAGCCACTCATCCACCTGAGCATCCTCATCTCTGCAACACTTAACTTAGAATTATGCTTCTCTTTTAATGGCCAACATTCGGCGCCATAAAGCATTGCAGGTCTCACCACCATCTTATAGAATTTGTCCTTAAGTTTGAGGGGTACTTTTCTATCACACGATAAGCCCGATGCATCCCTCCACTTCAACCATCCAACTTGATTCTGCTAATAATATCTCCATCTATTTCACCATCACTCTGAACAATAGATCCAATATATCTAAAACGTGTATTCTTATTAATGACTTGATCGCCCAAAGTCACAATCCCCTCACTAGGTCTATTATTACTAAAATTACACTCCATATATTCCGTTTTAGATCTACTCAAACGAAAACCTTTGGACTCTAAGGTTGACCTCCACAATTCTAGTTTACCTCCCTCTCTAGTTTTATCAACAAGAAGAATATCATCAACAAAAAGCATACACCAAGATACATCCTCTTGCAAATGTCTAGTGAGAACATCCATGACTAAAGCAAAAAGATATGGGCTTAAGGCTGATCCTTGATGTAATCCAATCGAAATAGGGAAATACTTGGTCAAACCACCTTGTGTTTGAACACAAGTACTAGCACCTGCATACATATCTTTAATGATTTGAATATAAGCGTTATTAACTCCTTTCTTTTCAAGAACTCTCCATGGCACTTCTCTTGAAACTTTATCATATGTTTTTTTCTAAATCAATAAATATCATATGTAAATCCTCCTTATTCTCTTTATATTTCTCCATCAAACCTCTTAATAAATGTATGGCTTCCATAGTAGACCTACCCTGCATGAATCCAAATTGATTTTGAGAAACATTAGTATCACGCCGCAACCTATACTCCATAACTCGTTCTCATAGTTTTAAAGTATGACACATTAACTTAATTCCTCTATAATTCGCACAATCTTGTGCATCACCTTTATTCTTAAAAATAGGAATCAACACACTCATTCTCCACTCATCTGGCATCTTTTTAGTCTTCAAAACAATATTAAAAAGTTTAGTAAGCCAAGAAATTCCTTCATCTCCTAAGCATTTTCACACCTCTATTGGAATATCATCAGGTCCAACAGCTTTTCCACCCTTCATTTTCTTTAAAGCCTCTCTAACTTCGGTTTTACTAATACGCCGATAAAAACAGAAATCTTTATTTTCATTTAGGGTGCTAAGATCACTAGAGTCAATTTTATTTTCACATTCTTCATTAAAAAGTTTAGCAAAATATCTCATCCACCTTTGTTGAATATCATCTTCTAAAAAAAGTACTTTTTGATCTTCATCCTTAATACACTTTGAACTAAATCCTTACTACTATCTCTTTGTTTGGCTAACTTATACATATATCTTTCTCCCTCCTTAATATCTAATCTATTATATAAATCACTAAAAGCTAAACTCTTTGCATCGCATATTGCTTTCTTAGATTCCTTACATGCCTCTTTATATATTTTCTAATTATCAGAATTTTTACAATTAAACTAATTTTTATAACAAATCTTCTTATTTTTAATCTTTTCTTGCATATTTGGATTCCACCACCAACTATTTTTACTATTAGGAGTTTTTCCCTTTGAAACTCCAAGCACATCTTTTACAATATTCTTAATATCACTAGCCACTTTTTCCCACATAACATTAGCATCCTCATGCACAGACAAAATCTTAAGATCTAAAATCTTACTCTTAAAAATATTTTTGTTAATATTCTTTAAATGCCCCCATCTAATCCTAGAATATTGTATTACTTTATTTTTTATTTTCTGCTCCATTATCTTCAAGTCCAAAACTAATAAACGATGTTGGGTACATAAATTTTCACTCGGAATAACTTTACAATCTTTGCAATTTAAACGATCTAATTTCCTTATAAGAAAATAATCAATTTGAGTTGTACTATATCCATTTTTATAAGTAATAAGATGCTCATTCTTTTTCTTAAATAAGGTATTAACAATTAAAAAATCATAAGCTAAACAAAAATCTAATATGGACTTACCACCTTCATTTGTCGTTTCAAACCCATGGCCACCATGAATGCTTTTAAAATCATCTACCTCTCTACCAATATGTCCATTTAAATCTCCTCCAATAAAAATTCTTTCTTCAAGAGGTATCTTTTGTATTAATTCTTCTAAGTCATTCCAAAATTTTAATTTTGAACTCATATCCAAACTCACTTGAGGAGCATAAGCACTTATAATGTTAACAATCTTAGCATCAACAACAATCTTTAAAGTTATAATTCTATCTCAAATTCTATTAATATTTATAACATTATCCTTCAAACTCTTATCTAAAATTACGCCTACACCATTTCTAGTACGACTTCTATCCGAATACCAAAGTTTAAATCATAAACTATCAATCTCCTTAGTCTTCTCTCCAACCCATTTAGTTTCCTGAATGCACAGAATATTTATCTTCCTATTAATCATAATATCTATTAATTCCATTAATTTTCTTGTAAGGGAACCTATATTCCAAGTTTTTATTCTAATTTTAGTATCATGGACTTGCTTCTTTGCCCACATCCGTCCTTGATGTGGGAACCCTTGCCTATTTAACATTGCACCCGGACGGCAGTGCAGCGGCCCTTGCACACTTGTTGCTGTATTCAGGCCATACAGCGCATCGCTTCCAGGACCTAGCATTAACATAATTTCTTAAAGGATTCATGTTATTATTATTCGACAAGTTTTACGCTGGTTGTTGACTACTTAATGCAACCCTCCACTTTTTTCATCCAGGACTTGGGATCTGGCAACTGCAGTGTTGGCAAACAAGATTCTGCTATAATAAAATTCATTTAATGAAATATCAGATAGGTTTAGCAGCTATTAAATGAACATAGAAAATGTTGATATAATAAAATTTATTTAATGAAAATATATTTTGGATATAGTTATATATATCAAATGGATCAAAATGGGAATTAAAATTTAATGAAAATAAGGTTGACATTTTTCATATGAGTGATAAAATAGGGAATGATTTTGGGAAATGTTCATGCTTACATTTGATAGAAATTTGAGTATTATACAAGCAATCCAATCTCCCATAGCTGAACTTCTGCCATCTCCAGCAACCCATAAGATCCATACAACTGTAGCCTGTTGTACACCGACCTCTCTTCATTCCCAGCTCCTCTCACGTGAAATCCCAACAAATCCACCTTCACGTCAAACTCCAGCAGCCTCATCCTCACATCTCTTCCAACTGACTACCTTCCAACCGAACTCCCACGGCCTTGCCACCACCTAACCACAACAGCAGCCTCCATCCGAGCCTATCATCCACAACAAATCCCTCACGTGAACACCAGCAAACCTGCTATTGCCTTGCTCCACTACTTAAAAATCCCTAGCAGCATACAACGAGCAGGCCGTACTCTCCATCTCTCTTCTCTATTTTACATTACAGCTGTTCAAATCAACTCCACCTCCCAAGACACCTAGCAGCTCCCACTCTACCCAACCTCCAGTCAACAGCAACTTCATCTTCACCTTACTGTTACCTCTTAAGGCTCCTTCTAACAAGCGGCCTATGAACCTCTTCTTCTGAACCCCCTCAACTTGACTTAGACCCTCCAGCAACTCCTCTCCAAACCCTTTCATCCCTAGCAACTTTACCTTACCAACTCTTCTTGGCCTCATACCTATCCAGCTTCAACAACCAGCCCACTCCATCCAAATTCCCTCAACCCAATCAGCCCCTTCACACCCAAATCCAACCCAAAACACCTTACCTACAGCAGTTACATCTACCCAAACCTGTCCAAGCACCTAGCCATAAACACTCCCAAACAGCCTCATATTCTTCCAAAACGGAGAAGATCTCCACCCTTGTTTCTCTCACCAATCTCTCCCCCATTTCCTCTATACAGAGAACCTATTCCTCCCCTATTATTAATGTTATTATTATTATTATTATTATTTTAAAAATATTAGAAAAGCAAAAAAAAAAAAAGAGGAAAGTGGAAGATAAAAAAAGGGGAAATTTTGTGTGATTTGACTCATCATTGCTCTCGTTCCTTCGATACCGTCATCACCTCGCTCGCTAAGGTATAACACTCGCTAAACTATAAACCTCAAATCCCATTTTCGGCGCTTGTGGCGCAACGAGCTGACCACCATGCATGCTTTTCTTAGTATGGCGGGAGGGAGCTCGGTGCGGTGCTTTGGTCGAGGCAGGTAAGCCTCGTGTGTGCTTTTCTTAACACAACGAGGTAAAAACTTAAGTGCCCTTGCGCGCTTTCAGGCTGACTGGAAAACTTGTAAATTTTCGTGCAGGTATCCTTGCAACCAATGCACGCCTTTCTTGGCGTAGTATGGTGGAAGACCACGGTCGCTGTGGCACCTTACACCGACTATGCACACCTTTCTTGGCATGGTGGGCAGGCTTAGACTCCCCAAAGGTTCCCTAAACGAGGAAGACGTCAAGGAGCTGCTGGAATTTGGACTGATTTACAGAGAACCGAACTTAAACAAAATCATAGGGGACTTAATTGCAATCAAAATCATAGGGAACCAAACTTGAATTAAATATCTAAAATGGAAAATGCAATCAAATAATAGACGACAAACATAATAAAGCTTGACGATAGCCGACTAGCAAACAACTGCAAGAGACTTGTGGTGAACAAACTCTCAGTGCACATGATGACTTGCGCATAAGTGATGAATAATGAAATTAAGGTAACTTGTAATATTCAAACAGTCAACCCGCAAGTGAGAGCATATGACTTGCAGGCACCAACAAAGAGGGGCTTTTGATGAATATAATAATCTACTAAAGAAACATTGGATTTGAAATGAGTATGACCCTCCTACAATTGATGCTAATAAACTTGCAAACAAACGCATCAATCCCTTGTGAACAGTCAAGGTTGATATGCAATGAATGTGATAATTTTCCAACCAAAGTATGTTGGAGGGGTTTGAAATAAATGTAGCTTGCATATAGTCAATGTCACTTAACTGCAAACAAACATGTTAGCCCGCCTGCAAGCAATGATAGTTGATATGTTGTTGATAGTTGATATGATGTAAGTATGATGGATTCCCTATAAACATAGATATGCACACAACACATCGTCTATGAGCAAGGACAACAGATCTACAACGAATGCAAGCACATACGGGCAATAATAGAAGATTCTAGGCTTGTGGTGAATGTGGTTTGCTCACAGGTAGAAAGTACAAACTTGTGATGCACACAACAGCTTGCCTACAAGTTGAGATAATGGGCTTATGGTATAAAACATGAACTTGTAATGCATATAGCAGTCCCACTTGCAAGCAACATTGGAAGATTTGCACTTAATGTAGCTCGCCCACGGGTAACAACAGAAGACTTGAAGTACACATAATAGCCTCACCCTCAAACAATGTTGGAGGATTTACATTGGATGCAGTTCACTTGCATACAATATTTGGCTGCTTTTGATTATCTACTTTGTGCGCACAAGTAGTGACAAAGCTTGCACTACACGACAATCCACCTACATAAAGCGACAAGTGACGCGTAGCACAACATTACAGTTCACCTATAGTCAAAAGTAGGGAATTCGTACTGCCTAGTTATCATACCGGATAAATCAACTTGCCTGCAAATGACAATGGGAGATTCAGGGAGAACAATGTAGTTTACTTACAAGCAAGAGCACGACCTCCTAACGTCTAATGAGCAAAAATCCTCTACGAGCTATGTTAGATGATATGATAACTTAATAAGGCAACATGAACTAAACAATACATGCAACAACTGAAAAGTAATACGCTTTTATGCCATCGGATCCGCAACACTCGGACGAGCGAATAGAAGGCGTTTGTAGGCCCTTAAAATGGAATTTTGAGCATTTTTCAAATGATAAACACTTACGTAATTGATTATATTTAAATATTTTAAAAGCTCCACCTCATACATCATAATACAATTTACTAAATTTAAGCACATTATCTCGAGCAACATGCCACTGCTTTGAGAAGCATGCATTAGCCTCGAGAAGCAGACAACAGCTCCGAGAGATGTGCTACTGCCTCAAGAAGCATGTCATCATCTCGAGACACTTATAATATTCCAATAATGTGCATTGAAATGTGTACTAATGCACTGAGAATATTCATATGCATCATGTCAATGCTTTGGAAAGCGTGCAGGTGTGCAAATCAAATGCATCATGTGTGTATGTTATCCAAAATAAAAAAAATGCAAATACGTTATGAATATGCATTAAGTCACATATAGATATATCATGCATATATATGCAAACACACTAAGAGCATATAATTTGTAGCATGCAAAATGCATCATGTAAACACACCATCTAACATGCAAAAATGCATTGCATCGTAGTAGCGCATTATACTAACATGCAAATACATTATACGCTATGCGAATGCTGACCACTACACAAATGCATTATATATATATGCTATGCAAAACACAAATGTGTTATGCAAACATATTGCAACATTCAAATAAATCATGCGCATAGGCTAAGCAACATGTGGATGCCTCATGCGAATGCATTACATATATTGTGCAAATATATTATATCACTCATGCAAGTGCATTACGCCAATCAGTAAATGCATTATGTCAGTTATGCAAATTTATAACACTATTTATGCAAATACTACAATCATATAAATACATCATGCCAATCTTGCTGATGTATCATACCAATCACATAAACATGACATGTCAGTCATACAAATGCTTTATGATATAAGTAGGATATAAATCATGTACATCATACCAAAGGCATTAGTCATTTTGCAAATATATCATGCGAAATGCACATAAAAGTATATGCGATATCTGAAGGAAATCAAATACTCGCATGGGCCCCAACGACTGTCGACCGTGATATATGTATACACGTGACGCCTGAGGATGCTGCGTGAGTCAAAAGTGAACTTAAGTTCAAGTTTGATCCTACTCTTTGAATGGATCAGAGTCGACATGACTCAAACATCAAACAAATACACGATCATAGCGCTGATCGAAGTACTTGATTTTTTACATTCATATTAGGCCTTTAAGGTTTATTACAAGAAAGGTTCACTACTAAAAGCATAAACTTTCAGAATCGACACTCATTGAATTTAACCAAAGTATTTAATTTTATACGTTCATATTAGGCCTCCAAGGTCTCTTACAAGAAAATTCACATATTAAAATGAATACCTCCAGTTCTGATATCTACACGATAACTCCATAAATTAGGAGTTGAACTTGATCATCTGTTTGCAAGCAAACAAACTTGACAAGATTCGACTAATGAAATGACCATACCCATAAAATCCCGATGATGGTTGTGCTGAATGCAAATCTCAACCGGAGGGGCCCACACAAATTTCAAAGAAATGCCCCCAAATCTCAATGTTAATTATTTGGGGCTCAAGTTTAAAGAAAAATTTTCAAATCTATTACTCTTCAAAAAATTCAAAATATCTAATTGACATAAATCACCTAAACATTTAAAACAAAAAATTCATCCACCCTCCATTACAGTTTGTCGATGTGAGTACATTTGAAAATCACTTTAGCTCACAAAGCGAATGTCCAGTCAAAAATATCACTATGATTCATTCTCAAAATATCTCTTTTCAGTAAGGACGTGGCATGTATCGTCTAACGATGGTCCCGCCGCCAAATGATACTATAGGTAAACGATTATGATCAAGACCCTCTGATCGGGTGGTTTTGCCGCCAAATAGTACCACTAAATTAAGGTCACGCCAGAGCTCGTATGTTCCCCAATGGCTCTAAATTTTTGAGTAATGAATCAATATGGTATAATCAATAAGGCAGAAAGCCCTTTGTTAGCTAAGATGGGCTCAAATTTATCTCATTAGACAAAAATTCATCCCAAGTCTACAAGGTACTATTGGACGAAGCAACACATAGTTGCCGACAAGGATCCTTTGGTCATGTTGGGTCGACTAAATTGACTAGGGATCATGATGGACCGGGACGACAGAACTATGGGATATTAATCGGGTTTATTATCACTCCCCCCACCATCCGCTTTAACTGTGCGGTGATAAAATTTTAATTTTCAATACCAAATTCTGCTACTACTATACGTGATACTATGTATCTATTTAATGACTAGCCTTAATTGAAAGTTCTCTCTCGTTGTCGGGAGGGAATTAACTATAGGGCCTTGCACTTATAGGAAACCTGAACTCAGATCATAAAATCCTCGCAAAATGTGGGCAAAATCTCTGGGTACTGTCTTATCTTATAAACCCAATTTGCATTTTGAAAATTTATCCTGAAACCTAAACTCATTAAAACTCCTCGTTGATAAACAAAAGAAAATGGCTGCGGAGAGGTTGGGGTCAAATTTTTGGAGCCCACAACAATTGAGATGCCGGAGATAGACATTGAAGTCACTTGATAAAAGATGAATGCCAAGAAAGAGGCCAAGCCGATCAAGCATAAAATAAGGAAGAGTGAAGACTATAGCCTTTTTTATGCATTCTCATACAAGAACAACATCAAGTATTTATCTCACCATGTTGGGTCGGCCTATCAAGCATAAAATAAGGAAGATTATAACCTTTTTGACACATTCTCATGTTATCACTAAATCAGAATGCATCTTGATGGCTGCGAGAAAATATCCTTCGTTACAGGGGATGGACTACACCTGCTATAAAGTGATGCCATTTGGTCTGAATATGAAAAAGCTAGCATGAGCTCTTGCAACCTCAGCTTGGCAGATCTGACCTTACTTCCAAGCTCACGCGATTCAAGTTGTCACTAATCACCCCTTCAAAACTATGCTCACCAAGACCGATCAGTCGAATAGGATACTTAAGTGGTTGGTGGAGTTAAACGAGTTCTAAATTTCATACACGTTATGAACTACCATGAAAGCTCAAGCACTCACCAATTTCTTCATGGAATTTAACTATCCAAATGCTGAAAAAGAGGCATCAAGTGGCAAAGGCAAGGACTGGATGTTGTACGTCAATGGGGCATTAGGCAACTAGGGTGTAGACAAGTATGGTCTTGATTCTTGAAATTCCAATAAGAATCGTTCTAACCTAAGTTGCTCAAATTGAATTCCAAATCCCCAACAATAAAACCAAGTATGAAGCCCTGATTGTCGGATTAACGCTTGCAGCTAGAATCGGAGCCAAATAATTGGTTGTCTATTATGACTCACAACTAATTGTGGCCAAATAAATAGCAAGAAGTGCCGATGAAATTTTGCAAAAGTATCTTTTAAATGCAAAAGTATAGATCGATCCGTTCGAGCATTTCAAAATAATACAAATCCCTAGGGAGCAAAATCAATACACTAATCTATTATCAAAGTTGGATAACCCTAACGGGTGAGCATCTTTGAAGGTGTCGCAGCCTACAATCGAGAAAGGGGAGGTGATGCAGGTGGAAGCTGAACACTAGGTGGGTTGGGTAGGACCTTATATTTAATATATAAAGATGAGGAGAATCTCAACTGAGGTAAGAGATCTAAGGATGTTCAAAATTAAGGTTGCCTAGTACCTCCTGATCGCTAGCAAGCTATTTAGAAGATGGACAAATTCCATGAGCTTGAGGTGCATTAAGGAAATTAAAGTGAAGAAGGTGCTCTAGGAAGTGCACCCGGGCTAGTCTGGGAGCCATTTAGGAGGAAAGACACTACTCACAAAATCCTCATACAAGGATACTTTTGGCTGACCTTTAGAATAGATTCGGAGTATTCGAAAAGGGGAACAAAATCAATGCACCGATCTATTATCAAAGTCGGGTAACCCTAACATGCGAGCATCCGTGAAGTTGTCATGGCCCAAAATCGAGGAAGGCAAGATGATGCAGGTGGAAGCTGAACACTCAGTGAGTTGGATAGGACTTTATATTGAATATTTGAAGACGAGGAGGATCTTAGCCAAGGTAAGAGATCTAAGGATGTTCAAAATTAAGGTTGCATAATACTCTTGATCGATGGCGAGCTATTTAGAAGATGGATGAATTCCCTGAGCTTGAGGTGCATGAAGGAAATTGAAGTGAAGAATGTGCTCTAGGAAGTGTACTCGGGCCAATTTGGGAGCCATTTAGGAGGAACACCACTCACTCACAAAATCCTCAGATAAGGGTACTTTTGGCTGGGGCTGGCTTTTAGAATAGATTTAGAGTATTCGAAAAGGGGAGCAAAATCAATGCACCGATCTATTATCAAAGTCGGATAACCCTAACAGGCGAGCATCGTGAAGGTGTCACGGCCCAAAATTGAGGAAGGCGAGGTTATGACAAGGTGATGCAGGTGGAGGCTGAACACTCGGTGAGTGGGGTAGGACCTTATATTGAATATATGAAGACGAGGAGAATCTCAACCGAGGTAAGAGATCTAAGGATGTTCAAAATTAGGGTTGCTTAATACCTCCTGACTGTTGGCGAGCTATTTAGAAGATGGATGAATTCCCTAAACTTGAGGTGCATGAAGGAAATTGAAGTAAAGAAGGTGCTCTAGGAAGTGCACTCGGGCGACCAGTTTGGGAGCCATTTAGGAAGAAAGACAATCACTCACAGAATCCTCAAACAAGGGTACTTTTGGCTGACCTTTAGAATAGATTCAGAGAATTTGAAAAGGGGAGTAAATCAATGCAATGACCCATTATCAAAGTCGGATAACCCTAACGGGTGAGCATCCGTGAAGGTGTCGTGGCCCAAAATCGAGGAAGGCGAGGTGACGCAGGTGGAGGCTGAACACTCGGTGAGTGGGGTAGGACCTTATATTGAATATCTGAAGACGAGGAGAATCTCAACCGAGGTAAGAGATCTAAGGATGTTCAAAATTAAGGCTGCTTAATATCTCCTGACTGTTGGCGAGCTATTTAGAAGATGAATGAATTCCCTGAGCTTGAGGTGCATGAAGGAAATTGAAGTGAAGAAGGTGCTCTAGGAAATGCACTCGGGCGACCAGTATGGGAGCCATTTAGGAAGAAAGACACTCACTCACAGAATCCTTAGACAATGGTACTTTTGGTTGATCTTTAGAATAGATTCAGAGTATTCGAAAAGGGGAGCAAAATCAATGAACCGATCTATTATCAAAGTCAAATAACCCTAATGGGCGAGCATCTGTGAAGGTGTCGCGGCCCAAAATTGAGGAAGGCGAGGTCATGCAGTTGGAAATTGAACACTCGGTGAGTTGGGTAGGACTTATATTGAATATCTGAAGACGAGGAGAATCTCAACTGAGGTAAGAGATCTAAGGATGTTCAAAATTAAGACCTTTAGAATAGATTTGGAGTTTTCGAAAAGGTGTGACCAGTTTTAAAAATTCGCTGCCATGTAGCTGCAACATTCCCACAAACGTCAAGTGATCACTAGCCCATGGTTATTCATTGTTTGGGTATGGATCTCATCAGTCCATGTCCGCCTTCTGGCTGATAGACAAGGTTTATCTTAGTTATGATTGACTACTTTTCCAAGTGGATCAAGGCAAGGGCATTGACTAAGGCAACTGTCGAGATCATTCGTATCTTCCTATGGTCGTAATTTGCATGTATGAATTGACTCTCACCATCATTATTGACGATGGACCATAGTTTGATGACTAAAAGATCAAGGAATTCTATCAATCAAAAGTAATTCACCTCATATACGCTTTTGTGCATCACCTCCAAACTAATGGGCAAGTTGAAGTAGCAAACAAGCATATTTTGAACTTATTGAGAAAGAAAGTAGAATACACCAAATGCACCAAATGCCACTAGGTGGAGACACTACCTTTAGTCATATGGAATTAAGGACCACGCCATTCTCAATGATAGGCCAAACACTATTTGCACTCTCCCACAAAATTGAGTCCCTTTTGCCTATCAAGTACAAGTTACACAGCCAGGAAGTGGTCGTTGATGCCAGCTTCAGGAAGAAGAATTTATCAAGTGGGAAGAAATAACAAAGAAGGCATAAAAACTTCAATCGACCTACTAGAAGAATTTAGAGTCCAGGTTGCAGTTAAACAAAAAGAGACAAAGAGGAGAATGACCAAATACTATAACACAAATGTTAAGGAGTTCTTCTTCCTTGGCAATATGGTGTTAAGGAAAGTAGATGTAGTTGCTCGTTAGTTAGTGTTGGGAAAATTCAGGTCAATTTAGGAAAGACCATATATAATCAAGAAGCAAGACGAGCCTAGATTAAATGAACTATAGACACACTCTGGCTAGAAAGTGCCAAGAACATGGAATGTTGATGAAGACATATCTATAAGGGAAGTTCTTGCACTCGAGTTATACCTTCCCCCTTTTTTTTTTAATTCAAGTTCCTATCTACTTGGCGAGCCCACTTCAAACTAAACAAATAATGAATAATAATAATAATAATAATAATAATAATAATAATAATAAATAACTCAGGGAACTCTCTTTGATTTCTCGATCACAACTAGAAAGTTCGCCTACCCATAAGATAAGTGAGGAACCTGCTTACTCTCTAAATTATGCTTAGGGAACTCACTCATGCGACATGAGTCAAAGCAAAGACATAATGATTATACTTATTCCTTGTTCTTATTAGTGAAGTCCGACAAGGACCAACTTTGAACTCTTGCGAGTGAGAAGACTCGTAAAAAAAATCCGAACTCATGAGAATTACCCAGACAATGCAATAAATGAGGTTGACCGACTAGACTTAAAATTGGCATAGTCTCGGCCTAGGTTCAAGTCCTAAAGTGACATGATTACTCATCGTACTTCAGTTGAAACCCTAGGCACAACACTTGCAAAAGAGTTGAGGCCCATAGGCTGAAGGAAATTCTATGCTTGGCAAGGTCACTTCCTTATTCTAATTGAGTCATTGGCAAGTTTAAATAATTTTGAGAAGCTCGCAATAATCATTCCTCTATGCTAAAAAATATCAAAAGAAAGCATTAAATTTTTTTTTCAATTGTACTTGTATAATACATTTACTCGTCACTTGCCTACCTTCAAATTCTAAGAAAACCTCACTAGGAGCCAACTAAGAGCAATCGAAAGGCTATCACCCACATGAGAATGGCCTTGGAAGGAGACTCTCTTTTATGTGATAATATTTGCATTAAGTATCACGTGAATCCCTTCTTACAGTCGAGTTTATATGGTTACATTCGTGAAGACAAATATCTAGCAAAAGGTGAGTCTCATCTAAGACGACAGAGAGTCAGATAAAGGCAAAACATAGCTCCGGAAGGCAACTCTCCCCTATACGACTAGATCCATAGTGAATAGTGCCCGGGTTACTTCCAATAGACGAGTATGGGTGGTCACCACCACAAGGGCTATAAGGTCTTTCGAAAGGCAAGGCCCACCTAAGGTGTTGCAATGCCAAGTTAAAACTTGGAGAAATTTATTTATTATCAACAAATGAGTATTATATTCGTTCATTTACAAGCACTAACCGAGTTTAAAGTTTATCAGGCAAAGTTATTATGAACATGCGAGAACTGTATTCATTTATTTACGGACATCAATTGACTCGACCAAAGTTATTATCAACAAGCAAGTACTATATTCATTCATTTACAATAGCCAGCTAAGTTTCAACTTTACCATCCAAGGTTATTATCAACGAGCGAGTGTTATCACATTCATTTGTTTGCAATAGATATTAGAGTTTAAAACTTAGAGAAAATCATTCACAGAGCCAATTGAGTGTCACATCAAATAACTCCCTTCAATCGCAAATTCATCATCCACTCATATAAGGAAGCCAATACTATTACATCAACTCTCATGAAAAATGACTATATATATAAAGGAGACGAGTAAGCAAAATTTTCTTGTTTTTATTTATTTTGAATATCTTTACAATGACATATTGCAAGAAAGAAGGCAAAAAAAGAAGAAAAGAAAATATAAAGATGGCGTCCTTAATCATTGGATGTGATCGACTTGTTGATTTTCTCTGAGGAGTCCGAAATCAACTCGTAGAAGAAGCCTTTGTCTTCGAACTTGCTGTCAAACTTAGAGGCAACCGGCTTTTGCAAACAATACTCAATCCCCTTGTCATACTTCTTGCAGAGGATCTTCTGGTACTGTGGAGAGTCAAAGAAGGCCACCCACTTCTCCTCCTCCATCTTAAATTCAATGGCTTGTCGGGCTAGTTATTCAACAATTCTCTTTGCCGACTCAACTTCCTTCAAGAGGGTGTCCTTCCTTGACTGCTCCTTCTGGTGAGCTCCATCCCTCTTAGCCAACTAGGCTTCTAAAGACTCCACCTTCTCATCTGCCCATCTAAGGGCAAACTCCTTGTGAAGGACTGACTTTACCTTCGTCATTTCCTCCCTCAAGCTAGCAAGTGCCCGGATCACCTGTTGATAACTATGAGCCAAGACATGTGTACTTTGCCAACTTATGGCGTAGACATTCATCATGATAAAGCCATTCTTGTTAGTAGGGCCTTCAAGCATTTTTCCCTCGCAAGGGGAGAAGACAGTTCCCTATGTCAAATGCTTGCCTGGATGGGTGGATGGGGCCTACTTTCTCCTCAGAACCTTCAAAAGACTCAGTGGCCACCACATTCTACTCTTTCTCCTTCTACCCTTCCTCTTCTGACTCCGAATCACCTTCAGAGATGGGCATGATACTTTTGCCTTTACCCTCAACAAGCTTGGGGTTCAGCGCCTCCTCTGCCCTCTTCTATGCTGAGTCTTCATTAATAACCATCCGCAGACATGCACTGAAGGGGGAACAACAATGATAAATAAGGTTGGGGGGACAATAGGATACTCGCCATCAGTAAGCTTACCCGACCTCTTTTGGGGTGTTGTTAGGGCATGGCTAGCAAGAGGATGAGGTGTGGAGTGGATTGGAACCGCCTCTACTGGGAATCAAGCAAGTGGCGCCTTCATCGCCTTGTGGCACTTCTTTGGAGAGCTCGCATGCCTACCTCTTCTTCTCCCACTCCTCTTCAACTGAAGAGGTTAGTGACGAGAAACTCTAATATAGCAAGATTCTCATGATGGAAATAAATAGGCATCTTGCTTGCAATCATGCTCACAGTAGCCTCTAAGAGAGAAAAAGGACTTAACCAAATTTCTACAAGGTGATTGGTAACTTAATTTAAAAAGTGTCATGTATGTTGCTCAATCCAATGTAGTTGTAGACTAGCTGAGACAACCCCTTCAAGCGATCAAAGGTGCGAGCCTCCTCATTTAACTCGGGGGAGGTGCTGTAGGTGATAGGGGCTTTCAACATAGCCAGCCAACTCACAACTTGACTAAGATGAACTTTGTCTTCCAATCCCTAATCTTATTTGTCATTCAACTCATCCTCCAGTAAAGAGTAGAGGAATGGATATCGTTGCCCTTAAAAGCTTTTACGGTGAAGATGCGGCAGAACAAGATCAAGCTCTACTTGATATTCTCTCACCGTAAATGTGAGAGAAAGGTGACCATGTTAGCTTTTGAGTTCGACATGATTTGCACCAATATGATCCCTAAGAAATTGAGGATCTTGGCCAACTTTAGGTAGAATGGGAGATGCTGGTCGAGCATAAAGTGATCATAAGGATTGCACAAGTTGTCCTTGTAAAATGTGCTAATATGCTCGTTATTGATAGGCGCTAGGATCACCATATTGGCGTCCTTATAGCAATAGTCGAACTAAATTATATCTGTGAACATCTTAGTCAATTAGAAGGCCAAAGGGCATACCAGGACAGCAATTGAAAAGCCACCAAAAAGAAGAGCAAATACATCCACGGAACAGGCTACTAGGAAAGGAACTGAAGAGGCAGCACAAGGGGGCGGAACCAGCAGGAAAAACCCAACAGCCATCCTCAAGAGGGAAAGAACCATCCACGGGAACAGCACCAGGCAGAGGAAACCGAGAAGACAATGGGAGGGAAAAAGATAAGTTCCACCCACATAATGAGCTAATTACCTCACCAATTAATGAGCTAAACATCAGCTTATAATGAGCTAACCAACAGCTCAAGCATTAATGAGCTAGGACTAAGAAGATCCCAATTTTACAGCTCAACACCAAAGCAGCCACAGCCCAACCCGAGAGCAGCCAAGGCCCAAACCGAGAGGCAGCAAACAGCACCAAGAACACAAGGACCCAAAAAGCTAGCAAACCCAAGACTTGTCATGCCCAAGCACATCCTACCATGATCATTGGATGATCTCCATCATTGGATAGCATAAAAAAAATAAAACATAACTAATATTCAAATTACATCAAAATAAAAAAAAATACGTCAAAACATGAATGCATTAATTCCCCCCTGGTGGGAGAGTCTCATCTCCTGGTGAGAAGGCTTCCACAATTTTCTGATAAAGATTCGGATGATGATTTTTTAACTCATTATCATCCATCCAAGTACAATCTGTCAAGGGACAATTCTTCATTTTGCCAAAAACCTCTTGTGCTCGCCATGTCTAGTTTTAGAAATCCTGACATCAATAATATCTTCAACCTATTCATCATTGTTTGAAACTGATGTGGAGAGTGGTAAAGTTTCAACTTCCTCAGAATCATCAGAATTTCCTTCATACAAAGAAAGGTCAGCAACATTAAACACAGGAGAAGTGCCAACAGTAATAGGAAGATCCAAGAGATAGGCATTCGTGCCCAACTTTCGAAGAACACGAAAATGTCCAAATTTCTTCCTGCTTAATTTTCCAAAAGTACCAGCAGGAAATCGTTGGCGACGAAAGTTAGCCATAACCTAATCACCCTCATTAAAAAATACTTCCCTCTGATGTTTATCAGCAGCAGATTTGTATTTAACATTAGCCATTCGGAGTTTTTCAAGGACTTGCTGTTGGACAGTTTTGATATGGTCAAAAGTTTCAGAAGCTTCAGCACTAACCTTATTAGGCAAAGGCAAACAATTTCTATCTAAAATGTGAGGTATAGGTTAACCATAAATAATCTCAAATGGAGTTTTACTAGTGGAGCGATTAATAGAATTATTGTATGCAAATTCAACTTTGGGCAATATCAAATCCCATTTGGATGGTTTTTCTCCAGCAAGGCATCTCAGTAAATTTTCTAAGCTTCGATTGACAACTTTAGTTTGCCCATCAGTTTGTGGATGATATGCACTACTAAATTGAAGAGTAGTTCCTAATTTTGCCCAAAGTGTTCTCCAAAAATGACTCAAAAATCTAGTATCCCTATCAGAAGTAAATGTGCGAGGAATATTATGAAGATGAACAATTTCTTTAAAAAATAAGTCAGCAATATATGAAGCATCAGAAATTTTCTTGCATAGAATAAAGTGTGCCATTTTGCTAAACCGATCCACGACAACAAAAATAGAATCATTTTTTCTTCCAGTAACAAGTAACCCCAAAACAAAATCCATAGAGATATCCTCCCAAGGTTTATTTGGAATAGGAGGATGAGTATATAAACCAATGTTTTGAGAAGTTCCCTTAAAAGCTTGACAGATTTTACATTGTTTCACCAGCTTAGCAATTTGTTTTCTCATATGAGGTCAGAAATATTTTTCCTCAACCAAAGCAACAGTTTTTCCTTGCCCAAAATGTCCACCAAAATCCCTACTATGAAGTTCTTGCACAAGCTGTTCTCTTAAAGAATTTTTAGTAATGCAAAAGTCTAGAACCCTTAAACAAAAAACCTTGTTGAATGACAAATTGAGCAGAAGGATCAGTTCCAGAAGTGAGACGAGATTCCCAAATATTTTTAAAATCAGGATCATTCGCATAAGTATCTTTTAAAAAATCAAAAGAAGTTATGGTTGGGTAAACAGTTACCAACAAATGAGACCTCCTGCTTAAAGCATCAGCTACTTTGTTTAGCACACCAGTTTTATGTTTAATGTGAAAAGTGTATTCTTGCAAAAAAGAAACTCATTTGGCATGCCTTTTGTTCAGATGTTTTTGAGAACCAAAAATTGCAAATCTTTGTGATCAATATTTAAAACAAATTCCCTTTGGATCAAATAGCATCTCCAGAATTTCAAAGCTTGAACAATAGCATAAAATTCCAAGTCATAAGTAGAATATTTGGATCGAGCATCATTCAACTTTTCACTAAAGTAAGCAATAGGTTTTCCTTCTTGACTAAGCACAGCACCAATACCAACATGAGAAACATCACAATCAACTTTAAAAATTTTCTCAAAATTTGGCAAGTTAAGGATAGGAGCTTGACTCATTTTTGCTTTAATGATTTCAAATGTTTGTTCAGCTTGAGGTGTCCACCTAAAAACTCCTTTTTTCAAACAATCAGTGATAGGAGCAAATAGAGAACTTAAGTTTTTAATAAACCTTCGATAGAAAGAAGCTAAGCCATGAAACCCTCTCACCTCACTTATATTTTTAGGAGTATGCCAGTTTTGAATTGCCTCTATTTTTACAGGATCAACCTTGATTCCTTTAGCAGACACAATGTAACCTAAAAATGTTAAACTTGAAGTCATGAAAGAATATTTTTTAAGATTGATGTACAACTTTTGCTCTCTAAGCGTTTGCAAGATTTGCCTCATATGATTAATATGCTCAGAAGGGTGAATGCTATAAATCAGAATATCATCGAAGTATACCACAATAAACTTTCCAATAAAATGTCTCAAAACATGATTCATTGTTCGCATAAAAGTACTAGGAGCATTAGACAGCCCAAAAGGCATAACAAGCCATTCATACAGTCCTTCTTTAGTTTTAAAAACAGTTTTCCATTCATCTCCCGGTCTTATCCTAATTTGGTGATACCTGCTTCTCAAATCGATTTTGGAAAAGATTTTAGCACCGCTTAACATATTCAACATGTCATCCAGCCTAGGAATAGGAAATCTATATTTTATGGTGATTTTATTTATAGCCCTACTATCTACGCACATTCTCCACGTTCCATCTTTTTTAGGAGTTAGTAAAGCAAGCACAACATAGGGACTTAAGCTTTCCTTAATCAAACCTTTTTCTAACAGTTCAGTCACTTGCTTAAAAAGTTCATCATGCTCAGTTGGACTCATTTTGTAATAGGGAAGATTAGGCAAAGTGGCTCCAGGTATTAAATCAATATGATACCGAATGTCTCTCATCGGTGGCAAACCTATAGGTAATTCTTCAGGTGTTATATCAAAAAACTCATTAATTAAAGGTTGGATTTCATTAGGAATTTGAAGAGTTGATTCAATTTTTTTTTCAAAACCAAGTAAGCTATTTCAGAATGTTTCAAATCATTATGTTCAGAAGCAGTTCAGGAGTGTTTGTTTTGACAACTTTGTTATTTTTGGCAGGCGAATCAGGCACATGTTTTTGAGGATAGAGAGTGAACTCTTTATTATTTTGAATCAAAGTATAAGTATTCTTTTCCCTGTTGTGAATGATTTTGTGATCAAATTGCCAAGGACGACCTAATAAAATATGGCAGACTTCAAGAGGTACGACATCGCAAACAACTTGATCCTTAAAAGAACTCCTAATTGTTAAATTAACAGAACATTGTTTTGTTATTGGAACTTCACCCCCTTCCTTGAACCAAGAAATTTTATAAGATTTGACAAGTGGTTTTGTTTTCAGTTTGAGTTTATCAACCATTATTTGTGAAACAAAATTTCCCGAACTTTCGCTATCGATCATAAGAGTGCAAATTTTTCCCTCAACTGTGCAAGTGGTTTTGAAAATGTTTCTCTTAAGCCATCTATCCCTATTTTCAATTTTAGTTGTCAAAATTTATCGGATTACCAAAAGTTGCTCACCTTCATCTCCCTCAACATCAACTTTTTCCAATTCAATGTCATTTTCAGGTTTGGATTCGTTTTCTTCCTCTTTTTCTATCTCTTCACCATTCTCAATATAATTGTTTCTTGGTGGGCTATTTTTTCTACAAGCCGCAGATAGATGACCATAAAGCTCACATTTATAACATGATCCAATTAATCTTGGTTGTTCAATAGGTTTAGGCTCCAGTATTCTTTTACCCTTATCTACATTTTGAGTTTCAAAAGATTTGATTTTCACACCTAATTTTTCCACTGAAGTTTGAGAAGATTGAATTTTAACCCCGCCAGTTTGTCTTCGCTTAAATGTTTCAGTTATTTTATTGTGAACCCTTTGATGTTGCTTTTCAATTTTTAATGTCATACGATAAGCCTTGTCAGTTTTAATTACATGATGCAAATTCAGTTGATCTTAGATTGTCCATTTTAAATCGTTGATATATCTTGAGACAGTTTTTTCTTCAGATTCATCTAAATCATTTCTAGATTGAAGTTTGTAAAATATTTCAGTGTACTCTTTCACAGTTTGATTACCTTGACGCAGGTTATTAAATTCTTGAAAGATTGTTCGTGCGTAGTTTGAAGGCAGAAATTTCCCTCTCATTTTTTCTTTCATTCTTTCCCAATTTTGAATTTTTTTCTTTCCCTCGCCTAAGTCTATTATTCTGTAAATTTTTCCACTACGTGAGTACATGACCAGTGAGCTTTAAACTTGCAAATTTAACCTTCCTATTATCAGGTATTTCCTTCCACTCAAAAAACTGATCAATTTTTTCCACTTACTCGATGAATTGGTCGGGTTGAAGTTTTCCTTCAAAGTTATGAACATCAATTTTAATTCTATAATCCCAATTTCTTTGTTGCCTATTTTGGTTCCTAGGGACTTCTTCTTCACTTTCAGATGTTTGATCATTAGGATTATTGACATTTAAGTTAGCAAGAGTGTTAGCCATTTCGTTCATTTGATTTTGCAAATCTGCTAACTGTTGCATATTTGTTGCCAATCCCCTCGATTATTAGCCATTTTAGATTTCTAAAGAAAGAGACTCACACCAACCAAGGATTTGCTAACTTGCTTTGATACCAAACTTGATGTAGGCAAACTAGAAAGAAAAGTCCATAGAGGAGAACACTAGAACAAATGAAAACCAAACTCAATTCAAACTAGTATGCAAACTTCCAAACAAACACTAAAACAAACGAAAAGTCAAATCAAACGAAACAAAATAAAAATAAAAAAATGCTATCCTCAGAACAACCGGCAAGCAGTTTCCTCACATGCAACGAGAAGTAGGAAAAATATGATAAAGTGCAACGTCCAACCAAAGTCCTCCGGCAAATGTCTCCAAATCAGCCAACAAACATCTCCCAATAGCTCAAGAAGAAGGATACAAGTGAAGTGGAACTTGCGTAGAGAAGAAAAGATTAGAAGCCAAGACAAAATAGAGAGGAGGCAAAGGTGGAACAAGCTCACAAGCTTTTCCAAGAAGAAGAGAAACCCTCAGGTTTTAGAGACTTTGCTCACAAATTTTCCACTCCCCTCTAGCCTCAAAACACCCTCTATTTATAGGAGAAAAGGAGGTAGCCAAATAGCCAACAACCTCCAACCAAACCAATAAAAAAAAAAGGGAAATAGAAGGCCAAAGGGCATACCAGGACAACAATTGAAAAGCCACCAGAAAACAGAGCAAATACATCCACGGAATAGGCTACTAGGAAAGGAACCGAAGAGTCAGCACAAGGGGGCGGAACCAGCAGGAAAAACCCAACAACCACCCTCAAGAGGGAAAGAACCATCCACGGGAATAGCACCAGGCAGAGGAAACCGAGAAGACAAGGGGAGGGAAAAAGACAAGTTCCACCCACATAATGAGCTAATTACCTCACCAATTAATGAGCAGCTCATAATGAGCTAACCAACAGCTCAAGCATATTAATGAGCTAGCACCAAGAAGATCCCAATTTTACAGCTCAACACCAAAGCAGCCACAGCCCAACCCGAGAGTAGCCAAGGCCCAAACCGAGAGGCAGCAAACAGCACCAAGAACACAAGGACCCAAAAAGCTAGCAAACCCAAGACTTGCTATGCCCAAGCACATCTTACTATGATCAATGGATGATCTCCATCATTGGATAACATAAAAAAAATAAAACACAACTAATACTCAAATTACATCAAAATAAAAAAAAATACGTCAAAACATGAATGCATCACTACTGTAGAGATCAACAGTGCTTGTGTTTGAGCTAGTTACCCACTGACTCAATGCAAGCACCTGAACTCCATTGATGGATAACCTGGAAATTTGCTCGATGTCAAGTGGGCTCTTAATTGTTTTAGGTTGGTGACACTCGACCCCAAAACATCTCGTTCGAAAATTAGAAAAGAATACTTTTTACCTCTACTAGTGGCCTTTAAATGCTCAACCTCCTCCAGCGTGGGTTATGGCTGCTAGTGAGTTCCACCAGAGAGTGAATTGACACTACTTTCAAAATAAGAGTTGTCGTCTCAAGAATAGCGCTCACCACAACTAATGCCTGACGAGCTTCCTACAATGCAAAGGCTCACTCGCATGTCTTTCAGTGAGTGGCACATCGTTAAAGTTCGAGGAGAGTACGACCCTTGCATTGCTCTTCACGACCGCGACCACCTTACTGACTCATTATCCGCGGGTTCGCCTAAAGGAATTGCTTAGACAGATCTTTGCATTGAGGGGCACTCGCCCCAGGAGAAATCATCTCCCACAACAGTTGTGCGCAAGGCCAATCGCCTTTCGTAAATGTCCCCAATCAAATTACAAGAAGTGCAAACCTATTAAGGCTTTAGCCATGACTTCACCAGCTGAATATGTCCTTAACTCACAATTACTTCCACCTAGATGACTGGCCATTCACTATGAGGACTCGCCTTTGTTTATAGGGATTAATCATCGCAAATTCACCCAAAGCACTTGCCCCCAAAGATTTGCCTTGGGTATCTGCCGAAGAATTCTATAAGAGATAGAGGGCCACGCGTGCGCTACTCAGCTTATCCACGTATTTGCGACAGTATATATTTATCACATCAGTTATTATTTTTGTCATTTTATTGTAGGTGTAGCTCAATCCAAAATAGCTCAATTCAGGTTACACCTGTGGCATATTTCAGACTTCATGCTATCTAGATTATTTATAAAGATATTAGAACTTCATACTTTCTCTCCATACTTATTTATCTTCTCAATCAGTTCTCTAGCTCTAACCTGCTAAGACATATTAGTAGGGTTGGGTGTTACCCATGAACAAATTTGAATCTAATGTAATTATAAATTTCCCAAACTTTTTAGGTTGGCAAACTTAAGCAGCACATCGAATATATCTTCTCAAGCAACTTCACAATCCTAAGATAGAATCAAAGAAGTTACATTAACTCAAAAAGCTACAAAACATGTTTTATTTAGATTTAATAAGCTAAATCGTTGAATTTATATTTTTCAATGAGTGAGATGAAGCATGAAGCATATGATCGAAGAAATAAACTTATAATCCGTGCAAGATCGAATTCAAGAATTTCATCATCAATGCACATGCTTTCATCAAGTTTTTGTATGTTCCCATTCTCCTAATTTGTCGATGGAGCTACTTCTTGGCTAGTATCCCTCATCGATTCCACTAAAACATGATGTATCATATTGAAGGACCCTTTTTTATCCTCCACAACCCGGGCAATGCCCATCATTAGTTGATGTCATTCTTGATCATATTGTATGAGTTCTCTCCTAAAATTTATATTTGATTGAAACCTCCTTTTTATATTCTAGATGCCAACCTGTGCGTAATAACATATTTGATTTCTTAGAGGGGTCTCGTTTGTTATCTTTAACACATGCCCTGGTAGCTTTGAATGCGTACAAATTTGTGGAGTAGAAGCATTCAAGGATTATGCAAGGCAGAATGAAAGCATTTATGTAGCGACATGCATACTAATCATTGGAACTTCACTACCTGAAGAAAGTCTCCTTGAGGGTAGGAAACTCAAAAAATAGCATCAACGGACGACAAGCAGGGTATGTAACATTCAAGGATTATGCAAGGCAGAATGTAATCACATATATAATTTTGTGATTACATATGAATAAGGTGGAGCCCAACCCAAGCCAACCCAGATTAATAGAATTAGCATACCATCATGACATGAACAAGTTGATCTACATTGCAGAGAAGGCATAATAGTATAGTTGTAATCAGTTGTTTGGAGGCTACGATTAATAAGTGTGTGACATCCATTTTGCTTAGTGTGATGCTGTCTTTTAGTCAATAATGCTTTATACAAAAGAATGTATAATTTGAAGCAGAGTGGTTGCCATGTGTTTTCAATTTTCTTTATTGCAACTTCCAATGACGTCGTTTGCCAGCTATTATTATTCTATATATTTGCTTGTGAATTATTTGTAATTTGCAGCCGCACGACAAACATTTATAATTTTATATTGATTGATATAAAGAAAATGGTTAGGCAATTAATTAGGAGGAGAAGCTTTAATTTGTATTATTGCATGGCTGAAGATAGTGATGGCTCAACAAACATCTATAAATGTGTGTTGTTGCGTGGGTGTTAAAACAAACAAACTTATCCCTTAACCTTCGCATATATATCATATATGGGGAAACACACAGCCATTTATGTGTTTATTGCCCCACACAAGCATCTAGAAATTATATAATGGTGGTCAAATTAGGGGTGGCTCTCATTCTTAAGCTTGAGAAATATTTTATATATGCATTTGTGCATTTGTTTGTGTATATTTGATGACATATATTCTATAATTTCTACTCAACTTTTAAGTTGCTCTTTTATTCATAATCCAGGAGTTAAATAATATGTAAATTACAAATATTTTGGATTTTTTGGCCCACATATTTAATAATGTTAAGTTGGATAACACTTGATTTTGCCCAAACTCGTATCATTTAGACTCCTGAGTCCTGACTATGATCTTTCAATTCTGATTACATGTGAATCAAATGACATGAACGGTTCATTGAGCTTTAAAAAAATAAGGACTTTCTTTGGAAACATTTTTAGTTGATGCCAATAAACTTAACTGTTAAACATTTTCAAAGAGAATTACAAAGAATTGTTCACGTGAAGTCATAAAAAAGATTCTATTATCCATACTCGTTTCACATTCTCCTAATGGTTTCTTACAGATATTCCATCAGCATCATTAATTTAATTACAAGTGTTTTTCTCCCTAAACCGTAAACGGTCAAATCCTATTAATTTTCTTAACACTTGGAGAATTACTTGAGCTATCGGCAATCTGACGCTCTGTTGCGTGAACAGATCCATGCAACTAAAGTTTAATGAATTTATTATAAGTTGAAGTTGATGCTGTTGCTGTAAACATCCTCAGCACGCATTCCCTGTAAAGTCGTAAGCACAAATTTTGCTCATTTTTTGTAGAATAATTGAAAGGGCCAAAGCTCATTATTATAGATAAACTATATTTATTCAAACGGAAAAGTTGAGAGCGGAAACCCGTGACCGAGACCGGGAGAATTACAGGGTAATGGCAGAATTGTAAGAAATCTTCATATCAAGTCCATTTTAGATTACGCCCAAAAATGACTGAATCACGACCGTTCATCTGCCCCAGTATATCTTATAAATAACTGCTTTGGTGGCCGCCATTTCCACTGGACCCATTTCCACTGGAGCCATTATATAATATAATGCCGAAAATGGCAAAACCCCAACCTCAACGCCGCCGCCGCCTTCTCCTCGTCGCCTTCCTCCTCGTCACTTTCATTGCCGGCGTCGAATCTGCTCGACCGGCGTTCGCATGTGGAGGGCCGGCAGCGGCGGGGATGCGCTTCTGCAATCGAGATCTCCCGATCAAGGTCCGCGTTCGTGATCTCATCGGACGACTGGAGACGGAGGAGAAGATCCGCCTGCTGGTTAACAATGCGGAGGCGGTTCCACGGCTGGGGATCGGCGGGTACGAGTGGTGGTCAGAGGCTCTCCACGGCATATCCGATACTGGACCCGGGGTAAAATTCGGCGGCGATTTCCCCGGCGCTACGAGCTTCCCTCAGGTCATCTTAGCTGCCGCCTCCTTCAATGCCTCGCTCTGGGAGCGAATCGGAAGGGTATGCTCCAACTCTTCGCTTCCTAGTAGTAGTATACTAGTAGTACTAGTAAAAATGGGCGGGTCCTCCGTCCTCGTAAATTTCTACCTCTCTCCTCCCTCTTCTCCCATTTGATTGATTTTTACTTTTTATTTTTTGGAAGGAATGTTGATTATTAGAAATTAAATTTGATTGATTTATAAGTATTTTGAGTTACAAAATTTAAAAAAAAAATCATTAGCTACGCCCCCACTTTTTTTATTCTATTTATTATGAATACTTAATAATAGATTCAACGCAGCTTCGAAAAGCTTTTGATTATGCATTTATATACAGTTGTAATGTACATATTCGCTGTTTGAGAAGCTGAATTATTGATTAGATGCTAAACTAAATTATTAGTGCGGGTGCTTGCTGCCAACTATATTACCAATTTAAAATCTGTTGTCACAGTTCTCCGATTAAATTTTGTTTTGACACTCAAATTATAAAATTAAATAACAAAATGCTAAAATCATTAGTTGTTTCTCGCGTTTTCTTTTTTATAAAAATAAAAAATCCTGTGCGGATAAAATGAAGAGTCCTAAAATTGCTCTTAATAATTATATAAAGAATTAAGATTTTTTTTTGTGTTGCGCATTACTTTATTGATGAAGGTGAGGTGACGGCCCATGTGAGAACTAAATTATGTGGCAGCTCAATTAATTAAATAACAAATATATATATATATATTTGAATGGGTATCTACTTGTTGTCACTCTCGAGAGGGTGTTTGACGGCGTGACTAATCCTCGGCTGATTTAGAGGAGGCACTCACTCTAGAAATCTCTTAGCCCGCACTTAAGAGGCATTGTTGTTCAAGGGAAATCGAACACGGGTTGAGGGGTTCCCAATCGTACTCGCCCAACAACCAAGCTAAGCAATTGTGGGTATATATTCCTAATTTTTTTTTGTATATTTTTTTGGCTTGTTGGTTGAGAGCTTAGGCTATCAACTAAGAGGTCTTGGATTTGAGCTTTTGTGTATGCCATGGGTGCGTGAGTTTGCATTTATTGGTATATTTCCTAATTTGAAAAGCTCCATATTTGTATGGTGACTTAGTTCCCATTGGATTGGCTAAGGGCCAACGCATCTTATTGGGCATGTCATACTCATGCTGCGTATCCAAAAGAAAGTTCCTCCCTCTTTTCTTTTTCAGTTGGTAGGCAGGGCCCCACCCCACTTCTGCATACCTCTCAATTTCATGGCTGACAATATATTAAACAATTTAACATTTTAAAATATATTTATTTTCATAATATAAAATTATTTTTATTTAATTCTTTATTCTTCTTCTTCTTGCATTTTATTATAACAATAACTTTGGAATAAAAATGATCTATTTAATCAGCTCATGAGCCAACTCTAAATCATAGATCTGAGCATCAGACTTTGAACTCAAACAAAATTAATTAAGTTTACAGCCTGTGGACGCTCATATATTATTTTATTTTCCTCATCATAATATAACTCTACTACGTCTCCAGATCAATTCAATTATAGCTATTGAACCAAGCTCAAAAAGTTGAAAGAGACAAATTTGTAGCTCAGTTGGTGGGTTTGTGAAATTGTACGCTCAGACGAAATATACTAATCTAGAATAGTATCTAAAAAATATTATAATTTAAGAGTTTAATCATAACTTATAGGAGAAAAAACTTTCAAAAATAAGTCATCTCATCCATTTACTATTTCAATCTTTTTAACTTTCATTCTTTTCTAGATTTTTTTTATTCTACAAATTTTATTCAAAATTGCCGACCAAATTAAATTCATTTGAACTTAATCTTATTTATTTAATCAAATTCAAACTCATATTAAATTAAAGCGTAATAGCTCTTGACTCAACCAATTTACACCTCTACTTGTACTTTATAATTATCTCTTTTTTTTTTTTTTTTTTTGAAATTTCTTAGGATATCATATCTTGAATTTCTAATTAAAAATGAATAATATATTTATCATTATAAAAAAAATTTCCTTTCTGAGAGTGGCATCTGCCGACTATGATATAAATTATATTGAAAATACCATAAGCTTTAAGCTTTTCATCTCAAGCCACTCACTTTCATTAAATAGTAGGATGGCAATGCCACCAACCATCAACTTCAATTGGTGGACAGCCTGTACTGCTCAGCGGCTTGTTATTTTTTTGCCAAACAGTTTGGCAATAGAAATTAACAGGAGCGGTATATTTTTTTATATTTGACATTTTAATATTAGATGACCAGAAAATTATTTGAATAATTAATTTCTACATTTCCTAAGTCTCAATCCAATATGCTCGGAGAAAGCGATTTCAATTATGCCATTATTAATATATAAGAGCATATGAAATGCTTGTTGATAGCTAGTGATCACATGGATAGAGGAATCTAGCCTACCTTTTTCTGCATGGATAGCTATATTATTATTATTATTTGTTTATGATACTACGTTTTTAATATGATCAAAATTAAAATTTAATAGCAATTTGATCATTGATTAAGTTTGTTTTTAATTATTCTCTACATATAATTTTAGTAGACTTCAAGAACTCTGTTAACAAAAAAAGAGAAAAATTAGAATACTTTTTTATATGTATTTTAAACATTTAATTATATTTATGTAATTAATCAACTCTAATATATATATATATATACTTATCTCCAAACAATTTGAAGAGTTTTAATATTCATCAGCACCTTTTTCTATTAAAAAACTAACACACCCATATTTCAGGCTTCCACATTCTCCATCAAATAAAGTACTCTTTTCCTGAATATTCGTGCTAGTCAAGATCTAACGTTTCTAACCTAGCCAATATATTTGACAAAGTACGTTGGTTGCATGTAGGTTGTGTCCGATGAGGGACGGGCTATGTATAACGGCGGGCGGGCGGGCCTTACATTTTGGAGCCCGAATGTAAACATATATCGTGATCCTCGTTGGGGTCGAGGGCAAGAGACTCCAGGAGAGGACCCAATTCTAGCTGGAAAATACGCAGCCAATTATGTCCGCGGACTCCAACAAGCCACCGGCGGCCGTAGCGGCTATCTCCACCTCAAAGTCGCTGCTTGCTGCAAGCACTACACTGCCTATGATCTCGACAACTGGCATGGCGTCAACCGCTTCCACTTCAATGCTAAGGTGAGCAAGCAGGATCTGGAGGACACATTTGAAGTGCCTTTCAAGACCTGTGTGACTGAAGGCAAGGCGGCAAGCATCATGTGCTCTTACAATCAAGTCAATGGGATCCCCACCTGTGCCAATCCAAATCTCCTTCTTAACACTGTTCGGACCCAATGGGGACTAAACGGGTCAATTAATTATAACACCCATCATACAATTTTATTTATTATTATTTTTATATATTCACTACATCTGCATGGAGATATTAAAAATTCACATTATCTTTTAATTCATGTGTTAGGTACATTGTAACAGATTGTGATTCTATAGCCGTCTTCTATAACGACCAACATTATACTGCTACGCCCGAAGACGCCGTCGCCGTAGCATTCAAAGCTGGTTGGTTTTAAGATATTTTTAGGCCAATTTTTGCTTTTTTTTAAGTGATGAGCAGCTTTTCATAATAAAATTTTTTGTTCAATTTTTTTTTCCTTAAAAAAAATTCAATGCTCACAATGACTTGAAGAAAAAAATAAAAATTTATCATTAAATTGATCTTCTTTGATCATATTAAATATATTTTGCTTTTGGACTAGGATTGGATCTGGACTGCGGCCCATTTCTAGCCCAGTACACGGGAAGCGCGATCCAGCAAGGCAAGGTCAGCATATCCGACGTGGACAACGCATTGGCGAACACATTGACCGTACAAATGAGGCTTGGAATGTTCAACGGTGATCCGGCTACTCAGCCGTATGGTAATCTAGGACCAAAAGACGTTTGCAGCCCCGCCCACCAATTCCTTGCCCTCGAAGCTGCCCGTCAAGGCATCGTCCTCCTCAAAAACCACCGCCACGCCCTTCCCCTCCGCCCTTCCACTCTCCGCTCCGTCGCCGTCATCGGCCCTAACTCCGACGTCACCGTCACCATGATCGGAAACTATGCTGGTAAAATTATAAAACAAAAACTTCAATCTTTTTTTTTTTCAAATTAACAAAAAAAAAAGTAACCAAACCCCTGGCCTTAATAATTAATATCACTGACCGAGCATTAACAATCGCTCCAGGCAATCCTTGCGGTTACATAACGCCGTTACAAGGAATCAATCGCTACGTCAGAACTGTTCATCAATCGGGCTGCATCGATGTCTCCTGTTTCGGCCCGAATCAGCCCATCGATTCGGCCGTGAATGCCGCCAGGCAAGCAGACGCCGTCATCGTCTTTGTTGGGCTCGATCAGTCGCTGGAGGCGGAGACTATAGATCGCGACAGTCTGCTCCTCCCCGGCCGGCAAGCGGAGCTCGTTCAGAAGGCAGCCGCCTCTTCCCGCGGCCTGGTCGTCGTTGTTCTCATTTCCGGCGGCTCGTTAGATATTTCCTTTGCTCGGGATGACCCACGGGTGTCCGCAATTGTTTGGGCCGGTTATCCGGGTCAATCGGGCGGGCAAGCCATCGCCGACGTCCTGTTTGGAGCTTATAATCCAGGTGGAAGATTGCCGATGACATGGTATCCCCAAGCGTTTGCAGATGCAATCCCGATGACTGAAATGAGAATGCGGTCCGATCCAGCCCGAGGATACCCCGGTCGGTCCTACAGATTCTACACCGGACCAGTGGTTTACCCGTTCGGTCATGGCCTCAGCTACTCCAAATTTTCTTATTCCATCGCCCAAGCTCCGGCTACGTTCGCCGTCAGACTTAACGTCGGCCGCCAGCCAGCCGCTGCGAACTCCACCGGGTCCGTCCCGACCGTGCGGGTCAATCATGCCCGGTGCGATGACTTAATCATGCCCGTCCACGTGGATGTCACAAACCTGGGAGAATTAGACGGGGTCCACTCCGTCCTCGTGTATTCAAGGCCACCAATTGGTAGTGAGAGATGGGTCCCACAGAGGCAGCTCGTGGCGTTCGAAAAGGTCCACGTGGCTTCGGGAAAAACTATTCGTGTGAAGTTGGGCGTGGACGTGTGCGCGGGTTTAAGCTTCGCGGATAACCACGGAACTAAAAGGATTTTGATCGGCGATCATAACTTCGAAATCGGCGATCTGGCACACAAGGTTTCGCTCCAGGTCCAGTCAGAAATGATACCGGACCCGGTGTAGACTTTAGGAATTAAAAATGAATTAATAAATTTTAATAATTAAAACAGACCATTAATATAATTAAGTAGGTCAACAACATCATCTAATGAAGAAAAAAAAAAAAATGTGGACTCTTTAGAAAAAAGCTTAAAAGAATATGAAATTGGAGCATTTTTATGTAATGGTCTGATTTAATATATTTTATTTTTATGCTCCCAAATGCAAAGATATATAAAAAATGTTTTTCATTGTATTTATCTTTGAAACATATTTGTAGCGATAAACTCATAAAATTTCAATTTAAAAAAACTCAAAAAACAAAAAAAAAAAAATATATATATATATATATATATATAGAGAGAGAGAGAGAGAGAGAGAGAGAGAGAGAGAGAGAGAGAAAGAGAGGTTCTACAATTGTATATCTTTTAATATATTTGATCCAAAATTAAACCATTTATAGTTATTTTCTTTAAGGGTACATTTAATAAGAACAAAAGCAACACAAACATGACAGCCACGTTAATTAGCTGCTGTCCATTAATTTCCTCTCCCTCCTCAGTAGATAAACGGAACAATATCTACATGTAGAAAACAATATGAAGAGTGCTCAATCAACAAATATTGTATATAATAAAATTAAAAATATTCATTCTCTCAGTAATCATCATGAATCCTGTTCATGTTGATGATGGCAAGACAATTGTCAGTCATGCTCTGCAACGTCTCAGACCAATCCTCCAAAGGGGATTTGATGCTGAACTCTGCGAACCCATCCTCACAAGTGCCGAAATTGCTAATCATGGCGCTCAACATCGAGTCTCGCGTGCCGATATCTCCAACACTGATAGCCTCTTTGGCAGCTTCGAGATTGTCGAGAGCATCATCGTATACGTCGATGCAATCGTGCAGTAGTTCGCGAGTCTTGGCGTCAAAATGGGGATCGGCGGAGAGGTTTTGTGCAAAGGAGCGGGCGTCGTGGGTCTTGACGTCGACCGCTTTCATGAGGGCGGCGAGAACGGTGGAGTTGGTGGGTGATTTGAGGACGGTGGAAGAATTGATGAGGGATTTGAGACAAAGGTCTGAAAAGTCGGTGTGGTTGCAGAAGAATTCGATGAGGTGGGATATGTAAGGAAGGGAAGGGGTGGGAGTGGGAGTGGGAGGGGAGGGGTGGGGTAGAGAATTAGGAGGAGGGGTGGAAGTGCGGGGAGGGGGAGGGGGAGGGCTGGTGGAGCCGCGGGGGAGGCAAATGGAGGCGGAGGGGTGAAGGACGGAAAGGATGAAGAAAAGGAGGAGGAGGTGGTGGTGGAGCGAGGAAGAGGTGGCTGGCGGCATATTGTTGTATTTGGGGCTAAGAGAGGACAGGTTGGAAATGCGGAGGGAAAATGTGTTTTATAATTGAGGGTGGCCATTAAAGTAGGATGGAAGCAAAGGATGTAGCCGTTGGTGCGTAACAGAATATTTTTCAGGTGTTTATTGGTTTTATCTTTTCCCGCGTTTTAATTCGATTTTAGTTTCTCTCCATCTTATCGATCTCTCTCCTCTCTCTCTCTATCTCTCTCTATTTATATATTTAATAAGTGATAAGTAAATCCAAAAAATATAAATATTCTTGGAAGAAAATTTAGGCAGAATATTTATATAACAGAAATTTCACATTAGAAGACTCTATCAGATGCTACCCTGCTTGCTATAGGACATGCACACGTTATATTTATTTCGTCAAAAGATAAAGCAGCCGAAGAATTTTTGAGTATAGCTTCACTTTTAAACAAATTCGAGCAATAAAAAAAAAAGATTGGTATTCATTTTATTTGGGATGGATTATTGATTATGGTTTAAATTTCTAAACAAAAATGTACCAACTCATTTTGCATGATACGAAACAAAAATAGATTCAATTTTTGAGAGATTTATGAGCTAAAATCTCACCCCCTAAGTCTAGGTTCCTCCCACCAGATCACTAATTAAAAATTGAAGTACATCTAATAGCTCTAATTAAGACTTCATTTAGGATAGCTTTCTTACTACTTTTTAAAGCAATTTTTTAGTACAAAATTTTTTTTAACTACAAATTTTTGTATTAAAAAGCTATTTTTAAAAGCAGTAAGAAAGTTGTCCTAAATGAAGCTCAAAGCTTAAGACTTTGTTTGGATGTTTTTAAAAGCAGTAAGAAAGTTGTCCTAAATGAAGCTCAAAGCTTAAGACTTTGTTTGGATGTTTTGTAAACTTGTTTGAGAGTAACTTTTTAAAGTTGTTGTAAAAAAACAACTTAATAGTACAATTTTTTTTTTAAATGATGCGAAAAAATAATGGTGAAACAAGCATTGTTGTTGTTATTTGAAAAGCAAAACAATAAGTAAGCCATCCCAAACGAAACCTAAAATGATATTTCAAAATTGTAATAACCTCAAGTTAATTTTCCTAATTCCTTGGAATTTGGTTGGCTAAGCATCACGGTGCTAGGTGGACAATGCCGACGCATCGAGCTCTCCAGTTTCTGGAATTTGAGGGAGTGTTGCAGCACTGAGTTTAGAGCATTGTTGCACTGGATTATAAATTTTATTTTTTTTAAATAAATATGTCAAATCATTAGATTAAAATCCCTCCCCCACCCTCATTCGTTGCTGAAGCAGAACAGGACATTGAAAAGAAACTAAAGAAAGAAATATATCAAAGGTGTAAAAGCTAAAGTTGATAAGCTTTTACTCAGTGAATACTTCATTTCACCATAGCTATTACATTCTACTGTATTGCTTATGTAGAGGATAAGGAATATTATAGTGTCGAGATAGTTTTACACTACACTTGTATGGTGTAGCCATGTAGATGTAGAGGTTTGTTTTAGCTGAACGGTTTGATTGTTTGCTTTGTCAATTGCTGCTCCACTTTGTCCTTTGTGTCAGATGTCGTTATTACCCCTCGCAAACGGATAGTCACTATTGAACCATCAGTTTGAGTCGAAGATGTTGAAAACGAGCCACTAAGAGAGGCTTGGTTAGAATGTCTGTTATTTGATCGAGGGAGCTAATCAGTAATACTCTGATAGTGTTAGAAGTGATATGGTTGCTAATAAAGTTATGGTCTATTTCTATGTGTTTCGTTCTTGCGTGAAACATCGAATTGTTAGCGAGTGATATGGTAAAGATGTTATCGCAGTAAATATCTGTTGGAGTTGCCATGGTGATGTGGAAGTCTTGAAGTAGTTTGCGGATCCATATCACGTCTGCTGTTGCAGTTGCTAACGCTCTGTACTCGGCTTAGGTAGATGAACGGGCGACGATTTGCTGCTTTTTGACTTGCTATACGATCAAAGTATGACCGAGATATGAACAGATACCTGTAGTGGACTTTTCGGGTGAGTGGATCTTGTGCCCAGTCATCGTCACGGTATGTTGTAAGGTTGAATGGACTAGGTTTGATGGTTAGTCCAAAGGTGGATGTCCCTCTAATGTAGCATAGGAGCTGCTTAAGCTAAAGGGAGTGTTCCAGTAATGGTTGTTGAATATGTTGGCTGAGTTGATTGACAGAGAAAGCTATGTTGGGTCTTGTTAGAGTAAGGTATTGAAGGGATCCAATTAAATGCTTATACAGGGAAGGTTCAAAAGAGGAGGAAATTTGATTGTATTTGGAAGAGAATTTGGTAGTAATTGGTGTAGCTAGAGGTTTACATTGGAACATACCAACTTTTGTAAGGATAGAGTCAACAAGGATATTTGGCTTACTATCGAGCATCGTCTTTAAGCCTCCAATAGATCGAGGGTCATACAACTAAAGAACCAATTACATAATATATACATGTCCAATCTTCCAATGACTCAATATCTCACAGAAATTAAGACTCTCGTCAATAACATCGCGTCAGCCGATGCAACTATTGATCCGGAAGATATAATACTATACACACTCAATGGACGACCACCTCAGTACCAGTCATTCAAAACTTCAATTCGCACAACCCTCACTCCTTTGAGTTTTGAAAAGATTAACCTCGTTGTGGAGGCTACCCGTAACCAAACACCCACTAACCCTCAGCTAGCTCTCTACACTTCATGCGGACATGAAACCCACGGACGTGGTTGCAATCAATACTCCCAACAATGCTCCAACACTTTTAGCCTTCCAAACGCTTCACCCCCAACTCCATCACCTGCCATATTTACGGCAAGCGTGGTCACGCAGCTCCAGCATGTTGGCACTGTATGAACCAAAACTATGTCTCTCCACCCACTACGGCCTTGCTTACATCTTCCCAACACACAACTAATTGGTATATAGACTCTAACACCTCATCCCATCTCACTCCTCATATTGACAACATAATCGACCCCAAACCGTACACAGGCACCATCATCAACGGTGGCTCCCTTCTAATTACTCACTCAGGTAAAGGCATTCTACCTACTCCATCACGTAAGCTCACACTTCCATTTTTTTTTTCATGTCCCCTCCCTCTCTATAATCTCTTATCAATTTTTAACCTCATCTCTGATACGATGAAGCAGAGCAGGACATTGAAAAGAAAACTAAAGAAAGAAAGATTTCATAGGTGTAAGATTAAATCTAAAGCTGATAAGCTTTTACTTAGTAGATATTTCATTTCACCATAGCTATTACATTCTACTGTATTTCTTATGAAGAGGATGAGGAATATTATAGTGCCGAGATAGTTTTACACTTTACACTTATATGGTGTGGATGTAGAGATTTGTTTTAGCTCAACGGTTTGATTTATTTGCTTTGTCAATTGCTGCTCCACTTCATCCTTTGTGTTAGATGTCGTTATTAGTTGCCTTGTTGGGGAAGAAAAGAAAGGAGAAGGAGAGGGGAGAGGCTTGAGAGACGAGAGAGAAAGTCTTATGGGACTTTTTTTATTCATCGAACCTATTATGAAAATTATTCTTATCATTGTAAATAACATCTACTCTACTTTTGTTTTCAATTATTTAAAGTTTAGTTCATTTTCTCCCTCTTAAAATTAGTAAAAAGCACAACATCGTTCATTATAGCAAACTTTTACCATGTAACTTTTGATATGTGGTAGATATCATTATTTTTAACTCTCTGATTGGTTTATATGAAAATTTCACATGTCAATTTTATATATATGTCATTATATCTAAAATGGGTAGAAAATGACTGGGTACAAAATGATCAGAAGCAAATGTATTAAATATAAAAATGATATATGATATACATATGATTATTATTCATCTGGCATAATTAATATATATTTTAACATATTACATGCATATTGATGAGCATAATATATAGATCTACATGTTATGAAAATTGTATATGATATGTATAAAATATATGTTATTAGGATATATATGATATAAATGATGTGATATGCATAAGAACATGCAAGTTGAATGAGCTGATGGGCTAAATGAGATAGGTGAGATTGATACTGATATGATTGAAAGACTGATGATTGGTATGTGAATGATGAAATATTGATAATAAATATGACATATAATAGATATGATCGAAGATAAATATGATCGATGATAGATAAGATCAATGATAGATGTGAAATATGATAGATAAGACCAATAATAGATGTGATATATAACAGATAAGATAAATGATAGATAGATTGATGACATATAAGATTGATGACATATAAGACTGATAATAGATATGACCGATGGTTGATGATTGATGAGACCGATGATAAACAAGAGATAAGACCGAAGATATATGATATATAAGATCGATGAAAGATGACAAATTTGACTGATATAATCGATATGATAGATAAATGATATATATTACATATGATAGATGAGTCGATGAAAGATGAGATCGGTGACATATAAGATATGTGATCGATGATAGATGACATATATAACAGATGATAAATGAGATTGATGATTGCTGTTTTTTGAGACATATAACACATTATATGTGATATATGATATATGATGATTGATTGACTAATAATATTGATTAACTGATGAGAATAATTAACTAAATAAATGATTTAAGAAACATGATTGATCTGTAGCTAAAAACATATAAAGTATTGATATGAACATATGATAAGAGTGTTCCCCATGATACAAGACATGGCTGAAACATGTATGTGATAAGATTGATAAGACTATATATAAATTACACAATATACATGATACTATTCATATTGACCGCTACATATTTGCATAGTTATATGCTTACATTAATCTATAAATGAATTATTGCTTGCATATTATTATTGTTTTATGCTTTGACTTCAGTTGTAGATATTGGCTGTTTGTTGGGTTATGTGCTTATTATGTGATTTTATATATTTTCAGGCAAGGGTAAATAGCAGGTGGATATGGGCTGCAGGTTTAGGTTTCTATTTATGTTGTTCCGTTTGTAGTTATGATGTTTAGTTTTAGTGATGGTTAGTTTTAGCTACATAATGATTATTAAATATGTCTCAGGTCTTTGAATGAAGTTGTAAATATAGGATGAATAGAAATGTATTTATATATTTTTTGTTTATATTATATTTATGAAATTAGTAAGCTCTAATTGATGTTTAAAAGATATAAAGATGCATTCTTTCAATATATGTATTGAGGCGTAAAAAAAACTCATTTTAATAAAGAATAAATGAATAGTGGGATTAAAAAAAATTAATGTAACATGTTATAAGCAACACCTCCAAAGAAAATAAGAGAAGAAAATTCTAGGTACATATATGCAAGCCATATTTCTTCATGCTCACGATTGTGCAAATCTACTAAATGTTTCTTTCTCCCATGTTAAACTAAAAAACTTATGTGAATTAGTTTGCACTCTTTTTTTCACATGAAAAGAAATCAATATTTTTAGAACATTTCCCTCTTAAACACAAATTTTAATTATCAAATATCATTCATATAGTAGTTAGTGCCAAGTGGTTATGTTCTTTGAAAGATTTCTTATAGACTGTGTATAATAGCCCGTATTTTGACCCAAGCAAATAAACTTTTTTTAGGAGTCATTATAAGTCAAATTTGAAAATCATTTTAGTCATAAGATAAATATTATTGTATTTTAATTACATTAAATTTTTCATAATTTTTGGGCACTTGAAAAAAATCTTAAGAAAATGACACATGTTGGTACAAGTGAGGATTTTGGGACTATCACGTATCTATTTATAAATTAATTTCACCAAAATTTTATAAATAAAATATGTTATTTAATGGATATTTTTTATAATTTGAAGTAGGGGTGTCAATTCAGGTCAACGGGTCGGGTTCGATTCGAACCCAACCCATTTAGCTAAATGGGTCAGGATTTCTAACCCGGACCTGACCCGCAAGGGTTACCAGGTTTACTCGACCCGATCCGCAAACCCACGAGCGCAGTTGCTGACGCGTAGGTCTTGCCGACGGAGTCGAGTGAGGCAGAGTCAGCGGACGGCAGAGTCAAGTGAGGTGGAGTCGGTGAACGACGGAGTCGAGTGAGGTGGAGTCGGCAGACGTCGGAGTCGAGTGAGATAGAGTAAGCGGACAACAGAGTCGAGTGAGGCGGGGCTTGACTAGGGATTCACGCGGACCGACAGAGGCGGTAGACGGCAAAGTCGGAGTGATGTGGAGCTCTAGTGCGAGACTCGAGAGGCAAGGGGCTTGACCAGGGATTCACGCAGACCAGTAGCGTGGGATCCGGGTTAAACAAGTGACCTGCGGGTTGTCGGGTCAACCCGAACCCGACCAATTTTTCAGACGGGTCAGAAATCTGAACCCGGACCAATCCCGTTTCACAAACAGGTTGACCCGAACCCAGATTTTTTCGGGTCGGGTCCGGGTCAGGTTTTAGGTTGGGTCAATTTTTAACACCCCTAATTTGAAGCCCCAAAAGTATTTATATAAATTTTATACTAAAAATTAATTAAATAATATAATTATATTAATATCATAATATTATTTTATTATAAAATCGAATTCCACAATTTTAATTCATTAAAATTCTTTTAAACTCCTATTCATTTGAGTGGATCTGAAATAGAGAAATGGAAAAGAAAAAATAAAACAAAAGTGAGGAGAGAGAAAAAAGCTAGATTTGGAGGTTGCATATCAATTTTCTCCTGTCAATCATGTTGGAAGATTTACTTGTCTCGTTATAAAGAACCTTTATCCTATTTTTTATTTTAATAATTTAATATTTTTAGTATTTTTTGATCAAATTTATGTTTTCGTTATCAAAAAATGAGGATAATTATATTAGTAAAATTTTCATCATATAACTTTTTATATGTTATAGAGATTGAGATTATGAATATTTTGAGTATTTATTTCAGATTTTTTTGTCGAATTATTTTGAAAGAGCAGTAATTTCTGCATATTCAAAAAATTATTTTGACATCTAAAAATAGTATTTTAGTTCAATTAAAGCTTTAGAATATTATTTTACATGATCTCTCGTAATTTAGTTAATTTTTAAAAATATGAATTTTTAGTGAATAGGATTTTATGTTGCCTACCATTAGGTCATTTTGACACTTTCTAAATTAAGCCTAATTTTATTTTATTATTGTAATACATTAAAAAGGAGTGTGGATATATGGTTAAGCAATAGATGGTTAATATATTACTATTGTAGTATTATGTTAATAATATGTGTGTGGAAAAAAATAAGTAAAGACTGGTTATTCACTGACATTAGCTGGAGACTGATTGACCTGTTCAAAATGATAAGCCGATGGACTTTCCTTTAAATATATGGTTTAGTGTTATCCTTGACTGATTCACATGATACACTGTTTGGGAGTTATAAGGAGATGATTATTATGTCAATGGGCAAAGAGTGATGACTTTATTTATCGAGCTAATGATTTCTAACACTGATATGATACTAAAAAAATACCGATTAAGCCAATACTTTTTCATTATTTAGTGTGAGATACTGAGCATGTGATCAAGATATTGATTTGATACAGATATAGAATAATTGGATGACATGTATATATAGTTATATGATTTTACTATATTGATATGATTTCAATAGTCTTTATCGATGCTTTGGTTTTACCATTTTATACCATTTATTTAGAGATTGATAGTATTGATACGATGATTATTTTATTGATTTGACACCTATATTGATTTACTCACTTCCTACCATATTATTTTTTTATTTATAGATTATACTGCTATTGCATGTGAGGTTTACTATTTTTGCATAAATTTATTATTATATAAATATTACTATTATTATTTAACTGCTAACATGCATATTTCTCCTTTGTCTTGCGTTGAGGCTAATTATAAAATTTGGTTTTTATGAGACTATTTAGCTTATTATATGTGCTTAAATGATTTCAAGTTAGACAAGGGAGCACGAGTGTAAGATTGACCAGGATCCTTCAGGTTTATATTCTTTTTCTTATTATTTTAGCTATTTTTTATACTCATGACAGAATAGTTGTGATATAATTATATAGATCATAAATAGTGTATATGATTTGTATGAATGAATACAAATGTATATCTTAATATTTTAATTAATAGTTTTATTTCTATTGCAATTTATATCTTCAACCTTCCACTGAGTCCCATGGTTGTGGTGCTTTTCCGACATGATCCGAGAGATCCCATCGATAAAACTTTGCCCAAATTTACAGAGAGCATCAAGACAATGAAAACCTTCAATCCAACGGTGGAGATTTGTTAGGGTGAATGCTTCCTTCACACTTGACCACCGCTACTTAGCTAAGAGCTCGAGAATAGGATTTTACCTCAGAGAAAACCCCAACAAATGAGGTTTTTATTAAGAAGCTTAAGAGGCGAAGGCAAGTACTTCTCCTTCAGACGTAGTAGTTGGAGGATCACCGGAAGTACGACTTCGAGCTGAGGGTGGAGAGATTTTGATGGAGTTCACTCGGAATCCTGGGTGGAAGAGGCTGGGGAGTGGAGGGAAATAGGAAAAATTGCTCAGAGCTCTAGGTTATTTTTTTGAAATATTGTGAGTGAATGAGCTCACCAGGGTAAGGGTGCCCTATCCAAGCTTCAATCATAGCTACGGACGGCTGGGATCAATCGACCAGACCTTTGGATGCCTGCCAACTGGAAGGGGACAACCGTGGAAGGTTCTCTGAGGCCAAAGGAGGTGATCTCAGACTGAAAAGCTTCTGGACTTAGATCATGTGAGGGGAACACCAAATCTCATTTCTAATTTTCTCCGGTCGCCACCGGTCACAATTCAAGTCAGGGTGAGGTGGAAAGCTTGCTGGAGGTCAGGTAAGCTTGGATATGAGCTCAATTGGGCATGAGAGAGCCCAATTCACCTAAGTGGCTTGGATTGACCCAAACCTGGATGGTTTGGGTCGGTCTTGGTGTAGCCTGGGTCAAGCCAGATCATGGGTTTGAGAGGAGAGATGCATTATGTCAAGGGCTATCCAATACAAGTGGGAATTAGGCTTAGTATGGTCTGTAGTGGAAATGGGCTCAAGTTAAAGTGGTTTTGACCACTTTGGGCTAGCTTAAGACTTAATCCAAGTCAACCCAAGGGCTGGACTAGCTTGGGTAAGTGCATTAGGCCTAGGGCCACCCAATACAAGTGTTGGTTTGGTCTGGTGAAGCCCTGGTTGGGAAATGGTTTAGCCTTTAATTTTGGCCACTTTGGGCTAGCCTAATTCCTAACCTAGGTTGAGCTAAGGGCTGGGTCAACTAGAGTCGGTGCATTGGGTCATGAGGGACCCAATGAGACTATTGGCTTAACTTGATTTGTCTTAGGGTGGAATTTGATTCAAGGAGAACCTCTTTTGGACACTTGGGTCAACCCATATGGCTAACCCAAGTAAGCTTAAGACTTGGGTCTTTCAAAAGGATAGCCTTAGGGACCTAATGGGTCATTCCATGGGTTTAATTAGGCTTGAAAATGTCTTAGTCAAAGGGTTTGAAATGGATTGAAGTATATGTGTAGTTTGGTCAAGTCAACTAAGTTGACATAGGGTTAAGGGTTGGGTACATTAAGTTTGGATTGAGGATGCAAACTCAATGGAAGTGGTTTCAAGTGATGAGAAGGCCATTTGGATTGAAATGCATGTTTGAATGGTTAAAGGGCACTTTAGTCAACCATGGTTGACTTGGTCAACCAGGTCAAACCAAGGGCTAGGTTTATGTCTAATCATTCCTAATGATGCTTAGAATTCATTAGAGAAGATTTCAGGTTTTGATGTGATTGAGCTATGTTGAGTTTTGGGGACAAGTCCAAATTTGCCCTAAAAAGGATATTTTGGTCATTTTAACCCCTGATTAACTATGGGTCATAATGGGTCAACCAAGTTGCAGTTTACTGCTCAACATATCTTAATAAAGGTTATGGATATGTTTAAGGGTCTTGGGGAAGGTCCCAAGGTCAAATTTCATAAGGTGGCAAGTCCAGTGGCATAGGTCATAAATTTTTGAATGGTTTACAACCTTTGGATTTCAATTTAATTTCTGGGGTTAGAAGTATCAGATTGGGTTCAAATTTGGAGGTTTGACCTTAAAGACATGCCTAATCTATATGCAATTGATAGATAATGAATTATAGGTCATTGACTGAGTTTTGAGGTCACTAAAAAATTACCCAGAAAGGGTTTCAGAACATGAGCCCTTTACCTTTTATTTTGATCCAAAATTTTGGATTTGAATACAGTTTTGAGTTTGATTAATTCAATTTGAATTATCCACATCAATCATAATCAAATGGATGAGTAAGATTGATTGGACATGATTAAAGCTTGATTGAAGGTTGGATTGGAGGTAGATTGAAGGTTGGATTGAGGTCTGGAGTGAAGATTGAATTGGAGATTAATTGAATGCTGGATTGGAGTTTGAATGGAGGTTGAATTGGTCCTGATGACCTCATACAAAAATGAGGTCAACACTAACATAATCATATACTTTATTCTTCTTTATTGATTTATTTTATACATTAAACATTTAGTCAACGTAATGCTATAACATGCAATAATTGCAATAAAAATAAAAAAATTGTAATCGCTATAAAATAATCGTAATTACCTATTTTTATTATTTTTTGTGCTTCAATTTCTTTCAAATTCCTTAAGCAATACCTAGGGTCACATACTAAATTTTATAATTTTTCATTAACATATATATAATCTTACTTAAGCTCTCATTAGGATCTCTTATTGGCTTCAGTATCTCACCTTTATTCAATAATTTAAATTCTTCATTGTTTCAAATGACATTCAATTGCTTTAAGTACTGCTAAACAACTTTAAAAAATTGAATGTCGTCAAGATAACATTGAATTGATTTGACATCTTTGAGGATAACTTCAAATGCGTTGAATATCATTTATATAATACTGAAAGCTTCTAACTTTTCATATATTGAACAAAATTCATAATCTACTAAAATATTTAAAATTAATCAAAATTAATTACCTCAATTAAAGATTCCTTATTTTCTCTTTGAATTGAGACTCACTAATTTGATTTATTCCTATGAAATAATTATATTTTATTATTTAAATAAACCCAAAATTATGCATTTACTTTTTGCTTAAATTTAACAGGGAAAAAATGAAATTTAAATAACTTACTTATTCCTCATCGTAAGAAATGGACGCTCTCTTTTTCTTCCTTTCCAAAAAAATATTTTCATCCAAATTTCCTTTTGTTTATCTCACAATTTCCTTCCTTTGTTTTTAAAGGAGACATTGATCCTTTCTTAGGTTTAAAAACGGATGAATTTTGCATAAGAAATGAATAAACTTGACAAACCTAACTTCCTTCCTTCTTCTTCCTCTTGGCACGGTTTTCTCTCAGCTGTTGCTTTCATTTGCTCGATTCTACTGGAGTGAGAAAATTAGAGTTATCTCCCATGAGGAGTTATTGCTTTTCACTCTCATACTCGTTTCCTCACTCGATTGTGTGACCCAGTTTCGCCAAGCGCTCTCGTGCCCGTGTGAGGCCCACTGCTTCGTCCGCTCGGCTTGCCTGCTCACATGTTGTTTTAGTTAGGGCCAATTCAATTTAACCAACAAACCTGGTTCTTACATTATCAACTTTGGGTTGACTCATCTAATGGAGCCTCACCGCTAAGCGAAGATGAGTCATAAAATCTATGATTAACATAGATCATAAACTTTACAACCAACGTGGGTCTTAATCTCTAAGGCTAATGGGGGTATAAAGGGTTACTCCCATGTAGCAAAGATGATGCTCTCGTTGGAACAATCAAGTTGAACTTATATAATCAAGAAGCTTAGATACCTCTTCCACATGGCAAAGATATTCAAAGTGGAGCTCATAGCATAATATTGTTAGATCGAAAAATGTGGAAATAAAATACAAATAATTTCAAATGTGAAATTAAATATCTATTAATTTAATCAAAATAGTTGAATTCAATCATGAAATAAAAATTAATTAATATTGTTTGGGTGTGAAGTTTGAAAAGAGGGTTTTGAAAAGTTAATATTCTTTGAAAAATTTTATAATTAACTTTAAATTTTAATTCTGAAATCGAACATTCATTGGAAATGATATACCACCTCAAGAGATGGTAATAAGATCCCTTGATGGATTCAAATTTAGAATTGTAAATTCCATTCTGAATATCGTAGGTAAACTTAGGAAAGAACTGTATATGACCCTGTAGGGTCAAAGTGAAGTTTGATCAAATATTTAGTTATGATAATCTAGATGAATTATCATTAATTTTATATTCAAAGTTATATCAACAAATTATATATCTCCGCAAAGGAAAAAATATCATTCACTATCAATTATTTGAACATGATGATAACAATCATCATTAATTTTAAGTTTTTCAAAGAAGATTGATTGAATTTTGAAAATCAATTTTTGAAAAGTAGATGTGAGTTCTAAATTTCCTGCAAGTATAAGCCCTCGTAGTTAATTACATTGTAGGGAGGGTGAATTTTCTATGAATACTCTCGATTAGAACAATGATAGAAATTTTGTTTGTAAAGACTTTTAAGGAATGATATCAAAGGAAGTATGTTTGAAATTTCAATAGGGATTGGATTAAAATTTGAACACTTATTTTGGAGATCAAGGGAGGAAGGGTAGGAGGTGTTTTAGGATTCAGAAACACTTCAGAAACACCCCGGCCTATCTTATGTGTTGGGCTTTAAGTTTTGATTGAGAGAAATTTTTAATTGGGTTGATTAATTTATTAAAAAGTTGGGATTATATTTCTAGAGGTTGGGGTCTTAAGATTTTGAGTCTGCCACATATCCTAAATCTATTTTGGGCACAGAACAACAGTAACCCAAACCTAAGTAATGTTGTGCAAAAATTAGATTTACACCAGCCTGGATTGAGGAGCCAGCTAACAACCTAAGTGATTTAAAAACATAAGTTCGATCTTTTATGAAAGAGTGGTATAGACGTTGTTAATTAAAGTTTTGAGGAGTTGGAGCCGATATCTTTATATAGGGTGAAAATGCTTGAATCAGATGCAATTAAAATTTCAGACTCGTTTAGTTGATTCTAAGTTATGCATGCTAATTGACTTGATTAAATACATAAAATAATATGTAGCAGTTTTTTTTAAAAAGGACAAAAAATACTTTTCCCTAGAGATTGTATAATATCCCCTTGACAGATCTGCACCTTCACATATTAGGTAGTCTGCCAGAATCTGCAGGCAAAGAGGTGCCTAACAAGGAGGAGAAAGTAAAAAATATGCTTATACAGACTCCCGACGATCCCGGGATTACTTATTAAATCGTTTGAGTTTCTATGTTAACCTAAAATTTTTAATTTAATTTTAAATAGAAAAAGTTTTTAACGTTTTCTCACAAGCCTCTTATCGAATTCCAGGCTAAATCAAAATACGACATGCAAATCATAAAAAAACTAAAAAAGCAAGAAATTCTATGCACAAGTAAAGTAAATCAATCAAATTAAATGAATAAAATGTTCATAGGCAAATTACCTGTTTATTACAACCCAGAATTTATAGAAATTAAAAGTGACCATGCACCAATGATAATAAAGCTGGATTCTAATCCTAGGACAGACACAAGTGACTTTGAGTTGGATATTCTCTAGCTTCAACACTTTATCCTTCTCCTCTTCGGGTTCCTTGGAATCATCGTATCTGGATACCCAAATGGAAAGAAAACTCTCCCTCTAAGGGGGTGTTATTTTTTTCTTTTTAAGTATTAAAGTAATCCAAATTTGGGCTTCCAAATGAAGAAGGACTCTCCCTTAAGGCAAATCCTTTCCTCTTTGGAATCTAACTTTGGATTTATGTATCCCAACTCAAAGACTGACTTTCACATGTTGACCTCGTTTTCTACATTTTAGGCTATCGAGCATGTTAGTTATCATCCGATTGGGTTGAATTTGGGCCCAGGTGGGCTTAATTGTGTTTGATCGACTCAATCGAGCCGCAACGAGCTGAGTTCGGGTCGAATCGGCCCCAATTAGAATTTTGATTTCAAATGGACTCGAGTCGAATCGAATTTGACTCGATTGCACTCGATTGATCTCGATTAATGCATATCGGTTGCGTCGAGCCTAATTTGATTTCAATCGATGTCAATTTTATGTTTAATTTCATATATGAGCAAATTGATTAAATTAGATTGAACCAAAATTAACTCAAATTGAGCCAAATGTGAACTCAAATCTAATCCGGATCAGCCCAATTTAATCCTATTTGAGGTCCATTGACTTTCTGAATCATTTCAAACCTAATATCAAATCAGGAAATGCAATTAGCGGCCCCGATTTTATCAAAAACTGAAGTCTGTTGTCGCCGCAGGGCTACAGTCGCGTGAGCTTCCCACTTCAGGATAGAGGCAGACTCTTTTTTCACAGAGCTAGAGCGCGGCAAAACTATTTCGGTGTATGGGGATGGGATCGAGAAGGGAGGCAGCGGATTCGTCTCCGAGGAGTTCCGCCTCCCCTTTTCTCTTTCTGGTTCGCAAGGCATCGGGACCGGTCCTTTTCCCTTCCATTCATTCGGTCCGTCCAGGGCAGAGAAAAAAAAAGCTCCCTGCTCCCGATCTCCTTAGGTTCGCAAGTCTCCAAGCCCTGACGCCGAGCTCTCCGCCTGGCTCCCTCTCGCTCTTCTCCTGTTCGCAAAACCCAGCAGGACTGGAGCTCTCTCCCATTCTCACGATATCTCCTCCTCGGATACGCTGACCCCAAACGGACCAAAGCCGAAGCTCGACTCCCTGTTTGCGACGCAAGAAGCCAGTCGCCCCCTTCCTCCCTCATTCCGCCCCAAGAAGTAGACCGATTCCTTACCCTAGCCAACACCGACTCTAAGTTTAGGCTCCTTAATTACAGGTAAGTTCCACTTCTTCTTCCTCCTCTTCTTCTTTATCTTCTTCCTATTTGCTTGCCTCCTATATCTCTTTGCTTGGATTCCTTCAATCCTTGATGCAAAAATGTACATGAGAGGAAGAAGAAAGCATGATTTGAAATCTCATAAGTTTTTTTTTTTCATGCCTTGAATGGAGCAAATTTTTCTTGTGCATTCTTATGTTGTTGTGGCAAGATTTTAGGAGACAAGTATTTCTTATTCTTTTATGCTGAGAGCGCGTCTATTTTGAGTTTGAATGGTTCCTTACCTTGAGTTTTCTTAGAGAAGCTAGGTGTGATGTGTTAACATTCAAAGAGGTTGTTTTATGTCATCTCTTAGACCTTGCATGCTACCCATTTGATCAAATGCTTTAAAGGATGTTATTTTCTGTAATCTTTTCGTTTCTTTCTTGAATATCATCCATGTAAAATCACAACATTGAATAGATGTGTATACACGCATGCATACACATCTAAATGGTTATTTTCTTCTTAGTCTCATTGTGATGTTGTTGGCTCTTGCTCTACGCATATGGAAGAAATGGGATGAAATGTGCATGCGATATTTATATTTACACTTCTATATGTTTCAAGATTCCAATAGAAATGTAAGCTTTCCAAAGTGGTTAATGAAGTTGGATAGTGGCGGTAGCTTCTTAATTTTTTATGTGTTCTCTAGTTTTGACTAAACTTGGAAGAGTTTGGCTGTGGGAAGATGCTTCAATGCCATAATGTTGGTTCATCAATTTGCTATGAAACAGTGGGATGTGTTCACCTCGCAAACCCTTTTTTTTTTAAATTTAAATTTTTTTTTTAAGTGTATGGATCTCTCATATCGTCCATGGTTAACATACATTCGTGCAAATAGACAAGTGGGATTGCCCTTCTATCTTTAATCTCATTCGAATGATGATATCATGTTGGAACCTAAGCACTTTACTTTACTTGTCAGAGATTTATGTGAAAAGCATGTTAGCAACTATGTCAGAATGTTATTCTCTTTGAGCTTTTGGAGAATGAATTTGCATCCAACTTTCTTCCCTATGATTGGAACTTAATTGAAATTCTACATCTAAGGAATTGTTTGCTCGTTACTTAGTCTGGAAAAGCATGATTTTGGGCTTTCATTCTCAAAGATGTATGTAGTTTCACTAACATCATTATGTTAAAAATAATTTCGTGAGTTATCTTTGAGATAGAAAATTTTATAAGTCGCTTTATGTCAGAAATCCTTATAAGTTGACGTATGGTTGGAGGGCTTTGCAATGAGCATTGTGTCGGAAAACGTTCATGTTGCTTTACGTTGGAAAGTTTTGTGAATGTTTTATAGCGGAAGGCTTTACAAGATTTTCTTATTGGAAAGTTTTGCATGCATTTACCCCACGATCGAAAATGTCCTTTTGCATTAGAAAGTGTTGTAGTGAATTTTATGTTTCGTTTTGCTTGAAGGTCCTATGAGTCATTTTGAGGATTGGAAATGTTGTGAATGGCTTTGTATTTGGAAAGTTTTGGGAAGCTCTCTAAGTCTCTTTGGAACAAAAGTGAACTTCCATGAATGGATTTTTCTTTTTTATTCTCTCTTCGCATTTGGCTTTAAGAATGGGTTTTCAGATGAATGTGAGTTGGAATGGAAGCATGTTTAGATTCAATATGAAGGAGTCCGGTTCTGATCTTGAAGCTTATTTCTTTTCATTGCTGTAAGTTTTACATAAGAATGACTTAAATGGTTGTGTCAAATGTTCTCAATACTAGTTTAAATCGTGGGGACAACAAATAGCACCTAATCCTCCTTTCTTTTACTCATGTTGCATTGAATTAAAGGAAAGAGTGTTTTAAGGGTATGCTTGGCTTTGAATAAGCATGTCCAACCTTAAGGTGCTAACATTTATTTTATTATATCACCTTTTCATTTTCTTTTCCTTTCAGCATCATTGTCTTTCTTTTGGTTTCCTCGCTTTTCTGCTACTTATCTATTTGTGCTTTGAAATCAAGTGTTCGCAAAATGTGAAAGCTTAAAGGCGCGAAGTGGCTCAACCGGTATACAAGCCCGATAAGAACAAGGTATGTTAATATTTTAATAATGCTTTATCATTTATATAATTAATATTATTGTGCTCTCATGCCCCCTTTCCTTTGCTTGTCTGTGTTTTGTGAGGTGCATTTGGGAAAGCAAAGGAGAAGGGATCCTTTGGGGTTACTATGACGAAGGAGTCTACCTAAACAAATCAGTCGCCCCCATTCATTCCGGTGGGGGTGCTACGGGCGGTACCACCGGGTCATAGCCCCCGGTGCTGTAAGTTTCTTAAAACTTAGATAGCCTTTAGGAAACCATTAGTGTGTACGCCTCCCACCCTTAGGGCCTTGTAGCAACTTCAATACTATTAGGGTCTTTTGTTTCTTTTAGATCCCTAAACCCATCTATACGTACGAATGTCCAAGAGGGTTAGAAAATGAACTTCATTCCATCTCCTACAATATCGGTGACACCTAAGGACAAAAACATAAGGATAGGTCTTAGATAATATAGACTTAGGAAGCATGCTCACTATAGGGTAGAGACATGAAACATAGAGAACTTAGCGACACCTTACCCTAGGATTAGCATATTAGCGTCTAAGTCTAATTAATCATTAATAATAACCAACCTATAATCAAACCTCTAACAAATTGGTAAGAGATCAAACCAAATGCATAAAAGATATCCAACTCCTAATCGAATCATAATCAACACATATGACTATTAATAAGGAAAACTTGAACTATAAAGAGTGAACTAAGACTAAGTAATCTACTAATCATCCCCTAATCAAATACTAACTAAACAAAATCCACTAAAATCAATTTGAACCTAAGAGTTATAAAATTGGAGAACAAACCTAAAACTAAAACTTTCCTAAAACTCAAACCTTAATCAAACCCTCTTGTAGTTAATCTCATACTTGGTCTAAAACACCTCTAACCTTAAACATTAATGAACCATTGCTTAATCAACAAACCCATAGGAGATTTATTAAAACTTAAGTACAACTTGAACTTTAGAACCTTAACAACTCACCTAAGTTTTAATCACATCATTAATCTAATTTCTTAAAATCAACCAACAAACCCCTTAATTAATGATAAATCATCTAATCTACTTTCTCTTTTAATTTTCAACAAACTAAATTAACTCAACAACATTGGTTACTACTGGGTAACCCAGGCCTACGAGGCTATTAAGTTAGCCCCAAGGAGGGTGAAATAAACCTCAGGGCCTCGGTGAGCAACAAAGGTAGTAATCAATTGAACACTAAAATAAAGATTCTTAAAATCAATTTTAACTTACTAATACTTACATTTAAACTAAAGCACCCCTTTAACCTTCAACAAATTGAATTACAAACAACTTCAACTAAACCATCCTACATAGGACACATCCAAAACCACACAGCCTACACACACCTAGATTTGCTTAGTAGGCTCCTAGCTTTAGGTTAGGCCGGTGTTTTCTTCATTTTTGTTTCTGTGATGTGGCGATTTGCATGTGACATGTGTGCTGGTTGTTTTAGTTTCTTGTGTTAGATTTCTATGTTGATTTCGATGATGGTGATTTTATTTACTGAATTGTCTTTGTGATGTGATGGGCGATAGATTACTCATAGGTTAGGGGCGATTTTGATACTGATGATATTTTCTACAGGTGGCCATGCTCATACAGCGCTAAAAGGGGGCTAAAATAAATAAATCATAAATAACTGATACAGGTGCTATTAGCTGCTTAGCCCCCAAATAAATAAGAGCATGGCCAAGCATGGCTGATTTGAGTACTTTTTTTTATATATATAACTGCTTGGGATGATTGATTTTGATTGCTTAGGATAACCCTGCAGGAGAGTCTAGATTTTTCTTTCATAATTCAGATGTAATATATTCATTGTATTGAGTTGTGAAAGTTTATAAAATGGGGCATTTTATGAAAGATTAAGGATCCAAAGGGAAAAGAAAGTCCCCTCACAGGGAATTTCTTTTTCATTTGGATATCCTACTGGCAGTGTACTACGAGGAGACCAAGAGAAGGCGATCCACAGAAGGACCAGAAGATGAAGATGAAGACTAAAAATGCCTCATTTTAAAACTTGCGTCGTTCTATAGGATTAGAATCTAGGTTGTTGTCGGTGGAGCCTGGCCACCACTACTTTTTCTGCACTCTGGGATGTATATTGTATGGCACTTGCCATGGACTTTGGACACTCTCTTTTGTGGTTTTTGATGTGATGATTTACTTACTTGTTTGCACAGTAGGAATGGCATGATTTTCATAGGCTTCTTTCTCGCATGTGTATGTGCCTGATTCGCTAGGCTCTTTAGGGACAAAATTCTTCTACTCGTAATTAAAATTAAAATTTTAGGAATTAAATAACATAGAAAGATAATGATTTAGGGAATAGCCGGAATCGTCCAGGGTCGCATGCATATCAATGCATCTTCTTTTCCTTGTTTAGACACTTCCCCGCCCGCGGGTAGAGTTCAGATAATCCGACCTATGAGGATGAGGTTATGAACCTGGGGAAGCCTAGTCTTTCTAAAAATTTATTTTCATAAGCCTTTTTAAAATTTCATGCATTTCTGATTTGGGTATTTAATCAGCACGCATTGCATTAGTAACCAATTGAAATTAAAATTTAATTGCATTAATCTTAGGAGCATCGTACCATACATAAGTTCGGGGTCACTTAGGAAATCTCTCTAGATGTCGACCTCAAATTCCAAAAACTCAGCCATCCACCCATCTTTCATAAAGACCGGATAGCATGGATTTCATACGATTAGGTGGTTTAGCTGGCTTTCCTTTTCAGGCAGGATATAAGTCCAGGATGCATTAGTTAGGACATGGGCCTTAGTGTTGTGTGAAACACTAAGCCAACTTTAGATTTAGGATTCAAGGCTACTACATTCAGTGTCTCGTAGTAGGCCTCATCGGTGGGTAAGCCCCTCCTCCTTCTGGGGCTATAAACCCTACCTATCCGCGTCACATGGATGGCGTCGCTTCTATCTTTCTCTCACGCATGTGGTATGAAGTGATTTCTTTTTCTAGTTTTCCTTCAGTTTGACCGGCCGAGTGCTTATGCGATCCATGTATGTTGAAATAATCAAATCGAGCCTATCTTTTCCCCTTGATTAGGAAGATCCTAGAAATTTTCCTACGTGCCAAGTCCATTCGAGAGAATAATATAACGTCCTTAATCGAGAGTTTTCTTAGGCTGAGGTCTAAGATGTAATTAACCACGGGGGCTTGCGCCCGTGTGAGACCGATCCCCACATCAAATAAACCCCATTCGAGCTGATGTATCGAATGGGGGAAATCTCGTGACTCTTGGGTTATGCATATTATTACCCATCGAGGTATGTGGGTGAAAGCCCCTATCCTTCATGGTTAATCGTACGTATAATCCCATTTGCCCTCCCATTGGTCTACTTGTGTAGAATGCAAAGGTCTACGATCATTTTGTCCTATGGGATAGTGTGGTCGTACCCTTTACATTCTGTTCCCCACACGTAGAACCCTTTCTGAGACCCACAGATTTCTGGCGACCACGGTGGGACAGGTCTCTCTCTCCATCTTTGGATTATATATTATGCTCTCTTGCGTATACTCCGGATTTGGTACTCCTTAGTTAGGCTCCTTCCTTTCTGGCCTGTTTGGCTGTTCCACCCTTTCTTCCTCTCTTTCTTTCCTGTCGAATTGTCTGATGCTAATTATCTCAGTTTGTGTTAGCAGACAGTACGATGGCGTTTCCCGGTCCTTCTGTTACTTTTTGTTTCGGCTCTGACTCGCGGGTGACACTTCCTGAGTCCCTGCTCTCGAGCCTACCTGCAGGAGGGATTACCTTTGGATCCTTCACTGACGCGGCGTACGTCACTCTTGGCGGGCCGACCCCTTCCGAGGCTGCAGCCTTCTCTCCCCTGCAGAGGAGAGGGCGTGCAGCCATGCGTCCTTTTGGACGTCCAGTTGCTCGGCAGCCAGCCCTGGCACCTGTTCGTCCCGCTGTTGTCCGTGCGCAGCCAGTGTGCCCCGTGGCTAGGCAGCCAGTGCCTAGGCCACTTCCTGTCCAGCCCGTTCGTCCAGTTGTTAGGCGTCCAGTACCTACAGCACTTGTTGTCCAGACAGCCCCGGCCCCTCAGCGCCGGCAGCCAGTACTTCCCTTACCTGCTGCCCCGGTAGAGGCTGCTCGTGCTCGAGTCTCCCCTCCTCCTTCCTCCTCGAGGAAGAGGGGCGCTCAGGCCGAGCTCCCTCCACCTCTTACCCGTTAGGTTTCAGTTTTCGCTAGGCTTTCTTACCCTGAGACTGCCCAGCAGACCCCGACGACTCTTCCTGCAGTTCCTGTCCCTCCAGTTGTCCAGTCAGTTGGTTCCGACATAGCGTCATCCTCCGCATCCGGCCTTGGGAGAAGGGCTCGAAGAAATAGGAACAGGAGGTTGCGTTTAGCAGCACAGGATGCAGCAGCCCAGCAGATGGCAGTTTCTGTGGCTCAGCAGTAGCCAGCCCAGCAACGAGTGGTCCCCTTACAGCGGGAGCCACGTCAACCCGTAGTTCCCCCAGTCCACGATATAGTAGTTGCACCTGAGATCGATGCAGTCCAGGGAGGATGCTTCTCTCCATTAGTACATAGTGGTGATGAGGAGGACGTCGTCCGCATTGCGGTGGCCCCTCATGTTACTACTACCCTCCCACGTGCTAGAGTCCCCAAGGACAGTATTGCTAGGGCCCTCACTCGGAGGATCCGAAGCATTGTCCGTTCGGCACGCGGTAGGGGTCATATTAGTGAGGAGAGGTTACTCCACTAGATCTCTCAGGTGCATGCGTAGTTACAGAGGCGGTCAGTTAGACAGAGTTACCAGTGGTGGAGAGGACAGCCGCCACGTCGGCAGCAGATTAGAGCAGTCACCACAGTTAGACCCCAGACTGACACCCCTACAGTCGGACGACGCCCACGTCGGCATGGACGCCGCCCGGGGCGAGATGTTGCTCAGCCCCAGCTTGGTTCAGTAGTTGTTGTTCCACCCGCACAGTTGGATGTCCCTACTGGGTCCCGTAGCAGTAGATGGGTTTGGAGGCGTCGGCAGGTGGACCCACTTGTCGAGACAGAGCAGACGGTTGGGACCATTCAGCGGGTTGATACATTCCCTTCAGGATCAGCAGCAGTTCCAGTGGCTTGTGAGGAGGTGGCAGATGTTCAGGAGGATGTTTCTTTGAGTAGTACCCCAGCTCGAGCGGAGCCAGTTTCCGTTCTTAGCCCCCACAGGATCACTTCTCCTATGGATCCATACATCGATGCCCTATGTCAGGCCTTCTCCGGTGAGGATTTGCTCGGAGAAGAGTCAGAAGAGGACATCCCCGTCCACAGAGTTTGTGTTGTCACGAGACGGGGTGTTTCAGATGAGCATATAGAGCAGTATGATGGAGTAGAGGAGCAGGGGGAGGCAGATGTACCTTCCACCTCAGCACTAGGTGGACCTCCCCGGTCAGTAGATACGGATGCCACAGTTTTGCAGCTACATATCCAGATGGCGGAGATGGCTAGAGTTATGGCGGCGATGACCGCCCAGTTGACAACGTTGGGGGCTACACCCCAAGTCATGGATGTAAGTACTCCTACTACATCCAGGGACGAGCCAGCAGTACCACATGCGATAGTACCAGAGCCTGTGAGAGTGGACAGAGTTCAGAGGACAGTCCCAGTACCACCCCCAGCAGTACAGTTCAGTGTGCCAGTTCAGTTGTCACCATGACAGATCCAGGACATGATTGCACAGAAAGTTGAGCAAGTTATCTCTTCTAAGAAGTCTGGGGATTTAGTCAGTAGAGGTCGTCCGTACCCTATAGAGTATGAGCGGGAGCCATACCCCGCAGGTTTTGTCCCTCCTCGTTTTCGGGTGTTTGATGGGTTAGGGAACCCAAGACAGCATGTGGCTCAGTACCGGGCCATATGCTGCAACATTGGAGGGAACGATGCATTGATGCTGAGGTTGTTTGTTAGTAGTTTGGTGGGAGTGGCATTTGAGTGGTATGCCGATCTCCCCAACGATTCAGTGCATACATTTGCTGAGTTGGAACAGTTGTTCATTCAGAGGTTTATCAGTACTGAGCACAGAGTGACAGTTGGTGAGCTGGTAGTGGCCAGACAGCGTCCCCACGAGACTCTACCTAACTACATTGTTAGGTGGAGGAACCTTAGTCTCCAGTGTGAGCCTCAGTTGCAGGAGCAGCATGCAGTTGAGATTCTATTGAAGAACATAGATGGTCCTATCGCTACATACCTGAAGGGTTTTAGCATTCGAACCTTTCAGAAGTTGTTAACCAAGGTCACTAGTTTGCAGGATAGCATACCCGCTGCAGTCCCTCCTAAGGTTGAGAGTCAACCCCCGCGTAGACCTCAGCGTCAGGAGTTTTCAGGGGCACCACCTCCTAGGAAGGTGGAAGTGCACAGTACCTACGAGTCTCAGGATAGGGGCAAGAGGCCCATGGTCAGTTCAGTGCCGCATCGTCCACCACCACCTCCTCCACGACCACAGTTTCAGCCTAGACCACAGATGCCACCACCGGCACAGCCTCTTGTACAGTTTCAGCCACGACCCCAGACTCAGCAGTTTACACCTCCCCACAGGACTCCTGAGAAGCAGCAATACCTACAGGAGAAGCTTAGCAAAGAATACCCCTTTAAAAGGGAGAGTGTGAAGAAAATATTTAAGTTCCTTGTTAAGAAGAATATTCTGATATTTCCAACCAATAGGAAGGTGGAAGAAGAGGGTCAGACAGATCATCCGTTGTATTGTCCTTTCCATAGGCATATTGGGCATGTGATTGAGGATTGCTATGTGTTCAAAGATAGAGTGGAGAGCCTTATGGCTAATGGAGAGATCCATCTACAAGACAGTGATCTAGTTCAGCCCCGAGGCAAGGTTGCTCAGATAGTTCAAATGGTTACAGACACCAGGCAGTGTGACAGTCAGTGTGATGGTCAAAGCAGTGGTAGTAGAGTACCCCTTAGTTCTGGGGAGGAGTGGCAGCTTGCACTCTCTCGCAAGACAAGGGGTATGATCAGACGAGCAGTTCAGAGTTCAGAGGCAGTTGAGAAGAGGCCTCCACAGGCCAATTCGACAGTTGCTAGCCCAGTTACTCCGTCAGTTTCTTTCTCTTCTCCTTCTGTTGTAGTGCCTACTGAGCACATTTCTCCTACTTCTTGTACTAGAAAGATGTATGAAAGAGAAAAATTTGTTGTAACCTCTGAGGGGAAGACGGGGTCTCTTCCAGCACTTACGATGAAGGATTTCGTTTTCCCTTCTATTGATGATGAATTAATGGAAGAGGATGATTCTGGCTACTTCTGGTCTTTTCCTTCTAGTTCTACTTTTTCTAGCACTCGTTCTTTTCATGCTTTAGTTATTTCTGGTGATGACAATGATCCTTCATATGGAGAAGAATTTGAGTGTGAAGAACCTGTGTTCACCATTCATGAAGGAGGTTGTTACACGGATTCTGGAGATGAGTCCGAGAACACACTCCAATCTCTTTTTGTAGAGCCGACACAAGCCATGACCTCTGAACCAAATGAGTCTCCGGTTGAGCTCGACTCAGTGCAGGAGATCCAGTTGCGTTCATGGAAAGTCCTTCCACCAAAAATGGCTAAAAATAATAAAGAAAAAGATAGAAACATCATTACCCAACAGGATGATCCTATCCCCCCTCCTCAAGCACCGGCGAAGGAGAAGGGAAAAGGCCCTCAGTTGGATGTTGATTACAACGTGTTGGCACATTTGAGAAAAATTCCATCTCTTCTTAGTGTTTACGATGCACTTATGATGTCTCCTGACTTGAGAGAGACTTTGGTGAAAGCTTTACTTGAGCCAGAGTCTTATCAAGCCTTCTTTGCCACTGAGTCTGTTAAGGATGTATGTTATTTGAGAGAGATGCCATGCATTACCTTTTCAGATCAGGATCTTTTTTTAGGGACCTCTGAGCACAACCATCCCTTGTATGTCATCGCTGAAGTAAATGGTTATGAGTTGAACAGGGTCCTCATTGACCAAGGTGCTTCAGTCAATATCCTTAACTATGAGACTCTAAAGAGCCTTTCCCTTGGTCATTTGAAACTAACCTCAGACAAGATTATGTTGAAAGGTTTCAATGATCAAGGACAACGTGCTCTAGGGGCCATTACCCTGCCTCTAAAGTTTGGAGATCTTCTAACTGAGGCTAAGTTTCATATTATCGAAGCGGATACCTCATACAAGGCTCTCTTAGGAAGGCCTTGGATTCATGAACATGGGATGGTGCCCTCTACGTTACACTAGTGCATGAAGTATATGAGGAATGATGTAGAGTTCTCCATTCCTGGAGATACTCAACCTTTTTCCGTGCATGAGGTCTCAATTTACGATGACGCCGAGCATTACATGCCTCGAAAGGCTCACAGACCTCCCATTGCCCAGTCACCAGTGATACCTGCCAGTGTTGTACAGGGTCCTATGCAGTCGCTTGCACAGGGTCCTATACGGCCACTAGTACAGGGTCCTTCACAGGTTTGTATTGAGGCAAATCCTTCCACTGCAGATCCTACTGGATCTTCCTTTCAGTTTGCAGTTGGGCACAATGTTCCCCCTAGTAGAGGTAGGGGATGGCGGGGTAGAGGTCGAGGTAGAGAGTCAGTTCGCCCTCCGAGGAACTTTGACACTCGAGTTCCCCCTCCCTCACACCTTTACACTTCCACTTTGACTGTTGAGTCTGATTCTGATGATGAGATGATCGAAGCACCTCGTCATTCAGCTCCCTCGCCTGCCTTTAGTGTTGCTGATTATAGCGCATATCCTACGTTCCGTAGGTATTTGATACCTAAAGGCGGTTTAGTCGTTGATAGTGGCTCAGACGACGACGTAGATGTCGGACGTCAGACTACTAGCCGACAATCCCTTTCTCGTCAGATGTATGGAATGAGAGTCGAGGAATCTCCTCTTCAACCCTCCTTGACATCTTCCACTAGTGCTTGTGGCGCACTGCACTCTGACAGACGCTATGTACAAGAGTTGCACACCCTCTATGTGCCGCCACAGCCCGGTTGGCATGCGTCACTGTTCCACAGTGTAGGTACCCCACAGACCACTGATATACAGGGTCCTGTAGAGTCCACTGCGAGCGGTGAATTCTTGCTGGTTCCCCGATACTTTTTCCCTTTCGTGGATAGTTATGCTGAACGGGGTCTTGTCCCTTCAACCTGGTCTGAGGGGCAAGCTCTACAGCAAGCCCGTATTTAGCAAACTGATCTCCCTCAAACTCAGCAGGGTTTAGGCTATTTTGAGAAGGATCAGTTCCCCTCTACCAACGTCCGTGTCATCTCCCACTCTTACCCGGTTGTTTCCATCTCTGATGATGAAGACCCGGATGAAACGGAGGACAGGATCCTTGATGCTCCACGAGAATTTGAAGATGGCGTTACTTCGGCCATGGATGAACTAAAGGAGATCAATTTGGGTACTGAATCGGATCCTCGACCCATATTTCATAGTGCTTTGTTATCCGACTCAGAGGCCCAAGAGTATATTGAACTCATATCTGAGTTTAGAGATTGCTTTGCCTAGAACTATACTGAGATGCCTGGTTTAGATCCAAAAGTAGCAGTCCATAAGTTGGCCATTAAGTCTGATGCAGTCCCTGTTAAACAGTCACCTCGTAGGATGAGGTTAGAGATTGAGCAACAGGTGATCGCTGAGACTAAGAAGCTTATAGAAGCTGATTTTATTCGGGAAGAGAAGTATCCCACTTGGCTTGCCAATGTTGTTCCAGTCCGGAAGAAGAGTGGTCAGATCCGTATCTGTATAGACTTCCGTGAATTGACAAAGCATGTCCCAAAGATGATTTTCCTCTCCCCATTCCCGAGTTGATGGTTGACATTGCTTCATCCCATAGCATTTTCTCCTTCATGGATGGTTCATCTGGTTACAATCAGATAAAGATGGCCCCTGAAGATGAGAGATTCGCTGCTTTTCACACCCCTATCGGTGTGTTCTGCTACAAGGTGATGCCCTTTGGCCTCAAGAACACCGGGGCCACCTATCAGCGTGCTATGACTGTCATTTTTGATAAGCTGATTCATGAGCAAGTAGAATGTTATGTGGATGATCTAGTAGTCAAAAGCAAGGTCCGTAGTGATCACCTTCGAGATCTACGAATCATTTTTGAGCGCTTGCGCAAGCATGATTTGAAGATGAATCCCCTAAAATGCGCATTTGGTGTTACAGCGGGGAAGTTTCTTGGTTTCATTGTTCGCTATCGTGGCATTGAGATTGATCCCTCCATGATCAAGGTCATAGTAGATTTGAACCCCCCCAAGAGTCTTACCCAGTTGAGGTCCTTTCAGGGTAAGCTTGCTTTCTTGCGGAGATTTATCTCCAATCTTGCCGGTAGATGTCATCCCTTTGCCGCTTTAGCAAAGAAGGATGCCCTCTTTCGTTGGGACAGGACGTGTCAGGAGGCCTTTGAGAGCATAAAGCGTTACTTGACAAGTCCCCATGTATTAGCTGCACCCATCCCTGGTAGACCGTTGATTCTTTATACTACGGCCTTGGATGAATCACTCGGTGCACTCCTAGCTCAAGAAAATGAAGAAGGTAAAGAAAATGCCTTATACTACCTTAGCAGACGTTTGATTCCTGCATAGCTAAAATACCCGGCAATGGAAAAGCAGTGTTTGGCCCTGATCTTTGCTGTGTAGAAGCTTGGACACTACATGCTCTCACACAAGATCAGTTTGATTTCGAGAGTCAACCCTCTGCAGTATTTGATGACACGTCCGACTTTGTCAGGTCGTCTCGCACGTTGGTCTATGATCTTACTGCAGTTTGACATTACCTTTGTCCCTCAGCGGGCCGTCAAAGGACAGGCTCTAGCTGACTTCTTAGCTGCCCACCCGATCCCTGCAAATTCTCCACTTAATGACGATTTACCTGATGAACTAGTCATGAGTGTGGAAGAACAGGAGTCCCCTACCTGGGAGTTTTATTTTGATGGAGCATCCTCTGTCAAATCACTGCGTCCTTGCGAGACTCTCGTGGTTAGGGTAGGTTTGGGGCTAGTCTTTGTGTCTCCTGAAGGTCACACCCTCCATTTCTCTTACAGTCTTTCAGAACCTCATACTAACAACGAAGCTGAGTACGAAGCTTTGATTTTGGGACTGGAGTTGGCCATTCAGATGAATATTGTGCGGGTAAAGATCTTTGGTGATTCCCAACTAATCATCAATCAAGTGGCCGGAATCTTCAAAGTTCTTAAACCCGAGCTCTTGCCTTATCACAATAGGGCAATGGAGCTTCTATGTTTAATCCCAAAGGTAACTTTAGTTAGAGTCCCTCGATCTGAGAATGGTAGAGCGGATGCACTAGCTAAACTTGCTAAGGAGTTGGCTGACCCAACTGGAAATCCGGTGTCTATAATTGTCCAATATCGGCAAGCCTTATGCCCCGCGGACTTATCCCCTTCTCCTGATCAGACCCTTGCAGTGTTTGCTGTTGAGGAAGAGTTAGACTGGAGAATCCCTTTTGTGGAGTATTTGAAACATGGTAGACTCCCGGATAATCGCTCTCTTGCCACCCAAATTAGAAAGAGAGCTTTGTCATTCTCCTACGTGAATGAAACGTTGTATCGACGCTCGTTTGACCAAATGTGGTTACGTTGCCTCAATAATGAGGAAGCTCGTAAGGTCGTGGGCGAGATACACGAGGGACTTTGTGGTGCCCATCAGTCCGGACCTAAGATGAAGGTCAGAATTAAACGCCTCGGTTATTACTGGCCAACTATGATTCGTGATTGTATGGAGCACGCTAAGAGGTGCCATTAGCGCCAGATCCATAGCACTGTTATTCACCAACCCCCTAATCCGTTGCACCCTACTGTGTCTTCTTGGCCTTTTGAGAGCTGGGGTACAGATGTAGTGGGTCCTATTGACCCTCCTTCCTCTAGAGGTCATAGGTTTATTCTAGCTGCTACTGATTACTTCTCTAAGTGGGCAGAAGCCATCCCACTTAAGGAAGTTAAATCATAAGATGTGATGCGCTTCTTCCGCGATCACGTTGTCTACCGTTTTGGCGTCCCGCGCCGTATAATCTCGGATAACGGCCCGTCATTTAGAAGCACCAAAATTGCTAGATTCGCCCGCCGCCATAACATCAACTGACATTATTCTTCGATTTATTATCCTAGGGCCAATGGTTTAGCTGAAGCATTCAATAAAACTTTGGTCCAGTTGATAAGAAAAATACTTGCGGCAAATAAAAGAGAGTGGCATGACAAATTGCCTGAAGCATTGTGGGCTTATAGGACTACATACCGTACTCCTACGCAGTCCACCCCATATGCTCTAGCTTTTGGGGTTGAAGCTGTCCTCCCACTTGAGGTTGAGCTCCCTTCACTGCGTGTAGCAGTCAGCCATAATCTCTCTCATGAAGATAATGCCCGACTACGGTTGGAAGAACTTGACGGTTTAGAAGAGCTCCGTCTACAAGCTCATCAGAACCTTAAGTTATATCAAGCCCGCATGGCCCAAGCGCATGACCGCCTCGTTCGACCTCGTGCTTTCCCGGTCGGTGACTTAGTTCTTGTCTTGCGTAGGCCTATCATCTCGCATCGTCGTCGAGGTGGTAAGTTTGAGCCTATTTGGGAAGGGCCCTTCGCCGTAGAACAAGTATATGAAGGTGGCTCGTACCTGTTGGTTGATGCGAATGGTGTTCACCCCATGCCTGTCATCAACGGTCAGTATTTGAGAAAGTACTACACTTAAGTTTGCACATCGCAAGGGGGCACCCCTCCGCCACCTGTAAATATCCCTCTGTATAGATATAGCTCGAAAGGATTTCCTCTACTTTTCGACAGTCCGTGGCCACGACGATTTGTCCTCTACCACGTGATGTTCGTCATGCAAAGTATGAGGTTACCTTTAAAGGTTGTACATAAATACGCCGTAGGGATATGTGTGCTCACGTTCATGCCCGCCAACCACCTTGGTGTTACTGCATGAAATCTCTTTTTAGTGTCGCCGAGGGTTAATCCCTCCCCAGTTTCACTTGTTACCTCCAAGTGTGGTCTGGGATATCAAAACTATCAATTCAAATTCCCTATGTGATATGATAATGGGTCCATACCCCACCTATGTCAGTTAGGTGTGGTGATGTTGACATGTCATCATAATGTGAATTTCATTCCTCTATAAATTTGGGTATGATAGTTGTGCTTCCCAGATCATTCATATGAGTTGAATGTGGCTTGGGTTACCAAAGCCAATGTCCCACTCCTTTAAGGCCCTGTGTATAATTTCTCTCTCCCCAGTTATATTCATGTGGCGAATATGGCCTGGGTTATCAAAGCCAACCACATCTCCCTCTCTTTGTGTTCCAGTTATTAGAGGATATTTCATGCTAGGGGTAACTCATGGATATGGTAAACATTCCCTCTACCATGTGTTATTTTTCGACAGTATGAAGTATACTTAATCTATAATTGTGAACATAGTATGAAAATATGTAAAATATGATGTTAAAAGAGAGGGGAGCTCTTAGTCGAGCAGAATCGGTTGCCCTTGTCACAGGTGGAACCCGGTTCTACGCTCCAAGAGCCCAAGTTCCTCCAGATTTCTCTTTTTTTTTTTTCCCTTCTTCGAAGCATCTTTGTTATTGCTTAAGAGATGACATTGTGTTCATTTCTGGTATTCTGCCCTTATAGTGCATATGTGTTTTCCCTACCTATGATGTGGTACATCTTACTCCAGATGTTAACATCATTCTTTGGTGGATTCAGATTTTCTGGCAGAAAGTCAATCCTTTACCTCCTTTAGCAACATGGTGTCCCCTAAAGTCTCTCTCTCAGCTACAGGAGAGATTCTTGGGATGTGTAGATGTTGCTAACGCCTCTCACAGGGTCCTATCAATTAATATAGGTGTTACCACTGTGATTCTTTAATAATTATTTCCTTGGTGGATTTTGATTTTCTAGTGGAGAGTCAATCCTCTGCCTCTTACGGCGGTATGATTTCTCCACTTAGAGCTGGCCCTTAGCTGTGAGAGTGATCTTTCTGGACGTACAAATGTTTCTTGCACCTCGCACAGGGTCCCATCAGTCAGTATAGGTGTTGCCACTATGATTCTTTAATAATTGTTGATCCTCGACATAATTGTTGTTCTTAGTGGCGAGTGTGTCCCCTCGCCATTCCAATTGCCCTTTCTTTAATATGAGATCACTTCCTACTTTACTATTTGTATGTTCGTCTCCGTTCAGGGAGATGTACATTGTTTGATTACTTTATTGTGGACGATTCTACTTTTGCCTAAGAGATTCTACTTATATTTTTGGATTACTCATGACCACGACGATTTGTCCTCTACCATGTGGTAGCTAAAATGCAAGCTCATGATTTCTTAGATAATGAATCATTTGGGACTATTCCCCTTACTTCTCTTCCCCCCTCACGTCACTATGCATGTGTGCATTAGGTGAATGGTGAGGTGGTGGTGACTCCTTGTTTTGCCGTGTTCGAACTTGGTCAGGCAAACATGGAGTTGTCCCATTCACTGTTTTCGAATTTGGTCAGGTGAATGTTGGACTCTTTTTCTCTTTTATCCTGCCGTTTTCGAATTTGGTCAGGAGGACATTAGATTCTTGGGATGCTCTTTACATGCTGTCTTCGAATTTGGTCAAGTGTGTATTGAGTAGGTTCTTTGTTCACCGTTTTCGAATTTGGTCAGGTGGATATTGAACTATTCTCATTCGTCATTTTCGAATTTGGTCAGACGGATGTTGAATTCCCCTTCTCTTTCACTCTTTGTTTCGCCGTTTTCGAATTTGGTCAGGCAAACATTGAGTCGTCCCATTCACCATTTTTGAATTTGGTCAGGTGAATGTTGGACTTTTTCTCTTTTGTCCCGCTGTTGCGAATGCGGTCAGGCGGACATTAGACTTCTGGGAAGCTTGTCACACATCATTTTCGAATTTGGTCAGGTGTGTGATGAGTTGTTCTTTGTCCACTGTTTTCGAATACAGGTCAAGTGGATATCGAACTGTTTTCCATTTGTCGTTTTCGAATTTGGTCAGACGAATGCCGAATTTCCCCTTTCGGTTGGGTGCCCGACAGAGTCCCTGGGAGGCATACTTCACCACCTCTTCATTCCCCCTGTTTTTATTTCCTGCTTGGGGGTTGTTGAGTTTTCTTCACTCTTTGTTTTGCCGTTTTCGAATTTGGTCAGGCAAACATTGAGTTGTCCCCTTCACCGTTTTCGAATTCGGTCAGGTGAGTGTTGGGCTTTTTCTCTTTTGTCCCGCTGTTTTCGAATTTGGTCAGGCAGACATTAGATCCCGGGATGCTCTTTACACTCCATTTTCGAATTTGGTCAGGTGTGTATTGAGTAGGCTCTTTATTCACCATTTTTGAATTTGGTTAGGTGGATATTGAACTATTCTCATTCGTCGTTTTCGAATTTGGTCAGATGAATGTTGAATTCCCTCTCTCTTTCCTCTTTGTTCCGCCATTTTCGAATTCGGTCAGGCGAACATTGAGTTATCTCCCTTCGCCGTTTTTGAATATGGTCAGGCGAATGTGGGAACCCCTCTCCCTTTCTCTATTCTGTTGTTGCGAGGTGGCAAGGCAGATAGATGATTTCCTTTATGTTATTTATGCTTCCTTCTTATTTCCCCTTTAATTGTGATCCTCTATTATTTCAAATTTGAGCAAATAATTATTGATTTCTTTATTCTCGTATCATCTTGGACATGTGTTCTAAGTGATCATCGAATTTTCTTTAACCCTCTGTATTGTGGCTTTGACTCGCTCATATGAGCATAAGAGCCCTTTCCCTTCTCATATCTAGTTGTTTCAATATGGTTAGACGGATAGCTGAGCTCTCTTTCTTTGATTTTCTCCCTTGTTGGTTTAGTGGGCGTCGAGTCTTCTTCATTCACTATTTCGAGTTGATCAGGTTAGTGTGGGGCCTTCTTTCTCTCCTTTGTATCACCATGCTTGGCATGATTGAGTGGGCATTATAAGAGTGAATGATTATTGCATGACTATATGAGCAATGCCTGATTTCATGACTATTGCATGATCGTGTGAACCATCGTGTGATTACATGATCGTCGTATAGTTATTACATGATTGTTTATATATCATATGGTTTAATGATTATTAGGTAACTAGATAATTACTGTATGATCGTATGAATATCACATGATTACGTATGCGACTTGATTGTGCATTATCGAATGATAGCATCACTATCATATGATTTGATGATGAGATTCTTATAACCTAACTGTGTGGTAGTTCTGTGGTTATGTAAGTATTATGCGATCTAATAATGATTGTGTGACTGAATGATCATTTCATAGTTGCGTGCTTGGGCGCCCATTGCATGATTGTGTGATCATAACATGGTGGGACATTTATTGCATGATTGTTGTGTGATTGTTTGTCCCTTGAATTCCAGTAATTGAGTATAGGGTTGCATCTTCCCATTAAGTTTTGGTGGTGCGTTGTTGGGTTGTATCTCCCTAGAGCTAGAGAGGTCAACGCCAACACGTACGGTTCACTTGTCGTTCGCCGCACCTGTTGGGGGTCCGTTTGTTGACCTCGTTTTCTACATTTTAGGCTATCGAGCATGTTAGTTATCATCCGATTGGGTTGAATTTGGGCCCATGTGGGCTTAATTGTGTTTGATCGACTCAATCGAGCCACAACGAGCTGAGTTCGGGTCAAATCGGCCCCAATTAGAATTTTGATTTCAAATGGACTCGAGTCGAATCGAATTTGACTCGATTGCACTCGATTGATCTCGATTAATGCATATCGGTTGCGTCGAGCCTAATTTGATTTCAACCGATGTCAATTTTATGTTTAATTTCATATATGAGCAAATTGATTAAATTAGATTGAACCAAAATTAACTCAAATTGAGCCAAATGTTAACTCAAATCTAATCCGGATCAGCCCAATTTAATCCTATTTGAGGTCCATTGACTTTCTGAATCATTTCAAACCTAATATCAAATCAGGAAATGCAATTAGCGGCCCCGATTTTATCAAAAACTGAAGTCTGTTGTCGCCGCAGGGCTACAGTCGCGTGAGCTTCCCACTTCAGGATAGAGGCAGACTCTTTTTTCGCAGAGCTAGAGCGCGGCAAAACTATTTCGGTGTATGGGGATGGGATCGAGAAGGGAGGCAGCGGATTCGTCTCCGAGGAGTTCCGCCTCCCCTTTTCTCTTTCTGGTTCGCAAGGCATCGGGACCGATCCTTTTCCCTTCCATTCATTCGGTCCGTCCAGGGCAGAGAAAAAAAAAAAGCTCCCTGCTCCCGATCTCCTCAAGTTCGCAAGTCTCCAAGCCCTGACGCCGAGCTCTCCGCCTGGCTCCCTCTCGCTCTTCTCATGTTCGCAAAACCCAGCAGGACTGGAGCTCTCTCCCATTCTCACGATATCTCCTCCTCGGATACGCTGACCCCAAACGGACCAAAGCCGAAGCTCGACTCCCTGTTTGCGATGCAAGAAGCCAGTCGCCCCCTTCCTCCCTCATTCCGCCCCAGGAAGTAGACCGATTCCTTACCCTAGCCAACACCGACTCTAAGTTTAGGCTCCTTAATTACAGGTAAGTTCCACTTCTTCTTCCTCCTCTTCTTCTTCATCTTCTTCCTATTTGCTTGCCTCCTATATCTCTTTGCTTGGATTCCTTCAATCCTTGATGCAAAAATGTACATGAGAGGAAGAAGAAAGCATGATTTGAAATCTCATAAGTTTTTTTTTCATGCCTTGAATGGAGCAAATTTTTCTTGTGCATTCTTATGTTGTTGTGGCAAGATTTTAGGAGACAAGTATTTCTTATTCTTTTATGCTGAGAGCGCGTCTATTTTGAGTTTGAATGGTTCCTTACCTTGAGTTTTCTTAGAGAAGCTAGGTGTGATGTGTTAACATTCAAAGAGGTTGTTTTATGTCATCTCTTAGACCTTGCATGCTACCCATTTGATCAAATGCTTTAAAGAATGTTATTTTCTGTAATCTTTTCGTTTCTTTCTTGAATATCATCCATGTAAAATCACAACATTGAATAGATGTGTATACACGCATGCATACACATCTAAATGGTTATTTTCTTCTTAGTCTCATTGTGATGTTGTTGGCTCTTGCTCTACGCATATGGAAGAAATGGGATGAAATGTGCATGCGATATTTATATTTACACTTCTATATGTTTCAAGATTCCAATAGAAATGTAAGCTTTCCAAAGTGGTTAATGAAGTTGGATAGTGGCGGTAGCTTCTTAATTTTTTATGTGTTCTCTAGTTTTGACTAAACTTGGAAGAGTTTGGCTGTGGGAAGATGCTTCAATGACATAATGTTGGCTCATCAATTTGCTATGAAACAGTGGGATGTGTTCACCTCGCAAACCCTTTTTTTTTTTAAATTTAATTTTTTTTTTAGTGTATGGATCTCTCATATCGTCCATGGTTAACATACATTCGTGCAAATAGACAAGTGGGATTGCCCTTCTATCTTTAATCTCATTCGAATGATGATATCATGTTGGAACCTAAGCACTTTACTTTACTTGTCAGAGATTTATGTGAAAAGCATGTTAGCAACTATGTCAGAATGTTATTCTCTTTGAGCTTTTGGAGAATGAATTTGCATCCAACTTTCTTCCCTATGATTGGAACTTAATTGAAATTCTACATCTAAGGAATTGTTTGCTCGTTACTTAGTCTGGAAAAGCATGATTTTGGGCTTTCATTCTCAAAGATGTATGTAGTTTCACTAACATCATTATGTTAAAAATAATTTCGTGAGTTATCTTTGAGATAGAAAATTTTATAAGTCGCTTTATGTCAGAAATCCTTATAAGTTGACGTATGGTTGGAGGGCTTTGCAATGAGCATTGTGTCGGAAAACGTTCATGTTGCTTTATGTTGGAAAGTTTTGTGAATGTTTTATAGCGGAAGGCTTTACAAGATTTTCTTATTGGAAAGTTTTGCATGCATTTACCCCACGATCGAAAATGTCCTTTTGCATTAGAAAGTGTTGTAGTGAATTTTATGTTTCGTTTTGCTTGAAGGTCCTATGAGTCATTTTGAGGATTGGAAATGTTGTGAATGGCTTTGTATTTGGAAAGTTTTGGGAAGCTCTCTAAGTCTCTTTGGAACAAAAGTGAACTTCCATGAATGGATTTTTCTTTTTTATTCTCTCTTCGCATTTGGCTTTAAGAATGGGTTTTCAGATGAATGTGAGTTGGAATGGAAGCATGTTTAGATTCAATATGAAGGAGTCCGGTTCTGATCTTGAAGCTTATTTCTTTTCATTGCTGTAAGTTTTACATAAGAATGACTTAAATGGTTGTGTCAAATGTTCTCAATGCTAGTTTAAATTGTGGGGACAACAAATAGCACCTAATCCTCCTTTCTTTTACTCATGTTGCATTGAATTAAAGGAAAGAGTGTTTTAAGGGTATGCTTGGCTTTGAATAAGCATGTCCAACCTTAAGGTGCTAACATTTATTTTATTATATCGCCTTTTCATTTTCTTTTCCTTTCAGCATCATTGTCTTTCTTTTGGTTTCCTCGCTTTTCTGTTACTTGTCTATTTGTGCTTTGAAATCAAGTGTTCGCAAAATGTGAAAGCTTAAAGGCGCGAAGTGGCTCAACCGGTATACAAGCCCGATAAGAACAAGGTATGTTAATATTTTAACAATGCTTTATCATTTATATAATTAATATTATTGTGCTCTCATGCCCCCTTTCCTTTGCTTGTCTGTGTTTTGTGAGGTGCATTTGGGAAAGCAAAGGAGAAGGGATCCTTTGGGGTTACTATGACGAAGGAGTCTACCTAAACAAATCAGTCGCCCCCATTCATTCCGGTGGGGGTGCTACGGGCGGTACCACCGGGTCATAGCCCCCGGTGCTGTAAGTTTCTTAAAACTTAGATAGCCTTTAGGAGCCCATTAGTGTGTACGCCTCCCACCCTTAGGGCCTTGTAGCAACTTCAATACTATTAGGGTCTTTTGTTTCTTTTAGATCCCTAAACCCATCTATACGTACGAATGTCCAAGAGGGTTAGAAAATGAACTTCATTCCATCTCCTACAATATCAGTGACACCTAAGGACAAAAACATAAGGATAGGTCTTAGATAATATAGACTTAGGAAGCATGCTCACTATAGGGTAGAGACATGAAACATAGAGAACTTAGCGACACCTTACCCTAGGATTAGCATATTAGCGTCTAAGTCTAATTAATCATTAATAATAACCAACCTATAATCAAACCTCTAACAAATTGGTAAGAGATCAAACCAAATGCATAAAAGATATCCAACTCCTAATCGAATCATAATCAACACATATGACTATTAATAAGAAAAACTTGAACCATAAAGAGTGAACTAAGACTAAGTAATCTACTAATCATCCCCTAATCAAATACTAACTAAACAAAATCCACTAAAATCAATTTGAACCTAAGAGTTATAAAATTGGAGAACAAACCTAAAACTAAAACTTTCCTAAAACTCAAACCTTAATCAAACCCTCTTGTAGTTAATCTCATACTTGGTCTAAAACACCTCTAACCTTAAACATTAATGAACCATTGCTTAATCAACAAACCCATAGGAGATTTATTAAAACTTAAGTACAACTTGAACTTTAGAACCTTAACAACTCACCTAAGTTTTAATCACATCATTAATCTAATTTCTTAAAATCAACCAACAAACCCCTTAATTAATGATAAATCATCTAATCTACTTTCTCTTTTAATTTTCAACAAACTAAATTAACTCAACAACATTGGTTACTACTGGATAACCCAGGCTTACGAGGCTATTAAGTTAGCCCCAAGGAGGGTGAAATAAATCTCACGGCCTCGGTGAGCAACAAAGGTAGTAATCAATTGAACACTAAAATAAAGATTCTTAAAAGCAATTTTAACTTACTAATACTTACATTTAAACTAAAGCACCCCTTTAACCTTCAACAAATTGAATTACAAACAACTTCAACTAAACCATCCTACATAGGACACATCCAAAACCACACAGCCTACACACACCTAGATTTGCTTAGTAGGACACGACTCCTAGCTTTAGGTTAGGCCGGTGTTTTCTTCATTTTTGTTTCAGTGATGTGGCGATTTGCATGTGACACGTGTGCTGGTTGTTTTAGTTTCTTGTGTTAGATTTCTATGTTGATTTCAGTGATGGTGATTTTATTTACTGAATTGTCTTTGTGATGTGATGGGCGATAGATTACTCATAGGTTAGGGGCGATTTTGATACTGATGATATTTTTTGCAGGTGGCCATCCTCATACAACGCTAAAAGGGGTCTAAAATAAATAAATCATAAATAACTGCTACATGTGCTATTAGCTGCTTAGCCCCCAAATAAATAAGAGCATGGCCAAGCATGGCTGGTTTGAGTACTTTTTTATATATATATAACTGCTTGGGATGATTGATTTTGATTGCTTAGGATAACCCTGTAGGAGAGTCTAGATTTTTCTTTCATAATTCAGATGTAATGTATTCATTGTATTGAGTTGTGAAAGTTTATAAAATGGGGCATTTTATGAAAGATTAGGGATCCAAAGGGAAAAGAAAGTCCCCTCACAGGGAATTTCTTTTTCATTTGGATATCCTACTGGCAGTGTACTACGAGGAGACCAAGAGAAGGCGATCCACAGAAGGACTAGAAGATGAAGATGAAGACTAAAAATGCCTCATTTTAAAACTTGCGTCGTTCTATAGGATTAGAATCCAGGTTGTTGTCGGTGGAGCCTGGCTACCACTACTTTTTCTGCACTCTGGGATGTATATTGTATGGCACTTGCCATGGACTTTGGACACTCTTTTTTGTGGTTTTTGATGTGATGATTTACTTACTTGTTTGCGCAGTAGGAATGGCATGATTTTCATAGGCTTCTTTCTCGCATGTGTATGTGCCTGATTCGCTAGGCTCTTTAGGGACAAAATTCTTCTACTCGTAATTAAAATTAAAATTTTAGGAATTAAATAACATAGAAAGATAACGATTTAGGGAATAGCCGGAATCGTCCGGGGTCGCATGCATATCAATGCATCTTCTTTTCCTTGTTTAGACACTTCCCCGCCCGCGGGTAGAGTTCAGATAATCCGACCTATGAGGATGAGGTTCTGAACCTGGGGAAGCCTGGTCTTTCTAAAAATTTATTTTCATAAGCCTTTTTAAAATTTCATGCATTTCTGATTTGGGTATTTAATCAGCACGCATTGCATTAGTAACCAATTGAAATTAAAATTTAATTGCATTAGTCTTAGGAGCATCGTACCATACATAAGTTCGGGGTCACTTAGGAAATCTCTCTAGATGTCGACCTCAAATTCCAAAAACTCAGTCATCCACCCATCTTTCATAAAGACCAGATAGCATGGATTTCATACGATTAGGTGGTTTAGCTGGCTTTCCTTTTCAGGCAGGATATAAGTCCAGGATGCATTAGTTAGGACACGGGCCTTAGTGTTGTGTGAAACACTAAGCCCACTTTAGATTTAGGATTCAAGGCTACTACATTCAGTGTCTCGTAGTAGGCCTCATCGGTGGGTAAGCCCCTCCTCCTTCTGGGGCTATAAACCCTACCTATCCGCGTCACATGGATGGCGCCGCTTCTATCTTTCTCTCACGCATGTGGTATGAAGTGATTTCTTTTCCAATTTTCCTTCAGTTTGATCGGCCGAGTGCTTATGCGATCCATGTATGTTGAAATAACCAAATCGAGCCTATCTTTTCCCCTTGATTAGGAAGATCCTAGAAATTTTCCTACGTGCCAAGTCCATTTGAGAGAATAATATAACGTCCTTAATCGAGAGTTTTCTTAGGCTGAGGTCTAAGATGTAATTAACCACGGGGGCTTGCGCCCGTGGGAGACCGATTCCCACATCAAATAAACCCCATTCGAGCTGATGTATCGAATGGGGGAAATCTCGTGACTCTTGGGTTATGCATATTATTACCCATCGAGGTATGTGGGTAAAAGCCCCTATCCTTCATGGTTAATCGTACGTATAATCCCATCTGCCCTCCCATTGGTCTACTTGTGTAGAATGCAAAGGTCTACGATCATTTTGTCCTATGGGATAGTGTGGTCGTACCCTTTACATTTTGTTCCCCACACGTAGAACCCTTTCGGAGACCCACATCACAGCTTAATTAAATTACATTGAATTAAAAAGAAAATCTAGACTGTCCTTCAAAGTTATTATAAGTAGTTAAATAAAATAATCCATAGCTCAAGTAGTTCATATATTTGTACTAAATAAAATTTCAATCACACTTAGTCATGCTCTTATTTATTTGGGGGCTAAGTAGCTGAAGCACCTATAATAATTATGATGATTATTAAATTTAGCCACCTTTTTATATAACACTACATGAGCTTGGCCACCTACAAAAGACTCAGTGAGCAACCAGATCATTCCTAACCTAAGAGTAAGCTACAGCTTATCACATCAATTCACAGATTATAGTTAAAAAAAAGTAAATACTCATATCAATCAACTAATTTAACAAATAGCATGTGGTAAAAACCACGAAAAACCCATCACACAAGTAACATGAAAGTAAACACCGATCTAGCCTATATCTAGAGTTTGTCGTCCTAAAAAATCATCTAAAGTGCGTAGGAGACTGTGTGGTTTGGATGTGTTCTAGACTGGGTAATTTATTGAAGTTGTATAGTATTCAAATTTATTAAAGGTCAAAAGGGAAAATTTATGTTTAAGTTTAAATATTAATGTATTAAAGTTTATTTTAAGTATATTTTAATTATTAAATGGTTACTACTTTTGTTGCTCATCGGGGCTGTGAAGTTTATTTCATCTTCCTTGGGGCTAAACTAATAGTCTCATAGGCCCGGGTTACCTAGTAGTAACCGGTGTTGATTAAGTTAATTTGATTAGTTGAGGATTAAGGGTTGATATATTTAAATCAATTGATTAATTACTAGTTTGAATGATTAAATAGAATTTTTTGGAATTTTAAGGGAATTACTGAATTTTGGAATTATTAGAATTATTTAGATGTATTAAAAGAAGGGTTAAAAGTTGACTTTTTAAATTAGGATAATTTCTGGAATTTAAATATTTTTCTTAAATACTAGATTTTAAGATGAGTAATTAGACACTAAGTTTGTTAAAATTAGATTTTTTATATTTAGTTATAAATTTTTAAAGTTTAAGTTAAAATTTGAACTAGAGTTGATTGAAAGTTGACTTTTTATTATGATTGATTTTTGATAGTTTAATATTTTTAATAAATTTTTAATATTTTGACCTAATTTTGAACTATGGTTGACCGAAGAATTGACTTTTTGACTTTGACATTTTTTCTATTAGTTTGTCATTTTTAGAAAATAATAGACCTCAAATGGAGTTGAATAATACTAAGTTTGGTTAATTTAGACTTTTCTAAAATTACTTATGATTTTTCAAAGTTTGGTTAATTAATGAAATTTTGAGATTATTTAATTAGGAAAGTTTTGATTGTTTTGATCCAAACTCATCCTAAACTACATGGAATAACTCCCAAAGGTCAGGGATAACCCATGGGAGTGTTTTCAAGTGTTTGGAATTTATTTTAAATTTTAATAATTTTTAATTATTTAATTTAATTAAATATTTATTTTCATTAAAACTTAAATTAAAGTCAAATTATAGGTCCAGTGATGGGGCTTTTATTTTTCTTAGGTAAATGATTAAATTTTGATCAATTTGATATATTATTTATATTTTTTAGATTCAAATTGGATTTATTACAATTTTTTGAATTTTCTAGGTCCTTAAAAGGGCTGAATTTAGATTTACTTAATTTTCTTACCTAATAAGCTCCAAATTCAATGAAATTTAAAACTATAGTGTATAATATCACTAAGTTCATTGTGGTTAAGTTTCACCATTATTGGGTGTGTGTAGAATTTTGTAAGATTTTTCTAAGTAGACTAGACCTTATCCTTAATTATTTTTTGTAGGTGTCACTAGTATTCAATTAGGTTTGAATCTCTGTTCATTTAACCTTAGCATACATGCAAACATTCCACAACAATTTTACAGCCTGATTCTTAGAATTTTGAGAGTTGTGAATTTTCAAAGTTTTGGTTCCAACATGGACCCATTACTTTAAAAATTCACATCACAAAAATTCAATGAGCATCAGGTCCTAGGAAAATTACAGTAAATGCATAAGATATCCAAATATTTTCACCAAAATTTAGGTCAAGTTTGACCACTTGATTGTGAGAAAATTACAAAAAAAAGATTTTAAATAAACTAGAATATTTTATAATACAATGATCAAATTACTTTAATTCTAATTTTAATAAATAATATATTGAATTATCTTTCCAATGGCACCAAAACATCAAATTTGGTGAAAAAACAATTTTTTGTGAATTTTGGAAGTTCTTGAGATTTAAATTAATTTTTAAATCATTTTTTAATATTAAAACAACGACGTGATTATTACGCCGTGTAATCATTGGCGGCGCAATCATTATGTTGCCACCACTGTCGGCTGCCATATGGCAGGACACGCGTCGGTCCTAGGGCCGCTACTTAACCATGTTCCTGGATTGCACCACGTAGCCCACTACGAGACTGAATGACGCGCGTTCGAATCCAACAGTCATCTACGTTGTTCAGGCTAGGTGATGCGGTAGTTTCTGAGCCATCCGATCTGACAGAAGTAACGATTGAACGGCTCTGATTAATCCAGAGATAAATAGTTCAAAATGAACTAAAAATTTAAACCTCCATAACTTCCAAAATACTCATCCAAAGCTAATAAAATTTGAAACATAAGTTGATGACAATCAAGTCTTCCTATACTTGCAGTTTGGAGGCTCCATACATAGTAGATTTCCTATAATTTCAAATTAAAATTTAAACTAAAAGATAAGATATCTTACAATCTAGTTGTTGAATTTTGGTGTTCTTGGGCTTGTTGAAAAGCTGGAGAAGTCTTCTACAACTTTATTGAAGACCTTAGAAACTTTTGATGACTGGATTGAAAACTGTTGAAGAAAAATGAACTTCTCTCACTATCTCTCTCTTTACTAAATGATTTTTTGGATCTTGGAAATGGTGGGGGAAAGCTTAGGAAGGCTTAAGAGAGGACTGGAGAAGATCATGGACGGTCTTGGAGAGCTGGAGGTTGCTGGAGTTAGAGATTTTGGAATTAGGAATGCATGATGAGCTTTGGGAAGGTTTTCTTGCATTTATCTTCTATCCTTTTGAGTTGGATAGATTGGGGGGCTCTGGATTGAAGCTAAGTGTCCTTCAAAGCTATCCAAATGCATGGGGAGGGTAGTTGTTGAGTGTGAGCCATAATGAGGGGGGGGGGGGGGTGTAATTTAGTCTTTTAATGGTCTTTTAACCATTTGTTGACTATTTTGACTAGTCAACAAGTCAAACCAAATGACATGTCAATCAAGTGATGCTTAGGTGTAATTGGAGTGGATTTGAGGGTTTAAAGAATTCAATTTAGTTAAATGGGTCAAATTGACCCATTTAAACTCTTAAGGACTCTTGAGTTAACCTAGGTTAACTTTGTCAATCAGGTTGACTCAGGGGTTGGGTTTGGTCTGAACATATTTGAAATGATAAATGGAGTCTGGTAAATGTAGTTTTAGGGGTTAAAATGGTCATTTAGGTCAAATTGATCATTTGGACCCTTAAGGGGCTGTTGGGTCAACCAGGTTGACCCAATGCTAGGATTTGGGCTCAATATATTTGATTTGATGTTTAGAGACTAATGAAGATGATCTCATGGTATGAATTGGTCATTTCAGTGAAAATGACCAGTTGGACCCTTAAAGGGCATTTTGGGTCAACCCTAGTTGACTTGGTCAACCAGGTTGATCCAAGGTTTAGGTTTGGGTCCAACAGATTTGGTTTAATATTTAGAGTTAAATGGAGGTAGTTTCATGCAATGGGTAGTTTCATGCAATGGGGAGGCCATTTTGCATTGAAATGGTCATTCAAGTCCTTAAGGGGTATTTTGGTCATTTTGACCCTTATCCAATCGAGGGTCAAAGTGGATTTACCAAAATATAGATTAATGCTCAACATATCATGATTAAGCGTTTGGATGTGGTTATAAGCTTTGGAGAAATCTCTAAGGTCAAATTCCATTGGGTGGGAGGTCTAGTGGCATAGGCCGTAATATTTGAAGGTTTTACAATATTTAGAAATATATTCAGTTTATGGGGCTAGAGGTCTCAAAATGATCTCAAATTTGGAGGGTATACCCTAGGGACATGTCTAATCAATATGCAATTAATAGATCATGATTTGGGAATCATTTGATTGGGGTTTGAGACGTTTAAAAAATTATTAGAAGAGGCTTTCAGGACTTAGTCCTTTAACCTTGCATTTTGGTCTAGATTTCTTGATTTGATATGGATTCTAGATTTAAATGCTTGAATTTGAATTATTCAAATCATTCACAATCATTTAAAAGATTATTAACGATTGGATTGGATTGAAGCTAGGTTGGAAGCTGGATTGAGGTTTGAATTAAAGTCTGGGTTAGTTTGGAGTTTGAATTGATTTAAAGTCTGGATGGATTTAAATCTGGATTGAGCTCTAGATGAATATCAACCATCAAATCAATAAGTAGAAGTTTGGATAGGTCTTTATGACCTCATACAAAAAATGAGGCCAACAAATACTCCAATGAGATAAAAAATTCTTAAATTATTGACTTTAATCATAGAGTTTAATCTACCATTCAATCTAAATCAAGAGTCATAATTATACCATTTAATAGAAACACTTTTAAATATCTAAATAAAATATCAAACTAATTTAATATAATACAAACAACATATAAAGCTATTCAACCTTCTATGAATTTAAGAAAAATGGAATTACATTACTTGCTCAAGTGTAGAAGATGAACGATAAACCATAATCATGAAAAACAAAAAGGGGAAGGAAGGATGAAGAAGGCTTGTTCTATCTCTTGGTTGAGGTGGAAGATAATTAAAGAGAAGGGCTTGTTATAAGGGAAGAAGATAGGAGGGGAAAAAGCTTGGGGTGGATGGTTACTTTGTCGAAGGAGATAGAGGAAAGGAAGAGGGCGCAATGAGGAGCCCTAATCAACCTTTATATAGGCAATTAAAGGAAACAGAGGAAGTAATTATAACACACTGCATTATGCATGATCAATTAAGATTGCTTTTTTTTGGCTTGACCCCTTCGCTAGGGCTTTCTCTTCCGCTCTGGTTGGGTTTTCTCCCTTGGCGGCATTGACCGCCGCTACTGCTTATTTTAGGGAAGCATTCTATTTTTCTCCATTTCCTTTTCTTTGTTATGGTGTTTTTTTCATTTGTTTTCTTCCGATTCGTCCACCTCCGAACGTCCGTGGTGGGAATGGTGGTGAATTGTTTGAATGATCCTAATTTTTTGGATGGGTCAAAGAAATCTCGCTTGTTTCTAGATTCTCTCTCTGGTTTTCCCTATGATGCAAGTTTTTATGAGCTAAAATCAACTTCTTTTCGTGGTTTACCCGCTTTGTGGATTTCGGAGGAGGAGGTCCTTGCGCTTGTGGCTTCTTTTAATTTGTGTTGGTTGGTAAATTTCCTTCCTGTCATCCAAGCCTTGAATATATTCATAAGTTCTTTTTCAATCTCAAGCTTAATGGTGAGTTTTCCTTTACCTTGCTCAATCTATCACATGTCTTGATTAAGTTGGTTACTTATTTGGACTATAGTAGAGTTTTTCGTCACAGATCTTACTTTGTTAATAACTGTTATATGAAATTGACCAAATGGTTTCCTTTATTTGATATTGGTGTTGAGTCACCTATTATTCCTATTTGGATTTCATTACCTAACTTGAGGCCACATTTCTTCTCTCCCAGTATTCTTCATGCCCTCAGGTCGATGTTTGGTCGTCTGTTACAAGTCGACAATTGCCACCTCTGTTGGATCCCACCCCTCTGTTGCTCGTGGTTTGATTGAGCTTAACATCACAAAAAAATTTCCTAATAAAGTGTGGCTTGGTCTTGAGAATTTTGGGTACGTTCAACACGTCAAGATGGAGACTTTTTTTCTCATTTTTGTGTTCACTGTAAATGTATTGGGCATTTGTGGGGTGATTGTCGTCCCCTGTCTTCTGTCCTGGTGATGATTGTCATCCCCTGCCTTCTGTCCCGGTGAATGTTACTACTAATACTCATAATCTTGTTATGTTTGATGAGAATGAAACTGTTGTTAAGGAAACTTTGGATAATTTGAAACCTGTTCCTAGTGCTATTAATCATGCTAGTTTTGTTAGGAATGTGGGTGCTGTTTTGGAAACTGTGGATAATTTAGATGTACCTCTTACACCAATGTTGGTGGTTATTGGGTATAATTACATCAAAACTACTGAGGCTGTGGATATTGGTACTTGTGTTATCAAAATGGGGGATGATGTTGTTCATGCTGTGGAGGAACCTACTCCTTCGAATACTATTATGCCTTTGGCTATTGCTTATGATAATAGAGATGGTGTTAATGATAATTTGGATGTCAATAATTTTAGGGTTAACCTTATAGCTACTCCCAACCTATCCTCTAATTTTGCTGATGGTGATGATGTTGATTCTGCTATTGATGATTTTGATGGTAACTATGTTCCTTGTGGCTTGGAACATGGGGAGTGCTCTTTGGGGGATTTGGCCGTGCCTGTTGATGGCCCATCTAATGGGATTGATGGTGTTTCTCTTGTGCCTGTTAATAGCTCACTTATTGTTGAACATGAAGGATTCTTGTTTGGATCAATCTGATTGACTTGATGGGTTTGCTTCCTCACCTTGTGGGGGTGTTGGAGAAGATTTGGGTGACCCCGTGGATGAGTTGCATGCAATGTATATTTTGAATGTTTGGGTGTATCATCCCAAAAGCCCTTTTCTTGTGTTGGTGGCAAAAGGCGTGGGAGGAAATCTAAAAAGAAGTAATTGGATTTTTTGTATTATCTATCTATTGTTTTTCATCTTCTTATGTCGGTTCTGTCCTTGGTGTTTGGTGGCTGGGCCGTTTTTTGTATTTGTTTTTTCTCTCTTTGCTGATTGGTCCTCCTCTGTCTATTTTTTGCGTTGCTTCATTTGGTGCTGATTGTTGTTCTTGGTTTTTGTTAGTTCTTCCCACCTGCCTAGGTGTGTGGGAGTGGTCTTCTGGTTGTTTATTGTTGCTGTTGTTTCTGTTGGTCGGCTGTTAGGTTATTGGTTTGTTGGCTATTTGGTTGTTTGTTTGTTGGCAGTTGGGTTGGGTTGGGTTGTTGGTTTGTTGGTTGTTGGGTGGTTTGTCTCATTTTCCTTTTGCAGGTTCCTTTGGCCGTTTTCTTGCAGGTTCTTGGTTGTTGGCTCATCTAGTTGCTTGTCAGGAACTGAGGATCTTCCTGCTGCCTTTTGGAGCTGTCCGTCATTTCGTTTGCTTAGTTTAGTTGTTTTATTTTCTATTGCTTATCTCTGTAATAGATAGAACTATTGGCTCACAGGTTTTATTTCAAATGCTATATTTTTAGAGAGCTGAAGGTTTTTTAAGGACTTGTAATTTTTTTTTTTTAACACGTAGGCCCCTCTGTGGGTTTTATCCAAAAAAAAACCAACAAAGTAAGTAAAGTTCATGATTTTTTTTTTGCAAAAAAGGAAGGTGATGTTGCTGCGGAAATCACAAGAGGGTTTGAAGTTGGGGCTTTTTGTGTTTAATGCTCTCTAATTAGTAACTAAATAAACTCAATTCACAACATTCAAGATCTTCAAGGGATTTCCTATATCGTAATCATTAACGTATTGATCAACAATCTTCTCTTACAAATTTAATACTTATAAACTAATTTTCTTTTACTTGAGCTTACTGATGCTCCTACAATTGTTGTAGAAGCAAAGAGCTATGCAAGTTTATGAGATTGCACAACAATTAGACAAAATCATGAGGGATATGAGAAGGTAAAAAAGGAAAGTTATGATCCACATAAAAAAAAAAAAGAAGAGAGAGAGAGAGAGAGAGAGAGAGAGAGCTCAATGTTCATCATTCCGTGATTTTCTTTTCCCGCCATATGATTCCAACTCCAATTAGTGCAATAATAAATTTTCTCCCTCCATCTCCTGCTGCAGCTGGATATTAGGGTTTAGACTTTAGACGCTGCTATATCCATCTTCGAAGGAGGGCTCATGGAATCTCTAATCCCCGAAATTTCCCGTCTTCTCAACAATACCATCAGCCCGGACAAAAACCTGGTTTCCGCCTCTGCTGACCGTCTCGATCGGCTCTCTTCCCAATCTGGTTTCCTCCTTTCCCTCCTCGCCATAACTACAGGTTTGTTTTTCTCCTCGCTCTTAGATCGCTTATCGAAGATTTATTGTTTTACTGAGAAGCTGCGCTTGCTTTAGTCGGTGATTCCCAAGGTTTGAAGATAGCTGCAGCCATATATTTAAAAAACTTCATTAGACGCCATGAGGTGGAAATTCGGGCTTGTTCTCGGCAGTACATTGAGTTCCGGAACCAGCTGGCTCAGACTTTGCTCCAAGTGGATTCCTCCATTCTTAAAATCTTGGTAGACGCTGTACGTATTTTTCTTGTGAAGATGTTTATTGCTGCGTATGCATGGTTTACACTTCCGACGCTATTGATACCATCAGATATTTCATATTGGATATTGGTGCTTTTGGTTGCCTTTCGTTTATCTAAAGTTTCAATCCCGTAACTTCTGATGATGATACGGAGTTGGCGTTTTAGAATTATAAGCAAGAAGATTGGGCTTTCCAATAAATTTTAGAAATACTTCTCATAACAAAATCGAACATCATTCAACTAGGCAAAAATGCATATTTTGATTCACATGCATACTACTGTATATATATAACACCTAAATAAATATATTTAATTATATGAGGCCCTAATGTCTAAATTATATTAAAAACTTTCACTAATATTAATTTATTTAAAATTGACACCGTTTAATTCATATGTTTTTGATATGATTTAAACACTATGGTGTTATATAAATAAATATAAAAAAATCGAGATGTTAAATGTGTAAATATATAAGAATTTAATAGTATATATGTAAATTTCCCTTTTCATTTTTGTTGATAAAACTTGGTAAGTTTAAAAAAATGTCCTTTATCATGTTCACTGGTTTGCTTGGTAAGGATTGAATTTCAAGGATCAATTTTACTTCTTTTTTGATATTCAGTGCATTTGATAGTATTTAAATGATTGTTTTATATTTATAAATAGAGAGGGCTACTTGAAACTTTTAAACCTTCAAGTTTAAACCCTTATGTAGACACGTCAGTTACAACATTTGGAAGGAGAAGGCCTTGGATTCGGGGACTAAAGAGAAGTTCTATTTTGGATAATCGAGTCACTATTTTAGTTCAACTATTCTTCAATACTTCAATTTAACAATCATGCAACTTTCCTTTTTTAATTTTGTTTCCCTTGAGGTGGGTCCTTATATTTCTTTCATTTAAGATATGGTTTCTTCCCGTTTCCTTATATTGTTATTTTGATCCTGTAGTTAACTACTTGTTTGAGTATACTCCTTTGAGCTACCAACATCTTTTAATTTTATTCTCTCATATTTTTTTTCTACATCATAATGCAGTTTCGTGTGATCATTACCAGTGATTTTGTGAAGGAGAACAGCTGGCCTGACCTTATTCCTGAACTTAAATCAGTTATTCAAAGCAGCAAACTTATTAGTCAGTCTCCATGTTCTCAGTGGAGCACAATTAATGCTCTTATTGTCTTGCAAACAACCATTAGACCTTTCCAGGTAATATATTGATGAACAAAGTGCTCTAAATTCTCAGATACTTTGAATGTTAATGCACAGAGGATGTGCTGGGTTTATATATTGGATTAAATTAAATTGCTACTTTACTTACTATTTAGCTTAAGTGAACATCATCCCACTTTTTGGATAAACATTTTACTAAAATGTTCTTTCACACTTTTCACACCAAATATAGCTGAAACTGACTCAAGGCAGAATTATATGAGGGCTGGAGTTGGTAAGATAAGTTCATGACTTAGCAAACAGTCCAAAGTATTATCAAAGATGCCTCAGATACCATATTTAGCACATCAGTAAGGCTAATTTTATCAATTTGTAAACCTCTGTCTTAGTTCTTTATATTTCCCTCAGCTCGGTGGTCTGAAAGCTTAATAACAATCCAACATTGCTAATGGGGCAGGTTCATTGCGTGACTCTATAGGATAGAACTGCTTGATACACTTTACCACGTAATTGCATCTAGCCACAGCATGCATAAAATTGATGGGCTCTAAATTAAGTCTTCATGAACTCTGTTTGCTCCTCAAATCTGGCCACTTTAAGGAGTTTTCAACCGAACTATTGCTCTTCCCAAGAGAACAATTTGTCTGCTCCTTGATGATTTATTAGGTAGCATTCCACCCTTCAAGTATTGGAACCTACGGTATTTGGATGCCTGTGCTATCCCTGGCTACGGCCTTACTCCAACAACAAACTCTCTCCACTATCTCATCCTTGCGTCTTCATTGGATACTCACCTACTCAAAAAGGCTATAGATGTTTAGATCCAGCTTCCAACAAAGTATATATGTCCTGCCATGTCATTTTCAACGAAAACGTCTTCCCGTACTCAAAACAAATCTGTCCCTCATCCACCGCTAACTCCTCTTCTAACTCCACACCACCTCTTCTTTTAATTCCTACCACCCAAATACCTCCTTCTCTGCTCAATCATACAGCACCTCCCACTAACCATTCCAAACAGCTCAATTCAAGTCCAGCTACCTCACCTATCCGTCCCAATTCTCTAACTCAACAATCTGACAATATACACTCTGCCCCATCTCCTTCTCTAACTGCTGATCAACTCCATTCGCAAGCAGCAGAGCCAGCTTCGATCCCACATCAGTCCACCCACCCGATGATCACTCGTCTTAAGAGTGGCCACTCCAAACCCAAGCAGATATTTAATCTTGCCCATACTATTCAGCCCAAAGACCCGACTACATACAATCAAGCAGCTAAATTCGAACATTGGCGTATGGCTATGTCGCAAGAATTCCAAGCCCTCCAGGCACAAGGCACTTGGGATCTCGTACCTCCCAACCCTTCCCAAAATGTTCTTGGGTCCAAATGGACGTTCCGCACCAAATACAACTCTGATGGATCGATCGCTCGCTGTAAAGCTCGACTAGTCGCTAAAGGGTATAATCAAGAGCACGGTATAGATTATCTCGAAACATTCAGTCAAGTGGCTAAGATGACAACAATTCGAGTGTTCATTCTCATCTCCCTACACTATAATTGGCCAATCAATCAACTCGACGTCTCAAACGCTTTCCTTCACGATAGCCTATCCGACACCGTTCACATGCAACAACCTCCCGGATTTCAAGATTCCCTTCACCCCAACTACGTATGCAAACTCAAGAAAGCCTTGTACGGGCTTAAACAATCCCCTCGCGAGTGGTATGCAATCCTCTCCAACCATCTCCTCGCCTTCGGCTTCAAAATTAGCGACTCGGATCACTCACTTCTCACATATCACCTCGGCTCCGTTCGCCTCTACATCCTCATATACGTCGACGACATTCTACTTACAGGTAACTCCTCCACTGAAATTAATCGCCTCCTCTCTAATCTTCAATCTAAATTTCAGATGAAAAACTTGGGTCGGCTGTCCCAATTCCTGGGCATTCAAGCAATCTACAACAAGTCTGGCATTCTACTTCACCAACATGCAACAACACTATGCCCAACAAATTCTCCAACGGGCAGGAATGACCGAATCAAAGCCCGTCCCAACTCCAGTCTCGTGCAAAATCAGCGTCACTAGCAAATAAACTGAACCTTATTCCAACCCTCAACTATACCACCACCTCATAGGCTCCCTGCAGTACCTGACACTAACACGACCTGATATACAATTCGCCGTCCATCAACTATGCCAGCACATGCAACAACCGCTCAATTCTCATCATGACGCCCTCAAACGCCTACTCCGGTACATCCAAGGGACCTCCGATACAGGCATCCATCTACGAAAGCATAACCTCACACTTCGCGGGTACGTCGATGCAGACTGGGCCAGCAACACTCAAGATCGCAAATCTATCTCTGGCTACTGCAATTTCCTCGGCAACTCTCCGATTTTGTGGCAGGTAAAGAAGCAAACCACGACAGCAAAGTCCTCCACTGAGGCCGAATACTGTGCGTTAGCAGCTGAAGCCTCCGAAATCCTATGGCTACGCCGTCTCTTAGACGACTTTCACACACCACAAAGCGCTTCCACCACAGTTTACTACGACAACACATCAACCATCGCGTTAGCTAACAATCCCGTCCTTCACGCCCGAACCAAACATATCGAAGTCGACTGCCACTTTATCCGAGATTGTATTCGGAAAAACGATATCTCTGTACATCACATATGCACCAATGATCAGATTGCAAATCTCTTTACTAAGCCACTTGCCACTCATAGGTTCAAGGATCTCTCCAGCAAACTCACGGCTGCTTCCCAGCCACAAGTTTGAGGGGGCCTGTTAGCCACTATGCCACGTGGCTCGTTTACATTCGATTCATCTACTTAGAGTTGTATTAGTTCTCTATATATATCAATACTGTATCTTGTAATAAGTAAGGAAATACATTTTACGTTTCTCTACTCTTCTCCTCCTCCCTGTTTATCTTTCTACATTATTAGGTAGCATTCCACCCTTCAAGTATTGGAACCTGGAGGTGGATAGGTTGGAAATAATGGCTTAACACAATCACTTTATCAAGAGCAGTTAAGCAACATCACAATATTAATATGAAGGCTTTTAGAACGGGACCGGGTATTGAAATGGTGGAAGAAAAGGTTTAAGATTCAACCAGGATCCAAATGATGGTTCAACTGTGATGATTTAAATATTATTAAATTTATTTAAATGATGTCTTATTTTAATAATGATGACAAATAAATGATTGCATACATATGACACATCAGATCAACACCCGATCCGTGGAAAAAGAATTGCAGCTGCTTGAGATGTAGTCTAGTTGCCCTTGTCTCCTGCGGCTATGCAAGTGCCCAACCCAAGAAAAAGGAGAACTGAACATATACAATGCAGTTGCACCTCTCTAGTCCTTCCTCTGTCTCTTCTAGAAAAAGGAGAACTGAACATATACAATCCGTGGAAAAAAAATTGCTTCTGATTTATTAACCTTTGTCTTTCCCTCTGTCTCTTCTAGATGTATTAGGTTGCATTTAATAGTACATCCCTTCAAAGTATTAATGTGGCTGATGTGTATCATCTTCTGTTGATGAGTATCAAATAGGATGTCACAATATAACCGATATGTTCCAATTTAATAATGTTTATTCCAATAGTCAAATCTATGTTGGACCAGGCTGATACTTGTTACAATGGTACTAGCAATTTCTTTTATTCTCCCAACTTGTATTTGTATATCTCTGATTCTTGTTCATCTGATTAAATATAGGAATAAAACTTATAAAACTCGAGCAACCATTTGAATTTAACAACATTTATGTACTTGCATATCTTTTATAGAAATTCATTCAAGTTTTTTGCATTAAGCATAGCAGCAATTGTTTGTTTGGGTGGGGATGATGCGGTTAAATTTGTTGCATTGTCGTTCTCCATTGATCTCTGTTAACATATCCACGTTCAGCTATGTTTCCTCCGGCACAACAATTCACTCACAAAACTTTAAATAAAGCGAATTAATGTAAACTGGAGATTCCTAAAAATATAAAATTTCATCACATCAAGTGTGAGTCTTCCTCTTCCATTGTCTGTTGTTCATTTTATTCGTAATTCCATATGGTCCTACGTATTTGAATTTCAATATTTAAGCATTGTATGGTATGTCTTGGATATGATTATCTTAGTATTCTGCTTTATAATTTCAAGCTAATTTTTTTTTTTCCTTTCGAGTTCACTTTAAAGCTACTGCAATGTTTGTGTTTAGATTTTTCCAAGCTGACTTCTTTCTCATTTTCACAGTACTTCTTGAATCCCAAAGTCCCCAAGGAACCTGTACCATTACAATTGGAGTTGATAGTAGAAGTCATTCTCGTTCCTTTACAAGCAACATTCCATTTCTTTGTTGACAAGGTCGTGTGATCATATTTACCTTACCTTTATTTTTCAGTGACGTTTTCTCATTTTTTTTTATTCGGGGACCAATGACAGGCTTTAGCATGTCCAGAAAGATTGGAAATGGAAACTGAAGAAGTTCTTCTTGCTATATGCAAGTGCATATACTTTAGTGTAAGTTCTACTAAAAGCATAGTTGCTTTAAATGTCAATTCATTGTCAAACTAAAAGTATTCTATGCCTTATTTTTATGCTTTCTTACGACTGACTCTTGACTTTGAGATTGCAAACCTATAACTTAACTATTTTATTAAGCTTCATCATCATTATTTGTTTACAACCTAATGTCACGTGTACTTAGAAAAGAGGCCTGAAAATTAAGAATGAACAGAAGATAAAACCATTCTAAATACATGATAAAAGAAACAAAGCATGAACTACTCGATGGCCATGGCCCATGATCACCCTGCATCACATATTACATTCAACCCACTTCCCTTCCCTTATCTCCATATTGATTGTCTTTATGGAGTGGGAACCTATTGTCTTGATTGGTGTCATGCATGAATATTCTTCCCAACTCAAGGTTCTAGATGCACAGGAATAAGGATACAATTATAATACACTATATCTACTTTCAGATACATCTAAACTTTTGAGCATTATTGTTTATTGTATTTGAATAGTCCTTAACTTATTTATTTATTTTGAGTAACTGCTTGCACGCATTAGTATGTTTTTAGCATGTGCACATGTGCGGATAGATTTATGGTTGCAAAAAAGTAATTTTTTTTTGTCATGGCCCAACCCGAGTACTTGCAATGTCAAGTCGGGTATAGTAGTCGGACGGTAATTTATTTCCTTCAGCAATAACCAAACAATCAAATAAATCACACCAACATATTAGAAAGAGACTAATTATCAATTGCCAGTTTGAACAAATATAACACAATTCATACTTATTTTCATTTGAACCTTTTCATCAGTACATGAAGCCTTCTCGGCCAATTATTTACTCAATTGGAGATTGACATGAAGTACTTAATTTAATTGAGTTGAGTTTCTATCTTCAAACTCAATGGTTGATTACAACTTTATAATATAGTCAACAACAACAACAACATCAAGCCTTTATCCCACTACGTGGGGTCGGCTACATGAATCTTTTTTGTTCATTGTGTCCTATTAAGAGTCAATTTCTCATTTAGATCTAATAAAGAAAGGCCATTTCTAATATTTTCTAACCAAGTCTTTTTAGGTCTACCTCTACCTTTCTTAACATAGGTCAAATCTAATACATCTACTCTCCTAACTGGGTCATCGGAAGGCCATTGTTTTATGTGACCAAACCATCTAAGGCGACTCTCTCTAATCTTATCTGCCACAGGAGCTACTCCAATCTTTTCACGTATATGCTTGTTTCGTATCCTGTCTCTAAGAGTAAAGCCACTCATCCACCTGAACATCCTCATCTCTGCAACACTTAACTTAATATTATGCTTATCTTTTAATGGCCAATATTCTGCGCCATAAAGTATTGCAGGTCTAACCACCATCTTATAGAATCTTCCCTTAAGTTTGAGTGGTACTTTTATATCACACAACAAGCCCGATGCATTCCTCCACTTTAACCATCCAACTTGAATTCTACTAATAATATCCCCATCTATTTAACCATCACTTTGAACAATAGATCCAAGATATCTAAAACATGTACTCTTATTAATGACTTGATCGCTCAAAGTCACGAACCCCCACTAGATCTATTACTACTAAAATTACATTCCATGTATTAAAGGATTCAGTCATGATTATTCGACAAGTTTTATGCTGGCTGTCAACTACCTAACACAACCCTCCATTTTTCTCATCCAGGACTTGGGACCTGACAATGACAGTGTTAGCTTTATAATATAGTAATAATAAAAAAATATGCATGTTAGTAGTCATGATTTATCATTAACTTTTTATATTAAAAATAAACATAAACATGTGCACTGATAATCATTTTTTTACATGAATATTCTTTAATATTTCAATTTTCAACTTTTAATTTTTAAAAAGTCATTTATTTCAGGAGCATCGTCTAAGTTTTTTTAGATTAAGGTACAATACTTTTCATTTTCATTTCGAACCCTTTTATTTTTCATGCACGGGTAGTTTGCTTCCTCAATCACTATTATATGGAGGTGAACTCATGCATTTGCATACATATGCCTTTTCATTTTATTACATTCTTTTAATATCATGATTTATTCTTTCCATTAACATATACATATGAATCTTAATATGTTATTATCACTTTTTATGTCAAACACATGTTATTTGCTTCATCATTAATAAAGTGTTATTAAATTTAGCAATTATATATATCAGATGTTGTATCCGTAAATGTATTGAATTAATAATCAAACTGTAATTTCTATAAAATAAAAATGTAATCACCCAGCTCACCTGTTGAAGGTTGAACCTCCCACTTTAATGTTTCTCAAATTATTAATCATCATTCCTTAATGTACCATCTGCCATTAGGTACATGGTTAAGCCAAATTATGCAATCAGTTTAGAAATATATAGACATTAAATTTTCCAATTAAATTGTCAATACCATGTTAAACTGTTACATAAATTTTTGAGAACTTGCTTGCTTTCAAAGCCTTGCCTCAGTTATATTGCTCAGTTCTATTACTGCCTACATTAACAGTGTTAACATAAAAATTAAAATCAGAGGTGCTGAGCTTTGTCAAGGACAATATTGAGCGCATTGAACGTGGTCAATGACAACGTCAAATGCGTCGTTATAGATCTCATATTATGACCGTGCTTTTTATATAGTTAAGAGCTGTCGTTGATCATTTAATATTTGTTGCTTTGCTCAATGATTGCGGAGCGGGGGATATGCATAACTAGAAAAGTTTGTGTTTAGAACATGTCCTTCTTGGTAATATAACTGTTTGAGTGCTAAAAGGATACTGAACTCTAATTGCATCTCTTATCAATCTTGGGTGCATCTTGCTTTTGTATTTTCAATTTGATTTTGTACTAGTAGATTATTTCCAGAAATATGTATCTTCATGCATCATGTATGTCATTAGTGGTTTGTAATGTAGTTGCAAGCATATAACGTTGTTAAGATTCACTCTTCTTTTGCTTTCACATTCCTCAGTGGGATGCCACGGTGAAACTGCATTTACTTCCTTTTGGTCTGCTTTTACAATTTCGAATAAGATGTCTGTTTCATTTTTTTGAAAATTTATCATGAATTGGCTTTATAGGTGAGGTCATATATGCCGTCTGCATTAAGATGTGCTATGCCCGCTTTTTGTAATGACTGGTTTCGGATTCTGGATTCGTTGAGCTTAGGAAGTGCTTTTTCTGGAGATGGACATTTGTTGCGGTTGAAGATAGTGAAGAGAATTCTAATCATATTTAGTGCTTTGGTCACTCGCCATCGAAAGCATTGTGACAAGTAACTCTTTGTTTCTCATAAGAAAAATTCTTTAATTTACAATTTAAATATCTGTTATAAATGTTATCATACCACTTCTTTACTCTCAGGTTGATGCCTAATATCATAAAATGTACTATCAAAATAGTCAAGCAGAATGCTAATATTATTGTAAGTTCACACCTATGTACTTACTAAAAGCTGATTCATGACATTCTGCGTTCAAAGCATATTTTGCCTGCAATAGAATTGTATCTGTTCCATATTTATTTGTTTGTTTATCTTTTGGCCCGGTATTATGAACTCCTTTGAAAATCAATACAATGGCATCATTACTAAAAGCACTTTGAAGTTAGAATAGCTAGAAAAGGGGTTTGAAAAGACTTGAAAGATGAAGGGAGCATTGAAGGCCTTGGTGAAAGATTTGATGTAACAGATAGTCTATGAAACATTTTATCAGCAAAACACAGTTAATTTAAATCTCCGAACAAAACTAGAAAATGATATGATATCCGTAAAAGATAAGTAGTGGAAAATAGTTGCTAATTTAGGATTGTCTTTTAAAGATGCTTTTCTTAGACAATATTAAAGAGGAATCAATTCTTTAGCTTATCTATACTACATTTGATGATTTTGGGACCGTAAATTTCTTTACAAAATTTGATGGTTGTCGGACTGCAAACTTCTTGATAATACCATATTGATTTTTGGCTTGGTGTTCAAGGAATAACCTTGGACTGTTTTTCTGCTGTTGTAAAACTTAGAGTTGATTAAACGGCCATGGCCTAATCTTATCACTAAGATAAGAAATTTCATTAACATCATTATGATTATTGTTTGCCTTATCCCGACTATTTGAGGTTGGCTTTATGAGTGTTAAACTAGATGAGGTGTAAAAAACTATTTTGACCATGCTGGTGGGATTTTTGCTATCCTCAACGGATTGAAATATTTTGTGATCGAGTATGACAAAAAATAATATATTATTTCGAATGATAAAAATATTATTTCACTATGGATTCAATAAAATTTTTTTTATATTTTTTTTATTTAACCAGAGATTTTCTCTATCCAATATGCTTGATTGAATATGATTTATTTTATTCTGGGATACATGTTCTCTATAAGATTAAGCCCCTATAGTTAATTACATCCTATGAATTTGTCCCTTGAGAAAATTTTTGATTAAAATAATGGTTTGCGTATTTTCATCAAAATATTAGTTAATATTTTATATAGTTTTGAGAAATTGGTGTCAAAGATTTGATCTTTGGAATTTTAATGGAGATTGGATTAACTTAAAATTAATTTTTTTGAATGAAAGGCAAGGGAGGAAATGTAGGAGTACTTGATTCTAAGAAGCTTAGAGATATTTAAAATAATCATATGTTGGGTTTTATATTTTAAAATTAAATGTATGTCAAAGTTGACTAATTTATTTTTGAAAATTGGGATTTACATTCCAATAACACGTTAGAGGAAATTACCAGGAAAGTGAGGGCTTATAATTAATTGAAAACAAAATTAGCCTTAGATTTTAGTTCTAAGATGAGAATCATCGATAAGCAGTAACTCTGATCTAATTATACTGAAATACATGAGACTTACGAACATGAAACTCCACTGGAGTTAAGTCAGACCGACTGTGCGCTTACAATCATGTCTAGGAAGGACGGTTGACTAACTCACCTAAGTGCTTTTAAAATCATGCAAGTCTGATCTTAATGTGTATGCAAGATATATAAGACTATTTATCTTTTTTTAAAAAATATAATTTACGACTTAGCCACTTAAGTCAAGATGTCTGATCATATGCGCATGCAAATGCTGACTTGCTATGTATTTTTTTATTTAATCCTTAATATGAGGCTTTTATTTCTACATGCGATTTATCGGGCTATGATATGATGTTCATTAGCTTTACACATTAGTTTTGATGCTGATTTGAAAGCACACTCTTATAGATAAGTAATCAGTCAAATATTAAGTTGCAAATTCTTGGTCCATAAGAAGGCTCCATATTTCTTTTTTTTTTTAAGTTTTGAAATAGTTGACTTGTTTTTGGATAAGCCATGAAATTTTTGTTTGAAAAATTTATTCTATAATTAATTTTAGATTGCTTATGTTTTAATTAGTAGAAAATTTATTTTTTCTTAGGAGCTTATCACATAAGCAAAGCAAGAGACTAAATCTAAAAAAAGCATGTATTTTTGATGTGCACTCAAAATAAACAACAACATCAAGTACTTGTTAATTGAATAATAATAAAAATAAATTAAAAATACAATAAAAAGAAAAGTGTTTACATTAAACAAAATAATTACAAGCTCACACCAACTAAACCCAAACTCTTAAAAACTAAAACTCTAATAAAAAACTCTCAAAAACACTCTAAAATTTTGACTTCTGTGCAAGCTACAGGATATGATCCAAAGCAGCGCGAACTCCTGCAAACAAACAAATAAAAATCAATAATTTAAATCAAACTGTAGTGCAAGAAAGAAAACAAGTACTGTAAACTAAACTACCGTGCTAAAAAGGCTAAGTATCGTAACTGAAAAACAGTGCTAAAGTAGGAAAATAAACTATTGAAATAAAAACACTGGTGTAGCAGTAGTAAAGAACTATAAACCACTAAAACAACTGCTGTATGATCTATCCACTTCTTAAACAAATTGGGCTACTTCTAAGTGAAGCAGTAAGACCCACTTTTTAAACAAACTCTAGGCCACTTTTAAATGTAGAAGTCGTAAGACCTGCCCAAACAACCAGGTCACTTCTAAATGCAGAAGCCATAAGACCTACTTAAACAATTAGGTTACTTCTAAATGCAGAAGCCGTAAGACCTACCCAAACAACTAGGCCACTTGTAAATGCAGAAGCCGTAAGACTTACACAAGTAAGCAGACAACTTCCAAGGGAAGCTGTAAGACCTACTATTCAAGAGACTTCTAAAAGAAGTTTTAAACCCTCAACCAAACAATAGGCTACTTCTAATACAGAAGCAGTAAGACCTAAACAAAATCTTTGGGCAACTTCTAAATGAAGCCGTAAGCCCCGTCTTAAAACTAAACCAACTAGCAACTTCCAATGGAAGCCGTAAGCCCTGACCTAAACCTAAACCAAACAAAACCTATGGGAAACTTCTAGATGAAGTCATAAGCCCCTTCTTAAAACTAAACCTACAGGCAACTTCCAATGGAAGCAGTAAGCCCTGACCTAAACCTAAACCAATCATCTAAGCAACTCTTAAACAAAGTCGTAAGCCTTGCCTTGAACCAATTCAAATAATCGGGCAAACTTCTAAACGAAGTCATAAGTCCCAAACCAAATCAATCATGAGTATTCTATAGATGTAAACCCCAAACCACAATAAAATTTCAATTTACATCTAACCACTTCAGTTTATTCGGGATCCTTGAGATGAGGCAACATATGGCTGCAAATTAGATTCTCTGGACACAATGATCAATGATTCCTAGTATTGGTAGGCTAAAATCTACAGTATTCCCGGGATGACAGAACCATGAGATCTTGATCGGGTCTACCTCCATCCCCAACAAATGAGACTAAAACACATAAAACTATTCACCCTAAATCGAGAGTTCTCTCTTATGTAGTAAGAGGGTTAATTAACTATGAGGGCTTGCGCTCGTAGGAACTAAGAACCCAGATCTAATTAAACCCTATTCCAATCCTCGAGGAAAATCTGCTTAACTAAAATCTGCCTTACGAAGAATGGGATTCTAAATCTGTAAAGCGGGATTCATGCTGAAACACCATTTTTCTTGAGCAAACAAGCCATAGATTTCTTGACCCGTAGGCCTCATAATGCTATTAAAGCTCATAGGCTTTCCCATATTTAGCTTTCACTGGGTTCGCATTGCCCCCACCAGCCTACCACCTAACATGACATTTTCTCAGACTTTTTTTATCATTGCTTTTGCCTATATATGTTACATGTCTTTGACTTGGTATAAGTATATACATTCAAATAAATCCGCATGACTATGTTAACCAAATAATTCACTAGTTATAATTTTAACGCAATAACAAAACAAACAACATATATAAACATTCTCACACCTCCCAATTAATGGCAACAACTATGTACAACAATTCAGACTAGTTTCACATGTGGAATGCAAAAGCGAATGTCACGTTACTATTAAAATTGATGCACATATATATTCATATACAAAGTTCCATTTACATACCATATTTAACACAATTGTATATCTTACCTCCTTGTCGTTCGGGCTCTTCAAGTCGGACACCCACGTTCACTTGTGCGTATAGGGCACTTAAACCCACTCAAATCATTAATTAACCATTCACGTTATCTATTATCAGACTAACACAATTATATTAATTCACAACAAAAATACCTTCCAATTTTCATGTCGCATACACAACTCCTTGTATTAATTCCCCTCGCACTAAGATTAACTTGAATAATCATATGATATATTTAAATTAAAACTTTTTCACCAAATAAATCTATAAATACACCACCAATTTTCCTTTTTTTGTATTACCTTCCTTCTCTTCTTTCTTTTCTACTTCTCTTTTTTACTTGCAAAAAAAATTCCAGCTGAACTCCCCACTCTAGCTTTCGGCCAACATCCGCTCCAGCACCCTTCCGATGGCTTACCCAATACTAGCAGCCCTGATGCCCTTCTCCACCAGCGGCTTCAAGAGAAACTCGAGAGAAATCCAGAAGTGGTTGGGCTCGGTTTGGCTGAAATGAATAAAGAATTCCTAAGGCAATATCATCCCTATCCAAATTCCAATGTTACACCCTACCAACCATTTGCATGTTGGACATCTGTCTCCACTAATGTCCATGCTACAGTAATTTTCATTTTTAAATAGTTATCAAAATTTTAAACTTAGGAAAACAATGCAATTAGGATTTAATTCCCTGCTCCCTTCAACGAGTAGAACACAATTGCATGCTTATTGACGGTTTTCGGGAAAGTTGAGATTTTGAGATATTTAAAAATTGAGTTCAATGTAGCACATACCTGAACAAATTCGGGTTTTACAATAATTACTTGATAACTTTGGATTGGTGAGCCAAGGTGAATGGTTCCTTTTAGTAGAGACAAGCAGTCTCTGGCAGGGTGGTTACGGTATGTAGAGTTTCTAGTGTTCTGGCTTTATTGTGTTGGGGTAAATGATGCAGGACTATATGCTTAATATGGATGAAATAAGAATATTGCACGAGTTCTTGATTGGAGTTTAACGATACAATTAATGACACATGAAACGATAAAACAAAACAAGAGACGGGTGCCTACGTTTAGGCCAAATCACTAGCTAAGCACTTGGACAAACAAAATAAACTAGAAATTCGACAACATGCATAATGATAAGAGTTCATTCAAAATCCCCACTCTAACAATAAGATTAGAATGCATAGAAAATCAACAACTCATATCCTACGTTTACTAAGCTTTAGCAAGATTAAGTGGAGCGAGTCCTTGCGTTTCTGTCACCACCTACAAGGTTAGAAAACAAAGAGGCAATTGAAAAGGGAAGAAAAGTCAACCCTTATGTGGAGAGAAATCGTCGCCGAAAGAAATCCTTTGATTTGCTAATGGTGTCGGTAATGATTTGTAGAAGTCGATTGATGTAGCCTTTGAAGGGAGACGGTGAAGTAGCCAGAGGGACGGCGGGTGTGAATCGACCGACGGTAGTCCACCGGCCCTTGAATCTTTGATCGTCGATTGTATCAACCAAGGGGATGTGGATCCTCTCGAAGTACTCTTCGACGGTAGTTTCGTAAGCAAACCCTACGTCGAAGAATGGGGAGCGGAGTACATAAATATTGTCTTGATTGTCAAGCACCAAGCCCGAATCCCAAGGGCGAACTTCCATTCATGCTTCTTGTGGAGTAGATGGGGCGAGGAGGTCATTGCTTTGCTGTCCTTGAAGTTCCTCCCAAGGGAATAATGGTTTTCCTTTGAAAATCAAGTAGGAAGAGCTAGGGGAAGAGGCCAAGGGAGGGATAGGGAGGAAAAGTTGTTTGTAGAGTTAGGATTAGGGTTAAGAGAGATTTAAAATTTTCAAATATGAAATTATTCTCAGATTTTGAAATTAGGAGGGAATTGGAAAAGGAAATAGGGTTTAATGAGTGGAGGAGGATTGGAGAGAAAAGGGGAGAGAGGGGGGGGGGGGGGGGGGGGGGGGGGGGGGGCGGCATGGGCAAGGGGCCGGCGGCATCAATGGGGTGGGGAGGGAATTGGGGTGACTGATTTGGGTTTCTAAATTTAGAGTTAGGAATTAGGAAAGGTTTAATTCCACCCTCTTTATTTGAAAATTCAAATAGAGATCAATTAGGAAACTTTCCTAAAATAAAGATGATAAAATAGGAAAGGTTTTTAATTCAAATTTAATTTGAATTTAAACTTCAGTGCTTTCCAAATATATATCAAGTTAAATTAGGAAATCCAATTGAGGGGAAAAGGCAAGGGAGGGGCCGGCGGCTTGCTATGGGGAGGGGGTGGCGTGTAGGGGGTCGGCGGGTAGGGCTTGTGGAGGGGAGGGGGAGAGGGGTTGTGGGGAGGGGAAGGTCTCGGTTTAGGGGGAGGGGGAGGCCGACGGCAGCTAAGGGGGAGGGGGAGGCGTGGAGGTCGAAGGAAGGGGAGAAAGGGGGAAAAATAAGGGGAAAACCAAGAGCTCCCGAAGGCTGCTGTTGGGTACTACGAACTAACCTCTCCGAGGCTTCACGATACTCTTGAATTCTCAAGCACACGAGAACACTAATGCAGGAATTTTTCTTTTAATCAATCATTAAACTTAAAAGATACATAGGGGGGACACAAAGACACAACATAAAGACGACGATGCCCTCCAGGCTTACAAACAATCCACCCTTGTATAAGGGGTAAAATAGGGAAATAAACCATAGAACTAATGAATGAAAACAAAGACACAACAAGACTCAAAAATATAAGGACTCGATCGTGGCCGTAGATCGACGGCCACGTCTTCGATAAACTTTCCATGTAGAGATGTCCTCAACAGTAAAACTTCGTTATCTAAGATTTGTCAAATCTTGTTTTGGAATCTTGAGATGCTAGTTAGATTTCATACTGCCTAACTTATCTTCTAATCCCATCTATCATAGAAATAGTAAATGCTTATTGTTTTTCTTCTTGTTTTCAAAGAATGCTGATATTTGAGTTGTTTCAGCAAGAGTTTCATGTTCCATCACCCTGAATTTTCCATTTCAATTCATGATTAACAAAATTTCTTTTGGTTCCATGGCGTCATTTTGTTTGCTTGTTGAATGCATTATCTCTTCATTTAGATGGACAATAATGTCATTTTACAGGCATTATCACCACACATGGGTTTTCTTGATGACTTTCTCAATAAAATAAACATGCTTTTATGTCAATATTTTCTAGACTTGCTGGTTTTCTATCATCTGTTTCCTTTATGTATGGTTGTAAGACATTTGTAGTCTTGCAGATGTTGGATGCTTTTCCAGAGCGGATTGTTTCTCTGGCTTTTGATGTAATTTCACATGTACTTGAAACAGGCCCCGTAAGTTTTTCTTGATTCTCTATCATAAAATTTCTCCATTTTTCCTAGATTACTATTCCTGCTAGATCTATTTTTGCTCTGGAATGTTTTATGTGCTGGTTCCATTAAAATTATCATTTGTGAGGATCTATTTTGTCGTTCTATTAATGATGCTTTATTTGAGGAGGAAATCTTACTTCCTGAATATTTATATATTTATTACTTCTGTTTAACGTGGCAAACGATGCTCAACTTTTGTTATTGAAAAATTGGATTTTACCCATGATATATTGTTCTATCTTGTAACTGTTAATTTCTACAGGGGTGGAGATTGGTATCACCACATTTTTCTTCTCTATTAGATTCAGCAATCTTCCCTGCAGTAGCATTGCATCAGAAAGTGAGTTATATTCTCATCCTTCTGGACCTGCTTCAGACCTTTTTGTGTTTATGTGACATTTAGTTTCATCATAGGTGCTTATTTGTGCCTTTTTTCAATTGGTGAAGTTATTAAGTTAATAATGGGAAAGTATGATTGGATTAAAAACAATGCCAACCAAAGTTTACATTTTATAATTGCGTATTGTAGATGAAAACGCTATTGGTCCAAATTTATGTGCAAATGCAAGTGAGAACAAGTTGTGTTTCTTTAGCAGCCATTGCTGTCATTTGATATCAGAATCTCTATAGTTGTCAATGAGACTTTAGAGCAAGGTTGATAATAAGAGTTTATAAAAGTGTTAAAAAATATTTGGTTTTCATGGAAACCCCGATGCCCCAACTATTATGCACAACTTTTTGCCCTAGTGCACTGCTGTTATCTCTCTCTCTCTCAATCTCGTGTGCGCTCCCTCACTCAAACACTCACACCAATGCGCATCCTTGTTATCTCTCTCCTACCACAATATCTAGCATCTGGCCTCTCTTGAACTCCAACTCACGTGTGCTCTTGTCTTTCACTTTCTCACGTGAAATCAACTCGCAACACATGTCACTATCTCTGAACTGCAGCACACGTGAAATCCTGCATCTCATATGTAGTGCTCCCACTTGCCTCTTCCAGCACTTTCCGAACCCGCACAATTTAGTCCTCTTCTTTCTCCTGCAATGGACATAATAAGGATATGGATGCTTTCATTTTTAATAAGAGTCTTATTTCCTTTATATATACTACCTTATGTATGTACGTTCATTATTGGTTATGGATTCTAGGATGATTTCAATAAAATTTTTCTTTAGCACTTGTTGTTGCTTCCTAGTTTTCTAGCCTTGCAATTCAACAACAAAATATCTTGAGGATTTGACATTAAGAGCTTGAAGATTTGATGCGAAGACCTTTGAGGATTCATTGTTTTTTCATCTTTCCTTTCTTTCTTTCTATTTCCTATTAATTTACATTACTCCACCACCTATCTAGCATCACACAACACAACACACAAATGTGCATGCGTGCACACACACATTCATACACACGCGCACACATACTCATATATGTAAACTTCAAAAGAAAATAGTTCCCCAACTATTCATATATAGCCGATTTAGTCCGAGAGTATTATGTTGCTCTAATTTAGTCTTTAGACTATACAAAATCGATCCAAAATGTTTTTTTTTGGGATTAAATTGGGATCAATTTTATATCATAATTACAATATGAGAGACTATTTTAGATCAATTTTACATTGTTGAGGGATTAAATTGGAGCAACATGATATTTTGAGATTAAATTAGCCACACTCAAATAAGTTGGAAAATAGTTATTTATGCTCTGAACTATCATATTATTACTGCAGAAATGCATATTATTATGATTGAAATATATTGAAACTAGTGTAACACTGTAACTATGTTTTTTTAAAGAAAAAACACCCAATCATGAGTACATCTTCCTTCTGGATTTCAAAATGTTTTGATCAACTATATGTACTTTGGCATGGTTTTTTAGACAAAGATATAAGTTATCTACTTATTGCTATGGCTTTTTCCGTGGATGATTGCCCTTGCCTTCTCATCTGAAGGACATGAGCAATGCGTTAGGTGATACTCAATGTCTCTTTTGTTCTTGTTGCCATGTAATTTTTTTTTCGTTGGTATTTGAACCCTTTCCATCTCTTCTGAAAGATGAGAGCAATGTGATGGATGCTACTATTCATTGTCTCTTATTCCATATTGATACCATGTAGCTCAAAGGCGAAACAACGATCTTAATTTAAACTATTTTCAATGACTGTTCAATACATGATTTTATTAATCATATCATTCATTTTTTTGTTTTCTCAAGGATGCATCGGAGTGGGAAGAAGATGCTGATGAGTACTTAAGGAAGAACCTACCATCTAACCTTGTATGGTGTTTGATTTATTATTTTTTAATGTTTTTGGTGCTTTTTTTAAAGTAGTTGATCATTTCCTTCTGCAGGATGACACTTCAGGGTTAACTGAGGATCTATTTACGGCAAGGAAAAGTGCAATCAATTTGCTTGGTGTGATTGCAATGTCGAAGGTCATTTTCATGAAACAGCTTAAGCTTTATTGTTTGTTTCACATCATTTTTTTTTCAGATTTTTTTTAATTTCTCTCTGGTATTACTACGCAGTTTTATTGTTGGCTATGTTTTGATGAAACAAATTTCAATTTTGTTTTTAAATTTTTGGAGGTTCTTTGTTTCCTTTAACCTTTCTCCCCCATTTGCTCCTGCTTGTCGTTACCGCTTGCACATCTTGGAAAATTTTGTTTTTTAAACTTTATTTCTTGTTTTGATAATATATATTTTGAATATTTTTTTAGGGTCCACCTGTTGCATCTACTGCTTCTAAATGCAAAAAACGTGACAGAAATAAAAAAAAAGAGTGCCACAGCTCTGTCGGAGAACTATTAGTGGTACCATTCCTATCAAAGTTTCCCATACCCTGTGGTGCAGAAGAGTCTTCATCAAAGATTTTGCAAGAGTGAGTTAAACTGAAATGAAAATTTATGACGCTCATTATTAAGCGCTGTATCATAAGAAATTCCTCTTCATAGGTGCTTTTGCTGTTTGCAAGGCTTAATTCCATTTTTCACTAACTAGAAGCTTGTTTGGCATGTTTCATTGTCCTTATTGGCAGTTATTATGGTGTTTTGATGGCATATGGAGGTCTCCAAGATGTAAGCATCTACAATTATTTTTCCCCATTTTAAACCAGGCGTTATAAATGCTATGACAAAGACTTGATTCCAGAATGATTTAAATTTTGTTGCTGCAGTTCTTTAAAGGGAGAAGTTCCGAGTACATATATACATTGCTTCAAAATCGAGTACTTCCAATTTTTTCCTTGTGTCCTTGTTCTCCATATTTGGTGTCGACTGCCAACTGGTTACTTGGAGAGCTTGCTTGCTGCCTTCCTCAGGTAATTTTTTGTATGTTGTATATAGGGAAAGGTTGATGGCAAAATATAGTGATACCCACCACATGTAAATATATAGCAAAATTACAAGAGATTCACCTGTCACACCCCATTTTGACCCCCTACAGTCAATCTAGAGTGTGATAGAGAAGAAGAATCTGAACAGACCTTCTTATGTACCCTAATTCTGAAACGTTGATATCATAATTGGATAAGTAAAAAGTAGTCTATTTAAACTCTCCAAACATAACTAATCATAACACGTTAAGATTTTCATAATATGAAACATATAAATACACATCTTAATTGAAACAGAGCTTTACTAGAACCTTTAAAATTTACTTATATATTCAAAAGTTTTTATACAGCTTCCACTTGAACCCTATGAACACCCAAAAAGTATGTATACCAAAAGAAAGATAGTCACCCCCTTAATATCCTATGGGCTCCTTCTTCTTTCCTGCAGTACAACCACTGTTAATGAGCTAATGCTGTCACGACCCGGCCCGGATGCTTGATCTAACGAGACGGGGACAAAAAGTTGGACAATATTACAATTTCATCCCATTCAATAAACACATTAACATAAACTTTTCATCAACCGAAGAGCCACTAATCACAAAGAAAATTATAATCAATTTATGACCGAACTAAGGTTCATCAGTCATTTTACCTGTTGTCATCTGCACGTCGTCTTCTATAGATGAATTCTTCTCTTTCAGCCATTTCTTGTTCTTTGGGGATTTACCTGAAACATTAATTTAGTGGTTTGAGTTTACAATGTAAACTCAATGGGTAACTGTTAAAACAATCAACATGAATATCCTTTATTTACAATACACATATAATCTTTAATATGCATCTTATCCTTTCTTTAACTTTCTTTCATTCATTTCAGTTATTTATATATTTCCTGTCATATTCCTTTAAAACATTATAAAGCTTTAATATTTATTCCTTTTCTCATTTAAGTTGTACATGAGCACTGTCTAAATGTACCCAAAGGTACAACAATTTCTATTTTTCATTTTTCCTTTTCCATAATCTTTTCCATTTAACGTGCACGGGTACATTGCTTCCCCAGCTAGTATCATACGGGGGTGAACTCCTATAAGTTTGCATGCATATCCTTTTCCCTTTTTTATTTATCTTTCATTCATTTTATGTCATTTATTTGTATGTATACTTTTAAATATATATCAGTAACATATATAGGTATAACTGCTTTAAACTTTATCTTTTTATAGATGTTAACCTTCTTTCACATTTTCATGACGTCGCTATATACTTTATCAGAATAATCTATGCACACTATCTTATACATTTGAAGTTTACATAGCTTCATTCATAGTAGTTCTCAAAATAAACAAAGCAATCTTTCTTTCAATATGGAAATGAAAATAAGTAATGAAATTTCAAATAATTATAATTACCCACTTTATTTTCCTTTTCCAATATTCGTCCAGTTTTGAAAGCCTTTAATTGTTCACAAGGATATAACAATTTAATTACTATTAATGTCAATTAAATAAATCAATAAGCATTTGATTTCTTTTCAACAAGACTTACCTCACAATATTTCCTTTCTTGTTAAATTCTTAAAGAATTCACACCAACAATTTGCTTTCTTTCCATCTAAAATTCCTAAAATTAAACAATATAATTTTCTAAAAAAATGATTTAATAATAAATCTAAGAAAATTTATCTGAAATGAATTTTACTTACCAAATCCCAAAATCTTCCTCTTTCTCCCTCACAAATCTCTTCTCCTCGCTTCCAAATATCTTCTTTATCTTCAAATTAAATGTTTCCACTAATTAGAGAAAGGAATAGGAAACAATTTATAAAAGTTTAAAAAACAAATCTTTTTCCCCTTTCCTTCGTCGTTCCTCTCGCTCGTTGAAACTTCTTCCAAATTTATCACTCCTTTAACGGTAGAACTGAAAAGGAGTCACTAATTCTTATCTCCAAACATGTTGGATTGCTAAAAATGGCGAAAGAAATCTTCCGAATCCTCTTTCGCGTGCAGTCCGCTCTGCCAAGTGTTCACCCCTTCCTGTTGATTCGTGAAAACTGACTCCCCTTTATGGGTTGCAACTTTAATAGAAGGGATCGCCGGTTCGGTTGAACCGGCCACCCAACCGGTCCCTTACAAATGCTCAATGAAATACATAAGCAATTTATAAGAAATAATAATGATATTGTTAACAATTAAAAAATGCTTAACATTATTAACATTACTAACATGGTTAGAACACATTGAAATGCCATACTGAGCATAAGAAGTGTCTAGCAGTATTATCCACCTTGCCAAAAATTGTTCAATACCTTTAAATAAGTCATATGATGGCTATAAGTTTTTGCACCCTTTCAGCTTTTCAATTCAAGGTTGGGTCCAGCTTCTCAACTTTTAGAATTGAAGCTGTTCTCTCAATTCAAGGTTGGGTCTAAATTCCTAAATTCTAGAATTGAGAGTATAGGTTTACCTCGTCAGGTCTTTCGCCTTTATTTGTGCGAGTCTATCCCCCATATATGACTTATTTCACTTTCTTAGTAGCAATCCTTTTAAGCCCTCATGACATGTTCATATATATTCATGCATGAATAAATTGGAATAAATTGAAAACAATGCAATCATAAGCATAATAAATATGAAGTGCCATTAAATAGAACATTTGCTAATTCCTATAACATTGTTTTGGGTATCTCACCTCATTTTCCAGAACAATCGGCCTCTTTTCTTTCTATATACAATCTCAATTACACTCTTCTTCATTCAACTCAAAATCCCCTTTACTCTCCTAAACTTCTTTCATTTATTCCCTTCCTTTCTTTCCTATTTTCCCCTCCTGAATTCAACAAACTGATTTCGGTAATCATTATTTCAGCAAATAGGATCAACAATCATTGCTTAATTTTAACAAACACTAAATTCAGAAATCTCTTATTGACTTCTTGCAACATTTTTCACCAAATATTATAACCTCCTACCTAATTTCAGCAACACTGCAACAACACCTTTTTCTAATTTCAGCAACCAGTATAGCAGTTCATTTCCTCCATATTCCTGAATTAAGCAACCACCACTTTCAGCTATATTTCAGCTATATTTCAGAAATTCCAGAATTTTAATTCAGCACAAAGATTGCAGAAATTGCTATCTCAGAAATTCAGCCATTGATTCCACTAGATTTCTGAAATCTTAAACCTCCTACCTCAATTTCATTACCTGATAAATCAGCTACCAAACCTGCGATTCCCACACACAGCCCGCCTCCTTCAACTCCAGCTCTCCCACGGCTTGCACACCTTCGTCTCACGTGAATGGGAAGGCCGGAAGGGAAATAAATGAAAGAATGGCTACAAGTGTTGCTAATATAATAATATAAACCATTCCATTAAGAATCCACTCTTTATTATAATACTATATAATTAATTCCACTAAGCCACTATACATTAATGCTATTCGTTGGATGGAGTATGTGAGGGATCAGCCATTGCATGCCAAGCTAAGTGGAAATAGCAAATGACAAAACTTATATTAATACTAATTAAATCTTAATTATATCTAGTCAAGAGATTTATGCACATATATGTATTGTTTAAATACACTTTTGTAGACCACATTGCTCTACATTAAACTTCAAAATTTTTTTTTGAAGTTGGTGTTTCCCATATGAGAAATAAAATAGGGTGTGAGTTTGGGAATTATTCATTCTTACATTTGACAAAACTTTGGGTATTATATCACCAACTTCATTTTCTGATGTAAATATATAATTCTGAAGGTCCCTTTTTAACTTATTCAGTGAATGATATTGCTTTCACTGATATTGTTTTTGCTTGTTGGTCTAAATTACCAAAGAAACTAAAGGAAATTTGTAAGGTGTGGAGAAGTGATAAGAGGTCTACTTGAGAGATGCTTTTTGTTGCATGCAAAATATGCCTCATCTGTTGGGATACTCGGTGTATGTGTTCCTATCACACGGGCTTTCACCACCATCCTAATAAGCCAAGAAAACAATTTAGATTTACTTCAAGGGTATTTTCCAATGGGAGAACTTTGACTGAAGTCAAGCTTTGTGAGACGAAGGTCCAGTTTGGCATAATCGAAATGGCAAACTCTTATGGGGTCCACCACTTGCCTGATTTTTTTTACTCGACATATTTAAAATGTGGATACTGACCCTAAGCCCCTTTTATAGCCTAAGAAGTGTTTTATTTATTAGAAAAGTTAGTTGTTGAAGGCATTATTCTAGTCACAATGGTTGTACGATGCTGTCTTTAATACTTATGCTATGTGGATTACATTTGACATTTTAGGATTAAAATGTAGGGCTTCTTGAGTTAATGTTTGTTAGAAACACCATACTGAACCTAAGGGGCATGAGCTTTTTTCAATAATTGATGGGCTATTTATTTGAGCATGTTGTTTATTTTATCACCATATCGTCTTGGGATTCTTGCCTGGAAAGGGCCGTCAGCTAACCCACCTAAGTACTTTTAAAATCACGAGGTCTTATCTCAATGTTTATGCAAAATTGGTAAGGCTATTTTGATTTAGGAGATAGGCTTACAACTTGACATTTGGGTCAAGATAATTGACCATGTAGCGTGCAAATGTCGACTCAATGCAGATTTTTGTTATCTGGCCTTTAGTGTGAGAGCTTTCTATATGAGACACACTGCCATGTATGATCATTTTGTTTTGAAAACTTGACTTATTAGAGTGAGCTATATAATTTTTTTTTTAATTTAAAAAATTAGTTATCCTATGATTGATTTTAAATTATTTACGTGTTAATTGGTAGAAAAATTAGTTTTGTCTTAAGAGCCTATCACATAACAAAGTCTAAGCCACTCTTAAAACAAGTGAATAAACTTAGGAAAAAGTATGCATTTTAAATACATACCTAGTAAATAATACAAACATGTGTATATGTATAATAAATAAAGCAGGAAAGTAAAGTTTAATGTCCCAATTATTACATATATAAATAGTAGCTGAGTTGCTTGTCTTATACAACCCAACAATAATTACAGACTCGACCTGTAGGGTCTTCAAGCTTTGACTTCTGGATGCATCTAGTGCTTTATTTAGGGGGTTCATCCTTCTGGTTCATCTCTCATGTAAGTTTATCTCATAGGTCCAAATAAACTTTCTAAGTCTATTAAATACATTTGAGTAATAAATGACTCAAACCAGTAAAATAGGGGGATTAAAAAGCAGTTTGTGTAAGATAAAGAAACATCTCAGAATTGTCTAACACTTAAAAGTGCCAAGCTCTATTTCTATCTTATTGACCATGCCTTCTTGGAGGTTTTAAGCAACATCTGTAAGCTACTATTTTTTTATAATAATGATTTATTTATCTCCTCTTGTACATAGTCACCTGAAAAAAAATTCTTATTCTATCCACTTAAGAGCAAGTATCCATAATGCAGACAATCTATTATGTATCACACAAAAACATCAATCACACGTGCAGAAAAAATCCTAATCTTAGCATGTCTAGTGATCGAATAATCGATCACCTAAATGTGTGCTGGTTGTGTGGTATGTCACATTGTAAGTGGTGTATTGTTTCATTGTGGAATAGAGATGTTTAATTTTAATCCATAGGTTGTTCACTTGTTCCACTTTAAGTTGTTTGTGACTTAAAATTTTTATTTAATTTTTAGTATTTTATATTTAGGAGAGTTATGGAGAATTCATAGAGCAACCACTAATTGCTTTGTGGTAAGTCTGTTGCTTATGTAATTTTAAGATCCAATGATATAATCATTTCATTTTTTGGGGTGGAATGATTTATCATTCTATCGAAATGAATTTAAGTGGTTTTAAGATATTTTTTTAGACTCCTCTTAGTGTTTGGATAAGAAAGAAATATTCACCTAATAGGGTAAGGTAAATATGCCTAAAGGTTTGACTTAGGATTTTGTGAAATTCACCTAATTTGGTAAAGTAAATCTCAACAGAAAGAGGCTCCTAAAGAACATCTGAAGGTTTATATTTTAAATGTAATGAAAGAGTAATCACTATTGACATTGTGTCGACTCGACTCGAATCGGATCTAATCGGGTACGATTGAACCTGATCAACTCATTTGATCCCCGCTAAACTCAATTCAACTCAAATTAGACCTCAATTAAATCCAATCATAATCAAATTGGCTCGGATGGACTTAAATCGGTTCGAATTGACCTCAATTTGAGCTCAATTTCAGCCCAATTGGTTGAATTTGAACCCAATTGACTTCCTAAATCGAGAATTGAAGTCAACAACTGAGATTAACTTGAAATTTAAAGCCTATCGCATGATCTCGAGTAGATTTAGGCGGCTGCGTTAGGGATCGAGAGACAGGACTCGATTCCGTGTACGGAGAACGAAATCGAGTGGAGGCTACAGGCATTAGATTTGTTTTTTTTGCTTACGTGCTTCTTTTCCGATAGAGAGAGTAGAGTCGAATGGGAGGGAGAGACTCTTCCTGCGTGCTTCGACACCAAGAGACGAGTGTGAGCAAGAGAGACACAAGCTGTTTGTTCCTCCTTCATATGCGTGGCTAGGAACGAACCGTGTGTGAGAGGCGGATCGAGTGGGGCTGCATTCCCATCTCCTTGTTGTTTGCAGCTTCCTCAGACCGAGAGATCCATAAAGCTTATGCGTGCGACTTGTCCAGATCGAGAGCATGAGTCAAAAATTGGGTTTCTACATGTCTCTGTCGAACCTAGTGATGAGAGAGGAGCATCTTCCATCCCTTCTTCTCATTCTATTGAAGATTTATGGCTTGTCGCTTGTTCGACTTGTCCAAATAGAGAAGAGCTGTCGTTTTCTCTCTGTCAAGTAGAGAGAAGAGTGAAGTGGTGGGTGCTATGAAGGCTTTTGAAAGGTGGCGACATATTGTCGGAACATTATCTTCCTCTTACACTTGCTCCGACGAGCTCGTGACAGTGGAGGCAACAGCCCAGACAGTTTGGACGGCGAGTTCATTCCTGTTTTTTCCTCAATCTCGCCTTTTCAAGGAAAGAGGATACCAGCTAGCACTGTGACTTGCTATGGTGAGGTAAAATCCCAAAAAACTTAGCCAAACCTATAGGTTTCTAAGCCATGGATGTGTGATTGACGTTCCAAAATCCTTAGGACCCTATAAACCTCTGCATTTTATTTTCTAAACCTAAAGTACCCGCTGCCCTCTCCGCAAAACAGAGAAAATCCGGTGATTTTCACTTGTTTGCTCTCATGTGAGAGCCCGATGATGATGTTGATGCATGTAGGGTTGTTGGATTGGTGTCCAACACCTTTCAAATGCATGAAATCTCATTTAGATTGCATTCCAAATCTTCGCCTATGATCAAACCTTAGGCTAGGTGTTGTCATTTGATCATAACTTGAATAATAACGTGTAGGGTTTCGCACTATGCGACATGCATCACTTTCCTAATAACTTGTGTGTTATGATAAAATTAACTTAAACATTTTGGGATATTTGCATTATTAGCAATGTTTAACTTCTCTTGAGTTTGTTGAGTGTTTTAAATGAATTCAATTAATTTTTGAGAGCTTACAAGCAAATAGTGGGGTCTTCATGAAACTTCAAGTTTGTGTTTCAAATCCCTTAAAGAATAAAATTAATTGAATTTAATTTTGATGCCTTTTCAAATTTAGAAAAATAAAGATAAGTGATGAATAATTTCAATCCAAATGATTGCACACTTAATCAAATTAGTTTGCATGATATATTACATCACTCGAAACCTAAAGGAATGCAAGTTGTGGGTTACTTGCTAGGATTGTTGCATGTCCAAAATTTGCAAAATCACGAACATGTTTATTAAATTTATAAGTGCTTGTAAAGCAAACATGAAGTATTTTATGACTTTCAATGGCTTATAGATTATACTCCACCACACATTGAAATTATTTAAGTATGTTTGATGCAAATTGCAAGTTGATAGGTTGAGGGCAATGACAAGTAATTTAAGTAGTTGATAATCTCTTAAAATGATGAACCATCTCATGCATACTCTTAGGGTCCTCTTAGATCATGACAAAATTGATCTTTTGAATTCATTTAGAGGCATTCAAATGATCTCTCATATTCAAATGAGTCCAAAACATTTAAGTTAAAAAATAGGGAGCTCTCTTTCATATGTCTTTTGCTCTCATGTGTTGACATTTTGGAGCCTCCCCAAAGATCCAAATGTCCCATTACATGAATCATTAGATCTTATAACCAAATTCTAAGTCATCCATGTTATTTGTTGGAGCACAAAATCAATAAATAATTAAGTCTTCTTCATCTGCTTAGCCTAAATTAAGCAAGTGATTATCCTTCTTTGAACACTAAAAGTTCAAAAAAATCTTTTCAAATTTAGAACCCCTGAGTTGCATTTTCCCCTCATTTTCTTCAAAGCCAAAAATTCCTCATTTTTTCTTAACCTAAAAGCTGTAGGAAACTCTCCAGCCTCCTTGCTTGATGCCTTTTCTAAACTAATATAAAAGTTTCCAAATGAATTTTAGAGAGTTTAGGAGAATATTAGCAAATCATAGGAATCAAAATGCTATCTCCATTTTGTTCTTTCCAACCTCCTTGCTTGATGCTTTGCTTTACCACCAGAACAAAGATAATAAAAGATAATTTTCTATTGATAAGACACAACATGTCATTCATAATTTTCGCTATCTTGATTAGTCAATCCTAAGCAACTCTAGCATCCACTCTTCCCTTAAATATACATGGCTTCAAGCTATGAATAAATTCAGTACTTGTTAATTTCCATAATAATATCGGTAATTTTCTAATTAATAACTGGTTTAACAGCTAGTAAATTTTCTAATTGAAAATAAAACCTTTATTTGAATGTTAGAATTTAAAACATTGCAAACACTACATTAAACATTTGTACATATGTCATCGTGCTAAACCAACTTTTTCATTATTTTCTTTATTACTTAACATAAAAAAAATCTTATTATTGGAATTTATCATATATGTAGGAGTATATTTATTATTTATCATAAGTTTGAAAGTCGAAAGCTATGTATTGAGGACCATTTTGCCTTTATAAGGACCCACCTTTGTTGCTTTATATGTATAAGTTATTTTATAAATTTTGGCTTGAGGATCCTTTTTCCTCTATATGAGCTCACCTTTGTTGCTGTATCTGTACATAATAATATTTATATATTATTATCAGTTTATCCATATACATGACCTTTCATAAGTTCATTCAATTTCATTTTTGAACATCTAGATGTATATTTCATTTATATTTATTTCTTAGAACATTAAATGCATGCACCTTTCATTTGAAATTGGCTAATAAGCTTTGTACTTTAATATGAAGAACGTTTCAATACATATAGTGTATGTGTAGATTTAACTTATCAAATTTTTGCTCGATTGTTTCAAAGAAATTTGCATCCTGAATTAAGATTGAGTTTTTTATCCAATCGACGATCAACCACTGGAAAAATTGCTTTGTATCGAGTACCTCATAATTTGTTCTTCTATAAACAATCTACGAAATTCAGATTTCATAATTTGTAACAACTTTGAACTTACAATTTAAATTCAAGTCAGATTAATCCCAAATTAAACTTTTATCTCAAAATAATTTTGCCTCATATAAGTTGTAAAACCTAATCACCTTGAATTGAAGTCAATTTGTAGAAAACATTATCAAAATTCAGATTTATATAAGAATATAAAACCTAGCTTTTCCTTATCTCTTATCATCATCATCATCATCTTCTTCTTCTTCTTCCTTTCCTCTTCTTCTTTTTCTTTTTCTATCTTTCCTCCTCTTTTTCTTCCCTCTTTTTTCTTCTTCTTCCTATCTATTCCCAGCCCAAATCACGGTTTGCTCTTTGATCACAGCACTACAACAGCCAAGATACTAGAAAGAGGGAAAGGGATGGTACTTAGTACTTAAGTCTTGATATTACTTAATTTATTATACTATTTATAATGAAATCATCCACTATTTAATTCATAGCTGCATGTAGATATAAGTGTAATTGCACTAGAAAAAAAAAGTGTAATTGCACTAGAAGCTACAATACAATAATCCCTTTACATAAACATGAAAATAAACTCAGGTTAATTGATTTAATACTAGATTAATTTTTGTAAACTAATGCATTAATAATTACCCATATGTAGAAAAGCACCACTCAAATTTAAGGAAAAATTCTACATGATGGTGGTGATACCTACAATACTTTATGGCACAAAATGTTGGCCATTAAAAGTGAAACATTAAATTAAGTGTTGTAGAGATGAGAATGCTCAAGTGGATGAGTGGCTTTACACTTGCGAAATGAGTATTTACGTGAAAAGGTCAGAGTAGCTCTAGTGGTAGACAAGATTATGGAGAGGTCCTTAGATGGTTTTGTCACTTAAAACGTCGACCTTTTGATGACCTGGTTCAGAGAGTAGATGTATTAAATCCGACTTATATTAAGAAAGGTAGAGATAGACCTAAAAGACTTGTTTAGAAAATATTAGAAATGACACTTTTTATTAGATTTAAATGTGAATTTGACTCTTAATAGGTCACAATGGAGAAAAAAGATTTATGTGGATAATCCCTCATAATAGGATAAAGGCTTGATGTTGTTGTAGTTAACCCCCCCAACCCCACCCCCCCAACCACCACCACCACAAAAAAAAAAGTATTTTATATTAATGTTACTTATCCATTTTGAGTGGGGTGAAAATGAGCTATAAAATTTTAAAACTTTTTTAGCATTACCTTTTTCAAAATTTTTGAATATTATGCAGTTGACATAGTTAGTTTTATGTTAACTTGTTGTAGTATACACCCCCCAAAAAATTTTATATTACGCAGTTGACCTAGTTAAATTCATGGGGCAAGTTTAATTGGTTAGCATAAGTTTAGTCTAAGCTTTAGTTGGACCTAATTATAATTGGGCAAACCCAATTGGCCGTCATTCGACCTAAGTTAGCCTTGGCTGTGCCGATTGAATCTTGATTGAGGCTTAATTCTTTGTGGTTAACTTGCCTAGTCAACAATGTTAACTGAATTAGTTCAATTCAATTCAAATTTGTTTTATAAAAAGCCTAATTGCCTGTTTAATTTAGTTTGAATCACTTGAATTGAGCCCAAAACCTTTCTTAGTTGCATTTGGGTTCATTAAACTTTGCCAAATTGCATAATTGAGGCTACCTAGCTCATTAAGATCAATCCCAAATCGGCCCACTCGATTAAACCCTACTGACTATCCTAAATGAACCTGGTTGCCTTGAATTGAGCTTGATCATGTCTCTAGCTTGACTTAGGCCTAACTCAATCCTAATCAACAAGAAACAAATCTAGATGAATTGCTTAAGTAAGCCATATTAATCAAGTTGGATGATTTTGCGATGCTTAAGCTTGACATAGTTTAAGTGTGAGTCGAATTGGCAAATGCCGATTCCTTTACTTGGAGTTGTGGAAAGATGTGGAAGAAGAAGAAGGTGAAGGAGTCAAAGAAGTGTTACCTGGTCGTGAGAAGAGGAAAGCATCAATTTTCCATCGCTTGAAAGTTGAGGGAGATGAAGAGCTAGATGTTCGTCGCTTGGAATGGAAAAGAAGATGAAACGAGAAGTCATGAGGATGCGGTCGGTTGTGTCAATTGGAGACCAAGATGGCGAAGGGGATCCTCCCTATAAATTGAGAGAGGAGGAAAAAAACCTAAACTTTATAAGATTAAAGAAATGTGAGTTTTTTAAAAGAAAATTTTAAGTTTAATTTATATTAGAGTTATTTGTTGTCTATTTAGAGAATTCCAAGTTTAAATTTTTTAAAAATTATATTAGAGTTTATTATTTTGGATTATGAGATTTTAAAATTTTTTTTATAATGAGTAAAGCCACTTCAACATTCTAAATAATAGACCTAAGATATCTAAAACATGTACTCTTTGGGCGATCAAGTCATTAATAAGAGTACACGTTTTAGATATCTTGAATTTATTATTCAGAGTGACAGTGAAATAGATGGAGATATTATTAGTAGAATTCAAGTTGGATGGTTGAAGTGGAGGAATGCATCGGGCTTGTTGTGTGATATAAAAGTCCCTCTTTGAAAATTCTATAAGATGATAGTTAGACCTGCAATACTTTATGGTGCAGAATGTTGGCCATTAAAAGAGAAGCATAATATTAAGCTAAGTGTTGCAGAGATGAGGATGCTCAGGTGGATGAGTGGCTTTACTCTTAGAGATAGGATACAAAATGAGCATATACGTGAAAAGGTTGGAGTAGCTTTAGTGGAAGATAAGATTAGAGAGAGTCGCCTTAGATGGTTTGGTTACATAAAACAACGGCCTTCCGATGACCAGGTTAGGAAAGTAGATGTATTAGATTTGACTTATGTTAAGAAAGGTAGAGGTAGATCTAAAAAAGACTTGGTTAGAAAATATTAGAATGACCATTCTTTGTTAGATTTAGATAAGAATTTGACTCTTAACACGAAATAATGGAGAAAAATGATTAATGTAGCTGACCCCACATAGTGGGATAAAAGCTTGTTGTATGAGATATAGAGGGAATTTTTAGATTTAGTTGGAAACTGAATAGTTGACTAATGCAATGATAATTTTTAAAACTTTATCATATAATTAATTAAAATATTAAATTATTGATAAAATATAAGATAAATTAATGTTTAAATATTGAGATGTTATTTAAAATTTTATGCTCACATAAATCAAAATTAAAAGTGATGCCAGCTAATTGGAAATAAAGATAATTAAATTTTTAGACTAATTATTAAAATAATTAATGATATAGATGTGTATGTATAAGTGCAAATATATTATATATAAATTCAAATATATTAATATGAGATTGTACAAGTGAAGAATATTAAAGAATAAAAATTTATTTATTTTAGAAAATAGCAATAATTAAATTATGATTTTTTATCCATTTTAAATGTAACGAGGAGAATAAAATTTATCATTAATTAAATTCCCTTAAAAAATAAAATTAAATATAAGAGCTATTTAAGTATATGTAAATACTAATTAGAGAGAGATGTGATTAGATATGTAAGTTAAATAACCTTATGAAATTATATATTATTATATGTGCCATATTGTTGAAGTCAAAGCAAGGATGAAAAGGGCAAAAACTATTTAAATCAATGTGAGTACTCATGTCTTAATTTACAATAATGATATTTGCTTTTCTTAAACATGATGCATGAATTGTTGTTATTTAATTGTTTACTGTTAATTCTATATGAATTATCTTTAGTATAAACAATTGATTATGCTGAACTAGAAGCCATGAATTTTATATCATAATGCGGTCACTTATCTTATGTCATGATGCTTACTCTATATATAAAATATGAAATGATATGGAGAATGTAAATAAAATGATTTATGTATAATGCTTACATGTGCATGATTGATTGATGGAATACATGTAAGAACTAGGCTTGGCTGGTTCAATTAAACTGGCCAGTTACTGTAGCAGAAGATGGAAACATGAGCAAAATTGCGCCTGGGCGGACCGTATGCGGACATGGGGGCTTCAGACGGGTTCGAGTCGCGGGATTGAGTGGATATCATGTGAGGGGGTGAAAAGGAGCGACTCCTCACGCAAAATAACTTAGTTTCACTCACTCTCGTAAGAGTAAAATGCGTGAGAAAATTCAGACGATAGAAATTGACAGAGAGGAAGAAGGAGAAGGAATGTATGTTTTTTTTTATTTTAGTTGAATTATGCAAGTTTTTTCCAAAATATAAACTTAAGAAAGGAGTAAATGCTTCATTTGAGTGCAGAGGAGGAAACTTTAAAGAGAAAGAGGAAGAAATTTGAGAGAAGAAAGGGAAGGAAATTTGAAGAACGTCATCGAGGTATTCTAATGAAATTATTTTCATTTAAGATTAATTAATTATCAATAATTTAAGAAATTAATCGTCGATCAATATAATTTCTTGTGTAAGATGGGTTCGTTTATTTAATTGGAGAAGTTGAATGCTGTCTTCTAGAAGAAGACTACTTTGATAGAGTGTAAGTTATTTAAATTTTAGTTTATTTTATATTTTTATATACATGAAAGAATTAAATGCTATTATTGAATATAAATTTTGGAGATTTATATTGACGATGAAACTTTAATTCGATAAAAACAAGGAGATCAATTTAGAGGATGAATTAATTGAAAAGCTAAAATAAAGTATTAATTTCCAACAAGAGTTCTAGGAAACGAATAGGTAAGAGATACTTATTCAAAAAATATAATGGAGAGATAATTTTAAGGTGAATGTATGCATTTATGTAATTATGTATGTGATTTTAGGTTGTAGTAAGGAAATATATTTCAAGGGTCGAGGATTTAAAAGGAATTGAGGCACGAAGTAATCAAAGTGGGTAATTATAATATCAACAATTTCAATTTCCTTTTATGTTATTAAAATTTCCTTTTAATTTATTTCAATTATTACATGTTATAGCATTATGATCAATAGTGTAGTGTAAAGGAAATGGAAACGTGAATTTTTGTTTTATGACTATTATAGAACTGTGTAACATGCTTAAGTGTTTGATATAGTTAAATGTTAAATATGCAATTGAGAATGATTGTATTGAGATTATAGTGTAGTGTAATATATTTATACGAGTGAAGAAAAATGACAAACTAAATGATTACTTATAAGGAAAAGGTTTATGCATGCAATTACAAGAGTTCACCCCCTTATGTTATTAGCTGGGGACGCAATGTACCTGTGCACGTTAAATGAAAATGATTTTACCTTTATTGGTATCTTTAGACGGTGCTCCTGTATTAAATCAAGAGGGAAAAAGAATAAATAAATGTTATTGAAAAAATAATATGTTATTTGAAGATTATATAAAAATGATTTGTCATATGAAATGGAAATGATATATATATATATATATATATATATATATATATATATATATATAATATAAACTACGAAAGAAAGCCAAATGAATATGACTATTTTTATGAAAAAAAAAATTCTATGCAACAATTGTGATTATCCACTGAGTTTATTTGTAAACTCAAACTGTTCAATTAAATTTTTCAGGTAAGTCTCCTGATAAATAGAAATGGTTGAAAGAGAAGAATATGTCTATAGAAGGCATAAATCAAACGAGAGCAGGTAAAATATGGTTTATGTAAATGTTCAAATGTGAAAATTGTGTTACTGGCTCTTCAATTTTTATATGGAATATAGATAACTTTTTTAAAATTGAAAGAAATATTTTAACCGTCCGACTGTTCGTTCCCGCCTCGTTAGTTCGAGTCTTCGGGCCGGGTCATGACAATACACCCCTTAATGGTACTGGTTGGGGACGCAATTTACCCCCGCGCGCACGCGTAAACATAAAGATTTTAGAAAACGTTATAGAAAAGTAAGTACATTCATTGATACTATTTTAGACAGTGTTTCCTGTAACGGTTGCATTATTTACAAAAAGGATAAAAATATGACATATGTGATACTTATAGATAAGCATAATATTGATGGTTTTATTTAAAACTAATTTTAAATAAAATTACTTTATGTTTTGAAATAAGCATGCATATTGTTCCACAAATCTTGTATTATTGTAATTTAGAAGCATGATATATTCACTGAATTGCGACTAGCGGTGTAAGTGAGCTGAGCTAGCTCGAGCTCGACTTGATTACAAGCTCGCGAGCCGAGTTTATCGAGCCATGGGCTCGAGCTCGAGCTTAAACTCGAGCTCGTTTATTAAACGAGTTCGAGTTCAAGGTCGATGAGGCTTGGCTCGTAAGCCCGTGAGTTGGCTCGTAATTATTTAATTAATTGAATTATTTTACTTAAACTAATCAGCAAATAAAATTTTATTCCATATTTCTATTACCAAAAGATAGTACCAGTTCAAGAAAATGCTGCTCTTTATTAATGATATGACAGCAATTAAAAAAATAAATAAAAAAGCTGCTCTTCATATTCTCCCAAGAAAAAAATACCGGTTCACCAATTCTCTTTCCAAGAAAAGTTGCTTTGCCCCATCTTCTCCCTTTCTCACGCAACAGTGAAATACGTTTTCTCCGGTGGAATCAGGCGAGGCTACTCCTGAGCTTCTCACGAGCCAGTTTATATTATCACGAGCCGAGCTCGAGTTGGTTTTTTAGGCTTGACTCGAGTTTGAGTTCGCAGTTTGACTAACGAGTCGAGCTCGAGTTAGGCATGACTCGAGCTCGACTCGACTTGTTTACACCCCTAGTTGCGACTCACTTTATATTTCGAAAATATTCACATGTATTTTTTAATAATTTAAATGAGTGGAAGAGGAGAGAATGTGTATCATAAGTGTGACGCTCTGAGAGGAATATATTTATATTATTTTATTTTAATACATTGAGATTTTAGTGGCTTTTTCAGTTTATTGCAAATAATTAATGAGTAGATGAATTTTTAATCAACTGTCCGGCGTTAAGTATCTTTAATCTATTTTATTAAAAAATTAAAAGAAAATGAAGATGTTACCTCTAATGTTAAGTTTGGTAGGTTAAATTGGAGAAATGTTTGAGTAGCATTATGCATTGAGATAGTTTGTTTGAGGATTAAAATTAATTTATTTGTAAAATTATTATTAGACTTGTTATGCTATTTAGATTTGATTGTTGGTCATTAAAGAGGATATTAGGGGTTTAAACGACTCGAGCTGAGCTCAAGTCATGCCTAACTTGAACTCGGCTCGCCGGCCAAATCGGGAGCTCGAGCTTGAGCTCGAGTCGAGCTCAAAGGGTGTGCTCAATCTTGGCTAGTACAATAAAGGCAAGCTCGCGAGCCAACTCATGAGCTCACCGCAAAAGAACCAATCAATCGTTGATGCGGTCACAGCGGGAAGAAGACGATGTTGTTGTTTTGTTTTTTTCTTGTGGAGAGTCGACGCGATCACAGCTGTGGAAGAAGCTTGCTGTTGCGTTTTTACCTTGTAGAGAAAAAACCTTGAATTAATTAATTGGAGCAATTATAGGCTGCAGCTTTTTTTACTTTGGGAACATATCCTTAATGTTTTATATATATTTTTAAAAGCTGCTGTAGCTCTAGTAATTATTGCTGCAACATTTATTTGGCTGCAGCTTTAGTCATTAATTTTTTTAAACATTCAAATTTAATAAAAATAGTAATTATTAAAAAAAATCCTAACAGTCATTCGAGCTAGCTCGTTTAACAGGCGAGCTCGATTTTAAGATTGGTAGATATAATTAATGTGAAATGATTAGGAATAAAATTGGACCAAATGTGGAATTGCTGAAAGCTGTACAAAATGATTTGGAAAAGTGAAGTTAAAACCTCTCATAACATGGCAGGATGGCAGGAATGGATGGAGAAGAATGATTCAACAGCTTATGGATAAGCCTAATATGACTATGATGATTTCAAATTAGGTTGGACTGTTTTAGTAGCCTATGTTATTTTTGTCGAAAAACTATTTCATGGCATGGTGTTTACAGGGTCAATGGAATGCACCTAGCTTTTAGAAACCAGAAACTTTTTGTTTCAGTCGTTACAATGATCAAATCTATGCTAATTTTCTCTTTTGTTCTGAACATCATTTGAATGTGTTATATCAAAGGCTCAAACATTGATGCGTTTTGCAAGTACTTCTGACCAAGCCATTGACAAAACCTTTAAAGAGATGATAAGCTAGTTTATTTTATGATGCTTCTAGTTCAGAAGCTTTCTAACGGATTCATTATGCACTTCTCTTGATGACATGCAACTCAAAATACTTGCTTTGTCACAAGAACTTCTGAAAGTTTATCAAGCTTTAATTGCATGCAAGTTTTTTCAGAAACAGTCTAATTGTTTTTTTCAAGTGATAGATAGGATAGTTAAAGATAGACCATGCTATCTGAATGATTAACTCTATAAAAGGAGAATGAGAGTTCATTTTAACATCTTGAGGGTAATGCTTTACTGATGAAATGATGAGGGCATTGTTTTATTGATGCAATTAACATGTTTGCTTAGTCTCCTTGTAGGCTATGAGTGCAAATATCTATATTTCATTGACTAAGGCATTGACCTGGTCTGATGATGGAGGTTTCAATTATTATCCAGTTCGTGCTTCTGCTGCCGGAGCCATTACAGAACTTATCAACGTAAAAATTACATGAACCCTGTAGGTCTTTCTTTTATTGTGAAAAACAACCATCAATTGTTTACTTTGTTCAATTTGGCAGAATGAATATTTTCCACCTGACTGGACACCCCTCTTGCAAGTTCTGGTTAACAGGATGGGTATTGGAGATGAAAATGAATCTCGGCTCTTTTTCAATCTTCTTAGCACTGTGGTTGAGGCTGGGCAGGATAAGGTTGCGGTTCACATCCCTGTAGTTGTCTCCAATATAGCTAGTGTTATTTTGAGGGAAATACCACCTATGCCAGAACCTTGGCCTCAGGTATGCTCACTGTCTGCTTGATTTCAAAATTTTCCATAATTTAACCGTTAAAATCCTATGATTTTTAGAAGTGAAACTGGTTCCATTGCTTAATTTTTTATCATTGCATACATGGGATACCTGAAATGCTACATAGACCTCTACGGATTGTGAATAGGTGGGATTCTAAAGCGCCAAACAATGTCAACCTAATTTTAAAAGAGCAATCTATTATGGATATATGATTGTTAATACAGAAATGGAAACATTTCTCTATGTTAACGCCTATTGGAATTTTGTAAAGATGATTATGCAAATGATCTTAAAAATACTTATTCTAATTATTCTTTGATAAGTTTGCAACTCTTTAACATCAGTTCGATGAAAAAGGGCTTTTTTATGTTTAATTTTGAATTACATAATCTATATTACTATATAAAAGTGGCTTATAATACTTCCCAAATACAATCGTAATCTTATATTTTATGATTTACATCATAACCATACTTCTAATAGATATTAGTATTCAATGTTATTATTAACTTATTTGATAACCATACATCTAATAGATATTAGCGTTCAGTGTTATTATTAACTTATTTGATGTTATTATTAGGTTATTATTAGCTTATTCGGTATACTAGATTATTATTACTATTATTGCATTTAAGATCATCTCTTAAAATTAAAAACTTTGTCACAACCTTGGTTTTCCAATACTGCATTGTTACCATTCCTGCATCCAATTGGAGGAAAGCCAAACGTACTGATATCACCGTACCCTTAATTAAACTTTAATTGCATTTATTTTCCCATCCAATTACATATCTCTAATTACTAATTTTCTTCTCCGCCTTTAGTTAGAGTTTTATTGTCTAATTTTTGTTTTTCTTCTCTATTTTTAATTAGACTTTTATTGCATTTATTTTTCTAATGAAAATATATATGAAATCTGAAATTTCACATGAGATTTTTTCTTAGTATTCATCATTTTTTTATTTTTAATGCGTGTATTAATCAAAAGCTATTTATTAATAAATTGATAGGTGACATTATGATACTGTTCGCCTTCACTTATGCCTGATCAAACCAGGGTATTTCATATTTGTAGCCTGACTAAGAAAGAAAACTTGATTTGTGAACAATTGCTATTGATGGACCTACACCATGCCAAGTCTGATATGACAAAAAAAAAAACTAGACATGTGTTCTGATTAGCAGCAAATGTTTAAACTGTTCTTAGCTTCTTTAATGATCACATCAAAGCAAGATTGGAGACATGTACTTCTAAGTCGCAATGAAAAAAAAAAAATTTAGATACATTATTCAGCTGACATATTTGGATATGGAGTTTTTTCTTCAAACTGATGAATTTATGAAGACTTCTATCCTTAAGACAAAAGCAGGATTTTAGGTTTCACTTATACAAGTGCTGGAATTTTCCTTTCAAGAAGGAAAAGGAAAAGATCTTCCTTCTTGCTGATACATGAAAGATCATTGGAAGCTTAACACAAATTTTCGTCTAATGCCTGCAAAGGGTTAATTCTGTCCTCTGAATGCTAGATGGTTTGCAAACTTGGAATGCAGGTGTAGCTCACGGGAGGTTTAAGAAGATAATTCATATATATATATATATATATATATATATATATATATATATATGAAGACAGGTTGCAAGTTACGGCTGCAATATATTATTATTATTTTTTTGAGAAAATTTTATTGCATAGCTCATAGCTAACGGTCAAGATACCGTTAGAATTGATTGAATTTGAATATATATATATATATATATATACAGCAGCACCACCTCTGCCAATCACATTTACCAATGGGAGTGAGGGAGAGAACTGTACTCAAAGACAATTACAGTATTAAGATAAAATAATGAAAGCAGACAGAGAAGAATAAAAACTAACACCCATGACCACATCTTCTGCACGATCTCCTCCACGTTCTCAAAGCAACCGAAAGAGGGACATGCACACTTCCGGATGTTCAGACTGCAAGAAAAGTGGGAGTTCTTTGGTTTTCGGCTTGCCTTGAGATTCTGTACCGTTCGTCCATCTCTGGCTGGCGATCAATTGCAAGAGCAGCGGTTCACCGTCTTTCTTTTGCTTCCGAATCACCTCCGTCTTCTGCAGGAAAGCTGATCAAGACCTTCTAGGGGGCGTTCTTGCTTTGCCTTGCCCGAGTGCGGCCACCGTCCTGCCTCCCGAACGCAAACACAGCACAAAGTTGCTTCTTTCGGTCGTGTATACCGATCGAGCCTCACGCGATCTCAGCCCCTTCACGTAAAGAACTCTTCCTCCTTCGACTTCTTCAAGCGAACGACAATGGATCTTTCGGCCCTAAGTCAGCCTTCGACCTCCTGCACGTCTAAGCCGAACCCACTTGCTCTTCTCCTGCGAAAATCCTTCTTAATTCAAACACCTCTTGCGCCTGCGCTTCCTTACCCAATCCACTTTAGCCGTTTGAAAGCAAGTGGGTGAGAAGGGATATAGGATTATACAATATTATTATTACTATTCATATTATTTTATAATTATTATAAATAGTAATAAAACTATATAAAAAAAAGGAAGATCAGATGTTCGCAATTGTCAAACCAGAGGCATCGAAGATAATTCTGGGACCCGATAATGTCCCGAAGCCCTCAGCCTTTGATTATCTTTCTGGCTGGGCAGATTAAAAGGGCAAGTGCCCTCCCCTACCTCCCCGAGCAGGGAGGGGACGTCGAAATGTTGTCGAAATTTCGCCAGAAAATTACCGGATTTAAAAATTTAAGAGCTTTAAATTAAAATTGAATTAAACTCAAAATTCACAAATTAATTTAAAATTAATTTGAAATAAAATTAATAACCAATTGACTAATTATCCTAACCAACTTAAAACTAATTAACTAAATTAAATAACTCACTAATTAAATAATCTTAACTAAGATTGAAATTACATTCAATATAACGGTAACAAGAAAACTTAAATTAGCTAAATTTCAATTGAAATGTTAACTTAATTAATTAACTAATTGATTTATAATTATAACAACTTAAATCAGAAAAAACAAACAAACAAAGACTAAAAAATAATATTAAAACTTCAAGTTCGCTAATATCTGATTAAATAAAACAATCAATTAAAATCCAATTTTAATTATAACTTAAAATCCATTTAAAATTTTAAACAATTAATTTTGAGCTAAACTAAAAAAAAAAAAAAAAAAAAGCTGACTTGAGTTAAATTCAATAAAATTGGAATTTTAAAAGTTAATTGAAATATAAATTTAATTCAAATTAACACTTTTAAATTAATTAATTGGTTGAGCAATTGATTAATCTAAAAGATTAATTAAACCTTAACCACTTAAATGAGTAAATCAATTTAATTTAGATAACTAAATAATTTTAAAATATATTTTAAAATTTAAAATAACAAACTGAGCAAATTAAATTTAACATAATTAAATAATTACAAAAAATATATTTGAAATTCAAATTAATGAGTTGAGCAAATAAATTTTAAATTAAAATTTAACTTTAATTGAAATCCATTTAACTAATTAAAAGCAATTAAATTTAAAATAAAAAATAGAAATTCAAGAAAAAAATATTTTACACCATGCAATATAAGTACAAAGCTACTAAGCAGCTCTCAAACGCAAGCTCTCTAATAGCTCTCTGACAAAGCTCCGAGTAAATAACTCTCCAAACAAGCTATCCAAACAAAACACTCAACACAATCTTTGGCTTTCAGCAGTAACCTCAACTGCAGCTACTTGAAAGATCTCTAAACTGCTAGCTATGAGCACCTGCAAACAAGCAAACAAAAGTCAGCACATCATAAATAAAAGTAATGCTGAAAAGAGTAAAAATTAACTACTGCAGGTAGAACAAAGTGCTGAAAAACGGGTAAAAAATAAACAACAGTGCTAAAGTAGAATAACAAACTACTGTAGTAGGAAAAGCTATGAGCACCAAAACAACAACACTGACGCTGGTGTCAAAACCCTGAAATGTGTAAAACCCTAAACCCCTACGGGCAGCTTTGTTTATAAGAACTAGGTTGTATGACCCACCAACTGATAGCTTTCAATGAAAGCCGTAAGTCCGACTTTAGGAGAAATCTTTAGGCAAAATGACCTAACCCCTAATCCCCGATTAACACATCGGCAACTTCTAATAGAAGCCGTAAGTCCGACCTCTAAGGGAAATATTTAGGTAATAACATAACCCTAGACCCCTCACACTGACATCCTAGTCTTTAGGGCTAGGTTGTGAGACCTATCATATGTGCTTCTTAGCTTACAGGGCTAGGTTGTAAGACCCGTCATCAGGTAACTTCTAAGGAAGCCATAAGACCTATCTAAACATCCAAATCCCCCATGGGCATCTTAGTCTATAGGACTAAGTTGTAAGGCCCGTCATTCGGGTCATCTCTAATAGGGCTAGTTTCAAATGAAAGCCGTAAGCCCCTATTTAATTCCAATCACATGGGCAACTCTTAAGCAGAGCCATAAGCCCCAACCCAAACCAAACTAAATTAAAATCAACATTTCTCCACTTAAGTTACTTGGGATCCCTGAGAGGAGGCAACCCATGACTGCTAATTAGATTCCCTGGATACTATAATTAATGGTTGTTAGTATTGGTAGACTGAGACCCACGGTATACCCAGAACGATGGAAACATGGAATCTTGATCGGGTGTATCTTCATCCCCTCATAACTAAGATTAAAACATTAAAATACTGTTGCACATTTTCATGCTCCTTGTACGAGCTAAATGTATTTCATCCTTAATCGAGAGTGCTTTTCTAAATGCGTTAGGAGGGGTCATTAACTATGAGGGCTTGCGCTCATAAGAAGTAGAACCCAGATCTAAATAAACCTTGACACTACTCTCATGAAAAATTTGTTAAATGTTAAATTCAATTTACCTCAGGGAAAATAAGGAGACTTTCAGCTTGTGAGAGCGAGGTTCATGCCTATTTAATTATTTTTCTAGAGCGAACAGATACCAACTGCAACATTGGTATAATATAGTTGTCACACCCCATTTTGACTCTTTTTAGTCAACCTGAAGTGTAATGGAGGTGGATAATTCGTTTAGATATATTTTTCACTAACACCAATCCTGAACTACAATCATGATCGAGTGAGTAGATAATTAATCTGCTCAGACAATATTCAACATACAAGAGCAAGAAACCATCAATATGCATATTGATTTTTTGAATTAGTGCAAGAGTCATATGCGGAATTTTATCATGCATTAGTTTTAAAAGAGAGAAGCTTTGAAAGAAAAGTTCATAAGCAGTGCACATATGTAAGTCTGAAAGAATGAATAAAGTATATCTTATTTTGGTACATGATCAATGCATAACATTGTGTAATTATTATATGAAAATTTATAATTTTTCTCTCATATGTTTCTTATTTTATTTATGTACCATATTTTAGAAAAGCCAAATGATGACAATAGACTTTTGCACATTCATAATAGGTCATCACCTAGCCCGTTGACTAACTATTTACTAATGGCCCCTTTCTCAAGGTTGGATCTCAAAGTACTAACTTTTTAGAAGGGACTGTTGAGTACCTCCTTTACAGCTCCTATTAAGGTTTACGTCATCAAGTCTTTAACTTTTTCTTCTATAGGTTCTTATTTGCTGGCCTATCTCTCATAATATAAATTTTCACAAATTCTCATAATCACTCATATTTTTGTGTTCTTAGACTTATTGAGCATAAATATATATACTGATAACAATTAAACTAATATAGAAGGCATCAAGAAAGAAAATGCGGCGAGAAATCATTATCATGAATTTTGATCATTATACATATGAAATAAATTCTTTATGAACAATTTATCATGAATATAAAATTCCCATTATTACTAGAATTATCATCATATGCTCAATATGAAGAAATTTTAAAAATTATTTGCTCATCATGTACTAGAGACTAAGTATTGTGGGCTCCAAAAATTTGAGCTTTAGGGACTCCTGCCTCTCTGCGTATATTCGGGAAGAGTTTTAATGAATTATATTCTGAGAAAAATATTTGGAAGACATATTAGAGAGAGAGAGAGATAAGACACTACTTAGAGATTTCACCCTCATATTTGATGACTTTAAAATCTGAGTTCTGGTTTTTTGTATGCGCAAACCTTTATAGTTAATTATCGCTTTTGATAACAAGAGAACACTTTCGATTAAGGCTAGTCATTAGATAGACACTTAGTACTTGATATATAGTAGCAGCAGATTTAAAATTTGAATTAGAAATTTATCACCTATCACTTAAAGTTGATGGTGGGGGGAATGATGATGAACTCAATTAAGATCCTATGGTTCTGTTGTCCTGAGCCATCATAGTCCCTGGTCACTTAAATGGTCAAACAACCTCCAATCGCCAAACGGGTTGCACCGTTGTGATATGAGTGTTGAATTTATCTAAGAGGAAGCCCCTCACAATCAAATCGAGCAAGAATGGTCAAAATCGGCGACCGACACTAAAAAATGAAGCGCGACGTTGCCTAAATGATGTCCGATCGCAAAATGGACTTCGCCATTGCTTTCGAAACATCTAAGTTACCTAAAATTGATTGTAAATGTGCCCAATGAACTTCGTGCGGGAAAATCGACGCAAATATCAAGGCGACAACGCACGCAAATTGAGACACGAAATCCAATTTTCCTTTCATTTGTCTGTTATTTTAATAATAATAATAATAATATTTTTATTAGTAATAATTAAATTAAAATATAAAAGTACACTACGTACTTGTTCGCGTCGACGTCGCTTAAGTCTTCTCCCTCGATCTCTACTCAAATCGTACTTATGCTCTTGTCACCTGCTCTTGATTGATAAAAGGAAGACGAAAGGGAGCTTCGGCTCGGTTCCCGTACATATGCCACGAACACAAACTCCTCGCGGCCGAATGCATTCGACTCCACAACTTTCGATCTTCCTCTTCCTCACTTAGTCGCAACTATTCCGTCTCGTTCCTGCTCAAAACCTGCAACCAAAGTCCCTCCTTCCTTCTTTGTCTGAACCGCACGAAAGTAGCTCGAACCTGAGCCTCCCAGTCGAACCCGACCCTATCCGACCGATCTCCTGCCTCAATCGCACACAGCCGGCCAAACCCGTTGCCTATCCCGATCTCAGCAGTCTGATCCATGCATCCACCAAAGCCCACATTTGGCCAGGTCCATCGATCTCCTACACCAAACTTTCGATTCCCCCATCAACCTCCGATCCTATCCGACCGAGCTCCCAACAGCCACACCGAACCCGTAGCCAACTCCACCTCACGCTGTTTGCACGCAGTCCTTGCCGATCTCAAGCCCTCACATGCGACTGTCGTCTGATCCCTCAAGCTTTTGACCCCTTCTGCACAAATCCTTTCGACCGACCCTATACTCGACTTCTAGCCTCACGCAAGCCGAACTTCACACTGCTGTTCGATCCTATGTCGACGCCCACAACCCTTTAAGCCAGCTTGTAATTAGTCGAGCCTTCCTCCCTCAATAGAAACTGCCCGATCCCAGCATCAATGTGCCGATCCTCCCTCACCCCAACCTAGCTCGACCTGCATCCCTCTACCGAGCTCCTCTTATATCCAATTTCCCTCCCTACCAGCAACCTCTCCACTACAAAAACCATTGAATTCTCTCACAACTCAACCCATTTGCTCGACCTTACAATAGCCCTCATCCAACCTTAGCAGCATCTCCATCTTCACACTCTAAACATCAAGCTCCACTCTTGCATCCACCTCAACTACAACCAAACCTATTTCCAAAAACTTCAGCTCTACACATTATCTAACCCAAATCAGCCCCCCGCCAACCTCTCTATCTTAATATTATTAATATTATAATTAATATTATTAATAGTATTAATATTATTTTTATTGTTTAAAAAAGGAAAAAAAGGAGAAAAGAAAAAAAGAAAAAAAGAAGAAATTTTTATGCATGATCATCGCTGCCATTGCCCTCACTCACTAAGGTATAATCTATGATGCACCGACACTCCGTTTTAAGAGGGTATGCAGTGTCAAACACGTGTCGCACACGGACACGCGTCCGACACGGCGGGGACACGTGTCGGACACGTTATTAATGTACCCCATTTAAAAAAAAAAAAACCGGACACGCGTGTATGGCTATTTGATAATTTAATTTAAAAAAAAAAAGAAAAACTCTAGTCCCGCTATTTTATATTAGCCGATTCATGCCCGAGTCTTCATCTTCGCCCTAATCCCGTATTCCTTTTTGTATTCGTGGTCTTCCCGAGCGATTGAGGCGAGCAGCGGTCAACTGGAGATCTTTCCCGCGAGCAGCGGTTGCCTGGAGATCACACCTTTAGTCTTCCCTTCTGGTCGTAAGCAACAAGCCTTCCTTATTTTCTGTGCGCAGCCGAGGAAAGGCGACACCAAACTGCATAAAAATTTTCAAACCTGTAAGTTGATTTTGCCATTTTTTCTCCATTCATCATTTCTGTCCATTTAGATGCCTTTTTGCTATGCTTAAGCTGTCCTTTTGCAAAAGCGCAACTAAAGCGCAGCAAAAGGGCAACTAAAGTACAACAAAAAGAGTAAAATTTTTTCCTTAACTGCGCTTTAGTTGCACTTTAGTTGCGCTTTAGGTACGCGTTAGCTGCGCTTTAGTTGCGTTTTAGCTGCGCTTTAGTTGCGCTTTAGCTGCGCTTACAATAAAATTTTGTTACAGGGGCGCTGCCCCCGGAAACCCCCGCAGGGGTGCTGCCCCTTGACCAGGTCGAACCCCGCCAGGGGGCAGCGCCCCCTTGGACCCCCGGCTGCCCGGCATATTGTTGTATTCATCATCATTAGGATAAGTGAAACATTATGTTTAGGGGCTTTATATATTGCACTAATTTATTAAGCCTTTATTTTTTCCATTTCACCAGTGTGTTTGAAAGCAAAATGAGCTCTGCTGCTGGTGGGAGTGGATTAGGTGACGGTTCAAGAATCTTTGGTTGATAGATGAAGGATGGATCCAAAAATGTGGTGGTTGATTCATGGAGCTTCAACACTGCTTCTTCAAACAATAGCAATAAAACTTCTTGGTCAAGTATCATCCTCTTCTTGTTGTGAGAGAAATTGGAGCACATACTCATTTATTCAATCGATGAAGAGGAATAAAATAACTCCACAACGAGCTGAAGATTTAGTTTATGTGCATACAAATCTTCGTCTTCTATCAAGGAAGACCCCACTTTATATGACAGGTGATAATAAGATGTGGGATGTTGCTGGAGATGGGTTCGAGTGCCTTGATGATATGGGATTATTGGAGGTTGCAAATCTTTCTCTAGATGAACCAGAATTGGAAGCAATGATATTCAATGATGATGATATTGAAGGCCAAAGACCAACCTCTGAATCTAATTCTATCATTCCCTCTATTGAGTAGTTGAACCTTCATGTTGTACTAAATAATTTTTGGCTTATATTTTTGTGATTGTACTAAATATTTTAATGTTATAAGCTAAACAAGTCCTCATGACATTGATTTATTATTGCTTACCATTTCCAATATGATGTCACCTTTATTTCTATATATTATATTAATAAAATTATTATGCCGTGTCCACGCCGCACCCATGTCCTATATTTTTAAAAAATGCCGTGTCCCGTGTCCGTGTCGTGTCGTGTCTGTGTCGGTGCATCTTAGGGTATAATGATCATTAAAACTCAAAACTCACAAATCCCGTTTTCGGTGCTTGAGGCGCAATGTGCGGACCACCTATACATGCTTTTCTTAGCATGGTGGGAGGGAGCTTGATGCGATGCTTGCGGCGAGGCGGGTGGGCCTCGTATACGCTTTTCGTAGCGTGGCAGGAACACTCCTAAGTATCCTTATACGTGCTTCTATGCCTATGGGGAAAATTGCAAGTTTCAACACATGTACCTCAAAGACCCATACACACTTTTCGTAGCGCAGTGAGATTAAAAATATGGTCGCGGTGTCGCCCGAACATGCCTTTCTTGACGTGGTGGGCATGCCTATACTCTCAAAAATTCCCCTAAACTCGGAAGATGCCGGGAGGTTGCCGAAATTCAGACGACAACAAACTATACTTGAACAAAATCATAGGGAACTGAACTTGCAAACTAATAAATGGGGAACTAGACTTTAAACTAGTAAATGCATAATCACACTAAAATATAAATGCTAAATAATAGTCTGAGTCACTCAAATAAACATAAATGAACAAGCAGGAAGACTTGTGGTGGACAAAATTCCAAGAGACAATGTGAAACCTCCTAATGAATGTGACAGCTCAGTAGAAACTTCTGATGAATGCACTGGATAACTAAAAAGAATAACACAAGCAACAAACTTGTAATGTGACAGTCTCCCTATGATCAACGTTAGCTAGCTTGTAAAATACATGCAGCAGTTTCCATGAACACTAAAAGACATGCAAATGAATACATAAAACTCTCAATAAGCATCTTGAATTACCTATGAATAATGTTAATTGATGTATAACGCTCATACTTGTGGAAGAGGCGTGATAGTTGCAATGAATATTGTAACGTGTTCATGAGTGAAGTATTAGGAGTGTGCAACGAATGTAGTAGCATTTGTACAGTTGACGCTAATTAACATACAAGCAAACATACCAATTTCCTGTGAACAAAAAAAACCAATATGCAAGCGAATGTAGCAACTTGCCAACTAATGTGCGTAGAGAAATTAGCGATGAATGCAGCTCGCCTAGCAGCCCACATTAACATGCAAGTGAACACATCAAATTGCCTGCAAACAAACAAACTAAACCTTTGCAAGCCATGGTGATCAACATGCAATGAATATGATGAATTTCCCTACAAATACTGATGAGGGGTTGCAACAAACATAACATCCTACTCGCAATTAGTCTCAGCTGACTTGCAAATGAACACACCAAAGCCACTTACAAGTAATAACAGTGTATGTGTAACAGATGTGATAACCCCATTACAAATATATCTGAAGAAGTTGCAATGAGTGCAAACACCTGCAAGCAACATCAGAAAACTTGAAGTGCATATAATAACCTCATTGTAAATAATGTTGGAGGATGCAACACCGAGCATAATTTACCAACACACAATTGTGATTTTTGAATGTCCACTGACAACCCACAAACAAATCCAACAAAGCTTGCAATGCATGATAATTCGTTTGCATGAAGCAACAAGCGACCCATAGCGCATCGTTACGACCCATTTACATGCAACAGCTGGTGGCTCTTAAATGCCTAATGCTGGAGCATGAACAATGTTAAAAAAGCTCGCTTTGCACGACAGCCTATTTGCATGAAGCAGCAAATGACCTGTAGCGCAGCGCTACGATTAACCTGTAAGTAGAAGCATGGAATTTGTAGTAAAAGCTACAGATCACTGGTGGAGGGTTCCTGATGCATCGTACAGCTCATTTGCAAGCAGAGGTTCGCTCTTACAGGTCGAATCTAGAAGAGAATGACAATATGCAAAATATGAAATGAGTCAAATTGTACTGCCAATCTGTGACAAATGAAACTCAACACGCTGCTAAACAACGCCACCGAATCCGCAACACTCATAAGAAGGCAGAAGGCATCTACAGGCCCCTAGATGGAAATTTGTGCATTTTCTAAACAATCATCACATGCACAATCATCTATATTTAAATATTTCAAAGAACACCCCCACATGCATTAAAATGCGCATTGACACATTATTAATATGCATACATTTGCAGTATGCAGGATGCATCCTGCAAATACATCACTTAATATGCAAAGTACGCCACGCTGTGGCGGCGCATTACATTAACATGCTGCCACATCATGCATATACACATCACAAAATACAAAATGCATCATGTTGCGACGATGCACTACTTTGACATAAAATCACAATGTGCATATAGACGTTGTAATATGTAAAATGCATTATGCAAGCATACCATCTAGCATACAAAATGCATTATATAACAGCAATGCGCTATGCTGACATGCAAATCCATTTTGCACAACATGAGAGCATTAAATCATCATGCGAATGTATCATGCAAACAAATAGGCAATGCATGGATGCGTTAGGCATACATAATATGCAAATAAATCATACACTATGAAAGCCACTATGTTGTATATCAATACATCATGCAAGCATGATTAAGCAATGCACAAATGCATATGACAACATACATGCATACATGCAAATACACCAGTACATACGTGAATATGTTAATATGCAGATGAAAGTATAAGTGGGTGTGTGAACATGCAAATATAGCATATACACCCCTTGTACTGCATGCATATAACCGCCATACAAATGCATCTTGCAAAATGCATTCAAAAGCATATACCTGCATGGGCCCTGATGAGCGTGACACACGTGATGTTTGAGAATGCTGCGCAGGTGAAGGAATGAACTTAAGTTCAAGTTTGATCCTCTGTTGGCAAATAGTCAGAGTCGACACGGCTTGAATCATAGAACAAATATATGGTCGTAGCGTCAAACGGAGCTTTTGTTTTGCACGTTCATATTAGGCCATCAGGGTCTGTTATAAGAAAGATTCATTAACAAAAGCATTAAGCTGATGATGAACCTGATCCACTGTCGACAAATAGATAGAGTCGATACGGCTTGAATCGTCGAACAAATACACAGTTGTAGCGCCAATCGGAGTATTTTTTGTTATACGTTCATATTAGGCCTTTAAGGTTTCTTGCAAAGAAAATTCATACATCAAAATAAATATCCCGGGTTCCGATATCTGTACAATAATTCCATTAATTAGGAGCTTGACCCGATCCTCTGTTTGCAAGCAAATAGAGTCTACAAGGTCCAATTAATTAAATGATTATATTCATAAAACCCCAATGATGGTCGTGTTGATAGAAAATCTCAACTGGAAGGGATCCCAAATATTTAAAATGCCTTCCAAATTCCTAGAAAATATAAGCATGTAAATTGACTTTAAAATCACCTCGATGATGGCCGTATTGAATGTTTATCTCAACCTGAGGGGACTCTACATTTTCAAATACCTCCAAACACTTATGAAATACAAATATTTTCAAATGACTTTAAAATTCCTGATGATGGCCATGTTGAATGTTTATTTCAATCAGAGGGGACTCTATGTTTTCAAATGCCTCCAAATGCTTATGAAATATAAATATTTTCAAATGACTTTAAAATCCCTGATGATGGCCGTTTTGATAGAAAATCTTAACTGGAGGGGACCCCAAACTTTTAAAATGCCTCCCATACTCATAAACTACATAAGCATTTAAGATAATAATAAAGTCACCTCGATGTTGGCCGTGTTGTAAGCTAATATCAACCGAAGGGGTTAACCTTTAAATTCTACCAAAAGCTTCAAAACTCTATATATATTCAAAAAATTGGACTTAATCTTCTAACACTTAAAGCAAATATCGATCCACCCTCCGTAATAGTTTGTTGATGTGGATAAGTTTGAAATCACTTTAGTTTATAAAGAGCGAATGTCTAGTCAAGAATATCACTAGGATTCATTCTCAAATCATCTCTTGCTAGTAAGGACGTGGTATGTGTCCTCTGATTGGTGGTTTTGCCGCCAAATTGTGCCACAGGTAAACGATTATGACCGGGACTTTTTGACTGGGTGGTTTTGCCGCTAAATGGCACCATTAAATTACGGTAATGGTCAGAGCCCGTATGCTCCATAACAATGCTAAATCTTTGAGTAATGAATCAATAGGGTATGATCGATATGGCACAAAACCCTTTATTAGCTAAGGTGGCTTCAAATTTGTTTTCTTAAGCAAACATCCATTCTAAGTCTACAAGGTACTATTGGACGATGCAACCCATGGCTGCCGACAAAGATCCTTCGGTTAGATTGGGTCGACTAGTTCCTCTGACTAAGTAGACTAGGGACCATGATGACCCAGGACCCGGAACCATGGGATCTTGATCGAGTTCATCATCATTCCCCCCACCATCCGCTTTAAGTATACGGTGATGAATTTTAATTTTCAATATCAAAATTTGTTGATATTATACCCGAATACTGTTTATCTTTTTGACGACTAGCCTTAATCAAAAGTTCTCTCTCATTATTGGGAGGTGTAATTAACTATAGGGGCTTGCGTCTATATGAAAACTAAACTCAGTTCATAAAGTCCTTGCAAAATGATGATGAAATTTCTGGGTAATGTCTTATCTAAAACCCAATTTGCCTCGGAACTTAAATGTTTAAACTATCCTCGCTGATTTGAAAAAGAAAGAGGGTCGTGGAGAGTCCGGGACGCGAATTTTCGGAGCCCATAGAATGATCCTTGTCGGTAGCCTAGTCTACAAGGATATTTTGTAGACTTGGGGTGCATGTTTGTCTCATGAATGAATTCCACCATTTTATTTTGAAATATAAAACTAATAAGCGATGCTTGGTATATATACTTTATAAACTTTTACTTAGAATGAATTTATAATCTTTGCAATATAATTTTTAATCATGTCATCTATGAAATATTTTTATTGTTGTTTGATATAATACAACAACAACATCGAGCATTTATCCCACTATGTGGGGTCAGCTACATGAATCCTTTTCTCCATTGTGCCCTGTTAAAAGTTAAATTCTCATTTAAATCTAATAAAGAAAGGTCATTTCTAATATTTTCTAACCAAGTCTTTTTATGTCTACCTCTACCTTTCTCAACATAAGCCAAATCTAATATATCTACTTTCCTAACTGGGTCATTGGAAGGCCGCCGTTTTATGTGACCAAACCATCTAAGGAGACTCTATCTAATCTTATCTTCCACTAGAGCTACTCACCCTTTTCACGTATATGCTCATTTCGTATCCTGTCTGTAAGAGTAAAGCCACTCATCCACCTGAGCATCCTCATCTCTACAACACTTAACTTAATATAATGCTTCTCTTTTAAAGGCCAACATTCTGCCCCATAAAGCATTGCAGGCCTAACCCCCATCTTATAGAATTTTCCCTTAAGTTTGAGGGAGACTTTTCTATTACACAAGCCCGATGCATTCCTCCACTTCAATGATCCAACTTGAATTCTACTAATAATATCCCCATCTATTTCACCGTTACTCTGAACAATAGACTCAAGATGCTATTTGATATAATACGATGATAATTATCATATTTATTTATAAAAAAATATTAAATGACGAGAAGTGTGGCAAAATAAATGCTTTACTGCCACATTTTGTAGAAGTATGAGTGAAAATAGATATTTACTCACTCTTTATTAGAAGCAACTCATGAATAACGGATTTGTGCAATCATTAATCTAAAATTTGGCTATGGATATTTTTAACCCGGTGTTTTTAATAAACATTATTAACTTGTTTAATATTTCAGCAAAGATATTGTAGATTTTTATTTTTAAATATTTCTTCACACGCACTTGATGCACAAGCAAGTATACTAGTATTAAAAGCAATATAACAATCATCTTTTCGTGATTTGTATTCTTCTGCCTGTACTTCCGTTTCTAGGAATTTTGAATAATTTGAACACATTCTATAAACACTGTAGGGCTGCGACTTCTATTGTACTTGAAATGGGAATGTAACATAGGAACTATGATTGTTAGCATACCATTGTATGGATAAAAGCATATTTTAATTTCTCTTCTAATGTTGATTTAATTCCGATTGTTTTCAGTTCTCACTTAGAAACTGGAATTTCCTTATCATAAATAAATTTGCTTTGTTTATTTAGGTGCTTGAACGTGGGCTTGCTGCATTAGCTCACGTAGCACATATTTGGGAAAGTTCTCTTCCAGATAATATCCAACATCCAGAAAACGGGGAATGGAGATCTGGTTGGGCCTCCATTGCTAGATTATTCTCGAATTTATTACAGAAGGCTTGGCTTATGCCTGTTATTAAGATTGTGGTATGGTTTTCTTAGAGTTACTATGATTTATTATGAATCAAGCATCATTGATAACCCCACTATATTGAAAACAACTGCATTGGCTTGTCATTATCTTATCTGGCACTTATTATAATGCTTTCTGTAAGCGGGTATTTATTTGAGGTTCTGATGTTAGCTGGTTTGCTAATTGTTATTCTTGATAATATCAATTCCCTGAGAAAATTTATATATTAAGAAAGATTAACCAAGGCACGGAAAATGATTTTTTTATTCATCTTCCTCCACATAGGATGATAATAAATTTGCTGTTTCTGGAGCATTACCGTCATCATCATGCATTGATGATGCCTCTACGTTGCTTGGCTTTGTCATGAGGTTCATTACCAAAAGGGATGAAGTGGATAGCTTAAAGATTATTGATTTGTTAGCAGTGTGGTCTACCCTAATTGCTGAGTGGGATTTATGGGAAGAGATGGAGGACCAATCAATTTTCAATTCTATTCAGGAAGCTGTTAATTTGCAAAGAAAATGTGATCTTCAAATACTTTTTACCAGAAGATTACCATTAGGAAATTCATCTCCTGGCTCAATGCTTTCAATTTTTGAAGGCATTTGCATTTTTGTGAGTGATGCTATCAAAACATATCCAGCAGCTGTTTGGCGGGCTTGTTTGTGCATACATGCATTGCTACATGTGCCAAGCTCCTCGTCTGATGCTGATGCTATAAAGCATGCGATGGCAACAACCTTCTCAAGAACAGCATTCTCTCGTTTCAGGGACATACATGAGAAGCCTATTGGACTGTGGAAGCCTCTTTTGTTGGTTATATCATCATGCTATATTTTTTATCCTGAGGATATTGAACAAGTTCTTGATAAAGAAGCTGATAAGGGTTTCATAATTTGGGCAAGTGCTCTGGCCCATATCTCAACAAGTTCTTTTACACCTGGTCTTTCAACTGAATCTGAGTTAGTATTATCCGGTAAAATTACTTGGCTCCAATCACTGTCTTATGCCACTAGAGCTACATTTCTCTTATTCACTGGTTCACTGATATCAAGCATAAATGTTCTTTTGTTACCGCATCAAGTTTCTTTTCTTTTTTTGATTGGCTCACTATTAATTCCTTGCAATATCTTTTAGTGGTAACATTAACGAGGGTGGTTGAGCGACTGCTTATATCATTGTTAGATAGAGGTGAAGTCTTAAGGGTCAGCTTTATGGCATTGCTGGATGCATTTACTCGTATGAAAGAACTTCAGGTGGGCAATGAAGAGACTGAAGATTCTGATGAAGAGGATAGTGATGATAATGATGATGATGAGGACGATTCTGACGAGGTAAAGCAGTCCGTATTGAGAAATACTACTACTTTTTTTTTGTTTATTCTGATCTCACATTCAAGTAACCGTTGGTGGTTTTTTATTTACAATGTCATGGACCTTTTTTATAGTCAACATGCCTTTTCCCACAACCGCCAGCCCAGGAAGAATGCGGAAATGATGTCATACGAAGTGATTTATTTAATTTTTCAGGATTCTGAGGATGAACAGCTTGAAGAAACTGAAGATGAATTTTTGGAACGGTATGCAAAAGCAGCAGCTGACTTGGAGAATGAGATGGTTGAAAAAGTAGATATAGAAGATGATGATCAAGAGCTTGAGTTGGGTAAGTTAGATCAGTGCAAGGACATTCCTATATCTTCTTTAAGCAATTGTTATTTCTGTTTTTTCAAAATTTTGAGCTATACATCTTGCCACAATCACCCATGTTCTATGATAGAATTACGATCAGTCCTGCCCACCTTATATGAATTTTTTTTAAATTTATTTTAAAACTGGGGTTAACCCCTTGTCTTTATGAAGAATAAAAAAATTACAAGGATACAATGATACAGAGTATAGAGTTATAAGAGAAAAGAACGTCAATAAAAGCCACGAGACATCTAATAAGATCAAATAGTTAAATGAAGCAAATCTAAAGCCTTATCTAGAAGATTAATGCTTGTCCTCTTCATTTTGATTTGAAGTGCCTTTTCCCGTGATTATTGTCCATCCAAAAGGTAGAGTAGGAGATAATGATGAATTAGATGATTTTGCCCTCGTTTATTTGAAAAACATATGTTGATCATCTGATGTCAAATAATTTACACTGCTGTTAAAAGAAAGATGTTTGAACTATCCTTAAAATCAATTATGATGTACGAGTCTCAAATTGGAAAAAAGGCAAATTTGATGCTACATATGAGAATCATGACTCCAAACAGAGAATGAAGCCTTCACCAAATATTTGAGATTAGACCACAATTGAAGATGTGAAGGGGATAGCCAAGATCATTTGATACAGGGGATGTTTGGTTTGCTGAAAAAGGAATACATAGTATAAGGAATGCAATGTAAAATGAAATTTAGGTGTTTGGCTGATGAAAAAGGGATATAATGTAAATTTTTAGTAAAATCTTTTTTCACTCTGTGATTTATTTTTTATGCATTGTAAACTCCTTCAATTTTGGCCAAATTCCTCTTTCGTTGCAATACAACTGCGTTGCCGCCGACCACCAACCACTGTCATCGCCACCTTCATCGCTGCTACCGGTTTCCCACTGGCCATAGCCACTGGCTAATCGTCGATGGTCGCCCATCACCGGCTAATTGTCGGCCATCAATCATAGGCCGCCGACTGCCACCGCAATCGCTGCCTATTGTCAGCCCCGCTGCTGCCGCTATTACACGCTGCTGCCGCTATCGACCGTCGTCACCAGCTACCATTATCATTTTGCTTTATATTGCATTCATTGTACTTTAAGCAAAAAAAAAAAAAAAAAATCCTGCATTCTTTTACACATCCGAACAACTTCAAATATTTCAAATATACTATGTTCTTTTTGCACTGCATTTCTTTTACATTGTATTCGCTTTTCAGTAAATCAAACAACCTCAAAAATAAACTTTGCCAGGAAGCTTGCTCACCTCATCAAAAAAATCTACTTTCAATGGAATCATTGCCATATCAATCCAATTTTAATTTAATTCGAAGTCTTAAAGTAATATTTGCTTTTTGTGTGGATATTCATATTGAATATAAAATCATTCCAATCCGATGAACTATTCTCCTGGGAATTCCTCTAGGAAGACTCTTGTGGGATCTCTTACGAAGAATTTTCTCCGTAGTGTGTTTTGGGCTTCAAAAATTTGCATCAGCTCTTCTAAGAGAGCTAGATTATGAGTCAATTTTTAGAAGGAAGGTTGGATGGTAGATAAGACTATCAATAGATTTCACCCTTATTTTATAATTGTTTTATGATTTGGTTCCAAGTTTCCTATAGGCGCAAGCATCTATGATTAATTATCCCTCTCGATCAGTAGAGTACCTTTGATTAAGACTTGTTAGTAGGCTTATAGTAGTAATAGTTTTATTTTAATATAGAGAAAATTTATTGCCTTCAACTTAAAGTCAATGGGGAGAGGGATGATGACAAATTTGATTAAGATTTCATGGTTATGTTGTCTCGAGTTATCATGGACCCTTATCTACTTCATTCACAGAGTTAGTCGACTCAATCCAACTTAAGGATCTTTGTCAACAGTCATGAATTGTGCTGTCCAAGAAAGCTTTATAGATTTGAGGTGAATGTTTGTCTGAGGGGATAATTTTAAGTTGACTTTAAGTTAATAGAGGGCTTCTTGCCCCATTGAGTTTACTCGATAATTTACCTCTTAAGGGATTAAATCATTGAGAAATTTTCAAGCTTTATCCATGAGTGTACTTTAGTGATGCCATTTTATGGCAAACCATCTGGTTAGAGGGCCTTAGTTATAATTGTACTTTTGTGGTGCTATTTTCTAGCAAAATCATCCATTTATAAGACACATGCCACATCTTTATTGGTGTGAGAAATTTGAGAGTGCCCATATAAATATGGTTGTTATGACATTGACTCTTTGTGAGAAATTTTTAATATCAAATTCAATAACAACAACAACAACATCAAGCCTTTGTCCCACTACGTGGGTTCAGCTACATGATCCTCTTTCTCCATTGTGTCCTGTTAAAAGGCAAATTCTCGTTTAAATCTAATAAAGAAAGATCATTTCTAATATTTTCTAACCAAGTCTTTTTAGGTCTACCTCTACCTTTCTTAACATAAGTCAAATCTAATACATCTACTTTCCTAACCGGGTCATCGGAAGGCTGCCGTTTTATGTGACCAAACCATCTAAGGTGACTCTCTCTAATCTTATCTTCCATGGAGCTACTCCAGCCTTTTCACATATATGCTCATTTCGTATCCTATCTCTAAGGGTAAAGCCACTCATCCACCTGAGCATCCTCATCTCTGCAACACTTAACTTAGTATTATGCTTCTCTTTTAATCGCCAACATTCGACACCATAAAGCATTACAGGTCTCACCACTATCTTATAAAATTTTCCTTTAAGTTTGAGGGGGACTTTTCTATCACACAACAAGTTCGATGCATTCCTCCACTTCAACCATCCAACTTGAATTCTGCTGATAATATCCCCATCTATTTCACCATCACTCTGAACAATAGATCCAAGATATCTAAAACGTGTACTCTTATTAATGACTTGATCACCTAAAGTCACAATCCCCTCACTAGGTCTATTACTACTAAAATTTTACTCTATATATTCTATTTTTTATCTACTCAAGCGAAAACCTTTAGACTCTAAAGTTGACCTCCATAATTCAAGTTTACCTTCAACTCCCTCTTTAGTCTTATCAACAAGAAGAATATCATCAGCAAAAAGCATACACCAAGGTACATCCTCTTGCAAATGTCTAGTGAGAACATCCATGACTAAAGCAAAAAGATATGGGCTTAAGGCTGATCGTTGATGTAATCCAACCGAAATAGGAAAATACTTGGTCAAACCACCTAGTGTTTGAACACAAGTAATAGCTCCTGCATACATATCTTTAATGATTTGAATATAAGCGTTATTAACTCCTTTCTTTTCAAGAACTCTCTATAGCACTTCTCTTGTCACTTTATCATATGCTTTCTCTAAATCAATAAATATCATATATAGATCCTTCTTATTCTCTCTATATTTCTCCATCAAACCTCTCAATAAATGTATGGCTTCTATAGTAGACTTACCCGGCATGAATCCAAATTGATTTTGAGAAACATTAGTATCATGCCGCAACCTACGCTTCATAATTCGCTCCTATAGTTTTAAAGTATGACACATTAACTTAATTCCTCTATAATTCGCACAATCGTGTGCATGATTTTTATTCTTAAAAATAGGAATTAACACACTCATTCTCCACTCATCTGACATCTTTTTAGTCTTCCAAACATTATTAAAAAGTTTAGTAAGCCAATAAATTTCTTCATCTCCTAAGCATTTCCACACTTCTATTGGAATATCATCAGGTCCAATAGCTATTCCACCCTTCATTTTCTTTAAAGCCCCTCTAACTTCGGTTTTACTAATACGCCGATAAAAAACATAAATATTTATTTTCATTTAGAGTGATAAGTTACTAAAGTCAATCGTATTTTCACATTCTTCATTAAAAAGTTTAGCAAAATATCTCATCCACTTTTGTTGAATATCATCTTCTAAGAAAAATGTTTTTTGATCTTCATCCTTAATACACTTTACTTGAACTAAATTTTTACTACTCCTATCTCTTTGTTTGGCCAACTTATACATATATCTTTCTCCCTCCTTAGTATCTAATCTATTATATAAATCATTAAAAGCTAAGATCTTTGCATCGCATATTGCTTTTTAGATTCCTTACGTGCCTCTTTATATCTTTCCCAATTATTAGAATTTTTTCATTTAAACCAATTTTATAACAAATCTTTTTATTTTTTATCTTTTCTTGCACATTTGAATTCCACCACCAACTATCTTTACTATTAGGAACTTTTCCCTTTGATACTCCAAGCACATTTTTTGCAATATTCCTAATATTACTAGCCACTTTTTCCCACATAACATTAACATCCTAATGCACAGATAAAATTTTAAGATCTAAAATCTTACTCTCAAAAAGATTTTTGTTACTATTCTTTAAATGCCCCTATCTAATCTTAGAATATCGTTTTACTTTATTTTTTATTTTCTGCTCCTTTATCTTAAAATCCAAAATTAATAATCGATGTTGGGTACATAAATTTTTATTCGAAATAACTTTACAATCTTTGCAATCTAAATGATCTAATTTTCTTATAAGAAAATAATCAGTCTGAATTGTACTATATCTATTTTTATAATTAATGAGATGCTCATCTCTTTTGTTAAATAAGGTATTAGTAATTAAAAAATTATAAGTTAAAGAAAAATCTAATATGGTCTTACCACTTTCATTTGTCATTCCAAACCCATGGCCACCATGAATGCTTTTAAAATCATCTACCTCTCTACCAATATGTCCATTTAAATCTTCTCCAATAAAAACTCTTTCTTCAAGAGGTATCTTTTGTATTAATTCTTCTAAGTTATTCCAAAATTTTAATTTTGAACCCATATCCAAAACTGCTTGAGGAACATAAACACTTATAATATTAACAATCTTAGCATTAACAACAATCTTTAAAGCTATAATTCTATCTCCAATTCTATTAATTTTTATAACATTATCCTTCAAACTTTTATCTATAATCACACATACACTATTTCTAGTACGACTCCTACCCGAATACCATAGTTTAAATTCCAAATCATCAATCTCTTTAGCTTTCTCTCTAACCCATTTAGTTTCCTGAGTGCATAGAATATTTATCTTCATATAAATTATAATATCTATTAATTTCATTAATTTTTCTGTAAGCGAACCTATATTCCAAGTTCTTATCCTAATTTTAGTTTCATGGACTAGCTTCTTTGCCCACACCCGTCTTTGATGTGGGAACAATTGCCTATTTAACGCTGCACCTGGGCACCGATGCAACGACCCTTGCATACATGTCACTGTATTCAGGCCATACAGCGCGTCGCTTTTAGGGGATGCCCTAGCATTAACACAATTTTTTAAAAAGGATTCATGTCATGATTATTCGGTAAGTTTTATGTTGGTTGTTGACTACCTAACGCAACTCTCTATTTTTCTCATCCAGGACTTGGGAGCTGGCAACGATAGTGTTTTAATATCAAATTCAACTAAATAAAAAATATATATGAATTGATTCATCATGTAATTATTTGTTGCTCTTGTGTATCAAAATTTCATCTTCATCTCTTGTGTTGGTAAATTTTAAAATTTTCTTATGTGGCGACCCCTCAATGTAATCATATGCACTTATGGGAGACTTGTAATTAGATTATGAACTCTATATAAAATGAGAGCGAAATCTTAGAGTAATGTTTTATTTTGTAATCTAATCTACCTTCTGGAAATTTGACTTGGAGGACTAAATTTTTTTAGTAGAGCCGAGAGTGGATTTTTTAGAGCTTACATATTTGAACTAGCCAAGTTTTACTTAGTTAATATAGATAATCGACCCAACATGAATGAATGACTCTTTTTAGTAGTCATGGGTTGTGTCGTTTGGGGGAACCTTCTAGACTTTGGATAAATGTTTATTTTAGGGGGTGAATTTAGCTCAATCTTAGTTAATAAAGAGCTTTGTGCCCTATCAAGCATATTTTATGATTTACTGCCTAGGGAATTTGAAGCCATTAATGAACGTATGGGCTTTGGTCATTATCGTAATTTAATAGTACTATTTTGCGATTAATCACTCGATCAAAGGGCACTGGTCATAGTCATTTACCTGTGATGTCATTTAGTAGCAAAATCACTGATTAGAGAACACATGCCGCATTGTTACTGGCATGAGAGTTGGAGAGTGAACACAGCGATACATTCGAAAAGATATATGCTTTTTGTGAGTGAGCTTATTCTTAAATTCACCTGGAATATGAACGAATTTTACTTTAAGTATAGGAAAGGAAATTTGCTTAAATGTTTTAGCTTGCAACCTTTTTTTTTCATATTTTTATAAGAATTTGGGCTCCATAATAATCGGCCTTGAGATTTGGGGGCATTTTGCAAACATAGTTTCCTCCAGATTGAGGTATTTGATTGCTTTTATTTTCCTACTTTGAATCTTGTCCACGCTTCTTGTTTGCTAACAAAAGATCGATTTTGTAGATTAGCTTTGCGAATTGCTGTTGACCTCAATACTAGTGTCAAGGTCGGGTCGACCGCGTACGGTGAATTTCGAAAGCAAAAGAGCGCGACGCCGTGCGTAACTCACTGGATGTGCGTCGATCGAAAACTCAAGTTGTTGAAATGGCATTCAGAGCAATGAAAAATAGTTAAGATCGCACGAACAACGATGACGATTTTACTGTGATGTTGAGGCACAATTATAAAATTTTTTATATCATATATTTTTAAAAAATAACAATAAGAGAGGGAGAGAAAGAGAGATTAAAAAAATCTAAATAAATAAATTCCTAAAATACCCCCTCTCACATAATAACCCCTCATACTCTCCCCATCGCACCAAAACTCACGACACTCATACCCTCTCCCTCTTTGAGGGTGATCACCCAATTTGTAGGATCATGTCCTACGAGAATCTCTTAATCATAAGCAGACAACCGAGGATAACGAATGAATAGCCCGGCGTATATATCTCCATCCACCAACATCTCTTGATGCCATGATATACGCTCACAAACAAAAGCAGAAAGGGAAGACTCATAGTTGTCGATTTCTTCCCAAATATGATCTTCTGAAGGTCTGTATCAGGCATCGAGCGAGGCCTGATCCAATCAAACATCATGACCTAAAAAAAAGAATGATGAAAACAAAATATTTAGCGATCTTGCAACGAATTTATTGCCTGAAAATGCACAACGAATTCATTGGGAGGCAATTTGTTGAAATTTGAATTAAACCAAAAAAAGAAAAAAAGAAAAAAAAGGGAGGCGCACGTCGGCGCATCATTAACCACTGATTTGATTTGTATAAAATAATGGAGAAAACGAACGAACAGGTAGATGCTCACTTACAATCAGTTTTCAGTGCGGTGTTCTCGCTTGTTTCCCGGCTCTCGTGAATCTTCGACGATTCTTGCATACCAAGATCGACCCTGCACGTGCCGATCAGCTCCTGTTCGCAAACCCAACTTCGAACGACACCTCCTGTTCACTGCCCCGACTCTTTGTCTCGACTGAATGGCACCTCTCGCCTCCTTCCACAAGCGGATCATTTCTCCCTTCTTCCCTATACACGTGAGTCTGAGCCAACCACTCCACCTCCCTCTGTGTCCTCTCCTACACGACTCCCACGCTCGAGCCTGACCAGAGCACTCGTGACCTTTGGCTGTTGCCCCCAACCCTCTATGATCGACTCCAATCTGAAGCCATGCGGGTGGATCTCGACTGCTCTGCCTCCTCAAACTCAATTCAGCCGTTCGGCACTATCCTGAGTGCCGACTCTCGCACTTAGTTGCTCTCTCCTCTTTGAAATTTCGATGTTTGTAGGGAAGAGAGGATTATGTGTGTAATTATAATTATAATAATTATAATTATGAATATCTTTTTTAGGCAATTTCAATGTTTCAGATGCGTTGTCGCAATCCGTTTTGCTAAACAAGCAACACACCCGAGTGATTTCAATTATGATTTAGGCATTTTGAACCCAATTTGCACAGCATCATGATTGTCATCCGTCATCTTTGTCATGTAGAATGCAACAAAGAGGGGCGGCCAATAACTTATATTACTCTATTAGATTCATTATAATATTTGATAGTTAAATGCAGAACCAGCTTTGAAAGAAATCATAACTTAAAACTTCAATTATAAGCGGAAACAGTCAAATTTTCATATCCAAAAACTTTCTTTTACAGAGTATCTATCAAAGCACAAAACAAATGCCTAACAACATGTTACTAAACTCAAGAAAAAGGTTTTTTACATCGACAAAAAATAAGCAAAACTACAAACCCTGACACTATTATGGTTCAACATTCTCCTTCCCTTTTCCTTCAACAGCTAATAACCATCTAGTGATCAATAATGCCTTGAAAGATATGCATATCTAATACACTAATCACATATAGAAAAAAATAAGACTTCAATGTGCATCAATAAGGGAGTGTAAGAATATGGTCAATTATCATTAAATAGGATTTATGCATAACCAATCATAACATAACAGATGAAAATATTGCTAAACATAAGATTTATGCAGTGTTATATTAATCTCATTACATTAGACTAGTTGCATCCTGTAAATTTTACACTATCAGTTGTTTTTTAATGTTAGTTGTTTTTTATTATGTCTCCCCATTTTGTCATAAGCAATTACAAATATATTTTAATTCTTTTCATAATTCCCTTTTCTAGCCTCAAAAGGTGTCATGTCGAGATGTCTAGGTCTCCAGCCTATAGTCTTCCAAGGTCTCTCTGCCTCTATGGCCCGTAGGTTTAATATCATACGAGCTCACATTGCCTTACTGAGTCACATTGCTCATCAGAGTCGTATTGCCCTATTCTCCTATCTTCTTACATGACACTCCGCCAAGCTTGTCTGATCCTTGCATGCTCATATTTGAGTAATATGATATATATATATATATATATATATGCACATGCATGTAAATTGATATAACTATCGATTGTATCAGCTTATAAGTAGGTATAAGTAAATATAATTGAATTATACATCGAAGCATTACATAACGAATCACCTATTACAGGAAGTTATAAGTGAAGGGTTGCATCGATTATATTATTATAAAATTCGGCTAATTCCAGAAAGGCAAGAATACAAAGGCACATGTTACCTACTGCTAATTCAATTGCAGGTAACAAACCATACTCCATAACTTGCATACTGTAATAAAAACACCCTTACTCCACTATCTTCTCAACAAACTAACCAACCATTCAAACAGCCAATATACCTTTTCCTACCCTCTTCTTTCTCTTTCTCTTCTCACTAATCTCTCCCTCATATCACTGAACAGCCCACACAATCTCTCTCTCATATCACTAAACAGGAACCCCCCCCCAATGGCCAACTCCCAATGTTCGCTCCCAGCTTCTCACTTGATCTGCCTTCCGTGACCTAAACCCGCTCCTGAACTTCCGCGAGCTCCCAGTAAGGAAAAATGAAGGCTTCGGTTGGCAAGGGCCTATTGTTTTAAAGCACTAACCAGTGCTGTAATAATTTAAAAGCACTAAATAGTGCAATTACCTTAGTACCCACGCTCGTATTGACTGCATGCCGTGGTAATTGCCCTTGCTATAGTATTCTGTATTTTTAAACAATGAATATAGTTCGTTAGCTTAGGAAATATACAATTGTGATTTAATTCCCTAACTTCCAATCCTTCATAATTTGATATCTAGTTCTATGTATCGAATTGCTCCATTTATCTAGTAGAATACAATGATATTAAATTTCTTGAATTCCATGAAAAACCTAATAAAATGTAGATTTTACATGATTAAACACAGCCATGCGCTTACATTGTCCGTAAGTCAATGACGTCCAAGCCACCCATCTATTCTACCTCTCTTGCTCGATGCAATCCCTCTCTCACTCATTGGTCTCACTCTCTTCTCTCTCTCTCTTGGTGCTCACTCACCCTCTAAGATAGCTCTCTTACTTGATGCTTTGTAGAATACATAAAACATTGAAAAGTTGATCAAAGAAGATATATTGAAATAGTTTCTTGTTGAATATTGTGAAATCAAACAATCCGAAGAACAACAACCTGCCGCACTAAAAGGATTGATCAAAATCCTTATTTAAAATTGCTCGCCCATTCCATCACTTTCCTGATGAGCATATGTCGTCATTTACGCATTGTCTACAATGATAATTTTTTGTCTTTGGCAATATCAATTATTTGAGTTCTATGCATTGCTTTTGACACGAGGAGTTCTGAGAACATCTTTTCCTTCAATCTCGCTCAAAGAAATGGATTGAATTCTAGGAACTTTCAACCATCTGACAAACATCTTGTTGGTTCCTCACGAGAGATGCAGCTCGGATATTTATTATTGGACTATCCGAGTCTTTAGCCTGATGTGCAGATTATTATTGATAACCATGTTAATAATGCATATTGCAATGCATGGTATATATGCTTATTTTTGTTTTAGTGATGCTGCTATAGATAAACATAGAGGATTTTTAATGATCTAGAACCTTGTTAAAACTAATGAAAATGTGATACAGGTGTGTTCAATGAAATCAATTTAGAGAGTTCTGTGCTTCGGTTGATTGAGAGTCATGGCCAAGAATTAATGAAAGGGCAAACATTACCACCAAGTATTGTACAAGGACTAATGAGCAGTTTCCCGAAGCACACACATTTATTCCAGATTCCCTAAAATATTTGTTTTCCTTTCAATGCTTCTTCACTTGTAATAGCAGTAATCATGCGAACCTTTTTAATTATTTTCCTCTTATTTTTATTTGTCAATGTTGGTTATCATACAAATTTGTGTATATCGTGGAAATAATTAGCTTTGATGCCCAAGTTAACGATCTTATCAAAAATTCTTGGGCAATTATTACCCTTTCTTGGCAGCCACATTTAGTTCATTTCCGGTGAAATTGCCCCACTTGAGATCGGATATGCAGCCGAGTGGTTGACGGAACAGGTTTCTCCCATCTCATCCGGCTTGAATCCCCTTAACTGTCCCCAAAAAAAAATTGCCCCACTTAATATTCCTTTATTTATTTATTTATTATGAGTTATGTATGACAAATAAGATTCCCTATTAATCTCAAATCGTTTTATTTTTAATTTTTCAATTGATTGATGTGATGTGATGTGATTTGATGTAGCTCTGAAGCTTGTTTTTTTCGTTGACTATAAGGAAATGGGGGACAAAAATCCACTCCAAAAGTTACGAGCAATGCTCAAGAAAAAGAGAAATTATTCTGTCCGGATGTCCGGATATTGTGTATGAGCTGTGTATTTATTACGTATTTTTTGATAATTTTTTTTCTGCATTTTTAGTGAGTATTTAGTGCATATTTAATGCGTATTATTGATTTATTGCTTATTTACTGCTTATTTACTGTATCAAAAAATACGCAGTAAATACACAGTTCATACGCAGTAATCCGAACGTCCGGATATCCGGATAGAATAATTTTTCCAAGAAAAAGAAGCTAAAGCTGGTTGTAAAACAGCCAATACATGAAAATGGAAAAACCAAACAAAATATAATGAAAAGCTTGGGCTTCAATATATAAAAGGGAGGGAGTACCTCTGGTTGCAAGAACAATCATCCAGGAAGGAGATCCTTGGTTGCAACACTGCCATCCCATCATCTCAAAAAAATATAAATGATTTTACTTGCATCATTTTTTTTTGGTGTTTATTTAATATTTTAAATTTGATAGGTATTTGTATAATATTTAAATTTTTTAAATCTAAAAAAACCTGAATTAATTTTTAAATGCTATACATATATATTTATCAAGATTTTGGTATTAGATGATATATGTTATTACTATAAATACCCCCACCCCCCATATTTTTAAAAATGAAAAATATTCTTGTAAAATAATGGTAGTGTTAATTATTTAAAGTTATCCCATAGTATGTTCTGGTATGCACATATTTTCCAGTAAAAAAATAAATGTCAGCTGCTATTTGTAGAAATTCTGAAGCTTCCACTGCTGTATTCGCCCAATCAAAATCATATGGACAAGGTTTGGTTCAGTCGTATTAATTGCCACGTTGTTTGAGGCTAAATTATTACGGAATGAAGTGAACTCTCATGAGTTATTTAGACCGGCGTTCCCTCCTTGCGAAGGGAGGTAGGGAGGGCACTTTCCCTTTCAAACCCGCCTAGCCAGATAGGATTCAACGATTGAGGGCTTCGAGGAAATGAATCGACCCAGGAATTGGTCTTCCAGTCTTCAACTATGTGCAACCTGTTAATTTTAATTTAAAACACACATTTTTGTTCCCCTTGAAAATCCGGCAGCCTTCGGGCACCCCCTCCCCGCGAGTAGATTCAACGATGCAGGATCGACAGTTGAAGGAGTTCAGCTTGCGGCGAGTTCTGTCCGGAGCAGGAGGTTGGGTCAGAGTCATGCACGACAGTCGGAGGCGGATTGGCGAGTGCGGCTCGGGCTTCATTCATCTGAGGTAAGCTTCCAAAATCTCTTGGAGTTTGAATGCTTTTTTTGTGTGTGTGAGGGGTTTTCTGTCGCGTGAGTAAGGTCGTGTGAGGCATTTGGAGGTGAATGTGGGTGAGTGGGATAGTGCCAGTTGTTTGAGTCGTGGCTTACAGGTCAACAACATGATTAATTCTCAAATTTTATTGAATGTAACAACTTACAGAGCATAAAACATGTTGTGTTATGTTGTATGACAAACTAGGCACCAACGCATTGTAAGACATCATATTAGGCTTCGTTTGGTTTGGCATAATTACGCCGTTTTTGGTCGGAATCGGTGTTACTGTTGTTGTTTTACATTTGTTTAGACAACTTTCGTAAAAATGAGTTTCCTAAAACTCCGTATATCTGCCGTTTTGAGAAGAAAAAAGTTTCTGGTTCCCTGTTCGGAGAACCTCCGTTTAAAAAGGGAAAAAAGGCGTCGGGAATCAAACGAGGCCTTAGACATGATTTTTGGCATGTATTTTTTTATTAGTTTCTTAAAAATTAATTATGAATCATCTTAGAGAGTTTTGATGTCATTTGTTATGTTGTATGACAAACTAGCATTGGCATGCTGTTGACCTACATACCTAAAAAAAAATGCGTATAGCATACCTGTCTGGCTGAACTCCGCACGTCATCGACATAGCTTGCACGATCTCTGCATGTCTGATGTCGCAATCTCCCACGTCGCCCACACGACCCCGCTTGACCTGCTCGTCGTTAAATAACAGAGAAACTAACGCTTTCGTTTTCTACTTTCCATTTTCTCGCTCTTGACTCCTCTTCCTTTCGCACATTCCTTCGCTCCTTCGTTGCTGATCGACTTTGCCCCTTCGACGACATTCCCTTCCAGTTGGTCGTCCCTTCCAGTTGGATCGGAGGCTACGACATTCGATTGGAAGCAACGAAAGGAGCTCGCTCGTTTGCGAAGGTAACTTTCTCCATTTCGAGCACTTCTCCAGCTCCTTCGTGGTTGTTCAACTACGCTCCTTCAACGCCATTCCCTTCCTCCGTGGGAGCTTGCTCTCTGCGAAGGTAACCTTCTCCCTATCGGGCGCTTCTCCGGCTCTTCCGTGGCTGTTCGACTACGCTCTCCCGACGACGTTCCCTTCCTGTCAAAAAGGAAGTTACGACATTCTGATCCGAAGCGACCACGAGAGCTCGCGTGCAGTGTAGGTAACTTCCTCCATTTCGAGCGCTTCTTCAGCTAAATCCCTAAACCTAGCCCAAATCATGCTTTTTTTATATAATTATAATTAATTATAATTTTTCATAATTAGTTAATTTTAATTATAATTAATTGTAATTAATTAATATTATCATTAATTAATTACAATTAATTATCATTAAACATAATTAATTATTTATTACTATTATTATTGTAATTAATTATTATAAGATAATTATAATTAATTTAAAATTAATTATAATTTTATAATTAGTTAATATTAATTATAATTAATTATTATTATTAATTAATTATGGTTAATTATCATTAATTATAATTAATTAATTTTAATTATAATTGATTATTATAAGATAATTGTAATTAATTTTAATTTAATTATAATTTTATAATTAGTTAATATTAATTATAATTAATTATTAATAATGATAATTCATTTATAATTAATTATCATTAATCATAATTAATTATTTTTTAATTATAATTAAGTGTTTTTAATTATAATTAATTGCTATTAATTATAATTATTTTTTATTAATTATAATTAATTATTCATTAAAAGAAGAAAAAAAAGAAAAGAAAAAAAAAGAAAAAAAAAAGAAATGAGAAAAAAGAGAGAAAGAAAAATAAAAAAAAGAAAATAAAAAAAAAAGAAAGTTTTTTTTTGTGCCCTCCATCCCGTCGATATCGAGCCTCGCGAAGGTATAAAATTTTCTTAACTCAAAATCCAGCATTCGACGTTTGCGTCAAGCCAGAAAACCGCCCATACATGCTTTTCTCTAGCATGGTGGGAAGGGAACCCGGTGCGACATCTACGGCGAGGCGGGTAAGCCCTGTACATGCTTTTCTCTAGCTTGGCGGGGACAAAATATAAAACTGCGTATTTCAAACAGGTGCCCGAAGACCCATACATGCCTTTCTCTGGCGTGGTAGGATTGAAGACTTTTTGGCCGCGGTGTCCAAGGACATCTACCTACACACTTTTCTCTAGCGTGGTGGGAGGCCCAGGTTTTTGTAGTTTCCCCTAAATGGGGGAGACATCGGAAGGCTGCCAAAATTTTGTTAGAAAAAGACAAGGACTTGAACTCTAAAGGACAGCAGGCTACACTAAGGTGTTAAGTCACCTAGGCAAGTAGTGAGGTTGTAGGGTTAGGGGCAGCACCTAGATACTTACGAAATGACCTTAATGCTCACTAAATGAATGCAGAAAATTTTTGGACAGCAAACATAACAGTGAATTAAAACATTTTAAATGATGTTATGCTTGCAAAACTAAATAAAAATAGTTAAGCAATAACCTAGGGTGAATTCTAGTATGTAAATCCTAGGTTAAACATGCTCTGATAGCAGATGATGCAGGACTACAATGCATTAATTGTATGAGATAAGAATTTTGCACGAATTGAAAGAAGCAAGAATAATTATTTTATTTGCTAATCCAAATGACAAGATAAAACAAAAGAGCGGTCACTTCTGCTTAGGCCAAATCACATTAAAGAGCTTGAACTATTACAAGTAATACAGAAATTTAACGACATACGAATTAGGTAAACTTTCAACAAAATTCCTATGTTACCAATAAGATTAGTACATAGAAAGCAAAAACTCAAATTCTACGTTTACTAAGCAGCGACATTTAGCAGATCACGATTCTTTATGATTCCATCAGCACCTACAAGGTTAGTGAATTAAAAGATAAATGAATAAGGGGTAGAGGTTCACCCTTATTGAGAACCGGAGGTGATGTACCACTGCGCGTTGCCCAGTTATTCGTCAATGGCTTCAACAAGAGAATCTAGGACGTGCTCCACGTATTCTTCAACCGCGTGATCGATATTCGGGTTGACGTCAAAGAAGGTGGAGTAGAGAATGTGGACGAAGCCTTGCTCGTCGTAGGCATAGCCGAAGTCAACTTCTGGATCCATGCATCGGTCTTGCGTGGTTGAGATGAGGAAGGAATGTTCTTCTTGCTGCCCTTGTTGGTTCCCTTGAGAGAAAGAAGCGTCTCTCTCAAAATCCAAGTAGAGGAAGAAGAGAGGGTGGTCGACCAAGGGGGAGAAGCTTTGGGAAAACAAAAGGTGGAGTTAGGGTTAGGGTTTAATGAGGAAAAGGTTTAAAATTTGAAATTATTTTCAGATTCAAATTTGGAGGGAATTTGGGAATTAGAAATTAGGATTTAATTCCTAAAAGAGTTTAAGAATTAATGGGAAGGGATGGGGATTGGAGAGAGGAAGAGGGGGGCGGTGGATTAGTGGGGGCCAGCGACTTTAATGAGGGAGAGGGGATTGTGGGGAAATAATTCTAGCCTTCCTTAATAGGATTATTAAATTAGGAAAGGCTCTAATTAAGTCCTCTTTAATTAAATCAAAAGAAATCAAGGGTTGAAATTTGGTAGCTTTCCTAAAATAGGATTAGTATTTTAGGAAATCAAATCCAAGGGAATCCATGTGGGGTGCCGGCGGCTGAATGGACTAGAGGAGGTGTTTAAGGAAGCTTCTTAATTTGGGTATTGGGATTAGGAAAGGTTTAAATTAAATTCTATTTAATTTGGAATTCAAATAGGACTCAAATAGGAAACTTTCCTAAAATAGATTTAGTAAATTAGAAATGATTTTGAATTTCAAACCAATTGGATTTGAATTCAAAATCTGTCCACTTTCCTTTCAATCTAAATTAGGAAAGGAGGCAATGGCGGGAAAAGGAGAAAAGGAGGTGGAGAGAGGGGCCGGCGGGTGGGGTTTGGCCGTGGGAATGGTGGGGAAAAGTTGGGGGGGGGGGGGGGGGGGGGGGGGGTTGGTGGTGGTGGAGGGGAAGAAAGGGAGAACGAAAGATAACGAAATAACCATGAACCCGACTTATCAAGGTTGGTGGGTGATGCGCGATTCTCCCTCTCCTAGGGATCCTTCTCCTTAGCTCTTAACTCTCACAAAGAAGTAGAATGTAGAAATTTTTTTCATAATAATTCATTAACTTTCAAAGAGAAACATAGGGGCTATAAATAGCCTTGTACAAAGGACTCAAAATAAGAAAGACGAAAATGCCCTCAGAGCTTGCATAATACTTCTCTTAAGTAAGGGGTAAAAATGGACAATAGCTACAACATAATAAAAGATAAATAACATAATAATAAAAAAAACAAATACATGAAATGACTTAAAAATCGACTCGATTATGGCCGTAGATTATTTGCCATGTCGCTGATAAACCTTTCATGATCTGATGTCCCCATCAATGTTGCACACATTCAAACGACGGTTGCCTGCACAACTGAAATATCTAAAATACCCCATATACGTACACTTTAATATGTATGCACATAGATACACAGAAATGCACGTATAATTACACACCCGAATGGGCCCCGGCGAGCGTGTTACGGGTACACACATGACATCTATGAATGCTGCGCGGGTCAATAAATAAATTCAAATTTGAACTCGATCCTCCTAGGCAAGTAAATATGAGTAGACAAGGTTCAACAAATAATTATAAAATACCCCCAAACACCCGCATGGGCCCCGACGAGCATGTTATTGGTACACACGTGACATCTAGGGATGCTGCGCGGGTTAATACGTGGATTTAAGTTCGAGCCTAATCCTTCTATATAGATAGATAGGAATTGACACGGCTCGAATTATCAAACAAATATATGGTCACGATGTTGATCGGGATATTTGTTTTAATATATTCATATTAGGCCTTCAAGGCCTATAATCAAAAGAATTCACTAATAAAGACATAAAGCCTACGAAACCTGATCCTTTGTCGACAGCTCGACAGAGTCGATAAGATTCAATCTATAAATGGAAATAACCCCCACACCCCGATGATGGCCGTGTTGAAAGTAGATCTCAACCGGAGGGGTTAACTCCAACCATTTTCAAATGCCGTCAAATCTCCAAAAAGTTCAAACTTCCACCAAAGTTTAAAATTGCGCAATTGGGTATTGATGCGTTTTTTGTTCGTGAGGCGAGGCGTAAGCCTCAAGGCGTTTTGAGGCGTAAGCCTCAAAATCTAAAAATTACGTAAAGTCAAAATAAAAATTAAAAGTAATTTTTATATAATATCCAAATAATATGTTAAAGGATGACATTAACTTTCTATTGAACTATGAAGTAACAAATTTACATACATATGAAACAAAAAATTGTATAAGATGTAAAGTGTTAAATGATAAATGATGTGAAATAATTGAAATCCAAATATTACAGGAATAAAATAATATAAAATATATGAATTGTATAAAAATAACATATAATATTAAGTTCAACTCTATTTTTTTCTTTCTCAGTTGCCTACTCATCTACGTTTAATTACTAAAGAAAGCTAAATTAATTGACAACTCAAAAATCATCTATACTATCATTACTGAGGGGATTTTTATTTGAGTCACTATCATAACAAATTGGCCTCTTCCCTGCCTCATCCTGTAGGGTCCAATACCTCTCAATCTGCTTCTTCTTCATTTATTTCAGTCATCTTCATAAGTCATAAATGTTTGTCATCAACAAAAATATAATACTCCAAAATTTTAAGAGGAGATGGTGGTGGCATGCGCCTTTCTAGTGATCCCCTACGGGGATACAATGGCGGGGGCTACGGTGAAGGCGGTGTGCTGCAGGTTGAGGCAATTGAGAGGAGGTTGTTGCGGCTTGGGGGTGCAAGAAGTCATGATTTTTTTGGGGCTTTTGTATAGGGTTTAGGTGAGTTTTAAATAAAAAATTATTTAATAGAGTGAGACGTACGCCTCAAGCTAGTGAGGCGAGGCGTGCCTCAAGGCGGGCCTCATCTAAGATAAGGCGTAAGCCTCATAAAAGAAGCTCGAGGCGTAAGCTTTGAGGCATTTTTTACTGGAATTGCGCTAAGGCGGGCCTCAAGGCGAGCCTCATATTGCGCAATTTTAATCAAAACACAAGTATTTTTTGATGACCTCATACACCCCGATGATGGCCGTGTTGAATGCAGATTTTAACCGGAGGGGTCAATTCTAAATATTTCAAAATGCCACCTAAATTCCCACACAATCCAAATCTCCTAAAATTCTAAAATCCAAATATTTAAAATTAAAATTAATCATTAAATCACTTAAAACAAAATCCATCCACCCTCCATAATAGTTTGCCGAGATTGACAAATTGAAATTTACTTCAGCTCACATAGAGCTAATAGTTAGTTAAAAATATCACTAGGATCTATTTTCAAATAATCTCCTGCTAGTAAGGACGTGGTATATGTCCTCTAACCGGCAGTTTTGCCGCCAAATAGCACCGCAGGATAAACGGTTATGACCCGGGACCCTCTGAACTGAGTGGTTTTTCCATCAAATGGCACCACAAGATAACAGTTATAGCCAGAGCCAATACGTTCATTAGTGGCATCAAATCCTTGAGATATGAATCAATAAAATATAATCGATAGGGCACAAAACCCTCTGTTAGCTAAGGTGGATTTAAATTTGTCTCCTTAGACAAACACCCACTCATGGTCTACAAGATACCCTTGGATAAATTAACCCATGGCTGTCGACAAGGATCCTTCTGTCAGGTTGGGTTGACTACCTCCTCTGACTAAGTAGACCAGGGACCACGATGGCCCGTGGTGACGGAACCATGGGATCTTGATCGGGTCCGTCATCCATTCCCCCACCATCCGCTTTAAGTGCAAGATGGTGAAATTTCTATTTTTAAATATCAATTCTCAAACCCTAAACCTATGCTGCTACTATATGCCAGATGCACGTATTTTAAACGTATCTAATTGACGACTAGTCTTAATCAAAAGTTTTCTCTCGTGATCAGGAGGGGTAATTAACTATAGAGGTTTGCGCCTATAGGAAACCAGAACTCAGATCATAAAGTCCTAGCAAAATGAGGGTGAAATCTCTGAGTAGTGTCTTATCTACAAACTCATCTGCCTCTCAAAATTTACCCCAGAACCTTAATCCGTTAAAACTCCCCCAAAAAAGCAAACGGGGGAGGCCGGGGCCGAATTTTTGGAGCCCACACATGCTTTAGGACATCATATTAGACACACTTTTTGACCTCTTTTATTATTATTAACATCTTGAAAAAAATAAAATAAAAAATAAAAAAAGATTATGAAACTTCTTAGATAATTTTTAGACATGATAAGAACTTGCGTTGGACGCGTTATATTAACACTTGGATTAGCACATAGTGTTACAAAATTTCAACTAAAAGGTCTTTTTTAGAAGTCAATCATTGTGGAGAAGAGTAAAGAAGAGCAGAGATTAGGGAAAGAGAAAGGATTAAATGATCAATCACATAGAGGAGAAAACACATCATCTTTTTTGTATTACTCAATTCTAGTGTTACCCTTGAAACCCTTGAGTTGCGGGTGGTTACAGGTAAACAATTTGTATGGGATAAGATAATTATGAAACTTTCTCCAATGTACCTTGCAGCTCATATTATTTGTTTACCATAATTTATGAACCCAGCAACCATAGGTAATATATTTTATATATCCATGAATAAAATTTATGTTTCTTTCTCTTGATTGAGACAAGTTATGAATATATAATATTCATTATTTTTTCTCTTAATTTCTTATTTTTTTATCATATTTACTACTCTTAGAGATAACTGGGGTTTTAAGAGGTGAAAAGTTGTTCTCCTATTTATTGCTGCAGGCAAAGTTTCTCTCCAAAATATTGTTGTTGTGCCTATCATGACTTTTTCTCTTTCTATATTTTTTTGTTGAACCACCCTCCTTCCTCTCTGCTACAAGGAATCTCAGTATACTAGCCTCCTTTACTTGCTTAAGGCAAATCAATTGTAATGCAACCTTACTCTCTCACCACATCAAGGCCAAGCTCTTTGTATAAAGGGGACCCTTATTTCTTCAACATTCCCATCAGATTTTCACATGAGACAGGATAGCCAACTATTATTTTTCATCACCAATTTTCATTCAGTTGTTGTCCCTGGACTCAATGATATTCCTCAAGTGCCCTAGACTTCCTGATTCTAGGTGCTCACTTGAAGAACCGAATGGTGGGCCATAGATTGCCTGAGCACCATTCAAACTATTGAATTTCAGGCCAACACTTGATGGTGGACATGTATCTTGAAAAGGAGGCCAATTCCATAACCCAACATTTGACAAATAATTCATTGTCTTGAATATCACAATATTGTTTCCGCTTGAGAATTATAAGTCATCTTTTGTACATCTAAGATACTGTTAGTTAATAAGTGGCTGTATAATTTAAAGTGGGTGTAAAGTATTTTTTTTGTAGGGGTTTTGAAAATATTAGTGTTTGGTTGAATGAAAAAGGAATACAGTGTAAAGTATTCTTTTTGCAGTGTAAAATATTTTAGTTCATTTTAATGAAAAGTAAACTTGGCTAGTTTTGATTGAATTCCTTTTTCACTGCAAGTAAGCTGTCTTGTCACCGTCGGCCACCGCCGATGACCTACTATTGCCACCCTCCTCCATTATCGGCCACTGCCAACACCTACCACTGTCGCCGCTATCGATCATATACCACTACCATCTTTGGATTTTATGTTACGTTTATTTTACTTCAAGTCAAATAAAAAAAACTGACATGTATTTATTTTATACTCATATGAATAACTCCTAAGTATTTCAAAGACAATGTATTATCCTACACTACATTCTTTTTACATTACATTTCTTTTTTCAACCAATCAAACATCCTCTAAATCGAAATATGTATCCAACTATTTATGCATGTGCAAGCAAAAGTTCGCATGATAATATTATATATAATATTTTATTTTATTTTTTTGCCACTCAAAAATCCACACGATGGGATTTATTATAGTATAGGCGACGTAACAAAATCATCTAGGACTTATCAGATTTTTCTATTGTGATGCAATTGCAAAACAATTGTTCAAAGTGTTAAAAGAAACTACAAAGTTGGGGGCTTCAAATAGTTTTCTGATTTAATATTCTATACTGAACATCTATTGTTATTCTTTTGCAGGGTTTTCATGGGCAGTGTGAGTAACTTTGTTGTAAATAATGGCACCTGCCCAGTAACAGTTGTGAAGAGTGCTGAACATGAAGCTTAGAGTCCCATTCTATTTCCAGTATCTGCATCTCTTTATATTTCTTCTATGAAAACTATTTCCTGGCAAGCTAAGAAACATTGGCTATGTGAGCTTCTATTGTTCTAACGATGTTTTGTGAAACTGAGAGCTATTTTATGTGTGCAGTTTCTGTATTGAGTATATAATGAATCTGTTACTTAGCACTACAGTTGGAACCATGCTTTTGCTCTAAGATTTTAGAACTATTTTGTCTACTGAGCAAATCAAAGGCTGCTCATCATCCATGGTGAATCTTGCAGAAATCATCTTCATATCATTGTTAAAAAGTGAAAGAATCTCTCTACTTTTGCATACTTCAAACAATCAAAGTCAGATAACAACCATGTATAATTATTTTCTCTAGTTATATAGTGAGTAAAAACATTACGACATACAAAAGCAGACTAATGCATGATGAAAGTTGAGTATCACCTTGTTAAAATAACAATAGATAAAGATCTTGTGGTTGGAACGCCAGGCTATTAAGACACTTCTACAAACTTGTGCAACCTAATAAGTAGTTTTTTAAGATACTTAACTGACTCTATAATATTACGAATGACATCTTAAACCTCCTTAAGCCCATCCTGAACCATTATATTAAGGATATGTGCATAACACCCAATATGAAAGAAAATACTATAAAAATGCAACATTTATTGAAATTTTTTCTTTAATGAGATGGCTACCACATCATTGATGTTTGTGTTGTCCAAATGATTGCAGAAAATGTCTCGGAGCTTCCACTCTAATATCTAATCACAAATAGCATCACATATATAAGGTTCTAGGTCAATAAAAATATAAATCTTTTTTAAAGCTTTCATGTTTCATCAATGAAATGCACAATCAGGCACATATGCGTTATATTTTGATTGGAGGTCCAACAATTTGAAGTTAATAACACCCTATAAACATCCTTAAGGCAATATTTTAGCTTATCTTTCTCACACTCATACACTTTCATCAAATAATATATTTTAGCTTATCTCATTCTCAAAATTAACATTAGATACTTTTAATAATACATTAAACTAAATATTCTAAACCATGATGAGTGGATATTCATGAATAATTATCATCTTAGTAATTATATCTCTAGTTTTTATTTATCATAGTTCTTTAGATCATAAAATTTTGGGATCCCATCAGCATGAAAATATAAGAAATTCATATTTTTTGCTTTTTATTTGACATATGAATGAGTTGTTGACTCTTATTTTTTAATCTTCTCACATTTTTTTGATGTGCCTAAGAAATTCTGAGGTTGTGCTTGATATTGATTTTTAAAAATCTATCCCACATCAAATACATTATAAAAAGGAACTTCATTCCCTTACAAATGAATTTAACTTCAATAAAGTATCCCCACACAATAGATTTTATCTTCCTGCTTTTCCTAGGCTATATGCCAATAATGCTAGTTTCAATAACATATTGATCAAGAGGTTAAGAGGTAGTTTGAGAACTATTATCCCTATTTTGTATAACCACTACTTTTGGTTCACCAGTTGAAACTAATTGAGTTTTAGAATGCTCCAACAATGGCATGGGAATGAATTATAAATAAGAGCAAATATCACATGAGATGTGATTGAGTGCATGTGCCTAAATTACTAACAATCTTAATCTTTGAACATAAATAAAATCTATACCAATATTAAACACATTATATTAATTAAATATAATAGTCAATGGATTAGAGATCACCAAGACACTAATAACCAAGCAAGTTATTTGCTTTAATCAATGAAAAAGTTAGCTAAATGAATTTTTATCCCATACAGTCATAGATCATAGTAAATATATTATAATAAATATGCAGATTTTAGGCAAACTGAAATAAATATGTAGAAAATAACAAAATAATAGATTTGAGACATGCATGAATGCACCTCACCAGCCAACTTAAACATTACAAAACTTAAAAAAAAAAAACACTAACTAAATATCAATAATTATAAGCCATAATAACGAAATATTAGTAGATGTAATTCAAAAAAAATAAGCAGAGCTAAACACTAAATAGTAAGTAGAAGTATAACTCATAAGAAAATAGCATATGAAAGTCATAACTCATAAAAATAAGAAAATAGAATATATGAGTCATCTGCCTCAAAATATGAGGAGTAGTCGATAGCCACCTACAAATTACTTTCATCACATGAATAAACCAAAATAATGCTGTACCTTCTGGCATCAAGAGGTCAAAAAGTAAGAAGTGAGAACATTGATAAAGTGCTTACTAGCTATGACTTCTCGAATATGTAATATAATGAGAGGCCATAGTTGATATTTGAGGTAGAAAGAGATGCATGCAAGTCAGATGACAACAGAGGTGATTGATGAACAACAAAGATAATGGAGAATCGATAAGAGAGGTGAGAAGAGAATAAATTAGTTGAGATTCTCAACGATTATAAGAGGCCGAGAGCGAGATGTATGAAAAACATGATAAGGGCGAAATGAATAGGTTTAGGTGAATGATTTTAAGTTTATAAAGCAACATGTAGCTAGTTAGTTTCATTGAAATAAATATAATATTGTATGAGAAATCCTTCACCATAGGACTCACTCGACTCAAGCACTTCTTCAAATTTGCCATCCATGTTTCACGTCTATATTCCTATGTAGATTTAGAAAATTAATAAAAAAGATTAATAAAATATGTTTATATAATTAGTTAAAATTTTCAAGCCAAAATGAGCTAATCATGACTAAACAAACCCTGTGTTCGTGTTTGACTCCTTTTAAGTTTTAACTAAAAAAACATATTCATGTTCAGTTTGTTTATTTAATAAACGAATCGAATATGAGCTTATTATCGATTCAAATACAACTTGTTCTCCAATGGTCATGAGATTTTTTTATAGTAGCCATAGTGGCAGTAATGGCCACCCCGAAGACAAACCCTAAGTTTCTAATAGGAACATCTCAAACTTCCTTAGAGGTGCACTTCGGTATCTAGTTTAGAGGTTAGGAGATCCTACCAGAAAAATTTTGCGTCACTTCCCACCTGCACACTCATCAATTTCGACACCTACTACTTAAGACCCATTGTTCATGCTCCAAGCACTTACTCTTTTACTCGAGCTGCCAAAAATTATATAGATGTTGACTCAGAACTACCCCAGCTCTTGCCGCCTACATTCATGTGCACACTCAATAGCTCCTAATAATCATTAATGGATCTACCAACTTGACTTCGCTTATTAGCTCTTACACCAATCGACTCTCTGCCAATAACTCACAATTCTGAGGGCATAACTTTCCATGTCTGTCTATTAGAAAAATTCACATGATATCGCTCAAACCGGTTGGGTCTCACTCAATAATACCCCAATCCAGCCCACTACCTCCATAGAAGAATAATAAAAAAAAAAAAAATCAAATCAATCCCCTTACTAGATGTCCTCCACACGAGCCATGCACTCCGTAAGCCGAAAATCCTGCTCAAATCCTCTGTTTGTTCGACCGCCCATCTCCTGCAAGCAGTACTTAATTCAGACACCCATTCCATTCCCATGTGCTTAAAGCTGGCTCGAGCCCTGCTCTCCTTCGCGTCGTTAAAATGAGAACTAGGCAGACTTCGTTCGTTTCTCGCTTCCTCATGCTCAAACTCCAAAAATCCAAGCTGCTCTCCCGCTCTCACTCTCTTCTCTCTATTTGATTCCCATGCGCGCAGTAGCTCACGACAAACCCTCTCAACCGAACACAATCTCTTCTTTTCTACTCTACCTGAGCCCCTCAATCAACCAACCCACCTCGTACTCTCTATGTTCCAGTAACCCGCATCTCCCCTCATAGCTATAGCTGACCCCACTCCCTCTATAATGCTTTTCCCTCTACTATTATTGATGTTAATTATTATTATTAATTATTATCATTATTATTTATTATTATTATTATTAATATTATTATTATTTATAAAAAAGAAGAAAAGAAAGATAAAAAAGACAAATAAATAAAAAAAGAGATTTTAAAAAAAAGAAGGAAAAGAGAGGGAAAAGAATTATTTGTTTCATGATCATCACCGTTGTCGTTGCCCCGTCACCATCGTCATTGTCGCTCGCCACAAAGGTTTTTTCAAACTCAAAAATCTCCAAAATCCCGTTCTCGACGTTTGTGGCTCATCGGGAAACTACCTATACACTCTTTTCTTAGTGTGGTGGGAGGAAACCTGGTGTGGCGCTTATAACGAGGCGGGTAGGCTATGTACACACTTTTCTTAGCATGGCGGGGATAATTTTGAGTATCCGTGCATGTGCTTTTATTCTTGGGGGAAAAATGTGCATTTCAAATAAGTACCCCGAAGTCTCATACACACTTTTCTTAGTGCGGTGGGATTGAAGACCATGATTGTGGTGTCACTTGACACCTACCATACACACTTGTCTTAGCATGGTGGGAAGGCCCAGCTCCCCAAATTTTTTCTAAACAAGGGAGATGCTGGGAGGCTGCCGAAATTTAGATTAAAATGCACAAAGCTTAAATAAATGACAGGGGACCGATCTTGAACAAATGCAGGGAACAAAACTTGAACTAAACAACAGATAATGGAACCTTAAACTCTAAAATGCGCAACCAAATTAAAAATGCAAATGCTAAATAACAGTTCAAGTCATTCAAATAAACACGAATGAATAAGTATGTAACTTATGATAGATGACACTTAAAACACTGTTTGTATGCAAACAAAAATCAAGTAATCAATATGCAACACTCACATCAATATTACCCTACAAGCAGGAGGGATAGGTATGCATTGAATGACAACTTGCGAGCTAACATTCATAAGAAAACTAGTAATAAATGCAGCTCAACTGGTAGCCCATAGCAACATGCAGATAAACATATTAAGCATGCTTGCAAATAATAATATTCCTTGACTACCTCTACATGTAATGTGCAATAAATGCCAAAATACTCGTACAATCAACATGCATGAAGGGATTGTTGATGAATGTAGCTCAGCAGGCAGTCGACATCAAATTACAAAAGAGCATATTGTTTGACATGCAAGCAATGACAAGTGACATGCAAGGGGTGCAATATGTCTACAAGTAAAGAAAGAAAGTTGTAAAGGAGATAGCCTCCTTGCTACCAGTGTCGATTGACGTGCTGATGTATATACTAAACCTGCTTGTAAATGGTGATATTCCTTGCAGACATACACAGGCAGCGTATGACAAATGCCAGGACATTCATAAAGTCAATAGCAATTAAGCTTTCAACAAATACATTGATCGCCTATAAGCAAAGGTAGATAATATGCAATGAATGCAAGTACCTACGAGCTATTGTAAAAGACTCTTCATATGTAGTAACATGCCATCTGTGGGCAAATATAAAAGAACTTCAACAAATATAGACACTTGTGAGTCATTGTAGGAGACTCGTATAATAACTCAAATATGTGAAATAAATTTTCTTAAAAATTCTAAAGTAGAGCGCTTTGACACTGATTTGGTGAGCGTTGCAATGCTAGTCCATGAACATATATATATATATATATATATATATATATATATATATATATATATATATATATATATATATATATATATATATATATATATATATATATTCCCTTGCCTCACCCCACCGACTCCCTTACTTTATTGCTTGGCTAGAAAGAAATTGAAAGAGGAGAAGAAGAGAGAGGATAAAGAAAAGCCTTTGAATTATATTTATCAATCATTTCTGCTGCATATTTTGTTCTATTCATTGTAAGTGACTAAACTCTTACTTCTGTTTTCAATTATTTTGATTTCTACGAATTTTATCTCTCATAAATCTATCAAAAATGTATTATCTCCTAATTGCATAAACTTTCATCATGCAAGTTTGGATATATTATAGATTTAATCATTCTGAATGATTTAATATAATTTTATTATATTTTAAATGAAGTACTAAATGATATCAAATACATGATATGATAACTCCATGTGATACCCTACTGATCCATGTGATTCACTGATTGGTAGTCATAAAGAGCTGGAGATTGATTGAGAGTTATAAGAAGTCGTGGCGACTGATTCACGTGATTCAAGGGGAGTTTTAAGGAGTACATTAATTGGGAGTTATAAGGGGAGATTGATTGGGGGTCATAAGTGGAGGAGCAAGATATCCTTAAGATGTACTCATTGAATATCTGATTACTGATACCGACACTACTACGAACACTGTATTGATATTGTGACTGACACTAATATTATTTTCTGTCATTATCATTATTTAATGTTATTGGTTAGTACTATTGATTATTACTGCTACTATGACTGATGATGTAATAAATTGAGATGTGAAGAACTATAGAATGATAAATTGATATAGATAATTAGTATAGACATTGATGCATATATTTTCTTATATGATTTATAGCATATTGTTATCTTTTTATTTTGCATTGATTTCAATTGTAAGATTTTAGTTACTTGCTGATCTATGTGCTCATTACGTAATTTTACATGTTTTCAGGAAAGGGTAAGGATCCTATAATATGAGGCTCTAGACAAGACAAAAATATAATCATATTTTTTTTATTATTTATTGGTAAGCTCTAGTTAAATAATTAAAATGAAAGACAAATGTAATTCTTTTAATATAGATCTTAGAGTGTGATAACCCATCACGTACACGGCATGCTATCCATAAGTAAAATACAAAAGAGCCATGATAAATGCAAGCGTCTGCAAATCACTGCGGGAGATTCGTCATTGAATGACAAATTGCTTACAAGAAAAGGTAAGTGACCTATAGCGTAAAGCTACGATTCACCTGTAAGTAAAAATAGGGAATCGATAGTAAAAACTATGGACCAATAATGAAATGAGGCAATAAATTTGTAATGCCAGACTGTCACTTCAGATAAATTGGTTCACCTGCAAGTGATGGGTGGAAGATTCATGGCGCGTCATACTACGTATTTGTCAGCAGAAGTATATTCCTGTGAGTTAAACGTTAAAGAAAAATAAGAACATGCAGGAGATGAAACTAGATGAACACCATTGCCAGTGCATGATAGATGAAGTCCAATACACTGCTGAATAATGCCACCGGATTTGCAACTCTCGTACAAGTGGACAGAAGACATTTCTCAAGCTTAAAATGAAAATTTGTTCAAACTTTAATAATGACTGCTTAGCGTAAATAATTATAATTAAATATTTAAATGCCCCCTCATGCATTAAAATATGATTACCCGTATGAGCCCCTACAAATGTGATGTGTGTATACACATGACGTCTGAGGATGCTGCGTGGGTCAAGAAATGAACATAAATTCAAGCCTGATTCTTCTATGTGGATAGATGAGAGTCAACATAGTTCGAACCATCAAATAAATATACGTTTGCAACATCAATCGAGATATCGACCAGGTTATTTGTTTAATATGTGCATATTAGGCCTTTAAGATTTATAACAAAAAAATTCATTAATAAAAGCATAAACCTGATGGTGAACTCGATCCTCTGTTAGTGAGTAAACAGAGTCGACAATGTTCAACCAACAAAATAAATTACCCATGAGTATATCCCGATGATGGCAGTGTTGACAAAAAATCTCAACCAGATGGGACCTAAATATTTGAGAATGCCTCCCAAATACCCACAAAAATTAAAATTTTTAAAATCATAAAAATCTGAAATATGCAAAAATTAAAATAAATCACCAAAATACTTAAAGCAAAATACCCATCCACCCTCCATAATATTTTGCTGAGGTGGATAAATCTGAAAATTACTATAACTCATAAAGATCAAATGTGTGGTAAAGAATATTACTAGAACTCAAATCATCTTTTTCCAGTAAGGATGTGGCACGTGTCCTCTAACTGATGGTTTCACCTTCAAATGAAACAACAGGTAAATGGTTATGACCGGGACTCTCTGACCGGGTGGTTCCGCCAAATGGTATCATTAAATTACAATTATAGTTAAAGCCCGTATGTTCCCCAATGGTGTTAAATCATTGAGTAATGAATCAATAGGATATGACTAATAAGGAACAAAGTCCTCTGTTAGCTAAGGTGGATTCTGTCATACCCCAACCCGCTTAGGATATGTCCTATTGTGTTGAGTTATGACAGAAAAATCCAAAGATCTAGTTTTGGAATGCTCAAATTCTCTTCCAATATTTATTTTAAATAACAATAGACTATAGAGCTACTAACACATCCAAATACTAAAAATAAACTCATCCACAATTTTTTTTTCATTTCATCAAAATAAATGTCTACACTACAGTTCATGGCTACAGGTAAGAGCTACATAACTGAAAAATAAACTAGCTATGACTGTACAAAAAATCAAAATAGCAAAATACATATCAACTTAGATCTGATCCTGAGCTGCTAATCGACAATCTCCTTCCATTTTTCAGATCCTGAAAACCACAAAAAAACCATTGTGAGCTACAACAGCTTAGTAGGCCACACAACCAATCAAAATTTTTAAATATTCTTTTATTAAATATTTTTTTACTGAATTTTTAAAAGTAGTTAAATGCAATCTAATAAATCATTGTTTATACTGAGAAAGGAAATAAAAATATAGCATTTATCCAATTTATTTAAATAATAATGCTGAGCAGATAAATCATAAAACAGTTTATATAACAAAGCAGTTCATATCACATATCCAGTTCCATGAAGAATCTTAAAAGATTTTGACTCCTTATATCTCTCTTTTGTGCTTATAACACCAGAACATATCATGTATCCCTGTCCCAGACATAATCTCAAAAAATTCTTGCCTTTTATAGCTCCCGACAATTCCTTGACACAAATATAATCTCAAAGGATTCTAGCCTCTAATAGCTCCCAGCAGATATTTTTCAATCATATAAGCATATATTTCATTACACTGTAACAGTTAAAGAAAAATTTAGCACATGTCAGAATTTCATAGTGTTCTATAATGGTGACAACGGAATTTCCTACTGAGCAAATTTTTACAACATCAGAATATAACCAAATTACAAAGGATTATGTAAAATATTGTTTTAAGATATTCATTGTACTACAACATTATTTTTGTATCCAAATTATTTTCTGTTCAATTAAAATTGCACAAATTTCAAATTACCTGATATAAAATTTTTAGAAAATATTTAAAATATTTATAATCATAATCTCTATAACATATAAAAAGTTATGCGATGAAAGTTTTTCTGTTGCAAAGTTATACACATTTTTCGCTAATAGAAATATAAATTTAATTAGAAAATTTGAAAAAAATTTTATATTTTTGAAACTTAAGATAGGCATAATGTGACCTACCTTGATCCGGACAACTTTTACAACTGGATTGACGGCTAAACATGGCCCGAAGTGGCTCAAAACTCGATTTGCCTCTCCAACACCCTCTTTTCTCTCTCTTTCTCTCTCATGTTCGGACAGTTGATTAGAGAAAATGGCAATGGAAAAGTAAAAATATTATATTTGATGAGTTCATAATGGCCTAGTACTGCGGCACTCAAATCGGAGCACTGCAGCCCTCAAAAATTTGCAAAAACTCAAGAGCACGACACTAGTGTTATCAAAACAAGTCAACAGGTCGGGTTCAGATCCAAACCGAATTGACTCGGGTCCAAACAGGTTGACCCTAACCCTTCGATGAATTGTTGTCATCAAAAAATTAATTTTATTTTGTGAGGCTCATAACGTTCATAGATTAATTGGTCAACATGAAAAAAGAAATGTATAAATGAAAATACTAATTTTGTGAGTTGACTTTGTGTGAGGCGTTTATTATGAAAATGTATATACATAATTAACTGGTAAAAAACAATCAAAACTATTTAAACTCCAAATGACAATTAGATAATGACAACTTCAAAAAGACGCAAGAAAGAACACAGAACTTGGTCAGGAAAGCAATAGCCGATGCCCAAATGCCAGCTTCCATTAGCTGTTGCAATATGGGCTTTAACCAAGTCATACAACGTAGATATGATTTTTTTTTCTTTCTATGGAGAAATGGTATCCATACAGGAAAATTAATTAATGGGCATTGTTTGTAACTTTAACCTATTTCATTTCCCTTTATCTGCAAGCAATTCCACCTGGTCCAAGCTTAGAGCTCAACAGTAGTTTCGAATTAACCTAGACCAATTTCTTATTCATCTGAGTGGGAAGCAAGCTTTCTCAACGGAGGGCTATCTTCTTTCGGTAAGCTTTTACCGCCCCAAATCCTGCAGCCATCGACTCAGATGAACTATTATTGATTTACCTGCTAGAAATGCTTATTCTTGTAATGCATAAGATTCTCCTGATTTTGAGATTGTGATCTACTTAATTTATAGAGTCAGTTGATAAGTTTTCAATGATAAAAAGAGTAAATTAAATAAATCAAAATGAATGAATTAGACTTTTTTGTTATTATTTGGCTAGAGTTTTACTTCGTCATCCTCCTTAATTGGCTTCATTCAAACAAAATAAATCATTTCAGCAATTAACAATAAAAATAGTTTATGATACCACTAGATATGCTTCCCTACTCATCAGTCGTCTTTTTTATTAAATGTTCTTAGTCTTCGATGTTAAACATAAAATTTGACAAGTTCCCTCCTCCCAAAGACCCAAACTATGCTTTATAAACTTCTTCAGCTCTTTGGTTATAGTAAAGTCCGAATGTATTATTATATTCTCACAACGAAAACTTCTTACAAATGGAGTCCGCAAAACAAACAATGTAGATAATGACTTTATTGCTTGCCAGCTCGCCTGCATCAATAAAATATTACTGAATACTCAGCCACTAATCATGGCATTCATTTCATGGAAGCTTCCTTAGCTTCCATTCAACTACATAAAACACTCTTAGAAGCCATAAATGTATACTCAGACTTGCCTTCCAATTAAGTACTCGAGCAAACTAGTTAAACAATGTCTTCCAAGACTTTTCTATTGCTTGCCACAGTTGTAGCATTTATCTTCTCAGCTCGTGCTTCTGATCCTGATATCACCTCCGACTTTATTGTTCCTCCAGGAATCACGCCCGATGCCAACTTCTTTACCTTCAGAGGGTTTGGAGAATCCCTCTTGGGTGGACCAAAGAATGGTTCCTTCCAGGCAACAAAGGCAACCCAAGTGGAATTTCCAGCACTCACTGGACAAAGTGTATCTATTGCAGTTCTCCAATTTGCACCTCGAGGTTTGAATCCACCGCACACCCACCCTCGTTCTGCCGAGCTCCTAATCGTCGTGCAGGGAACACTAAGTGTGGGCTTTGTTGATTCTAATAACAAGCTCTATACAAAGTTTTTATTCAAGGGTGATGCTTTTGTTTTCCCCAAGGGACTTGTTCACTTCCAAGTCAATGTGGAGTCCAGATATCCTGCTATTGCCATATCTGCATTTGGTAGTGCCAATGCTGGGACTGTTTCTTTGCCTAAGACACTTTTTGGTAGTGGTATCTACAATTGGATTTTGGCACAGTCCTTTAAAACCGATGTTGGGACCATAGATAAAATCGTTGCAGCCAACACTGCTTGATTATCTCGTCGTTGCAGCCTACACTTCATTCAGTTTTCTTAGTCTTAATTAACATGTTTCATTACTTTTAAATATGATTTGGTGGTCAAGTTGTTGGTTTTGTAAGTTCGATTGTTACTGTTGTCAAAATAATGATGTTTGCCCTAAATTGATTTCATTGTGACATCTGCAATCTCACAAAATAGCAAAATATTTACGGCACTATATTGCTTTGGAGGAGAAACATATATTTCACAAAAGCAACATTGATTTACTTTTTACCATCAATAAATTTCATCCATACATTTTCTTTCAATTGATGACCTACCAACAACATTGATGAGCAATCCAACCACTTGATTTTCAATTAGTTAACTCTATTATCCACGTGGTGTCAAGTGCTTCATGAAGATATATTTTATTTGTCGATTTAGAATTCACCATTAGCGATTATCTTTGCACTGCACCATGAATTGTCAATCAAACTATTACACCCCAGGTCTAGAAGATGGTACACCCCGACAACACAAGACGCGATGAAGGGATAAAATGACATATTTTGTACTCACAAGAAGGAAAAGTAAATAATGGAAAGAAAACTAAATATTCATTTCATTAATATAAATTCAAATAACATTGCTTGCACTAAAGCAATATGACTATTGCAAGTAAAATAAATCTAAAAAAATAATAATATGTATGAAATTATCTAACCCACAAAAATATAATGCATAATAATCTGCTATAAAATATAAAATATCAAATATAATCAAGTGCTAATAAATCTTGTCACGACCTGGCCCGAACCCTAAAAATTAATGAGGAGGAAATAGACCGTCAGATGGTGATTTAAATTTTCATTTGTTAAATCAATCTCCAATAAACTAAAAGAGCCACTAAAAATCTCAAAATATATTTTAAATAAATGATATAAGTACCTTTCACTCGGAGCGCCTCGCCTGCAGTGCACATTATCTACTCTTCTACTCATTTTAAGCTTTGAATAATACATGTTGATTTTTAAATTTAGAAGTGAGTCATAAAAGAACTCAGTGAATAATTCATGCTTCTAAAGTACAGTAACTTAAGACATTTAGAATAATATGCATGATCATTTTAATACATAAAGTAATTTCAATTACATTCATTTCATTTCAAGACTTTTAATATTATACAAATATCATATTTATATTCATATCTTTATCATTTCTCATAAATAATACAACTGTCACAGGAGCCGTCTAAAATAGTATCAATGAAGGTACTTTTTCATAACACTTTCCATTTACATACATGGATACATTGCGTCCCCAACTAGTACCATAAGAATGTATGCTCCATCAATCAATATGCATATGCAAGCATAAATCATATCATTTATATTTTCATATCATTTCATATTGACATATATTAAGCATCATGACATAGGATGTGTGGCCTCTCTATGATTTAAAAATTCAAGGCTTCTAATTCAACATGATAAATTATTTTTAATAATAAAAAATTATAGAACATTAACAATAAAAAAATTTAAATAATAACAACATTTAATATATCATGTGTAGGAGAAGCAAATATCACAACTGTAAATTAAGACATAAATACTCATTTGAACTTAGGTGCTGTGTTGCTATAATTTTACACTGTACTTATAGGTTGATAGATTTAACACCTATACAAGATACTGTCATTAAATTTAATTTATAATTTGCTCTAAATTTCTCTAACTTGTAATTTATAATTAATTAGTGATATTTCAATTTCAAATTAACATCTCAAATATTATTGATTAGAATTGCTCTCACTATCTCTAATTAACTATTTTATTATTCCTAAATAGCTCTGGTTTGTCATTAAAGAAAATATCTTTAATATTTTTTATTTAATGAAATCTCTATGAATACCAAAATTTACTTGTAATCTTTTTCTCTCTCTAATTATTTATTAAATACATCCAATTAATTCTCTTATTATTATTATTCTTATTATTTTCAATTTCTACATTATTTCATATTTATTTATATTCACTAATACATTTCTTTAATTAACTTATTAATATTTCTTTACATAACATAAATTTAAATTTTCTCTATTAAGTTAATACTCATTTTTCTATAAATATTTAAATTAATAATATTTTCGATATACTTATTCCAAGGAAATCACTCTCCTCATCCATATGTGATGACTTCATGGGATTCTTATTTTATATATTCAGACAGTTTCTTTGCTTTCTTGGGACATTTTTTTCCATATTTCTACAAGCCTCTTCTAATAACTGGTGAAAAAAATACCTGCATCTCCTTGAACAATAGATGCTATTCATGAGTAACTTTTGTATTAGGTCTGGGTTGTTTTTCATACTTTTAAGGATCTCTTTTCTGTGGATGCTTGTCAAATCCGGTAGATGCATTTCTATTATATGAATTTGGATTTTGGTAGCATTATGTCAACATGCAGTCATGCACATTTTTGAAAATAAAGACACAGAAAAGAGAAGTTAAATTGAGAATTGAAGGGAATAGATATTGTGATACACCAATAGAAGTGTAATGATTTTTAATAATGAAGAATATGATGGCAGTAATTTAGAACAATCCGCACTTTATTAAACACATTAGTAAGAAACTAAGAATCAAAGTTGTGCTTTTATGAGCTTTGTGCATCGGAAGCAAAGTGCACACACTTGCTTCTTAGTATAGCATCGATTAGAGTGAAGGACAGGTGATGCAGTGTTTTTTCTTTAGCTTTAAAGCTTTATGTCTCTAATGCTTAAACATCACTCCCAACCCCGAAAGAATCCACAAGGGATGTATGAACTATCCGAGGTTATTTGTCAGAGTGTTGCTCAATGATGACATTAACCTGTGTGGAAGAGGTCGAGAGAATCTACCAATGATATATGACATATCCGAGATTCTTTTCAAAGAATTGCTCAGAGATGTTAGCCTGTGTGGAAGAGGCCGAGAGAATCCACCAAGGATATATGACATATCCGAGATTGTATGTTAGAGCATTGCTCGATGACGTTAACCTATATGGAAGAGGGTCGGATCGAATTTTCCTAGGATTGATCATCCATTGATTGAGACACAATAAAGATTATGTATTTTTTGAATTAAGGATTTTAAGATGTGATTAACATCCTGCTAAGATGTTTGACCTATCTGAGGTTTCTAGTCAAAGCATTGCTTGATGGCATTAACCTACGTAGAAGTGGTCGGATCGAATCCCCATGGGATCGATTATGCCTTGATTGGGAGAGGGCGAATGCCGCATGTATCTCGAATCAAAGGTGAAGAATAGCCTATCTTTAGACCGTTACTACCTTTTTGAGGTCGAGATTAAGACCTTACCCAAGAAGTAGAAGTCTAGCTATGGACAATATAAAAGTTACAATTTATCGGAAGCATCCTTGCATTTGCTAGAAGCTTTTTGAAAAATAGTTTTCCAAGATATCATCTTAGATGTTGGAAGCGTTGGAGGAATCTTCTTGACCACGATTGTAGTCAAGGTTGCCCCCCAGTCTACATCTGATTCCCATAAAATTGATGCAGCAATAACTAATGTCAAGACGTTGACATGAATGACCATTCAAGATTGTAGAAAAAGTTGCCCCCCAGTCGGGAACAACATTCTCACAGATTATACCAAACTGTTGTGTCCAAGGATATTCTTGGCTCTAAAGAAATATAAAGTTTAACGTCTTAGCTTTATTCGAAGATCCAGCACACAATCAGATAAAAGAGAAGGGTGTAGCATTCATAAGAGACATCAGAGTTTTTACGTGGAAACCCCTAAAAAGGGAAAAATCACAAAGCTTGGCCTAGTTTGAATGAATCCATAAGTGTTTGCAGTCAATTACAAATTAGGTCCTTCCTCGGGGGGAAGGCCTTAGCTTGATGTAGCAAATATACATCATATAGAGTGCATTACATGATGGGAGTTGGAAGAATCAGTGTTGACATGATCGTTTGGTTGGCAAGACCATAGTCGATGAGCAATGTAGGTCGGAAGGACTGTAGTCGGGCGACGATGGTCGAAAAGACCATAGTCGGGCGACGAAGGTCGGAAAGATTATAGTTAGGCGACGGATGTCGAAAAGATCATAGTCGGGTTACGGTGGTTGGAAGGACTGTAGTTGTCGGGTGACAGAGATCAAAAAGACCTTAGTTGAGCAAAGATGGTCGAAAGGATCGTAGACGGTAGGGCAACGGTGGTCAGAAATACCGTTGTATGGCGACAGTGGTTAGAAATATCATTATATGGTGAGGGAGGTCAGAAGGACCATTGTATGGCGATAGAGGTTAGAAGGATCGTAATCGATGAGCGACGGTGGTTAGAAAGATCTTTGTCTAGCGGCAGAGGTCAGAAGGACCATTGTATGGAGACGGAGGTCAGAAGGACTACAATCGGTGGGTGACGGTGGTAAAAAGGATCATTATCTGATGACGGAGGTTGGAAGGACTGTATTTGATGGGTGGAGGTGGTTAGAAAGATCGTAGTCAGGCGACGACGGTCGGAAGGACCAACGACAATCGATGGCTGGGTATAAATCTGGCGTTAGTTGGTGGCCGGGTATAAATCCGGCGAAAGTCGGTGGCAGGGCAATGATAGAGGAGGAGTTTGGTGGCAAGAGAGATCTCAAATTTCTCTTCCTCCCTTCTCCTCTTTCTTTTTCTTCTCCCTCTCTCTCTCTCTCTCTCTCTCTCTCTCTCTCTCTCTCTCTCTCTCCCCCCCCCCCCACCATGAAGAATGAGGGGTCTATTTATAATTTTTTTGGGAGTGGAATGACAAGTAAATAGAGAGAAGATCAAGAGCATGCTGGGAGTGGTTCGAATGAACAGCCAATATAGACTCCCCTGATCATGAATTTTTTATCGAGTATTTAAGTGCCTTAATAATGTTAGAATTTAATGATCTTGGGCTCCTTGGATTCGTCTTGTCGAGCCACTCGATTCGATTATAAGCATGTCACATTTGGAGATCATTTGGTCATCTAATCTATGATTTGAACCTTCTAAATGTGCTTCAGGTCCTCGATTTGGACTTATTTGGGCTCAGATTGAGTCAAATTTGGTGTCGTTGGGTTTATCTTTTTGAGACGTTCAGTTTGACTATAAGTTTGCTGAAATCAGAGTTCGGATGGTCCCGAATTTTATTTCAAAAATTTTCAACACAAATTTGCCTCATGATTCGCATCCAATCAAAATAAAATTTTGATGATATATCAAGTACAATTGAGAAGTGCTTTCCAATCTTGATTCACATTATAAACAAAAGGATTCTAATTAGGTGACTACAACCATAAGACTAAGAAGAAAGAGAGGAGAGAGAAGGAGAGGGAAAGGAACTCATTATAGAATGAGAGGAGATTAAGAAACGTTGGCTGATGTTTGACGTTGGGAGAAAAAAGTTGTTGTTGAGGAAGGAGGAAGATGTTTGATTGTTGCTGAGGGAAGGGGAAGGAGGTGCACAGCAACCTAGGTTTCTATTTGCTTTAAATGGCGAGAGGAAGGTCGACGAGGGGATAAATTATTACGTGTGAAGTCTGGATGTAGCTCATGTCCGGACTCCAATGAAAGGCGGCCACATCGTCAATACACACTGTGTACAACGAGCGACATGGCCCTTTTTCTATTGGAGTCCGGACGCTGTTCGGACTTGGCATGTAATAATTTCTCTTGGAGAGCTCAAGAACCACGAGCAAAGTGATAGGGAACACTTGTAGATCTCAAGTATTTCCTATCAATCTTCGAAAAACAGCGAGAAAACTCCACAAAATAGGAAAATCGTAGAAATTTGTATTATTTGATGAAAGGGAAAATGAAAATAGCAAGATACAATTAATCCTCTATTCGAGAGGAGGATCGATCTCTCCCAAATCTCTAGACGAATCTAGAGCTCAAACCCTAAACCTAAAATATCACAAATTCAGCCAATTTCCAGATGCCCTAACCCTAGGAAAATAAACTATTTAATGCATACAATTCAAAAGGAAATCTCTGAACAATCCCTACATTCAATTTCCCTCCTAAACTTCCTCAAAAATCCTTCCTAATCCAGTTTTCTGGATCGTGCGGCTCGGACGGCGCGTACAGGAGGCGGGATTTCTCCGCCGCTGATTCGAGTGAACCGGTCCCGTCGGATCGGTTGGACCAGTCTAACAATACTCCCCTCCCAAAACACTACCTTGTCCTCAAGGTGGAGATATGCTCGTGTTCCCGTGGAGGTGGCCATCCTTGAGGTGACTGAAAACCCTTACTAAATTGCTAAATCAAGGGTCGCAGAGAAATATACCCTCCCTCCAATCTGGTCACCTCCAGCCTGTGTAGTCCCACCAGATAATCTTGCCCCACCTCTTGTATGCTCCTAACCAAGGTCTTAAGTGATACCTTGGCTTTGGATAGCCTTGCATCTCCCCTTATCACCATCCTTCTCCCATCCACCATTAACTTCATCGTGAGTGCTCCCCAATTGTCCTTTGTCTCCCCCAAGGTTTGCAACCACTTCACCCCCAGGATGACATCAGTACTTCCTAACTCTAGTGGGAGAAAATTCTCCCTTACCTCCCTTGGATGGTCAACACCACTCCTTTACAGATCCCCTGGCCTTTCTCCACCTTCCATATACCCATCATCACCCCATAATAACCGGTGTCTACCAATTTCACTCCCAGTTGGTTGACGACCTGAGTGGAAATGAAATTATGGGTAGCCCCACTGTCAATCAACACTACCACCTCCATGCCTGCTATTTCCCCCTTCACCTTCATTGTATGATTCGAAGTGAATCCTATTACTGAATTCAGGGAGACCTCCGCCACATCTAGATGCAACTTATCCTCCATCTCTCTCTCACCACTCTCCTCAGTTTCCTCGTCATCATAGATGGAGAGAACATGAAGAGTTCGATCCCTACACTTATGTCCTGGAGTATACTTCTCATCACACCGGAAACATAACCCTTTTGCCCTCTTCTCCTACATCTCCTTCTCTGTCAGTCTCTTGAAATTTTCCCCACTCTCTCCTCCTACTGGCTTCTCCCCATTGGTCTCATTAATATTGCCTAATGCAGGCCCCTTGGGTGCTAGAAGAGTGGTCGTCGTCCTGTAAGAGCCTCCTGAGCTGCTGCTCCTCGCTCCCTTCTCTAGATTCTTCTGATTTTCCACCAGTTGTGCCAACTTCATGGCCTCCCCCAAGTCACGAGGCATCAGAACTTTCACTGTCGCTCTAATCTCTGCCTTCAGCCCCTTCATGAAGTTCCCCTCCAATATCGTATCTGATAATCGCTCCACCCTACTGGCCAAGTGCTCAAACCGCTCCCGGTAGTTTGCTATCGATCCCTCCTGCACCAGAGCAAAGAACTGCTCATAGAAGTCCCCTTCCTGGTCGGTTTGGAAACATTCTATTATGCAGTCCTTGAATTCCCTCCAGCTCCTGATCAGTCTCCTCTGGTCTCTCCACTGGTACCAGGACAGCGCCTTCCCTTCCAAGCATAGGCCTGTCGCTGTCAACTTCTCCTCCTCCGTTAGCGCATTAACGGCGAAGTACCTCACCACTTTATAAATCTACCCATACGCATCCTCCCCTTCAAATATGGGTATCTTCAGCTTCCTCACCTTCTGATCGCTACCATTCCCCCTGATCCTTCCATAGTTTCCCCTCTCCTAAGTGCTAAGCCCTCCCCAAGTTTCCCGGTCTTCCCTTGCCCTGCCATAGCCCACACCCCCTTCGAAATCCCCCCTTCTTTTCTCAAAATCAGCACCTCGACGACCATAGTATCCCTCCTGGCGCTCCCCATATCCACCTCCCCTTTCTTCCCTCTAGACAGGCTCCAGATGGGGTCTTCTTCTTTCTCCTTCCATGATTTCCACCTCATCGTCCTCCCTACGAATTTTAGAATTCATACTTTATTTCCTTCCATCCCTCTTGCCACAGAAGCCGCCATTTGGTTTTGAACTTCCAGCATTTTCTTTATCATGTCCCGGAGATCGGCGACTTGTCCTTTCATGGAGGAAATCCTTTCCTCCATCGTTGTTTTGTTTTGATTCATCTCCCCTTCAATCCTTTCCTCCAAAGCATCCACTTTTTTGGCCGCCATCACAATCCGGAGTTTGTAGATTTACAAAATCTTTCTTTGACACTCCAAAAACAGCAATTTTCCCTCTTTTCGGGCAAAAAATCACCGTTGAAATTTGCCGAAAACCACCTTCCACCGGTCCCAAGATTTGCTATGATACTAATTCGATAGGGAACACTTGTAGATCTCAAGTATTTACTATCAATCTTCGGAAAACAGCGAGAAAACTCGAACAAAATCCACAAAAAAAATAGGAAAACAGTAGAAATTTGTATTATTTGATGAGAGGGAAAATGAAAATAGCAAGATACAATTGATCCTCTATTCAAGAGAAGGATCGATCTCTCCCAAATCTCTAGACGAATCTAGAGCCCAAACCCTAAACCTAAAAGATCACAAATTCAGCCAAATTCCAGATGCCCTAACCCTAGGAAAACAAACTATTTAATGCATACAATTCAAAAGGAAATCTCTAAACAATCCCTACATTCAATTTCCCTCATAAACTTCCTCAAAAATCCTTCATAATCCGGTTTTCTGGATCGTGCAGCTCGAACGGCGCGTACAGGAGGCGAGATTTCTCTGCCTCTGATTCGCGTGAACCAGTCCCGTCGGACCGGTTGGACCGGTCCAATGGACCGGTCTAACACAAAGAGGTTCATCTCCTTTGATCGCGAGAGCTACGGCTTCGGTCTAGTTTGCATGATGGAGAATGAGGCATCAGTCTGTGCTTGGACTGACAGACTGAACCTATCGGGTTTATAACACAAACCACCTAACCTAGTCATTCTCCGCGCAAGTCTATCAAGCTAGTCCAACAATGGGATCATCCAATCACTTGCAGATTAATTGAAGACGTAATCTAGTACGCATTGTAATGATATGAACAATGAGTATTTCAAGATAAAAAAATATGGCTCAATTCTCCTTTATTTTATCATATTTTGAACTTGGAGCAGCAATGAACCATAAACAATGTTGAAGCTTTAACCTGTTTTAGATCCAAAAGATGTCTATCAATAACAAGCTTCCAAGATCTATTGTTTCTCAGCATTATCACTTGATCTATCATCCTATAAACAAAGCGATCGATTTGCGAAAAGATCTGTCATCTATTTGCAAATCAACATACGTCGATCGATGTTCAACTCATTATGCTGGCCATCACCTTTCATTGACATATGCATCTACGATATGCATGGAGGTGTTGGAGACCAATCATTAATGATAACTCTTCATCAACATCATCAATCGAACTTGTTGTGCATCAATAATGTCGCCACCTTCTATTGACATCTTCATTTGAGTTTTTATATTTTATTCCCTCTTTCTCCAATGTTGAGGACGGCAAACATTTCTAAACTCAAATTAAAACTAGTGGATATATTTTAATTACAATTTTGTTTTATTTGAATTTGTCATATAAAAAAACGTTAACCCAATTTATATAGAATAAAAATGCAACTCTCAATCTCTATTATTATAAATTCTTTACGACGAAAATTATATATGTTTGTATCTAAATTTGTAAATAGTTGTCTCAATAATAGATGTGATAAGATGATTAACTTACCTGATGATATATATGTATCTCTCCATCTGTGTCTCCATCACTCACCAGGCTTTCTTTATGTCCTATCCCAAGGCGCCAGGCTTTCTTTATGTCCTATCCCAAGGCGCGTTCTCTCTCTTCAACCTTACATTTGTTGGCAAACTACCAGTAAGGGAGGGAACTCCGGAACTATTTCTATTGCATAACTCTTTTTGTGAACCATGAGCTTTTTGGACTGCCCTGGCAATTGCCAATGCCCAAATGAACGATTGCAGACTTTAGCTGGCAAAAATTTCATCTAATATATCGAGATTATGCAAGTAAACTCTGAAACTTTCAGTGGTATGCATCAAAGAGTTTAAAATGAACGATTAAGCCTTCTGTTTGACAAAGTTTGATTCCATCGCCCTCAGCTTCTTTCAAACAAATAAATCACTTTAGCAATGAACTGTACATTTTTAATAAGACAATTCCGAAATTTCCTCTTGTATTCTCCAACAAAAACTCTCTCATAAACGGAGTCCACAAAACAAAGCAAAAAAACAGAGACAATTGTTGAGAAGCAAATGATTTGCATGCATTCCAGCTGCCTGCAACAATAAAATATTACTGAGTGGTTGGCCGTTTGATTTGTTCACATCATATAATTCATTTAAGCTTTCTACCATTCGACTACATAAAAGACTATATATACCCACACTTGCTGTATAATTTAAGCATCAAACGATGTCTTACCTATTGGTTGCCACAGTTTTTGCATTTATCCTCTCAGCTCATGCTGCTGACCCTGATATCACCACTGACTTTGTTGTTCCTCCAGGAACCGAAGCAGATGCCAACTTCTTTACCTTCAGAGGGTTGAGACAATCCCTCTGGAATGGGCCAAAGGATGGTAATGGCTTCCAGGCAACAAAGGCAACTCGAGTGGAATTTCCAGCCCTCACTGGACAAAGCGTATCTATTGCGGCTCTCCAATTTGCAGCTCGAGGTTTGAATCCACCGCACACCCACCCTCGTTCTGCCGAGCTCTTAATTGTCATACAGGGAACATTAAGAGTGGGGTTTGTTGATTCTAACAACAAGCTCTATACTCAGTTTTTATACAAGGGCGACGTCTTCCTTTTCCCTAAGGGACTTGTTCACTTCCAAGCTAATGTAGACTCCTCATATCCTGCCGTCGCCATATCTGCTTTTGGCAGTGCCAATGCTGGGACTATTTCTTTGCCCAAGACACTTTTCGGTAGTGGTATCTACGACTGGCTTTTGGCACAGTCCTTTAAAACCGACGTTGGGACCATAGATAAAATCGTTGCGGCCAACACTGCCTGATTATTTCGTCGCTGCAGCCTGCACTGCTTTATTCAGTTTGCTTATTAGTAATCAAATGAAATGAATGCAACAACACATTTCATTGCTTCTAAATATTATCGGTGAACAAGTTGTTTTTTGTTCTTGCTATCTTGTAAGTTTGCTTATTATATATTATCACAATAATGATGCTTTAATTGATGAAATAAATATAGTGTTCGCTCTTCCTACTCTTAATGTTTCTAGTGCTTGCGTTGTTGATCAAAATTGTTATGAATATTTCATGATAAGGGAACTATTTCTGATGCCATCATAACTCCGATAATTCCTACATGTGCTGAAATACTAACTGGAGTTCCATACGTAAGTTTTCAATCTAACAATATGTTACAACTTCATTTTGGTGATAAAAACTTAACAAATTTAATCAGAACAAGTATGAAATTTTGCATAAACGAACGCTTGCACGATCATACGAAAGCATGTAAGGAAGCAGATTCAACGGTTGCTGATTTTCAGTGATGTCCACAACAGAAAGGTGAGCTTCCTCAGCTGCTCCAATGAAATAATTGAATGTCTCTTTGTTTCGGATAACTGTAGCTATATAAGCCACTGAAGCTTCTGTTTCTTCGGCAAACATGAAACCTCTCTTGCTCTTCAAAAGCATGCAAAGCACTCGAATTAGATGCGGCACACATTTTGGATCATAAATTATATCTGCTCCAAGCCTGGCGAATATTAAGAAAAATTTCAGCATATTAGAGCTTTTTGACTGAGAACATAAATATGTTTATCACCCTTTAAAGAGGTAAAAAAAAAAATAGTCAATCTTTTTTAGTTACAAGATGGCAAATGATCCGGCCGAGTATTTGGCAAATTTTGTATAAGCTTGTAAATAAATTTGGCTTCGTTTGAGACGGCTTTCTTACTGTTTTAAGAAGCAGTAACAAAGTCATCTCAAACAAAATCTTAGTCTACAAAGTATTTTATACTAATCAACCTTGTTTATTTTATTTTTCTTTTTAGTTAGAACTGAACTTGAACGTGATATGAGTTTCATGATATTATTTAAGTTTTTATATTTATTTGTGTTAAGTTCATACTGTAATCAAACTTAACTAAGTATATCTAAGTTGATCATATAAACATACAACATTATTCTTAAACATTAAATTGATCATTTAAACAAAAGCTTAACTAAGTATATTAAATTTATTAATTTACTAATATTATTTCTACCAATTTCTAAAAGTTGGAAGCTAATAAAACATAAAACTATAGTTAAATGTAGAATATCTATCTCCAGTAATGTGCATCATTTTAATATGCATAATTTAGGAGAGTTGATACACAAGTCATTAAATAAGAAACTAAATTATTATTAAATAAATAATTTGAATAATAGATCTAATTATTAAACAACAAAAAACATGTAAATATTTAATTATGTAAGTAAATGAACATAAAAGAGTCGTACACCCTCACCCCATTAGTTTTGAAGTCAATATTGCCTATGAATACAGGTATATAAATGCTAAAATCAATATTCGTCCGAGCAGATCGTCCTTCACATAGACATCTAGCGAGAAAAGATCATAAAATCGAACAATTTATTGGATAACTACAACGGACACCTCCCAATAGTAAGAGTATGTAGAAGCTCAAAGAAATGATTGATCTATGCTGGAATCCCTTTCAATTGGCCAACCCAATAATAATGATGAAAATTTTAGCCCTCAAAAAACTTCCCCAAAGTGATTAGACCCATCTAGCCCAAAGAATATTTCAAATGACCATCAAAGATGCATGGCCCCTCCAACAAGTAAAATCCTAACAACCTTTTCTTGCATCCAAAAAGTAGAATCATAGCAAGTTTTTCTTGTAAAATCATAGCATCATGATCATGACTCCATTGATTGTCACCATCGAAGACTTTAGCCTACACCCTAATCGAGGAGTGACACCATCAAGAATTTCTCATGGAGCCTAGCGAAATCAATCAATGATAAAGAGCTCAAGTGAATGGCAAATCAGAAGTTTGGGTGTCACCTCTAGGCTTCATGACTTTAGCTTGAGTGGGTGAAAGCTAAGTGAACTACTACTCGCTCTATTCTAACTAAATTTATTAAAGGATTTTTTTTATTAATGTTGGTGGAGTAATTACTATAATAATTTATTGTTGCAAAAGATGTGATAGATAACTTCCAAGATGTTGACATCCGTACGTGTCTCGCAACCAATTCAAACTAATGCTAAAAGAATGGCAGCCAAGTGATTCAACATTACAAAACAAGTTCAAAACACCTCAATATCAATCGTGGCCATCCAAATATCGCTCATTTGCGAAACGAAGACATTGACACGTACGGAGAATCAAAATTATCCAGAAAACACCTCTAACGCTCAACTTGTTTGAACACTATGAAAATGGTGAATAATGGATGTGACATCACATGAAATCCTCAATCATCGCTCGTTTCACGAAACAAATAGCATCGACATATCTGAAATACCCAAAATACCTAGAAAGGTCTTCTCATATCGCCATATAGCCACATTATCATAATCATAATAATAATAATAATAGACAACAAACGTGACGTCATGCAAAAGACAAGATTAAATTGCAATTAAAATTATAGGGAACATGCTATGAATTTAAGAAACTCGCCTACAGCAAAAAACAAAACTTCCTAACTCCCCTTTAGCACTTCCACGCTCAAAACTGTGAGGCAAGTGAGTTTGAATGTGAAAACAAAGAAGCTAACCCCTATTATTAATACGAGTGGGATGATTCCATATCTGAGCCACCTCGCTAAAATACAAACATATAAAGACAAAACGATCACACCTTGAAATGTACCAAAGATTCTGACTCGTAATTAATATCACCGAATCCTCAACACATAAATGCAAGAGAATATAAGCAGTCTTTTTAAATTTCAAAATGAAACTCTGCACGCATTCTAGCAGCAAACGCTTGTGTAAACAAAAAAAACCTACTATTTTTAAATCTGCACACATCAAAATATATTATCAAATTCAAGTGCAACGCAACGAGTGCAGTTGCCTGAAGAAGCATTCAGCTGCCTCAAGAAATATGCAATCATCTTCAGTAGCGTGTTGTTGCCATGAGAAACATGTAATTGCACCAATAAATGCGCAGCCGCTCCAAGAAATATGCCACCGTTCTAAAAAGACACAAATGCATTGTGAAAAGGCATCAAAAAATGTGTAAGCATGCAATGCAAATGCATTGAAAAGTGTACCACACATATGCACAAGAAAAAAAGATGATTATATGCGTGCAAGTGAACTATTTTGGTGTATCGAAAGCGCACAACACTAAAAAATGTGGAAGTGCACTATGTAGATACGTCGAAAAGTGCATAAGTGATACATCGAAAAGTGCCTAAGTACATTGAAAAACATGCGATCATACTATGCAAATATACCAAAAATGTAACACCCCATAGTACCCCTTAACAGTACATGGAGTATTACTAACATAACCTAACATTTTAATAAAAGCCAAATTTTCGAAAGAAGCAAGCCGAAGAAACCTTTTAGGAGAAGCAGCATGATTGGTCAGAAATTTGAGAAGCAGCAAATACGCCAAACTCGCTGGCGTAATGAGGAATACGCAAACCTTGTTGGCGCATTCTTTAGAATGCGCCATCCTGATTGGCGCATTCTAAAGAATGCGCCAACTTCATTGGCGCATTTTATCTCCTCAAGCTCAGCCTGCAACGAATTCAGCAAAATTTTCGTTCGTAGCGGGGACCATATCCGCTTTTCCCGGATCTGTGGTGGACTTTTGAGCGGGATTTTTATTGCGGTGGTTGGAGGGGGAGAGAAATTTGGCCTTTATAAATTGTCTCTCTCACACAGCTTCTCCGCACCGTTTTATTCTCCCCTCCTTCTTGTTCTTTTGCTGAAGCTATTCGGTATCTTAAAGTTAGTATATTGTTTAGCTATTTTATTTAAGTTGGCAGCATATAGTTCATGTTATAAACGCAGTGATAAATTTAATTTAAAATTTTTTTGAGTTGTGTTTAATCTGACGGACCAAGTAGAAGATGAAATATAATTGTTAGGTATATGTCTTCTTTAGGTTAATTTTATGTAGATTTAGGTATATGTTTAATAATTTTAATTTTTTTTGATATGTTGGTTGTTTAGCTGTAATTATTTCCTTTTCAAAGTGTTTTAATTTTTTTAATAATTTGTTTGTATTTTTTTTCTTTGTTGTTAAATATGATAATTTGTTTTATATATTTGAGAGTATATGGAATGAAATATGCATTTAGTGAGAGTCCTTAATATTACAATTAAGGTAGAAAACCTAATCATTATGTTGAACAGGTAAAAAGACTAATCATTCTTGCTTAATAATTTTCTAGATTATGTTGAACATGAACCCGAACTTCAAAATCCTACATCTTTAGATAGAGATTCTGCTCCAAAATGAAGTCATACTCACTAGTTGAAGCAACACTAATTCCACCTTTAGTAAAGGGCTACTTCAGAAGAAAAAAAAGTATTGGAAGCTTAAATATAAGGAAGAAAAGGCTTTCCAATTAGAAATTTTATAAAATTATACAACTCAACAATTGCACCAAGCAACAGCTTTTTACTAGCTCAGAATTAAAAATTTAGGTACAATTACTAATTAATAATCTTCAGTTGCTAATTACTAAGATTAATTAGTTGTTAATAAAGAATTACACTTTCATAATGATGAAGTAAATATAATCAGCAATAAAAAATGAGTGCTATTTAATCTTTAAATATTAAGCATTTATATATGAATTTAGACATATAAAACTCATCAATAACTTTAACTATATTGATTTTCTAGTTTAAAAAGTATAAATTATAAGAGAATTAAAAATAAAATTTTGGTGGATTGATTGTATGATATGAAATAAAGAATGCAACATTAAACAAGTGAATAAAATTGGCTTTAGGAAATTAGAACCAAAATAAAAGGAATTTTTTTTAAATAGTTAACAAATAATAAATTTAATATCTCAAGCAATTCTCAACGAGAATAATGTGAGCAATGTCAATGATGATAATGGCCTTTTGCCGGTCGCTTTCTAAAGTTTGAAAGAACTAGATGCTCTACAAAATTATAATTGCATTTCTTTTCAATCTTGATTTAATGTAAGGGCAATTACTTTTTTTTGTTCTTCATTTTTATACAATAATTTATGGCCTTTGAAGAAGATGATAGTTTTTCTAAAGTAATTAATAGACTTTGATTTGATAAAAAAGATATTAAAAATATTTTAAAATTGTTTGAAGGGAATCCAAAAGAAAATAATGATGAAAATAACAAATAATTGAAATAAACATTTTTAAACTCAATTTTATGAATAGTTTAGAAATTGTATATAAATGTTTTTAATTAAAATAATTTATAAGTGTTAACATTAGTTATTAACTAAGATGCACCGACACGGACACGGCGACACGGACACGACACGACACGAACACGGGACACGGCATTTTTCAGAAATATAGGACACGGGTGCGGCGTGGACACGGCATAATAATTTTTTTAATATAATATATAGAAATAAAAGTGACATCATATTGAAAATGGTAAGCAATAATAAATCAATGTCATGAGGACTTGCTTAGCTTATAACATTAAAATATTTAGTACAATCACAAAAATATAAGCAAAAAATCATTTAGTACAACATGAAGGTTTAACTACTCAATAGAGGGAATGATAAAATTAGATTCAGAGGTTGGTCTTTGGCCTTCAATATCATCATCATTGAATATCATTGCTTCCAATTCTGGTTCATCTAGAGAAAGATTTGCAACCTCCAATAATCCCATATCATCAAGGCACTCGAACCCATCTCCAGCAACATCCCACATCTTGTTATCACCTGTCATATAAAATGGGGTCTTCCTTGATAGAAGACGAAGATTTGTATGCACATAAACTAAATCTTCAGCTCGTTGTGGAGTTATTTTATTCCTCTTCATCGATTGAATAAATGAGTATGTGCTCCAATTTCTCTCACAACAAGAAGAGGATGATACTTGACCAAGAAGTTTTATTGCTATTGTTTGAAGAAGCGGTGCTGAAGCTCCATGAATCAACCACCACATTTTTGGATCCATCCTCCATCTATCAACCAAAGATTCTTGATCACCAAAATCCTCTAAATATCCAAAGAACTTTGCAAGTTCTATATTAATCTTTCTTCTCTCATCCTCATTTGGAAAATATCGTTTCAAGCATATCTTTCTCATATCTGACACCTCTAAATCTTTTTGTGGTGAGACACGTTGAGGGTCTTGTTGAAGCCATTCTTTACTTGAATACCTTCAAATAATACAAAGCATATAAAATTATTTATTCATTTACTAAGAAATTTAAAATTAATTTAAAAGATGAATACAAATGTACCTTGGATTTAATGAATGGGCCAAACAATGCAGAGGTGTGTTGCTTTTGGTCCACCTATCCTCAAGAATGGTATAGACAATACTCCAAAAACTTGAGTCTTCATTATGTGACTTTCTTTCATGTCTGTATATAATTTCTTTCACTTTTGCTAACATAGAGTCCCATATCTCATAAATCAAATGTAGGCATGATTTATCTGTGTCAGCCTCTCTCAACATGTCATAAATCGGATCAGTGAAAGCCAAAATGTAATCTACATTATCCCACCACAAATCATCTAAGACCTTTTCTTTCACATACCTTGCCTTCCCAACATCATCTTCTCGATAGCAAGACCACTTCTCACTAATCACCATAGATTGAAGAGCACTTTTTATTTGTTTGAATCTTCTCAACATGATTATTACAGAGGCAAAATGAGTTTCAGCAACAGCTAACATTCTCAAATGTGAGAAATCATTAAATATTGAAAGTCTCATTGAGTGGTTCATAATGAAATTTCTGATCAAAACTGCATCATCTGCAACTGTTATCCAATGACATTCAGCATAGATGATTTCATTTGCCTCTGTATTCTTTGCTGCACAAATATTTTTTAGAGCAAGATTTAAAGTGTGCACAACACATAGAGTCCAGAATATATGAGGATAAGTCTGCTCCACCAACAATCCTGCAGCTCTACACACCGGTGCATTATCTGTAATAACCTGCACAACATTTGAAGGCCCAATAATGACTATTACCTCTTTAATCAAATTGGCAATAAAATATTTATCCTTATATTCTCCTTCATAATTCACAGCTTTAATAAACATGGGGCAATTCTCTGTAACGGCCATGAAATTAATGAGTGGTCTTCTTTGAGGATCAGTCCAACCATCACACATCAAAGTGACACATTTTTCTTTCCACACTCCTTTTGTTGGTTCAAGCAATGTTTCAATATGTGATCTTTCCCTTTCCAATAATTTTGATCTTATTGCATTGTAGCCAGGTGTAACATAACCTGCAAGGTTGTTATTACATGCAAAAGTAAATGCATTCTTGTAATGAGGATTTCTTACAAGGTTGAAAGGAAGTCCCGCTGAAAAAAACATCCTTGCAATTTCACCATCTAATTCCTCTCGCTGCTGCATGTTAAAAGCCTTCTCTAAAGCACCACTGACAACTCCTTTTCTTTTCTTTGAATCATATCATTCACTTTTATATGATAATGAATGATCAACTCTAACATATGAGGAAGAAGTGTGGGATGAACCATGGGTAGATGGCAAATGTATCTCTTTAGGAAGTGCCCTTTTGATCCTAAATTCAGCTTCATCAACTTGTCTGTTCAATTCAATCAACTGCGACGTAGTAATCTTAGGACATATTTTAATTCCATGACCAGAAATCTTAAGTAGATGTGCTTTCACCCTAGAATAAGATCCTTTGTAAGTGCCTCCACAATAATTGCATTTGAATGACACATTACCTCCTCCTTCAGAAGTTTTTCCTAACTTTGTAACATGAATCCATAAGGGCTTATCAGTTTCTACAGATGACTCTTTTGAACCGTCACCTAATCCACTCCCACCAGCAGCAGAGCTCATTTTGCTTTCAAATACACTGGTGAAATGGAAAAAATAAAGGCTTAATAAATTAGTGCAATATCCTAAACCCCTAAACATAATGTTTCACTTATTCTAAAGATGATGAATACAACAATATGCCGGGCAGCCGGGGGTCCAAGGGGGCGCTGCCCCCCGGAACAAAATTTTATTGTAAGCACAACTAAAGCGCACCTAAAGTGCAACTAAAGCGCAGTTAAGGGAAAAATTTTACTCTTTTTGTTGCACTTTAGTTGCCCTTTTGCTGCGCTTTTGCAAAAGGACAGCTTAAGCGTAGCAAAAAGGCATCTAAATGGACAGAAATGATGAATGGAGAAAAAAAATGACGAAATCAACTTACAGGTTCAAAAATTTTTATGCAGTTTGGTGTCGCCTTTCCTCGGCTGCGCACAGAAACTAAGAACGAAGGCTTGTTGCTTATGGCCGGAAGGGAAGACTAAGGGTGCGATCTCCAGGCAACCGCTGCTCGCGGGAAAGACCTCCGATTCTCCAGTTGACCACTGCTCGCCTCAATCGCTCGGGAAGACTACGAATACGAATAGGAATACGGGATTAGGGCGAAGATGAAGACTCGGGCGTGAATCGGCTAATATAAAATAGCGGGACTAGAGTTTTTCTTTTTTTTTAAAAAAAATTTAATTATCAAATAGCTAGACACGCGTGTCAGATTTTTTTTTTTTTTAAATGGGACACACTAATAACGTGTCCGACACGTGTCCCCGCCGTGTCGGACGCGTGTCCGTGTCCGACACGTGTCCGACACTGCATACCCTCTTAAAACGGAGTGTCGGTGCATCATAGGTTATTAAAAAAAGATTAATTATATTAAGCTGGAGCCCAAAATTTACTAATTTTTGACTTTAAGTAACAATTATTTTATAATTAATTATATTTAGTTATATTGACTTTAAGTAATAATATTTAGTAATAATATTTAGTAATAATGTTTGAGAAAAGGTAAATAGCATTCATTTCAATTTGGGAATTAAAAAATAAACATTTTTAATCTTAATTTTATGAGCAGTTTAGATATTGTATATTAATTTTTTTTAATTAAAATAATTTATAAGTGTTAATATTTAGTTATTAAAAGAATAATAATTATATTAAACTTAAGTCCTAAATTCAATATTTATTGGGTTTAAGTAATAATTAATTTAAATTTAATTATATTTAGTTATATTGACTTTAAGTAATAATATTTGAGAAAAAGCAAATAGCTATCATTTAAAATTTGGAAAGAAATAAACATTTTTAAACTCAATTTTATGAATAGTTTAGAAGTTGTATGTAAATGTTTTTAATGAAAATAATTTATAAGTGTTAACCTTAGTTATTAAAAAAAGATTAATGTTGACTGGAATCCTTCTAGCATAAACTATTATTTTTAAGTAGCATATACTATTTTAGTTACAAAAATGTAGATTGACATTAATAATCCAGAAAAGAAATTTACTATTTATTTAATAAAAATCTCACAGAATTTGTCAAGGTTGAAATGAATATAAATATCAAATATAAAATAACATAAGAATTGTATAAACCAAAATTAAAACAAACAAGCGCTTCAAGAGGAATATACCAAAAACTCAAGTTAATAAATATACCACTTACAATAACTAGGGGAATATACCACTTAGGGGCTGTTTGGCAACAGGATTTATACAAGATTGATGCTATCTTGTAAGCAAATAAATTAGTCAAGATTTTATGTAACTTTCAAATTACTTTAGGACATATTTTAGTTGTAATTTATTAATTGATAGAGAAAACAATATTCTATAATAGATAATAGTTTTGTTAGGAGTTATGTAGAATAAAATTAGAATTGAATACAATTTGGTTTGATCTTATCTTGTAAGCAAATTTAAATAAATAGGTTATGTATGGGTAGGTGCAGTTGAATTACAATAATCATCAATTATCTTGTAAGCAAATTAAAAATGTTTATTTTTTAATTCCCAAATTGAAATGAATGCTATTTGCTTTTTCTCAAACATTATTACTAAATATTATTACTTAAAGTCAATATAACTAAATATAATTAATTATAAAATAATTATTACTTAAAGTCAAAAATTAATAAATTTTGAGCTTCAGCTTAATATAATTAATCTTTTTTTAATAACTAATGTTAACACTTATAAATTATTTTAATTAAAAACATTTATATACAACTTCTAAACTATTCATAAAATTGAGTTTAAAAATGTTTATTTCAATTATTTGTTATTTTCATCATTATTTTCTTTTGGATTCCCTTCAAACAATTTTAAAATATTTTTAATATCTTTTTTATCAAATTAAAGTCCATTAATTACTTTAGAAAAACTATCATCTTCTTCAAAGGCCATAAATTATTGTATAAAAATGAAGAACAAAAAAGAGTAATTGCCCTTACATTAAATCAAGATTGAAAAGAAATGCAATTATAATTTTGTAGAGCATCTAGTCCTTTTAAAATTTAGAAAGCGACCGGCAAAAGGCCATTATCATCATTGACATTGCTCACATTATTCTTGTTGAGAATTGCTTGAGATATTAAATTTATTATTTGTTAACTATTTAAAAAAAATTCCTTTTATTTTGGTTCTAATTTCCTAAAGCCAATTTTATTCACTTGTTTAATGTTGCATTCTTTATTTCATATCATATAATCAATCCACCAAAATTTTATTTTTAATTCTCTTATAATTTATACTTTTTAAACTAGAAAATCAAAATAGTTAAAGTTATTGATGAGTTTTATATGTCTAAATTAATATATAAATACTTAATTTTTAAAGATTAAATAGCACTCATTTTTTATTGCTGATTATATTTACTTCATCATTATGAAAGTGCAATTCTATATTAACAACTAATTAATCTTAGTAATTAGCAACTGAAGATTATTAATTAGTAATTGTACCTAAATTTTTAATTCTGAGCTAGTAAAAAGCTGTTGCTTGGTGCAATTGTTGAGTTGTATAATGTTCTAAAATTTTTAGTTGGAAAGCCTTTTCTTCCTTATATTTAAGCTTTCAATACTTTTTTTTCTTCTAAAGTAGCCCTTTACTAAAGGTGGAATTAGTGTTGCTTCAACTAGTGAGTATGACTTCATTTTGGAGCAAAATCTCTATCTAAAGATGTAGGATTTTGAAGTTCGGGTTCATGTTCAACATAATCTAGAAAATTATCAAGCAAAAATGATTAGTCTTTTTACATGTTCAACATAATGATTAGTCTTTCTACCTTAATTGTAATATTAAGGACTCTCACTAAATGCATATTTCATTCCATATACTCTCAAATATATAAAACAAATTATCATATTTAACAACAAAGAAAAAAAATACAAACAAATTATTAAAAAAATTAAAACACTTTGAAAAGGAAATAATTACAGCTAAACAACCAACATATCAAAAAAAATTAAAATTATTAAACATATACCTAAATCTACATAAAATTAACCTAAAGAAGACATATACCTAACAATTATATTTCATCTTCTACTTGCTCCGTCAGATTAAACACAACTCAAAAAAAAATTTAAATTAAATTTATCACTGCGTTTATAACATGAACTATATGCTGTCAACTTAAATAAATTAGCTAAACAATATACTAACCTTAAGATACCGAAGAGCTTCAGCAAAAGAACAAGGAGGGGAGAATAAAACGGTGCGGAGAAGCTGTGTGAGAGACAATTTATAAAGGCCAAATTTCTCTCCCCCTCCAACCACCGCAATAAAAATCCCGCTCAAAAGTCCACCACAGATCCGGGAAAAGCGGATCTGGTCCCCGCTACGGACGAAAATTTTGCGGAATTCGTTGCAAGCTAAGCTTGAGGAGATAAAATGCGCCAATGAAGTTGGCGCATTCTTTAGAATGCGCCATCTTATATGGCGCATTCTAAAGAATGCGCCAATCAGGATGGCGCATTCTAAAGAATGCGCCAACAAAGTTTGCGTATTCCTCATTAAGCCAGCGAGTTTGGCGTATTTGTTGCTTCTCAAATTTCTGACCAATCATGCTGCTTCTCCTAAAAGGTTTCTTCGGCTTGCTTCTTTCAAAAATTTGGCCTAAATTAAATCTACGCCAAGCACCTTTCAAAAATTTGGCCTTTAATAAATCAATCAAGAAATCATATGATACTTTTGAAACATTTGGAGGTCTTTATAAAACATACAACAATTATCATTCATCTCTTCAAACGGAAACATCTAATAATCTAAAATTCCCACAGAGATATAGTTACAGAGCCATTAAGGAAAACCTAATAAATCCAAAGTAATACAACATTGAACTACTTACTAACCTCAAGTGTAAACTCATTAACAAAGATAACATTAACATATAAGAAGAAATAACTTGCAAATTAATCTGCTATGATCTTCTCCTTTTCTTTTCCTATAACAACAACCAGTAAAAAAAATACTGGTGAGCTATGAGGCTCAGTAAGTTATGTCACTTTAAATAACATGTTAATATGCATGATTAGAAAATTCATAACATTGAAAATATAAATAAAAGTTAAACAAACTTGCGAAAATATCATAAAATCTCAATTGGCATTAACCTTTACTTTCTCTGAACTCTATACTGAATGTCAATTTTATTCATTAAAAGATTTGGCTATCATTCATAACAATATTCAACGGAGCCAGGTAAACCTAGCATTATCGCCATTGAATTATATAGAGGTCCCTTTTGCCCCACCTGCTTTGTAGGCATCATAATTCTCTGGGTCCCTTTTTCCTCATTTACAATGCAATGTACATGAGAATTGTGGGCTCCGAAAATTCGGCCCCGGCCTCCGCCCGCTTTTACTTTCTTTTCGGGGAGAGTTTTAACGGATTAAGTTCCGGGGTAAATTTTGGAAGGCAGATGAGATTGTAGATAAGACACTACCCAGAGATTTCGCCCTCATTTTGCGAGGACTTTATGATCTGAGTTCTGGTTTCCTATAGGCGCAAGCCCCTATAGTTAATTACCCCCCCCCCCCAGATAATGAGAGAGAACTTTCGATTAAGGCTAGTCGTCAATCAGATACGTATAAATACGCGGATCTGGCATATAGTAGCAGCATGGGTATGAGTATTGGAAGTTTGAAAATTTGATATTTAAGATCAAAAATTTCACCATCTTGCACTTAAAGCGGATGTGGGGGAATGGATGATAGACCCGATCAAGATCCCATGGTTCCGTCATCTCGGGCCATCATGGTCCCTGGTCTACTTAGTCAGAGGAGGTAGTCGACCCAACCTGACAGAAGGATCCTTGTAGGCATCCATGGGTTGCTTCGTCCAAGGGAACCTTATAGACCTGAGGTGAGTATTTGTCTAAGGGGACAAATTTGAATCCACCTTAGCTAACAGAGGGCTTTGTGCCCTATCGATCATATCATATTGATTCATATCTCAAGAATTTGACGCCATTGGAGAGCATACGGGCTCTGGCCATAACCATAATATAATTGTGCCATTTGGCGGCAACCACCTGGTTCAGAGGGCCCCGAGTCATAACCGTTTATCCTGCAGTACCATTTGGCGGCGAAACTGTCGGTTAGAGGACTCGTACCACGTCCTTGCTGGCAGGAGATTGTTTGAGAATAGATCCTAGTGATATTTTCGACTAGGCACTAGCTCTATGTGAGCTGAAGTATATTTTGATTTGTCTACCTCAGCAAATTATTACGGAGGGTGGATGAATTTTGCTTTAAGTGATTTAATGATTACATTTCAATTTTAAACATTTTGGAAATGGGATTTTCTGGAATTTGGATTTTTGAAGATTTTGGGTTTCGGGGAATTTTCTGGAGTTTTGGACATTTTGGAAAAATTTGAATGATTTTGAAGATGTAGGGTATGTGGAATCAACCCCTCTGGTTGAGATATACAATCAACACGGCCATCATCGGGGTAGAAAGGGGTCATTCACATTTATGGATTGAACCTTGTCCACTCTGTCGAGCTACCGACAGAGGATCGGGTTTCGTAGGCTTTGTGCCTTTGTAAGTGAATTTTCTTGATTATAGGCTTTGAAGGCCTAATATGAACGTATAAAATAAATATCTCAGTCAACCCCACGACTGGGTATTCATTTAATAGTTTGAGCCATGTCAACTCCTATCTACCTAAATAGAAGGATCATGCTCAAACTTGAATTCACTTATTTACCCACGCAGCATCCCTAGATGTCACGTGTGTACCAATAACAAGCTCACCGGAGCCCATGCGGTTTTAGTGATTGTGTACCCCCCTTTTTTGTGTACCTATGTGTATACATATTACGGTGTATGTGTGGGGGGTATTTTAGAAAATATTTGTGAACGCCTTCTGTCTGCTTTTACAAAAGTTGCAGATCCGGTGGCGTTACGCAGCAGCTTGGGAATTGAGTGGTTTGCTGCCTTGATAAGGTAGGCTGTCGTGTACTACTTGTATGATTTACGCAGGTAGATTGTAGTACACTAACGAACCTCCTGCTTTGATAGAAGCTCGTAGGGACTTTTCACTTGTTGAGGCTTTTCTGTACTTGCTCGAGGATAGCACTCTGTGAGCATGATAGATCCCCTACGGTATTTCATAGAAACTTGTATTTGTCGTAGTCCTTTGGCATTTTGCTTGTAAACAACACTTTAGGTATGCAACGGGTCTTCTATAGTAACTTGTAGGAACTCATATCTGTCGTAGCATTTCAATATTTGTTCGTAGGAGATATGCTGGATGTACGGCTATTGTTCATCAAGAAACTTGCAAGCCTCAATAATCTCATCTAACTCATTGTTCAGGACTTAGTTGAACTAAGATTCATTCGCTCCATAATGATTTGATCGGGCTCTCCTCTTTCAGAGCCCATGTAGGAATCAATGAGTAACTTTTTGGTCATGTTGTTATCATCATTTTCAGTTATTGGCTTAAATAGAGAATCAATCATTTCAACCTTAGGTGACTGTGCATTTGCTGATGCCTTGTACTTTGAGGTTAGTGGCCACTGCCCCGAACTGACGATTGCAATAATTGAGGGCACAAAAACGATTATTGCATGTACTTTCTCTAGATGTGTCACATCATTATGTCCACTGTATGTCAAATCCTTCCGGCTGTGAATGACATGTTTGTTATGGTATTAGTCTCTTGCAGTAACTGGACCCTTGCAATTAGGAGATTCTTTGCATCGGTCTCGTATCTCTTCACACAAACAAACTATCGTACTCATACAGGCATCATGCTCTCTAAGGGCTCACATTGTTTCAGGTGTATTTGCTTGTATTTTGACGTCAGACGTACATTGCGATATTGATTTCATGCTCATGGGAGAATGATACATCATAAACCCTTGCTTGCTCGTTTGCATTCGTTCTTTCTCTTTGATGCCTCTCCTTGGAGTTGGATGATTATTGGTGGTAGGGATGTAGGAGCGTTTTGGCCTCTAGTAGGTTATAGAGATGCCTCAATATTTGCTGCATGAGTGATATGAGTGTTGTTTATTCCAATTTCTTCATGCATGCTGATTGTCGTTGCTTACAGGATTAAATGCATTTGCTTGTGTCTGGACATTGATCGTAGAACATCGTCACATTCACTTCGCTCATGTCTCTTGTTGACATTTGCTTGCACTAAATTACATGCTGAATCTTTTTGGTCATATTTGATTGCATGATTGACATATGTCATTTGCTTGCATCGAGAGTTTATTCATCATGAGTCTTATTTGACTGCTGACATTCATTTGAACAATTTGGATTCTTGGTTATTCACTCGGTGCTCGAGTTCTAGTCCAACTTGCTATCATTTGTCCAATGCAAAGTTCAAGCTCCTTGTTCAATTCATTCAAGTCCAGCTGAAGCTCCTTGTTGTTGCTCATTTGAATTCAAATCATGTTGAGTTCAAGTTCAATTTTGAGTTCTTGTCCATTGTATTCAGTTCATTTGAGTTTGAATTCAGATTCATTTTGTGTTTCAATTTCAAATTATCTGAATTTAGTTTAAGTTTAGAAGTCCCCTACTGTCCTTTTGAGTTCAATCAAGTCCAAGTGTAATCTTATGATCACCCGAAATTTCAGCAGCCTCCCGATGTCTCCCCCGTTTAGGGGAAATTATGAAAAATTGGGCCTTTCCCACCACGCTAAGAAAAGCGTGTATGGTAGGTGCCCTCTTTCGAGGACACCGCGGCCATGTAAAGTCTTTGTCCCCACCACGCTAAGAAAAGCGTGTATGGGTCTTCTACAGGTACCTACATTAAGAGCACAGTTGTTTCCCCACAGGTACAGAGCCGCATACGGGTACTTAAGAGTTGTCCCAGCCACGCTAAAAAAAGCGTGCACCAGGCTTACCCACCTCGTCGTAGGTGTCGCACCGGGTTCCCTTCCCACCACGCTAAGAAAAGCGTGTATAGGCGGTTTGCCGGCCCGACACGAACGTCGAGAATGGGATTTTTAGGTGATTACCCGTTTCGCTGCAAGCCTCGCAACGCACTTCCTCCCACCACGCTAAGAAAAGCGTGTATAGGTGGTCGTTTTGTCGCGCTGCAAGACTCGAGACGGGCTCTCGGAGTTTTAAGTTCAGAAATTTATACCTAACGGTGTCGCCAGGGTTGGCACGGAGATCGAGGCAAAGAAGAGGCATTCCTTTTTAATTTACAATTAATTATAAATGAATTATAATTAATTATAGATTAATTAAATTTGATTTATAATTAATTAAAAACTAATTATAATTAATTACATTTAATATATAATTAATCATATTTAATTTAAAATTAATCATAGATTAAAGTAATTAACTAATTATAATTGGTTTCAATTAATCATAATTAATTACTATTAGTAATTAAATGTAACTAAATGAAATTAATTATAATTAAGTTAATTAAGAAAGGTTTAGAGGTTGTTTGGCAAACGAATTTATGTAGGATTTGAGCAGGAGTTTAGGAACAAACCAAACCAAAAAAAATTTGTCTTTGCTGCTCTTGTCTTTACCTCCTGTTTGACTATGAGTGGAGACGGCACAGTGGTAGGAGGCGGATCAGTCACAGAAGCTAGGGCAGAGGTCGAGAGTCCAAACCGAGAGCAGGGAGATCGTGAGGTGGGGCACGGGTCAGGCTCAAGCAGAGGTTGAGCGGCTCTGTGAGAGGAGATCGGCCTAGGGAGGAGGCTTTGAGGGTCGGCAAGATACAGGGATTTGACAGGAGGCATAGTGGAGGTTCGGAGCTTCGGTCCTTGGTGTCTTCGGCTACAGGCGGCTGCTCGTGTGGATCAGAGCAAGAAGTGAGGGCCGGAGGTTGGAGCTTCAGTCAGCAGAGAAGGTTGATGCAAGGTGGGGATCTCTCTCTCTCTCTCTCTCTCTTGACCTACGGCTGGATGAAGAAAGGGAAGGAGTCGGCAGGAGGTTGTGAGGAAGAGGCGGGAGCTGGTTCGGGTAGATAGCGGCACTGAGAGGGAGTTCGGTTGTGGGTTGAGTAGGTCAGGAGCGGCTCGGAACTTGGCCAGGCGTCGGGATGGGTGCGAATGGCAGAGGGGTGGCTTGATGGTGTTCGGCTACAGGCAAGGAGATGGAGCTGCTTGCGATTTTGAGTGGAGGTCTTGCGTGCGTGGAATGAGCGAGAGGGGAAGTAGTCCAGCCAAAGCCTCTTCAGCCTCCTTTTATTGACGTTGAGAGGAGCGAAATTGAGGCCATCGCAGGATTCGTGGGAGGTGACACTAGCGGAGCCGACTGAACAGTATTTAACACGATTTCAGCAGGATTTCGAGGTGATTTGGCAGAGGTATGTATGCGAGATTTTCTTTTTTTTTTTTGTTCTTTGCTCAGATGTCAACAAGAACCCTTTTGTCTCACCTGCAATTGTAATTTATACATTATTCTCTAGCCAAACTTTACTTTAAATTGATATTCAATACACATCACATATTTATTACTCATATTTGACTTGTCATGTACAAAAATTACATAAGAATCTCTCTTAATATTTACATGCCAGGATGTATTGGCAATTTGAAATAAACGACCTCTTTTCAATTTATAATCAACTAAAAAAATATTACAGTAATAATCATGAATGTTATTTTAAACTGCAGTGATACATATATATATACAAGTGGTTGATCATACATGAAAACTTGAAAGTATAATCAATTGCATTTTTGGAATCTTCATAATGCATTTATCACTTCAATTAACTTAAGTGATGTCATGGATATATATAGGACTATTAACTCTTGAATTTGTAAATTAAGATTTACATAACTTACCTTCCTGACGAGCCGTCTCTTCCAATACTCGTTTATGCTTATAAGTCACCTCAAAACTTTCTTTATTCATATATTCGGTGAATCCTAAAACACAATTAGGATACATTTCTTTAGAACTTTACTGTATTTAGAGAATGTAAAAGATAACTACAAATATTAGAATTCTTACCTCCTTTCTTCTACTACTATTCTTCTTCAATTCTTACTTTCCAAAATACCACACCAAAATCACTGTTCCTTCAAATTACTTCGAACTACAATTTCATCGTATAATTCTAAATTAATCACATAGAAATCTTGGTTACAAATTTCTAATAAATTCATTTCACTTACCTGTACTACTATTTTTCCTTTCTTCTACCGTCACCAAAATAAATTCCTTCAGCGGAAATCTTCGATTCCCTGTGCCGAATACTTCTCCAGCAGTTTACTGTACAGAATTCACTATGTAGAAGACCTCTACAATGCTATGAGCACAATACTGAATTAAACTACAATAGTTCCTGCATATGCCCTTTTTCCGAATTCTGCTACAGGGAAATATGCCACTTTCCTACAGGAGTCATGCCACAGAGCCGCCTACGGGATACTTCATATGATGCCAACTCCTACATGAACTTTAGAAACTGTGCTGAACTGCTTACAGGATGCCAAAACCCAGCCTTTTCCGCCTCCTGCTGCTACAGTGAAATCTGCGAATTCTGCTTTCTTTCGCCTCCTGCTACAATCCTTCGCCCACAATGCCGAATTTTCTCTACAGGAACTTCTGTTTATCTGCTGCTTGCTCTATAGGAATTCATTGTGTGAACCGAAATTCCTAGCCAACTCTGCTACAGGAATCAACATCACCAAATTCTTATACAGGAATGTATATTGCTTTATGCGAAAATTCCTACAGAGAAAAGCACTAAGCCGCCTCCATCAATTCTCTGGCTTGCGTGAAACTGCTATTTTCTTTCTTTGACTTATTTCTTTGCTTCTCCCGTTAACACAAGCAGAAAAACTATATGCCCACTCAAAATAACTGCCTATTGTCCTTATCCGAACCTTCACAGCCACATAGGAATTTCAATAGCCTTGTCTAAAGCCGTTTCAGTAATAACATAAAGCTTATTTAAATAAGCTTATGAAGGAACGTATAACTAATACTTTATTTTAATAAAAATGAAGGGACTATAACTGCTCTCTCTCCTTTGATAATCCAAAGGCAGCATCTTTTCAAAAATTTAAATTTTTTATTTAATATTTTAATTGCACATTGAGATAAAATTTTAATTAAATTTATAGTAAAAGAGATACCTGATTTCTGGTTATTACAAAAAATATGCAAGTACATCACGTAGGCGCATTAAAAAGCGCAAAAGTACATTAAAAAACTTATAAGTACACAGTGCAAATGCTCTAAAAGTGTATAGGTGCATTGTGTAAAACTATAAATAAAGTTAAAATGCATCAAAGAACATGCATGATACGTCAAATCATCAAATCAATTATACCAGCATATTCTCCGACGAGCATACTAAATGTTAAAAATAAAATTAAAAATTCGCTAATTTTAAAAAATGTGCAATCCCTCTACAAAATTTACATTTTAAAATTTTAAAACTCATTTTAAAAATTAAACAAACTCGCATGTGCTCTAATGAATGTGCTAACATTCAAATTTGAACATCAAATTTTGCTCGGGCTAAAAGTAAATTAAGCTAAAATTCTCTTATTTCAAAAAATGTGCAATTGCTATATAAAACTTGTAATCATTTTAATATTCACAAACTCTTTTTTCCAAAGTCAAAATGTCTCCATATGCTCTGACAAATGCGTAAAATGCTTGAACACAAACTATGAGAATGTTGTACAAACAAAAAAGAAAGAGAAAATTTTAATTCACCAAGCTCTGAGAATCATGCAACCCCTTCTAAAAAACGAGCAACTATTTGGAAAATTCACAAACCATCTTTTAAGTACAAATTCAAGCACTCATTTTTACAAGATCTCAGGCAATCAGCCCTTCCTATTTTTAGAATTCTAAGACCCATATTTCAAGTATAATCCTCCTCCTTACAAGGATTAAATTGACAAGACCTGAGCGGCTGACAGATGTCTATAAAAAAGTCCAAAATGACAAGAAGTTGTGTCTTGCGTTTGCATTAGGCCTTAATGCCGCTTTGGAGAGAAGTTCATTATAAAATACAAACTCACAAAGTCATTCCACCTATATAGGGCTACAAACGAATCGAGCTGAGACGAGAAAGTGCTTGTTCATGTTTGAGCTCGTTTATTATCAGCTTATTCAAATTTGGTTCGTTTAAAATGACGGATGTTCATATTTGATTTATATTCGAATCATTTTGTGCTTATCGAGCTTTAAACAAACGAAACTTATCAAGTCTTATCGAGCCAACTATTACCTATAGCTTATTCGTGAACATATCTAATGAGTGTTTTAAACCTAGCAAATGAGCCTGTTCATAATCACATCTAGCGAGTGTTTTCGAGTTACAACGAGCTCGTTCAAGAACAAATGAGCTCAAAAAATGATTCTTCTTATAAACAAACTTGTTCATGAAATCTTTAAACAAACAATCCGACAAATATGACTAAATGCTTCTTTTTCATGAACAAATTCATTCTATTAAAATAGTATAACATTAAAAAATAAAATTAATTTTTTGAAAAAAAAAGAATGATTTATTATAATAAAACTAAAAATTATGCAAAAATATACATAACAGAGCTTTAATCGAGCTTCTTAAATAGCATTATAACAAACTTCTTATCAAGCTTGCTCACGAGCTTTAGATCGAGCTTGTTCACGAGCTCTAATTGATATTATTCATAAAAATAAACAAGTTAAGCACAAAGTTGTTCAAGTTTGTTTATTTAATAGTCAAGCATTTTAAAAAATATTTAAATTTGTTTGATTACTTGAACAAACAATCATGAGCAAGTTGTATTCGAGCTGAGCTGTGAATAGCTTGTCAAACGTTCGGTTCATTTGCAGCCCTACACCTATATATAACTTGTAAGGCTAATCTGCAAACCAAATCCTTTATCAGCACGAGGGCAGAGTAAACAATAATCAAGCAATAAAATCAAAGAGCTCAAAATCCCAATGATGACCGAGTTGATAGAATTTCTCAACCGGATGAGAATGATTTTCAAAATGACCCCAAATTTCAAATTTGATAATTTGAAGCTTAAATTATGATAAAATTTTAAAATTTCAATATTTGTTAAAGTCTAAAAATATTCAAGAAAACTTAAAGCAAAACACATACATCCTTCGCAATCATTTATCATGAATAATAGCTCCCAAAGAACCAATGTCTTGTCGAGCATATCGATATGACAAATTCTCAAACAATCTCTCACAAGTAAGGTTGTGACATGTGTCCTCTAATCTATGATTTTGCTGCCAAATGACACTATAGGTAAACAGTCATGACCGTTGCCCTCAAACCAGGTGATTTAACTATAAAATTTTATCATTAAATTACAATCACAAGTAGAGCACATATATGTCCAAGGCCCAATTTATGTATATGTCCAAGGGCCAATTTATACACATTCATTTCAAATGTATTATTATCCCATACATACAAACCGATTCCAACACATACTTGTTTCTTGTAATTAGAGAGTTTTGTTATGACAGCGTCGTATTACCTTGTTGTGGGAATACTTGGTTGATTTTGCCCAATGTTGCTCAATAAAATGAATGTTAGGATTATTGGGATGCTCCTCAAAAAATAATCAATTAAGGTCCTAGTAACAACTATGAATTCATCATTATCTCTATTCTGATAATATCACTAAATCTATTTTTTAACACATTTATCTATGTCAATTATTAAATGTCATGAGGCAATTCAAATTATAATAACTGGCTAAAGATTCTCTAAAAAACATGTCATCTGAGCACAAGGTGCCAAGATACTCACACACAGTCATGTTGGTATTTTGAGAGCTCAATCTCGGTTGCATATTCCCATGGCAAATATTGAATGTGAACCTGAAACCAAAAACTATAAGTAACTCAGCAGTTTAAGCAGGATAATTAAATGCAAATTTTAAATCCAAATCAGATAGCTATGAACTAAAAATGTTCATTCAAACAATCAGATCTCAGCAGAAGAAATTAAAGAAAAAATGAAGTATTCACTTGACAATGTTTTTATTAATGCAAATAACCAATCGCGAAATAGCTACCATAAAAAGCTTTGTTATAGCAAAAAACAGGACATCAAAAATGTGAAAATAATTTACAGCACCTAAATATTGAGAAAAAAAAAAGAATCAACCTTATAACCATCTCAATATAAGCGAACCTCTTTTCAAAAGTAAGAAATTAGCATTATTCATACAAATAAATGATGATGGGAACAATCAAATCGCACTAAAGTGTGATAGACTGAAGAAAATAAAAAACATTTGAATAATTAGCATGTTGACCGACTAACAACAAAATCCCTAGAAAACATAGAACTATAGAAAAAGTAGAAAAACTACTTTGAATTTTATTACTTGATTTTACACAAAGTGTGGAAGTAATATAGACTTCTCCAAAAGTCTTACAATAAAAATAAATCAAAACTATAATTAAAAAAACAGGAGTCCCCAAAAGGGTTCGTCGGCTAGAAGAAGAAGAGAAGGTACATAAACGATCAAACAATTAGAACACCTAACCAGTGCGCTCAAGGATCTCTTCCAAGATACTAGACTAGTGGCTCCCACCAATGGCTAGTTGTTTGTAGAATAGGGTGGGAACCCTATTTGGGCTGCCAGCTATGATCTGAGACCCACGATCATTCAACACTCCTCAAATTGATTGGTATAAATTTATCATTCCAAATTTGCTAACAATATCTGCAAGTTGATTTTTTTGTTGGCACATATGAAGTGCAAACCAACCCACTTTCCAATTTCTCTTATACGAAATGTCTATCCACCTCCACATGCTTGGTATGATTATGTCGTACAAGATTATGAGCAATATTGATGACAGATTTATTGTTACAGTCAGTTGATTTTTAAATATTTCAAGTTGATTCGCAAAAGCTTGCAAAGTCCCTAAGCAATGGCTCTAAATTCATATTCAGTATTAGATATTAACTGTTTGTTTCGTGTTCCTCCGAATTATGAGATTTTCTCCCAAAAATGTACAGTATCAACTCATAAAACTATCCACTAGTAATCATATATAGTCTACACCATAATACCCATTAATTTGTTAAGTTTTCTTCTTTTAATAAGGAATTCTTTTATCAGGACTTGATTTAACGTATCCAAGGATTATATAAGCAGCTTTACACATGAATTCACTGATGGCACTCACTGGAATTGTGAAGTTTGGAAAGGAGTGAGATAGATAGATCATTTTTTCAATTAATTTTTGATAGTCCCTTTTTTTTCCTTTCATCTTGACCACTTTTTGACCTTGTTCGGTTGAATTTCACAAGTTTTGCAATTAGACATTTTTATTTCTTTAAGGTCCATGACATATTTTTGTTGAGAAATAAATATTCCTTGTTCTGATCGAGCAACTTATATTTCAAAAAAGTTTGAGTTTGTCTAACTGTTTAATCTCAAATTCTTAAACAAGTTTTTTTTTGAGAGAGACCCATTCTCTCTATCTTCATCAACTTTAACAATTATGCATCAAAATATATGATGAGAATTGAGATTTTACCATTAGTAGAACATTTTATGAAGATAGTATGATCTTCTTAACTTTGTTTGTATCCAGCTTCATTCATGGCTTACGTAAATCTGTCAAATCATACTCTCGAAGATTGTGTAAGGCCATACAGAGCCTTTAATTTGCACACTTGAACTATCAAACCTAGGTGGTGGATCTATATAGGCATTTTTAACAACCCTATATATATATATATATATTACATCATACTGTTGCATGAATCATCTATGATTGGCTGCAAGAGAATTAAGATATGTATTGTATATATTTTTACAATAGGAGCAAAGGTTTCTTGGAAGTCAATTCCATATAACTTAGTATATGCTTTTGCTACTAATCTCATCCAAGCTTCCATCAATTCTATGTTTTACAAAAAAATACATTTGCATCCTACCATTTTCTTCCCTTTTCGTAATTCAACGACCTCCCAAGTTCAAAGAATTCATCTCCTCTCTCATGACACCCTTCCAATTTTTATTTTCAAGTGCCTCAAATAGAGTTTGTGATATTATAATAAATTGGAACTAATATTTGTAAGGAAGGTTTAATGGGTGAGAGAGAATTTTGAAAAGATGTATATTGGGAAATTAGATATAGAGGAGAATATATAGTAATGGGTTGATCATTATTACTTGATAATAGTTCCAAGTCCTGAACTCAAAGGAGATTTTGGGCATGGCTGAGTTTATTCTTACTTATACAAACTTGATGGAAAAAAGTGTCTAGATTTTTTTAGGTTTGTGTTATAGGAACGTCAGGATGAAAGATAAAGATTTGATCAAACTTATCTTCTAGTTGAGAGCTCTCCACTTGAATATGAGTTTGATTGAAATAATATTGCTTTTCATCAAAAGTGACATATGTAAAAGAATTTTTTAATGATAGCATGATAACACTTAGAACATTTTTTTAGTTGAGGAATACCCAAGAAAGATATATTTAAGAATTCTAGGATTCAATAACCGTGTATTATTTGTGGATGTAGACAGACAATGCACCCCAAATTTTGGGAGAATTTTTTGAGAAAAAGTAAAATTTACGAGAAAGAATTTAGCTAGGCTTTAGAGGACTTTTGAAGTCAGTTACTCTTGAGAATATTCTATTGATTAGATATGTAGCAGTTATGGTTGCTTCTTCCCAAGATCTTTTTAGCACTTGATTCTAGAAGAGAAGAGTTTATGTGACTTTCAGAAGATGCCAATTTTTCTTTCTGTCACTCTATTTTATTGGAGAGTGTCAGGACAAGAGGATTGGTGGATAATACATTTTATAGAAAAAGACAATAATAAGTAATTATCAATGATGATGATAAATCTTCCAACTCTAAACATGTTGCTGATTTGAAATATCTAAAATATCTGAGTGTGCAATTAGAAAATAAAGTAGAAGATCTAGAATTACTTCTGAGAAAAATAACACGATGATTAACAATTTTACAATTCTCACAATGAAAATTTTCAATGTTTACGGTCAAAAAAAGAGAAAAAACATATATTGTAATATTTTGAAAGAGGGATGCCCTAGTCTATCATGATATTTCCAAATAACTTCTACATTGCAGGTGCAAATGAAGGAACATGACAAGTAATTTCTGTCTTTAAGAAGATATAAATTCTTTTCTCTAGCTTGCTCAATCATCTTCCTCATAGTGAGATCCTGAAAGATGTAGTGATTAGAAAAAAAATGTTACATTGCAGTTGTGATTTTTAGTTATTTTATGAATTTATAGAAGATTTACCACAAAACATAAACATGCAGTATATTATTAAAAGAGAATGTGAAGTAATTGAAATACTTTTTAACATGTAACAATTTTTATTTTTCTATTGATGGAGCAGGGTTTGTGGGTTTGAAAAAGGTTGGCAAGAATGTTCATGCAGCCAATGGCTCCTGAATCTAGGATCCATGAGTTAAAAAGCATGAATCTGGGATCCATGTTTAAATTAAAGTAATAAAAACACAAGAGTTGGAAATCATATCATTTAGAGATAAAAAGCATGATCCGAATGGTTTTTCCAGATAATTGGGTAAGTTCTTGAGTTTGTCAATTTCTTCTAAAGACAATGCTTTTTTGTGATCTTCTTTATTTTCACCATAGCTTGAGAGCTTTGCTTAGAATTTCTAGCATTTTTTCTTTAATGTGTTATTTCTTATTGCAGTAGATGCACCATAGATATCCTTTGGAAGAAGGCTTTTATCCTTCTTTAGGGGAAGATTGTGCAGTAGAAAATCTCATACCTTTAAGATTTGGTAGTTATCAAGACAGATGTTTTGGAGATCAAAATATCGAGCATTATCATCATTCTTTCTTCAACTTGAATGAGAGAAGTAATCTAATTCAGTGATGGTAAATTTTCTTTGCTAAAGGTTTGGACACAAATTTGGTCGAAGTCAATATTAAGTATTTCAAGGAACTCAAATGCCCTTCCCCTTTGTACAAATTGTTTGAGAATTATCACATTCTTACTATATGTCATCATGAAATCGTGGTAATAAGTAAGTTCAAGCCATAAACCTTCATTGCAATTAAATACTGAATACCTTGAAGGTTACCTTGCTTTGACGTTGAAATATTAATTTTGATCTTATAAATGATGGCAGTATCCTTTATTTTTTAGTACATTTATTTGACAGCTTCTTAATCTCCATTTACAATAGAGAGGAACATAAATGGTCAACTGATTTCAATTATCAGGGTATTTCACAACTAAGTCAAGATCATGGAATCTACTTCATCTGAAAGTATAAACTTTGGGTCCTTCGACTTTGGAGAAAGATCCACAAGGCAATGAATCTTTCATTTTTCCTTTCAAAAAGTCTTCACAATTTAGGAATATATATGGTTTCTGCGGTTAGAGCAAAATAAGACTTGTAGCTTCTATAGTTCTCCCTTAATCTAATTTGCACCATTCATAATGGTTGACTACTTTGAAGAGAAGTTATCGAAACCAAACATAATTAATAAAATGAAGAATCCGGACAAAAAGAAAGAGAACAAAGATAGGATGAATGAAACCAAAGCCTTATTTGAAACCATTTGGAAAAATAAAAAATTAGAAAAGCTATTTTGAATTTTATTGCTTGACTTTGTAAAAAATGTGGAAGCATATATAGCCATCTCCAAAAGTATTATAATGAAAATAAACCAAAATGATTTTAAAAAAAATCCCTAAGAGGGATCGGCGGCTAGAAAAGGTAAAGATCATAATAAAATCAATCCAATGGTTAAAACCATTCATCCATGTGCTCAAGGATCTCTACAAATTTGGTTGACTTATGGCTCCCACCAATGGCTAGCCATATGTAGAAGAAGGGCAAAAGCCCCTATTTGGGTCGTCCGCTGTGATGTTGGCCCACAATCCTTCAACAAAAGTATTTCCAACATTAAAAGCTCAACATCCATTGAAGAAATGCCAAATTGTCTAGTTAAATTTTCAGAGTTACATCTTAAAGATCAAATACACTTCTTAGAGTTCATATAATCCAACTTAACTCAAAGCCAGACCTTATCAGAGGTTAAGCGATTTAGCTCTAAATTGTGCTGCATGTTTCCCAAACTTGACCTGTCACCGTCTGTTAGAATGACCTGCACGCAACATTGATCAGGTAAACTTTACCAATTTAACTCATATGCATAAATGAATATAAGATAACCCACGTAAGCTTTCCTCATATAAAAACTTGAACTATGCCGACCAATTAAAAAAAATTAACACAAAATAGTTACTGCATTGCCTCTTTCTTGATCAACAAATTTTAGAAAGTTTGTCTCTTTTTATACAATGAGCCTTCCATCCACAAACAACCCTTGGAGATTTTCATGAGTGGTCCCTTCACCAAATTATATTTCTAGGCTTAGTTCTTCTAAATATGATGTATTGATTGTTACGCTCTCTTTTAGACATTTGATAAAGTGATTACTACAAGATCGTCATTGCAAATTATCTAAAAAGGATTTCCTCTTATTCCATGTACATGACATTCGTATTGTTATGGATGACAAATGAAATTCATCTGATTCTAATTATTAAAGAGAACCTCTTGCAATACTACACAAAAGTTATAATTATAAATAAATGAATTATGAAAAGTGCAAAGAATATGATATATAAGAATTACTGTATGAGTATACTGAAAGATGGATTTCAACCATTTATGATTGTACTGGAACATAAAATGATGGTCTGTTCACAGGTTTGGAAAAATAAAATGAGTTTGATATATCTTAAATGGTACAATAAAAAAAGGTGCTCCAATGATAGTTATATTATATAAAAATGGCATGGTATAATTTTTTCCTATTTCATGCTATTAATGCACACCAAAATATTCCAGTTCCTTTTTAACATTTTTAGCACTGAATTAAATGCAAATGATCCTTGACCATGCAATGGATTTCCCTATGATAATTAGCATTTTTTTTGTTTGTTTCCCATATCTTTAGGGTTACTGTATATACAGGAGAATAGAATCAGTTAGAGAAGGGATTTTTTGTATTGCTGATGTGGAACAACAAGTGAAAGGTAATTATGTCATATTAATTGATGTACAAACTATAGTAGATTTTAAAATAGCATGAACTTTAAGAATCAGTGGCTCCTTCGATGTACTGAAAATTGATGTTATAAGAAAGTCTATGAACATTTTTTTTTATACTTTTGAATATTAGTAGAAGTATCTAAATTTTCATCAGACTGTTAGCTCGTCTTAGTATTCCAAGCTTTTGGGTCAGATCATGATAGTGGACATATGATATTATGAAAGACCATGGGAAGCTTATCCACCTTGTCACATACTAAATCAAATATTGCTTATACAATCAATATTGTAAATAAATTCATGCACAATCCCAAAGAATGGCATCTCATGGGCACACCAGGAAAAAGAATATAGAACCTACAATATAGATAATATTTGAAGGGCACACCAGGAAAAGGTATTTTAATTAAGGAGAGGAATGGACACTTGAGGCCTACACAAAAGTAGGTTATGCAGAATTTATTATTGTACTTCACGAGAAATGGCATATTCTTAGAAGGCAAAATAATGAATTAGCGGGAAAAAAAAATGGAATGTTGTAGTAAGATATCTTGCAGAAGTTGAATTTAAACCAATGGCACCAGAAAATTATGATTTATTATGACTAAAGGTTGTCTTGGAAGATCTGAAAGTAAAGTTAACAGCCTTATTGTGGCAAGACAACATCAATATTTGCAACATGACCATACAAAGCATTATAAAATTAAAAGAAATTTTAGTTTAAAAAACAAAGCTTAATAGTGGCCTAATCTAAACTCCTTTAAGACCACGGGTGATCAACTTGCTGAATCACTCACTAAAGGTTTATCCAGGGCTATTTTTCAAAGATTATCGAATAAGTTTGAAATGAATGACCTATATTCATCAATTTCAGAGGGAGCCTGAAAAGTTCAGCCCCTCCAGAATAGGGAGATTTAATTCTGTGTCTAATTCTTGGTTTTCCTCAATGCATTAGAATATCGTGCATAGCTGGAGAAAGGAGGATCTCTTGATAATTCTTATTATTTAACATGTAGTTATTACAATCTCTGGTTTTAGGGATTTGACTCATGTCACATTTTTCCTGAAATTAGATAGTTTCCTATTAGGACCTTTTATAGAATTGCTCTTAATTCTTATTGATGCTATCAAAGTTGTTATTTCATGATAGAGTTTCCTTAAATTATGGAGAAGATTTAAGATTGAATAGAATTAAAATCTGTTGTACATTGCCAAAAAAAATGGTCATAACATAAAATTCATTACCAAATCCTCTACTTCCTCTCCCTAACTTATAGTCATTTATTTTCCTACCTCTCCTACAGAGGCTGATTTCTACTCCCAACCACCAACTGCTAGCAGCCGTGACATTGCTCTGTTGCTGACTTTAACAACCTTCCAATGCTTGCTGGCATCACTCCTGCTGTTGTTCCAGGTCTCGTTGAAGCCAATACAAATGCCAAAAAAAGCTTCTCTAGGCAGTTTGCCGCAAACCACAGGCTGAATACAACAATCTGCTTGCTGTACCACGAGAAAATAACCAAGAGCACGGAGAATACTAGCTTTCTACAGAAAGGATAATGCAAAATCAAAGAGAGGGAGGCTTATAAAAAAAATAAAACCTAAAGGTATCACTATTTTGATTAATAGATCAATAGTGATCCTCAAAAAAAATTTCTGTAGCACTTTCCTCTGTTTTAGCCTTTATATTGTGGACTTGCTCCATTACGTTAAGTGGTTAGCATTGATCAGCTTTAAACGGTTTGCATTGTATCAGCTTTAAGTGTTAAGTGGTTCCACGCTGATTTGAGGAGTTTTTTTTCAGGGATGTACGGTTTATAATAATCTTTGATATCATGATTTAAATAAAGCATGCCAACAATACAATCGCCGTTCTCTAGTCTTATATCCTCACATCTACAAATTGATAATTGAATAAATAATTTCATATAGTTGCACATGAAAAAAAAAACCCAAGCCATGTATTATAACTACAATAATTAAGGTTATCATTCTTTGCCACTCTGCCCGATCCTGTCCGTTTAGTATGAATGCATGCATAGGGTACAGAGAAAGACAAGGTGACAACCAGGCAAGGCACGAAATCAAGTTCAAATCACGAATGAAAGAGACGAAAATGAAGGTCATTGGCTAATTTAAATAACCCTATTATATCTTTAAAATTAAAATCAGACAATAACAGGACAACATGATCCACATATTACAATTTAAAAAAAAGTATTATATAACCATGCAGTTTGGTATAGAATGATTTCTGAGCACATAAAATACTTGCTGAATGCAATAAGATAGAGAAATAGCATAGATTTATGTATTCAAATAAGTCTCTCCACAAAATTCACAAAGCCGGCTACACCAGCATATGAATCTGAATGTAACACCGAAACACCTAAAAACTCACCCCCAAGAAATCAACGCACTACAAAAAGTACTTATAGGAAAGCAAGATACTGCATGAACGTATCTAAACTTCAGAAACTTTTTTGTACTTCTCCGTTAGAAAGGTTTATGACAACTTACTTTGGAGGCTCCAACATGCGCAAGAGCAACACCAACCAAACCCACACCAGAACCAACCTAAATATTCTTAGAAAGGCAGCAAAATTGCACCAACCATTAAAAGGATTGATAAATTTAAGAAACAAAAACACAGAAGTGGTACTGCAGTAATGGAAATAAATGTTTGCATCATAGATAAGAAATCCGACATAATTTACAACATCAGGTGGATTGAAGAATTTTTAAAAAGAGATTACTAGAGCGACAAAGTATGAATAACTATAATGTTATAAAGCTAAAAAAATGAAAATGACAAAATTTAGGTAAGCATTAAAAATTTAGTTGAATTTGCAAATAAATCTATTCAGAAAGAAATTACAACCACCCAAATTTGATAAAAAGGACTACATTAATATTTTAAAACAACAACAAACAACAACAACATCAAACCTTTATCCCACTACGTGGGGTCGGCTACATGAATTATTTTTCTCCATTGTGTCCGGTTAAGAATCAAATTCTCATTTGGATCTAATAAAGAAAGGTAATTTCTAAAACGTAAGTAAAAAATGGCAATTGCAAATCCCTTTATTTGACAATGATTATGCCAAAAACACTTGTTTCAAAATAGAAATGCAGGTTAGCACAACTGATTTTTTACAGCAGCAATCTGCGGTTGAATTCAGGAATATCTCACCTCAGTCATTGATTATCATACGAAAAATTCGATGGCATTTATGAGAAGATATGTAAGTGGCTTAACTCCTCTATGGACAATAGGCTATAACTGTAGTTATCATTTAGCAACGCCTCTAAGTTTTCATAAAACCTTCACATCTTCAAGAAGATAACCAAAGTAGTTGACTACATCCCATGTAATACCCATCTAATTTGTTTGTAAACTCACAAATCATAAACCTCAACAGTTAACTTTAAGACAAAATGTTTCCCCATCTCTCGATTTAAACAATTGATACTCCCTTCACCATGTCATTTTGATACTCCTGATTTCTTGAATTTCAGCATTTCTGTAATATATTGCTTTAAAATATCAGCACTACTGAAACAACCAATTCCTAATTTTCATTGCAATCACTTCTCTTTCGGCAAATTCAATGGCATCTACAACTTTGGAAACAGAAATAAAACCTTGCGCCACTTTTTTTTTTCCTTGTCACTGCTTACTCGGCACCTTAATCAATCGCTCAATCAAAAGTATGGAAAGCCTGGTATCCCCAACATTCCACATGCATTTCCATGCCTGTCCATCTAAAATCTGTGTCAAGTGTCAATATTATTAGCCTCTTACCACTTATAAGTCTATGCATCTCTGCATCGACAAGAAATAGGCCACAAACTGCTAATATCCAAAGACAATATCATCTTCAACCCAACTGACAAAGACCGGCTTTGATTTTCTTCTGTGCTCTTGCAACCCTTCTTTGTCCAAAACTTGATAATAAATCAGACAGATTTTTTTTTTCAGGCGTCTGACTATGAGAGCAATAGTGATATGCTGATGCCCCATATTTAAGATCCTTAATTGAGATATATTATCTCCTAGCCCATCAAATGTCAACACTGGCATGACTCAAGAATATGGCATAGCATGTCATGGACCGGACATGAAAATGCAAAAATATAATATTATAGGTTGTTTCAAATTGTTGAATTCAAGAGTTAAGCATGAAAAGGTTCAAAATAAACTTTTATTTATTAAAATTAGGACATAATGTGGTAGGCACATAGTATGCTTTCATTTCTTAAAATATAAGACATGGAATACAGTTATTTATTTCAAGCTAAACTACGGATCACCAATGCCCCTAATTTTCATATTTCATCATAAAAAACATCAAACACAGAGTGTAAGCTATTTGCCAAACAAAAGCTCTACAAACATGCTAATACTTTCAAATTGTTGAATCCAAAAGGTAAGCATGAAATGGTTCAAAATAAACTTACGATGTCTTCAAATGCAAAGTAAAATAATTTGTTTACATATCTTACCACCACTCATCAAATGCCCCATCAGGAATTGAAGTTTCATACTAAGTAAACAAGAACGAGGAAGGCGATTGATCATTGAACTGACCAGTTAAGATTAAGGTATGTACCACCAATAGGCCATCCTCTAGCAATGCCCAAACCATTATAGAAAGGACACGTGTTAGCATAACAGGCACATGTTGAACCATGTGAAGACAAGTCCACTCCAAACAGATGTCCTATGATCTAGCGAGGCTTGTTAATTAATACATGCTTCAAGCTGCATGCTTTCCTAGGACTTGCAAGCCAAAAAGGCTCCTACCAAACTTAATCATGAATTCTTTTTGTCCGATTCTCATTCAAATTGAGGAATCAATTATTCACATGTTTTGCGTTCAAAATTCTGAAGGATCCTCTAATGGCATGTTTACCATGCATCATGCATGCTGCCCATCATCGCACTTATCTTTACATTTTTTAGCTGCATAATAACCATTAATAACTTTTCTTATCAAAGCGTCCCCGTTAAAATGATAAGTTATATAATTTGAAACACAAGACCATTTTTATTAGCAAAAGATTATTATACTTACCACTAATAGAAAAAATATTATACAAATTATGTTATAAGAGAAAAGTCGAACTTACCTCAAAACAAACCTTTTCTGCGAACAACTTTGGGTAAGAAAGTATAAACTCTGACAAAAAAAGGCTTGAGGGCCAAAGAGCACATCTGGAGATACAAAATTAAAAAAATTATATTTAAAAACTCAATTGGAAGTTAATCATCATCATTGTTAGCCTTATCACAACAATTTATGGTCGGGTTTGTAAATCCTCATTTTCCATTCATTTTTTGTTGAGTGCTTCCTATCGTATAAAATCTATTTTAGCATAACATTTTAATCAATTTCTATCCAAATTAGCTTAGATCTACCCTTCTGCTCAATCCACCAACATCAATTTTACATACCCATATAATAGGCATGATCTCTATCTTTATTGTGCATATACAAACCAACTAATTCTTATAAAATATCTCACCTTTAATACATGTCACTCCAACATTCATTTAATATAATCATTATTAAATTTATCTTTCCTAATTTGTTGTCACACTCAGCTTAACTATCAATAGCTCGTATATTGTCGACGCTCAAATTCATACAAATATCACCAGTCTAATTATAATCTTATATAATTTAACTTTGAGTCTAAATAATATCCTATTATAGCATAATAATCCAAAGGACAAAGGGAAGACTTTAAGCAGTGATAAATTTGGTTTTGGTGCATTATGGAGGTCCCAGGTTTGACTTGTGGAATAGTGTGTATGAATATAGGGGTAAGGTTTCATGCATCAATCTCTCCATAGATATTGCACTAACCATATGTCACCAACTCTAGCAATTATATCCATATTTTTCTTGTCTTTATTCTACAAATTAGATCTTAAATACTTATACCTATCATAGGCAAAATTTTAACTTTTAATAATATTAATTGATAATTTTTAGTAACATACCTACTTAAATTGCCTATTATATACTCAATTTTTATCCTACTAATTACAAGTAATCCATCTTCAACTTATTTACTCCATTGTTCTAAATTTCAACTTATTTAAACAAATGTCTCATTGATTATAACAATATGATTACAAAAAGCATACACCAAAGCAACTTACTTTGAATATAATGTGTGAGTATCTCTCTAACCAAAACAAAAAAGATATGGACTCAAAGTCACCATCATACATATTTTTAATTATTTTAGCATAGATTGGGAAAACACATTTTATTCATTAATGCACATCAAGTCAATTTTCATTATACTCAATAATAAACCGTCTTACGCAGCCTTAAATCAAGCCAATTTGATTATTTGAAAATGTCATATTCTTCCTAATTGATACGAAATGAGCATATACGTGAAAAGGTTGGAGTAGTTCCAGTGGCAGATAAGATTAGAGAGTCACCTTAGATGGTTTGGTCACATAAAACGGCGGCCTTCCGATGACCCGGTTATGAGAGTAGATGTATTAGATTTAACCTATGTTAAGAAAGGTAGAGGTAGACCTAAAAAGACTTGGTTAGAAAATATTAGAAATGACCTTTCTTTATTAGATCTAAATGAGAATTTGACTCTTAACCGGACACATTGGAGAAAAAAGATTCATGTAGCCGACCCCACGTAATGGGATAAAGGCTTGATGTTGTTGTTGTTGTTGTTGTCGTCGTCGTCGTCGTCGTCATATTTTTCCTAATTCAATTTTCCATTACCACTTCCGTAGATTCATTGTATAGATTATAGGTTAGATTCTTTTATAATTATCACATTCTTGAGCAACTCTTTTGTTCTTAAATTTTGATACTAATATATTTATCCCCCAATGACATTCTTTTATTTTTTTAAATTAAGAATTTCATTGAAATATATGTTAATCAAACCAAAATAATATCCCACGTAACTCGGGAAATATCAACAGATAATTTGGACCTCAATTACATCTTCACTATCTACCTATACATAAAAAAGAAAAAAAGGTTAAACTAGTAAAAGTCACAAAATTAATTGAAAAAATAGATTTATTTCAGCAACCATGTATGAATCAACATCAATTCACCAAAGCAAAAAACCAAGAAGAAAAGTCTATGAAACAAGTTCTGAAATATGTTCTAGACAACCACTATTTTTACCCACTTCCTTCTCAACCTAGCAAGTTAAAGAAAGTGCATCAAGAAAATAAAGACAACTATATGATATGATACGCTCAATCAAGATCTTAAATTTGAAACATCAGCTGGCAGAGTTCTTTAAGTTATTGCACAATGTGCTCTTTCACAAGTATTCAAGAATGACAATAATTACTGCTTACATAAATAGGTAAAAAATCAACTATCAAGGAAAGAAACAAATCTAAAAATTAGCTTTTGATTCAAGAATAAAAAAATAATTACACCTTAGAGATGGAATGTTATAGTCTACAAATTATTGGATTGCTCCGGATGGTATGTTGTCCGCATATTGTTGGATTATTGTAGATGAAAAGATGTCGTTCATGAATTGTTAAATACTGTTGATGGACAACTAATTTTCAGAGATTGTTAGGTTGTTGTAGAAAAATAAGTGTTGGTTATGGATTCAGGATTATTTCAACACTCACTCCCAAGTTAAGCTGCAAAAGTTGATCATGCACACATTATTGATTAACTTATCAAAAATCACTTTGAGTAAAACCTTGATGAGGATACAACACCATCAAGCCTTTATCCCACTACGTGCGATCGGCTACATGAATCTTGTTCTCCATTGTATCTTGCTCAAATTCTAATTTAAATTTAAATTTTTTTTAAAAGTCATTTCTAATATATTCTAACCAAGTCTTTTTAAGTTTACCTCTACCTTTGTTAACATAGGCCAAATCTAATACATCTACTCTCCTAACCGGGTCATCGGAAGACCGACATATGTGTCCAAATCATCTAAGGCGACTCTCTCTAATCTTATCTGCCACTAGAGTTACTCCAATCTTTTCATGTATATACTCGTTTTGCATTTTGTCTCTAAGAGTGATGCCACTCATCTACCTATCTGATGTAGGCAAGGGGGGGGGGGTCAAATCAAGATGATAATTTTGGGTGGTTGCTGTTTCTCAGGTTGGGCCTTGGTTGCTTGTATATTGGAGCTTGGCATGAAAGTTCTACTTGGAGAAAGCTCATTTATGTTTGAGCTAAAGTTAGCTCATTAATGGTTGGAGTATTTCACTTCCTAGCTCATTAATTCTAAAAGGAATGCTTCTAGATTGAGGTGTTGTGATAGCTCATTATGGTGGAGTGTGGCTTTTCTTTTCCCCTTGCTGCCTTCTCGGTTTCCCCCTTGCCTTTTCAGTTTCTGGTGGCTTTTGCCCTTCCCGTGAAGCTTGGCTGGTTTCCCCTTGTTGCCTCTTTGGGTCCCTCATCTGGCTGGTTTTCCCGAGTGGTGCTGGCTGGTTTTCTGTGCTGGCTGTATTGTTTTTGGTGCTGCCTCTTTGGGTTCTTGGCTGGGAGGTTTTCCCATGGCTGTTTGGGGGAAGTTTGCCGTGGCTTTTGTGGTGATGTCTCTTGGGTTCCTGTACCAAATAATGGGGCTGCTGTTTGGAACTTTTGGGCTGCTGTTTGGTGACATTTAATTAGGTATTTGAAGAGTTTTGGTGGCTGTTTGGCTGCCCTCCTTTATCCTATAAATATTAGGTGTTTTGTAATAGAAAAGAGGTTGATTATGATGTTATTTTTGGACAAAACCTGAGGGTTTTTCTTCCTTCTTTGTAAAAGCTTGCGAGCTTGTTCCGTGCTTCTCTTCTCCTTCTTCTAGGATGGCTTGCGAGCTACTCCTCTTTCGTCTCAGCTTCTAACCTATTTCTTCTCTACGCAAGGTCCACTCCACTTGTATCCTTCTTCTAAATCAAAGAATGCAACTTTAGGTGTTTTTATATCATGTTTGAATGTGTTTTGTTTATTTATCTATAAAAGTGGGTCTTTTATTTGTGTTTTGTAGTAGTTTTTATATGAATGTGAGAGAGGTCTAAATTTTGTAATTTGTGGGCTTTTCTAGCCTACATCACTATCCATCCTCATCTCTAGAACACTCAACTTAATTTTATGCTTCTCTTTTAATGGCCAACATTCTGTGCCAAAAAACATTGCAGGTCTCACCACCATCTTACAGAATTTTTCCTTAAGTTTGTGAGGTACTTTTCCTATCACACAACAAGCCTGATACATTCCTCCACTTCAATCATCCAACTTGAATTCTACTAATAATATCCTCATGGTATCTAAAACGTGTATTATTATTAATGACTTAATCGCCTAAAGTCACAATCCCCCCAGTAGATCAATTACTACTAAAATTACACTTCATATATTCAATTTTAGATCTACTCAAATTAAAACCTTTAGACTCTAAAGTTGACCTCCATAATTTAAGTTTTCCTTCAACAACCACTCTAGTCTTATCAACAAGAAGAATATCACCAGCAAGAAGCATACACCAAGGTATATCCTCTTGTAAATGCCTAGTAAGAACATCCACGACTAAAGCAAAATGATATGGGCTTAAAGTTGATCCTTGGTGTAATCCAACTAAAATAGGAAAATACTTGGTCAAACCACCTTTTTTTTTTGAGTCATTGGACCATAAATTAGTTGAGCCACTATACTTTCAATTTTTCTGAAATAAGAAGTCAATCTGTCTAAATTTGTTTAGTTCAGCCATGGTAGACATGATTTTCATACAATACTAACAGCAACCTAGTTGTCCACATTACATTCCAAAGATTTTTCAACCTAATAATTTAGTTCTTCTAATAATATTTATAACCACATTTCTTCGCAAAAACCAAGTGCAATTATCCAATATTATGCTTCAAAACTATTACACAAGACCACAAATTATTTCTTACTTCTCAATACAACCATATTTCCCCATACATAACTAAAAAATAACCAAAGGCGAATCTTCAACCTGATGCATCTCTAGCCCAAACAGCAAATATGAAAATTTCATTCTCCTTGTTGGATGAATTTTTGTATAATAGGCATTTTCCTAGTGTCATTTGAAGTCATCCTAAAATATAACGAGCAGCTTTCATGTGATCTTCACTAGAGTTGCTAATGTATTGGCTTGCAACACTCATAGGAGACCCGATATAGGAAAAAATGCATGTTGAGATAGATACGTTTACCGACAATAAGTGGATACCTACATTTATCAATTGAAATGCTATTAGTGGTTATTCTAATTATCTTTGCTGATTCATTTAAAGTTTTTGAGGGCGCACACCAAACATTTAAGTTTCTAGTAGATCAAGAATATACTTCCATAGGGATATAATAATACCTTATTTTGATCTTGCGCCTCCCTTAAATAAAGTAATTTAGATTTCTATTTTTTTTATCCCAAATTCTCTTATCATAAACCTTTTTAATATGGTTAGCTCTTCCTCGGAGTCACCTATCAATATAATATAATCTACATACACAAACAAGATTGCATTTTTGAATGAGGTAACATGAAGCTTTAGTAGATTCAATGAGAGGCATCGAGAAATATTCATTGTTCATGGGTTTGATGAGAGATAAGGGCCAATGACAAACTAAGTTTCTTTAATACCCAAAATAAAGATAAGCATAAACTAAATAATAAGTAGTCAATTTATAATGTATTTTCATTTAATTCTAATTGGAAGTTTGAGTATTAGTTAATTAAATCTTTTTCTTATTCATTGATTCAGTAGTGGAAACAATAGCTTTTCCACTAAAAGCCACATGCATTGGAGGAGGCTATGAGTGGGAAATCCTGCAGCTGAAATGGGTTTAGTGGAATAGGAATTATTATATTTTAATTTTAGTGGAATGTCTAGCTAATGCCTAGCAAATGCAATGACTTAAATCATCTCTTCTTCACTTCTTCACAACCTGATTCCCTGGCCCTAACGTCTAAAGTTTGTCGTGAGCTGAGCGGGAGCAGGTGCTGCTGAGCGAAGCTAAGGCAGGCAGCGGTGGGGGAAATTTCAACAAAACAAGGTAAGGGAAATTAGGTAGATGTTGTAGTTAATGGCTAAACTTGTTGTTTGGCTGAATTGAGGTGTTGTTTACTTAAATTAGGTAATGTTACTGCTGTAGGGATGATAAAAACAGAAAGGTAAGGAAAAACAAATTAAGATTGTGATGTTTGCTTGCTGAAATCAGTGTCGTTATTGCTGAAATTATGGTTTGCCATCAGTAATTGCTGAATCTCAATGAGGGATGACTGAATTTAAACAAATGCTGTTGAATTTCAATTACAGAAAACAGAAAATCTGCTGTTCTCATTGAAATCGGTTAAGGAAAACGGGTAGAAAAGCTGAAATCTTGTAAGGGTACTATTGTTTGTTGAAATTTAGTAATAGGGGCTGCTGTAATTTGCTGAAATAAAGGTTTAGGCTTGCTGAAGTTTTGCTGAATTTAAGAGGAAGAAGAAAAAGAGATAAATGAAAGAGTGGGATTGAATGAATAAGAGTGTAATTGAGGTGGTGTATAAAAAGAGAAGAAAACATGACCTTGAAGAACGAATTACAAGTGAGATAAGATATCCAAATAATGCATAGAAAATAGTTGAAGTTACATATATATATATATATATATATAATATTTGTAAATTCATAACTATTATGTTTATGATAGCATTCTAATTTTAGATCATTCTTGTAATTGTTGATTCATTTATTAGTAGCACAGTCTATGATTGTTAAAATTGAATGGTATTGAAAAGATAAAATAAGTCATATATGAGGGATATACCCGCATAATTAAAGTCAAAAGAACTGACGAGGTAGCCTAAACTCTCAAAATTGGGGATTTGGACCCTAATAAAGTCCAAGTGGAGGCTGGACAGAGACTTTTTGGGGTATATAAATAAATTTTAGAAATTTAAATAAAGCTCTGTATTTTTTTTTAGTATCCTTGATGTTTAATTGAGGTATATTACATGATTTCTGTTGTTAAATATAAAGCTTGATATGTTAGGAGTTTAAATAGATTATTTTTTAATCATCTGATTCTGATAGAAGTAGCTCAAAATGGGTGTTAGTAAGAAAGGTCTGTTTAGATTTTCCTTCTCTGTTATACTCCAGATTGACCATAAGGGGCCAAAATGGGGTATGACAGTTTCAAACTTGAAATTTTTGTTCTCGACTTTCCTCCCTCTGAATTTTAAGTTTGGAGTAATAAGATTGGCGTTACAGAAAAGTTACATTCATGGAATTGTGAAATTTTTTTGTAACCACGGAATAGCATTTATACACTTTTTATTTGGAGTAAGCAATCAAGATACCCTTGATAAATTTAGGAACTAATTTGTTCCAGTATTGAGAATGAATGCGAATGAAAAATGAACACGTAAAAATTTTTGGAGAAGAGAAGAAATGATTTTGTTTTTGAAAAATATATAAAGATGAGTTTGAACGGTTTTGAAATTTAAATACTCTTAAAGGAATAGAGATAAGCAACAGTTATGATAGCTTCTTCCCAAATATATTTAAAAACATTTGTAAAAATACTATTAATCTGTCCACCTCCAAGATGTCGCTATTTTTCCTATTAGTAACCCCATTTTATTGACAGGTACCGACACAGGAACTTTGGTGGATAATCCTTTGATGTAGGAGATAATTTATAAAATTGATTCAAAGTATTATCTAGCATTATCAGCTTTAAAGACTTAGATTTTGAACTGAAATTAAGTGTAGATCATGGTTTTGAATTTCAAAATTTGTCCAACTATCAATTTTTCTTTCATTAAAATATTCAATTGAGATAGGTATGATCATTGATAAGAGAAACAAAACACTAGCGCTAGAGATATTTTTGACTTTATATGGTCCTCACACATCCTTGTGGACTAAAGAAAAATATTAAAAAGGTTTGCAAACTGGGATGTGAACCAAGGGTGCCTTTAACCAAGGGCCAAATTTCAAACTAGAAGTCTTTAATGAAGTTTTTTGTAGGTGAAATAAGAAGAAATTAATTTTACAATGTAAGTAAGGGTTGTGTTCAAGGCATTGGTGTCAAAGCAAGAAATCACTATCATTAGAATTTGAAGTTGGGGTTTTGGTAGACATACAATTCGCTATTTGAACCCATACCTTGCTAGAGGAACAATCCTTTAGAATATAGAATTCTAAGCACATCTTTGCACTACCAATCATCATCCCCGATATCAAGTCCTTAAGTTACAAAGGTTACATGAGAAATCAGCAACAAAATTTTCTGTCCAAGAGTAAATTTTTTTGGTTAGGCACTAAAAGCACATAGTTAAGTGTCAAATCATTTGACAGAATGATTGAACTTATTCCAACCACATTTCATAATGACTCATTTCCAATCCGAACATTATAATTTTTATGACATGGGATGTAATTATGGAAGACATTTTTATCTCCTGTCATATAATTTTACGGCCGAGTCTACTATCCTAATAGTAGTTGTCTCCATGTTTGCAATGAGAGTGGTTACAAATCCACCCGTCTTGTGCAACCAAGCTTATTATAGTATTTTTCTGGAATAAGCTTTTACTAGGAGAATAATTGATTGTCTTCAATTTGCTCATCAAAAGTATGAAACATAAATAAAAGAGCTATTGTGATCTGTATTGATTGTTGGCTATATTTTGAAATTTTCCAGTCCAGTATTTCATCATATATTTCCATATTTTGAAATTGGGTTTTTCATTTTTATTGTAAAAAATTAACCAAGGAAATCCCCACTTTTTTAGAAAAATATTAAATATGCCAAAGATCGTAACAGTAAGGGGTCGAGAGAGGGTTTTTTTAGAGATTGAATATAGAGAGCTCCACAAATTGCGAATCTGAAGCCACCAGCTGATGAATTCACATAAAAGTCTAAGTACAATAAGTAGAATCGATCCCTTGCATTGGAACACTAGATCATGCATTAAAAATCATTGGCCAGCACTTCCAACTAGACTATTATTTTCTTCATCCTGCTAATAAATTTCAAGTTGGAGAAATGACATCTAAAATAAGTGATGAGTACATCAGCAGGACATTCCAGCGCGTTTATCACCGGAGGAATCGTAGATCGACGGCTACGATTAGGAGTCTTTATTTATGATGCATTTTATGTATTATTTTTATTTTATGTTTAGTCTTTATCATTAGTTTGTGTTGTAGCCCAAGGGCGTTTTAGTCTTTATGTCTTTTATTGTTTTGAGACCTATATATGAGGGCCCTCACTATTGTATAGATTTTTTATGATTGATTAATGAAATTGTAGCTCTTGTTCTTCGTTTCTTTGTGAGCTCTTGAGAGAAGAGAGAACCCAAAGAGAGGGCCAAAGCAATACTTGACAGCCGCCGGAAGAGTCCGGGCTCTCGGTTTCTCCTTCCCCTTTCTTCTCCCCCATCCTTTCTTCTCTCCAAGCCGCCAGCCCACATTCCTTTCCCCCCAAACCGCCGGCTTCCTTCCCCTCTCCACCTCAAAGCCACCGGCTCCCCTCCCCATACCATCCAACCCTACGGCCCCAAGCCCCACTGCCAACCCTTGCCCCCACCAAACCAAGATTCGGCCCCTCTCCTAACTGCCGGCCTACCTAACCCCACACCCTAGCCGCCAGCCTACCTAGCCCCACCATAGCCGTCATCCCCCTCCTCCACAAGTCCCTTGATTTCAAATTCAAATTGCCTCTTAATTACCTTCCTAATTTATCCAATTAATTTATCCAATTGTTAATTTAGAAAGTTTCTTAATTTGAATTCAAATATATTTGAATTTCAAAACATTTCCTAATCAATAAATCTATTTTAGGAAGCTCCTTTAATCACTCCTAATCTGAAATTAATTTGGATTTAATTCCAAATCCCCACATTCATTGCATGTAGACACATTCGTTGAATGTGGACACCTTTCCTGTCACGACCCGGCCCGGATACTCGAATTAACGAGGCGGGAACTAAGGTCGGACGGTAGGATCTTAACAATCATAAGTATAATAACATAAAACAGTAAATTCTCCTTAATCAACGGAAGAGCCACTAACTAAAAGTCTTCAAATACTTTAAATTATTTTTTTTTTATTTCAGATCACAATTTACCTGTTATCAGATGCACGTCGTCTTCTATAGACGAACTCTTCTCTTTCTGCCATATTCTAATTCTGAAGACTTACCTGAAATATTTAAATTTATTGTTTGAGTTCACTAAGTAAACTCAGTGGATATCAGTTAAACAAATTCTCATGCATAAAAGACATTACATATTAACATTACTATCATTTCATTTCTTCATTTCATTTGGCATAAAATATAATTCCTTTCTTTAATTCGTTCATTTATTCATACAGACTTTATCATTATTCCTTATAGCTTTTATATTTAACTATTATTCCTTTTCCAATTTCTTTTATACAGGAGCACCGTCAAAATGTACCAGAGGTACATCCATTTTCATTTCCTTTTCCTTATGCCATAACCTTTTCCCTTTTATTTTTATCGTGCACGGGTACATTGCTTCCCCAGCCAGTAATATACGGGGGTGAACTCCTGTAAATTTTGCATGCATATTCTTTTTCCATTTTCTTTCTTTTTCAAATCTTTCATATATTGTTCATTCATATATATTCTTTCTATTTATTCATATATATCTATATACGTTCTTAATACATATACATCTTCTTTGACATATTCATGCTTGTAAAATCATTTGTTTATTTCAAACAATAGTTTCCAAAAATGTAAAACAAAAACTTTAAACAATTATATTCATACTTCTTTCAAAAGGAAAGAAAATGGAAAAAGAATATGCATGCAAAATTTACAGGAGTTCACCCCCGTATGGTACTGGCTGGGGAAGCAATGTACCCGTGCACGATAAAAATAAAAGGGAAAAGGTTATGGCATAAGGAAAAGGAAATGGAAATGGATGTACCTCTGGTACATTTTGACGATGCTCCTGTATAAAAGAAATTGGAAAAGGAATAATAGTTAAATATAAAAGCTATAAGGAATAATGATAAAGTCTGTATGAATAAATGAACGAATTAAAGAAAGGAATTATATTTTATGCCAAATGAAATGAAGAAATGAAATGATAGTAATGTTAATATGTAATGTCTTTTATGCATGAGAATTTGTTTAACTGATATCCACTGAGTTTACTTAGTGAACTCAAACAATAAATTTAAATATTTCAGGTAAGTCTTCAGAATTAGAATATGGCAGAAAGAGAAGAGTTCGTCTATAGAAGACGACGTGCATCTGATAACAGGTAAATTGTGATCTGAAATAAAAAAAAAATAATTTAAAGTATTTGAAGACTTTTAGTTAGTGGCTCTTCCGTTGATTAAGGAGAATTTACTGTTTTATGTTATTATACTTATGATTGTTAAGATCCTACCGTCCGACCTTAGTTCCCGCCTCGTTAATTCGAGTATCCGGGCCGGGTCGTGACATTTCCCCTCCCTCCTTTGGCCGCCACCCCCCCCCCCCCAATTCCTCTCTGTCTTAATTATTTTTTCCCATTAATGCTCTCAATCAAAGCCCTCCCTTCCAGGCCGCCCCACTTATTCCCCCATTAGAGGAGATTCGAATTTCAAAATTATAAAATCTAAAATTAAATTTCAGATTTTAATTAAAATTCCCCTCCACCCATAAACCAAACATCTGAAATTAAAGTGGCCTCTCCCCCTAACCTTGGCCGACCACCCCAACCTCTCCCTGCTCTCCTTCTCTCCTCCCGTACTTCATACACCATCCAAGAAAGGAGCTACACAACCTTGGCCTACTCCCTATGAATGGCTGATCCTGAAAGAGACCATGGATTCGTATACGATCATCAAGGACGAGTAGATGTGTTGAGATCACCCTTCTTCGACATCAACTTGGAGATCGACCACACCGTTGACTACTACGTTGATCGAATCCTCTTCACTTTGACGACCGCCATCGATGAGCATCAAACCTCCGGACAGTGGCAAATTCTCTGACATCCACCGACTTCTCCCCCTCCTGATAAGTTTTCATTGGGCAATACTGTAGGCATCTTCTGTCTTTTGGTATCGTCACTAAATTTGCTGAAATTATTCTTCCGCTAACTAACCCTCAAGAGTGTGAGTGAGGGAAACTCAAGGTGAACTTTATAATTGTTAACCGGTTAATTTTTGTTATTTGTGCACTTAGCTTCTTACTATAATTTTGTTGTTATTTTAATTGCCCTGCTAATCTATTTTGTAACCGCATGCCAAAACAAAACAACTAAGAAATCCTAAAATCTAATCTTGTGAAATATTAACTTTATAATTGGCAAGCTTAACAAATTTATTAAATTCCTGCAATTCCTGTTATGTTTCACATCAATAAACTTTTACTACGAGAATAAATGATTGTCTTCAGTTGTTCTTCAAAAGGATGAAACATAAATGAAAGAGCTATTTGAAATTTTTCAATCCAGTACTTCATCATATATTTCCATATTTTGAAATTGGATTTTTCATTTTTATTGTGAATAATTAATCAAGGAAATTCCCACTTTTTAGAAAAATATGAAACATGCCAAAGATCTTGACAATAAAAGGCAAGAGAGAGCTTTTTTTTAGAGATTGAATATAGAGAGCTCCATAAGTTTCAAATTTGCAACTGGGGATTTCACATAAAAGTCCAAGTACAATACGTAGAATCAATTCCTTGTGTTGGGACACCAGATCATGCATTAAAAATCATCGGCCAGCACTTCCAATTAGACTATTGTTTTCTTCATCATCCTAATAAATTTCAAGTTGGAGATATGACATCTAAATAGCCTCTTGCATACGCCAATGAGAAGTGGTAGGCACAAGTATAATTGGCAACCCAATGGCTTTATAATAAGAATGTTCTTTTAGTAGATGGCTTAAAACATAAATCTTCTTAGTATTAGCTAGTTATTTAATAAGGGATGTGAGATTAATTTTTTATCTAACAAGTGTTCAATGAGTTTAAATGGCAAAATTATTTTAAAAGGTAAGAGAATCACTAATGTTTACATGCTTTATTTATCCTATATTGATATTTTTGAAAACTTGTGTTGTCTAAAATAAATTTTTTTATCAAGGAAATGTTTAATATTTTTTTTTAATTATTATTACTTGAAAATTACATTTAATAAATGATTTAATTAAAAATGACTAAAATATCTTTTGATTTAACGTCATTAACCCCAAATTAAAATATCTTTTGATTTAACACCATTAACCCCAAAATTTGATGGTAAGACCAAAAAGACCCCTTTTTCATAGTTGAGGGACTAAATTAATCCCTCAAAGGAGTTGGGATCATTTTGGTCCCTCACAAAGAGTTGAGGAACCATTTTGATCCTTTTCTCATACACCAATATATAAAAATAAAATCACTAAAAAGAATTTTGGATGCATAAATTAGAGCAAAATGGTTAAATTGCCAAACAATTGCAGCCATACCCAGTATCACCTTCAAGCAAGTTCAATGAACAATGAAGAGAAACAACCAAGTTCGTTAGACAACTTTGATCACTGGTACCTGTATGGGAACTAGTTTAGATAGAACTAATAAGAAACAAAGAATAAGATTAATAGAAAGCATGGCTACAACTTACCAAATGGGAAAAGGAAAGAGATTTTCTTGAAGATTTTGTTTTCTTCCCCTCTCATCACATACTCCTGCCCAATCAAAAAAGTAAATCAATGAACAAAGAATAAAGCTTTACTAAGCTCGACTATTTTAGATGCTTATGAAATTTCTAAAAATAAATGCTTGATATTCAACTTGCTAAAACATAGAGATATCAGTTTGCATCAATCTTATCATCCAAACACCATGAGATGTACAGATAGTGTATGTAGTTACGTGCAGCATTTAAATGTATAACTGCAAGAGATGCAGGATCTGCATGAAAATCAGTCCATCTTTCTCTGTCAACACCATTAATTTTCCTAATTAAGAGGCACTTTTATTGGAGTATTTGATTTTCAAAATGGATGTTTGATTCAAAAAGCATACTTCTAGCAGTGGTGCCTATCTAAAATCCCTACCACTATTTGGGTAGAATATATTGATGGAGCAAATTGAGCCAATCATCATACTCATTGATATATCACCAGATATCATATTTGATTCGGCAATAAGAGCTTTTAATGATGTCAAGCATTTTCCAAATTTGTTTAGAGCATTTACATCGTTTCTTCTTCTTGGGAGCATTAGCCATCACGTGTTACCATTGTTAAGTAATTGTCCAGGATCCTATTATTCCTATAAATAACCTTTTATATCTTCTTTTCTAAACCTATATGTTGAATGAGATATTTGCTTTTGCAAACTACTGGCCGGCAATCATGGGTTACCTCCTTTAGGATCAATCCGAAAGCATCCTTGAGCTAAAGTTTCTTACTCATCATCCATTATCGTTGCCCTTTCACTGTTTTCTTCCTAGTTACTGCTGTTCCAGCTTTCCTACACCCTCAAAACAGCCAAAAACCACTACAAAATCTGATTATTTCCCCACTCCCTGTGCTAGCACTCTTTCATTTGCCATCGGAGTAGTAATCAATTTTTGCAATGCCAAATTTCCTTTAAATTTACTTAACAATGTCTCTAATCTATAAAGTGGATCTTTGATCCCTCAAATTCATGACTGATCTATTTTTAGCCAAAATTGGAATTAGTGCCCGTCTTGAAAGCATTTTAATGCACCACAAACCTAATCATTCTAAAAAGTGTAATGGCACTTAACCTGATTTTTTTGGCAAATTTAGGAAGGCCAGAGCACCATCAACCTCCCTTCTAACTGCCAAGGCATCCGACATATAGCTTTAGCAGTTTCAGAAAGCATGACAATGTAAGAACATGTTATTTTGCAATTTTCAGTCAATATGAAAATGAAGCACTAACACTTGAACGCCAAGGTACACTGTAAGCTGTACAGAGTTAGCAAAAGCCATATGAAAAATTCTCCAACATGGAGGGTTGACAGAACTTTAGCCGAATTCAGGTTAATGACTCAAACATAACAAACAAAGTTAAGGTCCTACATCATCATCCTAGAACAAATGCTAGATGCTAATGAAACAACCATAGCCAGCCTAGGCTTTACTCTGAAATTTGCTGATTAAGGCCTTAAATACAATAAGATCAAGCTCCTACTCTGTTAGCTTGAAGGCAAGAATTGAAACCTTCACATGGGACTACTCTGACAATCTTGCTTATGCTTTAACAAGCTGCTGCATGTCCCCCATTAAGGCCTCAAATAACGAAATTAAAGTTATGCTCTGCTAGTCCAAGAGCAAAGGCTCCATGCTGTTAAAATCCTTAGCGTAGGTTAAAATTCAATTATAGCTAACCCGCTTCGATATTGATAAGTTATTGAATACCATATATAGACCATGACCTTAGAAAAAACTAAGAATCTGATTGATTTGAAAGCTTGAAGCCAAGGCTTAATGCTACCATATTCCATGAGTCAGTCAAGACATCCTAGGGAAATTAAACCTCTGCACGAAAGGTTCTAACAGTCAGCAAAAAGCAAAATGATGAGGACATCCATACTTGGAAAGTCTACCGGAGACGTGGTCATCGATCTACAGCCACGATCGAGTCTTTATATTTTTGAGTTTTATTATGTATTGTTTTCTTTTATTTCGTTTACCGTTGTACCCTTACTTTAGGATGGTTTGCTTGTAAGCCCAAGAGGGCATGTTTGTCTTTTCGTTTTGGTCTTTTGTTTGAGGCTATTTAAAGGCCCCTATTGTATTATTTTGAGGAAATGAATGATTAATATTAAAATTTCTGCATATTGAGTTCTTGTGTGAGCTTGAGAGCAATGGAGAGAAATCCCTAAGAGAGGGAGAGCGGATCATCCACCAACCTAAGAAGAGTCCGAGTTCGTGGCTCCTTACTTTCTCCTTCCCAAATCCCTTTCCCCCTCTCTTCCCGCCCCCCTACTCGTCGGCCTCCCCCTCTCCCCCTTCCAAACAGACCCCTCCCTCCCCCTCCACCACCTCTCGGCCACCATCCCCATCCCCACGGCCAAGCCCCCACCGCCAGCCCCCTCCCCTTAGTTTTCCCCTCTTGTGTGCCATTAATTCGTTCCTAATTTAATTTTATATTTTAGGAAACTCAATTAATGATTGAATTCAAATCTATTTGAATTCAAAATCATTACCTAAATTATAATTCTTATTTTAGGAAAGTTTCCTATTTTGAATTCTATTTAGATTTAATTAAATAGGATTGCCTCAAATCTTTCCTATTTCTTAAATACCAAATAGGAAACCTAATTTAATTGCTCCTAACCCCTCCCTACCCTACCATAGCCGCCGCCCCTCTCTCTCTTCCCCTCTATTTCTCTCTCCAATTCCCCCCCCCCCCCCCCCCTCTCGTTAATTCCTAATTTCCTTTCCTAGTTCCCTCCTAAACTCAAAAATCTGAGAATAATTTCAGATTTTGGAAACCTTAATCCTCTCCAAACCCTAACCCTAATTCCCCAACCCCTCCTCTCTTGGCCGGCCACCTTCCCCTTCCACTCTCACTTGGATTTCTAGGGAAAACCCCTCTTCTCTCGCAAAGATACTTCAAGGACAGCAAGGGCAATTCGTCTTCAACCTTCCTCCGTCACAATCAATATGAATGGAAGTCCCCGAATGGGACTATGGCTTGACGAGTACGACAACATCGACATCCTCCGCTCCCCGTTCTTCGACGTAGGATTTGACTTCGACAACACCGTCGAAGAATACTTCGACTGGATCCACATTACTTTGGTGGATACGATTGACGATCAAAGGACGAAAGGACGGTGGACCATCGTCGGTCGAGCCACGACCTCCCTTCCCCCGGTGACTTCATCATTCAAAGGCTACTTCACTCGAGTTCTACAAGCCCTCACCAATACCATTAGCATTCAAGTGGACACCATCCGACGGCTATTCCTTTCCGATTAAGGTGAACCTTCTTCCCTCTTCAATTACTTCTTCATTCTCCTAATCTTGTAGGTGATGACGGATTCGCACAAGATCCAAGTAGCTTAATCTGCTAAAAGCTTAGTAAACGTAGGATTATTTGAGTGTTCCTTTTATGCTTACTTATCATGTTGTTAATTGAGGGATAATGAATGAACATCTATTATGTTAGCATTACTTTGAGTTTCTAATCTATTTGTGTGTTCAAGCATTTTACAAGCGGTTTGGCCTAAACGCAAGCATCCCTCCCTTGTTTTATTTTGTCGTTCCAATTGCTAGTGGCTTAATCGTTATTTGCTCTCTTTAATAGTTCGTGCAACTCATTGTTTTCATTTAAAAACATCGTAGTCCTGCATCACAAAAGCTCCATACTGTAAAAATATTGAGACAGCCAATGCAAGATTTATAAAATAACAATATATTTCATCTTTTTGTTCTTTAGAAAGCTCCTCGGATGAGACATCCATTATTACAAACAAAGAAGTCTTCATGTCCCAGTCAAGGAACCCTCATAACCAGTGATAACCCAATAAACTCAAAATAATGAAATCATGAAAACTTAGCAACATTGACCAATCCATCCAAACCCCAATTTCAAGTCTTCAATGCTAGCAAGTCTTCCAAAATTTTGAGCTGAGCTGTGAGCTATAAAAATCCCCATCCGGCTCTGCTCATATTTAAGTGATTCTGGATCAACCATTTATAATACGGATTTCATATCAAAAATTGCATTACCTAGAGATTTTGCCCACTAACAAGGACTTTATGTGAAAAAATCCTAAATCCGTGGTTAGAACATTTACATCTACAACAATTCAACAATCCAAAGCAATTTTTCATCTACAGCAATCTAACAATCCAAGCAAAACAATAAGTCATCTACAGCAATACAAAAGTTAACACAACAGCATTCCAGTAAATTGTGTAACTTATTCTGATTTCTAGAATTAAAGACTGGTTTCAACATATGCTTATTTCCAATATAGTTGTTTCTCCACCTTTATATGTACAACTTTTTTTCTTCTTCTTTTACCTAGTACAAGCGAATAAGTCATTCATAAATTATTTTATCCTCTTCTCTTTTCTCATTATAATTTTCAAACATTAAAAGAGCTATTAAGGTTCTACGCTCTGTGAGGTTGATGCGTCCTTCAACATGGACTATCTTTTCCAAGTCGACTCATCCTTCACCAACATTAATGAAAATCAGCCTTCCTCAAGCAAGGGTGGAAAAAATACATGAAAAGATTCCTATTGGAAGGAACATGGTGGCAACTGACTGTGGGCTCCGAAAATTCAACCCCAACCTCCCCTGTATGGTTTTTCGGGGGAGTTTTAACGGATTAAGTTATGGGGAAAATTTTAGGAAAGCAGATTGGGATTGTAGATAAGACACTACCCAAAGATTTCGCCCTCGTTTTGTGAGGACTTTATGATCTGAGTTCTGGTTTCCTAAAGGCGCAAGCCCCTATAGTTAATTACCCCTCCCGATAACGAGAGAGAACTTTCAATTAAGGCTAGTCATCGATGAATACGTCGTACCCATGGATACGCGGTATCCGGCATGTAGTAGCAGCATGGGCTTGGGTTTGGATGTTTGAAAGTTTGATATTTAAAATTTAAAAATTTCACCATCTAGCACTTAAAGCGGACGATGGGGGAGTGGATGATGGACTCGATCAAGATCCCATGATTCCGTCGTCCCAGGCCATCGTGATCCCTGGTCTACTTAGTTAGAGGAGGTAGTCGACCCAACCTGCCAGAAAATCCGTGTCGGCAGCCATGGGTTGCTTCGTCCAAGGGTACCTTGTAAACCTGGGGGGAGTATTCGCCTAAGGGGACAAATTTGAATCAATATTAGCTAACAGAGGGCCTTGTGCCCTATCGATCATATCCTATTGATTCATATCTTAAGGATTTGATGCCACCAAGGAACGTATTGGCTCTGGCCATAACCGTAATTTAGTGGTGCCATTTGGCGGCAAAGCCACTCGGTTCAGAGGGCCCCGGGTCATAATCGTTTATCCTGCAGTGTCACCGCCGATCAGAGAACACGTACCACGTCCTTACTGGCAGAAGATTATTTGAGAATGTATCCTAGTGATATTTTCGATTAGGCATTAGCTCTATGTGAGCTGAAGTAAATTTCAATTTGTCCACCCGACAAACTATTGCGGAGGGTGGATGGATTTTGCTTTAAATGTTTGGATGGTTAATTTCAATTTTAAATATTTTTGGATTTTGGTAATTTTTGGATTTTCGTGGGTATTTGGGTAAAATTTAAAATATTCGGAGTTAATCCCTCCGATTGAGATCTACGTTCAACACGGTCATCATCGGGGTGTGGGGTCATTTCAAAATATTTGCATTTTTGTGAAAGTTTGAACTTTGTGGAGATTTGACAGCATTTGAAAATGGTTGGAGTTAACCCCTCCGGTTGAGATCTACGTTCAACGCGGCCATCATCGGGGTGTATGGGGTCATTTGCATTTGAGAATTGAACCTTGTCGACTATGTCAATTTACCAACATAGGATCGAGTTCTTCGTTGGATGTAAGTTTTCGTTAGTGAACCATTCGTTTAATAAACCTTGAAGGCCTAACATGAACTATTAAATAAAATATCTTGGTCGATGTCACGACAGCATATTTGTTTAACGGTTCGAGCCATGTCGACTCCTATCTATCCATATAGAAGGATCCGACTTGAATTTAGGTTCACTTATTAACCTGCACAGCATCAGTAGACGTCACGTGCGTACCGATAACATGCTCGTCGGGGCCCATGCAGGTGTTTGGGGGCATTTTATAATTATTTGTTGAACCTTGTCGACTCCTATTTACCTGCTTAGGAGGATCGGGTTTAAATTTATTAACCCGCGCAGTATCCCTAAACGTCACGTGTTCCTATAACATGCTCATCGGGGCCCATCCGGGTGTAAGTTTGCACGTGTATTTCTTTATGTATCTATGTCCATACATATTACAGTGCACGTGTGGGGGCATTTTGGAATATTTAATTTTGATCAGCTTTGTGAGAAACTGTCATTTGAATGCAACATTCGATTTAGTGTACACGCCTTCTGTCCGCTTGTATGAAAGTTACGGATATGGTGGCGTGGCGTCGTACTACGGTCATTTGCCCGTTTCAAACAGGTAGACTGTCGTGCACTACTTATTGCTTTCTGTAGATAGGTTGTTGTGCACTAACGAATCTCCTGCCTTTGCCTGTGGGTACCAGCGTCTATTAGAGGTCTTCTAGATTTGCTTGTAGATAACACTTTGTGGACATGGTATATTTCCTACAGCGGCTTGTAGGTATTTACATTTGTTGTATACCACCTTCCTTCTTGCAATGGATCAACGTCTTTGCTGGCCATTTGGATGGTAGTTAATCGTAGGGGTATTGTAACATCCACAAATTGTTGATCACCACCAACGTATATATTATTGCGTATATGGTAGAGTTTTCGTCATTGCCAACCGGCATTCGTAGCTACTGCAATCCTTCCTGCATTTGCTTGAAGATATCATGTTGTACACATGGCAGGCCTCCTGCAACGACTCATAGGAGTTTGCACTTGTTGTAGTCCTTAGACATTTTACTCGTAGATAGCGTCTGGTGCATATAGCGGGTCTTCTACAACAGCTCGTAAGAATTTTCACATGTACTTATATTTGTTACACATCGACCACCTTTGATTGTGGGGAAACCAGTATATTCACCTGGCACTGAACTGTGGTTAATTACGGGGGTGTGGTTGTATTCCTTACTATTGCCCCCTTTATGTTTCGTTCATGTATAAATTACTACACATTTTAAATATTAGAAATCCTGCTATAAGTTCTCTATTTATTTGGATGCTAGCTCTTGTTGTCCACAGAGAGCTTCTATGTTCATCCATAAATGATTGATGTCGATTGAAAGGATATGGTAGCATTCATTGTTTGCCTCTTGAATTCATTTATAGTTTGGCAAGTATATTGCATTCATTTGTATGTATTTTCTTGTTGTCCACAAACACCCACGAGTCTCCTATAATTACTTGTGGATGGACTGTTATTTGTGTTTGCAAGCTGTCGTATTCACCTGTATGCATTTCACTGTCATTCATGGATACTCACAAGTCTCCTATGGTTGCTTGTGAAAGGACCGATGTGTGTATTTGCAAGATAATTGACATCGCTTGTAGGGAGGCTGTTATGTTGTACACAATTCATCACTACTTGTAAGCAAGTAGAGTTTGTAAGTCTCTTATTATCCTTGGAAGTAACTCGTAGCTTGCATGATAAGTTTGTTCGTCACCATGTGCTCACAATCAAACTGCATATGCCTTCTAATCATCGTCATTTTTGTATGACTTGCTTACGAGTGACATTGGGTTCTTGTTTGCATATCTTTTTAGCATTCTTAAGAATTGTTGCATGCAAGACATCTGCCCGTTAGCTGTTGTTGATAGTAGGCAAACTATTTTCCTTGCAACTCCTCCACTTTACTTGTAGATATGTTGCATTCATTGTTATGACTGTTGATAAGTCAATATATTCGTTCATTCTCATTGATTTTCAATACATGTAAGGAACCAATACGTTTTCTTGCATATCACTTATGTTTGAAGATCTCCCACAACGAGTTCCCTGTGGTCCATTCAAATTCAGATTCTTGTTTTTCACATTTTTGTTCAAGTTCCAGTATTTTGTTGATTGATCCAACCGAGTCCTTTGTATTCAAATTTAGGTTCAGATTATTTGAGCTTAGTTCATTTAATGTCCATTCAATTTATAAGTTCAAGTCCAAATATAGTCCCCTGTTGTTCATTTAAGTTCAAGCTCCTCTTTCATTTTGTTCGAATTCAAATTTAAGTTTAAGATCACAAGTCCAAAAGTCCCCTGTTGTCCAAATTTGTTCAAGTCTTCTGCGTTTCAAATGGAATTTCGGCAGCCTCCCGACATCTCCCCCGTTTAGGAGAAACTACAGGAGTCTTAGCCTGCCCGCCATGTCAAGAAAGACGTGCACGGTCAGTGTCGTGGGATACCGCGACCGTAGTCTTCATCCTCCACCACGCCAAGAAAGGCGTGCATGGGTCTTCAAAGCACCTGTTTGAAAAAAATAATTTTTTCCCACGTACGGGTACTTATATTTTGTCCCGCCGTGCTAAGAAAAGCGCGCACAGGGATTGCCCGCCTCGCCGTAGGCATCACACCGAGTTCCCTTCCACCACGCTAAGAAAAGCGTGCATAGGGGGTCACTCGGCGCGTTGCAAACGTTGAAAACAGAACTTTATGGGGGGATTATCTGCCTTGCCACAAGTACCGCGACGAACTTCCTCCCACCATGCTAAGAAAAGTGCGCATGGGTGGTTGTTCGCCGCGCTACAAGTGTCGAAGACAAGTTTTCGAAGTTTAGAATTTTATACCTTGCATGGGAACGTCGGCGGTGCTGGCACACAGATCGAGGCAAGAGAAGATTTCTTTTTTTTTAAATCATTAATTATAATTAAAAATAATTAATTTTAATTAATAATAATTAATTACTATTAAAATTATTAATTATATTAAATTATGAGTAACAATTAATTAATCATGATTAATTATGTTTAATAGTAATTAATTATAATTGCTAATAACTAATTATAATTACTTATAATTAATAACAATTAATTGTAAATAACTATAATTAATGTTAATGAACAGGATTTGCACAGGATTTAAGTAGGGTTAATACAGGATTATGACTGGATTTAGGAACTGTTAAATCTCACAGTAGTTAAATACTTAGTTTCCTTTTCTTTTGCCTAAACGAACTGTTTGACGACAGGATTTAGGCAGATTTCAAGCAGAATTTGTGCTAAATCAAGTCGAACAGTAGGTTTTAGGGAGTTATCAAATCTTACAGTGAGTTAAAGCCTCTGTTTCTCTTTTTGCTCGGCAAACCTACGGGATTTGGCCGAAGAAGCGTGCAAAAGGTAAGAAAGATGACTACCTCCGCAACTAGCAAGCTCTTGTCGTCTTTCTCCTTCCGATCCAATAGAAGAATAACGTTGAAGGAGGCGTCGGTTTGTATGCTTGGAGAGATCGGATAGGGTTGGAGTCGGCGTGAGCTAGGAGATGAGGTCGTGGGTGTCGACTTCGGCTGGGAGCAGACGTCCAACTTGGAGGACCCTTACGGTAAGAGCAGGGATGTTGTCGGATGGTTGCAGATCGGAGTCGACTGGATTGCAAGATCCGACTGGAAGCTTGACTAGGTCGAAGAGTTCGGTGTGGCTGGGGTTTTGGCTCAGTGGGGAGAAGGGGTCGGGGCTTGCTGTAGGCAGAAGGGTTTGAAGATTGAACAGGGTGCTTCGGTTTCAGCGGTGAGGAGGAGGGCTGATGTCGAAGTGGAAAAAGGGCTCGAAGAGGTGTGAGTCCGGAGGTCTCAAGGGAATCGAGAGTAGCGACGGGGGCTCTCGTGCGTGGAAGAAGAAGCGAGGAGAAGGCCTCGTCTGCCTTTTATTAACGCGAATGGGAGCGAATCAGAGCTCTTGTCTAGGCATGCGTGAGAAGACAGTAGTCGGCGCCGTTTGCAGAGTCGTAGGATGAGACACTGTAGCTGGCGACGGTATTTCTTTGCAGGATTTGCGGGATGGGCAGACGGCTTCGACAACTTCAACAGGTAATTTTTTTTATGCTTTTTTTTTATTATTACATAGAGGTCAACACTGACACAAAAAAGCTAGCGGTAAAAAAGATGACAACTATAGTGCTGAGAAATCAACCTCAAAATGAAAAATTCATATCCAAAATATAAAAAATTCATGATGAAATATTGGATAAGAATTTTCAAATAAAACCAATAATAAAGAAATATTGCAACATCTCTCTCATTAATATTTCAACCATTTAGACAGCAAACTAAAGATAACCAACTATTCTTATAACAAAACTTATTCTCAAAAATCAATAGAAATGCTCAGTTACTCAAAAAGGTAAATTCTTAGATGCTATCATCACAAACAAGAAGTAAACTACTACATAGATATTATAGCCGAGAGCGTCAAATTATATGTTATGAGACTAAAATGTCTTTCATAATTACAATACATGCCATAAAAATTATAATGTCCGGATTTAAAATGTGTCACTATTAAAAGTGGTCGGAATATGTTTTTTTTCAATATGTAAAAAGATTTGACTCTTGATTTTGTATTTCTAGGGTCTAATATAGATTAGAACTTAATATCAATCAGCAAACTCACTCAAAGACAAAAACTGTGTTGCAAAGTGCTCATCCAATTTTTGCCACTTTAAGAACTCGAACTAATGGATGATGATTGTTAGCGTAGAGATGTTTTCAGGACTCTACCTTCTAAAAAATGATTCCTTAAGCATGGTGCAAGCTTAAACAAAAATTTCAAATACACTTTAAAAAGTGATAGTGAAGTATGGCTTTGGCACTATCACCTAGGGCAACCAAATTTTATTTACCTTGAAAAACTAATTCTTTCTCTATTAACCAACCAAAATTTAAAGGACTTTCAATGTGAAATTTATCATCTGGCTACATACACTCGTAATTCCTATATCCCAATCAAACCCACAAACCTTCCCAATCTTTTGTTTTGGTTCACAATAATGTCTAGAATCCATCAAGGGTACAAAACATTTTTGAACTTAGATGGTTTAGTCCCTTCATCGATGATAATATTTATTTCACTTTAAGTTTTCTTAATGAAGGAAAATTGTAAGGTGGGACAAAATTTTAAACATTTCAACATCATGATCCACAGTCAATTTTAGTCCAAAAACTAAATACTTAAAACCAACAATTCTAAGAATACTATGAATCTATCTTAGAAAATTATCTCCTACATCAAAAGATTATCCACCAAAGTCCCTATGCCATTGGGGTTGCTGAAAGAAAAAATAAAAACCTCATAATGGTAGCCAGAACACTAAGTATCATTGAGGAGAAGCTATTCTACAAACTACGGCCTCATTAATAGAATGCCCTCAATAGTACTTAAATTTTATACTCCTGTTCAAACCCTTACTGATTCATTTCCCAAAACCAAAATCATTTCTCTTCTTTCAAAAAAACTTGGGTGTGAGCCTTCATTCATATTCATTCTCAACACTAAAGCAAATTAGCATCTGAACCTACCAAGAGTATGTTAATTGTATACTCCCCAAATAAAAAAGAGTACAAATGCTAATACCTTGCCATTAAAAAAAGAAATGACCAAATGATCCAAAAACTTTTTTAAGTATATCCATTTTAATCTCAAACTTTTTTCAACTATTCAATTTGATCCATAAACAAACCAAATTTGAACCATTTTGGTCATACCATCAACTTTATCATTTCTTTAGACAGATCGATCCAACTTTTTAAGTGTCCATTTTAATCCATGAGTGCATTTTTTTAATTTCAGGGTCAATCTCATTAGTTTGAATTGGTACAAAGGAGAGAAATTAACCCTACAAATTCTAAAATGCTCTCAAGAAAAGCTTTCCTCCATCAATTTCTATTCAAAAAAAAAAATGATAAAGTTGACAGTATGATCAATTTAGTTCAAATTTGGTGAGCTGAGAAACTAAATTGAAAGTATGGAAAAGTCTAACTAAAATAAACTCATGTAAAAAATCTAGAATTCCATGAGTGTGGCATTTTTTGAATATAAACCTAAACACTCCAAATTTGACAATTAAGACAAGGAAACTCGTGAACAATAATTTCAATATTGGAACTTTATTGACCATCCACCTTGCTTTATTATCAAGCACATGTAAAACAAACATGCCTCATTGTCCCTCATTCAACTTAATAAAGCCTCACCAAAGCTCCAAACTCCCTTCTCACCATATTGGTACATCAAAACTATTGATGCCTCCCAGAATCGCCAACTCCCTCATCACCTTATCACTACATCCAACATATGCAGAATGAGCTTCATGTCTATACTAGCAAAGAAAAGAATAACAAAGGGCCCAATCAAGATATTTCCAACACACCCGAGAATCTGAACCTGATTCAAAAACCAATGAAGTGCAAACTTATGAGAATAAATTCATATATGATGACATTATGAATTTTCGTACAACTGAGAAGACCTATTTGCAAAGGTTTCGTGCTTTCTTGACGCAGCAAGGAAATCCTATTTGCAATATTTTCATGCAGGTACAAAGACCTATATGCATCATTCTTAGTGTGGTTGGAGCAGTAGATCGGGCCATGGTGTTTATAACCAACATTCTCTTAATGCACCCTACATGAGGGTGATGTCAAAATACTGCCAAAACTTTCAATGACCAAGACTTGAAACAGAACGAACTTAAATAACTTCCTAGACCCAAAAAAGTGAAAACACAACTAAAAAGAAATTAAAAATGCAAATCACATTAAATGACCACTTAAATTGACATATAAATTGTGTCTAAGAAAATAAAAACCAGAATGAAACCTAAAATGAGAGCTTGAATTGGACTTACAGAAGACTTACAATAAACTTGAAGCCTAACCTATAAGCAAGGGAATCTATGATGAACTTCAAAGCTCGCTACAAGCATAGAACTTCATGATTGCACTAAAAACTCTCTTTAACATTCATAGCCCTTACGAACACTGATGCATCTAGTTTTCTTAATTTTTGTTTTGATGTAATATGAACAATTATAGTTGTGTTTTCTATTTTTGTTTTATGTTTTTTTTAGCTATCCAATGATGGAAAGCATCCCGTGATCAATGCGTAGGATTTGCTTGGCTTGCTTGACCTTGGGTGTGCCGGTTTTGGGGTTCTTTGGGCTGCTGCTGCTGTTGGTTTGGTGTTGGGTTGTTCTCGGTTTGGCTTGGGCTGTCTGGGTTGGAGCTTGCTTAAGTTGACCTACTTGGGGTTGTAGCTCATTATTGTTGGAGGATCATTAATGCATAAAGGTGTTTATTTATTTCCAAAAAGTTTAGGGGAGTGGAACTTGTGTGTCTCTTCGGTTTCTCCCTTCCCTCTCGGTTTTGGTGGCATTTTGCTCTTCCCATGGCTGCTGGTTGGTTTCCCCTTGTTGCCTCCTCGGGTCCCTCATTTGGCTGGTTTTCCCCTGAGTTTTTCCCTGGTTTCTGTGTGACTTTTCGGGTCCTGCTGGCTGCTTAGCTGTGGCTGCTTGGGGGGAATGTTTTGCTTGTTTCTTGTGATGTTGTCTCTTGGTTTCCTGTACCAAAATGTTGGGGCTGCTGTTGGAGACTTTTGGCATTCCTTTTCCCCTCTTTTCATTGGTCTATTTGGAGGTACTTTGGCTGTTGGGTTTCCTCTCTCTTGGCTATATATTTGGGGTGTTTTGTAAGGAAAAAGGTTGTTGAAAATTGTTTGGCAAAGCCACTAAACCTGAGGGTTTTCTTCTTGGAAAAGCTTGAGAGCTTGTTCCATCTTCTTTCTCCTCTAGGAAAGCTTGCGAGCTTCTCCTCCCTTCTTCTCGGCTTCTAACCCATTCTTCTCTACGCAAGTTCCACTCCACCTGTATCCTTCTTCTGGTTCCGGTTGGTGTAAGTTTGTGGCTGCTTTTTGAGGTGAATCGTGGCTGTTTTGTGGAGGATTGGTGGCTGTTTTAAGGTGACATTTGTGGGCTGTTTTGGAGACATTTGCTGGAGGAGTTTGGTAGAACGTTGGACCTTTGCCTTGGTGGACCCCTGGTTTGCAAGGTAAGCATTTTTTCATTTTAATTTCCTACACCCGATGCATGTGAGGAGTCCGTTTAACGGATGTTCTGAGGATAGCGTTGTTTTGTTTTAATTTTGTTCGTTGCTAACTTTCTTTTGTCTAAGGTTTGTTGGTCGTCGGTTTTCTTTCTAAGTTGAAGTGAAGGTCTTTTCTCTAGTCTATTTTGTTCTCCAATCGTGGTTTTAAGTTGGAAGGTGAGTCTTGTTCTTTTCTTTTCGTAATATTTCTCCTCTCTTGGTTTTTGTTTTCAAGTTGTCTACATCAAACACACTCAGTGAAATGAACTAAGAATAAAAATGAACTCCGGTGGCTTCCTATTTATATATAGAAGAACGATTCCCTACAGGGCCCATGCAAGTAAAACAAAAGCCACATAAAAAAAAATTGTGTCCCTTTGAAAACATAAAAGAGACCCAAACTCGTGAAGCTTGTAATCTGATCCGCAAACCAACACACACAAGCAAACAAAAGGCAAGCAATAATAAACTCAAAATGTAGATCACATGCATGTTTCAAGGACAATGAATTCATGTGAACAACAGCCACATCATACCTTTACACGTCTCAAATATTTGTTTGTTCATGTGAACTACTTCTAAACCAAAAAAAATGGTCCAATCTATTCCTCGTCATAGGTTTTATTACTGCTTTAATTGATGTGCCCATCAATCATTAAAAGCAACTCATGCATGTCTCAAAAAACAGTATGCTCCCATGAATAATAGTACACTTCACACCCTCATGAATGAATTTTTTTCAAAACGACAAGGTTCATTGCTATATATCACATGTCACGTGGTCATTTCAAAAAGCATGTACAACACATTGAATCACCAAAAGCGGCTCCACATGTGCTCGACAAACAAGGTAAATACTCGAATTTAGAGTCTAAGAATGTTGTGCAGGCTAACAGTAATACAAATTTGATTTTAACTTCCTCAAGAAGCACAAAATTGCTCAAAAAAGTGTGTAGTCATTTTGAAAACTTGCCAGCTCTTTTTAAGATCAAAACTCAAATTCATCATTATGTTGCAAGAAGATGTCCTCCAACGACTCTACAAGATAAGGTCCTAAGTCCCAAGTTTCAAGTATAATCCCGCTCACAATGAAAGAAGTTAATAAAACTTGAACACCATGAGCAATGCTCAACCAATAAATTTCAAATAGATCATAATAAAAGAATCATTTCAAGTTCTACTATTATAGTAATTTAGTAAATTCGTGAAAAAGCATACTATTACAAATTTCACAAAGATATTTTATTTTAGATTTGCATTAAACCTTCAAGCCTCTTACAAGAAATTGTGAACCTCAAAGTTACCCTGTTTATATGGTAGCTCAAGAAAATCTACAAACCTTATCCTCTATAAGCAAGGATACAAAATTAACCAGGCTCAAAAGGATCACGATCAAACACCAAACCCTAATGATGATCGAGTTAATAGAATATCTCAATAAGAGAAAACTCTATTTTCAAATGCCACTAAATTCCAACATAAAATATTTCATAATCAAATCTCTAGAAAATACAAAATTTAAAAAAAAACTTATATTTTAAATATAAAATATTTAAGTAAAATTGATCGCCCTAAATTTGAAGTAACAATCCATCAACACTCTGCAATAATTTGTCAAAGGAGACATTTAATACTAATCTCAGCTCACAAAGAGCCAATCTCATATCAAACATACCAATATTTACTCCCAAAAGATCTCTCGCCAGAAAAAGACATAGCACGTGTCCTCCAATTGTGTGGTTTTGCCACAAAATGGTTCCACCAAGAAATAGTTATGATTGTCATTCTATGACGGCATGGTTTAGCCATAAAATAGAACCATTAAATTACGATCACAGCCATAGTCTAGATGTTTCCCAATGGCTCAGCCCCCCTAAAATTGTGAACTGTAGAGTGCACTTGATATAGCACAAAGACCTCTGTTAATTAAGTTCAGCTTAAGTTTCCTTAAATAAACATCTACCCCAATACTGCAATATTTTCTGGGACAATACAACCCACAACTGCCAACAATGATACTTCGATCAGGTTGGGTTGGCTACATCCACTGACTAGTTAGACTCGGGAGCCATAATAACATGAGGCAATGGAATCATAGGATCTTGATAAGATTCGTCATAATTTCCCACTCCATTTGCTCTAAGCCAAAGGTGATAAATTTTATCTAAAATCTAAAATCAAACTAATGCCACTATAAGTTAAGCACATAGTGCCTAATGACTAGCCTAAATTGAAATGTCTCTCTCATCACTTAGGAAGAGTAATTAATCGTGAAGGTTTGTGTCTATGGGAAACCTGGAACCATATCATAAAGTCCTCCCAAAATTAAGCTGAATTTTTGGGCAACATCTTATATGATTAAATTTGTCTTTTGGAAATTGGACAAGGAACACAACTCCCTCAAAAGAGTCGGGCGTGAATTTTCAAAGTCCACAATAGCATGTAAGAAGTAGCAAGGTTAGCAAGTGATTGAATTTCATAAGAGTATATCTTGGTTTATTTTTTATCTTTTAAGCACCAGTAGAATATTTGTAGATATTTATTTTATCTTATTTTTTACATTTTATTAACCTAATATTTGTGTACTTAAGTTGTGTTGTTTCAATTCTAAAAGCATTTTTGTTACTTTTTAAGTGAATTTTGAGTAGAATTTAAAAGTTCTTTAGCATCATCCCATATACAGGTTGTTAGAAACCATGTTGGTGTATGTGTCGTGCATAGAACAATATGGCCAAAATCAAGTCCACACAACTTAAAGAAAAACGTGCCCACGTGGTGCATGGAGCACCTACAAAGATACTCCACATTTGGATTTCAACACCCCTACACCAGTCTTTTTTTTTCAAAAGGATGGCATGCAAAAGAAGCTAGTGACAATGCCAACAATCTAATCCCTTTTCTAAGGGGGTGAGACATGGTTGAGTATCAAAAGCTCATTTTGATAAAGAATTACTCCAGCTTGGACTGATTGAGCTGGTGCCACGTAAATGAAAAAAAGCTCCCAATGCAACTTCAAATGAAGGGGGGACCCTTCCCTCTCAAGTGGCCAATGATGTGGTCCTTTAATGGGATTGTAAAGGGCACGGCTAACCCACTGTTGGGGTGCCAGAATTTCAACACCCCTAAACAAATCTTTTTTTCAATAGGATGTCATGCAAAAAAAGCTAGTGGCAACACCAACAAAACTATTCCCTTTCTAAAGCAGGAGGGACATGGTTGAGTATCAAAAGCTCATTTTGATAAAGAATTACTCCAGGTTAGACCGATTAAGCTGGCACGACGTGAACGAAACAAAGCTCCCAATGCAACTTCAGATGAAGGGGACCCTTCCCCCTTAAGTGACCCTTCCCCCTTAGGATTGTAGGGGGCGCTGCAAGACAGCTAACCCACGGTTGGGGCACTGGGACACTAATCAGCCTTAACCTATTAGGATATTAAAAAGCAATATACTATAAATCTTGTTACTGAATCAGCAGCTCAATTGAAAAGCACAACTAAAATAAGTAACAAGCATTTTAAATAGTTACCTGAAGTGCAGATATTTTAGCAAACCTTTCATACAAGCCTTCAACCACAACTTCACAGGTTGACTCAGCTGCAACTATAACTTTCTTTAGAATATTCTTTACATATGTAGAGTTGAATAAAATATCACTCTGCACCTGCATATGCAATCCACGTGCATGAATCAAGGACCAGAACTAATTACAAAAAGCATGAACATAAAAATATATATATATAGAAATTCTTCTTGTCAAAAGCCAATGTTTATGTTTAAGTAGGTTTAATATGTACCTACAGGTGGCATAGCAGATAAAGACTAGTGAACATCACAAATATCATAAAACTTAAAACTTATTATGCTTCACATGCTGCTTAAACAAACAAATTCTATATGCTCACTAGAAGTGATGTTTCAAGTAGGTTACCTGCAAAGTATTATCAGATCATACAGTAATCATAACAAGGCATAATGCGGACATTATCAAGACCGAGACCATGTCATTCCAAATGGATATTTATGGGACTAAACAAAAAGAAAGTTGGCTTAGTTTTATCAGTTGAAAAGATAGAGAGCATGCCAAGGTACAATAATTAGGTTGTCCATATTGTAACATGTAGTTCACTGTAAATCATGGAAACAATGACAGAAGATGCATGTTTATGTTGGATGTAGAAACTCCAGTGTCAGCAGACGGAGAAAAGATAAGTCACCAATTAAAGGAACTAAGAGAATACAGAACTGGATTGCAGAGCAACACAAAGAAGCAAAAGTCCACACGCACATAATCCCAGATGAGCAAAGTGTGGATCTGGAACACAGCACGGAGGAAGCACAAAGTCTAGAGTTGGTAACATATAGTATAGTTAAGAACTCATCTTTTTATTCATAATAATCATCATGAATTACAACAAGCTTAAGAGGCTGCTTATAAGATAATCCCTTAGGAAACAATGATATAAATTATTTACTAATGCTTCAAAAAACATCTAACTTCTAAAATGGCATATTAAACTCAAGCAATGTAATATAAAGACAACGGAAAAAACAAACCCTAAAACTAAAACACAAATTTATGCTTCACGCTACAACAACAAACACTGACATATCTAAAAGTCCTTTGAAGTCCTGCTGCAGCATCAGTTCTCCAAATGTACAAAGAAGTACTCCTTAGAAGTTGAAGAGCTTCATTGGAAGAAAGAATTAGTATTTCATAACCAGTGGGAGAAATCTTTGGTGATCTCCTAGCAGACTGCAAGAATGGTTGATGGTCTAATTCTAAGTAGGAAAAAAAAGGGACAAAGCAAGCAAGCCAAGTTGATGAGCAATCATGAATTTAACACATCAATCAGGATGATGATTAAGTTGTCTTCATTGTGACCGAGATTTGATGACTACTAGTTATGGAAGCGAACTCTCGAAAATGTAGAGGATAGACTTCATATATCAATCCTAGCCCAAACCTAGATTTGGTGGGAACCACATAAATTGAGTTACGACCTTTTAAACCAACATGGTGAATAACTTTATTCTTCTTTTTTTACCTCATCACTCATAGCTCAAGTTGAATATAGGCATTTAGGGTTTAGTTTATTTAGCTCAAGTTGAATAAAGGCATTTAGGGTTTAGTTTATTTTGGAATCATATCATTAAAGAAATTTGGATTGGATCTGTTTATTTAAGAAGGGAATATTAGGAAGGTATGGCATGGGATTTCGAAATGGCTGATTAAGAACGTCGTATGGGAAGATCTGGAGTAGGACGAAAGGTTAAATGCTATGTTTATTTAGGAAATGTATGATTGGATGAATTTAGAAAAGAAAGTGGGGTAGAGGGCCCATTTTAGCTTTGGTGATTTTCAGTAAGAGAATAAAAAGGGTGGGATTGTGGGTTTTTTCCTTGAAAGGAAAATTTAGACGCTAAAATAAAGTCCTAAGATAGGGAAAAGAGAGTGATTTCTAATGAGAGAGTTGTCTTTCTAGAAAGAGGACAAGAGTGCTCAAGTTTGGTGAGAGAATCCTGCAAAGAGAAATAAAGCCGATTGAGGAAGGAGAGGTGAAAAGAAAAAGAGAGTTCGTTGGGTAATATAAAAGGGAAGTTATGAGATAAGAGGATATCCAGCTTAGAGAGAATGTTTGGTGCAGATAAAAATGAATGAGACACAAGAGGGAATACAATAAAGGAGTGGAGTTTATGGATGAAAGAGAGTACCATGTGAGAGAAAGATCATCAGAAACAAACAGAGAATCGATAGGAAAGAGTAAGAAAGAGGGAGCACTGAATAAGAAAAGATAGAATTTATTCTAAGTAAAATTAGCCCATTCTTGCATTCATCATAATCAAGCTAGAAAATTATATACCCCTGAGTAATGACCAACAATAATTATCCATTATTTGAAAGGCTAATTATTGTAAGGACAATTAACACACAAACTAGACCAAAAGTCAAATGGCACAAAAACAACAAAGGAATTGCAACAACAACAACAACGTCAAGCCTTTATCCCACTATGTGGGGTCGGCTACATGAATCTTTTTTCTCCATTATGCCCTGTTAAAAGTTAAATTCTCATTTAAATCTAACAAAGAAAGGTCATTTCTAATATTTTCTAACAAAATCTTTTTAGGTATACCTCTACCGTTCTTAACATAAGTCAAATCTAATACATCTACTTTCCTAACCGGGCCATCGGAAGACTGCCGTTTTATGTGACCAAACCATCTAAGGCGACTCTCTCTAATCTTATCTTCCATTGGAGCTACTCCAACCTTTTCACGTATATGCTCATTTGGTATCCTGTCTCTAAGAGTAAAGCCACTCATCCACCTGAGTATTCTCATCTCTGCAACACTTAACTTAATATTATGCTTCTCTTTCAATGGCCAACATTCTGCATCATAAAGCATTGCAGGTCTAACCATCATCTTATAGAATTTTCCCTTAAGTTTGAGGGGGATTTTTCTATCACACAACAAGCCCAATGCATTCCTCCACTTCAACCACCCAACTTGAATTCTACTAATAATATCCCCATCTATTTCACCATCATTCTAAACAATAGACCCAAGATATCTAAAACGTGTACTCTTATTAATGACTTGATCACCCAAAGTCACAATCCCCCCACTAGAACTATACTTGAGTTCGCAAGTAATCCTATCGGATCTACTTGAGTTCGCAAGCAACCCTAAGCCAAAATTGATAAAAACAGCGGGAAAACACAATAATTTGGAGCAAATCAAACTAGGAACGATAGATTGCGACTTGGAAATAAAGCAAAGCAAATGCGAAAGCGAGATACAAGGGATCCTCAATTTGAGAGGAGGATCGTCTCTCCCAATTCTCTAGACAAGATCGTCTAGAGCCCAAGCCTCCAAGGAAACCCTAATTTCAATCAAACAAAACATAACTCCCCTAATCCCCTCATCCCCTTTAATACAAAATGTTTCCTAATTAAATTTCCCTCCCAATGCCTTAGCCGCCCCCTCCTCCTTGGTTTGAATCTTGTTTAAGTGGGTGGGACCCACCCCTTTGGGCGGACAAGCAGGGAAGGAGGCAGATGATTTCCGCCTCCTATAAACCTGAACCGGCCCTTGGGCCGGCTGGGCCGGTTCAGGTAGAACCGGCGTAACAATATCGCCCTCCCAAAGAATCACCTTGTCCTCAAGGTGAAAGCAAGGAAACTGATGTTTCACCCTCTCATACGGTTCCCACGTGGCCTCGTAGTCAGGAAGGTTCTTCCACTGGATCAACACTTCCTTAGTTCCATCTTCTTTCTGGCGAACCCCCATCAGCTATAAGGGTTCCAGGATCACCTCTAAATCCTCAGTGAGTGTCGCCGGTAACTCGGGGTTGGCTGTGTAGTCGCCAATAGCCTTTCTCAACTGTGATACATGAAAAACCGGATGTATAGTAGCCGTTGGTGGTAGCTTCAGCCGATATGCTACTGCTCCGATCTTCTCCAGCACTTCATAAGGCCCAAAGTACCTTGGAGCCAGCTTCTCATTTCTCCTGTTGGCGACTGTCTTCTGTCTGTAGGGTCGGAGCTTCAAGAACACCCTCTCCCCTACCTCAAACTGGATGTCCTTCCTATGCCCATCCGCTTGCTTCTTCATAATCTGATGAGCTCTCAAGAGATGTCTTTTCAACTCCTCCAGTCTTCTATCCCTCTCCTCCAAGAACTCCTCTACTGTAGACACTGGAGTACTGCCACTCCCAAAGTGCACTAAGTGGGGAGGATCCCTTCCATACAACACCTTGAATGGAGTCATCTGAGAAGCCGAATGAAAAGAGGTGTTGTACCAATATTCCGCCCATAATAGCCACTTAGCCCAAAGCTTGGGTGTCTCTGATGCAAAACATCTCAGGTAAGTCTCCAAGCTCCTGTTCACTACTTCCATTTGGCCATCCGTCTGTGGATGATAAGCTGTACTCCTTTTCAGAACTGTCCCTTGTAACCTGAACAACTCTCTCCAAAAATGGCTGAGGAACACCTTATCTCTATCTGATACTATCGCCTTTGGTACTCCATGCAATCTGACCACTTCTCTGATGAAAGCTGAAGCCACTGTCACTGCGGTGTACGGGTGTCGGAGGGGGATGAAATGAGCATACTTGCTCAATCTGTACACCACCACTAAAATCACTGTGAACCCTTCTAAACGGGGTAGCCCATCTATGAAATCCATGGATATTGCGCATACTGTAGACAGCAAACAAACAAAAAAAAAATCCTACATACCTGCCTAGCGCCGGAATTCGCACGAAGAAGCCGCTTCTCACGCGATTTGTCTCCCACGTCGTCGCTGTCCAGATCCCGTGGATCTCGCAACTCGCACGTCGACGTCGCCTCGCCCCCACGATCTCCCTTGGCGTTAAAATGAGACCGAAGCCTCTGCTCCTCGGTTTTACTGGACTCACGACAAAATCTCCCCCTCTCGCAGCTTCTTCGGCTCCCAGTTGCTGTTCAACTTCGCCTCTCCCGACGACGCTCCCTTCCTGTCGATCGGAAGTTACAACATTGCGATCGAAAGCAACAAGGGAGCTCGCCTGTTTTGAAGGTTACACGAGTCGCTTCTCCGGCTCCTCCCAGCTGTTCGACTTCGCCTCTCCCGACGACGCTCCCTTCCTGTCGATCGGAAGTTACGACATTACGATCGGAAGCGACGACAGAAGCTCGCTAGCTGTGAAGGCAACTTTCTTCCTTGTGTGCGCTTCTTCCCAGCCGTCCGACTTCGACTCCTCCAGCGACTTCCCAGCCGTCCGACTTCGACTCCTCCAGCGACGTTCTCTTCCAGTTGGATCGAAGGATTAGGGCGTTTGATCGGAAGCAACCGAGGGAGCTCACTGACTGTAACGGTAACTTTCCCCCCTTCCGCGTGCTTATTCGGCCAAATCCTGTAAATCCGATTGCCAAACAGTCTCTTAAGGCAAAAAAGAGGGAAACAGAAAACTTATCCCTCTGTGAGCATTTGAATTTCCTAATCCTACTCAAAGCAAATCTAAATTCTACTTAATTATCATTATTTATATTAATTATGAATTAATTTTAATTTATTATAATTATTTAATAATTAATAGAATTAATTATTAATAATGTTAATTAATCATGTTTAATTAATCTTAATTAATTTCTATTAATAATTAATTAATTACCTTTAATTTTTTAATTAATTATAATTAATATAAATTAATTATAATTAATTATTTAATTAATAATAATTAATTTTTTATTAATAGTAATTAATTATTTTTAATTAATTATGATTATTTCGTTAATAATAATTAATGATCTTAATTATTATTAATTATAATAATTTTTATTAATTATAATTAGTTATAATAAATGATAAAGAAATATACTCCCCTCTTGCCTCCACGAGCCGACACCGTCGCCGACGACACGCGCAAGGTAAGTCCCAAATCCTGTCCTCGACGCGCTTGATGCGCTGGTGGACCTCCTATACGCGCTCTTGTAGCACGGTGGGGGGGAATCCAGTGCAACAGGTACGACGAGACAGGTAAGCCCTATACACGCACTTGTAGCGTGGTGGGGATAGTCCTCGACCCCGACCTCGACATCAGCACTGTCAGCCCCGCACAGGTATAATTTCTGAACTCAGATTCCCATTTTCGGTGTTTGCGGCGGACCGGAGAACCACCTATACGCGCTCTTGTAGCACGGTAGGAGGAAACCCGGTGCGGTGCTTACAACGAGGAGGGGAATCACCCAGATTCCCATTTTCGGTGTTTGCGGCGGACCGGAGAACCACATATACGCGCTCTTGTAGCACGGTAGGAGGAAACCCGGTGCGGTGCTTACAACGAGGAGGGGAATCACCCAGATTCCCATTTTCGGTGTTTGCGGCGGACCGGAGAACCACCTATACGTGCTCTTGTAGCACGGTAGGAGGAAACCCGGTGCGGTGCTTACAACGAGGAGGGGAATCACCCAGATTCCCATTTTCGGCGTTTGCGGCGGACCGGAGAACCACCTATACGCACTCTTGTAGCACGGTAGGAGGAAACCCGGTGCGGTGCTTACAACGAGGAGGGGAACCACCTAAAATCCCATTTTCGATGTTTGCGGCGGACCGGAGAACCACCTATACGCGCTCTTGTAGCACGGTAGGAGGGAGCCCGGTGCGAGGCATACGACGAGGTGGGTAAGCTCTATACACGCTCTTGTAGCGTGGTAGGGAAAACCACTGGTGCTCTCGTACTGTTACTGTTAAAGACCCCATACACGCTCTTGTAGCGTGGTGGGATGAAAGATGTACGGCCGCGGTGTCTAAAGACACCTACCATACACGCTCTTGTAGCGTGGTGGGAAGGCCCAGCTCCCTACATTTCCCCCAAACGGGGGATATGCCGGGATGCTGCCGAAATTTACACTGAAGCATACATGACCTGGACAATAAAGAATATCTAACTTGAGCAACAATACAAAAGACCAGTACTCGAACAGAAGTGCATAGAACTCGAACAATTAGAGGACTGGATCCGAGCTGAACAAACAAGGGACTTGAACTGAACTACAGGGAACAGAACCCCAAGTGCTAAAATGTGCAATAATAATCAAAATGCAAAAGATAAGTGATAAATTTGTTTATTTGAACAAACACCAAGTTAACAGCAGGAGATTCGTGGTGGACTTTCAAATGTGATTGACTTAAACATCAGTCAACTATGAAATGTACAAGTGCTACCCACCTGGAGCAATTAAAGACCGATCATGCAAACAAATAGTGCCTGTTGATTGAAGAAGGCAACACTGGCAATTGATAACGGAGGACCTGTCACTGCAAATAAGTACAATCAAGACCACCTGAGATTGGTGACAGGTGGATACAGTGCAGGAACAATGGCTCTTCTACGAATACTTCTAAGAGATCGTATTAGACATGACCAGTCCCTATACATAAGCATGATCCATTTGTGGATAACAACAGTAGGTACATTGTGATCATGGGGAACCTCTGTGGACACAAATGTATACAAGGGTATATGGTGAGTACGAATACTAATTGATCCCTCAGGCAGAATCGACCAGCAAGAGGGACATCTCCTGCAAGAATGGAAGAGATGTTTGAGCAAATTCGAACTAAACTTCCTGGTGTTTCAAAGTTTCTTCTTTGCCTTTTCTCTGAGAGAAGATATCTCCAACATCGATAAGCCTTGAAAATACGAATAATCTTTGAAGTCTGGCGTTAATATGCCATGCACACTAATGGTGTTATAATACCGCCTTCGCCGATGCTATTCAACCAAGAAGTACAAATACTCACCGATCCCTCAGGCAGAATCGACCAGCAAGAGGGACATCTCCTGCAAGAATGTAAGAGATGTTTGAGCAAATTCGAACTAAACTTCCTGGTGTTTCAAAGTTCCTTCTTTGCCTTTTGTCCAAGAGAAAACACCTCTGATATTAATAGGCCTCGGAAGTGCGAATAATCTTCAAAGCTTGGCGTTACAATACGACATACCATGCTTACCGAGGGTGCTGCCGTATCGTCCTCTGCCGATGAGGTTCAATCAAGGAATACAAGCATATATCCGGACACCCCTCCATACTACATGCAAATATTATAAAATACCCTTTTTGCATGTATTATGATAAGCATGATGGGTTATGAATGTGTATAAGCGCATCGTATGTGTATGTCTAAAAACTTATATACGTGCATTTTTAAGAGTATGCCCACATGCATTTACAGAAGCAGAGGGTTTCACTCTAGTGTGTCATCTGACACTGTTATTACATTTCAAATCCTCCTTCCATAAGAAGCAGAGGGTTTCACTCTAGTGTGTCCTCTGACACTGTTATTGCACTCTAAATCCTCCTGCTGTATAAGCAGAGGGTTTCACTCTAGTATGACATTTGACATTAATACTGCATTTCAAATCCTCCTGCTGTATAAGCAGAGGGTTTCACTATAGTGTGCCATTCGACACTATAATTGTATTTCAAGAATCATGCATGCATATGAATGTATCATGTGTAATGCATCCATCGGCAAACACCCGCACAGGCCCCGACGAGCGTGTTATTGGTACACACGTGACGTCTGGGGATGCTGCGCGGGTCAATAAGTTTGAACATGATCCTCCTAAAGCAAGAAAATAGGAGTCAACAAGGTTCAATAAATATTTATAAAATGCCCCCCAAACACCCGCATGGGCCCCGGCGAGCGTGTTATTGGTACACACGTGACGTCTAGGGATGCTGCGCGGGTTAACAAATAAACTCGAGTTCGAGCCCGATCCCCTAACACGAGTGGATAGGAGTCGACACGGCTCGAACTATACAACAAATATTCAGTCACGATGATGACTGAAATATTTGTTTTACAGTTCATATTAGGCCTTCAAAGCCTCTAACAAACGAAATTCATTCACAAATGTCTAAAGCCTACGAAATCTATAAACCCGATCCTCTATCGATAGCCCGATAGAGTCGACAAGGTTCAACCCATAAATACAAATGACCCCATTCTACCCCGATGATGGCCGTGTTGAATGCAAATCTCAATCGGAGGGGTCCACACAGATCATTTCAAATACCATCCAAATACCCAAAACTGCAAAACCCCACAAAAAATTCCGAAATACCCAAAACTACAAAACTCCACAAAAATTCCCAAAGTCCCAAACTCCAAAATATTTAAAATTGAAATCCACCCATCAACCACTTAAAGCAAAACACATCCACCCTCCGCAATAGTTTGCCGAGGTGGACAAGTCAAAATTTACTTCAGCTCACATAGAGCTAATGCCTGGTCGAAAATATCACTAGGATCCATTCTCAAACAATCTCCTGCCAGCAAGGACGTGGTACGAGTCCTCTAACCGGCAGTTTCGCCGCCAAATGGCACTGCAGGATAAACGGTTATGACTCGGGGCCCTCTGAACCAGGTGGTCGCCGCCAAATGGCACCATTATATTATGGTTATGGCCAGAGCCCGTATGCTCCCCAATGGCATCAAATCCTTGAGATATGAATCAATAGGATATGATCGATAGGGCACAAAGCCCTCTGTTAGCTAAGGTGGATTCAAATTTGTCCCCTTAGACAAATATTCCCCCCAGGTCTACAAGGTACCCTTGGACGAAGCAACCCATGGCTGCCGATAAGGATCCTTCTGTCAGGTTGGGTCGACTACCTCCTCTGACTAAGTAGACCAGGGACCATGATGGCCCGGGACGACGGAACCATGGGATCTTGATCGGGTCTATCATCCATTCCCCCACCATCCGCTTTAAGTGCAAGATGGTGCAATTTTCAATTTTAAATATTAAATCTCCAAATCTCCCAACTTTTCAAATTCTCAAATCTTCAAACTTTCAAACCTTCAACCCATTGCTGCTACTATATGCCAGACAATTCGTGTCTTTACTTATCTGATTGATGACTAGCCTTAATCGAAAGTTCTCTCTCGTTACCGGGAGGGGTAATTAACTATAGGGGCTTGCGCCTATAGGAAACCAGAACTCAGATTATAAAGTCCTCGCAAAATGAGGGCGAAATCTCTGGGTAGTGTCTTATCTACTATCTCATCTGCCTTCCAAAATTTACCCCGGAACTTAAATCTGTTAAAACTCCCCCCGAAAAGAACAGCAAAAAAAAAAGAAAAGAGCGGGCGGAGGCCGGGGTCGAATTTTCGGAGCCCACAGATATCTCCTCCCATACTCGTCCCGGTAGAGCCAAAGGCTGTAGTAGTCCTCCTGGTGACATAGCCATGTATTTGTTCCTCTGACAGATCTCGCATCTGGCTACCAACTCCTCTACATCTTTATGCATCCCCTTCCAGTATAACTCCGAGGCTAGTCTTCTGTATGTCTTCTGCACTCCTGAATGGCCCCCTACAGCGCTTCCATGAAACTCCTGGAGTAAGCTCGAGATGTGGATCGAGGTTCGAGGCATTACGAACCTTCCCTGATATAGCAATTTGTCTCCCTCCAACGAGTACCCTGGGTGGCTACCCTCTTCCCTCAGCAAATCTGCCCTGATCTTTCCCAAAGCCTCATCCCTAGCACTCTCTTCTCTGATAGCCTCCCAATCAAGCATCAAAGGAACCGATAGTGTCACAGTCTGCAGCTCCCCCATACATCTGGACAAGGCATCCGCCGCCTTATTCTCCACTCCGGGCCTATACTGAATCTCAAAATCGTACCCCAGCAGCTTGGACAGCCACCGCTGATGCTCTTCTGTCACCATCCTCTGCTCCAGTAGATACTTCAAACTCCGCTGATCTGTCCTGACAAAGAAGTGCCTCCCAAGTAGGTAGGGTCGCCACTTCTGGATGGCCAGAACGATGGCCATTAATTACCTCTCATAAACTGACTTCAGCCTGGCTCTAGCGGTCAGTACCTGGTTGAAATAAGCAATGGGCCTACGACTCTGCATAAGCACTGCACCCAATCTGTATCCGGATGCATCTGTCTCCACGATGAAGGTCTGAGTGAAATCTGGCAAGGCTAGGACAGGTACTGTAGTCATGGCCTTCTTCAGGCTCTCAAAAGCTGATGTAGCCGCCTCCCCCCATAGGAACCCGTCCTTCTTCAACTGCTCAGTGAGTGGCCACACTATAGTGCTGTACCCCTTTACGAACCTTCTGTAGTACCCTGTCAGTCCTAAAAATCCTCTCTCCCATGTGCTCGAGCCCCCCCCCCCCCATGTCTCCTGATCCTCCCTTGCTCTACCATGTCCCAAACCCCCTTCGAAATCCCTCCTTCTGTCTTCAAAATCAGCACCTCGACGGCCACAATATCCCTCCCGGTGCTCCCACTCCGCACCTCTTGGCTCCACGCCTCCATACCCTTATCTCTCTCTGTATCTCCCTCCTCTCTCCTCCCTCTGGAAAGGCTCCAAATGGGGTCTTCCTCTTCCCCCTTCCACGATTTCCACCTCTTCTTCCTCCTTACGGATTTCAGATTTGATGTTTTTCGCTTCGGGGCCCTTTGCCTCAGATGCCGCCGTTTGGGTTTGGAATTCCAACATCTTCTTCATCATATCCCGTAAATCGGCCACCTGTCCTTCCATGGAAGACATCCTTTCCTCCACGGTTTCCTTGATTTGATTTATCTCCCCTTCGATCCTTTCTTCCAAAGCATCCACCTTTTTGGCCGCCATCGCAATCCGGAGTTTGCATATTCACGAAATTTGATTTTTAAAGTCAAAAAACAGCAACTTCCCCCCTTTCCGGCCAAAAAACTGCTGCAGGAATTTGCCGAAATCAGCCCTCCACCGGTCGCAAGACTTGCTCTGATACCAATTTGATAGGAAATACTTGAGTTCGCAAGTAATCCTACCGGATCTACTTGAGTTCGCAAGCAACCCTAAGCCAAAATTGAAAAAAACAGCGAGAAAACACAATAATTTGGAGCAAATCAAACTAGGAACGATAAATTGCGACTTGGAAATAAAGCAAAGCAAATGCGAAAGCGAGATACAAGGGATCCTTAATTCGAGAGGAGGATCGTCTCTCCCAATTCTCTAGACAAGATCGTCTAGAGCCCAAGCCTCCAAGGAAACCCTAATTTCAATCAAACAAAACATAACTCCCCTAATCCCCTCATCCCCTTTAATACAAAATGTTTCCTAATTAAATTTCCCTCCCAATGCCTTAGCCGCCCCCTCCTCCTTGGTTTGAATCTTGTTTAAGTGGGTGGGACCCACCCCTTTGGGCGGACAAGCAGGGAAGGAGGCGGATGATTTCCGCCTCCTATAAACCTGAACCGGCCCTTGGGCCGGCTGGGCCGGTTCAGGTAGAACCGGCGTAACACTTTTCTATCACACAACAAGCCCAATGCATTCCTCCACTTCAACCACCCAACTTGAATTCTACTAATAATATCCCCATCTATTTCACCATCATTCTAAACAATAGACCCAAGATATCTAAAACGTGTACTCTTATTAATGACTTGATCACCCAAAGTCACAATCCCCCCACTAGAACTATTATTACTAAAATTACATTCCATATTCAGTTTTAGATGTACTCAAACGAAAGCCTTTAGACTCTAAGGTTGACCTCCATAATTCAAGTTTACCTTCAACTCTCCTGTAACACCCCACAGTACTCCTAATCAGTACCATTGAGTGTAACAAGCAAAACATAAACATTTATTCTTTCTTAACATTTAATACTTCTCACATATAGAAGTTCAAATAAAACATCCCACCATAATTTGTTTTATACATCAACGGAAGCAACATTCAATTTAAAACCTCAAGGACACACTTACAGAGCCACTAAGGAAATCCAAATAATTTCAAAGTAACACAACATATAAACTGCTTACTAACCTCTAGAGTAGACTTCAAACATAGAATAGACATTAACATAAATTTAAATACTTGCAAACTAGTCTTCACCAATCTTTTGTTTTCCTTTACCTGTAACAACAGCCAGTAAAAATACTGGTGAGCTATGAGGCTCCATAAGTGATGCAACTTGAAATAACCTTTAACATTTAAATGCATATTTATAAAATTCATGATATTGAAACATAAATAAAAGTTAAACTACTAAAACAACTTCATAAAATCTCATTTGAACACCAGTAATTCCTCTTACATTTATACTGAATATCAATTTTACTCATTAAAAGATTTGGCTACTCATTCATAAATATATTCAATGGAGCTCAGGTAAACCTGGCATTATCGCCATTGAATTTCATTGAGGTCCCTTTTGCCTCTTTGGGGTCCCTTTTGCCCCACCTGCTATGCAGGTTTTATTTCTTTGGGGTCCCTTTTGCCCCTTCTGTAATACAGGTATTATCTGAGGTCCCTTTTGCCCCTGGGGTCCCTTTTGCCCCACCTGTAATTACAGTTATACATCATGTGTAGCCAAACTTTACTTTTCAATTGATATTCACAAAACTTTTCAGTGTTCCAAAAGTCATACTTAAGTTACTGCATTCTTTCAGAATCATTGTTGTGATCATCGGTGTACAATTGAAATGCATACCATATGCAAGGAAATTGACATCTTTCCAAAACAGTATCAAATAGAAAAACATTTAGATTACCATACAAAACCTTATTTTACCCTTACCTGATTAAAATATGTATCTAGTCATTCATACTTGAAAACTTGAATGAAAATTCCTTTCTTTACATTAAATAAATTTAATAACATTTTTCTTTAATGCATTCCAAATTTACATTCATACTTATAATGGAAAAATCACTATATTTGAATATAAATGCATTACTTACCTCGTTGCCGAGTTGTCCCCAATTCTCTACCTCGAACCCTTCCACGATTATAAATCACCTCAAATCGTTCTTTTTGCATATATCTGATGAATCCTCTTCCTCTTTCTTTCTATTATTCTTTCCTTCTACACTTTTGTTATTTCTCTATCACTGTTACTCTCTTTAATTCCACTGTCAAAAGCCCATAACTCAAAGAAATAAGAAAATATTTTACAGTGATCCAAACTAAGTTTCTTAACCCTATGGAATTCCATTTACTTACACTGCTTTGTGGAAACAGTAGAAGCACTGCCCAAATGCTTTATAAATTCTTTCTCAGAATTTGCTTCACCAAGTCAAACCGTCCCTACCCTTTTCTTTTTCTTGCGGCATCCTCTTTCTCCAGCAAACACTAGGAACACCAGGAAATGGCTTGCGAAATGCTCCTTTCCAGCGTTTCTTCTCTAGCGAACCTTCTCCGAATGAGAGGTGATGGCCACGGTTTACAAAATGATGGAACGTGGGCCCCATCCAGCCTCTAACCGCCCCTTTCTAAACCGCCCCACCAAATGCTTCCTATTACATGCATCTATTCAGACTTTTTCATTTAACTTATTATAAGAATTATTTAAACTAACTTAGTAATAATATAATTCTTATTAATACTTATTTATTTAAATATTTTACTTCTATTAAATACAGTTAACATTATTTAATAAAAAATTACATTCTTTATACCTGAATTCTGGATTCTTACATCCCCCTCTAGTCTTATCAACAAGAAGAATATCATCAGCAAAAAGCATACAGGTACAACCTCTTGCAAATGTCTAGTGAGAACATCTATGACTAAAGCAAAAAGATATGGGCTTGAGGCTGATCCTTGATGTAATCCAACTGAAATAGGAAAAAACTTGGTCAAACCACCTTGTGTCTTGACACAAGTAACAGCTTCTGCATACATATCCTTAATGACTTGAATATAAGCATTATTAACCCCTTTCTTTTCTAGAACTCTCCATAACACTTCTATTGGAACTTTATCATAAGCTTTCTCTAAATCAATAAATATCATATGTAGATCCTCCTTATTCTCTATACTTCTCCATCAAACCTCTCAATAAATGTATAGCTTCCATAGTAGACCTACCCGGCAAGAATCCAAATTAATTTTGAGAAACGTTAGTATCACGCCGCAACCTATGCTCCATAACTCTCTCCCATATTGGTATAGGTGTTGTACTTAGCCAGGGAGGAAAGCCCATTGCTTACTTTAGTGAGAAGTTGAATGATTTTCGATCTAAATATTTTACTTATGACTTGGAATTCTATGCTATTGTTCAAGCTTTAAAATTCTGGAGATGTTATTTAATTCAAAGAAAATTTGTTTTAAAGACCGACCACGAAACTTTGCGATTCTTTGGCTCTCAAAAAAATCTGAACAAAAGACATGCCAAATGGACCTCTTTTTTGCAAGAATACTCTTTTCATATTAAGCATAAAACTGGGGTGCTAAACAAAATGGCTGATGCTTTAAGTAGGAGGTCTCATCTGTTGGTAACTGTTTACCCAACCATAACTTTTTTCGATTTTTTAAAAGACGCCTATGCGAATGATTCAGATTTTAAGGGTATTTGGGAATCTTGTCTCACTACTGGAACTGATCAATCTGCTCAATTTGTCATTCAACAAGGTTTTTTATTTAAAGGTTCTCGACTTTGCATTACAAAAAATTCTTTAAGAGAACTTGTGCGAGAACTTTATAGTGGGGGTTTAGGTGGACATTTTGGTCAAAGAAAGACTATTGCCTTAGTGGAAGAAAAATATTTCTGGCTGCATATGAGAAAGCCAATTGCTAAGTTGGTGAAACAATGTAAAATCTATCAGCCTTTCAAAGGAACATCTCAAAACACTGGTTTGTATACTCCCCTCCCAATTCCAAATAAACCTTGGGAAGATATTACTATGAATTTTGTTTTAGGGTTGCCAGTTACTGCACGAAAGTATGATTCTGTCTTTGTCGTTGTGGATTGCTTTAGCAAAATGGCACACTTTATTCCATGCAAAAAAACTTCTGATGCATCAATATTGCTGATTTGTTTTTTAAAAAAATTGTTCTTCTCCATGGCATTCCTCGAACATTTACTTCTGATAGGGATACTAGATTTTTGAGTCACTTTTGGAGAACACTCTGGGCTAAGTTAGGAACTACTCTTCAGTTTAGTAGTGCTTATCATCCACAAACTGATGGACAAACTGAAGTTGTCAATCGAAGCTTAGGAAACTTACTAAGATGCCTTGCTGGTGAGAAACCATCCCAATGGGATTTGATATTGCCCCAAGCTGAGTTTGCATATAATAATTCTGTTAATCGCTCCACTGGTGAAACTCCCTTTGAAATAATTTATGGTCAGTCTATACCTCACATTTTAGATAGAAATTATTTGACATTACTTAATCAGGTTAGTGCTGAAGCCACAGAAACTTTTGATCATATCAAATCTATCCAACAGCAAGTCCTTGAGAAACTCCAAATAGCTAATGTTAAATACAAATCTGCTGTTGACAAACATCGGAATGAAGTTTATTTTAAGAAGGGTGATTTGGTTATGGCTTACTTTCATCGTCAACAATTTCCTGTTGGTACTTTTGACAAATTAAGCATGAAGAAATTTGGGCCTTTTCGTAATCTACGAAATTTGGGCATGAATGTCTATCTTTTGGATCTCCCTATTACTGTTGGAACTTCTCCTGTGTTTAATGTTTCTGACCTTTCTTTATATAAAGGAAATTCTAATGATTATGTGGAAGTTGAAACTTTACAACTTTCCACTTCAGTTCTAAACAGTGATGATCAGGTTGAAGATGTTATTGATGTCAGGATTACCAAAACTAGACATAGCGAGCACAAAAGGTTCCTGGTTAAATGGAGCAATCGTCCATTAACTGATTGCACATGGATGGATGCTATTGAGCTTAAAAATCGTCATCCGGATCTCTATAAAAAAGTTGTTAAAGTCTTCTCATCAGGAGATGAGATTCTCCCACCATGGGGGAATTGATGCATGCATATTTTAATTTATTTTAGTTTTTCATTATAATTTGAATATTATAATTTCTTTTGATTTTTTATGCTACTCTATGATGGAAGACATCCAATGAGCATGAGTAGGTATGTGCTTAGGCTTGGCAAATTTTGGGTATGCTAGCTACTTAGGTTCTTTGGTCTTTGGGCTGCTGGTTGGACCTTGACTGATCGGGTTTGGGCTGTGTTCTTTGGGAGCTACTTGGTTTTAGCTCATTCATGCTTGAGCTGATGCTTTAACTCATTATTATGAAAAGTTTCTCTGGTTAGCTCATTAAGTGGAGTGGAATTTTGCCTTTTTCTTTCTCAATGTCTCTTCGATTTTTCCTCCTGGTTCTCCTTCCCGTGGCCTGTTTCGGTCCCCCTGGTTGTTAGTTCCGATCCCTTGTGTTGTCCCTTCGGTTCCTCCCCTGGCTATTTGTCCCGTGGCTGCTTTACCCAATTTTTATGTGGCTTTTCGATTGATGATGTTGGTCCGCCTGCTGGCCTTCCATTTCCCCTTACCTGATTGGTTCGGTTGGAGGTTGAATGGTTGTTTGGCTTCCCCCTTTTTTTCTTATAAATTGTTGATGCTTTAGACATAAAAAAGGTTGTTGAATATTTGAGCAAAGTCTCTATAAAACCTGAGGGTTTCTTCTTCCTTGGAAAAGCTTGCGAGCTCGTTCCCTTTTTCGCTTCCTCCTCTCTATTTCGTCTTGGACTTCTACCTCTTCTTCTCTCTGCAAGTTCCACTCCATTTGTATCTTTCTTCTTGAGCTATTGGAAGTGTTTGTTGGGTGATTTGGTGACATTTGCCGGAGGAGTTTTGTTGGACGTTGGACATTGTAGCTGTGGTGGACTCTGGGTTTGCAAGCCTTAAGCACTTATCTTATATTGCCTACTTTTCTTTCGTTGCATGTGAGGAAACTGCTTGTCGATTGTTCTGAGGGTAGTGTTTTTTTTATTTTAATTTCGTTTCGTTTGTTCGGCTTTTTTTTTCTTGGTGTTTGTTTGGATGTCAGCTTACTAGTTTTTGAATTGAGTTATGTTCTACTAGTCCTAGTGTTCTCCTCTCTTGGCTCTTTCTATCTAGTTTGCCTGCATCAGGAAGCAACACCTGGGAACCTCCTTTCGTGCAACCTAGAGGAACAAAGGGGCTGCCGATAGTTGTTATTGTCTTCTTTCTCCCTCTACTAAAAAATAGAAGTTTCTTCTACTGCTGTCACTCTCCCAAAAAAAAAACCAAGAGCAAGAAGGATGTTGTTGTAGCTTGCCCCATTACAGCCAAATGATAGCAGAGAGATTCTTCCCTCTTTCATCACCGACTCCGACGAGCTTGTGACAGCGAAGGCAACATCCAGAGGGGCTTGGACAATGGTGAACTTGCATTTCAGTCGCCTTTACCTCTTCAAGGTAAAGTTGTTACGGTCGGAACCGTCGGACATTTGCTTCGACGAGATACATCTCCTAAACTTAGCAAAACCTACGTCTATCAGCCATTTGGATGTGTGGTTGACGCTCCCAAACCCTTAGGTCCTTAGAAACCCTCACGTTATATTTTCCAAAGCCAAAAAAATTTTGTACCCGATGACCAGCCTATCCTCTCAGCAAAACAATAAAAATCTGGCAATTTTCACTTGTTTGCTCTCATGTGAGAGCTTAGGGAAGATAGTGATGAGCGTTGGGTCATCGGATTTGTGTTTAACGACCCTTAAATACATGAAATAGCATTCATATTGCATTCCAAACCTTCGCCAACAATCAACCCTTAGGATATGCGTCGTCATTTGATCACAATTTGAGTGACAACGCGAATGTTTCACATTATATAAAATGCATCATTTTCCTAGCAAATCACAAGTTATGACAAAATTAACTTAAAGATATATGAGACTTGCATTGCTTAGCCTTTGTGATTTTATCTAAATTTGTTAAATATTCAAGAATGAGTTTCAATTAATTTAGAAAGCTCACAAGCAAGTTGCGGAGTCTTTCATGAACCTTATGCTCGTGTTTCAAATCCCATGATGAGTAAAATTGATTGAAATTACCTTTGATATTTTCCCAAATTTAGAGGATTAAAACAAATAATAAATAACTCCAATCCAAATAACCACACACTTAATCAAATAGGTTGCATTGTTTAGACTGCATCACTCAAACCTTAGGAGAATGCTTGTTACAGGTCTTTTGCTAAGATTGGTGTTTACATTAAATTTTCAAATTCACAAACACGCACATTTACTTTTTTAAGTGCTTATGAAGCGATTGTGGAGTATTCTATGGCCTTCAAGGGTCCATAGACTATACCCCACCACACATTGCAATTATTTAAGCATGTTTATTCAATTTGTGAATTGAAAGGTTGAGGGAAATAACAAGTAGCTTAAGCATTTGATAAACTCCTAAAATGGTGAACCACTTAATGCATACTCCTAATTTTTTTTAGATCATGTCAAAATTAACCTTTAAAATTTGTTTAAAGGCATCTAAATGATTTTTCCAATTTTAAATGAATTCAAAACATACTAAGAAAAATTAAGAGCTCTCTTTTAGATGCCCATTACCTTCATGTGTGATGTTTCGAAGTCTCATGGTATGAGTAATAGCATCCCTTAAGAGCTATCATCACCCCCCTTCCTTGTGTATGATGTTTTGGAATTCCCTAAAATCTTAAATGTTGGAGAATTTTTGTTGTCCTCTAACGGATTGCATACTTTATGATTGAATACGGCATAAGAATGATGATATTTTACCCCAAAGGGTAGAGATAACATTTCTTTATGGATTTAATGATAAAATCTACAATTCAACGGAGATTCCCCCGTTCAATATTTGATTGAACGGGGTTTATTTTATTCTGGGGTACAGATGCCCCATAGGGGCAAGCCCCTATGGTTAATTACATCTCAAGCTTTGGTGCTTGAGAAAACTTTTGATTAAATTAGTGATTTTCTCTTTTCTTTTCAAAGTCATTTAGATATTGGTTAAAGTGTGATTTTTTTTTTGAAAATCTATGAAAGTCTTACTTAAAGGATTTTTGGTCCTTTAGAAGTTTCAGAGAGGAAGTAATCAACTTGAAATTAAATTTCTTGGAATGAGTGTCAAAGGAAAGGAGTATAGGAGTACTTGATTCTGAGAAAAACTCAGAGGTACTCAGACTATCCTAAATTGAGCTTTACATTTTAGAAGTCTAATTTTTGTTCAAGTTGATATTTCCATTAGAAGGTTGGGGCTTACATTCCAACAACACTTGTTGGAGGAATTGCTCGGAAGGTGAGGGCTTATATAGTGATTGGATTCGACTATTGCCTCAGACCCTAAAGCTAAGTTTATGACTACTGATAGGTAGTTCCTCGAACCTAAGTCTAGCAAATGCAAAAGGACATACAAATTGTACCTCACAAGAGACACAATCAGCCTGACCTCTGGATTTATTATCTTGCCCGGAAAGGACTACCAGCTAAACCCCTCCTAATCGCTTTTAAAATCATGCTTTCTGGTCTCAATGCATATGAAGAGTGATGGGCAATTATTATTTAGGAAATAGGGCTTACAACTTGGGTTTGAGGCCAAGATGCCTAGCTATGCAGAGTATGCAGAATACTGACTCATAGATGCAAATTTTTTGTTATCTAATCCTTAAGTGAGGGCTTCTACATGTGACTCTTTTAGGCCATGCATGATCTATTTAAATTTTGAAAACTTGACTCTTTGAAAAAGAGCCATGCAAGTTTCTTTTATTAGAAAAATTATGAAGCCTAAATTTAATTTTTAGGTTGTTTACATTTTAAAGGGTAGAAATCTTAAATTTTTCCTAAGAGCCTACCGTTTCACAAGTCCAGGCCACTCCCAAACAAACAATAGAAGAAACCTAGGAAAAGCATGCTGTTCTAGTACGCACACAATAAACAAACAACACATGTATATATATATAACAAGTGCAGGAAATGTAAATAGAATCCAAGTTATTACAAACAACTTTGGCAGCTGAGTTGCCTGTCATTATACAACTCAGTTAATATATTACAGACTCTACTTGTGGGGTCTTCAAGTTTAATCTTTCAGGTGGATCTTTCGGATCTTTGGGCTTCACCTCTAAGAAGTACATCTTTCTTGATCCACCTCTCCTTCTTTTGATCCAAACCCGCACAAGTTTCATACAAGTCCAATTTCTATCAAATACACTTTGAAAAGAAAAAGACTCAAACCTACAAGACAGAGTTAGAAAGCAGTTTATAATAATCACATCCAGAAATGTCTAGCATTTCAAATGCCAAACACCTGCTTCTACCCTATTAGCCACATCTTTTAGGGGGTTTTAAGCGGTACCTGTCATGCAAGCAATTTATTATTTATGATTTACAGCGCCCCCTTTTAGACATGGCCACCTGCACAAAAAGCATGTATATATTTCTATACTAACCACTTAAAGGCAAGTGCCCACATCACAGACAATCTAATTGGCAATCACACCACAACATCAACCACATGCGCACACAAAGAAAAATCCTAGTCCTAGCATGCCTAAGGGGTTGTGCACCTAAGTGTGTGAGGCTTGTGTGGTATGTCACACTAAAATTATTCCACTTAGAGTATGGGTCTAAGAAAAGGGTGTCCAACATATAGTTTTGGGCCAAATGTTGGAGAGTTCTCCCTAGCTTTTGGAGCTAAGAGAAGAAAGAGGATGCTTCTTTTAGCTTTGAGGCTAAAGAAGAGGAAGGAAAGGTGTCCAACACCTAGTTTTGGAGCTAAGTGTTTAAAGATCCTTCTTAATTTTTGGAGCTAAGAAAGGAGATTTAGGAACCCAACATATAGCTCTTGAGCTAAATGTTGGAGAACTCCCTTTAGCTTTGGAGCTAAAGAGAGGGGAAGTCTCCTACAACTTCAGGGTTGGAGGAGAATGGAGAGGAAACCTATAGCTTTTGGGCTGGAATAGGAAATCTTCTAAGGCTTTTGGAGCCTGTAGAAGTGAAGGAAGATTAGTAGCTTTGAAACTACAAATCAAAAGAGTGTCTCCTTGAATTTTTATGTTCAAGGAGTGGAGTTCCATTTGCTTAATTTAGATTAAACAAACAGAGATGAGTCACTTATTGATTTTGGTTCAATAGGTGACGGATTTTGATGTATGCTTGATTTACTTAACTTAGATTAAGTAAATGATAGGAAATCCTTACAACTCTTGAGTTGTAGGAAGAAGGGAAGAGTATATGACTTGTAAGTTACAAGTTAGAGAAAGATCCTTGAACTTTTGACATTCAAAGAAGAAGATCCATTCTTCCAACTTGGGTTGGGGAGATGGAGGATGGGTCACCCATTGATTTTGGCTCAATAGATGAGGAGGATTTGTAACTTTGAGGTTACAAATCAAGAAAAATTACCATTGAACTTTATTTTCAATGGTAAATATTTAGTTTGCTAAATTTAAATAAAGCAAACATGAAAGAATGATGTGTAGGTTTGAGCTACACATCATTGGTTCATTGGACTTTTGAGTATCCAAAGAGAGGGGCTCATCCACCTAAATTGGATTAGGATGATGAAAGAAAGCTAGGATATTGACTCCTTGCTTGACATAGAATCATTTGTTGAGTTTGATTCAACAAATGAAAGGTTTGGATTGAACTACTTGTTGATTTTGATTCAACAAATAAGTGATTTTTTATAGGTTTAATTCACTCAACATTAGTTGAATGAATGGGAGTTCTCATACAACTTTTGGGTTGTAGAAAGAGGGGAATTTCTCTACAATTTTAGTTTGTAGAGAAATTAAGAGAAAATACAACTTGGGGGTTGCAAAATGAAAGGATCTTTGAACATTTTGGTGTTCAAAAGAGGTCTACACTCTCCTAATTTAAGTTTAGGAGAATGATGAAATTTCCTACAGCTTTTGAGTTGTAGAAAGAAGGCCATCTCTACAAATTTGGATTGTGGAAAAGAGAGGAGAAAATGCAACTTGGTGGTTGCAAGCCCATAGACATTCTTTGAACATTTGGTGTTCAAAGAGGGATATACATTCTCCTAATGTTGAGTCTTAGGAGAATGTAAAGATTTCTTACAGCTTTTGGGTTGCAGAAGGAAGAAACAACAAGCGACTTATGAGTTGCAAGTTGAGGGGAAATCCCTTGAAACGTTTAATATTCAAGTGGAAGATGTAAATTCTCCCACAAATATTTTGGGCTCATTTGAAGATTTCCAATGTATTGGAAAGGATTCCTAAAACATTATTGGCATGATTAGGAGACTTGGGAGATGGTTTGTTGATCTTGTGTTTCAACAAACAAGATAGGAGAACTCGGAATTTGGCTCCAAGCTCAAATGATTCATGCATTGAACACTTAGAACTTTGAGAATGCCCAAAATATCATGCATGAAGGAGGATTGCTCATTTGTTAATTTCATGTCTTAACAAATGGAAGGATATACTTAGGATTTGGCCCTAAGATCTTGAAGATCATGTGACAGACAAATTTAGAGCCTTGTGGGTACTCTAAAATACCACACATGAAGGGAATATTTATTGGTTTTATGCTCCAACAAACATGGTGAAAGAACTTGGAAGTTGGATCTAAGTTTAAAGAATCCATGCAATGATGCGCTTGGAGTTTTGAGATACTCCACACGTCATACATAAGAGAAATAGTTTGTAATTTTTGGAACTACAAACAAAGAGGCACCCATCAAGTTTTATACTTAATGAGATAATATCATCTACCTATGTAGATTAGGCAAATGAGATAGGCTAGGAGTAGAATACTAAGCCTAAGGAGGACATTCATTCGTTGATCTTTGTATCTCAAATGAAAGAAAGAGGGAGCTTAGAATTTAGCTCTAAGCTCCAAAATCTCCATATAGTGATATGTTGGAATTTTGGAGGATTCCAAATCATTATATATGAGAGGAGGGACATTCATTTACTAATTTTGTGTCATTAGCAAATGAAAGAGGGATTTAGGATTTGTTCCTAAAGCCTTAAATGATTCGTGCAATGATATGTTTGGAGACTTGAGAGGTCCCAAATAATCATACATGCAAGAGATGGTTGTTTGTTAATTCTATGTTTTAACAAACAAGAAAGTGACATGATTGATCATGCGATGAAATGTTTAGAGTGTTGAGATGCTCCGAACTATTCATGCATGAAAGGGAAAGATAATTGTTTGTTGATTTTGTCTCAACAAATAAGAGGTCGATGACTTAGAATTTATTTCTAAGATCCAACAACCATGTAATGATGTTGGTTGGAGTCTTTGGAGGCTCCAAATTATCATACATGAGAGGATATTTGTTGGTTTGGTGCTCCAACAAACAAAGTAAAAGAGCTTGAAATTTTAGCTTCACGCTCAAGCGATCCATGCAATACAATAATTAGAGCCTTTAGGATGCTCCCACTATTATGCATGAGGGGAATGAGTGTAAGGAAGTGAACTTCCTACTCTCCTACGAATATTTTGAACTCATTTGGAGAAGGGAAGGATTGATCTCCTAAAGCTTTAGAAGAATTCCTAAATCAATTTTGTCATGATTAGGAGGTTTGGATGAATGCTTGTGGATTTCGTGTCCACAAGCAAAGAGGTATGGACCTAGGATTTTTGGAATCCTGAGTCAAGATTATTCATGTAATGAAAGATTTGGAGCTTTGAGATGCTCCAAACTATCATGCATAGGAGAGGGAAGACTCTACTAGAGAGCTTCCAACACATTGAAACGATTTTCAAATCAACTTTGATATGATTTGGGTAGGAGGGATTGGTCCTACAACTTTGGGAGGTTTAGATGAAGACTCTTGACATCATTTAGAGAAACCTGAGGCAAAAGATAGAATCATCATTTGAATGTCCATGGGTAGGTCCTAAGGATCGATTTGCTATGCTCTATAGGGAAACCTAGAGATGGATACGTAAAAGAGGTTTTCCCTAAATCAAACCTAATATGGTTTAGAAGTTTGAGAGCTTGTATTTAGTCATATTATTTTGCAAATTAGAGGAAAATGAGCTTAAATAATCCCTTAGTGCAGTGGGGCAATGATCATGGACTTTTGGGGTCCATGCAATACTCCAAATTATTTTCTTTTTTTATAACACTTAGGATTAAATGAGAACATTTAAGAAAAATTTACAAACTAATAGACTTTACTAACCTAAGCAAGAAAAACATAGTATATGGCTTGAATCATTGCATGATAGGAAATTTGCATTCAAAGCTTTTAAGGGGTCAAATCACTTTTGACATGATTTGATTCATTAAAGGCATTGAAATAATTTTGCAAACTTCGAAAGATTTGCATAACAAAATAATGAGCCATAAACATTTTCATCATAAGTTATGCAACATACCCAAAAGTGAGCTTAATCAAACACACTTGCTTTAGGATTTTTGAAATGAACCTTTAGGATTCATATTAAATCCTACAACAAGTCATCAAAAGCATTTTAGATATATTGCAAGGTTTATGACAAACTCTACAAGCTTCACCAAACCCCTAAGCCACATCTCTATTTGTCATGACACTAATGTTGAATACGTGCATGTATATAACGTGGAATTTGAGAGGACATGCAAGCGATACACTCAATTTTCCTATGAATGACAACATATCCTAGGGTTTACACGTAGGTGAAATTGTTGAGCTCAATATGATGCAAAATCATGCATTTGAGAGGTGTTGGATAACAACCCAACACCCCTACACGTGTTAAAATCCTCTCCGGACTCTCACATGAGGATCAACAAAAGAAAACTAACAAGTTTTCATCGTTTTGCGGAGTGGACAGCCAACAAGGGATTTCGGGAGAGCAAAAATTGAAATTTCTAGGGACCTAAGGTTTTGGATCGTCAACCACACGTCAATTGGCCTTGGGGACCCTAGGTTTCACTAAGTTTTAGTGTTTTACCTCTCCCGGGTTGTCCTAGCGCTCCAATCCAAGCTCCGGTTTGCTGTCCAAGCTCTGTTGAAAGCTCCAATTTGCTGTCCAAGCTCCATCGAAGGCTCTAACTGCTGTCCAAGGCTCTCCGGACGTCGCCGCTGCTGTCCAAGACGTTCCGGAGGAGGAAAACTGATGTCCAAGTGTTCCAAACAGCAGTTTTCACTGTTTGAAAGCCTCCGGATACTGATTTCGTCGTCAGGAGGTCACCTGCGATGATTTGAGAGTGGAAGGAAACTCCCAAACCTTCCTAGAAGCAGGAAAGAAGGTTTGGATTGCTGAAATCGGCCCAAATGTGCGTGGGGAGGAGGTCAAGAGAGATCTTCTCCTCAATCTGGAGCTTTGAGGACTTAGGGCTGCTGCTTGTTCCGCCTAGGTCGCATGACAGTGATAGAGAGCCGCAACTCTAGCTCTTTCCTTCTCTAGTTTCACGAATGCAGGAACCCGGCCGGTCTCCCCTTCCGCTCGGGCTGGACGAAGACACGCAGAGCCAGTCGGCTCTGCTTTCTTTTCTCGAGACGGAAGCACAAACACAAGCGGAGAAGGGCTCTGCCTCCGCCTCTCTCCCTCTCACGCTCTCTCGCTCTTTCTCTCGCTCGGGACGGACAAGCACAGGGGAGCCGAATGGCTCCCCCTCTCCCTCTCGCGCTCTCTTGTCCGCACGCAAGCCACAAGTCCGCCGCCCAAACAGCCCAATGCAGCTTCCTCTATGCATGAAACGAGAGAATTTCCACTCGAGTGGATTCTCTGCCAAATTTGGGTGGGATTTGAGGGAAAATCCTAGCCCTAGATCTCAAATTTTGATTTGAGAACCTGATTCAGCCCAAATTGAAAAGGTGGGGCTGAAATTGTCCGAATTGGACTCGACCCGAACCGATTTGGGTCGATTTGGGTCCGATTGAGTTCGATCGAGTTAATTTTGCGAAATTGAACTCGGATCGGCGCCGAATTGCGTCGAATTGGGCTCGACGAAGCTCGATTGGGTTCGAAATGATTTTAATTAAATTAAATTGAGTTTAATTTAATTAAATTGGGATTAATTTGGTGAAATTAAAGTTTAATTTCACCATATTAGGGTTCGATTTTGCCTCGACGATGTTTAATCAAATTGATCGAGCATGATCGAGCCTAGTCAGGCTCGATCAGGCTTAGGTCGATGCGAAAATGTTCGTCAATATTAAACACATCATGTCATAAACCCTTGAACCTTAGGACCAAATCCTAAATTCTCTTATAGTTCATTTGTTGAATCCAAAATTAATAAATGATCTCTTAGACATAAAACTCAAATCCTAGTATTCTTCATTTGCTTAGCTCAAATCAAGCAAATGATCATTTCTCTTTGAATACCAAAGTTCAAAGAATCTTCACTAATTTGCAACCCCTAAAGTTGCACATTCCCCTTCCATTTTATGTGAACCCAAAAGTTGTAGAAAATTCCCCATCTTCCTTAGCCTAAAAGCCATAGAAACTCCTCTTAACCTTAGTTCAAAGACTAGGTGTTAACTCACTTCTCATTTGGCCCAAAAGCTCAAGAGAACTCCCTAATCCTTAGCCCAAAAGCTATAGATTCTATCCTATTTCCCTCAACCTCAAAGTTGTAGGGATTCTCACTCAACAATTCGCCTCAAAGCTATAGATTTGATTTTATTCTCTTTTGCTCAAAAGCTAAAGAGAATTTATCTCATCCTTTAGCTTTAAGGCTATAGAAAACTCCCCTTCCCTTAGCCTAAAAGCTATAGGATTCCTTCTACCTTAGCTCCAAAACTTTAGATGTTTCATCAACTTCATTTGCTTAATCCTCCATTAAGTAAAAGATCTTTAACCTTAAGCTTTAGCTATTTTTATTGGACCCAAATCCAATAGGATTTTCCTTTCTTTGAACTCAAAGTCAAAGTCTATCTATTTGACCCAAATCAAATAAATAACATCTCATCCTATACCCAAACTCTAAGTATTCTATCATTTAATCAAAATAAATGATTTCTCCTTTCTCATGACATTTAAAATATAATATTTAGATGTCATTTAAGATTGTTTTTCTTTTGAAATTCACCTTGCCCAATTAGGTGAATTTCACAAAGCCCTAAGTCAAACCCTTAGGCATGTTTATCTTACACTATTAGGTGAACATTTCTCTCTTATCTAAATACTACGAGATATTTAATAAAATGCATAAAAACTTACCTTGTTTTCTCTTTATGTAATGAATGCATCATTTCACCCCAAAAGATGGAATGTCTATTTCATCGAATCTTAGGACACTGTGAGTGTTAGGCTTGCCCCAAAGCAAACAGTAGTTACTTTACGAGTTTTTCATAACCCTCCTTAATATGAAATCTTAAAAATCAAATAAAAATTTTAAGTCACAAACAAATTAAAGTGGAATCACCCCTTGGATTAAAAGTTAAATCTCTTCCTACTCCACAAGTGAAATAAGACACTCATTCATAGTGTGACATACCACAAAGTCAACACACACTTAGATACACAGCCTCTAGGCATCCTAGAATTAAGATTTTTTATTTTCTGCGCATGTGATTGCTATGTTTGGTGTTATGATTATTGGATTATCTGCATTGTGAGCACTTGTCCGTAAACGGTTAGGGTAGAGATATATTATGTTGTTTTATGTAGGTGATGGTGATCAAGGCCAAGAGTGGGTAAAAAGTCATGATTATTTATTGTTTGCTTGCATGTGTTGCTTAAAACCCCCGAAGAGGCATACATGCTTCCTAATCCCGTTATTTTGCAAGTTTGCCTCTTTTTATTGTTTAAATATAATTAATAGGCTTGTGGGATACAGTGATAGGAAAGATGGACCAAAAGGATGAACCCCCCTAGGTGAAGCCCAAGATACATCTAGAAACCAAAACTTGAGAACCCACAAATGGAGTCTGTAAAAAATATAATTGGGTTGTATAATAGAGCCCTGCATTGGGCACCCATACCCATACCCATACCCACCCACGTACCCACCCATACCCAATGGATATGGGTGGGTATGGGTATGCTCATAAACTTATGGGTGGGTATGGATGGGTACTCAATATGGGGGATAAACCTACTGCATTCAAAAAGAGTGAAAATCGAAAAATGCATAAAGATTATTTTAAAAGTGAAAAATGCATATAAACTATTCTAAAAGAATTAATAGACTTGCACGTGAAGATATGATGATATATTCTCGATTTGTGTGGGATATGTACTTTTGTATCTTAAAAAAGAGTTCTGTACTTTCTATCTTAATACTTTCGTATTAATTTCAAGCAAGAGTGCAGGATGAATGAAGAATTGAAGATGACATTGCCTACTCAATAGGCGGTCGAGCGCGAGCTCAAGAGCAACAAAGACGATGCCGAATTTTATATCACCGATAATGTCACGAGGACGTCGGACGTCTGGACCAGATTTGGCATCGTCTGCCACCGCAGCGGTTCCACTTCCATCTTACTTGAGCTAGCTGCATGCAAGGGTTCCAAGAAGACGTTTATGCACAAGAAGACCACCGGAACCAAGATGATGGGTTTGCACAAATGCGCCGTGCAACGATCTGAGGTCAGCACAGTCAAGATGTTCTTCAAGAAGCACGTGCCCACAATGAAGGAGAAAGCCAAGATGACGGTGGTTGCAGCCAGCTTCTGCACGAAGGACATGCGCCCATTCGAAGCCTTGTCCGGGTTGGGCCTTAAGGAACTAATCCAAACAGCGTTAGATATTGGCATTGCAAGCACCGACAGCATTCTCGTCGAGGATCTGCTTGCCCATCCGATCACAGTCCACCGCCATGTTACAAGCCGTGCCCAGTCAAATCGCGAGAGGCTCGTCGTTGTTCTCAAGGAGCACTTCGAATCAGGTGTTGGTGCGGCGTGTACAATCGACCTGTGGACGGACACGATCAAGAAGTCCATTACGATCCATTACATTGACAAGCTCTTCATCCTGAATGCGTGCACGATGCACGTGAAGCCGTTGTGTGAGGCCAGCCACACGATGATCATGGTGTTGAACGAGTTCAAGGAAGGCCTGGGCATGTTTGAGATGCTTGACAATTTCTTCAATCAGAATACCGTCGCCTCCAACAGTGACTCAAACATTTGAGAGCAGGATGGCATACCGTCCGAGTTCTCCTGGTTGCTCTGTCTAGACCGCAAGCTCGCACGCGTGCTGACAACCGTCGTCAACAAGACAACCACGACGATGCACGGCGTTCAAAGCAAACCGTTCTACCAATACCAGCACGGTCCATACATGGTCGATCTGTTCAAGATGATCGATTCGTGCAAGAAACTCGTCGAGTACTTCAAGCGCTCAAACTTGCAGAGCAAGCTTACCAAAACACTCAAACAGGAGAATGTCACATGCTGGAACTCACTGGTGTGATGCCTGCATAGCATCCTTGACATGTTGGATGAGATTGTGATCGTTCTACAAGAGAAGAATGCGAACCACAAGCTAGGCGGCATCCAACAAGATCTTTTGAACGAGTTCATTGTGTTCCTTGACATGTTCCTACATGCGACGCTGGCACTGGAGGTGTTCAAGCGCCCAACGTTGCATAAGGTTGCGTTCTGGCGCCATCGTCTACAACAACATATGAATCTGGTTCGTGTTGACATCATGGACCCGAACGATGAACGCCGAGTCAAGACGAAGAAAGATTCTGATCCGATCATCTCCATCAAGGAGATCATCCAGCCCATTGTCGAGGAGAAGTTCGTGCTCTAACCCATCCATGTCGTTGCGACGATGCTCGACCCGGTCATGAAGACGCGTTTACGTGGGTTAGGTATCAATGCTGATCAAATTGATGAGGCCAAGGAGAAGTTGAAGGCGTACATGAACAAGTACGGCCATGGCCTTGACTCTGTCAATGATGAAGATGACGATAGCATAAGGCCATCGCCGGCTAAGAAGGAACGGACAGACACCACCGCCTCCTACTCGATTTATGATGACTTGCCTGAAGATGATGACGAGCCCGAGATGGCTGCCACCATTGCCCCTACCAGCTTGCAAGTCAGAGCCGAACTAGAGTTCACGGCCTACATGACGCATAGGATCAGCCCGCAAGAACAGAAGATGTGCGGCGACGAGGACGAGGAGTTCGACGTCCTGAAGTGGTGGGGGCTCGTGGGCGTCAAGACGTTCCCGATCATGGCACTCGTCACGCACTCTATTCTGTGCATTCCGGCCGCCAGCGCCATGTCTGAGAACAACTTTTTAGATGTCGGCAACACACTAACTAAGAAGCGCAGCAGTCTAAAGCCCACTCACGTGAATGATCTATTATTCTACCGATTGAACGATAACTTGTGCGGCTTGTTAACACGTTAGTCCAATGCACCGCAAGCTTCACATAACATATTGTGCTGCTCTCTAACAACTTGTCCCATGCATCATTATAGAAAACCATGTATTTTGTATTACACGCTTTGGGGAATATGAAAATACTTTTCTTCTATTATTGTCTTCTACCTTTCAATTCTCTGCAGGATTTCTTTTACGGCTAAGGTCAAGCAATGCATGGGTATGGGTGGGTACGGCATCCTGAAAGATATCATGAGTGATGGGCATGGGTGGGCGAAGCCCACCCACACAGAGCGTGGATACCCAATGGGTACTCGACCAGGACCCTGTGTAGGGCTCTGTTGTATAAAGCAGACAACTAAACTTTCATTCATAATTGTAATAATTGGGACTCTATACTTTACTTTCCTACTGGTTGATTATATATACATGCTTGCTTGTTTATTATGCATTAAAATTACATGATTTTTCTTATGTTTGTTCACTTGTATTTGCTTAGAGGTGGTCTGGACATAAGTTATATGATAGGCTCTTAGGATAAAATTAAGATTTCTACCCATTAAAAGATCTAAATAAAAAAAAATCAACCATAAGATAACATTTATTTTTCTACTAAAAATTGCTTGGCTTGCTCCAATCAACCATATTTTCAAATAAAAATTTTAAAATGATCATGTAATGCACAAGTGTCACATGTAGAAACCCTCACATAAAGACCAATAATAAAAAAATCTACATTGTGAGTCAGCATTTTCATACTCATATGATTAGGCATCTTAGTTTAAATGGACAAGCTATAAGTTCTATTTTCTAAATCAAAATAGTCTTCTTTACACTGCATATGCATTAAGAACGGATTTCATGATTTTAAAAGCATTTAGGTGGATTAATTGGCAGTAGTTTCCAAACAGAATTATAAGTCCAAAGTCAGGCTAACTTAACTCCAAGTGCAGTTTTTAAGTTCGTAAGTCTCTGCATTTCCCTAAATATAGGTCAGAGTTACTACATATCGGTGATTCTAACCTTAGATCTACAATCTAAGGCTGATGTTCTACTCAGTTTTATTGTAAGCCCTCATCTCCTGGGCATTTTCTCTAATATGTGTTGTTGGAATATAAGCCTCAACTTTTAAAATCAAATTGATCAACTTTAACTAAAATCCGATTTAAAAAATGTAAAACCTAACATAGAATAATTTGAGCACCTCTAAATTTCTCAGAATCAAATAATCCTACCTCTTCCTCCTTTGGCTTCCATTCTAAAATTGATTTTAAGTCGATCTTCTCCCCCTTGAAATTCCCCGAAGAACAAATTTTTTATAAAAAATTCTAAGAATCAAACTCTTTAAAATTATTAGCCAATGTTTTGTTGAAACAACGTAAACCACTATTTTATTAAAGGTGTTCCTAAGTGACAAATGCTTAAAATATAATTAACCATAGGGCTTGCCCCTATGAGGAACTTGTATCCCAAAATAAAATAAACCATGCTCGATCAAATATATCAAGTAAGAGAAAATCTATGGTAAAATGTAAATGTGCAAATTTTGCTATTAAGCTCATAGTGTAATAATATTTCTATCCTCCAGGATAATATATTATTTTTAATATCGTGTTTTATCACAAAATATTCCCATCCGTTGAGGATGACAAAATTCCACCAAGGGGGTGCACCAAAGTTGAGGATGACAAAACTTCACCAGTAAGGGGGGGGCACCAAAATTATGCTAACCTACCCCATATTAGGTTAGGTTCTAAGAAGACCAACCAATCCAAGCCTACATGGTGGTTGTCTAAATCATGATGTACATAACTAAAAATTTACATTAAATTTTACATAAGCAAATCCGACAAAAGGCACAAAACAAGAGGCCACCATCACCTTTTCTACTAGCTCCACGCCATGTAGCTAAGGATTAATAAAATGTAAATATTTTATTTGTATTTTAATACAGTAGTCAATTGCTCAAAAGAACATTATATTAATATTTTTATTAATTACATTTCAAAAAGTATTTTAAAAAGGGAAAGGAGAATTAAAAGGAAATCAACTCTCTTTTTTACAATTCAACCTTTCAAGCTTGCAAGTAGTTTTTGTTTGAATTAGTTTGCTAATTCTTGGACTCTATAAATTGACTCATTACTCTTAGTTTTCATTAAAATTTTGATAACAATTCTAGGCAAATAATTTTATTCCTCACATTCTATCTTCCCTCCAAACCTTGGTCAGCTGCTTCTCTCTCCAAATTATTTGGATGACCTCCTCTTTATCATCCCTTTCTCTCTAAAAGCTCTCCCTCTCATAAATTATCCTTACATGTGAGATCTTATAGGGAAAAGGAAATAAAAGCAGAAGGAAGAAAAAGAATAATAGCTGACATAATGTGGAAAACATAAGTCAGCAATGCATAGAAGTCTTGTTAATAACATGATTCTTTGAAATGATATGCAATAGAGGTTTAGGAGGGATCAATATATTTTGAGATAGAGGGGAAGGGAGGGCACAATTGGTGTTAGAGAAAGATGTGACGTGGTTCGGAGAGGCTACCTTTTGGCAAAGAGAGAGTAGAGAATTTGTATAAAAATAAAGGGGTACCAGGTTTCGATAGACATAGGATGTATTAAAAATAGAATAAAAAAATAGATGGTCGATTAAGAAGTATTTTAGGAGTATACTAGAGCAAGGGGTTGTTGTCACAAGGGAGCGAAATGGGGATTTTGCTTGTAGTTTGTTAGATGGAGGGGGAAGAGAAAGAGATAGTAGGTGAATTGCAGCTAGCTCTCATTAAGAAAAAGAAGGGAAGCAGGAAGAGAGAGATCCAATGGAAGGATAAAATGAGAGAAAAAATTATCAAAATATGATAGCAAAAATAGAAAAAAAACATAGCAAAGCATCAAGCAAAGGTAACTACAAAAAAGCAAAAACTTTATTCAATAATACCACCTTTATGGCCAAAGTCAATAAACAAAAATAAAACAAGCAATATCTGCAAACCAGGTTTAACTAAAAGTCAAAATTACAAGAAATGGAAACAGAAATAATGAAATTATCCTAAGTACATAAAATTTAAACAAATTGCAAAACATATGACACAAAAATAAAATAAAAATAAAAAACTAAGTCATGGCATGGAAGGGCTAAATAGCTTGACTACAAGCATGGTGATGATGATGTCATCATTTCTAAAGATGGTCAACATCAACAGTTCAAGAAAATTAAGCAGAAACAATCTAAGAAGATGAGGAACAATAAAGCCATCTCAAACATCATTATATTAAACTTCTATTAATCCATCAGTTTTCAGCATCTCTTGATCTCATTCTAGCATTCACTAAACCTTCTCTACACACATTAATGCTAACTTAGCCCAGTCCTTCAAGAACATTTCATCCTTGGTCAAGAACTACAAGGTGTCATCTCCCTAAGTCCACAACTTAAACGATCTGCCCGTCTAAATATTATCATAAAGACTTGTTACAATCCTCGCCCCATTCAAGGTTAAGAGAAGATTCACAAGCAATGCTCATCTCAGAACTGGATCAACGGCTCAACGCCATCTAAAGTTTTGCTAAGATACCTTGGACATCTGTTCCTAGCAATATTTAGCATCATTAGTTGACTTAGAAAGGGTTTAATCTGTGCATGAAGCCCCAATCAACGCCCAATCTGAGGACGGGGCATATGGGGCATATATATAGTCTTACAATTGCACAGAGTGATTGTTTTCATGACTCACCCATGAACTTCATATCACAATGGAGACAACCAAACAAGCGTTCGAAGCCCGCAATTTGTGACATAAATTGATTTATGTCAATAAATTTGTAGCAAATATTGAATAGAAGCATAATTAAATAGAGATCTTATTGGATGTGAATCTTATGCCCAAGTCAAAGATTTTAAAATAAAAATCAAAATTATAATATGAGAAGTATAAAACACAGTATATGTCCATAATTACAAAATTCATTAGAGATATGATATTTAAAACAAAAAAGCTATATGGAGCAGATAGTTCCTGGGTTTTTTTTTTCCTTTAATAATTAGTAGATGATGATAACTAAGCCTGATAAATAGACAAAGGATTTGCATGGCAAAGCCTGTATAAGGTCAGGTTCGTGATTCAGTTTATTAATTTTTGCTGTAAGCTGTTCACGTCCAGAATTAATAAAGAAATTTTGTCCTTCAAATTCTACAAGATTTTGTGCAGAATAGTTCTATAGTTCTTGTGTAGACTAGCATGGTCATGCAGTGTTAAACCATTTTTTACTGATTTGTATAGGTTTGGCTCATAGTACGGAGACAAAAGCTGGATGGAATGAGCCCCTAGTCCAACATTACCCATCAAGCTAATTTGGAGGCACACGGGTAATACATAATTTAGTCTCAAGCGAAGGAATTGTGAAATCATCATGGACACTAGTGTAGAAAATTGACATAAATGGTATTATCCCTGGCCAAAACTATGGATAATGCCTAGTTGAGGTATAACAAACAAAAAATTTCAAAAAATAGATATATGTGTGTGAGCCTAAGTCTGTAAAGCCAACAACTATATCCAGCGCTTTTCAAAAAAAAAAAAAAAACCAATATATCCAGCACGCTTGGCACTGGATATCACTAACATCAGAACTAACATTACACCAAATGAAGTGCAAGTAATACTTCTTTAACAGCAAGATGAGGATATTCAAAGTACATTTCTGTCAAGATTAAAAACAAAGATGCTGTGTCTCTTATTCTAATCATAAATCCTAAATTCAAATGTGTATAAATGAAATCCAACATATGCATTCACAAAATGAATGGAAGAACAAACCTTTTTTATACCTTATTGTGACAAAGAAATCCAACAGCACATACCAATTCAAAAATCCTTAACTTTAAATAATAGGAAGACATAGAAAATCATCAAATTAGGAGAGGGAAACTTCAAAGCATATCACAAAAAATTCTAGCTCAAGTAATAGGCTCCCTAGTTCCTGCAGCATTGTTCAGAAGTTCAAGTCAAACATGTGAACTTTAAATTAACTATTCATTGGCTCTCTACATAAAATTCTATCTATAAGTATTTTGTACTTATAACTAGTCATGCATCTACTTATTTGTAACTCGTCTTGCGTACTACTTTTAATTGATAAAATATTTGGGATAGGCTTCTATCCTCTCATAAGACGAAAAAACATAAAGCTTAGAAGTAGACCAAATTCTTAAGATGCAAAAAGAATTTTTGAAACATACGGAATTTTCAACACAGAGCTCTAAAATGAAATTCTGAACTTCTTCAGTAAGGAATCCTCCACAAGTTTGCCTGTAAAGACAAAATATATGTTTTACAAAAAAAATCCATAGGCAAATTATATGCGCAGATCATTAGCATTTCCAGAATACTATAACTGAAATGTCAATAGCTAAACACTATGTTATTCCAAATATGGCTGAGGCATACCTTTGTTAAAAAAAATGCAAAGTTTCCATTCAAATTAAGGCAAAAAATATCGAGAGAAGATTTTCATTTTCTGCTTCTGCGCACAAAACTATTGATCTTTGTCTCACCGAAAAACCATCAACCTTTTTTTCATTTATCTTTCAGCATAACAAACTGCCACATGAGATTACATTTTTTTTAATTTCCACTTAGATTAATTTCCCTCTTGTCTGATCAAAATAAAGATGCATTTTGAGCCTCAAAACAGAAACTTGAAACTAAGAATCTATTCTTCTTTGAATAATCAATGATACGAAACATCATACAAATGAGAATGAAATTCACGCGCGCTTCTTCGGTTTAATCCCGTAAATCCATCAAACTATTGGATTTAATAAATTAAGGACTTAGAGCAAAATGTGGAAAACGCCGTGAAATGAGGATTTTAACTTACTGTGACATTTGAGCAACCTTTTTTTTTTTTTTTTCGCATTTGACAATATTTAACTCAAATCCTGCTCAATTCCTACTTAAATCCTGCATCCAAACAACCCCTTAATTTGCACAATCTTCAAAAGACCATTTCTAACAACGATGTTAATGCCATAAGTTATTTATTTAAGGAACTTTAAATATATATATGGAAAGCAAACATCTCGGGTTTTCATGCTCCGTCTTCCACAGACAACTTGTTTATTTTTTATTGGTGAGCACATCTTTGGTTGTGGCATTGTACTCTCGAAGGCCAACTTTGCTTGAAATATTTCATACAAAAACCAAATAGTAACAAACGAAACTACCTGGAGATGAGGAAAGACAAAAAGGAAAGGTACCTTGCTAATGAAATGAAGCAGTTGGCCGGCTCCAAGGCAAGAAAGGCTGCCTTTAGACACAAAAAGTTATGGCTTTTGGCATCCTGTACAAAAGCCATTTTGCCCTTGAGAAAGCGCCGCCACCGTAGACCTAAGTCTGCGGAAAGCGCTTCTATCCTAACCAAGGAAGGGCAGGAGGGACGGGAAATATTCCGCAGAGGCTACCCGGGCGTCTGAATTTCATTAATTTTAAACACTGAGCTCAATTTTACTTTATAATTTATAACTTTCATTTAAGATGTGAAATAAGTGATCCCATCCCATTACTTGAGTGATAGTAGAAAGATAGACTAGTTAAAATAAGACATTAATAAGCTTATTTGTGAGCTAAAATGAACAAAGTCATGTGAATAATTTGAGTAAAACAAGAAAAAATACGATATAATGTCATGATTTAAGTGCATCAAATAGATAAATAAATCTTGATGTTATAACACTTGACAATGTGGCTTGAAGACATGAAAAGCATGACTTTTGCCACAATCAAATAATAAATATATGAAAATTACACTAATGTATATGACAAGCCTAAGGTGCTCAGGGTCAACAAGAATTTTACAATCTCTAACCTCAACATTATTTGTAGGATAAAACTGAATGAAGCCCACCATATTTTAACTATCTATAATACAATTTTGGTGCCAATTTAGAGTTATCCATGGCTACAACAGTAAGAGGGTAGTTATCAATGATATGAGGAAAAGCATAGATAAGAAGAGCACACTAGCAATAGAAATGTCAAGTGGCAATACTTAGAGGAAAAGTCAAACAAAGCCTTCTTTTTTTTTTTTTTTTTGGCTTGTCAAAATAGTAGGATAAGAGGAGAAGATGAGGAGAGAGAAAGAAGAGGAAGAAGTTAAGATGCTACGATGTGAGATTAGTCCATCAGGTTAATTAGGAGATTTGTTATGATTGAAGTAGGCTCCCAATACCATATTTCTGATTTCGATTTTGATATTTTTACGATGAGCTATGAAGTAAAATGTATTTTTAATAAGTATTACAAATATTTCATCTTGTATTTTATGGTATACTATAGAATACCTTATTTTAGTCATTTTAACTATAAGAAATTGATATTTCACGGGTTGGTTTTATCTATACGAATTTCTAAATATGTCTTGTTGAAAATGACAATTTTGCTATGATTTATTAAAAAGCGTTAGGATGATATTTTAAATATCCCTTATAAATGATTTTTCAAATTGTGAATATTTAATGTGAAGGAAAATTATACATGCATCATCTTATGAAATATTGTAAATATATATTCATGTTCATGTTCTACATCTTGTATATAAGTTAATTATGTTTATCTCTACATGTGCATTCATGTTCATAAGGTGGAAGTTCTAATGTGGGAGACTGTTAAAGCGCACTACAAGTTCTATTATAAAAGCTTGACTCTCTATTATAATTTTGTTTCTGACTCTTGCTCATCTACTTTATGAGGATGTGAGAGATTATTTCTAAACTCATCTACTTTATTCGGGTGCGAGATGTTCAAGAGAGTTATATGTGGAAGTACACTTATAAGGAGAATCGATTTGTTTGCTTTCACCTAATGGGGATTTTAATTAAACATTAGGACATGCATGCCATAATTCATATGTTATATATTCTGTCAAATGAAATAAGTTTAAATACAAATAAAGATAAATACACTCTGATATCTCTATAAAAGTACAAGTGAAAATATCAGTTATGTTAACCAATGTACTCTAATACTTATGTGAACGTATATTAATGTTTGTAATATTCAATTTCAATTAACAAGTTCCAAAAAGTTAATTCTGACGCACATTGAGGTTTTAAACATTCTATGTTATCCTTCTAATAATATTGGTAATAGTAACCCTTTTGCTTCTATTTTTTACAAAAAAAATATATTTTATGTTAATGAATATTTAAATATTTTATTTATACATTACAAATATGGGTATTAACATCAATTATAGAAGCTGGGATAGACTACTTAGCATGCGAAGCTCACTTTATTGTTTATAAATTTTTAGGAAAAAAGAAAGTTCTAGTTGAGTAGAGCTTGATAAGGGCAAGACCATTAAGAGCTTTGTATTAAGGTATTTTGTAATCCAGTTATTATATTTTTTTATGTATAAAATGAAATCGGATTGGAATGTTTGTGTATGAATCTTTTGAAAATGAAAATTGGGCAATATTTTATGTTATTTATATTGTTTTGGATTATTTAGTCGACTCTACTATATTTTATATTGTGATTGAGATAATTAGGTTTAAGAATTAACTATTTCATTATATTTCGGTGCATAACAGCAAGGTATCAGAGCAACGGTTTGGAAGAATTGAATTGTAACCAAAGTTATAGGAAATTATATGCACATGCAAGGAGAAAGTTGGGGTACTTTAGTATTATTTTATGTGTGCATATATTGTTACATCATGAATCCCCAAGATCAAAAAGCAGTTGATGAATGGAGTTACAGTCAAGTTGCTACAGTTCAGAGTATTGTGGGGGCAATGAATCTAGAATCCATGATGCAATGTGTTGGATTAGTAGCCCATTTTATGGGTGAATTTCAAAGTAGGATGATGGGAGTTAAGGGAGAGGAAGTGGATAGGCACCTCCAGTTATTTTTGAGATTGAGGCCTCCTTGATTTCAAAGAGTAGTGGAGCCTTTCGTAGTTGAGGCTTGGCTGATGAGGTTGGAGAAGTATTTTTAATAGTATGCGGTGTTCTAAGGGTAGGAATGTCCCATTAGCATTATTTAGGTTGGATGGAGAGGCAAATCACTGGTAGATAGGCCAACGAAGAGAGAAGTTTGAAGGTAGGCCATATGCTGAGATTTCTTGAGGAGTTTACAGAGACTTTCAATAGTTATTGTATTGCCATTAACCAGGCAGTAGATACAAGAGTTGTTCATGATACTTGTCTAGGGAGTAAAATGATAATGCATTACGAGGAAGATTTTATAGCCCTTGTCATGTATGCTCCTTAATTGGTTAATAATCCTGAAAAAAAGTGTTATAGTTTCTTGATGGGTTTGATATATAGCTTGAGGAACCCCTAGTTTCGATCCATATTATTTATTTTTACGAGCTCGTGAACAGAGCACGACTAGTTGAGAATGATTTGATGTCCACTCAATAAAGGTAGGATACCAGCATGAAGAGGTTTGCAGAAGAATAATCTAGAAGTGGTGTTAGCGAGAAGAAGACTTGGTTTGGATGTAGTGATTCTAGGTGGGGAGGACCTACAGTATATGGGAAAGTAAGTGGATCAATATCTACAGGAAGAAGCATGCAAGTCGATCATGTATATTCATGAGGCATTATTTCAGATGTGGTCAGGCTAGTCACTAAGTGACTCAGTGTCCATGGAGGCACCAGATGGTAGATATTTGACAAAAGGAAGCAAGAGCTAGTGACTATTAGCAGTATCCCCATCTTGAATTGTTAGTGAAGGATCCTCAAGCAATAATGATGGCAGGTTTGGAGGTAGATGATTTGGTGGATCAACAGGAGGGGATCATAGAGAGTCTATTATAGTGGTTGGAGTAGCATAAGTGAGGCGAAGAATATACAATCTAACCCAGCAAGAAGCAAAGGATGCACTTGATGTATTGACAATTACGACTTTTATTTTTGTATGGTCTTATCATATTTTATTTGATTCTAGAATGAGTCATTCAATTCTTTCTAAGTATGTGTTGAATGGTTTGAGTTGAGTTCTCGATCTATTATCATATAGTTTGTTTGTTTTACTGCTTATTGGGCATTTTTTAGTTACTAATCAAGTTTGTAGATGTGAAATTAAAATCTCAAATAAGAAGTAAAAATAAAAATTGATGCAGTAGTTTGATGTAATTGTAGATATGGACCAACTGAGTAAATATGGGGCCAAGATTGATTGTAGTAAAAAGAGCGTGATTCTACATGACAAAGTGGGGGAGTGCTTCACTTTCAAGGTGCCAGAGGTGCTTTATCTTCCCTAATATTTGTATTATAGTTGATAAATCCTAATAGAAAAGTTGATAAATTTTGGATGATGACATCAAATCTGCATGATTAAAGTTCAGTGAACGTACAGGTCTAAAGAGAAAAGTCTTGGGAGAAAGAGATAGAGATAATGCAACTTTATATGGATCCATTATGATTGTTAAGTGGTATTGAATGTCTCAATGATGAAATTTTATTAGGGTTGAGAATGCAATGGCCACTTTTACATTACCAAGTCCACATGTGATGACCAACATTAAGTATGGTGAAAATTTTAAGTTCATTGAATACTTGTTAAACCTCTATGAATTTTTGAAATTTTTTAAGGTTTAAATTTAATCATAAAAGTTGGTGGTTTCAACAACAACAACAACAACAACAACATCAAGCCTTTATCCCACTACGTGGGGTCGGCTACATGAATCCTTTTTCTCCATTGTGTCCTGTTAAAAGTCAAATTCTCGTTTAAATCTAATAAAGAAAGATCATTTCTAATATTTTCTAACCAAGTCTTTTTAGGTCTACCTCTACCTTTCTTAACATAAGTCAAATCTAAGACCTCTACTTTCCTAACCGGGTCATCGGGAGGCCGCCGTTTTACGTGACCAAACCATCTAAGGCGACTCTCTCTAATCTTATCTTCCACTGGAGCTACTCCAACCTTTTCACGAATATGCTCATTTCGTATCCTATCTCTAAGGGTAAAGCCACTCATCCACCTGAGCATCCTCATCTCTGCAACACTTAACTTAGAATTATGCTTCTCTTTTAATGGCCAACATTCGGCACCATAAAGCATTGCAGGTCTCACCACCATCTTATAGAATTTTCCCTTAAGTTTGAGGGGTACTTTTCTATCACACAATAAGCCTGATGCATTCCTCCACTTCAACCATCCAACTTGGATTCTGCTGATAATATCCCCATCTATATCACCATCACTCTGAACAATAGATCCAAGATATCTAAAACGTGTACTCTTATTAATAACTTGATCGGCCAAAGTCACAATGCCCTCACTAGGTCTATTATTACTAAAATTACACTCCATATATTCCGTTTTAGATCTACTCAAGCGAAAACCTTTAGACTCTAAGGTTGACCTCCACACTTCTAGTTTACCTTCAACTCCCTCTCTAGTCTTATCAACAAGAAGAATATCATCAGCAAAAAGCATACACCAAGGTACATCCTCTTGCAAATGTCTAGTGAGAACATCCATGACTAAAGCAAAAAAGATATGGGCTCAAGGCTGATCCTTGATGTAATCCAACCGAAATAGGGAAATACTTGGTCAAACCACCTTGTGTTTGAACACAAGTAATAGCTCCTGCATACATATCTTTAATGATTTGAATATAAACGTTATTAACTCTTTTCTTTTCAAGAACTCTCCATAGCACTTCTCTTGGAACTTTATCATATGCTTTTTCTAAATCAATAAATATCATATGTAAATCCTCCTTATTCTCTCTATATTTCTCCATCAAACCTCTTAATAAATGTATGGCTTCCATAGTAGACCTACCCGGCATGAATCCAAAAGTTGGTGGTTTCAAATTGAAAAAAAAAGTGTAAAGAATGAAAATCCTCCTTAGGAGCATTGCTGTGTTGCTTTCTCTATAAATTGGTAAGTGCATCTAAATGCTATTGTGCTAAAGTCAATGTTTAGGGTAAAATTCTCCTTCGGAATTATATGGTGATTGGTTCATTGTCAATATGTTCGGAGTTTTCCTTTGGGAGTGTTGTGTGGCACCTTCAAAATCAGCATATAGCTCAACCTATTTTGATCCGACTTGAGTTGAGGTAAACCACTAAACTTTTGCTTTTGAACCCCTCTGCATGTGTTTAGAAGTGTTCAATGTGTATGTGAGAGTCTGCATGTATTCTAAAGTGGATCTCGAAGGTTTGTTTGCATGTTTAAAAATCTGAATTTTTACCTCTGGAGCATTGCGGTGTTGGGTTAGGCAGTGCTCTAGCATTAGTGTTATTGGGCTTATGGCAAATTAATTCAGCATGAAATCATTGGGGTGGAGCTATAAGTTTTCTAAAGTAGCGCCGTGGTTGGCTCCATGGGACACTATTTCATGTCATTCGATCTGTATGTAGTTGGCGCTAGTGAGAGAAAAAGTAGAATTTCTACATATATAAACTCCATTTCGGGAGGCTTTCGGGCATTTTCAGCTGTCACCCCAATTCTAAAAGTTGCTCGGGCGAGGAAGGTTATATTTTGCCTATTTCAAATTTTAATAATTTAAAGTTTAGGGATTTTTTGATCGAATTTATAATATAGTTTTACAAAAAATTCAATTTTCTTGGAGATTTCATTTGCATAACATTTAATATGTTATCAGTACAATTATTTTGGTCATTTTGAGCATTTATTCAAGATTTGTTGGGTGATTTTAAAAGTAGCAATTTTTATCAATTAAAAATATCACCTTAACATATATAAATGGTGCTTTAGTTCACATAAAACTTCAGAATATTGTTATACACAATTTCTAGTAATGTAATAAAATTTTGAAAAGTATAGTTTTCACGAACTGTAGAACACTGTGAGAAATTATTTTGAAAACCATTAGAGCATTTTATAAAATCATACAATAACTCTGTAATCGCTTCAATAGTGTAAAATGCAAAATATATGTGTTTTAAAATTTTGAATTGTGTGAAAGGAATTTCTGTTGGTAGAGAGAAGGGGTTCTATTGGCAGCGAGAAGGAATTCTATTATTTGTTATATATGTTGGAAGTTATGGAGCCTAAGGGATATTTTGATATTTACTAAGAAGGGATTTTGTTGGCGATGAGAGGTGCTTATTTTAGCTTAGGATTAATAATTGCTTTAGCTTCATTTTTTTTTGTACAGTACTTTAGTTTTTTATTTCAACATTTTTAGCTCTTTCAATTTGAATTGTTGATTCTTGCTTTAGGCTATCATAGCATATTGAGCCAAGTTAGCTCACTCCTGCTTTTTTCTTCCATTTTCAGGCAAGGGAAAGGGCAAGAATCGAGCTGAGTAGTTTTTGATATCAAGCTTTAATTTGTGTTGTAGGTATGCATTTTGCTTAATTTCTTTTTGGTAGGATTGAAATTTTTTTGGTACTCTTCTATTGCCATTTGTCAAGTGTTGTGTAGTTAATTCTTAGATTGTATATATATTTTTTGATGGCACAAAGGAAATATTTATAAGATTCTATAATCTTCCGCTTTATATTGATATTCAGTAGTGGCTCTGTATTGTGTATAATTTGTATGTTCAGTTCCTCAATATTTCTCCAATCGGACCTTAGGGTTAGTTTTGGATTCTTACCATGATCGGGCATGGTATGACTCGTAAGGTTCGGTCGAGTCATATTAGGTCAAGTCGTGATAAGCTTTTTGGTTTCAGAGCATCAGTTGGAGAAAGAAATTTTAATAGAGCCATATGATTTAATTTAATGAAGAGTGATGTAATTCATGATAGTATTAGGTATTTTTATTTGTTTATCATATGCATGTATCATATATAGCTATATTCAGAGCCTATGAGATGGATCAGTTAGATATAGATAGGAATAATGGTCAGAAATCTAGTCAGGTAGCTCAAGTTTAGGGTATAGCTCCTATGATTAATTATGAGGTAGTTTTTCATATTATAGGTCTTGTAGCACAACTAATAAGTGAGGCTCATACATGGTTTTATGGTACCCAACCTGATGATATGGATGGTACTTATAGAATTTTATGAAGTTACAATTTCCCAGACTTTCGAGTGTCATTAATTAAAATATAACTAATGATTGACTAATGAGAATAAAGAAGACATTGGATGGGATGCATTATCCCTCTGAGAGGAGCATTACATTAGTTGCTTTTCTGCTAGATGGTGATACAGAGCACTAGTGGTCAGGCTAATAGAAGGAGAAGTTTTAGGCTCATGCGAACACCATGATTACTTAGGAAGATTTTATAGAGACATTTAGGACCTGATTTGTAGCTCCATTTATTAGGGGAGTATTCAGTGATGTGGTATGAGGTAGAATTTACTACTCTCTCTAGGTATGCTCCATAGTATATTGACACTTATGAGAAAAAGTGTTACAGGTTTCTAGAAAGACTTCAGGATACTTTGAGACAGTCATTACTAGTACAGGATATTATAGATTTTCCTCAGCTCATTAAGAGGGTCAAGAGGATCGAGGATGATCTAGTAGTAGTTCAACATCGATGGACTACAAGTATGAAAAGGTTTGCCATTAAGGTTCCAAGTAGTGGCCATTATGGGAAGAGGAGCAAGTTTGGATTTATTAAGTTCAAAAGGAGGGGATAGTCAGTAGTAATTCCTTCTAGATCAAATAGAGGCACTGTTGCCAACTTTGGAGGTTTAGTTAGTGGGGAACCATTATACTAGCATTGTGGCAGGAGACACAATGGTCAATGCTATAGGGTTTCAGGCTGATGTTTTTGTTGTGCTCACACTATTAAAAAAACCTCTGATTTACAGTAGATTTGCGGCAGACATTGTGACAAAATTTCTTTTCGAAAAAATTATGGTGGATTTGTGGCAGAAATTTCCATCACAAAATTTGTGAAGGAATTACGATGAAAAAACCACCAAAAATTTGTGACGGAATAGCTTTAGGTTAGGCCACAATTCTATCAAAAATCCATCGTAAAGCCCTCTTCTACTCTTCATACGAGGGATGGTCCTCTTCTGCCACCAGCCACTCCACAGGCAGCCAGGAGAGTTTAGTTAGCCAGCCGATGGCTAACTTAGCAGTAGAGTTAGAAAATGTCCGAAAAACTCAAGCGGACCTGAACACTCAGATATTGGAGGAGCTTAGAAGATTGAGCGAGTGAATTAGTGGTTCTCAATTGGGGACTCCATCGACCGAGCATAACAGCGAGCATACAAATTCCAATTAGATTGTTGCCTATGATGACTTTTGATATATTTGATGTGTAAAAGTTATGTTGAAACTGTAACAGTGTGATAACTTCTATTGAATTTTATTGAATATTATTGTTTGTTTATTAATTTGCATAATTTACAAAGTACCCTTTGATCATATTTTCTTTATATAATTATTTTTTATAAATGCTTGGATTGTGAATGTTGAAAAGTCCAAATAATGATTGAATGAGCTTTTTTTATGTTGCAGGTTTGCGACCAATTTGTGGCAAAAAATTTACCACAAATGTTGATATGACATTCTAGTATCGATATTGTGACGGACCTATCCGTCACAAATTATGTCAGATTATCCACCGTATAAACTTTGCAATGGATTTTGACCATCACAACTATATTTGTGACACTCATTTTAGCATATGAATCACATCTGTCATAAATATTCCGCAAAATAAGATTTATGGTGGATTTCTTAAATTTTGCAACAGATTTGGCCATCACAGATAGCTGGTTTTCCTGTAGTGTCAGTACAGACACAAGATTGTTAAGTGTCCATAGGTTGGATCTGATAGACGTTCTGATTGGAAATATACCTGATCACTTTTGAGATTTTTGTTAGCATGAGTGTTGGTTCGCCATCTCGAAGTTAGTATTCTAGAGGTTCAAGGGGCATTAGGAGTCCCGATGCTTTGGTTGCAGCACAACCATGGGATTACAGTCTAATACAGTAAGAGGCTAGTGAGTTTACAGATGTTGTGGCATACTATTACCTATTTCTTTGTATGTGATTTTGCCTATGGGAGATGATACAATAGCTAGTATGGTTTATTTATATGATTTGGAGTTTTTTTATATAATGTGGATACCTAGTTTGATTTTATTGTCCATTTCTGCATTTGACATTATTTTTGGTATGGATTGGATTAGTCGGTATGGGGCTCAGATTGATTATCTAAAAAAAAGTGACTCTGTATCAGAGTGGCGAGAAATTTGTGTTTCAATAAATTATATTCTCTCCTCTCTAATTTCTGCCATATAGGTGGATAAACTTTGGAGAAAAAATAGTCCAATATTTTTGGAATCCCTCAAATATGTGATGTTATTTTCCATATCAGTGAATAGTTTCCTTATAGTTTAGGAGTTTATGGATGTCTTCCCTGAGGAGTTGAAGGTGTAGCTTCAAAAGTTAGTAGACAAAGGTTTAGTATATCCTAGAATTTCTTTGTAGGGTGCACCTATTTTTTTGTAAAGAAGAAGGATGGTACCTTATAGATGTGTATCAACTACAGATATTTGAAAAATGTGACTATCAAGAATAAGTATCAATTGCATAGGATTGATAAAATATTTGATTAGCTAGTTTGATGTTTTATATTTTTAAGATTAATCTGTGATATGGTTATCATTAGATGAAGGTGAGAGAGGATGATATGATGAAGACTGCATTTAACATGAGGTGCAAATATTATAAGTTTTTAGTCATGTCATTTGGAGTAACTAATTTCCCAACAATTTTTATGATTTAATGAATAATATTTTCAAGAAGTATTTAGACTAGTTTACGATAGCCTTTATAAATGATATTCTAATATATTTAATATTTGTAGATGAGCATACAATATGCTTGAGGACTGCTCTAGAAATTTTGAGGTAGCAGCAATTACATGTTAAGTTTTTGAAGAGTGAGTTATAGTTGAATAACATTTCATTTATGAGATATATGATGAGCAGTATAGGTATTTTAATGGATCCCTAGAAGGTTTAGGTTGTTTCCGATTGGTCAAGGCCTACTATAGTTTCTATGGTGTAGTTCCTTAGGCTTTGCTAGTTACTATCAAAAGTTTATTTAGGGGGTTTTCTCGAATTTATTTGTCGTTGACAAGAATGACTAAAAAATCAATAGCTTTTATATGGACTCCAAAGTATGAAGAGAGTTTTCAGATGTTGAAGAATTAGTTGACTTTTGCTTTGATTCTAACTATTCCTTCAGGCACATATTTTCTGAGCATGTGATACATAGATATATATTTTTTAATATAATTTTACAGTATTTACATAATTTCTACAATATTTATCGATATTTTGATTTGATGCTTTATACAACTTTTTTGCTGATTATTGTATTGATACGATGATTGCTTTAATGTTCTAACATTTGTAATGATTTACTGATTTTTTTATTATATTGCCCTATGACCATGTGCATGCTATTGCTAACATTTGACTCCTGACATATATATTGGTTCTTTATCATACGTTGAGATTAATTGTAAAATTTTATTTCTTACTCGGTTGTTTAGCTTATTATATATTATTAAATAATTTCATGTCAGGGCAAGACAGCAAGTGTATGAGACTAACTAGGATTCCTTCATTTTTAGGTTTTTATCATTTTAGTTATTCTTTTGCACTCATGACATATTAGTTGTGATATAATTGTCAAGATTATGAGTAGTGTATATGATTTTTGAAAATAAATACAGATGTGAATATTGATAGTTTGGCTAGTAGTTGCTTCCGCTAATATTTTTTATTGATAAGAAAATTAGATAGCTCTGGTGTTATTACTAGAAGATAAAAAAAATAATTTTTTCAAATTAGATTCCGGGGCATCATAAAAAGGTCACAATCCAAAGGAATGCACTCCTCATAGGAGAGGCCCAAAATAGGCAAGCCGAACATGAGCTATAGGTCTAAATATGTAATACTCATATCGTTTGGGCCAATTTAGAAGGTGTTGGTGACGTTATCTCAATGCTCAGCTAGCCTTAAAAGCCAAGAGAATGATAGATAACTATAGCCAAATATCGATGCATAAATGGCTCTGTAGACGGTTGCCTGCTTGAGTACTCTCTGGTGCACTACAAGAATATACCGAGCATAATAAACATAACCCTTCAACACTCGGAGAGGGCTATCAAATACAGAATCATATCGCTACTCTTTAACCTCGTGGTGTGACAGGTTACAACTAAAAAATCAAATGATACTAGTATGCTTGTAAGATATGCTACAGGCTGCAGCACATCCTGATCACCAAAGCTTAATCCCTCAATAATATGGTCCAGTGAACACCGTTACTATAATGTAATTTGAGGGTGATCACTCCATATATAGGTTTGTGTCCTATATAAAGCTCTAAATTAAAAGCAGATAGTCGAGGTGAGCGAATGAACATCCCGACATGTATATACTTGTCGATTAGTACCTCATGATGCCAAGATAGCCAATCCCAAATAGAAGCAAAGTGGGAAGAATCAAATTTATTGCTCTCCCCCTAAATATAATTTTCTAAAAGCTCGATATCTGGCATTGAGTGAGGCATGACCCAATTAAACCTCATGACCTAAGAAAAGAAAGAGAGAACAATGAAGTCAAATTATTTACAAAAATTGAAAAAAAGTTGTTGCGCGAAACACATAACAAATTTCTTGGGAGGCAATTTATTTAAAAAATAGAGAAATATAGAATATATATATATATATATACCCACATCAATAAAAACCAAATAGTACGGTGTTTCATCTCCACATTCTTGAAGTAACTACTGCCTTAATTCTTGTAAAAAGAGTGAAGAAATAAAAAAGAGAAACACAAGCACTTACATTCTTTGGTGATTGTTCAAGAATTAGGTTGTGCTGCCTCCCAGGATCCTCACACAATCGAGCAACCTGATCCTCTGCTTAAACGAGCCTTTTCGTATCTTTGATCCTTTATGTGAACATATTGATTCGCCTGCTCCACTAGCAAACCACATTGCCTACGGCACCTCTCGGTTGCCACGCCTCTTATGCCTATGTCCGACCCTGATCGAACGACCTCCCCGTTCGTCTGCTCCTGATCTTTCACGTAAACGACCAAGGCCGCATACTCGTGAATGGTTCTACCTGTGGCACCTCTCAAACTTGATTCACATCTCCTGTCAATCTCACATATGAGCTAAAATCCCGCACGTTCACCTCCCTCTATGAACCCAAGTCGCACCACCTCCTGTCCTTTCACACACCTGCCTCCCTTTGATCAAACCAGTCGAATCCATCTGCTCTGCCTATTTCTCGAACAACTAACGCATAAAGTTGCACGTGAACCTGTACTTGATCTACCATGTGAAGCCAAATCCACATCTAATCCCGCCTCCTATTTGTTTCACTGTAAACGAACTCGTCCACTAATACTCCCTGGCATGCAATTTGTTCTTGAACAGGTGCAATCCATAATTTGAAATAGTGAGTATTACGCGTAAGAAGTTTATACAAATAAAATATATCACCAAATTAGATAAATTGAAGACCGATTTCAGGCCCAATCAACATCCTAATGCCCTCGTCTATTGAATCCTATTCGGCTAGGCAGATTTGAAAGGGCAAGTGCCCTCCCGACCTCCCCTCATGAGAAGGGGATGTTGGTAGGCTACCAAATTTTCAAAAAATATATATATATATAAAGAGCATCTGCAACAACCAATTGGAAGCCCTGAAGATAGATTCTGGGACTCGTTGTTATCCCGAAACCCTCGGTCGTCGAATACTATCCAGCTTTGAGGGTTTGAAAGGGCAAGTGCCCTCCCAACCTCTCGATGGAAGGGGATGCTGGAAGGATGATGGAATTTTTATTAAGACCCTTTTATTAAAGCCATTGGAGAGTGTAATCTTTTATTAGTTAATTAAATTAATTTTTTTGTTGCTACCACCTAAATTCTTGTAAGGAGAGCGAAGAAATAAAACAGAGAAACACAAGTACTTACATTCTTTGATGATTGATCAAGGATTAGGTTGTGCTACCTCCCAGGATCCTCACTTGATCAAACAAACTCATCCTATGCTCGAACGAGCCTTATTGTGCCTCCGATCCTTCATGCGAACAGATCGACCCACCTGCTACACTCGCGAACAACACACCCTACGGGACCTCTCAGCCGCCTCGCCTCTTGTGCCTATGTCCAACCCTTATTGAATGACCTCCCCATTCGTCTGCTGTCAATCTTTCATGCAAATAACCAAGGCCACAGATCACGAATGGTTCTCTCTGTGGCACCTATAGAACTTGACTCGCATCTACTGTCAATCTCACACACGAGCTAAAATCCAGCATGTTTGCCTCCCTCTGCGAACACGAGCCTCACCGCCTCCTATCCGTTCACACACCAGCCTCCCTTTGTGTCAAACTAGTCGAATATATTTGTTATGTCTATTGTGAGTAAGCCCATGCCCGGCCCAATTGCTTCCTGTCTATTTTGTCTTTCTCAAATAGGTAACGCGTAAAGCTGCACGTGACCTGTACTTGACCTGCCATGTGAAGCTGAATCCACGCCTAATCTTGCCTCCTGTTTGTTTCACTATAAACGAACTTGTCCGTTAATACTCCCTGGCCTGCAATTTGTTCTCACATAGGAGCAATCTGGATTTGAAAATAGTGAGTATTGGCATAAAAAGTGTATACGAATAAAATATAATGCACAAATAAATAAATAGAATACTAAAATTATATATATGTATGTGTGTGTGTGTGTATAATGGATTAATTAATCAATCAATTAAAATTTTAATTTGTTGATTAATTAAGTAATTAATGAAAATCTATATTGACCAGTTAATTGATTAATTAATTGGGAAAATGATAAAATATGATATGAGCTTTAAAACAAAATAAAATAAATAAATAAATAAATAAAATATCTTTATTTAATTAATTAAATTAAAATTATAAGAAACATTCCTTTGATTAAGAAATTAAAAAAAACCCTTTCAACCAACTGATAACCTAATTGATTAATTAAATCAACGTTTGCACTAAAATCAATCTCTGTGCAATTGAAACTCTAGGTACAATTGAAACCCCAAACAAACTACTACCTACAGACTCACAAACTGCAAGCTCCGACGCTAGCAAGTTCCTTCTTGTGCGGGCTCCAAATATTTGCAAGTAGATAAACATGATCAACTCAGTGTTGTAAACAAAAACACTAGCACAAAAATGAAGCGCTAGTACTGTAAGCAAAACACCCCTAAAGTAGAAGAAAACTTTGGTGTAATGGCAGTGAAGTGTGCAAAAATGAGTAACTGATGGTCAAACCTAATAGGTAATTTCTAAGTAGTAAATCATATTCAAAATTATTCGTTATACCTAGGCTGAGGAGATCTTTTAAGGGAAGTAAAAGAATCAAAGCCTAAACCTATAGGCAACTTTCAATGAAAGCAGTAAATCCTAATCCAAATTAAACTTATAGGCCACTTCTAATGGAAGCCGTAAAACCTACCCTAAACTCAAATTTTGGGTAACTCCTAAATTGAGTGATAAACCTCAGCCTAAACCAAACTATTAGACATTCTACAGATATAATCCCCAAATCATCATAACACTGAAACCCACATCTAACAACTTTAGTTAACTCGAGATTCTTGAGGGTAGGAAGCCCATAACTATTTATCATATTTTCAGGGCACTATGATCAACAATTGTTAGTATTGATAGACTGAAACCTATGGTATTCCCCAGATTACGAAACCATGGGATCTTGATCGAGTCTACCTTAATTCCCCACAACCAAGATTAAAACACTTAAACTTTTAAAGCTATTCATCCTTAATTGAGAGTTCACTTCTATGTGAGAGAAGATGTAATTAACTATGAGAGCTTGCGCTCATAAGAAGTAGGAACCCAAAATTAAATAAACACTGATACAATCATCAAGAAAATTTTGATTAATTAAAATTCAATCTGCCACAAGGAAAAATAGAACCTTAAGTCGAAGAAGTGGGTTCGTGCCTAGCACAATCTTTCCCGAGTGAACAACCTCATATAACTTTAACCCCTTATTCCTATTATAAACCATGGTTACTAATGTTAGAATCGACATTCACTGTATTCAAACTTTCATAACAAAAAATAATAATAAGTATTTTTTCATAGTAATAATACTATTTGATGTAAAAGCCTAGCCTTTGATTTTATGTGCAACTGTTAAATAATTATAGTTAATTCAATGTTGAAGATTTCTTCTATTTAATATAATTTTTGAAATAATATAGTTAAGTGTTAATAATTGTGATGATTGATGATTCTATCTTATAATACAATGCTTGTCCTTACGATAGAAATTTTAAAGCACACCACATCACAAATTAAATGCTTATAATATCATAAAATAATTGATAATAAATATTATAACATTATTAAGTGTTAATGAATATACATGATAAATTTAGTGCATATTTAAGCAGGAGAGATTCAATGTAGGTGGAACCTGTTATGCCCTTGGGGGGACGACAAATAAATCTTCTTTTGTAAGAGAATTATTTGTTAATCCCCCCATCTCTTTTTGGCCTGTTGCTGCCCTACCTGACCTGTTTTCATGAGAATCAAGATAAGGGGTTGTTTGGATGCACCAAGTATTTAATTTAAGTAGATTTCGTAAATCCTCTAAATCCTAAGGGTGTTAAATCTTGAAAACTGTTTGGTAACATTCAATGTAAATATGGATAAATCCTTTGTAAATGTTTGACAATTTAATTAAAGATTTAAGGGGATTAAGAAATTTGATATTTATTTCTAGGATAATCAAAATACAACAAGAAAAGTTTAAATAAAACATAACAAAGATTTGGTAATAATAATTAATATTCTGATACTATTAATTATTTAATTATTATTTATAATATTTTATAATAATTATTTTCATTTAAAATCTTATTTAATCCTATTAATTATTTTGAAATAATTAAATTTTTTAAACTAAGCATCGCTTAAGATTTAATTAAGCGATTAACCAATGGAAAAAAAAAAATTTAAAATTCGCCAAATTGCCCATTTAACGGGCGACTTATAAAAAGTAAGTCGCCCGTTAAACGGGCGACTTATATCCACGTAGCTGTTATAGCCATTATTCTGACAAAGTAGACAAAGCTGAGCAGCCAGTAAGTCGCCCGTTAAACGAGCGACTTTGGCTTATTACTTAAAAAACAAATTTCTCAGTTGTATTGTCAAATCAAATCCTACAAAGTTGTAGGGTTAGATTACTTTATGTTTATGTATTTTTATGTGTTATGTGTTGTCAGAACACTTTATAACGACAGCTCAGAGTGTGTTGTCAAATCAATTTTTTTTTCTAAGTTGTATTGTCAAATCAAATCTTATAAAGCTGAGCTCAATTTTGTCTTATTACTTTTTTTTAGTCATGTGAAATCATCATTTAGTTATGTCAAATCAAATTTTTTTCTAACCAATTAATTATTACACATCTATACAGATGTAGTTCTCCTATAAATAGACAATCTTTGACTTCTAAGGATCAAACTAACTAGTATCCAGTATTTATTTCAAAATATATAGAAGCAAATGTATGATTTTGAAAAAGTTCCTTTGAAGCAGTTGATTATGGAGGGTAGTAGTCGAGTTCATAAATGTTTAGCATTTTCAACTGATGATGCATTAGAGGAGAAGGCTAGAATGAATCATATCTACCGGTGTTGTGTACATTTCTAGTCAGATAAGGAGGACTACAAGCTATAGGAGACACACATGGATCTTATGAGGTATCCATCTTACAGGAATGAAGCATGTTTGAGTGAGGAAGACTGGAAATATGTCCAAAGAGAAGTTGCAAAATGTGTAGCACATCTAGCGCCGAATAAGACTCTGAATGATAGATTTGCTAAAATTAGACATCGTGATAATGGATCGTTCGAGGAGATCGTGGGCAACCCAATGGCTGATATTGCTCACTATATCCTTTATAGGAAATGGGATACCAAGGCTGATGCATTACTAATCAAAAAATATAATAACCTGAGTTTTATTCCTAGTAGATAGAGGAAGGACTTTCTTGATGTTGTAGACTGGCAATGCGTCCAGCATTGGTTCAAACAGAAATTTGGTTGTTTTCCTATACAAATCCATATTCAAGCTCGCACTCGCATCGTATTACAAAAGCGTTGAAGGACTTTATTATCCTTAGAACTTTAATATTTTGTGATATGAGCCTGTTATCAAAGTACTTCTTAAGTTTTACGATTGTCTACGTATCTATCTTTTGAATATGAAAATGTACCTAGTTTTGGATATGTATCTGTTTGTTCTCGTCGTTCTTAGTATGTTTAACTGATAGAAAATATTTATAAGTAAACTTTGTTTCTGTTTAATATTAAAATGATTGAGTACCATATGATTTTTTTTATGATATATATATATATATATATATATATATATATATATATATATATATATATATATATATATATCATATACACAAATTTTTATTTACTTGTACGAGATTACATTGGATTCCTTTGTAACTAATAATTAATGTGTTGTTGTTGAGGACATTGGATACCTCAGATGGCCTATAACATTATGAGTATAGGATTCTTATAATGTTTCATTTAATGTGAACTGACATTACATGTAGCTTGTAATAGACTATCACATCAAATGACCTAGAAAGTTGTAATGTCCATTCAACTCCTAATGTGTTATATAGCTTCAAGTTATGGTTTAATTTCTTAAATCACAACTATAAAAAAAGGGCATAGAAGGGACATGAAGTATTTTTATTGTGCAGGTGCTTGAGTTATTCACAATATTTTGGTCATGTATGGAGAAGCTTAATGGCATCCCTAATAAAGAAAGATTCGATGAAGCAAGATGTAGAACGCATACTTGTATAGTACGATCTAGTGACAGTCAGCTGGAGCATAAGGCGAATGAGAATGAGATATTTAGGTGTTACGTGCATGAGTGGTCCGAAGACGATGACGATTGTCTTTGGAATATGCATGTTGAGTTAATAAGGGTAAAATTATACATGATAATAGATTTCTTAAATGTCGTTGGATGGAAATCTCTTGGAATTAGGTTCCAGGAGGAGAATGGTCACCTTGTCAGCCCTCATTTCTTACAGATGCGATATCATGAGATGAAACGCCATAGAGATGAGGGTCATTCTCCGCCAGATATTGACTGCAGTCACCTTGACATTAAGCATGTTATTTTTTGTTGTACTTGGTATTCGAGATTTGATAAGTACATTATAGATTTTTATAAAGATCGAATGAAGGAGGCATTACCTGATGGTCATCTCAGACAGTTCTTCAATATTAAGGATTGGAAAGGCCTATAATATGAGTTCGAGTTTTGTATGAAATATTGTCCAACACAAACATAGCTCCTATCACGTCTGCATTGTCCAACCCAAAAAAATGTGGGTCTTCTTCTATATTGAGTTTGAACCGTGTCTATGTATTTTACGTTGTTATGGTTTTATATGTTTAACTTAGTTAAGTTTATTATTATCCTAATATCCATGTTATAAATATTTATTAAAATATTTGAATTTTTATGTTCTTGTAAACTTTAAACTTTGTATTTTTTAAGTATAACTCGCTGATCATATAGTAAAGTGATGATTATTTTGTTAATCAAAAGAAAATAAAGTCATAAAGGCAACATAATGTAAGATACAATTAGAAATTCAACTAGTTTATTTTAATGATTGTAGCATAATGAGATACATAAATTCAACAACTACATCAAACTAAATCAACTAAAAGATACATGATACAAATCACTAATACCTCCTCTTATGCTGATGTGGAATCGCATCAGTGCCTGGAGTGAAATGCTGTGGTACTTGTAGTGGCCTGGTACATAGATGGCGCTGCTTCTGATCACTAACATCAGCCTGAGTAACTGGGGGCTCTCCCAAGGAAGAAGGCACGAACTGAGGTGTGCAGGTGATCTCAAACTCTGGTGTGAAGAGGCTCTGAGAGGGACCAACATCAGGATAAGAGGATGGCCCAGCATGGTCTGGATCTGCAGTCAGAATGGGTGGTCTTAACACTGTATACAGTTTATCTGTATCATCAAAATAATGAGCATCATCAATGTATATTTGCTATCAAAATCGATGACACATCTCTCGAGTAATGTTCACATCCATCTGCATTGGTGTCTCCCCCCAAAGTAAGGTTGCAATCTCCTCTCCATGGTCACAAAAACATCTCGTTGTAAATATAAGTAATTTAGCTAAGTTTACCATATAATTAAATGTGATGTTTCTTGGTTAACTCAAGCTTACAATGTGACGTTCAACAGGTGATCTTGGATAGTATAAACTCGAAGGATCCACTGGGGCCTTTAGCATGTATAGTGTCGCCCAGGAATGAAACCATGCCAGGTATTGCTTTACTCTATAATCATAGTCCAACCCAGGAATCTCTTCTGTAACAATGTATGCTCTACTGCTCTCCCATAATGCAATACTTGCTTGGTGATACAAAGCCCAATCTGTATCTGCCTTGCCCTGTCCATCTACTAGGATCCATAGGCATGATATCGGTGGACGGGGAATTTTTCCAAACTGTCGTAGTACTCGATCAGGAAAATGCCACTCTACCCTCTTACAACTGATTAAAGGAACCCTAGAGAGCTAAATATCATGACCTGAAGTGCATATCTGTGGAATATTTGCAAGAATCTCTTAGGTGTACAGATACCATATTACTTACATCATTTTATATATTAGAATTTCATCTTCATAATATCCAACTATTAAAATATAAATGTACCAATACAAATATACTTAACATACGTAACTATCAAGCAAGCCATCGAGTTCGTCCCTGTATGTCATAACATTCCCCACAGGTACCTCCTGAAATCGCTCCTCATTCCACCTATTTTACACGTATTAATATTTGAGTAATAACCAAAAAAATTTGTAACATAAATGTAATAAATTACCTTATTCCAACGCTTAAACATTCTAACTAAACAGGAAATGGGAGATGAAGTTGAGGTCTCCCAACATGCAGATGCTCCCAAGACCATATATGTAATAACTGGATGCACCCTGCTATGTTCGCCCATTTTGGTTTAGTTGTTTATGACAGCTCCCTATACAAATGTGCCATAACTGCACCCCCAAATGAGTATGTCTTTAAAATCGCTATGTTCTTCATCAGTGGAAAGTATTGTAAATGAATTTTAGAACCTGAAGTATCAGGGATCAGATGACATCGAAGCAGAAATAATATGTAAGCTCGTATATGCCTCCAGAAATCCATCTCAGAAAGATCAATATACGAGTCCCTCCAGAATGTCCACCTTAACCATCTCAATGGAACAAATGTCCACGCATGCGCTTGGCCCATCTTGAACTTCACAGTAATCCGTGTGTTGAATGGGTTATGGCACAAAATACCAGGGTCTGAATGTTGGCCAAGTAAACCGTCACAGCAATCTGGCCAACTAAACCATCTTCTGCCTGGACCAACAACTGGGTGCCCAACAAAGCAGGGCCATTGATTTGTATCCCTAATATCAGCGAGAAGTCCTGCCGCCTGATACTCATTTCACCCACAGGAATGTGAAATGAGTTCGTCAATGGTGACCGCCTCTCAACCAGAGCTGTAAGTAAGTGGTGGTCCATCCTCCTATACCTCATCTGGCTGACACTATCCAAACCCACAAAAGCAAGAGCCTCCATGGACCGAGGACAGTTGATGGGCCACTCATGCTCCATCAGCAAGTGTAAAGCAGCCTCCAATATAGTACTCTGTAAAGAATAGCATTGTATTACAAATTGAGATAATTTTTTTGAAGCAAATAATAATTTATATGAATTTACGTGCTCAGAGTGAGCTGCTCGGTGGCTACCAGCAAGTGAAGAAATGCTAAGCTGGGTGGTATGTGCAGGTGGCTGTGTGGGTGCCTCCACACTCGAAGGGCGCCTGCGGCGCCCGCGTCCTTTATCTTCTGCAGTCGCCATAAAACCTGAAAAGAAGATAAATGTCAGAGATTTAAAAAAAATATAATATTATGAAAGTTTGAATGAAAAGCTAATGTATGAAGAATATTCTGAAGGATTACTGGAAAGCTAATAACAAGCATAGAATAAAATCACATATTATGCAAATATACTAAAAAAAGCAATATAATTAGAAGCAATTATTGCAGGAAATTGTATGAAAAAATAACCATGTCTACCAAAGCATAATAAAAAAAACTTCATCTATTGAAATTTGTAATTTTGACAAAATAAACTTTAAGCTCACCTAGTAGGACAAGTTGCTCTGTTATGTCCTACTAAGCCACATGCACCACATTGTCTGTTACTACTACCTCTTCTCTCGTCCATTGTGTTCCTAAAACGATTTATTCTAGATCTCTTAGTGCATCTTCTAAAATTTGGGGGAATTAGTGGGTGTACGCCTTTTGTTGGATTATGCTGTGACCAAGTAGATCGATCTGGAATATTATGAAATTGAGCAGCATAGGTCATCTTGTAATTCTCTAAACTGTAGTATTCTAAGACATGACTGTAGTGACTTTGTCTTAGCATGGATATGCAACTAACTACGTGTGCACACGGGATGTGATATGTAATGCTCTTTCCGCAGCTACAAATGCAGTTTTTATCATCTACTAAATCAACCCTGAATGATCGAGATGACATGTCGACCACTCGGAACTCACGCATATTGATTCGAATGGGTTGTGGTAACCTACGTGCTTCCTGCTCGATCTTCTGTAGTGTTGCTTGTACTCTTGGTACGAAGGGAGAACTAACATCAAATTCAGAACCCTCCAACATCTCTGATCTTCGTAAGTGCAATGCAACAACATTATAGTAAATTGTTGTAACCAATGCTTGAATGGGCAATCCTCTAGCTCTTTTAAGAACTCCATTAAATGACTCTGATGCATTAGTTTTCATAACTCCATAATGAAATCCAGCATCATAGGTTAGAGCCCATGTCATAACATCATGCTCCACCAACCACTGATGTATTTCAGCCTTCACCTTTATCATATCTATCATGCACCTATCAAATACCGTTGGCTCATCAGTGTTCCCTGCCATGTACATCTTCTGGCATAGAAAATCAACGTCACCAACACCCATTTGACGCACTACTTTCTTAAAGTTCTCACGTAGGTGGCGTAGACAGTGTCGATGTACAACATTTGGAAAAATTTTACGGCAACCGCGAACCAAACTAGTATGCATGTCGGATATAATGCATAAATTTGTTTGGGTGCGAACAACTGGAAGCATTATATGGAGTTGGCTCAAAACCCACACCCATGAATCAACACATTCTGATTCCACGATTACGAAGGCGAGGGGATACAATCCATTTTTGGCATGAATTCCTACAGCGGTAAGTAAAGTTCCTCGATATTTACCTAACAAGAATGTGCGGTCAAGGCAAAGAACAGGACGACAGTAGGTCCAACCATTTATCGAAGGTCCAAATGAGAATACTAATCTTTCAAATATGTGATTCTTAGATGTCTATATGTTGTAGACGGTTTCAGACATCGATAACACTATAGCGTCTATGAACAAATTTATAGTTCGGTAAGACTCCTCACAGCTACCAAACACTAGTTTCACAGCTTTTCGTCTGGCATCCCAAGCTTTCATATATGAAACTTTTATGTTAAACTTTGTTTCAATTTGACCTATAATCTCTCGCGGCTTGAGATCCATATGCCTTCTAATACTGGGTAAAATAAAATAGCTTATAAATTGAGAGTTGCATTGTCTATGTCCTATTGTTAGAATCAGAGTTGCGCATGTATGTTGGTTCTTCATTGAAGATATTTTCTATATGCCTCCTAGCCGTTTGCTCACTCCTGCATGCAAACGCCATATACATGGCATGTCTGATCTGCCACTCTAGCACAAAGGACTATGAATTTCTGTCTGTTCGAAGCTACAACTACATACTCCACATTATTTATAATCGACCAACCCTGTAATGCGAATTGGAGATCCTCTTTCTTTTTAAAACATATACCCTCCATCAGTTCTATTGGAATTGAAAATTCTTTCTCAACTTGGCTACCAGCATATTCCCTGTCATTTGCAACATCCTCATCCCACTCACGAGTTGTTGAGTATGCCTTCACAAACTCATTGTTTATAGTTACGCCTTCCGTAGTGCCGACAATAATGTTAGACCATGCTATGAATATCTTGATTCATATCAACATTCACTTCATCTGAATGATATTGTGTGTCATCATCACCATCATCAGGACCTGGATCGCTCGATCCACTACTCATTATTTCGTAATCATCTTCAATATTAACCGATGGTCTCTCGAAAGTTCCTAGAATATCACGACAAAAAGTTCTTTGCCATTCACTCCATCACATAAATGATATTTTGTTAACAAGAGGAAATTTCTCAGACAATAATATGTAATACACATTAAAAATTCATAAATGAGATACTTACTCAGGACATTGCGGCACGAGACTTGGATTGGTTGAACGGCCTTTTGTCACCGCGTTAAAATTATATGTCTCATGCACTTGACATGTAATTTGCTCATCAACTAAATTTGGTGTAGTAATATCTTCGATCTCTACATAAAGTAGAATTATCTACCCAATTGCATGTGATAACACCATTTGACATACCTCATCATCCTCCACAGCCGAAGCTATGAAATCATTTCCTAAGGGCAGACGACAAACTAACTTTACTGTGTACTTTGACGTATCCTATTTAAGGGCTTTCAGAATCCTTATCTTCAGTTGCTCTAAGTTCATCTTAGTATACACTTGCAAGGGCTGGTTCCTCCCCCCAATATATGTTGGTGAATATCTATCATCTAAAGGCAACTGTCCACCATACATAAGGACAAACGATGCTACCCATTCATACATTGTGGAATACTATGTATCGCTAATGATATCTTGTACCAAATTTTTTTTTCAAAAATCTTGTAACGTACCTTTACAAAATATAATAGCATTTACATAGGAAAAATAAATAAATCACTAATGATTTTATGGTCACATTATTCCATCTACGATCGTTTGTATTATAAAAGCTTCACTTTTCTTGAATATATTATTTTAAAAAATAATTTTCTTTTAGAAAATATATTTCAAATTTTGATTAAAAATATTTTTTTTAATATTAACTATAAATGTATGTTACTTACATAAAATCCAAATATTACACTTACTAATAATCTAACGTAGAAAATTTAGCTTGGATCTATTACTTATCATAATTTTTTTCGATTAAATATTTTTTAAAAATTTCTTCGAATTGAACATTCCTTATAATCCCTCAAACTTCCTAACACTCTAATCATTAAAAAAATATTTTTACCTAAACAAATGTACTCAAACATTATATCTCTCAAAATAATATCATTCAACATTTACCCAAACAAATCATAGCAATAACAAAGTATTCTCCGCATATCAAAATTATCTTCAATCTTTCGCAATGAACAAACACATCTCACACACAAATCTTAAGTCTTAACACTAAAGCACACATAAACTTTCAACATAATACACTATAACGAAGAAGGCTACTAAAGGAATGCAATCTAAACAAAAAAAAATTTAAAAGAAATTACAAACAAGCTTACCCGTTGGCTCTACGCTTCGTTCGCGAACTCCCTCTCCCGTCGGTTTTCTGTCCGTTCACCAAATTAGGGCACGAACTGGGCAATCGGGGGATAAAGTAAATTGGGTAAGTCGCCTGTTCAACGGGCGACTTACCCTTGATGTAAGTCGGGCGATTTACCCTGCTGACGTAAGTCGCCCGTTTAACGGATGATTTTGACTAGTTTTATTTTTTTTAAAACATTGATTAATTGCTTAATTATAATTAAGACAATACTTAGTTGTAAAAATTTTCCTTATTTAATTAGTTTCACTTAATTATTAATATTTTAAATTGTATTAAATATTAATTAAGTTATCCAACAATAAATGAGAGGAGTCTTGGTTTTGCCTTTCAGTTATCTATTTCTTTTGGCTCCGTTCCTCGCATGAGTGTAGAGTTTTGCACGAGTTCTTCTTCGTCGCTGTTCGACTTCGCTCCTTCGACGACGTTCCCTTCCTGTTGGATCGGAAGTTACCACATTTTTTGATCGGAAGCAAGAAGGGAGCTCGCTTGCTGTGAAGGTAACTTTCTTCCTTTCTCGCGCTTCTTCAGCCAAATCCCGTAAATCCGCCGAACCAAAGGATTTCGGAAATCCGGGATTTTCCACGAAAAGAGGAATTTTCCGTCAACCGCGGCTTTGATTTACCGTGATATTTGGTTTTGCATTTTTGGCCGTTTGGCTGGATTTAGCTCAAATCCAGCCTAAATTCGGCATCCAAACAGCCCCTAAATATGATTATATGATACTTCCTTTATTCTTCTCAACCTCCTTGTCTCGTTCCTTTCTGGCAAGAGCTCAAAGTTATTCCTCTGAATTTTGTTCAGATTGGCAAAGACGGAGAGCTTCCACTGAGGTAAGGTTGTCAATATTTTTGTTCTTTTATGGTTTTATTTGGCGAAATATCTTACAAATCATTCCATAATTGGATTTAGAGGAGCTAGAGAAGTTTACGGGTTATCGGTAGGTCTGCAAAATGTGTGCTTTTTTTTGCTGGATTCATGTTGCGTAGTTTAGGGATTTAGGGTTTGCACTTTTCTGATGCTGAAAGACGTTGAGCTGAGGGATTGCCTTTCTTATTAAGTAGTTCGTGAACGAGGTGCATCGAGCATTTCACACTTTCGGGAATAGTGGTATTTCATTACCGGCAACCAAATCAATCAACTTGGCAACCATGCAAAACCATTCCAGACTCCTAGTGAACCCAAAGTCTCGATTTATGCATCGAGCTTGCTTAATCCGACGTGGAACGAGTTCCCCGTTTGCGTAGTCTATATTTAGGATCCGATTCGATGAAGAACCATCTCACTATGACAACAACCATTAGCGGGGACACAAACATGGTAGGAATTATGGTAATTTTGAGGTGAAAGATATTTCCTTTTTTTATGGACAACTCCACATCGAGGATTATCTACGTTGGGAGCAAGCTATTGAATTTTTTTTTTATCATACAAACATTTCTATAGAGAAGGAGGTTTGTCATGTAGCTTGCAAAATTTAAGGGTAGGGTCGGAGCGTGGTGGCTTCAATTATTGCAATCTCGCTTGTTGGGAAGGAAGCGGACTAGCCTCCAATGAAGCAGTTGTTGCATGGCATTTCCTTCCTGCTTTTTATGAATAGACGTTTTACCTCAATATCAGTGGTGTTCACAAGTATCACAAGCCACTAATTGCTTGACCAATCAGTTTTATCGAATTAGTGCAAGGAATAATACGAATGAATCTGCACAACTATAAGTGTTTTGTTGCATCATAAGGTTGAAGGATGCTATCAATGAGAAATTGGAAATGAATCCAGTCTACTCCCTCTCGCAAGCAGTCAAATTCACCGAGAATGCCGCATCAATTTTCCCGCCTCCTAAACCATTTTATCCTAAACTACACTCTTAGAACCTTCTATTGAGACAATTAACTCTCCAACCACCTCTATTAACTCTTTGTCGAACCCAGGTCTCCCATTTCCCAATCTTTTTCTAACTAGATTGCCTTTATTACCCAGCCTACTCCTTGTTTCCCTTCTCGCACAACCCAACACCGAAGCCCCCTATCTCGCGACTTCTACAAGCAGTTGTTGACGACCACCTTTCCACCAAGTTAGACGCTCCAACAACCTTAGATCGCCGCCACTACCACCTCCATGCTGCAACTACCTTGTCGGTAGCTACATTACTCCCTCTTTCCACGTCACTCTTTTTACTTCTCTCTCCAACTCTTTTTCTCTACCACTCTCCACCTCCCTTCATCTCTCTATCTCTTATTCCCACTCTCTCCCTCTACCTTCACTCTCTAAATAGAGAGTCTCTCTCACTCTACCTCTCTCTTTCTCTATATATAATTTTTAAATAATAAAGCAGGAACAAAAATAAAAAAAATTAAATAGTATTTTATAAAATAATGTTAAAAAATCTGTTATGTTGTTTTCATCCTCATTGAAGTTCATTACCTCGTTCTCGTTGATTGCCTCATGGGCAAGGTATACCGCAAAATCCCATAATTATATATTTGTGTGTGTGTTTTTGGGGTGTCAAAATGAGTTAACAGGTCGGGTTCAGGTTCAACTTAAAATTGCCCTGACTCAAATCCAGTAAACTCGAATCCAACCCATTTAATAAACGGGTCAAAAAGGAGATTCGAATTAGACCTGTTGGCAATCCAAATGACTCGATTGCCTGTTTTAATTTAATTTTTTTATAACTTGTCAACTATAGAGTTTAGTTAATAAAAAAAATAAGAATATCATATAACAAGTAAAAGAATTTATGAAAAAAAAAAGGTTCACTTTCGGGTTAAGTTGGGGTTCATGGGTCAATCCGAATACGACCCGTTTATTAAACAAATCATAATTCTAGACCTGGGCCCGACCTATTTATTAAACGGGTCAGCTCAAAGGTAGATGACTGATTTTGTATTTTAATGATCATTATGTTGTAAAGCCATTTTTCTCTAGCTTAAAGAATTACGAGTTAGATGACTGATTTTCTTCTAGTAAATTAAAGGCCACCTATATATTTAATAATTTTATATTAATTTTTGTAGCTAGTTTATATTTTTTTTTTCACTTTTTCCATATATATCGTAGAAATTATTCTTCTATATAAAAATAATCAATTTATTCTAATAGCAGTGTGGATACTGCTGGGCTTTGTTTACGGGAGAAATGGAGCATCCAGAAGAAGAATGCCATACAGTTGGGGAACATCACTGCAAGCATGATGATGATGTAAGTTTATTTAGCCTGTTCTAGCAAACTCTTAGGCTGAAGTGGGATAATATGACGTTTGTAATTTTTATTTTGCTATTAGACTATTGGAAGCTAGTGTCAAGCTGATAATTGGCTGATAAAATCTATACCCGCTACTTGAGTTTTGTTATGTCAAGGTGCAGTCTATAGCTCATACAATCTCCATAGGAATTAATTCTTATTTCTAAAAAAATCAAAACAATGAAGCCACATTTTTTAAAGTTTAAAAGGGTGTTTACCCAATGCAAGAAGCTTCCTTCATTGCATGGTTTGTGGAGGGTTTTTCTACAGAAGTAACACCACCATGCCCCTACATTTCAAAGATATTAATTCCGTGAAAATTGTTTTAGATAACAAGGATATGGCACTGGCTGTACAGAAGCAATAATTGAACAATACCAGTATGAATTGATAGGCATAATGCTTTGCATGCGCCTCAAACGGACCATTTAGCTCCTGTTTTTTATTTTTTTTACTTGGCTGTAGCAATGTCTTTATAAACATTATGCACCTCAGCATCCTTAGCTTTACCAGTAATGGGCTGGCTGTTTTGAATATTTCTGTCATTAATTTCTCTTTATAGCTGCAATAAGGTCTTCAGCTAAATATTTTTTAACCAACTTCTAATCTTTATTAGCTTTGGCTTTACCCATGCCTAGCCTTCTTACTCGAGCTTTTGACTTTTATGCTTTTTTCTTGATTTGTTTTTCTTTGTTGCTTTCTTAGAACTTTCATTCAGTGATCTATTACTTGAATGCCGTGCTTCTGTTATGTCGCTGACTTCTGTAATGTTGCTATCTTTATTCATTCTATTTTGCTTTGCCACTAAAGCATTTCAGTATCCTCATTTTGCCGCACTGAACTATTTTTTTGCTCCTTGTCACTCCGTAGTCAAATCCCTAAAAATAGCTTCCATTGATCCAAGATAAGAAATTTTACCCAACCTTCTATGGTTATGATCTGATCAGTGACATTTGTGCTGATTTTTATGTCCACTGAAGATTACATCAGATGATAGTTTTGATTTTGAGTGGTTTGAAAATTAATTTGCATTAAATCTTTTTAACATTTTACGTCTTACCTAGTTTACTTAGATTAATCTCCTCTTTGGAATCAAACATCAATGGTAATTTCAAGTATATCTTAAATTGGGAGGGAAATTCTTTATTGCCTTTTTTCAGATTGAAATCCTTGCATATTCTCCATTCTCATTTGAGTTCAATTTTGCTTCTGCCCCATAAAATTTTGTTGTTGTTTTAAAAAAATTTATAAAGTAAGCAAATTTTCTTTTTGATCGAATGAGATCGAATGAAATCATGAAGGCAACAAAGTTTGCAATCACACGCCCTTCAAAGTTATGTGGAAATAGAAGTTACTTTTCAACTATCTTATATGCTTCATTGGGATATTTCATTTTTTATGTAATGATTTTTCAAGATCCTCTTTTTTGTGTTGTAGGAAAATGTTTCTCGGACTGAATACAAACGATCTATTGACATGAAAATTGTTCTTCGTCAGAGCAATCTGAACCCTGAAAGACCTGGTGCGTGTGCTAAGACTTTGTAAAGCTAAATCTCCTCAATGATTGGTTTCCTGCTCCACTAAGGACTAGATTTGATAGGTAGCTAGAAACTTTTTTAGTATCAATGGTTTTAGATGCTATTAAATGAGCTTAATCTAAGCTACTACTAAGGCTGAAGAATAACTATCTTCGGGCATATGCATCTGTTTCACTGTCCGCATGCGACTGCATTACAGGTAAATAATTGTAATAAATGAGTCATTTTGACTTGATTAGCTGGCTTGTTCTCGGAAATATTGGTATTTTTTGGATTTGTTTCGCAAGTTTGGCTGTTATTGCGCTGTATGAAGTAGATGTCACCTCTTCTCCCACAGAGATGGATGTGCATGTCTGCAAATGCGTTGCCTATTGTTAAGCCGTGGAATGGGTGCAAGTGCAGGGTAGGGCTTTTGTTGCATTTTTCCTACACAAATTGAAGTTGTGTCATGACAAATTTCCGTGAAGCGAAGTAGAAGAAAGATGTTAGCAAATGAAGCCTTAATATTAGATGTGTTAACTTGCTAGATTATGTATTTACGTCAAGCGAATGTGCGCTTGTAAGCAGTTAGATGCAGGTTTGTATCCTCAGAGTCACTGCTAAATACAATAAATGCCAAGATTAGGAAATTCTCTTCTTCATTTTTGTGGGCCTAGAAAGTGTGGAACGCCAGATGGTACAATTGAACTGGCTATATGATATATAAATATTTTTCAGGCACATTGTAGTTAACTGAATTAGATATTGTAACAACTGCTACTTTTCTTTATTTTCGTTGATATGGCTCACGCAATGCTGTTCATAATTGATTCTTTAGAGATTTCAGGCTCTGCTTGATACATATGGTGTAACGTTTTACCTTCAGATTCAGGTTTTCTTAGGACACTGGACTCCAGTATCAGGCGCAACACAGCAGTAATCAAGAAGCTTAAGCAGATAAATGACGAGCAGCGGGAAGGGCTAATTGAGGAGTTACGAAGTGTGAACCTTAGTAAATTTGTTAGTGAAGCTGTGGCAGCTATCTGCGATGCTAAGCTTAAAACCTCAGATATACAAGCTGCTGTCCAGGTAGAGACTCTATCAACTTTGTCGTTCTGCATTGAGCTCGCTAAATTTCTTATTAGCTTCAATTTTTTTCAACAAGAATGTAAATACATCAACTAAAGTTTGCCAAAATTTTGCTCTTAAATATTTACCTCTATTTTGAGCTTGTGCTATATCTCATAAAACCTTAGTGTAATCTATATATGATATACCAAAACACAAAGTGAGAGAAGATCACATTTGAAAATTTTTAAATTCACTGCAATGAGAGACTCCACTTTAAAATGGAACTATCTTCAAATTTGAAGTTTTAAAGTTTCTAAATAAAAGGAGAAAAGTTTTCTATTTCAAAATTATCAAGAAAATATGGTCAATTTACATTATTCAAACCTATAAAATATTTAATGTAATGTACATATGTTGTAATCTCTTAAATTTTGCATATCTATTATTAAGCACAAATAATTAATTTTATATCAACATTCTCTTTTCTAATTAATAAATGACAAAAAAAATTCAAAATATAAATTTATAGATTTAAGGAAGCTAACATAAAGTAAATGGTCAATTTAAAATTGACTTCTTTAAGATATCTTTTAATTTGTATACTTTTGAAAAGATATTTCTCTCCCCTAGTTATTAGAAAGGCTTAAATTAATTTTAAAATCAGTTTTAAATATTCATGATATTAAAATAAAGCATGGCTTTAATTATTGATCTAATTTTAAAATTAATATTTACTTGTTTCAATGTTTAATAGTGGTTTAAACCAATTTTTTTGCCAAACTTGTTTTAAATATTACCAGTTATAATTTTATTATGTTTATTAAAATAATATAATTATTTATTAAAATTTCCTCTAAATAATCTCAGTGAGTTAATGAGAATGAAATTTTGTAAACTTATTATATATTAGCTAATTTTTAAAATGATTATAATATTGCTTATATTTAGTCACTCATCTATTAAAAAAAAAGAAAAAAAAAGATTAATTTTTTGTTTGCTCTTATTGAAGCATTAAATACTAGTACTTACTTTTGAAGGTATTTATACCAGCCTTCTGATATTGTTTTAGATTCTAGAGCATTATTTGAAATGAAATGCTTTCTTAACTCTAGTTCACCAAGAGCTTTGTTATCTACGCCCAATGCTTTCATGACCAATTCATTTTCACTATGCTCGTCTTATTTATTTGATCCACTTTGTCCTTGTATTAGGGTTGAGGGATTTGAGAGACGTAGATGATGATCCACTATATTAAAGAAATGGTGAGACAGTGTGAATTTCATTTATTAATGAAAAGATAATGAAAATATACTAGGTGATAACTTCTCATGTGATGCTCAAAAGACGATATCAACTAATTGAGCTAATGATCATGATCATGATCATCCACTTTGTCTCTGTGTTGTTTTTGATGCATCAGGTTTTGTAGAATAAAATTGGATTGTTTGGACCTTTAAAATGAAGGTTATAAAATATACTCATAAAACAAGTAAATGAAATTAGTTTAAAATGATTAAGAGGGAATAGAGGTAGGCCAAAAATAAGCCAAATAGAAGTAGTGGAAAAAGATTTTCTTTGAATATTTTTGACACATGATACCAGACTCAACAGGAGCAAAAGGAGAATGAATATTCATAAAGCTGACCCAAAATAATTGAAATAAGTATGATAATGATGATGGTGATAATGATGATGGTGATGTTGATAATGATGATAATGAAGAGAAGGCTAGCAAATTAGTGAATACAATGAGTAGAACAATAATAAATATTGCATATTAATATGAGAATATCATAAAGTGGTTTATACTTATGCTCCTCAAGGTGTTTAGAACAACAACAACAACACAAGCCCTTATCCCACTATACGGGATTGGCTACATGAATCATTTTTCTCTATTATTTTCTATTAAGAGTCAATTCTCATTTAAATCTAATAAAAAAAGATTATTTCTAATATTTTCTAATCAAGTCTTTTTAGGTCTACCTCTATCTTTCTTAACATAGACCAAATCTAATATATCTACTCTCCTAATTGGGTCATCGGAAGGCCGACATTTTATGTGATCAAACCATCTAAGATGACTCTCTCTAATCTTATCTGCCATTAGAGGTACTCCAACTTTTTCACGTACATACTCGTTTCGCATTCTGTCTCTAAGAGTGAAGCAACTCATCCACCCGAGCATCCTCATCTATGCTACACTTAACTTAGTTTTATGCTTCTCTTATAATGTCCAACATTCTATGCCATAAAGCATTGCAGGTCTCGACACCATCTTATAGAAAATTCCCTTAAAGTTTGAGGGGTACTTTTCTATCACCCAAAATGCCCGATGCATTTCTTCACTTAAACCATCCAACTTGAATTCTACTAATAATAACCTCATCTATCTCACCATCATTTTGAATGACAGACCCGAGATATCTAAAACGTCTACTCTTATTAATGACTTGATTGCCCAAAGTCACAATTCGCCTACTAGATCTATTACTACTAAAATTACACTCCATGTATACTGGTTTTAGATTTATTCAAATGATAACATTTAGACTCTAAGGTATATCTCCATAATTCAAGTTTAATTTCAACTCCCTCTCTAGTCTTATCAACAAGAAGAATATCATCAACAAAAAGCATACACCAGGGTACATCCTGTTGCAAATGTCTAGTAAGAACATCCATGACTAAAGCAAAAAAAAGTTGATCCTCTGTGTAATTCAACTGAAATAGGCAAATACTTTGTCAAACCACCTTGTGTTTGAACACAAGTAACATCTTTTGCATATATATCCTTAATGACCTAAATTAACCCCTTCTTTTCTAGAACTCTTCATAACACTTGTCTTGGAACTTTGTTATAAGCTTTCTCTAAATCAATAAATATCATATGTAGATCCTCCTTATTCTCTCTATACTTGTCAATTAAACCTCTTAGTAAATGTATAACTTCCATAGTAGACCTATCTGACATGAATCCAAATTGATTTTGAGAAATATTAATATCACGTCGTAAACCATACTTGTTAACGGCGAAGGGTGCATCACGGTGTAGAGTTCCTTGTGGAGCTTATGACGTATAGTGCACGGTGCGACGCGCGTCATTTTAAATATGATGCATAATATAAAATCTTATATATATATATAAAAGATACTATTAAATAGCAAACAATATGTTGATTTGAGTAAAATTTAAGCATAAATATCCTGCCAAAAGGAAAAATTATAACTTTAAATCCTGTAGAAACTTACATCGATAGATTTGAGCAGGATTTAAACATAATTTAGCCTAAATATGCCAAATAACAAACATGATAGCTTTAAATCCTATAAAAATATAAATCCTTTAATTTTTTTTATACTTTATTTATTTGATGTTTAAATAATTAATAATTAATTGTGATATTAATATTTAAACATTAAAAAATAATTATAATATAAAATGTGAAATTTATAATATATTAACAAAACGACACGCGCTATTTGCGCCTTGCGCCATTGCCCATTCATGATGCAAATAACACATGCTATTTAGATGTGCTTCGCCACGTCAAGCAAATAGTATCGTATATGTGCTATTTTGCATCATTGACATATATGATGTAACCTATGCTCATCAACTCTCCACAATTTTAAAGTATGACATTAACTTAATTCCTCTATAATTTTGCACACTCTTGTGCTTCACCTTTATTTTTAAAAATAATAATCAATATACTCTTTCACTCATCTGACATCCTTTAGTCTTTAGAATAATATTGAAAAGTTTTGTAACTAAAAAATTCTTTTATCTCCTAAGCATTTCCACATCTCTATTGGAATATCATTAGGTCAACAATTTTTCCACACTTCATTTTCCTTAAAGTCTCTCTAACTTCGATTTTACTAATACGCCGATAAAAACATAAATCTTTATATTCATTTATGGTGTTATGGTTACTAAAATCAATTGTATTATCATAATCTTCACTGAAAACCTTATGAAAATATCTTATCCATCTTTGTTGAACATCCTCTTTTTATAAAAATATTTTTTTATCTTCATCTTTAATGCTCTTCACTTGAGCTAAATTCTTTCTTTTTCTAACTATTTGCTTGACTAACTTATACATACATCTTTCGCCATCATTTGTATTTAATATATTATATATATCATTAAAAACTAATTTCTTTGCATTGAATATTGATTTCTTTGACTCCTTACTGACCTCTTAATATCTTTCTCAATTTTTGAGTTATTACATTTAAACCAATTATTATAATAAAACTTATTTTTTTGGATCTTTTCTTGCACATTTTAATTCCACCACCAACTATTTTTACTATTAGGAGCTTTTCTTTTTAATACTCCAAACACATCCTTTGCAACATTCTTAATATCACTAGCTATTTTTTCTCGCAAAACATTAGCTTCCTCATGTACAGTCAAAATCTTGAGATCTTGAATCTTACTTTAAAACTATTTTTAGTGGTGTTCTTTAAATGCTCCCATTTAATTCTAGGATAATATTTTATTTTATTTTTCATATTTCGACCCTTCATCTTAAAGTTCAGAACTAATAAGCGATGCTGGCTACGTAAACTTTTACTTGGAATTAATTTTATAATCTTTGCAATCTAAATAATCTTTTTTTTATAAAAATATAATTAATTTGAGTTTTACTATATCCATTCTTATAAGTGATGAAATACTCATCTCTTTTTTTAATTAAGGTGTTAGTAATTATAAAATCATAAGCTAGAGAAAAATTTAATATAGTTCTACCGTTTTCATTAGTCGCTCCAAACTCATAGCCACTATGAATGCTTTTAAAATCTTTTACCTCTCTGCCAATATGTTTATTTAAATGTCCTATAATAAATTTTTTTTGTTTATGTGGTATATTTGTATTAATTCTTCTAAGTTATTGTAAAATTTTAATTTTGAACACATATCCAAACCTCCTTGAGGAGCATAATCACTTATAATATTAATAATCTTATAATCAACAACAGTCTTTAAAGCTATAATTCTATCTCCAATTCTATTAATTTGTACAACATTATTCTTCAAACGCTTATCTATAATCACATCTACACATTTTCTAGTATGACTTTTACTTGAATACCATAGTTTAAATCTTAAACTATCAATCTCCTTAGCATTTTCTCCAAATTATTAGTTTCCTGAATGCATAGAATATTTATCTTCATATGAATTATAATATCTATTAATTCTATTAATTTATATGTAAGAGAACCTATATTCCAAGTTCCTATCCAAATTCTAGTTTCATGGACTGGCTTCTTTGCTCACATCGGTCCATGATGTGGGAACTCTTGCTTATTTAACATTGTAACTGGGCACTAGTGTGGCGGCCCATCACTTCTCACTGTCTTCGGGCAATACAACACGTCGCTTTCAGGGAATGCCCTAGCATTAACACAATATATTAAATGATTAATATCATAATTATTCGACAGGTTTTACGTTGGCTATCGACCATCTAACACAACCCTCAACTTTTCTTATCCAGGGCTTGAGACCTGATAACTGTAGTGTTAAAATGTAAGAAGAAAGGATAATTGCTGATGGTTACTTAAATTGTAAGTACTAGACTTTGGAGGATTCATGGGGGGAGTTGAAATAAGAAATATAATTGAGATGGCAATTTCTCTATTTGTTTACTTAATAGTGCATTATCTTGCAATATTGAAGCATGCTTTAGAAACGAGAAAACACCTGACGACTTTCAAAAGTGGAGCTATTGAATCAAAGATGGACTAAGTGGAGCTATTGAATCAAAGATGGACTATCTTTTATTGGGGAGGAAGGTAATCTTTTTTTAAAATCTCATGGTAATGTTATGAGAAATTTTCTACAAGTTATAAATGTGTATGTTAGGTGTATGCATAATAACCATAGGATATGATAATAAGAACATAAACGGTAAGAAGTTGCTAAATTTGGACTTTAAGGTCGAACCAAAGTTGGATTAAGAATATTATTGTAAACTTTTTTGAGATTCTGAAGATTTATAATATTAACGTGGAGAGATTTGTTGGAGTGACGAAGTACATTTATAATATTAAAGTAAAGAGGCATGTTGTAGTGAGCTAGTACAAAATGTTATAAAGGGGAAAATGTTCTAGTAAATAATTGAAAAAAATAATAGCAGCAAAATAATAAGAAGTTAGATCATTCAAGAAGATGTAGCTATCAAAGCCAAAGCTTTATTCTTGATGATTTACATAGTAGTCTAGATGCTATTGGAAAAAAGAGAAAAGATATGATTAAGTTAAGAGAAAGGAATCTAAATATTATGGTTAAGTTAAATAGACTAAGAATTATGATAACGAGGTCTTAGTAGTAGATATAAGTATAAATGTTTAATTAAAATTGCTATTTTAAGGAGTTATTAAATGTGAGATAAAGTAGTAAGTCCTTTTTAGAAGTGCAAATTAATGAAATAATGAGTTATTATGCAATTGATTGATCAAAATATGTTATTGAAGTAGTTTTAAAATGACAGAGAAAGCAAAGCTTTAGGTACAAGTGTGATTCCTATTTATAATGAAAATTATGATTTATATTATATTCAGTAGTTTTGTTAACCAATTTTTTTAAATGAAATCTCGAAGACTAAGATAATTCAATTGGTTGGAGATGAAGCATTTGGGTAATAGCTTTAAAAGAGGAGATTTTATGATTGTGATAATAATCGAGGAATCAAAACATACGAGAAATACTTAGAAGTTATAAGAGAGGTACATAGAACATTAGCTTAAGAAAATTTTATCAATATCAAAGTACTGTTCTGATTCTATTTGTTAGATCTAGTATGGCTGTGATTTTTATGTTAATATAATAAATGAAAAAAATAAAAAAAAGCAACAAAATATATTTTAAATTGTGAAAAGGCATCTTTTGGTCCGTTGCAATTATAGATTTAGCAGGCATTACATAGAAGATGTTTGTTAAAGGTATGCTAAAGTTAATAAAAATATGTTTGATGCAACAATGGTTTACATTAGGAGTGCCTGTGAAGAGTTTGAAGAGTTTGAAGTTACTTTTGGATTGCCTCAAGAATAAACATTAGATACTTTATTTTATCGCATTAGTTATAGGGGTGCTTACGAAAGATATTCACAATGTGGTTGACATGTGCTATTTGCAGATAATATAATTTTGATGGTTGAGTGACACCGAAACAATTGGGATAAAAAGGGACTAGAACCTTTACAATATGAGATAACTAACAAAAGGCTGTAAACAACCACCTGCCAACTGATTAGAAGTTTTTCTTTGATCAAGAAGAGGATTATCTTGAAGTTGAAAGGTGAACGAGAAATGTTTCAATGCAAAAATTCCTGTGGTGACCTGATTCTCAGTGGATGTTTCGAGCTAAATGGCCTGCAAGCCTTGAGAAAAGAAACTGCCAAGGGTTGCTGGAAAATCAGCCACCCAGCTGCTGTTTGGACCTCCAAGAACTGAAATTCTGCCCTGTCCACTACGACCAGAGGACTTCTTGCTGCAGATAATTGCAACTCCCCTTGATGGACAGCCTCCAGAGATGGTTTCTGGAGTGTTAGGGTCAATTTTGATGGAATCTTGGACTCTACTATGATCACTGATCCGTAAAACGAATCTTCATGTTTCTGTTTTAGGTTTCCTGCTGCAAGAATTGGTAGACAACCCCTTGAAATTGTGACGAGAGGGCCAATATTGATGAGGAGAAGGTATAGAAGCTCTGACGATTGATTGTGGCAAGTCTAAGACTCTGCTACGATCTCCTTCACTTCTCATCTCTCCAAACTTAGGGAATCCATCCCAAAATAGGGAACTCCTTCCCCCAAACTTAGGAAACCTGAAATAAAACTCAACAAAAAAAATCCCCCATCCTAACATAAGGATTGTGTATTTATAGATAAACTTCTATCATTTAATTGCTGAACTACCCTTATGTAGGAATGGTAAAAAAATCAGAGCAATTGATAAAATAATCAATTACGTACAGACCCTCCCACTACTATGTTATTATTGAGACTTCTTTTGATATAACTGAATGTCAAAGCAATAGAAAATATTTTAGAGGCCAAGTGACTTAGGATTAATAGAATAAATATTAATTATATCACATGCAATTTTATTGGCTGTGAAATTTATAATTATCAAACAATGTTGTTGAAGTTCAACTTAAACCTAGGTGCGATACGTTCATGTATATTATAAATGCTATGGACTTTATATATATATATATGCTATGGACTTGCTCTTGTGCAAATGTTTTCAATCTCCTATGTTTGAGAACTTTGGGATTTGAAACTCATGGCTACTATTGTCAAATTAATATTGCCCTAGGTCATATTTTCATTTTATTTGTTTTTGTCACTATGCCATAATATTATGAGATCTTTTATTTCTGTTTTCCTTTTTTTCCTTCTTATTTTATACCTTTCAGACACTGTCCTTGAAACTATAAGAAAGAAATATTAAAATAGAAGTTAACTATAAAAGGTGGGCAGAAGTATGTTTGGCTATTGATAATTTTGCCCTCAGTAATTAGATTGAAAGTTCTGGGCAAGTGGCATCGTTATGGTCTAAAAACTAAAGCAGCTCAATTTCTAGAAGATAAAAAATTGGTAATGTCTACAATGAACTCTGCTACTGTAAACTGCTTTCTTGAGTAAAGCTTTATTATCACTTTATGTTTCAAGTATTTTGGAACTTGGGGCTCAAATTCATGCTTTTTTTTTTTTGGCTCAAATTCATGCTAAATAGTTTTAGTATGTTTACCAACATGGATGCAGCAATTTTACTACTTTGATGTGCCCTTTTGTGTAGGCATGCTCATTGCTTCATCAAAGATATAAGGATTTTTCCCCTAGCTTGATTCAGGGTCTCCTGAAAGTTTTTTCCCCTGGAAAAAGTTTAGATGATTTGGAAGCTGATAAAAGCCTGAAAGCAATGAAGAAGAGGAGCACTTTGAAACTTCTTATGGAACTTTATTTTGTTGGCGTTGTGGAGGATGCTAGCATTTTTGTTAACATCATTAAAGACTTTACAGGCTTAGAGCAATTGAAGGACCGTGATGCAACTCAGACAAACTTGTCCCTTCTTACTAGTTTTGCTCGGCAAGGAAGGTTCTTTTTGGGTATGCATCAGCCTGGACAAGAAGTTGACGAGGAGGTAATATTTCACTGTTTTTGTATAATGTTTGTGTACCCGTGTGTTTTACACATTTTAAAGCATTTTATATGTGTGCTTTTTGCTTCCGGTTTTTCTTATTGCTTTTATAATCCCCTTTTTGAAGCCAAGTGAACATGTAGTTTCCACAGGATGATTCATCACTGCTGTTTCTATTTTTCTGCCATAAGAAATGAGTCCCTGTTACTGCCAATGAGCTCATCTATTATCCTTGGTATTTCCTCTGTTTTGCTATTTAAGTTCCATAATAGAAGATCTATGGCTTGGTTTTATGCTTCGAAAACAATGGGGTATGCTTCAGCTTTTCTTTCTATTTGGATGCTGTTTTTCTTAATTGTTTATGTACATAAAAAGGACTGCCTTGTCAGTGTTTTTGATACAATCTTACACACCATCTTTCTTCTATTCGATTATAGTTAAGATATTACAACATATACTGCGTGGTTTTTATAATAAGTTAATTGAGTAAGCTGACCATTGGAGACGCACTCCATGCAAATGATGCATGGAAGCCTTCTTGTTATTTTGACCTTTCTGTTTTATTATAGTCTAATAATTATTGAAGGAAATATTTTGTTGTCTTGTGTTGCTAAAATGTTCTAATATAATCATGCTTTTAGAGCTATATACTGATTGCTTTATACTTGTCCGTGATTCATTTGTATTTTGCTCACTTTTACGCAGGACGGCCTGCATGTCTCTTTTTGTTTGCCATTGGTTTTCATGTTTCATTTTCTATATGTATTCTAAAGTAATACTGTATCCTTCTTAAATCTTAAAAAAATGTATTTTTACTGAAGTATATTTCTTTATCCATCTTAAATATTAAAACTGACGCTCTGCATATACTACAGTTCTATAAGGGCCTTAATGTGACAGTGGAGCAGAAAAAACAATTCAAGAAAGCATTGCACTCGTACTATGATGCTGTCACTGAGCTGCTGCAGGCGGAACATAGTGTAAGATGTATTGCATATGAACTTCCTGTTATGTTCATTGTCTATCAATGACTAGCGGATTTTCACCTTTAGGTCCTTTCCCCGTTTTAATTGATTCTACATATCTTAGTTCTTTATTCTTCATGTTTAGATATTTCATTATAATGTTTATTTGGTATTTCTGTCCTTGTCAGTCACTTCGGTTGATGGAACTTGACAATGCAAAGATATTAAATGCTAGAGGGGAGCTTAGTGAAGATAATGTGACTGCATATGAAAAGCTTCGTAAATCTTATGATCATTTATTTCGTGGTGTTTCATCGTAAGCATTCTTAACAAGTTTTTATTATTGATTTTTGGATAGTCATTATATTTAGTAGATAGCCATGAATGATTTGACTTTTGCAAGCTTCTGCTTTGGAATGCAGTTTCTTGATTGCTCCTTTCCTTTCCAGTTCTTAAAATCTCATCATAGTTAAGTGGATGGCAGAACATGACTCACATCCATGTCCATAGAATAGACTATGGACATGAGTTGTTCACACAGAAAGTATGTGCAGTTGCTAGATGAATGTGTTGTTTCTTTGCTCATTACTTGGGTCTGTACCGGTACAATTCAGAAAAATTAGGAAAGAGATTAAGATATATATAATGGATAGGGTGATGCATAAATATTATAGCAAAATGAGTGCTGAGAATGGACAGTTTGAAGTTCTATGTACCGTGGGCTTGGGAATGCTTCCGGTATTACAGGAGTTATTGATGTTTAAGGTGAAGTACCCCCTTTTAAAAGCTATCGTAATCATATTTTCTTAAGATTTCAATTGTTAATAAGAATAAAAATGTCGTCAAAGAGATATTGTTGCACTTAATGAAGGCTTCATCAGTTTCCAATATTAGTTCATTCCCTGTCAAACCAAATGGTGAATTCCGGATAAATTTTTTTTGGTTAGGAACCATTTACTAAATTTTTGTCACAATAATAAATAATTAGAGAGTAATTTTGTTAGATCAGAGTAAATTGATATGAAAAAAACACTTTGGATATTTATATGGAAATGAAGTAGATAATGTCATTTCAGGTGGCATTACAATTCATCAATATGAGTTTCTTAGGAAAAAGATTCTTTGGAGAGAGCTACTTTCGGATCTTTATTTATTAATGAATGCCTTCAACTATCTAGCTTCATGGAAGGGTATTACATATTGCATGAATCTCCTGCCATGGCAGAGTCTGGGAAGGATTGCGCGACCTTTCCTTGCATTTAGAGAGTTTATTTCGATTATGATACATCTTGTCAATTTGTTTTTGTTGTTTTTAATCCATAAAAACATTTTGTTTCGATTTTGTAAACCTCTTTACGTTTAGGCTCACTCCAAATTTTAATCCTTGTGTCAGAATGCTTCTTCTTTAGTGGATTGCTTTGTTTTGAAAAATCGGAAATGCATATTTATCACATTCCTCTTCCATCGCCCGAAATAATTGTACATTTCATGGAGATTGTGCAGTGCACGTCAACGTCATCCACCTTATAGTCATACTTCATAACACATTGATGAATTCTGATTTTTCTCTCTTATACCTTAGTATCAAGATTCACCATGAAATTTGCTTTAGTTATCAAGGGATGCGTTCATGCATGATGAGTTCAAACAATTTGCCAAATTGTTTTAATTAATGATCAGTCTAGTGTCTGGTTATTCTTTAATGTATGTTGCTGTTCTGCAAAAAGTATCTGAACAATCTGATGACATGCCATATGGAAGAGTTTTAATTGCACACCAGAGAAAATAGAGTCCGTAATGGCAGCACTTTTACATGTTCGGCTTGGCTCTTTGAGACAAGTTTTAGACGATCAGTGAGGATTTTAGATTTTGACTGAAACATGAAACCTGTTTGGTGTTGATTTTTAGATTCGTTGAATTACTATATTTCAGTATGGTTATGCTGCATACTGTGTTCTTTGTTATGCAAGAATTTTTGCCATTCGTTGAATTCAGTAATTTGTAATTTGCATCCAAAAGATGATAACTCTAATTATGATAGTTGTTTAATTTTATGCTTCTTCAACTGAGTTATGTAGAGGCTCTCTCTGTCAATTGCTTCTTTTTCCATGTAATCTTCTCATTTTCTCTTAATCCATATATTCTTCCTATTATTCCTTGAAAGTTCATCTCAGCCAGGAATTCTGCTATTAATCCTCTAATGCTTACTGTAATGGATGATTAATCTGCGATTTTACATTTACAGGCTCGCTGAGGCCCTTGACATGCAACCTCCATTGATGCCTGAAGATGGACATACAACTAGGGTCACTAGCGGAGCAGACACCGAATCTACTGCTTCTGGAAAGGAGTCGGTACCTGAACCTATCTGGGATGATGATGATACAAGGACCTTTTACGAATCCTTACCTGATCTCAGGTTTGTTTGGGTAGTTTAAATCTGCTCCCCACGTACCCATTCACATGCACATCAACAATTCTGTGTTCTCAATGACAATTTAGTAAATACTTACATACCTGTGTAATATTTATTGGTTTAGGGATTAAAATGCTTCTTTAATATAGTTGGAGACCATTTTGATCTTTCATAAAGAGTTAATGGACTATTTTGATCATTTTCTCATTATTTATTATTAAATGCTGCCTCCAATATCTCATGTTCTCCATTTCTTCTTGCATAAAAAAAATGAATTTCATCAGGAAAGAAAATGTAGGTTATATCTGCAAAACAAAATATTAGATTGTTCTTGTTGATTATGATTCCTCATTCAATAGTACATAGTTTTTATCTTAATTCATAAGAAAATCAAGGTGAACTAAGCGAACTAGTTGATATATCATCAAGCCCGGGAATTTCAATGGCATATTATCATCAACAAAATAATATAATGGTGTTTACAAAGTCCTAAAATCTGTATATCATTGTATTCTCTTGTTGAAAGAACTTGTTAACTTGGATAGCTCTGATTTGCATTTTATTAGTTTTGCTGGGAGGGAAAAATTATTATTTCATAGTTTCTTTTTATGGAGAATCTTGTAGCAATTCTTAGTGTTAGAATCTATATAATGATTAGATCAGTAAACTATGGTGATGCTAGGAATATATTAATCATACGGAAAATATCTATTTCGTTTAATCAGCAAAGACGACTTCGAATTAATTGCTAAACCATGAAGTGACGTGCTGCTCTTGTTTCATGGATCAATGAGAATGCCATGCAAAAACAATGCATGGTCTGTCAACTGCCCGCTACTTTCATTTGTGCATTAGGATACTGTCCTTCACTTATTCTTATCATTGCTTTCAAATTTTTTTGAAGTCATGATCAGTTGGTGGCAGTGCGCTGGTTTTTACATAATAAGCTGAACAAGCGGATGTATGCACCTTTATCAATCTAAACTGTTGTTGACATCAAATTCACTAATCATCTTGACTTGACGACCTTTTCCTATTGCTTGAATCTCTTACGCTTCATCATCATTACGTGGAACACGTTTCTTCCGTCCAAGGTACAAACTAAAATCAAGCCTCTTGGATGTTTTAAGATAAAATTTTTCATGACTTGCATATCTGACAACATCGTCCATTTGTATTTCTAATATACAATTTCATTTGATTCTTCACTCAATGCCACAGTTAAAGAAATGTTTTTAAAGAGCAATGTAAAACAGGAAATGTAGGAGATCATTTTTGTTTTAGTGCGCTAAGTGAAATTGCTCTTTTGTTAAGGTATGCTCACGATTGTATATCTTATTTACTATGTGCACTCCCACGGCTCCCTCACTATTTATCTTTCTTTCATCCTCTCTCCATTTAAAAAAAAAAGGGCAAACAAATAAAGAAAAAAAGAAAAGGAAAGATAACTAAAGAAGGGGGGAAGAAAGAAAGTTAAAATTAAAAATTTTCACGTGATTGATTTTGTTGTTTCACCTTGTTATCGTTGCACACGCTTGTTATAATTTGAAGCCTCAAAATTAAGTACTTATGTGCATTGTTTCAATACGGCATAGAGGTTTGGAAAATAAGTATTCATGCATTGTTCTTCCAACGTGGTTGGAAAATTTTATTTTATTTTTCACTCATGTAGGTGATAAATGCCTATGCATGCTTTTTAAAGTGTGGTGTGATAGAAGACTCCCTGACTGCAGTGACACAAGACATAAATCATGCATGCTCATGCATGCTTTTTTAAGCGTGGTGGAAAGGTGATGCAGGACTAATATGTTTTGAACAAAAGTTAGGAGTTGCACGAATTATTTTAGGAGCAATTACTTGATTATATTACTAGCAAACTAGAACGATAAACAAAACAAAGGAGGGGTGCTTGCGTTTAGGCCAAACCACATTAAAAGAGCTTGAATCAAACAAATAGCTTGGAAAATCAACTTAGAGCTAACATGGTAAACGTTCATTCATAATCCCTTAATTAACAACGAGATTAATAGCAAAGAAAGTGCACTCAATAAAACCCTACGTTTACTAAGCTTTAGCAAGATTAAGCGGAGCGATCCCTTGCGTTTCTGTCACCACTGACAAGGTTAGAGAACAAAGAAGTAATTGAAAAAGGGAAGAAAAGTCAACCCTTATGTGGTGGGAGTCGTCGCCGAAGGAAGTCCTTTGGTTTGCTAATGGTGCCGGTGACGATTTGTAGAAGACGATGGATGTAGTCTTTGAAGGGAGACGGTGAAGTAGTCGGAAATATGGCGGGTGTGAAGGGTCCGACGATAGTCCACCTTCCTTTGAATCTTTGGTCGTCGATTATATCTACCAAGGGGATGTGGATCTGCCCGAAGTATTCTTCGACGGTGGTTTCGTAGTCAAATCCTACGTCGAAGAAGGGGGAGCGGAGTATGTCAATATTGTCTTGATCATCAAGCACCAAGCCCGAATCCCAAGGGCGGGCTTCCATTCATAGCGATTGGGTCGGAGGAGGGTTGAAGACGACTGGCCCTTGCTGTCCTTGAAGTATCGTTGCAAGGGAGGAAGAGTTTTCCCTAGAAATCCAAGGAAAAGTGGGAGGAGAGGGTGGCCGGCCAAGAGGGGGGGTGGGTTGGGGAATTAGGGTTAGGGTTTAGGAGAAGGTTCAAGTTTCCAAAATCTGAAATTATTCTCAGATTTTGAAATTGGGAGGGAACTAGGATAGGAAAATAAAATTAATGGGAGGGGGAAGATTGGAGAGAGAGAGAGAGAGAGAGAGAGAGAGAGAGAGAGAGAGGGCGGGTTATGGGTAGGGGCCGGCGGCTTTAGAAGGGGGAGAGAGGAGTTTGGGATTTAATTAGGGGTTGCCTAACTTAGAAAAAGTAAATTAGGAAGGCTCTAATTAATCCAATTTGATTTTAAACTCAATTAGAATTACATTAGGCAACTTTCCAAAAATAGAATTAGTAATTTTGGAAAGTATCCAATTTGAATTCAAATTGATTTCAAATTTATTTGACTTCCCAAAAATACAACAAGGTAAATTAGGAAACCCTAAATAGAGAGGGAGGGGTGAGGGGCCGGCGGCTTGGGGGTAGGGTGGAGCTTAGGTGGCCGGCGGTGGGGAGGAAGAGGGGCTTGGCCGTGAGGGTGGGGAGGAGGGGTTAGGCCGTGGGTGGCTGCCGTAAGGGTGGTGGTGAGGAGGTGGGGAAGGAGAAAATGAAGGGAAATAAGGGTAAAGACCAAGAGCTCACCAAGGTGGCTGTTGGGTACTCCAATGGAGCCTCTCCTAGGCCTCCTTCTTCCTCTCAAGCTCACAATCCATAAACTCAACGAAATCTGAAGTAAATTTTTTTTGATTAAACATTCATTACCCAAAACAATACCATGGAGGCTTTTAAATAGCCTCAAACAAAAGACCAACTAAAAGACAAACATGCCCTCTTGGGCTTACAAGCAAACCACCCTCAAGTAAGGGTACAACGGTAACGAAATAAAAGAAAACAATAACATAAATAAACTCAAAAATATAAAGACTCGATCGTGGCCGTAGATTGACGACCACGTCTCCTGTAGACTTTCCAAGTGTGGATGTCCTCATCATTCTCCCGGGGTGGAAGAAAGCTCGACTCCGTCGAGTAAGTATCTCTGGTGCTGTCGTAGAACTCTAATGCATCCGGATCCAGCTGCTGTAACTCATCACAATCCAACCAAGTATCCTCCGACTCGGGTTTACCTTTCCACCTGATCAAATATCTTCGTCGTCTCCCTTCCTTTGTAGAGATGATTTCATCGCTCAAGATCGTGTCCACTTTATCTGCTATGGGTGATTTAGGAATATCTGGGAGTGGGGGTAGGTTAGGGATCTCACAAGGTGGGGTCACACAAGGCTGTTGTGTAAGTGGGTTTGGCGGATTAAAATCCGGACCTTCATATGCCACTAGATCTTCTATGTTAAAAGAGGGATTGATGTTGAACTCCGCAGGGAGATCTACCACATAAGCATTATCATTGATTTTCTTAAGTATTTTGAATGGACTAGCACTTTTGGCATGCAGTTTCTTAACCGTTCCTTGTGGGAACCGTTCCGGACGAATCCGCACCATCACGGAATCACCAACCTCAAAAGTTTTAAATTTTCGTTTCAAATCAGCACGTAATTTATAATCAGTATTGCTCTTTTCAATTTGTCGTGCAATTTCCTTATGAAGTTCATGCAAATGTGATGCAAATGATGATGCAGACTCAGAAATCCTATACCTAGAACACATAGGAATGAGATCTAAAGGTTGCCTAGGTTTGTACCCGTACACAATCTCAGAAGGACTTAGGCCAGTGGTTCGGTTAATAGAATTGTTATAAGCAAACTCAGCAGTGGGTAAGATAGAATCCCAATCCTTAACGTGATCACCAACCAGAGATTTTAACAGATTACCTACGCTCCTATTAACTACCTCGGTCTGACCATCGGTTTGTGGATGAAAGGCAGTAGAGAATTGTAACTTTGTACCTAATTTCATTCAAAGGGTTTTTCAAAAGTAGCTAGTGAACTTAACGTCCCTATCAGACACAATGGTTTTAGGTAGGCCGTGCAGACGGACAACTTCATTGAAGTAAAGTTTGGCAATATGGGAGGCGTCAGAAGTTTTGGAGCAGGGTATAAAATGAGCCATCTTGGAAAACCTATCAACTACGACACAGATGGCATCATTTTTGCGAAGAGTCTTAGGCAGGCCTAAATTGAAATCCATGCTAATGTCCTGCCAAGGACAACTAGGGACAGACAACGGAGTGTACAGGCCAGTGTTCTTCTTCCGCTGTTTGGCTAGCTGACACGTGTGACACCGGCTAACCAATCTACCAACATCTCTCTTTAGGCTGGGCCAAAAAAAACGATACTCCACGGATTCTATAGTTTTATCTCGGCCAAAATGCCCAGCGAGGCCTCCGACGTGGAGTTCCCAGACCAGAAAATCCCTTAAGGAGGTGCTCGGGATGCAAAGCTTTTGAGCTTTAAAAAGATAACCATCCTCCAGAAGGAAATCGTCCACAAGGCGCGTGCTGCCTGTGGACAAGAGAGAGTATGTTTCTTTGAAGTCGGGGCAGTCCAAATAGTCATTCTTTATTTGGTCAAAACCTACGACTTCGGCCCTCAACTCAGTGGTAGTCATCATGCGACGACTGAGGGCATCGACAGCTTTATTCTCAACTCCCGCCTTATGCCTAAGGGTATAAGTGTACTCTTGAAGGAATTCTACCTAATGACCGTGGCGTGCATTCAACTTCTTCTGGGAGTTGATATAACGTAAAGCTTCGTGATCCGAGAAGATGACGAACTCTTGCGGGAGCAAGTAGTGTCGCCAATAACGGAGAGATTGGATCACGGCATAGAATTCTTTATCGTAAGTGGAATATCGCTGCCGAATATCATTCAGTTTCTCACTGAAATACGCTACAGGATGACCTTCCTGGGAGAGGACTCCTCCAATTCCGACCCCCGAAGCGTCGCAAGTCACTTCGAAGACTTTGGAGAAGTCAGGAAGTCTCATCACTGGGGCCTCCACCATTCTTTTCTTAATATCCTCGAAAGCTCTGGTGGCGGCCGGGGTTCAGTGGAAATCACCCTTTTTAAGACAATCAGTGATAGGAGATACGATTGTACTGAAGTTTCGTATGAATCTCCTATAGAAGGTGGCCAATCCGTGGAAGCTGCGGACTTCCCGGATGCTTTGAGGAAGGGGCCACTCAACTATGGCTTTTACTTTCTCAGGGTCAGCAGAAACCCCGCGAGCCGATACGATAAACCCTAGAAAGATGACTTGATCTACGAGAAAAGTACACTTCTTGGGATTAGCGTATAACTGTTCTTTCCTTAAAACAGAACAAACTTGCTTAAGGTGGTCAAGATGTTGCTCAACAGAATGACTATAAGTAAGGATGTCGTCAAAGTAAACAACGACAAACTTACCCATTATAGGACGCAACACTTGGGTCATAATTCTCATGAAAGTACTCGGGGCGTTACTCAACCCGAAAGGCATGACCATCCACTCATAAAGACCGTCCTTGGTCTTGAAAGCAGTCTTCCACTCATCACCGGGTTGGATCCGGATCTGGTGGTATCCACTCTTAAGATCGATCTTGGAGAAGAGAGTGGCACCCGTCATCATATCAAGCATATCGTCTAATCTAGGAATAGGAAATCGATATTTGACGGTGATTTTGTTGATAGCACGGCTATCAACACACATCCTCCAAGATCCGTCCTTCTTAGGAGTGAGAAGGGCGGGCACCGCGCAGGGACTAAGACTTTCCTTAATGAAACCTCGCTGCAGTAACTCGTCTACCTGCTTCTTAAGTTCGGCATGTTCCGTGGGGTTCATGCGATAGTGTGGCAGGTTTGGGAGGGAGGCTCCAGGAACTAAGTCTATAGCATGCTGAATGTCTCGGAGAGGGGGTAACTGATCAGGGAGGTCATCCGGGAAGACATCAGCAAATTGCCCTACGATAGGTTGGACTTCCTGAGGAATGGGGTCATCAGATTCGGTGGGAATCTCACGACCCACTAAAGCGTATAGAGGTGCACCACGAGTGACCTCAGAGTCCAGAACCTTGGCGGTGACCAAGTTTAGTCCTTTCTTGGACTTAAGGGGGTGGGGTTTAGGTTCTTCCTTGACCCGGGGCTGCGATGGTAAAAGCTTGATCTTTTTACCCGCATGTTCAAACACGCAGGTGTTTGAACGCCCATAGATGTGGACATCATTATCAAAAATCCAAGGTCGCCCTAACAGAATTTGTCCAACATCCATAATCAGAACATCGCACCATACATTCTCCTTATAAGTGGCAAAGGAGATAGGTACGAGACTTCGTTCCTTCACTTCCAAGGCAGTGGAGTTGACCCAAGCTACCTTATATGGACTGGGGTGAGGAACAGCAGAAAGGCCTAATTTGGACACCATGCTGGAGGAGACAGCATTGATGCAACTGCCACTATCTACGATGACTTTACAGTTTTTATCTTTGATTTTGGTGTAGGTGTGAAAGATAGAAGTCCTACGCCAATCATCGGAGGTAACAGGGTGTGACAACGCACATCTCACCACGCAGATGGGAGATGTGTCCAACTTCTGAAGGCAATGGAGGACGGCGGTGTCATCGTCCTCCTCGAAGAAATCACCCTCTTCTTCCACTTGGTGAACCTGATCAACCTCGGGCTCAGGATCCTCCTCAGTAAACTCCTCAATAATGGAAACTTTGTAGGGACTGGAGCACTGGGAAGCGATATGCCCATACCCCTGGCATCGAAAGCACTTGGTCCCGGGACTGGACCGAGGGGTATCCGGGGTGGGAGGTTTACTTCTTAAATCAGGTCGAGGTGCAGGGGAACACGTAGGAGGTCGGGTGCTACTACCCGGAGTAGGTCGGGTAGTAGAGGATTGCGGGGTGGAACTACCTGACGGTCTGTAGGGGGGTCTAGGGTCGTGGTGACGGCTAGAATGCTGGGATCGACTCTCCTCTAGGTCAAGTACTAAACTATACGCATTCTCTAGGGTTGTGACATTTCGGGCGAGCAGTTCGTTGCGAAGATCCTCTCGCAACCCGGTACGAAACATGGATAGAATTTGTGCAGGGGTAGTGGAGGTCTCCCCTTTACAACGGATCAGGAAATCATCGAAGGAGGCGATGTAATCTTTGACGGGTTTGCTACCCTGAGTCAGTCTATGCCACCTATCTAAGAGCCTAGGGAAGTACGAAGGGGGAAGGTACTTTTGCTTAAGCTCACGCTTCATCGACAACCAGTCAGTGATGGGGTACTCATTGCGAGACTCTCTAAGGCTTTCTAAGTTAGACCAGAACTGGCTAGCCCTCCCAATTAGTTTCATGCTGGCGAAACTGACCTTCCTAGCCTCGGAGATGTCATACCACCTAAAGAAATTATCCATACCTTTGATCCAGTCCAGAAAGAGCTGGGGATCGAGGGTACCATCGAAAGTAGGCGCATCGACCTTGATATTCTTCATCAGGGGAAGATCAGGGTCGTGGTGGTGCTCTTGCCTATGGTGGGGGACACGATGAGGAGCTCGAGGGTGCCCCTCATCCATAAAAGGATCGTCCCCGTACATAGAGGGTGGCTTAGAAGGGGTATACGGAATCGGGTGGCTTCTACCATGCTCTATGGTATCAAGACGGTCGGTGGTAGTTCTACGAAAATCAGCGAGATCAGCTTGGTTTTCTTTTAATTGTTGGCTAATAGCATTCATTTGGCCAACCAGTAGGTCCAAAGTCCTTCCAAGTTGTTCGGGGTCCATTGCTAAACACTAGGATAGGTTTAGGGGAAACAACTAGGAGTGGACAGCCAGTGTAAGTGCAGGAAAACACCCTATAATGACGCTAAAAGCTGCAGGAAACTTAAGGACAACAATCTAAACGAAGGTGTTAAGTCTCCTAGACAACTAGCAAGGTTGAAAGGTTAATGACAGCACTTAGACACCAATGAAAAGGCTTTATAACACACTAAATGCATGCAGAAATGTAGAGGACAGCAAGCATATCATGTAACTAAACTCATTAAAAAGATAGCATGCATGTAACAAAGTAGGGAAACAATTAAAACAATTCCTAGGATGAAGTCTAGCATGCAAAACTAGAGCAAACCATGCTCTGATACCAGATGATGCAGGACTAATATGTTTTGAACAAAAGTTAGGAGTTGCACGAATTATTTTAGGAGCAATTACTTGATTATATTACTAGCAAACTAGAACGATAAACAAAACAAAGGAGGGGTGCTTGCGTTTAGGCCAAACCACATTAAAAGAGCTTGAATCAAACAAATAGATTGGAAAATCAACTTAGAGCTAACATGGTAAACGTTCATTCATAATCCCTTAATTAACAACGAGATTAATAGCAAAGAAAGTGCACTCAATAAAACCCTACGTTTACTAAGCTTTAGCAAGATTAAGCGGAGCGATCCCTTGCGTTTCTGTCACCACTGACAAGGTTAGAGAACAAAGAAGTAATTGAAAAGGGAAGAAAAGTCAACCCTTATGTGGTGGGAGTCGTCGCCGAAGGAAGTCCTTTGGTTTGCTAATGGTGCTGGTGACGATTTGTAGAAGACGATGGATGTAGTCTTTGAAGGGAGACGGTGAAGTAGTCGGAAAGATGGCGGGTGTGAAGCGTCCGACGATAGTCCACCTTCCTTTGAATCTTTGGTCGTCGATTGTATCTACCAAGGGGAAGTGGATCCGCCCGAAGTATTCTTCGACGGTGGTTTCGTAGTCAAATCCTACGTCGAAGAAGGGGGAGCGGAGTATGTCAATATTGTCTTGATCATCAAGCACCAAGCCCAAATCCCAAGGGCGGGCTTCCATTCATAGCGATTGGGCCGGAGGAGGGTTGAAGACGACTGACCCTTGCTGTCCTTGAAGTATCGTTGCAAGGGAGGAAGAGTTTTCCCTAGAAATCCAAGGAAAAGTGGGAGGAGAGGGTGGCCGGCCAAGAGGGGGGGTGGGTTGGGGAATTAGGGTTAGGGTTTAGGAGAAGGTTCAAGTTTCCAAAATTTGAAATTATTCTCAGATTTTGAAATTGGGAGGGAACTAGGATAGGAAAATAAAATTAATGGGAGGGGGAAGATTGGAGAGAGAGAGAGAGAGAGAGAGAGAGAGAGAGAGAGAGAGGGTTATGGGTAGGGGCCGGCGGCTTTAGAAGGGGGAGAGAGGAGTTTGGGATTTAATTAGGGGTTGCCTAACTTAGAATAAGTAGATTAGGAAGGCTCTAATTAATCCAATTTGATTTTAAACTCAATTAGAATTACATTAGGCAACTTTCCAAAAATAGAATTAGTAATTTTGGAAAGTATCCAATTTGAATTCAAATTGATTTCAAATTTATTTGACTTCCCAAAAATACAACAAGGTAAATTAGGAAACCCCAAATAGAGAGGGAGGGGTGAGGGGCCGGCGGCTTGGGGGTAGGTTGGAGCTTGGGTGGCCGGCGGTGGGGAGGAAGAGGGGCTTGGCCGTGAGGGTGGGGAGGAGGGGTTAGGCCGTGGGTGGTGGGGGGCTGCCGTAAGGGTGGTGGTGAGGAGGTGGGGAAGGAGAAAATGAAGGGAAATAAGGGTAAAGACCAAGAGCTCACCAAGGTGGCTGTTGGGTACTCCAATGGAGCCTCTCCTAGGCCTCCTTCTTCCTCTCAAGCTCACAATCCATGAACTCAAAGAAATCTGAAGTAAATTTTTTTTGATTAAACATTCATTACCCAAAACAATACCATGGAGGCTTTTAAATAGCCTCAAACAAAAGACCAACTAAAAGACAAACATGTCCTCTTGGGCTTACAAGCAAACCACCCTCAAGTAAGGGTACAACGGTAACGAAATAAAAGAAAACAATAACATAAATAAACTCAAAAATATAAAGACTCGATCGTGGCCGTAGATCGACGACCACGTCTCCGGTAGACTTTCCAAGTGTGGATGTCCTCATCAAAAGGTCTAGCACATCAAAGACGCCCCCCCTACATGGGGGACAATAGGAGGCTTATGAAATTTAAACTGAATAAACTCACAGGGAACATGACATTAAAGAATTCTTTGAACAAAATAACAGGAAATTGAAAGAACAAAAATTGCAAAATAAGAAGGAACATTGAACTGAAATAACACTTACAGGGTATTTGTAGTGAACACAATAGCTTGTCTATGAGAACGAACAAAACTCTCTCATTAACTCTAGAATTCTCTTTTAACTAAAGAAATCAAAACTTTGTACATTGAGCCTTAAAATGTGAAAAGTGAATTAAGCAAACATCTATAGGAGAGTGGATTCATTGTGGTACCCGCCATGCAAAATTATAAACACAATGAGATGATATTGTCATATTGTTATGTATTTAAAAATATTTCTGTTTGTCTTTAATACTACTAGATTCGCAACACGTTTAAGCAAATTGATAGATGGTGAAAGATGGTCCCTTTCAAATTTTAAAATAAAAATTTTGCGTGCATCTCAATGATAAATACTTGTGCAAATGACTAAAATTCGAATATTTTTAAATCTTATGCATCAAAACATAATCATCAAATTCAAGCACAATAACTCGAGAAGCTTGTCACTATCTTGAGAAGCATCTAATCATCTAAAAAAATATTTAATCACATCGAGAATCATGTAAACTCTTTAAAGAGTGCATAGTTAGCTCGAGAAGCATGTAGCTTCTATGGAAATTGTGCCAATATCTAGAAAAGCATAAAATCATACCGAGAAGTGGACAATTACCTCGAGAATCATGCAACCACATCGAGAAGCGTACAATTGCTTTGGGAGGCTTATCATCATTCTAAAAGCATGTGATCCCATCTAGTACATTGAAAGCATGTAAAATGTTTTAAAACGCGTGCAAGTGCATCATGTTGGCACATCAAAAAGTGTATAAATTGATTAAAAGGCGCGCAAGTACACAATGCAAATACACTGAAAAACGTTGAAGCGCATTGTGTAGGTACATCAAAAAGCCGACAAATACATTGGAAGAAGCATGAACAACACGTCATATTGTCAAAATCAAACTTATTCTCATGTCCTTCGATCAAATACATCGAATTCCTGAATTTTCGATCCAAGAATGTTGTGCATGTTAAAACAAGGAATGAATTTCAATTGTGTTCTTTTCAAAAAGTGAAAGTACATTATATGGCAACATTGAAAGGCATACAAATGCAATGTGTAAATTCATGATAAAATACCTATGCACTCTAAATTATATTCAAGTATTTAAAAATCAAGCCTGTTGCATGTGCTCCAACATGTGTACTAAATATTTGAACTTGTTGAGAATGTTGTGTGGACAAGAAACAAAGTAAACTCAAATCTAACTGATCCTCTGTGAGTAATAGAATTGATAAGGTCGGAAGTAATAAAAATAAAAGCATTCAAAATGTTGATGATAACCGCTTCGATAGAAGATATCATTTGGAGGGGACCATTTTTTTTTCAACGCCTCCAAACGCTATAGCAAATCATTTTTTTTTTAGCTAAGGTCTACTTCCATGTTTCCCTTGATACAAACATCCACCATAGATTTACAAGATTCCCTTAGATGAAACTACCCATTATTGCCAACAAGGATTTTTTTAGTCAGGTTGGGTTGATAATCTCCGCTAATAAAGTAGACCAGGGTCAACGATAACTCGGGACGATGGTCCATGGAATTTTAATCAGGTTCGTCATTATTCTCCCACTATCAACTTTAAGGTAAGGGTGATAAATTTTTCAATCGTAAATCAAATTGCTAGTATTATATGCTATGCATTTACTTCTGACGACTAGTCTTTATTGAAAGTTCTCTCTTGTCACAGAAAGCGATAGTTAACCATAGGGGCTTGCGTCTATGTGAAGCTTGGAATCAGATCATAAAGTCCTCGAGAAACAAGGGTAAAATCTCTGGGTAGTACCTTATCTATAATGTAATTTGCCTTCTGAAAAATTCCTTCGAACTATCCAAAACTCTCAGTAGAGGAATGGCGCGAATTTTTTAGAATCCACACTAGTTAAGTACAAACTAATTATATCTATTTATACAAATAAGATTGCGAGAGATACTATTGAAATCTAATCTAATTTTACTTCCAATTTAAACCCAAAGATTATCCTAAAGGTTAATTTATTCTTGTTTCAAAACATATTGATGGACCGGCAACGTGGTCCACGCAATCAGCCCGGTCCTAGCAAGGGGGTCGGTTCAGCTGGCGGGCGGAAGGGCTTTATGGGCATCACTAGTGTGGGTGGCAGGCAATGCGAGAGGGGGGCTTCAAGGGGATTAATTCTACCTTTAATTACTTATCATAGAAAGCCAAACTTGGGAAAAAATTAGGAATATTTATTTAGGAAAATAGGGATGATTTGAATTAAGATTTGGGATGGAATTATGAAGGTTTATTTAGGGAAAGAGGGCTGATTTGAATTCATATTTGAGAGGGAATTAAGAAGGTTTATTTATGAAAAGTGGGCTGATTTTGAATTCAAATTTGGGTGGGAATTACAAGATTTTTTTAAGGATTAATTAGGTGGTTTTATTTTCATTACGGGATTTTTGTGTTGGGAGTAGTTTCTTTGAAGTTGTTCCTAGCGGCGACTAGGGTTTGTGGAGAGCCAATCTACCTCTCGAATAGTAGATTAACCTGATATCAATAAAATTTGCCCATAATCTCATTCTTTCTCGCTGATTTGTGTTACATTTTCTCTTTGTTATTGCTGTTTTTGCTGTGTGGAGATCGAATTCCGATCAAATTGGTATCGGAGCGCCTTTTTTGGGACCTATGGCTGCTAAGAAGGTTGATGCGTTGGAGGAGAGGCTTTATGGGGAAGTTGGAAATCTGAAATCTGAATTCAGAGATCGAATTTGAACAATTGAGGGCATATTTTTGAATATGGAAGCGATAATGAAAAGGATATTGACTGGACAAGAAAGTGGGGGAAATTCTAATATAGGGAAGATGAGGGAGGATTGGGAGGATAAAATTTTTGTAGGAAGAAGAGAAGATGCCACATTTAGAGCTACTTCCAAAGATGGGAATGGGTGAAGGGTATGGCAAAGAAATTGGGATGATGAAGATCGGAGAGTTGATTTGGGGGTGAGGGAATCATGGAGGGATCACAATACCTGCTACAAGAGAGGAGGAAGAAGCTATTGGGGCGGTTGCGATCCTAAGGTGAGAAAGTTGAAGATATCGATTTTTGAGGGAGAAGATGCTTACTGGTGGATTTATAAGGTGGAGCGATATTTTGCTGTAAATGGATTGACAGAAGATGAAAAACTCATCGCAGCTGCTTTATGTCTGGAAGGGAAAGCTCTGTCCTGGCACAAGTGGAGAGACTTGTGAGATTCGATTCGATCATGGAGGGAGTTTAAAGACTGTCTATTAAAACGTTTTTAAACAAGTTGGGAACGAGGCTTCTATGAGCAATTTTTTGCTCTGGTGCAGGAGGGAGCGGTGATAGAGTACCGAGAGAAGTTTTAGTACTTCTTGAGCCAATTGGGAAGGTTGTCAGAAACTATGCTAGAGAGGAACTTTATGAAGGGGCTCAAGCCGGATATTCGAGCATCTGTTCGAGTACTGAGACCACGTGGCTTAGGAGAGGTTATGGAGTTAGCTCAGCTGGTGGAGGATAAGAACTCCTTGAAGAGGAATAGTCGTAGTAGCAGTTCGGGAGTCTCCTACCGCATAATCACTATATTTCTGGCATCAAAGGTGCATATGGTACTTATTCAGAAGGAAGCTCTGAGGTATAGAGGTCAGGGAGCATGAGTAGGGTGGGGGGGGGGGTCTTGAAGAGGTTCTCTGAGTCAGAAATTCAGGAGAAGAGAGCCAAGGGTTTATGCTTTAAGTGTGATGAGAAGTTCGCTCCAGGCCACCGTTGTAAGGATCGTTCGTTACATGCCCTAACAGTCTGCGATGAGGAGGAAGATGCTTCTGAGGAGGAAGTGGAGGAGGAAGATATCACCCGCAGTTAGATGTTGCAGAGGCATTCCTTACATTAGTGATCTGATTCACATCGAATCACATCATGAAGGTTAAGGGGAAGATCAGGCATCAGGAGGTGGTAGTACTGGTGGATAGTGGAGCTACCTACAACTTCATTTCCAACATGATGGTGGATTAGTTGGGATTGATAATAGACGTGACGGGCTTTTGGGGTTATGCTAGGAACATAAAAAGTAGAGGAGTAGAGGAATTTGCAAATGGTAAACCTCCCAGAGGTTCAGGTATTGGAAGATTTTATGTTATTAGATTTGGGGAGCACAGATGTGAAATTGGGAATGAAATGACTGTAGAAGTTGGGGAATACCAAGATTGATTAGAAGGCTCTAACGATGGAGTTCAAGGTTGAGTGGAGGAGAGTGGCTATTAGAGGGGATCCTAGCATGTCCAAAACTACGGTTTCACTCAAAATCATGGTGAGGGTAATCAAGGGTGGAGTGAGATTTTTGGTGGAGCTACAGAGTTTAAAATGAGAAGAAGATGGGGGAGAAGATAGAAGCAGTAGACATGGTTCAACAACTCCTACAAAAGTGTCGAGAGGTGGTCTATCTATATGGAATTTTGGAGTCTATAGTGTCAGATAGAGACAATGTGTTCCTAAGCCACTTCTAACGAGAGCTATTCATGATGCAGGGACCGTTTTGAAAAGAAGTGCAACATACCATCCACAGACTAATGGGTAGACCGCGGTGGTGAACAGGAGTGTGGAGACTTATTTGAGACGTTTTGTATCAGAAACATCCAGGCCCTAGGTGAAGTGGTTACCTTGGGCCGAGTACTTATACAATATATCCTACCATGCAGCCAGACTACACCCTTCAAAATCCTTTATGTTAGAGACTCTCCTCACCTGATATACTATGGGACCAAGAGCACTCTATTTGAACTGCAGTTAGAGGAACGAGATGGAATATTGGGAGAGCTAAAGGAGCATCTGCTGAGGGCACAATAAATTATGAAGAAGCAGGCCGACGAGCATAGGCAGGATGTGCAGTTTGAGGGGGGTGATAAAGTGTATTTGAAGATTCGACCCTACGGACAGTAGACCTTAGCTCAAAGAAGAAATGAAAAGTTATCTCTATGGTACTATGAGCTTTATGAGATTGTGGAGAGGATTGGTGCCGTGGCGTATCGTTTGCAAGTACCCCCTACTTCCACCATACACCCAGTATTCCATGCATCACAGATCAGGGAAGTTATTGGCGACCACAGTCTGTCAACGATGCTGCCAATGACCTTGACAGAATAAATAGAGGTGATCTTGGAGCCAATGGAAGTGAGAGGAGTTCGCTAGACAACAGGAGCTATAGAATTGTTGATCGAGTGGAAGGGTCTGCCTGACTATGAAGCAACATGGGAACCGTACTGGATGATTCAACAATAGTTTCCTTCGTTCCACCTTGAAGACAAAGTAACTCTTTGGGAGGGGAGTATTGATGGACTGGCTGAACCGGTCCTACCAATCAACTCGGTCCCAGCAAGGGAGGCCGGTCTAGCTGGCTGGCGGAAGGGCCTTGTGGGCCTCACTAGTGTGGGTGATGGGCATGGAGAGAGGGGGGCTCAAAGGAGATTAATTCTATCTTTAATTACTTACCACAGAAAACCAAAATTGGAAGAGAATTCGAAAAATTTATTTAGGGAAAGAGGGCTGATTTGAATACAGATTTAGGAGAGAATTATGAAGTTTTATTTAGGGAAAGAGATTTGGGATGGAATTAGGAAAATTTTTTAGGTAAAGCGGGTTGATTTTGAATCAGATTTGGGAGGGAATTATGAATGTTTATTTAGAGAAAGTGGTTGATTTGAATTCAGATTTGAGAGGAAATTAGGAAGGTTTATTTAGGGAAAGCGGATTGATTTTGAATTCAGATTTGGGAGGGAATTAGGAAGGTTTATTTAGGATTAATTAGGTTATTATTTTTTCATTACGGGATTTTGTGTTGGGAGTAGTTTTCTTTGAAGTTGTTCATAGCGGCGCCTAGGGTTTGTGGAGAGCTGATCTATCTCTCGAATAGTAGATTAACTTGTATTTTGGTTTGTTGTGCTGATATCAATAAAATTAGCTAATAATCTCATTCTTTCTCGCTGATTTCTGTTCCATTTTCTCTTCGTTATTATTGTTTTTGCTATGTGGAGATCGGATTCATATCACATATCTAGAAACCTAATAGATTGAAACAAAACATAAAATATTAGAAATAAAATCAAATGTCTTATGCTTTATAAGTCCTCCTGCCCCAAAATAATTCTTCTTTTGAGAAGTTATGTAGAAGTCAAGTTTCTGAAAGTTTGATGGCCATAGTGGAGGTGGAAGAATTGCTTTATGAACAACTTTTGAATATGTAATATTTGCATTTTGAACATTGAAAATATAATTTGGAGGTTTTAAATTTGGACATCTTAATGCTTTAAATCTTTGTTTGAACAATCCCTTCGATGGAACCATAATTACATGGTCATGGCAATAATTGTAGCACAAACTCAACATTTTGGCACTAGGTATAACAATCTGATTGTAGCGGCTCTTTATGTAAGTTTTGGGAAGCAATAATAGTGTTAATGTCTCTTAAGATATAGCAACTTCCTTAAATAAAGTCCTATGTTTAAACTCAAGCTTAAGTTATCTTTAGGCATAGAATGATTAGGATCATAATCATACTCATACTCAATCATATAATAATGCTTGGACATGATCTTAGTCACATCATACTCCGACATCTCTCACTTTGAATATCTTTTACAAGCATCTTCATAACCAAAAGATATGGGCTCAATTTTAATCCAATACCATGATACCTAGATCGAAAATATAAAAAATCCTTGAATGCATTAGTTCCTACAACAACAACAACAACAACAACAACATCAAGCATTTATCCCACTACGTGGGGTCGGCTACATGAATCCTTTTTCTCCATTGTGCATGTTAAAAGTCAAATTCTCATTTAAATCTAATAAAGAAAGATCATTTCTAATATTTTCTAACCAAGTCTTTTTAGGTTTACCTCTACCTTTTTTAACATAAGTCAAATCTAAGACCTCTACTTTCCTAACCGGGTCATCGGGAGGCCGCCGTTTTATGTGACCAAACCATCTAAGGCGACTCTCTAATCTTATCTTCCACTGTAGCTACTCCAACCTTTTCACGAATATGCTCATTTCGTATCCTATCTCTAAGGGTAAAGCCACTAATCCACCTGAGCATCCTCATCTTTGCAACACTTAACTTAGAAATACGCTTCTCTTTTAATGGCCAACATTCGGCACCATAAAGCATTGTAGGTCTCACCACCATCTTATAGAACTTTCCCTTAAGTTTGAGGGGTACTTTTCTATCACACAATAAGCCCGATGCATTCCTCCACTTCAGCCATCCCACTTGGATTCTGCTGATAATATCCCCATCTATTTCACCATCACTCTGAACAATAGATCCAAGATATCTAAAACGTGTACTCTTATTAATGACTTGATCGGCCAAAGTCACAATCCCGTCACTAGGTCTATTATTACTAAAATTACACTCCATATATTCCGTTTTAGATCTACTCAAGCGAAAACCTTTAGACTATAAGGTTGACCTCCACAATTCTAGTTTACCTTCAACTCCCTCTCTAGTCTTATCAACAAGAAGAATATCATCAGCAAAAAGCATACACCAAGGTACATCCTCTTGCAAATGTCTAGTGAGAACTTCCATGACTAAAGCAAAAAGATATGGGCTTAAGGCTGATCCTTGATGTAATCCAACCGAAATAGGGAAATACTTGGTCAAACCACCTTGTGTTTGAACACAAGTAATAGGTCCTGCATACATATCTTTAATGATTTGAATATAAGCGTTATTAACTCCTTTTTTTCAAGAACTCTCCATAGTTCTTCTCTTGGAACTTTATCATATGCTTTTTCTAAATCAATAAATATCATATGTAAATCCTCCTTATTCTCTCTATATTTCTCTATCAAACCTCTTAATGAATGTATGGCTTCCATAGTAGACATACCCGACATGAATCCAAATTGATTTTGAGAAACATTAGTATCACGCCGCAACCTATGCTCCATAACTCGTTCCCATAGTTTTTTTTTTATATTAGGAACTAATGCATTCAATGCATGCATGAATGCATTAGTTCCTAATATAAAAAATCCTTGAATGCATCAGTTCTTAATATACAAATCCTCTTGAGCTTTGAAAATGTTTCCTACTTCAAGGACACATTTTTAGGAAACATTTTCAAAGCTCAAGAGGGATAAAGGAGAAGGTTGAAGTCAGGGATCCGGTGTAAGAAAAAGAAATTTTGCGAAATTAAGCATCAATGGTTGGCACAATTGAGAGCTGATCACTTAGTCTATAAAGGGGAGTTAGGATTTCCATTTGAAAATGACCAAATTTGTGGATGGACTAGGAAAATTATATTCAATATGATGCCAATTGTATAAAAATTAAAACTAAGTTATGCGAAATAGATGCTTGATTTATCTTACATGGACCAATGAAATCTCCATATAATATCTTAATATCTTGAGCTGATGTAAATATGATACCCCTTATGAAATATTCGTGCTCAATAGTTTGTGTTTTTACAGCATTGTAGCCTTGCAATCTAAAATCTTTCAAAAGTGCAGCTCAACTTGCAGGAAATTATCTTTTTGCATTTATCTAGTTGGTGAAGGAACCTCCTATGGATTTTTAAACTTTTTTATGTGAAGATTTTAATGCTTTTGCATGCATCTATAATGGAGAGAGAGAGAGTGAGAGAGAGAGAGAGAGAGAGAGAGGAGAGGGAGGGAGGGAGGGTTGAGAGTGGCGAGCTCGTGTGTGCATCCTTGCCAAACCGAGTGAGTTGAGTTTACTAGTGCATAGCCTTGGAAGATTCAAGGGTTGAGAGCTTCATTTCTTTGGCTTCTAGAGGGACTTGTGTGTGACCTAGAGAGAACTGATCGCCTGCTGCTCGTTTTAATCCTTCCAAAACCGAGGAGTGGTTGCTGTTGTTCTTCTAAACTAGAGAGGAGAGTGCGTTTGCTTCTCGCGTTCTGCAAATTAACAACCTAAGCACCCATAAAACTCTTAGAAATTCAAACTCTATTCTATGTGCTTTAAGGGCCTTAATTATGACAAATTAATTTAGGACTCTCAAAGCCATATGAGTGAATCTTCCTATTTTAATGAATCCAAAATATTCACAAAAAAAAAAGAAAAAAGAAAAAAAGAAAATTTCTTTGAAGCTCTCTTTCTTCCCATGAGTGATGCTTTGAAGCCTCCCAAGGCTTCAAACACTTCATTGCATAACTCTAGAACCCCTTGGAGGTACCTTATCCTTAGACAAGTCTCAGGATTATGTTGATTCAAGTTGAACTAAATTCAACTCGAGTCAACCAAGCTAGTCCTCCCTTAATTTAGTATTTTCCTGAACTCATATAGAGGTTTCCAAATAACCTCGAAGGAGTTTAACGCCTTAAGCCCTCAAGAACAAAACTTAGGTCCCATTAGTTTAATTGTTATGCTAAAATTAGCAAATAACTCCACCTTAAGCATAGGACCTTGTTTTAGCCTCATTCCTTTTCTTAGCCCATGTTAAGCAAATTAGCATTCATCTTTGAATACAAAAAAATCAAGGATCTTTTTTTTGAATTGTGACCCCAAAGTTATAAGTCTGCTCTCTTTTCTATGGACCCAAAAGTTTCAGAAAATCTCATTTCCTTAGCTTCAAAGCTATAGAAAATTCCCCATATTCCTTGGCCTCAAAGCCGTGTCCAAACCTTATCCAAAAAACTATAAGTTAGTCCTTTTTTTCTTTGCCTAAGAGCTATAGGACATCATATTAACCCTTTGGGGTTACACATTGTCCTTCCTTGAATTTGATTATTATAGCCCGGATGAAATACTCAATTCTATTATCTGAACTCATTAAGGAATGATACCTTCGCCTCCCTGGGCGATATATCGTTCGTTATAGGCCCTCCTCTCTCCATTTGCCCAATCCCCAATCAAGTAAGTGAATCCCCTAGCTGTAGACCTAAACTCTAGAATTCCATCACTTAGCCAAATTAAGTGACTTCACTCATTCATAACACTAAAATTCATGCCTCTAGGTCTTTTTAGAAGCTCCTCTATTTTGAAATTCGCTTTACCCAAATTAGATGAATTTCATCAAATCCTAACACAAACCTTTGAACAAGTTTAGATTACCTTATTGAGCAAAAATCTTTTTTATCCAAACATTAAGAGAATATCTAAAATTCATAAAAAATCACAGGTTTTTTTTGATGTAAAGGTGTATTACACCAACCCAAAAGGTGAAATGTTTATGTCTTTGGATCTTAGGATGCCATGAGTGACAGAGTTTCCTCAAAACAAGCAGTGTCCATTCCATGGGTTCTTCATAACCCTTAAAAATGTGAATACTTTAAAAATCAAATAAAAGATTTTAATCACAAATAAGTTAAAATGAAATCACCTCTGAATTAAAAATTAAATCTCTTCCTCTTCTACAATAAAATAAAAACACTCAATCACAGTGTGACAAGTCACACAAACCAACACACATTAGATACACAACCTCTAGACATCCTAAGGTTAGGATTTTTTTTTTCCGTGCATGCCTTTGTGATGTACATTAGATTATCTTTGTTGCATGCATTTGCCCTTAAGTGCTAGGATAGAGATACATGCTTTTTTTTCATGCAGGTGGCCATGCCTTAAAAGGGCAAGTGATTAAATTATTATCATCTAACAAAGTTTGCTTGTAGAAGCTGCTTAAAAGTTTTAACCATGCATGACTATTAGGGTAGAAATTGGCTTACACTATAAGTGCCAAACAAAACTATATGATGATGTTTTATATATTTTATGTTTTCTAATGCTTAAATTGCAGGTTGGAATCTATTATTATTATTATTATTATTTTTTGCTTTTCAAATGTAATTAATAGATTTAGGAAGTCATATAGGCTGTGGTATATAGCTACATAAATGATGAACTTGAAGGATGAATCCCAAAGTGAAGTATTGGATATATCAAAAGCTAAAGTTTGAATACTTACAGGTCTTGTCAATAATTATAATTGGGTTGTATATGACATGCAACTTAGTTGTTATTTTTTTATTTCTTGGTTGTAATAATAAGGGCTTGTATTATTATTCTATGGTTGAATTTTATACACGTGATTGCTTGTTTATTTGTATGCATATTAAAAATGCATGTTTTTTTCTAGGATTCTTATCTGGCTTTGCTTTAGGGTGGTTTGGATAATTTATGATAAAACTAAGTTTTATATTAATTAAAGTGTAATCAATCTAAAATCAACTATAGGATTATCCTTTTTTAAATAAAAATTGCACGGCTTATATAAAATAAGCCAAGTTTTCAAAAAAAAATAAATAAAAATAATTATAATATATCCCAATGAGTTGTATGTAGATAAAAATCCTCATATTAAGGACAAAATAAAAAGAAAATTATATTGTGAGTCAACATTTGCATGGCCACATGATTATACATCTTGGCTTAAGTGGATGAATTGTAAGTCCTATCTTCTAAATCAAAATTGACTTACCTATCTTGCATATGCAGTGAGACCAGACATGCATGATTTAAAAAACGCTTAGGTGGATTAGCTGACAGTTCTTCTTAGGTCGGATTGTAAGTCCAGAGTTGAGTTGAGTTAACTATTGGTGGGTTTTCAAGTTTGTAAGTCTCTTGTATTCTTTTAGATTTATGTCAAATTTACTACCTATAGGTGATTCGCTTCTTAGATCTAAGATCAAAGGTTGATGTTATTTTAGATGCATATTAAGCTCTCATCTTTTTGAGGTTTTTCTTTAACTTGTTTTGTTGAAATATAAGCTCTAACTTTCTAAATTAATCGATCAACTTTAATAAAAAATTAATTTTAAGATGTAAAACTCAACATATGATAGTTTTGAGTACTTCTGAGTTTCTCAGAATTATGTACTTTTATAATTTCTGCTTTGGTTTCATTCTTATTCTTCACATGTTGTTTCCCCTGTTGATGCCTTCTCTAGCGAGCTCCCCTCATGGTGTCCTAGCTAGTTTCCTTGCAATCGAGGATTTTGGCATTTTTGGGGGATGGGATTTGGTGGAGAAAGATGAGGGTTTGGAAGTTTAAAATTGTTAATATTATTTGTATTAATTAAATAAGATATATAATTAAAATTTATTTTATAGTAATAATAATGAAATGAAAAAGATATTAATATAAATAAATTAAAAATATTTGTGCTTTAATTTAATTAAATAGAATTAATTATGCTTGATTAGTCTTATAAATAACTAATTAATGATTAATTAGAAAGTGCATAAATATTGGAAATAATAAATGCATAATATATATAAATTAATATAAGGAGTATGAAGTATTTAATAATCATTTACTGCACTCAAATATATTAAATCACACACTTATAATTTTATGTAGTCTTATAAGTGACACCGCACAAGAATATAAGAACTATAACTTTATACCCACTTGCACTGCCTAAAATACCATAACTTTAGCTTTTGGCTTTAACTTTAATTGTGAATTTCGGCCGGGGGATAATTTGGGATCAATTTTCAATAGTCAAGAGACCAAATTGGATCACTGTGATGCTTTGGGGCTAAATTGATCAGTTACTAATAGTTAGGAAATTATTTTGGGCTTTTTCTCCATATAAAAATAACTAGAAACCCATATAAAACAATCATGAATACTAAATATTAACATTGTTATGAAATAAGTTGTGGAAATTAAAGCAAATGTGCTGACATGGCAGAAATGCCCTTTGCAATACACTTTAAATTCATTTACTAGTTTAACCGCATACTCCATAAATGAGTAGTACCATTGATTTGCAGAAGGATGTGTTAAGCTTCAAATTATCCTATTGTTTATACTGTAAAAGGAAGTTATCCTATTGTTTATACTGTAAAAGGCAACGCAATTGTCCTGACTTGGCATGAATTCCCTTTGAAATGCGCTTCAACTTGTTTCTCCAATTTAATGGCATATTTCTGTGAGGGAGTTTTATCATTGCTCTGCAGAAGCATGTAAAAATCTAGAAATTATCCTATCACTGAAGACTGGTTTGACACTTTATTTGACTTCAAGGTTGAACAAATACATTTTCATGAACGGCAATAGCTAAAGAAAAACCATGGAAATAAGATAAACTTCGAATGATTTGCTTGACAAAAGGTTATCCTAAACTTCTTTCCTCAGGTAGTGAAAGAGTGGTTCTGTACAAGCACACTGCAGTGCAAAGTAAAATACTTGTAAAGGATATGTGTGATTTGGCCTCATTTAGTTTGAAGTAGATTATCAAAAATAATGAACTATAAGGTGAAGTAAATAAAGAAACTAAAATTTGAACCAAACCAAACATAACTACTTTGTGTGCAACTATGCGTTCTCTCACTTAACATCAAACTTGCAATCAGAGGGAACATGGAGGGGGATGCGGAGTATTGGTACAAACTATATTCAAAAGATCATTAATAAAAAATTAGTCTTATATCAGCTGTTATATTTTATGAATTTTTATTCTCCGTTCATTCTTATTGAATTTTGCTTAGGGGTGCAAACTTTAGCTATGCTATTTTTGGTTTACTTCTTTTTTTGCTATTTGTACAAGGTGTTTTGACCAAGTATTTTCCTATTTCTGTTGGGTTACATCAAGGACCAGCTTTAAGCTCATATCTTTTTGCTTTAGTCATGGATATTTTTACTAGACATTTGCAAGAGGATGTACCCTATTATATGCTTTTTGCTGATGATATTTTTCTTGTTGAGAAGATTAGAGAGGGTGTTGAAAGAAATTTTGAATTATGGAGGTCAACCTTATAGTCTAAGGTTTTCTTTTGAGTAGATCTAAAATCGAATACATGGAGTGTAATGTTAGTAATAATTGTTCTACTAGGGGGATTGTGACTTTTGACAATCAAATCATTAAAAATAGTACATGTTTTAGATATCTCGGGTCTATTGTTCAAAGCAATGGTGAAATAGATGAGGATATTATTAGTAGAATTCAAGTTGGATGGTTGAAGTGGAGGAATGCGTCGGCTTTGTTGTGTCATAGAAAAGTACACTTCAAAGTTAAGGGAAAATTCCATAAGATGGTGGTGAAACTTGTAATGCTTTATTATGTGGAATGTTGGCCATTCAAGGAGAAATATAAAATTAAGCTCAGTGTTGCAAAGATGAGGATGATCAGGTAGATGAGTGGCCATTGTTTAGAATTGCGCAATATGAGGCTCGCCTTGAGGCCTACCTTTGCACAATTCTAGTGAAATATACCTCGAGGCTTACGCCTTGAGCTATCTTTATGTGGTTCGCATGAGGCGCGCCTTGCCTCGTTAGCATGAGGCGTATGCCCACCCTATTTATATATTTTTTGATTAAAATTTATCTTAATCCTAAATTAAAGCTCCAAACAAATCACGCCTTCATGCATCCCCAAGTCGCAACAACGTCCTTTCAACTGCTTCGACCTCCAGCCTATTGGCTTCGCCGCAACCACCATGGATCACTTGAAAGCCGCACACCAACACCATCACCTCCTCTAAAAATTTTATAGTATTAATCTCATCTTTATGTTGATAACAAACATTTATAAAAATAGATGATGAAAATTTGAAGTAGATTGAGATGCATTGGACTCCACAAGATGAGGCAGTGGAGAGATCAATTTGTTATGGTGATGATTCAAATAAAAATTCCCTCAATGATAACAATACAGATGATTTCTGAGTTGTCAACTATTTCAGTTTTTTTTTAAGAATTAAATGTGGATGAGTAAGAAACTGAGAAAGAATGAATTTGGAGTTGAACTTGATGTTATATAATACTTTATGCAATTTCTATATTTTATTGTGGTTTTGCTCTTGTAATATTTGGATTTAAATTCTATTTTACGCAATTATTACTTATCACTTTGTCTTGTGCAATTTTTTATTTCATATATATATATCAATTTATTACTTCATAGTTTAATAGAAATTTAATATGTCATCCTTTAACATATTATTTAGATATTATATAAAAAAATCACATTTAACTTTTATTTTACCTTTATGCAATTTTTGGATTTGGAGGCTTACGTCTCGCCTCATGAGCAAGAAAATGCCTCAATAGTCAATTGCGCAATTTTAAACCTTGTGAGTGGCTTTGAACGTAGAGATATAATACGAAATGCGTATATACGTGAAAATGTCGGAGTAGCTTTTATGATAGGTATGATTAGAGAGAGTCTCCTTAGATGGTTTGGTCACATAAAACATCGTCCTTCTGATGAGTCGGTGACCTATTTTAAGAAAGGTAGAGGTAGACTGAAGAAGACTTTATTAGAAAGTATTAGAAATGATCTTTTTTATTAGATTTAAATGAGAATTTCACTCTTAATAGGATACAATAAAAAATATATATAACTGACCTCACATAGTGGGATAAAAGCTTGATGTTATTATTATTATTATTGTTGTTGTTGTACAAGTGCTTTGAAATTTGTGTTTGGTCTAAAAATGTGTCATTTATCAAAAACTGATCTCACCCTCATACACTCTGATGATTATGTGAATATAGAAATCTAAAAATAAAATTTCTGCACATCAAAAAATAAGAAATTCAAATTCACCATGCTATGATTAGCATGCAATATTTTTGAAAATTTAAATATTTATTTTTAAAATTTTAAAATTGTCATTTCATGATCAAAATCTTCCATATGGTCTGTGATGTTCTTGAGTGGGCCACCCTGCCTCATAAGTCCCACAGTTTGAAGTCCGTTCCTTTGTGTCCCCTAGAGCAGACAAGACTTCAGCCCCTGAAGAATGCTATCTAATAAATTTGAAGCACCCACAATTAAAAGAGAGATTTTAAATTCTTACTCATGGTGCAATCAAGTAAATTTTGCAATCAAATACTCAATCATGGATATCTTCATTTTCATTTGCATAAGGACTTCAAAGCCTTTAATAAGTAAAATTTATTTTCAGAATGGAAACTCTTGTATAATATTGCCGATGCGGCTGGCCATATGTTCAACTTTCTGACAAACTCAATCCTCTACAAATAGTGGTAAATTTGACGAGGTCTGTAATGCGATGAACATTTAGAGATGAACATTCAAAGAAATTTAGATGATGAAAGCCGATTCTTTGCCATCAAGCAAGCATAATTGTCAAGGTTCAATATAACAAAATCCAATAATAAAGGATACCCTTATGATGAGTCCATTTTCATAATCAATCTGTTAAACCCATGGTTTGAAAAATCATTCGAGGCGCATGCCTTGAGGCTCGCCTCAAATCGAGGCTCACAATAAGCGCGCTAGTGCCAGTGAGGCTTACGCCTTTTTAAATGAGGCACATGCCTCGAGGAGTGTCGAGGCAGTACTCATTATAGTTAAGTTTTATAATTTTTTATTATATATTATTATTAATATAATATATACTTTATTCTATTATACAAAGACAAGAAACAAATTGACTATAGGACGAATGAATAAGGTTGAATGGTTGTATTATGGTTAATAAAAATTTGAAAGATAAACACTTCAAATTATAGAGACGAATAATTGATGATGAAATAAATCATTTGGTTGTAAATAATATATTTTCTAATGATGAATGAATAATAACAAAAATAGTAAATATTTAAAATTGAAAATGAAGGAATGCATTTGACAATGAGAATAATGAAAATATCAATACTAATATTAAAATGATTACTGAATTGATAATAACTTCTACTTCACAGGCAATTTAAAGAAAGTGCAAAGTGAAATTCGAACTAAAAAAAAAAAATCAAATGGTGATTTAAATATAATTGATTACTTTGTTGTGTTATTAATATGTTATTTTGTTTTATATTACATTGAATCCAATGTTAATTAATATGGGGAGTTAAAATAAATGTTATAATTGAAGAATATTTAGAAGATGGTAATGAGTTAGAATTTGAGGATGATATAATTATTACATACGAGGTCAATTATGAAGAATATGAAAGTATGAATGCGACTGCCGTGGATTCTAATATTTATGGTCTGTTTAAGTTTTAAATGAGTGTTTATTTTGAATCTTATTTCAAAATTTTATTTTATAATAACATTTAATATTGAGATTTGTAGTTTATATCTTTATATGTTGATGTTTTATTTTTCTTTTGTCATTTTTATGACTTATTTGTTATTTTTTATTTTTCTATTTTGAGGCCTATACCTCGATCTGCCTCGAAGCTTACGTCTCACCTCGCTAAGACAACGTCTCGATTCTTGATTTCGTCTTTTTAAACCTTGGTTAAACCTCAAGAGTATTTATATTTTGGCACTCTTTAAAAATGCATTTCGTGGCCTAGATAACTTTTTTTTTTCCTCACAACATAATTTTTCTCTTGCTACACCACCAAATCTCCTTTCTTGTGGACTATCTATTTCTGGACTCTCCTAATACTTCAATGATTATCTTAAAGCAATTTGCTATCTTATCCTACATAAAGTTTTGTTCAACTATAACATTCAATTTACCTTTCTTAATAATCTATGTTTTAAGATTAATAACTTCTTAGCTTTCGATTTCTCCTATCAATTATTGCATCCATACCTATTACTCTATATTATGTGGTTAACTTTTTCTTTGAACCACCTTTCAAATTTTGTTAGCCTTTTGAATGAAGTTTATTTGTAATTTAACAGTTTCATTTTTGAAAGTAATAAAATGCTCTTTGTTTCTTAGAGTATACATTCCCACTTGCAAGCTTATGTGGTAGTATGAAATATTTTATAGTTTCTTCCATCTGGTTACCATCTCCAATTCCATTCCATCATGAATTTTTTCAGAGCTTGCTTAACTAGAGCCCATGTCCGTTTAAGTATCTTCCAAACGTTTTCATGTCTTCTTCTAATATATATTTTTTCTAATTCTTTCATTTCTTTCCCAAACTATATATTCTTATCCAACTGGGGGAATATTTGCACTGATCCTACTAATTATGTCTTCACTTATGATTAACTTAAAATCAATCATCTATCATTAAACTTATTTACCTCAACAAATTTATCAATTTGATTATTTATGGCCACTATTTCTTTCCATTCTTATTGTGCGGAAGGGATTAGGAAATAAACACGAGGGGAGTGGGGAGCAGCAACATGGGAAAGATGGGGTTAAAGCTTGAGCTGTGCAGCTTTCTTATGATGAGTAGAAGTTTGATTGAAAAGCTTTGAAGCAACTTTATATGGATGTTTCTAGCACCTTAAGAAGCAACGTATGCCATGTTGAATAATACTTTTGGTTTTACAGCGTTATCAAAGAATATGGAGCAATCCAACTTGATGCTTTGAAAAGGAGAAAAAGAAAGCAGAAAGCTTTTTTAGCCTCCTTAAACTGGGTTTTTTAAGTCATCTGATGGGTGATAGGTGGCGTGGTTGTGTTGCTGGGTGTTTCATCCCATGTTCACTGCTTCTCTTATGAGGTGTGTGTTTAGCTGACTTAAATCTATTATGTTCTCTCTTTGTAAGTTTCTAGAACTTGTTTGGCACCATCACACAACTTCTTGGACTGATTGTTTCATTCTTGACTAGGCTCAATAGATGGCTCAGACAATAGAAAAGTCTGATCAAATTGGCCACTCAAATATTTGCAATTAATTTTGTATCTATGTTGCTGTATATCATTTGCACATAATTCATTTTCATGATATTGAATGTAATTTTAAACAGGGTAATGTTATTGAAAAACTAAAGGACTTCTTATAATCTGTTATTTGTTGGGCAGATAGGTTGAAGATTGATTTTCTTCCCGTAAACATACCTTTGTCTTTTAAAAGCCGAGTTTTCCCTTGCTCATTCACCAAGTTTAATTTCCTTGTGCGTGATTGCCAAATAATTGGCCGACAACTAGATTTCTAGCGCTGTATCAAGTCCAACTATAAAACTGCATTGATTTCATTTTATTGATTGTACATTTCTTGTAATTAACTTGTTTAGAATTTTCTTCAGAGCATTTGTTCCTGCTGTGTTGCTGGGAGAAGCAGAAGCAAAATTAAATGAGCAAATTCTGAAAAATCAAGAGCAACAAAATGTAAGGTGTCAAATTTCTTTTTATTTTACATGTTGAAGTACTTGAATTAATAGATTATTCTAGATTTGATTCAGCAGCGGTCAAAGATGTTCCTCTTGGTATATTTCTTATTATGTTGTTTCAAGTAATTAATTGTTTCAATTAGATAAAATGTTGGTTAATGAATGTTTGCATCAGTCAACTGACAACCAACAGGTGGATTGGGCTTTTGTCTGGGGTAATCATGTTACATGGATTGGGCTTGAGCGTAGGAGATATGCTGGTAAATTAAATAGATAGGACTACCATGAAATGATTGAGGATTAAAATAAATAGATAGGACTACCATGAAATGATTGAGGATTAAAAAGGAGATCAAATGTAACTTGGGTAGAAGTCGTGCAAAAAGAATAGCTTAAACAAATCATTGAGATAAGACTAACAATGATAATGAATCATTAACCAACATTTTGATAAAAGTTTATTAACTAACATTGAGATAAGACTAACAATGATAATGGATACGGTTCTTTTGTCTGGGGTAATCATGTTACATGGATTGGGCTTGAGCGTAGGAGATATGCTGGTAAATTAAATAGATAGGACTACCATGAAATGATTGAGGATTAAAATAAATAGATAGGACTACCATGAAATGATTGAGGATTAAAAAGGAGATCAAATGTAACTTGGCTAGAAGTCGTGCAAAAATAATAGCTTAAACAAATCATTGAGAAAAGTTGTGTGATGGTTAATTAAAGTCATGCAAGTGCAGTATATTTTAGTAATTCATGTAAAGGAAATGAATAATAAAATATTATACCCATATAATTGATCATTAATCATTGACACAGTACTATCATAACATCATGAAAAAGCTACAAGAAAACTATCCAGTGAATCATTAAAGTAATGCAATATCTTGGTTTTATCAATGTGGGTTAACATCATAAGTATCATTTTTAAAACTCATCGTGTGCTTGCATAACATTGCCGGTGCCTATCCTTATCCATGTATGTCATATTGTGCATGCAATATATACTCATTCTAATGGATCGTGTGTATCCTCTATCTATATCAGTATCAGTATCATCATGCATCATGTTTATATATCATGTCATTTATCGTGTGCAATGACATACACGTGTAGTAATGCAAGTCTGGATATTCATCTAATCATATAGTGTTTTCCTATATCTTGTATCTTGTCATATCACGTAGCAATGTTTAGGTGGAATGTCTGGTGGCTATTTTATAATAGTCGTCACTCCTGCTCGTTGATGCATCTTGTCCACTTGTAACTCCTCATCTTTTATCTTGCATTGGGATTGCACCATAAACCCAAGATTTAAAGGAATGTTCGTCGGTCTTCCCTCCTGTACAGGGTATCTTACTATAGCCAACCTGAATCATTCTATAATTAGTCAGCCTTTTTTGGCAATTTCACACACCTGTGCCATATCATAATAGTAATATATGTATCATACATCATATAGGTGTTCAATACAATTAATATTTTGAGCATAATTTTATACTACCAGTATACACACCTTATTAATAGTCTTAATGTCAGTATTCATGCATGTCATATAAATTGCACCAGATGCATGTCATGCCAAATGCACTACTTTACTATGCATGCTATGTATATGTGGGCTCCGAAAATTCATCCCCGGCCTCCCCTTGTTGCTTTCTCGGGGGAGTTTTAACGGATTAAGTTCCAGGATAAATTTTGGAAGGCAGATGGGTTTGTAGATAAGACACTATCCAGAGATTTTGCCCTCATTTTGCGAGGACTTTATGATCTGAGTTCTGGTTTCCTATAGGCGCAAGCCCCTATAGTTAATTACCCCTCCCGATCATGAGAGAGAACTTTCGATTAAGGCTAGTCGTCGATCAGATACGTAGTATCATGCATATAGTTGCAACATGGGCTTGGATGTTGGAATTTCGAGGATTTGATATTTAAAATAGAAATTTTCACCATCTTTCATTTAAAGCGGATGGTGGGGGAATGGATGATGGGCCCGATCAAGATCCCATGGTTCCGTCGTCCCGGGGCATCGTGGTCCCTGGTCTGCTTAGTTAGAGGAGGTAGTCGACCCAACCTAACAGAAGGATTCTTGTCGGCAGCCATGAGTTGTGTCGTTCAAGGGTACATTGTAGACCTGGGTTGGATATTTGTCTAAGAGAATAAATTTGAATCCACCTTAGCTGACGGAGGGCTTTGTACCCAATCGATAATATCCTATTGATTCATATCTCAAGGATTTGATGCCATTAAGGAACGTATCGGCTCTGGTCATAACCGCTATTTCGTGGTGCCATTTAGCTGCAAAACCACTCGGTTCAGAGGGTCCGGTGTCATAACCGTTTACCTACAGTGCCATTTGACGGCGAAACCGCCTGTTAGAGGATACGTAGCACGTCCTTATTAGCAGGAGACTGTTTTGAGAATGAATCCTAGTGATGTTTTCGATCAGGCATTAGTTCTTTGTGAGCTGAAGTAATTTTTAACTTGTACACCTCGGCAAATAATTGCGGAGGGTGGATAGACTTTGCTTTAAGTGATTGGATTGTTGGATTTCAATTTTAAATATTTTGAATTTTTGGTATTGTTTGGAGTTTGGAGCTTTGGATTTTGGGTTTTGATGGGTATTTTAGGTTATATTTGAATATTTGAAATTGACCTATCCGGTTGAGATTTGCATTTAACACGGCCATTATCGGGGTGTTCGGGGTCATTCATTTATAGATTGAACATTGTCGACTCTGTCGAGATGTCGACAAAGGATCGGGTTCGAATTACATTCATTTATTGACCCGCGTAGCATCCCTAGACGTCACATGTATTTCTACAACATGCTCATCTGGGCCCATGCGGGTTCATACGTTCTGAACCTTTGTTGATGAATTTCACTGTTCATAGGCCTTGAAGGCCTAATATGAACGTATAAAACAGATATTCCGGTCGACATCTTGACCGTATATCTGTTTTATGATTCAAGCCGTGTCGACTTCTATCTACTTGTATAGAAGGATCGGGCTTCGTAGGCTTTATGTCTTTGTTTGTGAATTTTTTTTGTTGAAGGTTTTGAAGGCCTAATATGAACGTATAAAACAAATATTTCGGTCGATCTTTGATGTAGGCAAAGGGGGGGTCAATTCATCATGATAATTTTGAGTCTTTTGGGTTGTTGGCTGCTCTCAGGTTTGGGCTTGGTAGACCTTGGTTTGCTAGCTTGGGTCCTTTGGTGGCTGCTGATTTTCGGTTTTGAGCTGATATTGGAGTTCTATTTTTGTGAGCTGAAGTTTAGCTCATTAATTCTAAAAGGTATGAAGTATTGGTGAAGCTTATTAATGGTAAAAGGTATGGTGGAGTGTGGCTTTTCTTTTCCCCTTGCTGCCTTCTCGTTTTCCCCCTTGCTGCCTCCTCGGTTTCTCCTCTTAACTCTTCGGTTTTGGTGGTTTTACTTCTGTTTCCCAAAAAGTTTGCTGGGTTCCGTGGCCTTCTGCCTTGGTTGCTGGTTAGCCCCTTCGGTTCCTTCCCAGCTGGCTGGTTCCGTGGCCTTCTGCCTTGGTTGCTGGTTTGCCCCTTCGGTTCCTTCCCAGCTGGCTGGTTCCGTGGCCTTTTTGGCTGGTTTGCTGTGGGCTTTTGTCCTGTTTCCTGTGCTGAACTTTTATGGCTGCTGTTGGAGACTCTTGGCCTTTCATTTCCCTAAATCTAATTGGTTTAGTTGGAGGTGTTATGGCTGTTTGTTTTCCTTCTTGTGCCTATATATATAAGATGTTTTGTAATGTAAAAAGAGAGTGATAATGTGATTTTTGGAAAACTGTAAGAACCTGCGGGTTTCTTTAGGATAGCTTGCGAGCTATGCCTTCTCTCCCTCCTTTCTCATCTCTATAGCTTGCGAGCTATACTTCGTCTGGACTTCTAGTCTCCTTCTTCTTCCCGCAAGTATACACCTCATTGTATCCTTCTTCTCGATCCAAGGAATGCAAGTTTAGGATTTTTATTTCATAAGTTTGTAAGCGTCATTTGTAAGCGTCTTATAGAAGTTTGTTTTGTCTCATTCGTCTATTTTGGGTATTTTGTGTCATTTTCTTTCCTAGTGAGCATATGTGTTTTCTAGCAAAAAAATTTGGGGCCTCCTAATTTTTTTGCTTACATCAATCTTGGGACCGTATATTTATTTTATGATTCAAGCCATGTCGACTCCTATCTACATGTATAGAAGGATCGGGCTTTGTAGGCTTTATGTCTTTGTTTGTAAATTTTCTTTGTTGAAGGCCTTGAAGGCCTAATATGAATGTATAAAACAAATATTCCGGTCGATCCTTGGACTGTATGTTTATTTTATGATTCAAGCCGTGTCGACTCCTATCTATATGTATAGAAGGATCGGGCTCAAATTTAGATTTATTTATTGACTCGCGCAGCATCCCTAGACGTCACGTGTGTATCTAAAACATGCTCGCCGGGGCCCATGCGGGTTTCATACGTTCCGAACCTTTGTTGATGAATTTCACTGTTCATAAGCCTTGAAGGCCTAATATGAACGTATAAAATAGATATTCCGGTCAACACCCTGGCCGTATATTTGTTTGATTGTTCGAACCATGTTGACTTCTATCTAATCGCATAGAAGGTTCAGGCTCGGACTTGAATTCACTTATTAACTCGCGGCATCCCTATACGTCACGTGTGTACCAATAACACGCTCGCCGTGGCCCATGCGGGTTTTGTGATCGTACATACCCCTTTAGTGTACCTATGTGTATACATATTATAGTGCATGTACGGGGGGCATTTTTAGAAATTTTGAGACTGCTCAGTTATGCGAATAACTGTCAGTTGAATGTATGCGGCGCACTATGTAGAAACCCATAAACGCCTTCTGTCTGCTTGTATACATATTGCGGATCCGGTGGCATATTGTAGCAGCTTGTTGATTGAGTTGTTTGCTGCTTTGTACAGGTAGACTGTCGTGCACTACTTATTATTTTTTACAGGTGAATTATAGTGCACCAACGAATCTCCTGCTTTTACTCGTAGATTGCATATAGTACATATGACGGGTCTTCTACAGCAGCTCTTAGGAGATACTCTTTTTCAGTGATTTGGCGTGATGTGCATACTTTAATTAGGGGTTGTATAACCTGTGACACATAATAGTGCGCTAGTTTATTTCTTTTTGAAGAAAGTTGTTCACGGGGCGTACGATCCGCCTAACTCTAACAGCTGGCACGCACATTACCTAAAGCACTTGTGCACCCGTGACTTGATGGAGGATTCTCACTTTATCACCAAGGGTTTAACTGGAAAATTATCGGAGATATACGAGGGTTCTTACATATTTATAATTAATGTAAATGCATTTTTGTTGAAAAGGTAAATAATTTTTACTTTTACCACTCCTCTTTTTAAAATAATTACCACCCATATTCAGGTGTATTTACGCTCGTATTTACACTCCGTAAGATTTGCTATCTAGGCTACTTCTAATAGAAGTAGTAAGACCGACATGTTAGGGGAAATCTTTAGGTTAAAGTAACCTAATCCTAAATCCCAATTACGGGCTACTTCTAATAGAAGCGGTTAGACCCACACGTTAGGAGAAATTTTTAGGTAAAAGTAACCTAACCCTAAATCCCAACTACGAGCCTTTTCTAAGCGAAGCAGTAAGACCCGCATGCTAGGGAAACTTCTAAGTGGACAACCCTAAACCGAAACAATTAGGCTACTTCCAAGGGAAACCGTAAGACCTGGTGCATGAGCTACTTTCAATAAAAGCAGTAAGACCCTTATTTCAAACATAAACCTACGGGCTACTTCTAAGGGAAGCCGTAAGATCCACTATACGGGCCATTTTCAATGAAAGTCGTAAGCCTCAACCCAAATTCAAACTACAGGCAACTCCTAAACGGAACCATAAGACCTAATCTAAATCTAAACTACATGCAGCTCCTGAACGGGGCTGAAAGCCTTAATCTAAATCTAAACTACATGCAACTCCTAAGCAGGACTGTAAGATCTAACCTAAATTTAAACTAAGGGCAACTCCCAAGCGGAGCTGCAAGTTTCATCTTAAACCAAATCATCATAATATCTATCAACTTTAGTTTATTCGGGATCCCTGAGAGGAGACAACTCATGGCTGCTAATTAGATTCCCTGGACACTATGATTAATGATTGATAGTGTTAGTAGATTGAAATCTAAGGTATTCTCGGGATAACGAAACTATGAGATTTTGATCGGGTTTACCTCCGTCCCCCACAACCAAAATTAAAACTGTTATACATCTAAAATATTAATTCATCCTTGATCGAGAGTTCTCTTCTACGCATTAGGAGGGGTAATTAACTATGAGGGCTTGCCCTTATAGGAAGTAAGGACCCGGATATAAATAAACCTTGATATTACCCTCAGGGGAAATCTGGTTAACTACAATCTGCCTCAAGGAGAATGGAATCCTCTGGCTGCAAAGCGGGATTCATCTGTGTCACAAGCACCATCTCTCTTTTGAGTGAGAACAGTTTTAGATATCTCCGTTCATTATGTTTGTATAAGATGTTGGTGAGAATTGTAATACTTTATGGTGCAGAATTTTGGCCATTTAAAGAGAAGCATAAAATTAAGTTAAGTGTTACAGAGATGATGATGCTCTGGTTAATGAGTGGTTTTACACGTAGTGACAAAATGGGAAACGAGTATATACTTGACAAGGTTGGAATAGCTCAAGTGGAAGATAATAGAGAGAGCCCCTTAGATGGTTTGTTCACAGAAAACGTCGGCCTTTCGATGACCCTGTTAGGAGAGTAGATGCATTTGATCCGTCCTATGTTTAAAAAAAATAGAGGTGGACCTAAAAAGACTTAGTTAGAAAGTATTAAAAATGATAGTTTTTATTCGATTTAATTGATAAGTTGGCTCTTAATAAGATACAATGGAGAAAAAAAGATTCTTTTAGCAGACCCCACGTAGTGGTATAAGGCATGTTGTTATTATTGGTTGATTTGACCTCATCTATTGCATAATTTGTTGGCTTGATGGAGACGGTGGAATGAGAATGTTCATTTTTTATTTGTTTGCATCCTCTTCTTTCATTTGGAGATATATTCTTTTGGCATTGACATACTTGTTGTGACAGACATTCTATAAATAAATGTAATTGTCTAGTCCCCCAACCAAATTATTGTGCTAAGACCAATCATCTATGTCGACATGGAAATCAATTTAAGCTGGATTGGGACAATTCCAGGAAGTGCATTATCAAACCCTCGTGAAATAAGAAGAATATCGAGTCACCTTAGCTTTAAATGAATGGCGAGTCACCGACGAGAGTTTTAGGCTGATCTAAATTAAAATTGTGGACTCTCCAACTCTTCCATTTTTACATGCAACTAGCCCCATTATTATGTTCTCTAGTGAACTCCCGCGACTTCCATGCTTTATTATCGTTGAAGGTTTTGGTTATCTTGGTAGAAGCGAAAGGGTATAGATACGAGAGGGTTATGCATGGTGTGTGCAGCTTTGTGCAAAATCCGGGTTGGCGACTGCCTCCAGGAGTGAATGCCACGTGACGGAGATTTATTAGGTTTTCTTTTTTGCTTTGTTACTGCTAGCCAATCGACCGAACATTATTGTTGCATGCATATGGGATTTTGTTGGATTCGGGGGCTCAAGGAGATATAGGTAAGAATTGCTTCTTTTTGTTTTTAATAAAATTAATAATAATAAAAGGAATTAAATAATACAAAATAATTGTAAATAATTTTTTGAGTGATTTTTCATTTCTTGTGTCTCAATTTGCGTGCATCACCTCACATGCGAGCAAACTTCATGTTTTAACTTGTGGCGTGAACTAAGCAATATTAGTGTTATTTCTAGTTAATTTTCATGTTCCGACACAACGAGACAATGTGCTCCACAATGGACAATGTTTGGATGACTTCACAACTTCACTCTTGTAGACTAGCGTTTTCGACTGCATTTGCTTGAATTGATCATGAGAGATCCTTTTTTGATAATTTCGATGTTCTAAATTTGATGGTGTGATGCATTTCATGAACAAGCGATGTTGGGGTGATTTTGCACGACGTAGCGTCTGTAACTATCATTTTCTTCATTTGTTCGATTGAGTCGAGCGTGGGTGGTTCTTCTTGGTTAAATTCAGACATCTTGAATGTGTCTATTTACACTGTTTCATTAATGGGTGACGTTCAAGTGATTTCGGTTGCAAAAGTGGCTTCTCGAACTCGTTACGCGTGATGTCATTTTCGTTGAACGTTGTTTTCGTCGAACGTGCTCGAATCTATTATGGAGCGCACGTGGAGGTCAACAATGAAATTTGACCACAAGTCTAGTTGTTGCTACTTTTTATGTTTTCTATTTTTTAATAATTTTTTCTCTTGCTAAAATTAACTTCTTAGCCTTTTTTTCAGGGAACCTCCCATATTCTTCTGCTATCTTTTAAAGTTGCAGTGACGGTTCTTTTAGAAGTGGCTTGTTTGAAAAAAACACTTCTGGCCTTTTGCTTTGTTTTAAGAATTGTTTATTTAGAAAGTTGCATTGTAAACCATATATTCTTTGCTTCTGGCCATTTTGATCATATAACTACCACGGCTGCATGTTTAGTGAGGGCATCCTGTTTATCTTTTTTACATACCCCGTCATTTTGGTAGTGATTGGTGTCACGTTTTTTTCTCTTTGATATGTTTTTCGGATGTATTCTTATAATATTTATACTACAATATTGTCTCGCTGTGTTTGGCAGATTATTTGTTGACTCTGTATGTTGTTTTGAATATTTTCTTATAAACTCATTTATTTTTGTTAAGGAACATGCTATAGAGCCCGAGATTGTAGTGCAAGAGAATGTTGAAGTCAATGTAGACACAGAATTGTCACTTGATGGGAAAGCAGATGAAAAGGCTAAAGATGAAGAAAAAGACAAGGAAAAGGGTAAAGAGGCCGACAAAGAGAAACATAAAGTGAAGGAATCCGAGAGGAAAGGGGATGAGAAGGATAAGTTGAAAGCTCTTGATGGTGCAAGTTTGGATGCTCTGTTGCAAAGACTTCCAGGTTGTGTAAGCCGTGATCTTATTGACCAGCTAACGGTAATGGCCATTAACTTAGTGGGATATAACGATGTACCAAGTACAAGTTTACATAATAGAATATTTTTTATCAGGTGGAGTTTTGCTATTTAAATTCCAAAGCAAATCGGAAGAAGCTTGTACGGGCTTTGTTTAATGTACCTAGAACGTCTTTAGAGTTATTGCCATACTATTCTCGCATGGTTGCAACGTTATCAACGTGTATGAAGGATGTTCCAAGTATTCTTGTATCATTGCTCGAAGAGGAGTTCAACTTTTTGATAAATAAGAAGGTTTGTTTGTGTACATGTATTTTTACTATGCTGTTGTTTGCTGATGATAATGATTCACATTGCATCATTGGACTTAGTGGCGTTGTTTCTTCCAGGATCAAACAAATATTGAGACGAAGATAAAGAATATCAGGTTTATTGGCGAGCTGTGCAAATTTAGAATTGCACCTGCAGGTCTTGTTTTTACTTGCTTAAAGGTATGTTGATGAGCTTACATGGTTTGCAATACTGCTTCACGCTTACACAATAATAAGGCATTTGCTGGTACAACAAGAAAAGCTTGAATTGGAAATTACACAAGAAGAATGTTACTATAATTACTGACAAACTTCTTACGTTCATAAATGTGAACTTTGTAAATAATGGTGGAGTTCAGAAAAGTCAATGTAAGCACAAATTAAAATTTCTTTTTCTTAGCCATCCAACACCTGTTGTCATAAGTTTGAGTACGGGCTTTTTTGTGAGAGGAGCGTTAGATGTTTTTTCTTCTTGGTAATATATTAAAATTTCTGATCTTCAACTAGGTTCGTCATTATTTATTAATAAAGTTTTATTGGTCCAGTTCCTTTTAAAAGTTACGCATTTCCTTAAGTTTGTTGTTGGTGAAGCAAGTAGCTTCCTAATCCGGTTCTGTACACATGCCCATTAATTGGTGCTACAGACACTGTCACGTTGTAAAGGAGCTTTTTATGGATGGAAATGCTATTGGTTGCTCTAGGCCATTGCAACTCGCTCGCAGTTTGCTGAGGCTTCTTTGTAAGGGTGTCAAAAACAAGTTGCGGTCGGGTTCGGGTCAAACCCGATAGTGACCCGCTACTGTTTGACCCGACTCGAACCTGACCCGTTTTTGCAAACATGTTAGAAATAGCAACCCAGACCCGACCCATTGGTTTACCGGGTTGGCCCGACCTAACCCGAACCGATTAGGCAAGACGCGGGGGCGAGCGAGACCCGTGGGAGTGAACAGAGTGCTGGCGAGTTGGAAGCCATCTTGTATGCATATATTTATAGGTGAAGACAACACAGTGAAGGAGATGTAGTTGGGATTTCGTCTTGCTTTTCTAAAATTCAAGGATAAGGCTATTGAAAGGGGCTCGATGCGGAATGCCCTTCCTCCTTTTAGTGCTGCAGAAGCTAACAACGATCAGCGCCGGAGTTGAATGGTTGAAGCTCTGCACCATTGTGCTCTTCTTGCTGCCATGGCTCGTACTTGAGTAGGATTCCTCTAAGCTCAATGTCGTAGTTACTCGATTCTTCATCCTCTTCTTCTTGTTGGGGTCATTAGAAGTGTCAACTATTTGCAAAACCATGAACCTTTTAGAGAAAGGGGATTAAGAAGTAATGGCGGTGATTACAATGAGTAGAAAAAGGGAAAAAAGATGGGACCTTGTAGCCAAGAGAGTAGAATCTCGGAAGGAGTCGAGGAGGCTCCTCTCACAAAACTCGCAGGTGTTGGTGAGGCCTTTTCCGGGTAGCTAGCGGGCGAGGTGAGACGCGCGGGAGCATGGGGCGAGGGCAGCGGTTGGGCCGTGTGTGCATGAGGTGGCTAGATGGGCATGCGGTTTTGTCGTTCGTGTGCGAGATGGGCACGCAGCAGGTCAAAACCGGGTCCAAATCGGGTTTATGGGTTGATCCGAACCCAACCGAAATTCGAAACCGGTTGAAAATTGGGACCCGAACCCAACCCGTTCTTAAAATGGGTTGACCCTAACCCGAAAAAATTGGGTCGGGTTCGATTCAGGTTTTCGTGCTGTGTCAATTTTTGACACCCCTATCTCTGTGTAGTTTTTGGACTGATGACTTGTGAATCTTTGATATGGCTTAACAGAACATTTACATTGAGACATGGCAAATAGTGGAAATTGTTTTACAGAATACATCTTGGGCGTGAAGCTGCTTTTATGCATAAAATAAATAAATAGTAACTTAAAAATTTTGGAGAATTCATATATTATTTTACTGAAATTGATAATACTAAGTTTTGATTTCCATATTATGTTGCTTTAGTGGTTTGTCAGATAAAGGGAAAGATATTTTGAAAATGATAAATGTGTGCAGAAGTGGGAGGGCCATAATTTATGATTCAATTTGTATAAAAAAAATCCTTTACCTAATTAGTGTAACAGAAGTGGCCATTTTACAAAAATAATAAATTATTAGAAAGGACAAAGTGGTCGTTGTGTCCTGTAGTATTAACTTTTTGGTTTGGCGTGACATTACACCCCTACTAAAATGTTTCTTGCCGGAGAAGAGTTAAAAAAGTCATGTGTGTTTGATGTTTGTCTTAGCTAACAAATTTGAAGACATGTAGAGCTAATGATAAATATAATTTTTTACATGGAAAATTCAAGATGAAAAAATCACGTGGTATGGCCCAACTGCACAAACCTCTAGTTGTAGAAAGTCATATAAGTAGCTCTCTACCTTCCAATAATTAGAAAGACTCGATGCACATTGCCTCATTTTTAGGCAAAAGGAAGATGGAGACTCGTAGCCACCTTGCTGGCACCACACAAGTTACACGCAAGTGTAAAGAATTATAACAACATTTGCCCGAGATAACAAAAATGGAGGCACCTTCATGTGGTGTTGGGTAGACTGCAGTGTGTTTTTTGCAACAATCTTGAACTTCAGTAAATTCAACGCATCATCATTAGTGGAGGTGAGAAAATTTTTTGTAGAGTTCAAAATTGTAAAGACAATCTGGTAAATGATTTGAATTTAAGCTTTCTAGTTATTATCTGATTGTTTTCTATGCTTGTTTGTAATAGAAGTGTAGATCGAAGTTCCCCATCATGGAAAAATGATCAGCTGAGGCTTGCCTCTGGTGTAACCAACCTTGACCTAAGCATTTGGTGATGTTCGATAATAGCAACTGACAACGGCCACCATCGGGGTCTTGAATTTCCAATCTGATGAGACCATGTTGTAAGCAATAATGTCATGAGTAGAATAGGTGGCAACATATCAAAGTTTCAATATGCTGATCTACGGAATTAGGCACCAGAAAGTTTGCCACCTCTTGAATGAATTTGGTAAAATGAGCAATATTGTCCTACAGTTTTTCTATGGACTAGCCTATCAGTGAGAGTGTTTACACAAAATGACTTGTGAAATGATGGAGTGTAGGAGGTGCAGTGACTTTGAGAAAAGTGGATCTTTTGAATTGGAATGCATAATAATAATCTCAAGGGTTCATAGGGGTTGGTTCAGTGGGCCTCCTATACGCATGCAACGACATCACAACTTAAGAAGTTGGCCCAATCGAAGCTGTGCTGGTTGATCTTTATTGTAACAATCAAGCTCATTTGAACCCTTGTTCGATTGGTTCAAGCATTCATGAATTTGGCGCAATGTTTTGAAACATTTTTGGCGGGTTTGTTGACCATGACATTTTGAGTTTATTGGAGTATTACTTAAGTTAAATGAAGTTAAATTGGGCTTTCTTCAGTGCTTGTGGGTTACCTCGATATTCAATTTTTACATCATAAGTTTTGCTGGATCAAATTGGGATTTTTGTGATCCCAACAAGTACTGTTAACACTTTAAAAGTTTAAAGCAACTTTTCATTGTTCTTGCCACCTAATACAAGCTTCTTTCTAGTCTTTTGCACCTCAGGAAGGCTGGTGGTAGTAATGGCAGAGGAATGTGGCTAAGCTTCGTGGTATTTGCATCAATGATGATAGTATAAAGAAGAAGCGGTCCTTTTGCTAACATTGTTTGTGGCACAAATATCAAATTCGAAGGAATAAAAAGAAATAAAAAAGAGAGTGAAGTGAAAGTGGCTTTTTTTTAGTTTTAATTTTGTTTTTTTTTTCCGGGGAGGGAGCGGTGGGGGACAAAGGGCAAATGGTGAGGGTGTATGGTTGGTTGGCAGAAGAGATGGGGGATTTGAATTCTCTGCGGTTACGATTCCATTGTCTTATAATTCCTTTTTGTTTTTTCGGGTTGATTCCACAATTTTATTTTTTGTTTTAAATCTGTTTGATTTTGTTAGAATCAATCTTAGTTTCCTAGCCTGGCTTGGATGAGGTAATTGCATATGCACAATTATACATAGAGGGAGATGGAGGCAGAGGATGATTGGAAGGGAGAATTAATGAGATGGATGGGGTTGACGAAGATAACTAACAAGAGGGTGGGAAACTAGATATAAATAGAAGGGTTGTCGAATGGGGAAACAGATGGAGAAAAGATAGATGAGATAGTGAGGCAGAGTATGTAAGAAATTCCTAGCTTGAAGGTCCTTTGTGTTAGCGGTAGGTCTGATGAGGATGAAAGAAATGTGCAGTAGGTCTGATGAGGATGAAAGAAATGTGAGGTAGATTCGAACAGTGATGAAAACTAAAATTAGGTGGACACCCTTGAGAACTTCTGACCTATCTGAAAGGTAGTTATGATTGAAGGAAATAAATGTTTATTTTTGATAGAATAAAATAGAGATTTACTTTCTTTTCTTATCCTCATCAGGAGGGACTTGGCAAGCTTTTTTCAAAAGTTGAGGAACCTAGTTATATTTGAAAGTCTTTTTCCTTTAAAGGAGGGATGCATTTGCATATTTGCTCAAACAATAACTCACGTAATTCTTGTTAGATAGAATGAGTTTATTGACTCAAACATTCTAAGGAGAATGAGTAATTCTGAGATATTAGGAGATTTACTAATTGAATTTTGAATATGTTGGGATCTAATAATTATGTATGCACCTTTGCTACTTTACCAGAAGTCCTCGTTAGGAATGAGGCTTTGTGCTGTGGACTTTTAGGACTGCTGTGAAGAACCAAGTCCTTTAGTAGCATTAGCAAGCCTTTGTAGAACTTCCAGGCATTTTCATGCCTACAAAGCATCAGAAATTGGACACATCCACTGATTTCTTTTGTTTCCAAACGGGGAGAAACTTCAAAATAGTCCCCCGTTTTTTCGTCTATGGCCAATTTAGTCTCCATGTATCTAGTTGCACCTATTTAGTTTCTCGACTACGTAAAATTAATCCAAAATGTAAAATTGATCCAAATGGTCCATTTGGGATTAAATTAGGACAATTTTATATAGTTTAGGAACTAAATTGGGATCAATTGTATATCAAAATTACAATATGAGGGATTATTTTGAATAAATTTTGTATAGTCGAGGGATTAAATTTGAGCAATGTGATACTTTAGGATTAAATTGACCACACATAAATAGTATGGGAACTATTATAGATTTTTTCTGTTTCCAAATGATTGTCAAGAAAGTGGTCGATTCCTTTTTTTCTTGTTATAAATGTTCAATCAGTAATTATTCAACTTAAATGTTACATTTGCTTCCATGATATTTATTTGGATAAATAGTCATTCAGTCTTTTCAAAAACTTCTTAGTCCTGGCTTCTTAAATGAGGCTAATCGTTATCTATGTTGATGAATGCAAGTAAAAATCTGTTCAGGGCAATGATCAACTCGTTCTTTTCTTGCCTTGGTTTCGTAATACATAAGGCAGTACTTACCTAGGAGAGATGAACTTTTTTGTTGGATGTATCTTGTTCCTTCTCATTTTTTATCTTTGTATTTTCCGTTTATACAATTAGAATAGGATTTAGTACTTAGTATTTTGCTTCTCAACAAGATCTACTAGCTAATCAATTACGAGATGCGAGCAAGATGTGTCTATTTATGCCAACTATTAATTTGAACAGGCTTGTTTGGATGATTTTAATCATCACAACATCGATGTGGCTTGCAACCTTCTTGAGACTTGTGGGCGTTTTCTATATCGTGCGCCTGAAACTTCAATTCGCATGACAAATATGTTGGAAATATTGATGCGTCTGAAAAATGTAAAAAATTTAGATCCTCGTCATAGCACACTTGTGGAGAATGCCTATTACTTGTGCAAACCACCTGAACGGTCTGCTCGGGTTAACAAAGTGCGCCCCCCGTTGCAGCAGGTATGATATGCAGGCAATCTTGTATTTTGTTTTACTTTTAGACTAACGCTTAGTTGAAATTTATATATTTTCCTTTGTTGCAGTATATCAGAAAATTGCTTTTCTCAGATCTTGACAAGTCCTCTGCTGAGCATGTACTTAGACAACTGCGCAAACTTCCATGGGATGAGTGTGAACAATATATTCTCAAGTGTTTTATGAAGGTTCATAAGGGGAAGTACAGTCAAGTGCATTTGATTGCTTTGCTCACAGCAGGTCTCAGCCGCTACCACAATGAATTTGCAGTTGCAGTTGTTGATGAGGTGAATTTCTGTTTATTTGCAATAAGATTGCTTAACTAGGAAGACTCAGTACCCTTTGGAAAATAGTAGAGGTCATGATTTAAGTTTTTTTCAAAATATTTTAGCATTTTTAATCTAAACATGCAAGGACTGCAACAAAATTCATTTTTGAAACTTATGCTAGTCATTGACTACGAGATCTGTTGAAACTTTAAAAAACTTTTTGGTCAGTGGAATGGTGCTTTGTGTGAGAATGTGGGTTAGTGTGTTGTTCCACATTTTATTCATGGAAAATCTCTTTGAATAGAATGAGTAATTGATAGTAAGATTGCTAGTGCATCTGCCTAGATCATTCTAGTCTTGAATTATATGGCTTTTATTACCAAAAGCGTGTCCATGGTTAAGAACTAGTCGTTATCTTTTCCTAGTTTTCTATTGCTTTTCAGTGTAAGAGTTGTTTCGTGATCAAATCAAGCATACACCACAAGAATAGTGGCCAGCTGACTTGACGCCGCACGAAACATGTTCAAAATGCATCGACCATGATCGAAACCACCAGAACGTTACCCATTCAATAAAGATAGTATCAGCATGTCCAAAACTTCGAAATCACCAAAAGAAATATCTCGCAATCGATTTGATCAAGCTTAATGAGAATGATGGACTACTAATATGACTTCGCTCAGAAGTCTCCCGAACATCATTTGTTTGCAAAATGGACTATGTTGACACGTTTAGAAAGTCAAAATTACTTGGTAATGACACCTATATTGTTTAGGTTGTTGTATGAAGGTGAAGTACAAAATTTATTTGCACTCGAGATGATAATATATGTTTCGAAGACACGTTAGGAATTGCATGAGGCATTTTCTAAAAATTCTCTTTTCTATAATTAAAGAAAACTACTCTTCAAATCCTTGTATAAATGTCAAAATACCAGAATTTTTGTGATTGAACCTTAGCAGTGTTGTTTCATCATCTCATGAATCTCGCCTCTGCCCTCTCTCTATCCATGAACTCTATCTTCTATATGCCTGCTCAAACCATAACCCCAACCCCATCTCCTAGTTTCCTCCTCCCCTTTACATAGAGTTGGACGTGGCCCCTAGTCATTTTATGCCTCTTTATTGTGTCCCATCTTTGATGACACCTGCGAGCTCCCTCCCAGCCACACACCAAATTGCCAACGTTGACTTTAGCATCCTACACGCATACCTCAGCACGAACAGACCTGATCGCTCCTCCCTCCCTTCTCCACTTGTTCTCTTTTCCCAATCTGCGACCTCTCCTCCAACTAACATTTGCACAAATCCTTTCTTTGTCTCGCTCAACTCCCTTCTCATCGTAGCGCCTTTTGCCACTGCTGACCATTTCCCCCCCCCCTCCCCTCCCCCACCCCCCCCTCCCCTCCTTCCTCCCTCCCTCCCTCCCTCTCAACTCTGTCTAGCCGCTTAACAAAGCCCTAGCTTTCCCGTTACAAAATATGATGCTCCCAGATTCTCCATTGAAGCTGCTCTGCCAACCCTAGATCAAACCTCCCTCTTCCTTCTTGATCTCTGTCTAACCCGCACTACCAACCCCTATCACCCCCACTTTCTCTCACAACTCCATCTCTCTTTCTTTAACACCCAAACCCTCTCTCTCTCTCTCTCTCTCTCTCTCTCTCTCTCTCCCCTCTCTCCTTTCTCTCTATAAAAGAGAGAAGACAACATTGTTACTCTCTCCACCACTCTTTAGCCCTCTATCTCTTTCTAACTATTTATCTTTCTAAACTGTTAAATTTAGAGAATTGGAGAGGGAAAATGCTTAATTTTATTGCACAAATTTGTTCCTATTTATAGATCTATACAAGATATCTTAATAAAGAAACAAATAATTACAGAATAATACATAATTTCTCTAATATAATCCTTTCTAAATCAGCCATCTAAATGTGGAAGGAGATCAGCGTGATCCAGGTGAGCCTCCCATGGATTCCCATCTTAGCCGTGGGATCAAAATGCCAAGGGATGGCTAGGATTTAATAGACGAGCCTCTCATGGATTCCCATCCTAGCCGTGGGATCAAAATGCCAAGGGATTGTTGGGATTTAACACTCTCCTCAAGTTGGGGAATACAGATCCATCATTCTTAGCTTGGTAATCAGTCCCAGAAAGATAGAATTATTGAGTCCCTTGGTAAGAATATCTGCAAGCTTGTCTTTTGATGAGACATGGTCGATACTATAATATCCAAATTTTCAAAATGTAAGTGTATAATTTTGGCATAAAATTTTTCCGAGATTCACCCCATTTGATTTTATCAGACACCCTAAAGCATCGAATCTATTTTATTTAAAGTCTATTTTTTAAAGTATTTGAATTTAGACATTTAATTAAGTTGATTTGTTCTTAACTAATGGTTAATTAACTGAACTAAATATTAAGCAATTCATGAGTGCTGTACAATTCAGTTCCATTAAATAATTAAATAGTTGTAGCAGACAATTCCACTTCAATCCTCATGCAACAAATCAATTGCATCAAACGACTAAGATAGCTTAGGAAGATTGTAGTGGAAAAGGCATTAGGCTTATAATATTATATAATTACTGCACTAGCCCATTATATTCCTCATACATTCCCGTCATTTTGTACTCTATTATTTGGAGTTCGAATGCTAGTAGTGAGCAGCAGAGAGATCCACGAGAGCTTGCTGGGGCTGCTCCTGTAGGCTGCGGTGGAGACTTTTGATCGTACTACTAGTTCAAGCAGGTAAGAAAACTTCAGCATTCAGCCTATAGTGATTTTGAAATGAATATTGGCGGAAATATGTAGTTGATTAAAAGAGGGAATTGAATATTGTTTGCTGAAAATTGTATTACAGAAATCTGAAATCTGAAATTTATATTTAAGATTTCAGTACGCAGATTTCTGAAATTGTCTGTAGAAACCAGTATTTCTTAAATCTGTAGGGCTGAAAGTTGTATTGCTGTAATTGGAGGGCAAGAATCTATAATTTATAAAACAAAATCAGTAGGAAGAAAGATAGGGCTATGGTTATACTAGCGGAAATTAGTTTTTGTATTTTAAAAGAATTTTGAAATGATCTGCAGTTGTTGAAGGCAATTAAGAAGGGAGAGAAAAAGCTAAAGGCGGTTGAATAAAGAGAGTTAAGACAAGATTACTGTTGAATGAGGAGAAGTTCAGTGAAAATAGTGTACAAAAGGAAAAGAGGCCAGGATACTTTAGGTGAACCAAATTACCTGATTGTTCTGGAAAACGAGGTGATATACCTAAACAATGCTATAGAAAATAGTAAAAAATTTATATAATTGCCAATTTATATTTGTTATGTTTACTCTAGAATTTATTTCAATTTATTCTAGTCTATTCATATATGAACATATATGATTCATGGTGTAATGACTACAATAGCATATGTCATGATGGTTAAAAAGGAATGATATTGGGAATATTAAATAAGTTATATATGGGAGATATCTCACACTAGTAAAGATGAAAGATCTGACGAAGTAAGCCTACACTCTCGAAATTCTAAAAGTTGGGGGCCTTAAATGAGAGAGCAACATCAATTCTAAAAATTGAGAATTTAGACCCAATCATGAATTGGAAAGCTGGATGGGTGCAAAAGCCTATAGCCATTATATAACCTGTATATAGATGTTGAACAGAAACAGAATAGAAAGGGATGTTATGTATTTCTTATGTTTAGAAAAGAATTTTCTATGTATTTTACATTAATTGGTAATATGGTTGAAATTATTTTTTTTGCATTTCTTGAGTATTTCATTGAGCCTTGGCTCATTTAGCAGTGGTTGTACTACAGGTAAGGGAAAGGAGCCCATAGGGCACTAGGCTCGGAATGGGTGTTAGTAAGGAATTTGTTTAGGTTTTTCTTCTTTGTCATACTCCAGATTGATCGTCAGGGGGTGGGCCAAACTGGGGTGTGACAGATACATATAAGACCACTGTCTAATTTCTCTTTTATGAAATGTCTGTCCACTTTTATGTGCTTGGTCATGTCATGTTGAACCGGATTGTGAGCTATGTTATTGTTGATTTGTTGTCACAGTGTAGCTTCATGGGTCCTTCTCATTTGATCCTTAGGTCTTCTAGAATTATCTTGATCCATAGTAGCTCACATGTTCCTAAGGCCATAAATTTGTATTCTGCTTTTGCGCTAAATCTTGCCACCACATTCTTCCCTCATATCACGATCATCTTGGACGATATGGCCGATTCATATTTAAACAGCTGATTTCAGCCATTGTTTTACCACACTCTCCTTTTACACATACAATCTTCTTCTCATGACTGGTGGCAAAAGATCTAGGCATCAAGGAGCAAGTTCCTCAAGGGGGAATGTCGACCCCCACTTCACTGATGTAGCCGATCAGGCTGCATTCCAACTCTATCTCGATGTGGGGATTACTCAGTCAAAAATCATGAATCCATGCATCCTCACCTATCCGGTACTGGACCTTTTTGCTCACACCTCCCTCACCTTCATTCTGACACTGGCTTTTTTATTTAGCATTGAACTTTATGTTTTTTTCGCGAACCTTCACATTGACTCTGGCGACTGAGATTTTCTTTGGTTTGATTTTGATTTTTTTTGTGATTTTTGAGTCCCCTGGTCATTCCTCTCCATCCTTCATCTTTTTTCATTTTTTGGTCACATCGTCATGGACGATCCCCACATCGCCCTGGACGATATGATCAAATCATCCCCATCATGATCCAACAGCTGATGTGCACCAATTATTGGTGACCGCCCTGGATGATACACCTCATCGTCCTAGACGATCCACGTGGCAGCACTTGGACGACTTGAATTCGGCCCGTCCGATTCATTTAGTGCATATCATCCTGGACGAACCACCTAATCGTCTTGGATGATACCCTTAGTCAAAAGTCGTCCAGCTTGACTCATCGGGACGATCGCTTGTGTCTAATCGTCCTGGATGATATCTGATTGTCCTGGATGATATCTGATTGTCCTGGATGATCTGACCGCCTTTTTGACCGATCGTCCTGGACGCAATTATTGCTACCTATCGTCCTGGACGATATCACGATCGTCCTGGACGATATGACCGATTTCTAGTTAAACAGCTGATTTTAGCCGTTGTTTCACCACACACTCCTACACTCATACAATCTTCTTCTCATGGTTGGTGGCAAAAGATCTAGGCATCAGAGAGCAAGTTCCTCAAGGGGGAATGTCGACCCCAGCTTCACTGATGCAGCCGATCAGGCTGCATTCCAACGCTATCTCGATGTGGGGATTACTTAGTCAAAAATTGTGAATCCACGCATCCTCACCTATCCGATACTGGACCTTTTTGCTCACACCTTTCTCACCTTCATTTTAACACTGGCTTTTTCGTTTAGCACTGAACTTCTTCGTGTTTTTTTTGCAAACCTTCGCATTGATTCTGCCTATACCTCTCTCCGCTCCTATGTTAATAGACGCCCCGTAGAATTAGCCACTCAGGACTTTCATGACATTCTCCAACTTTTCATCACTGGCGATAAGCTTCATATTTTGTTCTCTGACCCTGACTTTAACTGGAGTGCCACCAATCACTTCTTTAGGAATACCAATGCCCCGTACCACGACAATGCTTGCACTTCCTTAGTCAAGGATGCTAGGACAATCCAGCACGTCCTTCGATCTTCTCTCATTCCAAAGGCTGGGGACTGCATCCACATTACCCCTTTGCTATCAATGACTACCTATTACATTATGGCCTATCGTGACTTCAATGCTACTGATCTCCTATTTCGCTACATTGAACACCTAACTAGCATTAGAGATCCAGGCCACAGGAGACATCCCAATTTAGCCTTAGGACACCTCATTGCCTACGCTCTTAAAACAAAATACAATCTTCAATATCCCATTCTAGCAAATGTCCCACCTTCTTTCTACTCCAACAACTCTTTCCATATTCTTCACAGTACTCATCTTCATCCGGAGCCCAACACGGATGTTGAGGGAGAAGAGGAAGAAGCTGCTTCTGAACCTGCTGCACCTGCTCCTCTCCGTCTGGAATACCGTTGGATCACCTGGTGCATAGGTTTGACCAGTGGGAGGCCCGCTTTGACTCCTACGTGGTTGCCCAGGAGCAGCAGCACGCTGAAGATGTGAATCAATTCAATGCCTACGTCGCCCAGCAGCAGCAGCACAACCAGGACATGACCTGGTTTGAAGAACAGTTTGTCACCCTTCACAGTCTGTTTTAGCCACCACCACCTCCTCCTCCATCTGGTCATGGTCCCTCTTATTACTAGCTTGATTACTTTTCCTATTTTTTTAGTGATGTTTTTGTACTGTCCTTTTTATATTCCTCTGTGATATTTTTTTTTCTGTTTTTCCCTTTTTAAGATGTCAAAAGGGGAGTAGTTTGTGTTCTGGGTTATTATATTATTTGAGTTATCAGTGTTCAGTGTTCTTGTACTGTTTGCCTGGCTAATAGAATTTGCATTTCTTAGTTTTCCTTGCTGTGTTTTATTTGCTGAATTGGAAATTATCTAACAAATATTTGTCATCATCAAAAAGGGGGAGATTGTTGCAAATCTGGATTCAAGGATTATGATTTTGATGATAACAAACATTTCTGCCTCTGCTTGAGTGCCTAACCTTTCAGGTTCACAAGTTCAATTGCAATTCAAGCCAGCTCAAGATCGAGTCAGTCTGTCTGTTGTTTCAAGTTCAATGTAATTTTCATCTTTCTTGAGTCAAATGTAAGGTAATGGAGCCCTAAGCTAAGTAACCTGGCACACACACTCAGGGGGGGATTTCTAGTGACTTAGAATTTCTGTTCTGTTTTTGTTCATATCGTCATGGACGATAGTGATATCGTCCTGGACGATCCATTGAAAACAAAAACCCTAATTAGGATAGCCGTGTTAAGTTGGTCTGATTAAGCAGATCATCCTGGACGATACTCCCATCTTATAGGATGATATGCTCAAATCAGAAAATCTCAGCCGTTAGACTAAGTTAGACAAGTTTTTATTTTTTGTATTTTGGTCTAATCGTCCCGGACGATACGTGTATCGTCCTGGAGGATTCATTACAATCATGCCTAAATTAGTCATGTGATTAAGCAAAGTAATTAAGGATTGATTGATCGATCACATTGTCCTGGACGATCAATTAAGAAATCCTCATCGTCCAGTGTATCTCACCTGGACGACTCGAACTGTCTGTCGGACGATACTGTTGTTTTTGAACTAATCGTACATGATGATAGAGATATCATTCTGGACGATCAAGTCATTTTGAAATCGCCCAGCATAGTTGTCCTGGACGACCCGAACTGTGTGCCGGATGATATTGGGCATTTTTGAACTAATCGTACAGGACGATATACATATCGTCCTGGATGATCAAGTCATTTTCTTTTGATCGTCCAGACTTTTCTCCTAGACGTCCCGAACTGTCTGCTGGACGATATTCCTGATTTAAACTAATCGTCCAGGACAATCATAGAATTGTCCCGGACGATCTGAACCAACCATGTCTTTTAATCGTCCAGGCCAAAAGGTGGCGATTTACACTGATCGTACAGGATGATCGAAGGATCGTCCTGGACGATCTTTGACGGCAAGTTGAAATTTAAGATAATTTTTGAGCTCTTCTATTTAAGGTCTCTTTCCTGCTACTGTTGAAATCTTTTGCCGCTGTCCTCACCTGAGAGATTCTTGAGAGGGAGATGGAGAGCTTGGGAGAGAGAGAGAGTGGATCTTGTGAGGGGGAGTTTGTGAGGTGTTTACAAAGGTTACTTCAAGCAAGGATTTGAATCGTCGTCCCTTGTCCCTTGGTGTCTCTGTGGGAAGGATCGTCAGCAAGAAGATCAAGGTTCTCTGCCTGCTTTAGGAGGAAGTGAAAGGAGGCAAGGTTCTCTGTCTGCTTCCGGAGGAAGCAAAAGGAGTATAGGCTCTGCTTGCTTTAGAGGGAAGCAAAAGGAGTCTGGGTTCTCTGTCTCACCGGGTTGGTGAAAATGAGTTTTGTAAAGGCTTCTCCGCCTTGCTATGGGAGCAGAAGGAGAGTCACTGAGTTTTAGTACAATACCTGGAGGGGAGGCTTCGGGGAGTGGATGTAGGTCAAGTTGACCGAACCGCTATAAAATCTGATGTGTTCGTTCTTTTACTGTTCTGTTTTTTTAATTTCTGCACTTTATTTTTCTTTGGATGATCATGTGGTAAAGTTGTTGTTCTGTTTGATTAAACATCTCTACATCAACGTGCTTTTGCAATTGTTTTAAAACATCCGAAAAGGTTTTCAAAATCTGTTTTGCTCAAGAATTTTTAAAATAACCAATTCACCCCCCCTCTTGGTTAGCCTCAGGCTAGTTCACAAGGGCTTAACATCCCTAATGAACTTTTATATTTTTCAACATTGAAAAGCGTGCAAGTGCACAGTGTAAATGCTTTCAAAATGTGCGAGTGTATTATATAAACGTATTGAAAAAAATATGCACGTCATCTAAATTATATTCAAGACATTAAAGTCAAGCCAGTTCCCTTGTGCTTCGACATATGTACTAAATGTTTGCACTTTTTATTTATGAATGCTACGCTGATAAGAAACAAAATGAACTCATGTTAGATTCGTTCATCTACAAGTAAATTGGTAGAGTCGAAAAGGCTAAAAATAATAAAATAAAAATATTCAAGTACCTTGATGATGACCGCGTTGATCAAAAATATCAACCTGAGAGGATCATATCTTTCTAAGTTCACCTTGAACCCAATGCATATCACTTTGGGGCTACATCTATACAAAAATTTAAAAATCTCGTAAGTTTCAAAAATATAAAAATTCACAAGTAAAATTATCCATCTTAAGCTTAAAGTAAAATACATCTAACCTCCACAATCATTTATCAAGTGTAATAGATGTACAACTCACATTCACAACTCACAAATAACCAATGAATATCTTGTCAATTGTATCACTATTATTCATTATTAAACAATCTTTGGGCATTAAATACATGACACATGTAAATGTTTTGACTGCGGCCCTTTGAATGATTTGTGGTAAAATGGTACCATTAAACTACAGTTACAATTCAATCCCACAAGTTCTCCAATTACTACTCTTAGATAATGAATCATATTCCCTATTTTATAGGGCATGAAACCCCCTGTTAGTTAAGCTAGATCTAAATTTGTTCTCTTAAACAAAACATCCACCACAGTTTTAAGTTTTTTCTTGGACGAAGCAACCCATGACTGCCGATAAGGATCATTCGGTCTAGATGGGTTAGTTATCTCCACTTACTAAGTAGACAAATGATCATGATAATTCAAGAGAACGGAAACATGAGATTGTGATTCGGTTTTCGTCATCATTAGTTTTCCATCCACTTTAAGTTCATGATAGTAAAATTTCAACCCTTTACTAAATTTGTGCTGCTATACACTAAGCGCTTAACTTTTAACGAGTATCTTTAATAGAAAGTTCTCCTTTATCATTGAGAGGGGTTATTTACTAAAGGAGTTTGCGCCTATAGGAAACTTGAAACTAGATCATGAAGTCCTCATAAAATGAGGTCGAAATCTCTTGGTAATTTCTTATTTACAATCGAATTTGTCTAATAAAAATTTGACCAGGAAAATAACAAAGCCCTCTTAGTAGAGTCGGGGTGTGAATTTTCAGAGCCCACAATAGTGTTTTTAAAATTATATAAAATCAGCTATTTGCGAAATCAGGTATTTTTTAATGTTGAAATTAAAAGTAGTGAAATTTTCATTTTTTTTTTCATTATGGAGTAAACCATTCTGTATAAAGCAATGAGACAATTTCAGAACGTTATGGCATATTAAATTATGAACTATGGCCCGATTCATTTAAGTTTGAATTTATGCATGGTAGCAGTTCATACGGTGAATGATTATATGTATACAATGTCATTAGTATGATTCTACTGTGATGTTTTTGTGAATTGTGCATTTATATTGTATCTATGGGCCTGCCATTTTGATATTTTCTGTTTGATTAATGATGGGAATAGAGCTTTTGCACTATTCAGCTTAATTAACAGGTCTGCATCTCATTGTATTTTAATTTATCCTTTCTTATCACGGTGGCTAAATTCATTTCACATAATTGTATTACCAAATTTTCCGTTCTGTTCCAATTTCATGTCAATTTACACTTGATTATGTTCCAAATTGGGGTGTAATTTTGTGGCTTGTGGCAGCTGGGATTGGAACTTTAACATTTCATATTTGTGAGGTTCAGAATTCCTTCCTATACAGAGATTTATCTGATTGATCAAGCTAATTGATACTTTATCTTCTCTAAATTATCAATGCTTTGGGAAACTAGAAAGAAAAGAATCTGAGTAATTGATACCTTTCATTTGAATCTTTTGCCATAATTGGTCCTCCTACTGATTCCTGATGGAGGGACTAGTCTTGTATGCAGATGCATGGTTTTCAATGGCCCTTCAAGGCATTCCTGATATATGGAGTAAATCAGTTAGTAGCAATTTTCCATAAAGATGCACAAATAATTTTCCTGTTGTATCATTTTATTTAATTAATAATTCCATAGAGATAGGATAGAATCGAATAACTCCTTAGAAAATTTTCTATTAGAATACTATTGTCATTGTTATTGTGCTCGTTGACCTCTTTTGAAAAAACACAAATCCTTTTGTTTCTTGCCTCACTGAACTTTATAGTCCATGAGATAATTAATAAAAGGATCATTGTTTCGCTCACCCAATCTTAATTGGGTAGAACATACCGTTTGCAGGTATTGGAGGAGATTCGGATTGGACTGGAACTGAATAACTACAATATGCAGCAGCGGCGCATAGCTCACATGAGGTTTTTAGGGGAGTTATACAACTATGAGCACATTGACTCGTCTGTCATATTTGAAACGCTATACTTGATTCTAGTTTTTGGCCATGGAACTCCAGAGGTATATTTTCACTCATTTATTTAGTGGGTTTATCATTTTTGTTCTGCTGACCAAGTGACCATCATAATTAATCTGTGTTCTACATGTTTATTAACTATTGCATTACTAATTTTGGTTGTATTAGGTGAAGTTTTTCAAATGCAAGGAAAATGGGTTTTTACAAATTGATATAACTCCTTGCATTATGGGAAGTTTTCAAGTGTTTCTATGGCCTACCATATACAAGATATTCTTGAAACTTTTCGATTGAAAAGGATGCTAATTCTCTGTAACTAATGTTTGGGAAGATGAAATTACCCTCAATTTTCATGCTCCATTATGGCTCTTCTCGGTCGAACACGCGGCCTAATTGAGATAACTAAATTCTTGTATACATTAATTTTTAATCTGAAGTTAACTATTAACACAAATCAATTGAGCAGAAATAGATCTAAAATTTTTCATTTATTTAACTACGAAACTTCTAATAAATATTAGTATGCATTTATTTCACATCAAAACATTCAGCATATACATATGTGATTATATTTTTATCTTACCTCAAAATTATACAGAAAAAAATAGAGCAATCGATAAAAATATGATTCTCATTCAAGTTTCACCTTATATTTTCCTTTGCCTGAAATAATGTTCGACATAATATCAGGTGAATTTAGAAGCTCAGCGGATAAATAACTCTGATGCAGAATTCAAGTATCCTAGAAATTAAATTATGCTTATAAACTAGTCTAGATACTTACCTATAATTTTAAAATAAAATTACTTGAATAATGATTGGTTTAACAGTAAGTAAAATATATAACTGAAAACAAAATTTTTAAAAGAATGTTAGAACTTAAAATATTATCAATACTAAATTATTCATGCATACATATTTCATCACGCTAAACCAATCTTTTCATAATTTCCTTTATTACTTAACATAAAAAAATATATTCTTTCTGATTTAGAATCTATCATGTATGGGGGGAGTGGCTTTATTGGCTATTCTAAGCTCGAAAGCTATGTATTGAGACCCTTTTGCCTTCCTAAAGGTCTTTTTTTGGTTACCCTACCTGTACAAGTTATTGTACACATATTAGCTCAAGGAACCTTTTGATTATGTATGGGCTCATCTTTGTCACCCTATCTGTATAGGATACCATATACATATCATTAGTCAACCTATTCATATATATGATGTTTTTTAAGCTCATTTAATTTCATTTTTGAATATCTAGATTAATACTGATACACATTGGAAGTAAAAACAACAAAATACAAGTAGAAAACAGTAAGAAAGTAAAAACAATGGCTGATTTTTTTATTTTCTCTCAATAAACAAAATAAGATATTGGTGATCTGCTATTCAAGAGGTAAATCGTCTCTCCTATAAATCCTAGACGCTGCTAGGGAGCTCTCTAAATTAAACTACCACAAACACAAATTATCTCATACCATAACTCTGGACACACTCTCTCTTAAATAGCCCTAATACATAATAATTAACAATTAAACATGATTTTGGAAACCTTCCTAAACAATTAAACATGATTTAGAGAACCTTCATAAACAATTAAACATGATTTAGGAACCCTAGGAACAACATTTAAAGCATGCAATGTTCATAACCAAAATTCTCAAAACATCCCCTTGCTTTTCCCTCCTAGCCGCCCTCTCCTCATTCAAATTCGGCATTGGGCCCACCTGAAAGGGGGCAGGATTCCCCCTTGTTCGCCTGGCTTCCGCACCCTGGCTGATCCAGGGTGGACCGGTCTATGAATCCCCCCCCACCCCCCCCCCCCCCCCCCACCAAAAAAAAAAAAAAACCCACCTTGTTTTGAAGGTGGAAAGACAGAAACTGTTGCATTGACATCCTATTTGTTATACTTCAGCGAAGTCGTGATCCTTAAGAACCTTAATACCATTAAAAATTTGATCATAGAATTTTCTCCCTACAACAAACAAGAGTCTCATAGCAATCCTCATATAGTGAATCCAGTTTTCAATTTTGGGCTCTAGAACCTCCCATGTTATCTTTTGTATCTCGTCATTACAGAGCTTTTCCATTCCTTCACCCTGAATTGCTCTCACTATAGTTTTGAGTGAAACCATAATTTTGGACAGGTTAGGATCCCCTCTAATAACCACTTTTTTCCGCTCAACCTTGAACTCCATCGTTAGCACATTCTAATCAATCATGGTCTTTCCCAACTTTTGTAGCCATTTCATACCTAATATCACATTAGTGCTTCCTAACTCCAACGGAAGAAAATTCTCCCTTACCTGCACTTCCTATAATATTAGGAGCAGCCCCTTACAGATGCCCCTACTCTTTTCCATCTTCCCTGTCCCCATCATTACCCCATAACATCCCATGTTTAGTAGCTTTAGCCCCAACTCATCCACTACCTGATTGGAAATGAAATTGGGGGTTGCCCCCCACTATCTATCAGCATTACCACGACCTTTCCCTCTATATTCCCTCCTACTTTCATGGTGTGGTATTGAGTTAACCCATCATTGAGTTCAGGAACACCTCTGCCACGTTTAAATGTAAATGGGTTGTTTCCTGTATGACCTACTCTAGCTCTTCCCTGCTCTCCTCTTGCCCTTCCTGGACCAGCAAGACTTGAAGGGCTCGATCTTTGCACATGTCTCGGTGCAAATCTCTCATCACATATGAAGCATATCCCTTTTAACTGCTTATCCTGTACCTCCGCTTCTATGAGGTGCTTGAAATTGCCTCCAGGATGAACTCCAGTGCTCTTTTCTTTCAGTGCTTCCCTTTGAAACGGCATTGTTTGGGTCCTCGGTGCCAGGGTCATGGAGGTATTCCTGTAAGCCCCTTCCATGGTGTTGCTTCTGCTTGCCTTTTCCCTCTGATGTTTCTCTTCCACCCTTTGTCTAGTTCCATCGTCTCGCTCAACCCCCTTGTCCTCAACACCCTGAGTTCTGCACGTATGTCTTCCTTCATGCCCTTCATGAAATTCCTCTCCAAACTGATATGCCGGTTCAGTGTGAACCGGCCCAGCCGGCCCAAGGGGGGCTCGCTCAGTTGGTTTACAGGAGGCGGAACCAGTCCGCCTCCTCTTCCTTGTCCGCCCAATTGGGTGGGCCCCACTAGTCCAAACAAATTCAAATTAAAGAGGAGTGGGCGGCTAGGGCTTGGGAGGGAAATTAAATTAGGAAATCTTTTGTATTAAAGGGGATGAGAGGATTAGAGAAGGATATGTTTTGATCGATTGGAATTAGGGTTTCTTGGAGGCTTGGGCTCTAGACAAACTTGTCTAGAGATTTGGGAGAGACGATCCTCCTCTTGAATTGAAGATCTCTTGTATCTTGTTTTGAGTTTTGCTTTGCTTTATTTTCAAGATCGCAATCTATCATTTCTAGTTGAATTCTCTCAGATTTTGTGGTGTTTCTTGCTGTTTTTGATCAATTGTGTTAGGGTTGCTTGCAAACTCAAGTATTTCCTCTTGGATTGCTTGCGAACTCAAGTATTTCCTATCAAATTGGTATCAGAGCATCGTCTTGGGACCATCGGCGGCTAAAATCTTGAAATTTCAGCGGATTATTTTGGCATCCGGAAGAAGTTCTCTTGAGCTTCTTGGGAAGAAAGATGGCCGGAAAGAAGGTTGAAATCTTGGAAGGCAAGATCGGGCAATTGAAATAGATTTGGAGGGAAATTTTTTTGATTTTCAAAATCAAATCACCTCCAACAATGAAAGGTTGGAAGGGAAGTTCACCGTTATGGAAGAGATGTTGAAGAAATTAATGGAGATGAAGACAAATCCGACATCGGAAGTAAGAGAGACCATCGATGGCCATGGAAAAGGAGGAAATCCGAACCCTCCTCAAGGGAGAAAAAATCCGGAGGTGGAGATCCTTGAGGGGGAGGACGACATGCCACCTCTAGAACCGCTTTCTAGAGAGGAGATGAGCATGGGATATGACAGAAGGGGTGCTGATTTTGGCGGGAGAAGGGAGGAATTTCATCGCCGAGGTGCTGATTTTAAAGGGAGAAGAGAGGAATATGACGAAGGGTTCGGGTATAATCGCCGGAGGGATGATCGGGACACTTGGGGAGCACCTCCTCCTCGAGGAATGGAAGGATATGGAGGGTACCGGGGATACGGAGGAGATCCCAAGGTGAGGAAATTGAAGATGCCTATCTTTGAGGGCGAGGATGGCCATGGTTGGATTTACAAGGTGGAACGATATTTTGACGTCAACGGGTTGACGGAGGAGGAGAAACTGACAGCGGTAGGACTGTGCTTGGAAGGGAAGGCACTGGCGTGGTACCAGTGGCGAGACATGAGGCGACCCATTCGAAGCTGGAGGGAGTTCAAGGATTGTCTATTAGAGCGTTTCCGAACCAGTAGGGGAGGAGAGTTCTACGAGCAGTTCTTTGCCCTGACGCAGGAGGGGATAGTGGCAGAGTTTCGTGATCGGTTTGAGTACCTAGCTAGCAGGCTGGATCGCCTTTCTGAGATCGTGCTCGAGGGGAACTTCATGAAGGGGCTCAAACCCAAGATCAGAGCAGCTGTTAGAGTGATGAGACCGCACGACCTGGGGGAGGCCATGGAGTTGGCACAGCTGGTCGAGGATCAGAAGCATCTGTAGAGGGGGGCTGGAGGCAGTAGCTCTGGGGGATCCTACAGGATGATGACTACCTTTCTAGCTCCCAAAGGAGCTGTACCGGGAGGTTCACGAGAAGTACCAAAGGAGAAGTCTGGAGGAGGAGGGCCTGGGGGAAATTTTAAGAAGCTTACTAAAAAGGAGATACAGGAGAAGAGGGCCAAGGGGTTGTGCTTCAGATGTGATGAGAAGTACATGCCGGGTCATAGGTGCAAGGACTGGACTCTTTAGGTTCTCGTTTTTGAAGACGAGGAAGACGAAGAGGGAGGTGGGAGCAGGTCAGAAGTGGAGGAGGAGAAGTTGCATCTGGATGTGGCAAAAGTCTCTCTGAACTCAGTAGTGGGATTCACTTCGAGTCACACTATGAAAGTGAAAGGGGTGATAGCTGACCGCGAGGTGGTGGTATTAATAGATAGTGGGGCAACCCACAATTTCTTTCCACCCAGATTGATGAGCTGCTTGGGATGGAGTTAGTGGATACAGGAGGCTATGGGGTAATGATGGGCACAGGGAAGGTGGAAATGGGTAGAGGAGTTTGCAGAGGAGTGCTACTGACCATCCAGGGAATTCAAGTGAGGGAAGATTCTCTTCCACTGGAACTTGGGAGTACAGATGTCATCCTGGGGATGAAATGGCTGCAGACTTTGGGAGACACCAAAGTGAATTGGGGAGCACTCACGATGGAGTTGATGGTTGATGGAAGGAAGGTGGTGATTAAGGGAGATGCAGGGCTATTCAAATCCATGGTTTCTCTTAAAACTATGGTGAGGGATATATAGTTGGCGGGCGGAGGATACTTGGTGGAGCTGCACAGTTTGGAGGGAGCTAGATTCGAAGAGGGAGGGGACGTACCCCTCTCTGTGCAGTCGTTGATTCAGCAATTCCGAGAGGTATTTCAGCCGCCTCAGGGATTGCCACCGCAGAGGGAGTAGGAGCACGCCATCATTCTGAGGGAGGGAGTATCACCCATCAGCGTACGACCTTATCGCTACCCTCAGTTTCAGAAAGATGAAATTGAAAATCTGATTAGAGAGATGTTGGAGGCAAGCATCATCAGATCGAGCGTCAGTCCTTTCTCTAGTCCAGTACTATTGGTGAAGAAAAAAGACGGCAACTGGCGATTCTGTGTGGACTACATGGCACTTAACAAGGAAACTGTATCGGATAAGTTTCCTATTCCTGTTATTGATGAGCTGTTGGATGAATTGAGTGGAACAGTGATCTTCAGCAAGATAGATTTAAAATCAGGATACCATCAGATTCGGATGAAGGTGGATGTGCCTAAAACTGCTTTTCGAACTCATGAGGGATACTATAAGTTCCTGGTGATGCCTTTTGGCCTCACAAATGCTCCTGCCACTTTCCAGGCACTGATGAATAAGGTTTTCAAACCTTATCTATGACAATTTGTACTGGTATTCTTCGACGACATTCTAATCTGCAGCAGGACGGAAGAAGAACATTGGGAGCATCTAAAAAAAGTGTTAGAAGTGTTGCAGGAGCACCAGTTGAGGGCCAACTTGAAGAAGTGCTGCTTTGCACAGGCCAGTGTAGAGTACTTGGGCCACGTTGTATGAAAAGGAGTGGCAGTAGATCAATCTAAAATCGAGGCCATGTTAAAGTGGCCAGTACCTAAAAATCTGAAGGAGCTGAGGGGACTTATAGGACTGACAGGTTACTACAGAAGGTTTGTCAAGGGATACAGCACCATAGCATGGCCACTCACTGAGCAGTTAAAGAAGGACGGGTTTCTATGGGGGGAGGCGGCCACATCAGCATTTGAGAGCTTGAAGAAGGCTATGACTACGATGCTGGTCCTAGCCTTGCCAGATTTCACTCAGATCTTCATAGTGGAGACAGATGCGTCGGGATACGGGCTGGGTGCAATACTTATGCAGAGTCGTAGGCCCATTGCCTATTTCAGCCAGGTGTTGACTGCTCAAGCCAGGCTGAAGTCAGTTTATGAGAGAGAGTTAATGGCCATCGTTTTGGCCATCCAGAAGAGTCGACCCTACTTACTTGGGAGACATTTCATCGGCAGGACAGATCAGCGGAGTTTGAAATACCTACTGGAGCAACGGATGGTGACAGAGGAGCATCGGAGGTAGCTGTCCAAGTTGCTGGGGTACGATTTTGAGATTCAGTATAGACCAGGAGTGGAGAATAAGGTGGCATATGCCTTGTCCAGATGTATGGGGGAGCTGCAGATAATGACACTATCTGTTCCTTTGATGCTTGATTGGGAGGCCATCAGAGAAGAAAGTGCTAGGGATGAGGCTTTGGGGAAAATCATGATAGATTTGCTGAAGGAAGAGGGTAACCACCCAGGGTACTCATTGGAGGGGGACAGACTGCTATATCAGGGGAGGTTTGTGATGCCCTGAACCTCGATCCACATCTTGAACTTGCTCCAGGAGTTTCATGGAAGCGCAGTAGGGGGCCATTTAGGTGTGCATAAGACATACAGGAGGTTAGCTTCGGAGCTGTACTGGAAGGGGATGCATGAAGATGTAGAAGAGATGGTAGCCAGATGTGAGATCTGTCAAAGAAACAAATACATGGCTATGTCACCAGGAGGACTACTACAGCCGTTGGCTCTACCGGGATGCGTATGGGAGGAGATATCCATGGACTTCATAGATGGGTTGCCCCATTCAGAAGATTTCACGGTGATTTTAGTGGTGGTGGACAGATTGAGCAAGTATGCGCATTTCATCTTCCTCCGACACCCTTACACAGCGGTGACAGTGGCTTCAGCTTTCATCAGAGAAGTGGCCAGATTGCATGGAGTACCAGAGGCGATAGTATCAGATAGAGATAAGGTGTTACTCAGCCACTTTTGGAGGGAGTTGTTTAGGTTACAAGGGACAGTTCTGAAGAGGAGCACGGCTTACCACCCACTGACAGATGGCCAAACGGAAGTAGTCAACAGGAGTTTGGAGACTTACCTGAGATGCTTTGTGTCAGAGGCACCCAAGCGATGGGCCAAGTGGCTATCATGGGCGGAATACTGGTACAACACATCTTTTCATTCTGCTTCACAGATGACCCCATTCAAAGTGTTGTATGGACGGGATCCTCCCCACCTTGTGCACTTTGGGAGTAGCAGTACTCCAGTTTCTTCAGTTGAGGAGTATTTGGAGGAGAGGGATAGAGTGCTAGAGGAGTTGAAGAGACATCTACTGAGAGCTCAACAAATTATGAAGAAACAAGCTGACGGGCATAGGAAGAACATCCAATTTGAAGTGGGGGAGAGGGTGTTCTTGAAGCTCCGACCATATAGACAAAAGACAGTCGCCAACAGGAGGAATGAGAAGCTGGCTCCAAGGTACTTTGGGCCTTATGAAGTGCTGGAGAAGATCGGGGCAGTAGCATATCGGCTGAAACTACCACCCACAGTGACTATACATCCGGTTTTTCATGTATCACAGTTGAGAAAGGCCATTGGGGAATATACAGCCAACCCCGAGTTACCGGCGACACTTACTGAGGATTTAGAGGTGGTTCTGAAATCCTTAGAACTGATGGGGGTTTGCCAGAAAGAAGAGGGGACGAAGGAAGTGTTGATCAAGTGGAAGAACCTTCCGGACTACGAGGCCACGTGGGAGCCATACGAGAGGATGAAACATCAGTTTTTTTATTTTCACCTTGAGGACAAGGTGATTCTTTGGGAGGGCGATATTGATATGCCGGTTCAGTGTGAACCGGCCCAGTCGGCCCAAGGGGGGCCTGCTCAGTTGGTTTACAGGAGGCGGAACCAGTCTGCCTCCTCTTCCTTGTCCGCCCAATTGGGTGGGCCCCACTAGTCCAAACAAATTCAAATTAAAGAGGAGTGGGCGGCTAGGGCTTGGGAGGGAAATTAAATTAGGAAATCTTTTGTATTAAAGGGGATGAGAGGATTAGGGAAGGATATATTTTGATTGATTGGAATTAGGGTTTCTTGGAGGCTTGGGCTCTAGACAAGCTTGTCTAGAGGTTTGGGGGAGACGATCCTCCTCTCAAATTGAGGATCTGTTGTATCTTGTTTTGAGTTTTGCTTTGCTTTATTTCCAAGATCGCAATCTATCATTTCTAGTTGAATTCTCTTAGATTTTGTGGTGTTTCTTGCTGTTTTTGATCAATTGTGTTAGGGTTGCTTGCGAACTCAAGTATTTTCTCTTGGATTGCTTGCGAACTCAAGTATTTCCTATCACAAACATTCCTCAGAAATTCCCTCAGCCTACCCGATAACAGCTCAAATTTTTCCCGGTACTTCATGACTGTTCCCTCCTAGGTCAAGACATAAAATCGCTCGTGGAGGTCTTCTTCCCGAATAGTCAAAAACGTTCCAACAATCCCTCTTTATATTCTCACCATGAATGGAGTAGGTACCTCACCTCTCTCCACTGAAATCAAGCTAAGGCGTTGCTCTCCAAACATAGTCTTGCCACCATGAGCTTTTCCTCTTCCATAAGCCTATTGATAGCAAAGTAATGCTCCACCCGATACACCCATCCTTGAGCATCTTCCCATTCAAAAATCGGCATTTTTAGTTTCCTCGCCCTAGCATCTCCACCCCAATTCCCCCCAATTCAAAAATCGGCTAAAAGTGATTTTTTATATAATACTCAAATAATATGTGAAAATATATCATATTATCTTTTTATTGAACCATGAAGTAATAAATTGACATGCATATGAAACAAAACATTGCATAAGACTTAAAGTTGCAAGTGATAAATTGTATGAAATATAATTGAAATACAAATATTACATGAGTAAAAAAATATTAAATATAGAAACTGCATAAAAGTATCATATAACATTAAGTTCAATTCCAAATTTTTTCTTTCTCAGTTCCCTACTCATCATATTTAATTTCTGAAAAAGGTTGAAATAGTTGTCAACAACTAGAAAATCATTTGTACTGTCATCACTGAGGGGGCCTTTATTTGAGTCGTCATTATAACAATTTAGTCTCTCATTTATCTCATCTTGTGGAGTCCAATGCCTCATAATATGCTTCTTCGTTTAATTCAATCATCTTCTTTTATAAATATTTTTTCTTCAACATAAAAATGAAATTAATACCTCAAAATTTTTAGAGTAGGTGGTGGTGGTGTGCGGCTTTTAAGTGGTCCTTGACGGCGGCTGCGACGGTGGTGGCTGTGGCGAAGGCGACGGGCTGGAGGTTTAGGCAGTCGAGAGGAAGTTGCTGTGACTTGGGAGAGCATGAATGTGTGATTTGTTCGGGGCTTTACTTTAGGATTTATGTAAGTTTCAAATAAAAAAAATATAAAAATAGGGTAAGGCGTAGGCCTGACACTAGTGAGGCGAGGCGCGCTTTTCAACTAAAAAAATATAAAAATAGGGTGAGGCGTAGGCCTGATGCCAATGAGGCGAGGCGTGCCTCAACCAAGCTGAGGCGCAAGCATCATAAAAAAACTCTAGGTGTAAGCCTTGAGGCGTTTTTCACTGGAATTGCATTGAGGGCCTCAAGGTGAGCCCCATATTACATAATTTTAAACAATGGGCTTAATCGAACAAATCGATTTGAAACTTATTCGATTTAATGGGGCTGATTTGAACTCACATGGTTTGATTAAATCAAATTTGATTTGATTTGATTCGATTCGACTCGATTCAATTCAATTTGACTCCATTTGTCTGGATTGAGCTAATTTGGTGCAATTAAAGTTGAATCTAACAAATTAAATCGATTGATTCAATTTAACTTCAAGCTGAGTCGATTCAAAAAATTTAGTCAATAGAAGCCTCATTCTCTTATGCACAATCTGCAAAGTGCAATTTCTTAATTTATAAAATTTTCTAAATAAAATTTCAAATTAAAACCAAAATAATTTCGAAATACATTTTTACCTCAAAATAACTCCTACAAACATCGAAGCCTACTAGTTCAATTCAAAGTTATTTTATGAAAGAAAATATAAAATCTGAATTTTACCTTCAAAGTCCCAATTCTTTCCTCCTTTTTCTCTTCTTTCTTTCTTCTTCTTCCTTAGCTTTTTCTTCTCCAAAAATTCCTTCTTCCTCACTTTTTCTTCTTCTCCTTCTTCTTCTTCTTCTTCCTTTCGTTTTCCTTCTCCTGAAATTCCCTTCTTATTCTCCTCTTTCTCTTCTTCCCCTTCAGCTATCTAGCTGCCAGCTCTTGTCTAACAGTATGTTTATGGGATTTGAATGGAATAAGGAATGCTTAAGTATTCGTATATGTATATCTATATTTATTTAATTCTATGGCATTATACTTGTAATTTCTAATTTCTCAAAATTGATTTCCATTGTCCCTATCAGTAGCAACCGAAGCATGCTCAGCTTAGTGGAATAGACAAAATTCTTTGGAAGCTACATGACAATAATCCCATATACAATTATATTAAAATAAAATTAAGGTGGATTGATTTTAAAATTAAATTATTTTATGTAAACTAATATATCAAAATGATTAGTACAAATATATTATTTATCAATTTTGAGAAATGCGAAAATAGGGTATAAATGTTAGGACTTAGCATTACCTTTTTCAAAATTTCTGGGTATTATGCATTTGTCCTTAACCACGTCTTTCATTCGAAATTAGTATTCTTCACATTTTATTTTCCATTTTTAATATTGTCGACCCCTACATTGAAATATGCACAAAAAAGAGGCAAAATCGGCGATTTTAGCGATGCGCGTGTTGGCGCGACGCGTCACTTGAAGGGTCAAACGGCATTCGATTGCCAAATGGACTGCGCCGTTGCAATCATAACGTCGAATTCGCCTAAGTGGGACCATCTCGTGGTCGAATCGGACGAGGCTGGTCAAAATCAACGATCAACACCCAAAAACGACGCACGACATTACTCAAATGATATCCAATTGCAAAACGAACTTCGCTGTTGCGTTCAGAACGTTCGAGTCATCTAAAAACGACCATAATTTCACTCAACAAAAATCACACTAGGAATCAGCACGCATCTTGAGACAATGGCACGATAACCAAGGTGAAAATCTCTGTTTTGATTTGTTATTTTAATAATAATAATTATTATTAGTATTATTTAATAATAATTATAATAGTTTAATAATAATTATAAAATAATAATAGTAAATATAAAATAAAATAAAATAAAAAAAACAAATCGAGTCCCTCACCTCCCTGTAGCCTATACATCCAGCGTCGCTCTCCTCACGTTGACAATGAGCTTCACATAACCTCTGCACGATCTTCGTGATCTTCGTTCGTCCTCTTCGTGCAACATCCCGATCGCTACTTGTCTCCCGCTCTCGTTGTTAAAGCGGGAATAGAATGAAGCCTCAGGCTTCTTCGACACACGAACACCCAGAGTAAACTCCCAATCTCGAAGGCCAACACCACACCTCACCCGTCCGATCGAACCTCAGTCCTTGCCCGAACACCAAATCCCGCAACTCTTTCCCCCTCACTTCAACCTATCGTTCGCACTCAGCAGCTCGTTCGTCTCCGGCCATAGACCCCTGATCGAGCTCCACCAACCTTAGTCCGATCTTGCCCTATCAAACCGACGTCTCACCTGTCGACTGCAAGCCGCAACTTCTCTGTCACCCTCTGTTCGAATCCCCACATACGAGAACAACTCAAATTCGCGGATCCTCTTGCTGTGTCGATCCTTTGCAAGAGCCGAGCTTCTCACTACCTTTGCGTCTGACTAGGCCGATCTCACCACTCAGCTATCCAGATCTACACCTTTCGTTCAAATCACCTCCTCTATCCCTTCAATCCCAACTCCAAGTGAGCCCAGCCCCACGTCGACCTAGCTGAGTAGCTCGCTTCCATGCTCGACTCTATTCCCTGGGCCGACAACCTCTTGCATCCAACTTTGCCTCGATCCTTCCCTACAACCAAACTGGTCGGACTCCACACTCACAAGCCTGATAAACACCTAGTTCTCCGATCCCTCTCTCTTTCTTGCTCTTACACTCAATAGACCTTTACCTGATCTCTATTGATCTTTCCGTTTCTTCACATTTGATTCAATCAGAAAGCAATCAGAGCAACTGTTAAGGTAAAAGTCTCTTTTTGTAATCCTTTATTATTTGTCATTATTAGAAGTTAATTATTATTAATATAATTATTATTTATTATTGTATTAATAATAATAGTGATAATAATAATAATAATAATAAAGAAAAAAAGAAGAATAAAATAGACTAAAAAAGAAGGAAAAATAAAAAAAAGGAAAAAAGAAGAAAATAAAAAAGAGAAAAATGAAAAAAGAAAAAAAAAGAAAGAAAGAAAAAGAAAAAATTGTCCTTGATTTACGTGCCCTCGACCTCAACATAGCCATTGATACCGACATCACCGCTAACATTGACAAGATCGTAAAGGTATAATTCAAACCCTATCCAACCACTTATGCGCGTTTTGCTTAACATGATGAGATGGAACTTGTCGTGGTGCTTGCGATGAGGCAAGTAAGCCTTGTGCGCATTTTTCTTTGTGTGGCATGGCAGAACTTAAGTACCCGTGTATATGCCTTAGTGCTTACGGGAAAAGAATGGTGCATTTTCAAATAGCTACCTCTGAAGATCCATGCACACCTTTCTTAGCGTGGTGAGATTGAAGACTACGACCGCGGTGTCATCCAGCACCGAACATGCCCGTCTTTCTTGATGTGGCGGGAAGCTAAGACTCGCTAAATTTTCACTAAACAGGGGAGATGTCGGGATGTTGCCGAATTCAGATTGGACTAAAATGCACAAGATTCAAATGAAAAATAGGGGACCTGATTACAACAGAACGCAGGGAATAGAACTTGCAAAAATGAATAATAGGGAACTGGACCCTAAACATTAAAATGCACAGTAAAGTTAAAAATGCAAATGATAAATAATAATTCAAATCATTCAAATACATATCAACGAACAAGCAGGGGATTCGTGGTGGGAAATCTTCAGACATGAATAATTTACAAACTACACCAGTTGATTACAAAGAGCATGAGTATCTCCTACATGCAATAGCAAGACTTATTATGCAAGCAACAACCGGCTTGTAGATTGTAGTGATGACACTTGCAAGCAATGATAGAAGACCTGTCATGCACATAATAGCTTACACAATGACCAAAGGAAATGAATGCCGCGATGCCTTGCAGTCAATATCAACGTCTTGCATGCAACTAATGTTATTGCAGATAAGTGTGCTGGGCTACCCATGGATGATGATATGGGATATGATACAAGTACAATAACTCTCCTACGAGCATATCAAAGGAGATTGTGGCAGATGTACGAGCAGGACTTATGATGCGGCAGCTCATGTGCAAGCAAGAATCAGTAGTCTAGTATGAGCATGGAAATCTATAAGTGACTGTAGGAGAGTTGTCATGCCATAGTAGTCATGAAGCCAACTCGACAGAGCCCCTTGTGAACATACATAGTGCAGTATGCAGTGAGTGTGGATTCCTGCTGGCAATGATGGAAGATCTACCGTATGTGCAATAGTGATAGTCAGCAACTAGCAGTGAATACAATAATGCCCTACAGTCAGCATCCATTCAGCAGCAGGCAAATGCTTTGATCCTTCACAAGCAAGGTTCAAGTGATCAATATGCAATGCTCATATCAATAGTACCCTGTAATCAGAAGGTGCAGATGTGTGTTAATTTGCTGACCAATAGGCACAGAAAACTAGTGATGAATGCAGCTCAACTGGTAGCCTACATCAGCATGCTAACGTACAATACCTACTTGGAAATGACAATATTCCTTGCGAACATCCACAAGCAATAGTGATATTAGATATGTTGCAGGGATGCTGATTCCCTGTGAACATAGATACACAGGCAACATACTATTCGCGAGCAAGGACTAAAGATCGCAACAAACGCTGGAAAACTACAGCAATTGCAAGAGCCTATGAGCCGTTAGAGAAAACCCTTGTTAATGACCGCGCTGAGAGAAAGCGCACTCATTTTACATTGGAGTTGAAGGTTTTGTTGATCAAGTACAACTAAGTCCTCCAATTGATAACTTTAGTGGTTCTGATAGTGACAACTGAGATAAAGAAGGGCAACTTGGTGTAAAGAGAATGTCCTCTGATGTGTTACCAGCAGAAGGTCCTAACTGTGATACTAAGCATGCAAAGTCAAATGATTCTATAGAGTCAAAGAATGAGCAGTTGAAGAAATGTCTCATTTTATCATTTTTTCAAAAGTACTGAGGCTTTTGGGGGAGTGCTGCACTATTTGAATGAAGATCTGGAGATTAAGCCTCACAACCTGATATCCTACATGTGCATTATAATTGCATGGAACCAGTTCCTCGAGTATATTATCCTGGTGAGAATATCATGAAATTGAAGGCTGAACTTTCACGTTCTTCCAAGGTTAAATGTTGCAGTTGCGAGCCTCTGGTTGCTATATCAAAGGTTGTAGGAGAAGCTTTCGTATTCCACGTGCATATCAGATACTAGAATGTCGTTGGGATACTAAAACTATCTTGTGCTCCGTCATGTTCATACTTCGGGGAGACTACCATGTGGCAAATTGAAGACATAAAAATCTAATACTATTTCAACCGAGCCTTTGGTCTGATCAGATTATGATACCTTATCTATCACAAAACGACTTCAAGCAACTTGAATGTCCTCATCTAAATTGAGCAAGGATTGGATGATTTGTGGATCTAATCTCTCGAAGGATGAGGTGGAGCAAATCTGAAAATCACTTTAGCTCACAAAGAGCTAATGTATAGTCAAAAATATCACTAGGATTCATTGTCAATTCGTCTCTTGCTAGTAAGGACGTGGCACGTGTCCTCTAATCGGTGGTCTCGATGCCAAATGGCACCACACCGGTAGTTTTGCCGCTAAATGACACCACAGGTAAACGGTTATGATCAGGACCCTCTGATCGGGTGATTTTGCCGCAAAATGACACAATAATATTACAATCACGGTTAGAGCCTGTATGTTACCCAATGGTGTTAAATCATTGAGATATGAGTCAATAGGATATGATCGATAGGACACAAAGCTCTCTGTTAGCTAAGGTGGATTCAAATTTGTCCCCTTAGATAAATATTCACCCAGGCCTACAAGTTGTCTTTGGACGAAGCAACCCATGGATGTCGACAAGGATCCTTCAGTCGGGTTGGGTCGAATACCTCCTTTGACTAAGTAGACCAGGGACCATGATGGCCTGGGATGACAGAATCATGGGATCTTAATCGGGATCATCATCATTCCTCCTAGCGGTGTAACTGAGTCGAGTCGAGCTCGAGTCAGGGGGTGATCGAGCTCGACTTGCAACACCAAAACGAGCTCGTCAAGCCACTCGATTTCGGTTTCTCGCCCGCCATTCACTGTTTACCGCCCCCCCGGTTTCTCGGCTAGCGGCACGCTGACGCGGTCGTTGCTTTTTCTCGTGGATAAAAGAGCTGTCTTGCATTTTATTATGCCTGCAGCTTCTACTTTTCTTTTTTTTTTTTTTAAAAACGACAGCTGCAACTTTACATTTAATATACATATTTTTTTTAACAGTGCAGCAGCTTTAACATTTAATATAAATATTTTTGAAACTGTTGCAATGTAGGGTCGTAGGCTATAGTCTGTGGCTGCAGTTTTAAAGGTTTTTTTAAAAACTAAATACAACTTTTTTTAAGATTTAAATTTAATAAAAATAGTAATTAATTAATTTTTAAAAATTCCTAAAAATTATTCGAGCCGGCTCGCGAGCTCACAAGCCGAGCCTCATCAAGCTCGAACTCAAGCTCGTTTACTAAACAAGCTCAGGTTCGAGCTCGAGCTCGACTTGTGAGCTCGATGAGCTCGACTCGCGAACTTATCCTCGATAAGCGCGACTCGCAATCCCATAAAAGAGTCGAGCATGAGCCGGCTCGGCTCACTTACACCCCTAATTCTCTCACCATCCGTTTTAAGTGTAAGATAGTGAAATTTCTAATTTTAAATATTAAATTTTCAAATATCAAATATGCTACTACTATATGCTAGATACTCCGTATCTATTTGACGACTAGCCTTAATCGAAAGTTCTCTCTCGTTATCGGGAGAGGTAATTTAAATATAAGGGCTTGCGCCTATAGGAAACTACAACTCAGATCATAAAGCCCTCGCAAAATGAGGGCGAAATCTTTGGGTGGTGTCTTATTTAAAACCTAATCTGCCTTCTAAAAATTTGCCTCAGAACTTGCTCGTTAAAACTCTCCTCGACGACCCGAAAATGAAAAAAAAAAAAAAAAAAGAAAGGAGACCGTGGAGAGGTTGGGGCGCGAATTTTCGGAGCCCACAAATATTCCTTGTCATTAGCTTGCATAGTTTATGGTGAAATGTTGGGTATGATTTGCATATTATTTCTTTTGTTTTTTCACTTCAATTTATTGAATATCCGAAGTCTTAAAACCTTTTTCAACTGCAATTTTATTTGATAGTCTGTCATTCGCTTTTTAATATTCAGCGTTTCTTTGTTCTGATTTGGTATAATCCTATTTTCATTTTGGCAAATCATTAACCAATCTTCAGTTTGAATGCTCACATAAATAGCAGTAAATTTTTTTGTTTGAATTGGGATTTGAGTTTCTTTTATTACTTTTGCTTTGTCCTCAGAATATGAATTTTTTTTCTTCTTTTATCTCTTTAATGAACTTCATGTCAGTGTTTTACATTGCCACGTTTCACAACTGAGAATGACTGTTTTCCTTTATGTGAAGCAAGATGCTTTAGATCCACCGGAAGATTGCTTCCGTATAAGAATGATTATAACACTTCTTCAGACATGCGGGCACTATTTTGACAGAGGTTCCTCAAAGAGGAAACTGGATCGGTTTTTGATGTATTTTCAAAGATATGTGCTTAGTAAAAGTCAAATACCACTAGATATTGAGTTTGACATTCAGGTAACTGATAGTTTTTTTCTCTCTCTCTTTTTAATGATTAAGCTTTCTATTTTCTATTTGCATACTTCTATCTATCTGCAAGTTGCTTTAGACTCAGGAATGCGGATACATTGTCTATAATTCCATTCAAATGTTAATTTAAATGTGCTATAACCTGCTGTAAATTGGAAATGATACTTTTCTGTATTTTCGTCTTGTATGTGTTCACCTTTTTTTGTTAGTTATTTGTCTTTTGAGCTTAACGAGAGCAAATTGATGGCTGCTTGCTAGAGTTTGCTAGCCCTCAGATCTTCTAGAATAATCTCCATAGTCCATCCGTTGAAAATATTCCTTTGTTAATTTTGTAACTTACCTTAAAATCCTCCTTTAACCAAGGACCTTTCTATTTTGGCTTAATGAAAACTTCTCTTATTTTGATTATTAACTCATTAGGCACTTTCTATATTATTGTTGCTGCTCAGTTGGACTTCAATTCTGAACCTTTCTTTCAAGTTTGATGGCCATGCTGTAATTAAGATGTCTAACTACCAGTTACTTGTGCTGATAACTGAAAAATCCATTGTAACACAATTGATGCCCTGAAATGCTCCTCTGAAAATTACCCACCTCTGCATGATTCTCTTGTCTTTACTGCATGGGATGTGCTGGATGGATGTGGCTCTACAGCTTACATGTGTTACACAGTGAAGCTTTATTAGAATAGAATTTCTCTAATATATTCGACATGTTTTCACGGGAACGTGAGATTTTTTTGAAACCTCTTTTTTACCTTAAAATGCTTCACATTGAAGCCGTTCAAGTTAGCGACTAAGTCGCAAACTTATTTTATGGAAGTTAGAAGTAATATAATATGATATATCCTATACTTTAGAAATTAAGATAATGTTTTGTGTGTATATATATATATATATATATATATTTTTTCTCATATGCTGTCTTTGAAGCAAAAAAAAGATTTTGTAAACATAAGTTCTTACTTCTTACAGGACATGTTTGCCGAGCTAAGATCAAATATGATCCGCTACACATCAATTGAGGAAGTCAATGTTGCATTGGTTGAGCTTGAGGAGCATGAACGCGATAAGGCCAGCACTGAGAAGCACTCCGATAGTGAGTCTCAGAAGGCCCCATCCAAATCAGCCATTACCTCCATTACTTTGAATGGTAGCCATAGCTCGGTGAATGAACTTGATGAGAATGGCCAAAGCCAAGGCCATGAGGATGCTGCTGAGAGCGATAGCTACTCTGGCAGTGGCAGCATTGACCAAGAGGGGCATGATGATGATGAAGATGTAGCGTATGAGGACAAGATTGATGATGGATCTGATGGTGATGACGATGAAGATGATGATGGAGGACCTGATGGTTCCGATGAGGACGATAACATTCAGGTTAGACAGAAGGTCGTGGAAGTTGACCCTAAAGAAGAAGAGGATTTTGATCGAGAGCTACGTGCACTTATGCAAGAGAGCATCGAGTCTCGGAGATTGGATCTTCGTGCCAGGCCTGCATTAAACATGATGATGCCAATGAATATTTTTGAGGGGAGCAAGGATCCTAGGGTTGCTGAGGGGGAGAGTGGTGAGGAAACGGTGGATGAAGAAGGTGGTAGTGGAGTTCTGAACAATAAGGTTCGGGTGAAGGTCCTTGTGAAGAAGGGGAACAAGCAGCAAACAAAGCAGATGTTTATTCCACGAGAGTCTTCACTGGTGCAGAGTACAAAACAACAAGAAGCAGCAGAGCTGGAGGAAAAGCAGAATATAAAAAAGAAGATCCTGGAGTACAATGAAAGAGAGGAGGAGGAGTCAAATGGTCTGTCATCGCAATCCAGCAACTGGATGGCAAGCAGCTCTGGTAGTGGCAGCAGTGGCGGAAAGCCATCAGGCCGGGTAAATTGGGAAGCTGCAGGGAGGACAGCAGTTCCGAGGCAGCAGCGGCATCATTCAACTACTAGTTTTTATCCTGGCCACGGGAGAAGGAAGTGATCCAAGTAATAATAACAGCTGGTTCTCAGTATTGTTCATCTTGATGTTGAGTTGGTCTGAAAATGGTCTATTTTGCTCATATGGATGTAAGAAGAGGGGGGTGGGGCGCTAGTTTGTATTTAGTACTTATCCATACTTTTTTCTACAGCACCTCCAGTTTATTTTCATTTTATATTTTCTATTTTCAAGCCAGTTTGTTTGCAAGGATAAGTGAACTTTTCCCCGCATTTGAAGTTTCTTAACAAAAGTGTACTTTTGTGCTTAAGGCATATTACTGTTCTTAGCGTATGAAGGCTAAGCAAATGTGTTGGACATATAGTATCTCTTTTCTGTAATGAGAGCTAGTGTTATGATGCAGTTTGAATTGAAGCATGGAGAAAATAGGCTTCATGGTCATTAGCTGTAGTTTATGGAAGTAAACTGAGAATTTGTCATTTAAACGATATTAGAGGTCTCTGAATGCTGCATTTATCTTTACATCGATTGATATATTAGTACAAGGCTTATGTTTGATTACTTTAGATTGTTTAATTGAATGAAATAGATATATCATTATTAATTGAGATTACAAACTGCTTTCTAAACATGTTGGCTGTGATTGTGAATTAGGTGAAGTGGAATGAAGTAATGCCTTTTCTTTCATATTTTGTATACAATTATTTATATATAATGTCTCATAGAATATGGTGATTCAAGCTCAACGCATGTAGAGAGAGACTCTCTGATCATTTCTATTGACGATAACATAGTTGATGGTGCCCTCCTAGAAAGACTGGCAATGATGCGTTTTTTCTTATCTTTTGCCCATCCAACAGCCTAAAAACAATAGAGCAGAATGAGGATGCCATAATTGAGCTGATTTTTAGACGAGCATAAGCCGAATTGATCAAACAGAGCCAGATCAAGATCAATTGAATATATACATATTATATGTATAAATCATCGCAGCTCAAAGACGTCCAAATTCAAGCTAAATCAGCTAGCAATCTCAAATTTGAGTAAGCTTATGTATATGCTTGATCTCATTTCTAGCCAACGTTGAATAAGCTGGACATTGAATTGCTATCACCAAAGCAGGTCACATAATAAGTTAATCAATGTTAATAAATAAGGTACAAAAGCGAAGGTATATACTCTAAATAAACTTCAGTGATGTGTCCTCACAAAACATTTACAAGTGTACGCATATTTTCATTATTTTAATTTAACTTACAATACAGATGATTTTAAGGTTGACGTAAATTGGAATATACATCCCAACAATCCACAGCTGAAATTATAATAATACAAAAAGGAAGCTAGCGACAGCATCACGGGACTGTTGCAAATCAGAACAATAATGAATATACCATACTGTTGCAAGGCACAAATAAGCAGCTTCCCAGGTAATAACAGAACGCCAATTTCTCAGCACTGAACAGTAGATCTTGGTCCTCAAAGAATTCATGACAACGTTTTCGTCTACATAATCAAGAAAAAAAAACAGGTTAATATAAACATGCTGCTCTAAGAAAAAAAAAAATTTTTAATTTATTTTTTAGATTACTTTAATATATGAATATCCAATCAATGCATATTGCACTCATCTCAAAGCAAAATAAAAAATTTTAAATCTATCCACATTAAATTTTGCTTAGAATATCCCCAGCCAATTTCTGAATTTCTTTTAAAAAAAATCTCTACCTCAGAGAACATCTGCCGGGAGCTCAAGGAGTAGAGGTTATCTCTTACGGAGGTCAACAACATCAAACTTCAGATTTGTATTCATAAGAACATGAGAACAGTGCTCGTAGATTGGGCTGCCATCAGAAGGCTCCTCGTGAGGGTGAAATCCACGCGCTTGGCAGTTGCGAATAACAGAGACACCGCTAGGCTCTGACAGGTGGAAGATGCCGTGGTTTCTGCTGAATCAAACTTGGATATTAAGAAACTAATGGACGCATACAAAGAAAAGAAAAATTTCAGAGAAAATCATTGATTTAAGCTGGAGGCAGAATCATCATTCTCCAACAAATTAAATTTGTGTTTAAGACATTGAAATGCAAGATTGAAATCATACTTTTTTTTCACACATCATTAAAACTAATGGCATGCAATATTCCAAGATGATTTTAGAATTATTGAATCATCAATTGGATGCATTGAAATTTTCATTATAAATGACTTTCAAATGGGTCAGAAATAAATAAATGGTTTCATGATCATATGCATTATATATTGAATGGTTTTAAGAGGCCTTTTATATAGCATCAGATCATCCTCATTTTTATTCAGATGCCAGATGTACCAAATCAGAAAATACAATTTATTGCAATAACAAAAAAAATCAGATACACGATAGACATATTAAAGAACATACTGTTGAAATGAGAAGGAGAATATTACATCGGTGTCTAGAACTAAATTCGAATGCCATGCAAGAAAAAATAAATAAATAAAACTGGCAGATGGTCTTTAAGCTGAGTCGATTATTATAGTAATAAAGACAACAAAAGAATATGCATATACTTCAAATTAATCTTAAAAGGCATGAATGAGAACTGGAATCCCCTAAAAATTATAGGTGTTAGTAAAAGATACAGTTTAGTTCAAGCATGGAGTTAGAAATTTCTAAGCATGGTAATGCTCAACATTGAACTTGCATATTTTGTAATTGTTATAAAGAAGTTACCGAAGTTATTCAAAAAGATACTGAGGTGTATGTTATATGCAAATGATAAATTCAATAAATAAAACCTCATATTAAAGTGTAAAATTAGTGGATGTGTTGACCTCTGTTTAAAGAACAAAAAAAATAGAGGAAGAAGTCCCTTACCTCGTACCTGTCCAACCCGCAAATCCAGCCAGAAATCCTGCGAGCTGCTCTGATCCGCGATCATTTCCCGGATATCCCGCGACTACAGCCGCGAATCCTGCTCAAATCCCGCCTCGGTTCTTCTCCATTCCCGTCGTTAAATACGACACCCCCACTTGTTCGCAAGGAGACACAATCCCGCGAGCCTGCCCCGAGCTCCAGTCGTTCGCACTCGACGACCCAGTCACCTCCGAACTCCTCGCAGCTCCCGCGACTGAATCCCGCAGCCGAAGCCTCCCCGACCTCACCTCCATACTTCCGATCAAACTCCCGAACCCTGCCCTAGCTTTGTCCGACCCCTTGCTTCTTTGGCTCAAGGAAAGGGAGAGAGAGAGAGAGAGAGAGAGAGGGAGGGAAAGAACCCTACCTCCATCACAAGCTCAAACCGACCCCGCTCTTCTCTCCGCCTCCTCCGACGACGTTCCCGTGGTTGTGCGACTCCGCTCCTTCCACGACTTCCCTTCCAGTCGGATCGGAAGTTACACCATTTCGATCGGAAGCAACGATTGGAGCCCCCTCCCCCGTGCACTCCTTCGGCTCCCTCGTTTGCTGTTCGACTGCGCCCCTTCTACGACTTCCCCTTCCTGACGGGGCGGAAGTTACGACATTTTAACGGAAACAGCAACAGGGGCTCGCTAGCTGTTGAAGGTAACTTCCTCCCTACACGCGCTTCTTCGGCCTAATCCCGAGAGAAAGAGAAAGAGAAAGAGAGAGGGAGGAATTAATTAGCATTAATCAAGATTAATTTTAATTAATTAGACTTGATTATGATTAATTTTTTTAATTAATTATTATTAATTGTTAATTAGTCATGATTAATTAAATGTAATTATGATTAATTACTTTAATATAATTAATTATTTATTTATTTTTTTTAATTAAAATTAATTATTATTAACTACTAATTAAACATAGTTAGTTTATTTAACTATGTTTAATCTTTTTTTAAATAATTAATTTTTTTAGTTAATTAATCTAATTGTGATTAATTAATATGATTATATTTTATTATAATTGATAATTATTAATTATTGACTAATTATTATTAATCATGGTTAATTGTGATTAATTTTAATTAATTTCAATTAATCATTATTAATTTTAATTAATCATTATTTAATTATCACTAGTTATAATTAAATATAATTAATTATTACATTTAGTTATAACTACTTATTATTAAAAAAAAAAGAGAGAGAGGGTGCTCTTCCCTCTCTCCTCGTACCTCGATCTACGTGCTCCTACCCTGACGCTCGCCAAGGTATAACCCTTCTAGACCCTAAACTCCGAGAGCCCGCTTCCGTCGTTCGCGGCGCACCGGAAAACCGCCTATACACGCTTTCTTAAGCGTGGTGGGATGGGACCCCGGTGCGGTGCCTACAACGAGGCGGGTAATCACCTCAAAATCCCTCTCTTACCTCGGCATGCGTGTCGGGCCGGCAAACCACCTATACACGCTTTTCTTAACGTGGTGGGAAGGGAACCCGGCGCGACACCTACGACGAGGTAGGTGAGTGATCCCTCGGCCCCCAAAATCCCATCCTCGGCGTTCGTGTCGAGCCGGCAAACCGGCATACACGCTTTCTTAAGCGTGGTGGGAAGGGAACCCGGTACGACACCTACGGCGAGGCGGGTAGGCCCTATACACGCTTTTCTTAGCGTGGTGGGGACGATCTTAAGTACCTGTACGCGGCTCTGTACCTGCGGGGAAACAAATGCCTTTCTTTTTCAGGTACGTCGAAGACCCATACACGTTTTCTTAAGCGTGGTGGGGGATTGAAGACTTTACACGGCCGCGGTGTCCTCGAAAGAGGACATCTACCATACACGCTTTTCTTAGCGTGGTGGGAAAGGCCCAGTTTTTCGTAATTTCCCTTAAACGGGGGAGATGCCGGAATGCTGCCGAAATTTCGGGTGAATTTAAGACCGTACTTGGACCCGAGGAACAAAACTTGTGAACTTGATACGATCAAACTCAAATGAACTAAATAAAGAACTTGAAATTCCACATTTAATGACAAAGATCTGAACTCAACAAACTTGAACTGCACAAGGGGTTCATGAACTTAAACTCAGATTGGACTTTGAATTTGACTGATGAATGACAGGAGAAGACCAATGTTGAGTCAGATTACAAGGGACTAAAACTCAAACTTAAACAAATGCAAGGATTCAAATCTCATGCAAACAATGACACTGAAATTAAGTGAAGCTTGAACTTGACTACAAAGGACTCTGATTGAATCGAGTTTGAGCTCGAACTTAAAATATGCACTTGTGGCCATTGAACTCAAACCATACAACATCAAGTGAGATTTGAATCAATCTCAGGACCATAAGGAACTTCATTTGAATGATTCTGAATTCAAACTCAAGTCAAGCAAACTCAGATTGAACTCAATTTGGAACAAAATTCGAACTGCAAGAAACTCGTACAGTGGATAGAGACAAATTGAACTCAAATGAGTTACAATATGAATCCAATTCAAACTGGAATATAGGTAAGATGAGTGAGCAATGAGGAATTTCATTCGAACAATAACATAACATTTCCAATGGAATGTTGATCATTTCAATCGGGATGAAGATGCTGATGACATCAAGTTCGTTGCGAATCACAAAGAACTTACAAATTGGTATGCCGAACTCTTGTAAATTCATTCACAAAAATACAGTTTTTGGTGACTCAAGGCGATCGCAAATGCCAAGTATTCGAACAAAAGTCAAATGAAAGGCTTGTTATGTACAAAAGCATCTCAACAACTAGTGCAAATCATATACAAATGATGAATGATAGATTGAATTACCTAACTAGATATCAATGAAAGAACAAAGGTCTACAAAGGAGGTCCAAGGGTCCACAACAAACAAAGATTCTTATGACTGCATATAAAAGACATGTAGTGAAAGAGATAGTTGGCTTACAAGCATGCAACCAAGGATAAAGATCTGCAATACATACAAGTCCCCTATGAATACAGATGTACGCACCACATGTCATCTGTGGGTAGAAATAAAAAGACTTCAGTAAATGCAGTATCCTGTAGTCAATTTTAATCTATGAATGAATACATCTACCTGCCTACAAGCAACAATAGTGGAGGTCGTACAACGCCACCGGATCCGCGACATCCTTACAAGCGGACAGAAGGCGTTGGCAAATATTTCAAAAGACACCCCTGCACGTGCACCTTAATTTGTATACACATAGGAACACAAAAGGGGTAAATACAATCATAACCCGCATGGGCCCCGGCGAACGTGTTATTGATACACACGTGACGTCTAGGGAAGCTGCGCGGGTCAATAAATGAATGTACTTTGAACCCGATCCTCCTAAGTAGATAAATAAGAGTTGACAAGGTTCAACAAATAATTACAAAATGTCCCCAAATACCCGCATGGGCCCCGGCGAGCGTGTTATTGGTACACACGTGACGTCTAGGGATGCTGCGCGGGTCAATAAGTGAATTCCAGTTCGAGCCCGATCCTCCTGTACGGGTAGAAAGGGGTTGACACGGCTCGAACCATTAAATAAATATGCGATCGCGAGATCGACCGGAATATTTATTTTATAGTTCATATTAGGCCTTCAAGGCTTATAATCAAGAGAATTCACTAACAAAGGCTCAAAGCCTATGAAACCCGATCCTCTATCGACCAGTAGATAGAGTCGACAGGGTCCAATCAACAAAATAAAAATGACCCCATATACCCCGATGATGGCCGCGTTGAATGCAAATCTTAACCGGAGGGGTCCACACAGATTATCTCAAATATCACCCAAATACCCAAAACTCCAAACTCTACGAAAATTCCCAGACAATCCCAAAATCCAAAAATATTTAAGATTAAAATTCAACCATCAAACTGCTTAAAGCAAAACCCATCCACCCTCCGCAATAGTTTGCCGAGGTGGACAAATCAAAATTTACTTCAGCTCACAAATAGCTAATGCCTGGTCGAGAATATCACTAGGATCCATTCTCAAACAATCTCCTGCCAGCAAGGACGTGGTACGAGTCCTCTAACCGGCAGTTTCGCCGCCAAATGGCACTGCAGGATAAACGGTTATGACTCGGGGCCCTCTGAACCAGGTGGTCGCCGCCAAATGGCACCATTATATTATGGTTATGGCCAGAGCCCGTATGCTCCCCAATGGCATCAAATCCTTGAGATATGAATCAATAAGATATGATCGATAGGGCACAAAGCCCTCTGTTAGCTAAGGTGGATTCAAATTTGTCCCCTTAGGCAAATATTCCCCCCAGGTCTACAAGGTACCCTTGGACGAAGCAACCCATGGCTGCCGACAAGGATCCTTCTGTCAGGTTGGGTCGACTACCTCCTCTGACTAAGTAGACCAGGGACCACGATGGCCCGGGATGACGGAACCATGGGATCTTGATCGGGTCTATCATCCATTCCCCCACCATCTGCTTTGAGTGCTAAATGGTGAAAACTTTCAATTTTGAATATCAATCACTCATCCCTAAACTTCCAAATCCTATGCTGCTACTATATGCCAGATATACGTATCTCTACGTATCTGATTGACGACTAGCCTTAATCGAAAGTTCTCTCTCGTTATCGGGAGGGGTAATTACCTATAGGGGCTTGCGCCTATAGGAAACCAGAACTCAGATCATAAAGTCCTCGCAAAAATGAGGGCGAAATCTCTGGGTAGTGTCTTATCTACAAACCCATCTGCCTTCCAAAATTTACCCCGGAACTTAAATCCGTTAAAACTCCCCCTCAAAAGCAAAAAGCGGGCGGAGGCCGGGGCCGAATTTTCGGAGCCCACAGGATGTTACGTTAAAAATTATGAGTCCATATTACAAAGGAGGATTTAAATATAGACAACACAATTATATTGGATTACATATCTAATACCTAAACTTTCATACTTATATTACACTTTAGTGCTTCAATCACATTAAAATATGGATTAATTTTTAAACCAAGTAAAATTTTAAATTTAATTAAGTTATTAACCAACATTTTTTACAAATATAAAATTCGCCAAAGTTGCCGGTTTGACAGGAGACTGGCTATTTAAAGTAAGTCGCCGGCGACTTACGTCGAATTAATATTGAAGCTAAGTTTAATATTAAAGTGTCTTACATGAAAGCATGGGATGCAAGACGTAATGCTGTCTTTAGTAGCTTGGAGGAGTCATATCGAATCGTCAACTTGTTTATGGACGCAATTGTACATGCAATTCCAAAGACAGTTTGTAGTATTAAGTCAAGTGAGACCCATAGATTTGAGAGGATGTTTTGGTTGTTTGGGTCTTCAATAAGTGAATGGAGCTTCTACAGGCTTGTTCTTAACATGGATGACACATTCCTTCTAGGCAAATATCAATGAACTCTTCTTACTGTCATTGGCCGTGATGCAAACAACAGGCTATATCCACTTGCATTTGCAACTGTTGCGTCTAAGTGTAATAAATCATGGGTAGGGTTTCTACGACAAATGAGAGAACTTCCTATTGTAAGCAGTCGGAAAATTTTGTGTATTATATCTGACAAGCATCCTGGTTTAGTGCGTGGTTGTCGGGAAATATTCTCTGAAGTTGCACATCGTCATTGTTTATGGCATCTTTGAGAAAATTTTAAGAAAGCTGTGAGACAAATGGGTATATCTGATATTGAATTTGTTTGCCAGAAAATGTACACATCTGGGAGCACAAATGATTTAAGAGTTTTCAATCGTAGCATGGTGGACCTCATCAAGATTAAGGCAGACATGCACCAGTGGCTCATAGACCGAGATGTGACTCATTAGGCTCTAACACATGATGGTGGCCTTCGATATGGAGTTATGACAACAAACGCCTCTGAGTCTTTCACCGACATTCTAAAAAGAGCAAGAGGGTTGCCTATTCATGCATTGGTTACGGCCATTTACGAAGATTAGAAATGATTGATGTCGCAGAACAAGAGAACAATAGCATTTTAGCACCACGAATTCATGCAGTAATACGGAAGATTGAAGAAGAGGCCAGGAAGTTACTTCAACTGATTAGAATCAACAAGCATGAATTTCAAGTTGTCGATATGTCCTCAAGATCTATCAGAGTTGACCTGCTTGATGAGAAGAATTATATATGCAGTTGCGGTCGTACAACCATCTACCATTACCCTTGCGCTCATGTTGTTAGTTGTGTATCATTGCTAAGAGGAAGCCACCTCGATTATGTGTTAGAGAACTACACTTTAAGTAATTACAAACAAACTTATAATGGTGAATTTCACAACATTCCTGATCACAGTACCTAGACGTCCCACAACCCGTACCACAGGGTACACCCATTGCTCCCATCAAATTTCAGGAGACGATCTGGTAGACCACGAGTTAATCGATATAGAAACACTATGGATGAATCAAGGAAAACAAGCAGCAGTAAATGTGGTTTGTGCAACTCAGTTGGGCACAAGTCTACGTGTCCTACTAGGTAACTTCTTTACTTGTGTAATACAAACTGTGTCATATTATGTAATCCTGTGTGTTATCTGTTTTTATTTATTTTGTCATATCATACATTTCATTTATTTTATTTTTTAGTATTCCATAACTACATGCTTATTAAATGCTTAACCATGTTTTCTCTCAGGCATCATGTCAACCGCTCTTGATAGGGCAGCACAGCGTCCCAGAAGTCGCCAAACTTATGTGGAGGAGCCCACACAACCACTTGTACGTAACATACATCCTAGTATCGCTTCACTTTGTGGTAGCCACTACCGCTCATCCAGATGAGGTATGGAAAAAAAGGTTATTTTTTGTTTAATCAATATTGGAGAAAAAGGATTCATGTAGCCGACCCCACGTAGTGGGATAAAGGCTTGATGTTGTTGTTGTTGTTGTTGTTGTTTTGTTTAATCAATATATTTATCCCTTCTAACTATTAAGTAAAAATATTTATTTCAGGGCACGACACTTGAGGTTGCTTCCCATTTGCAGATGGTACTAGATTGGCTAGTTAACTGTCCAAGATTCATGGATGCTTTAAGATTTGTTGGATTAGATTGCGTCAGTCAAATGAGGTACACAAGGATGGATCATCATTTATTAAAAGATTTGCTGGAAAGATGGTCACCGCAGACCAACACATTCCACTTGCCAGTTGGAGAGATGACGATCACGTTGCAGGACATCTCTAAGATTTTGAGTATTCAGGTGGACGACCCAGCTCTTATTGGACACAATGTGGTTGGTACAGGTAGAAGGTGGAGTATTGGTCTGACTGCTGCGACGACTTGTTAGGTTCTCACCTAGATCCAGATATTGTGTACTATGACCCCTTTGATCAATGCATAAGTTCAAAATTTAGAATGGGGCAAGCTCATGCTCAGACGTGTGTTCCACTCAGGTGGTTGCATTGGACTTTCTGGAGGGATTCCTATCTTGACCTATCAGAGATGGATTTTTGGAGACATGTGCGGGCATATATATTATTCATGATTGGATGCCACCTTATACCTGATATTTCAGGATCTGAGATTCATTTTCAGTACTTGTCGTTAATGGAGGATATTCCGATTTTCGGGTCCTACTCACTTGGAGGTGCTGTCTCGGCCCATCTATATAGGGAGTTGAGTGAAGCCACCAAGCCCAAAAAGGAAAACATAGCAGACTGCATTCAATTATTGCAAATATGGGTGTGGGAGCATGTTCATGTGGGCAGACCTTCACTTCATGCGCCATACCCATCTCAACTTGACGGTCCAAGTGTAGGTGCTAGGTATGAAATTTTTCACATGTAACGATAGCATTTGTACTTTATATGGTTCTTGTAGCAAGTAATATTAATTTAACCATAGATGGAATGAGGATCGCTTAAGTGCCTGTAGCAAGTAATATTAATTTAACCATAGATGGAATGAGGATCGCTTAAGGCACTTACTGACTAGGAATATCGCAACATATAGAGATGAGCTTGACGGTTTGATTGATAGTTAGGTATATTTGATTGTTGCATTAAGGTTTTATATTTGTAATACTAATCCTGATTTCCTCACTTTGCTGCCACAAATGCAGGTGACATGGGAGCCTTACACCACAGAGATTCGAGCTCAGGTGGCCCATATTTGCCTTCTATCTGAGGAAATATGGATGTCACGAGTACCCCTGATCAGTTGGAAGAGAGTGGAGTGGCATCATCCAGATAGAGTGCTCCGATAGTTTGGATGCTCTCCATCTACGGACATCATGCCCATGGATTGCAGTTTTGTCAGAGTTGATGGGCGTGGAAAAGCATACAAAGATTGAGCTTTATACCACCAGACGTATATTGCCCTATGGGAGAGCAGAAGGGCATCTATTGTTCCAGCAATACACCGTGATTACCACGACGACTCCGATGTTCGATAGTACTTAAGGTGGTTCAGATCATGGACACGCTTTATATGGTGAAGGCACCAGTGGAGCCCCCTACAACGTACTACCCTAGAGCTCCAGTTGAGCGGCATATGGTATGTATAACTAGCACATTCAAGTTAAACTTATTACTTTTACATAACATAACGAATTATTTGAATTCTTGCTGAGGAATTTCTTTCTCAGCGTAAAGAGCAGATTACATCCTTATTTTGGTGGGACTGAGGCCACCGCTATGCAGCGGGACATCAACATTATAGGGGATTTATGTCGCAGCTTGCGCCAATAAATGTATATTGATGATGATCGGTACTTCGAGGATACTGACAGTCAACAGACAACATTTAGCCCAGCACATGTACCTACAGAGCGATACAGTGTTGGATCTTCCTCTTACCCTGACGAGGGCCCATCACTTAAGATTCCTACACTACCAAACGTTGAGGCTGCATTTACTCCTGATTTTGTACCTTCATTCTTGCCTGAGGCATCCACCACACAGGCAGAGCACATTGTCAATGAGCAGCACCACTTACGCACCAGACCTTTGCGTGCTCCTAAGCATTTTACTCTTGGCAGCGATGCAATACCACATCGTCATAAGAGAAGGCATCACTGATATATATTTTATACCTTTTGGATATTTCTATTTATATTTATTATGTTCATGTTGTACTCTTTTGATATGGATTAGATACTACTTTTTTGTTCTATTTCATATACACTCGCCATTTTTCAATTTTCATGTGCTTTGTTCTATTTTAAATACCAAAGTAGCCTTCATTCATGATGGATTAAAAGACAATTTAAGAATAAAAAAAATTATAACATAACACGAGCTTAACAGTAAAACGAAGAATAAACCTACCGATGACATCAACAGAAAAAGATGAAATCACATATTTCTAATTAGCATATGCAGGCAAGCTTGGAGTTGTATTTCAGTTGGACAACATTTGAAGTTGTACTCAAACTCTTGTTGAATATACTGCCAATCTCCTCCATTTAAAAACTCCTTTCCTTGCACAACATCTCCCATCAACTTCTTGTAGGACTCTAATAGCCATTCATCATCTACATGATACCATTTATGGTACATAATACAGTGATCTACATCAATCATTGACCTTTCAACGGCCACCTCAATTGAACCATCTCTATCACGTCCGATTTCACGAATTCGGCCCTTCAGTACGTCTAGCAAAACCCAATGTCAAACATATGTTCCATAAACCTCTGCTTCAAATATCTCCACCCCACGTCTCTAAGATCATCACCAGCCTGGTACATCTTTATTTTCATAACTTCATCATGCATGTCACAATAAGCAATCTTTATCTTCGCTCCAAAAATGCATAACACAACAAAATATTTCATTATTTTTTGCCTTCGCTTCAAGGCTCTCATTAGTAGATCGCGCCAAACTTTCTTTCAACCGACTAATTCCCTCCTGAATCATCTGCTTCGTGGGGATTCTTCGAATCTTATTCATAACCGACGAATACATTGTTGAGTTATGTATAAGAAGTTGCACAACTCTTGCAGAAAAAATTTAAAGACTACAAGATACAGCTCCTACTCATCTAAGGAAGCTCTCCATCAACAACTTATGTAGCCTCCGAATCACATGTGAATGTCTAAACTAAATAATAAAATCATTTAATCATAGACAAGACAACACAAACATCCATATCTAATTTGATAATACATATTGATTTAATAAGACAACTTTACAACTCAATGAATATGACTGCTCCTTGCAACTTTACAACTCAATCAATACAAAAACTGCCACCGGTACTGTACACTTGTAAAACACATCTCGGAAAATAATATTGATTGATTGATATCTCTTTTTTTTTAAAAAAAATTAATTCATATAAGTTGCCTGTTTGACGGGCGACTTACCTTTAATAACCAGCCAGTCGCCCGTCAAATGGGCGACTATGACGACTTTAAAATTTTTAAAAAATGTTGGTTAATAACATAATTAAATTTTAAACAGTACTTAGTTTAAAAATTAACCCTTAAAATATAGGCATAAAAATACATATTTCTCTTTAGAAAAATTAATATTAATGATATTTTTAATATGATTTAAGGATTTTGGTGTTATATGGGGTGTTCAATATGCAAATCGATATAAATTGTGTGGTATGTATGTATACAGGATTTAGCTACAAGTATTAGAAGTGTATATTTGGTTGGTTTGGTGTTTGGTTTCCATATTATCAAAACCAATTTGATTATTGTTCTAAACAAAACTTTGAGCGTTATCATAACATTGGGACAATGCTATGAAGAAGGCAAAGATTATCATTCAATTCTATTGATGCAACAAATGTGTAGTTTGAGTAGAGAGAGATTAGATAAATACCTTGTTGTATCAGTTGGAGCCATAACTATCGCAATTGCTTCAGGAAGCATAATCTGTTAATTAAACAAAAAATCATATAATATATTTGGAACATTAGACCCAATATAAAAAGATAAATAAATGAAAGAAGAGTTTTAATAGCTATCCAGAGGATATCGAGCATTTGAATGTTTTTAGTTAAAAATTCTATTTGCAATATATATATATATATATTGTGAAAAAATAGGAAAGAAGAGTTGGTGAAACATCCCCTAAAAAATAAAACCATGTTGGTCTCAATTCACTCCCTCTCTTTTCACATTCTCACGAGCCCGCTATATATATATATATATATATATATATATATATATATATATATATATATATATATATATATATATAAACCATCATAATCAAATAATAGAAAAAAAAAATGACATTTCTTATTGTTTGTTGGCCAAAGCAATCTTTTTAGAAGTGCCTTCTTATAGAAGTCGGAAATGTCAATTCCTCTCACTTATAAGGACAACCAAACATGCCCTGGATGTGCAAGAAGTGATTGTTCTGATGGAGTCAAATAAAATTACAAATGATAATGTAAATGACTATTGGAGAGAGTCGGTAACACCTATTGAAATACGAGGTTATGGTTAGGCATCTAGAAAAGAAAATCAGATGACGCTGCAGTAGGATAAAAAGACAAAATTAAATGTAAAAGACTTAGGAAGAAAAAAGGAGTAACCAGAGATAACGTGGGATATAAAATAAATTTTTAGATAAAAGTTTTCATTACCTTTGTATCCCCTAAATCAGAACAAAGCCATAGTACTTAAAAGTTACAATCATTTATGATATATTTCTCCAAATAGCTAAATAGCACTATAATGCTACCGAAACAATTGATTACAAAATTAATTGAAAGCAACCGTTTACCATACATACAAAATAATTTTAAGCCGGCAAGAATATCTTTTATTTTCCATCGTTACCTGATAAGAATAATGAGTGTGAAGATCAATTGATGACATGAAGCAGGTTTGTGTTGGGTGTGTCTGGTAAAAATGGAGACAAAATAAACAAACAAAGAGAAAAACTGTTAGCTGATAATTTAAATAAATTAGATCAAAGACAAGCAACCAGTAAAATCTCGTTGTTTCCGAATAAGTTATCAAGATCAAAGAAAAACGGGCACTGATCTGAACAACAAAAGTAATAACCTTTCAGAGGTAGAGGAGCAATCATACACTTGGAAGCACTTATTAGCCACAATGAAGTATCAACAAAACCATTTTACTAAAACTAATGTTAGCTTAGAGTTGCTGCAAGGCAGATACAATGAAAGTTTAAATAAACTAACAAAAATAACACTCAAAATAACAAAAGGTTGCTTAAAGCAGGCATGCAGTTGCTCAATATATTTTATGAACTGATCCAAATATTCTCAAGCACCAACCTCATACATTACTTAAAGGAAAAACTTTATCCCCTCCTTTAAGTCCTTGTTTGTTAAAAGAAGGATAATTGGCCCTCCAACTTCATGACCATGAGTGATACACATACGGATTAACTTTTCCAAATCCATAAGAGTAAAAAATTTATGCTATTTCATACCAAATAATATTACTGTTAAATTCCCAGCCGTCCTTGGCCTTGATCTCACGGCCAACATGAGAATCCGTGAGAGGCTCACGTGGATCACGCCGATTTTTATTAAATCCCAGCTGTCCATTGACCCTTGATCCCACGACCTGGATGAGAATCCGTGGGAGGATCACCTGGATCACACCGATCTCCTTCCATATTCACGTGGCTGATTAAGAAGGATTATATTAGGGCAATTATGCATGATTCCGTATTCATTTGTTTCTTTATTAAGATATCTTGTATAGATCTATAAATATGGATAGTTTTGCGTAATAAAATTGAAAGCATTTTCCCTCTCCAATTCTCTGAATTTAACATGGTATCAGAGCCAGATTCCAACCACCAGCCTTTATTGTCGGAATTCTGAGGAATGCTGATCCTTCCACTGACTATCATTACCGGAATTGCTGGCATATATGAATCGAAAGAAGCGGAGAGAAGCAAGAGGCCTTCATTGCCGTTGGAGATCAAACGAGAGTCAAGCAGTCCAAACCGCTCGTGCCCTCTGTTCCGTGCATGAGGCCAGAACAAGCAGAGAAGGGAGTCTCTCGTGCATCCAAAACTGAGGAGAGATCGAGTGGGAGTAGGGGTGTCAATTATTGACACGACCCGACAACCCGACCCGAACCCGATCCGAAAAATTCGGGTTAGGGTTGACCCGTTTAACAAATGGGTCGGGTTCAGGTTTCAATTTTCGACCTGTTTAAAAAACGGGTCGGGTCCGGGTCAACCTGGTAACCCGAAGTTGACCCGAGATTGACCCGACTGCCAAGTGCCAACTCGCGTGTTGCATCACGTAGTCCGGTAGTCGCAGCCTTGGCGCCTTGCGGCCCTTGCCCTAGCCCTCGCATGAGTCGCGTCAAATGGTCGAACCAAGGAGCGTCGGAGCGATCGCCCGCCTAGTGTAGTCGCAGCCGCACCGATCGCCCCACCCAGCCACCCTCACGTGGTCGCATCCGCGTCGCTCACTCCCAATTGTGCACTCGTGCTCGACCAAGTCGCCGGTCTCACCATCTCGCGCCGAACTGCGGAGCCGCACCGCGCTTGAAGCCTCGTAGGCACACCCCTGCACATCGCAAGCTCGCGCAGCTCTCGAGGCCTCACCTCGCGCGAACCATGCCCAAATCCAGATTTCTGGATCTCGTTTGCGGGTCGGGTTGGGTCAACCCGGTAACCCGTGCGGGTCGGTTCCGGGTTAGGAAACCTGACCCATTTATAAAAACGGGTCGGTTTCGGGTTGACCTGTTTATGGCCGGGTCAAGTCGGGTTCGATCCGAACCCGACCCGTTGACCCGAATTGACACCCCTAAGTGAGAGGGCTCCTCTTGCATGCGTCTGGGGCGGAACGGAGCGCAGCCGAGTGAAAGCCTCCTCTTGCATACATGCGACTGCACAGGACAAGAAATTGTGCATCTGGACAGTCGTCAGGACAAGAAATTGTGCGTCTGGACAGTAGCCAGGACCTCCTACAAACTACGACATCGGGCTCGGTCTTCATTCTTGCATGTGATGTCCAAAGTCGACCGAGGAAAAGCAAGGGAAGTTGAGCGCATGACCTCCTGCGTGCATCTGGATAGCGGCCGGGGCCTCCAGGGAACAATGACATCGAGCTTAGTCTTCGTTCTTGCATGTGACGTCCAGACTTGACTGACCAAAAGCAAGAGAAGTCGAGCGCAGGACCTCCTCCTGTGTGGGTCTAGACAGCAGCCAGGACCTCCTCTTGGGAACGGTAGCATCGGGCTCAGTCTTCATCCCTATGTGCAATCGAGAGAGGAGTGGCGTTCCTCTTAGTCATCTGCTTCGTGCGTCTCTTCCTGGAAGCTGAGAAAAGAGGAGCAAGCAGGAACCCTCGTATGTGCGAAGGAGGCCAAGCCTTTATGTGCACTGAAGTTGAACCGAGCGCCGGGAGGAGTCGTGTAGGAGTTTTTCTACGTGCGTGCCTTGGAAGATCCGAACGCTTGGATCAGTGTTCTTGTGCGCGCCTGCAAGGGACAGAGAGCTTGGAGCCCTTATTGTCGTACCTGCAGCCTCTCTCATGCACATTTGTGCAAATGTTGCCTGATGATTTAATGCTGGAGGATGGGGTCAAAAACATCGAAAACAAGCTAGTGTCTCCTCCATTCGATTTACAACAGCTTCAGCTACTTCTTGATAAAACAAAAAATTTATTGTCAAGAATGGAGAAATCTACATCTACTTCAATGTTGACTGCTATTCAGCCTGCTATAAAGGCATTGATTACCAAGGATCTTCTGGGACACTCAGACATGGATGTGAAGGTTTCCATTATATCTTGTCTTAGTGAAATAACAAGAATAACAACACCAGATGCTCCATATGATGATAATATAATGAAAGGAGATATTTAGCCTGATTGTTGGAGCTTTCAAGAATTTGGGTGAGATGTCAAGCTGTTCATTTCCAAAGAGAGTTTCAATACTTGAAACTGTTGCAAAGGTCTGATCATGTGTTTTGATGTTAGCATTTCCTGAGGACAATAAGGTCAAAACATTATGATACTGTCTTCTCCTAAATGGAGACTATCATGACATTTGTTTTGGAGGAGACAAAGTGTTTCTGCATAGCTTCTTTCATGTCTGTTGGATGGTGTGAAAGTTGTTGAAAAGAATATTCTGCACACAGCCAAGAAGCTAGCTGAAAAGGTGCTTGTTAACTTTTCCTTGAAGCTAAAGCCTTATTTGGCTAAATTATTTAATGGTAATGGTGCTCTGTTAAGTGATTACAACAAAATTGTTGCTACTATATTTCAAGGGAAACCCGACACTTCGATACAGAATAAAATGAATGCTTCTAGTGAAAATCAGGAAGCTGGCCATAAATTATCAAAGTGATTTCTTTTTGACGACTCACCTTCAGGGATATGCACAAGAGGAAGGTGAAAATTTTCATCCTGAAAAATCTATTCTTGTTGCAGACGGATCTTCGAAAATGGTGACGAATAATGAATCTTTTCAGAATGGGAATGGTGATTTCATGGCTACAAAGCAAAAGGTTGAAATTCATCATCATAGTGGTAAATTTAGAGTTAATACTAAATATAGCTTGGATTCAGGTATAACAAAGCCTGATAAAAGGTCGAATCTAAATTCTCGCAATAGAGGAATAAATGCTTCACTGCAGTTGTCAATTAGTAATGATCATGGAGTTGGTAATATGAAAAAAGCTTGGAGTAATTATGACAAAAAGCTTCCTAGTAATGGAGGTAGAAATGGATCTCAAAGAAAAGTTAAAGTGAGATTCTCAAAAAACAAGCAAATTGTTGGCACTAAGAAGCAGAAAGGAGTTAAGCATGCTGAGGCTGAAGATAAAGAATTGAAATTAAAGGAAGTTCTCTCCTCTCAAAAGTCTACAGTGAAAGATTTGGTTAAAGATCAAAACCTTGTTAAAGATACCGATAAAACAAAATCAAGAAGTGTGCCCAGGGTGTATAAGAGGCTTCTAGACCATGAAAGCATAGGACCTAACATAAATCTAAACTACGGGCAACTCTTAAGCGAAGTCGCAAGTCCCAAACCAAACCAAATCAACCTACATCTATCCATTGTTTAACATCATGCAATACGAGGCTTGCCTCGAGGCCCACCTCAGCACAATTCCAGTAAAAAACGCCTCGAGGCCTACACCTTGAGGTTTTTTTATGAGGCTTACACCTCATTTTGGATGAGGCCCGCCTTGAGGCGCCTCGCCTATTTGGCATGAGGTGTACATCTCACTCTATTTATATATTTTTTTATTTAAAACTTACCTCAATCTTATACAAAAGCCCCAAAAAAATTATGCCTTATTACACCCCCAAGCCGCAACAACTTCCTCTCAATTGACTTGACCTTCAGCCCACCACCTTCACCGTAGCCACCGCCGTCGTAGCCGCCGCAGGGGATCACTAAAAAAGCCGCATGCCACCACCATCTCCTCTTAAAATTTTGAAGTATTATCTTTATGTTGATGACAAACATTTATGAAAGATGAAAATGACTGAAATAAATGAAGAAGCAGATTGAGAGGTATTGGATTCTACAGGATGAGGCAGGGAAGAGACCAATTTGTTATGACAGTGACTCAAATAAAAATCCCCTTAGCAATGATAATATAAATGATTTCTGAGTTGTTACCAATTATTTTAGCTTTCTTTAGGAATTAAATGTAGATGAGTAGGCAATTGAGAAAGAAAAAAATTAGAGCTAAACTTGATGTTATATGATAATTTTATGCAATTCATATATTTTATGTTGTTTTGTTCTTATAATATTTAGAATTCAATTCTATATTACATAATTTATCACTTAACACTTCACATTTTATACAATTTTTTTATTTTATATGTATACAAATTTGTTACTTCATAGTTCAATAAAAAGTTAATATGTCATCCTTTAACATATTATTTGGATATTATATAAAAAAAATCACATTTAGCTTTTACTTTGGCTTTACACAATTTTTGAATTTTGAGGCTTACACCTCAAAATGCCTTGAGGCTTACGCCTTTCCTCACGAATGAAAAATGCCTCAATACCCAATTGCGTAATTTAAAATCTTGCATCTATCCACTTCAGTTACTCGGGATCCCTGAGAGGAGGCAACTCATGGCTGCTAATCAGATTCCCTAGACAATATAATTAACAGTTGTTAGTGTTGGTAGATTAAAATCTATGGTATACTCGGGACGACGGAACCATGAGATCTTGATCGGATTTACCTCCATCCCCCACAACCAAAATTTAAAACTGCTGCACATTTAAAAAATTGATTCATCTCTAATCGAGAATTTTTTCTACGCGTTAGGAGTAATTAACTATGAGGGTTTGCGCTCATAGGAAGTGGAACCTCAGAACTAAATAAACCCTTATGTCGTTCATCAGAAAAAATCTGGTTAATTTAAATTCCAATCAACTTCAGGGAAAATGGGACATTAAGCTTGCGAAAGGGGTTCGTGGCATAGCGCAACATTTCTTTCTTGAGCAAACATATTTCTGGCGACTCCATTGGGGAGCAGCAAGAGCCAATATAAATCTAAACTACAGGCAACTCCTAAACGGGGCCATAAGACCTAACCTAAGTCTAAACTACAGGCAACTCTTAAACTGGGTCATAAAACCTAACCTAAATCTAAACTACGGGCAACTCTTAAGCGAAGCTCAAGTCCCAACCCAAACCAAATCAACTTACATCTATCCACTTCAGTTTATTCGGGATCCATTAGAGGAGGCAACTCATGACTGTCAATCAGATTCCCTAGACACTACAATCAACGGTTGTTAGCATTGGTAGACTAAAATCTACGGTATACCCAGGACGATGGAACCATAGGATTTTGATCGGGTTTACCTCCATCCCCACAACCAAAATTTAAAACTGTTGCACATTTTAAAAATCGATTCATCGTTAATCGATAGTTCTCTTTTACACGTTAGGAGGGGTAATTAACTATGAGGGCTTGTGCTCATAGGAAGTGGAACCTCAGAACTAAATAAACCTTGATGTCGTTCATCAGGAAAAATTTGGTTAATTTAAATTCCAATCCACCTCAGGGAAAATGGGACCTTAAGCTTGTGAAAGCAGAGTTCGTGCCATAGCGCAATATTCCTTTCCTGAGCGAACAAATTTCTGGCGCCTCCGCTAGGGAGCAGCAAGACCCAATATAAATCTAAACTACAAGCAACTCCTAAACGGGGCCATAAAACCTAAGTCTAAACTACAGGCAACTCCTAAACGAGGTAGTAAGACCTAATCTAAATCTAAACTATAGGCAACTCTTAAGCGGAGCCGTAAGTCCCAACCCAAACCAAATCAACCTACATCTATCCACTTCAGTTTACTCAGGATCCCTGAGAGGAGGCAACCCATGATTGCTAATCAGATTTTCTAGACACAACAATCAACGATTGTTAGTGTTGGTAGACTGAAATCTACATTATATCCGGGACGACGGAACCATGAGATCTTGATCGGGTTTACCTCCATCCCCCATAACCAAAATTTAAAATTGTTGCACATTTAAAAAAATTGATTCATCCTTAATCGAGAATTTTCTTCTACGCGTTAGAAGGGGTAATTAACTATGAGGGCTTGCGCTCACAGGAAGTGGAACCTCATAACTAAATAAACCCTGGTACCATTCATCAGGAAAAATCTGATTAATTTAAATTCCAATCTACCTCAGGAAAGAAATGTTGCGCTATGGCATGAACCCCGCTTTCGCAAAGCTTTAACATTAGATACTTAGTTCTGTGCTTTCACCACCTTGACACCCGTACTAGTGTTTTATTTATAGTAGTCTGATTCACAGTAATAGCTTTGCTTACTCATTTGTTTCAACACTAGTCTTACCTGCAGTAGTAGTTTTACTTACAGTGTTAGCTTTTTTCTACTAGTTTTCTTTCAGTACCAGTTTTCCCTTTTTTAGTACTAGTTTTGTTTACCACCCTGCGTTGACTTTTGTTTACTTGTTTGCAAGTGTTCGTGGCTAGAAGTTGTAGGAGCTAGAGCTTGTAGCTGCCGAGTTTACGAGGAGCTAGAGCTTGCACAGGGCTGGAGCTTACCAGAAGCTGGGTTTAGGTTTGGTTAGGTTTCTTTTGGAGTTTTCTTTGTGTTTTAGCTTTCTTAGTTTTAAGAGTTTGGTGTTAGTTGGTGTGTGTTATACTTAGGTTTAATTAGTGAAAAATATTGATTTTCTATGTTTGTTTTAATTATTTAATTCAAAATGCAAAATTTCACTCGAGTGGCTCTCCCCTCACTGCATTTTTACTTGCATCAATTTTTTTGTTTGTTAATTTAGCTAATTTAAAATTTAAATTTAAGTTTAAATTTTAATTAAAATTAATTGCTCAGCTCATTTAAATTTTAAATTCTAAATATATTTTAAAATTACATAATTAATTTAATTTAATTATTAATTAAATTGGTTGCTCAATTAATTTAATTAATTAAAAGATTTTAATTTTAAATTAAAATTTTATTTTGTTAAGTAATTTAATTTTTTAAGTTCATTACTCAATTTATTAGATGTAATTAAATCTAATAAAGAAATGTCATTTCTAATATTTTCTAACTAAGTCTTTTTAGGTATACCTCTACCTTTCTTAAGATAGATCAAATCTAATACATCTACCCTCCTAACATGGTCATCAGAAGGCCGCCGTTTTACATGACCAAACCATCTAAGACGACTCTATCTAATCTTATCTGTCACTGGAGCTACTCCAACATTTTCACGGATATGCTCGTTTTGTATCCTGTCTCTAAGAGGAAATCCACTCATCCACCTAAGCATCCTCATCTCAACAACACTTAACTTAAAATTATGCTTCACTTTTTATGGCCAACATTCTACGCCATAAAGCATTGCAGGTCTTACCACCATCTTGTGAAATTTTACCTTAAGTATGAGTGGTACTTTTCTATCACACAACAAACCTGAAGCATTCCTCCACTTCAACCATCCAATTTGAATTCTACTAATAATATCCTCATCTATTTCACCATCACTCTGAACAATAGACCCAAGATATTTAAAATGAGTACAATTATTAATGGCTTGATCGCTCAAAATCACAAACCCCCCACTAGATCTATTATTACTAAAATTACACTCTATGTATTCAGTTTTAGATCTACTCAAACAAAAACCTTTAAACTCTAAGTTTGACCTTCATAATTCGAGTTTACCTTCAACTCCCTCTCTAGTCTTATCAACAAGAAGAATATCATCAGCAAAAAGCATACACCAGGGTACATCCTCTTGCAAATGACTAGTAAGAACATCCAAGACTAAAGAAAAAAGATAAGGGCTTAAGGTTGATCCTTGATGTAATCCAACTGAAATAGGAAAATCCTTGGTCAAACCATCTTGTGTTTGAACAGAAGTAACAGCTCCTGCATACATATCCCTAATGACTTAAATATAAGCATTATTAACTCCTTTCTTTTCTAGAGCTCTCCATAGCACTTCTCTTGGAACTTTATCATATGCTTTCTCTAAATCAATAAATATCATATGTACATCCTCCTTATTCTCTCTAAACTTCTCTATCAACCCTCTCAATAAATGAATAGCTTCTATAGTAGACCTACCCGGCATGAATCCAAATTGATTTTGAGAAACATTCCTTTTCTAATTTAATTGTTAAATTAGTAAAAAAGATTTAATTTTAAATTAAATGGTTTAGTTAATTAGAGTTTTGATTTTATTTTAATTAATTAGTAAATTAAATTAAATCAAATTTTAAATTAATGTTCAATTAGATTTTAATTTTTATTTTAATGTTAATTAATCAATTAGGTTATTTAGGCTTCGTTTGATTCAGTTTGTGCTTACGTAAAAAGGAGTTTTAGAAAAGGATGTTGAGAAAAAGAAGTTTAATAAAATGGAGTTTTAATAATGATATTTTGTTTGAGTAATATTTTTTAAGTGTTTATTAATACTTGAAAGTAGATTTAAATTGTTTGTTTAGAAGTTCAGCTTTAGCGATTTTATTATAAAAGACTAAATTATCCATACTTAAAAATTAAATATATGTAATTAATTTTTTTATTTTACAAGATAAACTTTACATAAATTTTTATATATGACTTTCTAAGAAAAATTTAATTTTCTACAAATTTATAATATCAAAAGTTTACATTATTAATATATAATTTTTTAACATACGGCATAATTTTTATTACAAATATGATAAAATTTAAATTATATTAATTTATTATTATAGTTATAATATTTCGTTATTATTTCTTCCATTAAAAAAACTTAACTTCAACTATACAAATATATTTATATTGGAAAGTGAATTTATGTTGTTTGCAAAAAAAAGCATTTTCGTAATTCCATTTTATTATATTAGATACGCATATTCCTCAAATAAACTACTACCACAATCGAAAAATGTGACAATCCACATTCATCTAGATCTAATTGAAACTTTGGGGCTAAGATGCACCGACACGGACACGGCGACACGGACACGACACGACACGGACACGGGACACGGCATTTTTCAGAAATATAGGACACGGGTGCGGCGTGGACACGGCATAATAATTTTTTTAATATAATATATAGAAATAAAAGTGACACCATATTGAAAATGGTAAGCAATAATAAATCAATGTCATGAGGACTTGTTTAACTTATAACATTAAAATGTTTAGTACAATCACAAAAATATAAGCAAAAAATAATTTAGTACAACATGAAGGTTCAACTACTCAATAGAGGGAATGATAAAATTAGATTCAGAGGTTGGTCTTTGGCCTTCAATATCATCATCATTGAATATCATTGCTTCCAATTCTGGTTCATCTAGAGAAAGATTTGCAACCTCCAATAATCCCATATCATCAAGGCACTCGAACCCATCTCCAGCAACATCCCACATCTTGTTATCACCTGTCATATAAAGTGAGGTCTTCCTTGATAGAAGACGAAGATTTGTATGCACATAAACTAAATCTTCAGCTCGTTGTGGAGTTATTTTATTCCTCTTCATCGATTGAATAAATGAGTATGTGCTCCAATTTCTCTCACAACAAGAAGAGGATGATACTTGACCAAGAAGTTTTATTGCTATTGTTTGAAGAAGCGGTGCTGAAGCTCCATGAATCAACCACCACATTTTTGGATCCATCCTCCATCTATCAACCAAAGATTCTTGATCACCAAAATCCTCTAAATATCCAAAGAACTTTGCAAGTTCTATATTAATCTTTCTTCTCTCCTCCTCATTTGGAAAATATCGTTTCAAGCATATCTTTCTCATATTTGACACCTCTAAATCTTTTTGTGGTGAGACACGTTGAGGGTCTTGTTGAAGCCATTCTTTACTTGAATACCTTCAAATAATACAAAGCATATAAAATTATTTATTCATTTACTAAGAAATTTAAAATTAATTTAAAAGATGAATACAAATGTACCTTGGATTTAATGAATGGGCCAAACAATGCAGAGGTGTGTTGCTTTTGGTCCACCTATCCTCAAGAATGGTATAGACAATACTCCAAAAACTTGAGTCTTCATTATGTGACTTTCTTTCATGTCTGTATATAATTTCTTTCACTTTTGCTAACATAGAGTCCCACATCTCATAAATCAAATGTAGGCATGATTTATCTGTGTCAGCCTCTCTCAACATGTCATAAATCGGATCAGTGAAAGCCAAAATATAATCTACATTATCCCACCACAAATCATCTAAGACCTTTTCTTTCACATACCTTGCCTTCCCAACATCATCTTCTCGATAGCAAGACCACTTCTCACTAATCACCATAGATTGAAGAGCACTTTTTATTTGTTTGAATCTTCTCAACATGATTATTACAGAGGCAAAACGAGTTTCAGCAACAGCTAACATTCTCAAATGTGAGAAATCATTAAACATTGAAAGTCTCATTGAGTGGTTCATAATGAAATTTCTAATCAAAACTGCATCATCTGCAACTGTTGTTATCCAATGACATTCAACATAGATGATTTCATTTGCCTCTGTATTCTTTGCTGCACAAATATTTTTTAGAGCAAGATTTAAAGTGTGCACAACACATGGAGTCCAGAATATATGAGGATAAGTCTGCTCCACCAACAATCCTGCAGCTCTACACACCGGTGCATTATCTGTAATAACTTGCACAACATTTGAAGGCCCAATAATGACTATTACCTCTTTAATCAAATTGGCAATAAAATATTTATCCTTGTATTCTCCTTCACAATTTACAGCTTTAATAAACATGGGGCAATTCTCTGTAACGGCCATGAAATTAATGAGTGGTCTTCTTTGAGGATCAGTCCAACCATCACACATCAAAGTGACACCTTTTTCTTTCCACACTCCTTTTGTTGGTTCAAGCAATGTTTCAATATGTGCTCTTTCCCTTTCCAATAATTTTGATCTTATTGCATTGTAGCCAGGTGGAACATAACCTGCAAGGTTGTTATTACATGCAAAAGTAAATGCATTCTTGTAATGAGGATTTCTTGCAAGGTTGAAAGGAAGTCCCGCTGAAAAAAACATTCTTGCAATTTCACCATCCAATTCCTCTCGCTGCTGCATGTTAAAAGCCTTCTCTAAAGCACCACTGGCAACCCCTTTTCTTTTCTTTGAATCATATCCTTCACTTTTATATGATAATGAATGATCAACTCTAACAGATGAGGAAGAAGTGTGGGATGAACCATGGGTAGATGGCAAAGGTATCTCTTTAGGAAGTGCCCTTTTGATCCTAAATTCAGCTTCATCAACTTGTCTGTTCAATTCAATCAACTGCGACGTAGTAATCTTAGGACACATTTTAATTCCATGACCAGAAATCTTAAGTAGATGTGCTTTCACCCTAGAATAAGATCCTTTGTAAGTGCCTCCACAATAATTGCATTTGAATGACACATTACCTCCTCCTTCAGAAGTTTTTCCTAACTTTGTAACATGAATCCATAAGGGCTTATCAGTTTCTACAGATGGCTCTTTTGAACCGTCACCTAATCCACTCCCACCAGCAGCAGAGCTCATTTTGCTTTCAAACACACTGGTGAAATGAAAAAAAAAAGGCTTAATAAATTAGTGCAATATATCAAACCCCTAAACATAATGTTTCACTTATCCAAAAGATGATGAATACAACAATATGCCGGGCAGCCGGGGGTCCAAGGGGGCACTGCCCCCTGGCGGGGTTCGACCTGCCCGGTCAGGTCGCGGGGTCAAGGGGCAGCGCCCCCGGAACAAAATTTTATTGTAAGCGCAGTAAAAGCGCAACTAAAGCGCACCTAAAGCGCACCTAAAGCGCAACTAAAGCGCAACTAAAGCGCACCTAAAGCGCACCTAAAGCGCACCTAAAGCGCACCTAAAGCGCACCTAAAGCGCAACTAAAGCGCACATAAAGGGAAAAATTTTACTCTTTTTGTTACACTTTAGTTGCCCTTTTGCTGCGCTTTAGTTGCGCTTTTGCAAAAGGACAGCTTAAGCGTAGCAAAAAGGCATCTAAATGGACAGAAATGATGAATGGAGAAAAAAATGACGAAATCAACTTACAGGTTCGAAAATTTTTATGCAGTTTGGTGTCGCCTTTCCTCGGCTGCGCACAGAAACTAAGAACAAAGGCTTGTTGCTTATGGCCGGAAGGGAAGACTAAGGGTGCGATCTCCAGGCAACCGCTGCTCGCGGGAAAGATCTCCGATTCTCCAGTTGACCGCTGCTCGCCTCAATCGCTCGGGAAGACCACGAATACGAATAGGAATACGGGATTAGGGTGAAGATGAAGACTCGGGCGTGAATCGGCTAATATAAAATAGCGGGATTAGAGTTTTTCTTTTTTTTTAAAAAAAAATTAAATTATCAAATAGCCAGACACGCGTGTCCGATTTTTTTTTTTTTTAAATGGGACACACTAATAACGTGTCCGACACGTGTCCCCGCCGTGTCGGACGCGTGTCCGTGTCCGACACGTGTCCGACACTGCATACCCTCTTAAAACGGAGTGTCGGTGCATCATAGCTTTGGGGATACCAATCCACCCCCATCCCTGTAAACTCCTGCCAAAATTATATTCCAGTGCAATAGAAAAATCTAAATCCCATAAGAATTTCAACAGAAATAAACAAAATCCTGTCTTTTGGCCAGTCCGCGATGATCCTCGTCATAAGAATATCAACAGCTATAGTAGAACTAGAAGCGAATCGTATCGGCCCGATGTCTGATACATCGTATAGCCGGACTTAAGCTCTAAATGATCATCCTCTAACATCTGATCTCCCTCCCTCATTGACGTCCGATTCAACGCTAACACCGCCGACAGAAACTGATAGCGGAACGAATCACTCCTACCTCGCTGATAATAAGCAAAAAATAGAGCGCCGCAGTATGATCGATCGACAGACGTAACTGGGATAGCATATTATGGTTTTCTTTGGAGTGGGTGAAGCGAACTAATCGGCCCTTTATTTCTGGGGAAGACGACGAAGAGCAAAGAAGGCATGCTTTGCGGTGTGTGGTGGCTGGGTTAATTTCGATATTTTGCTTCCAAACTCCGATTTGTGACCGAATAAGCAGATGCTAAAAAAATTTCTTAACCACCGAGAAAATGACGTTTACTGAAAAGTAATTAGGGATAAGTTTTGATTCCAAACGGCTAACGCTAACTGATTTCGGCTTATTCAAGCAGAGAACGGAGGAAATAAACCTAATCAAACCAGGCCTTAATCATTTAAACTAATTAATATCTCAAGTTTGTTTTAATTAATTTGTTATTAAATTTTAATTCTTTAAATTAAAGACTCATTTAGATTTTAATTAATTAATCAATTAAATTTTAATTATAGAGTTTCAGGTTAATTAGTTAATTAATTAATGAAGCTCTCAGTTTGCAAGTTTAGCAGCCTCCTAACGTAGTTTCGACAGCCTCTCGGCGTCCCCTCCTCGCGAGAGTAGGTCGGTAGGGCATTTGCCATTTCGATCCGCCTAGCCGGATTAAATCGAAGACCGAGAGCTTCGAGGGATGAATTAACCCCGGTATAGGTCTTATAATACTCCAATTGAAAGAAATTTGGTAATTTGGCATTTTCCCAATATTTTGGCAGGCTTTCAGCGCCCCCTCCCCGCGAGGGGAGGTTGGGGAGGGCACTCGCCCTTTTAGGTCTACTCGATCGGATCAAGCTCGATGATTGAGGGCTTTAGGGGAAGGATCGATCACAGTATCGTCTTTGACTCCTGCTCTTCTCTTTTATCATTAATAATAATAATAATAATAATAATAATAATTATTATTATTATTATTATAATCAATCATACAAAGAAAATCCATTTTCCTCACTCACGTTTCAAGAAAATAGAGATGGGCTCGAGCGTGTGATCAAAAGGCTATATAGAGAGTCGAAGCCAAGGCCTGTGCAGTACACAGCAAGTGGGGCGGCTCGGGTTCCCAGAGAGGGTTGAAGGATCGCAAGCGACTCTTCCGTGCGACACAGTGCAGAGTTCGGGTAAGCCTAGTGTGAAGGGTTGGGATCAGGCTATGCATTATGTAAGCAGACCGAGTGACAAATAACTGGAGCGGATCAGGTCGGTCTGGCATTCCGTGAGATAGAGGAAGGTTGGGATCGTGGTTGGCGAGTAGGACGGGTGTGGCTGTAGGATGGAGGCCAAAGCGGGTCTGTTGCATGGGCTCGTGCAAAGACAGACGGCGATTGGGGCTTCCAATCGGAGCATGCATGGGGTCATAGCAGAGAGGACGGGAGAGCCAGAGTCAAGGAGTTCTGAGGTTCTTTTTTTGTGTGAATGAGGGCGAGGGGGTTTGTACGTGAGTGATTGTGAGATCATGGAGTAGTTACGTGCGAACGTGGGTAGTGGGAGCCGGCTGGGCTTAGCGTGGGTCGGATCGATCAGTTAGAGGTCAACAAAAATCTCAACCATGCCTTGACCCTTAATCCCACAACTAGGAAGGGAATCCGTGGGAGGCTCACCTGGATCACGCCGATCTCCTTCCATATTCGGGTGGCTGATTTAAGAATGATTATATTAGGGCAATTATGCATGATTCCGTATTTATTTATTTCTATATTAAGATATATTGTATAGATTTATAAATATGAATAATTTTATGCAATAATATTACAAGCATTTTCCCTCTCCAATTCTAATTCTCTGAATTTAACAATTACTAACAAAGTATATAGAAGATGAAGGTTTGTAGAACACGTTTGCACCATTATATTTATTCTTTTTCGACAATCCTCCCTTAGGAAATTTGTGGAGGGAGTATCCATTAATAATCACATTAATTTCTTATTTAATATAGAACTAGTAGAAATTAGTAACAATATTAATTTTTTGTTAAATAATGGACTTCATAACCATGATAAATTACTATAAACAATTTAACTTCCTCTGGCTTTAGGCCTAGCTAAATCTTTTGTTTTGAGTTGATAGAATAAAAATTTCCATAGAATTAAAACTGCTTCAATATATAATTAAATTATTAAAACAGCAAAATTTAATATAATAGATTGGCTTACTTTCCTATAACCAATTAAGAAACATGATGAAGAATAAAAGTCAAACACAAGTTAATCATAGTTGTGCTATATCAATTTTGAATGCGCCACATGTCAAATTTTTGTGCTACAAGTCAATTTAATTTTGTAGTGTCTTTGTCTCAAACCTTCGATGGGAGAATACTAAAGAAAGACAACACAAATATCACAGATCCACATGCGATGATCCACATGCGAAAGGCCATATCAGTGAAGATAAACGAATATAATAAATTTGAGAAATAGTGGCATTAAAATGATAAATATGAAAAGGTTAAATGTTCACCACTTCCTATAGTTTTATATATATATATATATATATATATTGTTGCTAATTCATATTTTGTTGTTTCTTGGTGACTCATGTTTTTCTTGTTGTCCTAGATTCAGCCCTATGTATTGCTCCTCATTGTATTCTTTTTAAATTTTACCCAACTCCCAATCCCACTTTTTAATTTGGTTGTTGGATTCATTCAACAGCCCACAAACATCCAAGATAGGAGCTCTTTCTAATATCCTAATCTCTCTTTGCTTTCTCTCTTTATTTTCCAAGATTTTAGATGGAGCTTAATCCATTAGAGAACTATCTTCCCCTCCAAAAGGCGTGTTTTTGCTTTGTTGATCCGGAAGACACTCCATACATTGGGTAAGGTTATTCAATTGGCCAGGATACTGGGAGAATCAATTAAAATTTCATTACATTATGTTAAGCATAATGCAATTAAGCTACTAAAGGGTTTTATGGACTTAAGCATGTTATTTAACTACAAAAAATCCAAGAGTGATTGCCCCTTTAGTTAGCTAATGGTCCGATCATACAGATTGGCTTAACCCTATCCTTGGTAGGCTAGGCTTAAAGTCCTCAAGCCAACCAACCCTATGGTAGGTTGACTTCAAGAAAGACATCAACCTTAGTCTTAATTGACCCAAATGAACCCTAACTTGGCTAAATTGACCAAATTCAATCCTAACTTCCTTCAATTAAACCTTAACACGCAGCAAATCTAATAGGTCAACTTGATAAATTCATCAGGTAAGGCTGACTCGAGTAATGAGGCTCAACCAAGACCCCAGTCAACTCAATTGGGTTCTAGTTATTACTGACATGGGTTAAAGATAAACTAGTCTATAAAGCATGATGACACTAATTGCACCTAGATTATCCTAGGTTGAGCCAATTTGGCCTTTAGCTTGCTTAGTTAGGTTTCAGGTGGCCCAATTGGCCTTTGATTGAGCTCCATTGGACATTACATGGCTCAATTAGCTCATTTCAAGCCCAATTAGGTTTTGGTTAACCTAACTAGCTATTGGGTGGCTCTTATTAAGCCTTTTTTGCTCCTAACCTAGCCCAATTGATCATGGTTAACTCACCAAGCAAGATGGCTAAGCCCAATTGACCTAATCCAACATAAATTGATTCAATCAAGCCTAACTGACTCATACAAACTGAGTTTGAGATACTTGAACCAAATACAATAGTCATCAATGGACCCAATCTCTTCCTTAGCGCCACCTTGATGTTCTTGTTAAGCTCCACCTCTCAAACATGATTCCCTAGGGTACTATTTCTCTCTTCATTGAAAATTCTTTAATTTTAATCCATTATCCCTGTTTCTCTAACCCCTTGATTTCTTCAAGAATCTGAGTACCTTCTTCCCTTTCAAAGCTTATTCTCTCTTCAATCCTCACACATTTAAGAACTTGACCTTTAGAAAAAAAGAAGAAGAAATCAAGTAATATTAAAGCGCAGAAAAATACAAACATCAAAGGAAATTTCAATCAAAGGTCTACACAACACTCCATTTTCAGACAATCTGATCATAGAAAAAAAAATTTATTGAAAATGTCAGGCTTAAACTAATTAAAGATAAACCACAATCATGTAATAAAAAAATAAAACACAATAATTTAACTCTATATTACCTGCGGAAGCAAATAAATAAAAAGCATGATTAAGGGCATCAGATTCAAGCACACAAAACAAAATTTTTCATAATAATACTCCAGATACGAAGAGAATGTGCAACATTTTAGCATTAAAATGATTGCTGAACTGTTTTAAAAAAAGTTATGTCAGAAACTTACATGAATCCAGCCAAGTGGAAATAGTGAGCGCTCATCTTGAACATTAAATATCTCTTCCTCATCGGTTGTCTGACACTGAAAATTAATTTCAAAATCTCAAAGGCGGGAGGAAAAAACAAACAAAGCTTGTAAAAGCATGTGTCCTATTAGGATCTTCTCTCTAGCACAGCAAATAAATGATGATTGTAAAATATTGTATATCCCAAAGAGAACGAAGTAGCTAAAAGCTAAAACGCACAAGCTCAGTTAATTGATTGCAATAATCCCCCAAGTAAAATAGAGTAAAAAATAGTACTGAAATTATATTAAATATCATTATAAACGAGTAACAACCATGAAGCCAAGTATTTCTTTCAAAAGCATACAGGTGAAAGCCCTATTGCCATGCAATTAGAAATAGCCATGAAACATGACAAATCTAACTGATATCAATCTCTTTGGTCGCATCATTCCTTGTTAAGCTCTGCTCTGAACCTAGAGCACCTTTCCCGCCCAACACTGCTCCCTCCACATACCCCAAAGCCTTGATCAGTACCTCAAAAGAACTCCAAACATTCTCTATCTAACTAAATCCCTACATGTACAGAAAGTTTGCTCGGGACCATGTATGTTGGACACCTACCAAACCCCAATAGTATTTGGATACTTCCACCCGTCTAACATTAACTTCACATGCCATTTGTTAATCATATATTTTCTTTTGATTGAAACATATGGAAATTTTTGGGACAAAACATTTCTAGTAATTCATACACACATCTCAAATACGTCTAGATGATTTCTTGGCTGATGAAATCGATTTTACAACTATTAATTAAAGGTCATAATTGAACAAGCAAAAGAAACTATGATAGAATATCATTTAAAAGGGCCAACTTTACTACCTAAAATATTAATTTCCAATAAAATGTATCCCCTCAATGGTTGTCGCATACAATAGTACTGAAAATTCATAAAGAGATGGAATTCACACGCTCGAATGGTATTTACATGAACATGGTTGAACTTGAAAAACATATAAAAATTCATAAATTGTCTGAAAAAACATATAAGCAGCAATTAACAGTGGCAAAGAATAACATGTGCAAAAGCAAGATCATAAAGAAATCAAAACACAATAAAAAATGCACTAAAGTTACATCAGCAACAATTAACCCCAGCAAATTTTGTGCACCTGCAGATTTCTGTAATCGATTAAGAAGCAGTGGCTATAGGAATTACAAAGCATGCAAATGGTGGCAACAAAATCTGAAAACATTGAAAAAGGCATATAAAACATATATAGATAAAAGCTAAAAGTTTGGCAGCATAGAATACCGAATCAGATGTTGACTCCTGCTTTGGGATTATTAGTGTTGTCACAACAAACGTGCTGTTTTTCTACAACATTTCCACAATAAGATTCAATTATTTTGTAAATCGTTCAACTTATGATGACATTTTGCATAAGTACTTACTAGTAAGCCTGCAAGAACTCCACATGTCTCTAGATTTTTTGTGGTGTTTCCCTCAGCAAGCTTCAAGAAACATTCCAACATTTGTACAGGCTGTCCAATACATATTTCTTAAAATCAAATATTACCACGATGGAGAGACTTATGGAAGCGTAACTTAATATGAAGATACTAAATTATTGTGCCTTCAGATGCCCAAGAACACAAATAAATTCATTTTCTCTAAATGTACACGGTACAGAAGGCAAGGTAATCAATCTTACTACATGTAATTTCTGATATGTCTTAGAATCTCCCTCGTGTGAAAGTTTTGGCAGCCCTGGTCTCGGATCTGCCACTTTTGATGGAGATATAGAACATGACTCTGAGTGGACCTCAGCAAAAACAGGAGGAATAGATGGTTGTCTAATATTCAACTGTAAAAATTCTTCTTCTGTAGTATTTGTGGCCAAAGAACAGGATCCTTCACCAGAAATTGGCCAACTTCCATCATCAAGAGATAGAACAGAATCCATAACAGAGTTTCTTCCTTCTAAATAGCTATTTGGCAAAATGGCGGGGTCGGGAGGCTCCCCCTGATTTAACCTATTGTTGGTTACAAATAACAGAGCACCTTGAGTTAGAAAACTCATCTAGTATTGATGAAATAGGTAAAATGAAAATGAAGTTGAATAATAATTCTAAACCCAAATAAAACTTGAGGGAGATAAAATTAACTAGTGTGATGCCAAAAGTCCATTTAATTATTTAATCAGTACAAACACAAACATATCGCTTACCCAGGAGTTTCACTCTGTGTCAAGTCAACGTAGCTGGGATATTGAACCTGTATCCGTAAGCAGGAAATGATCAATTCGAATTGTAGACTTTTCAGAAAAAAAAAACTTATAAAACAAAAGGTTTATACCCTAATACCAGAAATAGGTCCTTTCCACTGTCCTTGGAGCCCATTAGGGCCTAAAATGGAGTGTCTGGATAATGTTTCTTCCTTTGGATAAGGCAAATTAAGGGTCCTGTTAAAAAAATAATAATAATTAAAAGTCAATTTAGTCGCTAATACAACATTTTGAGGAACCAACTTGATATGAAAACTGTTCATCTGCTTTTCACACTGTTGATCGGAATCTAGAGGTAACGAACCAGGAAAAACATACCTACTAAATAAACACATGAACAGGAATACTTTTAGACCTACAATAGGGAATAAAACCAGAGCATGTACAGAATTTTGTTCATGGAACGGGTAGAAAGTAGGTATTTAGAAGGATAGAAAGGAAAAACATCAAGATTCTAGAAATCCTTGCCAAATAACAGAGAATAGCGAACATACTCTCACCAGGTAATTTTGAAGAATAAAACACTATAGGGTAAGATATTTGTTTTCAGATAAGCATATTACTACTTTTTTCGCATCATTATAAAGGATCAGAAATGTATCTCCAATGGTTAAAAATTAGGTGAGGCATATACAATTTCTTAAATTGCATGTCCATCTGATTCTCAGACCATTTAACTTCATTTCTTTCCATAGTCTTCTTCTGTAATAAATCAGATGCAAATTGCGTAGGCGGCTGCAGTTTAAGAAGCAAAACCAAGATAAGTAGGTGAGGTAAATGGACAGTGATACGTGATCTCAAAATATCTGTAAAAATTCAGAAGATACAAATTGCCAGCAAACTCATTCAAAGAATGATACTTACCGAAGCACAGCTTCATATAATGAATGCATTCAAAGAAAAAGATAACAGATTAAGGTAATGAAACCAATCTAAAAATGGAAAAGAGCTTTTATTAGGTAAAGAACCTGCATGGCAAAAGAACTTGAGGAGAGCTGCTTTCTACCAGGATCAAAAGAATTCTTGTCCAATCCAATAGTTTGATGCGTACTCCCCTTATTGATTTCATCAACTTGATGTTGCACAAGTGGCTTTAGAGCTTCTAGCTCATTAATAACATCAAGCAATTTCTAAGATATGGTAATTGGAATCAATAAGGGATCAATATGTGTAGTAAAAATAAGCTTGTTTTTTAGTTCTAATGAAAATCTTGTACTAGAAAATTTATGAGCAGAAAAGAGAATGAGTGATCTAACCTTCCTAAATGCAGCTTTCTCTTTCGAAAGCAAGATCTGATAATCTCGATGTGATGGTATTGTTTCACACATCAGACTGCAAGATCAGTGGTATTCAAACACCTTAGCATATTAATATCAAGAAAAATGCTTAATAGTTCATGAAGATCATTGAACGAAGAAATTATAAACAGAATAGCCTAAGATGATTTAAATATGATAGCAAATTAACTGAGCCAAATCGAGCATGAGCTTTTTCGAGCTTGAGTTCATTTGTCAAAATCCTATTTGAGCTAGAGATTGAACTTGATTCAAGTATTTGTAGTAGTGTTCAAGCTCGATTCTTTTAAAATTATGTTTTTTTTAGCTTGGTTTGAGCTCAACTCGTTAGCTAACTAAATAAGTCTTATTAAGCCTATTAATGAGCAATAATATCAAGCAGTTTGTTAGTAAATTGAACAAACCTTATCGAGCCAGTTAATAAGTAGTATAATGAGCTTAAAAATGAGAATTTAATTGAACTACGTAATAAACAAGCATTTTAGCGAGCATAAACAATTAACTTGTGTTCATGAGCAAAAGCAATGTAGCATAGAAAAGAACAAGACTTACATATAATCACATATTAAATAAATTTGTAATCAACTATTACATGAGTATATTATCGAGATTTTTTTAACGAACTTGTTCATGAACTTTAAATAATATTATTCATGATCATAGACGAATAAAAAACCAAGGTGTTCAAGTTTGTTCATTTCTTAATCAAGTATTTATAAAGGTATTCAAATTTGTTCAATCAATTAATTAAATGAGCACGAATGAGCTCTAACCGACCCAAACACAAAGTAGGACAATTTGCAGGTCTACTAGGATAAGTGCATAAATAAAGAAGTATGGACAAACACAAAGTTTACTTACCTTGAAAATCTAAGGAGTATGATATACAAATCAATGAGATTCTTCTCCTCCCTATATATGCTGGCCTGAAAATAAGCACCAAGAAATCCTATTCAGAACGAAGTTATTCAAATGATTAAAGCTGCCTAAAATTATACTGTCAAATTGCTACACCAGAAACATTTTCAATTGTCAATCTTACACAAACCGACAATTAACATATAGAGAAAGAGGTCAGATATAACTAGAAGTTGTTGTAAATAATTAAAATGACGTAGATCAGAGAAGAAAAAAGGGAGAAGAGTAAAGGAGAAGAACAGCAGAAGCAACAGACCCTTAGGTTAGGAATAGGGGATGAAATAGAAGAGGGAGTAAACTATGCAAATTTGATTGTATACAGATTTAATCAGTCCAAAGGAAGATGGAGCGTGTTCATTTATAAAGAAAGAAACCAGAAAATACTGTTAAGTTTAGGACCTAATTTATTTTTCTCAGGAACCAGCAAATTTGAAGAGCATCAATTAGGCTTCATTTAGTAAATATTTACTTTGGCTGTGCCTTTCAAATAGAATATTTTGAGTTTTCTTGGGAAATGTACTTTGAAAATTCCCAACTTGCAAATGAAACCTCCATACTACATCATAAGCTACATCATAGCTGTGGGAATGAATAAGGTTTCCCATCTAGATGAGTACGGTGATTTTACTTCATACAAAATAGTAATAGCAAAGCAACAACACAGCATTACTAAACAACTTAGAGATCTCATATGAAAGAATTGGCCATAAGAAGGAACAAACCCAAGCACACGGCTCAGACTTCTTCATTTAACAATTCAAGGACACTTACACATTCAGAAACCAAACCAACAATGAAGAAATTTTGAAGCAAGTTACCCTTGACACATTGATGCAGTAAAGGCATGCATTAAAAATAAGTATGGGCAATTTCCGGAAGATTTTATCATGTTGGAGTGTTCTTAGAATTATATTTCAGTTTTAATGTATTTAACTTTAGAATTTTCTTTCTTTTATATGATAGGACTTTTAGAGCTAATCTATATTTGAATTAAAAATTGTCAATCTCATTTTAATTAATAGGGTGGATGAATGTTACTTGGAAATTATAAATGAAATTCTAAAAGATTCCCTCTCATCTATTGTCTCTCCTCTCCCCTCTCAAAATTTTCTCATTTCTTGAAAAGTCTTAATTTTTTATCCTCCCCCTCCCAACCCCTCTTTCTACCCCACGCCTACAACCACTCTTCATCTCCTATTAGTTTTTTCCCAAATTCTAAAATTGCAAGGCATAAAAATTCTCCTTTCTCTCCTTGTCACATGAGCCAATTACCAAAACTTTTTTCTCAATAATGCTTCCAGCGAACCAATTGCCAATAAGGTATCCATAAAGATTCACGAGTGATTCCAAAAGATTAAAAAGCCTCTTTCAAAGATTGAATTTAAGGAAGAATCAAGCAATTCCAAACGCAATTTCAAGAAGAGAAGAAAGAGAAAGGTTAAAAAAGAGCTCATCAACAAGGGCACAACAATAATTTGAAACAAACAATTTTCTTTCTAGCCTTCTAAACATTAATAACCCATATGCTTCCCTTTACCTTGATCATCCCCCATCACCTCTTCCATCAAATTCCAAATAAATAAATAAAATCCCTAACCCTCACCTTAACTCATATAATTTCCTCTCTGAATTATCAAATTTAAAGCTGACATGTGCAAGGCGCATTATGCTTGGGAGATACATCACAAACATTAAACTCTCTTATGCAGCTCCAAAATCTCCTAACTCACTTTATAATCGACATAGAAATTTACTACTTTTGTTTCTACAAACTTGTAAGCATCTAGCTCAAAATATTTTAACGAAATAGCATCAGAAGCAAGCCAGTAAATATCATAATCTAGTTTCCTTCAAGAAAGATAATCATGTTTGGATTCATTTACATAAAGAACACTTTCCTCTAGGACCTTTTACTAAACTTAAGCGAAAAGCAGATGGACCATTTAGAGTAATTAAGCATATAGGAGAAAATATTTATAAAATTGAATTATTGGGAGATATGAGTATTTTGGTCACCTTCAATGTAGCAGACCTTTACCCTCCTATGATTATGAAAAGGAAATAGCCAACGAAGACAAATCTTTCCCTACCCGAGAAGCATGATGCTGTTAGAAGCTATTAAACTTACTTATTCTTTATTGGTTCTGTTTTTTCCCTTTTATTTCTTTTATTTTTTAATTGCTTTTTACCCTTATCTTTTACAGGGGTATTTTAGTAATAATTCTCTTTGGCTTTTGGGTTTCTTATAAATACCTAAGGCTCAATTAGGGAGAAGGAGGTTTTTTTCTTTGATAGTATATTTCAAGTTTCTTGAATTTGGGAAGGAGTTCCCTATACTTTGGGGTTGATTTCCCCTTATCTTGAAGGGTGGTAAGGCAAAGAAGCCATAGTGGGGTCCAAGACCTTACCAAGATTGGTTTACTTCGAGTCCTAGCCTCTCTATTTTGTCTTGCTGGCATGTTCAGTACTTCCCAATAGCTGGGAGGATCCATAGCAGCTGCAGTGTCTAGATTTTCTTTCCCACAATTCAACATGAAGCAGTCCGCTTGTACAGTTCTTGAGCAACAGTTTTTGCAGGGAATATTCAAGAATCTTGAAGGTATTTTAGACAGCAAAACACAAGAAAATCCGGTATCTAATCATCTACAAGTTTTGCAAGAACTTATATAGAAAATTCAACTATTTTCAACATTTCGAGTCTTCATCTTCGCCCTAATCCCGTATTCCTATTCGTATTCGTGGTCTTCCCGAGCGGTTGAGGCGAGCAGCGGTCAACTGGAGATCTTTCCCGCGAGCAACGGTTGCCTGGAGATCGCACCCTTAGTCTTCCCTTCCGGCCGTAAGCAACAAGCATTCCTCCTTAGTTTCTGTGCACAGCCGAGGAAAGGCGACACCAAACTGCATAAAAATTTTCAAACCTGTAAGTTGATTTCGCCATTTTTTTCTCCATTCATCATCTCTGTCCATTTAGATTCCTTTTTGCTACGCTTAAGCTGTCCTTTTGCAAAAGCGCAACTAAAGCGCAGCAAAAGGACAACTAAAGTGCAACAAAAAGAGTAAAATTTTTCCCTTAACTGTGCTTTAGTTGCGCTTTAGCTGCGCTTACAATAAAATTTTGTTCCGGGGGCGCTGCCCCCGGAAACCCCTGCCCAGCGCCCCCTTGGACCCCCGGCTGCCCGGCATATTGTTGTATTCATCATCTTTAGGATAAGTGAAACATTATGTTTAGGGGTTTGATATATTGCACTAATTTATTAAGCCTTTATTTTTTCCATTTCACCAGTGTGTTTGAAAGAAAAATGAGCTCTGCTGCTGGTGGGAGTGGATTAGGTGACGGTTCAAAAGAGCCATCTGTAGAAACTGATAAGCCCTTATGGATTCATGTTACAAAGTTAGGAAAAACTTCTGAAGGAGGAGGTAATGTGTCATTCAAATGCAATTATTGTGGTGGCACCTACAAAGGATCTTATTCTAAGATGAAAGCACATCTACTTAAGATTTCTGGTCATAGAATTAAAATGTGTCCTAAGATTACTACGTCGCAGTTGATTGAATTGAACAGACAAGCTGATGAAGCTGAATTTAGAATCAAAAAGGCACTTCCTAAAGAGATACCTTTGCCATCTACCCATGGTTCATCCCACACTTCTTCCTCATCTGTTAGAGTTGATCATTCATTATCATATAGAAGTGAAGGATATGATTCAAAGAAAAAAAAAGAGTTGTTAGTAGTGCTTTAGAGAAGGCTTTTAACATGCAGCAACGAGAGGAATTGGATGGTGAAATTGCAAGGATGTTTTTTTCAGCAGGACTTCCTTTTAACCTTGCAAGAAATCCTCATTACAAGAATGCATTTACTTTTGCATGTAATAACAACCTTGCAGGTTATGTTCCACCTGGCTACAATGCAATAATATCAAAATTATTGGAAAGGGAAAGAGCACATATGAAGGTTGCAAATATTTCTCTAGATGAACCAGAATTGGAAGCAATGATATTCAATGATGATGATATTGAAGGCCAAAGACCAACCTCTGAATCTAATTCTATCATTCCCTCTATTGAGTAGTTGAACCTTCATGTTGTACTAAATGATTTTTTGCTTATATTTTTGTGATTGTACTAAACATTTTAATGTTATAAGCTAAACAAATCCTCATGATATTGATTTATTATTGCTTACCATTTCCAATACTAGAAACCTATATTCTAAAGAGTTTCACCTTGAATCAAAGTCTCTATCAGATTCTCTATTTTTTTTCTCTTAGCCACTAATTTTGCAAAGCTTCTTGAATAAATGATCTACTAAATCTTTTCTTTACTTGTGCAATTTCAGGTGACGGGAATTCAAGTCGCTCCAATAATTTCAAGAAAACAAATTAGATCAAAGCAGCCACCAATTGAAACATTTTTGCTGAAGCTGTCTTGGCCAAGGAAACCATCTACATTAGGTGGCTGGAATGCATTCCCAGCAAGCCAAATAAATTCCAGCCGAAAGTGGAGACAGGAAATTCCAGGCTGGCTGTGTTACAACAACAACAACAAGCCTTTATCCCACTATGTGGGGTCGGCTGTGTTTGTGGTATGAAAATTAGATTTCTGTGAATACTGTAAGCCAACTCTAGTCTTGGGAGGAGGATTCTTTGGATGTTGAGCAACCAAAGTATGATACAAGCAATTCGTTATTGCATTCTGGTCCAACTGCATCTCTTCATGTAAATATTAGAGCTGTGGATATTTTTGTTCAGTTTTTCTTTCTCTGTTTTTGTATTATAATATATTCATCCTTTAAGCCTTTAGAAATATCATTTTGTATTCTTATTTTAAGATTTAGTTTCAGCTTTCTTTAGCATTTCCTTCTTGAAGCGGTGTCATTATTATAATTAAAATTTAAAATTTAATTTGTTACTGTTACTGTATCATTCATCCACTTTCATGCATTCCAATGTCATCCCAATTCATAAAAAATTCAGTTAACAAATACTGCTTAAGGATGCTTTCAATTTCCACCAAACCCTTCCTAGATTTTCCCAAGATTTATCTAGATCTTCTCAGTGATATTGTATGATGCTTGAGCATCTGAAGCTACTATAACATAACAATCAAACCCATATGTCATGGTACATACCATTTCACAATTTTAAAATATCTTTGGGTCTAAGCATGTTGTTTATCCTGATTGAAATTTTAAACAAGATTTAAAACCCCCAAGGTGTGCCATTAGAGAGCACTTACAAAGTATTTAGCTTTAGTCGACCAAAGACACAACACTTCTGCTGGGTTCTATAGTTTTACAATACTTACAACCCTAACATGGTAACCTAAAACTACTAGAAAATTTGCAGTAAAATGATAAACATAAGAATGCTCTAGTCCATTTCCAACTAAGACTAGTTACAGCCAATTAAACCTCCACTCATGTGAACCCCAGCTAAAGCCTCTTGTTAATGGATAACTTTAGCTTTCATAAAAATAACCATGTGCCTTCCTCAGGAGTCAGGAATCCCTTTTAACGTAACAGTTTAGTTTAAGAACCTGAACACACTTTTTTCGATTAAAAAACACAATGATTGTAACCAAAAATCAAACTGTTAGAATCTATCAACATTGATGTATGCTATAATTCTAAAAATACACATGCCAAGTCATCCTCAATCTGTTTGGAAGAGGGAGATATAAATTGGAACAAATATCTCACATATCATAAATCCAACCATTAACAAAGCACTTCACATCCCCCAACAGCTTCAATTATCATGTTTCTTTGATGCTTCTCCTGCATATGTAATTACTCCTACTCATTTAAATGTTGTAAAAAAAATGTCAAGCAGATGCAGCAATCGGGCAAAACAACAGTCAGCACAGTAGCATGTCAGACCAATGCACGAGCACTTTAAGAGCACAAACTAAGAGTTGCATAAATACTACGATCTCCTAATAAACTGATTGCTACCACGTAAACTGGTACGGCTCTCTAAATCAAGCAAATTTTCATCCTAATCGAGTAACAATTCACACGTTTTTTTACAAAATCTCATATATAATTTTCTTCTATTGAACTTGTACATAGAATCCTAGGGCCGTCTCCAAAAATATGCCATTACGAAGTCACAATTGTTCCAGTTACACCCTAGCTAAACTTTCCTCTACCTCAAGTTAGAATTTCAGCCGACTACCAGCAACAAACCAAGAAAGCGGCAGTTGAACTCCCCGCTTTCCAACTCTCATACTGCATGCCCCTATCCTTCTTAAATTAACCAGAAATTCTGGCATCCCAGGAAAAGAAATTGGAAAAATGACGAGAACAAGCGCTAGAGAGAGACCTGCCGGAGAAGATTTTCGGCTATCCGATAATAATAGTGCAGTGAGATCCGGTTGTCGACCTCCACCTTTTGCGCCGAAGCGTTTATGTTGATCGCCCGCACGGCTGACCTCGCCTTGCCCGCCGCCAGCATCCCTCGCCGACTCTCCGTCGTCATACCTATCTATCTCTAACTTCCCTTAAGGGAGAGATCGCTGGTGGCGTGTATAGATAGAGATCGTTGGAGGGCTTGAACGACGACGGGAAATCCAGATTTGTTCCGCCGGAATGGATTTCCAGTGCAGCGTAAAAATTACGGGCGAGCGTGACGGAGCTATTTACCCCCGAATGAATTTGACTGACTTTAAAGCATAATATTCAATGCCATTTATCAATAAAATTAATAATTTTGTTATTTATATTTATAATAATATTATTTATATTTTAAATAGATCAAAAAAATTTAAATCCGAAATTATTTTCATTTTAATTAAGTTCAAATATTTGTACCATAATGCACAAAAAGATTAATTGGCTTTTTTTCTTTTAAGAACACAAAAAATTAGTTTTATAAATAAAAAAATTTATGAATATCATATTTAGAAGTGAATAATATTTTAATTAATTTTTTATTTTTATATTATAAAATTATTTTTTTTATTGACATTTTTTTAGGCTATTGAAGCCTTACACCTAATATGACTCTTAGACATCACTCTACATGAACACAACCCTTCTAACTTAGGCTCGTTTGGGACGGCCTTTTTATTGCTTCTTAAAATTGAGTTTTAGTACAAAAATTAAATTTTTGTACTAAAACTCAGTTTTAAGAAGCAATAAAAAAGTCGTCCCAAATAAAACCTAAGTCTCTAACTTAACCTCAACGGATTTAGGTTATATGTGATAGGCTGAATTCTCCTTTACATAGCCACGTTAAGGATTATTTGTTCGTAATTTTGATTGGTTATCTACCCATAACTTGTGATAACACAAACCTTAAGGACTTTATTTTAGTTAACTTGTTCTCCATTCTAGTTAAGCTTATCCCAAACTTATCCTCTTGACTTTGCAATGTTACTCTCAAGGAGAGGAACCTTATTTTCTCCCTCAATCCATCATTTTACCCATCATCATGTATCCCTCTTGAATCACTCATAGGAGCTTGGATGCATTGTGCCTAACCACCAATGACCTGATATTATATATAGTCTTTGAATAGAGATCTATAAAACATAAATCTTATACTACCTACCTCAGGGAAGAGATTGACACACCCGGGTTCGGAAGACGGGACATCTCGGCAATATGAGACATGATAAATAAATAAAAAGATATATTTTGTATTCACAAAAAGAAATATGCATATACAAGTGATACAACATGATATATACACAAGAGTAAACAATAAAAATGAATTAAAAAGCCAATTCATTAATAAAATGCAAACAACTAGTACATCCAAATAATAATAATACTGATACAAGCCAAAATGAATATAAATAGAATAGAAGACATGAAAGAAACTACCTAACCCTTAGAATAAAAAATATAATAAACTACTAAAAAATAAATACAAAAAATAGTCTACTATTGATATCTCTGCTCTTGATGTGATGGTCCACTACACACGCCTATAGGACCTGCTATAAAAAAAGACAATGGGAGAGTTTGATAAATCAAACTCAGTAAGTAACTCTTATATATCAAAGCATAAACAATAAAGAATTGGGGCATACAGTATGAACAATCAAAAAATAGAAGTAACAACTTATAGCCACTATATCAAAATAGCCATGAGTTATGTTATGTTTCTCAGAACAGATTTTAATGTGATAATGAAACTAGTGCATATACTAAACTTCTGCACATAATATCATTCTAATGCAATCACGTTAGGTATCATCATACCCCAAAAGACTTATAAGTCATTTATTATTTTCAAATCATGTTCAATTACATATTTAAACATTCATATGTATAAAACTATAGTCGATTTAACAAATACTCATCATTGGGAAGTAAACAACAACCCAAAGAAATCTAGTGATTTCTTATAAAGTCGTCACTCTTGGGGTCCGTCGGCCTCAGCTAATCAATAACTAATAGAATTCTACCAACATACACATCAATACACCTAAACATATAATTCTCTAATATTTTCATATGCACCATTCAATGGATTTTATGGTTTCAATATGATGAATATTCTTGCATAATAAGATATGAATTGACAATATAGTATTTATTGCATTTAATTAGAGCATGTGCATAAAAATATAAAAAATAATATACATGAGGTTATGCAGCAATAAAATAAGAATCTTCTATTTATAAAACTTGCTAATTAATTATGAGCCCATGCATAAAATAAAAGAATTTGCTATAATATGATCGATAATAAAATCAGTTACTATATATAGCATGGATTTATGCCCTTTAATAAGGAAGGGTATGCTCACACCAAAATAAATAATAGTTACTTACCTCTATATGAGTAATATGAAAATTCAAGCCTACTAAAAAATCAACTGACAGAGCTATGAGGGAAATGGCCCTACAAATACTGAAGCCAAATAGTTAGAAGCACACACTTAAAAACATCTGAGCTAATTGACTTAGCTACAACCATAATGATATTAATAAGCATCACAAAGATGTTATTTACCCTATGATCATGAATAAGAGCTGCCAAAAGAAAATATACAAAATCATGAAAGTATAGTTAATTAGGATCTAACGCCGCCGATTAAATCTAAATAATTCAAATGATAAAAATATTAATATAGACTTACCCTTGTTGAACAATCTCAAATAACAGGAAAGGGAAGAGAAGGAAGGCTCAATCTCAATCTGAGAGAAGGAAGGAAGTAGAAAGGGAATCCTTCTCTAACAATGGTGTTGATTCAAGGAAAATACCTTGAGGAATAGAGAAAAGAGTCGAGAGGTGACTTTAGTGGATATTATCGAGAGAAAGAAACGAAGAGGAAAGCTTGGTGGCTACTGATTACGAGAGAGAAAAGAAGAAGAAGGATAGGGAAGATCTAGCGGCTACTATAAGGAGGAAGAGAATTTGATGCCCTAGGTCTCCTATTAGCTTTAAATAGCAAAAGGAAGGTTGGCGAGGAGGGAGAATTTTGTAAGGCAGTTGAATTACAAAATTTTGTGATTGAAGAGAGGAGAAAAGCGGCTAGGAGGCATTCGATCCTCTTGCATAAGGAAAAGCCTACTCGGTTCATGTAATTGGGAGGAAAGAGTAAGTCTTGGCTTCAACTTGGTTTAAGTATGATAGGGGAGCGGGCTTGTTCGGTGTGATAACTCAAATTTGTGAAATAATTTTTTTAAATGAAAATTTTGAATTTCAGTGTCGTGCCTTGCCGAAGAAGGAAGTGGAGGAAGGGAAGGAAAGAGGAGAGAAGAAAAAAGAAAAAAAAACTAATTTTAGTCGTTGGATAGTTTCATCTTTTTTGTGGAACTTGCTTAGATTATGGTAGGTGTCTTTGATCCTACTTCTATTTTCAAATATTTTGATTTCGATCATTTCATTCTTCTTAAAACTAATTTTATTATATTTTCTCTAGATTTATTAAACTTCTACTACGTAACTTTTTGTATGATATCGTACTAATTATTTTGGAGAGTTTGATTATAATATTTTTGAATTTTATAAAGTGAAATAAAAATTATTAAATTTTATATGATTTTTCCTATATATAAGTAAGTATTTTTATTTAAGCATACTATTAATATAAGCATTATTAATGAATATAGACATGTGGTTGAGTAATAGTTGGTCGTTATTACTGTTAAAAAAAGTGATCTTAATATGTGTAAAAAATAAGTAAAAGGCTGGTTTCACTAATATTTGCTAGAAATTGATTTATACAGGATGGTGGAATGACGGGCTTTCTTTTAATTATTATGGGTTAGTGTTATCCTTTATTGATTCATGTGATTAAACTATTGGGAGTTATAATGAGTGATTACTATAATGTCAGGCAAAGAGTGATGATTCTATTTACTAAGCCAATAATTTACTAATACTAATATGATACTAGAAAAATATCGCTTAAACTAGGACTTCTTACTTATTTAATATAACTATTAAAATACATGTTATTGAGGCATTTATTTTATTATTGTATGTATTTATTATTATTGCACGGATTTACTGTTACAGTATTCTTTTACTGCTCCTGTCATTAATTTTACTATTTTTGATATGGACACTGATACTGTTTAATACTACTGATTCACTATATTGATATTGAATATGTTGAACATGTGACATATTGGATAACATGTTTACATAGTCATAGGATTTTGCTATATTAATATGAGTTTGATAGTTCTTTATTGATGCTTTAATTTTACTGCTTTACATGGTTGATTTTCTAATTGATGGTATTGATACGTCGATTGCTTTATCGATTCAACACATGTACTAGTTTCACCACCGTACTGCTTTATTGGCTTTCGTATCATATTATTTTACTGTTTATAGATTCTACTGCTACTACATGTAATCTTTACTATTTTTACACATATTCATAATTATATAAATGTTACTGCAATAATTTAACTACTGACATGCATATTACTTCTTTGTCATGCATTGAGTGCAATTGTAGGATCTGGTTACTTGTTGGGCTCTTGAGCTCATTATAAGTGGTTAAATAATTTTAGGTCAGGGTAAGGAATCAAGAGTGTGAGATTGACCAGGATCCTTCAGGTTCAGGTTCTTATTATTTTAGCTATTCTTTTTCACTAAGAGTAGAATAATATGTTATGATTGTATTGATCCTGAGTAGTGTACATAATTTTTGGGAAAGAAATATAAATGTATATATTGATATTTTGATCGATAATTTTATCTTTATGGATATTTATATTGATAAAAAAAATTAGGCAGCTTTAGTTATTATTTATTAAAAGATAAAAGAATAATTCTTCCAGATTAGATTCTGGGGCATTATATTTAGTTCGACTCTACCTGCATGTGAAAGGGGCAAACTGATACACATTATAATGACTTTAACTGGCTTCAGCAGTTAGTGTGCAAGGCTCTGCTTGCGTGAAACACCTTATCAAAACTCGACCCTATACCACACAGGTCATAACATGTCTGATTATGACAAAACTGGCCTTAAGATTAAATTGGAGAAGCACGGAAATAAAACTTTCAAAGTATATATTATATAGAGCCACTACTGAATACAAATAAAGCAGAAGATTAATGAATCTGAAAATAATTCTTCATTTATCATCCAAAAATACATATATAATTTGAGATATCTAAAATAACACTTGGAAGTAGATAATATAAAAAAATACAAGCCAAGCCTCCAAAAAATAAAAACTAACTAAAACATACATATATCACAGATCAGAGCTTCCTATCCAAAATTATTCAACTCACTCCTTACCCTTTCCCTAGCTTGAAAATAAAAGCAAAGCAGGAATGAGCTAACACAGCTCAGTATACTATCATAGCCTTAAATAGAGTCAATAACTAAAACTAAAAGAACTAAAAATATTATGTTATACTAGTAACTGTATATTGATCTCATTTCTGTATGAGATCATTATGATCCATCCAGAGTCCTGCCTGTTTATTTGATGGTTTATAATCATCCAATTGTTAATCATCTTGAACTCAATCCAAACTTCAATCCAGAACTCAATCCAGACCTTAATCCAGACTTCAATCTAGACTTCAATCCACACTTTAATCCAGACCTTAATCCACACTTTAATCCAGACCTTAATCCACACTTCAATCCAGATCTCAATCTAGACTTCCTTCCAAACTTTAATCCATGCCTCAATCAAGACTTCAATCTAGACCTCAATCTATACTTCAATCTAGACTTCAATCCAGACTTTAATCCAGACTTTAGTCCAGACCTTAATCTAGTCTTTAATCAAACCTCAATTTAGTATTCAATCAAACCCCGATTTAGTTTTCAATCAAACTCTAATCCAACCCTCAATCAATCTTCAATTAATATTCAATCAATCTTTAATCAGGCTTCAATCATGTCCAATCAATCTCAATCATCCATTTGATTATGATTGATGTGGATAATTCAAACTCAATCAATTAAATCCAAAACTATGTTTAAATCTTGAATTTCAGACCAAATTTCAAGGGTAAAGGCCCTTGTCTTGAAATCCTTTCTAGGTGATTTTTTAATCACTTTAAAACCCAGTCAAATGACCCCCGATTCATGATTTATCAATTACATATTGATTAGGCATATTCCTAGGGTAAAACCTTCAAATTTGAGTCCAATCTGACACATTTAACCCCAAAAACTCAATTGAATTCTAAAGGCTATAAAACCTTTAAATATTTATAGCCTATGCCACCTGACCTTTCACCTTGTGGAATTTGACCCTGGGACCTTCCCTAAAACCCTTGACCATTTCCATAGCCTTATTTATGATATGTTGAACATTAAATTATACTTTGATGGACCCAGGTTGACCCACAGTTGACTAGAGGTCCAAATGACCAAAATGCCCCTTAAAGAAAAAATTGGAATTTTCTCCAAATCTCAATATGGCCCAGTCAAATCAAACCCTGAAACCTCCTCTAATGCATTCTAAATACTATTAGGAAGTGCATTGGACTCAAATCCAGGCTTTAGTCAAGCATGGTTGACTAAGTCAACCTATTTTGACCAAATTGCCCTTTAAGGGTCCAAATGATTATTTTGACTCAAATGACCATTCCAGTCCATGAGACCACATCCATTGATCTCCAATGATCAAATCAAAATTGTTGAACCCAACCCCAGCTCCTAATTTAACCTTGTTGACCAAGTTAACTATGGTTGACCAGATCAACCATAAATGCCACCCACACTCAATTAAGTTACAAATCTATCCTGAATTTATTCAAACTTCCTTAGACATCATTCCTAATGAAATGGACTTGATTGATCAACCTGAACCAGTCAATAGTTGACTTGGTCAATTGTGTCCATGATTGGTCAAACCTGACCTATTTGAGCCAAATCACCACATGTAATTCAATCAAATTTTTCAAACACTCAAGCATATTCCTTTGCATGGTTAAAACATACTCAAGCCCATCATGAGTCAATCATTAACTTGTTTGACTTAGTCAACTGTTTGACATGGGCTAATGTTTGGATTATAACTAATCAAATGTATTCAAGCTCTATCAAACCTTAAATCCATTCCATTTAATACTTTGAACATTCTTTAATTCATTATGAGTCAAGTCATGGTCAATTTGACCAAGTCAACTCACTATGACTTGGTCAAATTTCCATTCATATAAATTCATGCATCCAAACTTTAATCCTCTAATCTCAATCCTCCTTCAATTCATCCCATGAGCTCATCAGGCCTTCCCACCTGCTACCTTAGTTGGTTTGACCAGTCAACTGGTCAAACCAGCCAACAAATGGCCAAGAGGCCATTAAATGGTCAAACCACTCCATTTAACTCCCTACACTTAAATGCCACTCAATCCCAGTTGCTTAAACATCTTCTTGAACAATCTTAAGTCATTTTAATTTTTGATTTAAGATCAAATGGCCCTAATCATCCCCACATGCACACATGAGGACAAAGGCACCTTTCCACCTAGGTAAGCTGCCAAAGCCATCTCAGCCTTGGCTTGAGGTTTTTGAATTGACTAAAAGAGGAAAAAATGAGCTCATTCATTCAACCAGCACTCTCCCACTACCTTTAGCTTCCCAAAGCTCTTAGAGTTTTCATTTCAACTCTTAAGAGCTTCCTCTACATTCCCTCAATTCAAACCCACCACCCAAAGGCTGCCGACGGTGATCTTCCGGCCACCTAAGTGTCAACTCCTTCCAAGCCTTATATCTCAAGATCCAGAGCTTTTCAGATTGTGGTTTATTCAAGGGAAATATACGAGGACAATCTACAAGCTCAACTAACTAAAGAATGCTCAAATCCAATGGTTGGATTAAGGTAAAATCAAAACCCTAGCTTAGGACACATATGATTATTTAGTTTTCTATTAAGCGCATTTTAAACCGTGAAAGTTACTCCCCACTGATGCTCTTCATGTTGTTATATCTGGTTAAAATTTCATTAGGATTGGTTAAGTATTTGAGGGGAATGAGCCATTTTTTTACATTAGGATTTCCATTTACTTTAAATTATAACTGTGTAAGATCTGAACCATTTATCTTAAAATCAATGATCCTGATCTAGTAGTTCCATGTTAAACTCCAACCACGCGTGGGCTTATGGCTGATCAAACCACTATCCAGCTTGATCTGAGCCATTTGTTTCAAACCGCAGAGGATCCAATGCCTCTGTGGTGGTGCTAACACAGATAAGTTAAAATTGCGTCCGCGCCATTGCAGTTTCATTAATGCCAATGATTATCAATGGCGTAATTATTGGCATTAAATGATGCGTCGCTACCTTAGTTTTATTTTCGTGAATCCAAATAACTTTAAATATTAATTATTTGGTATTTAATTAGTTATAAATCCAAATAATTTTTAAATTGTGAGGAAAATTATTTTAACATATCTTTAATCTCTAATGATTTTTCTAAAATTATTTAAATTTAACTTTAATATTATTTTGAATTTACAAAAAAATTAAGGTTATGTTTTGTAATAACTTGTATCTTGACTCAAGTAAATATTTTTTGTTGAGTCAATATAACTCTAAATCGTAAATCGTCTTCGCCATAGCATTGAGATTATTGTATTTTAATTTTTTTTGGTAATTTTTAGGCAACGGTGAAAATCCTTAAGAAATTTACACAAGTTAGAATTTTGGGACCGTTAGGTGTCCATTTGCAAACCGATTTTACCAATATTTTTTAAATAAAATATATTATTTTATAGATATTTTTTTATAATTTTTAAAGCCCAGTATAATTTATATGAATTTTATATTAAAAATTAACTAAATTAAATGATTATATTATATTATATTAAAATATCTTAATTCATTACTTAGAATTCCTTTTCCCATTTCATCTTCAACAACATAGAAGTTTTTAGGAAAAATGAGAGGAATATAAGGAGAAGGAAAAGAAAATCTTGGATTAGGAGGTTACAAAGCGATTTTCATCCATCGGGCCAGTTATGAAATTTACTCGTCTAGCTGTAAGGAACATTTACCCTATTTCTGATTTCAAAGATTTTGTATTTTTGATATTTTTTAAATCAAATTTGTATTTTTGTTATAAAAAAATGTGAATAATTTTATTTTGATAAAACTTTCAACACATAACTTTTTATATATTATAGAAATTAAGATTATGAATATTTTGTGTATTTATTTGAGATTTTTCATCAGGTAATTTTGAAAACACAGCAGTTTTTGCCAACTCAAAATTTTAATTTGATGTATACAAATAGTGATTTAGTTTAACTGAAGCTTCAGAATATTATTTTATATAATATCTGATAATTTGGTTAAATTCTAAAAAAGTGAATTTTTACTTAGTATGATTTTTGTTGTCTACCGTTAGGACATTTTGGCATTTTTTGAACTATGCTTAATTGTGTATTATATGCTGCAATATATTAGAATTAAATGTGGATATGTGATTGATATTACTTTTATAGTGTGTGATAATAATGTGTGTGTAAAAGATAAGTAAAGACTGGTTGACCCATTGGTTGGAGACTGATTGATCTGTATAGGATGGTGAGCTGATGGATTTTCCTTTAAATACTATAGTTTGGTATTATCCTCTATTGATTCACGTGATACACTGATTGGGAGTTATAAAGAGATGATTACTATGCTGACAGGTAAAGAGTGATGACTCTATTTACTAAGCCAACGATTTACTGATACTGATACAATATTAAAAAATATCGTGATAGCCAAGACTTTTTACTTATTTAGTGTGACTACTGAAATACATATTCTTGAGGCATTATTCTTATAATTGTATGAATTTATTATTAATGTATAGATTTATTATTATTGTATTATTCTACTGCTCCTGCCATTGGATTATTATTGTTACTGATTTAGATAATGATACTATTTAATTTTATTGATTCACTATATTGATGCGAAGCATGTGATATATGAAACACGTGATCTAATATATCTGAATAGTATGGGTACACTCTTATATGATTTTACTACATTAACATTATTTCAACAGTCTTTATTGATGTTTTGATTTGATACTTTATCTGATATTTTTATAGATAGGCATTATGTATACGACGATTACTTTATATATTCTACTACTACTGCATATGAAGTTTACTATTTCTACACTGATTTAATAATCATATGAATGTAACTGCTATGATTTGATTGTTGACATACATATTGCTCCTTTATTATGTTTTGAATTCAATTATAAGTTTTGATGACCTAGTGAGCTTTTTAGCTTATTATATGTGGTTAAATATTTTTAAGTCAGGGTAGAGGATCAGGAGTGTGAGGTTGATCAGGATTCATCATGTTCTATTTCTTTTTGTTTTAGTTACTCTGTTGTACTTAGGATAAAGTAGTTATGTGATGATGGTATATATCATGAGTATTGTATATAATTTTTAGAAATAAATACAGATGTGTACATTAATTATTTTAATTATAGAATCTATTTTATTGTTTATTTCTGATATATAATATTAGATAGCTATGATTATTATTTATTAAAAGATAAATGAATAATTCTTCAAAATTAGATTCTGAGGCATCATATATTTAACCTTTAATTTTTTTCAAATCTATTTTGATTAAGCTTTTCAATTCCATTTGCATGCACTTAGATAGTTTGTATAAATTTTAAATAGAGAATTAACTTGCTTGAATGGATTTGTTGGGGAGTGATTAGTGAGCAATTATATCTTGATTGCTCACTCATTAAATTTCTAATTATCTAAGTTATTCTTTGATTTTGATTTTTAGGAATGCACATGCACCTAGTTCTAGGTTTCTTGATTGATGTGGTGTGGTTCACTTTGCTTATGTTAAGAGTTAGAGAACATTGATTTTAATCTTATGTGGCTTAGTGACACCTACGGATAATATTTACAGGCATGTTTTAGAAATTTAAAAAAAAAATTAGAAAATTAAATATGCATCCAATAGGGATAAATTTTAAAACACTTAAACCTAGCGACATCTCCTACCCTAGGGTGAACTTTCATTGATTTAAAAAAATCATTAAGTCAAATATTTAATTAACTCAAAATTTACTCATTAATTAAGCCCAAAAATTCTTAAAATTACAATAAATTTAAATTAAATCTAAAAAATATATAAATAATATATCAAATTGACCAGAATTAAACTCTTAACTTAAGAAAATTAAAAGCCCCTTCACTAGACTTTAATTTTGAGCTTACTTAATTTTTAATAAAAATTAATATTTAATTAATTTAATTAATTAAATATATTTAAAATTTTTAAATAATTCTCAAACACTTGAGAACACTCCCAAATAATTTAATTAATTAAAAATTAAAAGACCCTTGGGAGTGATTTCAAGAAGTTTGGAATCAATTTGGATCAAAACCATTAAACCCCTTTCAATTAATCAATTAAAATTTAATTAAATAGTGAAACTTTAAAAATTTATAATTAATTCTAAAAAATTCAAAATAAAGCAAACTTAAAGGCATTAGACTCTACTTAGGATCTAATATTTATTAAAATTATAAAACCACCAAAAATAAGTCAAAGTCAAAAAATCAATATTTTAATCAATTATAGTTCAAATTTGAGTCAAAACTTTAAAAATTTATAACTTAATCTAAAAAAATAAAATTCTAAAAAACTTAGTATTTAATTACTCATCTTAGGGTCTAATATTTAATAAAATATCAAAATTTTATATTTCAATTTAATTCAAAAAGTTAAATTTTAACCACTTGATTTAATACATTAAATAATTTCAAAAAAATCTAAATTTTAATAATTAACTTTAAATTCCAGAAAATATCAACTCAAACATTAAAATTAGTAACTAATTAATCTATTAAAAAAATAATTAACCTTCTTAAGCTTAACCAATTAAATTAATTAATAATATTGATTACTATTGGGTATCCCGGGCCTATGAGGTTATTAACTTTGCCTCAAGAAAGGTGAAATAAACTTCACGGTCTTGATGTAAACAAAGGTAGTAATCACTTAACACTTAAAATATACTTTAAAGCCAACTTCAAATCATTAATACTTAAACTCAAACTTAAATCCCTTAAGCCTTTAACAAATCAAAATAGTAGACAACTTCAATCTACTACCCAGCATAGGATATATCCAAGCCACACAGCCAACTACACACTTTAGATAGTTTGTTAGAACAACCAACTCTAATTTTAGGCTAGGCCAGTGTTTACTTTTCTGCTTCTTATGTGCCAGATATTTTATGATTTTCAATGGTTATTGTAGGCTAGGCTGGTTGTAATTAATTCATTAATGTGATTATTTATTTATATATTAATTCTATATAATCTATAAATTGATTTGACGGGCGTTAGATTACCCCTAGGTTAAGAATGATCTGAATGCCCATAGAATTTTTTGTATGCTCATGCAGGGCTAAAGATAAGGGGGAAAAATTAAAATTTAATTAATGAATTTTTTGTCGGTACTAAGCATGCTAAGTCACCCTTAAAATTAAAAAGAGTATGGACAAGCATGACTGTGAATTTAATTTGAGCAATTTAATATATATAACTGTTTGGGATATTAATTTTAATTATAATTGCTTATGATAACCATGGAGGTGTTCTAGAGTCTTTTACTTTTTTTAGATTTAATGTAATTCAATTAAGTCAAGTGTTATGAAAGTTGAGTCATGAGATGGGATATTATCATCTTACTTGAAATCCAAAGAGAAGGGTAACATCCCTTAGGGGAGAGTTCCTCTTCATTTGGAGATTCAAGTTAGGATGATTTAAAAATTCAAAGAGAAAAAAAACACCCCTTTGGGGAGGAGTTTCTTTTCATTTGGATATCCACAAGGAGAGAAGATGAAGAAGTGAAGATAGAGAATATCTCACTCAAAGTCACTTGTGTTATTTCTAGGATTAGAATCTGGGTTGTTAACAGTGGTGTCGGGCCACTTTTAATTTCTGCAGACCCTGGGTTGTAAACTAAGTGGCACTTACCACATGGACATTTAATTCATTTAATTTATCAATTAATTGTTTAAATTACTTGTGTAGTAGAAATTATATATTTTTCTATTCTTTTTTCTTGCATGTCAATATTTATTTTAGCTTGGATACGTTCGGAGGCTTGTGAGGGTACGTTAAAAATTTTTTTACTCTAAATAATTAAAAAATATCAGGCTCATATAAAAATTTAATGATCTTAAGAAGTAAGTCTAGGAATGATCCAGAAGTTCTCATACATTATATTAATATTTTCTCTTCCTTGTTAGGCATCTCCCCACCTGGGGGTTCTGGCAGACCACCTAACCTATTAGAGTATAATTCAGTCAAAGGGATGTTATGTAATCTTTAGGGAAAAACTTATTTTTAAGCCTTTTTTAAACAACTTCATATCAATTTTATGCATTCGATAGTCAATTAGCATGTATTGCATTAGAAACAAACTAAAAAGAGTCAAAATTCTAATTATATTTTATTTTTAAGCATCAATAACTCTATATAAGTCAATGGATCAATTAGGATCTGCTCTAGATGTCAGATCCCATTTCTCAAAATTTAATTAATATCATCCCTACATATCTCTATATAAGTCAAGGGATCAATTAGGATCTGCTCTAGATGTCAGATCCCATTTCTCAAAATTTAATTAATATCATCCCTATCTATCTTCATAAAAGATAGGTAGGGAGAGTTCCTCTTCATTTGGAGATTCAAGTTAGGATGATTTAAAAATTCAAAGAGAAAAAAAACACCCCTTTGGGGAGGAGTTTCTTTTCATTTGGATATCCACAAGGAGAGAAGATGAAGAAGTGAAGATAGAGAATATCTCACTCAAAGTCACTTGTGTTATTTCTAGGATTAGAATCTGGGTTGTTATCAGTGGTGTCGGGCCACTTTTAATTTCTGCAGACCCTGGGTTGTAAACTAAGTGGCACTTACCACATGGACATTTAATTCATTTAATTTATCAATTAATTGTTTAAATTACTTATGCAGTAGAAATTATATATTTTTCTATTCTTTTTTCTTGCATGTCAATATTTATTTTAGCTTGGATACGTTCGGAGGCTTGTGAGGGTACGTTAAAAATTTTTTTACTCTAAATAATTAAAAAATATCAGGCTCATATAAAAATTTAATGATCTTAAGAAGTAAGTCTATGAATGATCCAGAAGTTCTCATACATTATATTAATACTTTCTCTTCCTTGTTAGGCATCTCCCCACCTGGGGGTTCTGGCAGACCACCTAACCTATTAGAGTATAATTCAGTCAAAGGGATGTTATGTAATCTTTAGGGAAAAACTTATTTTTAAGTATTTTTTAAAGAACTTCATATCAATTTTATGCATTCGATAGTCAATTAGCATGTATTGCATTAGAAACAAACTAAAAAGAGTCAAAATTCTAATTATATTTTATTTTTAAGCATCAATAACTCTATATAAGTCAAGGGATCAATTAGGATCTGCTCTAGATGTCAGATCCCATTTCTCAAAATTTAATTAATATCATCCCTACCTATCTTCATAAAAGACCGGACACAGATTTTAAGCGCCTAGGTGGCTAGCTGGCTCCCCAATCCAGGCCAAGATAAGTTTAGATTTGTACTACATTAGCTATTTCGGGTTATTATTATTTAGTGCCCAAGTTAAACTTAGGATCTAGGGCAGACTTAAAATTATAAGTCCCCAATTTTGAGAATATAATCTCACTATTCTAATAAATTATAAACTTGAATCAAAATTCTCTTCAAACTAAAATTTAAAGCCCAACACATAGGGTAAACTAAGGCTTTTTTGAATTATTACAGAATCCCAAAATACATCCTACTTCTCATCTATTGGCCTCCAAAAATAAGTGCTCAAATTTGATCCAATCCCTATGGAAATTCTAGCCTCACTCCCTTTGATATCACTCTTTGAAAATCTCAAAAATAAAATTTCTACCATTATTTTAATAGAGAATTTTCATAGAAAACTTAAGTTTTCTATGATGTTATTAACTACGAGAGCTTGCGCTTGTAAGAGATTTAAAGACCCCGGATCAATTTTCAAAACTTAGTTAATTTTCTTTGAAAAAATAAAAAATTAACGTTATCATCATATTCGAATAATTGATAAGCGATGATATTTTTTCCCTCGAGGAGATATGTCATTTATTGTCATGATCTCGAATATGAAATTAACGATAGCACATCCAGATTATCGTAGCTAAATATTTGATTGGACATCATTTTGACCCTTCGGCGTCATATGTAGTTCTTTCTTCAATTTGGCTATAATATTCGGGATAAAATTTACAATTCTAAATTTGAACCCATCAAGGAATCTTATTTTCACCTCTCGAGGTGGTATATCATTCCCAATAGATGTTTGATTTTAGAATTAAAATTTAAAAGTTAATTTTAAAATTTTCAAAGAAATTTAATTACAATTTTCTTTGCCTCTTTCTAAAGCAAGGTAATAACATAATTTTCAAACTCAACCCAACACTGTAGTATTATACGAAAAATTAAAACTGAAATATATACTTATACTTGATGTATTTAAATAATAAATGAACTATACTAAAACTAAAATATAAATAAATATATTATAATAATTTTTAGAATAACCCTTTGTCTCCAACTTTATAACACATCTCATATTAGAATCCCACCTCGGTAGCCCACTAACTCTGGCATAACATCACATGTCATATTATAATCCTACCTTAGTAGCCCACCAGCTTCAGCATAACAACATATATCATATCTGAATCCCACCTTGATAAGTCGTTGGCTCTGATATAACATCATACATTATATCACAATCCCACCTCGGTAGACCACAGGCTCCGGCATAATAAAATCCCACCTCGGTAGTCCACCGGCTCCAGCATAATAAAATCCCACCTCGGCAGCCGACTAGCTCCGTCATAATAAAATCATTTCTCACTTCTTGAATGTCATATTTCTTTCAATATTATACACATATTCGATGTATTTCATTAAATAAAGCATAATTTGACTTAACTTAAAAAGTGTCAAAATATCCTAATGGTGGCAACAGAAACATTAATGAGCAAAAAATTATAGTTTAAAATATAATCAAATTATCAAAGATTATATATAACAACATTCTGGAGCTTTAATTGAACTAACATATTATTTTTAGATGTAAAAATAATTTTTGAATTGGTAAAAATTATTACTTTTTAAAAATTATTTAGCAAAAAATTTTCAAAATATTCATAATCTCAATCTCTATAATATGCAAAAAGTTACACGGTAAAATTTTTACCAAAATAAAGTATCCTCATTTTTTTGTAATTAAAATATAAATTTGATGAAAAAAATAAAAAAATATTAAATTATTAAAAATTAAAATAGGTAAAACATAACCTACCTCGAGATGAATAAAATTTTTAACTAGGCCGGCGGACAAAAATGACTCTATGACCACCAAATTCTAGCTTTTTTCTCTCTCCTCTCTTTTCTCTCCATTTTCTAAAATCCATTCTCTGTTACATAAAATGAATGGAGAAACTAACTTATAAGTGTAAAAGAAATTTTTTAATAATAAAATATATTAAGGATAAAATGGTAATTATATTATTTAAATGCAAATATCATATAAATCCTTTTTATATCTTTGAATCCAGAGATCCAAAAATTATGAAAAAATATTCATAAATTAGCTAAGCATGTCTAGAATGCTCTGGTGAAATTAGTTTGTGAAATGGATACCTAATGGTCCCAAAAACCTTAGTTATACCAACATATGTCAATTTTCTAAGGAATTACGACAATGCCCAAAAATTAGGGACATAAAAATATCTATGTTATAGTGAAGACAGTTTCTAATTTGGACTTATTATGACTCCTGACATAAATTTTTACTATTGTAGGTTAAAATATATCTTTTGGATTTAAGGGTTATCACATTCTTCCCACTTTAAAAAAATATTATCCTCGATATTTTCAGACCAAAATAAGTCAGAATAAACTTAGATATAGTTGTCTCATCTGAGATTCCTTCTCCCAAGTAGCCTCTCTAGCTATCTTGTGCTTCCACTACACATTGACCATTAGAATCTATTTGCTCCTCAAGTTCCTGACATCATATGCTAGAATCCTATCTAACTCTTCCCTATAGTGCAAGTTTGAATGAATCACAACATCATCAATTAAATAAAATCTTCTCAAAATCAGAAACCCACTTTCTCAAAGAAGATACATGAAATATAATGTGTATATTTGACATATGATTGGGTAATAATAACCTGTAAGTAAAACAACCAATCCTCTCAATAATCTCAAAAGGTGTAATGTCTCTTGGACTCAACTTACAGGTTCTTCCAAATCAGCTAACACCTTTTATAGGGCTACTTTTGACATAAATAAAATTGCCAACCTAAAATTCAATTAGCATGTGCTTCTGATCAAAATATTTATTTTATCTATCCTGTGCAGATCTCAGCCTTTTTCTGATTAGATTTATTTTTTTGTTGTAGTATCATCTACAAAAGCTTACCATATCACCTGTCTATCACCCACATTTATCAAAGATAAAGAGATTATGCACTTCCTACTGCATAGAGATTTATAAGGAGCCAAACCTATGCTGGATTAATAACTCTTATTATAAGCAAACTTTATTAGCAGAATATGATCCTCCCAATTTTTGCCAAAATCTATAATATAGTCTCAAAAGATCCTCTAGTACTTGAATAATCCTTTCGGATAGTCTCAAAAGAATAATTTTTCTACCCAGTATCTATTGAATACCTCTCCATAACCTAAAGGTAAACGACCATCATGGTCAGATACAATCACCTTCGGCACATCATGCAATCTAATAATATCTTTGACATATATTTGTGATAACCTATCTACCAGATCTGTTTATTGGATCGGAATGAAATGTATAGACTTTGTCTGTCGATCAATAATAATCCAAAAAATAATATGTCCTTATATTTATCTGGGAAAAACAATAGCAAAATTCATCATCACCTCTTTCCATTTTTACTCTAGAATAAGTAACAATTATAAAAGACTACCCTATCATTGATGCTCTACCTTCACTAACAGACAAACCTCACACTTCGACATAAATTTTTCCATCCTTCTTCAATCCATGCCACCAGAATATATCTTTCAAATCTCCATACATCTTGCCACTTCCTAGATGAATAGTGTAGCTTGATTCATGTGCCTCATATTGAATCTTAGATCTCAAAACCCACTAATAGAAGAAACCATAATCTATTCTTACAGAAAATAACATCACAATTACATAATCATAGTGCAGTCTTCTAACTAGCTTTAATCAAATTAATTAATCTCAAATACTCTATATCTAGCTTCTGAGCTTCCTGAATTCCTTCCTGTAAAGTAGCCTGAAGAATTATCTGAGCTAATAAATTTAGATTTACATTAACGGATTCTACCTCTATCTCCAACTTCTTCAAATCTTGAATAAGGAAGTCTACAAAAGTAAGCAATGAAAGAGAAGTACCTGATGACTTCCTACTCAAAGTATCTACTATCACATTCGCCTTATCAGGCTGATATTGAATATATAAATCATAATTGTTGATCAACTCAAGTCATCTCCTCTATCTCAAATTCAATTCCTTTTGAGTGAATATGTACTTCAAATTCTAGTGATCTGTAAAGATCTTATATCTGACTCTGTACAAATAATATCTCCAAATTTTCAATGCAAATATAATAGTTACTAACTCTAAATCATGCGTCAAGTAGTTCTTCTCATGTGGTTTCAAGTATCGAGATGCATAAGCTATGACTTTATCATACTGCATTAGTATACATTCTAATCCTTTCAGTAAAGCATCACTAAAAACCTAAATTTCATATATACCTAAATGAATAGTTAAAATATAAATAGAAGTCAAACAATTTTTCAATATCTGAAAACTCTAATCACACTCTAAAGTCCATATAGAAGCTATTGACTTTAAGTAAGTCTCATCAATCATAAATAAATTTAAAAAAAATTGAACAAACGTCCAATAGTAACTAGCCAAGCTTAAAAAATTACGCACCACAGAAACAATAGTAAGCCTTGGCCAATCAAAAATAGCCTGAACCTTTTAGGGATCTACTGCAATACCTGCACTGCTCACTATATATCTCAAAATTGAAATACTACTCAACCAGAACTCACACTTTAAGAATTAAATATATAATTGATGTTGCCTCAAAATTTTTAGATTACTCCTCAAATATGATGCATGCTCCCTTTATGATATAAAATAAATAAGAATATTATCTATAAAGACTATCACAAATTGATCCAAATATTTTTTTAAAAACCCTATTCATTAAATTCATAAAGATCATTGGGTATTAATCACTCCAAATGGCATGACTAAAAACTTATAATTCCTTTACCTTGTGCTAAATACAGTCTTCACCACATCCTCCTCACTCACCTTCAACAATTATGACTAGATCATAGATCGATCTTAGAAAATACTGAACATCCAGCCAACTGATCAAATAAGTCATCAATTAGGCAAATGATACTTATTCTTGATAGTAACTTTATTTAACTCCTATAATCAATACACATACATATTATACCATCCTTTTGCTTCATAAATAGAATAGGTGATTCCTATAGAGATACACTAGAATAGTTAATTCCCCTTTTAACTAACTTCTGAAGTTGAACCTTCAACTTTTAAAGCTCCTTAGGTGCCATTTTATATTGAGCTTTTGAAATTGGGGTTCTACCCAAAAAAAAATATCTATACAAACTCTATCGCTCTATCTGTTGGTAAAGTCACTAACTCCTCAAGAAAGATATCCATAAATTTATGAACTATATGAACACTACATATAGATGCAGAAGAGATGTGAGGATCTCTAACAAATGCCAAAAAGATTGGACTTCCTTTCCTCCAAAATCTATCAACTTTCAGAGCAGAAACCAAACAAGAAAGAATATCCCTACTTTCTTGAAATAAAAAACTCTCACCACTATGATAAAAGTTACTTTCTTGTTTAGACAATAAATCTGAGCCCCATAACGACTCACCAATCCATACCTAAAATAAGATCAAATGCAAAAATAGGGAATAAAATTAAACCAAATCTCTAAAAGTGATATAATATGAATTATTTTATAAATATTTAAAATAAACTATTAGCTACTATACCATCTCCTATAAGCAAAAGCACATACAAAGAAATATGTAACATTATAGAAGATAAAGTTAGAGAATCAAAATACTACTCTAACATGAAAGAATGGCTAGCACAAAAATTGAATAAAATACAGCAAGGAGATGTAGAAATGTAAGTCATACCTATCAAAATATTTGGAGACTCATTGGCCTCTTACTACGTTAGATTGCAAACTCGTGGTTATATAAGGGTCAAAAGAACAAAACTGCAAGCACTCTACAAATATATAGAATGGTGCATGCTGAACTCGTGATATCAAACCAATATCCTGGCCACTAGAAGCCTCAGAATATGGTCAAGGTGGTACTATCCTCAGCCTACCCACTATCGACCACCCAAAACTATCAACTCTCATGTCAAAACATCTGTCAAAGCCACCTTATAAATGCTCAATAATCCTATATCCAAATTGACCACAGTGAAAAAACTGACCTAACACTCTGTAGCATTGACCACTATGTATCATACCACACTACTGACATAATGAGGCCTCACTGACTGAAACCATAGAATTGATAGCACTGCCTCTATTTGATTCATAAGAAATTGCTTGTAATAGTCAGTATTTTGACCTGGATAAATAATTTTTTTTAAGAGTCATTATAAGTCAAATCTATAAATCATCTCTGTCGTATCATTAATATTATAGTGCTTTAATTACATGATTTTTTTAATATTTTTTGGGCACTGGTAAAAAATCCTTAAGAAATTAACATCTGTCGGTACAAGTGGAGATTTTGGGATCGTCATGTATTCAATTTGCAAATCGATTTCACCAAAAACTTCTAAATAAAATGAATTATTTTATGAATATTTTTTAATGATTTAAAAATTATAGATTTGAAGATATAAAATGATTTATATGATTTTTTATATTTTAAATTAATTAATTTATATAATTGATTAATAATAATCTAATATTACAAAAATCTTAAGTCATTAACTAAATGCATTTTCTCTTAACATTTTAGCTAACAAAGACGTGTGAGAGAAAAATAGAGAGAAAAGAAAGGAGAGAGAAAAGAAAAGCTTTGATTGGAGGCTGTAGAGCGATTTTTGCCCGTCAAGCCTGTTGGGAGATTTGCTCGTCTCGTTGTAAGGAATGTTTATCCTAGTGCTGATTTTAATAATTTTATATTTTTTATCAAATTATATTTTTATTATAAAAAATTAGGATAATTTTGTATTGGTAAAACTTTTATCGTGTAACTTTTTATATGTTATAGAGATTGAGATTATGAATATTTTAAGTATTTATTTGATATTTTTGCCTGGTGATTTTAAAAATACAGAGATTTTTGCCTACTCTAAAATTTATTTTGACATCTAAAAATAGTGCTTTAATAACTGGTAATTTGATAAATTTCTGAAAATATAAATTTTTGCTCAATATAATTTTTTGTTGCCTACAATAAGGACATATTAATACTTTCTAAATTAAGCTCAATTATGCTTTTTTGCTGTAATGTATTAGAAATAAATGTGGATGTGTGAATTGGAAACTGATATAGTACATTGATGATAATGTATATTAAAAGACTAGTTGACCCATTAGTTGGATACTGATTAACCTGTACAAGATGGTGGGCCAATGAGCTTTCCTTTAAATATACAGTTTGGTATTATCCTCGATTGATTCACGTGATACACTGATTGGGAGTTATAAGGAGATGATTATTATGCCGATGGACAAATAGTGACGACTCTGTTTATTGAGCCAATGGTTAACTGATATTGATAAGATACTGAAAAATACTGTGATAGCCATTACTTCTTACTTGTTTAGTGTGACTACTGAAATATATATTATTGAGGCATTATTCCTATTACTGCACATATTTATTATTACTGTATTATTTTACTGCTCCTGTCATTGAACGGTTACTATTACTACTATTGATATAGACACTGAGATTATTTGATACTACTAATTTACTATATAATAAGCATGTAATATACTGAACATGTAATATACTTATTTAATATTAATATAGAATAACTAGATAGCATGTGTACGCTCCTATATTATTTTACTATATTAATTTAATATTGGTAGTCTTTATCGATGATTTGATTTTTTCATTTTATACAATTTTTGTACTGATTGTAGTATTAATATGATGATTATTTTATTAATTTGACACCCGAACTAATTTATTATCTTCCGTATAATATAATTTTACTAGTTTTATTCTGATTCAATGATCATATGAATGTAACTACTATGATTTGACAGTTGACATACATATTACTTCTTTGCCGTATTTTAAATTCAATTGTAGGTTTTGGTGACCTACTAGGCTTTTTAGCTTATTATATATGGTTAAATGATTTAAAGTTAAGGCAGATGATCAGGAGTGTAAAGCTGGTCAAGATTTTCCAAGTTCTATTTTTTTATTATTTTATACTCAGAACAGAGTAATTATGACATAATTGTATAGATCTTGAATAGTGTATATAATTTTTGAAAATTGAATACAAATGTATATATTGATGTTTTATTCGATAGTTTTATTTCTGCTGCTTTTTATATTGATAAAGAAAATTAGATAGCTCTAGTTATTATTTATTAAAAGATAAAAGAATAATTCTTCTAAATTAGATTTTGGGGGCATCACATTACTACTAACAGTCCCCTCCTTTTGAACTCAGCAGGTCCAAACATACTCGTCTTCCTTGAATGGCTACTACCAACCATCTCATTACCAAATCTTTTCCTGCTTGTAGTCCACAACTATTGAATTGCTACCAAATCAATCTATATTCTCTTATCCCTCTCAACCAAATGAGCAAAATATCAAAGCCTACTATCTAAAACTACTTAACTCACTCCTTACCCTTTTCCTAGCCTAAAAATAAAAGCAAAAGTAGAAATGAGCTAACACGTCTCAATAGCCATCATAGCCTAAAACAAAAGTCAAAAATTTAAATCAAAGAACTAAAAAATTATACTATAATATTAACTATAGTATTATACAAAAAATTAAAATTGAAATAGATACTAATAGTGAATACATTTAAATAACCAATAAACTATATTGAAAATGAAATACTAATAAATATCTTATAGCAATTTTTAATATAACCCTTTAGCTTCTGTATTATAACACATTTCATATCAAAATCTCATCTGGATAGCCCATTGACTCCAGCATAACATCGCATGTCATATTAGAATCCCACTGGCCCTAGCATAATATCACATGTCATATCAAAATCTCACCTCGATAACCCACTGGCTCTAGCATAATAAAATCTCACCTCGGCAGCCCACTGGCTCCAACATAACATAATCCCATCTTGACAGCCTACAAGCTCCAACATAACAAAATTTTTCTCGCTTCCAGAATGTCACATTTCTTTTGATATTATACACATATTAAATGCATTTCATTAAATAAAATATAATTTGACTTAATTCAGAAAGTGTCAAAAAAGTCTTAATGGTAGGCAACAGAAATACTAGTGAGTAACAAATCATAGTTTTAAAATATAATCAAATCATCAAAGATTATGTATAATAATATTCTGAAGCTTTAATTGAACTAAAATATTAATTTTATATGTCAAAATAAATTTTTGAATTAGTAAAAATTACTACTTTTTTAAAACCGCATAATAAAAAATTTCTAAAAAATACTCAAAACATTCATAATCTCAATGTCTATAATATATAAAAAATTACACGGTGAAAGTTTTACCAAAATAAAGTTATCATCATTTTCTTGTAATTAAAATACAAATTTGATCTAAAAAATTCTAAAATACAAAATTATTGAAAATTAAAATAGGCAAGATGTAATTTACTTTGAGACGAAAATTTTTTTTAACTGGATCGACAAATAAAAATGGCTCTACGACTGCCAAATACTAGCTTTTTTCTCTCCTCTCTTTTCTCTCAATTTTCTCAAATCCATTCTCTATTACATAAAATGAATGGGAAAACTAAACTTAGAGGTAGAAATGGATTTTTTAATAATAAAATATATTGGGGGTAAAAAGGTAATTATGCTATTAAAATGCAAAGATCATATAAATCTTTTTTATATCTTCAAATTCAAAGATCCAAAAATTATGAAAGAAATATTCATAAATTAGATAAGAATGTCTAGAATGCTCTGATAAAATCAATTTGTGAAACGGACACCTAACAGTCCCAAAAACTCCACTTGTACTAACATATGCCAATTTCTTAAAGCATTGCGACAATGCCCAAAACTTAGGAAAAATTTATTATAATTAAAGTATAAAATAATCTATGTTATGGTGAAGGCGGTTTATAATTTGAACTTATAATGACTCCCCAAATTAATTTTTATTGTTGTAGGTCAAAATATATCTTTTAAAAATTTAAGGGTTACCACACACCTGGACCGGCCGGTCCATGTTCAATTATTGCATACTATCCCTCTTAGAAGAAATTGGTCCCCAAATTCATACCTTAGTTTTAGAAAAAGCTGAGGATTCTTTGTGATTATCTCCTTTTCAATCTCCCAAGTTGCTTCTTGTTTTGACTGGTTCTTATATTATTTCTTCTGTGAATCTTCTGGTACCTGATTATTTGTTGCCTTTCATTTTCCAACCACTTTTTCTTCACTAGTATTTATCTCTATCTCAACGTGAATTGATTGATCAACTATCTCTTTGAAAGTTGTGCACTTAACTACAGATAAATATCTCTTGATATCTTCTCTCAGGCCAAATAGGAATTTATAGATTTTCTTATCTTAATACTACCCAATGGATGGTTCAAATCAGGCAACTCTAGCAAATAGTGTCTCATACTCTCAAACTGATTTTATCTCCTGTTTGAGCTTCCTCAAATCATTCATTAGCTTTGATTGGTTCGCCATAGGCAAATATTGCTACATAAATAATCTTTCAAAATATGCACAGGTAACTATCACATCTACCCCAAAATTATTATGTCGGTGGCTTTCCCACCAATCTTCAGCACCTTCTTATATTCTAATTAATAATCTTTCAAAATATGCCTAGGTCCAACTATCCTAAGTCTACCTTAAAAATATGCCCAGGTCCACCATCATCACAGAAGATATCTTCAGCACCTTCTTTCACCATAGCTTCTTGTTACACTGATGGTGGTTTTGGTTAAGTTGGTTGTGGTACTTGCTGAGTGACTTGATTAATTCCTTATGCTACTTGAGGAAGCTGAGTAGTCACCTCTATCATCATCATGATTAGCATGGTGATATCCAGGTTTGGGGTAGCATCACCTCGACGACCATCACAGCGAGGTCCTCTGGGATAGGTGTAGCTTCCTTGATAGTTCTTACGCCATCTATTCCGCAAGTGCGATAACATTCTTTCTCCTTAGCGCCATTCTTAATCATTAAGCATATCAAAATAAGATAATATAATATATATAATATATTATTTATTATCAAGGATAACATAAGATAATCTAACCCACTAGCCAATCCTAAGGAGCCAAGAAATATCGAATACAAAACATATTCACTCTGATACCACTCTATCACACCCCCGGTCCAGAAGGTAGTGCACATCAGCAACATGAGATGTGATGAAGAGATAGAAAAACTGGATAAAAGTGATATAACAGATATATATACACCAAAGTAAATAAAGAAAGTGATTTAAAAGTCAATTCATTAATAAAATATAAATAACTAGTACATTCAAATAATAATAGTTTTGATACAAGCCAAAAGAAATATAAATAGAACAAAAAGAATAAAAGAAACTATCAAATCCTTAAAACCAAAAGCATAATAAACTACTGTAAAATAATAAATATAAAAAGTCTACTGATGATAACTTTGCTCCTGAGGTGACAGCCCACTAAATACGCTTGTAGGACTTGCTGTAAAAAGAGTCAACATGTGAGTTTGATAAATCAAACTCAGTAAGTAACTCCTATCTATCAAAGTATAAATGATAAAAGATTGGGACATGCAATATGAACAACCAAAGAGTGGAACTAATAACCTATAACCACTATATGAAAATAGCCATGAGTTAAGCTATGTTTCTTATGACATATTTTAATATGATAATGAAACCAATGCATATAATAAACTCATACACACATAATATCATATTAATGCAATCACGTTGGGTATCATCATACACCAAATAACTCATCAATCATTCATTAGTTCCAAATCATGTTCAATTACATATTTAAACATTCATATGCATATAACTTTAGCCAATTTATCAAATACTTATCGCTGAAAAGGTAAATACCAACCTAAGGAAATTCAATAATTTTTATAGAGTCATCACTCTTGGGGCCCATCGGCGCTTGCTAGCCAATAATTAATAGGGTTCTATTGACATACACATCAGTACACCCAAGCATATAATTTTTTAATATTTTTATAAGCATCTTTCAATGAATCTTATGATTTTAATATAATGAATATTCTTGCATAATAAGATAGGAATTGATAATATATTTATTGTATATAATTAGAGTATGTGCATGAAAATATAAAAATTGATATACCTAAGGTTATGCTGCAATAAATCAAGAATCTTCTATTTATGAAACTAGCTAATTCATTATGGTCATATGCATAAAATAAAAGAATTTGCAATAATATGATAGACAATAAAATCAGTTACTGTGGATAACACAAAATTATTCCATTTAACAATGAAGGGTATGATTACACCAAAATAAATAATAGTTACTTACCTCTAGGCGAGTAACATGAAAATCCAAGCCTACTGAATAATCAACTAACAAAGTTACCAGGGAAATGACTCCAATGTCCTACAAATAGTGAAGCCAAATAGTTAGAAGTATGCACTTTGAAACATATGAGCTAATAGACTTAGCTACAGCCACAATGCCAATAATAAGTATCACAAAGGATGTTATTTACCCTAGGATCATGAATAAGATCCGCCAAAAGAAAATATACAAAATCATGAAAGTATAGTTAATTAATATCTAATGTTGCCAGTCAAATTTAAATAATTCAAATAACAAAAATATTAATATAGACTTACCCTTGTTAAACGATCTCAAACAACCGGAAAGGGAGGAGAAGGAAGGCTCAATCTCAATCTGAGAGAAGGAAGTAAGTAAGAAGAAAACCCTTCCCTAAAAATGGTGTCAATTCAAGGAAAACACCACGATAAAGAGAGAAAAGAGTCGAGAGGTGACTTTAGTGGTTGTTGTGGAGAGAAAGAAATGAAGAGGAAAGCCTGGCGACTGTTGATTGCGAGAGAGAAAAGAAGAGTAAGGTTAGGGAAAATATGGCAACTTCTATAAGGATGAAGAGAATTTGATGTTCTAGGTCTCCTATTAGCTTTAAATAGTAAAAGAAAGGTCAGCGATGCAAGAGAATGCTATAAGGAAGCTGAATCATAATTTGCCTCTACTCATAATCTGCTTATGGTTGAATTACTTAACATCCATGATCCCACTCTAAGTGTATGCTTATGCTTATTAGAGAACCCCTTCAAACCATGTAAAAAGTTTAGAAAGTCATTCAAATCATGTACACCACCTTATGATATTGACTGGGATATAATGTACCCATGCACGTGAAATGAAAAAATTTTGAAAATGTTATAGAATAGAAAATAAAAATGACAGTACATTCAGTAGTACTATTTAGATGATATCTTCTGTGATGGTTGTATTAATTATAGAAAAGGTTATGACATAATATGATTATTGTGTACATGCATATGATATGATTTATGGCAATTTTTAAATTTAAAGGTTATCAAATAAAGTTATTTTATAGTTTACACCAAGCATGTATATTGTTCCAAAAATCTCATGTTATTGTAATTTAGAAATATGATGTGCTCATTAAGTTGTGCTATGACTCACTCTATATTTATAAATGTATATGAGTATTATTAAAAAAATTTAAGTGAGTGGAAGAGGAGAGAACATATAGCGTAGGTGCGACGCTTCAAGAGAAATATATTTATAGCATTTTACTTTAATATATTTCAGATTTTATAGCTCTTTAGTGTATTGAAAATTTTTTTAACAAATAAAACTTTAAATAATTATCCGACTGTTTTTTGCCTCATTAATTCTAGCCTTCGAGTTGTGTATGATAAATTGAGGGAGTGTTCCGGCACTAGATGTTGCCACCGCAACTCTTAGCTCTCGATTTAGAGGAATCTAGAATATTTGGTTGAGCACTATGACGTTGTGGAGGCGGTGAGCGTCATGATGCCAAGTCAAAATTTATGTTTTTTTTAATATTTAAATCCATTTCTCATTTTAACCTCACTACCCCACCCCTCACTTTTTTAGAGAAGAAGAAGAGGAGAGAGAAGAAGGAAGAGAGACAAAGAAGGGACGGAAATTCAGATGCTACAAACTTGAATTCATACGTTGGGCTAGTTAAGGTTTTATTGAGCAAAAGGTAGAATTCTAAACTCCTCTCCCAGATTTCAATTTTAATAACTATATAATAAGATATAGATAAAAATATATTTTTTTCTAATTTTACAACATTTTCATCATACAACTCTTTGTATATTATAGTATGTTTTATTTTGAACACTTTGACTATAAGAAGCTGAAATTTTATTGGTTGACTTTCTCTATGTGGATTTCAATGCATATTGAATAAATGAGACATTTCTAAAATTCATAATAGTTCTTTAAAAGTCTTAAAATGTTGTTCTAAATGTTTTTCTAAAATTGTAATTAGAAAGAAAATTGTTTTGCGGGTAGGCCTTTACACATACAACGTTACTTGAAGTTGGTAATTTTGGTAGTACATGCATCATCATATTCATGCTTAAAGTCATAATAATCTGTTAAAATATTCAAATTACATAATTCATGGTATGGTATTGAAGAAAATATGAAATATGAAATGTGAATAGTGCACTATCAGTATTGTTATAAGGGACCTATGTAACACATGTTGAATATGTGTATAGTTTCACCCATTCTGATATGATCTAATAAAGATAACTAACTAAGTTTCTATGATTGAACCCATTTGCATGTGTTTGGGAATGTTTTGTATGCATTGGAGAGTCTGAATATGGTCAAAAGCGGGTCACAGGAGTCCGTATGCATGTTTTGAAATTCTAAAAACTTTCCTCTCAAGGTGACGTGGTGCTGGGTCTGGTGACACCGTGACTTTGAGCTCTCTATTTTTGTCCAAAATAAATTAGGTGTTGCGAGGCTAGTGGTGGTGTTGCAACGCGTAAGATCTAGCGCCAGATCTGGGCATGAATTTTTAATTTAAAATGTCCATTTGCACCATTTGAACTCATTTTCTTCACTCAAGGCTACCAGCTTGAGAGAGAAGGCTAGAGTTTAGGCAACTCCGATCCACTTTATTTGTCAGCCAAGTTCTAAAAGTTGTCTGGCTCAAGGTAGGATTTATTATGGATATCTGAATTTTCAAAAATAATATAAGAATTTTGGGATTTTTTTATCTAACTTATTATTCCATTAGGGAAAAATTAAAATAACTTCAAATCTAGAAAACTTTCATCATGTAATTTTTTGTATGTTATAGACATAACAGTTCTGGACATTTAGATATTTTTTGAAAAATTTTCACTGTATAAATTAGAAAATGTGAGATTTTGACAAATTAAAAAATAATTATGGTCCAAAAAAAGATTATAGTACAACTAAATCTTGAAAAAAGTGTTTTCAACATTATATGATAATTTGGCAATATTATAAAATTATGAAAATTTTGCTCATTATGCTGCCTACTGTTGAACAATTCTATCAAATTTTGAAACTAGTTTATTTACAATTCTCTTATTGCAATGTAATGATATATATGCTTATCTGCTTGAGTTATGTGATTCTGAGGAGAACATATATGTAGTAGAAGATTTATTTTGGTGCTAAATACATACGGAGTCATAAGGGTATGAAAGTCTAAACATTTTATATATGCTCGACATTGAGAGTCATAAGTGCCTATTTTTTGATATGCCAGCATGAGAGTCATAAGAGTCTATTTTTTATGACAGGTATAAGGGCAAGTAGGAAATCTATTATTTTAGGCTCTGATATATGAAGTGCTTGTTTATTTACTTTCAATGAATAGTCTATTTTATTTTAGCTATCTATAATTACCATTATGCTCAATATGATAATTTTATAATGAATTATTTTTAAGTTTAGTTAAATATAAAATAAGTAAATTATTTGAAAATTCAGATCAACAAGTGTGACCTATTGAGCTATGTTGGCACATACATGTTCTGCCTTCTATTTCAAGTCAGGGGAAAGGGAAAGAGCTAGTCGAGTAGCTAAGTGTTCATGATTCAATTTGTCTGGATCTGTCGTAAAAGTATTTTACTATTTTGTACAGTCTTGGTTAGGTTTGTTTTATTATCCCTTTTCTAATTTGTAGCCAAGCACTGTAGTGTAAATATTATATATGCATATTTTGGCTAAATAAAAAAATTTTATGGATGAGTTTATTTAATTTTGTTAACTAAAGTTAATTAGAAGCTATGTAGTCTATATAAATTAATAGAAAATATATAATTAGTCCCCCAGAACTTAAATCTTGGGGTGACCTATCCCAATTCAATATGGTATGATATGTCTATTTGTGAGTCATATGGAGTTGAATTGTGGCTATCCCTTTTTGATATCAAAGTAGTGATTTTGGGGGAAATTGATTATAAAGCAGATCTATAAAAATTAATCTATAGTTGAGTGATGCAGTTCTGCATAATGTTTTAGAATTCATTTTTACTTATTTTTATGTATATGTTTGTTCAGTTGTGTATCATGTGTGATTTTCTGATGGATCTGATAGACCCAAATATGAAAAATGGGCAGAGTGTCAGTCAGGTAGCACTAGTACAGAGTATGACTCTTGATAGCAGTTCTAATTCCATTTCACAATTTATTAGTCAGGTATCTTAACTAATGGGCAAGGCTTAGAGCCAAATTTCCTCTATCTGATTTGATGATGTTGACAGACACTTATAGATATTTCTAAGGTTGAAGCCTTTGAGATTTGAGGGCACTATTGAGCCTAGAGCAGCAGATGATTGGTTGATGAGGTTGGAGAAAACCTTTGATGGGAAGCAATTTCTCCTTGAGAGAAAGGCACCTTTAGCTATTTTTTTGCTAGATGATGAGGCTGAACACTAGTGATTGGGCCAGTAGAAGGAGAAGTTTCAAGGTAGGATGAACTCCCTGATCAGTTAAGATGACTTTACTAATATTTGTTTGGCATAGTTTGTATAGTTATCTGCATGGTTATAGATGTAAGAGATTTTTATGAGGCTTATTCAGGGGAGCATGATAATTATGTAATATGAGATTAAGTTTACTACAATAGTCAGGTATGCTATGTAGTTGATTAGCATTTCTCAGGAGAAGTGTTATAGATTTCTAAGAGGGCTCCGTGATAGCCTGAGGCACCTGTTAGTTTCGTTTCACATTACTGAATTTTTTGAGTTAGTGGAAAGAGCCCGTCTAATAGAGAATGATCTGATGATGGCTACTAAATAGTGGTGGAGTGTTAGTAGGAAGAGATTTGGCAGTGAGAAGCCTAGCAATAGCAGATTTCCTATAAAGAGAACCATGTTTAAACTTGAAGATTCTAGGAGAGGTGAGAGTTTGTATGTCATACCCCAGCCAGAATCTAAATTGGAAGAAATCTTTCTTTTATCTTTTAATATACTAACACTAGAGCTATCTATTTTTTTGTCAATAATAATATCATCAAAAATAAATCTAGTAATCAAAATATCAATATACATCTATATTCATTGCTCTAAAATTATATACAAAACTCAAGAATCATATAAATATAAAATATTATACAGACTCAAATGCAAAAGAATAACTAAAATAAAATAAGTAAAACCTTACGAATCATGATCAATCTTACACTCTTGATCATATGCCCTTACCTGAAATTATTTAAATCATATATAATGAGCTAAAAAACCACCAGGTTATAAATCCTACAACTGAACTCAAATCATGTTAAATAAGCAATATGGATGTTGTCAGTCAATTTATAATAGTAACAATCAATATAATCATAAATCTATACAAAAATAGTAAATTGCATGTAGTAGTAGTAAATTCATTAAAATAATATAACAATACAGTATGAGAGCTAGTAAAATAGTGTAATATAGTAAAACAGTAGAATCGATAAACCACCAAACTAGTAAATTAGTGTATCAGTAAATCAGTATAGATGTCAAATCAATTAAGCAGTAAATAATCCTCCCTAAATTATATATTATAGCAATAAGAAAATCATATAAATCAATAGACCAAAAGTATCTATAAAAACTATCAGAATCTATAACAATATAGTACAATCAAATTAATATATATATATATATATATATATATATATATATATGCGTTTCAATCATTCTATATCAGTATCCAATTAGTATCTTACAACATATGCTTAGTATCACTTACTTAGTATCACATGCTTAATATAAGAATCATGTGCTTAGTAACAGTATATTTATAAATAAGAAATCAATCATAGTAATAGTAATAGTGAATTATTAGTAGTATCAATAATAATATCGGTATCAGTATCAGTATAAAAAGTATCAATATTCATAACAGTATCAGTAATAATAAAATTGGTGGTAATAAAAATAAAATTGTATAGTGAAGTAATAGTATATCCGTATAATGACAATAAATCAGTGCAATAACAGTAAGGTCACATTGTAATAATGAATCAGTAACATGCATTTCCATAATCACACTAGATAAGTAAAGAGTTCTAACTTGTGTGATATTTTTCTAGTAGTAGGTAATCATTAATCAGTAACTGTTGGCTCAGTAAATAGAGTCAACACTCCTTGCTCATCGGCACAGTAATAACTCCTAATTAGTGAATCACATGAATCAGTAGATGATAATACCAAACTATAGTATTTAAAGAAAAATTCATCAGCCCGCCATTTTATACAAGTCAGTCAATCTTTAATCAACATTAGTAAAATTAGCTTTTACTTATTCTCACATATATTATTATCACAATATTATAATAGTAATAACAACCAAATATTACCCAATCACATACCCATTTTCATTTATGATGATTATATTAAGAGTATTCTTAAATAAAAAATACTCAAATTTTTATCCAATATAAATTATACAAAATATAATAACTTCTATTTTATCCAATAAAAATAAAAAATATTACAGTCAAAATGTCTCGAATAATTAATACGATAGCATTAAAAATAGTGCGGTAAAAGTTCAATAAATTAAGAGAAAATGCAATAAAATTAATTTTGGAGAAAATCAAACGGTCAAAGCCAAAATCTTTAAAAATAGTAGGGAATAAGTCACCTATTATAATCTGAGCAAATTTTGTAAAAGCAGCAAAGCAATCCGGCGATCAAAAATTAGATTTTCCCTTTTCTCTCTCCTCCTTTCCTCCCCCTTTTCTTTCTTCCTTCCACAGTAAGCCAGCACTATGAGGCATGAGGGAGGTGGTTGAGTGGGAATATATATATATATATATATATATATATATATATATATATATATATATATATATATATTATAATGGGTAGCATTGCAGTGCCACTACACAGCATCGTAGCATTGTATGTTGAATCCAGAATAACTGTGGAACAGAGACTTCATTGCCATTATGGCATTATCTAGCACTTTTGCGCTCAAGACCACGTGACGTAGCGCTCAATAGAATAGTGCTACTGCACTGCAATTCAAATAAAAATTTAGATTTGCATTTTAAAATTTTGGGTTATTATAATCTACCCACTTTAAAAAATATCATCCCTGACATTTTCCTTAGGGATTCAAGCACAAAATCAATATAAAATATATTCGTATGACCAAAATCTATATCAAGTCAAAAATTAAATCAAAACTCATTGAAGGTAATCAGTTCTTATCATACAATCATCTAGTTTAGTCAATCACACATCATTCACTTATGCAATGAAATGCCATGTCAATCAATTATTTCAAATAAATTTCATACCAGTCAAACTACTAGATTGTTGTTGATTTTTCAAATACTGCAAGTTATGCATTCGTGGCATTATTGGAGTAGGTGTTGTTAGTCCTGGTGCAACAAACTCCCTCTAACTAATATTGGCAACTTTGGCATCATCCCTGTTTATCTATCTTTCACTATAACCACTCAATCTTGTAGTCCTCTGTCCTTTAGTCTGCCTAGGTTGTCCTGCTTTAAAATAAGTTCTTCCTCCAAATATTTTCTAGGGACAATCTACTACCTTGTGTCACTATTGTCCACAGTAGAAACATCGCCCTATCAATAGGTAACACTGGCCTACATGCTTCTTTCCATAATGGATACATTCATTATAGTTTGTTGTAGATACTGTCAATCCAAATCCCCTCAAATCATTATATCTAGTTTTCTTATCACCGACATTGTCTCTGTCCCTACTTACTTTATCTATGTTCCTCTTCCTGTTGATATCATACTTAAAGCCACATCATACCTGGATGCTGGTATTACCAAATCAATCTTTATCAGTTTGGCACACTCCACCAACTTGAAAAAAACTCTTAAATCCATAGAGGCAAATGAGAAATCTGTAATGCTTTTCTTAGGTAGTAGAGTCAAATAAGGAGAATACTTAGCCAATGCAGTAAATTCAGCTTCATACTGCATCACTATCGTACGTCCTTATTCAAATTTAATGAAAGCTTCCTGCATTTGTCGTTGGGTTGATGGAGGTATAAATCATATCCTAAACATTATAGTGAATTCATCCCAAGTGATCTCAATATTACTCTTTCTTTAAATTTCTCTCTCAGTTATCCAATCCACCATCTCTCAGCCTCTTCTTCAAACAGAAAAATAGTTAATAGTATCTTCCTGGTCTCTGAACACTACATGCTATCAAAGATCTTATCTATCCTCATTTGTCAATCTTCTATAGCTTGGGGTCTTATAACTCCTTTGAATAGTAGGGGCTTCAATTTATGAAATATTTATCCCCTTATTCTTCTTTACTCCCAGAAGGGTTGCTTTGTGAATCCCCCATTACTTGTGCTATAACATTAGCCAACTGTATTTAATACAAGCATTATGAATGAATACTAGTATGTGAATGGCTAATAGCTGGTTGTTATTTCTTTTATAATATTATGTGTGTAATAATAAGAAAGGTTGGCTGGAGATTATTTTATACCTATACATGATAGTATTGTGGGTCGACAGCCTTTCGTTTAAATACTGTGGTTTGTGATGTTATCCTCTACTGATTCACATGTTTTATTGATTGAGAATTATAATGAGTAATTATTATGCCAGCGGGCAAAAATGATGACTCTATTACTGAAAGCCAAGTGTTATAGGTTCACCGTTACTGGACTATTTATTAGAAAATCACCACGCAAGCCATAATTCAATACTTATTTAATATGATTGATTGAGCATGTATATCAGTTACTGATATTCATTATTGTTGAATCATTATATTGATGTATTATTATTGATCATGTGATTTAGATATTGATTTAGAATAATTTAGCATTATGTACTTTCTTACTCGATTCCATGATACTACTGCACTATCAAAGATAACCATTTTTATAGGTACTTTTGATTTATTGATTTATCTAATTTTCTTATTATTTCGATAAGATTGTCATGATGGTTGATTTAAGAATGATGGCTTACAACCTTACTATTTTGACATCTGTATTTATTATTTTATGGGCTTTACTATTACAACATATATTTTTCTATTCCTGTACAGATTCATGATCATATTGACTGCTACTGTTATAAATTGAATGAATTTTTGCATATTATTTTTTTGTGCTTTGAGTTCAGCAGTAGAATTTTAGTGACCTGATTGGTTTCATAAGCTCATTAACGTGGTTAATAATTTTAGGTCAGCAAAGAGGATCAGGAGTGTGAAGCTGATCAGCTATAGAATTTCTAAGGTTTTATTGTTATTTTGTCTTTTTATTATTCTTTTGAGCTCAAGAATGGACGAATAATATGTTGTTTTTGTATGACTTCTAGCTTTTATATATGATTTTTTTGGGTAATAAGTATATATATATATATATATATATATATATATATATATATATTGATGTTTTAATCAATAGATTTAATTTTGCTAGTATTTTATATTAAAAAAATTAGATAGCTCTGATTGTTGTTATAAAAAGATAAAAGATAAAATTATTTCTAATTTAGATTATGGGGAGCGAGAAAGACCAGATTGAGAAGGGATAAGGTGTGATGCCCTAGAAATTACTAAAAAAATCATGCAAGTAAAATACTACAATCTCAATGTTATGGCGAAGACGGTTTACGATTTGGAGTTATAATAACTCTAGAAAAATTTATTGTCTGGGTCAAAATACAGGCTATTACATAAGGAAAGTGTTAGAGATAAGAGAAGTAGGTTTAGAGATTCGAGGATAGGATCGATAGTCCTTAGCAGTCGCTATAGTGATTATATTCATTGTTGAAGGAGACATTCATAACAGTGCCACCTTTTGATAGGATGATGTTTTTGATGTGGAAAGTAATAAAACAAGGTAGCAGGTTGTCCACAAAGAGGAACATGGAGGAAGAACTAATTTTGGAGAAGGTCAGACTAAAGGACAGAGGACTGCAAGATCAAGAGCATACATTGAAAGATCGATGAATAGGGCTAACGATAGAGCTATTAGTGACAATTAAAGGGAGTTTGTTGCATTAGGATTGACAACACTTGCCCCAGTGATGCCAAGTGTGTACAATTTATAGTTCCAGGAAGACTGAATACAACCTGAGAGTTCTACTGGTAAGAAATTTGGTGATGTATGACATAACACTTCATTGCATATCGAATGATATGTGATTGAATGAACTGCATGACTGTTTGATAGAAATCAATTTTTGATTTAATTTAAATTCTTCGATAAGATTTTGCTTTGATTTTGATCTGATTTAAATTTTATTATATTTATTTTTTTGAAATGAATCTATTTTGCACTGATTTTTTTGGCCTGAATCCTTAGTGAAAAATGTTAGGGATCATATTTTCCTAAGGTGAGTAGATTGCAACAACTTGAAAATCTAAAATTACTGATCTTGAGCACTGCAATGTTGGGTAATGCGACACCTCGACATTGAGCAACCTGAAATTTGATTGAACTAATCGTATTAGACGATTAGCTCAAATACTTGAATTGATTGTACAGTGCCTTATTCTTTGTACACTACTAACAGAGCTATTTGAACTAATCGTATTGGATGATCTGGGATCGTCCTGTATGATTAGTGACGACATAATTGAATTTTTAAGATTTTTTTAAGTCCTCTATTTAAGCTTTCTCATAAGACTTTGTAAGAGTCTTTTTGACATATATTGAGTTGTTTTATTGTGAAGAAAGCTTGGAGAGAGAGTCTAAAGCTTGGGAGAGAAAGAGTGGAGTTTGTGAGAGAGGGAGAAGATTCTTGTGGGTTTTAAGGGAGTGTGAGAGGGAGCTCCACACGATTACTCTGGCAAACTTGCACCTGAGTTCCTCCATGTGTCAAGGTTTGTCTTGAGGGAAGCTTTGGGAAGAAAATCTCTTTAGTGTCAAAGGACCCAGCTACTCCATCACACCGGAGAAGGTGAAAGTGATTCCAAGTTCTCTGCTTTCACTATGAGGGTGAAAAAGGAGTGTGAAGTTCTCTACCTTTACCATGAGGGTGAAAAAGGAGTGGGAGGTTCTCTTCCTTCAGCATGAGGGTGAAAAAGGAGTGTGAGGTTCTCTTCCATCACCATGAGGGTGAAAAAGAGGTCAAGGTTCTCTACCACACCGGGTTGGTGAAAAGATTATAAGGGCTTCTCTGCCTAGTTGTTGGGGCTAAAAGAGAGACACTAAATTTTAGTGTAATAATCGGAGAGGAAGACTCCGAGTAATGGATGCAGGTCATTGTTTGACTGAACCACTATAAAATTCTGGTGTGCTGATTCTAATTTTTATTTTCTGCACTTTATTTTTTTGCCATTTATTTTTCTAAAAATTGCATGTTAAAAATAAGTGGTTGATATTATATTGAGTTGATTAAACTATCATCGCCATTATTGTAACTATTGATAAGTTTATTAGCTTCCGCATCGGGTGATAGTATAGCTTGCTTTTAATTATCAAAAATCCAAACATATTGTTTTGTGTTTAAAGTTTTTTAAAAACTATCAATTCAACCCCCCCCCCCCCCCTAGTGTGCCTAGGGATAGTTCACCGAGGACTAACATCCTATATCAACTTTCACTACTATTATAAACTGAATGAATTCATGCATACTATTTCTTTTTCATAATTTGAGTTCAGTAGTAGAGTTTTAGTGACCTACTGGGCTTCATAAGCTCATTATAAGTGGTTAATGATTTCAAGTCATGGAAGAAATTTGAGAGTATAAGGTTGATTAGCTACAGGATTATTCAGGTTTTACTGTTATTTAATCTTTTAGTTACTCTTTTGAGCTAAGGAACTTCGAGAATGAAGTAATCATATGTGATGGTAAGCAAAACCAACAAGTAAGCTAGATTCCTTGGAAGTGGCTAAGAATAGTCAAAACTTTAAGGCGTCATTGACGTCCATTAGCAATATCACTGACTCGAAGTATGCTACATGATTGCAGGGTTTCTAAGGCGCTTTCCCTTGGAGTGTTCTTCTAAACTTGCCTTAGTACATCTTGGATCTTCTTAGTAATCCTTTACTCCATCTCCATCAATTCAAGATGGGTAGTGTAATTTTAGCTCTCCATATTCACAAATAGCTCCTAGTTTTATAGCCCTTCATGTTGTGCCTGACTTCTTATCATTGGGATCAATCTAGAGAATGTTAGATTTAAATTTATTTGTAGATGACACCTGACCCTGCTAGCAAGTTATTAGTAGTTCGGGGTTATCAAATCAAGTGAGTAAGGCTAGTGTGTCGGTGGAAAATTAGAATATCTTTGAAATAAATACAACAATAGCAGAGGATATAAGAGAAGAGAGAAAAACAATCAAAAGATATATTTTCTCTTCATTTATATAGTTAAGCAAGCTATGGATTAACACTGACATGTGGATTCGTTGAATAATATACGCATGGATTACTACCTCTGACACGGTCCCCTACTATGAGGTGACTACATTAGACAAGTCTTCGAGAATGAATATCTCAGGTGAGTCTTTGGGATCTGTGTCACGGGGCAAGTCATCATTAACAAGTTTCTAGGAATAAGGGGCGAGTCCCCTTGATGGGGATAGCTGTTGTCCAAGGATGATTCCAGGTAGTGAAATTGTAATCATATGCTTTAGAGATGTGCCATTCCTATAACTTGATCGGAGATGCCATCAGTAGACGATTGGCCTTGGTCACTGATAGCTGTTGCAAGTGAGCACGGTTGTTTGAGGCAAGTGATTTTTTAGGTGAGAGGGACTCATCGAGAGTGACTACATCTTTGATTCATTCTCTTAGGATGAGTATGCACACTACAATCACCTGCAAGAGAGTGTGATTGTTGGACTGTGGACAAGCACTTGCAATAGCTCTTGTAGGTTCATGCTCCTTACAATCAGTGCTGCTTGACTAGATGACTCTCCTGATCGTGTTCCTTGATGGAACCTATACTAGCGAACAAATATGTATGAGTATACAAGACATACATGGACATTGACCACAATTTCTATTTGATTTGAAAAAGAAAAAAAAAAACTAGATGAAATGCAAATTCATTTTGCTTCATAATATCATATTAAATTTTGAATTTTAATGTAATTCTTAGATAATTGGATTACATAAAAAATAAGAACAATTTTTTTTTCATGGACAATTTTGTTCTCAACCTTCATAAAAACAGGGAAGCAAAAATGACCAAATCAGTGTTAAGACTTGCAGGATCCCTCTCAAAAGCATAAAAACTTTAGTAAATATGTTGAATTCAAATTTATCGGTTGATGACAGCAGATCCTGCTAGTAGGTGATTGACAACTCAAAGCTAAAAAACTAGCTAAGGTTTGAGTAAGCATAGAGAGAGAGTGAAAAGTTTTAGAACGTCAATAGAAATACGCCCGCAACATTCAAAATAAAAGAGAAAAAAAATCCAAAATATGCCCCATCACTTCTATTAGACTCTATCATACCTTTATTATATATATGCACGTAATTTTGATTAGCACAATCACAAACATATCTTAAGGAAATACGAGCTTAAATTCTTACCAAAAAGAGAGAATAGTATAACAGAATTTTAACAGAGTATAAGTGTACCAAAACAACGAGTAATGGCTGTGCTTAAACTAGTACATGCCACGAAAGAGAAAAAAAATACACATCAAGTAGATCAATATTTACATCATTTTATGCCAACAAAGCCGACAACAGATTCATATTAAGATCGCATGCCCTGAAAGAACCAAGGACAAGAATTAGTGAATGTTGATTCTAATTGAATGAATATTATTACTTAAAGAGTTGAATAAAGGCTCTTTTCCTTACCATGATTCATAGAAGCTTAAGCAACAACAATGACAAGCAGTATAAGGTGATACAGACAATGCTTGCGGCAATGATCTTGTAAATCAGATTTTTGTCATCGCCACTAGGTATGAAAAACATCTTGAGCTTGTTGGTCAATTGAAAGATTCTATGGGCAACCTGAAGGAAAAATGGCAGATATTGTAAGTTTTTTCCTTCCTTTTTGAGACTAAAGGAATCGGTGCTTTATCTGGTTGCAACCTGTTTTATGTAATCACTTGAAATTGCCATGATATTTTAAATTATCATTATTAATTATTTGATTGGGGCTGTTTAACCCTTCATTAAACCCTGTTGGCCAAAAACCTCTTTCTTATGGTACATCTGTATCTTGAATTTTTTCAGATGTGTACTTTATGGCTAAATTAAGAAATTGGGAGAATTTCCCGGGTAGTATTCAAATCTCTTGCCTATGTATAGAATTGTCATCCCCTTACCTCTAATAGCCAAATTTCCACTCAAATATTGAACGTCATAAAAAATTCTCGATCATTGTTTTTCACTTTTATCAAATTCTTAATAAATTCGATTGTGATGTATAAATACATGAGTTCAGCAGTCTTCTTTTTTCAAGTACTCGATTGATTTGTAAACATGCATGGTTTGAGTAGTATGTAACTTTTCCTAAGAAATAATATACAAAAATATTAAACTAGTTTTCATGTTATAAAAAATGTCAACCAACCTACCGTGATGTAAATAGCAGATGTGAGCATGAAGTTGAGCATAGGATAATTAGGAATTAGAGAAAGCAACATTCTTGGCTGTTCATCAGGCCCTCCAGTTCTGCAATGACGAGAAAAAGGATTAAGAGCGCCATAGACCAGATGATGGCTTTCGAATTCAATTACCTGAGCCAAATATGAAACTGTGATATGTAGGTTTCCAATGTTATCTTTCCAAGCCACCTGATTGAGAACACAAGAATTAATCAGTGAAAACTCCATATAGATTAATTGAATACAACAATAAAATGGGAAATGAAACACTCACGACAATAGAGTGAGTGAATAGCTTCTAAACTGCTGAGTTAGGTTCCGCAAGCAAATGTAGATACTGTCATTCCAGAAAAAGGAAAAGTTGCTCAACTATTTTGGGTGATGAGATCATAAATCAAGATTTAAAAGGGAAAAGTGCATACGTAATTGGTATCCATGAGGTGTACGGATGATATCTGTTGTATGTGTACTTTTCCAACTTGTAGACAAACTCATACCACAAGTATCCAGCCTGAAGAAGTAGCAAATGCTCTGATACCACATAGAATGTTTGAAGGGCAAAGGACCATTTGGTCCTTTCACTTTTTATGAAGAATCAAAATAGTCCCCAATTATATTAAAGGATTATTTTAGGCTCTTAAGTCTTTAAAAATGAATTCAAATAGTCCCATGGTGAATTGACCAAAATGGTCATTTAATATTATTGGGGACTATTTTGATCTTTCATAAAGAGCATTTTTTTGATATTTGCATAATGGCTCACATTCTTTTCTCATTGATTCAAAGGACAATATAACAAGATAGATAATTCAATTTTAGATATGTTACAATAGTCCTTCCATAAGTCAAGCTACGTCAACTAAAGCATATCAAATACTTAAAAGAGAGAACAAACAAAAGAAAAAAAAAATGTAATTATTCTTTAATAGAAACAGAGAACAAATCAAAGTAATGAATATACAGTTGGAAAGTTTACCCCTACACAAACTGTTGCGATGAAAACTTTGATTAACATTTTCCGTTTTACTTCAGCTTCTTCAAGCTTTTCAATCCATCTCTCAACCTGTGGTTGTAACAGCATCAAAGGCATAGTAAAAAAATATTTGTTTTGGCTTAAAGTTAAATTTACCAAAATGGGAGGGCCTTGACAAAAATGTAAATGACTGAAACATTTATGCTTACAGTTGGATGGTAAAATGCATATATCATTCCCACAATCCAGATATAACGATCAAGTCCAGCACGAAATTGCCATTCATGCATGGGTGGATACTTCGTTATTGCACTTGGATCAACATAGCCTATATGTAGGTTTATTGCAAGAGTTTACAAATCCTCCATGAGTTAAAAATTAAAAAAGCAAGGGAACTGGAGGGGCTTACCCAAGAGAAATGTAAATGGACTCCATACAACATCAAATACACCAGGTATCTCCCATACAAAAACTATCACTAGAAAACAAACAGCAATTTTTATTGCTATGACTGAATCTCGATCATTATATTTGTTCTGAAATCCAAGTGCGCAGTACACAATAAGAGTGAAGAACGTATGCATTGGGCAGATGTAATAGAGCATATAATGGTTATTAAGGACAATGCAGCAAAAAGCAACAAAGAAGTTAAGTCTCCACATCATCTGTTTAAAGACGAAAAAAAATAAAACATACATCAGCAGCATATTCGACATTGCAAGTGAAGTCTGGGATAATAGGGTATTCAGATGTACCTGAACAAACCGTCCAAGGCTGAAATCCTTTCGAATATAATAATAAGAGAAGTTGCCAAATCCAGTCATCCACACATATGCTGCAATAAAAACACGGATTGCATTGTAGATTTCTTTTGCAGCAAAATAGTGATACATCAGGAACAATACCTGGAAAATGAGAGGATTACCAATTTTCAGATATATAAATGTGGCACTTAGGAGTGCTACTAGATAAGACGATCAATAACATCACTAAATGTCATCTTGGAGTGGAGGGAAAAGAGCTTTCATAATTGCTGTAAAAAGTTTGCTCTCAACTTTTAAGAACAATTCCAAATCCGAAACTAATACACAACGCAAACTGATAAGTCTATAGGCTTCTATGTAAAATGATTCATGACAGGTAAATAAAAGTTGGACTTCAACTATCGCAGTATGAACTAATTAGTATTTCACGGGACTACAATGTCAAAAAAGCATATAAAAAACATAGAAATAGAATCAGATCAAAGAAATTCATGAGCTATAATGTGTCATCAAAAGTGTTAGAAAATCCAGGAAATAAAGGAAAGTCTGAGGACAAAATAATATGCAAAAGCAAATCAAATATACATGTTTGACCAATTGATTGAACTGTAGAGGACTAACGACATAGGAGCTTCAAGAAATATGCATAAATAAAATGTCAACGAACCTGCATCCACCCCCTCCACTCTTCGGTCTGAGGCCTATTCAAATACAAAATGGGCTTTCCTGAAAATGTTGATCCATCATGATGACCTTAAACGAAGTCATGGCAGCTACAATGATGAGCAGGAAGTACAGGAACAAAAAAATGTCCCTGTTGTAATTCTGCAAAGAGAGTTGCGACAGTAAGCATACTAATTGTGAAATAACATGCAACATAAGGTTTTGAAAAATACCGCAGAACTCAGCAAGGTTGTTACAGGTTGGCGTCTGTTTATAAGAAATTTTTATGCAGCTATTATGCTGCTTCTTGTTCACGAGAATTATGTGGTTGTTTAAAATTCTAGATTTTTGAATAAAGGTGAATTATGAAGTTGAAGGTTATCTGAATCAAATTGAGCTAACATTGTGCCAACTATATTTATTAACCAGAGGATAAGGATGGATGTTTGGAGGAATGTAAATGATTAATTTTGATTGAATATTTTTTTTTCTAGTTTTAGTAGAGAGAGTCGCCTTAGATGGTTTTGCCACATAAAAAGTCAGCCTTCCAGTAACCCTATTAGAAGAGTATGTGTATTAGATCCAGCATATTTTAAGAAAGGTAGAGGTAAACCTAAAAAAACTTAGTAAAAAAAATTTTTAAAAATGATTTTTTTATTAGTTTTAAATGAGAATTTAACTCTTAATAGGACAAAATGAAGTAAAAAAGATTCATGTAGCCAACCCCATGTAGTGGGATAAAGGCTTGTTATTTTGTTATTTTTTTTCAATAGGATGCGATTCCTTCAAATGCCGCATAAATGCACTACCAAATTTTAGGGGAAGTCATCTCCCAATACTAGCATGCGATCGAAATTTTTTTGCTTCAGTGAATTATTTTCTTGTTTTTATCGGCGTATTAGTAAAATTGAAGTTAAAGAAGCTTTAAAAAAAATGAAGTGTGAAAAAACTGTTGGACCTGATGATATTTCAATAGAGGTGTGGAAATGCTTAGGAGATGAAGGAATTTCTTGGCTTACTAAACTTTTTAATATTATTTTGAAGACTAAAAAGATGCCAGATCAGTAGAGAATGAGTGTGTGGATTCCTATTTTTAAGAATAAAGGTGATGCACAAGATTGTGCAAGTTATAGAGGAATTAAGTTAATGTGTCAGACTTTAAAACTATAGGAGAGAGTTATAGAGCATAAGTAGCGGCCTAACACTAATGCTTCTCAAAATCAATTTGGATTCATGCCAGGTAGGTCTACTATGGAAGCTATACATTTATTGAGAGGTTTGATGGAGAAGTATAGAGAGAATAAGGAGGATCTACATATGATTTTTATTAATTGATAGAAAGCATATGATAAAGTTCCAAGAGAAGTGCTATGGAGAGTTCTACATAAAAAAGGGGTTAATAATGCTTATATTCAAGTCATTAAGGATATGTATGCAGGAGCTGTTACTTGTAGGTGGTTTGACCAAGTATTTTCCTATTTCAGTTGGATTACATAAAGGATCAGCCTTAAGCCCATATCTTTTTGCTTTAGTCATGGATGTTCTCGCTAGACATTTGTGTTCTCGCTAGACATTTGCAAGAGGTTGTACCCTGGTGTATGCTTTTTGCTGATAATATTCTTCTTGTTGATAAGATTAGAGAGGGAGTTGAAATAAACTTGAATTATAGAGGTCAACCTTAGAGTCTAAAGGCTTTCGTTTGAGTAGATTTAAAACTGAATATATGGAGTGTAATTTTAGTAATAATAGATCTAGTGGAGAGGATTGTGACTTTGGATGATCAAGTCTTTAATAAGAGTACACGTTTTAGATATCTTGGGTCTTATTTTCAGAGTGATGGTGAAATACATGGGAATATAATTAGTAGAATTCAACTTGGATGGTTGAAGTGGAGGAATGCATCAGGCTTGTTATGTGATAGAAAAGTTCCTCTCAAACTTAAGGAAAAATTCTATAAGATGATAGTAAGATCTACATTACTTTATGGTGCAGAATGGTGCAGAATGTTGGCCATTAAAAGAGAATCATAATATTAAGTTAAGTGTTACAGAGATAAGGATGCTTAGGTGGATGAGTGGCTTTAATCTTAGAGACAGGATACGAAATGAGCATAAACGTGAAAAGGTTAGAGTAACTCTAGTGGAAGATAAGATTAGAGAGAGTCGCCTTAGATGGTTTGGTCACATAAAACGGCGGCCTTTCGATGACCCAGTTAGGACAATAAATGTATTAGATTTGACTTATGTTAAAAAAGGTAGAGATAGACCTAAAAAGACTTGGTCAGAAAATATTAGAGATAACCATTCTTTATTAGATTTAGATGAGAATTTGACTATTAACATGATACAATGGAGAAAAAGGATTCATATAGCTGACCCCACATGGTGGGATAAAGGCTGGTTATTGTTGTTGTTGTGAATTATTTTCTTGATCTAATTTTTCTTGCATATTATTGTTGGGTTGTTAGTATTCCTAATTTTGTTTAAATTTGACACAATATTCTAAATTGTTGCATCCTGGAATATTCCCGACGATAGAGATAGAAAGATTAGCATCATAGCTTTGTACGAAGATCCAGCATACACACAGATAAGAGAGAGGGGTGATACAGTCATAAGAGACACCAAGATGTTTTTACATGGAAACCCCTGAAAAAGGAGAAAATCTACGAAGTCTTGCCTAGTTTGAATGAATCCACTTGTATTTGTTATTAATTACAAATGATGCCCTTCCTCAAGGAAAGATGTTGACTCAATGTAGCAAATATACATCATATAGAGTACTTAATATGTTTGGGGCTGGAGGAACCCAATGTCATGAAAGCTGTTCTCAAGAGAGTGTTGGCATGTTCATTTGGTTGGTAGGACTATATTTGGGCGACAAAGATCAGAGGGATCATAGTCGGCAAGATCTGGAAGTCGGAAGGACCGTAGTTGGCAAGTGACGGAAGTCGGAAGGATCGTAGTTGGGTGATGGTGGTCAGAGGGACTGTTGTCGGGTGATAGAGGTCGAGAGAACGTAATCGGCGGGTGATAAAGGTTGAAGGACCGTTATCAGGTGACCAAAGTCAGAGAGATTGTAGTCGGCGGGCGACGGAGGTCTAAGGACGACGAAGGGCGAAGGGTGACGGAGCTTGCAGCGAGCGATGAAGGTCACTAGGATCGTAGTCGGCGGACGACAGAGGTCGAAGATTCTAGGGACCATAATTGGTAGGTGACAGAGGTCAGAGGGACTGTAGTTGGGTGACAGAGGTCAAAGAGTCCGTAATCGGAGGACTATTGTCGAGTGACTGAGGTTGGAGATATCATAGTCAGAGGGCAATGAAGGTCGGAGGGACCGTAGCCGACGGACAATAGAGGTTGGAGGGACCATAGTCGGCGGGCGACGGAGCTTGGAGGGACTTCAATCGACGGACAATGGTGGTCGAAGGGACTATAGTCGGCGGGCAACAGAGGTCGGAGGGACTGTTGTCAGGTAATCGAAGTCAGAGAGACCATAGTCGCCGGGAAAAGGAGGTCGGAGGGACCGTAGTCGGCGGGAGATGGAGGTCGGAGGGACTATTGTTAGGTGACCGAAGTCAAAGGGACCGTAATCGGCGGGCGACGGAGGTCAGAGAAATCATAGCTGGCGAGCGACGTAAGTCGGAGGACAACGGAGGTCGAAGGGCGACGGAGCTCACTGGGACCGTAGTCGGTAGGCGATAGAGGTTGGAGGTTAGAGGGACCATAATCGACGGGCAATAGAGGTTGGAGGGACTGTAGCCGAGTGTTAGAGGTCCAAGAGGCCGTAGTAGGCGAGGGAGGGAGGTCGGAAGACTATTGTCAGTTGACCAAGGTCAAAGAGACTGTAGTCGGAGGAACCGTAGTAGATGGGCGACAGAGGTCAGAGGTACCATAGTCGACAGGCCACTGAGGTTGGAGGGACCATAGTCGACGGGCGACGGAGATCAGAGGAGACTTAGTCGGCGAGCGACGAAGGTCAGAGGGGTCGTAGTCAGCGAGCGACGGAGGTCAGAAGGACCATAGTCGGTAGGCGACGGAGGTCATAGGAACTATAGTCGGCAAGCGATGGAGGTTCGAGGAACTGTAGTCGACGGACAACGGTGGTTAAAGGGACCGTGGTAGGCGAGAGACGGAGGTCAGAGGAATTGTTGTTAGGTGAAAGAAGTCAGAGAGACTATAGTCGGCGGGCGATGGAGGTAGGAGGGACCGTAGTTGGCAAGCAACAGAGGTCGGAGGACAACGGAGGTCGGAGGGTGACAAAGGTCACTAGGACCGTAGTCGGCGAGCGACAGAGGTTGGAGGTCAGAGGGACCGTAATCAACGGGCGACAGAGGTCAGAGGACTGTAGTCAAGTGACAGAGGTCAAAAGATCACAGTAGGCGGGCGAGGGAGGTTGGAGGACCATTGTCGAGTGACCAAGGTCAAAGAGACTGTAGTCAGAGAGACCGTAGTCGGTGGGCGGCGGTGGTCGGAGGGACTGTAGTCAGCGGGCGACGGTGGCTGGAGGGACCATAGTCGGTGGGCAACGAGGTCGGATGGGTCATAATCAGCGTGCAACGGAGGTCAGAGGAACTGAAGTCGACAGGCAACGGAGGTCGTAGGAACTATAGTCGAGGAGTGATGGAGGTTGGAGGGATCGTAGTCGGCGGGCAACGATGGCTAGAGAGAACGTAGTCGGTGGGTGACGGAGGTCGAAAGGACCGTAGTATGAAGGCGACGGAGCTCGTAGCCGTAGTCGACTGGCGACGAAGGTCGTAGGGATCGTAGTCGACGATAGACGGAGGTCAGAGGGACCGTATTCGGCTGGCGACGGAGGTCGAAGAGACTATAGTCGACGGGCAGTGAAGGTCATAAGGATAGTAGTTAGCGGGTGATAGAGGTCGGAGGGACCAAAGTTGACGAACAACGGTGGTTTGAGAGATCATAGTCGACAGGTGACGGAGATCAAACGAAGGCCCGATGATGGCTACCGAAGCTATGGTCGGCAAAGGTCCAGCAAAGGCGGCCTGGTGGAGAGAGTTCGTCGGCGGTGTTGCCAGGGTGGAGCTCCGAGATGCTTCAAGCCTCAGGGCTCTCTTGAGCCTCTAGCCCAAGGTCTAAGCCTCCAAATGTCCAAGCCCCCTCTCTCATGTGAGAAGACAGAGTCTATTTATAAATTTTGAGAGTGGCATGCTCTGTAAATATGAAAAAGATTAAGGGTAAATTCGGAGTGCTCCATCGGACAACCCATACTGATTCCCTCAATCATGAAGCATTTATCAATCATTTAAGTTGGATTCCTCTCGTCGAGCCTCTCGATTTGACTATAAGAATGCTATTTTTGAATATCATTTGGACATCCAATTAATGCTTTTAAGCTTTCAAATATGCTTCGGTTCCTTGATTTAGGCTCATTTTGGGTTGGATTGGACCAATTTTGGTGTTGTTGGGTTCGTCTAATTGAGACATTCAATTTGATTATAAGTTTGCTAAGATCGGAGTTTATGGTCTCGAATTTAATTTTGAAAGTTGCCAACTTGAATTTGCCTCAAAATTCGTGCTCGATCAAAGTGATTTTTGGTAACGTATCACATATGTATTATTTACATTTAAGGAAAGCCAAATTCTTAGCTTATTTAATGGCTTCTATTCTATGAATCTTGAGTTAATTTACATGATTTACATATATCATATTATTGAGTTGCATTAGAAACCATAAACTAAAACAATGCTACATTGTATGAGTTCAAAGATGGGCAATAAAAATTCCACTAATAGTCAATTTGAGTGTAAAAATAAATGAGAATCTTAAAATACAACAACAACAACATCAAGCCTTTGCCCCACTACGTGGGGTCGGCTACATGAATCCTTTTTCTCCATTGTGTCCTGTTAAAAGTCAAATTCTCGTTTAAATCTAATAAAGAAAGATCATTTCTAATATTTTCTAACCAAGTCTTTTTAGGTCTACCTCTACCTTTCTTAACATAAGTCAAATCTAATACCTCTACTTTCCTAACCGTGTCATCAGAAGGCCGCAGTATTATGTGACCAAACCATTTAAGGCGACTCTCTCTAATCTTATCTTCCAATGGAGCTACTCCAGCCTTTTCACGTATATGCTCATTTCGTATCCTATCTCTAAGGGTAAAGCCACTCATCCACCTGAGCATCCTCATCTCTGCAACACTTAACTTAGTATTATGCTTCTCTTTTAATGGCCAACATTCGGCACTATAAAGCATTGCAGGTCTCACCGCCATCTTATAGAATTTTTCCTTAAGTTTGAGGGGGACTTTTCTATCACACAACAAGCCCGATGCATTCCTCCACTTCAACCATCCAACTTGAATTCTGCTGATAATATCCCCATCTATTTCACCATCACTCTGAACAATAGATCCAAGATATCTAAAACATATACTCTTATTAATGACTTGATCGCCCAAAATCACAATCCCCTCACTAAGTCTATTACTACTAAAATTACACTCCATATATTCCGTTTTAGATCTACTCAAGCGAAAACCTTTAGACTCTAAAGTTGACCTCCATAATTCAAGTTTACCTTTAACTCCCTCTCTAGTCTTATCAACAAGAGGAATATCACCAGGGAAAAGCATACACCAAGGTACATCCTATTACAAATGTCTAGTGAGAACATCAATGACTAAAGCAAAAAAGATATGAGCTTAAGGCTGATCCTTGATGTAATCCAACCGAAATAGGAAAATAGTTGGTCAAACCACCTTGTGTTTGAACACAAGTAATAGCTCCTGCATACGTATCTTTAATGATTTGAATATAAGCATTATTAACTCCTTTGCTTTCAAGAACTCTCCATAGTACTTCTCTTGGAACTTTATTATATGCTCTCTCTAAATCAATAAATATCATATGTAGATCCACCTTATTCTCTCTATATTTCTCATCAAACCTCTCAATAAATGTATGGCTTCCATAGTAGACCTATCGGCATGAATCCAAATTGATTTTGAGAAACATTAGTATCACGCCGCAACCTACGCTCCATAACTCGCTCCCATAGTTTTAAAGTATGACACATTAACTTAATTCCTCTATAATTCGCATAATCTTGTGCATCACCTTTATTCTTAAAAATAGGAATTAATACACTCATTCTCTACTCACCTGGCATCTTTTTAGTCTTCAAAACAGTATTAAAAAGTTTATTAAGCCACGAAATTCCTTCATCTCCTAAGCATTTCCACACCTCTATTGGACTATCATAAGGTACAACAGCTTTTCCACCCTTCATTTTCTTTAAAGCCTCTCTAACTTCGGTTTTACTAATACGCCGATAAAAACATAAATCTTTATTTTCATTTAGGGTGTTAAGGTCACTAAAGTCGATCGTATTTTCACATTCTTCATTAAAAAGTTTAGCAAAATATCTCATCCACCTTTGTTGAATATCATCTTCTAAGAAAAATACTTTTTGATCTTCATCCTTAATACACTTCACTTGAACTAAATCCTTACTACTCCTATCTCTTTGTTTGGCTAACTTATACATATATCTTTCTCCCTCCTTGGTATTTAATCTATTATATAAATCATTAAAAGCTAAGATCTTTGCATCACATATTGCTTTCTTAGATTCCTTATGTGTCTATATATTTCTCAATTATCAAAATTTTTACATTTAAACTAATTTTTATAACAAATCTTCTTATTTTTTTATCTTTTCTTGCATATTTGAATTCCACCACTAACTATTTTTACTATTAGGAGTTCTTCCTTTGATACTCCAAGCACATCTTTTGCAATATTCTTAATACCACTAGCCACTTTTTTCCCACATAACATTAGCATCCTCATGCACAGACAAAATCTTAAGATCTAAAATCTTAATCTCAAAAATATTTTTATTAATATTCTTTAAATGCCCCCATCTAATCTTAGAATATCATTTTGCTTTTTTTTTTATGCCCCTTTATCTTAAAGTCCAAAACTAATAATCAATGTTGGGTACATAAATATTTACTCGAATAACTTTATAATATTTGCAATTTAAACGATCTAATTTTCTTATAAGAAAATAATCAATCTGAGTTGTACTATATCTATTTTTACAAGTGATGAGATGCTCATCTCTTTTCTTAAATAAGATATTAACAATTAAAAAATCATAAGCTAAAGAAAAATCTAATATGATCATACCACCTTCATTTGTCGTTCCAAACCCATGGCCACCATGAATGCTTTTAAAATCAACTACCACTCTACCAACATGTCCATTTAAATCTGCTCCAATAAAAAAAAATTCTTTAAGAGGTATCTTTTGTATTAATTCTTCTAAGTTATTCCAAAATTTTAATTTTGAACCCATATCCAAACCTACTTGAGGAGCATAGGCACTTATAATATTAACAATCTTAGCATCAACAATAATCTTTAAAGCTATAATTCTATCTCCAATTCTATTAATTTTTATAATATTATCCTTCAAACTCTTATCTATAATCACACATACGCCATTTCTAGAACAAATTCTACCCAAATACTATAGTTTAAATCCTAAACTATCAATCTCCTTAGCTTCTCTCCAACCCATTTAGTTTCCTGAATGCACAGAATATTTATCTTCCTATGAATCATAATATCTATTAATTACATTAATTTTTCTGTAAGGGAACCTATATTCCAAGTTCATATCCTAATTTTAGTTTTATGGACTAGCTTCTTTGCCCATATCCGTCCTTGATGTGGGAACCCTTGCCTATTTAACACTGCACCCGGGCGCCGGTACACCGGCCCCGGTGCAGTGGCCCTTGCACACTTCTCGCTGTATTCAGGCCATACAGCGCGTCACTTCTAGGGGACGCCCTATCATTAACACAATCTTTTAAAGGATTCATATCATGATTATTCGACAAGTTTTACGCTTGATGTCGACTACCTAACTCAACATTCCACTTTTCTCATCCAGACTTGGGACCTGACAACGGCAGTGTTAAATGAGAATCGTAAAATAAACACCTAAAAACATAAGAAAGAATAGACTAAAACCATTGTTTCATATGGGTAAAAACTAATGAATTATTTGGTATAATATCTCCGAAATAATCAATATTACATTCCAATTTCCACAAACCCATCACCAATAAACTAATGGTTAATTTAAAGCGGTAGAAAGGAGTCTTGGAGATCTTGGATTTCCCATTGGTGTTTATATATAGGCTTCGATTGAGTTTACTATGGAAGATTTTATGCTTAATTGCCCAATAAATGAGTTTAATTGTATGAATATATTTGAGAAGATTGCTAGAAGGTATTTGAGACCGATTGGGAGTTTTGGTCCTTTACTAGCTGCATACTTTGATGACCTATGTGCAACTATGACGGATTCCATCACACGAAATCATTTTTTTATTGTTCTCCGATGAATGCATGAAGCTAGATTCAAACCTTCGTGAGTGCATCACAATAGCGATTGGTAAGAGATTTTTGAGCTTATCACATCATCTTTCTTACTTTTTTTTCATTGCTTAGTTCGTTTTTTCTTTTGGTTTGTTTTCACCATTGAAGGGATTTGAGACAGATTCTAAGCTGACAATTAAATTTCTTGCTAGTAGCTTAAATATTTAGGTGTAATGCATATATGGGTTCAACAACAGCTTAATGAACCAAAAGCTTGACAGATCAAATGATTGGACTAGGTAATCTCAAAAAGCACCCTTGTATTTGATAAGAAGAAGTGATATGTTGCTGCCCTTATACTGCTACAGCCGCCTACATCAGACATTTAGCCACTAATATGGTTTCTGCAGGAATACACAGTTGCAGTTTTAATCCACACCGTTGATGTCTAACTAAATGCAATCTCACCATAGCTTATTTGACTTTGTATAATATATACTGTAAAGGAAACCATGAGACAACATAGTGAAAACATTTTTCTGCTTCCCTGCTTCTTCTTCTTTCTTTCTATCATATTATGCTCTGTTTTTGCTTAGCTTAGGTATGCAGGTTTACATGGTATCAGAGCCAGGTTGCAATCTCTGAGATTTGGCCTTCTCCTTTCTCCTTATACGAATCTGATTGATTCAGTCGCAAGCAATAAGCATTGCCGATTCTTCTACTTCTCCTCCTACTGTTCCTTCACCAGCTCCGGTTAAAATGAGCGATGCCATCAAACCGCCACAGCTAAAGTTCCTGGTGCCCAATGTGAAGTCAGTGATGAATATTCAACTAAATATTGATAATTACCCCCTTTGGAAGTCTCAAGTGCTCAAGCTTTTCACGGCTAATGGCTTTGACAGGTATTTGGATGGTTCCACGCCGAAACCAGCAAAACAAATAATCACAGATTCAGGTGAAATCACCCCCAACCCGCATTATCAAACATGGATACTTATAGATCAAAATCTTGTTGCTGCTCTTTACTCTGTGATTTCCCCAAATCTCTTGCCCTATATTTTAAACTTGGAGACCTGGGCGGACATCTGGCGCACAATTGAACAGCGGCTTCATTCCACAAATCGCTCTAGATTATTTCAACTCAAGAATGAGTTACATCACATATCCATGAAAGATCGGACTATGATGCAATATCTCTCGAATATCAAGAGCAAATGTGATGCCATTGCTTCTTCCGGAACTCCACTGGACCCTGAAGATGTAATTCTGTACACCTTAGATGGATTACCTTCATCCTATTAGTCATTCAAGACAACAATTAGAACGAATCTTCAGCCAATTAGTCTAGATGACTTTTATGCTCTGTTGTGTAGTGAAGAACTAAACATTGCCGCTGAAACTGCTCGCGACACCCAACTCCTCCGTCCACAAACCCTCATTTAGCTCTCGCAACTGCTCGTGGTCGAGGTCGATCGCGATTTTACTCCAACAGAGGACGTAGTCGTTATTCCAGTTCTTCAACACTTCCTATGCAGCATGTTGTTCAGCCCGGTGGACGCCCAAATAGCACTTATATTGAATGCCAAATTTGTCGGAAACCAGGCAATTCTGCATTCAAATGCTAGCATAGAACCAATCTTCAATACCAAACCTTATCTTCTTCAGCCTTGGTTGCAAGTTCTGTTCAAGACACAGCAAATTGGGTACTTGACTCAGGAGCAACGTCACACCTCACTCCTGACATCAGTCTACTACAACAGCCGCAATTATATAATGGAGCTCAGCATGTTCATATTGGCCTTAAGCTTCGACTCCATCCCTTATTACACATTCCCACTATTTCTCATAATCTCATCTATGTCCACAAATTAGTTCATGATAATCCTTGCTCCGTTAATTTTGACAAATCTGATTTTTTATAAAGGATTTGATGAGCAATCGTACTCTTCTCCGGGGTCCCTCTCATCACGGCCTCTATAGACTTCAAGCTTCAAAATCAGCCACCAAACCCTCCATCACCTTACTTAGCACTCTTTGGCACCGAAGCTTGGGACATCCGTCATCCTCAACACAAGCAGATCTATCTCATGTTTTTAGAACTTCTCTCCAAATTTTCATTGTAAAGCTTGTGCTCTTTCCAAGAGTCACAAATTAGCCTTTTCTACTTCTTTGAGTTGTAGCAAACAACATTTAGATTTGATACATACAATTGTATGGGGTCCTTGCCCAATTTTGTCCAATCAAGGATTTAAATATTACATACTTTTTGTTGATGATTACTCTCGTTATTGTTGGGATTTTCCCATGAAACTTAAGTCTTAAACTCATTCAAAATTTTTGCTCTTCAAAGTTTCAATGGAAAAACAATTTAATAAACCCATTAAAATTCTCCGATCTGATAAGGTGGTGAATTTATCAATTCAAATTTTCAATCTACATTACAAAATGCAGGCATCATTCACCAATTAACTTGCCCATATACACCTGAGTAAAATGGTGTTGCTGAGAGGAAACACCGTCACGTTATTGAAACTCTACGCAGTTTGATGTTTGAAGCAAATTCCTCTAAATTTATGGGTTGATACTTTGCTTACCACTATTTACCTCATCAATCGTTTACTCATCTCTCCTACTCCAAAAATCTCACCCTATCAACTACTTTACAATACTTAAAAAATTTTGGTTGTTTATCTTATCCTTAGCTACCAAATTTTCCCAAGCACAAATTTGACCCAAAATCCTCCCCATGTGCCTTTCTAGGGTATGCTTCAAATTCTAAAAGTTATAAATGCTACAATCTTCTCAAACATAAAATCATCACTTCAGACATGTTCAATTTTTTTAACATATCTTCCTCTTTCAAACCTCAACCCATTCTTCATCTCCACCTCCTCAATCATATCATCCACCCTTAGCCTTAGTCCCACTAACTTCTAACTCAACATCTCCTCCATGTACCTCAACCGAAACCACTACTACCACCACCTTCACTACTTCACCTTCCACAATCTCTCCTCAACATGCTCCTCCTCCAAATCCATCATCACCACAAACTACCTCTTCTCTTCAACAACACCACAAAATCCTCCTTCACCACCACATTCAACCCATCATATGCTTACCCATTTTAAAACTGGCCATCTCAAACCCAAAAATATTGTTAGCATGACTCATACCATCCATTCTTCTGATTCATTTGCTACTCTCAAGCTTCAAAACATCTTATCTGGCATAAAGCGTCAACTGAATTTGATGCTCTACAAGCTCAAGGTACTTGGATATTAGTACCACCCTAACCTACCCAAAATGTGCTTGGATGCAAATGGATATACAAAACCAAATACCATGCAAATGGCTCTATTGCTAGACACAAAGCCAGGTTAGTTGCTCAAGGATTTAAACAAGAATATGAATTGGATTATTTAGAAACATTTAGTCCCGTTGCCAAGTTTCCCACTATATGCATCCTCCTAACTATGGCAATCACTCATAAATGGCAAATCTTACAATTAGATGTATCAAATGCCTTCTTACATGGGGATCTTCATGATACAGTATATATGACTCAACCAATTGGCTTTATTGATCCGATGTATCCAGATCATGTTGGCCTTCTCAAGAAGTCTATATATGGCTTAAAACAATCCCCACGACAATGGTTTACAAAATTTTCATCTCATTTAATTAAATTTAGTTTTCAGCCCAGCACAGCTGATCCATCCTTGTTGTTATATCAACATGGTCCTAAGCTTCTATACATTTTGATTTATGTTGATGACATTTTATTAACTGGAAACGACCAATTACTCATTCATGAACTCCTAACCAATCTTAACAAGCATTTTCAGTTGAAGAATTTAGGAAATATTCATCATTTTCTCGACATCACCGTCTCGCCAACATCAACAGGATCATTTTTAACTCAATCATCTTATGTGTCCGCACTGCTCACTCAAGCAGGCATGCAGTCGTGCAAGCCTCTGGCTCTGAAGTGCCTTTCTCCAACGGACAGTGAGCAGCCATTCATGAATCCAGAACTTTACAAACACATCGTTGGTTCTCTTCAGTATTTAACAATCACAAGACCTGATATTTCCTACACAGTTAACAAATTGTGTCAGTTCTTGCATAAGCTGTTAATTGTTCATTTTTCCCTGCTCAAATGACTTCTTCGCTATCTGCAAGTGACTCGGTCATTTGGCATGTTCATAAAACCAACTCCCTTACAGCTCTATGCATTTTCATATTTGGATTAGGCAGGAGACCTTGTCGACCACCGGTTAATGTGCTTACCTTGGACACAATTTGATTTCCCGGCAAGTTAAGAAGCAAAAGATTGTAGCTCGTTCATCTACTGAGGCTGAATATCGTTCTCTAGCCACTGCTACTGCTGATTTGCTTTGGTTGCAACGTCTTTTACTTGAATTTCATATCCCCACACAAGTATCCATTGATTTATTATGTGACAATATTTCTACCATTGCTTTAGCCAATAATCCGATCTTCCATGCCCGCACCAAACACATTGAGATTGACTGTCATTTTATAAGGGATTGTGTCAAGAATAAAACCATCTCCATTCATCATATCACTACAACAGATCAAATAGCTGATATCTTTAATAAACCTTTGCCAATCAAATGATTTCAGGATCTTCGACACAAGCTAACACTAATTGACATGAGTATTATCTTGAGGGGGGATGATAAGAAGAAGTGATATGTCGTTTCCCTTATAGTGCTACAGCCGCCTACATCAGACATTTAGCCACTAATATGGTTTCAACAGGAATACACAGTTGCAGTTTTAATCCACACCGTTGATGTCTAACTAACTGCAATCTCACCATAGCTTATTTAACTTAGTATAATATATACTGTAAACAAGGAAACCGTGAGACAACATAGTGAAAACATTTTTCTGCTTCCCTGCTTCTTTTTCTTTCTCTCTACCATATTATGCTCTGTTTCTGCTTAGCTTAGGTATGCAGGTTTACAGTATTCAGACTTCATAGATCGGATTCCTATTCTTATAGCCTGGTGATATTTTGGAATACAATGGATGCAGGATGATGGCATATGAGATTTCTATCTAGTTTCATATTAAATATCCGACTTCTCTGTTTTTCTTTTCCTTCAAGTTCAAGGATTGTCAGTAACATTTCATTTTGATACTTCTAATTTGATTATCATTATTATCACTGCATTAAAGGGTGTCTTTAGAATTGCATTGCATGTCTTCATAGACTTCCCTATCTTCCCTTTCATCAACCCTGCTCACGTGTTACTCAATGGTAGAAATGCTGATCTGCCTGTAAATTCTAAAAAGAATTTATAAATGGTCACAGCCATTCAAATTTAGCATAAAAACTTGCATCCTTAGTGGACCTAGTGGTTCCTAGTTAGCAATATCTATGAAATACTATGTTTCATACCCTAAAATAAAAATTCACTACTGGAATAGCAAACAATACCTTTGTCGACTCTCCAAAGAGATCAGTCCTGTCGCAAATATAATAGTACAGCAGAAGAGCTCCAAATTCCACCCTATAAATTTTAATAAAGATTGAGTCAATACAATTTCACTCCGTAAACTACCATTGAATCCAAAAGCCAAGGCAAAATCTTCTTACATGGTTCTCAAGATAAAACGATTCTCAATCAAAAAATCCTTGTCCAAACAGAAGAGCCTAAACAATCCAATAGAAGCACATGGTGTCAACCAAAAGTAAATTATTTTATACCAAAAAAAAAGAAGATAAAAGACACCTGACTAGGGGTAAATATTTGCAGTTTTCTGAAGAATCAGCTACAAGACCTCCCTCTAGTAGATGAGTTTCAGTATCTTCCCTAGGATGCGCAAGATGCCAACAAGCCAAATCGGCATCAGAATGTTTTCCACTAAGACAAAGATAATACAGTTTTAAAATCTAAAAAACTACTAGAGTTACATATAACAAATGCACTGATTTGAATGAATGTGTTTCAAGAACTCACAGCTTTGAACTGTATTTTCTTTTCCAGTACTGCAATAGCTCAGAGTACACCCAGACTAAAAAAATAGGGATGTAACCAAGTAAGAAAGACACCTGCCACAGAATCAAAAGATATAGTTTCCATATCCTTAGAAGGCATAATTAAGAGATGAATAATTATAGAAATCTTTCTAGGTTCCAACAAGCAAATGAGCACTTTAAAACACAAAAAAAGGTCAAAAAATAAGAAACTATGTGGAATTATTCATGAAATTTGGAATAAACAATGAATTGTCAATTCCAAACTCAAATCTTATCAATCACATGAAATCTAGTTCGGCTGGTTCTTCACAAGGTAAATAAATCCTCTGTAAAACAAGAGGTCATTTGATTGCAAGATTTAGCTAGGAATTAAGGTAAATATTGGAAGATAAGTTTTTGAGCCACATAAATCCTACTCAGTACTCTTTTTTCTTACTATCTTCATAAATCTTATTTTCCTCCAATTTTAGGCTAAATCCTGCCAGGTTCCCTCCAATTTAAGAGTAAAATCTTTTTTTTTTTTTTTTGCAAGAAAAACAACTTTACTGTGCAAAAAAATGAAAAAAAAAATATAATAATTTAATTAACCTGCATTCTGTTTATTTGACTCTATTTGCAGCAAACCAAAAAGCTAGAAGAATCAAAACCTAACGCTGAAAAAGGATAAAGTGTAAAGGATAAAAAAATTTTGATGAAATGTCAACGAAATTCATAAGAAGTTTGAAAACATGAACCCTTTGAACTAAATTTCCAATTTCCCCAATGTTTTTACCTGACCCGGCGTTATCTGTGTCGAAGTAGCCATTCTCGACTCCAATGGAAATGAGAAAAATAAAGTGAGAAAGAGAGAGAGAGAGAGAGAGAGAGAGTCGATTCTTTGGTTCAGCGGTGCTGAACTTTTTTAAGGTTTTTCATTAAATACAGAAGCGACAGTGGACCACGTTAAGGAATCGCACTCCGCAGTGCAGAGTTGCAGCTTCCAGAGGTACGGCGGGAAGGCTGGCAGCGCTTTACCGGTTATATTAACATTTCAATTGAATCATAATTTAATATGAAAAAATTAAAAATATATATATAATATATTAAAAATAATTTATGATATGCCTCTAATATACCATTTAATAATGGAGTGTCAATTATGAAAATCGGATTGGACAACGAATCAAAAGTAGAGATTCATCGACCGGTTCGATTGGTCGAATCGGGGTCAATTCAGATGATGTAATAAATAATAATATTATTAAGATTTAATAAAATTAATATAATAATAATATTATCATTTTAAATATGAAATAAAAAATAAATGAAATAAAATATTATGAAACATAAAACTTATATAATTAATTAAAAAATTATTTTAAAATCTCACATAAGAGCAAAAAACCCCAAATCTCATAATTATAAAAATTTACAATCATAATAATATGATAATTTTAAATTTAAATATTTTTCAATTTTTACATTTGATTTTAAATCTAAATTTAATTTACATATAACCATATAATTTACTATAAATTATTACTAATTTATATTACACATTTAATATAAATTTAATTCTAACATAAGTTTATAAAGTTAATACAAATTAATTTATATTATATGATTAAATATATTTTACATCTATATGTTATATACCAAATTAATTTTATAAAATTTCTATCTAAAAATTATGTATATAAAAATAATTTATTATTAATAAATAGGTAAATTTATTTTTTATAGTGTATAAATAAATAAATTATTATTATTAACTAATAAATAAATATTATTCATATTATAAATAATCTATTAAAAATGAAATTTATGACATTACATATTTTATGAGCTCATAAACACCTCAACTCTTCTCTTTAGTCCCTCATCACTTGGAAACTTTTCTTCCTATTGTTTATATAGCTTTTTAAGTTTCTTGTATTAATTAGAGTTCACATGGAGTGGTCGGGTAATGTAAAGATGCTTCAGGGTTGTTTGGGGTAATTATTTATGATAAAAATTTTATGTTAATTTAAATTAAATGTTTTAAATATAAGTTAATTTGTTTATTTAAGAAAATTATTTACTATTTAATCTTTAATATAATAAATTTATTTATTTATTTAAAAATTGTGGTAATTAAATTGGCTGATTCAAAAGAACTGGAGCCGGTTCGCCTGTTAAACTAACGGTTCTAACCGGCTCAACCTGGTTTGATGCAGAAGCGTTTTTCAGAGTGGATTAAACCGGTCTTGTAATCAATTCACGGTCGAACCGGCCGATCCGATCAGATTTTAAAAACCTTGCTAAAGATGATATCAATCTTAAACAACATTGAGTCCTTAGAGAGGATACTAATCTTGACATAAAGTTGATCAAGATGATGACAAGAGAGAGGTTTGGTGAGTACTCTACAGGTTGATCAATAGAGGAGACAAGAGAGACATGAAGATCTCCATTTTGAACAATTTTCTAAACAAAATGTAAGTCAATGGCAACGTATTTCATTCAAGAATGAAAGACCAGATTTCCACACAAATAGGTGGCACCAATAGTGTCACAATAGACAATAGACATAGTTGGTAAGTAAATGCCAAATTCATGAATAAGTGATTATAACCATATGAGTTCTGATGTGACTGAAGCATTGGCATGACTTTCTATCTCGGTGGAGGAATGAGTAATTGTGCGTTGTTTCTTGAAACTCCATGAGATTGCATTATGATTGAGAAAAACAACATAAGTGTTGTTGGAGGTGCGATCGATAGTGTTGCTAGCTCAATCGATATAAAAAAATCCATGTAATAAAAGTGGCGAGTGGCAGCATAGAAATAACCAATGATTAATGTTGGCTCGAAGGTAGTGAAGTAAACGTTTGGGAGCATCCAGTGTATTGTGGTTGGTCAAATTGTAACAGTTTGTTTATCAGAAAGGCTATCTTTGATATGAGTAATAGAGATATATTGAAGTTCACCAACTATGGAGCGATATTTAGTTACATTAGTGGGTGGAGAACTATCCTAGTGATTTCCATTTGGGGAGGTGGAGTGAGCGGCATGATTTTCAAAAGCTAAGGAGGGGTTGAGAAATAATGGACAAGCAGCTGGGCTAGTGGACAGGGGCGAGAAAGATGGAAGTGGATTGGAGAATGGAGATGTGAAAAGCAGAAGGACTAGGGTCCACGAGAAGTGAAATTAGAGGGGATTAGAAGATAGGTAATTGGTGATAATTTGGGAGACACATTTTTTGATTCTGAATTGATGGTAGAAGTAAAGAGGATGAAATTGGGAATTTAATGGTAAGCTTTTGTTTAAGCAAGAGAGGTAGAATTAATAAAGACACATATATTTAATTTAGATAATGATAAATTATAGTGAGAGGTTAAGTGACATTGGATTTCGATGGACGGATGGATGACCAAGGCAAAAATGCATTGATCAATGGAGGTTTTTGTGGTCTTCAATTGAATTCTATTTGATATATATATATATTTATAAAAATATATGAGTTTACGCATTGTAAACATGTGAATGATGCGGTCCTCCGCCGGTAATTGAACATCTCCAGGTTTTACACATGAGTTGAGTGAACATGTGAAAGATGCGGACCTCCTCCAGTCGGCCACTTTTTGTGTATATATATTATTATATGAGTTATGAGAGAGGGACCACAAGTCTTTGGATCTCCTCGATTCTCCCTAGTAAAAACAAAGCTGGTGTTTGTATTAGTTTTGTAGTTTTGTGCATTATTTGGCTCTGCTGTCCCGAATAAAATATGTTCTAATGTGGTATGGACATAAGCTGCTTTCATACCGATGATATGAATGCCTCTTAACTTTACTTGCGTTGATTGCCCTTCCCTTCCCTTCCCTTCCCTTCCCTTACTTTTCATATTTGAGCTCATTGGTTCCATTCATGATTAAATGTGAATCTCACATTTTGACAGAGCACCAAAGTTTTCATAGTATCCTCTTCAATTAAATTCGAAATTTCCTATCAAATCTAATAATAACAAGCCTAAACATTAAGAAAATCATCAAGTGACCCACCATAATGCATTAATTCCCCCTCTAAAAAGAAAGAGTAGAAGAATGGCCATAAAGATACTCAACAAGAGGACGCCGCCTTCATATTGATATCATCCTCTACTATTATGCTATTATTATCTCTCTTTTGCCTGTTTCTTCTTTGATCCAGTTGCACACCCCAGCAGCAATTGGTGGAACCTCATATATCAAAATAATAGAGCACATTATTTTATGAAGCATTTTGATCAATTTCAAATAATAGATGGCACCTATGAAGCCTTATTATTGAGAACCCACCCCACAACAGTCCAGATTTTTTTATTATGAGCCTCTTTGATGCTGCACTATTCATTAAGACTGCTTTCTTGCATCTCAATCATCTCATATTTATTCATCATTAAAGGGATCAATTCTGAAATCGGCAATTATGACGTGTAATCTGCCTTTGGCCTTTTTCAAGTTGTTCGTTTAAAGTAACTAAACCAAATACAAGTAGTAGCATTACAAGCTCTCGAAAGTGGAAACCATAATTAATAGAAACCATGTCAAACACATCATTCAAATTAAATATCTTCACTTCACAATAATATTCCAGCATAACCACAAGGCACATGAAATTAATTAGAGGTGTAAGAGACTCGAGTCAGATCGAGCTTGACTCGTTAATGAGCTCATGAATCAAGTCAACATTCGAGTCCAGTGCGATTTGTGTCCAAATGAGCTCGAGCCTATAAATATTTTAACGAGTCCAATTCAAGCTTATTAGTAAGAACTAAATAAGCTTAACTTGATTAGGCACTTGCTTGGCTCAACCCGACTCATTTACACCCATACACGGAATCACAGTCCTCAACTCGTGACCTTGAATGATTCTTTCTGAAACTTCAAAATCATAACTATATTTACCTGCTAGTAGGATGCACAGAACGGATCATGGATATGAACTTAAAGAGTTTATAATTTACTTGTAAATGAAAACAAGCAAGATATTCCTAGAAATAATCCTCAAAAACAGAATTAAATCCCAAACTTGTAATCTTGGCTCAGAAAAATCTAAAGAATCCCCACCACAAAGCTTGCAATAAAAGGTTTTGGTGCTGGTTGTGTTTAAAAACTATGCAAAGATAAAACCTAAGCATTTATAAAACAAAATTGTAATATTGCCTCAGAAAAACCTAAAGAACACATGTTTCAACAAAGAGGCTTTAGCAGGCCAGATAGCGGAAAAGGAGTTGTTGAAGTTATTGAGCCTACAAAATATGACTGGCATCTTAATAAAGTACAGAATTGCACAAGTCAAATTTAACTGGCTTCATAATCATATTTACAAAAATTGGCTTTGGTGGCAAATGATGATAACAAAACAAAACATTTTTAGTACACTTGCTCTTTTGCGTTTTTACAGCACTAGGTTGTAAAAACCTATGATGAAAGAAATGTCAAATCTTTCACCAGAATAGAACACAATTTTAACATTCAATGGTCACCATTTGAATTTAAACTGATTAATATTTCGTTTGGGACCATTTTCTTATTGCTTCTTAAAAACAACTTTTTAGTACAAAAAATCGTCCCAAATGAAGCTTTAATCAACAAGTAAATAAACCAGGTCATTGGTAAAGAGGTAAGTACAAGAATACTTCCATCACCCACCATCCACAAGAGAAAACCGAGCCACTACGAGGATAAATTATTTACTGTGAACGCAGGCCACCGTGCGGAAGGCAGAAGTGCACTCTACTCTAATTAGATTGACTCTAAAACCGTGTACAGTGCACTTCATCTAATTGTAGTATATTATTGTGTTCTCTCTGCCTTCTACACGAAGCTACTCATTGAAGATCTGCAGAAATCTTTAGATAAAACTAGAGAAATTCTAAGGAACAGAGGTGGAGAATCGGAATTTATTTATTATCTATTCTTGCTACAGTATAGTCCCTATATATAAAACATATCGAGGAGGGAGTAATAATTACTATTACTATGGCAGTTAGGCATCTAAGGCTCAGAAGCCATAGCAGAGAAACCAACGACCAGGGTTAAGTTTGGAAAGGCAATGGCAGCTTTGTGCAACTACACTACTACTGTACGTTGCCACTACACTTATGTAGTTCACACCTAGCAATCCACTAAGAGACAGATAGCTTGAAGATTAAGTTGAGCCAAGAAAAGAGAGATAAAATTTTCTAATATATATATAAAAAATAAAGACCAAACCAGCAATTTGGATCTATGATATGATTTTCAGAGAAAATATTTGCAATATATATATATATAAATATACACGAGGTTTGAAAGAAAAGAAAGAAATATGGTTTGAATTCTTGTGCATGGCATTGAGAGCCTCGCTGCCTTATTTACACAACAAGATTCCATGCTATGCTAAATAATTAATTACTTCACAATCTCATTAGGACATTATATAATGTATTAACAAGAATTCCATAAGTAAACCTATAGGAGTATGGAGGGGAATTACTATATCTTGTAGGAAAAAATTCTTGAATTAGAATCATAATTGAACATCGATCACTAGTTATCCTACTACAAGATCCAGCTATGAGCCTGCCAAATTCCTCAAATTAGAGTAGATATTTTTCAAGCCTAACTTTGAACTAATATTCTAGAATGCAAAACTAGGAAGTACTTTAGTTTGAATGTAAGAAAGTTGTTTGTATTTGAATATATGGGATACACATCAATCAACTGTCTATTTTTTCTTTGATGAAGTGAAGATCGATTTCAATGTATTTTGTTCAATCATGTTGGACAGGTTTCTGCGTATGTTAATAGTTGATATGTTATCTTAACATAATTTTATAGTACCCATTTTATTCCTAAATCATTTTGGATGATTTTTAATCAATTATAGTTCAAAGATTCCTTAAATTATTGCTGGTAATTCAGCTTCAACGCTTGATCAAAAAACAAATTACTTCTCTTTTCTTCTCCAAGACTACTTCTATCCCAAGTATTTCATCCTTACCAAATCCTTTCCCTTAAATTCTTTGGACAGTTGTCCGTTTAATCTTCTCATTTCTTCATATCATTCACAGAAACAATTAAGACAATGATTTTACTTTTCTTGGATCTTTCTATAAATAGGGTGTGACCTTCGAGACATGAAATTTATCCTTTCTTGTGAGCACTACCTTACACCCTTATTTATATAGTAGGCTTCTAAGCTAAACCAGATAACTCCTCATTTCGTAACAACTAATTACATAAGAATTGCTTGACAAATTCACTAAGACAGAATATACAACATATTAACAAGATTTCTATGGATGCACCTAAGAGAATATGGGAGGGAATTACTATTGTTTGTAGGAAATAATTCCTGGGTTGGAACCATAGCTAGACACCGTCAGTTGCCCTGTCACTGAATCCAGCTATGGGCACGCCAACAGAAAGTATTTCTTATATTTCTTAGAAAAAGTAAAGCTATAGCTATTCAGAGATATTGGATCATTGAGTACTCAAAAAGAAATAAGAAACAATTACCTGAAAGCAACTAAGATGTACTGGCTAAGGAACTTCGCGACTAATATCTCACTTCTCAAACAAGCATGCATCCACGATAGAATTAAAATGTTTCTTGAAAACGAAGGTAGCTTGCTACATCCTTACAATAATCTCCAAAAGGTCACATTTTTAATCTAAATTACAAATTTTGATTCTCATAGTCAGAATGGATTTAGTTAAAAATCCGTAAAGCTTGTCCATTTGTGAAATATTATCATGGTAAATAAACGAGGCTACTAAATGAAAAGCATAATATAAAACTGCCAATCAATTTAGATAAGAACCTCATCAGTAACCTTAATTACTTGTAAGGTGGCAGCAATAGCCAAGCATTTCTAAATACAGGTAGTTTTGCCTGTAAATATATCATCTATAACACTTCAGTTCGTTGAAGACAGTAGATATTAACATTATGGGTAACTTTTCGGTCTGAGTGACTTCCTAGCAGCATTTAACATAACAAACTATCCATAAAACCCCAATAATAAAAAACTATTTTTCTTAGTTCAAACAATTACTAAACATTTTCAAAATAAGAGACCATGTAGAAGTTAAACGAGGTATTGAAGAAAACACCTGCAGATGTCTTTGGTGAACCAGAAGCTTCATTTCAACAATCTTATGGTGCAGTCTGAAGCAAAACATAGATTACTTGAGAATTCAGAGTCACGGATATAACATAAAAAGATAAAAAGATATCAAGAGCGAACATAAGAGAGAGAGAGGGGGGGAGGGAGAAAACATAGAATTAAAGGAGGATTCTCAATTAGCTCCTTCAAAAGTAAATCCTCAATTATCAACTTATGATACATTTTATAAAGAGAAATTAAAAAATAACCTAACAAATAGGTGTACATGTAAATCCTTATTTCATCAAAATCTAGACAGAAAATACAAATGAATACAAACATAATAAAACAAATATGAAATCCTAACTCTAAATCTCACTGCATCACTAAATGTTCGGAGAAAGTTCACCAAACATTTTTGCTGAGATAGTACAAGAGTTCAAGATTCTTGATTCCTTACATGAAGCCCAGATCCTCATCTTCCAGATCAAGGAAAATTGTGGCAACTGCCTGCCGATAAGTACTTGATTTCAAATTTCTGACCAGCACTAAAATCTCTGGTCCTGTTAAATCCATCATTGTTCCTTGCTGCTCTTTCAGCCTTTTAAGGATTCTTGCTTCACAGAATGCAACCGCAACAAGTTTTCTACTGTTGATCAGAATACAGAATAGATGAGTAGCAGATAGCGGACTAACTATTATATTTATCACTACAAAGTTTTCAAGTAATAAGATTTATAATAGTAAAACTTCTTTACAAGTCCCAACTTCTGAGAAGTTCTGCTCAAGAATATGAAAGTAATGATTTCAGTTACAAGAACCAACTTAAACAGTAATATTTTACAGTTTCCAGTGAAAATAATATAAAAAGAGCTCATTTGGTTGCTTATAAGTAGAAAATATGATTGAAAAAATGATTAGTTTACTTTGCACATTTGTAGGTGAAGCTGAAATCATTAATACATTTGAGAGGGTTTAGAGGGAATTTCTACAGTTCAATAATAATGTTAATTTCTAACAACATGCAAACAAAAAAGCCCTAAGAAAAAAACTATAATTTGTGGAATTTATTGCAGCTTGCTTTTTCATCCTCTCTCTCACTCACTCTCCCTCTCTCATCATGAACTCTTATGATGAGAATATATTTCACCACAAATGATGAAGACAACAGAATAATTAAGAGCATGAAGTTCAAAAGGGTGCAAACCTTCCTCGAACAAAGCCAGAAGTGATAAAGCCAAACGGCCACCTGTACCACTTGAGTGATGAGTTATCCTGCGGCACATGTAGCTCCCAACTATAAGAATCTTGCCTTGTAAAATAAGATTTGATGAAGGACTGTGGCATCTGTGGTGGTGTATGTTCTTCCGACCTAAGATTTCAAAAGAAACACTCATAAGACAACAAGGGAAAAGCCTGATGTTTTGCCAGGTGAAACATATATAAACAGAAAAAACTAATCTTACTTGTTCCCTGAACTTTACCAAAAATATAAAAAATCAAAATATTTAGAAGACAAATAAGAGAAAATGTTTAGATGACCTATCCATCCATGATGAGAGATCTGCAAGTTCAGGGGCACAAACAACAGCTCCTTCGTCAAAAAAACCTTCCTTGAAAGCATGAATCAGAACTCTCACAAAAAAAGGTCCTCCACCTTGGTCCAAATATCCTTCACCACTGGTTTTTTCCAATATATAATTTAAATCATTTGATGTTCTTAAAATTGAAACATCAAAATACTTCCTAGCATGCTCATAAGGGGATTGCTTCTTATTTTGAGAATGCATGTTAAACGATGTGACATGAGTTGTTTCTCTACTAGCATAGCATGGCTCATTGGTATAAAAACTTTTACAGAGAGTACGGGCTACACAATGCCATTGGGGGGCTATGGGAACACAAATAGGTCTCAAAGCAGGAGGTCGAAGCTTAACGGCTTCATCAGCTTTTGTAGCTTCAGCAGTCATGAGTGATGAGTATGCACTGGAATCAGGGAAATCATATGGGAATGAAGGTAATCCACCCTACAAAAAGAAGCTATAAAATCTCACAAGCAGGATACTCAAATAATTTCTGAAGATGAGATATAATTTACTTAAGCCAAAAAGAATCTAAAACAAAATTTCATCATCATGATAATGAACTCCATACTGTTAAAGCCTAAAATAAAAAGCTCTACAAAGTTTGATTTCATGGAACTTACATTGCAAGCTATCCACCGCTTTTCTCTTAACCCAATTGCATGAGCCTTATTTAAGATAAGAGACATCCAAAAAGGTTTTACCCAACTTAAAGGAAGAATTACAGACCATCTGCGGGCAAAAGTTGAAATCAGTTTATGATTTTCTTAGAGGAAACAACCATTACCAGTAATAAAAAGCCAAAGACAGTAAACATAACAATTTGCATCATTCCTAACCCAGAATTAAACGTTTCATGGTCTGCATGCTTTAAGAGTATAATGGGGCAGGACCGATCATAACGATCTCTTGCTTCGTAACATGACTCTTCAACAAGATCAGGATCCAGATAGAAATGTTTTAAGCGCTTACAATGCCTCTCCCTGCAGATAACATTTTCTGGCAACGGAGGTTTCAAATTTATATAAGAATCCCATAATTGTCTACAATCAGAAGGAAAAACTCCATTTGCTTCAGGTTTCGACCAGAATGAAAGCAACAAGTCTTTATTCCTGGTTGATTCGTCGGAGAACTTGGCAGTGGAACCATTAACAAGACCTTGATGCTGTGGACAACTAGCAAAACTGGCAGTTGTAGGAAAACCTTTAACTTCTTTCATAGGTAAATCTCGTGGATCTTGAACTTCTAGTGAAAAAATAGCACGAGATGGAAGGTGACCAGCATGTTCAAGAACGAAACTACTATGTAATTGTGAATTTGAGCACGCTCTCAGAGAAGGGGAACTCAATTGAGATTGGCTGCCAATTTTGCGACACCTGACAATTTATCAAAAAGTTTGCAATAGTGAAAATAAAAATGGGTATTGAATTATTCGAAGGACGTAGTAAATCTTAACTTACTCTGACATAGGAATTAGCATTTTCTGGAGAATCTTTAGAGACTTGGCTCCAATGACTTCTAATCTTGCAATATGCCCCTCCATAGAAAGGCAATGAACAGAGACACCAGTCTCATTCATCTGTATGAAGATGATCAAAAGAAATTCCAATGTAGAGCATTCAACAAATTTCACGTGTCAAAAACACTGCATTTTCATGTTTAAAATTACAAAAAAAAATACGAGCATCAAACACATTAAAAACATTTCATTCTCTTCTTTAATGTTATTGAATGATTAATATTACAATTATAAATCATCTTTTAGCAAAAAAAAAGAGGGAAATGTTGGTACCTGTTTGTGACAAGCACATCTCAATGCATCAAATCCTTCATTGTAAGAAGCAGGATGTAACCATATCCACAATTGCCGTGGTGAAGTACTACATTCAGATTTACTAGAGCTACTTCGATCAAAGAGTTGTTCAGAATTCATGTAATTCTCATCTCTTTTCAGTGGCAGCCACATGTAAATAACTGGAGCAATAAACTTGGGAAGCGGAGATCTAACATGGTAAAGCTATAAAGAGTAACAATTTAGATTAATAATTTAAATGTGAGCATCCGATCTTCCATTATCTACAAGCATTCAAAGATTGCAAAAAATGAAACATACCATTGAGTTAGCATAACAAGCTCCATAAAATATGGGCTTGGACATTTGGCTTGAAAAATCCGAAGGAAATGGTCGCAAGACCATCCTCATAATATCCAAGATAGATTCCTGAAGATTTTTTTTGCCAATTCAAAGTAAAAGGTCATTCTTGAAAAGATATAATCAATACAGAAAATCACGCAGACTAGCACCTTTAAAAATTGCAAGGAAATACATTTTGAATACAATAGCGGGTTTGACTACTATTTTTCAACGCACATCATGCAAAGCATAGGGGTTCTCTATTGCTTTTAAGCACATAGTCCAAAGGGGCAACTAAGGGATTTACCTTAAAATATTAAGCTAAACTATTAAGCCCTCTTAAGCAGGATAAAATGATATATGAAATCTAGCATTAAAAGAATTGTGAGGTGCATTAAATAGAAATTAAGACTTCTCAGTCTAAGCATCATCCCCATTGGACAAGTTTAAAAAAATAGTGTGGGCGTTATAAAATCAAAAATAACTATGAGCATATAAGAAAAGAGAAAATCTCAAATCATAATAAGCATATAAATTTCCAAAATAAATCACTGGATACAAGCTTACCCTTACATAGAAATATTAAACTCAATAAATAGAATTCAAAAATCTAAAAAAAACATATAAATAATACAACAAATCAAACAATAATAAGATCAAATCAAGGAGACCACACAGCAATAAGAAAACAGAGGAAATCAATCAAAAGGCATTTCAATGGCAACTCAACTATAAAAAAAAGGATGCAAAATGAACTTAGAGAGCATTGTGCTTGAAAAGCCCCCAAGCTTCTGGATAATGCACAGTGCTTCTAGATGATTTGGTTCAAAAGAAGCTCTTTACTATGCCCAAGCTTCTGGATAATGCACAGTGCTTCTACATGATTTGGTTCAAAAGAAGCTCTTTACTATGATTTTAAGAATATTAAGTTCTTTTTTCCTCTTTGGTTGGTATAAAGGAGAGAACAGTGATGAAAATATAAACATTTTACTTTATGGAACATTTCTTGAGAAAAACAATTAGAGCAAAACAATATAAATGAAACAAATAAGTCAATGAATAAATTCAAACAAAAATTATTGACAAAAGAAAAACGGAATGCCAACCTCTGGACCCTCCAATTGGACAGGATGGCTGTAACTAGCATCATGTATAAGTGCTCCGGATTTCAACCTCTTCAAGATAGCTCTTGAGCCCCTACCGCTATAAAATGATAACAATCTTGTTGACCAAAAAGAACGTATCTAAGCTATATAATCAAACTAATAAGCAATTTAAGCGGCACATATAAATCTATACTACTATATAAAAGTGGCTTGGGATTCCACCCAAATAAAATCTTAGCCTTCCATTTAATTTATTAAAGATGAATCTCAACCTTTCATTTTATTTATACATTTAATTAACTTATTTATTAACATCATTTATTCATTTAAATGCATGACATTTTTCATTATGTTTACATTAATTGCATTTAAGAGCCAATTGATGCATTTAATTAATTTTAAATATTCAAATCAAATCCCAACCTTTCATTTTAATTATTATAACTCTCATATAAGTGGTATAATGTTGATCGGCTGAGATTTAGCTTCGCTTTCTAGAGCTGATCCTTTTGGTTCTCCAACAAAAACATGGCCATGGAAAGTGGTATAAATTCAGTAGAAATGGTCAAAAGAAGGGAAACAAACATATTTTTTTAGTAATATTGAAATCCTAGAACTCATTTATTTTATATATTTACAATGAAGGAAAACTTTGAATTCATTAACAAGTTAGGGGTTGAAAGATGGTGTTTTCATGATAGAGATATTGGACCTCATGGGTTGACGCTTGCGGTATGAACCTTTTTCCCATTCTTATCATGATTATTTAACTTGCATCAATAAACAAAGACTAGAACCTCATTACATGCACAAAAACTTCAATGAATATTTTAATGTAATTTACTTTGATATACAAGCAGCATTAGATTTACAATAATATAGGGTTGGCCTTAATTAGCATGGTAGGTAGTGTGTTAGTTTTTTATTGTACTAATTATATTAGTTGTTTTAGATATGCAGTTGTAGAACATTTTTTGGTATTAGTTGCGACTTCAAATTTAAGGTTGATCTATTCTATTAAGTCTACCCATTCATGATTAAGCCTTCTTAATCTATTTTATGCTCTTGTTTAATTAGGATTGCTATCTTAGATATGCTAAATGGCTTGCCTAAGATAATTTCTGTGTACTCATTTTTCTTTTTTTCTTTTTTTCTTTTTTGCTACTATGAGAAAACTAAGGGATAACATTTAAAGTATGGGGTTTACATTCATAAGTTTAAAGAATCAATTTTCTTCTCTAATTATTGGGCCATTGATCCTTCATCATAGTTATCTTTGTTTTAAACTACAAAAAAACTTGGCTTGTCTCTATGAAAATGATATCACCTTGATAAATTTGCTTCTAACATTACTATCTATCTACATTTAACACTGTCGTTGCCAGGTCCCAAGTCCTGGATGAGAAAAGTGGAGGGTTGCATTAGGTAGTCGACAGCCAGCGTAAAACTTGTCGAATAATAATGACATGAATCATTTAAGAAATTGTGTTAATGCTAGGGCGTCCCCTGGAAACGACGCGCTGTATGGCCTGAATACAGCGACAAGTGTGCAAGGGTCGCTGCATCGCCGCCCGGGTGCAGTGTTAAATAGGCAAGGGTTCCCACATCAAGGATGGATGTGGGCAAAGAAGCTAGTCCATGAAACTAAAATTAGGATAGGAACTTGGAGTATAGATTCCCTAATAGGAAAATTAATAGAATTAATAGATATTATGATTCATAGGAAGATAAATATTTTGTGCATTCAGGAAACTAAATGGGTTGGAGAGAAGGCTAAGGAGATTGATAGTTTAGGATTTAAACTTTGGTATTCGGGTAGGAGTCGTACTAGAAATGGTGTAGGCGTGATTTTAGATAAGAGTTTGAAGGATAATGTTATAAATATTAATAGAATTGGAGATATAATTATAGCTTTAAAGATTGTTGTTGATGCTAAGATTGTTAACATCATATGTGCTTATGCTCCTCAAGTGGGTTTGGATATGGGTTCAAAATTAAAATTTTGGAATGACTTAGAAGAATTAATACAAAAGATACCTCTTGAAGAAAGAGTTTTTATTGGAGGAGATTTAAATGGACATGTTGGTAGAGAGGTAGATGATTTTAAAAGCATTCATGGTGGCCATGGGTTTGGAACGACAAATGAAAGTGGTAAGTCCATATTAGATTTTTGTTTAGCTTATGATTTTTTAATAGCTAATACCTTATTTAAGAAAAGGAATGAGCATCTCATTACTTATAAAAATGGATATAGTACAACTCAAATTGATTATTTTCTTATAAGAAAATTAGATCGTTTAGATTGCAAAGATTGTAAAGTTATTCCGGGTGAAAATTTATGTACCCAACATCATTTATTAGTTTTGGACTTGAAGATAATGGGGCAGAAAATAAAAATAAAGTAATACGATATTCTAGAATTAGATGGGGGCATTTAAAGAATGTTAACAAAAATATTTTTGAGAATAAGATTTTAGATCTTAAGATTTTTGTCTGTGCATGAGGATGTTAATGTTATGTGGGAAAAAGTGGCTAGTGATATTAAGAATATTGTAAAAGATGTACTTAGAGTTTCAAAGGGAAAAGCTCATAATAGTTAAAATAGTTGGTGGTGGAATCCAAATGTGCAAGAAACGATTAAAAATAAGAAGATTTGTTATAAAAATTGGTTTAATTGTAAAAATTATGATAATTGGAAAATTTATAAAGAGGCACGTAAGGAATCTAAGAAAGCAATATGCGATGCAAAGAGTTTAGCTTTTAGTAATTTATATAATAGATTAGATACTAAGGAGGGAGAAAGATATATGTATAAGTTAGCCAAACAAAGAGATATGAGTAGTAATGATTTAGTTCAAGTGAAGTGTATTAAGGATGAAGATCAAAAAATACTTTTTTTAGAAGATGATATTCAACAAAGGTGGATGAGATATTTTGCTAAACTTTTTAATGAAGAATGGGAAAATAAAATTTACTGTAGTGACCTTAGCACCCTAAATGAAAATAAAGATTTCTATTTTTATCGGCGTATTAGTAAAACCGAAGTTAGAGAGGCTTTAAAGAAAATGAAGGTTGGAAAAGTTGTTGGACCTGATGATATTCCAATAGAGGTGTGGAAATGCTTAGGAGATGAAGGAATTTCTTGGCTTACTAAACTTTTTAATAATGTTTTGAAGACTAAAAAGATGCCAGATGAGTGGAGAATGAGTGTGTTAATCCCTATTTTTAAGAATAAATGTGATGCACAAGATTGTGCGAATTATAGAGGAATTAAGTTAATGTGTCATACTTTAAAACTATGGGAACGAGTTATGGAGCATAGGTTGCGGCGTGATACTAATGTTTCTCAAAATTAATTTGGATTCATGCTGGGTAGGTCTACTATGGAAGCCATATATTTATTAAGAGGTTTGATGGAGAAATATAGAGAGAATAAGGAGGATTTACATATGATATTTATTGATTTAGAAAAAGCATATGATAAAGTTCCAAGAGAAGTGCTATGGAGAGTTCTTGAAAAGAAAGGAGTTAATAACACTTATATTCAAATCATTAAAGATATGTATGCAGGAGCTATTACTTGTGTTCAAATACAAGGTGGTTTGACCAAGTATTTCCCTATTTCGGTTGGATTACATCAAGGATCAGCATTAAGCCCATACCTTTTTGCTTTAGTCATGGATGTTCTAACTAGACATCTGCAAGAGGATGTACCATGGTGTATGCTTTTTGCTGATGATATTCTTCTTGTTGATAAGACTAGAGAGGGAGTTGAAAGTAAACTAGAATTGTGGAGGTCAACCTTAGAGTCTAAAGGTTTTCGCTTGAGTAGATCTAAAACGGAATATATGGAGTGTAATTTTAGTAATAATAGACCTAGTGAGGGGATTGTGACTTTGGGCGATCAAGTCATTAATAAGAGTACACATTTTAGATATCTTGGATCTATTGTTCAGAGTGATGGTGAAATAGATGGGGATATTATCAGCAGAATCCAAGTTGGATGGTTAAAGTGGAGGAATGCATCGGGCTTATTGTGTGATAGAAAAGTATCCCTCAAACTTAAGGGAAAATTCTATAAGATGGTGGTGAGACCTGCAATGCTTTATGGTGCCGAATGTTGGCCATTAAGAGAGAAGCATAATTCTAAGTTAAGTGTTGCAGAGATGAGGATGCTCAGGTGGATGAGTGGTTTTACCCTTAGAGATAGGATACGAAATGAGCATATTCGTGAAAAGGTTGGAGTAGCTCCAGTGGAAGATAAGATTAGAGAGAGTCGCCTTAGATGGTTTGGTCACATAAAACGGCGGCCTCCCAATGACCCGATTAGGAAAGTAGAGGTCTTAGATTTGACTTATGTTAAGAAAGGTAGAGGTAAACCTAAAAAGACTTGGTTAGGAAATATTAGAAATGATCTTTGTTTATTAGATTTAAATGAGAATTTGACTTTTAACAGGAGACAATGGAGAAAAAAGATTCATGTAGCCGACCCCACATAGTGAGATAAAGGCTTGATGTTGTTGTTGTTGTTGTTATTGTTGTTGTATTACTATTTATCTACATCTAGAGGTGATAAGATACAATGAAAGAAAAATCATTGCATTCTACTAAAAATTTAATGCACCTTAGGAATTAATTACTTTTAATAGCTTATAATATATCTTTTTCTTTTTTGTGCAAGTAAGTGAATCCTCTATCATATTAGAAGAGTCAAACTATAGTAAAGATTTGAAGTAGAATGCTAAAAATCTGAATAACAAAATAACATGTGCTCAATCGGTACCTTCAAGTTCTTCAATTCTTGAAAGTTTTCAATTTTGTGGTTGTATTGATACTTTTTGTCAAGATTTTAAAACTAATATCCATTTAGATGTGGAATCTTCTACTTTGATAGGTTATAGTTGAAATCTCAAAGATGAATCGTGTGAGTTTACTTGTGATTATTCTCATAACTTTTGTGCTAGAACTAATACTAATTTATTTCCCTCATAATCTTCTAATTTGATAGGTTACAGTTGAAATCTCAAAGATGAACCGTTGTATGATATTTGCAATTAAGTTATATAAATAGATAAGCCAAAGTTTCATTTTTTTTTATACTTAATGATGATGAATCAAGATTCTTTGTGTTCTTAGTTGTAGCATTTCAACAAGACATCTGCATTATGTCTTTATCTTGAGCATTTTGTATTGTTTTCTTCCAACCTAATTATTTAGAAGTAGTTAGAATTGAATTTTAAAAGCTAATTTTCCTAAATTGGGTTTAGGGGATATTGGTTTGTTTTTCATGAATTCATTTCTTGAAAACTCAATACTTATGTTTTGACTTTGAGTTTTGATAGGATTTGATAACCAAAACAGCACATGACAATATAAAAAACAACAAACTTAATCCAAATTGATCCAAAAATAACATCAAGGGGGCTATAATTAGTAATCTCCAAACAAAGAAATACAAAATACAAGTTGATTCATTATTCAAAAGGTGAATCAACTTCTCCATGCGTGCTTCTTCGACTATTTTCTCCATGTGCTTTTACTCCATTTTCTCTTTTGCTATTTGCTTTGTGATCCAAGGTTTTGGATTTCACTGCTCCCACTGATCGAAGCTGTCAGCAACTCTCGATACTCTTCCAACTCTCAACTCACTCAAAGGCTAAATCGTCAAATCTTTTAGCAAAAGTATGTATAGTGTATTTAAAATATTTTGATTTTTTTAGTTGATTCATATAAGTTGTTGAGCCTTATTTTGAGTGAAGGTGAAAGATTGATGTGATATTGTAATACATAGGTATGATTATATTTATGATTTGTATTGGTTGATTTCCAACCCTAATCATGCTACTACTTTATTCATGGACCATTTTATTGGTGTTTGGATGATATATTGTATGATAGTATTATGCTTTGAATTTTGAGGTATTATGAGATAACCTTCTTGATTTTTTAATCAATCAATTATGATAGTAATATATCTTATGATGCTTTCAAATTTCTGGTTTTGCTTTCTTGCTTTGCAATTTACTTATCTTTGATGGTTGTGATGCTTTTTATTTCTTATATATTAAAGGCATGTCTTATAGTTTGTTGCAAAAAGGTTGCTAATTCATTATAGTTAATAAGCACTCCCCCTCAATTTTCAATATGAGAAAGTCAATTTAGTGTTGGATCTTCTTCAAATCCAAGAATAATAATTAAAGAAAGGGATTATATCATCGAAGATGAACAACATGACAATCCTTATACGAAGAGGCAATGAAAAAAAACATTATTAGATTTTTGCAAGCTAATGACATAGTTCAACCTTGGAGATTATTGTATATATAACCCAAAGCATAGGTACAAATGGCCATGCTTTTGTAATTTAGACACGCTACTAATACAAGTATGAAATGTTTGTGTTTATAGATATTTTAGTATCTTCTAATTTACTTTTATAACATTACACATAATATTTTAATACTTAACATCTCTTTTCCCTGATTAAAGTAAATCTCCACCTTTCATTTAATTATCTCCACATAAAAAGATGTTTCTTTGAATCTATTTCAACATTTCAATTTTATTTAATACATCATTTCAATTTTATTTAATCTCTTTTTAGCTAAATGAGACTCTTGCTTCTTAGCTTTGTTATGTTTCTTTGGCTACTAGATGATCAATTTCTTTTGAAGAGAGAGTGGCAATTATTGCTAACAATTTTGCCACGATTGATTCCTCCTCTACTCTAGCAATGAGGCATCAAGGATGGTATGAAGATCCTCTAGCAACCTACTTGTACTGATATTAAACACATCCCGTCATACTGCTTCTTTTACCATTGTTGCTGCTACTACAAGAACCTACTTCTATTTAGTTCTTTATCTTGATGTTCTTACTTCGTGAAAGATTCTTTGTATTTTTGTGGCTAAATTCTAATGGTCAACATTTGCAATTTTCTTTATTTTCTTTCTCTAATAGCCTCTTCTTTATGGCTGAGCCATATCCACTCATCTTTTACTGTATTGTCGATAATCCCTTTTTAATAAGACAGCTTAGATATTTTTAGATATATGCATTCTAATTTATCACAAACTTTTGGACATGTTACATATTTGCATTCTAATTTATCACAAACTTTTAGACATGCATTCAGATTGTGCTTTTTTCTTCTACAAACTTTTGGACATACTCTAATTTAGTATATTTTGATATTCATAGTGCCTTCATTTCCATAGTTGTGGATGATATCAATGGAAACCATATTAATATAATTTGAGCCCTTTTTGAATAGCTAATAGGAGAATTTAATCTCATGCAATTTTAACTAATTTAATATTTAAATTAAATAATTCATCTTATAAGTAAGACTTAAGGAAAAGTTGCTTTTAAAATTTATGCTTACAGTATTCAAAATATGAAATGAGTTGTGAAAATCTGAAAATTTTTTAATGCTATCTTGGATGTAAAACGGCGGCCTCCCGATGACCCGGTTAGGAAAGTAGAGGTCTTAGATTTGACTTATGTTAAGAAAGGCAGAGGTAGACCTAAAAAGACTTGGTTAGAAAATATTAGAAATGATCTTTCTTTATTGGATTTAAACGAGAATTTGACTTTTAATAGGACACAATGGAGAAAAAGGATTCATGTAGCCGACCCCACGTAGTGGGATAAAGGCTTGATGTTGTTGTTGTTGTTGGATGTTTACTTTCATGATTGATTTAAGTAAAATGTCAATTCACTTGATTGTAATATTTGATTTAAAAAGTAAGATGATTAATTTTGCTATTCATTATTTTGGCTAAAGTTAAGAAAATTTAAAGAATCTATAAATCTATATTCTTTTTTTTGTTGAAATATTTTGCCCTCATTTCCTTTAAAGAAAGTTTAAAATATGTAACTTTTCATCAATATAATTAATAATTAGAATTAATTATAAGGATGAAATTAATTATTTTTTCTTTTTATCACAAAAAATATAATTAAATTATAATAAAATAATTTTTAATTTTTAATTTTTATTCACGTGCATTTAATGCATGTGCAATAAAACTGGCACTACTGCTATGGTTTGCATAGAATACATCTTTGTTGATTTAATGACAATTAGGTGAGTTATAATGCTTGCATTCTCCTTTATAATTTGATTGTATGTTGCAATATTGAATTATCTGGAAGTGATTTTACGTTGTCATATCAGAAAGTTGTTGGATTTATTAAGAATTATAATTTATCAGGCTGGAATCAAAGCTTATACAAATGCTTGTTGAATTTACTAATTTAATGCTATTTAAACATTATATATTTTTATTTAATTTTAAATTTTATTATATATTTTTTATTTTCTTAATTTTTATTTACGTGCACCATGTGCACGTGCATTTAAACTAGTAAAGAGAAAACCACCATGTCCTTGCCATGTGATGTGAATGTATAAAGTACTATATGGAATTCTTTTTTATAACTTCTAGCAAAGTTTTTTTTTCATCCATCCTTTTCTTTTCCTAAGCTTTTCACATTAATTTGACACCTTTGTCTTAGTGGTGAACCATTTGTTCTCTGTTGCACGTGCTCAACATTGTCCTCCATACATGTTACCGCAAAAATCTCTCCAATATGTTCATTTTGTTACCTGACCCTAGTTTTTGCACGTCCATCTTAATATTATCATTTCTACCACACTTGGTAATTATGATTTATTTCTATGCATGCAATTGTCGATCTAGTTCAATAAAGTAAAATAGAGTATTAAAAAATACTAAAACAATACAGGATATCAATTAAATCTTACGATATTACATGCTAGGTGGCTACAATGGAATTAGTAAAATTTTATCATCTTAATAAGTTTGGTGATAATGATAAAAGCAAATTATTCTTTTCATAACAGTAGATAACCCAAAATAAATTTTTAATTATATAAAACCATATCAACCCAAAGAGAAGAATTTGTATACCTGCCTTGCAGCCCAAGGGGAAGATAGAATCCCCAAAGTTTCACCATCGAGAACCGTTTGGCTAGCCAGAGATGAGTTCGCAGCCTCTTTGTCCCATCCTCGGACACAGAAAACCCAAATGTCATATTCCTCCGCAACTCTAGCCGTCGTCTAACCCTTCGTGAGGGTTTGCTCTTCTTCTGAGACGCTTCCTTTTCATCCAAACCCCCTGCCTCCATTCCATCACAGCCCGATGCGGCAACAGCACCATCTATCACGCGTGGTCTCTTCCTCCGACGATTCTTCCCGCTCCGGAAGCCAGTGGTTCGCCGCCTTTTATCACGCCGCATGCAAAAGTCATGATTTAGGCGATTGGAGACAATGTTGTGGAGGGATTCAAGCTCCGATGCTCGGGATTCAGCGAACTTGTTGATGAGTAAGAGTCTGGGTGGAGGGGGAGAACGCTCACTTGAGTAGAGTGAGGTCGGCGAGGGTTTGTTATTATTATAGGATGTCGGAAGCACCATCGCGATGCAGCTGGGAACCACCGCGAAACCCAAATAAACCCTGCGCCAATGCTGTTTTTAGGTGGAAATCACGGTGCATGCCTACCATAAACATATCAAATAATTTCATACTCCTAAGGGGCAGTTTGGATGCAGAATTTAGGCCGGATTTGAGGCCGATTTGAGCTAAATCCCGCCAAACAGCTTAAAATGCAAAATCAAATCTCACGGTAAATGGAAGCCGCAGTTGACGGAAAAATACCTCTTTTCGTGGTAAATCAAGGATTTTACCAAATCCTTCGAAAGAAGCGCGCGAAAGGGAGAAAGTTACCTTCACAGCGAGCGAGCTCCCGTCGTTGCTTCCGATCAAAATGTTGTAACTTCGGATCCAACAGGATGGGAATGTCGTCGAAGGAGCGAAATCGAACAAAACTCTACGCCTTATGGGAAGCGAAGGAATGAAACCGAACAGCAACGACGAAATAGAGAAAGGAAAAGCAAACCCTAGACGCGGGGAAGCTATTATTGATTAATAAAATTTAAAATATTAATAATTAAGTAAAACTAATTAAATAATTAATTAATAAAATTTATAGGATTATTAGTTAAATACTTAGTTATTTCAAAATAATTAGTAGGATTAAATATAATTTTAAATAGAAACTATTACTATATAACATCATAAATAATAATTAAATAATTAATTAATATTAACAAAACTTTGATGTATTTTATTTAAACTTTTGTTCTTGTATTTTAATAATTCATAAAATTAATTTCAAATGCATTAATCGTTTTAAATTCTAAATTGAATTGTCAAACGGTTATATAGGATTTATCCAAATTTATATTGAATGTTACCAAACAGTTTTGAAGATTTAACACATCTAGGATTTAGTAAATCCGAATTTAGACGATTTACAAAATTTTATTTAAATTAAATCTTTGATGCATCTAAATGGCCCCTAAGGCTTATTGATTTCAGGATTTATAACTATTTGGATACAGAATTTTTGCAAGATTTGGATACTTCAGAATTTTATGTTAAATCTTGCCAATTAACATTTAAGTATTTTGTCATATCTTTAATAGATATTATTCCCATCATTTTTGTAATGTACTAATTCTTCACTAATTTTAATTTTTTGACAATCGTTAACATTCTCATTTTTGTTTATAATAACTTGGTTCATTAAAGCCTTAGGCTTTGTTGGCATTGATTTAATATCTCGTTTTCTATACTATATGGTGCTATTTTGTGCAGAGTTGTCAAGTAAAATTGATTGTTTGTTAAAATCATATGAAAAGTGCTTTCTAAAGTGCTGTAAGATTTTTGGTTTGGCAAAAGAATGTCGGGATTCATTAGTTGACAGAATGATTGAAATGGATATATGCATTTAATAACATCAAAAGTAAGTAACCAATAAGATAGAATGAATAAAATTTATAAAAATACATTTCTATAGTTGTTGCGGCAAAAAGTTTAAAATTATTTGTACTGTTCAAGGAAGAAAAAGCAGGTAACAGAATATATGCCTAACCACCATTCATATTTCTCTAATTGCAGTTGTATGAATTTGTCCTTTAAATCTTCATGTAATTTCTTTATTCCATAATACCCGTGTAACCCTCATTTCAACCACCTTGTGTTAAATTTAAAAGTTATGTTTTCATTTATCTCTTTGGGCCTTTTCATAATAAATACAATCTATTTAAATCTTTGACACCTTGATATAACTTCATCTTTCAACAATTTTGATTGATAATTGTCAATTTCATCAGAAAATTGTGTTTTATGTATATTTGATCTTTTTTTATTAGTCTCAAACCCTTATTTTTGTGCAGTATTTGTGTGCTATTCTTGGATCTATTGTTTAGAGTGATGGTGAAATAGATGGAGATATTATCAGCAGAATTCAGTTGGATGGTTGTAGTGATCAGCCAAAATGGCATTCAATCTTAGTACTTGTATCATGTATCTTTATTTCATAGTTGATGGTGAAATAGATGGGGATATTTTATTTTATAGTGGGACAAAGGATCCACTATAATCTACGATAGGGGTTTACATCAAAATTTAATTGGTATGAAAAAATTTATGGCCTTCAACAACAACAACATCAAGCCTTTGTCCCGCTATGTGGGGTCAGCTACATGAATCCTTTTTTTCCATTGTGCCCTGTTAAAAGTCAAATTCTTGTTTAAATCAAATAAAGAAAGATCATTTCTAATATTTTCTAACCAAATCTTTTTAGGTCTACCTCTACCTTTCTTAACATTAGTCAAATCTAATACCTCTACTTTCCTAACCGGGTCATCGAGAGGCCGCCGTTTTATGTGACCAAACCATCTAAGGCGACTCTCTCTAATCTTATCTTCCACTGGAGCTACTCCAACCTTTTTAGGTATATGCTCATTTCGTATCCTATCTCATCACCATCTTATAGAATTTTCTCTTAAGTTTGAGGGGGACTTTTCTATCACACAACAAGCCCGATGCATTCCTCCACTTCAACCATCCAACTTGAATTTTGCTAATAATATCCCCATCTATTTCACCATCACTCTGAACAATAGATCCAAGATATCTAAAACATGTACTCTTATTAATGACTTGATCGTCCAAAGTCACAATCCCCTCATTAAGTTTATTACTACTAAAATTATACTCCATATATTCAGTTTTAGATATACTCAAGCGAAAACCTTTAGACTCTAAGGTTGACCTCCATAATTCAAGTTTACCTTCAACTCCCTCTCTAGTCTTATCAACAAGAAGAATATCATCAGCAAAAAGTATACACCAAGGTACATCCTCTTGCAAATGTCTGTTATGCCTTTGTCGGCCCAGAAGGGGCCAGCTGGACCGCTCCAGCCTGGACCGATCCTGGTTTATTCCAGGCGGAACCGCAAGCAGACAGGGGAGGGGGCAAAAGCCCCTGTGGGGCCCAATGGGTTTTAAACACTAGCTTGAGAGGAATTTTTTGAATGTAAGGGCTGTTTAGGTAATTTGTAATTGTCCTTTGATGTTAATTAGTGTTGACCTCGTATTTGACCCATTAAGCCCTTAATGGGTCGAATCAAATCCTAATTAATTCAAACCCATCTTGGGCTCGATCCACTTCTTCCTTGGACCTCTTTGACTAGGTTGACCAAGTCAACCCTTGACTTGGTCAACCCAAGTCATAATTGGTCAAATACACCCATTAAAGCCCATTTAGATCCTATTTAAAGCTCTAATCCTTTCCTAATCCATTCAAAACTCAAGACCACGGCTATTTGAGCCCTTTTCCCTCCTAATTGATCAAGGATTTGATCTTGGCCGTTAATCAAAGGCTTAAGGATATAAATAGAACATTAGGGTTCGTTGAGGGGAACTTTTTTTTATCCTTGCTCTCTCCCAAGACTCCTAGAACCCGAGAGCTCTTGTGAGAAGGCTCCCTTGACCTCCCTTCACACTTCCCAACCCGACCCCACCGTGGGAACCCCGCCGGCGGCGAGAATCCGACGAGCCGAATGCCAAAGACGTCCGAGGGCTCGAACCGATCAATCCGAAGCTCGTTTGGCCACGACTCCAACTAGGAACTTGTGCGGGGACAGTCTACAAGCTCAACAAGCCCAAGAACACGAAAATCCGCTGAGTATTTTGGGTAAAATCTCAAACCCTAGCTAGGAGCACTTAGAGTTAATTAACGTTGTCATTAGGGAATATTAAGCCAAATGAATTATACCACATGAATGCTCTTCATGTCTAGGCCGTATGTTTAAAATTTCATCTCGATCGATCGAGCGGATCGATCAAACGAGGCGAAAATATCGTTCTTAGGGTAGTTTCGCAGCCTGCATGGGCGGCGTCCGCTCCTAGCCGTTGATCTCGCGATCAAGGGCCTTGATCCCGCCGTCCGCTGCACCGGTCCAACCCAGGTCCGGATCCGTCTGATCCGCAGTTCGTCCAGCTCAATCCGATCCGTTGATCAGTGTAGCGGAGGATCGGGCGGTTGCTGGGCGATGCTGAGGTGTCTAGTAGGTGGGTCCCGCCGCGCCAATCATTGGCAATGATTGCGCGGCGGCGCAATCATTGCCAATGATTGGCCGCCGTTATTTATTTATTTATTTTTTATTTTATTTTTTTTTTAATTCTATTTTTTATATAATATTTTAAAAAATAATAATAATAAAAAATATTATTATTTTAATTATTTTTAAATAATATTAGGTTATATTATTTATATTATTAATATTAATAATAATATTATTATTATTATTTCTGTTATTATAATAATAATAATATTATTATTATTAATATATTACATTTATATTATTTTATTATTATTATTAAAACTTATTATTATTATTATTATTATTATATAATTTATTAATAACAATGTTATTATTATAATAATGATAATAATATTATTGTTATAATATGCTAATATTATTATTATTATTATTATTACTTTTAAAAGTTATATTTTACTATTATGTTATTATTATTATTATTTTATTTAAAAATTATTTTTAAGCATTGATGTTACTATATTAATATCAATAGTAATATTAATAGTAATATTATATAATTTATTGTTTATTATTATTATCATTATATTAATAATGATATTATTAATGGTATTACTATTATTTTAATATTATTATTTCAACATTATTATCATACTAATAATATTATGATTATTCTAATAATATTATTATATTAATAATATTGTTATTATTTTAATATTATTATTATATTAATAATGTTATTATTATGTTAGCATTATTATTGTATTAATAATATTATAATATTATTATTTTGATAATAATAATATTATCATTTTAATATTATTATTATATTAATAATATTGTTATTATTTTAATAATATTATAATATTAATAATATCATTATTATTTTAATTTTATTATTACATCAATAATAATAATATTATTATTATTACTATTATTATCATTATTTTATTTAAAAAATTATTTTTATATATTATTTTTATTATTATTATTCTTTTATTCAAAAATTATCTTTTTAAAATATTATTATTATTATTACTATTCTTATTATTATATTTTAAATATAAATATATATATATATATATATTTTAAAATTTTATTATTATAATTATTTTTTTTATTTTTATTACATTTATTATTAGTAATATTACTATAATATAAATATTATTGTTAATAATAATATTATTATTTTAATAATGTTATTATTATATTAATATTTATATTATTATAATATTAGTATTTATTATTATTAATATTATTATAATATTAATATTATAATTAATAATATTATTATTTTAATACTATTATTATTATAATTAATATTTTTATTATTATAATATTAATTATTATCATTATTAATATTATTATAATATTAATATTATAATTAATAATATTATTATTTTAATAATATTATTATTATGATTATTATTATTATTATTATATTAATTATTATTATTATTAATATTATTATATTAATATTGTTAATTAGTAATATTATTATTATTATTATTTTTAATAATAGTATTATTATGTTAATATTAATATCACTATAATATTAATATTTATTATTTCATATTATTATAATATTTTGATTATTATTATTTAAATGTATTTTAAATTCAGATATTATCATATCTGGTTTATTTTAAAATTATTATTTATTTTCAAATATTAATTATTTTAAATTATTTTAAAATTACCTTTAAACCTATTAAACTTCAAAAATTCATAACTTCCTCATTTTAAATCGGATTTCGACGCGCAATACCTCGTTCTTTTCAAAAAAATATGAATTTTAATTTAAAATTATTTTCTGTATTTGATTCTATCTTTTCTGGATGTTTTCTGTATTTCTTTGTTATTTAGTTATTTAAATATTATTTAATTAATATAATTGATTATTTTAAAAAATAAAAATTATTTTAAAACCTCTTGATGGCTGGTAGACCTCCTATACTTATGAACTGAAGTATTTTCAATTATCTTATTTTCAAATTTATATTATTTATAATATTTATGTATTTTAAAAATGAGTTTAAAATTACATATTATTTAAATCCCCCAATTTTGGGAAGTCTACCCCTTACGAAACTTTAAACCTAGGACCTATATGTGAGCAGCATTCATGTGGAAGAAGAATTAGTGAATGATTGTGTCCCAATCATCCACTAATCACTTCATTAGGTCTCTTTACTTAGTATTTTCGTAGTCCTTGCATGTGTAGGTTGCACAAGCACTTAGCCTAGGCTCTCCTAGATCTAAGGACATGGTTTGGTGTGCTTATACTTGCTGCATTTACCCTCTATATTGTGCCTAAGGGTTAGCTAACTCACTTTTACTCCTGCTCAGTGTAGTGACACACTAAGGACAATAATTAAGGACTGTCTAGCGAACTTAGAATATTTCTAGGAGCTAGGATAGATCCCGGATTGCTATGAAACTTTAAACACTAGTGTTTAGTGACATCTGGACCCCCCTAGAATTTTCTAGGAATTTTCTGGACTATTTAAAACACTTAATTAGCAAACCCTAATTTACCCGTTAATTAAGCCTTAGAAACTTCAGAAAAATATAATAAATCCATTTTAAATCAGAAAAATACTCATAATACCTCAAATTCTTCAGAATTCAGTCCCCAACCTTAGATAATTAGGGCCCCTTAATTGGACCTTAATATGGACTTTAATCCAACCTTAATAAAAAATCACCTTTTTGCCTTAATTAAATCATTAAAAATTATTAAAAACCCCAAATTTTCCCCAAACACTTGGGAACACCTTCTTAGGTCATTTCTGACCTTTGGGGGTGATTCCAATCAGTTTGGAACTGATTTGGGCCAAAACCCCCAAAGTACTCCTAATTAGGCAACTTCGATAATTCATTGAATTGCCCCAACTCCCAAAAATAATAACTAATTATAGAAAACTCCAAAATGGGCAAACTAAAAGGCATTCAACTCACATTAAGGTCTAGTATTTATTTAAAATATTAGGTGTCCATAAATCAGCCTAAAATAAAAAGTCAACATTCCGGTCAACCGTAGCCTATAGTCTAGGGCCCGAAACTTCTAAAATTCATAACTTTGCGTAGGAAACTCCAAATCCAGCAAACTCAAAGGCATTCAACTCACATTAGGGTCTAATATTTATTAAAAATATTAAAATTCTAGAAATCAACTTAAATCAAAAAGTCAATAATCCGGTCAAACTTAGTTCAAAACAAGACCAAAGCTTCAGAAATTCATAACTTTAGATAGAAGAATCCAAATCGGGCATACTAACTGTCTAACTGATCAGGTTAAGGCCTAGTATTTTATAGAAATATTAGCTGGTCATAAATACCCTTTAATCAAAAAGTCAAATTTGGACCCCCTTTTGCTTAGTGTATAGGTGGATCCCAAACTCCCTAAAACTCACTAATGCAATTTAAAGTTTAAATATTATTACCCTAAGAACTAAAACTGATCCACACATTAAATCAACTAAGATGGATCTTAATTCACTAATATTTGGACTTTAAATAAAATTCCCTTTTCAGACCTACAACCAACCTGGACAGTAGGCAATTGTAACTAATTACCCAGCTTAGGATCTACCTCAGCTACACAACTTTTCACACACATCTAAATGGTTTGTTAGGGCACCAATTCTAGACCTAGGCTAGGCCGGTGTTTACTTTTTTGTTGTGTGCCGAGATTTTTGAGATTTCACTGTATGTTGTGATTGAGATGATGCTGGTGTGTTTGTTTACTTTTACTGCACTCTGGGAATTGATGTGATTGCACGATAGACTACCCATAGGTTAGGATCGAGGTTGATACTAACAATGTCTTCTGCAGGTGGCCATGCTCATGCAGCGCTAAATAAAAGGGGGGCAATAATCATGCTTCAAATACTAATGTCATTTTATGCAGGTGCTTCAGAAATTGCTCAGCCCCCCTAAATAAATGAGGGCTAATATAAAAAAAAATCATAATAAATTACTACAGGTGCTCCAGAGCTCGCTTAGCCCTCAAAAATAATTAAGAGCATGGCCAGTGTGGCTGTGATGAGTATTTTATTTTCCCTATAATTGCTTGTGATATATTAAACTGCTTGGGATGATCTTTAGGATAACCTTGCAGGAGCATCTAGATTTACTACTTTTCATTAATGTAAATCACTTGTAATCTGGTATAGAGTTGTGAAAATTTATTTTGAGTGGGGATACAAGAATCCAAAGGTTGGATGCCCAAAGAGAAAAGGACACCCAATATGAGGATAGTCCTTTTCTATTTGGGAATCCAAATTTGGATCATTCTACTACCCGAGGAGTCCAAGGAGGCTGAGACCCAAGGAGCCCAAGGAAGCTGAGATCCAAGGAGCCCAAGGAAGCTGAGATCCAAAGAGTCCAACAAAACTAAGATCCGAGGAGTCCAAGGAAGAGAAGATCAAGAAGATGAAGATCTGCAGTATCCCACTCAAAATAACTTGCGTCAGTCTTAGGATTAGAAATCCGGGTTGTTGGCAGTGGTGCCCAACCACTTTAATTTTCTACAGACCCTGGGTTGTAATTAAGGGCAGTTGGCCTATGGACATTTATTAATTTGTTTGGATAATTTTGATGTATTTTATGATTGTGTGCCTCTAGGATTGTTTGCTTTTCATAGTTTATTGGCGATCTGCATGCCGCTTTTGTTTTAGCTTGGATTCCGTTAGGCTCTCTAAGGACTAAAACATTTTCTACTCCTAACTACTATTTAAAATTTTAAGTTTTAAGCAATTTAGAAACTTAACGACCTAGGGAATTGCCGGAATCGTTCGGGGTCGCATGCATATTAATGCATTTCTCTTTCCTTCTATAAGACACTTCCCCGCCTGCGGGTAGAGTCCGGATAATCTGACCTATGAGGATGAGGTGCCGGACCTGGGGAAGCCCAGTCTAGTTCTAAAAATTATTTTATAAAGCCTTTTTAAAGTTCTATGCATACCTGATTTGGATACTTTAACTAGCATGTATTGTATTAGAAACTAACTAAATCAAAATTTTAATCGCATTAGCTCTAGAAGTCACCCGACATCAGTCCGGGGCTAATTAGGAAATCCTCTAGATGTCGGCCCTATTTCCGAGAACTATAACATACCCACCCATCTTTCATAAATGACTGGACAGCATGGTTTTAAAGCGATTAGGTGGTTAGCTGGCTCCCCCTTCCAGGCCGGGGTAAGTCCTGATTTTGCATTGCATTAGTTAGGACATGGGTGTTAGTGTTGCATAGAACACTAAACCCATTAGATTTAGGATTCAAGGCTACTATTGTTTCGTAGTACGCCTTATCAGTAGGTAGGTCTTCTGTCTTCCAGAGACCCTAAACCCTACATATCCACGTCACACGGATGACGCCACCTCCATCCTTCCCTCCTGCATGCTTCGAGTGCATGATTTATTTATTTTTCTCCAGTTTCTTCTCACTACCTTAGTCCCTCCGGATGCTGATGTGAGCCGTGCATGTTGACTAAGCCTAGTTGAACCTCTCTTTCCCTTCGAGTAGGACTTCCTAGTCTTACCCCTATGTGCCAATCCCAATTCAGAAAGTATAATATAGAATCCTTAATCGAGAGTATTCTCAGGCTCCAGCTTGAGATGTAATTAACCACGGGGGCTTGCGCCCGTGGGAAACCGAATCCCACTCTCAAATAAACCCCATTCGAGCTAATGTATCGGGTGGGGGAAACCCGTTACTATTAGATCGTACATATTATTATCTGTCGGGGTGTGCTGGTGAGAGCCGCTATCCTCAACGGTTAATCGTATGCATGATCGAATCTGCCCTTCCATTGGCCAGATACTGTCTCCCCTCGCGGGGCGATGGTTTCTGTTGTCCTTTCGGAGGTCCACAGGTTTCTAGCGACCACGGTGGGATATATTTCTCTCTCCATCTTTGGATTCTATATTATTCTCTCTTGTGTGTACTCCGGATTGGGACTCGGATTGGTACTCCTTAGATTAGGTCCGTCCCACTCTTAGTTAGGGTCCTTCCTTAGTTAGGATCGTTCTTCTTTTTCTTAGTTAGGGTTCCCTCCCTAGCTAGGTTTCTTTCTTTCCGTTCTTCTTAGTTAGGGTTTCCCCCTAGCTAAGCTTTCCTCCTTCGGACCTTCTAGGTCATTCTGTCCCTTATCTATCATTCATCTCCTCGTTATTTCTTACTAATCATTTCAAATTTCTTTTCTTCTTCTTGGCAGACAGTGCCATGGCTTCCTTCGTACCTTCATTACTTTCAGCTTCGATTCTGATGCGCGGGTGATACTTCCTAAGTCCCTGCTAGCCAGTCCTCCCGCTGGAGGAATCACTTTTGGTTCCTTCACTGACTCGGCCTTCGTCACTCTTGGCGGGCTGACCCCTGCTGATGCTGCTGCCTACTCTCCTCCCCAGAGGAGAGCTCACGCAGCCATGCGACCTTTTGGACGTCCAGTTGCTTGACGGACAGCCCGGGCACCTGCTCGTCCTACTCCTGTTCGTGTGCAGCCGGCACACCCTGTGGTTAGGCAGCCAGTGCCTAGACCACTCCCAGTTCAGCCCACTCGTCCAGCTGTTAGGCGACCAGTGCCTACCGCACCTGTTGTTCAGACTGCCCCGGCCCCTCAGCGCCGGCAGGCAGTAGTTACCCCTGTTGTTACTCCGGCAGAGGCAGCTCGTGTTCGGGTTCCCCCTCCTTCTTCCTCCAGGAAGAGGGGTGCCCAGACCGAGGCTCCTTCGCCTTCCTCCCGTAGGGTTTTAGCTTTCGCTCGACTGTCTCACCCAGAGACCCTCGTGCAGACCCCGACACTTCCCGTACTTCCTGTTCCCCCTGCCACTCAGGTAGTGGGTTCAGATGTTGCTTCGTCTTCCGCCTCCGGCCTTGGGAGAAGGGCCCGGAGGAATAGAAACCGTAGACTTCAGTTGGCTGCATCCGAGGCAGATAGACAGCAGATGGCAGATTCGTTGGCTCACCAGGAGCCAGTTCAGAGGAGAGTGGTCCCTAGGCAGCGGGCACCACGACCAGTTGCAGTTTCCCCTACCCCGGACGTTGCAGTTGCCCCTGAGATAGCAGTGGTTCAGGGAGGACGCTTCTCTCCACTGACACACAGTGGTGATGAGGAGGACGTTGCTCGCATTGCGGCGGCCCCTCCTGTCACTACTACTTTACCACGCGCTAGGGTCCCCAGGGATGATGCTGCTCGAACCCTCTCTCGAGGATTCGGAGCATTATCCGCTTAGCGCGGGGTCGAGGCCCTGTCAGTCGGGAGAGGTTACTCCACCAGATTTCTCAGGCGTCCGTTCAGTTGCAGAGACAGACTGCTAGGCAGAGGTACAGGTGGCAGAGAGGACAGCCACCCAGGCAGCCTGTTAGTTCAGTTCCGTTGGCGAGACCACAGATAGTTACTCCAGTTGTTGGACGACGCCCACGTCGTCATGGACAGAGGCAGCAGTTGGAGCCTCCCAGACCCCAGCTCCCTTCAGTTGTAGTAGCCCCGCAGCAGTCAATTGCCCCTACTGGGTCCCGTCGCAGTAGATGGGTGTGGAGACGACGACAGGCAGAGTCCCATGTCGATGCAGTACAGCCAGTTCAGGCAGTTAAGCAGTTAGAGGCAGTTGTTCCTTCCTGATCAGAGGCAGTTCCGATGGTCTGTGATGCAGCGACGGACGATGATGTTGCAGTTTCTCCTAGTAGTTCACCGGTTCGGGCAGAGCCAGTCCTTAGCCCTTACGAGACTTCTTCCCCTTTGAGTCCGTATGCGGAGGACTTCCATCAGACCCTCTACGAGGATGATGAACTTGAGGATGACTTACTCGAGGAGGAGTCAGATGGAGATATACCGGTACATAGAGTATGCGTGGTTACTAGACGCGGCCACTTAGACGAGCAAATAGAGGCAGATGATGATGACGAGCAGGGAGAAGCTGAGGTAGGAGGATCTCTTCGGTCAGTTGAGACAGATGCCACAGTGCTACAGTTACAGACTCAGATGGCAGAGATGGCTAGGGCTATGGCAGCGATGACAGCTCAGTTGACAGCTTTGGGGGCGATGCCCCAGATGACGGGCGTAGGCACTCCTGCTACATCCAGGGACGAGCCAGCAGCACCACCTGTAGTAGCACCAGGTCCTGTGGGAGTAGACAGGGCCCAGAGAGCAGTTCCAGTGGCACCTACAGCAGTTGCTTTTACTGCCCCAGTCCAGAGTCACTCAGTTCAGTTGTCAGCAGGACAGATTCAGGATCTGATTGCCCAGAAGGTCGAGCAGGCCATTTTCTCCAGGAAGTCTGGAGAGGTAGTTAGCAGAGGGCGTCCTTACCCAGTAGAGTACGAGCACGAGCCCTACCCCCCTGGTTTTGTCCCTCCTAGGTTCAGAGTCTTTGATGGGTTTGGGAACCCAAGGCAGCACGTGGCCCAGTACCGAGCCATCTGTTGCAACATAGGAGGGAACGATGCACTGATGTTGAGACTTTTTGTCAGCAGTTTAGTTGGGGTGGCCTTTGCCTGGTACGTCGATCTCCCCAACGATTCAGTACGCACCTTTGCAGAGTTGGAGCAGTTGTTTGTGCAGAGGTTTGTCAGTGCAGAGCACCGAGTTACAGTTGGAGAGCTAGTTGTGACTAGACAGCGGCCCCGAGAGCCTCTCCCAGATTACATAGTCAGATGGAGGAACCTCAGCCTACAGTGTGAGCCCCAGTTACAGGAGCAGCATGCAATAGAAATTTTGTTGAAGAACATAGATGGTCCGATAGCACCTTACCTGAAGGATTTCAGCATCAGAACCTTTCAGAAGTTGTTGACAAAGGTGATCAGTTTGTAGGACAGCATACCCGATGCAGTCCCTCCTAAGGTTGAGAGTCAACCTTCACGTAGACCTCAGCGGCAGAAGTCGTCAGGAGCACCTCCACCTAGGAGAGGGGAGGTACACAGTACTTATGGACCATCAGATAAGGGCAAGAAGCCCTTAGTCAGTTCAGCACCACCTCAGCAGTCTTACACACCGGGCCAGTCAGCAGTGCAGTCTAGACCCTCCCGTAGGACCCCAGAGAGTCAGCAGTACCTACGGGAGAAGCTTAGTAAGGAATATCCCTTTAAAAGGGAAAATGTGATGAAGATCTTCAAGTTCCTTACTAAGAGAAACATCTTAACATTCCCGAACAACAATAGAGTGGAAGAGGAGGGGCAGACAGAACACCCACTCTATTGTCCATTTCACAGACATATCGGGCATGTTATAGAAGACTGCTATGTGTTCAAGGACAGAGTTGAGAAGCTCATGGCTAGTGGGCAGATCCACCTACAGGATAGCGACCTGGTTCAGCCCAAGGGCAAGACACCTCAGACAGTTCAGATGATCTCGGGCTCCAGTAGTTGTAGTGATAGCCAGAGTGGCGAACAGAGCAGTCGTAGCAGATCACCCAGAGGTTCTGAGGGAGAGTGGCTGCTAGCACTCTCTCGGAAGACGAAGCAGATGATCCGGCAGACAGTTCAGAGTTCAGAGGCAGTTGAGAGGAGGCCTACCCAGGCCAAGTCGACAGTTGCCAGCCCAGTTTCTTCGCCAGCACCTTTTTCTTCTTCTATTGTAGTGCCTATTGAGCACATTTCTTTTCCTGTTTTATGTAATAAATGTATGAAAATGAAAAGTTTGTTGTAACTTCTGAGGGGAAGACGGGACGCCTTCCAGCACTTACGCTGAAGGATTTCGTTCTCCCTTCAACTGATGATGAAATAATAGAAGAACGTGATTCTGGCTACTTCTGGTGTTCTGCTCCTACTTTTATTTCTTCTAGCACTCGCTCTTTTAATATTTTACTTGTTTCTTGTGATGATTCTGTATGTGATGAAGAGTCTGAGTGTGATGAGGAACCGGTCTTTATGATTCCGGAGGGTGGTTGTTACATGGATTCAGAAGATGAGTCCGAGAACCCACTCCAGTCACTTTCCTTGGAGCCAACACATGCCATCACCGCTGAACCAAGTAAATCTCCTGTCAAAGATGACACGATACAGGAAGTTCACTTGCGTTCAGGGAAGGTTCTTCCACCTAGAATGGCTAAGAATACAAAAGAAAAAGATAAGAATATTGTTACCCAGCAGGACGATCCTATCCCTTCCTCCCAAGAGCAGTCTAAGGAGAAAGGGAAGGGCCCTCAGCTGGAGGTCGATTACAATGTGTTGGCTCATTTAAGGAAAATTCTGCCCTTCTCAGTGTCTATGACGCTTTGATGATGTCTTCTGACTTGAGAGAGACCCTGGTAAAAGCACTACTCGAACCAGAGTCCTATCAAGCCTTCTTTGCTTCCGAATCTGTTGGAGATGCATGCCTTTTGAGAGAGATGCATGCATTACCTTTTCAGATCGTGATCTCCTCTTGGGTACCTCTGATCACAATCATCCTTTGTATGTCACCGCTGAAGTCAATGGTTATGAGTTGAACAGGGTCCTCATTGACCAAGGAGCTTAAGCAAACATCCTGAGTTATGAAACTTTGAAGAGCCTCTCCCTGGGTCATTTGAAGTTAACATCCGATAAGATTATGTTGAAAGGCTTCAATGACCAAGGACAGTGTACCCTAGGGTCTATCACCCTACCCCTGAAGTTTGGAAATTTCCTTACTGAGGCGAAGTTTCATGTGATCGAGGCCGATACTTCATACAGGGCTCTCTTAGGAAGTCCCTGGATTCATGAGTATGGAATGGTGCCCTCTACCCTGCACCAATGTATGAAGTATATGAGGAATGAAGTCGAGTACTCCATTCCCGGGGATACCCAACCCTTTTCCGTGCACGAGGTCTCTATTTATGATGATGCTGAGCATTACATACCTCGTAAGAAGAGTAAGCCTCCTTCTGCCCAGTCACCAGTGATACCTGCCAGTACTGTACAGGGTCCCGTACAGCTACCTGCGCGAGGTCCATCACAGGTTAGTATTGAGGCAGATACCTCCACTGCAGATCCTGTTAGATCTCCTTTCTAATTTGTAGTTGGGCACGATGTTCCCCCTAGTAGAGGTAGGGGAGAGCGAGGTAGAGGTAGAGGTAGAGGATCGACTCGCCCGCCGCGAAACTACGACACTCAAATTCCTCCTCCCTCATATCTTTATGCTTCTCCTTTGACTGTCGAGTCCGACTCCTCTGACGATGAGATGATTATTACTCCTCATCGCCCAGCTCCCTCACCAGCCCCGGACTTCACTGATTATAGTTCACTACCTACCTTTTGTAGGTACCTGATACCCGAGGGTGGTTTAGTTATTGACAGTGGTTCAGACGAGGAAGTAGACCCCCGACGTCAGACCACTAGTCAACAATCCCTTTCCCGTCAGATACGTGGAATAAGAGTTGAGGAGTCTCACCAAAGATCTTTGGTTACCCCCTCCACTAGTGATGGTGGTGCACTATAAGTTAGAGGTCGCCCTTCGCCTCCTCTGTACGAAACCTTTGTGCCACCTCGAGCTAGCAAGTGTGCCTCGTTATCCCATAGTGTAGGTGCCCCACTGGGTCCTGAGAGTCAGGGTTCAACGGAGACCGCTATGGATAACAAAGTCACAATTGCTCCTCGTTATTTTTCCCCTTTCGTGGAAGACTGTGTAGAGCGGGGTGCAGTTATCTCGACTTGGTCAGATGAACAAGCTCTACGACAGGCTCGTGTTTGGCGGACTGATATGCCTCAAACTAAGTAAGGTTTAGGTTATGTCGAGCAGAGCTCACCTAACCATGCTAACATCCGAGCGGTTTCCCACTCATACCCGATTGTTTCTATTACCGATAAAGAAGACCCGGGTGATGATGAGGATAGAGTACTCGATGCTCCTCAAGAGTTTGAAGATGACATCACTTCTGCCATGGACGAATTGTGTGAGGTAAACTTAGGCACTGAATCAGATCCTAGACCTATTTTTCATAGTGTCTTGTTATCTGACTCAGAGGCTCAAGAATACATCGAGCTACTCTCAGAGTTTAAAGATTGCTTTGCCTGGAACTACACCGAGATGCCTAGTCTAAATCCAGATGTAGCAGTCCATAAACTAGCCATTAAGTCTGATGCAGTCCCTGTTAAACAAGCACCTCGTAGGATGAGGTTAGAAATAGAACAACAGGTGATCGCTGAAACTAAGAAGCTTATAGAGGCCGATTTCATTCGTGAAGAGAAGTACTCTACTTGGCTTGCCAACATTGTTCCAGTCTGAAAGAAGAACGGGCAGATTCGTATCTGTATCGACTTCCGTGATTTAAACAAGGCATGTCCTAAGGACAATTTTCCTCTTCATATCCCCGAGCTTATGGTGGATATAGCATCATCCCATAGCGTTTTCTCCTTTAAGGATGGTTCATCTGGTTACAATCAGATAAAGATGGACCCCGAGGAGGAGAAGTTTACTGCATTTCACATACCTATAGGTGTGTTCTGCTACAATGTGATGCCCTTTGGTCTCAAGAATGCCGGGGCCACCTACCAACGTGCTATGACTGTTATCTTCGACGAGATGATACACGAGCAAGTTGAATGCTATGTGGATGATCTGGTTGTCAAAAGCAAGGTCCGTGGAGATCACCTTCGAGATCTACGAATCATTTTTGAACGCCTGCGCAAATATGATTTGAAAATGAATCCTCTAAAATGCGCATTTGGAGTTAGTGCAGAAAAGTTCCTAGGATTTATAATTCGCTACCGTGGCATTGAGATGATCCTTCATGATCAAAGCTATAGTAGACCTAAAACCCCCTAAAAGCCTTATCCAGCTAAGGTCTTTTCAAGGAAAGCTAGCCTTCCTGCGAAGATTTATCTCCAACTTGTCTGGTAGGTGTCACCCCTTTGTTGCCCTAGCAAAGAAAGACGCCCGCTTTCACTGGGATGAGCGTTGTCAGGAGGCCTTTGAGAGTATAAAGTGCTACCTGATAAACCCCCCTGTTTTAGCTGCACCATCCCAGGGAGGTCGTTAATTCTCTACACTACGGCCCTAGATGAGTCCTTGGGTGCATTATTGGCTCAGGAGAATGAGGAAGGCAAGGAGAATGCCTTGTACTACCTCAGTAGACGGTTGATACCCGCAGAGCTGAAGTACCCCGCGATGGAAAAGCAATGTCTAGCTTTGATCTTTGCGGTACAGAAGCTCAGGCATTATATGCTTTCACACAAGGTCAACCTAATCTCTCGAGTCAACCCCTTACAGTATCTGATGACCCGTCCGACCCTCTCAGGTCGTCTGGCACGATGGTCTATGATCCTACTGCAGTTTGACATCACTTTCATCCCTCAGCGGGCCGTCAAAGGACAGGCTCTAGCTGATTTTCTTGCTGCTCACCCGATCCCTGTAGACTCCCCACTCAATGATGAGCTGCCTGACGAGCTGATCATGAGTGTGGATGAGCAGGAGTCCCCTACTTGGGAGTTTTACTTTGACGGTGCGTCATCCGTTAGAGCCTTGAGCCCGAACGAAACTCCTATAGTTAGGGTAGGTCTGGGCCTCATTTTCGTATCCCCTGAAGGTCACACTCTGAGTTATTCCTACAGTCTTTCAGAACCTCGTACTAATAATGAGGCTGAGTACGAAGCTCTGATTTTAGGACTAGAGTTGGCCATTCAGATGAATGTCATGCGGGTGAAAATCTTTGGAGACTCACAACTGATTATAAATCAAGTAGCGGGAGTCTACAAAGTACTTAAGCCGGAGCTCTTGCCCTATCACAACAAAGCAATGGAGCTCTTGTGTTTGATTCCTGAAGTGACCTTAGCTAAAATCCCTAGATCGGCCAATGGCAAGGCAGATGCATTAGCTAAGTTAGCAAAGGAACTGGCTGACCCAACTGGCAACCCACTTTCTATTGTTGTCCAGTGCAGTCAAGCCCTATGCCCCGCAGACCTATCTTCTCCCGATCAGACCCTCACAGTGTTCTCAGTTGAGGAAGAATCAGACTAGAGAATACCCTTTATAGAGTATTTGAAGCATGGCAGGCTTCCAAATGATAGATCTCTTGCTGCCCAGATTAGAAAGAGAGCCCTATCATTCACTTATGTGAACGACACCTTGTATCGACACTCTTTCGACCAAATGTGGTTGCGTTGCCTCAACAATGAAGAGGCTCGCAAGGTCATGGGCGAGATACATGAAGGTCTTTGCGGTGCTCATCAGTCCGGACCAAAAATGAAAGGCAGAATTAAACGCCTCGGTTACTATTGGCCGACTATAATCCATGATTGTATGGAGCACGCTAGAAAGTGCCACCAGTGCCAAATTCATGGCACGGTGATTCACCAACCTCCTAATCCGTTGCACCCTACCGTATTATATTGGCCATTTGAGGGCTGGGGCACGGATGTGGTGGGTCCTATCGGCCCTCCTTCCTCTAAGGGTCATAGGTTCATTTTTGCTGCCACTGATTACTTCTCTAAGTGGGCAGAGGCTGTGCCACTTAAGGAAGTCAAATCAGAAGATGTGATGTGTTTCTTTCGTGATCATATTGTCTATCGTTTTGGTGTCCCGCGTCGTATCATTTCAGATAACGGCCCGTCATTTAGAAGCACCAAAATTGCTAGATTTGCCCGCCGCCATAACATCAATTGGCGATACTCTTCAATTTACTATCCCAAGGCCAATGGCTTGGCGGAGGCATTCAATAAAACTCTCGTGCAATTAATAAGAAAAATCCTGGTTGCAAACAAACGAGAGTGGCACGATAGACTTCCCAAAGCACTATGGGCCTATAGGACTCCATACCGTACTCCTACTCAGTCTACCCCATATGCTTTGGCTTTCGGGGTCGAGGCCGTCCTCCCACTTGAGGTCGAGCTCCCCTCGTTGCGTGTGGCAGTCAGCCACAATCTTTCCCACGAAGATAACGCCCGACTACGGATGGAAGAGCTTGATGGTTTAGAAGAGCTTCGCCTACAAGCTTATCAGAACCTCAAACTATACCAGGCACGTATGGCTCGATCACATGATCGCCTTGTCCGACCCCGTGCTTTTCGGGTTGGCGAGTTAGTCCTTATTTTACGCAGACCTATCATTTCGTGCCGTCGTCGAAGTGGTAAGTTCGAGCCTGTCTGGGAAGGCCCCTTTGCTGTAGAGCAAGTTTATGAAGGTGGTGCCTACCTACTCGTTGATGCCAATGGTGTTCACCCTATGCCTGTCATCAACGGGCAGTACTTGAAAAAGTACTATGCCTGAGTTCGCTCTTCAAAAGGGAGGGGGTCTCCCTACCGCCTGTAAATACTCCCCTGTATATGTACCCCCTTTGGAGGGGCTTCTTCACTTTTCGACAGTCTGTGTGGCCACGACGATTTGTCCTCTACCACACGATGTTTGTTACGAGAAGTATGAGGCTATCCTTAGTGAGGTGAGATGATATGGTTCGTACACTGACATAAAAACTCTAGTCTCTATCATCTCCCTTGTCTGAACTCTTCTAGGCCAGATTTTGACCCATATCAGTCCAAATACATATCCAAGTTCTATTTTCAATGGTGAGATCTTTAAATGTAATGTGCAAAGTTTCTAAAAGAAAGATTAATCTGAGAAAAGTCTGAGAGCTTGAAACACGAAGTGGACTTTTTAGAGAATTTTTCCTTAGAAAGTACGGAACTTATTTTTCCTAATGAAAGATATACCCCTGTCTTCTTTAGAAAATGAAGTAATTAGTGGTTGACTCCTCTAAGCGCTTGAAGAAAAATTATAATGATTCAAAAAAAAAATATGCCTTCTCTCTCATCCCTTGCTTAGGGATGATTTCCTATTTTGAACTAAAATCTGTATCAAATTAAAATTAGATTTAGAGATGAATATTTTCCCAGTCGTCTTGCAGTTTTCTATCTCGTAGGTGTCTTTCGCAAGCTGATGAATCTACCTCATAATTTTCTCATTCAAGTTGTTCACTCTTATCATAGGATTGGGTTTGCTTTGTGGATTTTTCCTCCTTGCACAAGAGAGTGAGTTTTTCTTCTCTTATGTTTGGAGGATAATCTTACAACTAAGAAAGTTTTCTTTTAGGGATTTGGAAAGGGAGCCAATTACAAAATCAAAGATACACAAAGTGTATCAAAAGTGAAAAGATGTGCAGTGCGCCAAAATCAAAGATACACAAAGTGTATCAAAAGTGGAAAGTTGCGCAAAATGCGCCACAAAGTCAAAGATGCACAAAGTGCATCAAATAATTAAAAGATGCGCAGTGCGCCAAATTAAGTTGAGGGGCTCAAAATGAGCCCAAAATGGATAAGTAAATGGCTTCCCTTTCTTATAAATCTCTAAATCTCAGAAAATCCATACCCCTTGATATTCGTGATACTTGAGTTTGAAAATCATGATTTTGGATTCATCATCGTGCAAGGATGTTCTATTAGATATAAAAATATTCTCATGCAAGAAGATTGAGAAGATTCAGTTTCCCTCTCTAATTTACACCCTTTTGAATTAGATATTTATTCAGAATATGTAAGGGAGAAAGCCCAGCTTAGCTTGTAGGGAGCTTAAGCTGGGTTAGCGAAATTTAAATCCCTAGCCTTCTCGGGTCTAGATGGAGTCAACCCATATTGCTGAACTTTCTGAACCTTTTCTAAGGTTCAAGATGATTCAGAGGTTAATTTTTCATTTCTAAAAATAATCCTTTCACTCTCTGATGAAATTTTCACTCTCTAGGAAATGTATGAATCAAACTTATCTCAGATTAATTGGTGAGTGCTTAAACATCTCTTAGTGGTCACACTATTGAGTTTGTTTAAATGCTTGCCATATTCTTTTAAAAATTCATGCACAAAAATATTTTAACCCCACCATCTGATTATAGACCATTCTTAAGGACTGATAAGAGTCTCGCAGTTATTGTACCTTCCTCTTCTGAGTTCTGGTAATTTGGGAGTTTCCCCCTCTCTATCCCCCAGTTTCACTTGGTGCTCCCAAGTATGGTCTGGAATATCAAAACTAATTCAGACTCCTTTTGTACTGGGTCCATACCAACCTATGCTAGCTAGGGAGGGTAATGTTGATCCACTATCCTAATCTAAATTTCATGCACATATCAATTTTGTTACGATTATGCCCCCAGTTCTATTCATGTGGCGAATATGGCCTTGGTTATCAAAGCCAATCTTACATCCCTCTTTGTGTTCCAATCATTAGAGGATATCTCATACTAGGAGTAACGCACGGATATGGTAAACGTTCCCTCTGCCGGGTGTTGTCTTCGACAGTGCGAGATATACTTAGTCTATGGTTAAGAACATATAAAAAAAAGGCATCTATAAAATAAAAGAGGGAAGCTCTCAGCAGAGCAAAACCGGTTGCCCTTGTCACAGGTGAAACCCGGTAATACTCTCTGAGAGCTCAAATTCCCCGAAGTCTTTCTTCTCTTCTCCTACGAAGCGTCTGAGTGATCGCTTCAAGGATGAGTTTACACTTGTGATTATTATGGTCTTTTACAATCATGATAGTCCTTGTTAGTGGTGTGATACATCTTGCTCAAGATGTTAACATCCCACCTTCGCGAGCTCTGATTTCCTAGCAGGGAATCAGCTCTCTAGTTTCTTTTAGTGACCTACTTTTCCACCCTTGCCCTGCTCCCAGCTACTAGAGCAGTCCTATGGGTCTGGTAGTGTTGCTCCTGCCTCTCACAGGGTCCCCCCGGTCAGGGTGAGTGTTACCGCTGTGATGTTTGATGTTTATTGATTTTACTCATAAATCATTTCCCTCAATGGCGAGTGTGTCTCCTCGCCATCTTGAGTTGTTTCCCCAGTAGTGTTGCAGTACGCCTGGTTACCGGTGTTAGCATCACTGACTTGAGAGCTCTGATTTTCTAGTAGAAAATCAACTCATTTTCTACTTTACTCTCTCTCTCATTCGTACTCTACTCTCAGCTACTGGGGTAGCTCTACGGATGTACTGATATTATTCCACTTCCCACAGGGTCCCACCAGTTTGTGTGGGTGCCACCACTGTGAGCCTTTCATAAATATCATTCCTATGCAATGTTACTTCCCTTAGTGGCGAGTGTGTCCCCTCGCTACTCTTGTGTGCTTTCCTAGTTGTGATGCAGTACATCAAGTCTCAGATGTTAGCGTCACTTCTTAGTGAACTTTGATTTTCTAGCAGAAAATCATTTCACTTGTCTTAGAGTGACATACTTTCCCACCGTGACCCGACTCTTGGCTGTGGAGCGGTCCCTTGGATGTGTTTATGTTACTTTCCACCCCTACAGGGTCCCACTAGCTTATGTGGGTGTACCACTGTAGTCTTTTATAATTGTTTCTCATTGATATAGTTCTTTTCTCTGTAGCAAGTGTGTCTTCCTTAGCTACTCATTGGGAATGAGATTACCCCTCTCATACTTTGTTGAGGGCGTACCTTTCCCTATGGTCTCTCAAGGCATCATTCTGGTGCTTCCAGGTTTGTATGATCTTGGTTTCTCCTAGGCAGTTTCACTGGCATTTGGATACTCGTGGCCACGACGACTTGTCCTCTACCACGTGGTACCCAAAATACTAGTTTGAAACTCCTTAGACGACCCTTCTCTCTTTGAAATTTTCCATTTTCTACTCCTCTTCCAATCCCTACACATATGCGTGTTAGGGTATGGTTGAGATGACTTTCCCCTGATTGCTCTACTGCAGGCATATGCGCCGGGTAGACATCAGACTTTACTTGGTTGAGAGTGCCCCACAGAGCCCCTGGGAGGCATATCTCACCACCTCTTTTCCCTGATTGCTCTGCTGCAGGCATATGCGCCGAGTAGACATCAGGCTTTACTTGGTTGGGAGCACCCCGCAGAGCCCCTGCGAGGCATAGCTCACCATACCTTTACCCTGACTGTCCTGCCGCTCTGGTAGACATCAGACCTTTACCCTGATCGTTTTGCTCTAATCAAGCAGACATCAGACTTTACCCGGTTGAGTGGGAGCCCGATAGAGTCCCTGGGAGGCATTCCCCACCACCACTTTTACTCTGGATGCTCTGTAAAAGACTACGCAGACTCCAATTTTGTGGCTTATTTACTTTTGTTGAGGTCAGATAGAAGTATTGAGTCACCCCTATCCGCTGTTCCGAAAGGAGCAGGAGGAGACGGGATCCTTTCACCTTCTATTCTGCTGTTTGAAATGAACAGTCAGGTAGTTGGTTTTACTTACCGGTTGAGAGAGCCCGACAGAGTCCCTGGGAGGCATTCCTCACCACCCCTTTACTCTGGATGTTCTGTAAAAGACTACACAGACTCCAATTTCGTGGCTTATTTACTTTTGTTGAGGTCAGATAGAAGTATTGAGTCACCCCTATCCGCTATTCCGAAAGGAGCAGGAGGAGACGGGATCCTTTCATCTTCTATTCTGCTGTTTGAAATGAACAGTCAGGTAGTTAGTTTTACTTACCGGTTGAGAGAGCCCGACAGAGTCCCTGGGAGGCATTCCTCACCACCCCTTTACTCTGGATGTTCTGTAAAAGACTACGCAGACTCCAATTTCGTGGCTTATTTACTTTTGTTGAGGTCAGATAGAAGTATTGAGTCACCCCTATCCGCTATTCCGAAAGGAGCAGGAGGAGACGGGAGCCTTTCACCTTCTATCCTACTATTTGAAATGAATAGTCAGGTAGTTGGTTTTACTTACCTGGTTGAGTGAGCCCGACAGTGTCCCTAGGAGGCATTCCTCACCACTACTTCTTCCCTGATTGTTTTGCTCTGATCAAGCAGACACCAGACTTTACTAGGTTGAGTGAGCCTGACAGTAGCCCTGGAAGGCATACCTCACCACTCTTTCACCTTCTATCCTATTGTTTCGATGCGGTCGGATGGATAGTTGATTTACTTTACAACCCCACCTTTTTGGGTTTTCTCTCCTCAGTTCTACCCTCACTATAGGGTAAGGCAAAGAGAAGATCTCCCCCACTCTGTCGCCTTTTGGTGGCATGTTACTACTTTGCTCTTTGTTCTATCCTCGGCTCCACCCTTGCTACAGGGCAAGACCAGGAGAAGATTCCCCTTTGCTTTCGTTCACCTCTTATGGTGCTCCTTTTCTTGGGCCCTTATTCTACTTCTTCTGTCACATTCGGTCAACGCCAACACGAGCGGTTCACTAGCTTGTTCACTACTCCTGTTGGGGGTCCGTTTGTTGACCTCATATTTGACCCATTAAGCCCTTAATGGGTCGAATCAAATCCTAATTAATTCAAACCCATCTTGGGCTCGATCCACTTCTTCCTTGGACCTCTTTGACTAGGTTGACCAAGTCAACCCTTGACTTGGTCAACCCAAGTCATAATTGGTCAAATACACCCATTAAAGCCCATTTAGATCCTATTTAAAGCTCTAATCCTTTCCTAATCCATTCAAAACTCAAGACCACGGCTATTTGAGCCCTTTTCCCTCCTAATTGATCAAGGATTTGATCTTGGCCGTTAATCAAAGGCTTAAGGATATAAATAGAATATTAGGATTCGTTGAGGGGAACGTTTTTTGATCCTTGCTCTCTCCCAAGACTCCTAGAACCCGAGAGCTCTTGTGAGAAGGCTCCCTTGACCTCCCTTCACACTTCCCAACCCGACCCCACCGTGGGAACCCCGCCGGCGACGAGAATCTGACGAGCCGAACGCCAAAGACGTCCGAGGGCTCGAACCGATCAATCCGAAGCTCGTTTGGCCACGACTCCAACTAGGAACTTGTGCGGGGACAGTCTACAAGCTCAACAAGCCCAAGAACACGAAAATCCGCTGAGTATTTTGGGTAAAATCTCAAACCCTAGCTAGGAGAACTTAGAGTTAATTAACGTTGTCATTAGGGAATATTAAGCCAAATGAATTATACCACATGAATGCTCTTCATGTCTAGGCCGTATGTTTAAAATTTCATCTCGATCAATCGAGCGGATCGATCAAACGAGGCGAAAATATCGTTCTTAGGGTAGTTTCGCAGCCTGCATGGGCGGCGTCCGCTCCTGGCAGTTGATCTCGCGATCAAGGGCCTTGATCCCGCCGTCCGCTGCACCGGTCCAACCCAGGTCCGGATCCGTCTGATCCGCAGTTCGTCCAGCTCAATCCGATCCGTTGATCAGTGTAGCGGAGGATCGGGCGGTTGCTGGGCGATGCTGAGGTGTCTAGTAGGTGGGTCCTGCCACGCCAATCATTGGCAATGATTGCGCGGCGGCGCAATCATTGCCAATGATTGGCCGCCGTTATTTATTTATTTTTTTTTTTTTTTTTAAATTCTATTTTTTTATATAATATTTTAAATAATAATAATAATAATAAATATTATTATTTTAATTATTTTTAAATAATATTAGGTTATATTATTTATATTATTAATATTAATATTATTATTATTATTATTATTTTTGTTATTATAATAATAATAATATTATTATTATTAATATATTACATTTATATTATTTTATTATTATTATTAAAACTTATTATTATTATTATTATTATTATTATTATTATTATTATTATTATTATTATTATTATTATATAATTTATTAATAACAATGTTATTATTATAATAATGATAATAATATTATTGTTATAATATGCTAATATTATTATTATTATTATTATTACTTTTAAAAGTTATATTTTACTATTATGTTATTATTATTATTATTTTATTTAAAAATTATTTTTAAGCATTGATGTTACTATATTAATATTAATAGTAATATTAATAGTAATATTATATAATTTATTGTTTATTATTATTATCAGTATATTAATAATGATATTATTAATGGTATTACTATTATTTTAATATTATTATTTCAACATTATTATCATACTAATAATATTATGATTATTCTAATAATATTATTATATTAATAATATTGTTATTATTTTAATATTATTATTATATTAATAATGTTATTGTTATGTTAGCATTATTATTATATTAATAATATTATAATATTATTATTTTGATAATAATAATATTATCATTTTAATATTATTATTATATTAATAATATTGTTATTATTTTAATAATATTATTATATTAATAATATCATTATTATTTTAATTTTATTATTACATCAATAATAATAATAATATTATTATTACTATTATTATCATTATTTTATTTAAAAATTTATTTTTATATATTATTTTTATTATTATTATTCATTTATTCAAAAATTATCTTTTTAAAATATTATTATTATTATTACTATTGTTATTATTATATTTTAAATATATATATATATATATATATATATATATATGTATTTTAAAATTTTATTATTATAATTATTTTTTTTATTTTTATTACATTTATTATTAGTAATATTACTATAATATAAATATTATTGTTAATAATAATATTATTATTTTAATAATGTTATTATTATATTAATATTTATATTATTATAATATTAGTATTTATTATTATTAATATTATTATAATATTAATATTATAATTAATAATATTATTATTTTAATAATAATATTATTATAATTAATATTTTTATTATTATAATATTAATTATTATCATTATTAATATTATTATAATATTAAAATTATAATTAATAATATTATTATTTTAATAATATTATTATTATGATTATTATGATTATTATAATATTAATTATTATTAATATTAATATTATTATATTAATATTATTAATTAGTAATATTATTATTATTATTTTTTTTAATAATAGTATTATTATGTTAATATTAATATCACTATAATATTAATATTTATTATTTCGTATTATTATAATATTTTGATTATTATTATTTAAATGTATTTTAAATTCAGATATTATCATATCTGGTTTATTTTAAAATTATTATTTATTTTCAAATATTAATTATTTTAAATTATTTTAAAATTACCTTTAAACCTATTAAACTTCAAAAATTCATAACTTCCTCATTTTAAATCGGATTTCGACGCGCAATACCTCGTTATTTTCAAAAAAATATGAATTTTAATTTAAATTATTTTCTGTATTTGATTCTGTCTTTTCTGGATGTTTTCTGTATTTCTTTGTTATTTAGTTATTTAAATATTATTTAATTAATATAATTGATTATTTTAAAAAATAAAAATTATTTTAAAACCTCTTGATGGCTGGTAGACCTCATATACTTATGAACTGAAGTATTTTCAATTATCTTATTTTCAAATTTATATTATTTATAATATTTATGTATTTTAAAAATGAGTTTAAAATTACATATTATTTAAATTCCCCAATTTTGGGAAGTCTACCCCTTATGAAACTTTAAACCTAGGACCTATATATGAGCAGCATTCATGTGGAAGAAGAATTAGTGAATAATTGTGTCCCAATCATCCACTAATCACTTCATTAGGTTTCTTTACTTAGTATTTTCGTAGTCCTTGCATGTGTAGGTTGCACAAGCACTTAGCCTAGGCTCTCCTAGATCTAAGGACATGGTTTGGTGTGCTTATACTTGCTGCATTTACCCTCTATATTGTGCCTAAGAGTTAGCTAACTCACTTTTACTCCTGCTCAGTGTAGTGACACACTAAGGACAATAATTAAGGACTGTCTAGCGAACTTAGAATATTTCTAGGAGCTAGGATAGATCCCGGATTGCTATGAAACTTTAAACACTAGTGTTTAGTGACATCTGGACCCCCCTAGAATTTTCTAGGAATTTTCTGGACTATTTAAAACACTTAATTAGCAAACCCTAATTTACCCGTTAATTAAGCCTTAGAAACTTCAGAAAAATATAATAAATCCATTTTAAATCAGAAAAATACCCATAATACCTCAAATTCTTCAGAATTCAGTCCCCAACCTTAGATAATTAGGGCCCCTTAATTGGACCTTAATATGGACTTTAATCCAACCTTAATAAAAAATCACCTTTTTGCCTTAATTAAATCATTAAAAATTATTAAAAACCCCAAATTTTCCCCAAACACTTGGGAACACCTTCTTAGGTCATTTCTGACCTTTGGGGGTGATTCCAATCAGTTTGGAACTGATTTGGGCCAAAACCCCCAAAGTACTCCTAATTAGGCAACTTCGATAATTCATTGAATTGCCCCAACTCTCAAAAATCATAACTAATTACAGAAAACTCCAAAATGGGCAAACTAAAAGGCATTCAACTCACATTAAGGTCTAGTATTTATTTAAAATATTAGGTGTCCAGAAATCAGCCTAAAATAAAAAGTCAACTTTCAGGTCAACCGTAGCCTACAGTCTAGGGCCCGAAACTTCTAAAATTCATAACTTTGCATAGGAAACTCCAAATCCAGCAAACTCAAAGGTATTCAACTCACATTAGGGTCTAGTATTTATTAAAAATATTAAAATTCTAGAAATCAACTTAAATCAAAAAGTCAATAATCCGGTAAAACTTAGTTCAAAACAAGACCAAAGCTTCAGAAATTCATAACTTTAGATAGAAGAATCCAAATCGGGCATACTAACTGTCTAACTGATCAGGTTAAGGCCTAGTATTTTATAGAAATATTAGCTGGTCATAAATACCCTTTAATCAAAAAGTCAATTTTGGACCCCCTTTTGCTTAGTGTATAGGTGGACCCCAAACTCCCTAAAACTCACTAATGCAATTTAAAGTTTAAATATTATTACCCTAAGAACTAAAACTGATCCACACATTAAATCAACTAAGATGGATCTCAATTCACTAATATTTGGACTTTAAATAAAATTCCCTTTTCAGACCTACAACCAACCTGGACAGTAGGCAATTGTAACTAATTACCCAGCTTAGGATCTACCTCAGCTACACAGCTTTTCACACACATCTAAATGGTTTGTTAGGGCACCACTTCTAGACCTAGGCTAGGCCGGTGTTTACTTTTCTGTTGTGTGCCGAGATTTCTGAGATTTCACTGCATGTTGTGATTGAGATGATGCTGGTGTGTTTGTTTACTTTTACTGCACTCTGGGAATTGATGTGATTGCACGATAGACTACCCATAGGTTAGGATCGAGGTTGATACTAACAATATCTTCTACAGGTGGCCATGCTCATGCAGCGCTAAATAAAAGGGGGGCAATAATCATGATTCAAATACTAATGTCATTTTATGCAGGTGCTTCAGAAATTACTCAGCCCCCCTAAATAAATGAGGGCTAATATAAAAAAAAAATCATAATAAATTGCTACATGTGCTCCAGAGCTCGCTTAGCCCTCAAAAATAATTAAGAGCATGGCCAGTGTGGCTGTGATGAGTATTTTATTTTCCCTATAATTGCTTGTGATATATTAAACTGCTTGGGATGATCTTTAGGATAACCTTGCAGGAGCGTCTAGATTTACTGCTCTTTATTAATGTAAATCACTTGTAATCTGGTATAGAGTTGTGAAAGTTTATTTTGAGTGGGGATACAAGAATCCAAAGGTTGGATGCCCAAAGAGAAAAGGACACCCAATATGAGGATAGTCCTTTTCTATTTGGGAATCCAAATTTGGATCATTCTACTACCCGAGGAGTCCAAGGAGGCTGAGACCATGGGAGCCCAAGGAAGCTGAGATCCAAGGAGCCCAAGGAAGCTGAGATCCAAAGAGTCCAACAAAACTAAGATCCAAGGAGTCCAAGGAAGAGAAGATCAAGAAGATGAAGATCTCCAGTATCCCACTCAAAATAACTTGCGTCAGTCTTAGGATTAGAAATCCGGGTTGTTGGCAGTGGTGCCCGACCACTTTAATTTTCTGCAGACCCTGGGTTGTAATTAAGGGCAGTTGGCCTATGGACATTTATTAATTTGTTTGGATAATTTTGATGTATTTTATGATTGTGTGCCTCTAGGATTATTTGCTTTTCATAGTTTATTGGCGATCTGCATGCCTCTTTTATTTTAACCTGGATTCCGTTAGGCTCTCTAAGGACTAAAACATTTTATACTCCCAACTACTATTTAAAATTTTAAGTTTTAAGCAATTTAGAAACTTAACGACCTAGGGAATTGTCGGAATCGTCCGGGGTCGCATGCATATTAATGCATTTCTCTTTCCTTCTATAAGACACTTCCCCGCCTGCGGGTAGAGTCCGGATAATCTGACCTATGAGGATGAAGTGTCGGACCTGGGGAAGCCCAGTCTAGTTCTAAAAATTATTTTATAAAGCCTTTTTAAAGTTCTATGCATACCTGATTTGGATACTTTAACTAGCATGCATTGCATTAGAAACTAACTAAATCAAAATTTTAATCGCATTAGCTCTAGAAGCATTCACCCGACATTAGTCCGGGGCCAATTAGGAAATCCTCTAGATGTCGGCCCTATTTCCGAGAACTATAACCTACCCACCCATCTTTCATAAATGACTGGACAGCATGGTTTTAAAGCGATTAGGTGGTTAGCTGGCTCCCCCTTCCAGGCCGGGGTAAGTCCTGATTTTGCATTGCATTAGTTAGGACACGGGTGTTAGTGTTGCGTAGAACACTAAACCCATTAGATTTAGGATTCAAGGCTACTATTGTTTCGTAGTACGCCTCATCAGTAGGTAGGTCTTCTGTCTTCCAGAGACTCTAAACCCTACATATCCGCGTCACACGGATGACGCCACCTCCATCCTTCCCTCCTGCATGCTTCGAGTGCATGATTTATTTATTTTTCTCCAGTTTTTTCTCACTACCTTAGTCCCTCCGGATGCTGATGTGAGCCGTGCATGTTGACTAAGCCTAGTTGAACCTCTCTTTCCCTTCGAGTAGGACTTCCTAGTCTTCCCCCTATGTGTCAATCCCAATTCAGAAAGTATAATATAGAATCCTTAATCGAGAGTATTCTCAGGCTCCGGCTTGAGATGTAATTAACCACGGGGGCTTACGCCCGTGGGAAACCGAATCCCACTCTCAAATAAACCCCATTTGAGCTAATGTATTGGGTGGGGGAAACCCGTTACGATTAGATCGTACATATTATTATCCGTCGGGGTGTGCTGGTGAGAGCCGCTATCCTCAACGGTTAATCGTATGCATGATCAAATCTGCCCTTCCATTGGCCAGATACTGTCTCCCCTCACGGGGCGATGGTTTCTGTTGTCCTTTTGGAAGTCCACAATTAGGAGCTTAGGAGGGAATTAGGGTTGCTATCTTGAGATTGGCTGAATTTGGAGATCTTGTCTTGTGCTTGGGCTCTAGACTTTGCTAGAGAGTTTTGGAGAGATTATCTTCCTCTCGAATTGAAGATTATTGTATCGTTTGTTGTTTTTATCCATCATCTAGTGGAATACAAGTCTTTGCTTGATTTTCCTACAAGATTTCTTCCATATTTCCACTGTTTTGCTACTGTTTGGGTTGTTTTCCTGCTATAGACAGCAACATCGCTGTTGTTGGAGCACTAATTTGGGACTAGGTTTGCTTGCGAACTCAAGTATTTCCTTCGGGTTACTTGCGAACTCAAGTATTTCCTATCAAATTGGTATCAGAGCATCATCTTGGGACCATCGACGGCTGAAATCCATAAATTTCAGCAAACTTTTGGGCATCCGGAAGAGAAATCCTTGTGATTCGTGAAGGAAAGATGGACGGGAAGAAGGTGGAAGTCCTAGAGGGCGAAATCGGACAATTGAAATCAGATTTGGAGGGAAAATTTTTTGATTTTCAAAATCAAATCACATCCAACAATGAAAGGTTGGAAGGAAAGTTCACCGTTGTGGAGGAGATGTTGAAGAAATTAATTGAGATGAAGACAAACCCGGGGACATCGGAAGTAAGAGAAACCTCCGACGGCCATGGCATAGGAGGAAATCCGAACCCGTCTCGGGGGAGGAAAAATCCGGAGGTGGAGATCCTTGAGGGGGAGGATAACATGCCGCCTCTAGAACCGTTTTCTAGAGAGGAGATGAGCCAGGGGTACCAACGAAGGGGTGTTGATTTTGTAGGAAGGAGGGAAGAAATGCATCGCATGGGTGCTAATTTTGAAGGGAGAAGAGGGGAATACGAGGAAGGGTTTGGGTACAATCGTCGGAGGGCCGATCGGGACGCTTGGGGAGCACCTCCTTTTCGATGAGCGGGAGGTTACGGAGGATACTAGGGGTACGGGGGAGATCCCAAGGTGAGGAAACTGAAGATGCACACCTCTATTGGAATTTCATCAGGTCCAACAGCTTTTCCGCACTTCATTTTCTTTAAAGCCTCTCTAACTTCAGTTTTACTAATACGCCGATAAAAACAAAAAATTTTATTTTCATTTAGGGTGCTAAGGTCACTAAAGTCAATCGTACTTTCACAATCTTCATTAAAAAGTTTAGCAAAATATCTCATCCACCTTTGTTGAATATCTTCTTCTAAGAAAAGTACTTTTTGATCTTCATCCTTAATGCATTTCCCTTGAACTAAATCCTTACTACTCCTATCTCTTTGTTTGGCAAACTTATATATATATATATATATATATATATATATCTTTCTCGCGCCTTAGTATCTAATCCATTATATAAATCATTAAAAGCTAAGATCTTTGTATCACAAATTATTTTTTTAGATTCTTATGTGACTCTTTATATCTTTCTAAATTATCAAAAAATTTATATCCAAACCAATTTTTATAACAAATCTTCTTATTTTTTATCTTTTCTTGCATATTTGGTTCCACCACTAATTAGTTTTACTATTAGGAGCTTTTCCCTTTGATACTCCAAGTACATCTTTTGCAATATTCTTAATATCATTAGCCACTTTTTCCCACATAACATTAACATTCTCATGTACAGATAAAATCTTATGATCTAAAATCTTATTCTTAAAATATTTTTATTAATATTCTTTAAATGCCTCATCTAATCCTAGAATATCGTTTTACTTTATTTTTTATTTTCTGCCATTTTATCTTAAAGTCCAAAACTAATAATCGACATTGAGTACATAAATTTTCACTCGAAATAACTTTACAATCTTTGCAATCTAAATGATCTAATTTTCTTATAAGAAAATAATCAATCTGAGTTTTACTATATTCAATTTTATAAGTGATAAGATGCTCATCTCTTTTCTTAAAAAATGTATTAGCAATTAAAAATCATAAGCTAAAAAAATCTAATATGATCTTACCACCTTCATTTGTCGTTCCAAACTCATCACCATCATGAATGCTTTTAAAATTATTTACATCTCTACCAACATGTACATTTAAATCTCCTACAATAAAAACTATTTCTTCAAGATGTATCTTTTGTATTAATTCTTCTAAGTCATTCAAAAATTTTAATTTTGAACCCATATTTAAGTCTACTTGAGGAGCATAAGCACTTATAATATTAACAATCTTAGCATCAGCAATAATTTTTAAAGCTATAAATCTATCTGTAATTTTATTAATTTTTATAACATTATGATTCAAACTATTATCTATAATCAAACCTACACCATTTCTTGTACGACTCCTACCCGAATACCAAAGTTTAAATCCTAAATTCTTAATCTCCTTAGCCTTCTCTCCAACCCATTTAGTTTTCTGAATGCACAGAATATTTATCTTCCTATGAACCATAATATCTATTAATTCCATTAATTTTCCTATAAGGGAACCTGTATTACAAGTTCATATCCTAATTTTAGTTTCATGGACTAGTTTCTTTGCCCACATCTATCCTTGATGTGGGAACCCTTGCCTATTTAACACTGCACCCGGGTGCTGGTGCAACGGCCTTGCACACTTGTCGTTGTATTTAAGCCATACAATGTATCACTTTCAGGGGACGCCCTAGTATTAACACAAAATTTTAAAGGATTCATATCATGATTATTCGATAAGTTTTACGCTGGCTGTCGACTACCTGATGCAATCCTCCACTTTTGTCATCCAGTAAATATGAAATTAAAAAAATTCTAAGAAATTAGAGGGGCACCTTTCTTGGAGAAATGTCAAGCCGGCATTTACATCGATTCTGAATTGGGTGAGGTACGTCTCCACATCCTTAACAAAAGTGGTCAATGGATTGTCTCTCCCCTTGGAAGAAACACCCATGAGGAAAGAGAAAGAAGATGCTATAAGCAAGGAGTAGAGAGAGAATATATATATATATATATATATATATATATATATATATATATATATATATATATATATATATATATATAGAGATTTAGAATCACAAAGTGGCGGGTTTTGTGAGTCAATGAACCAGATACGTGGAAGAAAAGGTTTGCAAGATTTGATGAGGAATTAAGCAAGATTATAACTTTCTTGTTTTTAGAAAATTTGTGTTATGGAATGAGAAAATTTTATATTTAATTTTATTAAAATATTTAACATATTCATATAAAATAAGAGAATACAAAAGAACCTAGAGTTTTTATGTAAAAATTTCAAGAATAAGAAAAACTACTATGTGAGCATTAATTACAAAGATTTGCAAGTCCCGCAAATTTGAGAATACAAGATTATAAGAGTTGGGTTCTTCATGAAAAATATAGCAAATTCGATTAGCAGCTAGAGGTATTCAGATGATTGAGGCCAAGTGATGGCGGTCCGACAATGGTGCTCAAGTGGCGGCGATATAATGGAGGTCAAGCAATGGTAATTTGATGATGGCGCTTGGTTGGTTGTAATTCAACTGTGACAATCGAGCAATGGTGGTTGGGCGGCGACAATTCGATGATAGAGTTTGAGCGAAAACAGTTTGTTAGTGGAGGATTACCAGCAGTACTGCGATTGGGGTCTAGCAATGGCGATGGTCCCACAATGAAGGTCAAACACTAGCAATCCAACCTAACCCGTCATAACCTCATGTCCTCGACTCCATCCCAAGCCTTAGTGGCGATCTATGTGCAAAATATTTGAAGCCTTTTCCACCTCCCCCCACGGAGCAATCTACCCTCACACGCATACATTTCTTCCTTCATTGCCTTCGCCGAATGTTCCCGTAGTTTAACTCATTGGTAGTTCGAGTAAGGAAGAACTGGCCATGAGAAACTCCCAATGTATTTATAGACACACAAAAAAGGGACTGCATGTTCTCTGCCATGCTGATTTTAACTAATTCCTGCCATTTACTCTTATCCCTGCTTTGTTAATTTGGATTTGAAAGTAAGATTATGGTGATGAAGTTGGGTACTGAAGGTTTATATATGTTAATAAGCTTTTAGCTTTCAAATTTTCCCACCACTACTTAAGTTCTTAACAAAACCACTCATGAGTTTTGAAAACTACTAGCCTGAGTGACACACCTCAGGACCACCACATATAGATTTGTTTGTGTTATTATAAGAACTTATTTGTTGTAATATTTTGTTGCTTGTTCTCATCTACCATTTATCTATTTTATATGCATTTTATTCATTGATTTTAAACCTTGATATTTTGTTAATTGTTCTCATCCATACTAATACTAATTATTTTTGTTAATTTTATTGCTAATCAATGTGATAAAACATTTTATCACAGATGGGCATTGTCCAACATCATCAAGTTTATTGTTGATGCAACTTGCAGTGTATAGCATACACTTGTTATAGAGAATAAAATGTTGAAAAAAAACTTTTACAAATACCCTTGCAATTGATCAAAATATGAGTATGATTATTTAATTCATTGATTGGACGAAAAGCGTACACGGCAATCCAACTTGAATTATGGATTGGAGAAGAAACTGAAGAATAGTAGTCTAACTTATTCTATTTTTGTTTGGTTTCAATAATCCCATGAGTTTTTAAATGCATTTTGGTTGCTACCTTATGTAATAATTCTTGTGTTTAAGAGAAATTTTATCATCATTTCTAGATGTTGCATAGTAGCAATTGCGTTGGTTAAAAAATTGAATAACTGTAGCTTCTTCTTGGTTAATGTAGACAAAACATTCAATAAATACATCCATCAACTCAGCCAAACACTAATTAGCCTAAATTTCATTTGATCGAAGACTATTATCTCAAAGCCAACTGATTAAACACTGATGAACCTAAATTCTATGTGATCATGATTGACTACCTCAAATTCAACTCAATTATGAGTTGCATGATACTAAACTCAGGGATGATGGCCCCTATCACACATACAATTTATGGGAGGTCTTTTCACCCTCAATTGCAGCCTAATGATTCTTAGCCTGACATACCACCAATAAAGTTTTCATATATGAGCAAATTGATGAAATAAATCTCATCATAAATAGAAAGAATAATGAATTAATTATTATTTAATTTCTTATCAAATAGAATTAGGCTAATCGATTGATTCTTTCTCCCTTACCATACCTTATAGAGGAAGAAGAACATTATTAGCACACCAATCACATAGTTCCATTTGGCAATGCTGCTCCACTACTCTGCACCATAACGAACTCCTGTACTATCTCAATCACAGCCCTTAACGTACAGTCCTTACGAACCATTGGATCAACAAGAGCACATTATATATATTGTAATGCAGGGTTACCAGTGGATATAATGAATACACTGTAGCTCCTTCCTCTCTACCTTCTTTGCCTCTTCTCTATTTTCTGTCTCTTGCAGGTGCTCAACATGGTATCAGAGCTTTCCAGGTCTTAATGTGCAGGTTCTGTAGTCTCCATGGCTGGAAGCGAATCCTCATCCACGGCATCCACTCTGCCGCAACCAGCTGCTACCGAAGTACCCATTCCAGCTCAGTTGAAATTCTTAATGACTAACATCAAGACTGTCATCAATGTCCAACTGAATGCAGATAATCACCCAATATGGCGTTCCCAAATCTTCAAACTATTCGCTGCTAATGGTTTTTCAGGCTATCTGATGTGGAACACATTTACTTGGCTCATGTGCGGGACTACTACACCTGGGGATCGTCCACCTTTTTGTTACCGTTTTGCTGCATACTCCACTACTTTTATAATTAAATATAGGACATAGTACAAGTGGGCGTTATAATTCTGATTCTCTACTTTTAGTTAGTTTACCCACCTCCTATATGAGGGAGGAAGAAGAACTTTTTCAGCAGTTATCTTTTACACAAAACATATTCTACTAAGAATTGGTTCAATGTTCCATTGCTTGTTCTGTGTTCTCTGTTTTCTTGCTTTGTTTTATTGCTCCCACAGCACTTTGGTATCAGAGCTACGGAAGTAATTCATGGCAGAAAGCAGCAGACAGCCCACCATTGACGGAGATCAAGGTGAAGGTACTCCATGGGAGATTCAATCCAAGATCGTTAGACAGTTGGAGGAACTCAAGACAGAGTTTCGTCGATTCGCCACTGAAGTACGATTAGAGTTCCAGAACATCAAAGCCGGCGGCGGCAATGTCCAACTGCCGCCTCCTGCTGTGCCCCCAACCCCTCGCGAAGCTCCCCCGCGCGGACGAGCCGGTCGTCGAGTGCAGCACGACGTCCCTGAGCTGTCTGACTCGGATGTTGATTGTGGTTTCCAGCAGAGACAGAACGCATCCGATTCAGGTGAAGATGAAATTCAGCCGTATTTCCCAAACCCACGTCACCGCAATGACTTCCCACCGAGACACCAGGGAGAATTCAAAGTAAAAATGGATATCCCATTTTTTTATAGGAAATTACACATAGAAGATTTTCTAGATTGGGAGCGTTCGGTGGAAACGTTCTTCGAATACATGGATATTGCCCAAGAGAAACAGGTGAAATACGTTGCGTGCCGATTGAAGGGTGGTGCAAGTGCTTGGTGGCAGCAAGTGCTACAAAGTCGACATCGAGAAGGAAAGGGCAATGTCAGGTCGTGGGCAAGAATGAAGCAACTACTACGAGGGCACTACTTACCCACGGATTTTGAGCAAATATTGTACATGAAGTTTCAACAATGTACGCAGGGTCAACGGAGCGTAAGTGATTACACTGAAGAGTTCTATCGTCTTAGTGCCCGCAACAATCTAAATGAAACTACAAACCAAATAGTGGCGCGGTACATTGGAGGGTTGAAGGATAGTATACAAGATAAATTAGAATTGAATTCGGTGTGGTCATTGTCCCAAGCAGTTAATTTCGCCTTGAAGGCTGAAATGCAGTTCAACCGACCCACCCGTTCAATTCAACAACGTCGGCAGTTCAATGATATGACCACAGCGGATAGTCGGAGCCAAAGTTCCTATCCCAATAATGTGACAAAGCCAGCTTCCAAAGTCGCACCCCTAGCAGGGCAGCCACCTCAGGCATTTCCACAAACAGCTCAGAACAAGATGAAAGGGCTTGCCAAAGAAAATCCTTATGGCCGTCCAAGTACACTCAAATGTTTCAGGTGCTTTCAACCGGGGCATAAGTCTAACGAATGTCCGACCCGCCAACAATTACATCTCCTTGAAGGCGAACAGGAACCGCAGCAGTCCGCAGGAGAAGTTGAATGCGAGGAAGATTATGAAGAAGTAGCCGGAGACGATGGGGAGCCAGTTTTGTGTGTGTTACAGAAGTTGCTACTTGCACCGAGTCAAGGCACTACTTCTCAACGCAATGCAATTTTCAGGTCCAAGTGTACCATTAAAGGAAAGGTGTGTGATCTCCTGATCGACAACGGGTGCACCGAGAACATTATTTCACGGGCGGTCGTGCAGGCCCTGCAGCTTCGGACCACCAAAAACCCAAATCCTTAGAGGATTAGTTGGGTTAAGAAGGGATTGGACATTCAGGTATCGGACATGTGTCGAGTACACTTTTCAATTGGTAAGCACTACAGTACAGAGATACTTTGCGACGTCCTCGAAATGGATGTCTGTCATTTAATACTCGGACGACCATGGCAATTTGATACGGGAGTCACTTACGACGGCCGAGCTAATGCATACTCCTTTGAGTGGAAGGGCCACAAGTTACGGCTACTACCAACTACACAACCCCCCACCGATGGGGTCAAAGACCACAAACCCGACCTTGGTATTGTTTCAGGAAGCTCTCTGTTAAAGACAGGAAAGGAATCTAAGGCCATTATTGCTCTTTTGTTGGCCGAAGCCAACACCGAGACTGCCTCCTCCAAGTACCCACAGGAAGTAACTCAAATGTTAATTGATTTTGCAGACGTGGTGCCCACAGACCTCCCCAGAGAATTACCGCCTCTAAGATCCATACAGCACCAGATAGACCTCACTCCTGGCTCTTCTCTACCTAACTTGCCACACTATAAGATGAGCCCCACAGAGCATCTACAATTGCAGAAAATTATAGATGAGTTGCTGGACAAACAACTGATTCAACCAAGCCTAAGCCCCTGCGCGGTGCCAGTGTTGCTAGTTCCCAAAAAGGACGGGTCATGGAGGATGTGTATTGACAGCAGGGCTATCAATAAAATCACTGTTAAATACCGGTTCCCAGTTCCGAGATTGGAAGACATGTTGGATTACTTGGCCGGGGCTAAAGTTTTTTTTAAAACTTGACTTGAGGAGCGGTTATCACCAGATTAGAATTCGGCCCGGGGACGAGTGGAAAACAGCTTTCAAGGTACGCAGTGGCTTGTATGAGTGGAAAGTTATGCCTTTTGGCTTATGTAACGCCCCGACGACATTTCTAAGGTTGATGTCAGAAATTTTAAAACCACTGTTGGGAAAGTGTTGCGTGGTCTATTTCGACGACATCTTAATTTTTAGCCCTTCGCTAGAGGAGCATTGGAAACACCTGCACAGTGTCCTTGACTTGCTTCGCACCCACAAGTTGTATCTGAATGTGAGCAAGTGCGAATTTGCCACTTCTTCTGTGCACTTCTTAGGATATATAGTGTCAGCTAGCGGTGTTGCAATGGATCCTAGCAAAATTATGACTATTCAGCAATGGCCGCCACCTACCACACTGACAGAGATTCGAAGCTTCCATGGTTTAGCCAATTTTTATAGAAGATTTGTCCGCAGCTTTAGCATAATTATGGCCCCAATCACTGATTGTTTGAAGTCCAGTTCTTTCAAATGGGGACCGGAACAACAACAGAGTTTTCGCACCATTAAGGAATCAATCACGTCAGCCCCAGTGTTGGTAGCCCCTGACTTCAATAAGGCCTTTCAAGTCGATACTGATGCTTCTGCTGTATGAGTCAGCGCCGTGCTGTCACAAGAAGATAGACCGGTGGAATTTTTCAGTGAGAAGCTCAGCCCAGCTAGGCAAAACTGGTCGGCATATGAACAGGAGTTGTATGCGGTGATCCGGGCACTTAAACAATGGGAACATTACCTTTTGCATAACGACTTTGTGCTAAGTAGTGATAATCATGCCTTACAGTTTTTGAACACTCAGAAACACATTAATAAAATGCATGCTAGATGGGTTGTCTTCCTACAAAAAATTACTTTTGTGATAAAACATAAATCTGGTCAGTAAAATAGGGTCGCCGATGCACTCAGCAGAAGGTCCGCACTACTCATCCAGCTCCAGTCCGAAATCACTGGAATGGAAAATCTTAAGGATCTCTACTGCACTGATAGAGACTTTGCTGTCCCATGGGAACGGTGCATTGTTGGACAACCAATTGACGATTATACTCTCCGTCATGGTTTTTTGTTTAAAGGAAATTCATTGTGTATCCCTGAATCATCAGTTCACTTGCAGCTAATAAGGGAAATGCATGATGGGGGGCTCGCAGCGCATGTGGGGTGGGAGAAAACAATTGAACAGACGCGATCGCGGTTCTTTTGGCCACACCTAAGAAAGGACGTTGCCAGGTATGTGCAAAATTGTCCTGTATGCCAGGTTTATAAAGGCAATAGTCAGAACACCGGATTGTACAGCCCCCTGCCGATCCCGACCTCCATTTGGGAAGACCTCAGCATGGATTTCGTTCTCGGTTTGCCACGAACTAAGAAGGGTGTCGATTCGATCATGGTCGTGGTTGACAGATTCTCCAAGATGGCTCACTTTGTGGCTTGTAAGAAAACATCTGACGCACTAGGCATTGCCCGTTTGTTTTTCAGGGAAATCATTCGTCTCCATGGATTGCCGAGAAGCATTACGTCCGATCGAGACGTCAAGTTCGTTAGCCATTTCTGGCGGGAGCTCTGGAAGCAGCTTCAGACCGATCTTAAACTAAGTTCTGCTTACCACCCTCAGACCGACGGCCAAACTGAGGTGGTGAATCGAACTTTAGGCAATATGTTACGATGTTTGGTTCAAGACCATCCAAAGAAGTGGGACGACATTCTAAGCCAAGCGGAATTTGCCTACAATTCCATGCCTAACCGGTCCACTGGTATGTGTCCTTTTAATGTTGTATACACAAAATCTCCTAATCATATTGTAGACGTTGCAATTCTGCCAAAGTGCCATAGTATGAAGCTGCCAAGCTAGCAGGAGGATTCAAGTCAATGCTAGATGCAGTTCGCAACAAGTTGCAAGCTTCCAGTGAAGGATATAAGCAAGCAGCTGATGTCCATCGCCGGTCAAAAATTTTCCAGCCCGGTGAACTAGTCATGGTTCGCTTAAGGAAGGAGAGGCTGCCAGTTGGCACCCAGTCCAAGCTTAGTCCGAGAAAGATTGGTCCAGTTGTCATCAAGCACAAAATTAGCGACAATGCTTACGTCGTGGATCTCCCGCCGAATGTTTTAACATCATCCACGTTCAACGTCGCTGATATTAGCGCCTACCACCCAGCTGACTCCGCATCGATCGAACTTGATTCGTTGGGCACGAATCCTTCTGAAGTAGGGGAGAACTGATGTGGAACACATTTACTTGGCTCATGTGCGGGACTACTACACCTGGGGATCGTCCGCCTTTTTGTTACCGTTTTGCTGCATACTCCACTACTTTTATAACTAAATATAGGACATAGTATAAGTGGGCGTTATAATTCTGATTCTCTACTTTTAGTTAGTTTACCCACCTCCTATATGAGGGAGGAAGAAGAACTTTTTCAGCAATTATCTTTTACACAAAACATATTCTACTAAGAATTGGTTCACTGTTCCATTGCTTGTTCTGTGTTCTCTGTTTTCTTGCTTTGTTTTATTGCTCCCACAGCACTATCTAGATAGAACTATAGCCAAACCTCCCAAACATACTTTACTATCCGATAATACAACAATGGTCAATCATGCGTATAACACCTGGATGCTTATTAACCAAAATCTGGCATCGGCACTCTTTTCTACAATTTCTCCTTCTCTCTTACCCTATGTGCTCAACTTAGACACCTGTAATGACATTGGCTTACGTTGGATCGACGCTTGCAATCCACGAACAGATCTCGCATTCTTTAGCTCAAAAATGAGTTCCATCAGCTGCAAATGAAAGATAAAAATATGATGCAATATCTTTTAGAAATTAAACAACGAGTAGATGTTATCCAAGCTGCAGGATCCACCATAGACTCAGAAGATATAATACTCTATACATTGAATGAATTGCCTCTTGCATACAATGCATTTAAAACTGCTATACGCACTAAGCTTCAACCTATTAGTTTGGATGACCTATATGCTCTGCTTTGCAGCGAGGAAGTTAACATCAATGCAGATCAAGGCACCGAACACATTTCTGTGAATCAAGCTGATTCATCATTTGCATTAACTGCTTTCAGAGGACGTGCATGCGGAAGAGCTCGAGGCTGATTCAATACTTCTCATGGTGGTCGCAACTTCAACTCCCCTTCTTGCGGTGGAGGACGCAGTCCATATTTTAATACAAAATGCCAAATTTGCTTTAAAATAGGTCACACAGCTGCTTCTTGCTAGCATCGAGCTAACATGTCTTATCAACCATCTTCACCTCAAGCATTCCTAGCTCATGACGAAGCCTCAACTGCTGACTGATTCTTAGATTCCGGTGCTTCCAACCATCTCACCTCAGATGCATCGCAACTTCAGTTTGCTCAACCATACAATGGCATCTCGCAAGTCCAAGTGGGAAGTGGTCACAATTTACCCATTGCTAATTCAGGCCAAGGCATTCTCCCTACACCATCTAGTAAGCTATCTTTGCCTCACATCGTCCATGTTCCTCACCTCACTCACAATCTTCTATCAGTTAATCACTTAACCCATGATAATCCATGCTATATCATTTTTCATTCTAACGGTTTCCTCATTAAGGATTCCAAGACACATCGGACTCTACTTCAAGGATCCTCTTAGCACGGTCTCTACCCCATTAAAATCTCTGGAGCCCCATCTCAACAGAGAACCTCTCCTACTACAGCTTTATTTACTTCACCAAACAAATCTGACTCTTGGCATCAAAGGCTTGGACATCCATCACCTTCCACTCACAAACTGCTGTTGCCGACATTTCCTCACAGCCACTCCAACAATTCATGTGACGCTGTGCTCGTGCTAAGAGTCATAGACTTCCATTTTCTTTATCTGTACCTAGAACTACTAAGAGTCTTGAAATTATCCACACCGATGAATGGGGTCCTTCCCCAATTTTGTCCCTACAACAATTTAAATATTATATTGTCTTTGTTGATGACTTTACTAGATACTGCTGGGTGTACCCATTGCAATCTAAATCAGATGTGTTTTCTACTTTTCTTAAATTTAAACTACTTGTGGAACGACAATTTCAATTGCCCATTAAAATGTTACAATCTGATCGTGGTGATGAATTCCTCAATCATAAGTTTCAACATTACTTACAATCTTGTGGTATACTGCACCGATTTACCTGCTCCTATACCCCACAACAAAATGGTATTACGGAACGCAAGCATAGTCACCTTCTCGAAACTATGCGAGCACTTCTGTTTCATGCGAACTTATTTCCCAAATATTGGGTCGATACTCTGTTAACTGCCGCCTACCTCATTAACAGATTACCCTCCTCTTCCCTCAAAAATTCTTCTCCATATCAAAAACTACATAACCGTCTACCAACCTATGATCATCTTCGGGTATTTGGCTGTTTGTGCTATCCCTGGCTTCCACCTGTTAGCCGTCACAAACTTCAACCACGCTCCCACCCTTATGTGTTTTTGCGATATGCCACTCAATCAAAGGGATACAAATGCCTTGATCCAATTTCGGATAGAATCTACATATCCTGCCATGTTAAATTCTTCGAACATATCTTTCCATTTCACACCTCTACCTCTCCTCAACAACTCTCCACACTCTCAACAACTCAAACTCATCCAGTTTCCATTCCTCGACTTGCTCTTGTACCAATTCCCCCACCTCATTCCTCTCCTACTCAACACAGCACCACTACAGCTCTTCCTATCCCACCATCTAACTCTACTACCCCTCCATTTCCTACTGCCACCGAATCACCACTTGCAGAATCCTCATCTCCTCCAAATTTTCCAACAGCCCTGTTACCAACTCGTCATCCTATGGTTACCCGCCAACAAACTGGCCATCTTAAACCCAAACAAGTATTTGACTTGCAACATGTTCTTGTACCATCATCCCCCACATCCTTCATAGAGGCGAATAAACATCCTGCTTGGTGAGCTGCTATGTCAGTAGAATTTCAGGCTTTACTTAAACAAGGCACTTGGTTTTTAGTTCTAGAACAGCCCAATCAAAATGTTCTAGGCTGTAAATGGTTGTATAAAACGAAGTTTAACGCGGATGGTACTCTCTCGCATCACAAAGCAAGACTTGTGGCACAAGGATTTAAACAGCAGTTTGGAGTGGATTATACATATACGTTTAGCCCAGTTGCTAAGTTTCCTACCATCCGCCTCCTTCTAGCTGCTGCAACTTCGTTTCATTGGCCAACCTATCATCTTGATGTATCTAATGCTTTCTTGCATGGCAATTTAGAAGAGCAGTTCTTCATGCAGCAGCCCCCTAGATTTCAAGACCCACAATATCCGCAACATGTATGTCGGCTTCATAAAGCAATATATGGCCTCAAGCAGTCACCGCATCGATGGTTCTCCACGTTCTCATCTCACTTACAGAAATATGGTTTTACTCAAAGCCAAGCTGACCCATCCTTGCTTCTGTTTCATCAAGGTTCCGTTTCCCTTTATCTTCTGGTATATGTGGATGATGTCCTACTTGCCGGTAATGATCATGCAACAATTGACACATTACTACAAAGTTTGAACTCATCATTTAGCATGAGAAACCTGGGTCCCTTTTCCTATTTCTTAGGAATTCAAATTTCCACTACTCAACAAGGCTTACTTCTATCTCAGTCACGTTACATTGCTGAACTTCTCAACAAAGCGGGCATGCTTCATTGCAACTCCACTCTCAGTCCTTTACCTTCCAAGATACCAGCTCTTGATGATACAACTTCTCTCTTTCCACAAGCCAATCTATATAAGCAATTAGTAGGCTCACTACAATATGTTACAATTTCCAGACCAAATATTGCCTTTGCAGTGAACTATCTGTGCCAACACATGCATAAACCGCACAACAACCACTTCCAACATCTTAAGCGGGTACTTCGATATCTCAGTGGGACTATTTCCTATGCTCTTCCAATCACAGCAATAGATTTATCTCTCCATGCATACGCTGATTCGGACTGGGCAACCAATCCGTCCGATCGGAGATCAATTTCTGACTTTTGTATTTTTCTTGGAGCTAATATGATATCCTGTTCGGTTAAGAAACAGCCCACTATAGCTCGGTCCTCCACCGAAGCCGAATATCGAGCTTTAGCTCTTGTTGCAAGTGACGTTATCTGGCTACGACGACTACTTCAGGAATTTCGCATTCCTATCTCATCTCCAACCCTAATCTATTGTGACAACGTCTCCGCTCTTGCTCTCGCCAATAACCCCGTGTTTCATGCCCGCACTAAACATATTGAAGTTGATTATCACTTCATTTGTGACTGTATTAAAGCTCAACATGCTACAGTTCATCATATTTCATCTCAGGACCAACCGGCAGATATATTCACCAAGCCTTTATCCTACACAAGATTTCAGCAACTGCGAACCAAGTTAACAATCCATCAACCATTGTCAACTTGAGGGGCGGTATTAGCACACCAATCACATAGTTCCATTTGGCAACGCTGCTCCGCTACTCTGCACCATAATGAACTCCTGTACTATCTCAATCACAGCCTTTAATGTACTGCAGTCCTTACGAACCATTGGATCAATAAGAGCACATTATATATATTGTAATGCAGGGTTACCAGTGGATATAATGAATACACTGTAGCTCCTTCCTCTCTACCTTCTTTGCCTCTTCTCTGTTTTGTCTCTTGCAGGTGCTCAACACAGATTACGGTAGACATAAAGATAAAAAGATATCAAGAGTGGATATAAGAGAGGAGAAAACATAGAATATAATAAGGATTCTCAAATAGCTCCTTCAAAAGCAAATCCTCAATTTACAACTTATGATCCATTTTATAAAGTAAGAGAAATGAAAAAACAACCTATCAAATAGGTGTACATGTAAATCCTTATTTCATCAAAATCTAGATAGAAAATACAAATGAATATAAATATAATAAAACAAATATGAAATCCTAACTCTAAATGTCATTGCATCACTAAATTTATATTTAATGCACCTCACAAATCTTGTAATGTTTAGATTTCATATATCATTTTATCTTGCTTAAGAGGGCTTAACAGTTTAGCTTAATATTTAATTGCATTTAGCTTACTAAAAATATGATTTTAAGACTTTAGTGAATGTTTATTTAGTACATGAATTTTTTTAAGGCAAATCCCTTAGTTCCCTCTTTGGACTATGTGCTTAAAAGCAATAGAGAGCCCTTATACTCTGCTTTGTGTGTTGTGCGTTAAAAAATAGTAATCAAACCCACTATTGTATTCAAAATGCATTTCCTTGCAATTTTTAAAGGTGCTAGACTGCATGATTTTCTATATTGATTGTATCTTTTCAATAATGGTTATTTACTTTGAATTAACAAAAAAAAAATCTTCAGGAATCTATCTTGGATATTATGAGGATGGTCTTGCGACCATTTCCTTCGGATTTTTCAAACCAAATGTCCAAGACCATATTTTACGGAGCTTGCTATGTTAACTCAATGGTATGTCTCATTTTTGCAATCTTTCAATGCTTGTAGATAATGGAAGATCGGATGCTCACATTTAAATTATTAATCTAAATTGTTACCCTTTATAGCTTTATCATGTTAGATCTCCTCTTCCCAAATTTATTGCTCCAGTTATTTACATGTAGCTGCCAATGAAAAGAGATGAGAATTACATGGATTCTGAACAACTATTTGATCGAAGTAGCTCTAGTAGATCTGAATGTAGTACTTCACCACGGTAATTGCGGATATGGTTACATCATGCTTCTTACAATGAAGGATTTGATGCATTGAGATGTGCTTGTCACAAACATGCACCAATATTTTTCTCATTTTTTCTGCTAAAAGATTATTTAGGATTGTAATATTAATCATTCAGCAACATTAAAGAAGAGAATAAAATGTTTTTAATGTGTGAGTCTCATGCTCGTACTTTTTTGTAATTTTAAACATTAAAATACAATGTTTTTGACTAATGAAATTTATTGAATGCTCTACATTGGAATTCCTTTTGATCATCTTCATACAGATGAATGAGACTGGTGCCTCTGTTCATTGTCTTTCTATGGAGGGGCATATTGCAAGATCAGAAGTTATTGGAGCCAACCAAGTCTCTAAAGATGCTCCAGAAAATACTAATTCCTATGCCAGAGTAAGTTAAGATTTACTACGTCCTTCGAATAATTCAATACCTATTTTTATTTTCAATATTGCATACGTTTTGATAAATTGTCAGGTGTCGCAAAATTGGTAGCCAATCTCAATTGAGTTCCTCTTCTTTGAGAGCGTGTTCAAATTCACAATTACATAGTAGTTTCATTCTTGAACATGCTGGTCACCTTCCATCTCCTGCCATTTTTTCACTAGAAGTTCAGGATCCATGAGATTTACCAACGAAAGAAGCCAAAGGTTTTCCTACAACTGCCAGTTTTGTTAGTTGCCACAACATCAAGGTCATGTTAATGATTCCACTGTCAAGTTCTCCAATGAAATTGAAGAACAGAAACAGAACAAGAAGTAGAAATAATGGAGAAGGAAAGTATTTTGTATTTCGTGTGTATGTCTATTACAGCCAGACATACCATTATTTATAGAGATAGGCAAAGAGCCCAGCTACAGCCTAAACGTGCATAGCCACGTCATAGGTAACCTACTAATATATTAAATATTACAAATATAGTTTACACTTATACGCCCCCGCAAACTGATGGGTCCTGGATGACCATCAGTTTGTGCCGAAGATATTGAAATCTAGATGTAGACAAGGGCTTGGTGAAGATGTCCGCTATCTGGTCAACAGTAGAAATGGGAAGAAGACGAATATGATTGTTGATGATATGATCTCGGATAAATCTCTGATCAATTTCAATGGGCTTTGTACGAGCATGAAAGACATGATTGTTGGCCAAAGCAATGGCTGAAGTGTTGTCACAGTGCATGTCTGTAGGGTGGTTTTGATGAATATCAAAGTCATTTAGGAGCCTTCGGAGCCAAATTACATCTGTGGTGAGAGCAGCCAATGCACGATATTCAGATTCAGTAGAAGATCTTGCCACAGTGTGTTGCTTTTTGACAGTCCAGGAGATTAGAGTGTCTCCGAGAAATGAACAGAAGCCAGATGTTGATTTGTGGGAGACTGGATCACCAGCCCAATCAGCATCTGAAAAGGAAGACAATGCGAGATTAGATTTAGAAATTGGTATACCATAATTAATTGTACCTTTGATGTATCGAAGTAGACGTTTAAGAAGATAGACGTGTTGCGGAAGAGGAAGATGCATATGCTGTGAGAGCTGATTAATACTGTACGCTATGTCGGGACGAGTTAACGTTAAGTACTGCAATGACCCGATGAGCCTCCTGTACATGGTTGGATCGGAGAGCAGGGGATCTTCCGAGAACGTGACTGGGAGTTTTGTGCATGTGGGATTGGCGAGAGAATTACAGTGGGTAAGTTTGGCTTGTTGAAGAATAGTGTAGGCATATTTCTTCTGAGATAAGAAGTATTGATGATCATAATGCTTAATCTGAATTCCAAGGAAGTCATGAACAGGACCGAGGTGCTTCATCTGAAATTTGCTGTTGAGGTTGTTCTATATAGTGTTGAGAAAAGCTGGATTATTCCCAGTAATGAGAATGTCGTCCACGTAGAGAATAAGATATAGTTTGGTTTGATTTTGCCGAAGTATGAAAAATGAGGGATCGGCCTGGCTTTGAGTGAAATCGAGGGAAAGCAGGTAGGATGTAAACGTGTTGTACCACTGTCGTGGGGCTTGTTTAAGACCATAGATAGCTTTGTGTACACAGCACACATAGTCCGGTTGCGATGTGTCTTCAAAACCTTTGGGTTGTGACATGTAGACTATTTCCGTGAGAGGACCGTGGAGGAAAGCATTTGCAACGTCAAGTTGATGAACTTGCCAACCATTAGAGATAGCTATAGTTAGAAGAACACGAACAGTAGGAAGTTTTGCAACAGGACTGAATGTTTCGGTATAATCCACGCTGTATTCCTGATTGTTGCCTTGAGCAACTAAGTGAGCTTTATGTTTGGCCACTGAGCCGTCCGCATGGAATTTAAGACGATACGTCCATTTGAAGCCTAGAACAGATGAATGAAGTGGAGGAGGAACAAGACTCCATGTGCCTTGTTGTTGTAGTGCCAAGAATTCCATGGCCATGGCTTTACGCCATTCCTGATGTTTGTTGGCCTCGGTATAGGTAGTGGGAGCCTCCTGCTGAGCATCCTGAATGTGAGTATGAAAAAGATTGAGCCTAACAAGAGGTTTGAGTGATCCAGTTTGTTTTCTGGTGATCATAGGGTGGTGAGAATTGTGAGTAGGCGGCAGATGAGAAGAATGGGAAGTAGTGGAGGGTTGTATAGGAGAATTATGTTGATCGGATTAAGATTGAAAGGAGTTAGCAGCTTCAGGATTGTGTAAAGAATCGGTAGAATGAGGAGATGTGAAAGAAGTTGATTTGGTCATAGCAGGAATGGACACAGGTGATTGGGCCGAGATAGGAGTAAGAAAGAAGGGAGACTGATCCAGAGCTGTGCAAGGTGAGTCACTTGAGGTATTAGCAAATGGAAAAGAAAACTCATCAAAGATCGTATGCCGAGAAATTATGATTTTGTTTGTGGTTGGGTCAAGGCATTTATAACCTTTATGGGTGTCCGAGTAGCCCAAAAAGATGCAGGATTTGGCTTTGGGTTGAAATTTGTGTCTGGTATGAGGAGGAGTAAGGGGAAAACAAGCGCACCCGAAGACTTTTAAGTGACTGTAGTCAGGTTTGAGGTTGTGAAGCAGTTCGAACGGTGAAATATGGCGGGTAGTAGAAGATGGCATTCTATTAATCAAATAGACCGCTGTGATGACAGCTTCTGGCCAGTGAATGTATTGAACTGAAGCTGAAAGGAGAAGTGTTCGAGTAGTCTCAATAACGTGCCTATGCTTCCGGTCAGCTACACCGTTTTGCTCCGGTGTGTAGGGACAAGATATTTGGTGAGTTATGCCAGATTGTTGAAGATAGGTTTTCAGCGATTGATTTACAAATTCTGTCCCACCATCAGTGCGCAGGATTTTAATAGATTTAGAAGTATAATTCTCAATTTGCGTTTTGAATGTAATGAATATATTCATAACTTCTGATTTATTTTTCATGGGAAAAAGCCATGTAAAACGAGAATAGTTATCAACGAATATTACATAGTACCTATAGCCTTGAAAAGAGATAATAGGGGCAGGTCCCCAGACATCTGAATGAATAAGGGAAAGAAGAGATTACTGACGAGTGCCAGACTTTTCAAAGACGAGTTTATGACTCTTAGACTTATTACAGGACTCACATACAGAAGAGACAACAGAGATATTCAGATTTGGGTTACAGTGAGAAATGGTCTGAAGCTTTCTGGTGTGAGGATGACCAAGTCTTGAATGCCACGGTTGTCCTTTAGTAGCAGTGGCAGAGAGAGCATGCGTGGGAGACGGAGAGGAGGACTTTGGAACAGGATAAAGACTATTTTTACATGGTCCTTGAAGAAGAACACGATTCGTCTTCAGATCCTTGAACAGAAAACCAGAGGGATTAAAAACAATCGAGATATTGTTATCTCGAGTAAGTTTAGAAATAGATAATAAATTGTATTGTAGCTGAGGAGCATAAAGAACTTGAGATAGGAGAAACATACGAGTTGGGGTTGGCAATAAGCCAGCCCCAACATGAGCAATATTTACCGTTCTTCCGTCTCCTACAGTAATGTGATCTGGACCGTGATAAGAATTGGAGATAGACATGTTGTCCAGGGAATTTGTGAGGTGAGACGTAGCTCCCGAATCAAGGAACCAGTTGTTGGAAGAGTTATCCGAGCTGACCATAAGTGCTTTGTTTGGTGCGGAACTGGAGTTCGGAACGTACTGGGGATTTAGACGATGCCAACAAGCGGACACCATATGTCCCTTCTTAAAGAAAATTTGACAAAGAACCGATGTAGAAGATGCAGATCGGCCAGGATTGGCAGAAGGTGGAGTATTGGAATTGAAGCGGCCTCTGTTTCGACGTCCACGTCCACGCGTAGAGTATAACGCAATGTTTGGATCAGGAGTCAGAGAATTGCGAGCAGCATCAGAAGCTAAATTTATTTCCTCACTGAGAAGAAGAGGGTATAGTTGATCGAGGCTGAGAGGATTGAGCATGGTTCGAATCGCAGTTTTAAAAGATTGATAAGGGTTTGGCAGACCATTCAAGATATACATAATGATATCTTCAGTGTCAACAACGGAACCTGCCGCGGCAATTTGATCTACGATGGATTTGATTTCGGTAAGGTATTGAGACATAGAGAGGTTCTTGAGAGAAATATTGTGAAGGGTATTCTTGAGTTGTATAACCTTTGATCTATTTTTAGATTGGAATCGGGATTCAAGAGTAGTCCAAATCGCAACACTGGAATCGAGGTTAACAACATAAGGAAGAATGGAGGCAGATATAGTAGAGCACATATCAGCAGCCAGTATTTGGTCGGTAAGAATCCATTGAGCGAATGAGGGATTTTCGCTGGTAGAGCCATCAGGTTGAGAGATAGTTTGATCGGGAGGAGGAAAAGAGGGATCAAGAAACTTATGGAATCCATTTGCTCGAAGGATCTTGAAGATCTGCGACCTCCAAACGGAATAGTTTTCTGGTGCGAGCTGAATAGGAACAATATTCTTGATGTTTGACACCAAAAATTTGAGCGTAGATGAGATCTGAGGATCATCAGAGGTTGCGATGTCGGTTCGGTTGCTAAGACGAGAAGTTGCCAAGTTCTCCATGGACAGGAGGGTGATGCGATCACTTCTGATTTACCATGATCGGCCTAGCTCTGATACCATGAAGAACAGAAACAGAACAAGAAGTAGAAATAATGGAGAAGGAAAGTATTTTGTATTTCGTGTGTATGTCTATTACAGCCAGACATACCATTATTTATAGAGATAGGCAAAGAGCCCAGCTACAGCCTAAACGTGCATAGCCACGTCATAGGTAACCTACTAATATATTAAATATTACAAATACAGTTTACACTTATAGAAATCAACCAGGAATAAGGACTTGTTGCTTTCATTCTTGTCAAAACCTAAAGCAAATGGAGTTTTTCTTTCTGATTGTGGACAATTATGGGATTCTTATATAAATTTGAAACCTTCGTTGCCAGAAAATATTATCTGCAGGAAAAGGCATTGTAAGCGCTTAAAGCATTTCAATTTGGATCCTAATCTTTTTGATGAGTCATGTTGTGAAGCAATAGATAGTTATGATCAGTCCTGCCCCATTATACTCTTGAAGCATGCATACCATGGAACGTTTAATTATGGGTTAGGAATGATGCAAATTGTTATATTACTGTCTTTTGCTCTTTATTGCTGGTAATGGTTGTTTCCTTAAAGAAAATTATATATTGATTTGAACTTTTGCCTCCAGATGGTCTGTAATTCTTCATTTAAGTTGGGTAAAACATTTTTGGATGTTTCTTCTTAAATAAGGCTCATGTAATTGGACTAAGAGAAAAGTGGTGGATAGCTTGCAATGTAAGTTCCATGAAATCAAATTTTATAAAGCTTTTTATTCTAGGTAAAAGAGCCAAATAAATCAGCTCCAAACAATGCAACGGTCTCCACTAAGCTGCCACAACAGCAGAAGGTACATCCTCAAGGAACGACCATCAAATGCTAGCTGTCGGATCATAACAAACATCAAGCACAATACAATGACATATGTAAAGTGTAAAAGAGCCTTTCCTATATATACCACTACTGTTACACATAAAGGCAATGAAGAAAACTTTATACAAAAGGCTGTATGCAATGGCTCTATCATTTTACATTTTCTGCATAGATCTCTTCTCTCTTACAGGTCTGTACATAATCTCATAGTTCTTCATGGTATCAGAGCTGTATTAACAGCATGTACACTACACCACTACTAATGGCCCACTCCTCATCCTCCCATATAGGTGATCCAAGCGCCGATGCAGCTTCAAAACACAACTACATTCCTCCATCCCTTAAGTTCGTAATATCCAACATCAAGAACATTGTCCCAACACAGTTGTCCAACGAAAACTACCCAATGTGGAGGTCCCAGATGCTGAAACTCCTTACAACAAATGGATTCACATATTTCCTTAATCCCACTGCACCCAAACTGTAAAACCCGAAATCGACGATCGTAGGCGTTGCACGCATCTCGATGCGCCGCGACGAGATTTAAGTGAAATTTTCAAAGTTATCGGAATTCGATGAAAATAATTTTAAAATATTCTACGCAAAATTCCAAACAAATTGATATAAAGAACTTATATTCAATTTCGTCTAAATCTGGAGTTAAAAATTTTGGAAATCTCTAAATGCCTATTTTACCCCTCATAAGTACTAAAGCGAATATGTTTTAAGTGGGGGCATAAGGGTCTTTAGGCTTTTATTTTCTCTCCTAAATGGGGTAACCGAACCCCTCCCTCTTCATTCGGCCGAACCGAATGCAAGAAGGAGGCAGAGGAGGAAAGGAGAAGAGGCGCACGGGCGGCGGCGGCTTTCGGCGGCCATGCTTGGGGAAAAACATATAGGAGACTAAGGGAAGACTAAGGTATGCATTAGAATTACTATTCTTTCTTTTTCTTCAAAGATTTTTGGACGAGAAGGATCTAGGGTTTGACAAAAACTTAATATTCCTTTACGAAATCAATAGGAAAGGATAGGGAAGATATTTTAACCACAAATAAGATGTTTTCCCCAAATTATTTTGAGATTGGAAAGTTAGGGTTTTTCACATTTTTGGATTTTTAAGAAAACCCTTTTCATGTTATTATTTCAAATGACATTAGGAGAGTTTTTAATAATAAAAATTAGGGTTATTCATAAAATATTATTTTTCTTAATTTCTAATTAATTTAAATCCAAAAATTGAAATTCCTAAATATTAAATTAATAATGGAAAGGTTTTGGCATGAAAATATAAGGGAAATGATTAAAATCATGTTTCCAGAATTAGGGATCTTGAATAAATCCGAAAATTAAATTTATTTTAAACTAATTTAGGCTTTTGAAATAGGTTAATTTGGGTAAATAGTGAAATTATACAGATTTATATATATATTAAGAGAGAGAGAGAGAGAGATTGAGATATATTTATAAGAAAAGAAGAACTAAGTTTGGAATTAGTAAATAACCTATGTATGCGAAATTAATGTTTATAGGTGATTAATCGTGGTGACATCGAAGGAAGAAGGACTAGCAAGGGAATCAAATTCCTAACTTCTGTAAGTATGCATGGTTCTTTAATTACAGTAATGTTTCTTGTTTCTCACATGTTATATGATTTGATAGACCAATCATGCTTCTTTACTCTCATCAAATGGTTGATCATGCAAATTATATGTTATATTTTATGGCCTTATATGATAGAGTTTATGTGATATATGAAATGATATGATAGGATATGAATGTTATATTGAAAGCTTGTATGTGCTTAATTACAGTAATGTTTCTTGTTTCTCACATGTTATATGATTTGATAGACCAATCATGCTTCTTTACTCTCATCAAATGGTTGATCATGCAAATTACATGTTATATTTTATGGTATTATATGATAAAGTTCTTATGTTATAGAAATAAGATGACATGAAGTGTTATGATTATGATATGATTGTTATTGAATACTTGTATGTGCATGCTGAATAGATGGAGCTCACCCCCTTATGGTACTGGCTGGGGACACCGTACTCGTGCACGTTAATGGTAAAGGAAATGGTAAATGGGCTCTTTGAGCCAATAGAAAAGGGGCGCTTTTGAGCCAAATGGTAAAGGGGTACCTTCATTTGTATCAAATTTGACGGTGGCTCCTGTGACGGGTGTATTATATATGAAAATGAGAAAGATATGAAAACAATTATGACGAAAGTAAACTGATTATGATATTATATGTATTTATGTTTTACGAATAACGCTATACATTTAATGTTTCAATGAAACAAATGATATGAATAAATGAAAAGTGATATGAAGTTACAAATGCTAATATAATGAATGTAAACTGATTATGAAATGTTATGGATTTATGATTTATGTGTATGCTTAACATTATGTTTATAAGATATAAGATTTATGATATGTTTAAATGAAACGTGACTTTTAGCATATTATTTCTCTGCTTTGAATTACTGTAGTTTAGAGACATGTTTTACTTACTAAGCTTTAGCTTACTGTTAGTTGTTCAAATTTTTCAGGTATAATTATTTTAATTATAATGAGTAGAAGGGATGGAAACGTGTACCATAGGAGAGGCGCGCAAGAAGAAAGGTAATTAAATGAGTCCTAATGATTTTATGTTTGTATGTTTTCGAATTTGATGTTTTAATGGCGCTTTCAAATGTTATGGTGATAGATTTAGATATTGGATATTTTAATCTACCGTCCGACCGTCTGTTCCCGCCTCGTTAATTCGAGCCCCCGGGCCGGGTCGTGACAAAAGTGGTATCAAAGCCAAGGAATTCTTAGGAATATGAATTGTATGCAAGAGCCATAGGAATGATTTGAATTGATGTATAAATATATCAGTTAGCCAAGCAAAGAGATAGTAGTAAGGATTTAGTTCAAGTGAAATGTATGAAGGATGAAGATCAAAAAGTATTTTTTTTAAGATGATATTCAACAAAGGTCGATGAGATATTTTACTAAACTTTTTAATGAAGATTGTGGAATACGATTTACTTTAGTGACCTTAGTACCCTAAATGAAAATGAAGATTTCTATTTTTATCGGAGTATTAATAAAACTGAAGTTAGAGAGGCTTTAAAGAAAATGAAGTGTAGACACTATTGAAAGGCAAGAGAGCTAGTAGCTAGCATGGTGTCAACTGCAATAGTTTTTAGAGGAAATATGAATTCTCCAGTATGTGTAGCTATTGTATTGAATTTCCATGTTATTGATGGTGTACAAAAAAAAAGAAAAATTTCCTGAAGTGTTATCTTTAGATAATATTGAGGTTGATGTTGATACAAAAGATGATGATGCTTTGGTGATTTTTAGCATTGAATTAAGTAAAGATATATAAACAACTATTGTTAATTCAAGTGTTCACTAAATAAAAGCTGAATGAATGGGAACTGTTGGCCATAGGGTCGAATGTATTGTTAGGGTTTCTCATTCTAAGCCTTTGGGGAAAGGAGTGGGGTCAACAGTTGTAGGAAAGATGCCAGTTGGGTATGTGCCACTTTTAGGACGTAAGGTGATAATCAAGTGAAGAAGGTATCAGTTGTTGATCATCAAGTGGAAGCTAAGTTAAAGGAAAGAGATGTTTATGACACGGAATCAGAATTTTTGGTGGAAGTATTGATCGAATTAAACAAGATATCTAGGATAAGTTTGGGAGGGTTTCCTTCAGGAAAAGCTTTGGGTACTACCAAAGATCTAATGACTTCTTTAAGGTTGATAAGCTTGAAGGGTGTTTATTAGTTGAAAAAAAAAATCAGTGGTGTCGTATGCAAGGCTGAGTTAGGAGCTCAAGAGGTTGGATCGAAATGAAGACATCCCAATAAAGGGAAAACTTAAGTTGTTGGAAAAAAAAAGATCAATTTGGATTCTTGCCGAGTAGGTTTACTATGGAAGCCATACATTTATTTATAGGTTTGATGGAGAAATATAGAGAGAATAAGAAGGATATACTTATGTTACTTATTGATTTAGAGAAAGCATATGATAAAGTGCTAAGAGAAGTGCTATGGAGAGTGCTTGAAAAGAAAGCAGTTATGAATGCTTATATTCAAATTAATAAAGCTTTGTATGCAGGAGCTATTACTTGGCTATTACTTGCGTTCCAACATAAGGTGGTTTGACCAAGTATTTTCTCATTTCGGTTGGATTACATCAAGGATTAGCCTTAAGCCCATATTTTTTTTTGCTTTAGTCATGGATGTTCTCACTAGACATTTGCAAGAGGATGTACTTTGGTGTTTGCAAGAGGATGTACTTTGGTGTTTGCAAGAGGATGTACTTTGGTGTATGCTTTTTGTTGATGATATTCTTCTTGTTGATAAGACTAGAGAGGGAGTGGAAGGAAAACTTGAATTATGGAGGTCGACCTTAGAGTCTAAAAGTTTTCGCTTGAGTAGATCTAAAACTGAATATATATAGTGTAATTTTCATAGTAATAGATCTAGTGAGGAGATTGTGATTTTGAGCAATCAAGTCATTTATAAGAGTACATGTTTTAGATATCTTGGATCTATTGTTTAAAATGATGGTGAAATAGATAAGGATATTATCAGTAGAATTCACATTGGATAGTTGAAATGGAATAATACATCGGGCTTATTGGGTGATAGAAAGGTCCCCCTCAACTTAAGGGAAAATTTAATAAGATGGTGGTGAGACCTGCAATGCTTTATAGTACAAAATGTTTGCCATGAAAAGAGAAATGTTGTAGAGATGAGGATGCTTAGGTGAATGAGCGGCTTTACCCTTAGACACAAGATATGAGATGAGTATATACGTGAAAAGGTTAGAGTAGCTCCATTGGAAGACAAGATTAAAGAGAGTCGCCTTAGATGGCTTAGTTACAAAAAAAAAAAAACAGCTTTCCGATGACCCGGTTAGGAAAGTAGAGGTCTTAGATTTGACTTATGTTAAGAAATGTAAAGGTAAAACTAAAAAGACTTGGTTAGAAAATATTAGAAATGATCCTTCTTTATTAGACTTACTTGAGAGTTTGACTTTTAACAGGACTCAAGAGTGACAAAGGATTTAGGTAGCCGACCTCACGTAGTGGGATGAAGGCTTATTGTTGTTGTTGTTGAGTTTGTCTAAATATATCAGGTATGTTGATGATTAAAAGAATGTAACCGATATATGGAAGGTGGAGGATTACCCCTGAAGTAATTGTGAACACCGATAACTATTTTAACTCAAATGATGGAGACTAGGACCCAAATGCTTCAGGAATCAAGATCACAACCTGTAGTTGGAATGAATAAATATCTGAAGTTGTTTCAGGATATGCGACCACCATTATTCAAGGGTAATGAATGACCAATTGAGACTGAAAAATTAGTTGCTTCATATAGAGAAAATATTGGATAGCGTGTCATGCCCTGATGAAAGGAAAGTGTCACTTGCTACATTTGTCTTGGATGGAGAAGCATAAAGGTAGTAGAGAGGGCAACATGAAGACAAGTTAGGAGATATTCCAAATATAGAAGACTTGTAGAACTGTTCAGAGAGTAGTTTGTACCTATGTCAGCAGAGGGAGATGTAAGACAAATTGATAATAAGATTGATTCAAGGAGGTTAATCAGTAATGCAATATGAAGTGAAATTTACAACTTTATTACAATATCAGTTGATTTGAAACAGTAAAGAAGAAGTGTTATAGATTTTTTTTTATCTGGTTTAAAAGATGATATTAGACAACCTTTAATACCTTTCGAAATTGAAGACTATTCTATATTGGTGGAAAGAGATAAAAGGGTGGAAATTGATTTCTAAATCACAAAAGAGAAGAGATCAATATAAAAGGAAGAGTGTTGAAGAAGAAAGTCAAAGCAATTTGATGGAAGGATCAAATGAGAAGAAACCTAAGTTTAGTTTTATTGGAGTTAGTGGTGCAACTATTAGTAAAGTTATTGAAACTTATGCTAAGTATGGCAGATTTCATAAGGGTGAATGTCTGATTGGTTTCAACACTTACTATTGGTGTCGTCAGCCTAGACACATAGCAAAATATTATCCTGCTTTGACTCAGAAGACTTCAGGAGAAATGAGACCAAGTGAAGCACCTTCACAGAGGAATTATGAAAAACTTAAGATGATAGAGCCATCAGTTACAGGTTCACTGCAAAATCAATCCAAGCAAAATGTTCGACCACGAGTTTATAGTTTGACTCAGCAGGAGCCCAATAAATCTGTAGATGCTGACAATGACAATTGAGATGGCTTTATGATTTATTTTTTTTAAGACTTGTATTGATAAACCTGATGTTTTGGTATTTTGAATTTAGTAGTTTATCTCGTTATGTTATTTCAGATGTTGTGGGACTGATCAGATTATTTTGTTATGATATTTCAACGGTTTAATTTGTTCTGTTTTAATGTTGAAGTTTATGTTATTGGAAATGGAAGATTTTGTTTGATTGTATGACTTGAGATTGTATGCAAATTTCGAGGACGAAATTTTTATTAGGAGGGGAGAATTGTAAAACCCGAAATCGACGATCGTAGGTGTTGCACGCATCTCGATGCGCCGTGACGAGATTTAAGTGAATTTTTCAAAGTTGTCGGAATTCGATGGAAATAATTTTATAAAATTCTACTCAAAATTCCGAACAAATCGATATAAAGAACTTATATTCAATTTTGCCTAAATCTGGAGTTAAAAATTTTGGAAGTCTCTAAATGCCTATTTTACCCCTCATAAGTACTAAAGCGAATATGTTTTAAGTGGGGGCATAAGGGTCTTTAGGCTTTTATTTTCTCTCCTAAATGGGGTAACCGAACCCCTCCCTCTTTATTCGGCCGAACCGAACACAAGAAGGAGGCGGGGCGGAAAGTAGAAGAGGCGCACGGGCAAGGCCTAGGCGGCGGCTTTCGACGGCCAAGCTTGGGGAAAAACATATAGAGGACTAAGGGAAGACTAAGGTATGCATTAGAATTACTATTCTTCCTTTTTCCTCAAAGATTTTTGGACGAGAATGATCTAGGATTTGACAAAAACTTAATATTCCTTTACGAAATCAATAGGGAATGATAGGGAAGATATTTTAACCACAAATAAGATGTTTTCCCCAAATTATTTTGTGATTGGAAAGTTAGGGTTTTTCACATTTTTGGATTTTTAAGAAAACCCTTTTTCATGTTATTATTTCAAATGACATTAGGAGAGTTTTTAATAATAAAAATTAGGGTTGTTTATAAAATATTATTTTTCTTAATTTCTAATTAATTTAAATCTGAAAATTGAAATCCCTAAATATTAAATTGATAATGGAAAGGTTTTGGCATGAAAATATAAGGGAAATGATTAAAATCATGTTTCCAGAATTAGGGATCTTGAGTAAATCCGAAAGTTAAATTTATTTTAAACTAATTTAGGCTTTTGAAATAGGTTAATTTGGGTAAATAGTAAAATTATACAAATTTATATATATATTAAGAGAGATAGAGAGAGAGAGAGAGAGATTGGGATATATTTATAAGAAAAGAAGAACTAAGTTTGGAATTAGTAAATAACCTATGTATGCGAAATTAATGTTTATAGGTGATTAATCGTGGTGACATCGAAGGAAGAAGGACTAGCAAGGGAATCAAATTCCTAACTTCTGTAAGTATGCATGGTTCTTTAATTACAGTAATATTTCTTGTTTCTCACATATTATATGATTTGATAGACCAATCATGCTTCTTTACTCTCATCAAATGGTTGATCATGCAAATTATATGTTATATTTTATGGCCTTATATGATAGAGTTTATATGATATATGAAATGATATGATAGGATATGAATGTTATATTGAAAGCTTGTATGTGCTTAATTACAGTAATGTTTCTTGTTTCTCACATATTATATGATTTGATAGACCAATCATGCTTCTTTACTCTCATCAAATGGTTGATCATGCAAATTATATGTTATATTGTATGGTATTATATGATAAAGTTCTTATGTTATAGAAATGAGATGACATGAAGTGTTATGATTATGATATGATTGTTATTGAATACTTGTATGTGCATGCTGAATAGATGGAGCTCATCCCTTTATGGTACTAGCTGGGGACGCCGTACTCGTGCACGTTAATGGTAAAGGAAATGGTAAAGGGGCTATTTGAGCCAATGGAAAAGGGGCTCTTTTGAGCCAAATGGTAAAGGGGTACCTTCATTGGTACCAAATTTGACGGTGGCTCCTGTGACGGATGTATTATATATGAAAATGAGAAAGATATGAAAACAATTATGATGAAAGTAAACTGATTATGATATGATATGTATTTATATTTTACGCATAACGCTATACATTTAATGTTTCGATGAAACAAATGATATGAATAAATGAAAAGTGATATGAAGTTATAAATGCTAATATGATGAATGTAAACTGATTATGAAATGTTATGGATTTATGATTTATGTGTATGCTTAACATTATGTTTATAAGATATAAGATTTATGATATGTTTAAATGAAACGTGACTTTTAGCATATTATTTCTCTGCCTTGAATTACTGTAGTTTAGAGACATGTTTTACTTACTAAGCTTTGGCTTACTGTTTGTTGTTCAAATTTTTCAGGTATAATTATTTTAATTATAATGAGTAGAAGGGATGAAAACGTGTACCGTAGGAGAGGCGCGCAAGAAGAAAGGTAATTAAATGAGTCCTAATGATTTTATGTTTGTATGTTTTCGAATTTGATGTTTTAATGGATCTTTCAAATGTTATGGTGATAGATTTAGATATTGATATTTTAATCTACCGTCCGACCGTCCGTTCCCGCCTCGTTAATTCGAGCCCCCGGGCCGGGTCGTGACACAAACCCTCCTGACTCATTCAACAGTCGGACGGCACAACTGTGCCAAATCCCAACTACAATTAGTGGCTAAGAGTGGATCAAAACCTAGCTGCCGCCATCTGCTCCACGATCACACCGTCAGTTATTCCTTATGTGCTTCATCTCGACTCCACCTCTGAAATCTAGACAACTATCGAGCACCGTTTTCAGGCATCCAATCGCTCTTGAGTCATTCAGTTAAAGAATGAACTACACAATGTGTCTATGAGGAATCTCACCATGACACAGTATCTTACCTCCATCAAGATGCTGGTGGACAATATCACTGCAGCTGGAGCAACCGTGGACACAGAGGACATCATCCTCTACACGATGAATGGTCTTCCTCCACCCTACCAAACCTTTAAAACCTCAATCAGAACCAAATGCACTCCTGTTAGCTTAGATGAACTCTACCCTCTTCTCATTAGCGAAGAGATCAACATCTCAACTGAATCAGCCCGTGATACCAATGCTGCGGATCCTCAGCTAGTGTTATACACCTCCCGTAGATGAGGCAGGCGCGGCAGAGGTCGCTCTTCATACAACCCTCCAGTAAGCTCACGCAGCAGCTCTACCCCCACTAATCAGCTTCTGATAGGTAAAATCTGCAACAAGAAAGGTCACGCAGTAGCTACTTGTTGGCATCGGTTCAATGCCAATTACTCTCCACCACCACCCCAGCAGCAACTAAAAGCAATGGTAGCAGCGTCACCACCACAACAAGCTGACTGGTACATTGATTTTGGCCCCTCGTCTCATCTAACCCACAATCTGGATAATCTCCAGAACCAGTCCATCTACCAAGGTGCCGATAACATTACCATCGGAGACGGCAGAACTCTACCTATCACGCATTCCGGCTCTGGCATCCTTCCCACTCCCTTCAGTAAGTTACAACTTTCTACCCTACTTCATGTTCCCAATATTTCACATAATCTTCTATCTGTCTCGCATTTAACCCGTGACAATGATATATCCATTTCATTCAATGCTTCTGGTTTTACCATTAAGAATTTGAAGACAAACAAGATCCTTCTCCAAGGTCCTTGCTAGGATAGTCTCTATCCAATTAACCTTCCTTCATCTGCCTCTACTCCAGCTGCACTCGAGGCAATCAAAGCTCCCACTTCAACTTGGCACAACCGACTCGGTCATCCGCATCATCAAACCATGTCTCTCATCACCAACAACAACAAAGATCTATGCATACCAGTATCATTTTCTTTTTGCATTGCTTGTAATGCCTCAAAAGGCCACCAACTAGCTTTCTCTAGGTCTACTCATGTTAGCTCTACTCCTCTTCAACTTATTCACTCAGATGTATGGGGTCCATCCCCAATCCAATCTACCCAAGATTATAAATATTATGTCGTGTTCATCGATGACTTTTCCAAATACACTTGGGTATTTCCAATGTGATTTAAATCTGATGTCACTCAACTATTCATCAATTTCAAAACATTTGTTGAGAATCAACTATCACACAAGATCAAGTGCATTCGCATCGATGGTGGCATGGAATTTCTCTATAGTAACCTTAAATATTTTCTCAACAAAAATGGCATCCATCAACAAATCTCTTATCCCTACACCCCAGAACAAAATGGGGTTGCGGAACGCAAGCACCGGCATCTACTAGAAACAACCAAATCCTTAATCCATACAACAAACTTACCTCACACCCTCTGGCCAGATGCAGCCCTCACTACCACCTACCTTATTAACTGTCTGCCCTCCCCAACAACTCACAACAAGTCTCCATTTGAACTTCTGTTCCATCACAAACTTGATTACTCTCACCTCAGAACGTTTGGGTGTGCTTGCTATCCCTGGCTACCACCATCACAACGAACCAAACTTGAACCTCGCACTGTTCCATGTGTTTTTATTGGTTACTCTGACATCTACAAGGGCTATCGATGTCTCAACATCTCCACCAACAAAGTCCACATATCACGCCATGTTATATTTGATGAGCTCACATTCCCCTCCCTACCTCCCAAACCAGTCCAATCAACAGCTTCCCAAACCTCAAACCCGCTGCTTCTTACACCCACATCTAAGGCTACTACAACCCAACCTCTACCACTTCCAAACCAGTCCACTACATCCACCAACCCAGAACCTATCCCCTCTACCTTATACCCAACCATTTCTCAACCAACCATGGATATCCCTCCAATTGAACCACCACCATTACCTGCTCCGCCATCCCATCACCCTATGCTTACAAGGCTAAAGACAGGTTCACTCAAACCCAAAACACTACTTAATCTCCTACATCACCAATCCACTGCCAACAGTTCATATTCATCCGACCCAACTTGCTACACCGAGGCTGCCAAACATCATAAATGGCGTCAATCCATGGAAATCGAGTTTCTTGCCTTACAATCACAAGGCACCTGGACCCTTGTTCCACCTCCCACAAATACTCCAATTCTAGGATGCCGCTGGACCTATCGCACCAAATATCATTCCAACGGATCCCTAGTCAAACTCAAAGATAGCTTGTGGCACAAGGCAATCATCAAGAGCATGGCATAAACTACATTGAAACCTTTAGCCCCGTTGCCAAAATGACATCCATACGAGTATTTCTAGTCATTGCTCTTCATCATCAATGGCCAGTTCATCAACTTGATGTGGCCAATGTGTTCCTACACGGTGACCTCAAAGAGACCATCTACATGTCCCAACCTTGTGGGTTTGAAGATTCCCAACATCCCCATCATGTTTGCCTTCTTCGCAAAGCCATTTGCGGCCTCAAGCAAGCCCCCTGTCAATGGTTCAACACATTATCCTCTTTCCTCCAATCACTTGGCTTCCTACATAGCAAAGCCGACCATTCTCTTCTCACATTCTCCAAACAACACATCACCATATTTCTCATTATTTATGTTGATGACATCCTCATTACCGGCAATGACCCAGCCACCATTTCTGGTTTCATTCACACTCTTGGCCAAAGATTCACCATGAAGCATCTTGGCCACATCCACAATTTCCTCGGCATACAAATCTCCACCTATCCCAATTCATATTTTCTTTCCCAGCAACAGTATGCCACCTACATTCTCCAGCAAGCGGCACTCCTCCAATGCAAACCCCGTGCCAACCCGAGCTGCTCTAAACCACCTGCCACTCTCCAAACAAATCCAGTTATATCAAATCCCCATTCCTTCAGGCAAATACTGGGAGCTCTTCAATACTTAACATTAACCAGGCCGGACATCTCTTATACTGTCAACCGCCTCTGCCAATCCATGCATAACCCACAACCTCTCCACTACCATCAACTCAGACATCTTCTCCGATATATTAAAGGCTCTATCACCTTCGGCATACCGATCTCACAAGGGAAGCTAACACTTATGTCATTCTCTGACGCTGATTGGGCGAGTGATCAAATCACTCGCAAGTCGACTACTGGTCATTGTTCCTTTCTGGGCACTACTTTAATTTCATGGACTATAAAAAAATAGACCACGGTGGCCACATCCTCCACTGAAGCCGAATATAGAGCATTGGCAGCATCCATATCAGAAGTTATATGGCTCCGCAGACTTCTTACTGACTTCCACATACAACTTACTCTTCATACACCAATCTATTGTGACAACACCTTCGCCATTGCGCTAGCCAACAATCCGGTGCTACATGCTTGGACCAAACATATAGAAATCGATCATCATTTTATAAGAGACAATGTCGAAGCAGGTATCATTCAAGTGCTTCCCATCTGCACCAATGACCAAAAAGCTGACATATTCACCAAATCTCTATCCACCAGAAGATTTCATACACTTAAACACAATCTAACGGTTCAGCCCAAACCATTAGATTGCGGGGGCGTAAAAGAGCCCAATGAATTAGCTCCAAACAATGCAACGGTTTCCACTAAGCTGCCACAACAGCAGAAGGTACATCCTCAAGGAACGGCCATCAAATGCTAGCCGTCAGATCATAACAAACATCAAGCACAATACAATAACATGTGTAAAGTGTAAAAGAGCCTTTCATATATATATCACTATTACACATAAAGGCAATGAAGAAAACTTTATACAAAAGGCTGTATGTAATGTCTCTGTCATTTTACATTTTCTGCATAGCTCTCTTCTCTCTTGCAGGTCTGTACATAATCTCATAGTTCTTCACTAGGCTTTAACAGTAATAGAGTTCATTATCATGATGATAAAAATTTGTTTTAGATTATTTATTGTTAAAGTAAATTATGTCTCATCTCCAAAAATTATTCGAGTACCCTGCTTGTGAGGTTTTATAACTTCTTTGTGCAGGGTGGATTACCTTTATTCCCATATGATTTTCCTGATTCTAGTGCATACTCATCACTCGTGACTGCTGAAGCTACAAAAGCTGATGAAGACGCTAAGCTTCGACCTCCTTCATTTAGACCTATTAGTGTTCCCATAGCCACCCAATGTCATTGTGTAGCCCATACTCTCCATAAAGGTTTTTATATCAATGAGTCATATTATGTTAGTATAGAAATAGATCATGTCACATCATTTAACATGTATTCTCAAGATAAGAAGCAATCCCCTTATGAGCATGCTAGAAAGTATTTTGATGTTTCAATTTTAAGAATATCATATGATTTAAATTATACATTGGAAAAAATCAATGGTGAAGGATATCTGGACCAAGTTGGAGGCCCTTTATTTGTGAGAGTTCTGATTCATACTTTTTAGGAAGGTTTTTTTTGCGAAGGAGCTGTTGTATGTGCCCTGCACTTGCAAATTTCCCATCATGGATGTATAGGTCATCTAAACATTCACTTATTTGTTATCTAAATATTTTGATTTTTTTATAATTTTGGTAAAGTTCAATCACATTTTACAAGAATCAAGACATAACTAAGATCAGGCTTCTCTATTTCTATATGTTTCACCTGGCAAAACATCAGGCTTTGCCCTTGTAATCTTATGAGAGTTTATTTTGAAACCATAAATCGGAAGAATATACACCACCACAGATGCCACAGTCGTTCATCAAATCTTATTTCACAAGACAAGATTTTTATAGTTGGGAGCTACATGTGCCGCAGGATAGCTAAGGGGTGTCAAATTGGTTTTCAGGTCGGGTTTGGGTCGAATCATGAATTGACCCGGGTCTAAATGGGTCGACTCGAACCCAACCCATTTTGCAAACAGGCTAGGAATTTGGGCCCAAACCCGACTCGTGCAGGTTGCTAGGTTAACCCGACCTGACTCGCAAACCTGAATCCTTCTTCTGATTTCTTCCCAGCACGGGCAAGAGTAGCTCGGGGCGCGAGCGGTGCGGATGAAGGGGCCACCACCAAGAGAATCTCTCGCTGCTGGTAAGAATTATGCAACTCTAGAGCTGATGAGCGCTAGGTTCTCAAAGAGGACATAGAGAGAGAAAGGCAAGGAGAAATAGAGGAGAAAGAGGCAAAAAATCCCTAGGTCTCTCTTCTTCCTCGCTCAACCACTCTCTCAGGCAGTCAGGCTCTCGACATGGAAGAACTACGTAGCGCGCGGCATTGGGGGAAGAAGCCACTTGGGTCCGTAGTGTTTGCAAGGTCTGCCTGCGATGACTTCTTAGGGAGACAGCCAAGGCACACGAAATTAACATTATTATTGAACTCTAGAAATCACTCTAAACCCTCTCAAATGCATTAATGATTTCATCTTCACCTACAAAATGTGAGAAGTAAACTTATTATTTTTTAAATCATATTTTCTACTTATAAGCAACCAAATGAGCTCTTTTTATATTATTTTTTCACTTGAAACTGTAAAATATTATTGTTGAAGTTCATTTTTGGTTACTAGAATCATTACTTTCATATTCTTGAGCGGAACTTTTCAGGAGTTGGGACTTGTAAAAAAGTTTTACTACTATAAATCTTATTACTTGAAAAACTTTGTAGTGATAAATATAATAGTTTGTCCGTTATCTGGTACTCATCTAATATGTATTCTGATCAACAGTAAACCTGTTTTAGTTGCATTTTATGAAGCAAGAATTCTTAACAGGCTGAAAGAGCAGTAAGGAACAATGATGGATTTAACAGAACCAGAGATTTTAGTACTAGTCAGAAATTTGAAATCAGGTACTTATCAGCAGGCAGTTTCAACCATTTTACTTGATCTGGAAGATGAGGATCTAGGCTTCATGTAAGGAATGAAGAATCTTGAACTCTTATACCATCTCAGCAAAAATGTTGGCGAACTTTCTTCGAACATTTAGTGATGCAATGAGATTTAGAGTTAGGATTTCATATTTGTTTTATTATATTTGTATTCATTTGTATTTTCTATCTAGATTTGGATGAAATAAGGATTTACATGTGCACTTATTTGTTAGTTTATTTTTTAATTTCTCTTACCTTATAAAATGGATCATAAGTTATAAATTAATTGAGGATTTACTTTTGAAGGAGCTAATTGAGAATCCTCATTCTATTCTTTGTTTTCTCCCTCTCTCTCTTATGTTCGCTCTTGATATCTTTTTATCTTTATATCTATCGTAATTTGTTCTCCTTCCTCTAGAAGGTATAGTAAGGGAGAAGGAATCAATCGATTAACCTAATTCTATTTGAAAAGAAATTAAATAATAATTTATTCATTATTTTTTCTATTTATGATAAGGTTTATTACATCAATTTGCTCGTATATGAAAATATTATTGGTGGTACGTCAGGCCAAGAATCATTAGGCTGCACTTGAGGGTGAAAAGGCCTCCCATAAGTTGCATGCGTGATAGGGGCCATCATCCCTGAGTTCAGTATCATGCAGCTCAGAATTGGTTTGAATTTTAGGTATTGATCACATAGAATTTAGGTTCATTAGTGTTTAATCAGTTGGCTTTGAGATGATTGTCTTCGTTCAAATGAAATTGGGGTTAATTAGTGTTTGGCCGAGTTGATGGAAGTATTTATTGAATGTTTTGTCTACATTAACTAAGAAGAAGCTACAATTATTCAATATTTCGGCAAGTGTTTTGTTTATGATGATCAAGAAGAAGCTGTTGTTATTTTAAAGTTTATAGAGCTTGTGTCCATATTTTGTCGATATTTATCAATAAAGGTGATTTCACATTTAAAGAGCTGAAATCAATGTTTATCAATGTTTTGGCTGTATGAAGCAGTAGTTAGACAAATTGTATAAACTCTGTCTGATTGGACTCGTTAATCAATGTTTTGGTTAGTTTGAATCATGAATATATAGTTGTATGAAGTTGTAGTTAAACAAGTATTAGCAAATCATCACAAAGCTGCAGGATTACAGACTCTCCATTAACCTGAATATTAACCATATCCTGCTATTTTGTGTCTGTTTTCTTATCAATGCATGTATTTTGTACAGGTTTTGTATTAACCAGTATATTAACTACAACCTTTTTTTTTTGTGTATGTTTACTTACGAATTATGAATGCTTAACACTTGAAGTATGAAATTAAAAAATTGACTTCCAGGATACCCAAAAACTGGTTTTAGGGAAACTATCGCATTTCCATTAAATCAGATAAACTTGTCTACTCAAGCATTTCATAATAAAAATCTTTGCAGTAATCACAGTTCTTGAATAATTTTAAACAGCTAAGAATAGTAATGCTTCTTGGCATTGACCACCAAAAAGATTAGCATCAATAACAACTTAAACAATGAATGCAGCAATGTGTATAAGTGCTTCTCGGCACTGCAGCAATGATAAATTCTCACTTCTTATGTTTAAAATGGAATGCAAAATTCAACTTGCTAGCCTTGAGTTGTGACCTATTAAGATACGTATATATTCTTCACAAAACCCACCACTCTGTTCTTCCCTCTCTCTCTCTCTCTCTCTCTCTCTCTCTTTATGTATGTGTATATATATATATATGTACTCCTTGCTTATAGCATTTTCTTTCACTTTCTTCATGGGTGTTCCTTCCAAGGGGAGGGACATTCTAGTGACCACTTTTGTTAAGGATGTGGAGACATACCTCACCTAATTCTGCGTCGATGTAAATGCCGGCTTGGCATTTCTCCAAGAAAGGTGCACCTTTAATTTCTTAGAATTTTTTTTAATTTCATATTTAGAATTTCTTCAAACCTTCAGAGTTTGAGTTTGATCTTATTTTCTTTTAGAACCTCTTATTTAGGTTTCTTCGACCTTTTAGAATTTGGGTTTGATCTTGTTTTTGTTTAGAATCTCTATTTTATGTACTTTAACCTTTTAAAGGGGGGAGAATGCAAAGTGCAGAAGGCGTTGCAACGCCATATCAATCAACACCGAAGCACCAAATTCAATGTCTTGGCGCCGACCTTCTATGTTTGAAACCGTCGCAGCGTCACAGACATCAGCGCCGCAGTGCATCACAACGTTGCTACGCCCAAGATCAGCAACACAGCATTGTGTGTCTCAGGAAAATCAACGCCAAAGCGCCAACCTTTCCAATGTTGCAGCGCCAGAAGGCCGCTCCAAATGCCACAGTGCTCCAATTTTATAGTGCCGTGGTGAAGCAGCTATAACTTCCAAGAGCCACATCGACTTAGCAAAGAGAAGCACCGATTTGGACTATAACCATGTCACTTCACTCACCGTCGTAGCGGAGCCAACATTACAGTGCCAAGGCGCTAGTTTTATCGATTTTTTTGTTTGCTCGCCATAATCTTATCACATCACCACAAGCCCGCATCACATAACTAAGTGGTAAAAATTTTAAGGTAACAGCTCGCCATCATCTGAACTCAACATAAAGGAAGTAAAACACTCGTCATGTACTGAATAACACAATCACTAAAAAATATACAAATAAACAAAGTAGAGAAACAACACAAATTCATCACTTAGGTGCACAAGAATGTCAAATTTTTATTACTTCGAATCTTTTCATATTACTTTCTTATATAAAGGATAATAAAAGAAGGGACAAACCTACTCATCTTAGATAAAAATCCTACATATAGGATCTGACACTACTTTGGAAGGGATCACCCCTTTCTTTACCAAGTATTGTAGGAGGAAGTGTCCCATGCAAAAACTTGATTCGACCTCATCGCCTCAACAAGATGGAGAGTTGATCCTCTTGTCTTGAAGCTTCATCACCTGCTTGCACAACTGGGAGATCTCATCACTTGCCTTAGTCATCCTTTGTGAAGCCCTAGGTCCCTTATTAGGCACATGGATGCTAAGGAGATTCTCCACCAGGCTGACATGGTTAACAAGATCTTCCAAGTAAGCATTAGCGGTGCAAGGATCTTGGCACTTGATGATTTGATTGATGGAGAGGACTAGAGATGCCATAATCATCTTTGGGGGGAGCTGAGGGAGGTTCCTCAACTGACGGCAACGACACAACCTCTTCACTATTTTCACCCTCTAAAGCTTCAATGGCCTTGTTTATAGGCTCAACCTCTATTGGGGATGAGGCGCGTTGTTCGAAAGTACTTGGCACTATAATTCATTACTTAATGGTATTAGCCATCGGAGAATATACGGTCATTTAGTATTCCCACAACTTCAATGAAAATGGTAATAATACATCTAATTTCTTTTATTTGGCCTCAATGGATTAGGTAATTTAACAATTTCTTCATTCTGAATAGTCATTTGAATATTAGCACAAGATGTATTAAGGGAGTATATTCTTTCTTCAGCTTATATTTATAATTCTACTGAGAAGGTTGAGGCGGAAGATCGTGGTTTCCTTTTTGATCATGCTTCATTCATTGAGATTTTTGGGCACCACCTTCTTGCTCATTCTTTCTCTTGTTAGAAGATTGTTTGAATTATTTTTTATGGGAATTAATAGCCTCATCAACAATAATTTGTGCTTCTACTTTGTGAAAAAGATCAATATAAGAACGAACAATATCTCACATTAACGAAGAGTAAATAGGAAGATATTTTCCAAGAAAAATACATCATATTAACTCAGGACCCACTCCTGAAATTTGGCGAGCTTCAAAAGAAAATATTTGAAATAATCTTTTAAGGATTACACTTCATTTTGGCAAATTCCCGAGAGATGTAAGGAATCCTTAATAAATCTTCTGTTTAAAAAAAATTGCTCAACAAAAAGCTCGCAAGATGTACGAAATTGGGGATTATATTTCTAGGGAGAGTGTAGAACCATGTGCAAGCTTGACCCTTAAGGGTAGCAGGTAAAACTTAACAAAGAAGTGCATCAAAGGCATATTGTATATGCATAATAGTCCTATAATGATTAATATGCTCATAGGGATTAGATGACCCATTATGGGGATCAACAATGGGTAATTATTATGTGTGCAAAGTAGTGGCACACATGCATGCATAGGGACATATACATGCATATGTGTGTGCGACAATGATGCCCTTGGTGTGGACGCATGTAAATGGTGTGCATGGGAGTAGCTCTATATAGGCAAGCAAGTGCAAATGACTTTTATATATGTTCGCGAATGTGACCACATGACAAAGATTGGGTGTTGAACTTATTAGCATAAACAAAACTTTGTGGAGCCATAGGCCAATATGTAAAGTATAACTTTATTCTATTACATATATTAGGGGTCCATTTGTTGATCTCATTTTTTATATGAGGTTAACTAAATCAAAACCAAATCTAAACTCAAATCAAAATCAATTCGAACTCAAATCAACTCATATCCAAAATCAAATCCAAAATCCCTTCAATTGGTGGTCATCTAGTGGCTATCACTTCATCCCTTCTACCCTATCATTAACAATCACGTAAATGATTGTCATTGACATGGGTGAACCAAATCCCATCAACCAAATTCAAAATCAAGACCAAATCCAAAATCTCAAACCAAAACCTAAGGCCAAAAGCCTATGTCCCATAACACATTTTGAACAATTTTTCATTCACCTCAAAACTAAATCAAATGATCTCTGATTCATGATCTGTTAGTTTCATATTGATTAGGCATATCTCTAGGGTCAAACCTCCAAATTTGAGGATAATCTGAGCCCTCCAACTCCCATAACTAAATTGATTTCCAAAGACTATAAACCTTCAAATATTTATAGCTCATGCCACTAAGCTATACACCTTGTGAAATTTGACCTTGGAAACCTCCCCAAAACTCATGGACATTCCCATGATCACTCTAATGATATGTTAAACACAAAACTAAACTCTTAATGGACCTTGCTTAACCATGGTTGACCATGGGCCCACTAAACCCCAAAAACCCTTAAGAGAAAATCAAAAATTTCCTTAAACTTCAATATGGCTCAATCAAACTAAATCATGAATTCTCTTCCAATGCATTCCTAATATCAATTGGAGTTATTGAACCAAATCCTAAGACTTTGTTTGACCTGACTGACTAAGTCAACCATGATTGATCAAAATGCCTCTTAAGGGTCCAAACATGCATTTCATGCAAAGGAATCTCACCATTGCATGGGACCACCTCTATTGGGTCCAAAATGTCATTTTGAACTTGTTGGATATACCCCAACTCTTGGTCAAACATAGTTGACCAAGTCAACCATGGTTGACCAAACCAACCATACACTCAACCTAACTCAAATCCAATACTCTAAGCATTTCCAAACCAAATCAAACCCTCAAAATTATTTCATGGCATGCCCCATACATACTCAAAATCTTCATGAGTCGAACCCCCCATTCAGCCTTTGGACCTCCTTGATGTTCTTTGGTGGCACCATGTCCCTTAGTGCCTTGATCTTCTCCAGATTGGCTTCGATTCCTCTATGGGTTACCATAAACCCTAAAAACTTTCCAGAAGCGACTCCAAAAGCACATTTAGCAGGGTTGAGTCGCATATTGTAACGTCTCAATAAGTGGAAATATTGTTTCAGGTCAGAGATATGTTGGGTTTTTTCAAGACTTTTTACCAACATATTGTCCACGTACACCTCCATAGTACGTCCAATAAGGCTTTTGAAAACCTTATTCATGAGACGCTGATAAGTTGCTCCAGCATTTTTGAGCCCGAAGGGCATCACCCGGTAGCAGTACAATCCTTTGTCTGTTTGAAAAGCTGTTGCTTCTTCATCAGCGGGATTCATTTTTATTTGATTATAGCCGGAGTAAGCATCCATAAAGCTCAACATTTGATGACCAGAGGTGGTATCAACTAACTGGTCGATGCGAGGGAGCGAAAAACTATCCTTTGGGCAAGCTTTGTTGAGATCAGTGTAATCTATACACATTCTCCAAGCTCCACTCCCCTTCCGTACCATGACAACATTTGCTAACCAAGTAGGATAGTGCACCTCTTGTATGAATCCGACTTCTAAAAGTTTATCTACTTCTTGTTCAATTGCTTGCTGGCGATCTGGTGCAAAGTTTTGCTTCTTCTGGATAATCGGTTTGCATGTTGGATTGACTTTGAGGGAGTGAACGATCACTTCAAGGTCAATTCCAGGCATATCTGCTGGACTCCATGCAAAAATATCCTGATTTTCTCGTAGAAAAGCTGTAAAGTTTTTCTTCTCATCATCTGAGAGAAGTGATCCAATTCGCACTGTCTTTGAAGGATGCTCTTCAGATATAGATACAGTAGTAAGATCTTCCACAAGGGAAGCTCTCTGAGGAATATCTTCGCTCCGCAGATCAAAGTCCTCGATGCTCAGGGTAATCGTTGGACGAGACTTGATCTGCCTAAGATAGCAGGTTTACGCTATTTGCTGATCTCCGCATACTACACCGACTCCTGATGGGGTATGAATTTCAGCTTGAGGTGAGGGATGGATACGATGATCCCAAAAATTGACTGGAGCGGCCTCCCGAAGATGGCGTTATAAGCTGATTCTGACTTTACCACGATGAATTGAATGGAGTGTGTAGTCTGTCGAGAAAATTCTCCAAGTACTATCGGGAGATTGATTATTCCTTCTGCTTGTACAGGTCGATTATCAAATCCATATAAAGGACCTGCAGCAGGTTGAAGTTTTTCTCTTGAGAGACCCATGTTGAGAAAAGTAGAGTAGAACAGGACATCTACGAAGCTTCCGTTGTCCACAAGAATTCTTTTGACATTGTAACACGGGTCACTTATGCCTGCGTTTATGACAAGCGGATCTTGATGGGGGGGGTTTTTACTCCTTCCAGGTCGGAATCATCAAATGTGATGGAATGATCGATACGAGCCTTTTTTGGAGTTGGGTTTTCTTCCACAGTTAGAAAAACTTGGTCGGATAGTAAAGGGCCTCCGACGATTGTTTCAATTTCGCCCACCGTTATCCGGTTATTCACTGGTTGTCTTTGTGATTGATTCTGCCCCCCAGTGGGACGAGCTTCTTCTCGGGTAGGTGGATTCCCAATAAACTGTCGAAGATAGCCTTGACGGATGAGTCTTTCAATCTCCTCCTTAAGTTGCCTACAGGATTCAGTAGTGTGGCCACGACTACGATGAAAGTGGCAGTACTGATCTTGGTTTCCTGTATTTGGCTTCAAAGGATGTGGCCACTTCACTTTGTCCTGATCTTGAATCGCTATCAACACATTTGCTCGAGATGTGTTGAGTGGAGTGTACTCCTTCTCCTGTCAGGATTCTCGTCGTGGCAGTTGGGGTCTAGGAGGTAGATTGCTCTTCCCTTGCTTTTTTCGTTGTGATGATGGATTATCCATCTTAGGTGCTCCCTTGTGCTTCCCAGTGGATTGCTCGAACTATTTTCTGTGAGCGTTTATTGCCTCATCTGCTGATATCTGTGCTTCCACACGATGGATCAGATCGGCATATGAGTGAACAGTGTCGCGCATGAGTGCCGAATAGAAGGGGCCAGGACGAAGTCCTCCAAGAAAGACCCCTCTGAGCAATTCTAGGTCTACTCCTGGGATTTGTCGAGCCTCGATAGAAAACCGTTGAAAGTACTCTTTCAACGATTCTCCCTCGTTTTGACGAATCCCAGAAAGGTGAGAAGAATCCTTAGCAATTCTTCGGTTGGCTACGAACTGTTCGACAAATACCTTGGCCAATTTGACAAATGTGGGGATCGTTCCGGCTAGAAGTGAATAGAACCATGTTCGAGCTTGTCCTTTAAGAGTGGCAGGGAAAACCTGGCAAAGGAGTGCGTCTGAAGCTCGTTGAATATGCATGATGGTCCTGTAATGGTCGATGTGCTCGTACGGGTCGGATGTCCCATCGTAGGATTCGATGCTTGGCAGCTTAAAGCCAGCCAGAATAGGGTGTTGAAGAATGGCTTCCGTTAGGGGTGACGACTCCTGGAAGTCCCACTGACGAAGAGGTTGCCTTACGCCTCCTGTAGGGAACTCCTCCCGGACTAATCGTTGCAGTTCATGGTGTAGGGCATTGCGAGGGAGCTGAGCAATGTGAGGTTGGGCTAGCTCCTCAGGGAGGTCTTGAGGAAGGCGAGATTGCCGACCTGTGTGCGGAGGATGGGTAGAACTTGCTGTATCAGCCAGCTCGTTATCTTGATGTGACTGCGAATGCCTCCTGGGTGGAGGGAGAGGAATCTCAGCTTCAAGATGTTCGATTTGAACAGCTTCAACACGTGGTGGATCTCGAGAGAGAAGAACCTCCTCCTGAGGTGCCAGGGTCGGTTGTCGAGTCTCTCGTAGGAGTTGTAGGATCTCGTTTTGAGATTCTTCCATCTTTCGAATTCTCTCTTCTAAGGAGGGTCCCGAGGTCCCTTCTCCAGGTGCGTTTTGCCCCCCGGGGTAGAAAGAGGTAGATACCGGGCGTCTATGATTTATAGACTGATTTCTGGACTGGTGGGAGTTGGAGCGAGAAGCTCCCATGATGCGACTGCTGCGCCTATTGACCATTGTAGCAATATGTGAAGTTGTGGGATAAGGTTCCCACAGACGGCGCCAAACTGTTGTGGACTTAAATATACGCGACGATAGAGTTTAAATTTCCGTCTCAACGTTGTACGTATATCCATCACACAAACAGAAGAATGAAAGAAACACCAGGATTTTTACGTGGAAAGCCCTAAAAAAGGGAAAAACTACAGGGCCACGCCTAGTTGAAAAAGTTTCACTAGTGTTGTATGAAATACACAAGGTTGATTCGTCCGTTAAATTCAAGACGATCAGATTACAATGAGTGTCAGTTAAGCAGAGTTCCGACGTTACTCGGGTGTCTGGCAGAATTCCGGCGTCACTCGGGCGTCGGGTAGAATTCCGGCGTCGGGCTGAATTCTGACGTTGCTCCGGCGTCGAGCAGAGCTCTGGTGTCCCTCGGGCCCCTGGTGGTGCTCTGGCGATGCTCCGGTGGTGTTCCGAATGAGTTCCGGCGAGGTTCCGGCGGTGGTCGAGGAGGAGCTGTTCCCTCCTAGACTTCTCTTCTCTTCTTCTTCTTGGCTTGGGTCTCCTCTTAAGAGAAATGAGGGGCTATTTATAGTTTTTCTGGAGTGGCATAGCCCGTAAATAGATGAGGGATCAGGGGCAAATAAGGAGTGATCCGGATGAACGACTGATATTGAATCCCTTGATCGTGACCGTTTATTGAGCATTTTAAGGTCTTATGGTATCAGAATTCTGCGATCTTGGGCTCGTTGGATTCTTCTCGTCGAGCCGCTCGATTCGACTATAAGCTTGTCAAAATCAGAGACCGTTTGGTAACTCAAATTGCTGTTCGATGCTTCCAACAGCGCTTCGGGTACTTGATTTGGACTCATTTGGACTCGGATTGAGTCGAATTTGGTGTCGTTGGATTCGTATTTCCGAGACACTCAATTCGACTATAAGCTTGCTGAAATCGGAGTTTAAATGGTCTCTGAATTAATTTTTAAAGTTTCCAACTTTGAGTTTTTTCTCGAGATTCGTGCCCGATCAAGATAATTTTTTGGTGATATATCAAACACGAATAGTAAGTATATATATATATATATATATATAATTTTTATGATATGGATATTAATTTCTCTGAAATTTAAGCAGCACATTTCACAGCAACTAAATCAAATGGTTTTTGAACATTTAAATAAATAGATACAATTTCATAAATATAAGATGAAAATAGTATATGAACTTAATAGACCATGTTCTGTATAAAAATATTATTCCAGTTATTATTAATTTATCTAGCATGTCTGGCGTCTCTCAGCCAGGTCAGAAAACCCCCGCGGCCAAAGACCCCGCGCCTTCTGCCGCCGCCGACCCAGTTCGCTCCGCCGCCAGAGCACTAAACCCTAAGCTAACATGGGGAATCTTCCCTGCCACGGAAGATGACGACCATGCGTTACGCATATACTATCCAAAGAGCTTTCTCATCTGCCTACGCCACAGCCGCAGCGACGGCCGCTTCTCCTTCCACTCGCAATATCCTAAAATTATCCGCCGATCTCCCTTACATCCTCTCACGCCCTGACTGGCGAAACAACCTCTCTCTCGACCGCCTCGCCAAATCTCTCACCCCTACTCTCCTCTCCCACCTACTCCTCTCCCTTCCTCTCAAACCTTCCGCTGCCGTTGCCTTCTTTGACTGGATTGGCCATCAACCATCTTTCCAGCACACCGTCACGACCCACGCCGCCCTCCTTCGCTCGCTCCTTCGTTCCACGCTTCCTTCCCCACTTGAAAAATTCGCTATCGCCACCATTCGGTCCTGCCATTGCCCGGACGAACTCCGCGCCGTACTCGACCTACTTCTTTTGGCCGCTGAACGCTCCTGCAGCATCCGTTGCTTCAACAATTTACTAATGGCCCTCCGAACTTTCTCCATGATCCAAGAAATGGAATCGGTTTTCGAAATCATTAGCAAAGGTGAGAATTTTCCCAATGTGCATACCTACAATACGATGATGAATGCTTATTGCAAGGTTGGCAATCTTGCTCAGGCAAAGGTGTACTTCAAACAATTACTCTATGCGGGATTGAACCCCGATACTTTTACCTATACGTCATTGATCTTGGGCTGCTGTAAAGCTAAGAGCTTGGAGAGCGCCTGCTGGGTCTTTTTTATGATGCCAGAGAAGGGTTGCCCTAGGAATGAGGTGTCATACACAGTGATAATTCACGGGCTATGTGAAGCCGGCAGGGTCACAGAGGCATTATCTTTGTTTTCTAGAATGGATGATGATGGGTGCCAGCCTGATATCCATTCCTACACTGTCGTCATTCAGTGCTTGCTCAAGAATGGAAAGATTGGAAATGCTGAATCAATGATGGATGAAATTACGAGGAAGGGTTTGGTGCTCAATGTTGTTACTTACAATGCCTTGATTGACGGTTATTGCAAGGCAGGGAGAGTTGCTTCTGCTTTTGGCGTATTTGAAATGATGGAATCGAAGGGATGTAAGCCAGATGTGCAGACTTATACTGAGTTGATTTGTGGTCTGTGTCAGGAGAGGAGAGTGCATGAAGCTATGAATCTTTTGAATAGGATGCTCGAAACTGGTTTGTCTCCAAACATTGTCACTTACACAACATTGATCCAGGGGCAATGCAGGGAGGGCCATTTTAGTTGTGCATTTGAATTGTTGGATTTAATGGAAGAGAATGGCTTGGTTCCGAATGAGCGGACGTGTTCAATTTTGATAGATGCTCTTTGTAAAGGGGGGAAAATTGAGGAAGCTAACGAGTTCTTTAATAATATTGTTAAAAAAGGCTTAAACGTGAACAAGGTGGTTTATACTGCATTGATTGATGGGCTGCACAAAGCAGGGAGGATTGATGATGCTCAATCTTTGCTGAAGGAGATGCTATCAAAAAATTTTGTACCTGACCCCTTCATCTATAGTTTTTTGTTGGATGTTTTGTTCAGAGAAAATAAGAGAGAGGAGGCTAAGTCTATCCTTATTCATATGTTGAAGATGAATGTTAAACCGACAGCTGTTAGTTACACCATTTTAATTGATTTGTTCTTGACTGAGGGAAAATTTGAGGATGCTAAAATAATTTTGGATGAGATGATTTCTTCAGGATGCAAGCCAGATGCATTCACTTATACTGCATTCATTCACTCCTATTTCAATTGCAAAATGTTAGAAGAAGCAGAGAATATGCTTATGCGAATGAAGAGAGATGAAGTTCTTCCAAGTTTGGTTACATACACTGCAGTGATTGATGGTTACAGAAGCATTGGATTGATAGATCAAGCTTTCTCTGTTCTCAATGAGATGATGACATCAGGAATTGAGCCCAATGATATAACTTTTTCTATTTTATTTAAGCTTATGATTGAAAAGAAACAAGCTTCTTTGATTTCATTTGGTTCTGAAGTCATGTGGAAGGTATTGGAGATGGATACTGTCGTAGATCTTATACAGGAGATGCACAAATATGGTTGCATTCCTAGCATCAGTACCTACAATACCCTCATAAATGGATTTTGCAAAATGGATCGATTGGAAGAAGCAAAGCTTTTATTCATCCAAATGCAAGAAGTTGGAAAATCACCTAATAAAGAAACGTATACTTCTTTAATAAGCTGCTGTTGCAGGTTAAAACTATATATTGAAGCATCTGAGTTTATGGATTCCTTGATTTCATTAGTTGGTCCGCCACATTTGGAATCCTATCAGCTTCTTATTTCAGGGCTCTGTAACGAAGGGAACTTTGAGAAGGCCAAACAAGTTTTTCATGGTTTATTTACGGGTGACTATAATTATGATGAAATTACTTGGAGAATATTGAAAGGCACTCTATTGGCACAGGGATACATTGATTTTTGCTCTGAAATATTGTCACTAATGGAGGAGAAGAACTGTCTCCCGAGCAATCTAACGTATGCTAAGTTGCACCGAATGCTGAATTCTTCAGGGAGGTTTCTGTCGGAGGCACTGGAGAGAGAGGAGAAGTTGCAGAATGATTTTTCATAGTTTGTTCTGACGTGATGTTTGTACGGGTTGATACTTGGGATGCTAACCAGTGGACATGCACTTTTGTGTATATACTATACGTCTTGATAATTATTTCTCCATTTCATCGCTGCACCTAACTAGAAAGAAGCATGCCCTGGTCATTGAAGATCTGAAATGGTTCCAAAGATCCAAACCACTGAAAAAATTGCATTTTTTTCTTTTAATAACTCAGCAATAGGCTGGTAAGTCTCCATTAGCTATGCGAAGTGCTTTTTTTTCTTTTTTCATCCTTATTTTTCCTTGTATTATTTTTATCCATCCCTCTGTGATACTAAGACCTTCTATCACTCTTTTTATTAGGATTTTATTTGAAATATTTTGTGCAATAGTTTATACGTAGCTGGAATTGAAAGACACTACCTTCTAACTTTTATTTTTATCATTTCTATTTTGTAGGCATCATTGTTTTTTTATGCATTATGGTGACACATATGAACCATGTAGCGTGGATGATATGAGTATTTCAATAAGAGCAAAATGATTTCAGTACACCGTTTTATGAAATGATAGGTGATTTCTTTTGATAGCAAAATTCATTCTGCCTTAACCTACTGATAATTGCATTAGCAGCAAATTTGATGCTTTTATCTTTTCTCAAGTAGTGATGAATTCTCCCATGTTGATATTTCTGACTTTAAAGTTGATCACAAGCCCGTGAAATTTTGCTCAGCATCATAGCTGGGGAAAGCTGTGTAAAAATTATTTTTAAGCTTTAAATCCTGTGTCAGGGAATTATTTCTTAAGAAAATTGGACTGTTCTTGCTATGTTTTATCTTGTATGCTTCCGCTGGATCCACCATCACAAAAAAATGTGCAAGTCCCTAGTATTGTTTTCAACATATTGTATTCTTCAGGGCATTGAAACAACTTAAAACATTTTCCATTTTATCATTGGTGGATATACACTGGTTATTTTTTTGATTATTTGAATTATAGCTTTTCCTTTCTACTGCCCTTTCAATGCAAAGTTCCGTCCATATCTAACTTAAAATGAAGTATTTTATGCTGGTTGTTCCATGATTATTGAACTTGTAAGGAATAGAGGTACAACGATGTAGAATAAGTAAATATTATGTGTCATGCCTTACTGGCTGTTTGGTTGTAGGTTTTAATTGGCTTTAAGCAAGTTTTGGACAAAATATTGCCAGATAGTTTTTGGAGGCAAGTGAATCCTACTGTGATGTTGAAACCCGTTGTCACTCTATCTTTTAAGTTTTAACATGATTTAATAAAATCTAGAGTAGCCAAATTTAATAAATCTTATGTCACGACCCGGCCCGGAGACTCGAATTAACGAGACAGGAACAGACGGTCTGACTGTCAATTAAATTTTCTTTTGCTAAAACTATCTCTAATAAATTGAAAGAGCCACTATAAACCTCAAAATTTGAAATAAGGTTAAATATTAAAATACCTTTCTTCTGGTGCACCGCGCCTACGATATACATTATTTTCTCTTCTGCTCATTTTAGTTAATCAAATAATATCTGAAAATGTTTTCAATAAAAGGGGTAAGTCATAAAAGAACTCTGTGAGTAATTCATACTTTTAAATTACAGTAACCCAAGGCTTTTGGAATAATATTTATGATCATTTTAATACATAAAATAATTCTATTTAATCATTTCATATAAAAACATGACCATTTATAATATGCATATATCATATCTGTCAAATATATCGTATCTTTATTCTTTCTTAATAATATAACTGATGAGGACATCATCAGGAGATTATGGCGCGTCTATCATAGGAGGAATCGAAGATCGATGGCTACGATTAGGAGTCTTTATTTATGATGGATTTTATGTATTTCTTGTGCTTATGTTTTAGTTTTTATCATTGTACCCCTATGCGGTATTAGTTTGTGTTGTAGCCCAGAGGACATTTTAATCTTTGAGTCTCTTTTATTTTTGAGGCCTATATATGGAGGCCTTCGCTATTGTCGGAGGATGATGATTAATAAAAAAATTTTGTATTCTGATGAGTGTTGAAAGCTTTAGAGAGAGGAGAAGTCCGTAGGTGAGGGCAAAGCAATTCCCGCCAACCGCAGGAAGTATCCGGGCTCTCGGTTTCCCCTTCCCCTTCCTTTTCTCTCCCTCCCCCCCTACCGTCGGCTATACCCTAAGCCAATCCACCCCACCGTCGGTATCAAGCCCCTATCCCCACCTTGCCGCTAGCCAATTTCCTATCCTCCTTGCCGCCGGACAACACCCCCCCTACCGTCGGCTATACCCTAAGCCAATCCACCCCACCGTCGGTATCAAGCCCCTATCCCCACCTTGCCGCTAGCCAATTTCCTATCCTCCTTGCCGCCGGCCAACCCCCCCCCCCCCCCCCCCCCCCCAATACCGTCGGCTATACCCCAAGCCAATCCACCCCACCGTCGGTGTCGAGCCCCTCTCCCCACCTTGCCGCTAGCCAATTTCCTATCCTCCTTGCTGCCGGCCAACACCCCCCCTCCCACGCCAATCCCCTTGGTTCTAATTTCAAATTGGCCCATTACTACTTTCCTAACTTTATTTAAGGCATTTTGGGAAAACCTAAAATTTGAATTTCAAATTTCAAATTGATTTGAAACTATAATTTTCCCTCTTATTTTGAAATTATAATTTTCCCTCTTTAAATCATTTCCTAATTTAAAATTCCAATTATAGAAGTCAATCAATTCACCCCAATGAAGCCCCATCATTGGGCCACCCCTCTCTCTCTCTCTCTCTCTCCACTTATTGCCCCTTCCTAATTAACCCCCCTCCCCCCGCCCCCCTCTAAGGACTGGGCACCCCTCCCTCCCTCCCTCCCTCTCTTTTTGGGAATTCAAAATTTTCCCTCATCTCTCTCCTCTCATTAACTCAACCAATTAATTACTCAGCTCTGGAATAATTGTTGGATTTAATTCTCAAATTCTCATAGTCTCTCTTGAACTCCTCTCATCTTTCTCCATACAAGCCGTCAGCCACCCTAGGCCCCTCCCGAAATTGGAGGAACTTTCACTCTCCATGGATGGTCGACCCCGAGCACGACCATGAATTCGTATTCGACCCTCAAGGACGAGTGGATGTTCATCAGTCTCTCTTCTTCGACATCGATTTTGAGATCGACCACTTCGTCGAAGACTACATCGATCGGATCTTCTTTTCCTTGACAACCGCCATCGACAAGCATCAACTTCCCGTTCAGTGGCAAATCCTTCATCATCCGCCAGCTACCTCCTCTCCGAATAACTTTTCATTGAGCAATACTATAAGTGCCTACTGTCTTGTGGTGGCATCGTTAATATTATATTAATTATTCTTCCGCTGAAAATACTCAAGAGTATGAGTGAGGGAAACTCAAGGTGACCATTCTAATTGTTAACTGGTGGATTCTTGTGATTGGCAAATTAAGCATTTAATATTTTTCGTTCTTATTTTAATTTCTGCCTACTCATTATTGTAACTGCATGCTATTATAAGATCTCTAACTGAGACATCCTAGAATCTAATCTTGTGAAACATTAAATTTTAATTAGTAAGCTTAATAACTTTTTATAATTTTCTCGCAATACCTGCATCTGCTTTATGTTTCACATCAATAACCGTCATAGGAGACGGCGTCTAAATTATACCAATAAATGTATTCCTTTTCAATTTTCTTTTTCTTTTTTCATAACTTTTTTTATTTATGTGTACGGGTATATTGTGTCCTAAGCCAGTACCATAAGGAGGTATACTCCATCAATGAACATGCATATACAAGCATTTATATATAACAATTTCATTCATTTATCATTTAAAAATTTTCTATGATACAGTTGATGAAATATTATGCCATTTTGATATGACCATTGAACAATAAAAGATTAATCATGCATGTCTTTTTTCAACAACAACTAATCAATTGGATTCAATAAAATTGATTTAGATGAAGCAATATTTTTATCATAAAATAGAATCCTGAGTACTCACCTTGAAATGAATGTCTTGATAATTTACTTTTGTTCCTTATTCCAATGATGGTAAATTTAAAGCTATAAAAAAAATCACATCATTAAATTTAATTTATCATTTGCTCTTTAATTTATCTAACTTGTTATTTATAATTAATTATTGAAATTTCAATTTCAAATTAACATCTCAAATATTATTGATTAGAATTGTTCTCACTTTCTTAATTAACTATTTATTAAATATATCCAATTAGTGCTTGTATTTTAATTTAGCAATAAAATTTATTTTCGTTATTTAAATTTGGATAACTTTATAATTAAATTCTCAATTTTAGATGAAAAAATAAATATTATCATTATTATTATTATTATTATTATTATTTTATTTCTATATTTGATAAAATATCTAATTTCCTATACAATTTATTTTAATTCATTATTATTCTCAATCAAATTTATATAAATTTAATTTATTCATCACTTAATTTAAAATCTCATACTATCTTATATACATATCATTATTAATTAATTTCTAATATATTAATTTTCTTAAAAAAAAAAATCTTATCATCTGTTATCAAAATAATGCTAATAAAAATCTTACCTTCTCCCAGTCGACGAAACCCTCGCCCATGCTCGCCTCCCTCGCTTGCTGATAAATCCTGAGCTCTAACTTGCACGCACGCGTCTTCCTTCTTCCTCCCTTTTTCTTCTCTTTCTCTCTATTTCTTTCCATCTTCTTCTTCCTCTTGATTGCCGCCTTCGCAGTTCTTTCGCTCATTTGTTGAACTTGATGAAGCGAAACAAAGATATCACATATGAGGAGTTGCTACTTTTCATTTATGAGGACGTTTCCTCGCTCATTCGAACCGTTCAGCTTCGTCGTCTGCTCCAGCATCCGTGCTCGATCCGTTTGGCCTACTCGGTTACCGCTTGTATGCCTGTGACTTCTTTCGATTTAAGCTACGACTGGTTCAACTGAACTAGTCGGATCGGTTCTTACATCTTATAAAGATCAATGCTCTGTTCATCTATTGAATTGAGCTTACTCTCAACTATGTCTACCATCTGATGAAGAATGCCTTCGACTATAACCGCTGTCTATTCCAACATCCAATTAGTCCTTGTATTTTAATTTAGCAATCAAGTTTATTCTCGTTATTTAAATTTGGATAACTTCATAATTAAATTCTCAAGTTCAAATGAAAAAAAAAAATTATTATTATTATTTCTATATTTGATAAAATATCTCATTTCCTATACAATTTATTCTAATTTATTATTCTTCTCAATCAAATTTATATAAATTTAATTTATTCATGACCTAATTTAAAATCTCATATTCTCTTATATACATATCATTATTAATTAATTTTTAATATCTTAATTTTCTTAAAAGAAAATTCTTATCATCATCTTTTATCAAAATAATACTAATAAAAAATTTACCTTCTCCCAGTCGACGAAACCCTTGCCCCAGGCTCGCCTCCCTCACTTGCTGATAAATCCCGAGCCCTAACTTGCACTCACGCGTCTTCCTTCTTCCTCTTTTTTTTTTTCCTTCTCTTTCTCTCTATTTCTTTCCTTCTCCTTCTTCTTCCTCTTGATTGCCGCCTTCTCAATTCTTTCGCTCATTTGTTGAACTGAATGAAGCGAAACGAAGATATTACATATGAGGAGTTGCTATTTTTCATTTATGAGGACATTTCCTTGCTCATTCGAAACGTTCGGTTCCCCTGTTTGCTCCTGCATTCGTGCTCGATCCGTTCGGCCCACTCGGTTACTGCTCGTATGCCTGCTACTTCTCTCGATTTAAGCTACTACCGGTTCACATGAACCGGCCAGACCGGTTCTTACACTCTCTCCTTCTAAGAAAAAATTTCGTCCTCGAAATTTATATATGACATTTAGTTATAGCATACTGCCATGAGTTAAATTGAACATAATTACTCGATACTTAAGCAAAATAATATCTTTAATTTCATTCAACATAAACTTTAACATTGGATACATAATTGGATAGTTAAAACATATTAAAAAAAAAAACTGGATAGTTAAAACATCCGATATAACATAATAAGATAACTGGATAAAATAATACATCTGATATATCATATCAAGTTATTATATTAAAGACATCTAAGTCATCTTTATTAATATCTATTGGTTCATTAAGTTCCTATTGGGTCAATGCATAAACTTGCGATCGAATATTCTGCCTTGGTTGATTTTGTGCTGGAGCTGAAACTAACGGTTCTATCATCTTTTGTTTGCCAAAATTCTTTTGTGAAGATGTTTCACTTGATCTCATCTCTCCTGAAGTCCTCTGAATCAAAGTAGGATAATATTTTGCAATATGTCCAGTCCAGGCTGATGACACTAGTAGCAATTGTTGGTGCCCATCAAGCATTCACCCTTATGAAATCTTCCACACTTAGCACAAGCATCCATAACTCTACTGACAACAGTACTACTCACTCCACTAGGACTTAACTTAGGCTTTTTTTTATTTGATCCTTCAATTTGATTGCTTTGGATATCTTCTTCAACATTTAAACTTCTATGCTGGTCCTTTCTCTTCTGAGTGATTTGGAAGTCAATCTTCACCCTTCTAGCTCTTTTGACCAACACTGAATAGTCTTCGACTCCTAAAGGTACTAAAAGTTGTCTGATTGTATCTTTTAGACCAGGTAGGAATCGATAACATTTCTTCTATTTGGAAGTCAATCTTCACCCTTCTAGCTCTTTTGACCAACACTGAATAGTCATTGACTCCTAAAGGTACTAAAAGTTGTCTGATTGCATCTTTTAGATCAGATAGGAATCGATAACATTTCTTTTGCTGTTGAAATCAGTTGTGGTGCATATCTGGATAGAGTTGTAAATTTCGCTTTATATTGCATCACTGATTTGCCTCCTTGAATCAGTCTGATAAATTTGTTCTTGCATTTACCTCCTTGCTGACATATGTACAAACCATTCTTTGAAAAATTCCACAAAGTCTTCACAGTTGACCAATAAATTTGGAATATCTCTTTGCATGTCTTCGCGTTGTCCTCTCCATCACCTTTCTACTTCTCTATCCAAAATAAATGTGGCGAGTGGCACTTTCCTTTAAGGTAGGACATGACATGCTATTTAGAATCTTCTCTATACAAAGCAACCAATTCTCTGCCTTAATTGGTCCCTCATTATCTTTGAATAGTGGTGGTCGCATATCCCAAAATAATTTCAGATATTTATCCACTCCAACTCCAGGTTGTGATCTTGATTCCTAAAGCATTTGGGTCATAGCCGCCATCATCTGAGTGAAGGTATTGGTGTTTATAATCACTTAGGTGGTAGTTCTTCTCCTTCCATATTTTTATCGGTTATATCCTCTTGATCGACCGCATACCTGATATATTTATAAATTAATTAATCATATTGTCTAGTCTAATTTTTAAATTCTTTACAATTAAGTTCATAAATCATTCATATGGCTCTTTCATTACAATTCATCTAAGATATTCCTTGAGGTCTAATACCACTTTTGTGACAACCCGGTCTGGAGACTCGAATTAATGAGGCGGGAATAAACGGTTGGACGGTCAATTAAATTTTCTTTTGCTAATACTAAATTGAAAGAGCCACTATAAACCTGAAAAAATGAAACAAGGTTAAATATTATAAATATCTTTGTTCTGGTGTGCCGCGCCTACGATTATCTTCTCTTATGCTCATTTTAATTAATCAAATAATACTTGAAAATATTTTCAATAAAAAGGATAAGTTATAAAAGAACTCAGTGAGTAATTCATACTTTTAAATTATAGTAACTCAAGGCTTTTGAAATAATATACATGATCATTTCAATACATAAAATAATTCTATTTAATCATTTCATATCAAAACATGACCACTTATAATATGCATATATCATATCTATCAAATATATCATATCTTTATTCTTTTTAATAATACAACAGTCACATGAGACACCGTCTAAATTATATCAATAAAGGCACTCCTTTTTCATTTCCTTTTTCTTTTCCCATAATTTTTTCCATTTATGTGCACGGGTACATTACGTCCCCCAGCCAGTACTATAAGGGCACTCCATCAATCAACATGCACATACAAGCATTCTATATAATAATTTCATTTATTTATCATTCAAAAATTTTCTATGATACAATTGATGAAATATTATGCCATTTTGATATGACCATTGAATAATAAAAGATGAATCATGCATGTCTTTTTCCAACAACAACTAATCAATTGGATTCAATAAAATTGATTTAGAGGAAGCAATATTTTTATCATAAAATAGAATCATGAGTACTCAACTTGAAATGAATGTCTTGATAATTTACTTTTGCTCCTTATTCCAATGATGGTAAATTTAATACAACAACAACAACAACAACAACAAGCCTTTGTCCCACTACGTGGGGTCGGCAACATGAATCCTTTTTCTCCATTGTGTCCGGTTCAAAGTTAAATTCTCGTTTAAATCTAATAAAGAAAGATCATTTCTAATATTTTCTAACCAAGTCTTTTTAGGTCTACCTCTACCTTTCTTAACATAAGTCAAATCTAATACCTCTACTTTCCTAACTGGGTCATAAGAAGGCCGCCGTTTTATGTGACCAAATCATCTAAGGCGACTCTCTCTAATCTTATCCTCCACTGGAGCTACTCCAACCTTTTCACGTATATGCTCATTTCGTATCTTGTCTCTAAGAGTAAATCCACTCATCCACTTGAGCATCCTCATCTCCGCAACACATAACTTAGTATTGTGCTTCTCTTTTAATGGCCAACATTCTGCACCATAAAGCATTGCAGGTCTCACCACCATCTTATAGAATTTTCCCTTAAGTTTAAGGGGGACTTTTCTATCACACAACAAGCCCGATGCATTCCTCCACTTCAACCATCCAACTTGAATTCTACTGATAACATCCCCATCTATTTCACCATCACTCTGAACAATAGATCCAAGATATCTAAAACGTGTACTCTTATTAATGACTCGATCGCCCAAAGTCACAATCCCCTCACTAGGTCTATTACTGCTAAAATTACACTCTATATATTCAGTTTTAGATCTACTCAAGCGAAAACCTTTAGACTTTAAGGTTGATCTCCAGACTTCAAGTTTACCTTCAACTCCCTCTCTAGTCTTGTCAACAAGAAGAATATCATTAGCAAAAAGCATACACCAGGGTACATCCTCTTGCAAATGTCTAGTGAGAACATCCATGACTAACGCGAAAAGATATGGGCTTAAAGCTGATCCTTGATGTAATCCAACCGAAATAGGGAAATACTTGGTCAAACCACCTTGTGTTTGAACACAAGTAATAGCTCATTCATACATATCTTTAATGATTTGAATATAAGCATTATTAACTCCTTTCTTTTCAAGAACTCTCCATAGCACTTCTCTTGGAACTTTATCATATGCTTTCTCTAAATCAATAAATATCATATGTAGATCCTCCTTATTCTCCCTATATTTCTCCATCAAACCTCTCAATAAATGTATGGCTTCCATAGTAGACCTACCAGGCATGAATTCAAATTGATTTTGAGAAACATTAGTATCACGCCGCAGCCTACGCTCCATAACTCGCTCCCATAGTTTTAAAGTGTGACACATTAACTTAATTCCTCTATAATTTGCACAATCTTGTGCATCACCTTTATTCTTATAAATAGGAATCAATACACTCATTCTCCACGCATCTGACATCTTTTTAGTCTTCAAAATATTATTAAAAAGTTTAGTTAGCCAAGAAATTCCTTCATCTCCTAAGCATTTCCACATCTCTATTGGGATATCATCAGGTCCAACGGCTTTTCCACACTTCATTTTCTTTAAAGCCTATCTAACTTCGGTTTTACTAATACGCCGATAAAAACAGAAATTTTTATTTTCTTTTAGGGTGCTAAGGTCACTAAAGTCAATTGTATTCTTACAATCTTCATTAAAAAGTTTATCAAAATATCTCATCCACCTTTGTTGAATATCATCTTCTAAGAAAAGTACTTTTTGATCTTCATCCTTAATACACTTCACTTGAATTAAATCTTTACTACTCCTATCGCTTTGTTTGGCTAGCTTATACATATATCTTTCTTCCTCTTTAGTATCTAATCTATTATATAAATCATTAAAAGCTAAGATCTTTGCATCACATATTACTTTTTTAGAATCCTTACAAGCCTCTATATCTTTCCCAATTATCAGAATTTTTACATCTAAACCAATTTTTATAACAAATCTTCTTATTTTTTATCTTTTCTTGCACAATTTGATTTCACCACCAGTTATTTTTACTATTAGGGGTTTTTCCCTTTGATACTCTAAACACATCTTTTGCAATATTTTTAATATAACTCGCCACTTTTTCCCACATAACATTAGCATCCTCATGCACAAATAAAATCTTTGAATCTAAAATCTTACTCTCAAAAATATTTTTATTACTATTCTTTAAATGCCTCAATCTAATCCTAAAAAATCGCTTAACTTTATTTTTTATTTTCTGTCCTTTCATCTTAAAGTCTAAAACTAATAAGCGATGTTGGGTACATAAACTTTCACTCGGAAGAACTTTACAATCTTTGCAATCTAAACGATCTACTTTTCTTATAAGAAAATAATCAATCTGAATTTTACTATAACCATTCTTATAAGTGATGAGATGCCCATCTCTTTTCTTAAATAAGGTATTAACAATTAATAAATCATAAGTTAAAGAAAAATCTAATATGGTCTTACCACCTTCATTAGTCATTCCAAACCCATATCCACCATGAATGCTTTTAAAATCATTTACCTCTCTACCAACATGTCCATTTAAATTTCCTCCAATAAAATTTTTTTCTTCGAGAGGTATCTTTTGAATTAATTCTTCTAAGTCATTCCAAAATTTTAATTTTGAACACATATCCAAACCTACTTGAGGAGCATAAACACTTATAATATTAATAATCTTAGTATCAACAACAATCTTTAAAGCCATAATTCTATCTCTAATTCTATTAATATTTATAACATTATCCTTCAAACTCTTATCTATAATCACGCCTACACCATTTCTAGTACGACTATTACCTGAATACCAAACTTTAAATCCTAAATTATCAATCTCCTTACCCTTCTCTCCAACCCATTTAGTTTCCTGAATGCACAAAATATTTATCTTCCTATGAATCATAATATCTATTAATTCCATTAATCTTCCTGTAAGGGAACCTATATTCCAAGTTCCTATCCTAATATTAGTATCATGGACTAGCTTCTTTGCCCACATCCGTCCTTGATGTGGGAACCCTTGCCTATTTAACACTGCACCCGGGCGCTGATGCAGCGGCCCTTGCACACTTTTCACTGTATTCAGGCCATACAGTGCGTCGCTTCCAGGGAACGCCCTAGCATTAACACAATTTATTAAAGGATTCATGTCATGGTTATTCGACAAGTTTTACGCTGGCTGTCGACTACCTAACGCAACCCTCCACTTTTCTCATCCAGGACCTGGGACCTGGCAACGGCAGTGTTAATTTCTCTAACAATGATGGTAAATTTATTGCCTATAAAAAATCACATCATTAAATTTAATTTATTATTTGCTCTTTAATTTCTCTAACTTGTTATTTATAATTAATTATTGAAATTTCAATTTCAAATTAACATCTCAAATATTATTGATTAGAATTGCTCTCACTTTCTTAATTAACTATTTATTAAACATATCCATTTAGTGCTTGTATTTTAATTTAGCAATAAAATTTATTCTCGTTATTTAAATTTGGATAACATCATAATTAAATTCTCACTTTCAGATGAAAAAATAAATATTATTATTATTATTATTATTATTATTATTATTATTTCTATATTTGATAAAATATCTCATTTTTTATGCAATTTATTCTAATTCATTATTATTCTCAATCACATTTAGATAAATTTAATTTATTCATCACCTAATTTAAAATCTCATATTATCTTATATACATATCATTATTAATTAATTTATAATATATTAATTTAAAAAAAAATTCTTATCATCATCTTTTATGAAAATAATACTAATAAAAATCTTACCTTCTCCCAGTCGACGAAACCCTCGCTCATGCTCGCCTCCCTCGCTTGCTGATAAATCCCGAGCGCTTACTTACGCGCACGCGTCTTCCTTTGTCCTCCCTTTTTTTTCCTCTCTCTCTATTTCTTTCCTTCTCTTTCTTCTTCCTCTTGATTGCTGCCTTCGCAGTTCTTTCGCTCATTTGTTGAATTGGATGAAGCGAAACGAAGATATCACATATGAGGAGTCGCTACTTTTCATTTCTCAGGACGTTTCCTCGCTCATTCGAAACGTTCGGCTCTGTCTTTTGCTCCAACGTCTATGCTTGATTCGTTTGGCTCGCTCGGTGACCGCTCGTATGCCTGCGACTTCTCTTGATTTAAGCTACGACCGGTTCTTACATCTTATGAAGATCAATGCTCTGTTCATCTATTGAATTGAACTTACTCTTAACTATGTCTACCATCTCATGACGAATGCCTTCGACTACAACCGCGGTCTATCCGCACATCCAAAATCATGGACTGACAGATACCACACCCTTAAAAAGCTGCAATCGAAGAATCGAAGAAAATACAATGGGTTCCTAAAAAAAATGCCACATTGCCATGAGAAGAGGAATCAATTGAATGAACAATCTTGTGGAGAAGTGAATAACTTGAAAGTTGCTGCAACCCCCTCAGAGAAGCCACCACATTAATAGTATAACGTTAGTTCTATAAGAACGTTGTCAGCCATATATTTTAAGGATATATGCTTTACTTTTTGGCTTCTAGTTAATTTCTACTATTCTAAGCCATCTTGGTTACCTCTTATTGTAGAATAAAGCTGGGAAGAAGACTTCAGCTAATCATAATTCCGAACATTTATCAGAACATGATTTTTAGAGTTAAAATTATATGGTTAAAGTGAAGAAATGCCTCAAGAATGCTATATGATAATATAACCATTGATCAAGTTAAGTATGACAAATGATAATGTTTAGTTGAATTTGTGGTTAAACTAGGAATGATAAAGTAAGAATGTTTGTAATTAAGAGTTAATGGGAGCCATATTTAAGATAAATCAATAGAAAATAAATTTTAAGTGTTTCGTATTGATAATGGAGAGTGGAAGGCACATTAATAAGATGGAATGATAGATTAACGTAAAGGGATCTTATAGGAGAAAAAGTTTGATCAAGATAACTTGGAGTTCATGCAAAAAGGGTGAACAAAATAGATTTATCACTTCCATATAGCACTGACTTGAAATGAATGGACAATGAAGTTTCGTAAAGCTAACCCAAATAGTTGGGATAAGGCTATGGCAAGCATCATGAAACTTTAAAGAAGAAATGCATAAATTGTTAATGCTTTCTCTGACTATGATGTTATTAACGTAACATTACATATTGCCCTTTTCCACATCAGAAATCAAGCTTATTGATGTTCCTGAAATGAACTACACCTCTGAAGATCATCCCTTTCCTTATGGTGAAATATTTATTAGGGGGCACATAATATTTTGAGGCTACTATAAAGCTAACGTGCAGATGTAATTTCTTTATCTCGGATAAATTAGATTTACGTTAAAACTTGGTGAAATTGATTTTTTTTTTCTTATGCATAGGAGGAGGTTGTTGATGAAAATGGATGGCTGCATATTGGAGATATTGGTTTATGGTTACTTGGTGGACGTCTAAAAAGCATTTATAGATAAGGTAAAACTCTCTGTTTAATTTCATGCCTTTTCTGCATTGACCTTAAGAGAGAGAGAGAGAGAGCAAGAGGAAGAATGATGGAGAATTAGAAATAATGAGAGAGAGAGAGAGAGTTAGAGCAAGAAGAATTAGAAATAATGAGAGAGGGGGGGGGGGAGAGAGAGAGAGAGAGAGAGAATGAGAATTGAAATAAGGAGAGAGGAGAGAGAGAGAGAAAGAGAGTGAGAATGATGGAGAATGATGAAATACAAAATGCTTTAAGTTCACCATTCACATTCTTTTAAAAGGTCTACTAGTTTTTTTTCTTCCTTGCTCCTCATGAACCGGAAATACAAACTGAATTTATTGTTTTATTGCATAGCTGTATCCCATCAATCATCAGCTATGTTGTGGATACATGGAAGCTTTTGTATTTCAAGAAGCAGTTCTTATAGAAATATTAAAATATTAACCTTTGAGGGCTTGAAAACTTAGAATTCCTTACAATTTGAAACATTCTGATAGGAAACACTTGAAGGTCTCAAGTAATTCCTATCAATCTTTGGAAAACAGCCAGAATTCTTCACAAAAATCAAAACAAAAACCAAGAAAACAGTAGAAAATTTGTATTATTTGATGAAATAGAAATGAAAAATACCAAGATACAATTGATCCTCTATTCGAGAGGAGGATCGATCTCTCCCAAATCTCTAGACGCCGCTAGAGCCCAAAAGAAAATCTAGATCTAAGAGATCCCAAATTTCAGCCAAATTCAAGATGCCCTAACCCTCGGAAAACAAACTATTTAATGCATACAAATCAAAAGGAAATCCCTAAATAGTCCCTACATTCAAATTTCCCTATCCTCCGCCATTTTGCTCACGGGCCGGTCCCGTCGGACCGGTTGGACTGGTCCACTGGACCGGTCTAATAATACTCCCCTCCCAAAGATCCACCTTGTCCTTAAGGTGAAAATATGCTCGCGTTCCGTGGAGGTGGCCATTATTGAGGTGGCTAAAATCCCTTACCGAATTGCTGAATCAAGGGCTGCACTGAAAAAGAAACATCTCCTCCCCCTTCCAATCTGATCACCTCAAGCCTGTGTAGTCCCACCAGATAATCTTCCCCCACCTCTTGTATGTCCCTAACCATGGTTTTAAGTGATACCATGGCTTTGGATAGCCCTGCATCTCCCCTTAACCACCTTTCTCCCATCCACCATTAATTCCATCGTGAGTGCTCCCCAATTGTCCTTGGTTTCCCCCAAGGTTTGCAACCACTTCATCCCCAGGATGACATCAGTACTTCCTAACTCTAGTGGGAGAAAATCCTTCCTTACCTGAATCCCCTAGATAGTCAACACCACTCCTCTACAGATCCCCTGGCCTTTCTCCACCTTCCCTGTATCCTTCATCACCCCATAATAATCGGTTTCCGCCAATTTCACTCCCAGTTGATTGACGACCTGAGTGGAAAATGAAATTATGGGTAGCCCCGCTGTCAATCAATACTACCACATCCATGCATGTTATTTCCCCCTTCACCTTCATCGTATGATTCGAAGTGAATCCTACTACTGAATTCAGGGAGACCTCTACCACATCCAGATGCAACTTGTCATCCATCTCTCTCTCACCTCCCTCCTCAATTTCTTTGTCATCACAGACCGTGAGAACCTGAAGTGTTCGATCCCTACACATATGCCCTGGAGTATACTTCTCATCACACTGGAAATACAACCCCTTTGCCCTCTTCTTCTGTATCTCCTTCTCTATCAGCCTCTTGAAATTTTCCCCTCTCTCCTCCTGCAGTTCTCTCCTTGGGTACTTCCTTCAGACTCCCTAGCATTGGCCCCTTGGGAGCTAAGAAGGTGGTGGTCATCCTGTACGATCCCCCCGAGTTGCTCCCCTTCGCCCCTCTCTCTAGCTGCTTCTGATCCTCCACCAGCTGGGCTAGCTCCATGGCCTCCCCCAGGTCTCTTGGCCTCATCACTCTAATCGCTGCTCATATCTCCGGTTTAAGCCCTTTCATAAAGTTCCCCTCCAGCACTGTTTCAGAGAGCCGGTCCAATCTGCTGGCCAAGTATTCGAACCTGTCAAGGTAATCTGCCACAGTCCCCTCCTGTGTCAAGGCAAAAAATTGCTCATAGAAGTCTCCTCCCCTATCGGTTCAGAAACGTTCTAGTAAGCACTCTTTGAACTCCCTCCAACTCCGGATGGGTTGCCTCATGTCTCGCAATTGGTACCATGCTAGTGATTTCCCTTCCAAACACAGTCCGGCCGCCATCAGCTTTCCTTCCTCCGTCAACCCGTTGACGGCGAAATATCGTTCCACTTTGTAGATCCAGCCATGGCCATCCTCGCCCTCAAATAGGGGTGTCAAAAGTTGACACGACCCGAAACCCAACCTGAACCCGACTCGGAAAAATCCGGGTTCGGGTCAACCCGTTTGCGAAACGGGTCGGGTTCGGGTTCGGATTTCCGACCCGTTTGAAAAGCGAGTTGGGTTCGGGTTGACCCAACACCCAGCGGGCCGACCCGAATTAACCTGTTTCACCATCCCGCGCGGTCAGGTTGCGTCCACGCTGCCCATCAGGTCGCGTCGGCGTCAGGTCCCGCGTCCGCATCACGGCATCAGGTCGAGTCCGCCATCGGCCGTTCGCGTCACAGGTGACAGGTCGCATGATGCGTCCGTTATTTCGCGTCCAGGCGTCTCGCCGGACTTGCCACATCCCGCATCCAGATGTTCCGCCGCAGCGCCGTGTCCCGCATCCCGCTTTCAGGCGTCCTGCCGTAGGGCTGTGTCCCGCGTCCGCATCCCGCGTTCGCTCGGCTCGGCAGATATTCGCGGGTCGGGTCGTGTTAACCCGGTAACCCGAACGGGTTGGGTCCGGGTTGACAAACCTGACTCGTTTGCAAAATCGGGTCGGGTTATGGTCAACCCGTTTACGGTCGGGTCAAGTCGGGTTTGACCCGAACCGACCTGTTGATCTGAATTGACACCTCTACCCTCAAAGATGGGCATCTTCAGCTTCCTCACCTTCGGGTCACCCCTGTTGCCTCTGAATCCTCCATAACCTCCCATTCCACGAAGAGGAAATGCTCCCCAGTTGTCACGATCTTCCCTCCGGCGATCATAACCATAGCCTTCATCAGCTTTCCCTCTTCTTCTTTCCAAATCAGCACATCGGTAGTAGAAATCTCCCATTTTCCCCACAAAATCAGCACCCCTCCTTTCGTAGCCCATACTCATCTCCTCCCTAGAAAGCGGTTTTAGAGGTGGCATGTCCAGGATCTCCACTTCCGGATTTTCCCTCCCCCTCAACGGGTTTGGATTCCCTCCACTCCCATGGCCGCCAGTGGTCTCCCTTGCTTCCGATGTCGCCGGATTGGTCTTCATTTCTAGTAATTTCTTCAGCATGTCTTCCATCAACGCGAACTTCCCTTCCATCTTTTCATTATTGGATGTGATCTGATTTTGAAAATAAGAAAATTTTTTCTCCAAATTTGATTTTAGTTATTTCACCTTCCAATACTTCAACCTTCTTTCCGGCCATCTTTCTTGTCAAGAATCACAAGAGATCTTCTTCCGGATGCGAATTTACCGTTGAAATTACAAAATTTCAGCCGCTGATGGTCCCAGGACAATGCTTTGATACCAATTTGATAGGAAACACTTGAAGATCTCAAGTAATTTCTATCAATATTTGAAAAACAGCGAGAATTTTTCACAAAAATCAAAACAAAAGCCAAGAAAACAGTAGAAAATTTGTATTATTTGATGAAATAGAAATGAAAAAAATACCAAGATACAATTGATCCTCTATTCGAGAGGAGGATCGATCTCTCCCAAATCTCTAGACGCCGCTAGAGCCCAAAAGAAAACCTAAATCTAAGAGATCCCAAATTTCAGCCAAATTCAAGATGCCCTAACCCTAAGAAAACAAACTATTTAATGCATACAAATCAAAAGAAAATCCCTAAACAGTCCCTACATTCAAATTTCCCTCTCAGTTCCCTCAAAATTCCTTCCAAAACTATTCTTTGGAACCCGTCGGCTCGTGCGGCTTGTATAGGAGGTGGAATTCCTCTGCCATTTCGCGCACGGGCCGGTCCCGTCGGACCTGTTGGACCGGTCCATTGGACCGGTCTAACACATTCATTCATTTGGTATTTCTGGTTTACAGGGGTGGGGTTGTTTTGATTCATATGAGCTATACTTTGATTACTTCTCTAACAGAAATGGAAAAGATTTTATATTTTTGTGCAGTGGACCTAAGTAAGGTGTTCTGTAAACTACAATCTCTTCGTTTTGTATGTTTATAACTTTGGCTTTATAATTGTACTCTTTCCTATTATTTCAAGAGCTAAATTTATCATCTAAATGTATTACTCATGGTGCTATAAAAAAATCCTATTTTGCCTATTGATTCACCTATTGAGTCATGGTGGACAATTGAGTCACATGCCTGCTTCAACCATAGTTGATGTTGAACCATGGGTTGGATCTTTGGCTATAAGCTTTCATCGCTTCTCCATCTGTTTGGTTCCACCATTTGGTGTCACCCACCTTAGTTTATGTAAGCTCCTAAGTTTTTTTTTTTTTTTTCTTCTCTTTTTTCTGGGATTGAATACTTTAATCTCCTCCATCTGTTTGGTTCCACCATTTGGTCTACCTCAGCATATGTAACTAGCTTAGTATTTGTTTTCTTTTTTTCTTTTTTTTTTTTTAATTTGAGGTGGTCTGCTCAACCGTTTTAAGATTTTTTTATTTGTTAATCAAGCTGTGCCAAACTTGTGTTTCTAGAGGATTTAACTTGGCGTATCCTTGTATTGAGCCATCATGGTTTTGGCTTTTCTGAAAATGAGTTATTTTTTTATGTTTATGAGGAAAACATTCAAGATGGCTTATAGCCAGAAGCAGAGCTGGTCTAACTTCCTAAAATATGAGAAGTTTGGCCCTGTCTAGTTGGTCCCTTCTATTATGTCTATATCAATGGTTTGCATAATTTGCGTGTGCATCAGGCTGGGTTTTATTAGCCTCATGAAATTCCAAAATTAAGTGATCTTGACCTAGAAAGAAGTAAAAATTTTGGCATGTCCAATTTATGATAGGTAGGACTTGTTCAAATCAATTTCTTAATTTGACCTCGGTTCACCTAATATCGGCATTTGACCTGCAGTTATGCCTCCACCTACAGCAGCCACTATCCGTTAAGCAAAGCAGCCCCCATTTCGAACTTCCAGCTCACAACCTACTTCTCCACTACAACCAAACTCCAGTAAGCTAACTCATACAAACAAGACCCCAAGCAGCCCACATAAGCCTGCCATTTTTCAGTCCATTTTCCTCTCCATATCATCATCATTATTATTTTTTAAAGATTAAAAAAAGAGAAAGAAGAGTAAAAAGAAGAGAAGACTTTTGCACTTTTATCGTCACTGTCCCCTCAGCACCGTCGTCGTCACCTCTATCGCGCAAGGTATACCCCCTAAACTCAAAAATCCCCAAAACCCCATTTCCGTGCTTGTGGCGCAACGAGCGGACCGCCTATGCGCGCTTTTCTTAGCGCGGTGGGAGAGAGCTCGGTGTGGTGTTTGAGGGAGGTGAGTAAGACTCATGCGCGCTTTTCTTAGAACGACGACGTAAAATTTAAGTACCCGTTTGCGCTTTCAGGCCGGCTGGTAAAATTTTAAATGCTTCGTGCAGGTGCCCTTGCAACACATGCACATATTTTTTGGCATGGTGGTTAGGCCTAGACTCCAAAAAATTCCCCTAAAAGGGGGAGACGTCTGGAGGCTGCCGAAATTCAGGTTGATTTGACCAACAGGGAACCAAACTTAAACTAAATCATAGTACCGGACTTAAATAAATCGTAGGAAACTGAATCTAATTGAATGATCAAAATAAAATGTGATTAAAATGGAATTTGGCAATAAGAAATATTCCCTGATGCGAATTGAACAAAAATGGGGAACCCGTAATGAAAATAACATCCTACCTACAAGTAACTACGAAAATTTGTAATGAATATGATAATTTGGTCACGATGCAAGGGAATTTGTTATGTACACAACAAATTGCCCACAGATGGCCACAGAGAATACACAATGAATGTGCTAATTCACAGATGAAGGCTCCTATTGAATGTTCTAAACATGCTAAGAGGCTTCTAATGAATGCACTTAATGCAGCCCGCTTACGAATAACATAATGAATATGATGATGCAAAACATGGAGAATATGCAACTAATGTAATAGCCTCCCACAGTCGAAGCCAATCAACTTGTAGACAAATACGACAATCCCCTACGAATAATGATAGTTGGCATAGTTCGCTTGTGAGCGACAACAATGGATATGATATAAATGTGGTGGATTTCATATGAACATCTATGTACACATAACACACCGTCTACGAGCAAGGGAAAAAGATTTGTAATGAATGCAAACACCTATGGGCAACAAGAAAGGATTTGATATGAGCAGAACAGTCTACCCATGAGTCAAGATAGTAAACTTGTCATGAATATGGCTTGCCTGTGAATAAAAAACACAAACTTGTGATGTACACAATGCTCCACCTACAAGCAACACTAGAAGACCTGTTATACATACGATAGCCTGCCTACGGATTAAAGTAGTAAATTGCCCATGGGTAGAAAGCACAAACTTGTGAGGCACGCAGTAACCTCATCCACAAGCAATGGTGAGGGACGTTACATTGAACACAGTTCACCTACATACAACAGCTGGTGACTCCTGAATGTTTACTGCTAGCCCACAAGCAATCTTAACAAAATTTGCACTGCATGACAGCTTGCCTGTAAGAAGTAACGAGTGACTCGTACCACAACGCTATGATTTACTTGCAAGCAGAAGCGAGAGAATTTGTAGTGCACACTACAATTCACCTGTGAGCAGAAGCAGGGAGCTCATAGTGCCAGACAATCATACCAAATGAGTTGGCTTACAACTGATAATGGGGGACTCATGACGAATAGTACAACTCACTTGCAAGTAGAAGCATGCTCCTACAAGTTAGGCTGAAGAAAATGAGTCGCAGAAGATGAAATGAACTAAATAAACCACCTATACACGACGAATGAAACCTAACACACTTCTAAATTATGCCACCGGATCCGCAATATTCATACAAGTGGACAGAAGGCGTTTGCAGGTCCTTAATGGAATTTTACGCATTTTTCAACAATAATCATTTGCGCAATGGATCATATTTGAATATTTTAAAATATACCCCTCATGTATCAAGAATATACATATGCATCATGCAATTGCTTTGGAAGGCATGTAAAGTGCACAACACAAATGCATCATAAGTGCATGCAGTAAGTTATGAGTAAATAAGTTATGTGTATTCTCACCTTGCATACAAATGCACTATGCACTAAGCGCATACATTGCTGTATGCGAAACACATCATGTAATGCATGTTATTCAACATGCAAAGTACGTTACGCCGTGATAGTGCGTTACATTAATATGCAATCACACTATGCACATATACATTGCAATATGTAGAACACGTTATATAAGCATACCATACAACATGCAAAATGCATCGTGTCATAGTAGCATATTATACTGACATGCAAATATACTATACACTACGTTAGTGCTTTAAGCCATGACGCAACATACAGAAAATGTCATGCAAGCATGTTAAGTAGTGCGCAAATGCATACGTCAACATACATGTATACATAAAAACATACAAATACATATGCAAGTATGTCAACATGCATATGAATACATGAGTATGTATGTGAACATGCAGATATGTTATACACATCCACTGCATTACATACATATAGCCACCATATAAATACATTATGTGAATGCACTTAAAAGCACGTACCTGCATGGGCTCTGATGAGCGTGATGTACATACACACGTGACACCTGAGGATGCTGCACGGGTCAAAAATATGAACTTGAGTTTAAGTCCGATTCTTCTCTTTGAATTGATAGGAATTAACACAACTTGAGCCACCAAACAAATACACGGTCGTAGCGCGGACCAGAGTATTTATTTTATATGTTCATATTAGGCCTTCAAGGTCTCTTACAAAGAAAATTCACATATTAAAATGAATATCCCGGGTTCTGATATCTACATGATAATTTTAGAAATTAGGAGATGGACTCGATCCTTTGTTTGCAAGCAAACAGAGTTGACAAGATCTAATTAATGAAATAATAATATTCATAAATAATCCCCTATGATCGCCATGTTGAAAGCTAATCTCAACCAGTGGGGATCATACTTTTTAAATATCCCCAAATCTTAAAATCAATCATTAAGGGGCACAAATTTCAATGAAAGTTCGAAACAAAAAAATCACAAAAAATTAAGATATTTAAGATGAAATAAATCATCCAAACACTTATAGCAAAAATCCATCCACCCTCCGCAACGGTTTGTTGAGGTGGATAACTTTGAAAATCAGTTCAGCTCACAAAGAGCGAATGTCCAGTCGAGACTATCAATAAGATTCATTCTCAAACCATCTCTTGTCAGTAATGACGTGTCACGTGTCATCTAACTGATGGTTTTGCTGCTAAATGGCACCACAGATAAAAGGTTATGCCCGTGGTCCTATGACTGAGTGGTTTTGCTGTGAAATAGTACCACTAAATTATGGTCATGACCAGAGCCCATATGTTTCTCAATGACTTTAAATCATTGAGTAATGAATCAATAGGATATAATTGTTAAGGCATAAAGCCCTTTGTTAGCTAAGGTGGACTCAAATATGTCCCCTTAACTAAACAATCACCCAAATTTTACAAGGTACCCTTGAACAAAACAACCAATGATTGTCGATAAGGATCCTTTGGTCAGGTTAGGTCAACTACCTCCTCTGACTAAGTAGACTAGGGACCATGATGACCCCGGATGATGGAATCATGGGATCTTGATCGGGTTCATCGTCATTCCCCCCACCATCCGCTTTAAGTCGCGGTGAAAAATTTCAATTTTCAATATTTAATTCTGCTGCTACTATATGCTGGATGCTACGTATCTATTCAACAATTAGCCTTAATCAAAAGTTCTCTCTCGTTATTGGGATGAGTAATTAACTATAGGGGCTTAGGCCTATACGAAACCTGAACTCAGATCATAAAGTCCTCGTAAAAGGAGGGTGAAATCTCTGGGTAATGTCTTATTTAAAACCCAATTTACCTTCTGAAATTACCCCGAAACCTAAACTCGTTAAAACTCTCCTTGATGTCAAACAAAAAAGAAAATGATCGCGGAGAGGCCGGGGCGCGAATTTTCGGAGCCCACCCCATGTTACCCTTATTTTAGCCATTTTCACTCATGCACTCCATCATCATTATGTCATTTTGGGTTAGCTTTATTAATTCTCATTTTCATTCCTTTTAAGTACTGCTTGAGGTTTTAAATCTATTTATGCGTTCTGACAATTTGTGAAAGTTCATGTAGGTTGTTAGACCTTATAGAACTGTCCCAAGGCTCACCAAGAGGGGGGGTGAATTGGTTATAAAAAAAATTCTTGAATTTTTGAAAATCTTTTTAGATCTTTTAGAAAATTAAATCACTAATCCTGAAATATGCAGTTGTTTATAGAAATGATTATCACAGAGGATTTTTCAACCACATAAATTTTAAATGCAGAAAAAAAGCAGGAAAAATTAAAAACAACAAAAGAACACCAAATTTTATAGTGATTCAGTCCAACTTGACCTACATCCACTCCCTGGAGACTCCTTCTCTAGGTATTGCACTAAACAATAATGACTCTCCTTTTGCCCCCACAACAAGGCGGAGAAGCCCTTACAAACTCTCTTCCACCAACCCAGTGCGGTAGAGAATTATCGTCTTTTACACTCTCCAAATGATGGCAGCGTACCGTCACATCCTTTTTCACCCTCCTGGTGAAGGCAGAGTACCTAGATCTAATGTTGAAGATCTTCTCCCAAGAGCCTCTAAAGAAGTTGGGCAGAAACTTGAAGAAGACAAAAAGATCCTCACTTTGGGCAACCTTGTGAATCCCTCACAACTCCCCTTCACTAGATCACTCACTCTTCACTCGAAATTTCTCCCAAGCATACTCTCAATGGTCACTCTCAAGAGAAATTCACAACAAATGATTCTTGAGACATTTTTTAGGACTTTTTATATAGAATACACATGAAAAATCATCCAAAAACTGAAATTTTCAAGAGAACCGTACTAAATTCGTATTGTACGATCGTGGATCGTCCGGTACGAACAGTTCAAAAAATCAGGGTTTCGTTTGGTACGAACTCAGTTTCGTACACTGTCAGTCGTCTGTACGAATGAAGATCGTACTGTACGAACAGTTCAAAAAATAAATGTGTTCGTTCGGTACGATTTGGAACGAACCTAATTTTGTACACTGTCAGTCGTCTGTACGAATGAAGATCTTTCTGCACGAACAGTTCAAAAAATAAATGTGTTCGTTCGGTATGATCTAGAAAAAACCTAATTTCGTACTCTGTCAGTCGTCTGTATAAATGCAGATCGTACTGTACGAACATTTCAAAAAATAAATGTGTTTGTTCGATACGATCTGGAACGAACCTAATTTCGTACTCTGTCAGTCGTCTGTACAACTTGACATCGTATAGTATGAACAATTCAAAAAATAAATTCAAGCCATGATTTGATTAGCTGCATTTTGGAGGAAAACTATGTCAAATCGTACATTACGATTATTTATCGTACAATACGATTGGTCTTAAAAAAAATAAAATTTATCTCTCCCCCTGTGTGTGTGCACGGTTACCTAATTGCAATCACACTTGCTCAGACTTAAGAAATAAAAATAGAGATATACAGACTCTATTATATGAAATCCTATTCTACCTTGTCTTGAAGTCTTCAGCAATCTGGAGTAGTATATAATTTTCCTGAAATGTTAGTACACACAAAAACAAACAGAAATATCTAATATATGCTAGGAGAAATAATAAAATCATCAGAACAATAATATTTTGTTATTATCAAAAAATATAATCTCAATCTTGATTCCTGAGTTGCAACAATTTGCACATGGAGTCTATCCTACTTTTTAAATGTTTGCTAGTTGCCTAAGACATGAAGTGTTCGGATGATTATTTATTGTGTAAGAGATATGTGTTGGTATATGCACTCCAAATGGTATTTTTCACGTGCATATTGTCCTGGCCGTTACACGTCAGATCTATTTTCATCCTATTTTCTGATTTTTACTAGTATGTATATAGCAATTTTTTAATGGCATATGATTAATTAATCTCCCTGTTGATTTTTGAGAGTGCACTAAGTGCATGCCTGCAGAATTGAAATTTTTTGGGGTAATTAAATAAATATATATGGAGTTTTCTCATTGTAATCTTAGTTTCTTTTTAAACTGCAGGAAAATAATATTTTTTAATTCTAGGGGAGTATGTAGGTCCTGGAAGATTGAAAATGTATATGCGAAGTGCAAGTCTATGGCTCAGTGCTTTATATGTGGTAAGTGATTTAATAATTTTGGTTTTGTATTGGGCGTACTGAGAGCATGAGAATCCCGTCTATATATATATAGTGTGTGTGTGTGGGGGGGGGGGGGGGGCGGCCTGTTGATGAACGCAGTCTTTCCTCTGCATCATAAAAAAATAATTTATCATTATGGCCAATACAAATATGTATTTAACATTATCTTTGCTTTCAAGAGGGATTGTTTGAGGGAAATAGACAAAGCTTAATTTAAACATGAAAAGTGAAAAAAAAAAAGAAAATAAAACGGAAGATCAAAGCACAAAAATATAGAAGATTTTATATGGGTTAACCTGATTGATGATTATATCATGTTGCTGTCATTATAGATTTTATGATGATTTCATTGTTGAGAATTGCAATTCTAGGTCTTCTGATACAATATAAAGATATTCCCGTCCTTATAAGAAAAATATTAGAATAGTCGTAAGTAAAAGGAAAATGTTTAGAATGTCCTTAAAGAAAAGTTAAGGATATACTAATTCTTTTGATACAAAGTACTCAACTAAGTACGTGTAGCACGTTTTTATCATAGGGCAAAAATTAAACTCCACAAGTTAAGTTTTTTATTTGAACCTCACCTTAACTAAACAAGCTCCTAGGCCCACCCTCTCAAATTTTATTAAAGATTTGTGCGTTATGAATTCCTTGAAAATAAATATGAATATTCACATTGTTACTTTATTGCAGGCGGCAGCTTTAACTCTTGCCTAGTTGCAGTAGTTGTAGTTGAAACTGAGATTTTGAAGGCATGGGCCGCAGCAGAACAAATTCAGGTTTATCCTCTTTTACTCTTGCTTTAGTTTCAATTAGAGTCCATTTCTTGTTTGCAACTAGATCTACCACTTGTTAGTTAGATATTTATATGCATACTTATTGCATGGCAGAATATTTGTAGTGGTAGAGTAAAGAATTTAATGTCTTAGCATTATACAAAGGTTTAGCGTATTATACATAGATAAAAAATGAGTTGTTAGAGATACCAAAGTTTTTCCGTGGAAGCTAAAAAAAAGAAAAAAATAATGGGGCCTGACCCAGTTGAAATAATTAGTTACAAATGACTTGTATTTATCATTAGTTACAAATGATATCCTTCCGCATGATTTGGAAGAAGGTTGATGAAAATATATAATATAAATAAAATGTGTTTTGGGGTGAAAATTGGAAGAGTCTTGTGGCATGATAGTTTTCTTCAAAAGATCATTTGCTATTTATTTGATTGTTCTCCTTTGAGGTGGAGAGGTCAAAGACCAATAAGTCCAACATAATGTGGGTGGTGACATCGAACGTGAAAGTTGGTGTTGATGGCATGCATCGGTTTTAAGCCCCTAATGTCAGTACTGTATGTAAAATTGAGATAGGACATCATGAAGTACCTTAAATGGTACAATTGAGACGATTCTCCTATGATTGGACGCATTATATAAAGATGAGATAGATAGAGTAAGATAATATGTTATTTTTTCTATTCAAGTTATTGCTGCACAAAAAATATTTTATCATCTTTGAATAAAAAATTGCCAATTGATTTAATATTGATTTATCTGTTATGGCAAGAATGCATATTTTTCTCTAAATTTCTGTAATGTTATTGTAATTTAGAGATGTAATATATCCACTAAGTTATATTGATAACTTAGTCTTGTATTTAATTTATATTTTTAGGATAAGAGCTTGAAAAGTAAATTAGTGAGAGAAGAGAATCTGTATATCATGGATATGACACTGTAAGAGAACGATATTTATACTATAAGTGATATAATTTTGGTTTAGAATGAATTTTATTGATTAGTATCTCTTTCAATATATCGGAAGTTGTGATTATAAAAAAAAGTTTGAACCATTGTTTTGATATTAGTAAATTAAATTTAAAAAAATTGTCTGTTCTTCAGTTCTTGACTTGGTATTTCAAGCCCTCAAGCTTGGTCGTGCCACAATTCTTTGTTGGACTCAGGCTTCTGATTCTTTGTTTTCCCGTGTCCACGATATTGTAGCTGGAGCTTTTTTGATGGCACGATGAATTACCTGCTGGAGCCGTGCAGCTCAACACTGAAGATACACTTTTACTAGCTGTTTCTTTATTGTTTCCATGGCTTATGCTTTATGCAACTCCTCTATTTTGTTTGTTTTTTTTAAAAAAAATTTGGTAGCAGGGGAGATCCCATAGTAGGAGGAATGGTGTGATTCCTGAAGGAGTTGATATGTATGAAAAAACTAATAAAGTGATGTTGTATTGGATCACGATTGTTCTCTTGGAGAGTTTACACTAGTGATTCCAAAACTATGTGCTTTTTCTCATTCTTTTTTGTTCTTGGAATTGACTAGTTTAGCTTAGTTGATGCTATTTTTGGATGAAATAATTAATCAAAGTTGCGAGTCTTAGCACAATGATTGAGAGGAGATAGTGAAAGGAGTGTGGCCCATTTTTTTTATAAGAGTTTTTTATTTTTTTTTAATCTTGTAGTGGGAATTTGGCTCCATTTCTGTGTTATGGATGCTGTGAATTTGTATGATAATATTGTCTATTTCATTAGTTTAATCATGCAATGATTTGTTTCAGATGAGCTGTGCTGATGATCCCAATGCAGTTGTTGTTGTAATGATGGTAGGTGAAAGTTGATGCGAGCTTACAGATCTCTGGCTGGCTACTTGCATATTAGCAGATTGACACTCCGATCTTATTAGCCAAAAGGCCAATAAAGGTATAATTAGCAGTTTTCAATAAGAATTTTGTTTTAGAGTCCTTTGTGTCGCTAAGTTGAAATGCAATGTTGAGTATACAGATCAGATGACGATTGCTGTTTTAATTAAACATTTTGAGGCAAATTAAAAAAAAAAGGAAATTAATAATAGATAAAAGTTTTGTGAAGCAACGCTGCTATGCAGAGTACATTAAGAGCATATGCCGCCTATAAAGTTGAAATTATTAAATCAAATTGGCGTGCAAAAGCAAAACAAGTCTGAGCATCGGCTGGGCCACATTGCTGTTTTGGTGGAGATTGCTTCTTCAACTGGGAAACGTAACTTCTTTTTATGCAACAATGCATTTGGTCAGCATCTTCTTCTTCTTCTTCTTCTTCTTTTCAACATTTTTAAGTGTCGTAATATAAAATTATGATATTTGATTATATAAATATAAAAAACTATGTGGTATGTATGTAAATCTCATTAAAAAATAGTAAAAATTTTTATTCATATTAATAACATGCCATTTTTTTTGACATTTTATGGTATGCTTTTGTTATTATTGCTCTTATATATATATATGCACTTCAAAAAATGCTCGTAAAGGCCATAAATAAAAGAGTAAGTGAACCGTCTTTTTCATATATATATATATTTAAATTTTTAGTGAATTTAATCATAAATTAGCACATATTCAAGACCTCAAATCAATTACCTCTTATTTATTTAAAAATATAAACTCCCAACTGACAATTTTAGGTGGATTGTATTCCTTCATATTATCTATTATTCTCTTCCATCTTTCTCTCTCTACCTCTTTCTCTTTCTCTTTAAAAAGTAGAAATTCTTTCTCTCTTGGGTAGATATAATATGCCCTTTTAAATCTCCTATTTATAGAACATTAGGGGTGAAAATTTTGTTTGAATGTAAATCAAAGTAACGAACTTACACAGAGTTTTGAGCTTGGCGCAATTATTCAAAACATTAAGGAAAAGCGTATACTTATATACATGTAAAAAAAATTTTAAAAATATATATTTTTTAGTTTTATCAAGTCGTTAGTTTTGATTCAGTCTGTCTTGGTTATATTTATCACTCGTCTTTTGCTTCAATTAATTAATTTAGGCAAGCAGTATTAAGCAGCAACATTTGAGACGCTCTTGATTTATGTCGTAGGAAGAACATAATCATCTCTCTCTCTCTCTTTCTCCATATATATATATATATATATATATATAATTCTAAAGCTATATCATAAACGTCTCAAAATTAACATATTATCTCATTTTCAAGTGCCCAAGCCTCTGCTAGTCAAACAATCCTCTTACAAAGGATGACCAAAAGTTGTTTAAAAAAAATATAAATTACATATTGATATGTTCTCTATTACACTCAATTAATATTATATTTATTAGACATACATATTAGACCCCATTGCACTCAGCTCCCATAGTCCGGCCAGCATGCTACCCTCACCACTCGGTGTTGGAAACTCCGGCCACCCCTCTTCTTCCACAACCCAAGCCCCGTCTCTTTCGTCCGAGTAGTCGTTGCAGCAACTAGCAACAGGCGGTGATGAGAACTTGCTATTGTCGTTCGAGGACGTTAAGGTAGTGTGAGCATTTGAAATTGCACGCGAGGAGTCGACGGCTGTCCTCATTCTTTCAAGGAGGCGGGGCATCCATTGTTGATTTGCATGTTTTTGCACCCTTGTCCTCCAAAAATTCTTTATTTCATTATCTGTGCGGCCAGGAAGATGTTGCGCGATCTTTGACCAACTGATTGATCATGTTAATATCACTATTAATAGAATTTCATTATTTAAATACTCATGTATTTATATTACTTAAATAACATCATAATTTTAAATGATTTATTTGAAATAAATTTGTTGATTAGTTTAGGGTTTAGCTAATTAAACAACAAATCAGCATGAAATCTCGAAACCAAACAATAACTAATTAATATGGAGAAAATTGGCCAAGTAGATTACCGGTTTCCCCAACGTGAATGGAGTTCAAGTATGAGGAACTGCTCCTCTGCAGTTATGTTACCGCGGCGTACATCTGGCCGGAGATAGTTTAGCCAGCGGAGTCGGCAGCTCTTCCCTGTCCTCTTTAGTCCTGTACGTTCTCACGTATGAACATATTTTTCTATTTATTTATATATATAGCATGTTGCTGATCGATGAATTTCTTTGATTCTACAAATTTATTTGGTACAGTGCTAAAAGAACAAACAGCATATATTATATATAGATGCAGCTGAAACTGATCAACGTACATGCAGTGCTGCTAATTAAATCATGCATAAATCTTCTAAAAATACATTACCTGCGCATTTGGCGAGGGAATTCCAGCGGCCTTCACCATGTTTAGAGATGTAGTTGGTGAGGATGAGGTCTTCTTCCACAGTCCATGGCCCTCTCCTCAACTCCTCCTCCACACTACTTTGCTGCTTCCCGATCTCCATATTAGCTGTATGGATTAGTTATAAGCTCTATTATTGAGCTTTTAGAACTAATTATAAGGACAGCGAGAGAGAAACAAGCTACTTCGGAAAACTTGGCTTCATATAGGAGAGGAATTAATTTATGCTAGCTAGTTAACATATAAGAGGAGGAGCAAGCTAGTAGGCAGGACAGGATATGGGAGAAGAGATAATATTGCAGCTGTACTATATAATCCTCAAAGTCTTTGAGAACTTGTGGAGAAGTTGAGAAAACAATTGAGTCTGGAAGTCCAACTTTGCCTTCTTTCCTCCTCTGCGGCTCTATTCCTGATCACTTAATTGTGCCTGCTTTCCACTCAAGAATCCACTAGTGCTAACTTTTTTCTCGAGTTGCTTCTGTACTTGTCCTTCTTACACTTTTGTCTTACTAACGCGGAGAAATGCGGACCTATGACTGTCTCTTTCTATAGGGGGTGGACTTACTTAGATCAAGGGGGTTATCCATTAATCCCGACTTCATGGCACATGTTAAAATACACAGCCCATAATTGTTAACAGAAGAGGGAACTGTTCCCACTTTTATATAGTTAATATTTTTTTTGGTATTTGTTCTTTTCATTTAATTTTGATTATGAAGATTAAAACAAATCTTGGTGATTGTTAGTTGTTGACTTGTTGCATGCTTTGAAATGAAGTTCCCATTCACAATAAGAAATCATAAACGCAATGCATAATGGATGCAGGATTTTTAATTTGAAAATGTCAGAACCTTCCTTTTTCGATATCAGAGAGGGTGTTATCATGATATATGATCATATTTATGAATTTATTTATTCATTAATTCATTTTTGACAATGAAGAGAGGAGGTCAATGGTGCTAAGAATAATAATGATCATTCTCCTAAATTCGAGAAAATTGAGAGAACGGAGATTTAATAGATGTCTTGTAGCAAAAAATATAAGGCAATTGAGGATCATCGACTTAAGATTGTGATCAAGAGAGATGTCAGATGTCTAGCAATGACTAGTGGCGGCGCATGGGCAACAATCGATGATCATAATAGATTAGACTCTTTCTCTTAAGAATTCTTTTATTAGATTCATATTAAAAGAATTAAAATATATTTTTTAGGAGAATGATCATTATTATTCTTATTAATAATATCGTATTAATGTCCTATTAATTAATGTAGTTGACCAAACAAATCCTTGGAAGGAAAAGAGAGAATTAAAAAATGGGATTGAGAATTAGGGCATGCATTAATGGGCAATTGTGATAAAAGATGCTGATAACATGTGGTTAGCATATCAAATTTTATTGTACAAACATGATTGCAATAGATTGACAGCTCCTTCGAAAAGAGGGATGCGATTGTAGCATGAGTTTTTTTTTTATTATTTATTTCTTAGCTTTAAATAAATATATATATATAACGTCGGTGCCAAACACAAAAGTGTTATACAAATAAAATTAATATAAAAATATTACGTAGTTTTAAGTTTAGCATATTTTAAAAGCGCTTTCAAAAAAGTTATTTCTGCGGCTCTTCCGACGAATAAGGAAAGCTCAACTTCCTCACACGTCTTCCCTAAGAAAATAAAAAATAAAAAAATTCCTCACACGGTTTGAACGTGCGATGCGATTGTTCTCCACCTATTCCGAACACCCGCGCCGAAGAGAAGCGGGGCCGGGGCTAGGGTTTCTCCGACTGGCAAGGGCGGAAGGGTGGGGCCCCGCACTTCGTCTTCCCCATCTCGTCCTAACCTTCCAGTTCTGTTGCCATCTCCCTTCCAGCTTCTCGTGTGCTACGGCGTGACGCTTGGCATGTGAGATTTCTATATTATTGGAACTATGAGACTGGCTCGGAACCTCCACTGCCACCTAGTCCTCTTCCTTCAGCATCTCCTCTGAATGCAATCCCGGTTCCAACTGCCCAAAATATGCCATCCAATGGATCTTTTCCTCAGCAGCAATCAGGTCAGCAAAATTCTCACCAGCCACAACATGTGCAACAACAGCAGCAGAATCAGCCACAGTTCACAATTCAGTAATCAGTTCAGCGGATGACGCTCCAGCAGTTACAGCAACTGCAGTCCGTACAAAATCAACAAGCCATGCAGAGTTCACAGCAGCCTTCTCAGCTGTACTCGCAGATTCAGCAACTCCCATATCAGCAAATTTCCTACATGCAGGGGTAGCTAATGCCACGCTTGCAAAGTCAATTTCGATATCAACCCGGTCAGCAAACACAAGCTTTTCAGTTTTCATATCAGCATGGGCAGGGCAGCGGTTGCCAGGACCTAAAACCCTGCATCATTTGTCAGGGAAGAAGACTCAGGAGCCTCCAATTGGGCAACAGCTTCAAGGGTCAGCCTTCACAGGAGCTGGGTAAACACTTACACGTTCCTCATGCCACACATGAACATGGACAGAACACTCATAGTCAACAAACTGTACAACAACAGGGGATGCAGTTGCATGCACAACAAATCGTGAAACAGCAAGAGATGCTTCAACGAGGGCATCGATATGCATAGCAGCTGTCACAGGAAATCAGGTTTCCAGGAGTGAGGAATGCTGATCTTCAAGAGGGCAGGCTAACTGGTTTTCCTCGATCAGTGCCCCAAAAGGCTGCTAACCATCAGTTTTCAGCTTTAACTCCACAAGTTCAGATCCCGCAACCTAGAGTTAATATGATCCAACCACACCTGCATCATCAGCTTGATAGACCATCTCCTGTTAATTCACGACCAGTTGGAAAAAGTCAATCACAGCAGGCGAGCTTAAAATGTGGCAATCATCAAAGTAAAGCTGGAATCCAAATGTTACCTAATCAAATGGGTCATTCTATAGTTCATGCGCCTATGGTCTCAAAACTGGATTTGATGAAGATCAACATGAAAGAGGAGGGTCTCAATTTTATTCTTCTGGTAGACCTGAGGGGCCAATGATGCATCCAATACGGCCTAAGCTCGCTCCACTTACCCTTGCTAAAAAGCAATTGGTTTTCGCTTCTTTGCAATGCCCTAGGATTGCACTAGTTGTTGAATTTAACGATACTTCTAGTAGTGCTAGGATGCTTGCTAGCTTTGAAATGCATTAAACATATATTCTCACCGAACATTTAGATCTATTAAATTTCTTAATTCTTCTTTTATCGTTTCTTGATTTTACTGCAACATTGAAATGCTGAATAAGGCTTTGCTCGCCTCTGAATGGCATTATGAAATGCATCAATCGATGTTCCTGTATGGTATATTGTTATGCTATCAAATTTGAGCCTATTATTATGTTTCAAGTGGTGATAACTCTTTTAGGTTCTATGATCACGGCAATTATGCAGTGTTATTTTTTAATATTTTTTCCCATGGTCCTTTTAAGCATTTATTATTTTCTCCAGAAGAAAGAAGTCCACGTTATTAATTCATTCTTTGTTGCAATGGTTGCTTTTTTACAGATATTATAAATTCTCATCAAATTATTCTAACATGATTGTGGATCCTTATTGATAACTTCTATGTCTTAGCTTGCTTTACTTGATGCCTAAATCAAATTCTTAATTTAGGATGTTTTTGTTCTTAAAAGAAACAACCAAAATAGGAAGCAATGAACAATAATTCACTCTTTAATTATATTTTTATGTTGTGATACATGCAACTCCTTAGTTGCTCAACTTATGTATTGTTATGCACGTCTCAACACGTTCATATTCAAATTATGTGCTTTCTTGATTGCTCTATTGCTTCTTTTAGATGTTACTTTAAGTGGTAAATCCTACCAGTTACATTTTGCAACTTATATATTTTGTGAAATCTATTTCCAAATGCGGGCTCCGAAAATTCACGCCCCAACCTCTCCGCCGACCCCCTTTTTTTTGGTCATTGTGGAGAGTTTTAATGCTTAAGTTTTGAGGTAAATTTTCATAAGGCAGATTGGGTTTTAAATAATACACTACCCAGAGATTTTGCCCTCATTTTGCGAGACTTTATGATATGAGTTTAGGTTTCCTATAGGCACAAGCCCCTATAGTTAATTACCCCTCCCGATAGCGAGAGAGAACTTTCAATTAAGGCTAGTCGTCAAACAAATACATAGTATCCGACGTATTGTAACAGCATGATTAGGCATTTGAAATTTAATATTTAAAATTAAAAATTCACCACCTTGCACTTCAATCGGATGGTTGGGGGGGGGGTGATGATGATGAACCCGATCAAGATCCCATGGTTCTGTCATCCTGGGCCATCGTGGTCCTTACTCTACTTAGTCAGAGGAGGTAGTCGACCCAACCTGACCGAAGGAGATCATTGTCGGCAGCCATGGGTTACTTCATCCAAGGGTGCCTTGTAGACCTAGGGTGAATATTTGTCCAAGGGGATAAATTCTAATCCACCTTAGGTAATAGAGAGCATTGTGCCCTATCGATCATATCTTATTGATTCGTTGCTTAATGATTTAGCATCGTTGGGGAATATATGAGCTCTAACCATGACTGTAATATAATGGTGTCATTTGGCGGCAAAACCACTCGATTAGAGGGTCCCAATCATGACCGTTTATCTGTGGTGTCATTTGACTGTGAAACCACCAATTAGAGGACATGTGCCGCATCCTTATTAGCAAGAGACGGATTGAGAATGAATCCTAATGATATTCTCGACCAGACATTTGCTCTTGGTAAGCTGACGTGTATTTTTAAACTTGTCCACCTCGATAAACTGTTGTGGAGGATGGATGGGTTTTGCTTTAAGCATTTGATGATTTATTTCATTTTAAATAATTTATTTTTTCTTTTTGGTGATTTAAATTGTGAATTTTTGTGGGAATTTGAGCGGCATTTTTGGATATTTGTGATCCCCTCCAGTTGAGATTTTCTGTCAACACGGCCATCATCGGGGTTTATGGGAGATTTCATTTTATTTGCCGAACCTTGTCGACTATGTTAATTTGTCGATAGAGAATCGCGTTCGTCGTCGGCTTTATGCTTTTATTAATGAATTTTTTTTATTATAGACCTTGAAAGCCTAATATGAATGTATAAAATAAATATTTCAATCGGTGTCACAACCGTATATTTGTTTGATGGTTCGAATTGTGTCGACTCCTATTCATGCATGTAGGAGGATCGGGTTCGAACTCATATTCATTTCTTAACCCGCGTAGCATCCTTAGATGTCATGTGTGTGCATACAACACGCTCATTAGGGCCCATGCGGGTGTATGCATTTGCATATATTTTACATAATGCATTTTGTATATGATAACATGTATACACAGTGTAAATGCATCATTGCTCATTTCAATGTGTATGGATATTTTTGTAATTATCAGCTGTGCAAATGACTATCGCTGACAAGTATGCAAAATCTCGTTTTGGAATCTGAAAACACCTTATATCCGCTTGTACGAATGTTGCGGATCCAGTGGCGTTGCGCTATAGCGCATTGAATTTCATTTATAGCGTATTGACAATGCAGTTTGGCTCATTCATCTTCTGCATGTTGTCATCTTCGTCAACATTCAACCTGCTAGATTTGTAGGCTCGGGCAGAGATGGAGAGTTGTAGGCGTTAGGTCGATCGACTATAAGAAGCGGATCAAGCAGGTAGAGCTGAGATCGAACAGATTGACGAGATGCTCGAGATGGCGATTTGGTCGTGGACTTTGACATGGAGATTTAGGTGAGGATCATCAGATCCAAAATCTTTGCAGAAGTTGCGGCAATAGGAGGAGGGAGAGGGAATGGGATGCAGGATTTGAGTGTTTATGTGCGGGAATAGGAAGAAGAAACAAGCTGAAGTTTGATTCTCCTTTTATTAATGTGAATGGAAGCTTGAAATGGAGCGGAGGTCGCGAGATTTGGGCTGAAATCGCGGAACATTTCTGGGAGACGATGTAAATGGCGCCAAACTGGTATTTTTGCGAGGTTTGAGCAATATTTATGGGCCTCGGCTCTTGTGTGGAGGTTAATAAATACCCCTCAATAAATGTGGTACGTGTCTAGAGCGAATCATATTTGTTGCATGCTGGTTGGCCCTGCAAATTTCCAAATATATGTCATGGATGTTCCACCAAGAACTTCTTTTTCGTAGATCTTCAAGAATCTTGTCTTGGTGTCATGCTAGCTTTCTATCTCCATGGATTTTCACAGCTTGACGTTAGTAGATTTCACTGCCTCCTCTTATTCCCTTTTACCATCGTCACTTTAGTTTCTAGCATTTTTATATATGCTCAACATTTTTCATTATCACAATCATACATAAATGTAACATTTATATTATATGCTTGCAGGTGCCATTCGGAGTTTGTCTGAACTTTACAGGTTCATCAGTTAACAGGACTTTGCCATCTCAGGTTTTCTACAGTTACCCTCAGCTCAGATACACATTTTTCTTCTCCTGCTTTATGTTTGCATCGCCTCTTTTTGCATATTGATCTTTTGTTACTTTGCTATCCTCTTATTCATGCCTGTAGAGGATTCATCATATTTGCAATACATCCACTGTCCGTAAGCGAGACCATTGTATGCACTACAAGCCTTTCGCCATTATCTTTGCTTGCTGGGGGTTAGCGTATTTGCTAGATAATTATTTGTTGTTGACTGTAAGCTTGAACTGCATTCATTGTACGTTGCTCTATGTACATTTACAAATGAGTTGACGTGTTCATATGCAGGTTGATGTTGACTATAGGGAGATTGCACCATCTGTTGCGTAACTCTCATGCCTCACTCATGAACATGTCATTGTATTCTTCACAATCTTTTTGAGTGCATTCGTAGGGTAGCTGTCAGTGTTATCGTTTACAAGCGGATGTGCAAATTGATGCTGATCATTGGGTGAGTTACATTCATCGCCAATTCCTCCCTGCCTGTTGATTGGCGAGTTATCGCATTCTTCGTCAATGTCCTTATACATGTTGATTGGAGAAACTGCTGCATTTGCTTGCATGTATTTCAGTGTTTGCTGTAGGAATGCTGCTTCATTGTTGATTTCCCCATGGCGTTGGCTGGCAAGCTTAACCTTCAACGTTCATAAGGATCGCAACATATATCTGCAAACTGTCTAACATCGGTCATAATGAGATTGTTGCATTCATTGGTGTTTTACTCATGAGCATGCTATTGCATTGAACATATCATCTTATTTCTTGTGATACTCTTGTAGGAAGTGTTGTTGCATTTATTGTTGATTTCCTTCGCATGCGTTCATTGGCAACTTACTATGCTCGCTATACGTTGACTTTCAATGTTTGCAAGGTACTACTGCATTTATCTACAAGATGGCTGTTGTTGTTTGAAGGTACATTATAGTGTTTCCTGCTTGTAGGAAACCCGTCACATTTACAGCTTGTGTATGCTTGTAGGAAACCCGTCACATTTACAGCTCATCCACTGTGGATTAGCGTGCTAATTTGCAAGCTAGTTGATTATTAGGCGTAGGGAGAATACTACACTCTTCGTATGTTACTCATTGTTGCTTGCGAGCATATTTAACATTTCCATTAGTCACTCATCTTATGCTTGTTCATTAATGTTCAGTTGAATAGCTCGGTTCGTTATTTAGCATTTAGATTTTGATTATGCATTTGCTAAATTAAAGTCCGGTTTCCTGTGTTCCATTCAAGTTTAAGTCCCCTATGGTTTATTCAAGTCCAAGCCCAAGTCCCTTGTTTAGTTTGAATTTCGGCATCCTTACGGCGTCTCCCCCATTTATGGGAAACTTTAGGGAGTTGGGCCTTCCTTACCACGCTACGAGAGTGCGTAGGATAGGTGTCGGGTGATACTGCGGCCGTAGTCTTCAATCCTACCACGCTACGAGAGCGCGTAGGGGTCTTTGAGGTACCTGTTTGAAAGATGCATAGTTTATTTTTTCACCGGCACTAAGGCATGCATGGGTATTTAATTTGCTCATCGTCATGCTACGAGAGTGCTTAGAGGCCTATCCGTTTCACCACAAGTGTCGCACCGGGCTCCCTCCCACCACGCTACGAGAGTGTGTAGGGTGGTCCCCCGATGCGTCACTAGTGCCGAAAGTGGGGTTTGAGAGTTTTGAGTTTTTATGGCATTATACTTGAGTGAACGATGGTGGTGTGATGACGGCACGAGGGTCGAGGCAATGCACAAAAATATCTTTCTTTTTCCCTCTTTTCTTTGAATCTTTTTTTTCTTTTTTTAAATAGTGATAATAATATTAATAATAATAATAATATTATTAATACCAATAATGATAATAATATCAATAATAATGTTAATAATAATATTATTATTATTACCAATATTAATGTTAATAATAATAAGATTAGTAATAATATTAATATTGATATGCTACTAGCATTAATAATAGGATAATAATAATAATAATAAAAAGAAACAAAAAAAAAAAAAACTACCTTGCTGTTTGGAGTGTAGGTTTGTGTAGAGTGGGCTTGGAGGTATGCTAAAGTTTGATGGCAAAGTGGGCTGTTTGGAGTGGGTTAATGTTGGAGTATGTAGGATATGCTTGGAGAGGAAAATGCGGTTAGGGAAAGAGGTTGCTATCTTGGATCCCACATGAAGGGTAAAAGATGAAATCCCGTTGTTTGAAGGCGTGAGTTTGTTGTTTGTTCGGCTAGGAAGAGAGGGAGGCGTGGGATTTGCAGATCGGAGCTTGAGGTGTTTGACGTTGGGCGGCTCTAGCTGAGGGATCGAACAGCTTGCAGGTCTGGTCGGATAGGGCCGAAGGTGAGATCGAGCAAGGCAGCAGCTCGGATTAGGGGCTGGCAGTGACGGGATTCTTCAACGGGGAATGGGTATCTTCGGCAGTTGGAGATGGGTGAGGGTTGGTTGAGGGAATGGTTCGGTGGAGTGTGAGCTCGTTGTTGGCTATAGCTGGGTGAATCGAAACAAAAGGGCAGACGGTGGGGAGCTTGCGGCAGAGGCAAAGAGATGGACGAGGTTAGGATTTACGACAGAAGAAATAGGATTTGCGGCTATGGCTGTGAGGAAGAAGTGGAGAAATCGGCTATAGGAGTTGTGAACTGGAGTGTGAACTTGAGTATGGAATCGAAGTGGAAGAAGGACGGGAACTTGTTCGAACAAGTTGGGGGAATCGGAAGCTCGTGTGTGTACTCGGAAGAAAACGAACGAGGCCCTTCCCATTTTGTTTTAACGACAAGGCAGGCGACGATCGAGGCACAGGATTTACGGGAGACGACTCAAGCAGCCATACAAGGTTTTTAGCGGGATTTCTGGATTAACTCGATAGATACGAGGTATTTTGATTATAATATTTTTTATTTGCATTTTTTATAATAATAATTATAATAATTATAATAATATAATAGTATTATTTACCATTAAAATTATAAAGCCAAATCAAAAGTTCACCCATCTCAAAATTCATGTGTTGATCCCTTAATTCGTGTGCATTTTCTTGAAATTCGTGCATTTTGTCTCGGAATGTGCACCGATTTTGCTGCGCAGTTTTAATTGGATAAAATTGCAATCCATTTTAGGTATTGTCAACGTTCTGAATGCAACAACGTAGTCTGTTTCACGATCGGACGTCGTTTGGGCAATGTCGTGTATCAATTTTCTCTATTTACATGCATTGCCTCGGGATCCATGCCGATCTCCTTGCACGACTTCAATTGAACAAATTTATGGTCATTTTTGGGTATTGACGGTGCTTCGAACGCAACAATGAAGTCCGTTTTGTGATTGAATATCGTTTGGGTAACGTTGCGCATCAATATCAAGTGTCGGTCGTTTGTTTTGACCGATCTCGTCCGATTTGACTGCAAGGGGTTTCCTCTCAGGTGAATTCGACCTCCTGATTGCAACGGCGCATTCCGTTTGGCAATCGGAGATCGTTTGACCCTTCAAGTGATGCGTCATCACTTAATTGACTGATTTTTTTAGTGTGTGGGTCAACAGCCTTCTTCCCCCTCTTCCACCTGCTCTGAACCTGCACAATCCCTCCTCACCCAACCTCCCAATCGCTGAACACATGTTGCCACCAGCTACCTCAAGTAAGCCCTCCTATCTGCTCCTCTAAGATTGCCGACTACCCCAAAATCATTGACAACCTCTCACTAACTCTTCCTCACTCCCTCTCTACATGTCGGTTGTCATCTCTTTTCTATCCTATGTTTTATCATCATGCCAGCGTCTCTCTCTCACTTGATCTAATCTGTCTCAAAATTGATTTCATCTCTCTCTTTAGAAAGAAGAAACAAAACCAAAGATCCTCCTGTTTTATCTCAACCTTCTATCATCCCAAAAGTCTCAAACCTAAACCACTTAAAACCTAGCCCTATAACCAATTTCAATCTCCAACTTCAAATGCATTCCTAATCATAAACTAACTATATATTTCTTCACCATCAGCAAAAGAAGAAAATTCAAATGCATTTCCCACTTGTACATCCATCTTATTCCAATTTTCATGTAATAATTTAGATATCAAGAACAATTTCTAGGCATCACTTGGATTTTCATGATGCACAAACTTGTGAAAAAAGTTGATATAAAAGATTAACATTGTAAAGTTTTTACATATATTAAAAGACTTTAGATTAATTGAAGACTTATTGATATCTCGATAGAGAAACAAGAGGTGACCTTTCTTTACATAGTATTAACAGCATCAAATAAAGAATCTTCAAATAGTTTGATTAAATATTCTTATGAACAGGAAGATATAATCTATAAGAACAATCACTCGTCTTTTTCATGATTTTAAAAGGTCCATATTTTATGGGGTTTAACTTCTCTTTTCCTTTTAAATCTGCCTTTCTTAGATGCAACCACTCTTACCTAGCTCTCCGACTTAATTGAAAAGCCTAAACTCAAAGACTGGGGAACTGAGGTGTTTAGTAATTTTTTCATTGGTAGGATGTTGACTTGAAAGAAGACCATTTTAAAAAGAAAGAATCTTTGTTTAATTAGGGGCAATCATTTGCCATAAACAATATTCATTATAAAAGAAGATAAAATAAACACAAAGGTGAAAAGCTAAGGCCGTCCACGTCCTGATATAGTTGTTTTCTTTTAGATTTTCTCGACATGTGAGCCTGATTGTCAGTTCTTGTACAACTATATTGTTAAAGTTAAATATATATATATATATATATATATATTATCAACAGTACTGGCTTTTATCTGTGTATGAGATGTATGTACTGATGTATGCATATATAAATACAGATTCTACATACACCATTTGACAGTTCGTGTATTTATATATTAAATCAATTTTGTGATGAACCAAATTTGTTTTTTAGGAGTCATTCTCGACTATAATAAACTTGATTTTGATTTCAAGAAGTGATGAGTTCAGTATCAGACAATTGTCTTCGTAATCAAATATGCTTTTTTTTTTTTTAATGAGAATTCAATTGTCATTTTATAAAGTTTTGTTTGTATCACAGAAATGTTTGTTTGGGAATCTATAAGATCAATTGTCAAAAAGTGCGAAGATTCGACTGCAACAGGCAAAATTCTTTGCACGCTGAAACGATTTGATTTCTTAGTTGAATGAAACCGGAGAATAATAAGAGGCGCATGCTTAAATTATTTATACCAAGCTATCTATCTTTGTGAGTTAAAAAAAAAGTTTTATAATCATTATTTTTTTTAAAGAAGCAGTGATCATTATTTTATACAAGCTAGGAAGGATGAATCATATATATATATATACATCATTAGTAAAGATACTTTGAGTTCAATTGATGCCACAGGTTGGTTGGCACTAATTAGCTCCACATTAGCATTTGGTAGAAAGAATCTTCATTAGTCAATATTACTTTACATTTACAGAGCCAATGATTCTTGAAATGTAAAATATTAAATATGAATCTAGCTAGCTAGCTAGCTAGATTACAGCTTAATTTATTACGCATGCAGCTTATGAAAAAGTTTATTGTAAATTAGTTGAGGGAAACAGTTCCTTGAAATAAATAATAGAATCTGATCATGAACTCTTCTTGACATGCCTCTTGTCTTTTTTTGTTAGAGCTGATGTTCCTGCGCAGAATTCCTCTAAGGCCTCATTTGGTTATTTGTAGATAGAGAATATATATGATACAGGAAATGCAAAATGTTCACTCAAATTTCAAATGATGAGGCATTGAGCCATGATAGAAAGGAAAGAAGAAGAAATGAACTTTCCATATTCTATAAATCTCTTAACGATAATGATGAGGCACAGAAGGCTGGACAAACTATCATGTGAAATGATCTCCAGCAGTTTGGCTCCGCTTGCTCATGCTCTGATTTCCTGGGGAAGATACCATTTTAATTGCATAGAATCTGCATGTGATCATCATCAGAATTTCAGAGCATCAATGATCATAACTATTATAAAGTCAATAGACTAACATGGCTCTCATGTGCTTTGAATTTGTACAAAATAATGAAACGTGATCCATTACAACTTTTAGTAAACCAGCAAAGCTCAATGGACATTTTAAGCTGACTCCCTCTTAAAGGCTTGGATATAAACCTCAACATAGAGCCATTAAGTTTGGCATATTATAAAGAGAGAGAGAGAGAGAGAGAGAGAGAGAGAGAGAGAGAGAGAGAGAAGTAGAAGCTACTGAATAATTATTCCTATAGGTCAGCTATAAATAGTAGCGTAGCACCAGCTTCTTACTCCTTCACAGTTCAACATATTTACTTATCTTTTTAGATGTTATTTTGCATTTTATATTCATCATAGAAGCCAGTCAAAATTATCAGCTCCTTGGCCAAGCTATTTTCCCCCAAGATCACCCCTTGTCCATGGACCACCCTTTTTAGATTCTAGATGTCACAAGACATACATCCTCAAACCATATAGACGGAATTTGTCATACTGTGTCGGATCGTGGTAAGACAAAAATCTCAGATCTAATTAGAGAGAATTTTAAAAATTTCAAATAATTTATAGACTACAGAGCCACCAATACTGTAATTAAACACATAAATACTCATCATTAAAATCTTTTTCATTCATACAAAAAATATCTTATAGTTAAAACAATTTTGTACAAATAGTACATAACTTGAATAGTACATATTGGAAGGAAAATTCGAGACTATCAAAATCTAACTAACATATGTGGGCTCCGAAAATTTGCCCCCCGGCCTCCCTGCGACCCCTTTCTTTCTTTTTCGGGTCGTCGAGGAGAGTTTTAACGTTTAAGTTTTGACGCAAACTTTCTGAACGCATATTGGGTTTTGAATAAAACATTACTCAGATATTGCGCCCTCATTTTGCGATGACTTTATGATTTGAGTTCAAGTTTCCTATAGGCGCAAGCCTCTGTGGTTAATTACCCATCCTGGTAGCAAGAGAGAACTTTTGATTAAAGTTAGTCATCAAACAGATACATAGTATCCGGCATATAGTAGCAGCATGATTATGTATTTAAAATTTAACATTTAAAATTAGAAATTTACCAGCTTGCACTTAAAGCAGATGGTGGGTGTGTGTGTGTGTTTGGGGGGGGGGGGGGGGGGTCATCTTGGTCCTTTGTCTACTTAGTCAGAGGAGGTAGTCGACCTAACTTGATAGAAAAATCCTTGTCAGCAGCCATGGGTTGCTTCGTCCAAGGGTATCTTGTAGACCTGAGGTGAGTATTTGTATAAGGGGATAAATTTTAACCCACCTTAGCTGACAAAGGGCTTTATGCCCTATCGATCATATCCTATTGATTCATTACGTAATGATTTGAAATCATTGGGGAACATCCGGGCTCTGACCATGACCGTAATATAATGGTGTCATTTGGTGGCAAATCCACCCGGTTAGAGGGTCCAAGTCATAACCATTTATTTATGGTCCATTTGACGGTGAAATCACCGGTTAGAGGACACGTTCCACGTCCTTACTGGTAAGAGATAGTTTGAGAATGAATCCTAATGATATTCTTGCCCAGACAATTATTCTTTGTGGGCTGAAGTGATTTTTAATTTGTCCACCTCGGCAAACTGTTGCGGAGGGTGAGTGGGTATTTTTGCTTTAAGTGTCTTGGTATTTTATTTTAATTTTAAATATTTTAGGCTTTGGTGATATTTGAGTTATGAATTTTCATAAGGATTTGGGAGGCATTTTGAATATTCGTGGTCCATTCCAATTGAGATTTCTATCAACATGGCCTTCATCAGGGTTATTATGGGCGATTTCATTTTATTGATTGAACCTTGTCGACTCCGTCGACTAGTTAACAGAAGATTAGGTTATTTGTCGGCTTTATGCCTTTATTGGTGAGGCCTAATATCAATATCTAAAACAAATATCTCGATCGACACAGTGACCGTATATTTGTTTGATAGCTTGATCCATGTTGACTCCTATTTTACTCTCATAGGAGGATTGGGATTGAACTTAAATTTACTATTTAACCCATGTAGCATCCTCATATGTCATGTGTGTGCGTGCACGCTCGTCGGGGCCCGTGTGGGTATAGGTATTTGCAAGCATTTTGAATAATGCATTTGCATGATGTATTTGCATGGTGGTGGTATGGATGCAACATAATGGATATATGCATCATATTTGTACATGTGCACATATATTATTGTTTTGTATTTTGCACACTGACTTAATGTGACAACATATGATATGCATATATAACGCAGCTATGCCTCACTTATTTACTTACATAATATACTTGTATAATGAGAATGCGTGCACATGCAAATACATCGGCATGTAAATGTGGTACATTATTAACGCGTAAAATAGATGTTTTTCTCTTCTGAGAGAGGGACTTGATCGGCATCCGGATTTGCTCCCGAAATGCCTCGAGGGGGATTAAGGCTCTTGTATGAATGTTGTGATATCGAGTGATATGTTTGTATGAATTATTATGCCTATTGCAATGTATATATGGGGCATTTTAAAATATTTGGCACTAATTAATTGTGCGGGCAACTATCGTTTGAATGTGTGTAATACTCTATTTAGAAGCTTGAAAACGCCTTTTGTTTGCTTGTATGAGTTTTGTAGATCTGGTGGCCTAGTGTTGTACTTCATTTGTTGGGCATCGTTAGTGCTGTTTAGCTCCTTTCATCTTTTGCATGTTGTTATCTTTGTTAATATTTAACATGCAGGATTGTATTCCTTTCACCTTTCGTATGCAAGTGAATTGATCTATTCAGCTGATAGCCTGGTATAACAAATCTGCTGCTTCACTTTACTAGTGGCCCGTAGTTTTACTACTAATTCCCTGCTTTTGCTTACACGTGAATCGTAGCGTTCATCTTTTGGAATCCTATTGAAGTGTCTTTTAAAAGAGAAGTGTCTTCTCTTCCTTTTGAGAAATATCATCTTTTGGAATTCTATAGGAGATATGGAGCCAAAAAATAATAAGCAAGTACATTTAAACCTATATTTATAGGAGTAAAAATCAATCATGTTGTGGTGGAGCATGGCCACCTTATATTTATAGTAGACCCTCGGTTGTATTTGCATCTCAAATAAATTAATAAGAGATTTTCTTTATGCATTTGCTTCACGCATCATACGTGACCCTTGTTAGATGTATTTATATATTATATAACCTTGATTTAAATTTCTGAATTAAAATCCTTGACTCCTTAGGATAGAGTCATCCTATCTTGCATATATAAGGCATTGATTGATTTTTAGAATGTTAGCAAGCAACTCACTCCAGGCAAGCATAAGCCTATAGTGTACACTACTTGATGTGTGTCTCTTCTAACTCCTGATAAATTCTAAATATTATTTTAATAAATTCTAAATATAAATTTTCTCCTAAGACAATAACTCAATCTTTAATTTTTTAACTTAAATTTTTAATCAAATTTTCATACATTTAAAAAATCTAATCCTCACTAAAGATGAAGAGAAGAATTTATCCTTTTTGGAATATAAGAATTTAGGAATATCATTATGCATTAAATTAAGAAGATAATAAAATAGCATCCATAATCGAGAGTATTCTTAGGTCAATGCCTAAGTTATAATTAACCACGAGGGCTTGCGCCTGTGAAAAATTGACACCCACATCAAATAAACCTCATTTGAGTTGATATATCAAATAAGAACAATCTTATGACTATCGAATTATATGTATCATTATCCATCGAGATGTGTAAGTGAAAATCACTATTTTTTATTAAATAATCATATATATAATTCTATATGCTCTTCCATTGGCCTGCTTGCGTAGAGTGTAAAGATCTACGACCGTTTTGTCCTACGGGATAGTATGATCATACTCTTTACATTTTAACCCTCGCTCGTAGTTCCCTTTCAGAGACCCACATATGCCTTATCTCCATTCTCTCCATCTCCTCTTGCATAGTACCACTGGATTGCTTAGCCTCGTGTCAACAGATGCGCTCACCTTTGTAGCTATTGTCTCCTTCCTACTTGTGGGTAAGCTAGATTTTTTTTTCTCCTTGCCCTCCTCCAACTTAAGCGAGCAGAGGACAACCCTTTTCAACATCTTAAAACTCATTTCAGCTAGTTTGATAGGGTTGAAGTCAACCATCCTGAGTGAGTCAATTATTAGTATTATGGAGTTGAGGGAAGGAGTACAAGAACTTTGTTCCCCCTGCTTTTACTTATAAGTTGAGATAGTATGAAGGGTCAAATCAAATCCATAATGATGAATTTGTGCTACACTCAATGATACATTAATTTTAAGGCAGTAACTTCCACTTACTCTCCCTTTTTACTGTTTGGTGAAAGCAATAAATGGTTGTCTTTAATTCACGTGTTCTTTTCATAAATCATCTTCTAAATGGTCAAGTGAATCGATGAATAGAAATGTATACTCGTACATGCCTATATAGGTAACCTGCAGGTGCCTGATAGGTTTTCATCAAGAGACTTGACTTAGATGGTCACATCACCCAAGAGAGGAACTCCCCAAAAGGAACATGATCTCATAGCATGTTGGCTGGTGGTACCTCATAGATCCATGACCTCTTCCCTAGAAGAATCACAACTTAAAGAGTCATCTTTGTAGGCTAGACTAAGGCATCATCATCCTCAATATGCCTCATCAGAGGGGTCATCTAGAATGCTCTAAACCATTGAATTCACTCACCTTTATAGGGATCACTCGCATATAATAGCTATGCTAAGTCAATGCCACCCACCTACCAGTGGCATCTCCGATCGAGCAATGAGGAACACGCATGTGAGAAGCCTGAAGATACAATTTTCCAGGCTAGGTCAGCCCTCGATTCACTGTTCTATTCATCCAAGATGACTCATCCTCACGCCTACAAGTCGTAATAGAGCATCAAAGGACTCTCCTTTATGGATTCGCTCCATACACACACTAGATCCTAACGACTCACCCAACACACTCCCAATTGAAGACTCGCCTAAAGTCTAGGAAGCCACATTAGAGGTGGGGATCTGATGTGAAACATATGGAAATATGAATTGCTTAGGAATTAATAACAAGTTGTTAAGCTTTGGTAATTTTAAATTCAATGTTTCACTAAGATTAGATTCTAGGAGTTCATAGTTGTAGTTATGCTTTGGCATGCGATTATAAGAAAGATTAACAGGACAATTTAAAATAACAACAAACTTATAGTAAAGCTAATGACATGAACAATAAAAATCCACCATTTAACAAATAAAAATTTCACCTTGAGTTCCCCTCAATTTTTCTCTTTGAGGTGGTTTTAACGGAAGAAATTTTTTAGCAAACTTAGAGATGCCACCAAAAGGCAGAAGACACCTGCAGTATTACCCAACGAAAAGTTAGCCTGAGGGGAAGAAGTTGGTGGATGTTCGATAACTCGCCACTGTCTGGAGATTTGGTGTTCCTCGATAGCACACGTCAGGTAAAAAGGATTCGGTCGACATAGTCGTCCACGGTGTCGTTGATCTCCAAGTTGAGGTTGAAGAAGGGAGACTGGAGGATATCTGCTCTTCCTTGAAGATCATACATGGATCCATGATCGTGCTCGAGATCGGCCATTCATGGGGAAGTAGGCTAAAGGTTGGTGTATTTTCTTCCTTGGGAGGTATGTGAAGCAAAGGAGAAAGAGAGATGATGGAGGAAAGGGGGGGTTCGACCAAGACTAGGGGGGAGCCGTGGGGTTAGGGATTTAGGTTGTAAGAGGAATCAAGAGGAGAGGAGGGAATTAATTCCTTGATTAATTATCCTAGAGTAGAAATTAATATTGGAATTAATTTGAGGGGGAAGGAGGGAGAATTTGAATTCAAATTCCCTAATTGGTGGAGGGATTATGGGGGAATTGGGTTTTAAATGGGAAGTAATTTAAGTGGAGGAGTGAGAGAGGGAGGGGGACGGCGGCAAGAAGGGAGAGAGAGGGAAGAGAGGGGGCCAGCCAAGATAAAGGGGAAGGGGAGGTTGTCCTCATTCAATGAATGTGTCTAGGTGTAATGAATGTTGGAATTGAAATTAATTCCAAGTTAATTTCAGATTGGGAGAGATTTGGGGGGCTTCCTAAAATAGATTTACTAATGAGGAAATGTTTTGAATTTCAAATATTATTTGAATTCAAATTAATAGACTTTCCAAATTAATAATAAGCTATATTAGGAAGGTGCTTAAGCGGCCTTTTGAATTTGAAAACAAGGGCTTGGAGAGGGGGAGGGGCCGGCTGTCTAAGCTAGGGCTAGTTGGGTCGGCAGCTAGGATGGGTGGTGGAGGTCGGCGGTGGGGACTTGGGGATGGCTTGGCCGACGTGTGTGGGGGGGAAAGGGGGTAGGTTGGTCGGCGGTTGGGGATGGGGAATGGTGGATAGCCGGCGGTATAGGTAGGGGGAGGAGAAAGAAGAAAATAAAAACAGATACAAACCGCGAGCCCGGCCTCTACCGGCAGCTGACGGGTGTTGCTCGGCCCTCTCCTAGGGTTCTCTCTTCTCTCAAGAGCTTACAAGAAAACAAAGAATCAAAAGCTAAAATTTTCATTAATCAATCATTAACCTCATACCATAGTGAAGACCTCTATATATAGGTCCTAAAATAAAAAAGAGATGCAAATACTAAAATTCCCTTTGGGCTACATAATGAATTAAGCCCTCATAAGGGTACAATGGTAAAGACTAAGACACAAAATAAAATAATACATAAAAATGCGTCATAAATAAAGGCTCTGAATCGTAGCCGTCGATCTACGATTCCTCCGATGATAGATGCGATGACATCTCCTGCTGATATCCTCATCAGGATCCATATGGATATTGATCAATTAGGCCACATTTATATATTAATTGGGTCATTTATGTTTTCTTTCTTATAGCTGTAGCTTTCATTGTAGCCCTCGGATCACCATAAATAAAGGTAAAATGATTTTTTTGTAATCTTTTACTTCATCTTTCTCATTGTAGATAGCGTTTACAGATTCTAGAACTCTCTTCTAACTCTCCATACTCACTAAGACCAAACCTAATTTTCTAGCTCTAATATATAGGTCACCTGCTAGAAAGGTTGGGTGTCATCCATAGACAAATTCAAGTCCAACATCTTGATTACTTGAAAATATTGCATATATTTATTTATATTATGTGCATGTACATAGTGTGACTGAATCAAGAAGTGGCTAGTGGTGGCTTTTATCATGTATCCCCGGATTTGAGTTAGTTGTATATAACATGCATGCTAGTTTCATTTTTTAAATTATTTGGCGCCTATATATATTATAAATAGATTGAGATAAGTTGATTGGTCTCCTCTCCATAGAAATTGCATGTGTATGTGGAAACTTTCATGATTGGAAGTTGGAAAAGGAAAAGCAAGCAATCAAAGATGGATGTGAAAGTAAGTGCTGTGTTTCAACTTTCTATCAAATCATGGATGAGGAGAAGCAGTGAAGACTTACCTAATGTGTTTAACCACCCCACCACCACAAGAACATTCAGAAATGAAGGTTTGCAGCAACTCAAAATAAAGGCATATTAGCATTATGATTGCAGTGCTAATTAATTAAGAAATGGCCGTCATATTAAATCAAATGTAGATCGAATAAGAATGACCATATATAGTTTATATTGATGTAATCATAATCATATGTTCAGTCCAATTTGAAGCATCGATCTGTTTAGAAGAATTAATGAACGCTGTTGTTTATGTTGATTTTTGGAATGGATAATTAATTAATTAGTTCCACATTCCACATCTTCAAAGGGATTTATATGTATTTGATAAGTAGAATAGCTAAAATGATTCAGCCAAGCGGCTATCCCATCATATTCCCATTCCCATTCCCATTCCCATTCCCATTCCCATGCGTAATATTCATTACTTTATTTAAACAATAGACGTAAGGAGGCTTGATGCCTCTTAAATATGTTATCTTCTTATGAGGAGTGGTAGAAAAATGGGGGGCGCTGACCAAATAAGTAAATAAATAAATCATAAGTTACGTAGCTATTAGCCAGAATATACATATTTTTCTACTGTTTAGGGTTGGCTACAATTTTTATGCATAATATATAACGACTTGTGGCAAAGTAGAACGAAGCATTTGCTTTAATATTGCCTGCGTTTCGGTTTTTGTTGTTCAAAATCGCACTGCACGCGAGAGATACTGCTTATAATAAATTTCCTTAACTTTAGTATAGTTGACTTCTCAAAAAAAAAAATTTTTTATTTTTTTTTTTGAAAGATGAATGCTTAAGATAGATACTGTCAGCAAGCAACGTTATTTATGAAAATAAAAATATGACAGTTATTTAAGAAAATAAAATTATACTCGGATGAACCCAACCAAAGTCATGCTTCAGAAGCTGCGGAGCTTATTCTACCGGCCAGCTTGCTATGTTCTGGCAAACCGAAGGGAGGCTCTTCTGCTGTTCTGCTTCTCTCTCTCTCTCTCTAAACCTCAAGCTCAACAGGGATTCGAATCCTTCTCTTCTTTGCGTGCTAAGCTTCGTCACTGATTCTACATTACTTTATTGCTCCTTAAGTATTGGTTCTCTTCTCTTCTCTTCTTACTTTGGGAGCCTCCTGTTTCTATTTAACTATTTAGCTTTTTGGCTAGGGCAGTAATACCCTTACACTGTTCCCATCGATAGCATTTTTCCTTCTAATTAATTACGTAATTTCCTTCACAATCCTTGCCGCCCATTCTAATATATATGTAGCCAGTAACCCTCCTCTCCACCCACAGCATAGTGCCTTTCCTTTCTTTACCTGGACCTGATAAACTTCAATGCAAGCTAAAAGTTTTCTCCTTTTGCGTTCGGATCCAGTTCTCTTGTCCATTCAAGATTCTATTCTCGCCATAGAAACACTCTAATTGGGTATTCTGGAGTTTGAAATGCCGTTTTTTCTTTCTTCTTTAAATTCTTGTTTGTGAGTTCTACTGATTGTTCTGATGAGCAGAAGCTAGCCCTTCTCTTGTATATCAATTTAATTATAAATATTTATGTTGGTGTCTTCATGAATGTTCTGTCATAGGCAAGCATAAGGTCGGGCTTTTGGAATTATAGAGCATAGATCATTTCCATTGTAAATACTCGGGCCAAAGGATAGATCCTGGAATCCCCGTCTTTTAATCTGAATATTCTTAAACACTCGCGTCTTCGAGCAAGAGCATCTGCTTTGCTAAGAGGTAAATAGAAGCATGGAGGAGACTTTTGTGCCTTTCCGTGGAATCAAGAATGACCTTCAAGGGAGACTGATGTGCTACAAGCAGGACTGGGCTGGAGGATTCCGAGCAGGCATCAGGTACTTATTTATGATCATGGAAGCTTAATTTTTTTAATTAATTAGTGGTTTAAATTATTGGATTCATAATTTAAATTTGATTTCACTTCTCTTTTCTCATTTTCTTTTGTCTGCAGAATATTGGCTCCTACAACTTACATATTCTTTGCTTCTGCAATACCAGTCATATCATTTGGGGAGCAATTGGAGAGAAATACTGGTAAGCAGCACCTGAAATTCAATTTTAAGGCAACCTCAAAATACATTTTGGTTACTATTTGAAATTAGATTTCCTGTAACAGCCTGATTTGACTTCTGGAAAGTGATTGATATAATTCAAATGACAACTTTGGACAGATGGAGTTCTAACTGCTATTCAAACCTTAGCGTCCACTTCACTCTGCGGGATTATACACTCACTCATTGGAGGTCAGCCTTTGCTGATCCTTGGAGTTGCTGAGCCAACGGTGCTTATGTACACGTTCATGTTCAATTTTGCTAAAGATAGAGCAGATTTAGGTAGAAATCTATTTCTAGCATGGACTGGATGGTAAGCTATAAGATGACTGTTCTATGTGAAAAATAATTGGCAAAACACTATTTTGGAGGTCATCTAAACTTATGTTGTGTTGTTTGGGATGTCAGGGTGTGTGTGTGGACTGCTTTCCTGCTCTTCTTGTTGGCTATTCTTGGTGCATGCTCAATTATCAATAGATTTACAAGAGTTGCCGGTGAGCTATTCGGTATGCTGATTGCTATGTTATTTATGCAGCAGGCAATTAAAGTAAGCACAGATTCCATCTACCTTTTCTTGCTTTTAGGGTCTGGCATTTGGAAGACCATATATAATATATTAGTGGTTAAGCCTCATTCAACGTGTTAACCACACAACACAAAATAACCACCTGTCTATTTTGTTTTCAGTAAAGTTTCCTCACAAATTCTTATTATGGTTAGCTTCATGGAGCTTTCGTTACTAGAACCAATATAGTCATACAGGAATATATATATATATTTTTTAATTTTGAAATCTCAAGTTAAAATTAGCAGTTTTTTTAATTCAATTTTATTGGAGCAGCTAACATGGTAAAATGGATGTTGAGTTGTGGAGAAACTTATATAAGTTGAGTTAATTAATGGCTTTATGTTACTATTTCATAGGGACTTGTGGATGAGTTTCTCATACCAAAAAGAGAGAATTCCAAGTTATTGGAGTTTATTCCATCTTGGAGGTTCGGCAATGGGATGTTTGCTTTGATTCTGTCATTTGGTCTTCTGCTCACAGCATTGAGAAGTAGGAAGGCTAGATCGTGGCCATATGGTTGTGGTATGTCTAATATATATAGCAATTTTGAAAGAAAGAAAGAAAAAAAAAAGAACGTGCACATGAGCCTTTTCCATTTATTTTTGTATCAAGATTTTCTGAGAAGTTTTATATCATGATAAGAACACAATAATTAAATTTAGAAGAAAAACACTTACCTTAGAAGACGTAAGACTTTTTTTTTTTTTTGGAAGACAAAAATGTATTGTCTATTATTATTTAAATGTTTTCTAAGCTTTAAGCATTTTTTTCTACAATATTATTCCCTGTTTTATCCATTGTCATTTTAATTTAGACTTACGAAGTAAGGGGGAACAAATAATTGTAGGTTGGTTGAGAGGCTTCATTGCAGACTATGGGGTACCGCTGATGGTTCTAGTATGGACTGCAGTGTCTTATATACCAGCTAGTAGTGTTCCTAATGGAATTCCTAGACGCCTTTTCAGTCCAAATCCCTGGTCACCTGGTGCATATAAAAACTGGACTGTTATCAAGGCATCTATTCTTGATCCTCCATTTAAATTAAAGAGCAATTTTGTAGACTATATATAGTATGTCTTTTTTTTTTTGTCTTGCTCCATTACTATTTGAGGTTAACCAATCAAAATACTAAACTAAACAGGAAATGTTGGATCTTCCGGTTCTCTACATACTTGGAGCTTTCATTCCTGCTACAATGATCGCAGTCCTCTATTATTTTGATCACAGTGTAGCTTCTCAACTTGCACAGCAAAAGGAGTTCAACTTGAGAAAACCGCCATCATTTCATTATGATTTACTTCTTTTAGGCTTTTTGGTAATTTTTTTTCGCAACTCCCTTTCATGGTTTCCTATTTTAATTCCTACACCATCGTAAGCTCTATAATATTTTCTAGAAAGAAAGGCAAAATTGCATGCATGTATCTGTGAATTTTGGTCATGTTTTAGTATTATGCATGTAAAGGCTCACATCATATCTCTACACCTTTTTCCTATAGACTTTATTATGTGGCCTATTGGGGATACCCCCATCAAATGGTGTCATCCCCCAATCACCAATGCATACGAAGAGCTTGGCTACTCTCAAACATCAGGTAAATTGCCAAAGATCCAGCTAAATAGTTGGAAAAATCACATATTTCATTAAATGCCTCCTAAATCCGTCTGAAAATGTAATCTTTCTTTCTCAAGCTCCTGCGCAATCGCCTAGTAGCCACTGCCCATCAAAGCATGAACCAGAATTCTAGCTTAAGCCAACTATATGAAAACATGCAAGAAGCATATCAGCAATTGCAAACACCACTGATCTATCAGGAACAATCTGTTCGGGTATGACAAGTTCTGCGTTCTCCTTTTTGCATTGCTTGTGATGGTCTCCGAGCAATTTTCACAGTAGAAAATATTACATTCAGGGATTGAATGAACTGAAGGAATCCACCATCCAATTGGCTTCAAGCTTAGGAAGTATTGATGCGCCTGTGGACATGTCGGTTTTTGAAGTTGAAAAGGAGATTGATGAACTACTACCTGTCGAGGTCAAAGAGCAACGTCTTAGCAATTTGCTGCAGTCCGCTATGGTAGGATGCTGTGTTGCAGCCATGCCGATCCTTAAAAAGATTCCGACTTCTGTGCTGTGGGGTTACTTTGCTTTCATGGCAATAGAGAGCTTACCTGGTAACCAGTTTTGGGAGAGGATCCTCCTACTCTTTACAGCACCAAGTAGAAGATATAAGTACTTAATTATCCCTTACCTTTCCTTATATTTTTAAAGTTATCCTATGCCATTACTGATTAAACGTTGTGCCATTCAGAGTGCTTGAAGATTACCATGCAACCTTTGTGGAGACTGTGCCCTTCAAGACAATTACTGCTTTCACTCTCTTCCAGACTGCTTACCTGCTGGTATGCTTTGGGATCACTTGGATTCCTATTGCAGGAGTCCTTTTCCCCCTCATGATCATGCTTTTGGTACCTGCAAGGCAGTATTTTCTTCCCAGGCTCTTTAAAGGTGCACACCTGACAGATTTAGATGCAGCGGAGTATGAGGAATCCCCAGCTCTCCCATTCAATCAAGCAATGGTAACTTTATCTTTCTTGTTTGAATAATTCTGTGAAACAAAATTCTTCCAAAGAAGGAAAATTTTTGATGTTATGTTGTTCTCATTACATCGTTGCTCCTAGCAGGAGATCGAAGGAGGCATGAGACCATCCTTTTCTCATAGTGGGGAGATTCTTGATGAGATAATCACCAGAAGCCGTGGTGAGGTTAAGCATATGAAGAGTCCCAAAATTAACAGCTCGACGGGTACGCCGACGAGAGATCTGAAAGGCTTGAACAGCCCCAGTATATCCGAGAAAGGATTTAGTCCTCGGGTCAGTGAATTGAAGCAGGAGCAAAGCCCTCGACTTGGTAGGAGAGCATCATTCAGCCCTGGTACTGGAGAAATAAGGCTTTCAAAGTTGGGACAGGGATCTCGAGAGGCGACTCCACAGTAGTAACAAGGAAAGAGCATCCTATATAATATTAATCAGCCATACCTCTACTACTATTGTTCTCTTTCTTGCTGACTTTGTTCACATATAACTCTACTTGTTCTGAACATTATATGCTCTTTGTTTTGATGTTGTTTTTCTATCTTGTGCAAGTGTAAATCTCTAGCGTTCATTATTATTATAATTATTATTATTTTTTCTTACCACTGAAAGGAAATTGTTCTTCTTTACTGCTACGGCAATTAATAATAGCTGGATGCTGCTTCACTGATCACTATGAAATAGATGAATCTTTATGTTTACGTTTTAATCTGATTTATTAGTTTTCCTTTCATTCATATTGATTCACAGTGTTGAAATTATGAGTCTAAAATGAATGGATTGTTTTAATATTGACATCAAATCTTAAATTGAGAGTATAATGATAATTCTTACATTTTTAAACTTTAGCTCCTTCACATTTCACAACGCGGCACATTCACGCAGTTGACAATAAATCGCTTTTTTAACGGCTGGTGTTTTTTAAACAATAAATCCTACTGCAAAGTGCAAAGCAATTTAATAATATATAATAGATCAAATGCAACCTAAATTTCATATTTTTTTACGGAAATGTACAGAAAAAGTAGAAAAGATTGTGTAGACAGAATGAATGAATGAATATATGTTTTATTTTGTTTTTGCTGCAGCTTAACTACTTGCATGACAATTAACATTTGAAAAAAAATTAATTCAGGATATTTAATCAATTTACTTTAACAATAAATGCAACATAAATTTTAATTGATTTTTTCTTTTTATATTATACTCAATCTTAAAATAAATTCAATCATTTTAAAGCTCATTTTAATTTTAAAAAAATTAAAATATGCTGATCCAATATTTTCCAATACATTTCTGTAGATTAGATATTACGAAATATTTTATTGGATATAAATCATCTTTTTGGTCATTCAATTATTCCCATTAGTCTTATCTTTCTTCAATTATTTATTTTATATTTGCTCAAATAGGAAAATATTCAATTATATGGAATCAAATAGTGCGCCCACATGCATGATAGCTTATACAGCTCATGGTTATGCAATTTTGGCCTTGAACCTCACAAGTGATAACTTCTCTCTCTCTCTCTCTCTCTCTCTCTAACCAGTGTTGGCTTAACCTAAAATCTATGGCCTCTGTGAGTTCGAAGACAGATCAAATACTCGATGAGGTATGTATTGCAAGTCTAAAGCACTAATCTTCCTTCTTTTTGCTCCGTTACTTTCTTGTTCTCTATTTCTGGGATCATCAGCAGAATTACAATCACGGAAAGTGCCCAACAAAACGTACAATTTTGTAGTTCCTTTCTCTATCAATAAAGTGGCACAACACCTAATAGAGATTTTAGTCTATATAAAATTTTCTTCTTCGTCTTCTCTCTCTCTCTCTCTCTCTCTCTCTCTCTCTCTCTCTCTCTCTCTCTCTCTCCATATATATGTGGTTTAAAATTAAGTTGTTTACTTAATTCCTCACTTTGTTCAAAATTTGGAAGCAGATATTGGAGGAGAAAAACGATGCTGATGACATTAAGTTGCATGGTGAAGAAAATAATGCGACGCACAGTGCAAAAGTCTCAGAAGAAAAGCCTGAATCTGAGGATTTTTCTATTGTTGAAGAGCTTGTAAGGAATGGAAAAATAAAGGATTCTGAAACAAAAGAAAAGGCTGATGCTGATTCGAATTCTCCTACTAGTAATGAAGTAAATGTGAAAGATCTAGGAAATGAAACTGGTATACCTGAAGAACAGAAAAAGGAGATTTCAGATGCAGTTGTTCCTCATGTTTCTGAAGCACCAGAAAATGTCCTTAATGCTCCTACCTGTACTGAGATTTCTGTGAATGATCTAGAAGTTCAATCTGACATTCCCGAAGAACAGAAACAAGAAATGACAACAGAAACTAACGAGCCAATTTCAAATGGAGCTACAATTGATAGCGGAGGTGAACTAGTTCAGTCCTCATCACATGAAGTAAAGGCTTCAGGAGATGCAGAAGCTGTTCAGAAAAAAGAGGAAAGTTTGGAGGAGATAACAGAAAATCCAATTGAGACACTTGAGGCTATAGTTGAAGTGGCCCAAAATTCCCCAGATCTCAGTACAGCTAAAGTCTCTTCTGATCAAGGAAGAGATCCTAAAACTGCTGAAATATTGGAGAAGGATATGAGATTTAACATAGAAAAGGAAGCTATTGAAGTAAAACTGAAGGACCTCAATATAGTTCCTGAAGTAAGTGAAGTCTCTTCCAAGGACAAGGAAGTTTCCTCAGCTTATGAGAGAAAGTGTGAAAGCTTGAAAGATGTAGATGCAACTTCGGTGAAGGCAATCAAAGATTTCACCATTGTTGAAGAGTCACCTGAACAAGCGATTGAAGAGAATAAGAATGAGAATTCAAAGAAAAACAATGAAGCTCCAGCTGAGATCTCCAATGATTTTAAAACCCCTGAAACCGCCACTGAGGTATTGAAAGACATGGGACCATCAGAAATGGTCGAGGAGAAAAAGAATGACTCCAAAGATAATAGCGTGGTGGACAGGAACGTTCAAATTCCAAATGCCAAAAAGAAGGAAACGCAACTAAAGGAATCTATACAGATTGCAACGGATAAACAGGAGAAGAAAGAGTTGGGAGCAGAAAAGGAAGCGAGTGAGAAATCAAAGGATATAGAAGATCCAATTGTATCATCAGATACTGCTGATACAAGGTTAGTTAAAGAGCCGACTAAGCGTGAATCAAACAACTTCTTCTCCAAGGTAAAGCGCTCAATTGTGAAATCAAAGAAGGCAATCCTTGGGAAGTCACCAGGACCCAAGACTGTTTCATCAGAAATTAAAGATGAAAACAGCTAAATAATCTAGAGGAGAATTCAATTTATATAGATTTCACGTCTGCTGTGTCATATATGCTATAAAGTCTCCTGAACTCGTCTCAATAGGTGTGAAAAATGTAAGGGAAACCTATTGTATGGCTAGCGTTGTTTTCCTTAAGGGTGATGGAGTGATATATTGATTGTTAGACGTCTGGATCAGTTAAGACATTCTTTGTTGATTATGTAGGTGAGCAATCTGTTTTTTAAACTATAATCAAGATTTGTCTTATGATTATTGTAATTTTTGTGTGACAAAAATATTTGACAACTTTTTTTTCTCAAACCGAGATGAGGTACTAGTTAGGACAAAAAGAATAAATTCGTGATTGATTTAATAAGGAGATGATGTATACCCATATTCTTCAAACATAATTAACACAAATAAATAAGAGAAATGAGCAAAGTTTTTATGTGATTTGACAACAAACGACCATACATTCATGCCTAAGATCCCACCGGCTTAGGATTCTAATACTAAATCCCTCCTTTATTCCAAAAGACAAGTCTTTGAGAGAAATCAAGCATAAATTACATCACTCTAAAAAGCACGCAAACTCGATGAGCATCTTAACTGCATTGCATACATATGCGCTAAGTGAGGCAAGCCAACTTGAAATGCTTTTGATATTTTAGGATATTTCAACAAAGAGAAGGAAAGAAATTAAAAAAAAAAAAGATGAGAAAAAGAAACATAATACAGCAACAAAGCTTTTATCCCACTATGTGGGGTTGGTTACATGAGTATCTTTTTTTGTCCTATTAAGAGTCAAATTCTCATTTAAATCTAATAAAAAAGAGGTCATTTTAATACTTTCTAACCAAGTTTTTTTAGGTCTGCTTTTACTTTTCTTAACATAGGTCATTTCTAATACATCTACCCTCCTAACAGAGTCATTGGAAGGCCAACGTTCTATGTGACCAAATTAACTAATGCAACTCCCTCTAATCTTATCTGCCACTAGAGCTACTCCAAACTTTTCATGTATATACTCGTTTCACATTGTCTATAAGTGTAAAGTCACTCATTCACCTGAGCATCCTCATCTCTACAATACTTACCTTAATTTTATGCTTCTCTTTTAATGGCTAACATTTTGCACCATAAAGCATTGCAGGTTGCACCACCATCTTATAAAATATTTCCTCAAGTTTGAGGAGTACTTTTCAATTACACAAGCCTGATGCATTCCTCCACTTTAACCATCAACTTGAATTCTACTAATAATATCCTCATCTATTTCACCATCACTTTGAACAATAGACATTTGGGTACATATATAAGTGTGTGTGCGTGTGAGGTTCTAATATATTAAATTTCTGATTGAATCAATGCAAATACATAAATATGTTTGGACCCAATCCTCTGCAAACAAGTAGAGTCAATAAAATCCATGAATTGACTATCTTGTGAGCTTGATCCTCTGCAAATAAATAGCATAGTCAATGTTTAGGTTACAATAATCTACATATAAAAAAATTAAGCACATGAGCCTTCACAATGAAGAACTTCAATATCAAAATATCATATGATTGAAGGGATGATTCTCGCCATAAAAATGCTCTTTCAAACTCTATACTTTGAACACTTTTCCTGATGATGGACATAATTAAATTAAAATCATGGCGTAAGGTATTCGTCTAAATCTATTCCTCCAACAAAAAAATGTGAAAACAAAAAGACAAACAATAATAAGTCGCTTTATACTTATAACAAATATATACCAATCCTCTACATTGATCTGCTAGAATGTTAATTAAGTTTGATCAATGATCACAGAGAGCTAATATAATATCAAGTATATCCATATGATCACATTCAAAAATCTTGTGCCAATAAAGATGTGGTAGGTGCTCTATGATCATGTGCTTAGCTTGTGGCACCACTATATTACTATTACAGCTTAAACCTACATGTTCATAATGGCTAAGTCAATGAGTTGTGAGTCATAATACACACTTGATAGGGCCTAAAGCCAATTTTCTAGCCCGTCTGGGCTAAATATTAGCCCCTTTGGCAAGTTTTCTCCTTCAGTCTGTGGGTCTTCTTGGATAATGCAACACATGGTTGCTGATAATGATCCTTCAAGTATGTTAGGTCGACTATCTAAGCAGCTAAACTAACTAAGTAGGCTAAAGTTCATGACAACCCAAGATGACAGAACCATGAAATCTTGATTGGATTCATCATCATTCCGCAACCATCTTCCCAGAACTAATAGTTATATATCTTCTCCTACATCGAATGGCTGCAACTAAAAATGAAGGGTCATATAGCCTATTAATTACTCTTAATTGAAGTTCATGATTGCTTATAAAGGTCCTTCAACTAGGTCGAGTCAACTACCTAGGCTATCTAAGTAGGCTGAAGTTCATGACAACCTGGAATGACACAATTATGAGATCTTGATTAGGTTCATCATCATTCCACAACCATCTGATGGACCGGCTAAGAAGGTGGGCCCCGCTAGGGTTGGCGGTGGGCAATAAGAGAGAAGGGCTCAAAAAGGGAAAGATTCCCCCTTTAATTACTTACCATAGAAAACTAAATTTTGGAAGGAATTAGGAAAGTTTAATTAAGGAAAGGGGGCTGATTTGAATTCAAATTTGGGAGGGAGTTAGGAAAGATTTATTTAGGGAAATGGGGCTAATTTGAATTCTGATTTCGAAGGAAATTAAGAAAGATTTATTTAGGGAAATGTGGCTGATTTGAATTCAGATTTTGGGAGGAGTTAAGAAAGATTTATTTAGGAAAAGGGGGCTAATTTTAATTCAGATTTGGGAGGGAGTTGAGAAAGATTTAGGGTTAATAGCATTGTTTTATTGCATCATGCAATTGGTGTTTTGTTGTAGTTTTTCCTGGAGTTATTCCTAGCGGCACCTAGGGTTTTTGGAGAGTCGATCTACCTCACGAATAGTAGATCAACTTACATCATCGTTTGTTGTGCTGAAATAAACATATTTCTCACTGATTCCTACTGTGTTTTATCTTTGTTATTATTATTTTTGTTGTGTGGAGGTCAGATTCCTAACAATTGATATCATAACATGTTTTTGGGACCTATGGCGGCTAAGAAAGCGGATGCTTTGGAAGAGAAACTAGAAATAAGGAGTTGGTCAACTCAAATCTACAGTTGAGGAACGGTTTTCATCCATGGAAGGAAGGTTTTCTAACCTAAAGGACATGATGAAGAAAATATTGGAGTTTCACACCCAACCGGCAACATCAGAGGCGAGAGTACTGGCGGGTGGCCAAGGAAGTAGGGGAAATCCCAATATCAGCACCATGGAAGATGATCGAGAAGTACAAATCTTGGGCGACATGGAAAATATGCCGCCTCTTGACCTGATAATCAGGAGAAATTGGGAGGAAGATATGAGGAGGGCTGATTTTGAGGAAGAGGATTTCTATGAAAGGAGAAGGGATGGGAGAGAATAATGGAGAGATTACAACAATCGCCACATGGGAGGAGCTGGATGTGGAAGAGGAAGTTAGGGAGAAAGAGATTTGAGAGTGAGAAAGCTGAAGATGCCCGTTTTTTAGGGGGTAGATGCTCACGGGTGGATCTATAAAATAGAGAGGTATTTTGCAGTGAATGGGCTGTGGGAGGAGGAGAGACTCACGATGGAAGTTTTATGCTTGGAGGAGAAGGCCTTGTCATGGTATCAGTGGAGAGACATGAAAGATCCAATCTGATGGTGGAGGGAGTTCAAAGATAGTTTATTGGAACATTTTCGAACTAGGCAGGAATGAGACTTCTATGAGCAATTCTTTGCTTTGATTCAGGAAGGGACAGTGATGAATTATTGGGAGAGGTTTGAGTACTTGTCAAGCCGATTGAGGAGGCTATCTGAGATAGTGTTGGAGGAGAATTTCATGAAGGGGCTTCAGCCAAAGATTAGGGTTGTTGTCTGATTATTGAGGCCACGAGAGTTGGGGAGGCTATGGAACTAGCCCAGTGGGTGAAGGACAAAAACTCACTTGAGAGAAGCAACAAGGGCAGTAGAGCTTTATGTCGGATGATGACTACTTTTTTGGCATCAAAGATACAACCTATGCCCATTTAGAGAGAAACACCGAAGGATAGGGGATTGGGAGCATAGCCTGGGGGAAATTTTAAGCAGCTGACTGAGGCAGCAGTTCAAGAGAAGTGGGCTAGGGGACTATGTTTTTGTTGTGATGAGAAGTTTGCACTAGACCACCGCTACAAGGATCATTCGCTGCAGGTATTTACAATCTGTGATGAGGAGTAAGAGACTCTACATGTGACGGAGGTGTCCTTGGACTCAATGGTGGAGTTTACCTCAATTCACATCATGAAGGTTAGGGTGTAAATAGGAGGAGAATTAGTGGTAGGTCTGGTGGACAGTGGAGCGACCCACAATTTCATATTGAACTAGGTGGTGGATCGGTTGGGGCTGAAGTTGGTTGACACGGACTGTTTTGGGGTGATGATGGGAACGGTGAAGGTGGAGAAGAGTAGAGGCATCTGCCCAGGGCTGATGATGACACTGCAGGAGGTCCCGATGAGATAGGATTTCATTTCCTTGGAGTTAGGAAGCACAAATGTAATTTTAGGCATGAAATGGTTGCAGATCCTGGGGGAGACCAAGGTGGACTGGAAGGCATTGACTATGGAATTCATGGTGGGAGGGAGGAAGGTGAGGATCATGGAGGATTCTGGTCTGTCCAAAACCAGGGTTCCGCTTAAGACCATGATGAGGGCAATTCAAGGAGTAGGGATGGGATTATTGGTGGAGCTCCAAAGCCTCAAGAGAGGGGGCACTGAGAGGGTTTGGATGAAGTCTGCTATCATAGAGAGAGAACTTGGGAACACTTTAGAGGAGAGAAGATTGCTGGAAGAGGGAATCAAGTTGTTCCCTTCATTTTTCAAGTTGTGGTTGATGCTTGGATAGATGGAAGACAAGCTTAGTCATGTTGAACGGGCCAAAAAAATCTATGAAATGGGTCTGAAACATTCTCCTAATTGTGTTCCCCTCTAGCTTGCCATTGCTAACTTAGAGGAGAGAGTGAATGGTCTAAGCAAAGCTAGTGCAATTCTTACCATGGGTAGAGAGAGAAATCCTCAAAATCTGGAAATCTGGCTAGCAGCTATTCGTGCCGAGTTGAAGCATGGGAACAAAAAGGGAGCAGATGCATTGATGGCAAAAGCACTGTAGGAATTTTCTACAAGTGGGATTCTATGGGTTGCTTTTATAGCAATGATTCCCAGGCCCCAACGTAAAACAAAAAGTGCATATACTTTGAAACGGTCTGACCATGATCCTCATGTTATAGTTGTTGTTAGGAGGGAAGTTGCTGTTAGGAGGGAAGTAATGATTCATTCCACCTTGAGGACAAGGTGGCTCTTTGGGAGGAGAATATTGATGGACCATCTAAGCCGATGGGCCCCACTAGGGTGGGCGGCGGGCAAGAACAGAGAGAGGCTCAAAAGGGAAAGATTCCACCTTTAATTACTTACCATAGAAAATTAAAATTGGGAGGGAATAAAGAAATTTTATTAAGGGAAAGGGGACTGATTTGAATTCAGATTTGGGTGGGAGTTAGGAAAGATTTATTCAAGGAAAGGGGGCTGATTTAAATTCAGATTTGGAAGGGAATTAGGAAAGATTTATTTAGGGAAAGGTGGCTGATTTGAATTTAGATTTGGGAGAGAGTTTGGAAAGATTTATTTAGAGAAAAAGGGCTGATTTGAATTCAGATTTTGGAGGGAGTTAAGAAAGATTTATTTAAGAAAATGGGCTGGTCTGAATTCAGAATTGTGAGGGAAGTAGGAAGATTTATATTAGGGTTAATAAGGTTGTTTTATTACATCATGCTATTGGTGTTTTGCTGTAGTTTTTCCTAGAGTTATTCCTAGCGACTCCTAGGGTTTGTGGAGAGCTGATCCACCTCTCGAATAGTAGATCAACTTGTAGCTTGATTTGTTTTGTTGAATAAACATCTTTCTCACTTATTTCTATTGTGTTTTATCTTTGTTATTGTTGTTTTTGCCATGAGGATGTCAGATTCCTAACACCATCTTCCCTAAACTAATAGTTGTATATCTTCTTGTTGATCCCTACGCATCAAAACACGCAAAAAGAGGTGAAAATTGGCAAATTAAGAGACGCACGCGTCGGCACCGCGCGTCACTTGAAGGATCAAACGACCTACAATTGCCAAACGGACTTCACTGTTGCGATCAAAGTGTCACATTCGCCTAAGAGGGAACCCCTCGTGATCAAATCAGGTGAAAACGGTCCAAACAAATGACCAGCACCCAAAATTGATGCACGACGTCACCAAAATGACCTTCGATCTCAAAACGGACTTCACAATTGCATTCGAAACGTCGACAGCGCCTAAAATGGACCTGTAATTTTGTCCAATGAAATTTGTGTGAGGAAATCGACGTGCATTCCGAGGCATAATGCGCAGATTTTGAGAAAACACACATGATGATGCACGAATTTCGAGGCTGTGAATTCTTTTTCGTTTCAATTATTTCCATAATATTATTATTATTATTATCATCATTTAATAAGCCCATATCTTTTTGCTTTAGTCATGGATGTTCTCACTAGACATTTGCAAGATGATGTACCTTGGTGTATGCTTTTTGCTAATGATATGCTTCTTGTTGATAAGACTGGAGAGGGAGTTGAAGGTAAACTTGAATTGTGGAGGTTAACCTTAGAGTGTAAAGGTTTTTGCTTGAGTAGATTTAAAACGGAATATATGGAATATAATTTCAGTAATAATAGACCTAGTGAGGGGATTGTGACTTTGTGCGATCAAGTCATTAATAAGAGTACACGTTTTAGATATCTTAGATCTATTGTTCAGAGTGATGGTGAAATAGATGGAGATATTATCAGCAGAATTCAAGTTGGATGGTTGAAGTGGAGGAATGCATCGGGCTTGTTGTGTGATAGAAAAGTACCCCTCAAACTTAAGGGAAAATTCTATAAGATGGTGGTGAGACCTGCAATTCTTTATGGTGCCGAATGTCGGCCATTAAAAGAGAAGCATAATACTAAGTTAAGTGTTGTAGAGATGAGGATGCTCAGGTGGATGAGTGGTTTTACCCTTAAAGATCGGATACGAAATGAGCATATACGTGACAAGGTTGGAGTAGCTCCAGTGGAAGATAAGATTAGAGAGAGTCGCCTTAAATGGTTTGGTCACAAAAAACGACGGCCTCTCGATGACCCGATTAGGAAAGTAGAGGTATTAGATTTGACTTATGCTTAGAAAGATAGAGGTAGACCTAAAAAGACTTGGTTAGAAAATATTAGAAATGATCTTTCTTTATTAGATTTAAATGAGAATTTGACTTTTATCAGGACACAATGGAGAAAAAGGATTCATGTAGCCGACCCTACGTAGTGGGATAAAGGCTTGTTGTTGTTGTATTATCATCATTTAACGGAATTAAATTGAAAAAAAATCTAAATAGATCAAATCAAATTAGCATACCTCGTATCCTACCTCGGACATTCTGTGTCTGAGTTCTGTCCAAATCCCCGAAAATCCGACTTAAATCCTGCGTAGATTTCGACAGCCCACCTCGGCAATTCGTCTGTTCGATGTTAAAACGAGAACGAAGCCTGTTTCGTTCAGTTCTTTTCGGTTCTTTCGCACATAAAATCCTCCCACTCCGGAACTCCTCGATCTGCTCTTTTACTCTGACCCCCAACCTCCACTTACGGCCACAAAATCCGGGGCCTACGCACCTCCGTCCGGGCTCAACAGAAGTTCCTTCGACCCGACTATTCACAACAACCCAGGTTCATCCTTCCAACGGCCTGTACACCTCGTATCCTTACTCCTCAGAGTCGTTCAACCACTCAACCTTGGTCACTGCAGAACGTCCAGGCCTGTGACAACTTCCAAACCCCGATTCAAACGCCTCCCCACGCTGATCTTCAACTCCTGCAGCCACAAATTTCTCTGCACGATTTTTCTTTTCTCTCTGCCTCACACGATCCACAGCCACATCTCATAGAAACAACCGCAAGAGCTCCGTCCTGTACCCATTTGAAACTTTCGATTCACCCGGCCTCCAGCCGGAACCTTCCTCCTCCCATTTGCTGCCGTGAAAGTCTCCTAGCTATTTAAAAGGCAATTGCAGCAGGATTCTCCATTGCTTTTCTACCTCCAGCACGTGACAACACCTTTTATTTTTCCTTCTCCACCTTGCTGCAGCAGCTTTCATTCACTACTACTTCAGTCCCCTCAGCTTCTTGCTGTCCAAGCCCTTCTCCACCTCCTACAGCCCACGGCCCAATCTCCAGATACAAGTCAAACTTCATTTACCACCTAATAACCCACCTGCAGCTTACCCACCTCTAAACCCCAGACATTCAAATCAGCTCACTAACCCACACCCAAACAGCCCAAATTACTTAGCCCAAACCCAACCTAAGTCCAAACCAAACATCTCCACTCAACTAGACCCAAAATTCAAATAGTAAGTTTTTTTTTTTTTATGATAGCTGTCATCATTAGTTAATATCATTAATGTTATGACTATTGACTAATTTTATTAAAAGTTTGTATCATTATTATTGTTATATATATATATATATATATATATATATATATATATGTGTGTGTGTATGTGAATAAAAAAAAGGGAGAAAGACAAAAAGAAAAAAAAAGATTCTTATTTGCACATTTTCGTTGTTGTCGTCGCCTCGACATCACCATCACCTCGACACACCTCCGTCACCCCTATGCAAGGTATAAGACTCCAAATCCTATCCTCACAATATATAGGAGTCATTACCCATAGAGGCTCATGTTTATAATAAAACCCAAATCAGATCATGAGGTCTTTATCAGTTGGCAAAATCTCCAAGTAGCATCTTATCTAAAAATCTAACATGATTTCTAAAAGTTTAACCCAAAATCAATCAGATCTACAAAATAATCAGGAAAAAATTTTTGGAGTCCACGACTCTAAATTACCACAATAATTAGGAATCATAATGTCATAACAAAGATGGTCATATTTATCAATCACTAATCGGAAACTGCATTGGGATGATCTAAAATCATCATTGATGTAGGCCAGCTAGCACAATTCAAATATGATAAAGTCGATAAGATCTATTTAGGGCAAGCCTGCCTAAGCATGTCTTGCACAAATTTTGATGTTTAGGTGGCATTATAATTTATCTTAAATAAACATTAAAGATATTTTGCAACAACAACATCAAGTCTTTATCTCACTACGTGGGGTCGGCTACATGAATCCTTTTTCTCCATTGTGTCCTGTTAAAAATCAAATTCTTGTTTAAATCTAATAAAGAAAGATCATTTCTAATATTTTCTAACCAAGTCTTTTTAGGTCTACCTCTACCTTTCTTAACATAAGTCAAATCTAAGACCTCTACTTTCCTAACCTGGTCATTGGGAGGCCGCCGTTTTAAATTGATATTTTGTATATTTTTAAATTGATAATTGTTGAATTTATAAATAAGCCTTCGAGTCAATTCATGATTCTGAAATTCAAGAAGGTAACTTAAGAAACTCGCAAAAAATTTCTTGCTTAAAGCTTCCATTCTGCGTTGTAGTTTTGGCTAACTGGATTCTTTAGGGAAGATTCCTTTGTCGAAAGTTCTATCTAAACTGACAGATATTCTTTAGAAATTTTAAGGAAACTCTTTTGAAACTTCTTGGAAAATTCTATGGAAACCCTACAAAAATAATTTGAAAACTCAATCAAAATTCGGTAAATTTCTGTTGAAACTTTATCAAAATTCTTCAAGAATTCTGCTGAAATTATATCGAAATTATGTTGAGATTTCGTTGAAACTCTACTAAAGCTTTGTTGAGACTCAATCAAATTATAAGCTGTGCCAAAATTCAGACAAATCAAACTCTACCTGTGTGGAGCCGAACTTGGTCAATCGACCCTGCTTTTCTTTTGTCTTTTTTTTTTTTTCACACCCTGACAAGAAGCCAAGATTCACTACCATCAACCAGACTGCATCCTTTGTTGATGACCAGCTATAACTACCAATGACAATGACTTCTACAGATAAGAAGTGAACTCTCACTTAGGGTGATCTAGCTCTTCTGAATTCTTGCTGTTTTTAACATCTACAAATTCAGTGCACCATTGCTCGACGTCTCTTTAACTACTCCAATAGAAACGACATATTGACACTTAATATCTAGATCAAATCTAATGGTTTTCCACTTATGTGTTCTCCGTAAAAACATTTTGAACCATTTTACCAGCTTGTTTTTAACATTTTGAGTTCAAACTGCAGAATTTTCTTCTAAAACATAAGAATATTTCCAACAAACTGCAGACATAAAGGTGAAAATAAGGCCTGTATGCACTAAACTTTGTGAATTCAGCCGTACAAAAATGATGGTTTCTTAAATCAAATTTTCGGCGTATGAAAGAATTTAAACCCCAAAATGTTAAACTTAAGCAAAAAAATTTCACCTAGCCATGATAGATGATGTTTCAAAAGGTTTTTTTCCTTTAGGTAATGCTATTTATGCAGTAAAAATAAATCTAGTTGGCGGAAGAACTGCTAAATAACATAAAGGGTTTTTAATTCAATATTATCTAATAAGACTATAATAAAAATAATAGCAATATTCAAAAAACAGTATTATCTATCAACTGCTATACGTTTTAATCAATATTATCTTATATAATATTATATTATGTATTAATGTTATTTATAAATTTATTATTTAAAGATATCCCGAACCTGCAATTAATAGTATAACATTATATAGTAAATGGCATCTACCAAACAGCCTAATGTTTAAAGCTCATCGAAAAGCTTGGCATTAGCAAGCCTGTAACTGCACCCCGACTATATGCATACGCCATTATAAAAAACAGGCCGAAGAAACAAGGCCAAAATAAGGTAAAAAATTACAGTGCTCAGCTTTTTAGCTTCAAATGTTAGAGCATAGGTAAAAACATAAAATTATAGGAAGCTCAAGGCATTATATCCTGCAAAAAGACTTGAGAAAGAATATATAACAACTATTTTTCTAGTTTGGAGCAATTGTTAATTAAAATGCACTTACTAATACTCTCAACTGTATGCAAATTTGGACAAAAAATTTGAAACAACTTCAGCAGTCTCATAAGCACCTTCAACACAACGTCCCAAGGCCACGCCTGTAACATAATTGCCTCCAAGAAACAAACCTTCAAATCCACCTTTGTGCAGGGCGCCTCTGGCAGCTTCTAAATGGTCAAGATGGCCAATCAAGAACTGAGGTATGGCTCGAGGCCAGACTCGTACCCCAAGGACCAAAGGCTCTTTGGCTGCTGGATTTATAAGCATTTTGCGAAGATCACGATCAACATCTTCCACAAGATCATTCTCATTCTGCGTGAGAAGGCAATAGATTATGAAAATTTTTTATAGAATATCATATATGTCTCGCTCACTGGTAATATTCCTGGAATTTACTAATTTGAGGGTTTGTGTAAGGGAGGACAGCATTAACCAAACTATTAGTTCCCTAACAGAAGAAATATTTCATGATATTGACATGAAAAAATATAAAAAATTGCCTAGGTGGATCTCATCAATGAAAACCAAAGAAATAGGGTTTCTGACGGCCATCCCTGATGCAACCTTCTTCCCTCATGTTCGTATCTGGCAGAATCCGTTAGCAAAGTGCTAAACATTAAAATTTAGGTGTTCTTAAAATATATAAATAATAATATTTTGAGTGATATGTATGTAAATCCCTTTTCTTTTCTTTAACATGGCAAGGCAGAGGCAATAATTTCTCAAAGGAGAGGGCTTTTTCGTGAAAAAAAATGTCTACCACGAGTGCTTACAGATTTTTATATATTTATTTATATTAAGAGATAGAGAAGGTTAGTCATTCACATCAATAATACATAATCACTCGTCAGTAGGATCATCATAGACTGCTTTAGTTTTGCAAGTCTCCATTTAGGAAGCCACGCCCAAAAAATTAGTTCAAATCCCATTGATGATAAAACCTATACAAATACAAGTATACAAAGCAAACTTTTAGGCATTTCTCATTCTGAGTAAAGATGATCCCAGTACTTACTCAAAAAATTTACACGTTCCAGTTTCTAGTGGCTCAAAATCCTAGAATGTATTATGTAAAAACCAAAGGGATGAGTACCTTGGACAAAATTGCTGTATTGGTAGACCCACCAATATAGCTAAGAAGGAGCACCCTCCCTGGAGGAGCACGGTTTGGAAATAGTGAGGAGCTATAAATGGTTCCTGCCAAGCAAAAAAACAAAAAAAAAAACTAATCAAGAACCTTCTCTTCAAAAATTAATTCATGCACCAGCTTGTGATGACATTAAAATAGAAGAGAGACTACATTCCACTCCATTCCTGTAAGTATCAAGGGAGGATTTCTTAATATGTACTAGGAATAACAATTGTTAAGAAAAAAGAAGCGTTATTCAACTACTAAATACCTAAAGTCTCAACTCCTTGACTGCGTGGATGCAATTGCCCAAACCCCCTAAGTTCACCATCTATTAAGCATTCTCTCCGAATTGCCTCCTGTGGATACGAAATAGAAACAGCTGCTACTGGGGGGTAATAAAACTTTGACAGAGAATCTGCAGCTACATTCTGAAAAGAAGGAAAAAAAAAGTATAAATAAGCTCCTCCAACAAAAAGTCAAGGGAATGTTCGTTACAGTGGTATTTAATGTCATCAAGGTGTCTATCAGATGTTGTGTTTGACTGGTTTTCAAATTGCCTCCCATCAACATGCTGCTTGATTAGAATTGAAATTTAATTTAAATATATGATAGTGAAAGATGCTATTCAAAAGGCCTTTATGTTTGTGTCGGACATTACATGCCTTTGCCAGGCCCGACATGGCCGGGACGTGTGTTGAAATGGACAAAACGTGCACAAGTTATTACTGGTTCAATAAATTTAAGTTGGGTGGTTAATGAATGTACCTATGCAAGTTTGTTGGGTCCAGTTATATATACATCAATATGTTCCTATTGTGTGATTATTTTGAAGATTATACTATAAATTTTAAAAGTTTTTGGTATTTTGTGAAAAGAATGCAATATTAAAATCATGTTTAATGAATAATGCTAATGCCAGTGAGTTGTTGAGGATTATGTACACTTGATATTGAATGTAATTCTAATAAAAGAAAATTGGACATGTGATTCCTTCGAGCATAGTACTAGTGGTGACTACCTGATTATGGGGAAGTCTCTTCATGTACCAGCTTGAGATCAAGATTTGCTTACTTCATTATTTTTTTCCTTGTTCCATTTCATTGTTGACCCACACACTAAAAGCACGCAAAACAAGGCAAAACCGACGAATTAAGTGATGCACGCGTCGGCGCGGTACATCAATTGAATGATCAAACGACCTCCGATTGCCAAATGGACTGCGTCATTGCAATCAGAACGTCGAGTTCACCTAAGAGGGACCGCCTCGCAGTCGAATCAGACGAAAACGGTCAAAGTTGACGACCGACGCCTGAAAATAACGTGCTATGCTGCCCAAATGACATCCGATCGTAAAATGAACATCGTCGTTGCATTCGGAGCGTCGACAATACCCAAAATCAGCTATAGTCTTGCCTAACGGAATTCGTTCGGCAAAATCAATGTGAATCCCAAGGCAAGCGCGCGCAAATCACAAAAATGGGCATGAATCCAGGCGATTTTGAGCAATTGATCTGTTTCTGTCATTTCAAATTAATAATAATGATAATAATAACAAATTATTATTAATTTAATTAAAATTAAAATCAAAATCAACGTTAACTCAAATCAATGCATACCTCGTATCTGTCGAAGGATCCCGGAAATCCCGTCGACACTGGCAGCTGTTCTGCTCAAGTCTTCTCTCGTAAATCCAACAGTGGCAGCGTGCCTCGATCGCCCACCTCTACCTCGTCATTAAATCGAAACCAACCCAATGGCTTGACCTTCGGTCATGCATGTCGGCCAAACCTTCCAATCAAAGTCTTCCTCCAGTCGTTAGCAACTACCGAACACTTAGCAAAATTCATCTAATAGTGTAAGATGGATTTCAACAGATAGAAAACTACTATGGGACATCTAAAGGTTAAGTTTTAAATGTCTTAAGGAGGGATCATGTGATGTTAGTTAAATGATACTTAGAGTTTGGGGCTAAGAATGAGAAGTCCAACATATAGATTTTCGGCTAATTTTTGGAGTATTCTCCTTAGTTTATAGAGCTAGGGAGAAATGAAAGAAACTTATAGCTTGGTGGCTAAGAGTTGGAGATTTCTCTAAGGCTTTTGGAGCTCATAGAGAAGAGGGATGACTTGTAGCTTTGAGGCTACAAATCAAGATGTCTCTTTGATTTATTTATTTATTTATTTGTACTCAAAGATAGGGATATATTTGCTTAATTTGGATTAGGCAAATGAAAGATAGGTCACAAATTGATTTTGGCTCACTAGGTGAGGAAGATTGATTTGCAACTAAGGTTGCAAATCAATAAGAGTTATCATTGAATTTTATGTTCAATGATGGATAGTTGGTTTGCTAAATATGAATAAAGCAAACACAAAGAAATGACATGTATATGGAGACTACAAGTCAAGGGTTCTTTGGATTTTTGGGTATCCAAAGAGAGCAACTCATTCACCTAACCTAGGTTAGGAGAATGGAAGAAAGCTAGGATTTTGATTCATATGCTTGACATGGAATTATTTATTGATTTTGGTTCAACAAATAAATGATTTGGTATGAACTACTTGTTGATTTTGGTTCAACAAATAGATGATTTGGTGTAAGTTTGATTCACACAATATGGGTTGAATGAATGAGAGCTTCATACAACTTTTGAGTTGTAGAAAGAGAGGAATTTCTCTACAATTTTGGCTTGTAGAAAAGAAAGGAGAAAATGCAACTTATGAGTTGCAAATTCATGGATGTACCTTGAGTATTCGATGTTCAAAGGGAGAATGCCATCTACCCAACTTGTGTTGGGCAAATATGAGAAGGTGATATGTAGATTTGGACTACAAGCCACCATGGACTCTCTTTGAACTTTTGGGTGTTCAAAGAGAGGAATTCACCCTTCCAACTTGGGTTGGAAGGATGAATTGGATTTCTATGCTTGATGAAATTACTTGTTGATTTTGGCTCAACAAGTAAATTGATTTGGGTGTTTGTTTATTCACTCGACATGAGTCAAGTGAAAGTTGGAATCTCCTACAAATCTCTTAAGTTGTGGAAGGAGAGAAGAAGTGTGTAACTCGTAGGTTGCAAACTCATGAATGCTCCTTGAACATTTGATGTTCAAAGAGAGATAAACACTCTCCTAACTTTAGGTTGAGGAGAATGAGAGGTTTTCTACAACTTTTGAGTCGTAGAAGGGAGAAGCAACAAGCAACTTGTGGATTGTAAGTCGAGGGAAATTCCTTGAACATTTGGTATTCAAGGGGAAGATGTTCATTTGCCTAATTTGTGCCTAAGCAAATGAGAGGGAAGAACTTGAGATCTTGTCTCAAGTTCAAGGGATTCATACGATGACATGTTTTGAAATCTTGGAGGACGTTCCTTTCCTTTTCCTTTATTACCTTACTGTTTTCTGATATTTTCCTCTCCCAGCAACTGCAGCACTTCCACCTCCTTCCTCACGACTTGCGCACGGCTACTTCAGACTCAAGAGACTACGAGTGGGGGAAAGAAATGGAAATACTTCTACTTAATATTATAACCTTATTAACACTCCACTAAAAACTTCCACTAACTCCTTTCCGTCACTTCCAGCCATGGGATGGGAATGGCATTTGATCAGCCAATGCATGGCTCGGCTAGTGGAAGGAACTAAATGCTAAAGTAATATATATTCATTAACTGTTAATTAAATACTTGAGTTTAGATGTTATTAAATGTATATATATATATATATATATATATATATATATATATATATATATGGGCTTTTAATTTAGGTATACTTCTTTTTTTTTTTCCAAATGGATTTCTAGATCCAATTTTTTTTCCAAATGGATTTCTAGGTATACTTCTATATATAAAAATGCTCAAAATTAAAAATAGAATTTAATGAAAATAACTTTGACGTTTTATGGGGGAATGATAAAAGGAGGTATATTTTTGGGAAAAAATCATGCTTTCTTTTTTGAAAATTTTGGTTGTTATAAAACGTCAGCTTTCCGATGGCCCGGTCAGGAGAGTAGATGTATTAGATTTACCCTATATTAAGAAAGGTAGGGGTAGACCTAAAAAGACTTGGATAGAAAATATTAAAAATGATCTTTTTTTATTAGATTTAAATGAAAATTTGACTCTTAAAATGACATAATGGAGAAAGAGGATTCATGTAGCCAACCCCACATAGTGGGATAAAGGCTTGATGTTGTTGTTGCTGTTGTTGCCGCCTTGAGGCATGCACCTTAAGATTATTCTGTGAGGCAATACAGCTCACATTGTGTGACAAGTGCATTAAAGCACACCTCACCTCAATCTTTGTGAGGCGATAGCATCAAAATATCGAGGATTTAGGTATTTAAAAATAATCCCTTCTACCATTAACCCACCAAGCCCTTCTCTATCTATTTGTCTCTATTGCATGTAGAAAAGCAACGTCCTAACCTTCCAACATATCGATCATCTCAGCTCACATGTTCCAACCGATCATCCCTTCCTCACTGCCTACTTTCTAGTCACCAGTCGTCCCCTTCCTTTCTACCAAGCCTTCTTCTTCAACAATGGTTAAGGGTCTCTCTTCTCCACAACATGTGTTCTTGATAGTAACCTTGGATTTTGTTTTTGGGCTTTCTAAACCTAAAATTTTTTATTTGTTTATTTAGCATTTCTTCTTTAGTGTTTATTTTCATGTTCAAACATTTTCTTCCAATTAAGATTTTGTTATTGGAGTTTTTTCTCAAATGGTAAGAGATTAGTATAAATTAATATGAAATGTTACAAAAAATAATTTTAATGAAAGACTCACCAACATCTCCATAAAAGACAGAACCACCAAGCGTTACCTTTTATATTGCATACAAGCAACCAACCAACATAAATCAACCAAGTTTGTTTTTAACGACAAAGCTATAACATATTTATAACATCTCCATTATAATTTCATGAAATAAAAAATACATAAATTTCTAGTACAAGATGGCCACTTTATTGACCCGTGGACTCTTGACTACATTCTTTAATCAGTTAATTGCTTGATTCCCTCTAAAAATTACTCAACCATTTATACTTTCTTTTATTGAATTGGAACTTCCATGGAAGGCGAAGATAGAGGGAAGGACGACCATGCATGCACAAATCGACCAAGCCCATTTAAAAAGAGTGGAGCCATATAGTGGCTTCCATGATGCTTAAATGTATGTCAACTTCAATGACAATAACACATTTTTTCTACTTTTAATTATGATGATTTATTATCATAAATAGATGATTTTGGCTATGATTGGATTTTCTCCATGCCTTAATTTTGATGTTGATCATAATTAACTCGATACATGATGATGGTGGCGGCGGCGACATTATACCTTCCAATTTTGAAAACTATTCATAAAAGAAAATTTTTCATTATGCAAAACAACCTTACTTGTTTTGCATTCATTTGTTTACATTTAAAAAATAGTTAAATTTATTGATGATTTGTGATTTGTTGATTCTCAACTTCAAAAAACATCTAACCTTAAATTGTCCTATATCATGGGGATAACAAATATATTGACAAACGGCAATCTCTTCAAGGTAATCTAATGAGAGAGACAATGCATTAAGATTACTTGCTATTTCGGGCTGAAAGATTAATCAAAAGTGGCAAAATTTATATAATTAGACGCTGAAGTACCTTTAAAAAATGATAAGAGAAGAAAAATATGTCTACATGATTTAATAACACACAATCCCAAAATTTCAAGAAGATATAAATGAAACTCACGGAAAGAGGTTGCAACAAAGAACTGGCGGCATAAGAGGGAATGGTTAGGACGACAGTCTTTGTATCAACTGATACCAATCCTTCCTGTGTTTCATACATTAAGGTGTACCCCAAGCCATCCCGTTTTTTAATGCTAGTAAGGTTCCAAGATAGTTTGACTTTGTTGCCCAACCTGAAAAAGAATGTTTCAAAAAATTAGGGCTATTGAACTGGCATGTGGAAAAATAAATTTTGCTAAGCATAACATCCTCAAATGCATTAGACATACACAAGGAGACAGACAACAAAGATCTGGAACAAAAAAATTCTTTAAAAATATAAGGCAAACATTGGCTGGATACATCTAAAAAGTACATACTTTATATGATTAAATATACAAAAAAACATATCATATGCACAATAGCATTCTAAATCAAATATGATAAAAAATATAGTAAAATCATACTCAAATGATATCAAAACTTTAAAAACATAAACTACAAAACCCACAATAGCAAATACTTAAAAGCCTTTTAACGAACAAAGCCTCAGCACGACAAACAAAAAATGAAAAAAAAAACAAATGCTAAAATAGATGGCATTGCTTTTTCTCTTCCACATAAAGAAGAAAGTTCAAATATCTTACAAAAACACCCGGTGTGCAAAAATTGGCAGCAATGTCTTCATTGTGCCCTTGCAAGTTTCACATTCATGCCTGAATTTTTTTCCTTTTTTTTTTAATTTCAGTAAAATATTTAGCTATGCATGACAAGTGTCAGAAACTGCAGACCGTTACATTCTTAACATATTTTTTGCAGCATAAGTAGAGTCTTGATGGTTAAAACTAGGAGAACTGAAAAAACAATTTAAAGAAGGAAGTTCAGGGATGCAATATTTTATCGAGAAAAAAAAAAGGGGCATTCAGTGCATGAGCTCCCAATGATATAGGGCTTTCGTAGGGGTTGATGTAACTAAAAAGTTTACAAAAGGCAAAAATCTATTTTTATTAGAAATTCTTGTTTAATTATTTCAATGATAGAAAACATTTCATGCGGGTATTACAAACAAAATTACCTTAAGGATATTGCATTCGGCAACATAGAAAGCCCTTTCATGAAAGATCCAACAGTCTGTCCTTTTGGTTTAGGCAAACTCCTGCACTTAGGTCCATGATCCTGATTAGCCAATCAAACCAGCTAAAATAAGATTATCCTGCCATGTAAATAGCCTTACGGGTCTCGAGATGGTTTGGGATTTTTATTCCTCTCCTGAAGTGCTTTAAGAGTTCCACCAATGATGCTACCACCACTCTGCTCCAGTCTCCAAACTCTCCCAAAAGCTGCTTTCATGCTAAGTTTAGAAGGATCACCAGCATAAACACCTATAAAAAGTAGAAACAACTTCAATCTTTTTTTTTCTCCTGAAGATAAATCTTCAACAATTAGGTTTAGTACAACATCATTAGTTTCTTATTATTAACTTCATCAAATTCATACTAAGTCAAATCATTCCAAGCGATTTTAATAGGTCAATTATACACTATTCAATTTTGGTCTTAAACATTTAACTGAAATCTCATATTAAATGACCTGTCAGTGCTTTGAGAGGTAAACGATCATTTGCCTCTTCCTCAATAAGCTTAACGTTGAGTCAAATACCTAGCGGGTGCTACAGGTAAGAATATAACGTAGGGGCATAAAATGATGAAGCCTATAGCAAAAGTAGTCGCAATTTATTCTAGATAAAAGGTAACAACAACTACGCCTCTTTCTCTCGCTCTCAAACTTCTTTGCATTTGCATTAATTGCCCAACACATGGGAAATAGGAGCTATGTCAAGGTATTTTGACAAATTGAAACTTTCATACACATGGCACTCGTTTGTATGTAGAAAGACAATTACAGGATATAGAAAGACCATAAAAATTCAAGAGGTTGATGAAAATGACAATCCTAGAAAGAAGAATGATTAAGTTATGAAGTTAGGGTTTCACCAAAAAATACCCAAAGTCCTAATGAAATATCGTTTATAAAAAAGTTCAAAATAATCTCCTGCCTATTATTACTCAATAGCCAATTTAGTCCAAGAGCATCAAAGTATCCAATTTGGTCTTTCGATTATTAAAAATTGATCTAAAATAACCTCCTATTAAATTCACTATTTAACTTACGAAAAATGAGAAGTTGGCTGTCATAGTATAAGAGGAGGGTATTTTAATAAAAATTAAAATGTATAGTTATTGTTCCTTTTTAAATCCTATAGAAACTTGTTTTGCCTAAATTGTGGAATTAGTAAATCTGGGTATTGGGTGGATTTAACAAATTCACAAGTTTCACAAACAATTCTTCACACGTCGATTCTCCTGTCGATGACTTCTACAACGAGCTCCCGTAGCAACTTCTTGGCTTCTTCATCGTCGAGGATCTTGGTCCTTTTCTTCTACATTTTGTTGCTTGCATCACTGTCTTCTCCAACAAACACTCTTACATCTTCTTGCTTCTTTGTCGTCTAAGGTTTTGGCAATTTGGGGGCAGGATTTCAAGAAGAAAGACGAGAGTTTGGAAATTTAAAATTATTAATATTATTCGCATTAATTAAATAAGATAATACTAATTGAAATATTAAATTTATAACAATATTTAATATTAATTATTTAAAAACATATTAATTGAAATTTTAATTTTATTTGTAATTTAGTTTAATTAAATAGTATTAATTATGTATAATTAGTTTTATAAATAACTAATTAATGATAAATAAGGAAGTGCATAAATATAAAAATAATAAATACATGTGTATAAGTTAATATACATAATATAAAATATTTTATCATAATATCATTTACAGTACTCAAATATATTAAATTCCACTGATGAGGACATCAGAACCTGGAGAGTCTACCAGAGACGGGGCCGACGACCTATTGCCACGATCGCGCCGATTTATTTTTGAGTCATTATTTATTTGTTTGCATTTTTCATTTTTACCCTTACTTAAAGGACTTGTCTTATGAAAGCCCTAGGGGCAAAGTTGTCTTTTAGTTTTCTTTCATTGTATGAGGCTCTTTATAAGCCCCTTATATTTCTTTTCAAGTTAATGAAGAATTATTATGAAATTCCTGCAATCTTGTGTTCTTGTGAGAACTTAAGAGCTTTGGAAGAGAAATCCCTAGGAGAGGGAACCGGATCACCCACCGGCCGCAGGAAGAGTCCGGGCTCGTGGTCGCCTTCATCTCTTCTTCCACCCTCCCCTTTTCCCCCTTGACCGTCAGCCAAGCCTTCCCCAGAAACCCTACCCTACTTCTCCACCACCGATCCTCCACATAACCCCAAATCTCCCTAGTCGAAACCTCCACCTCCCTAACCGCTGGCCAAAGACCACCCCAAACCGTGACCCCAACCCCCTCCTCCACCCAAGCCGCCGGCCTCCCTAGCCCTTCCCTCCATCATTTCCTTTTTTCCTAATTTAGGTTGAAGATAATTTGGCAAGAATTTGAATTCAAATCCAAATAATTGGAAATTCAAAACCTTTACTAAATTACTAAATCTATTTTTGGAAGGTTCTTCAATTCAAATTCAAATAAATTTTGAATTGGATTTGATCAAATCCTTTTTCCCTTAATTGAAGATCCTTGATTTGGAAGGTTTAAATACCTCTCCATAAACCCCCTAACCCTAAGCATGCCACCGGCCCTCTCCCTTTCTATCTCTCTCTCTCCACATTAACTCCCCTTTCTTTAATTACCTCAATTAATTCCCACATTAAGAATTATCTTCCCTCCTTTCCCATGGTTTGAAATTTAAATTACAAATCAAATCCCTCCAAATCCAAAAATCTGAAATTACTTTCAAATTTTGGAAACCCCTCTCCACTTCCCCTACTAGCCGCCGGCCCCTCCTACCTCCTCCTCCCCTTCCTTCTCTCTCCACACGACTCCTAAACCTAACTCAGATTTTTGAAAGAGAGCTCCCTCCACCATTCTACTAAAACTTCTCTACCCATGAATGGTGAATCCTGAAGTCGACCACGGATTCATCTACAACGATCAAGATCAAGTCGACGTTCTCAAATCTCCCTTCTTCGACGTTAATCCGGAGGTAGATCAAACAGTGGAAGAGTACGTGGAGAGAATTGTTTTCACACTTGCTGCCGCCATCGAAGAACAAATCTCTTCCGTCTAGTAGAAGATTGTTGCTAAACATTGACGAAGGTAAACTTATCTTCCAAATCTTATACCTTCCGAATTACTTTCGATTGCGTTTATAATTAATTCATATAGATTCTTGTTAATCCCTCTGCTAAAGCATAGTAATTTTAGAGAGCTGAGTGAGTGGTTCTTTCATAGTGACTTATCTCGTTGTTAACTAAGGAATTTGTTGAAGCTCTTCTCTGTATGTTAGACTTGATCTAACGGCTATTTAATTGATCTGAGCTGTCATGTGTGTAACTTGGCCTAAACTGAAATCACCTCACTCTTGCTTTACTTAATTGTTTGAATTACTAAAAGTTAATCGTTGATATTGCTCTCAAGCAAAGAAGCGTGCAATTTCTTAAACAAACACTGCTTAATCATTTTAGTCCTGCATCACCGACAGTTGTAATTTTATGTAATCATACAAGTGACACAACACAAACAATATAAGAAATATAACTTCACACACACTTGCATTGTCTAAAATATCCTCAACTTTAAATTTTGGCGTTAACTTAACTATGAATTTCAGCCTTGGGACTATGTTGGATCAATTTTCAATAGTCAAGCATAATATCATTTATAATACTCAAATATATTAAATCACACAATTGCAATTTTATGTAATCATACAAGTGATACTACACAAGCATTATAAGAAATATAACTTCAAACACACTTGTAATGTCTAAAATATCCTCAACTTTAAAATTTGGCGCTAGCTTTAACTGTGAATTTCAGCCTTTGAACAATGTTGGATCAATTTTCAATAGTCAAGAGATCAAATTTGAGCAATATGATACTGTAGGACTAAATGGGCCACTTACTAATAGTGAGGAGACTATTGTGGCCTTTTTCTATTATTCTTTATATGCAAAAATAACAAAAACTTAAAATATCTATAAATTATGGGGCAAAGCAAAGTACAAAGTTTTTCAAATTATCTACCAGATGGAGAGAAGATACTATTTGGATAAACATTGAAATATGAATACGTGTAAAAGAAAACCATATAAAAGAAAGCAAACTTCAACCATCACCATTGAAAGGTTGGAGTTGAATCCATGCATACTTCACATAAACCTCACAATGCTGAGTTCTCTTCTTTTTAAGTTCAAACTTATACGGCCTTCTATCAACTTCTCATTTATTGTTGTAATGTTGCAGAAGATAGTGAATTGCATTATCAGGATCACTACAGCTAAACAAACAATCCTCACATAAAGGGAAACTGCTGCCACCAAGTACTATCACAGCAGTATCCCTAAATCTCAGGTGAACCACAAATGTGATATTTGACAAAGAAACATGCATCGATGCATACTTCCTTTTGACACTTGCGTGTTTCGGTGAACATATTAAGAAAATTGCTGACATGTGTATGAATATGTTTGCATAAAGATGCATACGACGTGTGCATCTACACATTATTAGAAAGACATGAATACTAATATTTTACACCTAAGAATAACAAATGTGCATTTGTATTCAGGTACAAGCACAAAATTGCACATGCATATAAAATCCACATAAAAACAAGTACACAGCGGCGCATGCAAGCATGCGCAGGCATTTCAACAACACCTAGACATGCAGGCACAACTTGCTTGCACATAAAACACAAGTGCACAGACATCTCTGTGAATATATTTACGAAAAGCATATTATCAAAGAAGCAAACATATCAACATATCAGTTGTTCTGTGTTAATAATTAATACCTAAACAAGCACTTGCATGCTTTGAGAGAGAGAGAGAGAGGATTTTCTCTAAGAAGGTAAAAATCATCCTTCTAATTTTATTTTTGCATTTACCAACTCATATAGTGTTCAAACTCCAGATCACATCAGAATTGCGACCTTCCTTAATAAACTATTCATTTATCATGCATGTGGGAAAAAACAAGGATGAAAAGATGGCATATAGAGCCCTGTTAAAAGTATAATTTTATACATGTATTTCACCAATCAAAACCTTCAAATACAATTTAGATATTTGATTACAAGCTATTTAAATGTCTCTATACTTTCAAAACACAGCTATCAACTCCTGCAATAAAAGCCATCCATTAAGATAATTTTGATCCAACCCATCAACGATCAAAACATCTTAAAAGTCCATGAAATCGCATAAGCTACAAGTTTTAATGATATTAAAAACGTAATATAGATTAATCTAGCATTTGAGCATCGTAACATCAAAATCCAAATGGGAAAAAATTAATAATTATTCTCCTAGGAGAAAAAATGTTCATCACACGTGCATGCCTGTGTATGTAGGATGGATTTTTCTCCAATAATGGCTATTGTCCTCTCAGATTTATTTTTAAATCTTATGATCTTCGAACACAGGATGATGCCTATCAATTACTATACAATATCAGAACTACTTATGGATCAAATTCCAACATTTTCAGTCTCTTGACTTACAAATTCTGATTCTAACCTTTCAATTCATTTTAAGTTCAATGAATTTAAAAATAAATAAATAAAAAAATTTGGATGAGGCTTCCCTTCACCACCTTCATGTGAAGAAAGCCAGTCCCCTACCAGTTGAGATTCGCGCACATGTGATCTTGGATCTCCTCATTAAGTTTTATAACAATTCCCCTGAGGAGCTCTCTGATATGTTGCTCTCTGATAATTAATATATTTTTATGATAGTCTAAATTTATATTATTATCATAAAAATGAAGCATATTGCTTGCAAACCTGTGGTGATAATATAAAATTCCAACAAGCGTGCTCTACCAAAACTTAACCTGTTCTCCCTTGTATGAACTTTATCCCTTGACAGAATAACTTGGTGACAGAGTACTCCACACTTCAAAATAACATCACACAACAACAACAATAACAAGCCTTTGTCCCACTACGTGGGGTCGGCAACATGAATCCTTTTTCTCCATTGTGTCCGGTTCAAAGTCAAATTCTCGTTTAAATCTAATAGAGAAAGATCATTTCTAATATCTTCTAACCAAGTCTTTTTAGGTCTACCTCTACCTTTCTTAACATAAGTCAAATCTAATACCTCTACTTTCCTAACTGGGTCATCGGAAGGCCGCCGTTTTATGTGACCAAACCATCTAAGACGACTCTCTCTAATCTTATCCTCCACTGGAGCTACTCCAACCTTTTCACGTATATGCTCATTTCGTATCCTGTCTCTAAGAGTAAATCCACTCATCCACCTAAGCATCCTCATCTCCGCAACACATAACTTAGTATTGTGCTTCTCTTTTAATGGCCAACATTCTGCACCATAAAGCATTGCAGGTCTCACCACCATCTTATAGAATTTTCCCTTAAGTTTAAGGGGGACTTTTCTATCACACAACAAGCCCGATGCATTCCTCCACTTCAACCATCCAACTTGAATTCTACTGATAACATCCCCATCTATTTCACCATCACTCTGAACAATAGATCCAAGATATCTAAAACGTGTACTCTTATTAATGACTTGATCGCCCAAAGTCACAATCCCCTCACTAGGTCTATTACTGCTAAAATTACACTCCATATATTCAGTTTTAGATCTACTCAAGCGAAAACCTTTAGACTCTAAGGTTGATCTCCAGACTTCAAGTTTACCTTCAACTCCCTCTTTAGTCTTGTCAACAAGAAGAATATCATCAGCAAAAAGCATACACCATGGTACATCCTCTTGTAAATGTCTAGTGAGAACATCCATGACTAACGCGAAAAGATATGGGCTTAAAGCTGATCCTTGATGTAATCCAACCGAAATAGGGAAATACTTGGTCAAACCACCTTGTGTTTGAACACAAGTAGTAGCTCCTTCATACATATCTTTAATGATTTGAATATAAGCATTATTAACTCCTTTCTTTTCAAGAACTCTCCATAGCACTTCTCTTGGAACTTTATCATATGCTTTCTCTAAATCAATAAATATCATATGTAGATCCTCCTTATTCTCCCTATATTTCTCCATCAAACCTCTCAATAAATGTATGGCTTCCATAGTAGACCTACCAGGCATGAATCCAAATTGATTTTGAGAAACATTAGTATCACGCCGCAGCCTACGCTCCATAACTCGCTCCCATAGTTTTAAAGTGTGACACATTAACTTAATTCCTCTATAATTCGCACAATCTTGTGCATCACCTTTATTCTTATAAATAGGAATCAATACACTCATTCTCCACGCATCTGGCATCTTTTTAGTCTTCAAAATATTATTAAAAAGTTTAGTTAGCTAAGAAATTCCTTCATCTCCTAAGCATTTCCACATCTCTATTGGGATATCATCGGGTCCAACAGCTTTTCCACACTTCATTTTCTTTAAAGCCTCTCTAACTTCGGTTTTACTAATACGCCGATAAAAATAGAAATCTTTATTTTCATTTAGGATGCTAAGGTCACTAAAGTCAATTGTATTCCTACAATCTTCATTAAAAAGTTTATCAAAATATCTCATCCACCTTTGTTGAATATCATCTTCTAAGAAAAAGTACTTTTTGATCTTCATCCTTAATACACTTCACTTGAATTAAATCCTTACTACTCCTATCTCTTTGTTTGGCTAGCTTATACATATATCTTTCTCCCTCCTTAGTATCTAATCTATTATATAAATCATTAAAAGCTAAGATCTTTGCATCACATATTGCTTTCTTAGAATCCTTACATGCCTCTTTCTTAGAATCCTTCAAAATAACATCACAATTGGTGCAAATTGAAACCTTTTTCTTTTGCTTTATTTGTTAACACTTATGGTTAACTCTAGAAGTATATTTGGATTAACTCGTAATAACTCGCTTTCTTAAGAATGAGAGGCTTGATAGTCATAGACTTTTTTTTCGCATTTAAAATTGTATGCATAAGAATATAAGTGTGATATAAGTATGACAAACTTCGTGTTTTTAAGTTAAAGAACTTTGTCAAAAAGACTTAAACTGTCTAAGAAAAGATTGGGACATAAAAGGTTTTGCACCCTCCTCACCTTGAAGTTCTTTTAACTTGAAATTTTACTTTAATTATATATTTATATTATCTAATACCCTTTCCCTCTCATCTCTTTTCATATTTTTCAAATCATTGGTATGACACCTAAATCAATTTCTCAGAACCAAGTTGAAAATTTGATCAGGATAGTAAATTCCTTAGCCCTTAACATCCATGAAAATGATTTAAAGATACAAAAAATTTTAGAAGATAAGAACCAAAAGCAAGAACTTAGAGAACAAATACAAACTCTCATGGCTTATCTACAAAATAATAGAACCACAACTCTACCTATAGTACCTTCTCAATTTGTACCCAATAAAATAGAAGAAAATTCAAATCCAAACTCCAACGAAAACCAAACACTTAGGAGATCACCAGCTTATAGAAATGGAGGAAGATGAGAAAATCAGTTTAAGAATGTTGAAGGCTTTAGTTATTCGTCCAAAAAAGTAAAAGTTGAAGCACCAACTCATGTAGCATAATGACCCGAATAAATTTTTAGACCGATTACTTCAAATGGATGAATTCTTTGACCGGTATAAAATGGATGATTATAAAAAAAACTACTTTGCTAAAATGAAGCTGGTAAGACATGTTATAATTTATTGGATAAATATGCTAGTTAAAGAACAAAGACTATGGAGAACCAATCTTACTTGGATAGAAATGAAGGAAATATTAAGAACAAATATTGTCCTAAGAACCATGATAAGAAATTGCATGGTCAACTACTAATTTTAAGACAAAGTAGCATTCCTATAACTAAATATTTAAACACTTTTGAAGACCTACATTTTAGAATTGATTGTGCTAATTATTATCGACAACTGACCAATAAATTTGTCATTGAACTTAGGATTGATATTAGAAATAAGATTGATTGTTTGATCCTCACACCTTAGATGAAGCTTTTCATTATGCCTTATAGGTTGAACAACAAAAAATATCTATTTTCATCTCTAAAACTAAAAATTAAACCCCTTTCATTTGATCCAATAAGTCTACTGCTAGACCCACTTCGACTATAGGCTCAACCCATTTGCCCAAAGCTCTCTTGTGAAGGCTGTTATACAAATATTAGAGAAGTAATTTGTTTTAAATGTCATAAAAAGGGACACATGCAAAATCAATGTAAAACTCAAATCTTATTCCTAAAAGAAATTGAGGGTCCAATAGATGATAGCTTACAAAAAATTTATGATATCTCATTATTGATGAAGAATTGGAAATCATTGATAACCCTCAAATTAATGTGAAGAGATGTCTTTCAGTGGCTAAAAATGAATAAGATTGAAGGAGAAAAATATCTTTAGGATATATATTGCGTGTAATGAAAAGAGGTGTAGGATAGTCATAGATGATGGAAGTGCAATAAATGTTATCTCAACACATACCTTTCTTAGCCAACCTAAAAACTAAACTTCATCCCGAGCCCTTTCATGTTAGCTGGATCAACTATACATCTCTTCTAATCACCAGTAGATGTCTACTTCTCATAAAATTTGGCAGCTAAGAAGATCAAATTTGGCGTAATTTTCTCCCCATAGACATTGCTCCCATTCTATTGGGAAAAACCTTGATTGTATAATACAAGTGTTATTCGCTATGGTAGGAAAAATACATATGTTTTCAAAAAAAAATAAAAAGATTATCAAACTCTTATCAGTGAAACCTCTAGATAAGACATCCTATATAGCATCCCACAAGATCACTTCTGATCTACAACCAAAGCCCATCCAAAAAAAGGTGCAAAACTTCAACTAATTGTCATAGAAAACCCCACTGCTAGGGATAGTATTATCAATTCTAAGGCAACATTTAGTACATCTATTCTGCCTTTTTCTTTGAATTCAATCACACAGACGACACGATTTGAAACCTTATAAAAGGAATTTTTTGATTCAATCCTCCTTCACCTATTACATGCAAAGGAAGTCACACTAGACTCTGATGAAACTAACATACTTGCTATGATCTCCCTACTCCTCTCTGGTTTAATGATATTTCTCCTAAAGTGCTTCCTAATGAATTACCCCCTCTTAGAGACATTTAACATGCCATTAATTTCATACATGATTCTCAACTTCTCAATCCTCCTCACTATAGGATGAGCCCTATTGAGGATAATAAGATCAAAAGTCAAGTTAAGGAATTATTAATAAAGTGTTTTATTCAGGAGAGTCTTAGTTCATATGCAATCCCAACTCTATTAGCCCCTAAGGAAGATGGGACATGGCGAACATGTGTTGATAGTTGGATGATACATAAAATTAGTATCAAATATAAATTTTTTATTCCTCGATTAGATGATATATTGGTTTTAATCTCAAAAGCAAATTTTTTTCTCCAAAATTAATCTAAAAATTGATTATCATCAAATTAGAATTAGAAAAGATGATAAGTGAAAAACTGCTTTTAAAACCCCTAATCGACTTTACGAATGGCTTGTCATGCCATTTGGACTTTCAAATGCTCCTAGTTTTTTTTTTTTAAATGTTTCTAGTGTATTCATGAGAATGATGAATATTGTCCCTAAACCTTATATAGAAAAAACTTTTGTGGTATATTTTGATGACATCTGATTTACAATTCTAATGAAAATGAGCAGCTACAATACCTCAAACAAGTCTTTGAAATACTTAGGCATGAAAAAATAGACATTAATTTTTAAAAATATTTCTTTTCACAAACTAAGGTATTTTTTTATGATTTATTGTGTCCACTGCTAGACTCAAACTTAATCCTTCCAAAATTAAAGCAATCATAGTGTGTCCATCACCTAAGAATTTTTTATGAGATTAGGAGCTTCCATGATTTAACTACATTTTATAGTAGATTCATTAAGAACTTTAGTGTTATTATTTCCCCAATAACTGATTTACTAAAATTGGATAAATTTTTTGGACCCTTACTACACAAAAAAACCTTATAGATCAACTTAAGGTTTTAATTATTTTTGCCCCAATTCTTAGGACTCCTACAACAACAACAACAACATCAAGCCTTTATCCCACTACGTGGGGTCGGCTACATGAATCCTTTTTCTCCATTGTGTCCTATTAAAAGTCAAATTCTCGTTTAAATCTAATAAAGAAAGATCCTTTCTAATATTTTCTAACCAAGTCTTTTTAGGTCTACCTCTACCTTTCTTAACATAAGTCAAATCTAAGACCTCTACTTTCCTAACCGGGTCATCGGGAGGCCGCCGTTTTACGTGACCAAACCATCTAAGGCGACTCTCTCTAATCTTATCTTCCACTGGAGCTACTCCAACCTTTTCACGAATATGCTCATTTCGTATCCTATCTCTAAGGGTAAAGCCACTCATCCACCTGAGCATCCTCATCTCTGCAACACTTAACTTAGAATTATGCTTCTCTTTTAATGGCCAACATTCAGCACCATAAAGCATTGCAGGTCTCACCACCATCTTAGGACTCCTGATTTTTCAAAAGTTTTTGAAGCAGCTTGTGATGCTTAAGAAATTAGAATTTGGGCAATTTCAAGTTAAGAGAATCACCCTATAACATTCTATAGTGAAAAGTTGAATAAAGCAAACCAACAATATTCCACTAATAATAAAGAATTTTATGCAATAAATCAATCATTGAGACATTAGAGACACTATCTTCTATATAGGGAGTTTATTCTTAACTCATATCATCGTGCCCTAAAATTCATTAATACTCAACAAAAACTGAGTATAGATATATCAAATGGGTTGATTTTTTACAAGACTACTCGTTCGTACTCAAATATAAGCATAGAATTGAGAATAAACCTATTGATGCCTTCTTTAGGGTGAATTTGATGATTTCTTCCTTAGAACTAAAGATCCCAGAATTCGATCAAATTAGAAAAGAATATCAAGTGTGTCCTTATTTTCACTTGCTTTATCTTGAACAATTGGATAAACCCCTAGCTTTACAAAAAACATTCTCAATCATCAATGGATATTTATATAAGGAAAACAACCCTATATATGTAAGACTTCTCTTAAGTATTTTCTCATCGCTGAATATTGAGGACTAGCTGCTCATTTTGGGAAAGACAAAATCATATATATGATTTAAAATAGGTTTTGCTAGCCTTCATTAAAACGAAATGTTCAAAAATTAGTGACTTAATGTTTAACCTGTAAACAAGCTGAAGTCACCAAACAGAGGTCTGGACAATATACTTTCTTACCCGTTCCTTATAAGCCTTGGGAGGACTTAACGATGGATTTTATTTTAAGATTACCTAGGACGACTTGTGATCATGAGTTTGTAGTAGTTAATAGGTTCTCAAATATGACTCATTTCTTATCTTGCTCTAAAATAAATGATGCATCTCATATAGATAGATTATTTTTTAAAGAAATAGTACGACTCTGTGGTCTCCTTTAACTATTATTTCTGACAGAGATGTAAGATTTGTCTCATACGTTTGGAAGACAATATGAAAATTATTAGGCACCAAATTAAAATTCTATTTTGTCTTTCACCCTCAAACTGATAGTTAAACTAAAGTAATCAATCACAATTTAGGAAAGTTGCTTAGATGTTTGGTAGGCAAAACCTTGGGAAATTGGAATTTACAATTTTCTACATTAGAATTTACCTATAATAATATTGTCTCCAAAACTACAAATAAATCATCTTCTGAGATAATTTATAGTTAAAACCCTAGAATACCACTTGATAGAGTTAATCCACCATCTCATTCATTTTTTGATATAGCATTCTCATTTGCTAAGGACTTTCCAAGTCTCCGTGAAGGCAAAAAAGTAAATTATTATAAGTAATGAAAAATATGCTTCTAGGTCAAACTACAATTGTTCAACATGAGAATATTAAAAATGTGATTATGTTTTGATTTGCATTCGTCCTAAGTGTTATCAAAACACAAAATATAAGAAATCACATGCAAGGGCCTGCGGTCCTTATAAAAATCTTAGAAAAATTAGATTGAATGCTTACCACTTTGATTTGTCTACTAATATGCTCATTCATCCAGTTATTTATATTGAAGATACTCTATCACATGAAGGAGTTAGTAAATCTTTACTTGTTTAGTCAGACTCCTTCGCAGGAGATGATATTTCACACTTACAAAATCCCACTCCACTCACATTCTTTGAAGTTGAGTTCAATATTACAGAAGAAAGTGTCCATAGATCTAGTAGGCATTCACAAATTTCTAATTAGATGGAAGGATAAATCCCCTATAGAAAATACTTGGATGGCCCGAGAATATTTGGAGACGCTCGTCCCTCAACTGGTAGAAGACTACTTAAATTCTAACTTTACGGAGTAGAGTTTAAATGAGCTCACGAGAGTTGATGTAGCACAACAATTGGATCAAAATTTTAAAGTTAAAAGTCCAATTACAAGTGTCTAAACAAGAGCCCAAGAAAAAACTTAAACAAGAGTCCAATAGAGGCCCATTACAATAACCCAATCATGAAGAAAGAATTAAATTAGAGAATTAATATTTAAATTTAGCATCTAGAAGGTTTGCCTTTTCTTAGAGAACATATATAGGTTAGCGATTTAATGGAAATAAGATGGATTAATGAAAATGATTGACAACTTCCTCCATTAATAGCCACATACACCCTTTTCCTCACAAAAATTTCTTTTATTTTGAATTATGATAGTCATTGTAGCCCTATAGATAGATCTGATATAATATGTCAAGGAAAATTATTATTTTTAATCTAATCTATTTTCTAAAAATTTAACTTGAAATAAACTCTCTGAACAAAGTTGCGCGTGAATTTTCAAAGCCTATAAGATTTTATTTTTTTTTTTGAAGAGAAAAGCCCATAAGATTAGGCTATGCTATGAGTGAAAATTTACATTTAAGACGCTTTATACTTGTATGAGAAGTTTGTCAACTTTTATAGTCTTTCAAATGCTATTAGAACATTTATGAGATTGATGTCTATAACAATGAGACCATTCCTAGGTGTGTGTATATATAGATATATATATCAACCATTTCAACTATAAACCAATCCAAAGGTTGGTCCAATTGACTGGTTTTGCATCCAGGCAACAAGAACCAATGCAAACAGCTAGTTAAACTTTTGAAATGACGAACATGAGATGATTTTATGGAACCATGGGGTTCAATAAGAGATCGTGTAATCATCGTTGATTTTTTATCTAGCGACTATAATTATAAAAGTTAATAATATATTACTTAAATTTAATACTCCAATTACCTATTTCCCTTCCCCCAATTCGATAAAATCCACAAGCTTCCTTGCGGCACATGTGCATGCCATCTTGGCGAAATAAGATCGCCAGCCTCACTCGTCAACAACAGTGCTAAGAGCCTACCTATATAATATCTTCCTTCTTCACAAGTCAGCTCTATCCTCCTTTCCCTCAACAATGCTTCGCCTGCCATTCGACCTCTACCACATTAGCTAAAGGATGTAAGCAATGGCTCTCTCCTCCTTTATCCTCATACATAGAATGGTTATTTATCCTTCCTCTTGGATAAGCATTTCTTTATTTGGTATTGCTCTAGTCTGATGACCAGCTTCCACCATCAAATGACCTGAATTTTGTGGTTTGATTGGGATTAGTTAGCAACATAGAGAGTGAGTGAGTGAGTGAGTGAGTGAGTGCCTTTCTTCCTCTTGGAATTTCATTTGTTGGGCTTGCCCTAGCCCGATGATTGGCTAAAAATCTGAAATGTTTTGAAATTTGTGGCTTTCTCAGCCTTGCCTAGCCATCAACAAAGAGAGAGAGAGAGAGAGAGAGAGAGAGAGAGAGAGAGAGAGAGAGATGGATCTAATGTTTGGCAACTGCTTCATGGATGGTCGGGATCCAGTCCTCAGCCAATTGGTGCAGTGCCACACATCAATTGTTTATATCATTATTCTTGATGAGGCCTTCTAATTGAATTTGTTGTCTGTGATTTGGATCTAATGTTTGGCAATGGCTTTCATAAATACCAAGGGGATCCTTTCCTCAAGTAACCGATACAATGTCACATATTATTCACCTACACATCTATTTATGAAGGCATGCAGTACCGGACATGTGTCAGACAAGAACACGCGCCAGATACAGCTCGAACACGTGTCGAACATGACAAAAATGTGTCCTATTAAAAAAATATTTAAATTAAAAGGAACACGTGTGTTGGACATGCGAATGAGCCAGCCTGTATCACTTCATATTTTCCACGAGCATGTAGCGAGGTTAGGTTTTCTATATTTTCGTTTACGCGAGCAGGCGATGCCGAAGGAAGGTGATACGCGAGCAGGGAAGGCCGAAAGAGCATGCGTCTTCGTCGTCTACTTTGTCTTCGTCAAAGGAGCAACACGCGAGCAGGCGAGATGGAAGGAGCATATATACGCAAGCAAGCGAGGTTGAAGGAGCTTGCGCCTTCGTCGAAGGAGTTTATTTTCGAAGGCAGATGAGGCGAACAGCAATTGAAGGTTCGTTTTCATCGTCTTCGTCATTTTCTCAAGCAAACAAGAACACACGAACGCCGTCTTCTTCATTTCGTGCATTTTGAGGGTTTATCTTTCTTGCAGTTGTCAAATAAGAGGAGGAGAGTTACGGTTCAGTTATCTTTCTTGCAAGAGGGTTACGGTTCAAGGATATGGCAAGAAACTTTAACTCAAAAGGTATTTTGCTACTTTTTAGGGTTTATTTTGGCTACATAATTTGTTAATTGACAATTTTTGTTTATTCTACATAATTTATGAAGGCATGCAATATTATACACGTGTCGGAAACGGACACGCGCTTGATACGGCTCGAACACGTGTCAAACAAGACAAAAAAGTATCCTATTAAAATAATATTTAAATTAAAAGGAATAAGGATGTCAGATATGCGTGTCCTATTTGAAATAATAATAATTAAATAAAACGCGCTAGCCCGTATCACTTCGTATTTTCCACGAGCAGGGAGCAAGGTTAGGTTTTCTATATTTTCATTTACGCGAGCAGGCAATACCAAAGGAGGGTGATACGCGAGCAGAGAAGGCCGAAGGAGCGTGCGTCTTCGTCATCTACTTTGTCTTCGTCAAAAGAGCAACACGCGAGCAGGCGAGATGGAAGGAGCATATATAAGCGAGCAAGCAAGGCTGAAGGAGCTTGCGTCTTCATCGAAGGAGTTTATTTTTGAAGGCAGACGAGGCAAACACCAATTGAAGGTTCGTTTTCGTAGTCTTCTTCATTTTCTCGGGCAGACGAGGACACACGAACGTCATCTTCTTCATTTCATGTATTTTGAGGGTTTATCTTTCTTGCAGTTGTCGAATAAGAGGAGGAGAGTTACAGTTCAGTTATCTTTCTTGCAGGAGGGTTACGGTTCAAGGTAGGACAAGCAACTTTAACTCAAAAGATATTCTGCTGCTTTTTAGGGTTTATTTCGGCTACATAATTTCTTAATTGACAAATTTTGTTTATTCTACATAATTTGTTAATTGACTAATTTAGTGATCTTGATTTTGGTTAAAGTGTGAAATGCCAAAAATCTAATTTTATGAAAATATATTCATTTGTTCTAATTTCAGTTAGAAGATTTTTTGAAATTACATGTACTGATTTTTTACAATAGTTGAGAGAGATATGTTTCGATTATAGAGTTTTCTTACAACAATAATTACAAACCTAATATTAGTCATGGCACCTTGTGACGCATTGTATGGCAGGAAGTGCAGAATTCATTAAGCTAGTTTGAAGTTCAATAAAGATAGTTGATAGGTCCAGAATTAGTTGATGAAGCCACAAAAAAATCAGATAAATCAAAGAGATTCAAACATGCCCAGGCTCATCAACAAACATACTATGACCCTAAGCACAGAATAGTAGAATTTGAAGTTATTGATTTTGTATTTTTTTTTAAATCAAACATATAAAAGATATAGCCTGATTTGGTCAAAGGGGCAAGTTGAGTCCTAGATATATACAATTATTGGAAATCAATGAGAAGATTGGTAAGGTTGCCACTACATTGATTTTTTCAGCAACATGTGTGATATACATGATATTTTTCATGCATAAATATTGAAAAAAGGAGTTACAGATACAAATTTAAAAAAATGCAACAAAGAAATTGAAGTGCAAAAAGATCCGACTAATGTTAAAGAACTTGAAAGAGTATTAAAATTTAATACTAAAAAGCTGAGAAATATGCAAATTCCTTATATAAAGATAAAGTGGAGACAAAGAGGAGAAAAAGACGCAACATAGGAATTAGAACAAGAAATGATATAGAAATTTTTCCATCTGTTTAAATTAACGCTAAAGAAAGGAATTTGATGACGAAATTCTTATAAGGGAGAATTATACTACCCAAAATTTCAAAAAAATATATAATAAAAATTTTCCTAAAATTTATACTCCATTTTTCACACCTTCAAAATTATTAAAATTATTTTATGAATTTACACCTATCATTCTGATCATTTCGATATATATATAATTCTTAATAAAATAACTTATTAATTTATTTAATAACATGAAGGTTCTAATTAATTTACTGTTCATTTATTTAAATATTATCGTGATGGTTTAACTGTATTGTAGCAAGAGATCCTAATTCCAGTAATAGAGGCATGGAATGGTGGATTGAAAAATGAATGCTTAGATTTGGTCATATAACACTGTTGTATTTATACATAGCAAATCTAAGCATTTTTATTCCCTCTGTTTTTCCCAATTACATGAAGTGTTTGGTCAAATAGAGAGCAGCTAGGATTAGGGCAGAAGAGAAAATAAGGGAAGAAGAGGAAATGAAGAAGAAGAAAAGAATGAAAAGGAATGAATAAAAATAGGTAAAATCTGATTTTATTGCATTGTCTTCCAGTAAATCGAGTTAGTATTGGTGTTGTTGAGTTTAAAGCTTAAATGATGATAAATTCTTTCAAGATAAAAATGTCATTTTAATATTATTGATGTATATTAAGTTGTCAAATTGGGAATAGATATAAATTGAGGAAATTATTGTTTATTTAGGTTGTATGTGAAAGAATAAAATTTCAAGAAAATAGAAATAAGAAATGTTCTAAATTGGATCCTATAACTGCGGTAGGAAAGTAATATCTAATATAAGGAGCAAATTTTTCATAATCCTAATATATGAAATTTTGTCCGAGTATATTGACATTTTATATATATTTTTATAATTTTTTTTCATGTTTATTAGCACCTAATGTTGCCACTAGAACTAGTATATTTTTATGATCATCTGTCAAGTAATTTCAGAATATTTATAATTAATTCAACTCATAAGATTGTTTAATCAAATCTAAATTTTGGCTATATAATATGTATTAATATGCATCAAAGGTAAAACATGATATATATATATATATATCATGTTTTACCTTTGATGCATATTAATACATATTAATTGACAATAAGTACATTTCAATGCTAAGTAATTTTGAATGCTTATTAAAAGTCATATCATGTGGGTTCGTTGATAAATGATGATGATAGGAAATACTTGAGTTCGCAAAGTAATCCTATCGGATTTACTTGAGTTCGCAAGTAACCCTAACCAAAAATTGGTAAAAACAGTGAAAATACACAAGAAAGATAATGAAACAACCCAAAAACCGTAGACTTTTATTAAATAACTCAAAGCAAAGCAAACATAAGAAAAGATACAATTGATCCTCTATTTTAGAGGAGGATCGTTCTCTCTCAATCTCTAGACAATAGGTCTAGAGCCCAAAACTCCCAAGAGACTCCAAGAGATCACCAATCTAAGCATGCCCAGCCCTAACCCCCTCATGCCCTTTAAATAGCCCTCTCCACCTCCTTAAAATCTCTACTTCCTTAAAAACTTCCTAATATAAAATATTATTTATTTAATACAAAAGATATCAAATCTTTTTAATTAATTAAATCCACTTTCCCTATTGGCTTGCCGCCTCCCTCTCTCTCTTTTCTTTTTGCTGCCAAAGTGGGTCCCACCCTTATGTGAGGCGGTTTGGGCCGCCTTTGGTACTGTCGGCCCCATTTGGGCGGTTCAATAGGAACCACCCTATCAATTACCGCCTCCCAAAGAACCACATTGTCCTCAAGGTGAAAATCAGGAAACTGATGCTTTATCCTCTCATACGGCTTCCATGTGGCATCGTAGTTTGGGAGGTTCTTCCACTTGATCAGTACTTCCTTAGCTCCTTCTTCTTTTTGGAGAACCCTCATTAGCTCTAAGGGTTCTAGAATCACTTCTAAATCATCAAGAAGTTGCTGGAAATTCTGGGTTGGCTGTATAATCACCAATGGCCCTTCTCAACTGGGATACATGAAAAACCGGATGTATGGTTGCCGTTGGTGGTAATTTTAGGCGGTAAGGCTACTGCTCCAATTTTTTTCAATACCTTGTAAGGTCCAAAGTACCTTGGGGCTAGCTTCTCATTACTCCTGTTGGTGACTATTTTCTGTCTATATGGTCAGAGCTTCAAAAATACCTTCTCTCCCACTTCAAACTAGACATCCTTCCTATGTGCATCAGCTTGTTTTTTTATAATCTGTTGGACTCTCAAAAGATGCCTTTTCAATTCTCCTAATACCCTGTCCCTCTCCTCCAAATACTCCTCCACTGAAGAAACTGGAGTACTGCTACTCCCAAAGTGCACCAAGTGAGGTGGGTCTCTCCCATACAACACTTTGAATGGGGTCATCTGTGAAGTAGAATGATAAGAGGTGTTGTACCAGTACTCAACCCATGGTAGCCATTGGACCCAAAGCCGGAGTTTCTCTGACACAAAACATCTAAGGTAGGTCTTCAAGCTTCTGTTGAATACCTCTGTTTGGACATCAGTCTGTGGGTGGTAGGTGGTGCTTCTTTTTAATACCGTTCCCTGTAATCGGAACAACTCCCTCCAAAAATGACTGAGAAACACCTTATCTCTATCAAACACTATCGCCTCTGGAACGCCATATAATCTGACTACCTCTCTGATGAAGGTTGATGCTACTATCACTGTTGTGTACGGGTGTTGAAGAGGCATAAAGTGAGCATACTTGCTCAATCTATCCACGACCACTAAGATCACCTTGAACCCCTCTGATCGGGGTAGCCCGTCTATGAAGTCCATAGAGACTTCCTCCCATACGCGATCTGGTAAAGCCAATGGTTGGAGTAATCCCCCCGGTGACATAGCCAAATACTTGTTCCTCTAATAAACCTCGCATCGACCTACCATCTCCTCCACATCTTTACGCATTCCCTTCCAGTATAATTCCGCAGCTAGCCTTCTATATGTCTTCTGTACTCCAGAGTGACCCCCAATTGCACTCCCATGGAACTCCTGAAGCAGGTGTGGGATGTGGATTGATGTCCTGGGCATCACAAACCTCCCTGGTACAGCAGTCTCTCTCCTTCCAAAGAGTAACCTGGGTGACTACTCCCCTCCCTCCATAAGTCTGCCCTGATCTTGCCCAACTCCTCATCCCGAGTGCTCTCCTCCTTGGTGTCTTCCCAATCTATCATTAATGGGATAGATATGGCCATCGTTTGAAGTTCTCCCATCCATCTGGACAAGGCATCTACAGCCTTGTTTTCCACTCCCAGCATGTACTAGATTTCAAAATCATATCGCAACAACTTGGATAGCCACCTCTCGTGCTCCTCTGTCACCATCCGCTGCTCCAACAAGTACTTCAGGTTTCGCTGGTCGGTCCGGACAACGAAATGCCTCCCCAGTAGGTAGGGTCGCCACTTCTAGATGGCTAGAACGATGGCCATCAGCTCCCTCTCATAGACGGATTTCAGCCTGGCTCTCGCAGTCAATACCTGGCTGAAATAAGCGATGGGACGATGACTCTGCATAAGTACTACCCCCAATCCATACCCAGAAGCATCTGTCTCCACTATGAAGACCTGAGTGAAGTCAGGTTAGGCTAAGACTAGTACTATAGTCATAGCCTTCTTTAAGCTCTCAAATGCTGCTGTGGCAGCTTCCCCCTATAAGAAGCCATCCTTCTTTAACTGTTCTGTGAGTGGCCAGGCTATTGTGATGTATCCCTTCACAAACCTCCGGTAGTAACTTGTCAAGCCTAGGAATCCTCATAGCTCTTTCAGATTTTTAGGTACTAGCCACTTCAGCATTGCCTCAACCTTAGACTGATCTGCTGTCACTCCCTCTTTGGACACAATATGCCCCAAGTACTCTACACTGGCTTGTGCAAAGCAGCACTTCTTCAAATTGGCTCGTAGTTGGTGCTCCTGTATTACTTCTAATACCCTTCTCAGGTACTCACAGTGCTCCTCTTCTGTCCTGCTGTATATTAGTATGTCATCAAAAAATATCAATACAAATCGCCGGAGATAAGGTTTAAAAACCTTATTCATAAGTGACTAGAAAGTGGCCGGAGCGTTGGTGAGGCCAAAGGGCATCACCAGGAACTCATAGTGTCCTTCATGAGTTCTGAAGACAGTCTTGGGCACATCTTCTTTCTTCATTCGGATCTGATGGTATCCTGACTTCATATCTATCTTGCTGAAGATCACTGCTCCGCTTAGCTCATCTAATAGTTCATCAATTATGGGTATGGGAAACTTGTCTAGCACAGTTTCCTTATTGAGCACCCTGTAGTCCACACAGAATCTCCAATTGCCATCCTTTTCTTGACCAGTAAGACTGGGCTGGAAAAGGGACTAATGTTGGGCCTGATGATTCCTGCCTCCTGCATCTCTCTGATTAATTTCTCAATTTCATCCTTCTGAAATTGAGGATAACGGTAGGGTCGTACGCTGATGGGTGACACCCCCTCCCTGAGTGTGATGGCGTGCTCCTGCTCTCGGGGTGGTGGCAAACCCTGAGGTGGCTGGAAGACCTCATAGAACTTCTGGATCAGCGGATGTACGAAGAGGGGTATGTCCCTTCCTTCTTCTAGTTTTGCTCCTTCTAATCTAAGCAGCTCTACTAAATAGCCTTGCCCCACCTATTGTATACTTCTCACCATGGTTTTGAGAGAAACCATCGATTTGGAGAGCCCTGCATCTCCCTTGATCACCACTCTTCTCCCGTCAACCCGCAGCTCCATAGTGAGTGCTCCCCAGTTGACCTTGGTATCCCCCAACGTCTGCAGTCATTTCATCCCCAAGATGGCATCCGTGCTTCCTAGCTCTAGTGGAAGGAAATCCTCCCTCACCAGAATTCCCTGGATGATCAACCTTACTCCTCTACATATCCCCTGGCCTTTCTCCATCTTCCCGGTCCCCATCATCACCCCATACAAACTTGTGTCCACTAATTTTATTCCCAGTTGGTCTACGACCTAAGTGAAAATGAAATTGTGGGTAGCCCCACTATCAATCAATACCACTACCTCCTTGCCCTCTATCTCTCCTTTTACCTTCATGGTATGATTCGTAATAAATCCTACCACCGAGTTCAAAGAGACCTATGCCAGATCTAGATGTAGCTTCCCTTCTATCTCTTCCTCTACTTCCCCTTCGCCTCCCTCCTCAGTTTCCTCGTCATCACAGATAGTGTGAACATTGAGAGTTCGGTCCTTACACCTATGCCCCGGCGTATACTTCTCATCGGACCGAAAATATAACATCTTTGCCCTCTTTTCCTGCAGCTCCTTTTCTGTCAACCTCTTGAAGTTTCCCCCACTTCCTCCTACCACCGGCTTCTCCCGGATAGTCTTACGAACACCCCCTCCCACTGGCCCTTTTGGAGCTAGATGAGTAGTGGTCATCCGGTGTGAGTTACCTAAGCTGTTGCTCCTGAATCCCCTTTCTAGATGTCTCTAGTCTTCCACCAATTGTGCCAATTCCATGGCCTCTCCCAAGTTACGAGGTCTCAGGACCCGTATTGCTGCTCGAATCTCGGATTTGAGTCCTTTCATAAAGTTGCCTTCTAGCACTGTCTCTGATAACCGTTCCACCCGGCTGGCCAGGTGTTCAAATCTCTCCCGATAGTCTGTTACTGTGCCCTCTTGTACTAGTGCGAAGAATTGCTCATAGAAGTCCCCTTCCCTGCCGGTTAGGAAACGTTCCAGTAAGCATTCTTTGAATTCTCTCCAGTCCCGTAGGGGTCTTCTCTAGTCTCTCCATTGATACCAAGACAGCGCCTTCCCCTGCAAACATAGCATGGCTGTCGTTAACTTCTCCTCCTCTGTTAGCCCGTTGACCGCAAAATACTTTTCTACTTTGTAGATCCATCCATATGCGTCCTCACCCTCAAAGATAGGCATTTTCAACTTCCTTACCCTCCGGTCACCTCCATCTCCCCTATTTCCTCCATAAAGTGGGACAAACATTACTTGATTTGAGGGGCCATTTATAACTATAATATTCGATTGACCAAATTTTATCAATTGTTATTATAGTCGACAAGCTAAGTAATGACTAAATGATATAAATGTATCAAAAGCCTATACAAATATTATATGACATTTCAAAGATAATGCCCAATGAGAATGAGAAATGAAAATGAAAGTAAAACAAGTTATTTCATATCAGTAATTGATTAGCATAGTGCATTAAATGATTTCTCATTTTGTAGATATATTTTATTTTCTTATAGATATTCATGTTTGTTGCTTATAATTAAATTGTTTACTTATCAAATCATCAACGCAGGTCATGAATTAAAATTATTACACTAAACTAGCTATATTTATAAATACTAATACTCATATTAATTCAAATGATTAAAATAAAATATTATACTATTTTCATGTGTGTTTAAATTTTATATTAGAATTGTTTATTCCAATAAGCACTTAGCTCATCAAATATGTAATGATGAGAACATCCAACCATGAGAGTTTATCAGAGAAGGAGTCGAAGATCGACGGCCATAATCGCCCCACTTTATTTTGAGTTATTATTTCTATTTTGAATTATTTATGCATTTTTTCCATTTTTACCCTCACTTGAGGGAGTAGTCCTATGTAAGCCCTAGGGGCATGTTTGTCTTTTTGTTTTCCCTCATTGTATGTTGGCTATTTAAAGCCTCCTCATCATTTGAGGTTAATGGATGATTATTAAGAAAAAAATTCTGCACTTTGTTCTTAAAAGCTATAGGAGTTCTTAGGAGAGTGGAAGTCCTTAGGTGAAGGCAACGCAATAGCCACCAGCCGCAGGAAACGTTCGGGCTCGTGATTTAAAGTCCCTAGATGAGGGCAAAGTATTACCCATCAGCCGCAGAAAACGTCCGGGCTCGTGGTTTATCTTCTTCTCTAATTCCCCTTCTTCTTTCTTCTAGCCGCTGCCCCTAACTCCCTCTTTCTACCTTGACCGAGACCCCCCCAGCCCTCTGCCCTCATCCCAAACCCCCGGCCACCTTGTCCCAAACCCTTAAACAACCTCCCTCCCCTCTCCAACCCTAGCCACCACCCCCCCCCCCCCCCTCTTTCATTTCCTTCATTGGTCGAGACCTTCCACCCAAGGCCAAGATCGAACATCAACCAACCGCCGACCCCAATCCCATTCCCAAAGATGCCGGCCAACACCCTCTCCATTTGGCTCCAAATTCAAAATTTAGCATTCAAACCCTTTCCTAAAATAGCTCCCTTTAATTTTGGAAACTATCTAAATTCATATTCAATTGAATTAGAATTAGAATTTTATTTCCTAATGGAGGAAACATATATTAGGAAAGTCCCTCAAATCATGTATATTTGAATTTAAATGGGAGATGATTTAAAATATCATTTCCTAATTTAAATTTCTTAACTTGGCAACCCCTTTTAACCATCCAATTAAGTCCCCATTAAGGGGCCGGCCCACCCTTCCCTCTCTCCTTTATTTGGAGAAGATTCAAATTTAAATCTCCCTTTCCATTGCCTCCATAATTTCAAATTGGTTATTCATTACCTTCCATATTGGGTGAATCTTAATTTAAGAAAGTTCTTAATTTCATATTCCAATCTATTTGAATTTGAAATTCCTTCCTAAAATAAGATAAGTTATTTAAGGAAGCCCCCTCAAATCAGGCTAATTTGAATTTTTTTAATTAGGAGTTAATTCAAAATCCTTCCTTAATTAAAATTCCTATGTTGGCAAGTCTTTTAATTCCTCAAATCAATGTCCTCATCTCTAGCTTCGCATATCGTTCTACATCATGTAAATTAGACATTTAGTGTGTGTGTGTGTATAATTTAATGATCTAAATTATGCACACTTTCGTATCATTCTTTATGATGAATTTATTAAAAAAAATGTGTTGTGTACTATATGCTTGTGACAATTTAGGAAGGCTAATTTCAACTCAATCATGATTGGTAAGATCAAAGAGGGTGATGATAAAAAGTATGTTTGATTAGATTGTCCATCTCTATTACATTTCATCATTGATTGATATAACACATTATATTATATTTCATCGCACAATTAGACAATATATGTACAATCCATTTTGAGTTCATTGATATTATCAAATAAAATAAATTAATTTTAATGGTTGAAATTGCATGTATTTAAGATCCTTCCAGCAATAGCAACAACTTTAAATCATTTAATGCTAAAAACAATCCGAATGGATGCAGGTTCAATCATTTAAAGTTCATACCTCATGGGAATTCTACTCCCCCATACTTAGATGGGTTATTCAAATTAATTATTGTTAGAGTCAACTTATCCTTCAACTATAGGCATCATTGAGCTTATTGATGTGATTAGGCTTGAGCCTGCATGCAGCAGTTGAATTTCCTTGGATTTTATTTGAGTTGATTCGGGCCACCATGTGACCAAGCACCAATGTTGTGATCCCTTTGTTCATTAGGAAGTAACTTTTTATCACCATCATTTTTTTTATTTATTAGTATTACCACTATTACGCAGCTCATCTTGATTGTTGGTTCGGAGTTTTAGCTACCAACCAAAACGTCTTGGGTTCGAGTCTTGCGTATGTGATGTGTGTGTTTGTCTTAATTGGCCTAAATGTCCCCCACCCCCCAAAAAAAATACTACACTTCTTTAATCTTAACATGGCACAATGGAGAAAAAGGATTCAAACTCTCTCTCTCTCTCTCTCTCTCTCTCTCTCTCTCTCTCACTCACTCACTCACTCACACTCACTCACACACACACACACACACATATATATATATTGCAATGCATTATTCTTAACATTATAATGCATTACACTATGCTTAAATCAGCTCTTATGCAATTAGCATGCATGGGAAATACGGGTGGATAGATGGATAAAGATGGCACGTCTATGCATGTGTGTTATTAGATATATTCATTACAACTAATAAGTAATAATGGATGGGCGCACAACAAAATGTCAGAATTGGCTAGCACAGTAGTAACTGTGTCATTCTATGATAAATGGTTAACCGAGAAGTCCTCAAAGTGTTCTAGGCAAGATCAGATAAATAATCTTGAAAAAGAATGTCACTCACCGGAACAAAATGGCTCTATCAAGCGTTCAAATACCTCATCCCCAAGATTGCGCCTTACAAACTCCTCAACCGTTTCCTCATGCCCCTGAAACCTTTCAACAAAACTAGATTACTTACCTTCTTATTTTAAATCAGAAGGAGCTGACTGGCAAGGTTAATGATTACAAACTGGTGGAGGAGGCCTGATGCCTATAGCACCAAATCCAGCTCTCAATTTACCACCAAAGCTCAGCAATTCAAAGAAGGGTATATCAGTAGGTTTTGAAGGAACAGGAAGAAGTTTCCCATTCCATAGAACAAAGCGTGGTGCATTTGGTCACCTAACACAAGATCATCCTTCAAACCACTATCAACCTGTGATGAAATTACACATAATGAGAAAGCTCAGAATTTAAGAGGAAAGAGCAAGTTAGATTATCTAAACCAAAACTGAGACAGGAATCATCTGTCATTAGTTTAGTGGGCATGAGATGGAAAAATCAAAAACTAGTTATCTAAATATCTGCAGCAGAATAATTGGATACCATTAGCATGTTTTTCTTAATCAAAATATTGGTCTACTTATTCATTTAAGAGTCAAGGAAATAATTTAACTAGTTTCATAAATTATTTTCTGCGAATCTTAGTTACAGTATATTTTGGGGTAGCTTAAGCAGTCTAAAAGTCATGGGCTTAACTCACAGCTAAACATCATTACGGCACTTCAAGTTTAAATACTGATTAAAACTTTTAGAGTTTTCATGGAGCTCATCATCAATTTTATTTTCTTGTATCCATTATGGTAATCATTTTGGAGTGTTTCTCACCACTACTAGATTTGTATACATTAATAATACAATGTGATATTGTTTTCAAAGCCTTTTTCATCTTAAAGAATGAATTACGGCAAGTGCTTTTCCCCAAAACATCCAAAACATAAGTGATGCGGAAATCCGACTGTGAAAGCTTATCAGAGGAGGAGACAAAGATCGACGGCCATGATCGCACCATTTTATTCTAAATTATTATTTATATTTTTTATTTATTTATGTATTTTTTCGTTTTTACCCTCACTTGAGGGAGTAGGTACTTGTGACCCCATGAGGCACTTTTGTCTTTTGTTTTATTATTGTATCTTAGGCTATTTATAGCCCCTCTTTTTTTTGTAATGGTTAATGGATGATTACTAAAAAAATTTTCAGCACTTTGTTCTAAGAGCCATGGGAGTTCTTGGGAGAGTTGAATCCCTATGTGAGGGAAAAGCAATACCAACCAGCCGCAGGAAGCGTCCAGGCTCGTGGTTTGAAGTCCTTAGGTGAGGGCAACGTAGCACCCATCAGCCGCAGGAAGCGTCCGGGCCCATGGTTTATCTTTCTTTCTCTAAACTTCCTTTCTCCTTCTTCATTGACCGCCGGCCAAACCCCCTCCATAGCCGCCGACCAAGCTTCCCTCTTCCCCACCTCTAACCGTCGGGCACTCCACCACCACCTCCTAGCCGGCCACCCCCTCCCCTCCCCTCCAAGCCGCCGGCTCCAAGGCTTCCCCCCTCCCTTTAGCCGCCGGCCACCTCCTCCCTCTTTCCTTGGCTCCACAAATTCCATCTTGCATTCAAAGCCCTTCCTATTTTGGCCTTCTTAATTTGGTAACAAATTTGAATTTAAAATTCAAACAATTTTGATTTTGAATTTGTTTCCTAAATAAGAATCCCTATTTTAGGAAAGTTACTTAAATTAGATCTAATTAAATTTCTAATTGGATTTGATTTAAATTAATTTTCCTAATTAGTAAATCTCTTTTAGGAAACCCCCCCCCAAATCTCTCCTAATCTAAAATTAATTGGAATTAATTCAAATTTTCATGTTCATTGAACCTAGACACATTCATCGAACCTGGACACTTCTCCCCCTCCTCTCTCTTGGCCGGCCCCCCTACCCTCTCTCCTATCTCATTAATTCCTCCAAATCAAATACCCAACCAAGCCCTTGCATAGGCCGGCCTCTCCCTCTCTCTCCAATTAAAATATTCCACAATATTTCCATCCCCTTATTCTCTTCCCTTCTCTATTTTAATTAATTCCTTCACAAAATTGGAACTCCATTTTATGATTAATTAAGTAACCCCTTCTCTCTCTTTTCCAATTAATTTGAAATTTCAAATTCACATGACCCCCCCCCCCCCCCCCCCTCCCTCCCGTTCCACATCAGTAAGCAGTAAGGGCCTCAAAATAATAACAAATAATAGATGATTTCCAACCATAAATAACATTCAAACGTCTTACAAGCTAATCCAATTATATATGAACAGAAGTTTCAGCCCAAAGGCAATTATGATATTAACTCTCAACAAAAGATTGCACCAACAGTCTGAAAAAAAAACAATCCAGTGAAATTTTATTAGATGCAAATGCAAAATTGGAACACTACTACAGAAATGTGGTTAGATTATACACCCATTGCAATCCTTAGGAGATATCTTCTTACTAAGAAAATGGTTAGCCTTCCTAAAGAGCTGGTTTCTAAAAGTAGGATTAATCAGTAAATTGCGTAAATCCAAGCTTGCTAAATTTTTAGAGGGCTAAAACCTGAAAACTGGTTGGCACGACAAGTATTAAATCTTGACGTATTGTTTATCTATTTGTATCAAGATTTATGATTTGTGAGAAAGAAATCCATAAATCTTTAAATCATTTGAATAGTGTGATTTAACAAATCCAAGATTTAACCAATAAAGGAGCTAAAATGGAATTTATCAAAAGAATAGGGTTTAAAGGCTCCCAACTTATGTTTGGCAGGATTTAAGTTAAATCGCGTTTAAACTCTGCACCTTAGAGAATGGAAAAGCCTAGCAAACTTAAGATGTACAACAATAACAAGCCTTTATCCCACTACGTGAGGTCAGCTGCATGAATCCATTTTCTCCATTGTGTTCTATTAAGAGCTAATTCTCATTTAAATCTAATTAAAAAATGTCATTTTTAATCTTTTCTAACCAAGTATTTTCAGGTTTACCTCTACCCTTTCTTAAAATAGGTCGGATCTAATACATCTAGGATCAAAAGGCCTAAGTTTTATGTGACTAAACTATCTAAGGCGACTCTCTAAAATTTTATCTTCCACTGGAGCTACTACAACTTCACGTATATACTCCTTTCACATTCTACCTCTATGATTAAAGCTACTCATCTACCCGAGCATCATTATCACTACAACACTTAATTTTATGCTTCTCTTTTAATGGCGAACATTCTATATCATAACGGACATCATCTTATAAAATTTCCCCTTTAATTTGAGTGGTGCTTTTTCTATCACATAATAGACCCGAAGCATTACTCCACTTCAACCATCCAACTTGAATTCTACTAATAATATCCCCATCTATTTCACCATCGCTTTAAACAATAGACCAGAAATATCTAAAATGTGCAATCATTTTAATAACTTGATCACCCAATATCACAATATCACCACTAGATCTATCACCATTAAAATTACACTCCATGTACTCGGTTTTAGATCAAATCAACCAAAAACCTTTAACTTTAATATTGACCTCCACAATTGAAGTTTTTCATCAACACTCTCTCTAGTCTTATCAATAAGAAGAATATCATCAGCAAAAAAACATACACCAAGGTACATCCTCTAGCAAATGTCTAGGAAGGACATCCATGACTAAAGCAAGAAGATATGGGCTTAAAGTCCATCGTTGATGTAATACAACTAAAATAGGAAAATACTTGGTCAAACCACCTTGTGTTTGAACATAAGTAACAGCTCTTGTATACATATCCTTAATGACTTGAATATACGCATTATTAACTCCCTTCTTTTCTAGAACTCTCCAGAGCCCATCTCTTGGAACTTTATCATATGATTTCTCTAAATCAATAAATATCATATGTAAATCCTCCTTAATCTTCTATACTTCTCCATCAAACTCCTCAACAAATATATAGCTTCAATAGTAGACCTACCCGGTATGAATCCAAATCGATTTTGAGAAACACTAGTGTCACGCCGTAACCTATGTTCAATTACTCTCTCCCATAATTTTAATGTATGACGCATTAACTTAATTCCTCTATAATTCGTACACTCTTATACATTGTCTTTATTCTTAAAAATAAAAAATAAAACACTCTATATACACTCATCTGGCATTTTTTTTCGTCTTCAAAATAATATTAAAAAGTTTAATAAGTCAAGAAATTCCTTGATCTTCTAAACATTTTTACACTTCTATTTGAATATCATCAGATCCTACAGCTTTTTCATAATTCAATTTTTAAAGCCTCTCCAACTTTGATTTACTAGCATAATAATAAAAATAAAAATATTTATTTCTCTACGGTGTTAAGGTCATTAAAGTAAATTATATTCTCATAAGCTTCATTGAAAAATTTATCAAAACATCTCATCCACCTATGTTCAATATCCTCTTCTAAAATTTATCAAAAGTTTATAACCAAATTATAATTTTATGTACTAGCTTCTTTGCCCACTTATCACACACCCGGGCGTTGATGCAGTAGCCCTTACGCACTTTTGTTGTATTCAGGCCATACAGCATCTTGCTTCAAGAAAATGCCGTGACATTAACAAATGTATTAAAGATTCATGTCATGATTATTCGATAAGTTTTACACAAGTTGTCGACTACCTAATGCAACATTCCGCTATTCTCATCGAGGACTTGGGACCAGGATGCAACATTCCGCTATTCTCATCGAGGACTTGGGACCAGGCAACAGCAGTATTTCGCAAACTTATGGTAGAATTGATAAAGATAGAACTGAACAATTAGGGTGACACCAACTTGATAAAGGTAGAACTGCAGAAATTAGAGGTATTACTGAGGCCTCATTCAACTCCCAGCAAAGTGCAGTCCCAGACCATGGCCTAAAAAAGCAAGGGTCTGTGGCACACTCAATTTACTTGGCAAAAGGCAGGGCAAGTGATTCAGCGTACATGGTGACACAACTGCCGCATTTCAGTAAAGAGTGCTGTTTCGTACTGGCTAGCTGAAGGCCAATGCAATTCAAAGCAAAAACTATTAAAGCCTCAAAAAGGCATCTAAACTCCTATGTTTCAAAATTTAACTACCATTCATAGCTAGAAAATCAGCTATAGAATAAAAACATGTGCGAAGCAAAGAAATCCACTGATTTACCAAGTGTATGAGCCATATTCCCCATGGACATGTAATTTCGATAGATGAAAAAGATGAAAACCAAAACGTAAAAGGTATCTAGAAGCAGGCATACCGCCATGGATAGAACCGCATCAGACGGCTGGAAGCTATTAGGGCCCTCCTCCCAGAGATAACCGTCTCTCTCCCTGGTAATGATGTTCCCGCCAACGCGATCCCGAGCCTCCGTTACCAGAATCTCCGAAACTGCCCTGGCGTGCCGCGTCGCCAGCGCTTGGGCAGTGCAGAGGCCGTTGATTCCCCCACCAACAACAACGCAGTCAACTAAGATTCGGCCAGCAGGGTATCCGTCGCTGTCCCCACCACCGCGGCCCATCGGAACAGCCACCTCGCTCGTCACGCAGCATCTGACAAGTTGTCTCAGAAGACGGCGGCGGAAGCCTTCGCGGCCGGGGGAAATAGGGCATGGCGGTTTGGTAGAAATAGAGATGGCAGCGGCGGACATCACACAAACGCGAGAACAATAGAAGAAGCAAACACGCGCAGGGTTATCCCCTTTGTCGATTTTCTTTCCCGTGTTGGTTGATCAGTAACGATTACGATGTAGCCGTTCCTACGGCTTCATATAAAAACTATAAATGTAAATATAAGAAATATACTTATATGAAAGCAAATATAAGAAATTTGAAATTTAAACTTATCAAAATTTGACCAAGATATTATCACCCAAATTTTTTTCCATAATGTGGGTTTTAAAATAATCTTACATGAATTATTTTTTAAAAATTAAATATTCACCCTCTTTCTCCCAAATTGCTTCTCTTTCAACTTGTGTTTCTATTAAACTATAATTATTGGAATTTGCATACTTCTCAAAAATTTCATATTATAAGCCAGGATATATTTAAGTTATTTCCTATAAGCCAAATTAAGTTATACTTTAACTTCATCTTCAAAAACTATTTGCTCAATATTAGAAACTCAATTCCTTGATACAAATACATAGAGTATGTCATGCACATTGGACATATAATCCGAGAGTAATAACTTACAAGGAGATTTTTCAACTTTACTAATCGCCTTAAAAGGTCCAATAAACCCTAGACTTAGCTTTCTCTACCAATTCGGCTCACACCTTTCAAGGGACTAACCTTTAGAAATATAAAATCACCTATTTGAAATTCAATAGCCTAATGCTTTGGATCATAATACTTTTTATACTTTATCTTGAGATACTTTCGTTATGTCCTGTATCAGTCTAATTTTCTTAGTAGCATCATTCACCAATTAAGAACCCATCAATCTCATATCACCAACCTCTGTCTAAGATAAATGCGTCATTTGTTTCTTACCATACAGTGCTTCATATGAAGCCATACTAATACTTGACTAAAAATTCTTATTATAAGCAAATTCAATTAAGGGGACAAGATCTTCACAACTCCCTCCAAAATCCAAGAAACATATACTCAAAGATCCTCTAGCGCTTAAATAGTCTTCTTAGACTAACTATTAGTCTAGGAATGAAAAGTTATACTAAAATTCAACTTTATACCTAAAACCTTCCTAAATACCTTCCACAATCTAGAAATGTGTGATGCCCCAATACCTAAATATGAAAGAATTACATATTTCATGTCTTAATTAATCTACTAAACTTCTAATAATTCATTAATATATAAATCTAGCAAAAATAATTATAAATTATATACATCAAAATATTTTTAGATCCATTCATCAAATTTTAATTTACAATAGGCAGGAGATCAATCACTACATCCATTAGTCTTTCTCCATATGCTCCTGATTACATAGGAATAAAGCTAAAATATAGAAAACAAAATAAAACCTAAATCTTGATTTGTCTTACTCAACTAGATGCTAATCCCTTCTTGAAAACATAAAAATTATGGAGTGAGCTAATAGCTCAATAAGTTACTAAAATCTACAACTGTAATCAATTCAAGGCCATATAAGTAGTATGCTTGGGATCATTCAACCCATATTAATATAAACATGTAGCAGTAAGAACAAGCAGAAATAAATATGAACTAGCACAACCCAACTCAACATGATTCCTATCATGTTGAGCTATGACAGGCAAATCCCAAGATTTAATTTTGAAATATTTCATATTCTCATCCAATATAATTTTTTAAACAACCAATAAACTACAGAACTACTAAAACATTCAAAGTGCTAAAACTAAACTCATCCTCAAGATCTATATTCATTTTATTAAAATGATATATACAAGATCTACACTACAATACATAGCTACAGAATAAAACATAACCAAAGCTAGCCATGACTGTATGAAAATTAAAATACAGAAATACCTATAAACTCAAATCAAATCCTGAAACTACTAATCAAGCGGCTCCTTCCCTTTCCCAGATCCTGAAAAACTAGAAGCAAAACTACAGTAAGCTACAACAGCTTAGCAGACCACAAACACTGATCTAAATTTCTAAACATTTCTTTTATTAAATATTTTTAAGAATATTTAAAAACACTTCAACATAATAAATCATTGTACTGAGAAAGGTATTAAGAGCATAGTAGTCATCCAAAAATTTAAATAATAATACTAAGCAGTTAATTAAACTAGAATTTATATCATAGAATAATGCATAATAGGTTTGTTTTCCTAAACCTAGATAGAATCTCAAAAGATTCTAGCTCCTTATGACTCCCTTTTTATGCTTATAGCATTAAAACATGATTGTATGCATCAGAATATGGCTTATTGGCACTAGAACATACCTTATAGGCACTAAATTCCTAGACCCAAATAAAATCTCAAAGGATCCTAGACCCTTATATCTCTCATTCTCGATCACAAACAGAAACTCAAAGGATTCTGGTCCCTTATATCTCCCAGTAGGCATAATTCAACCACATAAGCACATATTTCATCACATTATAGTAATTGTGAGCTCCAAAAATTCGTGCCTCGGCCTCTCTACAACCCTTTCTTTTTTAGGTCGTTGAGGAGAGTTTTAATGAGTAAGTTCTTAGGCAAATTTTCATAAGGCGGATTGGGTTTCGAATAAGACATTACCTAAAGATTTTCGCCCTTATTTTGCAAGGACTTTATGATATGAGTTCAAATTTCCTATAGGTGCAAGCCCCTATAGTTAATTACCCCTCTCGATAACGAGAGAGAACTTTTGATTAAGGCTAGTTATTAAATAGGTACAGAGTATCTAACGTATAGTACTAACAAATTTAAGTATTTAAAAATTTAATATTTAAAATTGGAAATTCACTACCTTGCACTTAAAATAGATGGTAAAGGGAATGATGATAGACCTGCTCAAGATCTCATAGTTTTGTTGTTTTGATTCATCATGGTCCCAGATCTACTTAGTCAGAGGAGATAGTCGACCTAACTTGACATAAGGATCCTTGTCGGCAGCCATGACTTACTTCATTAAAGGGTACCTTGTAGACTTAGGATGGATATTTGTTTAAGAGGAAAATTTTGAATCCACCACAGCTAATAGAGGTCATAACCTATTGATTCATTGCTCAATGATATAACATCATTGGAGAACATACGGGCTCTGACCATGATCATAATTTAATGGTGCCAATTGGTAGCAAAACCACTCGGTTAGAGGGTCCTTTTCATAACCGTTTACCTACAGTGCCATTTGGCAGTGAAATCACCGGATAGAGGACATGTGCCACGTCCTTACTAGCAAGAGATTGATTGAAAATGAATTCTAGTGATATTCTTGACCAGATATTTTCTCTTTATGAGCTAAAATGATTTTATAATTTATCCACATCGGCAAACTATTGCTGAGAGTTGATCAATATTTTACTTTAAGTATTTAAGTGTTTTATTTCAATTTTAAATATCTTAAGTTTTTGTGATTTTGAGTTTTGAGTTTTCATGAGAATTTGGTAGGAATTTTGAGTATTTGGGGTCCCCTCTGGTTGAGGTTTTATATCAACTTGGCCATCATTGGGGAATTTATGGGCACTTTTCATTTTATTGGTTGAACCTCGTCGAGTTTATGGGCACTTTTCATTTTATTGGTTGAACCCGGTCCAAGTTTTTCATTTTATTGGTTGAGGTTTTATATCAACTTGGCTATTTTTTTCTTCAATCAATATGTCATAACCCGAACCGGTTCACCCGGTCCAAGTTTTTCCACACACGAAGGTCGCCCTGCTCCCTTTCATGAATTAAATTAAGCCTTTTGCATGAATCAAACTCGACTGATGCCTCCTTCACTCATTTCTTTCCCTCAATCGAGTGAATCACATGATTGTTCCTTTTTTGGATTGATTCTCCCGCCTTGGCCTCCTTCTTCTTATTAATTAAGGAGAAATAGGACCTAGGGCATCATTCCACTTCTTTTTTCTTTACCATAGCAGCCGCTGAAGTTCTCTCTTCACCTCCCTCATTGCACATTTCTCACAACAATAGCCTCGAGTAACTTCCTCCTTGAATTGTGAGTTCAAACTCTTCCCTTTTCTCCTCTCCTTCCTCCTTTCTTACTCTTTGTTCTCAAGATATAAAAGTAGATGTCCTCTTTTGTAGTGTTTTTGCTAGATTCGATTTGGTGTTGCCTTGATTTATTGCTAGGATGGATTTTAATTTATTTTCAAGGGAGGACTTATTTTAAGTTTGGTGTACAATTTGATCAAACCCCAAGTTATTTATGTATTTTTTAGATTATTTTATCTTATAATTAATTTTGATGTTTATGGCGTGGTTAAGATTGATTATGATAGTCTTCATTATGCCTCGATGAACATGCTTAATATTATTTTGTTTTGCTTCTTGTAGGTTTGTCACTTGGCAGAGTCGAGCGAGCCGCTATCGAAGTTGGAGTTTATAACAACCATTGTGAGTAACTGTTATTTATTTTTAGGATAAACATACCTTTCTTAGTAAGGGGTGTTATTCTTGATTCTCATAAAAGACCTTTTGATGTTAAATGACCAGTTCTGTCATTGTAGATTTCTGTTCTTTTACACATTTAATCAAAATGAATTAGGAAGATTCACAAATAGCCCATTTTCTATTTATTGTTGTATAAACTCATGTACATCAATTTGTTTCTTTTGTATTTTAATACACATGCTTTGTTGAATACAATGGATGATTAAGTTGGCTAATCACATATTAGTATGAAATAATATTGGTCATATTGAAACTATAAAACCTATTGAGAAGTGCTTATGAATTTTTTGGAAAAATAATATAATTTTGTACATATATGTGTATGTTGGCAGAACCCTATTGTTTATTTACTAGCCGGGGTTGATGGGCCCCAAGAGTGACTACTCTATAGAAAATCAATGGATTTTCTTGGGTTGTGGTTTACCTTCCCGATGATGGGTATTTGATAGACCGACTATAATTATATACATATAAATGTTTGAATATATATATATATATATATGAATTAAAATAAAGATATGACTTACTGGTCTTTGTGAGGTATAAGGATACCTAGTGTGGTGCATTTATAAACATTTTAATAATTTAGCATCAATAGCTAATTGGCATATATACATGTATATTGGAATATGTTGTAGAAAACAAAGCATATCTAATGGTGATTTTTTTTATATAGTGATTATAGATTACTACTCCCCTCTTTTGGTTGTTCATGCTGCATGCCACATTTATTTATCATTTATGCTTTCATATATAGGAGTATTTACTGAGTTTGATTTATCAAACTCACCCGTTATCTTTTTTAGCAGGTCATGCAAGCATGTTTGGTGGACCGCCACCTCAAGAGTAAGGTTACCAGTAGTAGATTATTTTTTATATTTATTATTTTATAGTAGTTTATTATGCTTTTTTTTCTGAGGGTCGGGTAGTTTCTTTCCTACTTTTTGTTTTATTTATATTTATGTTGGCTTGTATCAGAACTCTTGTTATTTAAATGTATATTTAAAATTCTATTAATGAATTGGCTTTTATTTCACTTCCTCCGGTTACTCTGATCTGTGTGTGTGTATCATGTTGCATCACTTGTATATGCATGTTCTTTTTGTGAATACAAAATAGCTCTTCTTATCCCTTCATCGTGTCCTGTGTTGCCGGGTGTACTGCCTTTCAGACTTGGGGTGTGAGATAGCGGTATCATAGTCGTTCTATTTTGTATTTGATATTCCTTGATTCCTTAGGATGGAATAGTGGATCATATTATTTTAGGTTATACTTAACAATAACTAATATATTTCACATGTAGTTATCTATATATTTTATTTTGATATACCAACTTAATAATTTATAATGATGCCAAGAAGAAGAATGATTCCACCGCTCGTGGGACTGATGGCACGAGAACTACTGTAGAAGGTTCACCTATTCCCAGAGGACCTTGCCTTCGTGGTAGTCGAGGTACTATTGCTCCAAATCCATATATTATTATGTTAATCACAATGATGACGGAGGTAACCACTTAGCTTACTCAAGTAGTTCAAGGAATTAATTAAGCCACTCAGCAAGTACCAAAACTGACTCAACCAGCACCCCCATTAGTGCCCCAAAAAGCAATAGGAGAACCTGATGATGCCCCAACTCAGGTAAATAAGCCAAAGTTGAAGAAATTTAGTGGAGTAATTAATATTAATAGACTTAATTATTTAAACCAAAATTTTACTACTATAGGTCAGTCTAACTAATGGGGAGGCGATAGACCGAGTGATGGATCATTCTTAAAGACTCACCCTCCCACATTTAATGGGACAGTTAGAACAATCAGATCTAATGGATGGCTTCATGAAATAGAAAATAGACTTCATGGCATTAAATGTCCAAAAGACCGAAAGGTAGACATGGATGCATTTCAACTGCACGAAGGTACTGATGACCATTGGGAGAGCTTTCGACACAATATCTTTGGAACATATGCAATAATTCTTTAGGTAGAATTTGAAAAATTATTTCTATAGCAATATTTTCCTATAGTGGATTGATCAAAGCTGATGAACAATTTAAGGAAGCACGAATATGGGATAAAATCAGCCCAAGAGTATGATACACATTTTGCTAGAATTATTAGATTTGCACCATCTATTGGGCAGCACGAAGATCATAAAATCTACAACTTCCTTTTTGGCATGAGAGAAGACACATCATGAGATCCTTATCTGGTGTTAAGTGCACTGCATTCAGGAGTTAGTTAATCAAGCAATGCACATAGAGATGGAGATAAATACCTGTGAAGAAAATGCTACTGGAAAGTGAAAGACAATAGATAGTCAAACACCAGGAGATTGACAGAAGAAGCAGTAGATGAGCCATCAGGGGCAGAAGTCTATAAGCAATTCTCATTGTGTGCACTGCGACAAATATCATTCAAGCACTTACAACTTGGTCATCGGAAAGTGCTTCGACTGCTACAGCACCAAACATAAAGCTAAAGATTGTCCGCTCAAAGCTCGGGATCAATCCATTCCTTTATTTACTCGAGACAACTACAAGTATTCACATTAGAATGGTTGGTAAAAATCACAAGGAGGATGCTACCATAGGTATAATGGCAAAGGCAAGGGAAAAAATTATTACTTTCAGCCTCAACAATAATCCCAGCAAGATTTGACTTCTCAGTTATACCAACAGCGCTCTGTTTCTCAGTACCAACAATAACAACCTTTGTTGCCATATCAGCGACAATAACAAGAAATGTAGTATCTGACAATGCGACCTCTAGTATAGGAGTAGCCCAAACACACAATCCCTCCTCATGTCTTCACGATAACTCAACAAGAGGCCCATTAAGCTCTTGATGTGATAACAATTATTATTTCTATTCATAAGCAACCAACAAAGATTTTGTTTGATTATAGAGCATCACATTCATTTATATCAATCAAGTTTGCATCAAATGCATTAATATCTCAATTTCAATCTCATTTATCAATTAATATGCCATCTGAAATATCTATGATAGTTACTTAGTGTGTTCATGATTATGACATTATTATCAATAATATGCATATGCCTACAATACTCATTATATTTCCACTAGTTAAATTTGATGCAATATTGGGAATGGAGTGACTATTAAACTAACATACTATAATTGATTATTATGAGAGAACGGTAAATTTTCATTTATGTGGTGCACCAACCTTTAGCTTTAATAGTGCAAAAGGGGTCTTATCTTATCTTATTTCTACTATTAAAGCCCATTAGATGATTTATCATGGGTGTGCTGGGTATCTTGCTCATGTGGTGGATACCAACAAACCAAGCCTTAATTTAAACAGTGTTCTAGTAGTTCAAGAGTTTGCATATTATTCCCTAATGATTTTCCTTGCTTACCTCCTGATCATGATATTGAGTTCACTATATATATGGTTACAGGTACTACTCCAATTTCAAAAGTGTCGTATTATATGGAAATGATCGAACATAAAGAACTGAAGGTGCAGCTACAATAATTGCTTGATAAATGATTCGGTAGACCTAACATTTCACATTGTGGAGCACAAGTCTTATTCGTGAAAAAGAAAGATGGAAACATGAGACTTTGCATCGACTACAGAGAGCTAAACAAGGTCATCTTGAAGAATAAGTATCCTCTGCCTCACATTGATGATCTATTTGACCAGTTACAAGGCTCTTCTGTGTTTTCCATGATTGACCTTCGCTCGAGGTATCACCAGTTGAAGATTAAGAATGAAGATGTGTCAAAGACTACTTTTAGAGCTCAATATGGTAACTATAAATTTATAGTCATGCCTTTCAATTTGACTAATATCGTTGTTGCTTTTATGGATCTGATGAAAAGAGTTTTCAGGCCATGCTTAGATTGATTTGTAATAATATTCATTAATGATATTTTGATTTACTCTAAGAGTGATGAGGAGCATGCTAGACATCTTTGAATTGCATTAATTATTCTTCGGGAGAATAAGCTTTATGCCAAAGTCTCAAAGTGTGAGTTTTGTCTTTAAAAGGTGGCATTTCTTGGTCACATTATTAGTGAACCTAGAATTTCTATGGATTCTGCTAAGGTCAAAGTAGTTATGGATTGGCTGAGGCTAAGCATCGTCACCAAGCTTAATAGTTTTCTTGGCCTAGCTGATTATTACTAACACTTCATGGAAGGCTTTTGGAGTATTGTAGCTCCAATGACTAGGTTGCCCAGAAGTCCATTAAGTTCATATGGCATGATGCTTGTGAGTAGAGTTTTTAGAAGCTCAATAGGTGTTTAGTGTATGCTCCTATTCTCATCATTCTTCTAGTACCGATGGATTTCAGATATATATTACTTCACATCAGGGCTTGGGTTCTGTCTTAAAGTAGCAAGGTAAAGTGGTAGCTTATGCATCCAGACAGCTTAAGGTGTACGAGAAGAATTACCCTACTCATGACTTAGAGGTAGCTGCAGTCATTTTTATACTAAAGATCTAGATGCATTATCTCTATGGCATTTATTGTGAGGTTTTCACTGATTATAAGAGCTTGAAATACATCTTTACTTAGAATAAGTTGAAATTAAGACAAAGGCGATTGCTTGAGTTAATGAAGGACTATGATTTGCAGATTCAGTACCCATCCGGGCAAAGTTAATGTGGTGGCAGATGCTTTAAGCATGAAGTCTTCATCTTATAAAGTTTGTATGGTCACTTAGTAGAAAAAGTTAGTGCATGAAATATAGCAACTTTAGCTTGAGATAATATTATCAGGAGGCAACTATGTTATTTATTGCATGTCTATTTAACCGACGATTATGGATCAGATTCGTGAAGCTCTGGTGGAAGACATTGAGCTGATGCAAATTAAAGATCAAATTCAAAATGAATTGAAGATAGATTTCACTATTGATAAGATTGGTGTTTTAAAATTTAATGATCGGCTATGTATTACAGACCATGTTGAACTTTGGTGGAGGATGCAATGGTAGGCGCATACCACTCCGTATTTAGTTCACCCAACAAAAATGTATCAAGATTTAAGAAGTTTTTTTGATGGCCTGGTATAAAGAATGATGTAGCAGAGTTTGCAGCCAAGTAGTTGACATGTTAGATGGTCAAGGCAGAATATTAGAGACCTGGTGGTCAATTGAAACCTCTTCCTATTCCAGAATGAAAGTGGGAAGAGATTGCTATGGACTTTTTAGTGGGCTTGCCAAGGTCAAAGCAAGGCCATGATCTAGTTTGGGTCATACTTGATAGACTTAACAAGAACCCTCACTTTCTACATATCAAGCAGAATTACTCTATGGAAAAGCTAGCAAGGATCTATGTGGATAATATCATTCGACTGCATGGGATTTCTCTTGTCATTGTATCTAATAGAGATGAGAGATTTACTTTCAGGCTATGGAAGAAAGTGCAAGATGCTTTGGGTATGAGATTAGATTTTAGCATTGCCTTTCACCCGCAGACAAACAGTCGGTCGGAGTGCACCATTCAGACACTAGAAGATTTGTTAAGAGCCTGCACTCTTGACTTTGGTGGAATCTGGGAGGACTACATTCCACTTGCGGATTTTCATACAATAAAAACTTTCAAGCTACTATTGGCATGGCACCTTATGAGGATTTTTATGGCACGAAATGTAGATCTCCTTTGTGTTGGTTTGAGGTCAGTGAGAGGAAGCTCTTAGGGCCTCAATTGGTTGACCAAGCTACAGAGAAGATTCACCTAATTCGAGAAAGGCTTTGTTTAGTTCAAAAGCGATATAAAATATATTTTGATCCAAAGTATTAGAATTTGAATTTGAGGTACGTGATCACGTGTTTCTCAAGGTTTCACCCATGTATGGAGTTACCAGATTTGGCAAAAGTGGAAAGCTTCAGCCCCATCTTATTAGACCTTTTGAGGTGATCGAAAGAGGAGGCAGAGTTTCTTATAGCTTAGATCTTCCTTCGAGACTTGTAGAAGTACATAATGTCTTTCGTGTTCCCTTTCTCCGACGCTAGGTGCACGACATTTCTCACACTATTCAGTTTAAGCATTTATTGATTTAAGATGATCTTAGCTATGAAGAGGTACCAGAGTACATTTTAGAATGCGAAGTTTGACAACTTTGTCGTCAGTCTATTCCATTTGTTAGAGTGCTTTGGAAGAACCAATCAGAATGAGAAGCCACTTGGGATATTAAAGAAGAGATGATCGTGAAGTACTTGCCGCTATTTCATAATAAAGGTATGAATTTATGGATCAAATTTTTTAAGGGGGGTAATATGTTCTAACCCAAAGCGATTCACCTGGTCCAAGTTCTTCCACATATAGAGGCCAGCTCGCTCCCTTTCGCGAATGAAACTAAGTCTTTCGCATGAATTGAACTCAACCGGTTCCTCCTTCACTCGTGAGCAAATCGAATGAGATCTCTACTCATTTCTTTCCCTTAATCACGTGATTGTACCCCTTTTTGGATTGATTCTCTCGCTTTAGCTGTCTTCTTCTTATGAATTAAGTAGAAATATGACATAGGGCATCATTCCACTTCTCTTTACTCAGTCATAATAGCCACCAAAGTCCTCACTTCTCCTCCCTCTTCACTCATTACTCACAACAGCAACCTCGAGTAAGTTCCTAATTCAATTGTGAGTCCAAACTCTTCCCTGTTCTCCTATGCTTCCTCCTTTCTTCCTCTTTGTTCTCAAGATATAAAAGTAGATGTCCTCTTTTGTAGTGTTTTTGTTAGATTTGATTTGGTGTTGCCTTGATTCATTGTTATGATGGATTTTAATTTTTTTCGAAGGAGGCCTTATTTAAGTTTGGTGTTCAATTTGATCAAACTCTAGGTTATTTATATATTATTAGATTGTAATATCTCATAGTTAATTTTGGTGTTCATGGCATGGTTAAGATTTATTAGGATAGTCTTTAGTATGCCTCGATGAACGTGCTTAATATTATTTTCGTTTTTCTACTTATAGGTTTGTCACTTGGTGGAGTCAAGAAACCACTATCAAGGTTAGAGTTTATGGCAACCATTGTGAGTAATGGTTATTTATTTTAGGATAGATGTACCTTTTTTAAATATGGAGTGTTATTCTTGATTCTCATACTAGACCTTTTGATGTTAAATGGCCAGTTCTATCATTATAGATTATTGTTATAATACACATATGCTCAAAATGAATTATGAAGATTATAAATAGCCTATTTTTTATTTATTATTGTATAAACTCATGTACATCAATTTGTTTCTTTTGTATTTTAATACACATGCTTTATTGAATATAAAGGATGATTATATTGGCAAATCATATCTTAGTATGAAATAATTTTGGTCATAATGAATATATAAAACTTATTGAAAAGTGATTATAATTTTTTAGAAAACTAATATAATTATGTGCATTGATGTGTATGTCGGTAGAATCTTATTGGTTATTGGCTAGTTGGGGCCTATGGACCCCAAGAGTGACGACTCTATAAGAAATTACTGGATTTTTTTTGGGTTAGTATTTACTTTTCCGGTGATGGGTATTTGATAGATCGACTATAGTTATATACATACAAATGTTTAAATATATATAATTGGATTTGAATTAAAATAAATATCTGATTTATAGGTCATTGTAAGGTACAAGGATACCCTGTATGGTGCATTTGTAAATATTATAATAATTTAGCATCAATACCTAATTAGCATATATACATGCATATTAGAATATGTTGTAAAAAATATCTCATGATTATTTTGATATAGTGATTATAGATTATTACTCTCCTCTTTTGGTTGTTCATACTGCATGCCCCATTCCTTTGTTGTTTATCCTTTGATAGATAGGATTTACTTACTAAGTTTGATTTATCAAACTCACCCTTTGTCTTATTCAATAGGTTACAAAGCGTATTTGGTGGACCGCCACCTTAGGAGCAGGGTGACCAATAGTAGACTATTGTTTGTATTTATTATTTTGTAGCAGTTTATTATATTTTTTTTTCGTGAGGGTTGGTAGTTTCTTTCTTGCTTTTTATTCTATTTATATTTATGTTGGCTTGTATTAGAACTCTTATTATTTGGATAATTTGGTTATTTGAAATTCTATTAATGAATAGGCTTTTTATTTCACTTCCTCTGATTAGTTTGATGCATATACATGTTCTCTTCGTGAATATAAAATAGGTCTTCGTATCCATTCATATCATCCCGTGTTGCCGGGGTGTACCCCTTCTGGACCTGGGGTGTGACACAAACTGAGCCACATATCAACTAAACCAATCCATACCCAAAAAATATCAAATTTTATTAAAGATAACACAATCAATTCAAATTCCTACTTAAAATTTTCATTTCATGGATATAAACTTGACTAGCAACCAAATGGTCTCTAGTGAGAAAAAATAGACAAAGTAGATGATAATGGAATAGGAACCAAATCCAAATAGAAGTGTCACACACCAGGTTCAGAAGGCGGTACACCCCAGCAATATGGGACGCGATGAAGGGATATGAAGACCAATTTTGTATTTAGAAAGAGAAGCATATATATACAAGAGATTATATATATATATATATATGAGACAATAAAGGAAGTGAAATAAAAGTCAATCCATTAATAGAAGTTCAAATAATAATACAACCAAATAATAAAGTTCTGATACAAGTCAAAAAGGAATATACGTAGAACCAAAATACAAGAAATAAATTACCCAACCCTCTAAATAAAAGCATAAATATAAAAAAAACTAGTACAAAATAATAAATACAAAAAATAATCTACTACCATTAACCCTACTTTTGAGGTAACGGTCCACCAAACACGTCTGCTAGAACTGCTGAAAAGATAACGGGTGAGTTTGATAAACCAAACTCAGCAAGTAACTCCTATCTAATAAAGCATAAATGACAAAGGAATGGGGCATGCATTATGAACAACCCATGGGTGGAAATAACAACCTGAAGTCACCAAACCAAAGAAGTAATGCACATGCCATGCTTCCTATAACAACAATCTAATATGCTAGTACCATTAGTGTATGTGTCAAACTACTATCAATGCAAATTATTTTATTGCCCATAAATACAATCACTCTAGGTATCATCATACCTAAAAATGATATATCAATATTTATTGCTTCCAATACATATCCACTTATATTTTCTTATATTTAGAGAATATTTTTATTGTCGGTTCATTATATACCCTTCTCAGGGAAGGTAAACACCAACAAAAGAAAATCCAATGATTTTCTGTAGAGTCGTCACTCTGGGGGCTAGCCAAAAACTAATAGGGTTATTCCAACATATACATAATCACACAATGCAAGTGCTATTACAAATAATCAATAGGTTTTGTGTAATTTAACATGACACTTACAATTTATATAATCAACATGATTTATAATAGGAGTATAATGTACTGCAAGAAAGAAAACTAATGTGCTTTGCCAATATAACATTTATTGCATTCAAATAAGAGCATGCATGAAAATACAAAATTAATACAGAGGAAGTTATACAATAATAAATCAAGAATATTTCATTTATGAAGTTTGCTAATTCATTATGAGCAATGATAAATATTTACTACTTATTTGATCATGCTACAGAAGTTAATATAGAAATGGCAATCAAAATAATTATTAAGAAACCTAATACAATCGGCACAGATTTTGCCCCTAACAAAGAAAGGTACGCTTACAACAAAATAAATAACAGTTACTTACAGTGGTTGCCACAAACTCCTACCTCAAAAGTGACTCGCTTGACTCAGCCAAACGATAATCCTACAAGTCACAAAAATCAAAATAACATTAAGCACGTTCAACAATGCATAAAGAAGAATATCCCAATCAACCTTAGCCACACCAAAACAATCGCCAAATGATATGATTAACTCTACAACCAACAAAACACCTTATGGAGACCAAACTTAAAAGAAGCTCCACAACAAAACTTGGATTAATGATACTTTTAAGAAATGCAAGATAATATAGAACTTTGATTAATTAAAATATCAACTTGAATAAGATTTCCTTCCCAAAGTTAGAAAAATTCATCATAATAGTATTTCCACAAAATACAAATCAAGTAACATAAACTCCACAAAAGAGAACATATGTCTTGCACCTTAGCAATGAAGAAGAATGATGGAGAGGGGAAAAGAGGGAGTTTGAACTCACTATCAAAGAACAAATTTGTTGTAGGCGGCCGTTGAGAGAAAAAAATAAGGAGGGAGGATTTCGGCGGCTACTACGGGAAGAAAATAGAAGAATAAGTGATGTCCTAGCTTCCTTTTCGATTAAAATGGAGAAAAGGAAGGTTGGGAGCAGGAACAATCAAACAAGGTGGGATGAATAGCGTGATTAATGTGATTGGAGAGAGACGATGCGCAAAATGGTGGCTATGGTGTGGCTGTTCGCGATCCAGGCGAAGGAGTGGGAGGAGGGTCGGTTCGTGCGGCTCTGACTTAGTAAATGAAATGCCTGGACTGGATGATCCAGGCTTAGATATTACAAGAAGTTTCTCAGATAAAATGAATAACTTTCCTCAAATTCAAATTGAAATAACTCAGAGTTCTAAAATTAATTTATTTGAAAATTTTGATAATTTTCCACTATGGTGTTGTAGCCCTGTGATTTTGAGCACCACGACTATAAGAGGTGCAATGCTAGGGCAGCGAAATTCAATGTGGTGACACAAATGCTCTCTATTTTACAGTAATAATAGAATGAGCATGCAATGCTGAGGTGCCAGGTTGGAATGTTGTGGTGTCAGATTGGAGTGCTGCAATGCTAGACATTGACTTTTTTTTAAAATATAAATTTCTCTCCACTTAGCCCATTTTTTTTCCATCTCTCATTCATCTTATTGAGAAAGGAAGGAAAGAAGGGGGAGAAGGGAAGGGGAGAGAGGAAAGAAGAAGCAGGATTTTGATCGTCAGTTCATTTCACTACTTCTTCAAAAATTATTTTGATCATTATAGCTAACTTCTATCATATATCTATTTTCAAATATTTTGATTTTGAGATTTATTCATCTATCTAAATTGATATTTATTTTATTTTCTCCTAATTTAGTAAACTCAAACTATATAAATTTTGGTATATTGTAGTACTGAATATTCTAGTTATTTTGACTGGATGATTTATATTTTCACTGATTAAAATGTTAATACATTTTATATGATTTGAGTAGAAATATGATATATAGTGATTTTTGGCATATTTATCTAATTATTCTGTTTATGCAAGCATTGTAAATGAATATAGCCTTGTGAATGAGTAATAACTGATCGTTATTATTTTTGTAATATTATGTGTGTAAAAATAAGAATGACTAGTTTATTACTAATGTTGGCAGGAGACTCATTTATACCTGTACAGGGTGGTGGGCTGAAAGACATTCCTTGAAATACTATGGTTTGTGGTTATATCATCTACTAATTCATATTATTTACTGATTGTGCATTATAATGGGTAATTATTATGCTGAAGGGAATGATTGATGACTCTGGTTACTGAAATCCACCTGAATATTGAACTAAGAATACTAAATATTAAAAAAACACCATACAAGCTAGAATTCCTTACTTGTTTAATATGACTACTTGTACATGCATATAAGATATTGATTTAATGCTACTTATTTATTGTTATAGATTTATTATTACTGAGTATGTGATTAAGATACTGATTTGAGATTGATATAGAATAAATGAACATAATGTGCACTCCGATACGATCCCTTGATAGTAATGTATGGTCATAGATTTCAAATAGCTTTCATAGAAACTTTCGCTTTATTGATTCATATGATTTCCTTGCTATTTGAATAATGCTACTATGATGTTTAGTTTAAGAATGATAATTTACAACATTACTGTTTATCTTACCATTTTAATATTTGAATTGTATTGTATTATAAGCTTTAATTTTACTGTATGTGTTTTACTATTTTTGTACCTATACAGATTCATGATCATATTGATTGTTACTATTATGAACTGAATAATTTAATGCATATTGTTGCTTTTATGTGCTTTGAGTTTAGTAGTAGGATTTTAGTGATCTGCTAAATTTTAAAAGCTCAATATATGTGGTTTAATGATTTCAGGTCAGGGAAAAGATTCAGTGTGTGAGGCTGATCAGATATAGGATTCTTCAGGTTTCATTATAATTTTATCTTTTAGTTATTCTTTTGAGCTCAAGAGAGGGCAGGCAGTGTGTTTTATTTGTATGACTCTTACTTAATATATATAATTTTTTGCTAATAAACTCGGTTATATATTGATGTTTTGATCAATATAATTATTTTATGCTCGTATTTTATTATTGAAAAAAATTGGATAGTCATAATTGTTATTATTAAAAGATAAAACAAAATAATTCTTCTAATTTATGTCTTAGGGTGTGACACAATTAAAATTCTACAGGACTATTTATAAATAAGAATCATACTTATTACAACATTTGACTCATCCTTTGCTTTGTGTTGCTCTAGGCTTTGCTTGAACATCATCAACAATCATATTAGACTATAACACCCTATACCTAAATTATTATAATAAAAGCAAAAGTGAATTATTATCTAAATTATAAAAAAATATTTATAATATCCCATCAATTATAGAGTTTTTTTTTTCTTTTTAATATTGTACAGCCATGCCTTCATAAAAAAATGGGGGATTTATATACATACTACTATATAACATGTATGTTACATATCTAATACCTAAAACTTTAATATTTCATTTTTACCACCCAAACACAATGTTAACCTCAAATCTACCATGTCATCTCTCTCGAAGCTCACTCCATCTCCTTTCCGTTAAAACCCCTCTTCCTGTCCTCTTCTCCTCACATGCTCAAATCCCTCTTCTCGGTGACTCCTATCTTCGTGTGCTCTTCCTGCGAACTCCTCTCAGCGAGAAAATATTAAGTTCTCTCATGGTGAAATCTCTCTTCCCTTGTGCTCTTCCTGTGCTCTCATCGACCTGCAACCTGTAATTTTTTTCTTCATTCCATTGTTTAGAGATGAATTATATTCTTTGTATGTTGAGAGCCTAGGGCCAAGGGAGAATATGAGAGGTTTACGGGTTAGGTGATTGTGAGAGGTTTACAGAGGTGACTGTGAGAGGTTTACAGAGGTGACTGTCATAGGTTTACAGAGAAACTCTTGAAGCAAGTTTTCTTTTCGAAGTTTTTAAGCTTTTCTCCACTATAAAATAGTAGTAAATGGGTGTGCTAATTCAATGACATCTGAAATATGAAATTTTTAAGAGCATGTTTAAAATTACAGAAGGCTTTGAACATAGATTAAATCCACATAATTCACAACTATAACTTACAAGAGAAGATAGTGTAGATCAGTAATTTCCATCATATACCCTATGTCATGCTTAGAAGACAAAGAAATGCAATAAGAATGTATCAAGTTTGTTTGATACCTTTACTTAATTTCAAAACTAAATTTCAAAACTAAACCTAGAAATTAGAAAGACAAAATTGCAACCAGCAAGGCTGCACTAAAATTTCATTTGTAAGAATATTTCCAGTTTCAAAAAAGATTAATATGAAAACTTTAAGACCATAATCAACAACTGTTGAAATCATTTCATGTTGAATTTTTAGTTTTGTTGTTCATATTCCACATTTGGATGCTAATTTTGCTAGGTTATTTAAGAGAGTTGGGTTGAAATCATTTCGCTTATTTCCAAGGAGGGTGATGAAAGATCGTTCATTCACTGAAATGACATCAGTATGACATTTTTCTTAGCACTAAAAAAATCCCAGTACATGACTTCATATAAATTTGAAATGACATTTTTATCTTGGAAATTACTGATCTGTGCAGGTTTATGGTGACAGAGCAAGAAATGATTTATGAGGAGAACAAAAAGAGCATGTTGCATTTAAATTTGGAGGATTTTGGGTTGACACCAAGGGCCAATTTAGGAAGAGGTATGATAGTGGCAAACAAAGGACTTTCAAATTTGAGAAGGGAAAGACTACACATGCAAGGTGTGGCAGTTAATTGGACTCCCTTACATTCATGCCATGACTTTCATTGGTATGAAGGAGCACCCATTGTGGCATACGTACGTTGATGAGTACTACTACGTAGCCAAGTAACATTTACCTTCTTGCATATGCACCATTGTTTGCATATTACATATACTAATTTGAGGATGACAAGTGGTATAGGTATAAACTTGCATACGATGAAGCAATTGCCATGTTACCTGGGAAGGAGGAATGGCGAGTTCTAGATGATGTTGTGCAAGTTGGAGTGTTGAATATATCCAGCCCAAGAAGAAGACCAAGAAAAAGAAGACTGCTAAGTTTCTTGGAGAAGGACAAGAAGGCACATAAATGTGGCAGATGTGATCTTTGGGGCTATCATCGGAGTACTTGTAAAAACCCATTACAAAATGAACAATGATGACACAACACTAACACTAGTGGGAGAACCACAATGAGCAAAGTTGCTGAGTAGACAGAGTGCCGGTGACATTGAGGGCATGGATTCTAGTATTCACATGTGGATGGTTTATAACATCATTTTATATCTTCAATTTTTTGTGGAAAGGCCAATTTTTTTAGAGAATGCGCAATTTCTGTGTGTGAATGACATTTTTTTGTATATCAACAAAGAACTGTGTTGTTTGAGAACTGTGTTGCATGAGAAATGTGTTGCTTTTTTGCTATTTTATGTCTATCTTATGTGTTTTCTGTATTCAAGATATCGAAGACTGTCATCTGATAAATAAATTTACTGTGTTCTAGTTCAATGTGCTGCTTATGTTGTTTTAAATATATTGATTTCATTTACAATATGATGTTTAAATAGGTTGTCAAATCAAGCAATTGGGTACGTCGTTACATTGTATTACACTTAGTTTTGGTCGACTTCTTTATGTTACAACTAGAAAAATCTCAAGCCAACACAAAAATGTTAGAGCTGCATATTGGTTGACTACGACTTCTAGAGTATTTTGAGCATTTATTCTATCAAGTTAGTTAGAAGATGTTAGAGCTAAAGCAGTAGTTAAGTTGCCTTCATTATGTCCTAAAGGTCATGGCTTGAGAGATGGAAACAATATCTTACGAAATCACCTGCTATCATCTATTATCATTTGATATCATTTAAGATCATTGTTATGACTAGATTTATCATTTCATATTCACCTGCTTTCACACCTGCACAATTAGTTTGAAGCTGGTTGTCTACACCATTAGTTTGATTGTACTAAGAGAGAGAGAGAGAGAGAGAGAGATTTTTTTATTGCATAAATTCAATGAAGATACAACACAATACTACAAGATTAGGCTTGAACAATAACAATATATAAAAACAAAATGCATCGATTTGTACAACACTACAACAACATTCAAAACTAATTCGACACAACACATTAATATGCAAGAGCATAAACCATAATGATGGTGTCGATAACAACAACAAGAACAAAGACTTTCATCATGAAGATGACCAAGTCAAGTTTCTTGGAAATCCTTGCCTCGACGCCTTCTAATTCATTATTTATGTTGTAAGATGGCTCTTCAACTTTATCTATCCATTTGAAGTAACTGCAATCATTATATGCTTGATAACGAATGCACCTATAAAATTATCTTCCACTATTAGATCCTCAGTTGCAAGGTATATAACACACAATTCGGGTAACAATGATAGTATACTTGAGAATGTTGGCATTGGCTTTCATAACAAATGAATTTGTTGAACTTATTTGAAATGTCACAAACTCTGTCAAAGCAGTAGAAAAATTATACAATTCCGATAAAAATCAGTTAAGTTTATAAAACTCGTTTGAAACGGTACAAAATCTACCAAGTTTAATTAACATGCTTAGATGTTATTTCAATATCCAAAACACTCTACTAAGTTTAATAAGCTTAGCTGTGAAAGTGTGAATATGTTGTTAGACCTATTGCTCACGTCCCTAGGCTAACCAAGAAGGGGGGGGGGGAGGGGGGTGAATTGGTACTTTTTAAAAATTACTCTTGATATTTTGGAACTTTTTAATGCTAATCGTACAATACGATATAACTTCGTACAGTACGAACAGAGATAAGTTTGACTCTTTTGTTCAAACGTAGAAATTCAACCACAAAGAAAATAAACTGCAGAAAAATAAAAAAGCAGAAAATAAACAGTGAACAGAGAACACCAGAATTTATAGTGGTTCGGTCAAAACACGATCTACATCCACTCCCTAGAGAACCCTAGAGACTCCTTCTCTAGGTATTGCACTAAACTCAAGTGACTCTCTTTTTGCCCCCACAGCAAGGCGGAGAAGCCTTTACAAACTCTCTTCCACCAACCCCGGTGCGGCAGAGAACCGTCGTCCTTTTCACTTTCCAAGTGCGACAGAGAACCGTCGTCCTTTTCACCCTTCAAGTGCGGCAGAGAATCATCATCCTTTTCACCCTCCAAGTGCGGTAGAGAACCGGAATCCTCTCGAATAATACTCTTGCAAAAGCCTCCAAAGAATAAGGAAGATGCTTGAAGAACAAGTAAAAGAAATCCTCTCAATTGGATAACCTTGTGAATCTCCTCACAATTCTCTCTTGAAAGATCTCTCAAAACTCACTCTCAAACACTCTCCCAATCACTCTCCTTTCACTTCCCAAATGAATTTTCGCAGAAGGATTTCTTCTTCAGTCAGTTTTGAGTCATTTTTATACTTGGGACAGAAAAAACCGTCCAAAAACTGAAATTTCAAGTTAAGTCCGTGATGATCGTCCCGTACGATCTACGATCGTACTGTACGAATAGTTCAAAAATATTGAACGATCCGTCTCATATGAACAATGAGACGAATCGAACAGAGAGCTTTGTACGAACTGTTCGTCTCGTACGAACTGTTCGTCTCGTACGAACCCTTGGACGAATCGAACAGAGAGCTTCGTACAAACTGTTCGTCCCGTACGAACCCTAGGACGAATAGAACAGGGAGCTTCGTACAAACTGTTCATCCCGTACGAACCCTTGGACGAATCGAACAGAGAGCTTCGTACTAACTGTTCATCCCGTACGAACCCTTGGACGAACCCAATTTTAAGCAGTTCGTACAGTAAAACTCATGTATGAATAGTATTCGTACTGTACGAACATGCCTTAGAAAAAATTTTCTTGGCATGTGGGTTCTTTTTGGAGGACATATTCTACATATCGTCCCGTACGATATCAATTCGTAATGTACGATCAGTTTAAAAATTTAAACTTTTTACTCCCCCATTGTGTGTGTGTGCACAGTTATCCAACTTACAATCACACTCTTCTCAATCTCAAGAAAAAGAAAATTTACAGACTTCATTTACAGTGGACAAGTGAACTTGAAGTCTTCAATAATCTAGAGTGTGAATTTCTTGAAAAATATTTTAGCACACACAAAAAAAACTCAAATATATGTTAGAAGATAAATTAGACAAACAATAAGCTTTTGTAATCATCAAAAATATAAACTTGGATTAGAATTCACATGAACAAACCGATTCACCCAAATCACAACAAGCTGCACATATTTTGTAACAAACAGTAGCTTAACGCAAGGTTTAAAATTGCGTAAATAAGCCTCGAGACGTTTTTCGTCCGTGAGACGAGGCGTAAGCCTCGAGGCGATGTGAGGCGTAAGCCTCATGGACGAAGAATTGCGTAAATGTGAATTTAACTATTTTAGCAGGTAAATAACAATTAGAGACTATCATATAATAAAACCATCTAAATGATAATTGAAATTAGTGGAAGACAATAAAATAGATGCATCTCATAGCATAATTCAAAATACAGAACTACAAAATATAAGTCTATCAGAACTCCCAAAATACAAATAAGAAAGAACATCTAATTTCATCATTCTTCAATGTTATTCACTAAATTGATTATCAAGGGAATTTTCTTCTCCAATTGTATCTACGAATGCCAAATCTTCATCATCTTCAATGTTATCCATTTTTCTCTTCCCTGTTAAATAAGAATGATTAATGTAATGTTAATTATATATATATAATGTAATTGCACAAAATAAATTATGACATACTTTTACTTGATTGTTGTGCTGCAGAACTAGTAGATGTGTGTGGTGTCCCCACTTGATCTGCTTCGCCCCTTAAGACATCCACACTTAGATCCTCTAGCTGTAGGTCTGATAATGGCAAATCTGTCTCATCATCTATGAACCACTCATTATCAGAAGCTACATCTTCACACACCAAAGGGTCCTCATCATCCTTCAACCCCTTATTCCTCATCCTTCTATCTCTCAACCTCTTGTTGTGCATAATGTACACAAGGGAGTTCATTCTGAGTGTTGAAAGTCGATTTCTTCTCTTAGTTTGCACTTGACTATACGTGCTGCAGTTTCGCTCACACCCAGAGGAAGAACAAGTGAGGCCAAAAACTCTAACAGCAAAACTCTGTAACTCAGGGGTGGAATCACCAAATTGGATCCACCATTCAACTATTTTCAAGAAGAAAAAATATAATCAGAAGATATTAAAGTGTTATGATTATATATATAATTTGCAAAAAATAACTATACCTGGTGAGCGTTTCGCAATGGTAGATTTGGATGCTTGCAAACCAAAGAATCCCTCCCTATTCCGAAATAAAATAAGCTGTAAATCTGTAATCTCCCTGACATTCAGGTCCGATATTAATCGCTCCATGTAATGATACAAGCCTAGCTTCACCTCTGGATTTGTGGATTTTCTCTCTGAATACTGAAATTGAGGATTGAGATAATACGCCGCTGCATGTAGATGACGGTGTAACTGGACCTCCCACCGAGCATCAATGATATCCCAAATCTCTTTATAACTTGCCTCCTCTCCTCCCAAGTTATGTGCTATTAACTCCTTCGCTTCATCCATTACATTATATATAAAACCCATTGCTGGTTTCTTCTCGGCATCCACTAAACGTAATACCTGTACCAAAGGTCTTATGCTCAATATGGCATAGGTCACAGTTGCCCAAAACTTATTATTTAGAATTATCCTTCTTATTTTCTTCCCCTCAGGTTTATTGCCCCACGATGAATTAAGCCATTGTGTCGATGTAAATATTGATTCAAGAGGTTGTCTCACATCGAGTAGGCTCTGCAGTGTCAAATAAGATGTGACAAACCTGTAGAATAAAGTTGCATTAGGAAATGAAACAAGCAATGGAAGTGCACAAATGTAGTAACGTACCTAGTGGTGGTAGGGCGAATGATTTCCTTCTTTGAGAACTTTCTCATTAAGGCTAAGACCCAAGAGTGATTGTAGATGAACTTTGTGATTTTTTTCGCCCTTGAGAGGGCGCTCTTGTGTTGAGGTAAATCACCAAGTGCCTCTAACATGAGATCGATACAGTGTGCTGCGCAGGGGGTCCAATATAGATGTTTCCTCTTCTCCATCAACATATGACCAGCTGCTTTATATGCACTGGCATTGTCAGTCACAACCTGAACTATCAATTGCTCCCCAATCTCCTCAACAATCTCATCTAGTAAAGTGAAAATGAATTCCGTATTTTTAACCTGATCTAAAGCTTCAACTGATCGTAAAAACACCGTGCCATAGGGATTATTTACAAGGATATTAATCAAGCTCCTGCTCTTCATGTCAGACCATCCGTCTGACATAATGGTAACACCAGTCTCAGTCCAGGTCCGTTTAATCTCTTCAATACTCTGCTCTGTGTTTTGCAACTCCTCCTTCAAAATCCATGTTCTCAACTCATACATGGATGGTGCCTTTAATCCTCTCCCATACAAACCAACAGATCGCAACATATTGAAATAGGCCGGTGATGTTGCTACATTAAAAGGTATGCCATTTTCAAAAAAATCTGCCAATATCCATGCATACCTGCTGCAGGCATCATTTGTGCTTCTCCTCTATCCTCCCCTGGATTAATCATGTATTGATCCATAGGACCCCGCACACCTCTATTATGTATAGTGGAGGAAGATCCCTTTCCACTCTCGCTTCCGAAATAAGAACCATGTTCGACCCTTTCATTAAATTGCTCCTGTTGTAGATGTTTGGCCGTGATACTCTTTTTCATGTAAGTAACAATTTCCTCCCTCACCTTATCCGGTACATTCGCACAAGGTGCTATATTCTTATGTGAGCCGGATAAGTGTTCCTTCATGCGAGTTACTCCTCCCTTCACCACCTTCTCACAAAAATTACATTTTAAATACACATATATTTTTTTGCCACCTCCTACATCAACTTGCACACTATATTTCCAAGAAGGGTCTCTCCGCAATGTATTAGACTTTTCTTTGCCCTTAACCATATTTCCTAAAGCACAAATGCAAATTAAAACAAAAAATCTCAAAAAAATTAAAACCCTAGCTTTCCTATAAGTTGAAAAATCATACCTTAAACTTAAAAAAAACCCTAAGAAAGGTTGAAGAAATGGTGTAGAGGGGCGGCCGGAGACTTGAGGCTCGCCGGAGAAGGGCGGCGCCGGCGGGATAGGTGGCGGAATCGGGCGGGAGAGCTGGCGGAATCAGGCGGGCAAGCTTCCAGGCGTCCGCGACCTTCCAGGAGGGCGGAATCGGGCGTGGGCCGAATCGGGTATGAGGAAGGGTTTTGTAAATTTTAAGTGAGTGGGCCCCAAATTGTGAGGCGTACGCCTCTAATGGAATTGCGCAATAGAGGCGCGCCTCACTCATCTTGAGGCGTAAGCCTCTTGAAAACTGGGAATTACTTAGGCTTCGATGCGTTTTTGAAGTGAATTGCGCAGAGGCGCGCCTCAGATTGCGTAATTTTAAACAATGGCTTAACACATTAATTATGAAACGAAAACGGCACAGATTTCCTTTTGAGAATTAATATGCACACATTTTGGTTTCAAAACAAAAATTTGTTTGAAACAACACAGATTTTGAAACAAAAATGACCATCGTGACAACGAACGAGTTATTTCAGTATGCACTAAAATGAGCTGTCAGGAGGCACGATGCAATCGTGCTACACATTCATGAATTTTAGAAGCAAATTAATTTAGGGGACCATGACAACGAGAAAAGAGCGAACAAACAAGTAAAGGAAAGGCGCATGAAAAATAATAATAATAATAACCAAAGCCATCACATACTCCTAGTCTGAAGAGCATTAGAGTGCGAAATTACGTGAATGGTCCAGCTCAACAAAATTACATGAATTATCTAGCTTGCGGGCGTGGGGGTCTAAGCGGAAGTTCTTCGACTGTGGTTTTCCTTACAGAGAGAAAATGCGGGAGATGTCCAACCGCAGTAGAGAGAGAAAGAGCACGCAAGGAAAGGGGTTCGTGAGAAGAGCATGCAAGCAATTTGTGGGATTAGGAATTTCAGCGGGAAGGAGACGGAGTGAGCTTTGGAGAGACGGAGTTGTATATATTGAGTGATATAAATAAAATATTAATATTTCAGATGTTTGATATGTAATATACCTGTTATATAGTGTTATGGATGATTTAGGCTGGATTTGAGGTCGATTGAGCTAAATCCTGCCAAACGACTAAAAATGCAAAATCAAATCTCACGATAAATGGAAGCCAAAGTTGACAGAAATTTACCTCTTTTCGAGGTAAATCCCGGATTTACCAAATCCTTCAGTTCGGCGGATTTACAGGATTTGGCCGAAGAAGCGCGCAAAAGGGAGAAAGTTACCTTCACAGCAAGCGAGCTTTCATCGTTGCTTCTGATCAAAATGTCGTAACTTTAGATCCAATAGGATGGGAATGTCGTCGAAGGAGCGAAGTCGAACAACTACGAAAGGAGCTGAAGAATGGACTCATGCAAAACTCCACACCTTATGCGAAAGAATGAAACTCAACAACTACGACGAAATAGAGAAGGGAAAAGCAAACCCTAGACGCTCGGAAGCTATTATTGATTAACTTAATTAATATAATATAAAATATTAATAATTAAGTAAAAACTAATTAAATAATACTTAAATTATTAATAGGATTATTAGTTAAGTACTTAATTATTTCAAAATAGTTAGTAGGATTAAATATAATTTCAAATAGAAATTATTACAATACAATATTACAAAAAATAATTAAATAATTAATTAATATTAACGAAATTTTGATGTATTTTATTCGAACTTATGTTATTGTACTTTAATCATTTATAAAATTAATTTCAAATATGTAACCGACTTATATCTTAAATTGAATTATCAAATAATCACACAAGAATTATTCAAATTTATATTGAATGTTATCAAACAATTTTTAAAATTTAAAACCCCTGAGATTTAGTAAATTTGGATTTAGACGATTTACGAAATACTACTTAAATTAAATCCTCGTCGCATCCAAACATCCCCTAAGAATCGATTGCCGCCTTGCCGCCTTGCCGCCTTGCCAGGGGCCAGGGCAATGTCTTAGGAACGGCGGCCGACATGGAAGAAGAGCGCGACAGGAGGCCCATCAGGCTAGTAAACTTCGTCTCAGAGGAGCAGGTCTCACCGTAAAACCCTGATCTGTAACCCTAGCCCTTGACTTCGTTCGATTCATTTTCGCAAATCCTGCTTTCTTATACCAACTCCGCTCTCGCTTGCTGCTATAGTTGGATGAAGCCAGAAAGACCCGAGGAGAGCGTGTCGAAGATGGCACGGCGCAGAGAGACCGACCATTGTACGAGGTATCGTTCCGCATACTACATAGGTCTTGCTTTTGCTTGCACTGACATTTTTTCTGATTGATTTAAATTGTTCTCTTAACTTTTTGAATTCGTTTGATTAACCGTGGATATTGGCAATTTAAACAATCTACGTTGTTTGTAATGGATATGGTGAATAAATTTACTTGCTTTTTAGTTTTTGTGTTGCTGATAGAATGTCATTGCTCAAACTGTACATTTATACATTGGTCTTCTGAATAAACTTGTAGGGGTTGTTTGGTTCCGTGTTATGAAATTGTCAATGTTGTTGGATCTGTCAATTATTGTGTTTTGCTCAGTTTTATTGTATTTAACGTTGCAGTATTTTCAAGATTGTAACTGTTTGGTTTAATGTTATCTTTAGAGTCTAGTACAAATGTGTTAAGATTACTCATTATTGTTATCCCTAGTAGGAAAAAGCTCATTTGAAAGCCAGGATGTTTCAGTGAATATAATATATCAATGATTGAACATGGAAGCAATTGTGTTATCATCCATAATTATAATGATTATATCTCGATTCAGAAGTAGTACTGAAAATATAACAACAATAAATGCTGGAGCAGGGTGCTCATGCACAATCATATGCCACTCAATTACATGGAATAACGTTAATCAGAAATCATTAGACCCTAAGATATGCATATCGGTCTAAGAAAAAAGGTTTTTTTTATAGGTTACAATGAATGGCCAACATTTAAATTTTTAAACAACTCCTCTTCATAAACTTTACATTGCATGGTATCCTAAACATGTTGGGAAATAAATACCAACAAAAGCCTGCTGAAATTGTAAGTAAATCATCATTTTTGGCCAAATGATTCAGCTCTTTTCCATCTGCTAGAAGTTTCTGCTCTATTCTATCTACTAGAAGTAACTACGTAACAGTATGATTGACTTCAATAAAAATGGTCAAGCTAATAAAATTTCATCAAAATGATGAACCATGGAGACAAAAAGATTAGAATTTTTTTTTTGGATTGGTAAGTAATAAATTGCAAAGTATGTTGCTTAAACCCGTGACTTGAAGATGCAAATGGGCCACGGGTCATTTCACAAAGAGAAAACTTAAAAAAGAATGGAATTCAAGTACATGGATAGAACATGAAAAAAACATCAATTTAAATAAAAAATTCATAACCAAAAACAACAATGAGGGTTTTGCTAAGTGAAAATTATTCCTTCAAATCTTCTTGTGACAAAAGTGACAATTTGGGTCATTATTTTGAATCAAGGTGATTAGATATTTATTAGAGCCATATTATCTTTGTTAGCAAATTTTTGAATAATTATTGGAGTTACCTCGAAGTTGTTTTAATTGCCAACCAATCTTGTTTTTGGTAACCAGTCCAATGTTGCTTCTCTTGCATTTGATCATTGAAAGAGATCGCTCGTTGTAGAAGTGGTGGATGATATTCAATTGAGGAGTTTGAGTTGAATGATCATTAAATAATGAAGGGATCATAACATAGAGCCTAGAGTAAGGTTTACAATTGAGCAATCAGGTATTGAAATAATTTTCGCATGTCAGTTGAGGCGTAAGCCTCTAGGCATTTTGAGAAGTAAGCCTCTCAATATAAATGCACAAAGTCAGATTGCTTGCAAGGAGTAATATATTAACATCTTAAACTATTAATATTATTAAAAATAACATATTATTATTCTAATATTGTAAGAAGTATAATTGCAATAATATCATGCAACCAATTGTGCAAAGTAGAAGTAGAATGCAAACATCAAACTAATATGATATATTAAAGTAAGAAGCAAGGCATAACATAATAATTCAAAGTATAACAATTGAAAATGAGTTTAAAATAATAAGTTTATCTCTTCCATTCCTACAATTCAACATCCAATTAAGAACATAATAAGTAATTAAATAGAAATCTTCAACACTTTCATCACTCACGAGGTCTTCATAAGAGTGATCATCATACTCCCATGCCACATCTTCAGTTCTGTTGATGTTCTCCCAATCTTTATCCTCTTGTTTAATCTTAGTCATCTTCTTCTTCCCTAATTAGTAATAATCAATAAGAAATTAATAATATTATTTAAAGTTTGAAACAACTTCAAATACCTAAATTTTTAAATATTAGATTTCTTTTTTTATTTTTTTGCTTATTTGCATTAGTCATAATCATCATATTTCTATCCCATCAAAGAAATTAGTAGTTAAATCTTCTTCTGAAACGAGTATACACGTGAGAAGGTTGGAGTAGCTCCAGTGGCATATAAGATTAGAGAGAGTCGCCGTAGATGGTTTGGTCACATAAAATATCGGCCATCCAGTGACCCGGTTAGAAGGGTAGATGTATGGCCTATGTTATGAAAGGTAGAGGAAGCCCTAAAACGACTTGGTTAGAAAATAGTAGCAATTACTGTTTATTAGATTTAAATGAGAATTTGACTCTCAGTAGGACACAATGGAGCAAAAGGATTCATGTAGCTCATCCCACGTAGTGGGATTAAGGCTTGTTGTTGTTGTTGTCGTCGTCATTGTCGTTGTAAATCAAATGGTGTGACTTTGTTATCATCCTCTAATCATTTATCATCTAATGGCATGTCATCACAAAGTAATGGTTCCGTGTCATTCCTCAAAGAATTTTTCCTCAAATTTCTATCATTAAATCTCAGATGATTTCTTCTCTCTATATAAACTAGATTACATGTACTCCCATTTTGCTCACAACGACTTGGCTAACATTTAAGTTCCAATACCGCAACAACAAATCACTGTAGCTCTGAAGTGCTATCACCAAATTAGATCCACCATTTAATTGAATTTAAAAGAATAAAAGCATAGTTCAAATTTAGAGTCATTTTCTGAATTAGTAATATAAAAAATTACTTGGAGAATATTTTGCAAGTGTATCTTTGATTTGCTATAGTCCAAAGAATCCTTTCTTATTTTGAATGGTAGAAGTTGCATATTAGCATTTTTCCTCTCAATTGAGTCAGCTATCAACTTATCTATACAATAGTATGATCCTAATTTGATCTCAAGATTGCTCGACTTGTTCTCAGAGTATTGGAATTGAGGATAAAGGTAATGTCTACTAGCATATAAATGGAGCTGAAGCTCCCACTTCTCATTAATGATTTTTCATATCTCCTTATAACTAAGACTCTTTGCATTATGAATAAAGCCATAGATGACTTTTCTCTGCATCAATCATCCTCAAAACTTGAACCAGTGTCCCTGATGTTGTTATTGCATATATAACATTCAACCAAAATTTTTCATTGAGAATAATCCTCCTACTTTCTCATTAGATTTCTTCGTCCAAGTATTGTTAATCCATTGTTTTGAAGTGAACATAAACTACAAAGATTGCCTTGCTTTCAATATGCTGTGTTGAGTTAAATAGGAAGTAGTTAATCTTATTGTGCTAGGCTGTAGGAGCAACTTTTTGGAAAATTTTCTCATTAAAGCTAAGCCCCATGAATGATTGGTGATGAATTTATTTATCTTCTTTTCTTTGGTCAAGACAATCTTGTGCTGACATAAGCTACCAAGTTTCTATAAAATCAAATCTATGTAGTGTGCCGCACAAGGGGTCTGCTACAGATGTTTTCTTTTCATCAACTTATTTCCAGCTGCCCTATAAGTACTTGCATTGTCCGTCATATCTTGCACCACTAGATGTTCGTCAATCTCTTCTATCACTCCATCAAGAAGTACAATATTGTACTCCACATCCTTTACTTGTTCTAATGCTTCAAAAGACTTTAAGAAAATAGTGTCATAAGGATTATCAATTAGAATATCGATCAAGCTTTTGTTCGTGATATCATACCAACTATCAGATATGATCGTCACTCAAATTATATTCAAGTCCTCTTAATATCTTCAAGGCCTTGTCATTATTGTTCAACTCCTTTAATACCCAAGTTCTCAAATCATACATATCTGATGGTCTCAGACTTGTCCATCTGAACCTATATAACAAATCATGTAGAAAGAAGAATGGGAGGTTGCTAGATTACATGGAATTACATTCTCTTAAAAGAATCTTCTAATATCTCTATAGATACGCCTGTGCACCTCTCTAGAATTTCTAGAAGACATCCTTTGAGGTACTCTCTCTTCATCTTCAGCACCCTCAACATTCATATATTGATTAATAGGCCCCCTTGAACCTCTGGATGACTTTGTTGGCAAAGATGATGAGGAAATTTTGCCATTAGGATCACTTCCATAATAAGAACCAACATTTATTCTATGAACAAACTATTTTTGTGCTAAATACTTTGACATTATCGCTTCTTCAAATATGCTCAAATCTCATCTTTCATTGCCTCTGGCACATGGTGCAACGTTCTTGTGAGCTGGAAAGTTGTTGCTCTTTTATTCTTGTAAGAGTATTTTTCACAATTTTTTCGTAGTAGTTGCACTTTAGATAATTATAAGTTTTATCATTCCCACTAATGTGAACTTGCACAATCACGTTATGCCTCTATGCTGGCTCTTTCTATGATCTGTTGTGATTTTCTCCTTACCTCAAAAAAATTCTTACATAACCCTATAATGAAAATTTTGATTTATAAAAAAAATTTAAAAATGCAAACATTCAAAAAAATAAGAAACCCTAAGTGAATCATGTAAATGAAAGGAAAAAAAATCTTAGTGTTTAGCAAATTAATTGGATGTGATAGAGGAAGAGAACTTGACAAGGAAAAGAAGGCGGTGGCAATAGTAGCTAGGTAGGGGATGGCCGGCGACATGCGCGAGGAGTGGAGAAGAGATCGCGTGAGAGAAGAGGCCTTAGTTCTATCCCATGGCGTGAGACCCATGAGGGTTGAATGAGGCGTAAGGATTATTTGGGTAAGTTTTATTAATTATATTTGTATTAAAAAAAATCTCAGTTCTAAATAGTGCATGCCTCGAGTGAGATGAGGCTTGCCTTACAAAATGTGAGGTGTACACCTCACATGAACCTAATGAGGCATGCGCTACATTGCATTTTTACTTCAAGATGTATTGAGATGCACCCCATATTATGCAATTTTTAAGCAGCAGTTTAGAGTATGCTGGACAAGGAGATGTGTAACTCTTGCTAAATATGAAGGACAAACTCCACTCAGAGGAAAGGAATAGCGGTTGAGTAGATGGATGTGTGAGGGTCGAAGAAATGTATGCTTAGAGAGCTGAACAACTATGGGCTTATTGCACAACACAATTGCTAGATAAGAAATGCAAACTTAGAAATTAAAGCCAAGCATTGGACCTTCGGCCATTGAGTGAATATAATAAAAGATGCCATGACATTAGATGTTATTCGATTTTGGGCGATATCTAGTTGTCATTGATACAAGATATATAAGTCATTTTTCCATTTGCTATTTAAAATCTCATTAAAATATGCATCTATCATCTTCTAATTAAATTACAATATTAGCGAACCAAATATCCCCTTAATGGACACTACCGTGGATCACATTTCTTTATCATGTTGTAACGAGGTTTTGTAGTATGTAAGCGTATTGTTGGTCATCCAATTGTGGTTCTGCTGACCTTTTTAGTTTGTTTTGAAAAAATCTTAGAAGTGATGAACAATTGTTTTCAATGAAGGAAAGTAAGCATTTTTGGTATATGTTAGAGCTTGGAAAAAAACATACTCGGAATACATGGAGAATTATATGTTTTTTTCATAGTTGTTAGGCGCATGAGACATAATTTATTTCAATGTTTTTATTAAGAAGGATGCAACTCGTTTGAAAGCGAAAAAGGGGAAGTAAAAGGGTAATGCGACCAATACGGTCAATTATCACAAGTTAATTGAGGTTAGATGATGATGAAAAAGTTTTTGAGCATTTATTTTGCATCTCACAGGATTCATTTGCTTATGCTACATTGTCCTATATCGTTCTCCTTTACACATAAAGAATGAAAATAGAAGCATAAATAGTAGCATAGCATAGCAAACCGGAAAGAGTGAACTTTGGATAGATGTAATCTGCTTAGCAGAGATTAAACAGAAGCATAGCTTTGCAAACCGCACAACAGGGACTTAGCTAGCTTACTAGAAGTAGTATGAATCAGCTATACAGAGATTAGAAAGCACGCTAGCATATCAAACTGAGATCTAATATTAAACAGAGAGTCAATGAGCAGGAAGCTAGAAATGAAGGGGTTGAATGAGGGAAATAAACAGGTGGCAATCCAATGAACACATATCAAGCAAGCAACGAGGATGAAATGGAGAAAAGACCTTGGTGCACGGGAACTTTGCTCTGGTACCATCACCCAAGTTTGTATCATCCCTGGTCATCTATCTTGGATATGCCAATCCAAGATAGTTGCTGCAGACAATGTTTCGTACATTGCTGAAGTTTATATAACACTAGGTCAACTATCTTCTTGGATGCGCTAATTATTTAAGTTCTAAATACTTTCATATCTACATTGATAAATTCTATCCAATAGATTCTCAATTCATTTTTAAAATTGCACTTTCTTCCAGGCTATTGTCCCTGTAGTCTTTGGTCTTATCTTAGGTATTGTTTTACTTGTTAAAAAAAAACCATTTATCAAGTTTATATTGTGCCCGTGCGAGCTATCTTCTATTTTCTACCAACTTTTCTACTTATATGACATGAATATTTTTTTTTTGTGAAATCTCGATTGAGATTTATCAATTTCATTTTAAGTAACGTGAATACTTGGAATTTTTTGCTTACACGATTGTATATTTCAATTAAATTGTTGTTCTTTTATTTTAAAGAAATAACCCATTATAATTTGCAATACTAGATCTAGGATTTCAAGGCCATTTTATGCTGTTTAAATTTATAAATTCTTGGTGGTGCAAAGATGGCCTGTATGAACTTTTGTATTAAATATCCTTGCCTAGAATTTTTACTATTACTTTAAATTCATATATATTGGATTAATCAATGTCATTTGTTTCTCGTCTTCATGTAAGTTTTTACATGAGATGACAACATCATTTAGAGTTGGTTTTAAAAGAGTCCCGCACCATCGTCTCTCTGCTATTGATATTCTTTCTTATTTGAGTGGCATATTTCTAACATTGAACATGTCGATGCACTATTCACTTGCTTTACTGCTTTGTAAGTTGCATTTGATCGCAATAATTACCTTCTTCTATGCAGATCTTACGAGAGAATAAAGAAAAGAAAGATGCAGAATTTAATGAAAGATTCAAGCATAGTGAGTGGTCCCGGTTTAATTCCTTGAGTTCTCTTTTATCCATTTAATGAGTTTTTTTTCGTTTTTGTTTTTTGGAATGCCGATATGAACAAAACATAGGAGCTACCTTTTTAATTGTCAAATTCTACTTATAGCTAGAAAAAAAGGAAGGTGAAGCGAAGCCAATGTCCTTTTTAATCAACGGACGTGAGTGGCAAGCCAACAAAATTGTCTTCTTTAAGTGGGGCGTGTGTTTCTTTTAGAAACAACCGTACAGTTCTGTGTTCTTTGCTTATCTAATGTATGCTTATTTGTAAAACTTGTCTATCTTTTCCCTTTAATTATGGTTGTTGACTTGTGGAATTTTTTGGGAAGTTTTGGCCAGGAATCTGTTGAAGATCACAAATAGAAAGGTTAAGCGCCTATTGGACTAATATTACTTATCATAGAAATCACAGTAGCAAGGGACTCTTTCTTGGGATAAACAACTGTAGTTATACAAGAAGAACAATCCTACAATGTGGGTTAATTTACAGAAATAAATTAAAAAAAAAGTACAGATCATAAGTTCTATATATTTAATTAGTAATAAGGAAATTTAGGTGAAATGAAATCAAGTTGATTGACTTAGCTGTTCTAGGTATGCAGATTAAGGGTTTTGAAAGGTTAATGCAGTTTTTTGGACCATTCCTTCAACTTTTGGAGTTTCAAAAAGAGCTACTTGAGATTTCATCGGGCATATTGAGTTAAGGTTCTTAGAGATTTCACTTGATCAGTTGGCGGAGTAGATCAAGATTTCTTTTTGATTATTAGGAATCACTTATGGGAGTAAGTGCTTATGGTTAATTATATTCCTATTTGTAGGATGTCAACTGCGTTTTAGAGGTAAGTTGTTTGGGTGTTTAGAGTGTATTGGGAGAATTAGTGGTTGATTTGATCAAGGTTCTATGATTATGTCATCCTAGGTCAATTTATTGGATTTAATCTGCATATTTCAAGGAGCCTTCTTAGCAACGATAAATTTTTTTCCTCGGAAGTAACCTGAGGAGATTGAGGTGGTGGTATGTAGAGGGAGAAATCTTCTCATGATAAGGCCTAGAGTTATATTTGGATGGAAAATGTTTATGGGTACAAAGCAAGGTTGATCATGGTTCAGGGGTACAAGGACATGATCCACTATGCTTCAAAGACGTTGCCTGACTAAATATATTTTATAATTGGCTTGGAGTCACGAAGCATAGTCGATGCGATAGAGGTATGAAATGATTAATTCAGCTATTGAAGCGAGATGCCCTAAAGCATATAGGTGGATGTCACAGTGTGACATTCGTTATGTATCATTATTCCATAGCTGACATTTGATTTGATATATATCCTTTAAGGATTGATCTTTTGTTCCTGAGATGATTAACCAAGGGTAGAGGACATGTCATATCCCGTCCAAATATGATTTCAAGTGAAATGTTTGGCTTAAATTTTGATTTAGACTTGATCTCATGCTCTTAATTATAGATTCAAATTTCTACTTATTTAAGACTAAGTTCAAGTTTATGGACATTTTCTAATAGTGGTCATATTCAAATTCAATAACATTGAAGTATGCAATTGTAACCACAAGTCATCATCTAATTCATCTTTAAAAGAATACTCATGAACTACAATTTCTTTGATAAGATTATATTTGACTATGTATGAGTTTTTCTGTCGTATGTTTTAAAGTTTTGAGAGGAGAAGGTAATGATTTATCTATAGGGACTTTAATTTAACTTATCTTATGGATCATTTAGCCTATTTTTTGCTTGAAATTATTTTAATTGGTAATTTAAGTTAATCAAAATCTCATCCCTTCAATAATCCTTTAATTCATCATGATGTTGAGCCCCATTTCTAGTCATTTTGATATAATGCTTGGAGGTTGAAGCTAATGATTTTTCTGTAGGATCTTGAATTATTGATGTAGTGGTCCTAATAATGTTCATAGTGTGCTTCAAGACGTCCAAGGATATGGATAAAGTCTCATTTAGGTTTTTTGGATGAATTTTATCTTAATTCATATCAAATATCTAGCTGAATGATTTTAATGAAACAAATAATCTATATGCACTTTGCTTACACTACTTAAGTTGTTCATATAATTGATCATTGTGCTCACTGAATTATAGACTCTTTAAGTTTATATTTTTGATTAACCTATGTAAGTTTAGTTTCACTTACATTCAAGTTTTTTGAAATCAGATTTATGATAAAAATATGAAACTATTCTTAATTATTGATCTTGCTTGAAAAATTCCAAGATTATATCTCATAAAATTTGTGAATGTAATTTAGATCCTCATGGTGGTTATACTAAGTTCATTTAGAGCCCTAGAGTAGTTGCTTTTTTCTTAGAGTTGTCTTTTATTAAAATTTTTTGACTGACCCAAGTGCAACAATATCTATGATATCAATTTGATGTAGGGCTATTAAGGGTTTAGTGTTTACCAATTGTTGACCTCTAACCACCAACTCGTCCCTACTTCACAAAACGTCACAATCTCACGTAACTTCCCCACGACACAAAAACTCCTTGACACGGCAGAAATTAGATGCGAGACCATTCAGATTCTCTCGCACGTAAGGAAGCTGAAGCCCGAACTCCCTCTACTCCCTCCCCAGGTATTTGAACTCTCACGTTTTCTCAGAACCGAACTCCGCTCCCTCTCCCATCATCTCGATCTTGCATGGCCAAATCGGCCGTCCGTACCAACAACCCGCCTCTGCTCCACGCACGCTCCAGATCCCGTCCGACCTTGCTGATTCCATATCCAATCCGCATGCACGACTTCGCTCGCCTCCAATTTGTGCTAGTACCCACATCTCCCGCTTCCGTGTGGGACCTAGATCTGGCCCGACCTGCTAGACTCACACCGCTCGTCTCAAACGAGCCCGAATATGACTTCGACTGTACTTCTCGACTTCCTAGCATCCGACACTCCCATGCGGCCCACCCCAGTGCTCGATTCCACCCCGTCTACTCTCTCAGCAGCTCGATCCAACCCAATCGACCTCACTCGTTCGGCCCGACTACCCAGCCCACGGTCCGGCCTCACGCCCATTCTCTCGCGACTTTATCTAGTCTTCTACCACTATCTCGCACTGCTTCCGACCGAACCAATATTGCCTGTGTGAGTATATGAGTGTGCAGTGTATAGGGCAAGCTTGTGTAATATATATATATATATATATATATATATATATATATATAGACTAATCAACATCTCGAAGCCCTTGACCATCGAATTCTATCCGGCTGGGTGGATTGAAAGGGCAAGTGCCCTCCCATCCTCCCTTCGCGGGGAGGGAGTGGATTTTTCAAGGGAAATGAAAGTGAGCATTTTTAAAATTAAATCATATTTAATTAACAGGCACTGCAAGCAATTGAGGACTTGAAGACCTGTACTGGGACTAGTCAACGTCCTGAAGCCTTCGACCGCTGAATCCTATCTGGCTTGGTGGATTTGAAAGCGCAAGTGCCCTCCCAACCTCCCTTCGCAGGGTGGGGCCCCGTTGGGGGGGGGGGGGGTTGCCGGATTTTCAAGGGAAATTAAAATGAGCATTTTTAAAATTAAATCATATTTACATAATAGGTACCACTAGCAAATTGAAGACTCATACCGAGACCAATCATCATCCCGAAGCCCTCGGCCGTCGAATCCTATCCGGTCGGGCAGATTTGAAAGGGCAAGTGCCCTCCCAACCTCCCTTCGAGGGGAGGGGGCACCGAAAGGATGTTGAATTTTTAAGGGAAATGAAAAAGAAGTTTTTTAGATTAAATAAACAGATATTGCGTGTAACTAATGACTCAAAGACTTATGCCGGGACCAGTCAACGCTCTCCCAAAGCCCTCGATTGTTGAATCCTATCCGGTCGGGCGGATTTAAAAGGGCAAGTGCCCTCTCAACTTCCCCTTGGGGGGAGGGGACTTCGGGAGGTTGTCGAAATTTTGAACAAAACAATGGGCCCTGACGCAATTAATTTCAAATAAAAATATGTCATTTTAAATTAGTCAAGAAATAAAATAAAAAAAAGACCACACTCATGAAACTCATATGACTGAAGCAAAGGCAATACATTTAAATGCAAGAGGTTGGGATGAAGAGAAACCTAACGATATAGATTCAAATCTAAAGGGAAGTTCATCTAATGTATCTGTTAATGTTTCTAATAAGATTTATAGTAGTTCAAACAATGCGGATTTGAATGGTTTTATGGACAATCATAATAAAATTGGCTTGGGAGAAAATGCTACTCTTCGCGAAGCGGTTAATCGTTCTATGAATGGGTGTGTTGTATACAAATTAAACAATAGCAATATTACTTGTGGTTACAGCTATTTTTACAACTAATCTGTCTGAGAGTCTTATGGAAAATGGAAACCTTTTCACAGTGGCTGATTCGCCATCTTATAAGATATTCTAGTGAAGGAAATTGCAAGCTTGATGTTAGTTGGTCAAAAGCATACCATTCAAAATACAACTTCAGGGAAAATCATGCTAAATCAAAAGACTTGGTGGTTAAATTCAAACATAATCTCAAGTCGAAGACAAGTGGAGAACATGAATCAGATGATCAGTTTGCAACCATATCTTTCAGCAAGAATGAGGATATTCTGTCTTAAACTGCAGTTTCAAAAGGAGAGAAAGGAGGCTCGCACTGACCTGTTGACGTTACTAGAAATCCATAATGATATATGAGGAATTCATAATCTGATCAATGAAGTTCTATATTTGGAAAGATTGTGGAGGCCGGGAAAACATATATTGCAACAAAAAGGAGAGCAAGGAGAGTATGCAATGCTAGTACATGCACAATTATTGGACCATGAAAATAACAGAAGCCTGAATGATCACAAAGAAGACAAAATTATCTGAAATGTCAAAATACATCTTTTCCGTAACAAAATTCATCGATAATGTACGTCACTGGATCCGCAACATTTGTACAAGCGGACATAAGACGATACATTTATAATAGCTCCAATCTATATGCGGAAAACACATCCCGCATGCACTCTGACAAACGTGCTAAAGTTGCAAACACAAATGTCTGAGAATGCTGTGCGGGGTTAAATGCTCACGAAAATTCTATTTTGAAACTATACATATTCCGCATGTGCTCCGGTCTTTGTGTCAATCTTTTATATGCAAGATCTGAGAATGGTTCGCTAATTCGCTAAACGTGTTCAAACACCCATGCAATAGCTCTGATACGCTAAAATATCTTCCGCATATATGCCGATCTTTATGTTAAGCTCCTAAATATAGGATCTGAGAAGGCTTTGTGGATCTACTAAAACTGCAAAATCACTCGTTTGATGGCCGTGTTGATAGAAAATCTCAATCGGAGGGGATCTTATTTTCAAAATACTCAAACCCCAAACCAAAATTCAAATATTTTAAAGTGATTTGTCATCACCCCAATGATGACCGCGTTGAATGTAAATCTTAACCGGAGGGTTCAATTCTCAAAGCCTATTAAAATTTTAAAATTTAATATCTGTTAAATCCTAAACATTTAAATGAAAATTGAAACTAACCTCAACTCATAAAGAGTGAAGGTCGTATCAGGTGTATCACTAAGATTCACTCTCAAATGATCTTTCGTCAGCAGGGACGTGGCAGGTGTCCTCTGATTGGGTGATTTTGTTGTAAAATGACACCACTGTATTACAATCACGTCCAAAACCCATATGTTCTCTAACAGTTTCAAGTCCTTGAGTAATGAATCATAGGATGTACTCTATAGGCATAAAATTCTTTTGTCAGTTAAGGTGAACTCAAATATATCTTCTTAGACAAATACCACCCCATGTATACAAGGTGTCCTTAGACGAAACAACTTATGACTGCCGATAAGATGTCTTTTATTAGGTTGGGTTGACTATCTCCTCTGATTAAGTAGACCAGAGACCATGACAGCCCGGGACGACGGAACCATGGGATCTTGATCGGGCTCGTCTTCATTCCCCCCATCATCCGTTTTAAGTATACGGTGATAAATTTCAAATCATAAACTCCAAAATCTAATATCAAATTCAAACTCTAAAATTGTTGTTGCTATACGTTGGGAACTCATTGCCTATCTCACGACCAACCTTAAACGAAAGTTCTCTCTCGTTATTGGGATGGCTAATTAATCATAGGGGCTTGCGCCTATGAGAAACCAGAACTCAGATCATAAAATCATCGCAAAATGAGGGGCGAAATCTCTAGGTAGTGTCTTATCTAAAATTTAATCTGCCTTCTGAAAATTTACACGAAACCTAAATCCATTAAAACTCTCCATGTCAACAAAAGCAGGCACGGAGAGGCCGAGGCACAAATTTTTGAAGCCCACACCAATATAACCTAAGATGAGATGCACAATAAAAAAATTTGAAAAATTAGTTACTTCTTTCACACCAAAAGATAATTTAATAGCTGTTAGTAATAAAAACATCGAACGCATATAAAATTTCTGTATTGTTCAATGCTCAGCATGATAAAGAATTTGACATATATCTCTCTTGACAAAACTTGAAATATGCACGTGCATCAGTCGCTGACCAAATTTATAACAAGAAAGTTGATAGAAATCACCCAAGAAGGTCCTTGCCTCATGCCAATACAATGAAACTTGCCTCTAGAAGTACACATCGACACCTGTGAAGCATTTGAAGTATGCACATTCAACTAACACATACGTAAGAGTTGAGGAAAACTGGTATTGTATTTCAATACTCAATGTTCTAAAGTGAGAAATTCGTCATAATCATCTACAATCTAGTCTAAAACTGCAAGTGCTGAGATTCGCAACACTTAAACAGCAGAAATCAGTTAGGTTTCATGGTTTCCGTTTGAATTCATCCACATAAGGAAGAAAGAGGCAACATAGCATCAACTACGAAGTTTGGCAATTAGCAATTTTATAGGCTTTTCCAATTGGTGGTTACAGTAAAAATCAATGAAAGAAATTCCAGGTAACAGTTTCCAGATTTGCGTCATATGTTTTCTAACTTCATGTAACCAAATGAGCCTCGAGGTAAGATTTAGTAGATTTTTCTGATGCCTTTCAAATTTTGACTGTCTTGGTAGTGTATTTATTTTTACGTTTGTGATAGAAGGTTTTTTTAAAACTTTTTTAAGCTGGGCGTTGAAATATTATTTTGCAACCTTATTGAAAGCTTCATGTGCTGATGCTGAATGGATTATGCTTTTGGTTATTTTGTTTCATGACAGGACCTCCCAAAGCTCTGGATGAGGATGAGACAGAATTTTTAGAGAAACTGGAGATGGTGAGCATGGGTAGCCATTTGCCAATTGGTTATGCTGGTAGATGCTGGCCATCAAGGGGACCATTCTGCTGGAATATCTACTCATAATGAGTTTATTGTTTTTCGTAACTGCTTTTCATTTCTTTGAAGATGTTTCAGCACAAACATTGCTGCTGCTTTTTCTATTTTTGCATCTATTAAGTCGGTTTAGATCTTCCCTATGTGGTTGAGAGCCGTTTTTATTTTCAAAGTGAATGAGGCAGCTCTGCATGTTGTTCCCTGTAATAATTTTCTCTGATGAATCTAAATTATGCATTGAATATCAGCTAATTTTAGCTGTGGCTCTCATTCAATTGTGGCCATAACTTGCATCAATTGCAATTGTTGTTTTTTCATTATGCTAAGTTATATTAGTTTTTTTTTTCAGTCTAGAAAGGAGTATGAGCAGCAAATAGCAGATGATGATGCCAAGCAGCTTCGCTCTTTCCAAGTAAATTTTAAACCTCTTTAATTTCCTAATCACGCTTTAATAGTTTCTTCATTGCATTTATGCTTTGCCATGTAACCTGTTTGCAGGAAGCAGTAGCAAGTCAAGCCTCCATAGTTTACAAGCTCAAGGAGAATCCTACTGTACCAAAAGCTGGAGTTAGTTTAGGACATTTGTTCAGCTGCTTGCTCTAGTCTTGTTGAATGCTTAATAGCGAATGATACTATTGTTACTTCTTTTGTAGGAGAGCGGACATGCAGTGAAGAGGAGCAAGAATAAGAGGCCTGGAAATTTCATCATGTCAGTTAAGCCCCAAGCAAAGAAAGCTAAAACAGAAACCACTGCAAGTGGTTCTGACAAATTCGAAGATTTAATAATTCCATCTGAAGGCTCTACTGAGGAGAAGTTGCCATTGGATAATCTTCCTGCGAGCACACTAGGGAGTTTGGTATCCTACAGTGATGAAGGTGACGACGATTGATTTATGTATTCTGCATCATAGTGTAATTTAATGGTAGGTCAAGTGTTTTTATTTTCATTTTAATGTTTAGCAATCAGTTTGTCTGGCTTTAAGCAGTTTTGTCAACCTAGTTTCCACGATCTTCATCACTGCATAATCGTGTGCAAAATGTACAAAAAATGGCAGATTAAAAGATAGGGACTACAAACAAGCAAATGCATTTCTAGGTATTTTGAGAATAAATTAAATAACATCACTATAATTTTAATGTGTAAATATGCAATGAAAAGTATTATACTGCCCATGCATGTTGTAAGAGAAATGTTGCTTTTGTTTATCATCTAGCTTATCTTTGGGTGGACTAGAAATCTATTGAAGAGTTGGACATCTTCGAGCTGGTACTTATGTTCAACCCAATCCTTAAGTATATGGTGAGTCGCTGATCATCTAATTGTACGGGCAATATTTTGGATCACCTCATCCTGCATGATCAATCGACTTGGCTTAGGGATCTAATGCCTCTTCCTTTTAAAATTTTTTGGGTGAATTTCCTCTTGAAGCAGCATAATTTGTTGATATTTGTCTTGAAAGAGATTCCCATATAGCCTTCTGAACATGCGAGGTTTTTTTAGCATTGATGGGGAGGAAATTAGCTTCTTTTATTTATTACCATTAAAGGTGAAGGCTGCATGGACCTCCACTTAGAGTTCCCTTCATTATTCTTATATTTTTGAACGTGTTAGCTTCCTATCCTAGGAACTGGCTTATTGGGTCAGATTAACTTCATTAGCTTGTTCTGAGCTCTTTTCTACCAGCTTTAGGAGGTTTGCAAACACCTCAATATCATATTAAATGTTCCAAATCCAATTTTGTTGTTTTAAGCTCCAATGGACTCTACCAAATGTGTATGATCTTCATGTGCAAATTTCGGTGGCATCCTATATTGAATTTTTGTAGAAAGCTTCTCCTATAAAGGTTAGTGCCTTCATATAAAATGGATTTCAACTAAGGGAAATAACGTTATTCATGACCTCCTGGTGAAATTCATGTTGATGCAATTTTTTGTTGCGTGCACAACAAAAATAATTGTAGGAAAATATATTTTTGATCTTAAAAATTGAGACACCTTATAATAAGAGGATTGATATTAGGATTATTAAAAGTCCCTATTTGATTAGTGTATAAAAAGCAATGCAATAAAATCAAATTGGCACACAATCTTGCTAAGATTGGCTAAATTAGAAACCAAATTTGCTGCAAACAACATACAAACTTTTATATAGTATCTAGTGTATGACACCAAGTCATTGGAAGCTAAAATCACCCAATTGGAGGCTTAGACAGCCTTGCGCTAGTCAATTTGAGGAAGGCTAGCTCGGCCCAATTTGAATTTGAATGTTGCAATTTTATTTTGAATTATATAGTTCTGAATGTTTTGAGTAAGTAGGATGGAAATGAATGATAGAAAGAGCTTTTGATTGTGTATGTCAATTTAATATCTTCTCTCCACTTATTGGTAAATAGTTATATGGTGGTTTGGTGGTTTCCATGACTTGATGATTTGATTTCTTTGGTGAGAAATAATATTATGAAGTGTATTGTTTTTATTTCATGAATCTAAATTCATCTTTTCTCTTTGAAGAGGCGAATGATGCCCTCTTACATTAGATGCCATTCATGGAAGATTTGATGCTTCCATCCCCATAGTTGCTCAAGGCTCACCATTGCTGCACTCCATCTTCTACAATCATTTACACTTTATTTTTATCTTATTTCTTCGGCTTCCACCGTCACCACCACAAGAAAAAAAAAATCTTACTAACATTCTCTAAGCCATCGTTCCAGCTCCACGTAAAGCCCTCATTTGTTGTTTTCTTAGTTTTCCTCCTCCAAATCAAAACCTAGCCGTGCACATCACTTTTATAAGCCTCCACACTTCACTCCAAATATAACAAAACTCTTATTTACCTTCCAACCTCTCGGCCATACCCATTCTTGTTCAAGCATGAGCCACCAAATATGAAACTAGAATATTGTTCTCGACCAACTTTGGAATTACCATATTACTATCACTCATTCTAGTTCAAACCAATCATAATAATCATCATATATCCTCTCCATAGAGGATATCATCCATTCTCAAAACACCACCCTTCCTACATTATTAGGAATGGTATGATTAGTCATTTATTGATGATAAATATAAAGAATATTTCAGAGAAAAGTTGTAATATCTTTTTAAGTGTAGATGCAAAGCTCATTTTCGGGTGGTAGATTAATTCTATGATGGAAAGTGCTCTAAAGAAATTGCTAATCTTTAATGAACCTTGTTATCTATGTCATTTATATCCATTGCAATAGCAACATAGTTATGATGATGGTGACCATATTGCTCAACACCATCAGAAGGCCGAATGATGTTTGTCTCCTATCCGCAATCGCCCTATTGCTGTAATAGTTGTGTCAAATTTGCGAGATATGGCTGTTGACCTTCTGATGTGAAACAACTAAGATGCAAAGGAAATTGCTATTAGGAAATTTAGAACATAGAAGAACTTTGCTTTGTCATTGATAAACTTATTACATGCTCAAGTTGGATTTAGAAATCTTTAGTGAAGAAATTAAATAATTGCAATTAGCAACAATTAGAGATTACAATTCTTGCAAAAGTAATAACCAAAATTAAGGTAAATGCAATGGCACATTAACAAAGCCCAATGTTTAAAATTTAGAAAACGTCACCTAGAGATCCCTCACTCAAAACTCTTGATGGTGGGGATTAGCGGAAGAACGTTGCAAGCAAACTTAGGGATGCCACTAGGAGACACGTGTTGCGTAAGATATTAGTCGTCGGAGAGGTGATCAGAGTAGGAGAAGTGGTTGGATGGTTGACGATGTACCAACGTCCCGGGAGGATGTGCTCTTCCGTTGAGAGGGCTAATTGGAACAAGATGCGGTTCATGTACCCTTCCACGGAGTTGTCAAAGTCCGGAACGAGATCAAAGAACGGCGAGCATAGGATGTCGATTCTTCCTTGATCGTCTTCAACGAACTCGTGATCAACGTCCGGATCGGTCATTCATACTTGTCTTGATGTGAGGGAGAAGGCAAGTACAAGGAGGAAGAGGGGCCGGCGGCTTCGTGGTCCTTGAGGGAAGAGGGCGGCTAGGGTTGGTGCAAGAGGAAGGGGAAGGGGGCGGCTAGAGAGAGGGAAGAGTTAGGAAATTTCAGCAATCTGAAATTAATTCAGATTTTAGATAATTTGGAGGGAAGGTGGGATTATTTTGAATTACAAATTAATCCCAAAAGAGGGTGAGAGAGGTGGCGGTTTAGGGAGATAATTGGGGCTGATTTTGGGGGAGTATTGGTTTTAATTTGGGAGAGAGAATCCCATGGGAGGGGGCCGGCCATATGAGGAGGAGAGAGGAAGAGGTGTTTAATTATGTGGGGCCCTCTCAATTAATCAAAGATTTGAAACAAAATCTGGAATTAGATTTCAGATTTTTAATAAAAGGAAGTTTCCTAATTTAATTACAAGTATTTGGCAATATTATGAATTCAAATTGGAATTGAATGTTAATTATGAAGATTGCCTAATATCTTGGGTTTATTTTAGGAAAGGTCTTAATGTCTCTTGGGAAATTTGAATTTCAAACTTTAATCCCAAGAGAAGGTGGAAAGGGGAGGCCGGCGGGTAGGGGTGGGAGGCCGTGGGATGGGAAGGGGAGAGGAGGGGTGGTGGTGGTGGCCTTGGGCGGTCCAAGGGGGCGGCGGCAAGGGCAAGTGGGGGAGGGGGAAAATCAATTGGGAAAAAGAGATGGCTTAGAAATTAACGAAGCTACTAACCTTAAGCACGCCTTCCTCAAGAACTCACAAAGAGACCTTGGAACTTGGAAACTCACAAAGAGATTCTCCTCTTATCATGAACTCACTAAGAGAACAAGAAGATATGTGGAAAAATTTCATTCAAATATTCATTAACCCAATACAATACATGGAGACCTTAATATATAGGCCTTAAGACTAGAAAATAAAATAAAAGACATCTATGCCCTCGGGGCTACAATAGAGACTCACTACCCCTAAGGGTAAATTTGGAAAACTGAAAATACATAAATAAGCAAAATGCAAAATACATCAAAAGTAAAGACTACAAATCGTGGCCGTCGATCTACGTCTCCGTCGATGGTACACGTGTGGAAATCTTGGGTTGATGTCCTCATCATTCTCCCCAGGTGGAAGAAAGCTCGACCCCGTCGAGTAAGTGTCCCTGGAACTCTCGTACCACTCTAATAAATTTGGATCCAATCTCTGCAGCTCGTCTCGGTCAATCCACGTGTTCTCCGTCTCCGGTTTCCCTGTCCATTGAACTAGATACCTTTGGCGACCACCGTCTTTAGTGGAAATAATGCCATCACTAAGTATTGCCTCAATTTTCTCCGCAGTGGGTAAAGTAGGAATATTTGGGAGTGGAGATAGGCTAGGGTTCTCACTAGGTAGGGTCACACAAGGCTCATTATTGAGTGGATTGGTGGGATTAAACTCTGGACCCTCATAGACTACGAGATCTTCAATGTTAAAAGTGGGGCTAATATTAAAACCTTCAGGAAGGTCTAGCACATAAGCATTACTGTTTATTTTGGAAATAATTTTGAAAGGTCCTGCGCTTCTCGCATGTAACTTTTTAACGGTTCCTTGCGGAAATCGCTCTGGACGAATCCGAACCATTACAAAATCTCCCACTTTGAATTCTTTATATCTTTTCTTGAGGTCCGCATTAAGTTTATAGTGGCATTGCTCTGTTCAATTCTGTTATTAATTTCCTTATACAATTCATGTAAATGTGATGCAAATGCAGATGCTGACTCAGATGTTCTAAACTTAGGACCCATTGGAATCAAATCTATTGGTTGCCTAGGTTGGAAGCCATACACAATTTCAGGCGGACTCATACCTGTTGTTCGGTTAACGGAATTGTTATAAGCAAATTCAGCTATTGGAAGTTTGGAATCCCAATCTCGGATATGTTCACCCACTAAAGTCCTAAGAAGATTACCTAAACTCCTATTGACAACTTCAGTCTGCCCGTCCGTTTGTGGATGGAAAGCAGAGGAAAATTGTAGTTTGGTACCCATCTTATGCCACAAAGTCTTCCAAAAGTAACTAGTGAACTTGACATCCCTATCGGACACTATTGTCTTGGGTAAACCATGTAGTCTGACGATCTCATCAAAATAAAGTTTAGCGATCCAGGAGGCATCAAAAGTTTTGGAACAGGGAAGGAAATGGGCCATCTTGGAGAAACGATCTACTACAACACACACCGAGTCATGCTTCCTAATGGTCGTAGGTAAACCTAAAACAAAATCCATGCTAACATCTTGCCATGGGCAATTGGGGACAGGAAGTGGAGTATAAAGACCGGTATTCTGCTTTCTTTGCTTAGCCAACTGACAAGTGTGACAGCGCTTGACTAGTCTACTAATATCTCGTTTGAGGCTGGGCTAGAAAAATCTATGCTCAACTGCGGCAGTGGTCTTGGCTTGCCCAAAGTGCCCTGCTAAGCCTCCAGCATGTAATTCCCAAACGAGGAACTCTCGTAGAGAGGTGTTGGGGATACACAATTTCTGAGACTTAAACAAGTATCCGTTCTCCACAAAGAAATCATCCGCAATGCGTTCACCTCCATTAGCCAACAGGGAATAAATTTCTTTGAAATCAGGGCAGTCCAAATAGTCTTCTTTGAGTCGCTCAAAACCAATTACTTCAGTTCTCATCTCAGGGGTAACCATCATCCGACGACTTAAGGCATCAGCGGCCTTATTCTCAACTCCTGCTTTATGTCTAATTGTATAAGTGTACTCTTGCAGGAATTCAACCCAACGGCCATGACGGGCATTGAGTTTCTTTTGTGAGTTAATGTACCGCAGAGCCTCATGATCCGAAAATATTACAAACTCTTGAGGCAAGAGATAATGCCTCCAATATTTGAGGGATTGAATGATCGCATAAAACTCCTTATCATAAGTGGAATATCGTTGCCTGATATCATTTAATTTTTCGCTAAAATAGGCAACGGGGTGTCCTTGCGATAAAACTCCTCCAATTTCAATACCAGATGCGTCGCAAGTAACCTCAAAGACTTTAGAAAAATCAGGTAGACGCATAACTGGGGCTTCAACCATTTTTCTCTTAATTTTTTCAAATGCTTTAGTGGCAGTTAAACTCCAGTGAAACTCTCCTTTCTTTAAACAATCCGTTATTGGAGCCACTATAGTACTGAAATTCCTAATAAAACGTCGATAGAAGGTGGCCAATCCATGAAAACTCCGAACGTCTGTAATGTTTGTCGGTACAGGCCACTCATTGATTGCTCTAACCTTTTCAGGGTCGGCTGAAATTCCTTGAGATGAAATAATAAATCCAAGAAAGGTAATACTATCTGTGAGAAACATGCATTTCTTTGGGTTGGCGTATAACTGTTCTCTCCTCATAATCTCACAGACTTGTTTCAGGTGATCTAGATGTTGTTCCACCGAGCTACTGTAAATCAAAATATCATCAAAGTATACAATGACGAATTTTCCTAAGAAGGGTCGAAGGACCTGGGTCATAACTCGCATGAAAGTACTAGGGGCGTTACTCAGGCCAAAAGGCATTACCATCCATTCCTACAAATCGTCTTTAGTTTTAAAGGCTGTCTTCCATTCATCCCCAGGGCGAATCCTAATTTGATGATAACCGCTCTTAAGATCAATCTTGGAGAACAGGATTGCGCCAGTCATCATATCTAACATGTCGTCGAGTCAGGGAATGGGGAATCGGTACTTGACGGTAATTTTATTGATAGCACGACTATCAACACACATACGCCAAGAGCCATCCTTCTTGGGGGTTAGTAGTGCAGGAACAGCACATGGGCTCAAGCTCTCTTTAATGTAACCACGCTGTAGTAGTTCATCCACTTGCTTTTTAAGTTCAGCGTGCTCCGTAGGGTTCATGCGGTAGTGAGGGAGGTTGGGCAGAGATGCACCGGGAACTAAGTCAATGACATGCTGGATGTCTCTAAGAGGTGGGAGGTGGTAGGTGGTCGGGCAGGTCTTCGGGGAAAACGTCATGATAGGTTTCAATGAGGGGCCTTACTTCTTCGGGGATAGGTTCCTCCAGGTCAGAAGTCACTTCTCTAGCGACAAGGGCATACATGGGTGAGCCTTGGCTTATGTCAACTTCTACTTCCTTAGCAGTTAGGAAGTGGAGCCCTTTGCTAGGTTGAACAGGGGTTGCTCTGACTTCGGGTTTGTGGGATTTCGGTTGGGAAGGCATAAGTTTGATCTTCTTTCCATTGTGCTCAAATATGTAGGTGTTAGTTCTCCCATAGATATGGACGTCATTGTCAAATAATCAGGGTCGGCCAAGAATGATCTGTCCTACGTCCATAGTCAACCATATCACACCAAATCTTCTCTTGATATCCAACAAACTCAATGGGAATCAGGCTCCTATCTTTTATCTCAATGGTCGTCGTATTGATCCAAGCAACCTTGTATGGATTCGGGTGAGGTGTGGTTTTCAGATTGAGTTTGGCTATCATAGTTGAGGAGACCGCATTAATACAACTTCCACTATCAATAATGACCTTACAATTCTTGTCTCCAATTTTGGTGAAGGTGTGGAAAATAGAGGTCCTACGCCAATCGTCACTAGGCTTAGGTTGGGACAAGGCGCACCTAACAACTTGTAATTCTACCGGGTCATCATCACAGAAAAATTCCTCTTCTTCATCAACGTGATGGACGAGGTCCGTCTCGGGTTCAACTTCGTCTTCTTCAACCTCTTCTATGATAGTAACCTTGTAGGGGCTAGAACATTGTGAGGCTATGTGCCCATACTCATGACACCGATAACACTTGGTTCCAGAGGTCGCTTTAGGTGTGTTACGTTTAGGGGTCTTTCCTTTAAAATCAGAACGAGGTGGAAGTTGAGTAGTGGTTGGTCGGGTAACTACCGGGCCAGTAGGCCGGTTAGGGGGTTGATTGGATGAAGTTCTGAAAGGGGTTGGGCGTGAGTCCAAATGCTTAGAATGAGAGTGGGTTCTAGACTCTTCAAGATCCAACACTAAGCTGCAGGCAGCTTCCAAGGTATTTACTCCTCTAGCAAATAATTCATTTCTTAGATCTTCCCTTAGACCAGCTCTAAACATAGAAAGGATTTGGGCCGGGGTAGTTGTTTCCTCTCCGCTGCAACGGATCATGTAGTCATCAAAGGCAGAGATATAATCCTTCACGGGTCTACTACCTTGGGTCAATCTATTCCACTTATCTAAGAGCTTAGGGTAGTAGGACGGAGGGAGGTACTTCCTTTTAAGTTCTTGTTTCATGGTTCGCCAACCGGTGATGGGATATTCACCACGAGCTTCGCGCATGTTCTCTAAATTGGTCCAGTATTGGCTAGCTCGATTAGTGAGCTTCATTTCCGCGAACCTAACCTTCCTGGCCTCCGAAATATTGTACCATTTAAAGTAGCTATCCATTCCTTTAATCCAATCCAAGAAGACTTGAGGGTCGAGGGTCCCATCATAGGAAGGGGCGTCTATTCGGATATTTTTCAACAGTTGGGCATCGTTGTCTCTCCAAACTGGTTCATGTCCTACAGGCTCATGGTTGGGTCTAAGATGGGGATTGTAAGGTTCCCTCTGAGGTCTATGGTCAGCTCTAGTTTCTTCGACATAAGGTGAAGGAGGTCTAGAGGGTGTATACATAACAGGGTTTCCTATCCTTTCGATGTTATCAAGTCGCTCACCCGTTTGGCGCCTAAAGTCCGCTAAATCAGTTTGGGTGTTTCTAATTTGCTGAGTAACCGTTCCCAATTGACCAACTATAAGGTCTAGAGTCGCCTGAATTTGCTCCGGATCCATGGGTTAGGGGACACTAGGGGTGGTAAAAGGGAAAAGGGACAGCACTAGAACACTAGAATGAAATGCCCCTAATGCAACTAAATGGTGCAGATTTAGTGTGGACAGCAAACTACAACAGTTGGTGGAGTTGCCTAAGTGTTTAGGATGAGTTTCTATGAAGTGGCCAGCACCTAACACTAGGTTAGGGTCACCTAAAGCCCTCTAAATGCTGCAGGAAAGTTCTGGACAGCAAGCTATGAAGTTTGTTTAGGTAGCCTAGACAACTAGGGAGGTTGTTGTGACATGGACAACACCTAAACAATGAAGTAGACTTACCAAAAGTGATGTAAATGGTGCAGGAATCTAAAGGTCAGCAAACAAAAACAGAGAAATAAATTAACTAGACCATGGTATGCAAGCAAACATATTTTGGAAATGTTAAACTAGACTCCTAGTAATTTCTAGCACATGCAATACATGCTTACCATGCTCTGATACCAAGATGATGTGAAACAACTAAGATGCAAAGGAAATTGCTATTAGGAAATTAAGAACATAGAAGAACTTTGCTTTGTCATTGATAAACTTATTACATGCTCAAGTTGGATTTAGAAATCTTTAGTGAAGAAATTAAATAATTGCAATTAGCAACAATTAGAGATTACAATTCTTGCAAAATTAATAATCAAAATTAAGGTAAATGCAATGGCACATTAACAAAGCCCAATGTTTAAAATTTAGAAAACGTCACCTAGAGATCCCTCACTCAAAACTCTTGATGGTGGGGATTAGCGGAAGAACGTTGCAAGCAAACTTAGGGATGCCACTAGGAGACACGTGTTGCATAAGATATTAGTCATCGGAGAGGTGTTCGGAGTAGGAGAAGTGGTTTTGATGGTTGACGATGTACCAACGTCCCGGGAGGATGTGCTCTTCCGTTGAGAGGGCTAATTGGAACAAGATGCGGTTCACGTACCCTTCCACGGAGTTGTCAAAGTCCGGAACGGGATCAAAGAACGGCGAGCGTAGGATGTCGATTCTTCCTTAATCGTCTTCAACGAACCCGTGATCAACGTCCGGATCGGCCATTCATACTTGTCTTGATGTGAGGGAGAAGGCAAGTACAAGGAGGAAGAGGGGCCGGCGGCTTCGTGGTCCTTGAGGGAAGAGGGCGGCTAGGGTTGGTGCAAGAGGAAGGGGAAGGGGGCGGCTAGAGAGAGGGAAGAGTTAGGAAATTTCAGCAATCTGAAATTAATTCAGATTTTGGGTAATTTGGAGGGAAGGGGGATTATTTTGAATTACAAATTAATCCCAAAAGAGGGTGAGAGAGGTGGCGGTTTAGGGAGATAATTGGGGCTGATTTTGGGGGAGTATTGGTTTTAATTTGGGAGAGAGAATCCCATGGGAGGGGGCCGGCCATATGAGGAGGAGAGAGGAAGAGGTGTTTAATTATGTGGGGCCCTCTCAATTAATCAAAGATTTGAAACAAAATCTGGAATTAGATTTCAGATTTTTAATAAAAGGAAGTTTCCTAATTTAAGTACAAGTATTTGGCAATATTATGAATTCAAATTGGAATTGAATTTTAATTATGAAGATTGCCTAATATCTTGGATTTATTTTAGGAAAGGTCTTAATGTCTCTTGGGAAATTTGAATTTCAAACTTTAATCCCAAGAGAAGGTGGAAAGGGGAGGCCGGCGGGTAGGGGTGGGAGGCCGTGGGATGGGAAGGGGAGAGGAGGGGTGGTGGTGGTGGCCTTGGGCGGTCCAAGGGGGCGGCGGCAAGGGCAAGTGGGGGAGGGGGAAAATCAATTGGGAAAAAGAGATGGCTTAGAAATTAACGAAGCTACTAACCTTAAGCACGCCTTCCTCAAGAACTCACAAAGAGACCTTGGAACTTGGAAACTCACAAAGAGATTCCCCTCTTATCATGAACTCACTAAGAGAACAAGAAGATATGTGGAAAAATTTCATTCAAATATTCATTAACCCAATACAATGCATGGAGACCTTAATATATAGGCCTCAAGACTAGAAAATAAAATAAAAGACATCTATGCCCTCGGGGCTACAATAGAGACTCACTACCCCTAAGGGTAAATTTGGAAAACTGAAAATACATAAATAAGCAAAATGCAAAATGCAAAATACATCAAAAGTAAAGATTACAAATCGTGGCTGTCGATCTATGTCTCCGTCGATGGTACACGTGTCGAAATCTTGGATTGATGTCCTCATCAACTTCACGTCACCTACATAAAATTCGCTAAAATCCTGCCAAAATCCCTGTCGAAATCACTGTACAGTCGGCTGCCCATTCCTATTTTCTGCTTGAGATCCTGCTCAATCCCACAGTTCTGCAATTCGGCGCTGAACCGTTTCTTCACGCTCGCCTCGATTGCGCTTCTACTTGCGTTGATAAAATGTGAATGAACAGCTCCTTCACTATTTTCTTCGACTCCACGCTCATAGCCCACCTTCACACGTTCAATCCTTCCTCCGTCTGCGAGCCGAGTTTGACGCCCGCACTCAATCGACACCTACCATACACGTTTTTCTTAGTGTGGTGGGAAGACCCAGCTCACCAAAATTCTCCTAAACGGGGGAGGCGTCGGGAGGCTGTCGAAATTCCTACTGAAAATGCATAGAACTTGAACAAATTATTGGGGATTTGAATTCAAGAGGATGGCATGGAACCAAACTTGTAATTAAGCTCACAGGGAACAGAACTTGAACTACAGGGAACTGAACAGTAAATTAATAAATGCATAATCATATTAAAAATACAAATGCTAAGTGATGATCTTGGTCATCCAAATGAACATCATTGAGCCACTACAAAGACTTGTGGTTTTCAACATGACTTGCTCACAAGCAATGAAATTGAAGGGAATGTATAACTTGACTGTAGACAAACATACAAAATTCTTGAACGATACTGTTTCCTGCGAGCATGACAAAGAACCTACCATCTATGAACAACAATAACAAGAGACATGCAACGAATATCATGATTTATCGATGATCATGTATAATGAATGCAACATGCTTACAAACAAAGCAAGATAATTGTAACGAAAATAGTCTCTTTATTATAAATGCCAGTCAACTTGCAAATGAACACACCAGTCCACTTGCGGGCAACAATAGTGGATAAGTCATGAATGTGACGGATTCCCTATAAAGGAGATATGCGAAATATATAGTTTCCATGCGGTCAATTTCAACTTGCAAACAAATATATTGAACCCCTGTAAGCGATGACAATTGATGTACAATGAACATTGAAAGTCTACATATAATGAGCGTAGTAAGTTACCGATGAACGTAGGGGTGTCAATTTCGGGTTACGGGTCGAACCAGGAATGACCCGCGTTCAAACGGGTCAACCCTAACCCGACCCGGGTCGGTAAACGGGTTGGAAATCCAAACCCGACTGGAAGCCGGGCGCGCGTGGGTGCGCTGGCGGGCGCGCTGGGTGCGAAGGCGGGCACGTGCGGGCAGGCGCGCGCGGGTGCGCTGGCAGGGGCGCGCGGGCGCGCTGGCGGGCTCACTCGGGTGCTCGGACAGGCGCGCGGGTGCGCTGACGGGGGCGCGGGTGCGCGGGCGGGTGCGCGGATACGCGCTGGCAGTTGAGCAGGCGCGGGCGGCACGCGCGCAGCTTCGGCGGGCATGCGGGCAGTTTCGGTGGGCGCGCCGGCAGGTCGCGGGCAGCTGGGCAGGGCTCGGGCAGCCGGGCAGGGTCGCGGGCAGCCGGGGCAGGGCGGGCAGGCGTTTAAACAGGTTTTCGGGTTGACCCGGCAACCCGTCGGGTCAACCTGAACACGACCCGTTTTTCAAACGGGTCGAATTCCTGAACCCGAACCCGACCCGTTTTGAACTCGGGTCAGGTTCGAGTAGGGTTTTCGTGTCGTGTCAAATATTGACACCCTTAGATGAACGTATGTGGGGGAGATCAACAATGAATTCAGCTCACCCGACAGTCATCATCGATTTGCATGTGAATGCACCAACTCATCTGCAAACATACATAATACAACATGCAATGAATGTAAACGCTTGCTGTCAATAACATAAGATTTGTCATATGCATAATAATACGCCTACGGGTTATGAGTAGTAACAGACAACAAATTCTATGATGCCCTTGTAGGCAACAACCATTCAGTGTCAGGCGAATACACTGATTTCCCCCGCAAGTAAGGGTGGTCGATATGCAACAAATGCAAGTACCTGCAAGCTGCTGTAGAAAATCTGTCACGTACGCAACATGCTATATACAAGCAAATATAGAGGAACTTCAACAAATGCATACACCTATGAGTCGTTGTAGGAGACTTGTCATGTATACTACATGCTATCCACGAGCAAATATAAAAGGGACGTTATAAATGCAAGCAACTACGAGCAACTGCAGTAGATTCATCAGTGCAAGATAGCTCGTTTGCTAGAAACATCGATCGACCTGTAGTGCAACGCTACGATTCACCTGTAAGCAGAAGTAGGGAAATTGTTTGTAAAAAATTGCGGACCACAAATAAATTGAAGTAGTAAACTTACGGAGCTAAGATGTCACATCAGATATTAGCTTACTTGCAAGCGACAGGTCATGTATCGAAATATGTAGTGATACATCCATAACATGCATACATTGTAACGTATAAGATGCATCATGTAAAGCAAGCACATTACATAACTTGCAAAATGCATTATGCAAGCACATTATCCTACATGCAAAATGTACTGCGCAGTAGCAGCACGTTACACTGGCATGTAAACACATAATGCACTATATGCGAGTATTGAATCATGTTAATGCATTATGCAACAGACGATGCATAGATATGTTATACAAGCATATTATGCAAATACATCATACACTATGCTAATGCAATAGGCCACTACATTGCATATCAACACATCATGCAAGCACGATTAAGTATTACGCAGATGCATATGCCAACATACACCGCATATATATAATGAAATACCCGTATGTGCTCCGACGAGCGTGATGTATGTATATACATGACGTCTGAGGATGCTGCGCGGGTCAAAGATATGAGCTTAAATTCAAGTCCGATGCTTCTCCTTAAAAGGAATGGAGTTGACACGACTTGACCAACGAACAAATACGCGGTCGTAGTGCCGAATGGGATATTTATTTTATACATTTATATTAGGTTTTCAAGGCCAGTTACAAAAAAATCAGTAACAAAGGCATAAAGCTGACGACGAACCTGATCCTTTGTTGGCAAGTAGACATAGTCAATAAGGTTCAACTGATAAAGTAAAATTGCCCATAAATATATCCTGATGATTGCCGCGTTGAAATCAAATTTCAACCAGAAGGGACCTTAAATATTTAAAATGTCTCCCAAAATTATATAAATACAAGTATTTATATTGACTTTAACGTCACCCCGATGATGACTGCGTTAAATATAAATCTCAACCGGAGGGATTAACATCCAAAGATCCATTAAAGACTTAAAATCCCATATCTATCAACGATATCAATATTTAAAGTTGAAATCTAAACACATAAATGACTTAAAGTAAATACTCATCCACCCTCTATAACAGTTTGTCGATGTGGACAAGCTTGAAAATCACTTCAGCTCACAAAGAGCGAATGTCTGGTCGAGAATATTAATAGGATTCATTTTCAATTCCTCTTGCCAGTAAGGACATGATACATGTCCTCTAACAGGGGGTTTTTCTGCCAAATGACATCACAGGTAAACGGTTATGATGGGGTCCCTTTGACCGGGTGGTTTTGCTGCCAAATGATACCATTAAATTATGATCATTATTAGAGCCTGTATGTTCCCCAACGATGCTAAATCATTGAGTAATGAACCAATAGGATATGATTGATAGGACATAAAGCTCTCTGTTAGCTAAGGTGGATTCAAATTTGTCCCCTTAGACAAACATTCGCCCCAGCGTAAAACTTGTCGAATAATCATGACATGAATCCTTTAATACATTGCGTTAATGCTATGGTGTTCCCTAGAAGCGACGTGTTATATGTCCTGAATACAATGACAAGTGAGCGCTTGGGTGCATGTTAAATAGGCAAGGGTTCCCACATCATGGACGGATGTGGGCAAAGAAGCTAGTTTATGAAACTAAAATTAGGATATGAATTTGGAATATTGGTCCCTTCAAGAAAATTAATGAAATTAATAGATATTATGATCCATCAGAAGATAAATATTCTTTGCATTCAGGAAACTAAATGGGTTGGAGAGAAGACTAGGAGATTGATAGTTTAAGATTTAAATTATATATTATGGTAGGAGTTATAATAGAAATGGTGTAGGCGTGATTATAGATAAGAGTTTAAAAGGATAATGTTGTAAAAATTAATAAAATTGGAGATAGAATTAAAGCTTTAAAAATTTTTGTTGATGCTAAGATTATTAATATAATAAGCGCTTATGCTTCTCAAGTAGGTTTGATATGCGTTCAAAATTAAAATTTTGGAATGATCTAGAAGAATTAATATAAATGATACCTCTCGAAGAATGAGTTTTATTGGAGGAGATTTAAATGGACATTTTGGTAGAGAGGTAGATGATTTTAAAAGCATTCATAGTGACAATGGCTTTGGAGTGACTAATGAAGGTGGTAAGATCATATTAGATTTTTCTTTAGCTTATGATTTTGTAATTGCTAATACCTTAAGAAAAGAGATGAGCATCTCATTACTTATAAGAATAGATATCGTTAAACTCAGATTAATTATTTTCTTATAAGAAAAATAGATCGTTTAGATTGCAAAGATTATAAAGTTATTCCGAGTGAAAGTTTGTGTACATAACATTGCTTATTAGTTTTGGACTTTAAGATGAAGGGGCAGAATATTAAAAATAAAGTAAATCGTTGTTCTAGGATTAGATGTGAGCAAAAATATTTTTGAGAGTAAGATTCTAGATCCGAAGATTTTGTCTTATGTATGAGGAAGCTAATGCTATGTGGGAAAAAATAACTACTGATATTAAGAATGTTGCAAAAGATTTGCTTGGAGTATCAAAGAGAAAAGCTACTAATAGTAAAAATAGTTGGTGGTTGAATCAAAATATACAAGAAAAGATAAAAAATAAGAAGATTTGTTATAAAAATTGGTTTAACAGTAAAAACTCTGATAATTTGAAAAGATATAAAGAGGCCTGTAAGGAATTAAAAAAAAGTAATTTCAATGCAAAAATTTTGGCTTTTAATGATTTATATATTAGATTAGATACTAAGGAGGGCGAAAGATATATGTATAACTTAGCTAAACAAATAGGTAGGAGTATTAAGAATTTAGTTCAAGGAAAGTGTATTAAGGATGAAGATAAAAAATTGCTTTTATTAGAAAAGGATATTCAACAAAGGTGGATGAGATATTTTGTTAAACTTTTTAATGAAGATTATGAGAATGTAATTGACTTTAGTGATCTTAGCACCCTAAATGAAAATAAAGATTTTTATTTTTATCGGCGTATTAGTAAAACTGAAGTTAAAGAGGCTTTAAAGAAAATGAAGTGTGGAAAAGCTGTTGGACCTGATGATATTCCAATAGAGGTGTGGAAATGCTTAGGAGATGAAGGTATTTCTTGGCTTACTAAAATTTTTAATATTATTTTGAAGACTAAAAAGATGTCAGATGAGTAGAAATGAGAGTATTAATTCCTATTTTTAAGAATAAAGGTGATGCACAAGATTGTGTGAATTATAGAGGAATTAAATTAATGTGTCATACTTTAAAACTATTGGAGAGAGTTATGGAGCATAGGTTGCGGCGTGACACTAATGTTTCTCAAAATCAATTTGGATTCATGCTAGGTAGGTCTATTATGGAAGCTATACATTTATTGAGAGGTTTGATGGAGAAGTATAGAGAGAATAAGGAGGATCTACATATGATATTTATTGATTTAGAGAAAGCATATTATAAAGTTCCTAGAGAAGTTTTATGGAGAGTTCTACATAAGAAAGTGGTTAATAATGCTTATATTCTTGTCATTAAGGATATGCATGCAGGAGTTGTTACTTGTGTTCAAACACAAGGTGATTTGACCAAGTATTTTCCTATTTGAGTTGGATTACATCAATGATCAGCCTTAAGCCCATATCTTTTTGCTTTAGTCATGGATGTTCTCACTATACATATGCAAGAGGTTGTACCATGGTGCATGCTTTTTGCTTACGATATTTTTCTTGTTGATAATACTAGAGAGGGAATTGAAGGTAAACTTGATTTATGGAGGTCAACCTTAGAGTCTAAAGGCTTTCGTTTGAGTAGATCTAAAACTGAATATATGGAGTGTAATTTTAGTTATAATAGATCTAGTGGAGGGATTGTGACTTTGAGCGACCAAGTCATTAATATGAGCACACGATTTAGATATCTTGGTCTATTGTTCAGAGTGATGGTGAAATAGATGAGGATATTATTAGTAGAATTCAAGTTGGATGGTTGAAGTGAAGGAATACATCGGGCTTGTTATGTGATAGAAAAGTCCCTCTCAAACTTAAGGGAAAATTCAATAAGATGGTAGTGAGACCTGCAATGTTTTATGGTGCAGAATGTTGGCCATTAAAAGAAAAGCATAATATTAAGTGTTGTAGAGATGAGGATGCTTAGGTGGATGAGTAACTTTACTCTTAAAGATAGGATAAGAAATGAGCATATAGAGAAAAGGTTGGAGTAGCTCCAGTGGAAGATAAGATTAGAGAGAGTCGCCTTAGATGGTTTGGTCACATAAAACGGTGGCCTTCAGATGACCTAGTTAGGAAAGTAGATGTATTAGATTTAACTTATGTTAGGAAAGGTAGAGGTGGACCTAAAAAGACTTGGTTAGAAAAATATTAGAAATGACCTTTCTTTATTAGATTTAGATGAGAATTTGACCCTTAACAGGACACAATGGAGAGGATTCATGTAGCCGACCCCACATAGTGGGATAAACACTTGTTGTTGTTGTAGATAAACATTCACCCCAGGTCTATAAAGTGCCCTTGGACTAGCAACCCATGGCTGTCGATAAGGATCCTTCTGTCAGGTTCGGTTGACTACCTCCTCTGACTAAGTAGACTAGAGACCATGATGACCAGGGATGACGGTACCATGGGATCTTGATCAAGTCTATCATCATTCCTCCCACCATCCGCTTCAAGTAAAGGGTGGTGGATTTCTAATTTTAATTGTCAAATTTCAAATATCAAGACTTATGTTGCTACTATACGCTAAATACTACGTATCTGTTTGATGACTAGCCTTAATCGAAAGTTCTCTCTCACTATCGGGAGGGGTAATTAACTATAGGGGCTTGCGTCTATAGAAAACCTGAACTCAGATTAGAAAGTCCTTGCAAAATGAGGGTGAAATATCTGGGTAATGTCTTATCTAAAACCCAATCAGTCTTCTAAAAATTTGCCTCGGAACCTACGCATTAAAACTCTCCTCGACAATCCAAAAAAGAAAGGAGCCTCAGAGAGGCCGGGGAGCGAATTTTTCGAGCCCACAATGGCTTTGGCTGTGTTGACCAATCATTTGAAGACCAGATAATGCTGGCCATTTTTACATTGCCATCTTACAAATGTGATGGATGTGTGGAATGAGATCGTTATAAGAAATACATTGCAATTTGTGTTGGCATTACAAGAGACACCACTATCAACTAATGCATATGAGGGCCATTATTGGGGTTTTTGGCTTCTCCCAGTCTACATATGTTCTTGAGAGAATTTGTATTTGATTCTGTGGGCTCCGAAAATTCGCGCCTTAGCCTCTTCACTGCCCCTTTCTTTTTTTTCGGGTCGTCGAGGAGAGTTTTAACATTTAAGTTCCGAGGTAAATTTTCAGAAGACAGATCACCTATAGATTTCGCCCTTGTTTTGCGAGGACTTTATGATCTGAGTTTAGGTTCCTATAGGCGCAAGTTGATATACTTAATTACCACTTTCGATAGCGAGAGAACTTTCGATTAAGGCTAGTCGTGAAACAGATACATAGTATCCAGCGTATAGTAGCAGCATGTTTAAGTATTTAAAATTTAATATTTAAAATTAGAAATTCAACACCTTGCACTTAAAGTGGATGGTGGGGGGAATGATGATAACCCGATCAAGTTCTCATGGTTCTGTCATCCCGGGTCATCATGGTCCTTAGTCTACTTAATTAGAGGAGGTAATCGACTCAACCTGACACAAGGATCCTTATCGGCATGCATGAGTTGCTTTGTTTTAGGGTATCTTGTGGACTTGGGGTGTATGTTTGTCTAAGGGAACAATTTTGAATCTATCTTAACTAATAGAGGGCTTTATAGCCTATCGATCATATTATATTGATTCATTACTTAAAGATTTAACGTCGTTGGGGAACATATGGGCTCTGACCATGACCGTAATTTAATGGTATTATTTGGCAGCAAAACCATCGAGTCAAAGGGTCCCAGTCATAACTGTTTACTTATGGTGCCATTTGGCGGCGAAACCACCAGTTAGAGGACATGTGACACACCTTACTAGCAAGAGATTATTCAAGAATAAATCCTAGTGATATTCTCGACCTGATATTTTCTCTTTATGAGTTTAAGTAATTTTTAGATTTGTTCATCTCGACAAACTGTTATGGAGGCGCGGACTCCAAAAATTCGCGCCCCGACCTCCCCAGCTCTCGGGAGAGTTTTAATGGATTACGTTATGGGGTAAATTTTCAGAAGGTAGATTGGGTTTGAAATAAGACACTACCCAAAGATTTTTCCCTCATTTGCGAGGATTTTATGATCTGAGTTTTGGTTTCTTATAGGCGCAAGCTCCCTATAGTTAATTACCCCTCTCGGTAACGAGAGAGAACTTGCGATTAAGGCTAGTCGTCAATCAGATTCGTAATATTCGGCATATAGTAGTAGCACAAGTTTAGTTGTTTGAGAATTTAATACTTAAAATTAGAAATTTCATCATCTTACACTTAAAGCGGATGATGGCAGAAATGATGATGAGCCCGATCAAGATCCCATGGTTCCATTGTCCCGGGTAATCATGGTCCCTGGTCTATTTAGTCAGAGAAGGTAGTTGACCAAACCTTACAGAAGGAATCTTGTCGGCAGCCATGGGTTGCATCGTCCAAGGGTACCTTGTAGACCTGGGATGAATATTTGTCTAAGAGGATAAATTTGAATCTACCTTAGCTAACAGAGGGTTTTGTGCCCTATCGATTATATCCTATTGATTAATATCTCAAGGATTAAGTGCCATTGAGGAGCAAACCACTCGGTTTAGAGGGCCCAGGTCATAACCGTTTACTTGTGGTGCCATTTGATGGCAAAACCACTGGTTAAAGGACATGTGTCACGTCCTTTGTTGGCAAGATGCTGTGCTTGAGAATGAATCTTAGTGATATTCTCGATCAGACATTAATTTTTTGTGAGTTGAAGTGGTATTTAAATTTGTCTATCTTGGTAAACTGTTGCGGAGGGTGGAGGAGTTTTGTTTTAAGCATTTTGATTGCTAATTTTTAATTTTAAATATATTTTAGTTATGGTATTTTACATTTTGAATTTTGTGGGCATTTGAATGGCATTTTGAATACTTGAAATTAATGCCTCCGATTGAGATCTACGTTCAACACGGCCATCATTGGGGTATTAATGGGTGATTTCACGTTGAATGAATATTATCGACTCTGACCACTTGCCAACAGATGATCGGGTTTCGTAGGTTTTATGCCTTTAGCAGTAAATGATTCTTTTAATAGGCCTTGAAGGCCTAATATGAACTATAAAACAAAATATCCCAGTCGATGTCGTGACTATATATTTGTTTAACGGTTTGAGCTGTGTCGACTCCTATCCATTCACATAGAAGGATCAAGCTCGGATTTAAGTTCATTTTTAGACTTACGCAACATCCTCAAACATCACATGTATAACTATAACACACTCGCCGAGGCCCATGCGGGTATTTAGGAAATATTTTTGTAATGTTTGATGCCGGTCAGTTGCGTGGGCAACTGTTATTTGAATGCATGCAACGCTTTATTTGAGAGCTTGTAGATGCCTTCTGTCTGCTTGTACGAGTGTTGCAGATCAGTTGGCATGGCGTCGTGTTTTAGTGGAATTTATAAATGCCTTCTTTCCCCTTGCATGGATGTTGCGGATCCGGTGGTGCGGCGTCGTGTTTCAGTGGAATTTATAAATGCCTTATGTCCGCTTGCATGGATGTTACGGATCCAGTGGTGTGGCTCGTGGTATGCTAGGTCTTATTTGAGAATTTGTAAACTCTTTATGTCTGCTTGTACGAGTGTTGCAGATTCGGTGGTATGACATTATGAATTATTTGCTGCTTCATGCAGATGGGCCGTTGTTGAGAAGTACACATGACTTCATTTGAGAATTTGCACACACCTTCTGTTCGCTTGTATACATGTTGTGGATCCGATGGCGTGGCGCTACGTTGCAGGTTGAGTTTCACTCGTTGCTTTTGGAAGGTAGGCTGTCGTGTACTAACGGACCCCCTGTTATTACTTGTAGATACTTACATTCATTACAAATCTTTTGGTGCTATTTGCATTTACATCAATGCTTATTGCATTCGCTTATAGGTAAAGTATGATGGGCCTCTTATAACGGCTCGTTGACATTTGCATTTGCCACTGCTCTACACTTGCACAGAGGTATCATGCTGCATGTATGATGAGTCTCCTACAAGGGCTCATAGGAGCTTATAATCATTGCCAGTATATTGCCCTTACCATGTACATTGCATTCGTTGCATGCCAATTTTCTTAATTTGTAGGGAGCTCATATGTAAGGTGCATAATTGTCGTTGAGTGTGAAGGTATATTACTACATGTTGCTTATAGCTTGCGGGATTTAATGTGCCAAGTCATATGTTGATATTGATTGCCTAGTGTTGCTGCATTCGTGGTATGCTACCAATATTTACACCATCTGTGATGATCGGTGCTCGCCCGCATTTTCATGGTCTATGTCTATGATACGCATATACACTACTCATTGCCTGTTATTTCCCCTTTGTATTGCGCTTGTGGCTTGTGGTCTTCGGCAACAGCTCGTAGGATCTTGTATGCTTATATCTCTGTTGTATTTGCTGCATATCCCTCATGCTTCATTTGTGGATATCTCTTTTAATTTTATTGTTTGCAAGGTTGAATATACTTGCTTGTGTTCTGATGCTTTTTGTAGGGCGTTATCAGGTTTGTCACATGTTCTTTACGTTCACTGTGCATTAATCTTTAGAACTTGTAAGTGACTTGCATATGCATTCACTACATACTGTTGGTTGCGGGCAGAATGCTCATCGCGGTCTTCTTATTTATATCTACAAGATATCCGTCGCATCAATCGTATGCCACTTGCTATCACCCATGGAAGGGTTATGGGTTGGCAAGCTTTGATTATGAGCAGGTTGTGGTGTACACGATGACTCCTTTACTTTTGTTTGTGAATGAAGGGTTGTGTACATCCTGAATCGTTTAGCACCACAGGTGTTTTTTTATTCATTACAACTCCTTTAATGTTGCTTGCAAATACACTGCATTCCTTATTGTTGCTTTCAAACAAATCATGCCTATTGAAATTTCAATATAAGTCCCTTATTCATTCATTGAATTTCATTCGGGTAATTAGGATCATTAATTAACATTTGCTCTTTAATGTGAGTTATGTATTTGTTAATTATGAGTCTGGTTTCCTGCTGTGTAAATTCAGTTCAAGTTCTTTATCGTTCAAGTTTAATTCAAGTCCTGGTTCTTGTTAATCATTTAAGCCAAGTTCAAGTTCCCTATTGTTCATTTGGGTTCAAGTCCCCTGCATTTAGTTCAAATTCAAGTCTTCTATTTGCTCTGAATTTTGGCAGCCTCCCAACATCTCCGACACATAGGAGAAATTTCAGGAGTAAGGGCCATCCCACCACTCTACGAGAGCGTGTATGGTAGGTTTTGGGTGTCACGGAGGCCTTATTTCTTTATTCCCACCACGCTACAAAAGCGTGTATAGGTCTTTGAGATACCTGTTTGAAAATACACAATTTTTACCCCGTCGACACTGAGGCGTATATGGGTACTTATAAGTGTCCCCGCCACGCTACGAGAGCGTGTGTAGGGCCTACCCTCCTCGTCATAAGCGTCGCACTGGGCTCCCTCTTACCGTGCTACGACAATGCGTATAGGGGGTCCTCCGGCTAGGCATGAATACCGAGAGCGAGATTTTTGAGTCTGGGGAATTATACCTGTGTGACGAGGTGGCAGTGACGACGTGGTTGTTTTGAGGTCGAGGTCACGAAGATCGAGACACAAAAAGTGCAAAGATTTTTTGTACTTTTCTTTTTTTTTTTTTGCTTTTTTTTCCTTATAACAACAACAGCAACAATAATAACAAACAATTGGTAGCACTAGCTAATTGGAATATGAATAACACTAAATAATAATTAGTAACAAACTAACAATAACTAGTGATAATACTGATAACAAGAAACTTACCATTACTTCTCTTCTTTGTTTTGTTTTGTTTTGTTTTTTTTTGGTTATGGGAGGGCTATTTGGTTGGAGGAGGAAGTGGGCTCTTTGTTGGAGGTGTATGGGTTGTAAATGACTGGTGAGGATGGGCTAGGTGGTTGAGATTTATGGGCTATAGGAATGAAGGTGGATGTGAGATATTTGAGTGAGAAAAAAAGTTGCTGCATATTTAACTTGGTGGGCTAATGGGTCGATGGAGTGCACAATAGAAAAGAAAAGAGGTTGTAAGTGGGTTAATTCAGGCTTGGAGGGGATTTGAGAAATTGAGTTGAGCTACTTGGCTTTGTATGAATAGAAAAATAGACACTGAGTGCAGCAGACTCACGTGGTTGTACGAGGGATTTGAGAAATTACTGACAGTAGCTTTAGGGAGGAGTAAGGAATGGGTAAGTTGGGACTTCAAAATAGTAGCTGCAATCAGTAGAAGTGGCTTATACACGGCTGGAAGTGCAGAGAGCTACGACAATTTTTTGTTAAATTAACAGTAATATTAGTGATGGTTTATCATTATTATTATTACTATTAGATTATAATGACATTAGCGCATCATTCACTCAAAATGGTCTCGTTTCACGTGATTTCTCGATTTGCATGCAATCTCCTCAGAATTCGTGTCGATTTGCGCTCGCAATGTTTTTGGGAGGCATTATAATTGATTTTGGGTAATGTTGATGTTCTGGACGCAACGACGAAGTCCGTTTTGTGATCGGACGTCATTTGAACAATATCGCGGGTCAATTTTCTCGATTCGCACCTTGTTGCCTCGGGATCCGCGTCGATCTCCTCGTGCAACTTTAATTGATCAAATTTACCCTCACTTTTGAGTATTGTTGACGTTCCGATCGAAACGACGAAATCTATTTTGCTATCAAACTTTGTTTGGGCGGCGTTGCGCCAATTTTCTCAGTTTGCGCGCCACCACCTTGGATTCGTGATGATTTTGCCGGAGGACTCCAATTGAACAAGTTGATATTTATTTTTGAGTATTGACGATTTTCCAGATGCAATGTCAAAATTCATTTTACGATCAGATGTCGTTTGGGCGACGCCGCGATTTAATTTTGGGTGTCGGTCATCCCTTTGGAATGATCTCGTCCGGTTTGACTACGAGGGGTCCTCACTTAGGTGAATTTGATATCCTGATTGCTTGATTCTCCAATTTTCCTCTTGTGCGTGGTTTGATGTGTAGGGGTCAACAAATGTCTCCAACAAATATGGCACGTATCTATAGCGAGCCACATTTGTTGTATGCCGTCGATAATCTTTTGTAGTTTTTTTTTTCCACATTTATTTTCATTATATTTGGTGTTGACGCATTTTCACTTTCTCTTTGCGCAGGAAAATGTTCCATTGGTAGCGACCCGATGATTTGCCTCCGAGCGAGCCTAATGAGGCTGTCATTTAGGAGGCTATTGACCGGGAGGAGCCCCGGGGTGACGTCGATGTTCAGGAAAAACTAGAGCAACATCAGGATATGGTACAATGGTGGGACAACTTCCACAGCTTCTTGCTCGCTCTCCTCTGCTTCTAAAGTGTTCTACGGACTCAGTGTAGTTTGAGGACCCAGTCAGTGGGTTAGCATCCCCAGGCTGATGTGTGGGGAGTACAACCCACTGGAGAGTACTGTTGCCCGGGTTAGTTGGGGACCTTGCGATATTCTGGAGCCGGCAACGGATAGAGTTGAGTTAGTTGGCAGTTGAGGCTCCTCAGTCACCGTCAGCTGCAGTCGACATTTTTAGAGTGTCAGCGAGTCTCCGTAGTTGGGCAGGTCCAAAGTCCAACCAGCGGCTAGTTCATTGGGCCAAATACGTCCTTCAGGCACACAAGTGTACACTTTAGGAAGCAGGGATCTACGAGGCTGTATACTCTTCGCTTTTTGACTATGGGCATCTTCCGTTTTCTTGAGCCCGTGGCTTGGTCGAGTTCTGGGATGCCGACAGCAGTACCTGGGATGCTGACAGCAGTACCTGTTGGGTTGGGGCAAATGAGCTCATGGTCACTCTTTTAAACCTGCAGACAGTGCTTAGGCCGCCTGTTTTTTGTCACTATTTTGAGGAGTGCATCCCTCTAGATGAGCAACTGTTTCGCTGGGTGCCCTCAGCAGATGGTGACAGGAGGGGAAGACTGATGGTGCCGGATGTCTACCCTACAGTTCTTCAGCACCACCAACGGACGTACAGTGCATCAGATTTATCGAGGCGTGCCAGGACCTCCATGCTTGTGGATGTTTGGATCTACAATTTTCTCTAAAAGAGGTACCTATCTACTGTTGGCTTTATAAGAACGACGGGATAACTTTATTCGGTCCTAAGCTTTGTTCTTTATCGGACATATATAAGAAGTAAAGCTCCTTCGATCTTAGTTTTATGCTTGACAAATTTAATGAAGGAATAATGCCTCGAACTTGATGACAATTGTGACTTGGTGCCTTTGAGTTGATTGAGATTTTTCTTCTGAATTTTGCCTCAATCCATTTGTTAGTTGAGGAAATTTTCTTAATCTGAATTGCTCTTATTTGTTAAATTTGACAAATATCAAACTCGATAGTATTTGTCATCGGGCTAACCAAGCAGGGGCTTTCCTATTACGGCCTCTTATCATGGCTTGTTGAGTAGGTAAATCTGTCGGTGACTCGGCCGCATATAGGCTTGTTGAGACTAATATTATACATATTTGAGTGCTGAACTTGTACTATAGCAGCTCATACTTGTTGAATTTGATTTGTTAAGGTTGTTAGATGAAAATGTCTTCTCAATCTGAACTTCAAGATTTTGATAAACTTGAAGATAAATCTTTAACATTTATAATGATATCGTATATTTGCTTGCTTGAAGGCACCGGCTTCTGCCCTGTATTTATGCAGTGATGGCATCATGAATGATTTTAAATATTTATTTGGGGATCAATGTTAACCCAAATAAATATTTAAAATGCCCCCTATCTTGTAGGAGAATTTCTAAGTCCTTTTAGAAATATTTTTTTTGTAAAGGAATGATCTTTGGCTTATTTTTCTAAGAATAGTGCTTCTTCATATATCTTTCATTGATCGGAGGCATAGGTCGTCGACCTTCCATATCAATGAGTTGATAGGCTCTTCGCTGGTACACTTTCTCAATGAAAAAAAGGCATTCCTAATTTGGTTCAAATTTACCACTAATCATTTGGTGTGGGATAATTGGTCTTCTCAGTACCAAGACCAATTCTCCTTCTTGAAATGCTCAATGATGTACCTTACGGTCGAAAGATTTTACCATTCTCACTTGATAAATTTCTAAATTCTATTGAGCTTGTAGCCTAACTTCATATAGTGCATCAAACTCTTCCATTCGCAAGCGAGCATGTTGTTCTTCTATGAGATCGTACTGAACAACTACTCGAAGTGATGGCAATTCAACTTCACAAGGCAATACAGCTTCAACTCCAAACACCAATGCAAAAGGAGTTATTTTTGTTGGTGTCTTGTATGTGGTATGATATGCCATAATGGTTCTGTCATCTTAGTATGTCATTCTCTTTTATTTAAGTGAAGATTTTCTTGAGCAGCTTTACCAACATTTTTGTTGAAGGCTTCTGCTTATTCATTTGTTCTTGGATTATAAATCGATAAATATCGCCAATCATGTCGCTCAATGAATTTGTAAATCTTAATACTTTTAAAAGCTGGATCGTTGTTTGATATTATGCAACGCAGTACACCAAATCTGTAAACAACATTATGAGTAAAGAAGTTGATCACGTGATTAGCAGTGACTTCTTTAAATGTAACTGTTTCAGTCAATTTAGAAAAATAGTCTGTTGCAGCTAATATAAAACAGTGTCTAGTACATGATGGCGGATCAATTGGCCCTATTACATCTGTCCCCCAGCATTCAAATAGCTAGGATGCTATAGTGGGATGTAATGAATTTGGCGGTTGATATATAATATTACCACGAATTTAACATTCATGATATATATCTGCATGATTGGTGCAGTCCTTTACCATTGATAGTCAGTAATAACCCATTCTTTTAATTTTAATGGCCATTTTAGGACCTGATTGATCTGCACCACATAGTCCTTCATGAACTTCAGAAAAAATTTTATCAGCTTCATCTTTCCCTAAATATTGTAGCCACGTTGATCGAATGATCTTCGATATAACGTGTTGTTGACAAACGCATATTGCAATGCTCTCTTCTTGATCTGCGTAGCTAATGATTTATTTGTAGGGAGTTTGCTTTCTCTGAAGTAGTCGATGAAAGGCTGTCTCCAGTCATTTTGCTCTTCAATTTCTTAGCATTCAAGCCAGGATTCAGATGTTCTACTAAATTTTCTTCTTGTAATCATTTGGGGTTTATCTGGTTAATTTTCAAGAATAATTTATTGGGGAGGTTGAGGAATAACCGTTATTATATCCTGCTGGCTTGAATTTGGAGACCCCTCTACCTGCAGGGAACATAAAATTGCTGGCTCTAGTACTCGACAAGTGTGGACACTTATTAACACATGCTCGTCATTTATGCTTGCCATTTCTTTAGCCAGTTTTTCCAAAGAATCTGTTTTACTATTATGAGCTCGAGAGATTTGAATTAGTGTAATATTTGTAATTTGCTTCATGAACTCGAGAACTCACATGTGATAGTAAACCAGCCCAAGCTTGCCAATTTTTTAAACACCCAATACTTGATTTATAATGAGTTGAGAATAAAAAAAAATTCTAAGGTTTTGAATTTCCATTGAAATAGTGATTTCGAGGCTCGCTATTAAAGCTTCATATTCTGCTTCATTGTTGGTTCTGAGTTCAGTTAAACAAAATGAAAACCTCATTATCCCTCCATTAGGTGCTAAGAAGATAAGATTAATACCGGCTCGAGCCTTAGGGAGTTTTGGAGGTTGGGCAGGTTTAATTAATGATGCACCATCAAAGTACATTTCCCACATTTATGATTTCTCTTTTTCTAGAATAATTAGGATTTGTTCATCGGGAAGATCGTCATTGAGCGGCGAGTCTGCAGGAACGGGATATGCGGCAAGAAAATCTTCTAAGACTTGCCCTTTTATCATTTTTTTTGGAACATATGTGATATCAACCTGCAGAAGTATCACTACCCATCTGGCAAGGCGGCCTGTTAACGCTGGTCTTGTCATCAACTTCAACAGATCAACCTTTGGTATCAAAGTGATTTTATGAGAAAGCATATAATGACGGAGTTTTTGGACAGCAAAGATCAATGCCAAACAGTGCTTCTCAATTGAAGAGTAATATATTTCTGCTCCAATCAGCCTTTAACTGATGTAGTAGAGTGCATTTTTTTCCTTCTTCATTGTGCTGAGCTAATAATGCTTCAAGGGACTCTTCCAACGTTGTGGTGTATAGGATAAGAGGATTTTTTAGAATTGGTGCTGCAAGAATAAGTGGGCTTAATATGTATCTCTTGATACTATCAAAAGCTTCTTGGCATTTATCATCCCATTTAAAATAAACATTCTTCTTCAGCAGCTTTGCAAATGGTTGACATCTGCCTGATAAATTTGAGATAAATCGTCATATTAATGCAAGTTGTTCTTATAAAGAATGAAGTTGACGGAAACTTTTTGGAGGCGACATTTCTATAATTATCTTGACTTTGTTAGGATCAACTTCAATCTCTCTATATCGTACAATGTACCCAAGAAACTTGCCAGAGAAAACTCCGAAAGCACACTTGAGTGGGTTCATTTTGAGATTGAATTTTCTAATCCTTTAAAACACAATTCTCAAATCCTTAAGGTAATCTTTTTGATTTATATTGTTGACAACAAGATCATCCTCATAGCATTCAATCTTTTGGTGGATAAGCTCATCAAATATATGCATCATAGCTCTTTGGTATGTAGCTATAGCATTCTTCAAGCCAAAGGGCATGACTGTATAGCAGAATATGCTGATAAAAGTCTTGAAAGATGTATGCTTTTCATCTTCATGTGCCATTTTGATTTAATTATATCCTGAAGATCCATTCATAAATGAGATTATATCATAGTTTGACGTATTGTCAACCAGCAATTCTAATATTAGAAGTGGAAAGTCATCTTTTGGAAATGTCTTATTAAGATCTCGAAAGTTGATGCATATGCGAATTTTTGGAGCCCACAGATTTCTCCGCACCAGTCTTTTTTTTTTCTTGTTCGTCGTGACGGCGGAGAGTTTTAACGAGCTTAGGTTCCGGGTAAATTTTCAGAAGGCAGATTGGGTTTTAGATAGGACACTACTCAGAGATTTCGCCTTCAATTTGTGAGGACTTTATTATCTGAGTTTTGGTTTCCTATAGGCACAAGCCCCTATAGTTAATTACCCCTCTCTATAACAAGAGAAAACTTTCGATTAAGGCTAGTCGTTAAAGAGGTTGCATATGTTATTAATCCAGCATATAATAATAGCAGTTTTAGGGTTTGAATTTGATTTTATGATTTAAAATTTATCACCATAAATTTAAAACTGGTGGTGGGGGGAATGAAGACGTGTCCGATCAAGATCCCATGGTTTTGATGGTTCCTTCGTCCCGGGCTATCATGGTCCATGGTCTACTTAGGTAGAGGAGGCAGTCGACCCAACATGACAGAAGGTACCTTATCGACAGCCATGTGTTGCTTCGTCCAAGAATACCTTGTAGACCTGGGCTGGTGTTTATCTAAGGGGATATATCTGAATCCACCTTAGCTGACAGAGGGCTTTATGCATATCGAATATATCCTATGATTCATTACTCAAGGGTTTGAAGCTGTTAGGGAACATACGGGCTTTGTTCGTGATCGTAATATAATGATTCTATTTTATGGCAAAACCACCCGATCAGAGGGCACGTGCTATGTCCCTGCTGGCAAGAGACTATTTGAGGATGATCTTAGCGATACATCCGACATGACATTCGCTCTTTATGAGCTGAGGTTAATTTCAAATATATCACCCCTGACAAACGGTTGCGGGAGGTGGATGTGTTTTAATTGTAAGTTTTTAAGTTATAGGTTTCATTTTAGAATTCATATTTTCCTTAATTTTAAGATTTGACCCCTCCGGTTGATATTTACATTCAACACGACCATCATTGGGATGACGTTAAAGTCATTTATATTTTTATAAAAATTTGGGAGACATTTTATGATTTAAGTCAAGTCGACTTCAGTCCTTTTATGGAGGATGAGACTTGAATATTTGACCCGCGCAACAATCTCGGACCGTTGGATTTAGGAATCATATGTGACGATCGGAGCACATGTGGGATGTGTTTTTCAAACATAGTTTCAAGCATATTAATACTTATATACATACGCATAATGTATTTTATATTTTACAGATGAATGACCTATTTGTGTTTGCTTGTGCACAATACATTTGCCCACTAAAACACATTATTGTATAAAGTATTTTATATATGCAATTCATTTACAACACTTGAGTATTTTATTTGAAATTAAAACCAATTTGATGGTGTGAATGATTTGCTTGTGTGGTCATTATTAACATCGCTATCTACCACCAAAGCTATGAGGTCACTTTCTTCTTATCATTGCAACCTAAGTTACTTGCATCAGATGATCTTATAAATATGCTATGAGAACTTATTTCAATAGCAATCTTCATATTTCCTTCATCTTGTATAGACCTATTTTTCTTAAAATATCAACTGCTAGCAAGAGTTACTAATTTACTTATAACAGATGGAGTCTTTTTATTAATGGTAATAGCATTTTGGAATGTCTCCTCACTCCTTAATCACTGTCAAATACAACATCTCTTCAGCATTGAACCTTCAAATCAATAGAAGTCTCTTTATTTTGATCGATGTATATATTTCTTAAGGTAAGATGTTCATTCTCAGATGTCAAGTTGAAGTTAAAAATATGCATAAGTTTCTTTGTTTATATTCATCATTATATGCAGTATCATCTATCAAGATTTTCCATCAAGTGACACCTGAGAGATCTTTTATCTTCATAAATTATAATTCCAGAAATGCTCCAATCAAGTTGTCCAACAGTTAATCTTTGTGTATGGTTTGCTTATGTAATTAATATCATTTAGGCTCAAATATCTTAGTTATTTCTCGGAGTGCTAGATCACGATGAGAAGCTTAATTTGCATGCATCATATATCAAGTCAATTTTAAATCTAGTTAGATCACTTTTGCCTTATTTCAAATTAATAAAAATTTTGTAAAATTTTTTTTAATCAATTATGTGGGGGTCCTCTTTTGTTCAGCTTTAATTTTGGCAGCCTCCCGGCATCCTCTCCCCATGAGTGGAGGTAGGGAGGGCACTTGCCCTTTTGGCTCGATTCGACCGGATCAAATTAACAGCGAGGAGTTTGGGGGAGCGAATCAACCCCATAAATGTCTTCAAGTCTTCAATCCACTCGGCTGGATCAGATCGACGGCCAAGGGCTTCGGGGGACCGAATCAACCCCAGGACTTCCTTCAAATTTTCTCCTGCTGCGGTGTTATTTGATTAAATTATTGAAATTTATTTTAAAAATATATTTTATTCCCCTCGAAAATCCGGCAGCCTTCCGGCGCCCCTTCCCTACGAGGGGAGGTTGGAGAGGGCACTTGTCCTTTTGGCTCGACTCGACCGGATCAAATCAACGACGAGGAGATTGGGGGAGCGAATCGACCTCAGAATTGGCCTTCGACAATCCTTGTTGCGCTTGACCTGTTAATTTTAATTTAAAATGCACATTTTTGTTTCCCCTTGAAAATCCGGTGGCCTTCCGGCGCCCCTATCGGTGAGGGGAGGTTGGGGAGGGCATTTGCCCTTTAGATCTACTCAGCCGAATCAGATTGACGGCCAAGGGCTTCGGGGGACTGTATCAACCCCGGGACTTTCTTCAAATTTCTCCTGCCTTGGTACCTGTTTGAAAATTCCCTTCCTTTTTTTTTCTCTTTCTTTTTTTTCTTAAATTATAATTATAATTATATATAATGTTATTATATTATAATATATGTAATATTATATACATAATATAATATAATATATAGTATTATATACATATAGTAGAGAGGGAGGGGAAGAGAGAGCCGATCTGACGGAGGTTATGCATGGGCTCGGGCACGGAGGCGATGGATGCAAGCGTCGGCGAAGGAGGTCGGCTGGAGTCGACGGTCTGCTCAGGCTGGTCGGCTTGTGCGACAGCTAGCTAGGGCACGTTGGGTCGGGCTCTTTGATGGTTGGAGGGAGGTCGTCACAGAGGAGTTTGGGCTTGGGTTGTGGCTGAGATCGAAAAGGTTGACCGGTCAGAGGCGGAGCAGAGCAGGTTTGCATGGCTGAAGGTCGATCTGGCTAGGGCACGACGGCGGGAGGCTGGACCGGCGGGTGCATGTGTCGGATGGGCGAGTCAACGACGAAGAGGTCGGAAGAAAGCTTCGGTTTCGCCTCTATAAGTTTCAAAATCCCTGCTCTCTCATTTCTGTATGGGTATCGGTGCGAATAGAACGAGCGAGAGTTTTGTGTTGTGAGGAATGGTTGTGCGAGGTCGTGTGAGGTGGTTGGAGGGGAACGTGGGATCGTGCACCGGTCGTGGCTCTCCAACAGTTAGAGGTCAACAATGACGGGAGTAGGATAGCGATCGAGACGAGCTCTGCAGAAGCGACTATCTTGCCAACTCTGAAACGAGGTTTGCAATTTAATACGATTTGATTTCTTCATTTGACTTTTAATTATTTTGTTAAATTAACAATAAATTATTAATATTACTATTAATTTAAAATGATAGTAACACATCATTCACTCAAAATTGTCTTGTTTTGTGTTATTTATTGATTTGTGTGCAATCTCCTCAGAATTTGTGCTTATTTGCACGTGCGATTTTTGTTGGGTAGAATTATAGTTGATTTTGGATAACGTCGACGTTCCGGATGCAACGACAATGTCCGTTTTACAATCGGAGGTCATTTAGGCAATGCTGCTCGTCAATTTCTTCGATTTGCATGTCGTTGTCTCGGGATCCATGCTGATCTCCTCGCGAGACGAAATCCGTTTTGTGATCGGACGTTGTTTGGGCGACGTCGCGTGTCAATTTCGGGTGTAGATCGTCCCTTTGGACCGATCTCGTCCGCTTTGACTGCGAGGGATCCCCCTTAGGCAAATTCGACGTCCTGATTGCAACGACATTCCGTTTGACAATCGGAGGTTGTTTGACCCTTCAAGTGACGCGTCACGTCAACGCACGCGTTGCTTAATTTGGTTATTTTGCCCCTTTTGCGTGTGGTTTGATGTATGGGTTAACATGAGGGTGGATGGATTTTGCTTTAAGTTATTTAGATGATTGAATTCAAATTTTAAATATTAATTTTGTCAATGGATTTAAGATTTTGAGTCTTTGATAGGTATTTGTGAATTGGCTCCTCCGGTTGAAATTTTCATTCAACACGGCCATCATCAGCATGACTTTATTGTCACTTTAGATACTTGTATTTTATAGATATGAGAATTTGGGAGGCATTTTAAAAGTTTGAAGGTCTGTTTAAATATTCCGGTTGAGATTTATATTTGTCGATTTTGCCCCTCTTGCTCTGGTTAAGATCTTCTATCAATGCGGCCATTATCGAGGATTTTGGGTAATCTTGCTTTATTAATCGGACCTTGTCGACTTTGTCTGCTTGTCGACAGAGGATCGGGTTCGTTGTCGGCTTCGTGCTTTTATTAATGAATCTTTCTTATAATAGACCTTGAAGGCCTAAGATGAACGTATAAAATAAATATTTCGGTCAATGTTATAACCGTGTATTTGTTTGACGTTTGAGCCATGCCAACTTATATTTATTTACATAGATGGATCGGGTTTGAACTTAAATTCATTTTTTGACCCGCGCAGCATTCTCAGATGTCACGTGTGTGCATACATCATGCTCGTTGGAGCTCATGTGGGTATATCCTTTTGAATGCGTTTTGTGTGATGTGCTTATGTGGCAGCTATTTATATGTAATGCAGTGGATGTATGCGACACATTTGCATGTTATGCATACACACTCATGTATATATCTGTGTGTTGGCATTGTATTTGCATCCTGCATGATGTGCTTGATATGCGATGTACTGGTTTAACGTGCTAACATAGTGTGTGATATATCTGCATGACACACATATATGATGTATACATACATTGCCTGTTTGCTTGCATAACGCATTAGCATGATGATTCGGTGTTTGCGTGTAGTGCATGACGTATTTGCATGTCGGCATAGCGCACTACTACTGCGCAACAATTTTCTTACACATTGGATAATGTGCTTGCATGATGCATTTTGTATTTTGCAATGTTTATATGCATGCTGTGAATGCATTAGTGCACATTTCTATGCATGAGGTATTTTTGTAATGTTCAAATATGATCAATTGCAAAATTCTATTTAAAAGCCGGCAAGCACCTTTTGTTCGCTTGTACGGATGTTACAGATCCGGTGGTGTTGTTTAGTAGCGCGCTGGGTCTCATTTCATTTTCTGCAAGTTATGTTCTTCAATATTCAGTCTACAGGAGTATACTTCTGCCTGCAAATACATTGTATGACGCATCATGAGCCTTCCACATGTTACTTGCATCGAGCTGATTTTTCCGGTGTGACGGTCTGACGTTGTAAATTTGTTGTCTCAATTTACCAGTGGCCCGCGGTTTTTACTACAAATTTCCTACTTCTACTTACAGGTGAATCGTAGCATTTTCATACAATATTTGTAGATCATTGGCAGCCATAGCATTAAGGAATAATATATGGCAAACAACAGTTCCTGCTTTCAGAGCTAATGCCTCAAGCTTCTCTTGTAATACTTTGTCAATTTTCAAGGGATTACAATCCGAGGTGAGTCACATTCCACTTCCATTAATAAGTTACAAGCACACCACCCAGTCTAGCAAACTTCTCCAAAATTGACTTCTCGTCCTTAGAGAGATCAGACCCACAAATTATCCAATCCTTTTTTAGACTAGATGAGGACCTCCGAATTGCATGGGGTCGTTTTGTGATAGATAAAGTATCATAATCAGATGAAACTAAAGGCTCGACTGATATATTATTAGATTTCTTTGTCTTCGATTTGTCACAAGATAACATTGGTTGGTTCAAAATATTCAAGCAGGGCGGGCAATTGAGCTACAACTCCATCTGTTGAATTCAGAGATTTGGAGAAGAAAAAGACTTAATTTTATTACACAAAACTATCCCTATTTATAGATCTATACAAGATATCTTAATGAGGAAATAAATAATTAGAGAATAATGCATAATTATACTAATATAATCCTTCCTAAATCAGCCACCCAAATAGTGAAGTAGATCAGCTGATCCAAGTGACCTCCCATGGATCCCCATGCTAGTTGTGGGATCAAGGGCTAAGGGACAGCTGAGATTTAACAGCGTGATCAAGGTGAGCCTCCCTTAGATCCTCATGCTGGCTGTGGGATTAAGGGCTAAGGGACGATTAAGATTTTAACACCATCTTCTTCAGATGAAGGACAAATGGGTTTAGCAGTCGACTGATGCCCTTGGAAGCCGCCATTTCCTGATCTTCCACCGTTTTCTCAGGCAATTTCCAAGGCATTCACTTTAAGCTTGGGGGTGTAGTAAGGTTCCAATTTGATAGTAGATTGGATGTTTCTGGACATTGAGGGCGCTTGCATTTTTTGCAAATCGACTGTCTTTGCTTGTGGAGGATTAATGCATCTGTCTGACGCTGAATTGTTGACTACAAGAGTGTCACAACATTCATTGTCTAGTGCTTATCACCCTTGAAATTTAGTGCTTATCACCCAGATGCATGCTATTGTGCATATAATAAATCTTCCGCTATTGCCACTGGGTGTTTGCATTTGCTCTGATCTTCGATCCTTGTTTGCAAATGATGTGTTACATTCGTAAAGAATTCGTCATATCCATAGCATATCCACTATTGTTGTCCACAAATGGGTTGTATCAGCTGTCGTTGTTTGTGGAAGATTACCATATTCGTCTGCTAGTGGATTGATATTAATTGAAAGGATGCCGTAGAATTTCTTTGCATACTGCTTGCATATGTCTGCAGGGAGTATGATCATTTGTAGGGGTTTGATGTAGTTATTTGCGATTGTGTGCAAGCTGCATTTGTTCCAAATTCCTCAAATTCATCTTGGTTAACAGTTCGTTGCATGTTGACCTCCACTGCTTGCAAGATTTACTGTGTTTGTTTGTGCGTTGATATCGATTGCAAGGTGTTGTTGCATTCATTGCATGTCCGCTGTAATTACTTGCGGGCGGATTAATGAGTTTGCTTGCAATTAAGTATTGTTGATTATATGTGGACTGCATTCATTTTTAGTTCCTCAAACCTATCTTGGTTGGCAAATCCTCTCATCCAATACCAATCTACCTCTCGTTTGCAGGGGATTGATATATTTGCTTGCATGTTGAATTGTTGTTGATGGTAGGAAAGTTATTGTAATCTAATTACGTGTTCGTATTGATCGTCACTTGTGGGTGAGATGTAGGAATTTTCTTTGTCTACTACAAGTCATTGTTTATTAATTTGTAACTTACAGGTTTTGTTTTAGATATTAGGTTCAGTTCCCTATAGGTTTGATTATAAGTTCGGTTCCCTATAGTTCATTTAAGTCATGTTCCATGCATTTTGTTTAAATCTGTTCGATGTATCTCTGGGCAAAACTACAATCAATTTTAGGTGACTCGGACGTTCTAGACGCAACGACAAGTTCGATTTCGATTGCAAGGGGTCCTCCCTTAGGTGAATTCGATGTTCAGATCACAACGGCGCAGTCCGTTTAGCGATCGGAGGTTGTTTGAGCACTTTAGTAACACGTCGTGCTGCTTGACCGTTGCTTACTTAATGTAGAATGTCCTTAAATTCTACTTGTTTTTAGAAGAAGCACGCAACAAGTGCAAGCAAATGCTCAGCCTCCAAATTGGTTCAACAGTAGAGTGTCAGACAGATTGAAATGAAAGAGGTGCCTTGCAAAAACTAAAGAAGTATTTATTCTCCACTGCAGGAACTCTCCTCTTTGCAGAGCCATACTAAATATTCATGAGCATTACCGTAGTAAATTATAGCAAGAGGAAGTGAGGGCGGGAGATTGTTAGAAGGAAGAAGTAAAACAAAATTGGCATCCCATCAGTATCTGAAGTTTGGCTGAAGGGATGAATGGTAGCTATGAAGCGCCTCTTGAATGCAGCGCTACTAAGGAAGCGTAGAGACCACCTTTATTGATCATCATTTCATGAGTTCCTTTTTCTGCTATCACCCCACCCTTTATAACACAGATTAAATCTGCATTTTTTATAGTAGAAAGCCTGTGGGCAATGACCACTGTGGTCCGGTTCACTATCACTTGGTTCAATGCTTCTTGAACGACCAACTCAGATTCTGCGTCCAATGCACTTGTTGCTTCGTCAAGTAGCAATATTTTTGGTTCTTTCACCATGGAACGTGCAATTGCTATTCTTTGCTTCTGCCCTCCAGACAGCTGACAACCTCTTTCACCGACAATTGTGTCATATCCCTGGATCAATTTGCATTTTCAAAAATATGTGAGAAATTAAATTTTTATAGTAATTAAGATATATAAGATGGTGTGAATGATATAATTACTTGACGGAGGGCGCATATAAACTTGTGGGAATTGGCTAACTCAGATGCTGCTACTATCTCTGTCTCAGTTGCCTTTCCCTCTTTTCCATAAGCAATATTAGCTCGAATCGTGTCATTGAACAACGATGGTTCCTGGCTTACTAAGCCCATCTGTTGTCGCAACCACTTCAGCTGAAATTTATTGATGTTGATTCCATCTAACAATATCTGTCCAGAATCAGGATCGTAAAACCTCTGCATCAATGATATTATTGTTGATTTTCCACATCCACTCTCACCAACGAGTGCAATTTTCTGAAACATACAATAAAAAATTTAATATTAACAACTTAGTAGATTTGGCATACGTAATCAGACTATAACAATTTCCTTTTCTCAGAAAATTTAATTATGAATTTTGCACATTATTACCTTTCCAGGTTTAACAGACAAACAGAAGTTCTGGAGAATTTGGACTTCTTTCCTTGCGGGGTAACTAAACTTGACCTGTTCGAACTCTATGTTGCCTCTGAGCTCCTCCAGTTTAGTCCCCGAATCATCACTTGCATCTATCTTAGATTTGCGGTCTAGAATTTCTAACACAGAAGCTGCAGCACCTCTGGCTTTGTTAGAATCTGGTGCTACAGAGCTTGAATGGGAGACTCCAATAGCCGCCATTGCTAGTGCAAAGAAAACCTATTGTAAAAAGGATACAAATTAGGCATTTGATTTATTTATTCATTTGAAAATTTCACCTTCCACATACATGTGATTGCAAACTTACTCGGAAAACTTTCCCAAATGTTGTCTTCCCATCCTGAACAAGCCTTGCTCCAGCGTAGAAACTGGCTGCATATACACAGAATAGTAGGAAAAAAGAGATCCCAATACCAGTTCCGTTAATGACTGCCTGCCTAATTCCGGTCTTTTTTTGGCTTCCGCTTTTCTCCTTGTATAGTTTCATGACCTTCCCTTCAGCTGTGAATGAGACGACTGTTCTTATATTTCCCACAGCATCACTTGCAACTTGGCTTGCTTTCTCATATATAATCTGCAATCAACGATCACCATTTACCTCTTAGATCACGGAACAACATTTATGTCTCTATGTAAGATCATGTTTATTTTAATATTAAAAAATGGGATGATATGAGGAAGAAAATAATAATATAATATATTTGAAATGTTGATGAATAATGTTGAATAAAAACTCAACTCGTTAAGTTGTGGAGCCTAATTAATGCTTTATCAAGAATAAATGTTTTACACATATTCAATATACGGATCCAATATTTAAGAGTTGTTTCATTTAAGGGTGTTATGGGGATTTCACTTTAATTTTCCTTTTTTTCATAGATTTTTTTTTATTATAGAAGGGACACTTTCACTTGATTTGATATTTGAGACATTAGGATTTTAATTTTTTGGTAAAATTCCACCATCATTATTATAGTGAAATATACAGCTATGGCAATGGGACTTAGCCATTAATTAGATGAACTTGTATAAAATTTTTTGTGTTTGTGTGTGTGTGTTTTGTTTATTTGTTTTTGGTGAATTAATTTACGTCTTCCCTAATTATCAACACAACTCTCAGGAGAGCCATTGACTGTTGCTCACCTCACTGCTTCTAATTTTTAAGCAAATAATATATGTATGTATGTATGTTATTTCTAAAACCTTGTGTAAATGTGGTCGAACCTTTGCATCAGCAGTAAATCCCTTCATGAACACGATCTGAGCCCATGAATTTAGGCCAATTAGAGGAATCAAACCCAGGATTATGAATGAAAGCTGCCAATTTGCAGCAAAAGCAATTGCTAAACCAATGGACAAAGTTGCTGTGTTCTGAACCAATAATGCCAGATTGTCACCCACAAGACTTCTGAATGCAGCAGCATCTACTGATAGTCTAGCTTCAATTGCTCCACTGGAGTTGTCAGGATCATCAAACCATTCCATCTCCATATTAACAACCTTCTCAAATGTCATTATCCTGATTCTTCTGATCAATCGAGACCCGGCAACAGCAAAAAAGTATGATCTTGCTGGCATTGCTAACGAAGACAGTATACCAAGAACTATGAACATAATTGCATAAAACCTGGAATCCTTCCTTAATTTATTTGGAGGCTGGTAAAATGTTTCAATCATATCGGATAAGAGAACACCAAAGATGGGCAGAATTATCCCATTAAAAATAGCTGCAATTACCCCAAGTATGAAGATTGGGAGCTCTGGCTTGTTAAGATAAGCAAGTCGCAGTAAAGGCAGTTCTTGTGATTTATGCTGGGATGATGGTGATACCTCATGAGTATCCGATTCAATTGAGTTATCTTGAATTTCAAGTCCTAGAGGCAAAACAAATGGCACTGAGAAGGAATGGCGGGGACCCACAGATCTTCCTCTGCTGATGGAACGAGGGAAATTATTCCTCTGACTAACTTGTCTGCCAGATTCTGCTAAGCTAACGACTCTATCCTGGTCTGTTTGATTTTTATGCACTGCATCTTGCTTCATTTCCTGCAAGTGTATGAGTTGTGAATATGCCCCCCCTTTGTTCTTTAGCAGCTCTCTGTGAGAACCTGATCATTGTTATAGTAATAGAAAAACAGTTACTAAATGCTATATTTTACCTTGGGTTGTGTATTAAAAATTCATTTGTTATTTGAATTTACCTTTTTGAACAATTGAACCTTTCTGTAATACAACTATGGTATCTGAGTTCCTAACTGTAGTCATACGGTGGGCAACAATGACAGTTGTGCGAGTTTGCATAACCTTCTCAAGTGATTTCTGCACCAATTGCTCGGACTCAGCATCTAGTGAACTTGTAGCTTCATCGAGAAGCAGAATTCGTGGATCTTTCAAAATAGCTCTTGCAATAGCCACTCTCTGTTTCTGCCCTCCTGATAGCTGAGTTCCATACTCTCCAACCATTGTGTCAATTCCCTGTTTGCATAAAATGCCTTTCGCTCAGCAAAGCTAAGTTTTTTTTTTTTTAATTTTTACTCTTCCTTTGCTTTATTCTATTAAACTAATAAAAAAAAAAAGATACCTGAGGCATTTTGTCTATGAAGCTTGATGCATTTGCTAGTTCGGCTGCAGATTTTATCTCTTCAATGGTCGCACCTTCCTTTCCATATGCTATGTTGTCTCTAATACTACAAGTAAAGAGGACAGGCTCTTGGCTGACAAGGCTTATCTTTCCTCTTATCCATCTCAGTTGGAACTCTTTGAGATTGATATTATCTATAAGTACGTCACCATCTTGTGGATCATAAAACCTTTCTATCAAACTAATCACTGTTGATTTTCCACTGCCACTTTCTCCAACTAAAGCCACCGTGGTGCCACTTTTTATGACAAGTGAGAAATCCTTAAATACCTGTTCTCTTGGTCTTGCTGGATAACTGAAGCAGACATTTTGAAATTCAATGTTTCCATGGATGTCTTCAAGGGTCTTTCCTTCAGTGTTTTCAGCATCTATTTCTGGTTTTCTATTAATTGTCTCAAACATTTTGAATGCTGTAGCCTGTCCTGCTACGAAAGAACTTAGGCATGGAGACGCCTGCCCTAAAGATCTGAACACATTTGGGGGTATGAGTTAATCCGTGGAGACCAAATTCTACTGAACAAGATAAATACAATATTCAAAATATGTGATTTTATGGATGAATACTTAATTATCATAATTTGACATGGTAGGATCTTCAGCAGGAATAAATTAAGGAAAAATGATCCCTTGACTCTTTATGAAGGATCACATTGATCTCCAATTATATTAAATGATCATTTTGATCTCTAGACTTTTTAAGGAGCCAAAATAGTCCTATGGTTGAAGTATTTAGGTTCCTCTTTAAGGAGTTGAAGGACTAAAATTATTTTTTAATATAGTTGGGGACCTGTTTTGATCTTTCATAAAGAGTCAAGGGATCATTTTGATTCTTTTCTCAATAAATTAATTTTGATTATAATCTGTATTTATGCATAATTTAAGCTGAAATTGAGTTAAATTGAACTAACTTTGAGTGAACCATCCTCCAATCAAAGCAAAGTGATTTCTGTTTTGAATTTATTAAAATTCAAGTAAATTTTGAGTTTCAAACGTAATTACCAGCTCTATCTTGAGAATATAAAGTTGGAAGCTTAGATCAAAGAGCGATCTTCTGAAATTTTATTGATTTTATTTTGACTTTCTCTCATGTAAGTTATGTGGGTATTATTGTTCTTGTGATCTTTTGTGCTATTTCTAAACTTGTGCACAAAATGATGTTATTTGTGCTTCATTTGTTTTGTAAGCAAATGTTTGGAAAAATTTTGTGCTTGTTAGTAATGACATACATGAGAAGGGGAAAAATACTTAGCAAAAAAAAAAAAAAAAAGAGGCATTGAATAAAATAGGAGATAGAAGATTCATGTGATTCAATGAAGTTTGCCTACATCCACAACTGCATTGAGAGATGTTTGGTCCAGTAGATAAAAAATAAATAAAGGATACAAAATATTTGCTCACATAAATATTTTTTCATTTTTTATTTCACTAGTAGTTTCCCCCCTCTCTCTTATTCTCTATCCAAATTATAGTACTATTTCTCCACTAGCTATACTCATCAGAGAGAAGAAAACATGTCACATTGTATGTTGGATCACCTCACTTATGACATCTTAATTTTGAAGAGAGTGATTCGAAGAGGACAAAGAATAATCATTGGAGTTGAGTTTCAAACTAGGAGCTGCTCCTAATAAGCCCTCTAGGATGACAAGCTTCTAAGAGAAAAAGGAGAAAAAATGAATTAAATCCTATATTAGGAAAGAATGAAAATATATTGGGCTATATAGGTGAAAGGGTTAGGCCAAATATATTAGACACCTTCTGGTGCAATGTTTGGAATGTCATTGGAAACTCTAATAGAGAACTCATTTGATGGGCGACCCAGTGAGAAGTTATACAAAGGGGATAAAATATCATTAATCCCTAGCCCTTGCAATAGTTGTCAATCTCTTATCATGAAGGCCTCCAGCTTCAAACTCTCACTTTTAGGCCAGTAGTGCTCGTTGACCGCCAAACAGAAATATCTATGTATGACATTAATCAAGGCAACTACCAACCTTCGACCACCTCTCCAGCCTCCACCTTCACTCATATTTGAATGAAGGGAAAGAATGAGTGATACACATCAAATCATGCAACCACTTGCTTATATTATTATCTTGTAGAAGGTACATGACATTAGGACGGAGGTAACACAGTTTCAGGTAATGCATGAAAAAATTGATGCAGATTTAAAACTTCATATTAACCTATCTATACAGAACTCCTATGGCTTATCCTCCTTTTTGTAAAAGAGGTTGTTGCACGTAAGGAGCACTGCAGTCAGCTATTAAAAGACTAAGACTACATCATGATGCGCTTGCTTTTTGAATTGAAAGATAGGAGCAGTGATTCTATCCTTCACATTTTCAAATTGAATTTACATTCAGTGTAATCCATTGCATATTCATCATGGAAGATATAAAGTTATAGCATCCATGTAAAAGCTGCAAAAAGTTGTGAATGGCGGGCAAACTTACAGGGAGCTGGTAAGAACCGCAAAGATGACATTGAATACATCACCACCTGTGTACCCTTTCTCAAGTATCAATTTAGACCCGTACCACATTCCAAGAGCATATCCACAAAAGAAGAGTAGCATAGCAGTACCAAGCCCTATTCCTGCAACAAGTCCCTCTTTAACACTTGAACTGTATGATTGTTTTAGGGATTGACAGTATTTCTCTACAGCCTGTTTCTCACCAGTAAAAGATGCAACCTGTTTGGTTTGAAAGCTCATTAGATTTGATTCTTCATGAAATTAAATAATTCTGTTGGTATGGATTATAATTGTGCTCACTGTTCTAATAGTACTAATTGTTTGTTCTACGAGATCCGCTGCTGCTGCATAAGCTGTCTGTCCTTGTGATGCCATCTTTGCTATAACTTTAGAGATGATTGCACCAGCGAATACAAGAGGAGGAATGGTGGACAACATAGCAAGAGTCAGAAGCCAACCTTGGACAAATGCTATTGTAAAACCTCCAAAGAATGTTGATATTAGCTGAATGAACTGACCAACCTGTGAAAATTTTTACATAAAGTTTAGATTTATTTTCTTAAAGTGTAGATTTATTTTATCAATCTTTTTTCCTTGTATACCTTTTCACCCATGGCATCTTGAACGATGATTGAATCACCAGACATCCTCCCAACAATTTCTCCAGTGTTAATTTCTCTGTCAAAGAATGCAATCTCTTGCCTAAAATAGCCTTCAGGTATAAGTTCCTCAGTCTTTCTGCTTGTCTCTCACCTGTATTCATCCAACAGGAAGCCTCTGCAAAGGAAATTGTTCCAAGTTTTTAGTTTCCAGCCTTCCTAATCTTTATTAGTTGATGATAAATCTGTTGATGGTAGAAACTACAATTACGGACTTACGGAGGAAAGAAGCTATGCCTGCACCAACTGCCAAATAGATGAATTTGAGAGCTTCCTGAAGGAATAAAGGTATATTTATGAGTATTCTTGCGCCAAGAAGTAACAGTGTAACCCTTTTTATGCCACTCAATGTAATTCACATATCATTTTTTTTAATCAATTCTGTCCACTTTTCAGTAATGTAATTCACATACCATAATCATAAATTTTGCCAAGTTAAAAAAGCACTAAAAAAAATCAAATTTAACTATTCCAGTTGTATAAAATACCTTGGAGACTTGATGTAACACGTTTTGAATGTCTACAGTTCTTCCAAAAGAATTGATCAAGTTTCCAAAGAAAAGTGTAGTCAGTGGAAGTACGAGTCCATTCGCCACAGCACCAGCGGTACCTATTATCATTAAAGCAATATCCATGGAGTCTGCATAAGAAAACAACTTATAAAATGGAACCATGCTGTTTCCTTGATCGTTTTGTTCACGCTTGTTGTCATCTTTGTGATCTTCCATAATCTCAATCTTCTTTTCTTCTTTAAACATAACTTCGCTTGAGCTGGCCTTTGTATATTTTTTGACCTTTAAGATTTCAATTCATCATCCTTTGCTAGCTGAATCAGAGCAAGGCTATATTATTATCCTTTTCCTCTTTGAAGTCCTTATCTTGCTATTGGTATGGCTGCTTTCTCAATAGTTTCTTCTGACACTCGTCTATGAATTTCCTGCATGGTGATAAAAATACAATGGATCGGAGAATAAGTATTCTATTTTTCTCTTTGGTGCTTGTAGATTGAAAACATCTTTAAAAAGTAACTGCTTTTTTCTTTTCATTTGTTTAGTGTCTGAAAATAACATCGAAACATTTGAGAAGATTTTAAATAAATTTGTGGAGCTCAAAGATAATGTTGATTCCTAACCATATGTGACCAAAGGCTCTTTTTGTTTCTAGTAGATGAAAAATTTATTGTAGTAAATAATAATTTCATTCTCATTTATGTTGCGTGAAAAATAAAATGACAATATTTGTGTAGTATAAACCTTTTAACTGCACAAATCCAAGGGGTTTTTCAATCAGGAGAGGTGTTCGTCCTATGAGATATAGGTTCCACAGGTTGGTCATCTTTTAAATCCTATTGAAGTGTAGGCTCCTATAAGACCCCGAGGAAACGTACGCTGAAGTCCTAGGCTTGACTAGTCTTCACTTGCGTCGCCAATGGATTCCTCACAGCTCTTTATTTCCCTCATTGATGTGTCACTCTTTTTTGTTGAAACTTTACAGTTGGCCAGTCTTGCTTCCTTTTGCTAGCTTATTGTATTTAATTATATATGTTTATATTAATTAAACTTTGAAGTTAATAGATATATATGACTTTGGGCTTATGCACTGCATCATGATAGATAAAATGCCTCATATTAAACAACCAATTTGATCCCTCAAAATTTAGATTTCAGCAGGCCTTCCACTGTCATTGAAATTGATGCATCTGAGAATGAGAGATTAGAGAGTCAGGTAAAGAAGCAGATGAGAAGCGAGAATTACCAGGTGCTTATGCTCGACTGCTCTCCGTTACTGCAACTCTGAATTGCATGCATGAGAATCAGAAGCAGTTTAGAAGTTAACGAATCAAGCTATATAATACGTTGTCTTAAAAGCTAAATGAAAAATGAAGCAGCAGGCAGAGAATGGTACACAAAGAGAATCATAAAAACACCTTTTCGGCTACAGTAGTTGAAAAGCAGCAGATTGCATTATAGAACTACTTGTCACTATATAAGGGAAAATGGAAAAATGAGAATATGCCTCTTTTATCCCCTAAATGTGGGTCATACCAGAAGATAACACTCTTTTCTGCAGTAGAAGCTTCACGTTTCCATTACAAGAAGCAGTACCGAACATCAGAAAAGCCAAACACCGAGACATAAATAAATATTATAAAATGAAATAAGAGTAGACCTTACTTATTGTCTTCGATGCCATAATATAGATTACTTAAAATAAAATGCTTGGAAGGTCCAGAAACCTCAACTTCTCTCTTTTTGTATTCTTTTGGGTGATGCGATTCTCTCTGCCGTCTTCAAGTTCTAACAAAAAAATGGAAGATAAAAATAAGAAAAGAAAGGCTCTTTGCAGTCTGGAATATTTAGCATGAGGCAAAAAAAAAACAAAAAAAAAATTCGGATCAGGATATGTTGATTGATTAGTATAACATGTATATAAATTAGAAATTTAAATTTATGTTAATACATATCTCAAAATAAATTTAATTTTTATTTTTTCCAAATGGAATTCTCTCTGGAGCAGAAGAAGCTTCAGAGCTGCCGCTTCCAAAGTACTTTTTTATTCAGCCGTAGCGGCGAGCCATACGCCAGCTTAAAATGACACCTTTTTGTCGTCTGAGAAAAAAATATTTGAACAGTTTTGTAAGCAATGGAGTTGGCATCTTCCACTTGCAATACAGTAAGCATCTACTGTACATTTGGAGTCATCACCGTGAACAGTTTTATTGAATCGCATCTGCACATATTTGTCGTTATCAAAGCTCTTCTTTTGCTCTATTTTACGGTACTGGCGAATGGACCTGTTCAGTTGGACCCTTTCATTGTGTTAGGAGGATAAATGCTTTTTCAGTTTCAATCCTTTTATTTGTTAGGATTGCAATATTGGATATGAATAGGTGTATTTTCTTAGATGCCCAATTAAACTGTTTGTCTGGGGCTCCTCAACCATCATAGCAAAGCCATTGAATGACAAGAGCAGCATGCTGCTTGATCAAATAGTACGTGTTAATGGTGAGTGGTCGCCCTAAGTGCGACTATAGGTCGTCTTGAAGCTGGTCGATCTCATGCCTATTATTTAAGACCGATCAAAATCAGTACCGTGAATTGAAGAGAAAGTATCTGATCGTCTCCACGGCCGGTCGACCATCTACAATTTGCTAATTATACCAGAACCAGGTTGTCCTTTGTTGGTGACATGAAGGCGAGATCATTTTTCTAGCATTTACTCCAAATGCCTCTTGAGCACCCTTCTATGTAGTTAGCATGCCAAATTGAAATGCAGACCATATATACTCATCAACGATCCTACTATATATTATATATGTTTGAAGGATCCTCGTTTTATTTCTCCGATAGGACCTCTGGTGAGCATTACCACGACTTGCATGGATAATGAAGAGACATTAATCACTCGAGCATGTAGGCATTAGGGCTGCTTTACAAAAAGGAGAGTGTTTATGTCTAATCTCTTGAAATGTAGGCCCAAAACCGGTTGTAGCTCATGAGGACTCCCATTTAAAACGTGTAGTCCTTAAGCAAGCTTCTTACATGATTGAGAGATCAAAGCTCATGTGATAAAGCATTCAAATAAATTAATATTTTGTATTATATATTAGAAATCTTGGAATGCCTACCTTTTAGATGTCTAAAAATATTTTAATTTGAAGCTTTCTATAAAAAATTGTGACTTGTGGAACGAGGAATTTATGCTATGCTAAGATATTATATATTAGAAATCTTGATTCAAAATTAATACGAATATAAAAAATAGATCACATTATATATCGATGAAGTCCTTAAGATGCTTAGTTTCTTGATAATCAAACTCTATGCAATTTGGAGCTTTGTAAAAATATGGCCAAAATAGTGATGAAGGGTTATGCAAAAAAATTCACAATATAAATTTTACCTAAGGCTGTTCTCACCAACACACTTAAATAAAAGTTAAAAAAGTGCTTTAAAATTATTATAGAGAATATAAGAGAATAAAAAATTAATTTTATAAAATATATTCTCTCATCAGTGTATACTTTAGTATGCATATGTATATATTTCACAGGTACTAAGCAGGTCTAGTCAAAGAACTGATCAACAAGAGTAGTCATATCAGCCAACAAAGGAACTCTCTAGCAAGGAATGTGGCTCATCCTGGTCGATCGGATTGAAGAGACATCCCAGGCATGTGCATCAGAGGACTCATAGATTCATCCAAGCCCTTGGGAATCACTTATCTTGCCAGAAATTGATCTTATGAGGTTACTTGCCATCATCCAAGCCACATAGCTACCACTGACATCCCCTAATCCAATTAAAAGGAGTGCACACTTCAGGGTCTCTATGACTACGACCCTCCATACATGGTCAATCTTTGGTTTGTAGTCATCATTGCCCAAAGGGACTTGCTCCTTGCTTTGCAGAGGTCCATACACTACCTCTGTGGACTCATCGTTACATCTAATGGACTCACCCACACAACCCATTTTGCATGCTATATCTCAAGGACTTACCCATCATACTCGCCTATGAAGACTACAGGCTCTAAAAATTTGCGCCCCGACCTCTCTACATCTTTTTATCGATGGGGAGAGTTTTAACGAGTTAGGTTTTGGTGTAAATTTTTAGAAGATATATTGGATTTTAGAAAATACATTGCCCAAAGCTTTCACCTTCATTTTGTGAGAACTTTATGATTTGAGGTCTAGTTTTTCATTGTTGTAAGCTCCCATGGTTAATTATCCCTCCCAACAATGAGAGAAATTTTTTGATTAAGACTAGTCGTTAGATATGTACTACTAAGTACCCAATATATAATAATAGCAGCTTTAGGGTTTTAAAATTTGATTTTTAGGACTTTGAAAATTATCATTATACACTTAATTAGGTCCTTGGCCATCTTAGTCCCTAGTCCACTTTGTCAGAGAAGGTAGTCGACCCAACATAATCAAACGATCCTTGTCGGTAGCCATGATTGCTTCATATAAGGGTACCTTATAAATTTGGGGTGAATATTTTTCTAAGGGGACAAATCTGATCCAACTCTAGATGATAGAGGACTTTGTGACCTGTTAAATATACCTTATGATCTAAAACTTAAGGTTTGAAGCCATTAGGGAACATATGAACTCTGTAAATGACCATAATTTAGTTGTATCATTTAATAGCAAAATCACCCATTCAGAGGGCTCTGATTATAACTGTTTACCTGTGGTGCCATTTGACTGCAAAATCACTTGTTAGATAATATGTGGCACATCTTACTGGCGAGAGAGTATTTGAGAATGAATCTTAGTGATACACTCAATTGGACATTCACCTTTTATGAGCTGAAGTTATTCCTAATTTATTTTGCTCAACAAACTATTGCAGAAGGTAGGTGGATTTTTATTTCAATCTTTTGGGGTTTATTTTCTCTTGAGTATTTTAAAATTTGTATAAATATTAAATTTGAGCTTTTCATTGAAATTTGAGCCATTGAATGGTTAATTTTGAGATTTGGGGGAATTTTTAGAAAATTAAATGGTGGTCCTTCCAATTGAAGGTTTTTGTCAACACAGCCATCATCGAAGTGACCCTGACCCTATGAGCCTGGTGTACACTAGTTTTGATAATTGCAATCATTATTGGTTATACTAATCCTATGTTGAGCAATGTGTGCAGGAATCTGATTTTATACTAACATTGCAGAAAGGTCACAGGTGACAAAATCAGGATAAGGACCTAACGAAGCCGAAATAGTTGAACATAAAGAAAGTTCGTAAGCGTAAAAAAGACCAAGAATTAAAAAAAATGTGTCAACTTGCATTTTATTTTATTTCTATTTTCTTGAGTATTTATGTACCTTAGGCATAAATCGAGCTGAACGATCACACACATATAAGGGTTGGTACAAAATGAAATAAAGTGAATTAAAACTTGACTTTTTGATTAAAATTGTATGGTACGATATACTTGTAATATACGATATTAATGCCAATTTTGTAATATTTAAAAGTCAAGTGGCATTAATTAACAAAAAATTAAAGTTAAAGATTTATATAACTAATCATATAGTATGATACATATCGTACTGGATGACCAGCTATTCAAATTCAAACTATTAAAATTCTAAATATTTTAAAAGAGGTAAAATAAAAAATTGAACTATTTGTATTAGAAAGCTTGTTTGTATAGTACAAAACTTTATTCCATGCATTATTATTTGCCTATTTTAGAGCCTGAATCAAGGGGTCGAATTAGAGTGGATATTATACTACACGATCCAAATTATACAGTCCAAATAAATATAGAACTTGTCTGCCGATCTAATGATCTGAGTTTCCAACCTTGTGAAGATTAAACTATACGATCCTAATCATATAGTACAATCCTAATCGTATAGTCTGACAAAGAGCTTGTTTGTGTAGACCTTATTTCTATTTGAGGTCATCTAAATATTCAAACCCTAAGCTACAATCAGCTTGCTTAATGCACTGCTACATGCAGTACACCGACTCCTTGAATTCAATTATTGTTTAAATTTTACCATTTTGAAGCTTCACATATTAAATCTATGAATACTAGTTCCCTAACCGAGTGCTTGACCCATTTAACCTAGTTGAGCTAGCTCAACTTAGCCCAATTGAACAATCCCCTTGATTGAACTATTACAAAATTCTCCTCAAAACTTCACCAAATTCACTTAAACATAGCTCTTAATAGGTTAAATATGTTTGGCCAACCTAGCCGAGCCAACAGTTGACTTGGTCAAGTCTACCTAAAATTAAGACATTTTAGTATTTTCTGAATTAAGCCCAATTATGTTTTAATTACTGCAGTGCATTGAAAATAAATGTGGATATATGGTTGAGATTACTGTTATAGTACTGTGATAATAATATGTGTGTAAAAGATAACTAAAGACTGGTTGACCCGTTGGTTGGAGACTAATTGACCTGTACAAGATTATGGGCCAACGGGCTTTTCCTTTAAATATTGTAGTTTGGTGTTATCATCTACTGATTCTCGTGATGCACTGATTGAGAGTTTTAAGGAGATGATTACTGTACCGACGGGCAAAAAGTGACGACTCTATTTATTGAGCCAACGGTTTAGTGACACTGATACAATACTGAAAAATACTATGATAGATAGAATTCTTAGTTGTTTAGTATGACTATTGAAATGAATGTTATTGAGGCATTATTTATATTACTACATGGATTTATTATTAGCACTATTACTGATTTATTTTGGATTTGGAGATCGCGAAGTGATTTTTGTCAGTCGGCCTAGTTGAGAAATTTGCTTGGCTCGCTGTAAAGAATAATTACCTTAACTCTGATTTCAATAATTTTGTATTTTTTATATTTTTTGATCAAATTTATATTTTCATTACCAAAAAATAAGGATAAATTTGTATTAGTAAAACTTTCACTGAATAACTTTTATATGTGATAGATCTCGTCAATATGAATATTTTGACTGTAGCATATTAAATTTCACTGATTAAATTGAAAGATATAATTTTTTGAAGTAAATGTATAGTATAAAAATTTGATATATTTTCCTGTATTTATATATTTGTGCATTTCATAAATGATATTGACTTACATTATATAGAAAAATATAGCATTTGCATGTAAGCAAGAAATGCTAGCTGTTAATACTATAATAAATATAGGTTGGCTCTTAAAATATAATACCATGCATAAGAGGGTGGGCTGACAGGCTTTCCTTTAAATAAAAGGTTAGTGGTATAATCCTAATTGTAGCTTATAACCGATTGACCGAATTACGCTGACGGGTAAAGGGTGATGACTCTTAATGATTATTGAAAGCCATCTGAATATGATAATTAATTAATTAGATAAGTTATAATTGATATGATCGATGACCAATTAGGAAGTAATTATGGTAAAGATGTTAAAAACACCATATTAAAAATAAATGTCATGCATTGCTTTTCATAATATACTCATGATGATATTTATCTGATAGTACATTAAACTGATTGATAGATTGATTGCTCATACTGGCATTAATATTGATACAATATAGCATAGCATACTGACATGATTCATTGAATGATACTACTCTTTATCGTATGTCTTATTATTTGATAGATCTCTTTTAATTTCAATGATCATATTGATTTTATTATTGATTTTGAGATATTTATTTCATATATTAAATGATGATTGATATTGATTATAATTGAGCATACATATTGATTCTTTTTTCTTGTATTGAAAATAGTGATAGAGTTTTGGTTTTTCTGTTGGGCTTTTTAGCTCATTATATGTGGTTTAAATAATTTTAGGTCATGATCAGTTGGAGTGAGGTTGACAGAGAACTCAGGTTTTCTTTAAATTTTATCTGTATTTTCTTTTATTTTTTGTAGCCAGTAGTTTGTGATAGATTAGTAATAGAGTGATCTCATGACTTTTGTATATTAATTTTAAAAGAATGAATATAGTGTAATATTTTTAGGTATGTAATTATTAGTTATTTTTATTGGATATACAAATTTATTATTTAGAAGCTCTGGTTGATTAATTAAAAAGATAAAATAAATAATTCTTTTAATTTATAGTCTAGGGCATCACAAGATGCCTATGTCTTTCACTCACCTATCTTCCATTTATCTGGCTCACAGAACCTTGACTAGACATTCGAGATCCTATAAGTCCTGGCCATATGCTTATCTAGATTGATTTATCTTTGACCTAAATCTCTCCCCAAATCCTCTATGTGGGTAGTTTATCATCATGTGCCCATATTGACCACAGTAGAAGCATTGTCTAGTGAGTAGATGACACTATCCTATATGTCTCCTCCCATATCTAGGATACTCATGTACACTGCTAGTTATTATTGTGGGACTTCTCCTAACATCAGTAAATCTATCTCTCTTATCACTGCTATCTCCTTTAGCCACCTTTTCGCATGTTCTCTTCTTACTCATATCCTGTTTGATCTAAGGAATAATCAAATCATTTTCTATAAGCCATGCTCTCTCAACTAACTCTAAGAATTCTTGAATTCTAAGTGTACAAGCGGATGCCTCAGCTCATCTTTTAGTCCTCTAAAAAATTTATAGTATTTTTTCTCAGTAGTATTGATCAATTGGGGTGCATACCTAGCCAGCATAGTAAACTCAGCTTTGTCTTGCATTATTGTTATGTTCTGCTATTGTAATCTCATGAAAGCCTCATATATTTGCTGCCTGGCTGATGAAGGTACAAATTAGTATTTGAAGACAACAATAAACTTTTCCTAGATAATCTTTGTATTCATATTTTCTTGGAATTTCTCTCTCTACTATCCAATCCACATCTCTCAATTTCTCTTTTAAATAAAACACTACTAGGGGTACTTTCATATTCTTTGGACACTATATATATATTGTCAAATATCTTCTCTATTCTCAATAGTCAATTTTCTACTTCCTGTGACTTTATAACTCCCTTAATTAATGGGGGTTTCAACTTGTGGAACATCTATCAATGTTTATCCTTTTCAGACTCTTTGCTCTCAATTTTTCTGCTCTGTGCATCACTTATCAACTGTGCTATCAAGTTGTCAAACTGCATCATGATGTTAGAACTTATTTGGGCAATTGTACTCTATTTATTTGACACTTTAGGTGGATCCATTTCACTCAGTATAGTTCTCTTTCCTATCAAATTATAATTTAATCATACATATGTATGGAATGAATGCAATAAAAATAAATTCTAACACTATCCATCTTAATCATTTCCTATAGCTCTAGTTATAATTCAATTCTTTCAATAACCTTCACTCTGATACTAATTATAACACCCAAGGGTCTAATTTTGGAAGAATTATATATTTATCTATTAATTAACAAAGATTATATGAATTTATTAATATAAATCAATCTAGCGGAAGCAACTAAAATCATATACATCAAAATATAAAACTATATTTATCCCTCAAAATTCATGTGTAGGATCAAGGAGATTAATCATTAAATTTTGTTTCAACTTTCTAAGTTCTTGATTATAAAAGAATAAAAATAAAAAAATACATAAATAAAATAAAATTTAAATTCCTGATCTATTCTCACTCCACTGGATCATGACCCCTTCCTAAGAATATATAAAACCACTGAGTGAGCTAATACTTCAGTAGGTTACCAGAACCTACAACTGAAATCAATATAAGATTATATGAATAGTATATATGTAATCATTTAATCACTATCAGTATGAATATATAACTATAAAAGCATGTAACAATCAATGAAATAGTATCAAGTCATATGATCAATAAACATCAGTATAAAAGTATATCTTAAAAGTTGTGATCAATAACTAAGTGAATAATGATGAGTAAGTTTTGTTAATCTTATACCAAGTAGTTACAAAATAATTTATATAGCATCTTATTACATCGGTGCACCTGTCATTATTATATGTATGTCGTATAATATATATATATATATTACAAGTATATCATATAAATCATGTGATTCATATAATCAAATACCTTTGCCCCAATTTTATCAGTATTATCAAATATTTATACTTATATTAGTCATAGCCTATATCTTTTATAAATTATGTCATTATATATATATATATATATATATTCCTATCATATATAATTATAAGCACTGTTAGCAATAAAAGTATCTATATATCTATGATGTTTTTCTTATATCTAGTCCTGTAGGCCAGCCCTACAAGAATAAGTCATATCATAAGACATTTAGTTTAGGTGGCTTTCATATTAGAAGTCATCACTTTCTATCCATCGATGTATCATATCATATCAATCTATCTCTGCATGCATCCCTTTTCATACCATTTAGGATTACACCATAAATCTTATTTTAAAGAAAAGCCCGTTGACCCACCCTCTTGTACTGGATAATAAATCTCAAGCCAACCTGAATCAGTTAACTATTTATAGCTAGCCTTGCTAACATACACATATTTCATAATATATCTAATATAATATACATATGATATTATACTCAGTTTACTATATCATCTTAATGCATGTAAAATTTATATATAAACCAAAATTAGTAAAATTCATAAAAAATATAGTGTGCACTTTTTCACATGTATGTATCCATAATAACTATATTATAATAAGTATACTTGTCATATACGCATATAAAAAGATTTTAACAATTATTTCTTAATTTTAAAATTTAATCAAATTATTCAAAGTAGGATATTTCTCCCAAAATATAAAATATATCTAATAAAAATTTAATATATTCCAGTCAAAATGCTTATATTGACAACATCTACCATATACCAAAAGTTCTGCGATGAAAGTTTGCTAAAAATTAAGATATCAAAACTTTTGCAAGTGTTAACCAAATTAAAATGTATAAAATATAAAATACTTAAAATCATTGAAATCAGAGGTAGGGTATTGGTAGTGTACGATGAGATAAATAACTTTTCCAACAAAACTAACTAACAAATATTGCTCTACAACCTCCAAATCCTTAGTTCTTTTTCCTCTCTCCTCTCTTTTCTCTTCTGCTTTCCCTTAATTTCATTTATGTGTCTCTATTAGCCGAAGGAATAGGGGAACGAAAAGATTTTAATGGATTCTAAGTGGATGAAGATATTTAGAATAATATAATAATAGGATACACATGTAAATATGTAATTTGTTTCATTTTTAGCAAAAAGTCCTTATAAATTCTTTTTCATTTTCAAATTTGGAGATCCAATAATATTTATACAAAAATATCCATAAAATATTACAACATGTAAGAAAACTTTAGTGAAATAGATTTACAAAATGGACACCTAATGGTCCAAAAAACTCCACTTGTACTGATAGGTGTCAATTTTCTACACTGCCCCTAAAGTTAGGAGAAAGTTATTATAATTAAAACACATTAATAGCTATATTATGGTGAATATGATTTACAAATTTAACATATAACTACTTTAAAAAATTATTTGCCTGGGCCAAAATCTAGACCATTATAGTAGAGGTCACTTACAACGATTAGAATAATTTTATAACATAAGCGATGGACAAAAATGTCCCTAGGAGATCTCTCTCTCCTCTCTCTCCCCCTTTCTTCCCTACACATGTAATAACTAGTGTGGGTTTTTTATAATAATGGTTTTAGATATTTTGTTTTAAAAGAGATAAATTTCAGGCATATCATCACTGCCCCCACAAGCCTAGTGCTCTAACACTGAGCTAATTTCTTGAAAATTAGGAAAATTAAATTCATGAGTTTACTTTCTGTTCAGTTAAAAATAAAGTAATTTAAAAAATCTCATTCAACTTGATTTGTCACTATTCAACACAATATGACCTATTCGATTCGTGGGTCTTATTGGGTTCGGTTGTGAAATGTCACATCCTGAAGGCACTTGTCAGAAAGGACTATGACTTATCGCACCAAACCAGATTGAGTTATCCTAGGCATGCATGCTAGAGAACTCGTATGATTTGTCTAAGGCCTCAAGTGTAATAACTCAAAATTTTGAAATGATTTTTTTAAATGAAAATTTTGAATTTTAGTATCGTGCTTTGCCAAAGAAGGAAGATAGAGGGAGGAGAGAGAAGATTATTCGAATTTTTTTCATCCATCAATTTTGTTTAAAGATTGCTTCTATTCATTGTAAGTAATCTAAATCTCATTTTAGTTTTTAATGATTTTGACTATGAAGGATTTTTTCTCTCCTAAATCGATAAAAATACATTTCTCATAATTTATTGAGTTTTTATTCTATAACTTTTTGTATATAACAAATATAAATAGTGTGGACATTTTGATAGTAACATCATTGAATTTCACTGAGCAGAATTAAAGTTATGATTTTATGAAGTTATAGATATTATATAGATTTTCTTATATCGAATAAAATTGATTATTTTATATTGCATTTTGATTGTAACATTTGCATAAGCAAGAAAGGCTGGCTGTTAACACTATAAAATGGGTTGACTATTAAAATATAATACCCTACTCATGAGGATGGGTGAATGGACTTTCCTTTAAAGATGGTGGTGGGAAAATTTATGTCGCCACGTATATTTTGATTTCTCCTGTTTTGTCATCGAATATTGCATCCAGAATAAAATACAGTCTCGGGAGACTGACACAATATTTTATAATGGATTCAATATCAAAACAGGATTTTAGAAAATAATATTTCTATAGTCAAACACAATTCTACGAATAACATATCATCTCGAGAGATGAACATGAAATTCTGTAGAATGTGTTTTAAAAATAGAAATATAGTTTTGAAAAGTTCATCCATCCCTTTATTTAGGTGTAATAAGGAGAATATTATATCATCTAAAAAGACGAATATAACATTCTTTAAAAACACCCAAAAGAAAGAATGGGTTTTATAAAAGTCATCATTTCTAAAATTGAATATAATAAATAGAATATTATATTACCTTGAAAGATAATAATAATATTCTATAAATATATTTAAAGTTAGAAATGAGATTTTAAAATATATCTGTGTTCCCAAAGATTTTTCCCTTGTTTTATAAAAATAAAACAAGGTTTATTTTAATATGAGGTTCTCAAATCCCTATAGGGGCAAGCCCCTATAGTTAATTACATCCTAGGAGCGGTACTCCTAAGAAAACTATCGATTAAAGCAGTGATTTCGTACCCTCTGATTATAAAGTAGAAGACAAGGAAAGAAGTAAGAATTTTCAAGGAAAAAACTCAACATTGAACAGTTATTAACGAGCCAAAGGAAGAAAAGTAGGAGGTGCCGGATTCTGAGAAGCTTAGAGGCAACCTCAATCTACCCTGTGTTGGGCTTTACATTTTAAGAGAGAAATTTTTAGGTTTGAATTGACATTTTATTAGAAATTTGGGATCATATTCTCAGAGAATGAGGACTTAAGATTTAGCAATCTGCCTCAGAACCTAAAACTAAATTGGGTACTACAAAGTAGTGACCCGAACCTAACTAATGCAGTGCAAATCTGGACTTACCCCGGCCTGAATTGGGGAGCCAGCTAACCACCTAGGCCCTTCAAATCCATATGTCCAGTCTCTTATGAAAGATGGGTAGGGACGTTATTTAAGTTTTGAGGAATCGGGGCCGACATCTAAGACAAATCCTAATTGGCCCCTTTACTTGTGTAGGGTAAATGATGCCTAGGAGCATAATGCAATTAAAATTTTAGACTCTTTTAATTTGTATCTAATGCAATGCATGCTAATTGACTCGAATGCATAAAATGATTTATGAAGCAGTTTTAAAATCAGGCTTAAAAAATAAAATTTTCCCTAGAGATTGCACATCCCCTTGACAGAACTGCACCCTAATAGGTCAGGTGGTCTGCCAGAACCCGCAGGCGGAGAGGTGCCTAACAAGGAAGAGAAAGTAATAATATGCTTATGCTGACTCTCGGCGGTCCGAGCTTACTTCTTAGATTCGTTAGAGTTTCTATGTGAGCCTAAAAATTTTATTTTTAAATTTCAAGTAGAAAAAGTTTATCGTGGTCCTTACCAAAAAAACACTCCGATTCGTATCCAGGCTAAAACAAAACACGGCATGCAAGAGTCCTAAAAAAAGCTACTGCACAAACAATGTAAACACTCAAATTAAATTATCCAAAAATATAATGTCCAATGTCCAGTTTATTTACAACCCAGGGTCTGCTGAAAAAGTAAAGTGGCCTGGTACCACTGACAACAAACCCGGATTCTAATCCTAAGACTGACGCAAGTGATTTCAAAATGGGATATACTTTTATTCTTATCTTCATTTCTTCATTTTCTTCATCTTCACTTCTTTGTCTTGTTTCCTTTACAAACTTCTTGGATCCGTTACGAGCTCCTTGGGTCCACCGGGCCTGGATATCCAAATGAAAAGAAACTCATCCCCGAAGGGATATTTTCTTTTCTCTTTGGATATTAGAACCACCCTAACTTGGCTTTCCAAATAGAAGAGAATACTCCCCTAAGGGACATTCTCCTCTCTTTGGATTCGAGTTGGGTGTGATATCCCACTTTTGAATCACATTCACAACACTTGACTTTAACAAAATATATTTACATTACATTACATCCCAGAAAGAAAAAGAAAATCTAGACACACCTGCAGGGTTATCCTAAGCATTTATAATAAAATCATTCCCAAGCAGTTATATATTCAAATTCAAATTCATTAGCCTCGCTTGACCATGCTCTTTTAATTTTAAGGGGGCTTAGCCTTTTTTGAAGCACATGCAGAAAATATTATTAATTTAAATCTTTAATTTGCCCCCTTTAATTTAGCCCTGTGCGAGCATGGCCACCTGCATAAGATTCTGTGAGCATCCAGATCATTCCTAACCTAGGGGTAATCTGTCGCCCATCACATCATTTCACAGATAGCAGTACAAGTAAATAAACACTCACATCAATCATACAAGCATGCAATGAAAACCGAGAAAACCCGTCACGCAACAGCAAGAAAGTAAACACCGGCCTAACCTAAAGCTAGAATCGGTTGTCCTAGCAAATAAATCTAAGTGTGTGTTGTAAGCTGTGTGGTTTGGATATATCCTAGATCAGTTATTGATTGAAGTTTTCTAGTTGATTGAATTTGATTTTGTTGAAGAGGTCAAGGGATTTTGATATTCAAATTTAAGGTTTGGGTTAAGGATATTTACTAAATCTAAAGTGAGATATCACTAAGTTTTCTATGTTCAGTGTTTTCTTTCCTAAAGGGTGCATGCATCATAAGTCTAAGTTTTCTAAGACTCAGTCCTTAATTTTTGTCCTTAAATGTCACTAATGTTTGGTGGGATAAAAAAAAACTTGTTATCACTAACCCTCAGGACGTTGCATGCATGTAAAGGGGTTCAAGGATCTAATAATAAAAATAAAAATAATCCTAATAAAATTGAAGTTACTAGGCACATAAAGGGTAGAAGTTCGCACAAATCATACCACGGCCTCCTAGGGGCTTTCTAAGTTTTAAGAAAACTTACAACACCGGGGGCTATGACCAGGTGGATTTCGCCCGTAACACCTCTACCTGGTTGGATAGAGGCGACTGACACCTTTAATCTGCTTCCTCTTGTCCACTTGATTGGTACCGTTCCTTGCAGTTTATGCAAATAAAGACAAGAAAATAGGGAAGGATTAGAAGCACATTTAATAATTAATAATAAAATAATTAAAATTAATAAAAATAAAAACGTACCTTTCTTCGGGCTCGAAGACCGGCACAAGCTGTCAACCTTTTAAACAGTTCCTTTTTGAAAGCAGACTATTTGTTTTTCCAACATTTACCTCGAGGCACAAGAAGGGAGAAGTAGTAGAAGAAAAAGAGGGGTAGAGAGAGAGAAAGAGAGGTATTACTTTTCAACAATTACCCAAACCAACCATTCTCTAACACAAACACCTTCACTTCTCAACATAAACTTTTACTTTTCAAAATTCATTCTTTACCAAAACCACTTTTCTTTTGAAATCCCACTTTCCACTTTCACTTTCCCACACAACCCCTTTCAATACACATTTCTCACTTCCTAGTAAATCAAAACATTTTTACTTTTAAAACATACTCTTTCGTTTTTCTACTTACACACAAAACACTTCACTATTACACATTTACACATTTCATGTTGCAAAACAAACACCTTTCATCTTCTAAAAATCACACGATCACCCCTTCCAAAGTCACAATCTACATCTTTCTTTTAAACATACACTTTCATTTTTTTTAAAACCTCCCAAAAGATATACATTTATACTTTCAAACACACACTCTTCAAAACACTACTCTTCCAAGCCACACATTTCTCTTTTCACCTTTCAAAACACACACACTTCTCACATTCAAAATCACAATTTACCTTTCAAAATATACACCTTTCACCCTTCTAAATCACACAATCACCTTTCGAAACATATGCTTTTCACTTTCCAAAACTTCCCAAAAGATATACATTTTTACTTTTCAACTACTCACTTCACTTTTCCAAAACTTTCCACCTCACCTTCCAAAATCACTCTTTTCACTATTCAAAGTTTACTCACTTTACTATTCAAAACACTTACACACTTACCTTTCAACAATCAAACACTTCATTTCTCAAAACACTTTACATTTATATATTTGATTCTCAAAATACAAACTTCACTTTCCAAAACACACATAAGTTCACCTCCTAAACACACACAAACACATAATTCACTTTTCATCTTCACTTCACTTTCTACAATACATTTGATACACCTCCTCAAAACACATGTACATTTTTTTTTTAAATAACATACATTTTACCTTTCCAAAATCACACTTTTCAAAGCTTATACATTTCACTATCCAACAAACACTTTTCACCATTCAAAGATCACACACTTTACCTTTAAAAAAACATTTCACTTTCATCTTCCCACACAATGCCTTTCGAAACAAAACACTTTTCATTTCCCACTTTTTACAAACCTCAAGTTCCACTGTTTAAAACACACACTTTTCCACTTTCATGTATTTTACCTTTCAACATAACCAAATCACTTTATGCTAATCCCAAGAATGCTCACAATTTGACATCAAAGATACATGGATACACACAATGCCCTCCAACATCTCTCCAAAATATTTTTATAAGGGATTTACGAATGCTCAACATTGAAAAAGAAAGTGCATAAATGCTCTCCAACATTAATGTACCCCTTCAAATAACTTATGAAACTTTTCAACAACCTTTATTTGCTAAGAGCTCAAAATCAATCATGAACAAACACACCTTTCTTCAAAAACATTCTCTAATTTCTCACAAAAATGATATTAACAAGAGAGCTTTGCTTGAAGGAAAAGAAACTCGGATATGCATATAATTCTTCCAACTTAACATTTATATCAAAATGTAATCATGAGAAAGAGTATTCGATAGCGTTTTATTCCTTCCAAAGACTCATGTATCTTTTTAATATAAAACATATGACTCAATTCACACATTCTCAAAAATTGAAATATAAAGCCTATGTACATTTAATGTATTCTGATAGATGCATAGGATCTATTAGATATACATGTATATATGCATGTACTCAAACAAACTCATTTCTAATGTTGAATGCAATTTAAGCATTTATACAATCTTTCGATGGAACTAATCCAATCCTTAAGGAAATAAAATTCAGTCCATCATCATGCTAATGTATGATATCAATGATTAAGAATATGTAGCTTTGAAATTAATACAAACAAAATAAAAGAAGCTTGTAATTACTCTCTATTTGAATCTGCTACGTAAGCTAACATATGAGGACAATATTATTGCTACCATTCATTTAGATTGATAAGATCTTTTATGCAATAGATTGGTAATGAGGATGTCATGGGTACCGCTAAGCTTATTACCATGCCATTAACTAGAATGAGATATTCATACGAGAGTCTCAACACAATATATTTTATCACAACACACTATAGTTATTAAGCAAGCCATGAAATCCCTATGATTGTCTATTTTCCATACCTTGTCTGGAGGTGGAATCGAACCAGACAGAACTACAAGAGGTCTATTCAGGTCAAAGGATTGTCGGCTACAATAGTGTGGGAGAGTGGAGATCGTCTGCTAGGAATGGCGGCCTAGGGCAGGGGAGGCGTTCAGGTGCAAGGGACCGGTCCTGCCCAGCTTCACTTCGGCTAGGGCACGCGAACGTGGGAGGCGACAGGGTTTCCTAGGGTTGCTTGTTCTTGCGAATGAGAGGAGCAATGGGAAATCGAATGGGGAAAGGGAGATGGGGGCAGTTCGTGAAATGAGAGAGAGAGACAGAGAGGGAGGTCTTCCGCGATCGAGAGAGAGCAGGCCAATGGGGCTTCTTGCGGCACAGGGAGGCGAGGTAGTTCGCGAATTAGGAGAGGGAGAGCCGAGAGCAGTTCGCCTTAGTGTCGTTGCGAGAGAGAGAGAGATCAGAGTGGGGGTCTCGTTTGCCCCTCTTGCGAACTGCCAGGGAGTGGGGGGGTTTGCGAAATAAGAAGGAGGGGTCGGTGAGGTGCGGTTCAACCGGTCCAACTCCTACCCAAAACCACTCTATCCTGATTTTAAAATCAAAGGTTTGAATCAAATCTTAATTTAGAGAAGGATCTAAAGGCTGAGATTGAATTTGATTTTAATTTTTTTTCTTTAAATGGCTTGATTCGATTTAAGTCGAATTGGATAGTTGAGCCAATGCTACGTCATTAGGTATTCACCTAAGGGAAATCCTGTAGGTGACATCTATGCTAGGTTACGAAGACCTAGAAGCTAGATATAGATTACGGTGAAATTGACCTCGAATAATGAGGTCAACAGATGGTTTGTAGTGTTATCCTGATTGTAGCTTGTAACAAATGATCAAATTATGTCGAAGGATAGAGAGTGATGACTTTTAATGATTATTGAAAGCCATATATAATAATAATGATAAAAGTTGAAAGATAATGATATAAAGAAAGAACAGATGAAATAATGAAAACACTACATCAAAACTAGATGTCTTGCCTTTCTGAACTGTATACTGATGCATGCATATACAGATAGCATTGATAAATAGAGTAGTAATATGTGTACAAAGATAACATATTAATGGATACAAGTATTAATTATATATAATTGATATGATAGATATACGTGGATAAGACTGATAATATTGACATGTGTGTCTATGATTCTTTTTACAGATGCTTGAATGATTATAGTACCACTGTTTTATTGATTTACTAATTATCATGCATGTTATTGATTCCTAGATTCATTGTAGCGATTTCTCTACTTTATTATTGATCATTTTGAGCTTTATAAATGATAACTGATCATTGATGAGATTGATCTTATTGATTCTTCTAGCCCTGTGTTGATAGGTTTAGCAAGTTTAGTTTATTACTGGGCTTTTTGGCTCATTATGCAGATTTTAATGCTTTCAAGTCAGGGAAGGGACTAAGGCTAGGTGGTGTGAGATTGATAGAGATTCTCAGGTTTTCTTTTGATTTTGTTTATATTTTTTCTTATTCTTTTATTGTCAGGAGTATATAATAGAGTAATAATTGTATTGATCGTCTGACTATTGTATATTAATTTTGGTAGAATGAATATAGTGTACTATTTTGAGGTATATAATTGTTAGTTACTTTCACTGGATATAGATTCATTATTTTGATAATTTATAGAAGATTTAGTTGATTAATTAAGAAGATAAAATAGTTAATTCTTTCAAATTTGATTATGAGGTGTTATAATTGGTATCAGAATAGTTATTAGAAGAATTGAAATGTAACCAAAGCTCTAGTAATTAATTGTAAGTCAGGTAGATTGGGTGGATTAAGGTATATTGGTTTACATCCGCATAATTGAATGATATGTGATTGAATGAACTATATGAGTGCATGATAAGAATTGATTAAGTTCAATGAGTTTTGATTCAAGATTTATTTTGATTCGATTTGAGTTTTGATTTTACAGATTTTTTTAGTTCTGATTTTGTGTCCAAATTCTTAAGGAAAATGTTAGAGATGATATTTTTTCCAAGGTTGGTAGATTGTAATAACTCAAATTTTTTAAATGATTTTTTTAAATGAAAATTTTGAATTTCAGCACTATGCCTTGCCAAAGAAAGAAGAAAGAGGGAGGAGTGAGAAGGTTGTTCGGAGCTTTTTCGTCCGCTGATTGATTTCTTCTATTCGTTATAAGTAACCTATTTTAGTTTTTAATGATTATGATTTGATAGATTTATTCTCTCCTAAGTCGATAAAAATATATTTTCTCATGATTTATCACGTTTTTACTATATAACTTTTTGTATAAAATATATATGAATAGTGTGGAGATTTTGACAGTAACATCACTTAATTTCACGGGTAGAATTAAAGTTATGATTTTTTGAAGTGATAAATATTATATAGATTTTTTTGTATTGAACAGAATTGACTATATCATATTATATTTTAACTGTGGCATTTGCATAAGCAAGAAAGGCTGGCTTCCTTTAAAGATGGTTTGTGGTGTTATCCCTGTTGTAGCTTGTAACAGATGATCGAATTATGCCGATGGGCAGAGGGTGGCGACTCTTAATGATTATTGAAGCTATATGTGATAATAACGATAAAAGATGAAAGAAAATGTATAAAAAAAGAACAAATGAAAGGATAAAAATATCATATTAAAGCTAGATGTCATGCCTTATTAAACCATATACTGAGGCATACATATACTAATAATATTGATAAATAGAATAGTAATATGTATACATAGATAACATTTGAATGGGTATAAGTATTGATTGAATATAATTAATAGGATGGATGTTAGAGGATAAAACTAACAATACTGACACCTGTGTGTTTGTGATTCTTTTTTACTGACACTTGAATGATTATAGTACCGCTGTGTGGCCTCCAAAAATTCGAGCCCCGGCCTCTCCGCCACTATCGCTTTTTGCTGTTGGGGGGAGTTTTAACAGATTCAGTTCCGGAGGAAATTTTAGGAAGGCAGATTGGGATTGTAGATAAGACACTACCCAGAGATTTCTCCCTCGCTTTGTGAGGACTTTAAATCTGAGTTCTGGTTTCCTATAGGCGCAAGCCCCTATAGTTAATTACCCCTCCCGTTCATGAGAGAGAACTTTCGATTAAGGCTAGTCGTAGATACATAATATCTGGCATATAGTTGTAGTATGGGCTGGTTTAGATGTTTAAAATTTTGGGTTGAGATATTTGAGAAGTTTGATATGTAAAATTAAAATTTCACCATCTGTACTTAAAGTGGAGGTGGGGGGAATGATGATGAGCCCGATCAAGATCCCATGGTTCTGTCGTCCCGAGCCATCGTGGTCCCTAGTCTGCTTAGTCAGAGGAGGTAGTCGACCCAACCTGACAGAAGGATCCTTGTCAGTAGCCATGGGTTGCGTCGTCTAAGGGTACATACCTTGTAGACCTGGGGTGGATGTTTGTCTAAGGGGACAAATTTGAATCCAACTTAGCTGACAGAGGACTTTGTGCATTATTGATTATATCCTATTAATTCATTGCTCAATGATTTGACGCCATTGAGGAGCATACAGGCGCTGGCCATGACTATAATTTAATGGTGCTATTTGACGACGAACCACCTAGTTCAGCGGGTCCCGGTCATAACCGTTACTTACGGTGCCATTTGGCAGCGAAACTGTAGGTGTAGTGCCACTTGACGATGAAACCACCGGTTATAGGACACATGCCACGTCCTTACTGGCAAAAGATAGATTGAGAATGAATCCTAGTGATATTCACGACTAGGCATTAGCTCTTTATGAGCTAAGATAATTTTCGAATTTGTCCACCTTGATAAACTTTTATGGATGATGGATGGGTGTTTACTTTAAGTGTTAGATGATTTAATTTTAATTTTAAATATCTTTGACTTTGAGATTTTTTAGAGTTTTGAATTTATGGGCGTTTGAGGGCATTTGGGAAACATATAAAATATTTGGAAATGACCCCTCCGGTTGAGATCTACATTCAACACGGCCATCATCAGAGGTATTTATAAACATTTTTTTATTTTATTGATTGAACCTTGTCGACTCTACCGAGCTATCGATAGAGAATCAGGTTTCGTAGGCTTTATGTCTTTGGTGATGAACCATTCATTTATTAGGCTTTGAAGGCCTAATATAAACTATAAAACAAATATTTTTGTCATCACCGTGACTGAATATTTGTTCAATAGTTCGAGCTATGTCGACTCCTATTTACTTGTATAAGAGGATAGGGCTCGAACTCAAATTTATTGGTTGGTCCGTGCAGCATCTCTAGACGTCACATGTGTACCCATAACACACTCTCTAGGGCCCCTGCGGGTTATGATTACATATGCCCCTCTGTGTACCTATGTGCATGCATATTACAGTGCATATGCAGGGCATTTTAAGATGTTGTATGCAACATATGGGGTGTCCAACTGCATAGGTAACTGTTGTTACTGCATACGTGGGGTTTTATTTAGGGCTCTATTGACGCCTTCTGTCTGCTTGTGCGAAGGTTGCAGATCCGGTGGCATTGTGCTTTAGCGGCTTATGGTCTTTACTATCGATTCCCTGTTTCTACATACAGGTGAATCGTAGCATTGTCACCTGATTGCCAAGAGATACCTCCTTGTTCTATTGTAAACTCCCTTTTCTCATTCACCGGGAGGTCTTTCTAGGGCTCATATAGGAATCAATAAGCAGCTCTATCATTCTGACATCATCATCATTTTGTGTTGTTGGCTTAAATAAAGAATCAGTCATTCCAATCTTAGATGATTGCATTCAATAATCTGGTCATCATGGAGGTTTTGAAGGAATTTGCATCTCTTGAAGGAACTTTGGAACATCAAGAAGTTCAGTTTGAATTTGTTCAAATATCTCTTCCATTCTTACAGGAGGTGTCCTTCTCATGTGAGGATTATATCCCAAAAATCACTAGGTACTTGTATTCCTTGGTTGAACAGCGTCGGCAGAGGCGGTACCGTAGCACCCTCAGTAAACATGGTATATCGTGTTGCAGTGCCAAACTTTGAAGATCATTTGCACTTCCTAGACCTATCAATGTCGGAGATATTTTCTCTTAGACAAAAGGCAAAAAAGAAACTTTGGAACACCAGGAAGTTTAGTTTGACTTTGCTCAAACATCTCTTCCACTTTTACAGGAGATGTCCTTCTTACGGGAGGATTTTATTCAAGAGGTCAACTAGTATTTGTATTCACCGTGTGCCCTTATATATATTTGTGTCCACAAAGGTTCTCCATGATCACAACGTACCCGCTATTGTTATCCAAAAATAGATCGTGTTTATTTATAGGGACCGGTCACATCCAATGCCATCTCCTGGAAGTATTTTTATGTGCTTGTGTCCACAGGGGATTCGTCATACTTGCGATATGCCCACTGTTGTTATCCACAAGTCGATTGTATTTATTGCTTTTAGACAGATCAATGCTCTTATTCATTTGCTCATTGTTGTTGATTGTATAACTTTACGACGTCATTTAAATCTTTCCTTTAACGACATATCAACGGGCCTCCTCCGTACATCGAGTTGTCTTCATACCCGGTGTAGTCGCAGCATCTCAATCACCACTGTTGTAGGTGTTATTTATACTTGTGTCTATAGGGGTTTATTGTACTTATGATATTACCACTATTGTTATCCTCAAATATTGTATCATTTATCACTGCTTGCAGGGAATTTTCATGTTCACTACAATCTCTTACATGTACTTGTAGGAGAATCGCTGTACTTGCATCATATCCACCTTTCACCAATCTCAGGTGGTTGTTGATTATACTTATTTGCAGCGACGGATCTTCCACTATCAATTGCTAGTATCACCTTTTCAATCAACAGGCACTATTGCTTGTGTTGGGGATACGTGTAGGAGACACCCATGTACTTAGCGTTTGACTATTGTTGTTTGCAGGTACAGTGCATTCAACCTCATAAGAATTGTTGTGGGAGTTTATTGCATTTACATCATGTCTACCTTCACCATTCACAGGTGATTTGATGACTTTCTTGTAGCGATACTAGTTGTACCATATATGCTGATGTTGACTGCACGAGGTTGTTACTTTCATTGCCTCTTCAGCCTACAAGTCGACTCTTACTTGCATAGCGGGTCTTTGACTATTGCATATGGATGATATTTATATATTCCATAATTGACTGATGTCGCTTGCAAGTCAATCTCATCTGAAAGTTCTCCACCACGAGTCCCCTATTATTGATTTGATGTTTGATTGAATAATCAAGTTTAACATTTGTCATTTGTATTTTGATTATTATTATGCATTTAATATTCTAGGGTTTTGTTCCCTGCTGTTTAGTTTAAGTCCCCTGTTATACAAGTCTCCTGTGCATCTGTTCAGATTCTGTGCATTCATGTTCAGGTACAAGTCCTCTATATTATTGCTCAAGTCAAGTCTTCTTTATTATTCAGGTCTTGTGTACTTCAGTGTAAATTTTAGCAGCATCCCAGCATATCCCTCGTTTAGGGGAAAATGTAGGGAGCTGGGCCTTCCCACTGCACTACAAGAGCGTGTATGATAGGTGTCCTTAGACACCGCGGCGGTACATCTTTCATCCCACCATGCTAAAAGAGCGTGTATGGGGTCTTCAAAAGTACACAGGTGGCTCTCCCCACCACGCTACAAGAGCGTGTATATGGCTTACCCACCTTGCCGTATGCGTCGCACCAAGCTCCCTCCTACCGTGCTATGAGAGCGTGTATAGATGATTTTTCAGTCCGCCGCAATCATAAAAAATGAGATTTTGTGTGATTCCCTGCCTCGTCGTAGGCGTCGCACCAGGTTTCCTCCTACCGTGCTACAAGTGCGCATATTCGTGGTTCTCCGGTCAGCCGCAAACGACGAGAACGAGGATCTAAGTTCAGAGATTATACCTGCACGGGGTCGATAGTGCTGATGTCGAGGTCGAGGAATGTCCCCACCACGCTACAAGAGCGTGTATAGGGCTTACCTGCCTCATCGCACCTATCGCACCGGATTCCCCCCCACCGTGCTACAAGATAACGTATAAGGGGTCCACCGGCACGTCAAGCGCGTCGAGGACCGGATTTAGAATTTTACAAAAGGAATCCCCCTCTCCCCTCCTCTTCTTTTTCTCTTCTTTTATTATTATTATTTTTCTTTTCCTTTTTTTTCTTGTTTTTCTTCTTTTCTTTTTTTCTTTTCTTTCTTTTTTTCTTCTTCTCTTTTTTTTTTTGAAAAATATAATTAATCGCTTAATTAGAATTAAGTATAATTAATAATAGTTAAGTAAAATTAATTACAATTAATAATAATCAACTATAATTAATAGTTAATTATGATTAACAATAATTAATGATATTTAATGATAACTAATTATAATTAACTATAATTAATAATGCTTATATAATTAATTATAATTAATAGTAATTAATTAGTTAATTATGTTAATTATAATCAGTGATATTTAATTATAATTATCAATAATTAATTTTAATTATCATCTAATTATAGTTATAAATAATTAATAATATTTAACTATTTAATTATAATTAATTATAATTTTTAATTAATTATAATTAATTATTTATTTATAATAATTAAAAAAAATTAAACCCTCCTCTGCTCGGAGGGTTTACAAGATTTGGCAGAAGGAGCATGCGAAGGAGAGAAAGTTACCTTCACAGCGTGCGGGCTCCCGTCACTTCCGATCAAGATGTCAAACTTCTGATCCATAGGAAGGGAAAGTCGTCGGAGTGCGAAGCCGAACAACAATGAAGGCGTCGAAGAAGCGCCCAAACTGGAGAAAGTTGCCTTCGCAAACGAGCGAGCTCCCTTTGTTGCTTTCGATCGAATGTGGTAACTTCCGATCTCATAGGACCAGTTGGAGTAAGATTGACAGAGATCCTCAAATTTTCTTTTGATTTTATTTATATTTTCTCTTATCCTTTTATAGTCTGGAGTTTGTGAGAGTGTAATAATTGTATTGATCTCCTGACTATCGTATATTGATTTTAGGAGAATGAATATATTGCAATATTTTGAGGTATGCAATTGTTAGTTGTTTTCATTGGATATAAATTTATTATTTTGATGATTTATAAAAAATTCTGATTGATTAATTAAGAAGATAAAATAGATAATTCTTTCAAATTTGATTCTGAGGCATTACATCAAGAATCACATATCTTGATTTGATTTTCCAATGCCACTCATCATCATCCAAGCCAATAAGCTACCGTTGTAAACCCTTGGTCCAACTATAAAAAGTGTAAATCTCAAGAAGTGCACACCCTCCATACTCCGTCAAACTTCGGCTCACAGTCATCTTTGGCCAAAGGGACTCACTAGTTGCACTCAGAGGTCCATACATACCTTTAAGGACTCACAACCCATCCAGAGGGACTTGCCCACAAAGACTCATCTTGCATGCTATATCCCGAGGTCTCACTCAGCACATTCACTCATGAAAACTTACCCAGGGGACTCACCCTGAAATAGAGGGCCATGTTAGAGGTACAGATCCATGTGAACAGCTACCAGCATAGCCATGCATCCAATACAGTCATAATAAACACTTTTTTTTTTTTTTTCATTTTTTGGTTTAGCCATCTCTGTAATCCTTTAAGCCTTATAAATAACTGACAAAGAGGCACATTCTAGATCTTTCCATACATTTTTTGCTCTTTTGGTAAACTTTGAACTTTCCTCTTTTTCTCTCTCTCTCACTCTCCATACTCATGTGAACCCCCATTAGTTCTGTAGTTCTTATCTAGAAGTTTATTTACTAGTAAAGTCGGGTGCCATTTACGAATAAATTTGGATCCAATATTGAGCTTCTCTCCAATAACATCTTATAATTTGTTGAGCAAGATATCCTTATCTTGATATGAGAGAAAATATAAATTGAAAAAAATACTAAAAAATTAGACTGATAAATAATTTCATAAAATCAAAACTAACTTAATGGTCAACTTATGAAACCTAAAGAGTACTGAAGCGAGGTTGGGATAATCTTATTTTATGTCCCTCGTGTTTATATTTTGCTGCTTTTGGTTTAAGTTGGGTGTGCACAGGACTTTATTCATTAATTAATATATATAATCTATTAGAAGTACAAATTGATTTCAAATTATAGTAACAAAAAAGTGACTTACATAAAATTTAAGAAAAAAAAATCCTTCTGAGATTGGTCTTCATTTGGTGATGCTTTTCAATCAAATTAATTAATTAAATCCAATATGAAGTATTATAATTTAAGATGGTGCGAAACATAAGAAAGGTGATGTTATAATGATTTTAACAGCACTATGCGTAGTGATAGACATCTTTTCAAAACTAAAAAGGATTTGATGCCTATTAAGCCCAAAATTTAAAGAATTATTAAAAAAAATATCCCTTTTCTATTCATTCATTCAGATCGGCATTTCAAATTCTTATTGATAAATGAACATCTGAAATTAATTGAAGATTCTCCTGCGAACTATGTTCTACTCTTTTTTCCGGAATTTTGTCTTAATCTGCTAAATTAATTATTTTACTAATCATCACCTTGCGATTGAGTTAGTTGACTATTTTGATTTTGATTTCGATTTTATTAGGCCATTGAATGGTTCCTGGACTGAATTTTATTCGAAATGGAAAGCTACTAATGATTTAGAATAATAATTCCTTGATAGGGAAGGTCAAGTTGCATCAGACCATTCCTTCTGCCGACCTAAAATGTTTTTATTTTCAAAATTGAACGTACTTCCAGGTAAGCTGATCCAACACAACTGAGGTTTCATTTTGGACAGCTTTCTTACTTATTTTTTAAGCAACCTTTTAATACAAAAATTAAAATTTATGTGCTAAAAAGTTGCTCCGTCCCACGAAACCTGACTTAATTTAAAATTAATCAGTAACAAAAAAAGCTCTCTCTACTTGAGTAATAAGTTTTGGCATTTCTCTAAGCGCCCTAGCCTTCTCTCATCAACATGAATTTCGGCAGACAAAAGTAGCCGAGCAAGAGGAATAAGTATCATCTTTAATTGTTAACTCTAATCTACTGCACTACAATAACATTGCCACTTCATTCCTTTTTACTCTTTTAACTCTTTTATTTTTCTGAATTAAAGGAGTCGTGAAATAAGCCCACTCCATTCTATAACGGGAGCTTAGTTTTAACCACATGTTCTACTTCACAGGGAGAAATAGCCAATTATGATAAAACAACTGCACCTAAATGCATTTTGCAAGTCAGTCAATTGGCTGTCACAGCTTTTTGCTCTTTCCGAGTGCATCATTTCTTCATACTCGACTCCGAGGTCAGATAAGGATTAGTGCTTGCTGTCCCACATCCAACAGTTGTAACATAAGCATACGCTATTCCTCCAAAGCCCGACTGCAAATTCCGCTTCAGCAAACAGAGCATTTAAAACTCACGTTGATGTTACAAGTAATGCCAGAGTTGAGACTGCAGAGGTATTCCTAGCGATGGTGATGAATGAGCTTTTTGTGGTATTGATGGAGTACCCATGAAATGATGAATCTTATCATCAAGTAGAAAAAAAAAAAAATCCCCTTTTAGCGGTCATCGAAATAAAAGATTCTGCATCTCTCCTCTCCATGAGCAATTTCATATGGCGCACAAGAAGATTGTTTGCTCGTCAGTTGGCTAACCTCTGATTTGGCACTGGATAGTCCCATTCAAATGTTGCATGCCAGGATGACCACCATCAGCTACATAATCATGGAAGATCCCCCTTGCCACTATGATGAACAAAAAATCAGATCCCATTTGATATTTTGGCAGCTTTCTTGCGCTACAATATAGTGAGTATTCAAGTCAATGGAAAAAAAAATTGAAAAAAATTCTGCCAAACATCTTAGAGGTTTAAGTAAAAAATTCAAGGAAAAAACAAGAGGAAGAAACTGCAACAAAATTTTATAAACAGTCGGTCAGAACTTTAGAATTTTTTTTTTTAATTATTGAGCAAATTTTCGCTAGCACTGTCTTGTTAAGTATTAACAATTAAAAATCTTTTAAAAAATATTGTTTAGGACATGTACTTCAACTTCCAGTTCATGATGCTAAACTAGCCGGGACGTAGTTTACACATTGTATATGATTACTTATCAATGCTTTATCATCATCATTAATTACCCTTATAATTAGTAGTGTATACTGTACAGCTCAATATACAGGCACAGGCAACTTGTAGGGATCAGTTCAAAGAAGCACTCATCCAAAGCATGCCCAGAGTAGAACCCACTTTAACAAGATTTGATAAGGGTAGGCACTCGCCCTAATAAAACTCAATTCAGTAGGCCTTGAACCAGAATAACTCTACTTTTCAAGGCAATCATTTCAAAGGAGCTTACCTCCACAAAGGACCGCTTGCCCCATCAACATGAGATGCTCACCTAGTCAGACTCAGCTATGGTGATCATGCCCGCCCAATCAGCACCTTGATTTAGGAGGCACTGGCCAAAGCCACTCAACGAAGACCCTAGCCGAAACCCGAGCCAAGTCAAATAAAGCAAGACACTGTATTCATCCCAATTAGTCCACGTGTTTGCAAAATTCAAGCATTGTACTACTTTGTTTTATTTTTAGATATAGCATTTCTTGTAGCCTTCTCATCACTATAAATAAAATGTTATGAGGTATTTTTGGAACCTTTTTTGAGCGACTAGAGAATGAAATTGAGCATAGATTAATTTCTTTTTATTTGCCACACCACTCTTTCTTTCTTTATTTGTCACCTTAGCTAATCTTGATAGTAAGGTCAAGGTATCACCATAGACAAATTTGGATCCAACATTCTCCTAGGAGAGATAGTTTAAACAGAAGTTATTGCGAAATTTAAAATGATGATGGCATATTGTGAAACAAATAATGTTACTCATGATGATATGTCATTGTGATGTGCTTATGTTTGAGAATGGATGGATGAAAAATTGCTAAGCAAATGCGAAGTCAAAGGTGGCCATAAAATCAATGGTATGTGAATTTGTAATTTGATGAGAGTGGGGAGTGATTGCCATGACAAATTGTTCGAACAATGAATGATTTATAGGAAAATGGGATCGTAGATTTGCATAAGTTATGAGAGTCTATTCATGAGAAAGAACGAAAGGAAAGAATGTGTTATGCGAAGTAGTCGGGCTAAACATATAACTATTTAGATTTTACACTAAGTGTTCGGAATGGTTATGAAGGTATTTGTTTTAGAGTTATTCATTTCTCATTTAGCATCCAAGAAGCACAGGAGATGGAACACGAGAATATAAAGTGACCAAAGCTTTGTAACCCATCATGACTTGATGGAGATAAAGGAGAGAATCATGAGAATGATCAAATGGAGTATTGGAGCGAGTCCCTCGAGAGAATCTGCACTTGAACGAGCCGGAAGGATCAATGAACTCAGTAGCTCAAAGAGCACAGCATAGTAGGAGAGCATTGATCTCAACACCTGCAATAGATGAGACCCACTATCATACTAGCGAAGATTGGCAAAGGAGAAAAAGGGAGTGGTAGCTAACCAATACATTTTACAAGGAGATCATGGAAGCCTAGTCGCTAGCGAAACTCAAAATACCCCACCTGGAACCATAACAAGAGAAGTCTGATATTGCCGATCATGTTGCCTACTTCGACTCAACCACCTTGCTAATGAAGATCAACGAAATGTTAAAATGATATATATTCTTCATCATCTTCAAAGGAGTTATCCCCCAAGTAATTCTCACGCCTTCCCCTTGGCATTCTCACATCATTTGTCAAGTTTAAAAATATGTTTGTCACATAATTCTAGAGCACCTAGAAGCCCCTCAAGAGCTTGCAAGCACTCTCGAAGACAGGAGCCAGGTGAGTTCCTGTAGAATTTTATTGCCAATTCCAAAGAGAGATGTCGGAAATGAAAGACCTGAAGCTGGTTGCTGCTCAAGCATCTCTCACCTAAGGCTTGAGAGAAAGGTCATTTAGGTACGCGCTTAGTTTGTAGCAACCAAGGATATAGGTAGTTAGTGAACTCATAAATAGCCATATCAACATTGAGGAGTATAACAACGTGGCCGAACTAACCAACTATTTAGCCCAAAATTGACCACCAAGTATTATCGCTCGCAACCAAGGAGTAGCAACAGAAGTTACCCAAGGGTGCATCGACCAAAGAGGATATCACACTTCCCCTAGATTCATACCAATCATCAGAGGGCGATGTTACCAGCAAGACTGCCGAGCATAGCAGTTCCACCACCAATATTTAAGGGCCTAAAAGGAATAAACATTGAGGTCTACATTAATGATCGATAAGTGAAAAGAAAATCACCAGAGCAACACTTTTCGGATTTAAGGGAGACATTTGCGATATTTAAAAGGTAAAATATGTGGCTTAGCCCTTTAAAATACATTTTTGGTTTAGAATTGAGCAAATTTCCATGATTTCTGCTCACCCCAAAAGGGATCAAGATGAATCCCTACAAGATGAAAGTTATATTGGACATGTCGTCACCGAGGTCAATCAAGAAGATGAAGCAACTTAGAGGGAAATTCATTTGGCCTCAACCGCTTTATCTCGAAGTTGGATGAGGGTTGCTTGCCCTTTTTCAGTCCTCAGAAGTTCAAAGCATTCTGCAAGGGATGAAGAATATTTCTGTCCCCCAACCTAGAGAAGACTTGTTGCTATATCTCGAAGTCAGCTATGATGCAATAAGCTTGATTCTGGTCAAAAAAAGATGGAAGCAGTGGCCTATCTATTATGTAAGCAAGATGCTTAGGTGGGTCGAGCTTAGGTATCCCATCATGAAAAAGCAAGCATGGGCACTGATCATCTTAGCTCAACAACTCCGACCTTACTTCCAAATGCATCAAATTCAAGTTATTACTGATGACCCACTAAAATAATACTCATCGTGCCAGACCATTCAGAAAGATTATTAAATTGGGTGGTCAAGTTGAGCAAGTTTCAAATCGCTTATACCCTGAGGATAGAAATCAAAGTTCAGGGTCTCTCCGATTTCCTAACCTCTGACGTTAAGAAGGAAAGGACGAGCAAATGAGATCAGTTGTGGATGCTACACGTGGATGTGCATTCAATGAGCAAGGAGTCAGGGTTGACATAGCTTTGAATAAGCTAGTAGGGGAGTTGCTCACATGACATAGAGATCAAGTTCATTGTCACCAATAACCAGAAGAGGTATAAAGCCTTGACAGCAGTATTGAGATTTGCAGTCTGCATTGAGGAAGCATTTAATAACATTCTCCAACTTATAGCTGATGATGAATCAAGTCAATGGGAAATAGAAAGTGCGGGATGAAACCCTACAAAGATTTTTCTTCAGAGTGAAGGCAGAGATCAACCAAATGGAGTATTTCAAAATAATGCAAAGCCCTAGAGAGCAAAACTGACTTGCCAACTAACTATTGAAAACAAGGAATCCATCCCTTCCTTAAAGTTGTCTCGCCCCACCATTAAAGAGAAGGAAGCATAAGATGTGAGTGGAAGAGGATGTTGATGCTAGTTGGATATAACCATATTGTTAAATAGCTGAAGATAGAAAGATCCTCCTTGCAGTAGTCGACCATTGTAGATTCAAGATTAAGGATGCCCAGTGCCTCCTAATGGCAGGAGAGCTCTTCAGAAGATCATTAATGCCCCTTAACCCGATGTGGGTAAAGGAGAGTGAGATGGAGAACATATTGAAGGAAGTTCACTTTGGAGAGTGTGATAGCCACTACGAAGGAAGGACTTTGGTGCTTCAAATTTTAAGGTAAGGGTATTTCTGGCCAACCCTCACGAAAGACTTCGGATACTTCCCCACGAAATGTATGTAATGCCAAAAGTTTGCCCGTATGTAACTACAACCATCGCACAAGATACAACCCATCTAAGCCCTTGGTTGTTCGCCATTTAAGGAATGGACATGATCTGACTGTTTCCCTCCGCAAGCGGATAAAGAAAGTCCATATTCGAAATGGTTTATTACTTCTCAAAGTGGATTAAGGCGAAGGCACTGGCAAAATAATAGCTAAGGTCATTGCAACTTTATTTGGTCCACCATCATATGCAAAACCGCAATTCATCGACAAAAAAATCAAAGAATTCTAAAAATCCTAGGGGATATAACTCAAATTCGCTTTAGTACATCACCCACAAATAAATGTTCTAATTGAGGCGACAAACAAAAAAGACTTGAACTAACTAAGTGTTAAATTCAGAGAATTGGAGAAGGAAAAAGCTTTAATTTTATTACACAAAACTATCTCTATTTATAGATCTATATATGATATCTTAATAAAGAAACAAGTAACTACAAAATCATGCATAATTGCCCTCATATAATCCTTCCTAAATCAGCCACCCGAATATGGAAGGAGATCGGTGTGATCCAGTTGAGCCTCCCACGGATCCTCATCCTGGTCGTAGGATTGAGGGCCAAGGGACGGTTGGGATTTAACACTCCCCCTCTAGCTGGAGAATACAAATCTGTCATTCACAGGTTGATAATTGGTCCCTAAAAGATAGAGTTATCAAGTCCCTTGGTGCATCATAGAGTCCTTTATTTGGTCAAAGCTTTGGGAGGAATTAGCTTCAAATATTGCAGTTGCAAAGGATATTGATGAAGGCTATATCAATTAAGCCTGCAAGTAGCAGGGCAGCAATGAAGGCTGCGTTGAATAGTAGCCCTCAAGATACTGGAAATGGCAATAAAGGCCGGTGGGGGGGACAACAGGGAAAGTGGATTAGTTTTCCTTTGGGTCTATCTCCCTCTCAGTTCTCAAGGGAAGGCCGACAATGAAGGAAAGATGGTAGAAAGAAAAAAAAATCTATTTTTAGGATTGCGGCAAGCTTCAGGGATAGCAGCAGAAAAAATGTCTCAAGCGGCTCAGCACTCAGCAAGCAGATCTCCTCCCGTCCAATTGAGCCAACCCTTGGCCTAATGCAAATCAGTTGTCCGATTCCACCCAAACAGACTCCTGTTCGATCAGCCCCGTATAGGTGCATGCAAGGCCTTTGATCCCTCTGGCCTAATGCAAATCAGTTGTCTGATTCCACCCGAACCCAAATCATGGTCCCTCTCCACCTTCCTAGCCATTTCCACCTCGGTGGTGGCTACTACCTTGGAGATGAAGCTACGCTTCCAGCAAGCAATTAGTGAACCCGATTGATAATTCTTCTTTGAAAGTGGATTGTTCAGATCCTAATCTAGCTTTAACTTAGTAACCACCTTCATAAGCGGCTGTGAGGCCTACTTCAGCGCCTCCTCCATTTTTAGACGAGCAGGCTTCAACAACATTGCAGTCATTTCCTTAGAAACCATCTACCATAAATGGACGGCGGCTGTTGATTCCGATGAGGCCTTACGAAAGAAGATGATGGCATTGTTGCATAGAAGTAGGAGATCATGGAAGAACTCCGCACTAGAGTATTTAGCTCCCCTCCGCTCTAGCCTAACAAGCACGATCTCCAAATCCACGTGTCTCCTAATCATACTCCAGTATCTCACATTTTCCTGACCCTCGAGCCGGCTTAAGGGATCCGTACTTGCTCAATCGGATGATCTTGAGGAAGGCAGCCAGAGGTTGCCATTCAACGACAGTGATGTGGTTGGCGTTGGCGACGGGCGAGACAGCATCAATCACCACCTCCTTGGCTACGCTGCTACTATTGAAAATTGCTTTCCGCAGCATCCGCCATCAGCACTTCGATAGGCTAATCAAGCTCTGCATATCGCTTCTCTCCTTCTCGTCGGCTACCAACTCCCCAAATTCCCCCCAAAAGCGGAGGGCGGGCTCAGCCGTTTTCAACCCTTTCAATAGAGCATGCGAGCTCCAGTTGCAAGAAGCTTCACGAGTTGGCCCAGTTAACATATCATGGCCATCAGCTTTTGTTGTCTTCTCTGGCTCTGTTCCCTCTCCACCTCCACCGTCCTTCACTTCCTTAGCCTATGGATTCGTCGAGTTCAACTCCTTGCTCTGATACTATGTTAAATTCAGATAATTGGAAAGGGAAAAAGCTTTAATTTTAATATACAAAACTATCCCTATTTATAGATCTATACATGATATCTTAAGAAAGAAACAAATAACTACAAAATCATGCATAATTGCCCTAATATAATCCTTCCTAAATTAGCCACTTGAATATGGAAGGAAGATCGGCGTGATCTAGGTGAGCCTCCCATGGATCCCCATCATGGCCATGGGATCAAGGGCCAAGGGACGATTAGGATTTAACACTAAGAAAAAAGGTTGAATGAGTGAAGGGAAAATGGGTAGAAGCGCTATCTTCTGTTTTGTGCGCACCTAGGACCGTGAAGTTCTCAACGACTAGTTAAACCTCATTTACTCATGGAGTCGAGGCTCTACTCCTAGTCGAGTATGAATTTCATAGCCAATGAATGCTCACAGGCTCAAATTTTGATGATTGTGAGTTAGCGAGTCGAAATAAATAAATAGAGATAACTTGGAGGCCACAATCTATCTACTAGAAGAGCTTTGAGACGAGGTGTTGCTGAAGCAAGAAGAAATCAAAAGACAAATGTTAAATTACTATAACTCGTGCATCAAGGAGAATGTATTTCATCCTAAAATTTGATGATGAAGAAAGCTAACGCCGCAACTCACTAATTAATGCATAGAAAGCTGAACTCGACATGGCAAGGATCTTACATAGTTAAATAACAAGTAGGCCTCGGAAGATAATGATTGCAGATGTACTAAGGAAAGGATTACCTAAAATATGGAGAGCTCACAGCCTCGAGATCTTCTATCGTTAAGGGAAAATTGTATTTCTTCTTATCTTTATATTGTACTTCCCTCAATAATAAAATCTCTTCTTTGTTAAGTTTTTTTTTTCTCTTGCTACACACACACACACACACACATATATATATATATATATATATATATATATATATATAATGAGCAAAAAAGAACAAGTAGTTATAATTTAAACAAATTTATAACCACTGAACTAACAAATTAACACTAAAGCACTACTCATAAGCAAGACCCAAGAAACTTAGCCACTTGCTAACAAAACTTGAAAACACACCCCGTTCACTAATAAGTTGACCCCGAATAGGAAAGTTGACCTATTAATGACCTTGATCATATTAGAGAAACTTGTTTCTTAACTGGTATTCTGCCAAGTAATGAAAGGGTAAACTAACCCGAGTCATCAGACATAAAGATCTCAATTTAAAAGTCAAATTTGAAAGTGATAAGACTACTCTATATCGGCGAGCTTAGGCTTCCAGATAGACAGAATGCCTACATTTGACAAAGACGCTCTTTATAATTAGCCGAGAGTGAGAATGACACTTGTAAGAGAAGAGAAATCTAATATGCATTAGTTAATATTTAACATTGCTGAGCATATAAGCAAAAAGAAAGCAAGTCCATTCAACAAAAGAATATATATATATGAGAAACTTATTTCTTAATTGATATTCTCCCAAGTAATGAAAGGATAAACCAACCTAAGTCATGAGACAGAGATTTCAGTTTATGGTCAAATCTGAAAGTGATAAGACTACTCTATGTTGGCAAGCTGAGGCTTCCAGATGGACAAAAAGTCTGTATTTGGTTAAGTCGCTCTTCATAATTAGCCGTGAGCAAGAATGACACTTTAAGAGAAGAGACATCTAATATGCATTGGTTAATATTTAACATTGCTGAGCAATCACGCAAATAGAAAGCAAGTCCATTCAACAAGAAATTATACATATATATATATACGCGCGCGCGCACGCGCACGCACGTGCAGGCTGTACACATATTCCTTGCGAGTGTGCGCTTTACGAAGAACATCCTCCTTCAATCTTTTGACAACCTCAAAGTGGGAATCCTTGGGCATAAGGAGAAGAAAAGAATGCAACAACATTTAACCTTTTTTGCCTTGGGCATGAGGAGAAGAAAAGAATGCAACAACATTTAACCTTTTTGCCTTGGGCATGAGGAGAAGAGCTATCTCTTCAGCAAAAGGGTTGAGAGTATGACTAGGAATGCAAAGGTAATCGGCATGATTTGGGCGTGCAGTAGCCCATAGTGGCCAGGATCTTGTTAGCTTGGTAGAGTATAAAAGATGAAGCTTGCAACTAAATTTATCCTAATGGAAACATACATCCTCTTGCAAAGGATTAGGAGATTCTACTTCCAAAGGAGCCCTAATCACAAAGTCATCGCCGATGCCAAATTCCTACAGTAGTCGTTTGATGTCATATCCCAATCAATGACGATGAAAAACATAACTCAAGAACTCCTCAATGTAAAAAGCAGGACTCTCGGCATATCATTGTTGGCCCCTAATGTGTATTCTGTGACTAATTTGAGCAATTGCAATAAAATGATGATCAACTAATGTGATATTGTATGAAATCATCCGAACATCGTCCGCTTGTGAAACATACAGTGTTGTCGCATATAAAAGATCTATCAGAGAGGCGAGTGCAAATTTTCATAGCCCAAAATTGCTTAAGATGGAAGACACTAATGCACATAAATACATACCTCATTGAAAGTCACCATTCTTATGAAAACTCGCTCATTATGAAGATTGAACTATTGGCAAAGGAACAACACTTGCACCTCTATCTATAATAAGTCGCCCTAAAGCAAAGTGATGAGCGCACAAGAAAGCGACACCAATTCTAGAGGGATTATCAAATGAGCTAAGCAGCTTTCACGAAAGTATAAAATTTTTATTTTTTGGCACTCATACAAACTCCCCCCTTGTGGTGAGCCCATAAAGAAAAATGAAAGACAAGCTAAAGAACTGGCCTGCATCAGAGAAGCCCTACCATTAAGAAGTAACTGGACCTTAGGGCATATCAACTATAAACACACTTGGAAAAGGAGGTACTGAGGATGTGGAACATTAACAATTTATATATTTACTATCTATAATGAAAGTCATTGTATCATATTATATATTCTAAAAATTTATAAAAGTGTTCACCTTTTGTTCTTTAGGCCTGACGGATCCTTCATGAGCTTTGTCAAATGAGAGGAATTATACAATAATGACTAAACAGTGACTTGAGGAACTTACCCTGCTTACTCAAATGAACTTGGGGAATTTGATCCCTCTATGGGTACATTCAAAGAACTTGCCCCCTTCTTTCTTTGAATCACCCAAGGAACTCACACAGTATCGTGAGTTGTAATTAGAATGAGAAAATGTCCCAAAGGTTGGACTTTGGCATAGTACATTGGAGTTCAATGATGGCTAACTTCGAAACTGGATGAGTGACGAGACCACCATCTAAAACATTTTCACTCACGACGCTAACTCACTAAAAATAAAAGAGATAAACCAATTTAAGTTCAAAGTCAATGTGATATCGGCTCAGGGCCAAGTCTAAAAGTGCTGAGGCTGCTTCTTATAGGCAAGTTGAGGCCCATAGGCAAAAGACCAACAAGAGAGCCAAGCCCTTCATGAAGACGGACATTCTATGCTTAATGAGGTCACTCCCTTTGTCTTAGCCAAATCACCTTTGACAATTCTAGGGATTTCACACAAGACTGTTCAAGTGTTCCAAAAATAATCGCAGGGAATTACTCGCATGAGAAACAAAAGCTTAGCCTTGGTAAGCAACTCCCCCATTTGCGATAAGATCCATAATGAGTATAGTGTGAGTCAATTCCAACCAGCGAGTCTAAATGGTTGCTCCCACGAAGACTCGAGCCTAGCAAAAAGGCAAGGTACATATAAGGCAATGACGAACAAAATAAATCACACAAAAAAACATAGCCCTAGATGGTGATGTCATCATTTATGACAAGATCCACAATGAGTAGATGTGAGTCTATTCTAGCTAGTGAGTCAAAACGGGTGCTCCCACAAAGACTTAGGTCTGATGAAAGGCGACGTCTATCTAAGGCAACATCACTATGAACAACCAACCAAAAAAAAGGTAAAAATCAAAAGCACTCCAAGAACCACAAATTAAAGGCAAGTCGAAAGCTACTCACCCAAGGTTCAAACAAAGGAAAAGAAAACAAACATGACAACAAAGCTCAAACAATAAGTTTATCTTCCATTCATTTATTTCAAAAAATTTCAATATTCATTTCTTTTATATAGTAAAAAAATGCAATAAAAGCAGTAGAAAAAGTAGCTTCAGCTATTGGTCACACTCACCCATCACTCTTGTCCTCAAAGGATCTAGACATCAAAGCATAAAAGCGATCATTATCTTCAAAAGCAACCAACTTATGCAAAAAATAATAAATGCCTCTTTTATAATTCTTGCTGAGTAGATCGAGATACTGCTGCGAGTTAAGGAAGAGTGTCTGTTAAACCCTAAACTCCCTAGCCTACCAAGCGAGCTCTTCGGCACTTCACTTCGCCAACTTTCCAGACTCCTTCAAGGTGGCCTCTTTCTTCAACAACTTATCCTTTAGGGGCTGAACTTCCTTCCCAGTTGAATGGCAAAGGGAAAACTCCTCACGGAGAGATGCCTTGTCCTATAGCTAGGCAAGCTGCTTGACATAGTTTCTATGATTGCGGGTCATTACATAAGTGCTCTGCCAGCTCGTAGCACAAGCACCCATGGCTGCGAAGGCTAGCTTCAAGGTAGGAATGACATCTAACGTAGCTTCAATAATGTGTGAATGGATAGTAATCCCCATATCATGTCTCCCGTGAGCAGAACACTAAACTTGGATGAAACTCAAACCCTATGGAAACAGCTGCATGAAACTCAAACCCTATGGAAACAGCTGCCTCTTCTTCTTCTTCTTCTTCTTCTTCTTCTTCTTCTTCTCCTCCTCCTCCTCCTCCTGATGTTGTTGCTGTTGCTTCTTGGTAGAGGGATTGGCAACCCCCTTTCCTTTACCATCCACTATCTTCAAAGGAGGCTGCTCCCCATCTCTCCTTTTGTCCAAGTTCTCACAAATGACGATTCCTTAGAATGGAGCTCCTCATCCCTAAGCCATGCACCCAGAACATTGGCGGAAGAATATAATGCCTCTTTGCTTGCTGCTCGACGGAATGTCATCAAGAACCCCAAGGTTCTCAAGAGGCGTCTTAGAACCACATGAGGAGGTCAGAGAGGATTAGAGCGAAGGCGAGCAACAGGAACGGGTCAACTGGGTTGATCAAGTGGCACGATGTGGCAAGTTAGAGGAACTCGATGAAGAGGCGACCACTGTGGCCCTCTTCCTCTCTCCCTCATCATTAGGAGAGACAAGTTTTAAGAACTTGAGAACCTCGGGTGCATCATGTAGATGTAAAAGTCATGTCCTCCTGGAAGATGTTCATATGAGTATCATCATAACAAATGTTAAGTAAAAAGAGAAAGAAAGGGAGATGCTTACTGTAGATGTTCTCCTACATGATGGACGGCCTACATGAACCGGGATAAGCAATGCCATCCCTTTCTGTCTGTTGAAGGCCTAAGAATCCTCTTCATCCAACTCAAGGATGACCACTACCGAAGGAGATAGGCCTACTCGGCACTGTCCATCTAGTTATCGACTTTATGAAGATAAATTTGTCCTTCCAATCTCTCGCCTTGCTGGCCAAGCCAATCATCCTCATATGAATGTAAGAGAATTGGATACAACATTCTTTAAAGGCCTTCACAGTAAAAATGCGGTGGAATAAGGTAAGGCTCCAAGAAATTTTCTCTAGCCAAAGGTGTGAGTTGAAAGTAATGACACTCGCCACCAACTTTGGCATTATGTGGGCAGGGATGATTCAGTAGTAAGAATATTAACAAACTCAAGGTAAAGTGGAAACCGCAACCTAAGTTTAAAATGACTGCAGGGTACACACAACTGATCGTTGAACAACATGTTCAGATGCTCACCTTCATTGGAAAATCGCACTATGAAATTTATGTCCTTATGTCAATAACTTAAGATCATATTAGCAAGCACCAAAGAAACCCGGTAAAACTTGGCCTCAACAAAGGCTCTGTAGCACTTTCACAATGTTTCCATATTTAGAAAGAACACTCGCACTAATAAAGAGCAAGGAAAGAGAGAAAAATATGGAAGCAATGAGAATAGTGCCCCAACCTAAGGGCGAGGGATATTTATAGAAAGGAGAAAATCAAAATTTGTGACAGAAGTCACATATGCCATAAATGAGCAAAATCTCACATCTCCCTCTCCTCATTACGAGAAGAATCACTCAACTCTGCAGGTAGACAAAAAAAAGAGGTATCGTAATAGGTAATCATAAACATGCTAACTCAACAATTAATCCATAATGAAAATGACTATATGTATGCAAATTTTCTTATTGAAAACTTTTTACATAACTTCATTACCATGGAGAACATATATCATTTTCCCACAAGAAAAAGTTTGAATATAGGATCCATGAGAATCTTTAGGGAGACTGCCGCATTCTTAACTAAATGTCGCAATATGAACTTGCCTACAGATGTTTTGACCGTGACAACTCTTAAGAGCTAGCAGGTTGTCACCACCTTAGCCTTAAGCATGAGTTCCTTCTACGCAACAAGTTGACGTCCTCACCTATAGCCATAGAAGAGCTCGCTTTCTCCAGGGTCACAATTTTCTCCTCTTATTCAGGCTTGGCCTTGACGCAAGTAAACTTCTCCTCTAAAGCTTATACTTGCCCAACACGACCTCAGTGTAGATGGCGTTAAGACTTCAGCGTCTGGATCATTCATCAAAGGTAGAGTAGGCTCATGAACATGTGAGGCCAACAACATAGAGTAGATGAAATCATAAGCTAATGTTTGGTGAACATGCTTTGTTATACAGTTGACCTTGCAGAACACGTTAGTCTTCACTATAAGAGGATCTTCTCAAAGGATTGTCGCTTGCCCACTTGTGTCGTCTAATCACCTCATCGAGATTAAAGACACAAAGATACAACAGTGGAGTGTAATGTCTTTGTGTAACTTGTATTCATGTCATACTTCAGTACACTATTTATAGACAATACAAGCTAATCATATGCTTACACGTGTACAATGGAATACTAGTGTAAATGCTTTACATTATTGAACAGTTTCATTGCTTTCTGTTATTACTCCCCTGCAAGCTGAAGGGTGATCTTGAACCGTCAGCTTGTTGCGTAGAAGATGGAAATGAGGTGTAGATAGAGGCTTTGTTAAAATGTCTGCTACTTGATCTTGAGTTGCAATTGGAGCAATAGTGATGGTCTTTGACTCAATATGATCTTTGATAAAATGATGATCAATTTCTATATGTTTTGTTCTAGCATGAAATACCGGATTATTTGCAAGTGCTATAGTTGAATTGTTATCACAGCTAATTACCGTTGGAGAGTGGACAGGAATATTGAAGTCTTGCATCAGCCTTCTAAGCCATAAGATATCAGAAACTGCTGTTGCTAAGGCTCTGTATTTAGCTTCCGTAGATGATCTAGCAACCGTATGTTGCTTCTTGACACTCCATGATAGCAATGTGTTGCCTAAGAACGTATAGTATCCTGAAGTGGATCTTCGGGTGTCTTTATCTCCTGCCCAGTCCGCATCCGAATACGATCGGAGCTCTAGCGATCCTGCAGTGATGGGAATGCCAAACGTGGTTGTTCCTCTGATATATCTGAGCAGCCTTTTGAGTAGGTAGGTATGTTGAGGTTGTGGTTTATGCATATGCTGACATAGCACATTAACCGCATAAGAGATATCAGGTCTTGTTATGGTTAGATATTGTAATGAACCTGTAATTTGTCTGTAGAGTTGCTGATCAGATAGTATCGAGTCTTCTGTTATGGTTTGCGGAAGCTTGGTGCAACAGGGATTTGTAAGAGATTTGCAGAGATTCATGCCTGCTGTCTTGAGAATGCTGATTGCATAGTTTTCCTGAGATAGGAATAGATAATTTTCAGTTTTGACAATTTGGATACCCAAGAAATTGCTTACAGTCCCAAGGTGCTTCATTTCAAATTTGTTGCTTAGATTCTGAATGGTGGTTTCTATCATGAGTTGATCATTACCCGTTATCAGAATGTCATCCACATAAACCGCTAGATAAATTTGGATGTTATCCTTATTAAAAATCAGTAAGGAAGAGTCTGATTTGCCCTGTATGAATCCGAGAGAGTTGAGATGAGTGATGAATGTATTGAACCATTGTCTTGGTGCTTGTTTCAATCCATAGATGGCCTTCTTTAGAAGACAAACATGATGAGGATGCTCATTATCTTCAAATCCTTTAGGTTGTTTCATGTAGATAGCTTCATTAAGTGGTCCATGTAAGAAAGCATTCTTGACGTCCAGTTGATGTAGTGACCAGTTTTTGGTAAGTGCAACAATCAACAGAGCTCTAATTGTGGGAAACTTGGCCACCGGACTAAAGGTTTCAAGGTAATTAATACCATACTCTTGGTGATTACCTTGAGCCACAAGCCTTGCTTTAAATCTAGCAATGGAGCCGTTTGAGTGAAACTTTGTTCTAAAAGTCCAACGACTTCCTAGAATAGGCATTTTGTTGGGTGGAGGAACCAGTTGCCATGTTCCTTGCTTTTGTAAGGCAAGAAATTCTTCATTCATTGCAGTTCTCCAGTGTGGTATTTTGATAGCCTCAGAATAGGTATTTGGGTCAGTAGGAAAGGAGAGATCAGATTTTTCTTGAATGTGAAGAAGGTTAAGTTTTTGTGTTGGTTTGATAGAGTTGGTTTTAGATCTTGTTATCATAGGATGATTAGATGGGATGGACTGAGCAGGTGGAGGTAGAGATGTGAGAATGGACTTAGGTATGTTACACCTGCATTCATTTGAGCTTGTTATGGGTGGTTGTGTTGTTGCAACAGTGGGTTCTGAACTATTTTGAGGTAAGTTGGCAGATGATGGCATTTGAGTAGAGCTGGGAGACATCTGATTTTGTGAAGGAGCTATAGAGCTGGGAATAAGAAGTTATGGTGTTGTTCGAAGAGAGCTTGATGATTCAGCATTGTATGAAGTGGATTTGAAAGGAAACAGATTTTCATCAAAGATAACGTGTCTAGATATGTATATTTTGTTTGTATTAATATCTAGACATTTATATCCTTTTGAAGCTCCAGAGTATCCTAGAAAGACACATAGTTTAGAGCGATCTTCGAGTTTGTTTCTCTGATTTGGTGGCAGCCAAGGGAAACAAGCACAACCGAATACTCTCAGAGATGCGTAATCTGGCTGTTTGTTGAACAGTACTTGAAGAGGAGAGCGTAGCTCAGTGATTCTCGATGGTAATCTATTGATAAGGTATGATGCAGTAAGCACTACATCTGGCCAAAATGAATGAGGAATGGATGTTGTACTCATAAGAGTTCTTGTGGTCTCTATGAGATGTCTGTGTTTTCTTTCCGATACTCCATTCTGCTCAGGAGTATATGGACATGAGATCTGATGTTGAATGCCGTGTTGAGTGAGAAAATTTGTTAGATGGATATTGACAAATTCTTTCCCTCCATCAGATCTGAAGCATTTTATAGAACGAGCTGTCTGTTTTTCAACAAAACATTTGAATCTAATGAAGATAGAACAAACTTCAGATTTGTAAGTCATAGGCCAAGTAAAGCGTGAAAAATCATCTATGAAAATCACGTAGTACTTAAATCCTTGATGAGAAATTACAGGAGACGGCCCCCAAACATCTGAGTGGATGATGTCTAGGGGTTGAGATGATCTTGAACTAGATTTAGAGAAGGGTAATTTGTGGCCTTTTGAGACCTTACAATTATTACAAGAAACGCTAGTAGATGGTATACTGAGTGATTTATTTGTATTTGAAACTAGATGAAGAATGTGATCATGTGGGTGTCCGAGCCTTTGATGCCATAGGGATGAAGTTTGACGATTGGCTGTTAGTGCAGATGTTCCTCCAGGGGTAGCCGCAGAGTTGATGGGGTACAGACCTTTACGGCTTGGACCCGATAGAAGAGTTTGATTTGTCATCGAGTCCTTGATGACAAAACCAGATGCATCAAAGCACACAGAAACATTATTGTCTCTGGTTAGATTAGAGATAGACAACAGATTGTGCGATAGTTTAGGTATATGAAGAAGTGGAGAAATTTGAAGCTTACGATGAGGCGTTGGCAAAATACCATTCCCGGAGTGTGCAATTGGTAGAGATCTTCCATCGCCTATAGTGATATTGTCATTACCCGTGTATGGTACAGGTTGATAAATATTGTCGAACGAGTTTGTCAGGTGAGCTGAAGCTCCTGAATCCAGATACCAATCCGGATTAACATTTTCATTTGTTGCGACCATGGCTCTGGAGGAGGAGGAGTTTGTTTGTTGAGTTTCTGCTGGAGTGTAGTTCACATTTAGACGATGCCAGCAGTGGTTTGCCGAGTGACCTTTCTTGTTGCATATCTGACATATCGTGCCAGGAGAGGATGTCGATCTTCCTGATTGCTGACTAGATCGACCTCTTCCCCTTCTTCCTCTACCACGATATGAGTACAGTGCTGTAGATGTGTCAGGAATGGAGATCTGCTTAATTGATTCCGCTTGTAAGTTAATCTCTTCGCTGATTAACAGGGAATACATTTCATCAAGGCTAATTGGACTGCGCTTTGTGCGAATAGATGTCTTAAAAGCTTGATATGTCTGTGGAAGACCATTTAGGATGTAGAGGATGATATCTTCTTGATCAACGATAGATCCAGCCGCAGCAATGTTATCCACTATGGTCTTAATCTCTGTAAGGTACTGAGACATTGTTAGGTTTTTCATTTAGATATTATGGAGCTCATTCTTGAGCTGTATAACTCTGGATCTGTTTAATGATTGAAGTCTGCGCTCAATAGTACTCCATATCTCCGAACATGTCTCGAGATTTATGACATATGGAAGAATCACCGGAGACAGAGTCGAGCATATGGCAGCAGCCAGATTTTGATCAATGAGCATCCATTCATTGTATTTTGGATTGATTTCTGTTGTGCCATCAGATCTTTGAAGAAGACGAGACGGTGGAGAAACAGAGGAAAGAAGAAAGTTCGCAAAGCCATTTGCCTTCAGAAGCTTTAGAACCTGTGATTTCCAGACGGAGTAATTTTTCGGTGACAACTGCGTATTGACGATGATCTTGATATTGGAGATGACGAACTTGAGAGCCGTGGGGATACTGTAATGATCATCAAGAAAGATTTGTTGTTGTTCCGCCGTTTGTGACGAGGACGAGTTCGCCATTGGCGGGAAAAAAAAATCAAGAAGCGGGCTCTGATACCATAAAGACACAAAGATACAACAGAGTGGAGTGTAATGTCTTTGTGTAACTTGTATTCATGTCATACTTCAGTACACTATTTATAGACAATACAAGCTAATCATATGCTTACACGTGTACAATGGAATACTAGTGTAAATGCTTTACATTATTGAACAGTTTCATTGCTTTCTGTTATTAGAGATCACGCCTATTGTACTCCATGAATGATAACAAGAATTATTCATCCAATAAACTAAGGGGAACATCTACGAGTCAAACATAAAGATCCTACGACTTAGCGTACAAACCAGGCGCCCACTTCGTAAGGGCTAAGGCATCGAACTCGCTTGGCTGATGACCTAAAAACTCGCTCATAGTTAAGTAAATTCTAGATTCATTGGAGAGCAACGAAATCAAGCCCCAAAATATGAACAACTCAAAAACTTAGAAGGAACTCTTAGGAATTGCGCTAACCCTCGTAGGGGCCTGGCCTAATTCCATGGGTGGTGAGACATATAGATGTGTTTAAATGCCTCTTGATGAGAGGCATCCCCTCGAAGTCAAAGAATTGAGTTGCTTTTGCCTTGCCTAGCGACAGCCGCTCTCATCCCTATCATCTCCACTAGCTTCCAAGACTTCTAAACATTGCCTTCTATCGCCTTACGCTTGTGGAGGAGGGCCCTTCATAATATGCGATCATCAACATTGCAAACTTTAAAGGAGGTAACTCAACCATTCTTTGTGCAAGTCGAAGCAACGAAACAAGAAAGCGAGGAAAGTGAGGGATGAGATCTAAGCAATCTCCCGCGCCTCTATTCATAGGCAATGATAGTACAAGAGTTAAATTGATGTTATTACAGGATTTTTAGACAAAACATTCTTCTCAAGGCAAGAATATAAGTAAGGTGATAAATTTTTATTTACTTCTCTCTTCTATTGGTTAGTAGGAATAATAAATGTTTTTTCTTTATCTAATTTTCTTCACTTTTTTGCAAGTTGATCTCCAAAGGAGCAAGAGAACCGGGGTATTAAATGTACACCCAAATAAGTGGGTACAGACAACTCTTAGGGATTAGCCCAAAGAAGCACTCGTCTAAAGCATTCCCATTGTAGAGAAGAACATGCCTTATCAAGATTTGGCAAGGGCAGGCACTTGCCCTAGTGAAACTAGTCTCAGTAGACTCGAACCAAGGAGGTACTTGGCTGAGCAAGGCTATCGTCTAAAAAGAACTTGTCTTTTCAAGGTGATCATATCATAGGAGCTCACCTCCACCAAAGAACTGCTCGTCCCATCAGCAAGCAATGCTCACCTAACCAAACTTAGTTATTGCAACCAACCCCGCTTAGTTTGCACCTTGATCTAAGAGAAAATCATCAAAGGCACTCAACGAAGAACTCGCTAGAGCCGCTTGCAAAGGGCACTTGACGAAGACACTTGTTAGAACTTGAGCTAAATCAAATATGGCAGGTCACATGTATTCATCCTAATTAGTCCACATTTCTGTAATAGTCAAGCATTGTACTGTTTTCTTACTTTTCTTAGGTGTAGCCTCCATTGTATCCTACCCAACACTATAAATAAAAGGTTGTGAGATATTTTTGGGACCTTCTCTCTCTATCTAGTGATTACCTTAGCTAATCTTGATAGTAAGGTCAAGATATCACCCATGGACAAATTTAGATCTAACATATATCATTATTTATCATTATCATCATTAGCATTATATATCATTACCTACCAAAACTTTATCTATAACAACCCAAAGTGGGGGAGGTTGAACCGAACTGGTTCAACCAACCCAGTTCACTTCGTCTTGCACCCTATTAGGCAATCTCTTGCCTTTAAGTCCTGAATCGGGACTTAGGGAATCGTAAGTGAGAGAATAGGGATGAAGCGAAAAATAGAGAGTAGAGAGAGGTCGCGAAGCAGCTTGTGAGCCAGAACTTGAGGAGGAGATGAACGACGCCGGCCTCTTATGGACAGTGAAGTGCTAGCATTAGGGAGGAGTGGTTTGGTGGTTTGATGGTTTGTTGATTTGTGGTCTTAGATGGCTTCGATGAAGAAAAAGATGAGGAAGTCGATGAAAACAAAATGTAAGGAAGCGTTGACACTTTCTTCCCCTCTTTTTATTTCTTTGTGCACCATCATCTTCCTCATCTTATTTGAAGCAACTAGGTAAACTGATATGCCGGCCCAAGAGGGGTCGGCTGGACCGGTCCCCCTTGGACCGGTCCAGTTCTACTCCAGGCGGGGGCGAAACAGAGAAATAGGGGGAGAGGGGGCGGAAGCCCTAGTGGGGCCCATGCATAGATTAAATCAATTGTGGGAGGGAAAATTTGAATAGGACGGCTGTTTAGGTATTTTGCAATTGTCCTTCATTGTTAATTAGGAGCTTAGGAGGGAATTGGGGGGATTATCTTGAATTTGAATGTAATTTGAGATCTAGGGTTTGTGTTCTTGGGCTCTTGGCGTTGCCGGAGATTTGGAGAGTTTATCTTCCTCTCGAATTGAAGATTATTGCATCGTTTGCTGTTTTTATCCTTCTACTAGTGGAATATAAGTCTTTGCTTGATTTCCTACAAGTTTTCTCTCAGATTTTCTCTATTTTCCTACTGTTTTGGGCTGTTTTCCTGCTGTAAACAGCAATTCCTTGCGGCTGGTGCTTTAATTTGGGCTAGGGTTACTTGCAACCAACTACTTCCTATCAAATTGGTATCAGAGCATCGTCTTGGGATCATTGGCGGCTGAAATCCTGAAATTTCAACGGATTATTTGGGCATCCGGAAGAAGTTTTCTTGAGTTTTTTGGGAAGAAAGATGGCCGGGAAGAAGGTTGAAGTCTTGTAAGGCGAATTTGGTCAATTAAAATCAGATTTGGAGGGAAAATTTTTTGATTTTCAAAATCAAATCACCTCCAACAATGAAAGATTGGAAGGGAAGTTCACTGTTATGGAAGAGATGATGAAGAAATTATTCGAAATGAAAACCAATCCGGCAACATCGGAAGTAAGAGAGACCACTGACGGCCATGGCGTAGGAGGAAATCCGAACCCGTTTCGGGGAAGGAAAAATCCGGAGGTGGAGATCCTTGAGGGGCAGAACGACATGTCTCCTCTAGAACCGCTCTCTAGAGAGGAGATGAGCCTGGGGTACGACAGAAGGGGTGCTGATTTTGTTGGAAGAAGGGAAGAGATTTACCGCAGGGGAGCTGATTTTGAAGGGAGAAGAGGAGAATATGATGAAGGGTTCGGGTATAATCGCCGGAGGGACGATCGGGACACTTGGGGAGCACCTCCTCCTCGAGGAATGGGAGGTTATGGAGGATACCGGGGATACAGAGGAGATCCCAAGGTGAGGAAACTGAAGATACCCATCTTTGAGGGCGAGGATGGCCACGGTTGGATTTACAAGGTGGAACGATATTTTGCCGTCAATGGGTTGACGGAGGAGGAGAAGCTGACGGCGGCGGGTCTGTGTTTGGAAGGAAAGGCACTGGCATGGTATCAATGGCGTGACAAGAGGGAGCCCATCCGGAACTGGAGAGAGTTCAAAGAATGCTTGCTAGAGCGTTTCCGAGCCGATGGGGGAGGAGACTTCTACGAGCAATTCTTTAACCTGACTCAAGAGAGAACCGTGGCGGATTACCGTGACAGGTTTGAGTATTTGGCCAGCAGATTGGATCATATCTCGGAGTCAGCCCTGAAAGGGAACTTCATGAAGGGGCTTAAACCTGAGATACGTACAACAATCAGATTGTTGGAGCCGAGGAACCTAGGGAAAGACATAGAGCTGGCGCAGTTGGTGGAAGATCAGAAGAAATCAAAGAGGGTGGCTCGGGGAAGCTACTCAAGGGGATCGTACAAGATGACTATAACCTTCTTACCAACAAAAGGGGCAACCCCAAGGAGTCCGAAGGAAGTGCCAAAGGAGAGAACTGGAGAAGGGGGAAATGGGGGACAGTTCAAAAAGTTGACTGAGAAGGAGTTACAGGAGAAGAGGACAAAGGGGGTGTGCTTTAGATGTGATGAGAAGTACATGCCGGGTCATAGGTGCAAGGACCAGACTCTTCAGGTTCTCCTCGTTTGTGAAGACGAGGAAGATGTAGAGGGAGGTAGGAGCAGGTTAGAAGTGGAGGAGGAGGAGAAGTTGCATATGGATGTGATAGAAGTCTCTCTGAACTCTGTAGTGGGATTCACTTCGAGTCACACTATGAAGTGAAAGGGGTGATAGCTGACCGTGAGGTGGTGGTGTTGATAGATAGTGGGGCAACCCACAATTTCATTTCCACCGAGATTGTTGAGCTGCTTGGGATGCAGTTAGTGGATACAGGAGGCTATGGGGTGATGATGGGCACGGGAAAGGTGAAAATGGGTAGAGGGGTTGTACTGAAGATTCAGGGGATCCAGGTGAGGGAGGACTTTCTTCTCTTGGAATTGGAGAGTACTGATGTCATCCTAGGGATGAAGTGGCTGCAGACCTTGGGGGAGACCAAGATCAATTGGGGTACACTGAGGATGGAATTGGTGATGGGGGGAAAAAGGAGGGTGATTCAGGGTGATGCTGCGCTGACCAAGGCTGGGGTTTCTCTCAAATCATTAATCAGGACAATTCAGGAGGAGGGAGGAGGCTACTTGGTGGAGATGCATCGCCTGGAAGGGGTCAAATTAGAGGAAGAAGGCAATATTCATTTTTCAGTGCAGCCGCTCATACACCAGTTCAGCGAGATTTTTCAACCTCCACAGGGTTTGCCACCTCAGAGGGAGTTGGAGCATGCCATTACTTTGAAGGTAGGGGAGACACCGATCAGCGTTCGCCCTTACCATTACCCTCAGATTCAAAAGGATGAGATTGAGAAGTTGATCCGAGAGATGCTGGAGGCGGGGATCATCAGATCAAGTGTTAGCCCTTTTTCTAGTCCAGTCCTCCTAGTCAAGAACAAGGATGAGAGTTGGAGATTCTGTGTGGATTACAGGGCTCTGAATAAGGACATTGTACCCGAGAAGTTCCCAATTCCAGTGATTGATGAGCTATTAGACGAACTATATGGGACAGTGGTGTTTTCCAAGCTGGACTTAAAATCCGGATGCCACCAGATCAGAATGAAGGAGGCAGATGTTCCAAAGACAGCGTTCAGGACACATGAAGGGCATTATGAGTTTCTGGTAATGCCCTTTGGATTGACTAACACTCCTGCTACTTTTCAGTCTTTGATGAACAGGGTATTTAAGCAGTACCTTCGAAAGTTTGTATTGGTATTCTTTGATGACATTCTGGTGTACAACAAGACTAAGGGGGAACATTTAGAATATTTGAAGGTGGTTTCAGTTAAAAGTCAACCTGAAGAAATGTAGCTTTGCCCAAGCTAGTGTAGAGTACTTGGGACATGTTGTGTCCCAAGGAGTAGCGGCAGATCAGAATAAAATTGAAGCAATGCAGAAGTGGCCAAGGCCTAGAAACATAAAGGAGTTAAAGGGGTTCTTGGGGTTAACTGGGTACTATAGGCGGTTTGTGAAGGGATACAGTGCTATTGCTTGGCCTTTGACTGAGCAACTGAAGAAGGATAGTTTCTTATGGGGAGAGGCAGCAACCCAGGCCTTTGAGAAACTGAAAGAAGCCATGACTACAGTTCTAGTGTTAGCGCTTCTAGATTTCAGCCAGGTCTTTGTAGTAGAGACTGATGTGTTAGGATATGGGCTGGGGGTAGTGTTGATTCAGAATCACAGGCCAGTAGCATACTTCAGTCAAGTACTGTCAGCCAGAGCTAGATTGAAGTCAGTATATGAGAGGGAGCTAATGGCCATTGTCTTGGCTATTCAGAAGTGGCGGCCTTGTCTCTTGGGAAGGCACTTCATTGTATGGACTGATCAGAGGAGCTTGAAGTATCTGTTAGAACAAAGGATGGTGAACAAGGAGCATCAGAGGTGGTTATCCAAACTATTAGGCTATGATTTTGAGATCCAATACAAGCCTGGTTTGGAAAATAAAGCAGCCGACGCTTTATCCAGATGTGTTTGGGAGCTTCAGGAATTAGCTGTGTCTGTTCCATTGATGGTAGATTGGGGGTGTCACGACCCAGCCCGGTTAGCTCGCAAATGCGAGGCGGGAACAGAAGTCGGACAGGAGGAACATAAATATAAAATTCACAATTCTCTAATGTCATATCACCAAAACATATGCAAATAATCTCAAACATGAAGAAAGAGCCACTAAAAACTCCAAATAAAATTTTTTCATTTCATTTCACCTTTCAATCATGTTAACATCAAAACATAGGGTTTTCAAACTACAAAAAGTATCCAAAAACTTTCTTTACAAATCAACAAAAATCATTCTAACTCAAAACATCAAAAAGACAAAATAACCCAAATGAAACCTGCCGCCCGTCGTCTCCCTACGACGGTACGTAAGGGGTGGTCTATCCGTCATTTATCTTTCCCTGATCCTCCTGAAAAATGTTCCCACAACATGGGTGAGTCACAACTCAATAGGTAAATGCTTTTTCAATTAAATTTAGAAAACAAGGTAAGAGAGACAACATGCATATCAATGCTTTGTATAGGAACATTAAACAAATCATAACAATTAAGTAAAATGCCTCTAGGTTATCCATTAAGCCTCATTCTTTGGTCAAGTTTGCAATCCTTCTCTTTACACAATACATAAATTGCTCAATGGATCATAAAATGCTTTATATGCCTTTAATGTAATATTAGTATATCGTAAGCACCCGTCTCGGAAGTATCTTTTGTACTGATCAGGTACATTTCGTTTGGCCAAACCATTTTCCATTTGGTTCATAAGAACCCCTTTACCAATTGACTCAAAAGAGTCCCTTTACCAATGGCTCAAAGAGCCCCTTTACCAATGGCTCAAAGAGCCCCTTTACCAAGATACTTCCGCATCAGCATGCACATGCATTCATTCTAAATCTATTCATAGAGGATCCTTATCATTCCTTTCATCCTTTCATGCATATGATCAAATATCCTCTACATGCTACTTGGTTAAATGATATCATAAATGAAGAGCTAAGCTAAGTACCATCTTTAATCATTACTTGAAAACATAGGATTGCATTATGTCACCACATGAAAGTGTAATTGTAATGTAAGATGTCCCATAAGTAAAAGAAAACATAAACTTGTTAGTAAACATAGAGTCAAAAGTAACCAAACCATTATCACATAAATTCATATAATAACATAAGACATAAAACATATGCATATCAATTAGTGTATAATAAAATATAGAAGGAGTTCCATTACAAGATTTCTAAGCATTAACACAACAATTCAAATAGGCCATTAGTGAAATAAGAAATTCTCTACTAAATTTAACTATGCCACATTTACCTACCTCAATACAGTGCGCTTTGCCGGATAACCTTACGAGCTCTTCCCCTTTTTACACGATCAATATCTAAAAGAAAAATAACATAAAGGTAAACATTGCTTGTCTCCACACAAACTTCTCAAAACCCTAAACTATGAAAACAAGGAACCCACCCATACACTATTTTTAAATTTGATAATTGAACCCTTTCCCCATTCATACTAAATTTTATTTTCTAATTTCTCTAAATTGGGAATTTCATCATAATCTAATTTCTTTTCTTTGGGAACCTTCCTTTATTTTCATTATGTGGCCTAAGCTTAAAGAACCTCCCCACACACACATTAATACTTAGAGAAATTACTATAAATTTTCGGATTTAATTAAATGAAAAATCATAAAAATTGCATGTTGTGTGGAAATCCTAATTTTTGCCCTAACAACCCTCCTAAACCCATATAAAATCATAAGGCTCAAAATTTCCATGTTTAGGGAAAAACCCTAATTTTAAAACCTAAAATTTTCTTCACAAACATACGTAAGTCTTCTCTTAGAGGCCTTCTAATGCCCTTAGGAATCATTCATATAAAACATTTTGAAAGAAAAACAAAAGATGAAAGAAACCCTAATTTTTAAAATCCAAAATTTCTATGGAATCATCTCATTTTTGGGTTTAGAAACATCCCCTAAACCTTCCCTATCATTTTCTTAAAGAAAACTTGAATTTCCTCAAAACCCTAGTTTTCTTTTCTTAAGAAAACTCAATGAATAGAGAAGAAAACTCTTGCAAAGATCTTACCTTAGCCTTCCTTAAGACTTCCCTTCAATTTTCCTCGCAAACCGCCGCCGAAAACCGTCCCCTAGGCTGCCGTTCGCCCCTTGTCGTGCGCCTCTTGCGTCCGCCTCCCTCTCCCTTTCGTTCGGCCGAAAAAAAACGAATGGGGACCGAATGGATTTCGGTCCCCTTATGACTATGTTGAATTGCTCATTGTCCTAAATGCCCTTACTTGAATAACCCTCGCTTTAATAGTAACTAGGGGTAATTTGGGTATTATGAAACTTCTATTAATTTTAACTTCAAAATTAAGTAAAATTAATTATATGTTCTTTATATCAAATTGCTCGGAATTTTGCGCTCTATTTTATAAAATTATTTGTATCGAATTCCGACGATTTTGAAATTTTCACTTAAAGTTCGTCGTGACGCATCGAAAAGCGTGCGAAGCCTAAAATGCTATTTGGCGGGTTTTACAATTCTCCCTCCCTTAAAAAAAATTTCGTCCTCGAAATTTAGAAACAAGTATTAAGGAATCATACCTTAGTCAAATAGGTGTGGGTAGCTTTCTCTCATCTCGGATTCCTTCTCCCAAGTGGCGTCTCTTTCCGATCCGTGCCTCCATAGAACTTTAACATAAGGAATCTCTCTATTTCGAAGCTGCTTAACATCAAAATCTATGATTTTCTCTGGTTCATCAACAAAAGTTAGATCTGGTTGAATGTCTATTGATTCAGCACTAATCTTTTGAGTTTCATCTGTCATGTACTTCCTCAAAGAAGAGATGTGGAATACATTATGTGCTCCACTCATGTGAGACGGCAAGATCAATTTGTAAGCTACACTTCCAACTCTTTCTGCTATTTCAAAAGGACCAACATACCTTGGACTTAACTTTCCAACCTTGCCAAATCTCTTCACACCTTTCATAGGGCTAACCTTGAGAAATACAAATTCTCCAACATCAAACTCAACTGATCTATGCTTGGCATCATAGTACTTCTTCTGTCTGTCTTGCACAGCTTTTAATCTGTCACGGATCAGCTTAATCTTTTCAGTAGCATCCTCTACTAAATCAGCTCCAATAATCTTTCGTTCTCCTGTTTCAGCCCAACATAAAGGAGTTCGACATTTTCTTCCATATAAAGCTTCATAAGGTGCCATCCCTATACTTGCTTGGAAACTGTTGTTATAAGCAAACTCAATCAGTGGTATGTGTGTCTCCCATTTGCCACCAAAGTCTAGTACACATAATCTGAGTAAATCCTCTAAGGTCTGAATAGTCCTTTCTGATTGACCATCTGTTTGAGGGTGGAAGGCTGTACTGAATGTAAGTCTGGTGCCCATTGCCTCTTGAACTTTCCTCCACAATCTAGAGGTGAATCTCCCATCCCTATCTGACACAATGGATCTGGGTACACCGTGAAGTCTAACAATCTCATTAACATACACACTTGCCAACTTCTCAACTGCATCAGATTGTTTGATAGGTAGAAAATGTGCTGATTTGGTCAACCTATCTATTATTACCCATAAAGCATCATGACCACTTCTGGACCTGGGCAAACCAACTACAAAGTCCATTGCTATGTCTTCCCATTTCCATTCTGGTATAGGTAAGGGTTGCAATAAACCTCCTGGCTTCTGATGTTCTATCTTAACCATTTGGCAAACAGTGCACTTAGCCACCATTTCTGCTACATTCCTCTTCATTCCAGGCCACCAAAAATATTCCTTCAAATCTTGATACATCTTGCTACTACCTGGGTGTATGGTGTAACCTGAATAGTGAGCTTCTCGAAGAATCTCCTTCCTTAGGTCTCCAATATCAGGGACACAAATTCTGCTTCTATACCGTAGTAGATTATCCTCATCAAGCTCATATTCTTCCACATGACCTGCCTTCACCATATTCAAGATTTTCTCAAATTCTGCCTCTTGTGGCAAATCTTCCCTTATCTTGTCTTTCAATGTTGACTGAATAATCATCTGATTTAAAACCATAAACTCTGCATCATTGGGCTGGACTATTGAAATCTCTAACTTCTCCAAATCTCTTATCAACTCATGCTGTTGTGAAATCATCCAACTGGCACTACAAGAAGTTTTCTTGCTTAAGGCATCAGCTACTACATTGGCTTTACCTGGATGATATTGGATATCCAAATCATAGTCTTTAATAAGCTCCAACCATCTTCTCTGCCTCAAATTCAACTCTTTCTGTGTGAAGATGTATTTTAAACTTTGGTGATCAGTAAACACTTCACACTTCACCCCATACAAGTAGTGTCTCCATATCTTCAAGGCAAAGACTACTGCAGCTAATTCGAGATCATGGGTTGGATAGTTTCTTTCATGGTTCTTCAGTTGCCTAGAGGCATAAGCAACAACCCTCCCATTTTGCATCAGTACACAACCCAGTCCTTTGTGTGAGGCATCACTATAAAGCTGAAAGCCATCTGTCCCCGAAGGAATGGTAAGCACTGGAGCAGTCATCAAGCATTGCTTCAGTCTCTGAAAAGCCTCTTCACACTTATCTGACCATTCAAATTTCACTGCCTTTTGGGTCAACCTGGATAATGGCATTGCTATCCGAGAAAATCCCTCAACAAATCTTCTGTAGTAACCAGCTAAACCCAAAAAGCTCCTGATCTCCGTCACAGTAGTGGGTCATGGCCAATCTGCTATAGCTTGTATCTTATGCTGATCCACTGAAATCTCTCCATTACTGATTACATGCCCCAAAAAGTTCACACTCTTCAACCAAAATTCACATTTGGAGAACTTAGCATACAATTCGTTCCCTTTTAAAGTATGCAACACCGCCCTTAAATGATTTGCATGAAGTGCTTCATTAGAGGAGTACACCAAAATGTCATCAATGAACACTATCACAAATAGGTCTAAGAATGGCTTAAAGATCCTATTCATAAGGTCCATAAACACAGCAGGTGCATTTGTAAGTCCGAATGGCATCACCACAAATTCATAATGTCCATATCTAGTATTGAATGCTGTCTTTGGTATGTCTTCCTCTCTAACCTTAAGCTGATAGTATCCTGATCTCAAGTCAATCTTGGAAAACATAGAGGCACCTTCCAATTGATCAAACAGGTCATCAATCCTTGGAAGAGGATATTTGTTCTTCACAGTCAGCTTGTTCAATTCTCTGTAATCTATACAGAGTCTGAAGCTCCCATCCTTCTTCTTCACAAAAAGCACAGGAGCACCCCAAGGAGAAGTGCTAGGCCTGATGAATCCTTTATTAAGCAACTCTTGTAATTGATCCTTCAATTCCTTCAACTCCTTTATTGCCATCCGATAAGGGGCTTTAGCTACCGGATCCGCTCCACTAACCAGCTCAATGGAAAAATCAATCTCCCTGCTTGGAGGCAAACCAGGTAAATCATCTGCAAACACCTCTGGATATTCTTGCACAACTGGTATCACCTCTAATCTCTTCTCTTCTTTCCTCTCCTCCTTAACATAGGCTAAAAAGCCTTCATAACCCTTCCTCAATAATTTGTATGCCACTAAGGAAGAGACCAACATAGAAGTTATGCCCCTTTCCCCTATGAATTTAAATTCTTTCTCCCCTGGCATACAAAATTTAAGTTCTTTCTTATTACAGTCTATGGTCACAAAGCGGTGAGACAACCAGTCCATACCTAGGATCATATCAAATTCCATTAAAGGCAACAACACAAGATTTGCTCCCAAATTTCTATCACCTACAGTCAACTCAACATGACACCTCTTGTTGGTTTCCAACTGACTCCCATTTGGCATTAACACTGACAAGGGATTGAGCATCATTGAAAAAGACAAACCAACAGACTTAACAAACTCCTCCGAAATAAAAGAATGCGATGCTCCCGTATCAAACAACACCTTAATGAGCTTGTCACATATAAAGATTGTTCCTAAATAACATGCATGTAACACAACATAAAGCTTATTTTACTCACATATCATGAAAAAAAAAACATTGCCATTAATTAAAATTCATACCTGTGATAACATCAGGAGAGTCTTTTGCTTCTTGTTGGGATAGACCATAAACCCTTGGCTGGACAGGTTGCCTAGCTTGGCCTTGAGGTGGAGTTGATCCAGTAGACTCGACAGTCCTTGGCCTACCAACTGTCCTTTGAGGAAGAGGATTACTTGTTCTGGCCCCTGGAGTAGATTTGTGTCCCAACAGAGGACAAGATTTTGTCATGTGTCCTGGTTCATGGCACCAATAACATGTATTAGTGCCAGAAAGGCACTCTCCCTTATGAGCTCTTCCACATTTATTACATACAACAGAAGAAGTGCTGCTCTCTAAAGTGTTGGGCTTGGGCTTCTTCCAGTTAGATCTTCCAGATTGAAAGGATTGAGTGGACTTTGATCTATCTTCATATTTCCTCTTTTGAAAATCCCTTCTCCTCTGAGTGCTTTGCAAATCACTTTCAATTCTTCTTGCCCTCTCAACCAAGGTAACATAGTCCTCAATGCCAAAAGGGATTATTGGTTGTCTAATGGCATCCCTTAAGCCACTCAAAAAGCGATGGCATTTTTCTTCATCATTTGGAATCAAATGAGAAGCATACCTAGAAAGCATTGTAAATTCAGCCTCATACTGTGTAATGGTCTTGTCTCCTTGTACCAATTTATTGAATTTGTCTTGCATTGACCTCCTAGCAGTCATTAGCACATACCAGTCTCTAAACACCTTGACAAATTCCTCCCATGACACTTGACTACTAGGCCTTCCTCCAAAAGTTCCTTTTAATTGACTTCTCCACCATCTCTCTGCTTCACCTCTAAAAGCATAAGCAGCTAAGGTGACCCTTCTGTCTACAGGGCATGACATGCCTTCCAAGATCTTCTCTACTTCCATTAACCAGTCTTCTGCTTCTATGGGTCCCCCTCCTGCGAATGTTGGAGGCTTCATATCTTGGAATAACTTTAAATTCTTGTCCATCCCAGTGCTTCCACTACCCCCTGCTTGAGCCTGCGTGCTCTTTATCATCTGTGTCATAGCCGCCATCATTTGTGTGAAAGAATCCATAGTAGCATTAATGCTACTGCTTTGAGGCTCCACTACGGATGGCAAATCTCCCCTGACCTCTCTAGTATGGCCATCAGTGGCATCAAGTTCAGGTTCCTCAGCCCTGAGACATAAAGCAATAAAGAAATCTAAACAATCTATAGCATATGCATATTATACCTATTCTAACCTACACGATCACCCTATTGGCTCCTTCATAAAAATCAGTATTCTCAAATCCTTGTCTCTGATACCACTCTTGTCACGACCCGGCCCGGTTAGCTCGCAAATGCGAGGCGGGAACAGAAGTCGGACAGGAGGAACATAAATATAAACTTCACAATTCTCTAATGTCATATCACCAAAACATATGCAAATAATCTCAAACATGAAGAAAGAGCCACTAAAAACTCCAAATAAAATTTTTTCATTTCATTTCACCTTTCAATCATGTTAACATCAAAACATAGGGTTTTCAAACTATAAAAAGTATCCAAAAACTTTCTTTACAAATCAACAAAAATCATTCTAACTCAAAACATCAAAAAGACAAAATAACCCAAATGAAACCTGCCGCCCGTCGTCTCCCTACGACGGTACGTAAGGGGTGGTCTATCCGTCATTTATCTTTCCCTGATCCTCCTGAAAAATGTTCCCACAACATGGGTGAGTCACAACTCAATAGGTAAATGCTTTTTCAATTAAATTTAGAAAACAAGGTAAGAGAGACAACATGCATATCAATGCTTTGTATAGGAACATTAAACAAATCATAACAATTAAGTAAAATGTCTCTAGGTTATCCATTAAGCCTCATTCTTTGGTCAAGTTTGCAATTCTTCTCTTTACACAATACATAAATTGTTCAATGGATCATAAAATGCTTTATATGCCTTTAATGTAATATTAGTATATCGTAAGCACCCGTCTCGAAAGTATCTTTTGTACTGATCAGGTACATTTCGTTTGGCCAAACCCTTTTCCATTTGGTTCATAAGAACCCCTTTACCAATTGACTCAAAAGAGTCCCTTTACCAATGGCTCAAAGAGCCCCTTTACCAATGGCTCAAAGAGCCCCTTTACCAAGATACTTCCGCATCAGCATGCACATGCATTCATTCTAAATCTATTCATAGAGGATCCTTATCATTCCTTTCATCCTTTCATGCATATGATCAAATATCCTCTACATGCTACTTGGTTAAATGATATCATAAATGAAGAGCTAAGCTAAGTACCATCTTTAATCATTACTTGAAAACATAGGATTGCATTATGTCACCACATGAAAGTGTAATTGTAATGTAAGATGTCCCATGAGTAAAAGAAAACATAAACTTGTTAGTAAACATAGGGTCAAAAGTAACCAAACCATTATCACATAAATTCATATAATAACATAAGACATAAAACATATGCATATCAATTAGTGTATAATAAAATATAGAAGGAGTTCCATTACAAGATTTCTAAGCATTAACACAACAATTCAAATAGGCCATTAGGGAAAGAAGAAATTCTCTACTAAATTTAACTATGCCACATTTACCTACCTCAATACAGTGCGCTTTGCCGGATAACCTTACGAGCTCTTCCCCTTTTTACACGATCAATATCTAAAAGAAAAATAACATAAAGGTAAACATTGTTTGTCTCCACACAAACTTCTCAAAACCCTAAACTATGAAAACAAGGAACCCACCCATACACTATTTTTAAATTTGATAATTGAACCCTTTCGCCATTCATACTAAATTTTATTTTCTAATTTCTCTAAATTGGGAATTTCATCATAATCTAATTTCTTTTCTTTGGGAACCTTCCTTTATTTTCATTATGTGGCCTAAGCTTAAATAACCTCCCCACACACACATTAATACTTAGAGAAATTACTATAAATTTTCGGATTTAATTAAATGAAAAATCATAAAAATTGCATGTTGTGTGGAAATCCTAATTTTTGCCTCTAACAACCCTCCTAAACCCATATAAAATCATAAGGCTCAAAATTTCCATGTTTAGGGAAAAACCCTAATTTTAAAACCTAAAATTTTCTTCACAAACATACGTAATTCTTCTTTTAGAGGCCTTCTAATGCCCTTAGGAATCATTCATATAAAATATTTTGAAAGAAAAACAAAAGATGAAAGAAACCCTAATTTTTAAAATCCAAAATTTCTATGGAATCATCTCATTTTTGGGTTTAGAAACATCCCCTAAACCTTCCCTATCATTTTCTTAAAGAAAACTTGAATTTCCTCAAAACCCTAGTTTTCTTTTCTTAAGAAAACTCAATGAATAGAGAAGAAAACTCTTGCAAAGATCTTACCTTAGCCTTCCTTAAGACTTCCCTTCAATTTTCCTCGCAAACCGCCGCCGGAAACCGCCCCCTAGGCCGCCGTTCGCCCCTTGCCGTGCGCCTCTTGCGTCCGCCTCCCTCTCCCTTTCGTTCGGCCGAAAAAAAACGAATGGGGACCGAATGGATTTCGGTCCCCTTATGACTATGTTGAATTGCTCATTGTCCTAAATGCCCTTACTTGAATAACCCTCGCTTTAATAGTAACTAGGGGTAATTTGGGTATTATGAAACTTCTATTAATTTTAACTTCAAAATTAAGTAAAATTAATTATATGTTCTTTATATCAAATTGCTCGAAATTTTGCGCTCTATTTTATAAAATTATTTGTGTCGAATTCCGACGATTTTGAAATTTTCACTTAAAGTTCGTCGCGACGCATCGAAAAGCGTGCGAAGCCTAAAATGCTATTTGGCAGGTTTTACAGGGGGGCCATCAAGGAAGAAAGTATGCTGAATGAAGAGTTGAGAAAGATCAGGGAGGATCTGAGGAAAGACATGAGTAGTCATCCGGGTTATTGCATTGAAGGGGAGAGACTACTGTATCAAGAGAGGTTTGTGATGCCACAAACTTCCATATATATTCCCCACTTGTTGCAGGAGTTCCATGGCAGCGTAGTAGGAGGCCATTCAGGAGTTCAAAAAACATACAGGAGGCTAGCATCTGAGCTCTACTGGAAGGGGATGCATAAAGACGTTGAGGAGATGGTGGCGAGGTGTGAAGTGTGCCAGAGAAATAAATACATGGCCATGGCTCTTGGAGGACTGCTGCAACCATTGACACTTCCAAACAGAGTTTGGGAGGAAGTGTCCATGGACTTCATCGACGGCTTACCAAAATCCATAGGATTCACGGTCATTATGGTGGTGGTTGACAGACTTAGCAAATACGCACACTTCATCCTCTTATGACATCCTTACACCACAGTGTCAGTAGCCGCAGCATTTATCCGGGAGGTTGTGAGACTGCATGGGATTCCTGGATTGATTGTGTCTGATCGAGACAAAGTGTTCCTCAACCAGTTTTGGAGGGAGCTGTTCAGAATGCAGGGCACTGTCCTAAAAAGAAGCACCGCCTACCATCCACAGATAGACGGGCAAACGGAGGTGGAAAACCGAAGTTTGGAGACCTATTTGAGGTGTTTTGCTTCTGAAACACCGCGGTTGTGGGCCAAGTGGCTGCCATGAGCCGAGTATTGGTACAATACATCGTACCATTATGCCTCTTAGATGACTCCATTTAGAGTGCTCTATGGAAGGGCCCCCCCACACCTAGTGCACTATTGGAGAGGAAGTACACCGATTTCTTCAGTTGAGCAGTACCTGGAAGAAAGGGACAAGGTGCTGGAGGAATTAAAGAAACATCTGCTAAGGGGCACAACAAATCATGAAGAAGCAGGCGGACTCACACAGGAGGGACATGCAGTTTGAAGTAGGGGAGAAGGTATTCCTAAAATTACGACCCTACAGGCAGAGGACAGTGGCGAAAAGGAGGAATGAGAAATTGGCACTAAGGTACTTCAGCCCCTATGAGGTGTTGGACAGGATTGGAGCAGTGGCGTACCGGCTGAAGTTACCCCCATCAGCCACCATACACCCAGTGTTCCATGTGTCTCAATTGAGGAGAGCCTTAGGGGAGCATGCAGCTAGTGCCGACTTACCACCCACACTGACTGAGAATTTGGAAGTGGTTTTAGAACCACTGGAGCTCACTGGCATAAGATCAGATAAAGAAGGCAACAAAGAAGTGCTGATCAAATGGATCGGCCTTCCCGATTTCGATGCTACTTGGAAGCCATTTGAAAGGATGAAAGATCAATTTTCTTCCTTTCACCTTGAGGACAAGGTGAGTCTTTGGGAGGGGAGTAATGTTATGCCGGCCCAGGAGGGGCCGGCTAGACCGGTCCCCCTTGGACCGGTCCGATTCTACTCCAGGCGGGGGCGGAACAGGGAAACAGGGGGAGAGGGGGCGGAAGCCCTAGTGGGGCCCATGCATGGATTAAATCAATTGTGGGAGGAAAATGTTGAATAGGGCGGTTGTTTAGGTATTTTGCAATTGTCCTTTATTGTTAATTAGGAGCTTAGGAGGGAATTGGGGGATTATCTTGAATTTAAATGTAATTTGAGATCTAGAGTTTGTGTTCTTGAGTTCTTGGCGTTGCCGGAGATTTGGAGAGTTTATCTTCCTTTCGAATTGAAGATTATTGTATTGTTTGCTGTTTTTATTCTTCTACTAGTGGAATATAAGTCTTTGCTTGATTTCCTACAAGTTTTCTCTCAGATTTCCTCTGTTTTCCTACTGTTTTGGGTTGTTTTCCTGCTGTAAACAGTAATTTTCTTGCGGCTGGTGCTTTAATTTGGGCTTGGGTTACTTGCAACCAAGTACTTCCTATCATAAACCCTAACCCTAAATTCCTACCTTTATACTTTTGATAGTAATATTAGGAATTTTAATTTGTTTTACCTATAACTTTAAATTGAATTCATGGTTCCAAATGCTAAGTATTGACCCATACACTAAGAAACACACAAAAAAGGCAAAATTAGCGACTCAAACGACGGTCGGCAGGCCTGACACATCACTACAGTGGTCAAACGACCTCCGATCACCAAACAGACTGCGCCATTGCGACCGGAGCGTCGAATTTATCTATAAGGAGCCCCTCACAGTCAATTCAAACGGAAATGATCGAAATCAACGACCAACACCCGAAAATGTTGCGCGACACTGCTCAAACAATGTCCAATCGCAAAACGCACTTCGCTATTGTATTTGGAACGTCTGAATTGCCTTAAAATGACTGTAATTTTACCTAGACTTCGCGCGAGAAAATCAGCACGATCCCCGAGGCGACGATGCGCACAAATTGAGGCAAAAATAAAAAAAATCTCTGTTTTATTTTAACTATTATGTAATAATATTATTAGTAGTAATAATAATAATAATAATATTATTATTATTATTATTATTATTAAAATGGAAAAAGTACATTTACTTGCTCTATTTGGCGCCGACGCTAACGTCGTTCTTCACAGGATTTCTGCTCAAATCCCACAATCCTCTTGTCTTTTGCTCTCATTAAAAATAGGAAATGATGAGATGAGTTGGTTTCTTCTTCCACAGCTCACAAGTGCCAAATACTCTACTTGATTCCTCCAGGTCGCAAGCCAACCTCCCGTCCTAGCTCAACCCGTCGAACTCACCTTAGCCGCCCGACTCTATAGCTCGATCGACATTCCCTTCCTTACTTCTGACCTACTCCGCTCAAATCCTCAAACCTCTGATCCACCTATCGACCTTCAATCCAAATTGATCTACTCTACCTGCCTCTGCCTCATGCCGAACTTAGCTATCCGATCAAACCTCCGGCCCGTCGAAGCCCACGTCCGGCCAGACCCACCAACTACCGTCCGATCTTCCCGATTCCTCCAGCCGAGCCCACCTACTAATCGGAGTCCCGCACATCACTCGAACCTCGACCTCCCCGACTGACTTCGCTAATCGTGCAATCGAACTCCAAAGCCTTCCAATCCAGTTGCCCTGGACCGTTTGAATCCTCCCTCACACTCCGATCCTGTCGTCCCGAAGCTCCCAATGGGCCGCCCAACGCCAGCTTATGCCATCTTGACCTGCACGCTCTAGCAAAAAAAAAATCAATTACCTAAAGAAGTGACGGCCCATCCCACATATTTGCCAAAATCCTATTGTAGCTCTGTAGAAATGGAGCCGAAAAATGTCCATTCGCTCGTGCTTCGCCTCGAGCGCACCCCACCTCTTCAGCGTCGTTAAAACGAAGGCAAATGAGGCGTTCGACTCCTTTCACGCACACAAGCCGCGACCTTCTTCTTCCCGCATCTCAAACTCCCGCAACCCCAATCGTCCTCTCTTCATCTCTGATCCTCTAGCAAAGCCCATCGACTGTCTCTTACAACCTCCGACCCTAACTCGATTTGTTGCCATCTTCCCTCTCCGACAAAGCTTCACATCCTGTTGCCTACACCCCGTCTACCCTTCCTCTAACCGAAGCCTCCTCCAAGCCGAGGCCTCAACCCACCCGACATTTCCCTGTTGTCGCATTGCCTCTCGCCTGTACCGAACTCCTCTTGTCGCAAAACCCTAAGCTGTAGACCCCAGCTTCATTGTCGACCTCCTTCTTCTTTCCCTAGCCTTCACACCTACCTCCCTATACCCGTCGATCTCCTTACCTCAAGCTAACTCCACCTCACGTAAGGCCTACCCGATCCATCTCCCATTTCTTCTCTCGACAGAAGGCCCTAACCCGACCCAGCTTTCAACCTCCCTCTCTATTCCCTAGCCGCAAAACACACCAGGCCCGACCCGATCTCCCTCTCCTTATTCTCATCAAACCGACCGAACCCACTTAGCCCTTTTCAACCTATTAAGTCCAAGTCCATCCCCAAATCCACTCAAATCTCATCCGCTAAGGTGAATACTATCCCTCATCTCAACATTTTGATATTAAATATATTTAATATTAATGTTAATATTAATGCTAATATTAATATTAATGTCAATATTATTATCATAATAATACTATTATTATTATCATGATAATAATAGTATAATTTCTATCATCTTATTGTCATTATTGTAAATAATAATAATAATATCATTAGTAATATTATTATGAATAATAATGATATTATTATTCATATTATTATCGGTATTATATATATATATATATATATAAAGAGAGAGAGAGAGAAAGAAAGGAAAATACAAAAAAAGAGAGGAAAGTTTCAAAAAAGAATGGTGAGGAAGATTTTCAAAAAAAAAAGAGAGAAATTTTCAAAAAAAAAGAAAAGAAAAAGGAGAGAGAAAATTCAAAAAAAAAAAAGAAAAAAAAAGAGAGGAGAAAAAGAGAAAATGAAAATAAAAAAAAGAGGGGAAATCTTTTTTGTGCATTTCATTGTCGTCGTCGCAGGTTCACTTGCAAAGGTATAATTTCCAAACTCAAACCCGCATTCGATGTTTGTGTCGAGCCGAAAAAACCCCCTATACGCGCTCTCATAGCACAGTAGGAGGAAACCCGGTGCGACGCATACGGCGAGGTGGGTAAGCCCTGTACATGCACTTGTAGCATGGCGGGAAAATCTCTAAGTACCTGTACTTGCTCTTGTAGCGTGGCGGGGAAAACCAATTGCATTTTCAAACAGGTACTTTGAATCCCCCATATACGCTCTCGTAGCGTGGTGGGATTAAAGATTTACGGTTGCAGTGTCACCCGACACCTACCATACACACTCTCGTAGCATGGTGGGATGACCCAGTCTCCTAAAATTTTCCCTCAACGAGGGAGACGCCGGGAGGCTATCGAAATTTTTAGTGACACAGGGGACTTGGATTTGGATTTGAATCAGAATGCAATGTGGCACATAACTTAAATAATTAATACAGACTTGAACTTAAATGAATAAACATGAACATGACTCTTGGAACTTGAACCGAATGAGACTCAAATGAATTTGAGCATGAAATAAGTGATGGTGAACCGGATGCACAGAATGAACAGCAAGGGACTTGAGCTTGAATGACTGAACAAAGGACTCATATTCAAATCATAGGGAAATTGGATCAAACAATTAATGAAAATGCTACACAACGATTTGAAGTACTCAAATAAACATAAGTGAATAAACAAAGAACTTATGATCTCCGACATGATTCGCCTTCAAGCATGGTTAAGTCATGAATATGATTGCCATATGAGCATGAACAAAGGATTTACGGTGCAACGATCTATCCAATGTTACATAGCAAAGGACCTTCAACCTACACATGAACAACATAAGGCTCGTAGTGTCCATATCGATGGGTCCACCAATTCATGCAAAGAAGCTGGATAGCACCAATGAAAGAAGCCCCCAATAAATATGATAATTTGATACTTACAGAATGCATGCATCATATCATCTACAATCCGTGACAACAGATTTAAATGAGTATAGATATTTATAAGCAAGAACCTGAACCTATGGCAAACACAATAATCCATTTACAAGCAGCTATGGGCAATTTGCGAGTGTTGTGTAAATGAATACACTAGCATTGAATATTCTATATGACAGCCATTTGCAAATGATGAACAATGAAATTTAGTTGATGCTCCTATTAATCAGTCTACAAATAAGAAGAGTTAAAGTTAGCTACTTCACAAGACGAATATATTATTCCCTACAAACAATGACTTGTGGTGAACGATGAAGTTGCAAATACAATTCGCTCACCAGCGGTACGAAAGTTATAAAGGATACAACCTCAGTTCATGATAAGGTATGATGCCTTTAATGGATAACAAAACTTGCATACAAATGACAGCAACTCATTGTCAGGTGAAATATATTAATCCTCGCGAACAAAGGAGACTGATATGCAACAAATACAAGCATTTGGGAGCTCTTGTAGCAATAATACTACAGCATCCTCGCAATCAACATCAAGATATAAACAAGCACACTGATCTGCATGTAAGCAAGGATAGAAGATCATAGTGAATGCAAATACCCACTAGTAGTGATGGAAAATTTGTTGCAAGCGTAGTGACTCCCTACGAACACTGAAAGTCAAAATATAGTGGGTGTAGTAAGTTGCCGACAATGTATGTGGGGAAATTAACATTGAATGCAACTTGCCTAAGAAATCAGTATCAGCCTATAAAGGAACTTATATATTTACCCAAGAGCAGTGATGGTAGATATTCTGCAAGACTACAGCACATATAAGCTCCTACAAACTGCCGTAGGAGACCCATCATGTACATAAAATGATATTCACAAGCAAACACAGAAGAGCTTCAGCAAACACGAGCTCCTACGAACCACTGTAGGAGGTTCCTCAATCATACAGTTGCCCATCTATGGACGATAGCTAGCAACTTGCAAGCAACCTCCATGCAACGTCAATCAAACACACTGATCCTCAGCAAGCAAAGGCAAGTGGAATGCAACAAATGCGAGTACCTATAAGCTACTGTAGGAAGCTCGTCATACACTCAATATTCTGTCTACAAATAAGATGCAGAAGAAATGCAGCAAATGCAGGCTCCTATAAGCCGCTATAAGAGGTTCGTCATGCATAAAGTCATCCACCTACGAGTAAAGATGAACAATTTGCAGTAGACATTGAGGCATCCTTGTATTTAATGATGAGTGATTATCAGACAAATGCAATGAACCTCTGCAATCCATAGCAATCAATATGCAACATGAGATGTTCACAAGTAGAATACGAAGAGCGTATGATGAATCTCTTGACATCTACATCATCGACAAAAATTCAACATAAGTCAAATACACCGATCCTCTGCAAGCAAAAGCAGATAAGGTATAGAAAATGCAAATGCCTACAGGCCCTTGCAGAAGACCCGCTATATACGTAAAATATCATCTACGAACAAAATGTCAAATGACTACAGCAAATACAAATCCTTACGGGTTGTCGTAGAAGATTCGTTGTATGCCCGGTGTGTCAACCACATGCAAAATGCAGAATAACTGCAGCAAATACAAATGCCTGTGGCCGACGCTAGAAGATTTGTATACAAAGCAATGACCACGAACAAAGGCATCATGTGAATGAAGTTATCTACGGATAACTAGCAGGAGATTCGTTAGTGCACAGCAATCTACCTGCGGAAAGCAACAAGTAGTGCACGATAGTCTACCTGTACGAAAAGGAAAAATGATCATAGCGCAACACCACGCCACCAGATCCACAACACTCATACAAGCGGACAGAAGGCGTGTTCAAACTCACAAAAGGAATGCTGCGCACACTCAAACGGCAGTTGCCCGCTCAACTGAAATATTCCAAATGCCCCCACACTTGCACTACAATATGTATGCACAAAAACACAAAGAAATGTATATGCAATCATAACCCGTATGGGCCCCGACGAGCGTGTTATGGGTACACATGTAACGTCTGAGGATGTTGCGCGAGTCAAATAGTAAACTTAAGTTCAAGCTCGATCCTCCTACGCGGGTAAATAGGAGTCGACACGGCTCGAGCTATCAAACAAATGTACTGTCGCGATTTCGACCGAGACATTTATTTTATACATTTATATTAGGCCTTCAAGACCCTTAACAAGGAAAAATCATTAACAAAACATAAAGTCTACAAAGAATCCAATCCTCTGTAGGCAAATGGACAGGGTCGATAAGGTCCAATCAATGAAATGAAAATGCCCATAAATATGTCGATGATGGCCGCATTGACAGAAAATCTCAACAGGAAGGGCCCACACAAATATCCAAAATGTCACTCAAATATCCACAAAATTCAAAAAAAATCCAAAAATATCAAAATTCCAAATATTTAAAATTGAAATAAACTATCAAAACACTTAAAGCAACACCCATCCACCCTCTGCAATAATTTGTCGAGATAGATAAATTTAAATTTCACTTCAGCTCACAAAGAACTAATGTCTGGTCGAGAATATCACTATGATTCATTCTTAAATCGTCTCTTGCCAGCAAGGACGTGACATGTGTCCTCTAACTGGAGGTTTTGCCACTAAATGGCATCGCAAGCAAACCGTTATGACCGGAGCCCTCTGAATAGGGTGGTTTGCCATCAAATGGCACCGCTAAAATACGGTCATAGCCAAAGCCCGTAAGTTCCCCAATGGTATCAAATTCTTGAGATATGAATCAATAGGATATAATCGATAGGACACAAAGCCCTCTGTTAGCTAAGGTGGATTCAAATTTGTCCCATTAGAAAACCATCCACCCCAAGTCTACAAGGTACCCTTGGACGATGCAACCCATGGCTGCCGACAAGGATCCTTCTGCCAAGTTGGGTCGACTACCTCCTCTGACTAAGTAGACTAGGGATTATGATGACCTGGGACGACAGAACCATGGGAACTTGATCGGGTCCATTATCAATTCCCCCACCATCTGCTTTAAGTGCAAGGTGGTAAATTTCAAATTTTAAATATCAAATTCTCAACACTCAAGCCTATGCTGCTACTATATGCCAGATACTATGTATTTCTACGTATATGATCGACGACTAGCCTTAATCGAAAGTTCTCTCTCATTACCGGGAGGGGTAATTAACCATAGGAGCTTGCACCTATAGGAAACTAGAACTCAAATCATAAAGTCCTCGCAAAATGAGGATGAAATCTCTGGGTGTTTCATATTCACAATCCAATCTGCCTTCCTAAAATTTGCGCCTAAAACAACGGGGAGGCCGAGGCTCGAATTTTTGGAGCCCACATGCCAACACTTCGACCCTTCGTCTACCTAAGATGAACACCCAGTAGCCGCACTCCTTCCTTGTTCCACCTACAAGGATCCGAACACAACCCATATCCACTGTGTCGATCTTCCTCTACTCTACCTACTGCCCTTTCACTTCTCCGCTTCCCTCTTCCTTTGTTCCTCCACTGCAGTAACTCCGCTCACAAAACATCCCCTTCACACTCTCTGTTTCTCCACCTTCTAGCTCACAACAACTCCCACTCAACTAGCCCACTTCCAAAACCCAACCCAAACCATATCCAACCCATCCAAAACCACACAGCAACCTTTTTATATCTATTATTTTTATTATTAATTAATATTATTAGTTAATATTATTACTATTATTAATATTATTATTTTAAAAAAGAAAGTTAAAAAAAGGAAAAAAAGAAGAGAAAAGGCAAAAAGAAAATTTTTTATGCCTCGATCCTTATGCCCTCGACATCAACACCATCGGCGCTTCGCTCGCAAAGATATAATGGCTTCTAAACTCAAGAAAAGCCCTCAAATCCTACTTTCGGCGCTCGTAACGCAACGGGCGGACCACCTATGCACACTTTTCTAAGTGTGATGGGAGGGAGTCCGGTGCGACGCTTGCGACGAGGTGAGTGAGCCTTATGCACGCTTTTGTTAGCGTGGCAAGATAAAATTTAAGTATCCATACGTGCATTCAGGCCGACGAGAAAAAGCTGCACATATTTGCACAAGTACCGCTACAACCCATGCACATCTTTCTTGGTGTGGTGGGGTAGAAGATCACGGTCGTGGTGTCGCCCGACACCAACCATACCCGTCTTTCTTGACGTGGTGGGCAGGCCTAGACTCCCACAAATTTCCTAAACAGGAAAGGCACCGGGAGGCTGCTGAAATGTGGACTGACATGAAACAGAACTTGAACAAATCACAAGGAACATAACTTAAACTAATAAATAGGGAACCGGACTTTAAACTAATAAATGTACAATCACACTGAAAATACAAATGCTAAGTAACAGTCTGGACCACTCAAATGAACATCAATGAGCAGATAAATGACTTGTGATCTTCAACATAATTCGCCCACAAGTAATAAAGATTAAAGGGGATGTGTAATTTAATTGCAAGAAAATTTACAAAGCCCTTAGCAAATATTGAAAGTCATCTAGGAATGACAATAGTTCATTTGTAACACTCACATCAGTCATGCAAGCAAATACATTAGTCCCTATAAGAAGAGGAGTTTGATATACAATGAACATAATGATTTGATGCATTTGATGAGTTCGAAGTACATGAAATTTGTGCACAGTCAATGCCATTCAACTCCAAGCAAGCATGTTAACCTGCCCACAAACAATAATACTTCCTATAGGTACATACAAGAAGTTTTCTACGAATGCAATGATAGGTTCATGAGCAAAGCATGGAGAACATGCAATGAATGTAACAATCTCCCTACGCTCAACAACAGACAGCTTGCAAATGATTTCACTAGCCTCCTTGTGAGCAACGGCATCAGATAAGCTGTGAATGTAACACTCTCCCTACGATCGATATTAGCTAGCTTGCAGATACATGTAGCAATCCCTATAAACATTGAAAGTCAATACGCAACGAATGTAGCAACTTGTCAGACAACATGCAGGAACAAATTAGTAATGAATATGATTCACCAACAGTCAACATAACTTACAAATGAACACACTGATTTGCCTGCAAACAATGATAGTGGATATATTGCAAGTATGATGGATCCCCTGCAGGCATAAATAAGGAGATTACAATGAGTGCGACACACTGTCTGCAGGCAAAAGCAACAAGCTTGTGATGCAAGCATCTATGAGCCATTGTAGGAGAATCATCATGCATGTAGTAGCTTGCATACGAGTTAAAAGTGATAGGTTTATGGTAGGGCATACAAATTTGCAATGCATATAACAGTCCCACCTATAAGCAGCACGGGAAGACCTACACCTGATGTAGCCCGCTCACGGGTAATAGCAGAGGATTGTAGAAATGCGCACAGCAGTCCCGGCTATAAGCAATGTTGGAAAGTATGCACTGAATGCAGCCCACCTGCATGCAATAGCTGGTGACTTCTGAATGCCTATTGCTTGCCCGCAAGTAATGCTAACAGGGTTCGACACCGCATGACAACTTGTCTGCAAGAAGCAATGAGCGACCCGTAGCGCAACGCTATGAGACACCTACAAGCAGAAGCAGGGTGAAGACTGCGAATCATTGGTAAACAAAAATAAGAAATTGTTGGCGCCAGGTCGTCACATCGAATAGATTAGCTCACTTATAAATGAAAGGTGGAGGACCCCTGATGCATCGTACAACTCGCTTGCAGGCAGAAGTACACTCTTACGAGCTTAATTTGGAGAAAATGATAATACGCAAAAAATGAAATGAGCTAAACAATACCATCTATACACGACAAATGAAACCTAATGCACTGCTAAATAACATCATCGAATCCGCAACATTCGTATAAGGACAAAAGGCGTTTACAGTCCCTTTAAATGGAAACTTGTGCATTTTCCAAATGATCATCACCTGCACAATCAACCACATTTGAATGTTTCAAAGAACACCTCTTCATGCATTGAAATGCGCACTAATGCATTCATAACATGCATATGCATTTTACAAATACTTTGAAAGGCACACACCCATCATAATATACAGGGTGCATTATGCAAACATATCATCCAATATACAAAGTGCATCACATTGTGACGACTCGTTACATTAACATGTAATCATACTGTACAAGCACACCATTCAAATTGCAAAATGCTTTGTGCAAGCACACTATCCAACATATAAAATGCACTATGTGGCAGCAGCGCACTACACCGATATGAAAACACATCATACACTACACAAGAGCATTGAATAATTATGCAAATAAATAGGCAATGCATGGATGCATTATACATACATATTATGCAAATACACCATACGCTATGTTAATGCAGTAAGCCACTACGCTGCATATCAACACATCATGCAAGCACGATTAAGCAATGCGCAAATACATATGCATCATATATACATACACGCAAATATACAAGTGCATACATGAGCATGTTAACATGCAGAGGGAAATATAAATGAATATGCAAATGTGCCCTATACACCTCCTGCACTACATATAAATAGCTATCATATAAATACATCATACAAAATGCATTCAAAAGCATATACCTGCATGGACCCCGACGAGCATGATGTATGCACACATGTGACGTTTGAGGATGTTGTGCGGGTCAAATGTGAATTTAAATTCAAGTCTGATCCAACTCTTTGAAAAGATAGGAGTTGACACGACTTGAACCACCGAACAAATACACGATCGTGGCCTATATTTTTTTATACATTCATATTAGGCCATCAAGGTCTATTACAAGACAGATTCGCTAATAAGGGCATAAATCCGACAACAAATCTAATCCTCTGTAGGCAAGTAGACAGAGTCGGCAAGGTTCGACTAATAAAATAAAGTTACCTATAAACCCCGATGATGGGCGTGCTGAATATTTATCTCAACCAGAGAGGATTCTACCCTTTCAAATGTCTCCCAAATTCCTATAAATATAAATATTTTCAAATGACTATAATATCATTCCGATGATAGCCGTAGTGAAAGCTAATCTCAACCGGAGGGCGTCATACCTTTTAAATGCCCCCCAAATCTTAAAATCATTCATTAAGAGGCTCCAATTTCAATAAAAGTTCAAAACTTAAAAATCATAAAAATTAAGATATTTAAAATGAAATAAATCACCCAAACACTTAAAGCAAAAGACACATTCACCCTCTGCAATACTTTATCGAGTTGGACAAATTTAAAAACCACTTTAGCTCACAAAGAGCGAATGTCCAATCAAGAATATCACTAAGATTCATTCTCAAATCATCTCTAGTCAGTAAGGAGTGGCATGTGTCATCTAACAGGTGGTTTCACCACCAAATGGTATCACAAGGAAACAGTTATGATCGGGGCCCTCTGACCTGGTAGTTTTGCCACCAAATGGTACCACTAAATTATAGTCATGGTTAGAGCCCATATGTTCCCAATGGCTCTAAATCTTTAAGTAATAAATCAATAAGATACAATGAATAAGGCACAAACCCTTTTTGTTACCTAAAGTGGACTCAAATTTATTCCCTTAGGCAAACATTCACCCCATATAAGATACCCTTGGACGACGCAACTCATGGCTGCCGAAAAGAATCCTTCAGTTAAGTTGGGTCGATTATCTCCTTTGACTAAGTAGACTAAGAACCATGATAGCCCAAAACGATGGAACCATGGGATCTTGATAGGGTTCATCATCATTCCCCCCATCATCCGTTTTAAGTGCACAGTGATATAAATTTCAATTTTTAAATATCAAATTATGCTGCTACTATATGTTGGATACTATGTATCTATTTGACGACTAGCCTTAATCAAAAGCTCTCTCTCGCTATCAATAGGGGTAATTAACTATAGGGGCTTACGCCTGTAGGAAACCTGAACTCAGATCATAAAGTCCTCGCAAAATGAGAGATAAATCTCTGAGTAATATCTTATCTAAAAACCCAATATGCCTTATGAAAATTTACCACGAAACCTAAACGTTAAAACTCTCCTTGACCCGACAAAGAAAACAAAATGGGCCACGGAGAGGCCAGGGCGCGAATTTTCGGAGCCCACACTAAGTTATCATATATATGATTTTTATAGTTATCATGTGACTGATTTAGAGTTGGGGTAATCGGGAAGATTAGCGAGTTGAGTTAACTTATAATTTATTTATTTATTTAATTCTATTTAAATCAACAAAATTTATGGTCCTCGTAAATTTATTAAAATTACAACTAAATGGATTTTATTTTAGTTGCAAGCATAGAGTTTTATTATTGTTAGATGCCATGTAAATTCATGCTTAAAGAATATATATTGAGTGTATGATTTAGTCATGAAAGTGATTATTAAATTATGATATTTATAAGTTCATTGAGATATACTAAATGACATAGAGCAACATCTGACGGTTATGATGCAAACTAATAATATGTTTTATATAAGTGATGGAAGATTTCGATTTATTATAAGAAAAGGCTTAGAAGGGTTAACTTATGGTTACTGGTATGTCCAGAATGGTAAAGACCTAAAGCATTAAAGATAAATTGATTCTTTGAAAATAATTAATTTGTTGAAGATGATAAATTTAATTATTTTGGTTGCTAATAATTGTTGAGTGATGTATTTAATATCTAAGTGATTTAGATTCTTTTGAATCTAAGATCGTGGAGTATGTTGAAGCGAGAAAGATTGGTGTCAAGATCAAAATGTTCAGCTACTTATGGTTTCAATATGGTAGGTGACTCTTTACTGAGTAAAAGATAAGCATATCTTTTCTTATGAGGGGTCTATCCCTTACTACTCATTGTATGTCAATAAGATATGATAAAATGTGATAATTCATTCACAACAGTATAAGTTACCATTTTGACATAATCTGATAGTTTGTGTTGCCACGTTGATTGCTGCGTAATTTCCTGAATAGTTCACATACTTTATCCTGATTGTTGTGAATAATTATTGTTAAGCACTCTGAAATAGAATATGCATATAATACAGGCTTGCATATTTGATGCATGTAAATGTCGGTACTTAACCGTTTTAGATATTAGCTAGCCAAACCAATGGGTTCTCAGAGTGATGAATCTATAGGAAATCATTGGATTTCCTTGGGATTGGTGCTTACCTTTCCCAGCGGGGTATTATAGTAAACCAACTGTGTGTGTGTGTGTATATATATATATATATACAGAGAAAAATAATAAATGACAAATGAGTTATCGGTGGATGTATAAATATCGCATGTTTGTATTTACATTCGAATGCAATGATTATTGATTGGCACATATAACTCTTTCTGAATTTTGTTATATAAGAAGCTTTAACAAATGAAATATATATTCAAAAATCTCATAGCTTATACGTACATTGTTTGAAGCTATTCTAGTCTAGTGTTTATTTTTCACTTAAATCCCTCTCTTTGCTCATATTTATGCCATACCTTGATGTTTATGTTTTACTTTGTAGGGTTTTACGTACTAAGTTTGTTCTTGCAAACTTACACCTATTACTTTCAAAATTTTAGATTGCTAGTTGTGTTGTTTCTAGAGGAACTTCTAGGTTCATGCATCAAGCTCGTCTTCGATGGGTATTTAAGGTTAGAGTTATCTAATTGATTTAATTGTATAGTTGAGTTTCATTATATTTGGTGGTCATTTAGTATATTCTTGAGTTTAGATGCTCTGATGATTTATTAGTGGACACAAAATATTAAAGTTTTATATTTCTATTGCTTTGAAGTTATTTTGTATATTTAGTTTAGCTCGCACCCTACCATTGGGTTTGATTTTTTTCCAGACCCAATGTTGGGATGTGACATTATCAACGTCATTAGCCTTATTCCAAATAGTCCCAACGATTTGGGATCAACATATCCTGCCAATCTTTAACAGGACAACGCTTTCTCCCTCAAAAGGATTAATAATAAATGCTTTCTATCTTCTACGAATTCCTTATGGTAAACAATAACCTTAAGTTGCTTAGAAGTCTGAAAAGTTGCCGATTATGTCACAAATTTAACATCCTTCAAAGGCCCAACTTTGGAAATTGCAAAACAGGTGCATAGAATTAACTTGATTGTAAGCAAGTTAATTCTTGCAAACCTCCATTTGTAGGGGAAAATACAATTACAGCAATTGCACAATTGCTAACTGTTTTCAACATCACAAGTTTTCTTGAGAATTGCTCAATTGTATAATCATTTTATAAGATTAGATGATGGAAAAAGAGTTAATACTGTAAGCAAGATTCTCAATGCAACAATATGAAAAAAAAAATATCAATCTACACATTCTACGAATATATAACTTTACCAGAAGAACCTTCTGCTCAAAATAAAAATAAAAAAAAGGGTTTGTACTATTGAGAGGCTATAGCATACTGGATCAATTTCAAAACCAATAAATAATTAAATTCACTGGCCCATATGCTGAATTATCAAGCTCTTTGAACAACAGAGGGTATGCAAATCTTTTACAACCTATTCAAATATAGAAGCACAATAAAGCAACTGATGTCCCTATGAACCATAGCTATCCATCAGTATATTATATTTTCTTGATAACCTCATGCAATCAACGTACGTCCAAGGTAGTATTAACAGATAAGAAGCTCGAGCCAATTATGTAAACATTTTTCTTGTTTCAGTCCTCCAAAGGAAGGCCATACGGATTACTAGGAAAAATATGTCCAATTTCATGCCTAACAAAACTAGAGAACTTCGTGGAAAATAAGATGTGACATATAGTAGATCCTGAACATATTATAGATAGTTTTTCATAAGTAAAGCCATCCAAAGAAAATAAACTGTTATAGGATTAGAAATAACATGCACTACGTAACACCTCATTGTAAAAGAATGTAAACAAGATTCTTGAAACAAAATGCAAATTGTTTAAAAGTAGAAGCCAAAATATCAGAGTCAGACTATTAACTAGCTAAAGCTTACGAAGGTTCTGGAGTTTAGAGTGGTACCTGGCGTAACCCATGGATAGTTTAGTCCTGTAAATCATTTTTGGCTTCAACAATGGCAAACATCGAAGAAAATAAAATCATCGAAGTCGTAAATATTTTCCTAGATGATCACTCATCATGTTGTGCTATCTCTACTTTAAGCATTTAACGTGATAAACGCTAAGCATAATTTTTAAGGCCCTCGGCCAGTATATTTCTGACCCTGTCAGTATCAACATCATATACTTTCATGGTTCCAATTCTTGTTTCTGAATCACTGTTACCAATCAACAAACCATGAGTGTCTGGATCAGGCACCCAACCTCTCCCTAGCGTCCAGTCCAAAAACTTACAAGCCACAGACTTTTGACCATCTTTCAGTAGGCTAGAGATAATTAAATTACAAATTAACGGGCCAAGCATAACTCCAGCTTCAATTAGCTTCTCCAAACTATGAGCCACCAAATTCAAGATGGAACATTTTGCAAAATCTTCAATTAGCCTCTCAAGTTTTTCAGATGAAGGAATGAGATCATCATCAACCATTTGATTGAACAAATCAGCAGCAACCCTACTTCTGCCTCTCATACACAATCCATGAATGAGAATACAGTACGTTGTCAGGTCTATAGTACAGCCATCAACAAACATTTGTGCAAGGACTGGTAAGATGTATCTCTCTTTGTTTAATTCCAACAGTTGAATCATAATTGGTCTATATGTTAAAGAATTTAAGCAACTACCATTACATGATGCAAGTAAGCGAACTTTTATAGCCTCATCCACCTTTCCCATAGCACAAATATCATTGATTAATATGTTGAGAGAATTTATACTGGGAGAACAGCCTCTAGAAACAATATGATAGAAAACCTCAGCAGCCTCTTGAATCTTCTTGACATGGCAAAGTCCCTCAATCAACTCAGAGCAAGCCGTCAAATCCAAATACATGGCCTGAACCGATTCCATCTTGAAGATATTGAAAGCTTTTTCAAATTCAGCATTCCGACAGTATCCAGTTAAAAGAGAAGAGTAAGTTACATTGTCTGGCAAATTAGAAAAGACAATCATCCTACATATAACTTCAAATGCTTTTCTAACATCCCCTTTCTTACAAAACCCATAAACGATAATATTCCATGAAATGCCATCACCAACACTTTTTTCAAGCATCTCTACAAGAAGATCGATCGCCTCTGATAATCTATCCATATCACAAAAACTGCTCAGCAATGCATTGTAAGGTTCAACTGGACAATTGTTAGTTCCATTAAGAAATTCCATTGCTTCATGCAAATTTCCTAACTTGCAATATCCATTTACAATATGCACATAACTGCTGGCACTGGGAGCAATCCCCAAGAGATTCATTTCAACAAGCATTTCAGCTGCGTCTTTAAGCTGTAGATTTTCAGACAAACAGTCAATCAAAGCACTGTATACATACAGATCGGGTGAATTCCCATCATCTTTCATCATCTTGAACAACTTAATACTTTCATCCATTCTATTAGCACCACAAAACAATGGTATAATTCTTGCATAAAACTCACGATCTGGACTGCATTTAAACTGAAGCATCTTGTTCCAAATCTCAACAGCTTCATCTATTCTTCCGCCAGAGCAAAGACTAGCAATGATTAACTCAAAGGTCGAACTATTTGGACAGCAATGCTTCTGTTTCATTCTCGAGAATTGGATTAGTGCAGAATCCAGCCGACCTGTCTCACACAGACCCTTTATTACATAATTCAAGGTGTCAACATCAGGAAGAATTTCAGCCTTCACCATTTCCTTGTAAACAAACATAACTGAGCCAAAGTTATCACTTTTTGAGACAAGGACGCGGAGCAAGAGATTGCAAGTCGAAACCGGTAACTTTAAATTAGCTGACCTAGCAATTTCAAACACTTTCAGCGCTTCTCTTGTCCTCTGACTTGTACAGAAGGATTCAACCAAGAATTCAAGAGATGAATTCACATCCAAGAAGTCAAACTTTATCATCTCCTTCAACAAGACCTCCATATTTTCACTGTTCCCGGACACGCCAAGCCTCCAGATCATGTGAACAAAAGTTTGCGCGGTATGCTGGAAGTTTCTCTGGCAAGAAGACCACCGGAAAATGGCGATATCTGAAGGCACATCCGAAACGGAATCCAGAACTCTCACTAGGTCATCAGGGTGGAGCTTTCTCTTGAGGGAACGAATGGCGGATTCAACCTCCTTTGAATTGGAAGCAATGAGATTAGTTTCGGTGCGAATGGGAGAAGAATCAGAGGCAAAGGTCGAGAAAAATTGATGACGTTGAAAAAGACTAATGGTAATTCGTCGGAAGAAAGCTAGGAGCTTCGGTGCCATCGCGAGGATTATGGCGGGCATTAGGACGAACACCTAGACGAACGGAAACGTAGCTTTCCGTCCAGACGCCGATAAAAGTTTGACATGTGGATTTGTCATCCGGAGTTTTTTTTTTTTTTTTTTTGCATTATTTTTGGTTTATATCTTATTGGTCTGGTTCATTATTTTTTTCATTTTGACGTTATTTTCAGAAATCCGTCAAAGACTCCTAAACCTAAATATATATATCTACTGGTCATAAAGAAAAAATGAGGAAGAAAATTGTTGACAAGAGATTGAATACTCAACGGAGAGAGACAGGAAATGGATGTGTGCAAACGATCATGAATCAGAAGTTAACTTAGATGGAACTTCCTCAGGTTTCAACATATCGGTAAGTTTCAATCTCATCCCAAGTTGCAATTGTATTAAGAGTATACTTTTTAAAAATTTATGGTAACAAAGCTATGTAGAAAAATGTCATCAATGCTCATCTCTTACAAGTGCGTAGAAAACGTAAACATAAGCTCTTCTTGTATCTTGCTCTGCTCCTTTTGTGATGTTACAGTTAAAGCGTAGTAACAAAGCTATTTTTAGTTGACTTACGATCATCATTATTTTTAGGGTTGATTGAGCTGATGCGCTTTAGTTGTGCTCTATGTGCGCTTTGTCTGCGCTTTAGTTGCGCTATCATTGTGCGTTCCTTGCGTTTTCCTTACGCTTTTATTGTGCTATAGTTGCGCTATTGAAGCTATGTAATTTAATAATCTTTTCTTCTTATTTCAGGTTGTTTATAAAGATAAGAGAGAAGCATATGAATGTTACTGCACGTATACCCATAATAATGGCTTTAGCATCCGGAAGGATCATCACAATTACTAGTCAAATTCTAGAAATATAAAATCCAAGGACTTTGTATGTTCAAAAATTGGTTTCAAGAAGAAAATTGATCTGAATTCCACAAAGAAATTTATTAAACCAGATGTTAGAACCGGTTGCCCATCAATGGTGAGATTTTCAGTTGATGAAGGTGGTTACTGGCATGTCAAAATATTTATTGAATCCCACAACCATGAATTGGCTAGGCCAGCCGACCGACACCTTTTGAGATCATATTGGAATATTGATGTTAAAAAAGCTTCCGTCCTAAAATCGATGACAGATACATGGATTAGAACCATTGATGCATACGCCTATCTTGTAAAGGAAGTTGGAGGATTTAAGGATATTGGATTCTTGAAGAGGGATGCCTACAACTATATTTAGAAAGAGAAAATAGCAAAGATTGAATTTAGTGATGCTAATTCTTTGATTCAATTATTTAAAGATCGACAAGTAGATGACCACAGGTTCGCATGTGATGTTCAAATTGATGAGTCTGATAAATTGTTAAATTTTTTTTTAGGTTGATGGGACAGACATGATAGATTATGATTATTTTGAAGATGTGTTGATTTTTTATACTAGCTACAAGCTCAATAAGTATAATTCTATATGTGCAACATTTATTGGTGTTAATAATCATTGGCAGAATATTTTATTTGGGGTTACTTTTTTATTAGATGAAATAATTGAAAGTTTTACATAGTTGTTTAAAATATTTATACGAATAATGGGTGATAAACATCCAACGACAATATTCACTGATCAGGACCACACTATGGTTGGGGCCATAGAAGTAGCATTTCCTCACACTCGTCATAGACTATGCCAATGGCACATCTCTAAAAAGCTTCCATCAAAGGTACATAGCTTCAATAGCAACAACAAAGTTAGAGGACTCTTCTATAAGTGTTTGAGCAAGTATGATCTGAGGAAGTGTTTGAGGAGGCATGGGCTGAAATGATAAAGGAAGGGAACATTCATAACCATGAATGGTTGGAGGATCTTTATAAGATAAGGAGAAAGTGGTCAACAAATTTTAATAAGGATTGTTTTAGCATGGGCATTTTATCCATGCAGAGTAGCGAGTGTACTAATAATATTTATCATGGCATTTCGAAGCTAATAAGTTTATTAACTGATTATTTTCTTGGATTAGAGAAGGTACTAATGACTTGGCATTGAAATGAGCAGGATGAGGAGTACAAATGCAGTCAGTCTGAAATTATTCCTGTGGTAAAGACTAGCTAAATATTAAAGCAAATTGCTCGATTTTATCAAGAAAACCATATTCATTTTTTGAAGAAGAATTTTTATAGGATGTTAGAGGAGTGAGTATAGACTTTGTCTCTACTGATTCTTCAAAGTTTTTAGTCAACTACACAGAGAATAAGGACCAAAATCATCCTTGGGTTATTGATTTTGATGCAACATAAGGTAGCATTCAGTGCAGCTATAGAAAGTATGATACGATGGGATTGTTGTGTTCTCACTGTATGAAAGTTTTGAGACAGTTGGATATTGCTAAAATCCCTGAGAAGTACCTACTTTTGTGATGGTCGGCAAAGGCTCAAAAATATATTTATTCAGGTCACTTGGATAATGGTACAAGAAATAATAACTTCGAAGGTGGTAGGGGATTCATATTCAGAAATCAAGTAAGTAGATTTGCATATCAAATTAGCACACAAGCGCAAGGGAATGAGGAGGCTGAGGAGTACATATTGACCGCAATGAAAGACATTGCTGAAAATATAGACTTAATTTTAGATGGCAAGAAAAAAAAACCCAAAAGTTTATTGCAAGATCCTAGGGTGGCATTGCTAACTTGAAAGATCCTGTAAAGCGTAAGCCTAAAGACATATTTAATGCAAGACTGAAAAGTCATCGGGAAAAAAGGCCTAAGAGTACATTTTAATATCCTGACAATTTGCTTTTCATCTTATATTTTCATTAAGAAACTAAAGCTGTAGTTTTTAACAGAGAAAACTTTGGTGGGGAAAAAAGCAAAAAGGATGGATGAAAAAACAAAAGATGTACATATGACAATGGATGATCCTTCTTCAACACAAATGAATTTCTCAAGCATGTCTGAATGCTTCAGTGAGGAATATATAACTGGCCAAGCAAGAAGCCAGCTCGGGGCTGAGTACACCAGATTGATGATGGATTTTATTACGTCGAAGTTGGAATTTAATGAATTTTCATTGTAACAAGTATTGACTGTTATTTAAACTCAAACACCTTATAAATTTTCATTGTAATAAGTATTGATTTTTATTTAAACTAAACAACTATATAAATTTTCATTGGAATTATGCAAAGTGGCGATTTTAATGTGCTTTAGTTGCGCTATAAGTGCGCTTTAGTTGCGCTTCTAATGCACTTTAGTTGCGCTTCTAATGCGCTTTAGTTGCGCTATAAGTGCGCTTTAGTGGCACTATAAGTGCGCTTTAGTTGCACTATAAGTGCGCTTTAGTTGCGTTATAAGTGCACTTTAGTTGTGCTTCTAATATACTTTAGTTGCGCTATAAGTGCGCTTTACTGCACTACAAATGCGCTTTATTAACAAAACAACCAATTATATAGAATTTAAAATTGACTTAACATTAAATAACATAGTGTATAATTAACATTAAATAACTCAAATGTACATAAATAATAGAATTTATAGTTTTACATCTTTGTTGTAAGAAATAGAGTATATCCAAATTTAGCCCTAAATTTTGACATATATTTTTGCCAGTCTTTAAAAGATGCCCACTCCATTTTCCTTCAAAGGATGGCTTTCTTCATATATTTGCATACAAATATTCCACAGTCAACATTGTTTGACTGAGTTGGAATTCCACGACACTTTGTAAATTCCAATTTCTTATATCGCTTGGAAAGGCTCCTTCTTTGTCTTCATTCAAGGATTTTATCTGAAAAAGTTAAATAAGTGTTTTACTCTTGTGGTCATTGTTGACCTTGGATTTCACTTGACCAGGTCAACCCCAGATGTACTCTCAGCTGTCCTTAATAGGGTTAGGACTTTATATAAGCTTCATAAGGTTCGTTTAGGGGATCTTTGAACTCTCTCTCGCTCTTGATCTCTCGAAGCCATCTCAAACCCTGAAATCTCGTGTGAGAGCTCCTACAATCTCCCTCCACCTTCTTCCACTCAAACCCGCTGCTGAACTCCCGCAGGCGGCAAGATCTCCGGCGAACCAAAGGCCAAAAGCTTCCAAAGCTTTTTCCGTTTGTTCCAGTGCGTTTCGAGCCACGATTTCTGCTACAACTAGGAGCTGGACAGTCTACAAGTCCAAGATCTCCCAAATCCATTGGATATTTTCGATAAAAACTCAAACCCTAGCGTAGAGCACTTAGGGTTAATTAGCAAAGTCATCAGTGTATATTAGGCCAAACGAACACCACCACATGGTTTCTGTTCATGAGTATAACTTGTGTTTAAAATTTCATCAAAAACAATTGACTCGATCACGAGAACGAAGCCAAAAACGAGTTAGGGCCTCGGTTTCTCCCTAAGTCTAGGTGTACAGAATTTTCGTTGTTGATCATTTGATCAACGGCGGAGATTTCGTCATCCCGCAGTTTCTCCTTAACTGTGGGGACAGATCCGCGGCTCCGTCTTCCGTCCGGTGCGATCAGTGCTGTTGATTCAACGTTGCGGAAGATCAGACGGCGGAGGGAGCCCTGCTTACGTGGATTAGTCGAGCCGCGATTGTGACAATCATTGCCGCAAATCATTGCGGCAATGATTGCCGCAGTGGCAATCATTTCCCGCAACCGTGGATCCACTCCGCTCCCGACGCGTGGACCGCCGTTTCCACCGCCGTGGTTCCTCTCTCTAATGATTAGCCGCGGTTTCGAGACCCAACCAGGGCCTGCCACGTGGCCCGCCATCGCGCCGCTGCCGCTTTTAATTAAAAATAATTATTTTAATTATTTTTTAAATGTTTTTTATATAATATTATTTAAATAACTACTTAAAAAAATCAGAAAAATTATATTTTGTAATTTTTATAATTATTTGAATATTATTATTATTATTATTATTATTATTATTATTATTATTATTATTATTACTTTTAAATTTACTATTATTATAATTATTATTATTTTAAATCTATTATTATTATTATTATTATTTTAAATTTATTTTTATTAATATTTATTATTTATTATTTATTATCACTATTATTATTATTATTATTATTATTACTTTTGATTTACTTTTCTTATTTTATTATTATTATTTTTATCATTATTATTATTTTTAAATTTATTATTATTATTATTTTAAACCTTTTTCATACTTATTATTATTATTATTATTATTATTGTTCTTTTTTTTCAAACTTATTATTATTATTATTATTATTATTATTATTTTAAAACTTATTATTACTATTATTATTATTATTAAGCTTATTATTATTATTATTATTATTATTATTACTTATATTTATTTTAAAATTAAGAGATTTTAATATTTAATTTATTTTTAAATTTATCAATTATTTTTAAACATTAACTATTTTAAATCATTTTAAAATTACTTTTAAACCTATTTAACTTAGAAAATTCGTAACTAATTCATTTTAAATTAGATTTTGACGCACAATACCTTGAATTTTTCAGAAAAATGTGAACTTTAATTTAAAATTATTTTCTAGATTCAAATTTATCTATTCTGGATGATTTCTATATTATTCAGTTATTTAATTATTTAAATATTATTTAAATAATTAATATGATTAATTATTTTGAAATAAAAATTATTTTAAAACCTTCTTTGGTGGCTGGTAGATCTCTCAGGCATATACATCAAAATTATTTTTAAATTACTTTATTTTAAAACTTATTTTTATTTATTTATTAATTTATGTGTATTTTAAAATATTTTAAAATTACATATATTAATAAATTATCTAATTTTGGGGGATTCATCCTTTGAAATCTTAAACATATGGCCTATATATGAATAGAATTCATGTGGGAGAAGGATTAGTGGATGATTGGGTCTCAATCATTCATGAATCACTTCCTTAACCTCTTTACTTCAGTGTTTCGTAGTCCTTTGCATATATAGGCTGCACAAGCACCTAGCCTAGGCTCTCCTAGATCTAAGGAAATTTTTGGTGTGTTTATGCTTTGTTGCATTTCTTCTATGTTATCCCAAGGGTTAGTTTCAAACATCGATTCAAAACCCATTTAATGTAGTGACACCCTAAGGACAATAATTAAAGACCTGTCTAGCAAACTTAGAGAAATTCTAGGAGCTAGGTTTACCTCTGATTGACTTGAAACTTGAAACACTTAAACTTAGTGACATCCTAAATCCCTCAGAATTTTTTAGGAATTTTTAGGACTCATCAAACCCCTTAATTGATCAACCCTAATTTACCCTTTAATTAGACCCGATAACTTCAGAAAATTTTAATAAATCCAAATTAAATTAGAAAAATACCCATAATATATCAAACTCTTCAAAATTCAGTTCTTAATCCATGAAAATTAAAATCCCCGTAATTGGACTTCAATCTAGACTTTAATTTAATTTTGATTAAAAATTACCTTTTAATTAAATTAAATAATTTAAAATTATTAAAAATTCCAAAATTTTCCCAAACACTTGGGAACACTTCTTTGGGTTATTCCTGACCTGTGGGGGTGATTCCAAGCAGTTTGGAACTGATTTGGATAAAAATCTCTAAAATAGTCCTTTAATTAAATAATTTCGATAATTCACTAAATAACCCAAGCTTTGAAAATTCATAACTAATTATAGAAAACTCCAAATTGGATAAACTCAAAAGCATTCAACTCACATTAGGGTCTAGCATTTATTAAAAATATTGAAATTTCAAAAATCAACTTAAATAAAAAAGTCAACAATTCGGTCAAACTTAGTTCAAAATAAAATCAAAATTTTGGAAATTCATAACTTGGGACAGAAGAATCCAAATTGGGCATGCTTACAGTCTAACTGATCAGGTTAAGGTCTATTATATTATAAAAATATTAACTGTTCATAAATCCCCTTTAATTAAAAAGTCAATTTTGGACCCCTTTGACCTAGTGGATAGGGTGACCCCGAACCTCCTAAAAACCTCCGGTATAACTTAAACTTCAGAAAACATCACCCTTAACCTAAAGCCAACATACTAATGTAATAACAAATAAATCAATATATTCTTTCTTCTAATCTTCAACCAATTAAATTAACTAATTAACACATGGCTGCTACTAGGTAACCCAGGCCTACGAGGCTATTGAATTAGCCCCAAGGAAGGTGAAATAAACTTCACGGCCTCGGTGTGAAATAAAGGTAGCAATCATCTAACCGTTAAAATATACCTAATTCAATCTATGATGCACTAATATTTAAATTTAAATCTAAATCTCTCATAGGGACCTTTAACAAACCTGGACATTAGATAACTCCAACTAATTACCAAGTTTAAGGTCTATCTTAGCTACACAACCTTCTACACACACTTAGATGGTATGCTAGGGCACCACCTCTAGACCTAGGCTAGGCTGATGTTTATATTTCTATTGTGTGCCGAGTTTTTTGAGATTTTACTACATGTTATGATTGAGATGATGTTGGTGTGTTTGTTTACTCTTACTGTACTCTGGGAATTGATGTGATTGCATGATAGATTACCCATAGGTTAGGATCGATTTTGATACTAATGATGTTTTCTGTAGGTGGCCATGCTCATGCAGTGCTAATGGAGGGGGGCAATAATCATGATTTAAATACTAACGCTGTTTCATGTAGGCGCTTCAGAAATTGCTCAGCCCCCCCTAAATAAATGAGGGCTAAAATAATAAATCATTATAAATTGCTACAGGTGCTCCAGAACTGCTTAAACCTCAAATAATTTAGAGTATGGCCAAGTGTGGCTGTGATGAGCATTTTCATTTCATATAAACTGCTTGGGATGATTTTATTAGGATAACCTTGCAGGAGAGTCTAGATTTTATTTCTTTCATTTAATGTAAATCATTTATAAAATTAGTATTGAGTTGTGAAAGTGCACCTTTGAGTGGGGATACTAGATCCAAAGGTTGGATTTCCAGAAAAGAAAGGACATCCACTATGAGGATAGTCCTTTTCTATTCAGGAGTCCAAATTTGGATCACTTCACTACCCGAGGTGGGGCGAATAACCTCCGCTTTGGGGGAGAGTCTTCTTATCCACCTTGGGTATTCAGTTACAACAAATCCAAGGAACTTGAAGAGGAGGAGAACCAGGAGTCCAAGGAAGAGAAGATCAAGAAGTTGAAGACCAAGAGTATCCCACTCAAAGTCACTTACGTCTGTTTTAGGATTAGAAATCCGGGTTGTTGGCAGTGGTGCCCGACCACTTTAATTTTCTGCAGATCCTCGGTTGTAATTAAGGGCAGTTGGCCTATGGACATTTAATTGATTTGTTTAATTATTCACTGTGTTTGATTTGGTGCTGATTGCGCATATGATACATGCTTTTCTTAGTTTCTTAATATTTGTGTGCCACTTTTATTTTAGCCTAGATTTCGTTAGGCTCTCTAAGGACTAAAATATTTTCTACTCGTAATCAATATTTAAAATTTTAAGGTTTAAGTAACATAAAAACTTAACGACTTAGAGAACTGCCAGAATCGTCCGGGGTCGCATGCATATTAATGCATTTCCTCTCTCCTTCTATAAGACACTTCCCCACCTACGGGTAGAGTCCGGATAATCTGACCTATGAGGATGAAGTGCCAGACCTGGGGAAGCCCAGTCTACTTCTAAAAATTATTTTCTATAAGACTTTTTGAAATCCATGCATACTTAATTTGGATACTTTAATTAACATGCATTGCATTAGAAATCAATTAAATTAAAATTTTAATTGCATTAGTCCTAGGAGCATTCACCCCACATAAGTCTGGGGCCACTTAGGGAATTCTATATGTCGACCCTAATTTCGAAAACTATAACCTACCCACCCATCTTTCATAAATGACTGGACTCATGGTTTTGAATCGACTAGGTGGTTAGCTGGCTCCCCAATCCAGGTCGGGGTAAGTCCAAGTTTTGTATTGCATTAACTAGGACAGGGTATTAGTGTTGCGTAGAACACTAGACCCACTCTAGATCTAGGATTCAAGGCTACTATTATTTCATAGTATGCCTCATCAGTATTTAGTCTTTTATCGTCCAGAGACTATAAACCATACATATCTATGTCATACGAATGACGCCACCTCCATCATTCTCTCCTGCATGCTTTGAGTGCATGATTTATTTATTTTCTCCAGTTTCTTCTTACTACCTTAGTCCCTCTGGATGCTGATCTGAGCCGTGCATGTTGACTAAGCCCAGTTGAACCCTTCTTTCCCTTTGAGTAGGATTTCCTAGTCTTCTCCTTATGTGTCAATCCCAATTCAAGAAGAATAGTATAGAATCCTTAATCGAGAGTTTTCTTAGGCTTTGGCCTGAGATGTAATTAACCACGGGGGCTTGCGCCCGTGGGAAATCGAATCCCACTTTCAAATAAACCCCACTCGACCTGATGTATTGGGTGGGGGAACCCGTTGTGATGATCATGTAGATTATTACCCATCGGGGTGTGCTGGCGAGAGCTGCTAACCTCAATGGTTAATCGAATGTGTGATCGAATCTGCCCTTCCATTGGCAAATACAGTCTCCCCTCGCGAGGAGGCGGTGTTCTTGTGTCCTTTTGGAGGTCCATAATCATATTGAGAAAATAAATTGCATACAAACAGGCTTAAACTTACAACTTCATAACATATTTTCTTATGTTCTACATTGGGTAAGGAATCATATAATTTTTAAACTCTCTCTTTCAACCTGCATATAATTAGGATCTAATGCTTACTGAAGATAATGGGTTGAACAATAAGATTACTTTTCTTAACATAATCAGAATTTGTGTTGTATCAACATTTCATAAGGTTGTTTTTAATTTTTGTATACCTGCAATAATTAAAGATGAGTTGAATCTTAAACAAAAATAATGTGATTAATAGATTATAAGATGAGTGAAAATTCTACTAACCATGTATAATGGAGAAATATATAAGTAGGGTTGAAATTTGTTTGTCATAATCCTACTCTTCTCAAATAACAAAAAAAAAATGCATCTACATGGTTGTCCCCTAAATATTCATTTATCAGCAGATCATCAATATCAGCTCTAGTAATTTTTATGTTACCAGATGTAAAAATAAGGTCGTCCCTACAAATAACAAAAGAAAAAAAAATTAAAGTGCATGTAAAGCGTAGACAAAGAGCATTAAAAGCGCATCAAAAGCGCATCAAAAGCGTAAGCAAAAAGCATTAAAAGAGCAGAAAATGAATAATATAACTTACTTTTTATAAAACTTTTTGAAACAATCATCCATGAATTCTTTTGTTAGGAAATCTTTCCTGGGATATTCCATTATAATGTCCGCAAGGTGAGGTACTACTACTATTTTATCCATTGAAATCACTTCTTTGGTCGGCGTTGGTTTCTCCAGTCTTTCAGAGTATTTTTTTTCATCTCTTTTTCTTTTTAGTTTATGTGGTTCGTACTTGATGATCTCCGAATTGCTGGCTGAAAGTTTAGTGGGTGGTGGTGGTGATGGTGGAGCAACTTCTAAAGTGGGTGGTGGTAGAGCAATTTTTGTAGTGTGTAGTGGTGGAGGAGCAACTTCTATAGGGGGAGGTGGTGGAGCAACTTCTGTAGTAAATAGTGGTGGAGGAACTTCTATAGTGGGCGGCTGAACTGCAGCTATATTGGGTGGTGGTGGAGCATCATTTGTATTTGGGAAAGTTTCGGGTTTCTTTACAGATTGGTTAGTTGAGAAAGATTAAGATATAGAAGATTTGTCAGGATCATATTCACATTAGACATGATGGTGAATGAATTTGTATTGCAGAGATTCAATAGTTGCTTCAAGTTTCTCTAAATTATCTTCAATTTGATCAATCCTTCTGCCCAAATTATCTTCAATTCTATTGCACACATTTTGTAATGCATTAAGTAATTTATTCTCAACAGAAGCCCAATATTCACCTTTAGGTAGTGGTTGATGAGTAGGAGGTTCAGCATGAGTTTGAGGGAAATCTTAATGTGGAGAATGGGAAGGACCTTTAAGGGGAGAGTGAGGTGAAGGCAAGTCAACTTTTTTGGGTTGTGGTGAGTGGATTGTGTGGGGATCTTCATTAGTTTAAATTTTGAAGTTTTGAATAGCATTTATGTCAACGTTCAGATTTTCTACCTCATCCTCATTAACATCCTGTAGAACAAGATATATCTGCACAAAATTTATACAAATATTAGAAAAAATGCACTTTAGTTACGCTTTTATTGTACTTCTATTACACTTTTGTTGTTAGTTAATTTTTATAACAAAAAAAAATAACAAAGTAAATTTATTCTTAAAACATACCTCCCTTTTCTTCAAAAATTTAAATAAAGTGATAGCACTCGCTTGTGTATAGAAAAAATCTATATTCCCCTCCCATCTCAAAAAACATGGTCTTAATTCTAGATTGCTCGGTTTATTCATGGAGAAGTGTTCCAAGAACCATATCTGCATAACACCACACATAAAACCTGGGTAAGTAAATGAAATCACAAATATATAAATTTAAATAAATATTATACTTACCAGCATGAGCGGAAAAAAATCATTAATGTAACCCAAGGGTTTCTCCATTGCAAACTTATTTGCAATATTATTGAATTCTTGGACCATAAAATCCCTAATACTTGCTGCACAATTAATAGATAAAAACTCATCTGTATTACTTGATATAGATATGAGTCTCCTAGGAATTTTATGGCTATTTAGGGGAAAAAATAAATTAGAAATAAAAAATATTATAAAAGTCTTTATTTTTGTTGCATTGTCTATTGATCTATTTAATTTTGTCATTTTAGTTTTAATTTCAGTTGATAGAAGTCCTAAGAGTGGATCGCTCTTCCAATTGATATCAGCACCTCTGTTGGGCAAACTTGTGAGAAGATTTTCTTTTAATTGGACAAAGATAATATTGCAAAATTAAAAAATATATTGAACATTTTTTATTTTAAATCAAATTTGTTAGCAGAGCCACCTAATCAGAATTGAATTTAAGTAAATAACCATTGATAATGAAGCCTTCTTCAAAATTATTCCAAAATTTTAAAATCTCATATAAAAGAGGTATACACTGCTGGAATGGCAAAAACTTCAAAAATTGATGAATATGCAAGGCCCTCAACGTGTCCTGAAGTTTATCATTTATTATCTCAACAAATGCATCGCAAATAGTTCTGAAGGTGGTTACGTAGCAGCAAGAAGTAACAGGCCGTTGAGAAGGCATCTGAAAAAATGCAATACAAGAGCAAGTTAAGCGCAAATAAAGCTCAACAAAAGCACATATAAAGCGCAACTAAAATCAATAGGAAAAACCCTGAAATCAGACATAAAGCATAATAAAAGCACAACAAAGGCGCAACTCTTGTCGTACCTTTTCTAAAATATAGACTGCTCCCAACTTCGTCTACCGCCGATGAGGTTGTATGTAAAGCACAAGTAAAGGGCATGTAAAGCGCAAGTAAAGCGCAGATAAAGAGTAAGTATAAAATAGTTCAAGAATAAAAAAGTTGATAGAACAACGAAATATATAACAAAAAAAACATGAAGAAAACTAGTTATATAGCCTAAATGTAAAAAATGAAACCATAGAAAAAAAGTGAAATCGCACATAAAGCGTAGTAAATACGCAACAAAGGCGCAACTTCTTTCCGTACCTTTTCTGAAATGCAGACTGGTGCCAACTTCGTCTACCACCGACGAGGTCCTGGAGAATGAAAATGCATAATGATTGGAAGAAGTTCTTCTGGAGAACCGAACGATAAGGGTAGATAGTGAAAAGTCAGGTGGATGTATTTTTGAACCATTTTTGCAACTTTTTGTATTCCTAATTTCAAATAATTTGGGTTAGACGGGTCAGTTGGGCTGACAAGACATAAATCAAGAATAATTCAAAAAAAAATTCCACATGGCAGATCCACATGTCAAGTTTTTATTCACGTTCAAACGTAAAGCTACGTCCGGTCTCTGCACTTAATAATTTTTCTAGATGAACAACGGCCCGTGGCTTTGTTTACTTTTTTTTCACATGCATTCAAAGATATTCTAGCACATCTCATGTATATGAGTTTTCCTTAAGTAGCCTAATTATAAAAATAAAATTTATTTGATTAGCATTTAAATCTTTATATATATATATATATGTGTATATATATATGTATATATATATAATATTTTTATGTGAATTAAAATTTTAGATATTATGTAAATAATTAAAAATATTTAGATGTTAGATATATATAAATAGATAAAATTTGTGTAGTTTTTATATACTTTTTTTCTTTTAGTCATGATATAGTGACATTCCATCATTGGGGCCTAAATGGTGTTCAAGCTTTAAAGGGTAACAACACCTATTAATGTACTTGGATATTTTTAGCACTAATGAGAAAACATAAAATTAGAAATTTGACTTTATAATTGTTTAAATTTTATCTTGTATGTTTATTTGAAGAATTATGATTAAAATGTTTAATTTAGATAAAATTAGTAAATTACCCCAAATCAAGAATAATCTCTTATTTTTATATAATATTGATTAAACTCATTCAAAATTAGTTCAAACTAATTTGAAACATAACTAATTCAAACTACTTTGCACCCGACTCAAATATGATTTTAATTATCATTCTTGCCCTCGCATTTTGTCTTTTTCACTAGAGACAAAGCTCATGTCATGAACTCCTATTATTTTGATGATATCTTTGCTCTCATTGTTGCTTTTGTAACACTCCATAATATCCCTTATCAGTCTTATGGAGTGTCATATACATAAACATAACATTTTTTATTCTAAACATATGATATCTTTAATTATCTGAATATTTATATAAAACATTTAATAACATTATATTTACTACATAAACGGATGCGTCTAATAACTCAAATTACATTAAAAAATTATTTATAAAGTCACTAATAAAATCCTAAATAGTATCCACCGAGATGTCTACATACCTCAGTTGTAGACTTACAAACATAATTAAATACTAACATATAAAATAAAATAACTTACAGTTTATTTTGCATCGACCTTTTTCTGTAATAATAGCAGTATGAAAAGAACAGATGAGCTGTGAGGCTCAATAAGTTATGCAAATAAAATAGCAGTTAAATTGCATAGCTAAATTCACAATATTAAAATCATAAATTAAATAAACTTGACATTATTTTTAATACAACATAAAATGACATTTGACATTAACATTTACTTTCTTTGAAGTTGATACTGAATATCAATATTAGTATTTTAAAGATTTGGCTAAACTTTCATAAGAATATTCAATAGAGCCCACGTAAACTTATCATTAACATCATTGAATTACATAGAGTTCATTTTGTCTCTTTAGGGGTCCCTTTTGCCCCACCTGCTATGCAGGTATCATGTATTTTGGGTTCCTTTAGCCCCACCTACAATACAATTATCATATATGAGATCCTTTTTGCCCCACCTAAAATTACAGGTATAATATCATATTATAGCCAATCTTTACTAATTTTATATTCAGCAGACTTCACATTTTCATAATTCATACATGCTTATTATGGTCATATACATTACATAATTTTTATAACCATATATCTATTGTATACAGAGAAACCATTCAATATTTAAAGAATTGAACATCTTTTCAAAATCTTACCAACTAAGAGAAAATTTAAATAATTATGTTTGTTCATATTTTAAACTTCAATTGTCATATGAATATGTAGATTTCTTATACATGAATACTTGAATGTATTCTTATGTTTACTTTTGGAACCTTCATAATGCATTTATTTTCTCAACCAATTCAAATAACAATATAAATATATCTAGAATTAACAATTCTTGCATTTTTAAATTACATTTACAAAACTTACCTTTCTAATGGGCCATCTCTTCCAATCCTCTTCTCTGAATTATCTTTCTTATTCTTCTTTCCTCAGTTTCTCTATTATTCCCCTTTAACTGGAATGTCTTCACTAAATTCCACTCTCATCATTTGAATTCTGTTACAGGAATTTACTGTTTCTTATACTTTCCTTTACTGTTTCTTTAGCAATTTATTGTGTCGAATGCACTATAGGGACTCCATGCCCTGTACCGAATTGCTCTATAGGTATTCTTACACTGCACTATGCCGTAACATCCCTCCAACCACTATGCTGAATTCTGCTACTGTTTGATTAAAAAGGTATTGTTTTAAAAAGATGATTTTTTTGGGAGAATTAAATTTTTAGAATTTTAGTTTTAAAATCGAACACATCATTATGAATAATATATCATCTCGAGAGACGAATATATTATTCCTAATGGGTTCAAATTATAAAACTTTGAATTCATCCTGATTATCGTAGTCAAATTCAGGAAAGAAACACATATGACCCCAAAGGGTCAAAATGATGTTCGATCTAGTATTTGACTAAGCTAATTTGGATAAAGGGTTCATTAATTTTATAATCAAAGTCATGATAACATAACAATATATCTTCCAAAGGAAAGAGGATATCGTATATTATCTATTATTTGAATATGACAATAATAATCGTTAAGTTTGATTTTTCCAATGATAATTAATTAAGGTTTTAAAAAATTGATTTTAAAATTTTGATCTGAGTTTCTAAATCTCCTACGAGCGCAAGCCCTCTTAGTTAATTACATCATAAGAAAATTGGAGTTTTCTACGAATACTCTCAATTAAAATAGCGGCAAAAATTTTATTTAGAATTCAAAGTTTGATATCAAGGGAGGTGGGGATTGGAAATTCAACTGGGATTAGATCAATGTTGAACACTTATTTCTAGAGGTCAAAGGAGAATGATAGAAGATGTCTTGAGATTCTGAGTCACTTCAGAAACATTTCAACCTATCCTAAGTATTGGGGCTCGAATCAGAATTGAAAGAGATTTAAGTTTGAGTTATCAATTTTATTAGAAAATTAGGATTCAATTCCTGAATGTTGAGATTTTATAGCCTGAGCCTACCTCAGAACCTAAGTATAAATTAGGTACTGAAAATTAGTGACCCAAACCTAGCTAATATAATGCAGGATCTGGACTTACCCTGGCCTGGATTGGGGAGCCAGCTAAACCACATAAGCACTTCAAAACTATGGATCCAGTCTTTTATGAAAGAGTGGGTAAGGATGTTAATTAGATTGAGTTTAAGGAATGAGGCCGACATCTAGAGCAGATCCTAATTGACCTCTTGACTTATGTTGTGTAATATTAAATTTAAAATAAAAATGTAATTAAATATTTAGATTTTTTTAATTTATATCTAATATGATGCATGCTAGTTGACTTGATAAATACTTAAAATTTTAATGAAGTAATTTTAAAAAAGGCTTAAAAATAGATTTTATCCTAGAGATTGTAGAGATTCCCCTTAACATATCTGCACCCTCATAGGCCAAGTGGTATGTCAAAACCCGCAGACAAGAAGGTGCCTAACAAAATGAAAGAATAATGCATCAAAAATGTTTAAGCGAACTCCCGATGATCTCGGGCTTACTTCTTCAAATGTTAGAATTTCTATGTTATCTTAAGAAATTTTAATTTAATTAAAGTAAAAAAAGTTTATGTTCGTACCCTCACGAGCCTCCGATCGGGTTTCAGGTTAAATAAAAATCGACATACAAGATTGCCAAAAAACTACTAAAAGTATACAATCCTATAACGTAATCAACATCAAACAATTAACTGAATAATTAAATTAATTAAATAAATAAAATATTCATAGGCAAGTGTCTTTTAATATTACAATCTAGAATTACTTGAAATTAAAAGTGACCAGGTACTACTAACAACAACCTGGATTCTATTCCTTAAACTCAAATGACTTTGAGAATTGAGATTATTCTCGTTCTTCACTTCTTTGTCCTTCTATGAGGCTTCTTGGATCTGTTGGGTCCAGATGTCCAAATAAAAAGAAACTTCCCCTCAAATGGGGTGTTATCTTTTCTATTTAGATATTTTAAAGTCACCCTAATTTGGATCTCAAAATGAATATGAACTCTCTCCTAAGGGTTGTCCCTTCCTCTTTGGATTCCAAATTGGATGCTTAACCATCCCATCTCAAAGTACTTAAATATTTATAACTCAAATTTAAATCAAATAATATTTAAATAAAAATTAAAATCTAGACTTAGACCACCTGTAGGGTTATCCTAATATATCAACATTTTAATTAACATCCCAAGCAATTAATATTAATTAAAAATCTAAATATTCAAATCATAGCCACACTTGGCCATACTCTTTTCATTTAAAAGGGGGACTTAAGCTTTTTGAAGCACATATAGGAAATATCGTTAATTTAAAGCTTTAATTTAAGCCCCCTTTATTTTAATTGCTCTATACAAGCATGGCCACCTGCATAATGTTGAATTAGTATAAATTACCTCTAGCCTAGGGGTAATCTAACACATAATTAAATTAAAACATAGATTGCATGAAATTAAATAAATAATCAATCAATCTAAATTAACAACCAGCATGTAGTAAAAATCATGAAAAATTTGGCACATGATAGAAAAATAAACACCGGCCTTGCCTAAGACTAGAGTTGGTTATCTAGCAAATCATCTAAAGTGTGCGGGGTAGGCTGTGTGGCTTAGATATGTCCTATATAGGGTAATTAGTTGAAGTTGTTTCAATGTTATGGTTGGTTGAAATGCTCAGGGGAAAATTTAATTAAGGTTTAAGTATTAATAATTTAAAATTAATTTTAAGGTGTATTTTAAAGGATTAAATGGTTACCACCTTTGTTGCTCACTGAGGTCATGAAGTTTAATTCACCTTCTTGGGGCTAAGTCAATAGTCTCGTAAGCCTGAGTTACCCAGTAGTAACCAATATATTTAAGTGAATTAAATTAATCAAGGTTTGAAGATTGATAAATTTTAATTAAGATTGATTAGTTACTATTTTTAAGATTAATATTAATTGCATTTGACATTAACCAGTTGGTGGCATTGTTTCATAGGCTCGAGGAACCAGGCCTCCTTATGACACGTAGCCCCACTGCCCAAGATAGTCTAGCCTAAAATCTGGTTAATATATTTGGATTAAGGATTTTAAGCTTGGATAATTTATTAATAATCAATTAATTTTAAGGTTCTACACTCCATTGAATTCATTCGTGGTGTTGTGCCACTAGGCTCGAGGAACCAGGCCTCCTTAGGACACTTAGTCCCGCAATCCAAAGTAGTCCATCCTAAAAACTTCATCTTTGAAGTGTTTGTTATGTATTAGAGGATTAGTTGAATGATCTTAATATTGATTTTGTATTATTTGGAATTAAAAATTAATTATCAAATTTTGACAATTTTAGATTATTTTAATGTATTAATTAAGGGGTCAAAAATGAACTTTTAGATTCAAATAAATTTCTGAAGTTTTGATATTTTTGTTAAATATTGGATCTTTTGATGAGTAATTAGGCTTTGTGTTTGCTAGATTTAAAGTTTTCTACAATTAGTTATGAATTTTTAAAGTTTTGACTTAAGGTTGACCAGATTATTGACTTTTTTATTTTTGAATTATTTCTGATGGTTTGATATTTTTAATAAATATTAAATCCCAAATGGAGTCCAATGTCTTTAAGTTTACCTAATTTGAATTTTTCTTGAATTATTTATGATTTTTAGAAGTTTTGGGTATTTATTGGAATTATTAAAATTGTTTAATTAAGGGATTTTTAATGATTTTGCTCCAAATGAACTCCCAACTCCTTGAAATCAACATCAAAGATCAGGAATGCCCTAAAGAGATATTCCCAAGTGTTTGAAAATTTTTTGTAATTCTTAATTATCTTTACTTAATTAAATTAATTAAATATTAAATTTCAATTAAAATTAAATTAAACGTAAATCTGATATCAAATCAAAGGGGTTTTAATTTTCTTAAGTTAAGGATTTGAATTACGATCAGTTCGAGATATTATTTGTATTTTTTAGATTTCAAGTTAGTTTATTATAATTTTTAGAAGTTTTGATGCTTAATTAAGTGTTTGAACTTAAATAAATTAATTAAGGGGTTAATGACTCTTAAAATTAGTAAAAAATTCTCTATGGGCTGTATATGTCACTAAGTTCAAATTATTTGAATTTCATGTCGATAGGAGGTGTATCCTAATTATTAGAATTAATCTAAGTTCTCTAAGCATATCTTTAATTATTGTCATTAAGGTGTCACTAGATTAAATGAGTTTAAATCCATATTTCTCTAACCCTTGGACATTAATTACAATCACATCATACAATCATGAGCAAAGTAAAGTGTCCTAATACCCTATGAAAGGATTTTATAGTAAATCATTAAAGTTTTAGGTCACATAGTGACCTATGAACTTAAATAATTAACTATAAAGAATTAGATTCATCAAATTGAATTGAAGGCATTTGAGGATATAAGAAACATCCTCGAATGAAGCTTAATTCAATTTGATAGTATAATCATACATAGTTTGACAATTATTCATATAAATCCATGTACTATTGAAAGCAAGTTTTCCTCAAACCATACATGATCATAATCTAATTTTATTTTTCGGTGAAAGAGAGCCTCTCACTAATTCCATTGAGCTCTAGCATGCAATTATTGGATTTAGATTGGATTGGTTATGAATTTCCAAAAATCTAGGTCAAACCTTGACCTAGATCTTTGTAAATTCACAAAACTAAATGAGATTGCATCAAAAAGGTTTGAGAAAATTAAGGAAGATGAAAATCAAATCCTATAATACCTCTGCCAAATTTCATATTAATAGGATTTATATATTTTTATTTAAAAATACAATAAGAATGATTGTATACTTGAAATAACAGAAAATACATCGATCAAAATTACTAGAAATTATTTTTAAAATAAAGTGCATAAAAATTGAAGAGAATGAGCCCAAAAACTCAAAATTTGACTGAGAACTGAATTTTCTAGAAAATTTTGAAGTTATGGGCTATTTTTGAATTGATTTTAGTGATTTTATTACATAGTCAGCTAGTGGCGCTGACTGTGTGTGCACTTTCTATGCGGCGGCATGCAGTTGGGCCACGCAAAAGGCGGTGGTTAGCTAACTGGGTTCACTAATCCAGCATGGCTTAGGTTATAGTCATCGGATCAATCCGTAGCTTTAATCTAACGGTTGAGATCAGAGCCCGTGGTAGATCAAAACAAGGAGATCAAACGGCCATTAGAGGCCCCGTGGTTTGAAATGAACAATCCTGATCTAGCCGAATGAAGATCTAACCACCCTGGGATTAGGAAGGTCGCATCAAACCACAAATATAGTGAAAGCATGATCGTTGATCTAAAAAGAATAGATCCAACAGTCACAAAGTCATCTTCCTCCTCTAAAATCTCATAAACCCTATACTTAATTTTTCTTTCTTATACTTTAAATAATGGATAAAATAGATTTAAAACTGAAATAGAGGTATATTAGGGTTTAATAAAGAATGGGGAAGGATTTTCCAAGCTGTTAATGTAATGTTTAAGATATTATTTAAGAACCTATATAAATGCCTAGGGTTTAAGTTCTACCATAATATAGTTGATGGATTTGAATGATTTAGATCTTATTGAACTTGTGGATTGTCCACGCTCAATCTTCTACAAGACTCCAAGTCCAGAAGAAGACTGGATGAAGAGATCGGTCACCTAGGGTGGAGTATGACTCGGTCCTTCGTTCCTCCCACCACCGGCAGCTTACGAATGCTAGGGAAATACTCAAAAAGGGTTAAGGAACACTCGAGATAGCAAAATGAAATGCTAAAGGGCTATGGGAATAATTTCTCTCAGAGATGGGGTTGAATCCTTAGTTCTGTCCCTTTTGCCCTATTCTAGATATTTAAGCTTGCTTGGACGGTCCAGATGTTTTAGGATGGTTACTGGGATTGAGGACATGTGTCCCTGGCCATTAGAATGCCAGGGAACGAGCTGGCCAAGTGAAAATTTCAAGTTGTCCTTCTCACATGGAGGGGACCATCTAGGTTAGCTTGAGGACAAGCCAAAGGCTGAGTTGGGTCGATCTGGAGTCCATGAATATTCTGGAATTAATCAAATGATCTGGAGGAGCCTGATTTAGAGGGAAGAATGGGTTTGACCATTAGAATTCATTTAAATTCTTATTGACTATTTGACCAGTCAACAAGGATGAGGGTAGTTGAGGTGGCATTTTAATAAGGCTTATATGCTGTTGAGGTGGCTTGGAGAGGATTTGAAAGTATGGACCTTGGGGTTTGAAAAGGGAAATTGAATAAACATACATTTAAATGCTATGTTGACTGGTTTTGACCAGTCAACATGGTTCAACATTGATTGGGGTGGATTTTATGAAGCATGTGAGGGCCATTCAAGTAGTTTGCAAAGGGTTTAGATGGCTAAATCCATTATATGAATGAAGGAGTGTTACATGGTGGGATTTAACCATGCTTAGGTGAGTTGACTAAATCAACCTATGCATGAGTTGATTCAAAATATATTTAATTATGTTTGAGTCAAGTTTTGAAATAGTCTGGATGGATTAAGAAGGTCAATTTGGTTGCATGCAATGAGTAGGCTCAATTAGGTTTAGTTTGACCAAAGCAAGGTTCAGTTGACCAGGTCAAGATGAGAATTTAGGTCCATTTTACTAGGAGGGTGATTCAAGGTAGTTTAGTGAGGTTTAGAGTTCATTTGGTGATGAATTGAAGGTGTGATTAAGTTTGATGTATGTAGGCTGATTGAATTTCTAACTGAATGTTGGATTGATTGAAGGTAATTGAAGCTAAATGAGAATTTGATAAATTGAATGATGTACATTTGATTGAAGTTTTAATTATATAATTGATTGATTGATTATAAGCTAGAGATTGAATATGATTAATGTTTGATTGAGGTTCACTTAGAGATTGATTAGAGCTTAAATAAGATCTAGATTGAAGATTAATTGGAGGTTTAATGGATGTGATAATTGAATGTGATTGTTGAGGATTGATTATTATAAAATAGCTGGAAGTGTTTATTAATTATAGACTAGATGTTTGATTGAATGTGTTGGTTGAATATTAGAAATGCATGTTGATAGAAGTTTGATTGAAGTGAGGATTGAAATGACTATTTAAACCTTTAAAGGGTAAATTAGTCAAAATAGGTTGACTTGGTCAACTGAGCTTGACCAAGACCTGGACTTGAGTCTATTGCATTCCTAATGGTGTTTAGGATGCATTAAATGAGGCTTATGGGTTTCATTTGAATGGGTCATTTTGAAGTCTATGGAAAATTCCGAAAATTGCCCTTAAGGGGCATTTTGGTCATTTTGACCTCTAGTCAACTAGGGGTCAAAGTGGGTTCACCAAAATACAGTTTACTACTCAACATGACATAATCAAGGGTCTAGAAGTGATTAGAGGGTTTGGAGAAAACTCTAAGGTTAAGATCCATTGGGTGGGGGGTCTAGTGGTATAGGCCATACATATTTGAATGTTTTACAACCTTTATATTTCAATCCAATTTCTAGGGTTAGAGACCTCAAATTGAGTTTAAATTTAGAGGATTATCTCTAGAGACATGTCCTATCAATGTGAAATTGATAGACTTTGAATCAGATGTCATTTGATTGGGATTTAAAATGTTTGAAAAATCCCTAAAAAAGGCTTTCAGGATAGGGCCTTTGAACCTTGGATTTTTATTTGAATTTCTGAACTTGAGCTGGATTTTGAGTTTGAATGACTAGAATTGAATTATACAAATGATTTATGATTATTTGGATGATTATAAATGATTGGATAGGGTTAAAGCTAGATTAAATGCTTTATTAAAGTTTGGACTGGGATTGAGATTTAGATAGGCCTGGAGTCGGGATAGGTTTAAAGTCTAGGTTTGATTAAAGTTTGAATTGAATTGGGATCTAGATTGGCTTGAGGTTAGGATTGATTTGAGGTTTGGATTGATCTGGAGCTTGGATTGATTTGGGGTCTGGATTGGTCTGGGGTCTAGATTGATCTGAAGTCAAGGTTGATCTAGGGTCTGGATTGGTCTAGGGTCTAGGTAGATCCTAGGATCTGGATTGGTCTAAGTCCTAGGTAGATCTAAAGGTCTAAATGGATCTGGGATCTGGGATCTGGATTGGTCCTAGTGACCTCACATAAAAATGAGGTCAATAGCTACAATAATTTCTGTACACTATGCTGAATTATGCTATAGGAATTCATGCATATTGTGACGAATTCCTCTACAGTCTCGTGTGCTTTCTTGCTTGAAACTTTCGTTTTATGCATTCCAAATACAAGATGGAATAAAGAGGGCCCACATAAAACTAATTAACTACATTCTTATCTTCAAAATCCTTTGAAAGCACCTATTCATAAAATAAATAATTATCTATTTTACTTATAATTACTTAACCATTATATCTGTTAATATTAATTTAAGTAAAATTTAGTCTTAAGCTTAAAATAAGTTTTACACTACTTTTAATTAATTTAAACATATCTGCTTGGGTCTTACAAATCTTTCCTCCTTATTAGAATTTCATCCCCAAAATTTAATTTTTATACATCATCAAACAGATGAGGAAATCTATGCCTCAAATCTATTTCTTTTTCCTATGTAGCCTGCTTTATTAATCTATACTTTCATTTTACCTTTACAAAAGGAATCATTCTTCTTCTCAATTTACGAATATCCTTTTTTAATATCATTTCAGGTTCTTCAATATAAGTCAAATCCTTCTGAAGTTCAACTTTATTTTGAGAAACTCTGAATTTCATCGGTAACCCATTTTTTGAGCATTGATACATGGAAAACATTGTGTATATCAGACATATCTACAGGTAGTGCTAATTTGTAAGCAACTTGTCCCATTTTTTAATAATCTCAAAAGGGTCAATGTTCAGAGGACTGAGTTTTTCACCTGGACTAAATTTAGAAACACCCTTTATTGGTCTCACCTTAGGAATACAAAATCTCTCACTTCAAATTCTATCATTTTATGCCTACGATCATAATATTTATATTGGGGGTCTTAAGCTTCTTTTAATCTATCTCTAATTAATCTGACCTTTTTAGTACCTTGATCCAATAACTAGGGATCTAATAATTGTCTTTCACCAATTTCAAACCACCTCATTGGAGTTCTGCACTTTCTGCCATATAAAGTTTCATATGGAGCCATCTTGATACTAGATTGGTAGTAATTATTATAAGTGAATTCTATTAATGGAATATGATCTTCCAACTACCTCTAAAATTTAGAATACACAATCTTAACAAATCTTTCAGCACTTGAATCAGACTTTCTGATTGATCATCTATCTATGGATGAAATACAGTACTGAACTTCAATTTTGTGCATAAACTTTCATGTATGCTCTTCCATAATTTAGATATAAAACGTCCATCTCTATCTGACACAATAGCCTTAGGAATTCCATACAAACTAATAATTTCCTTCAAAAATAACTTAGCCAATTTCTCCATTTAATTAGCCTGATGAATTGGTAGAAAATGTATGACTTTGTGAGTTTATCAATCATAACCCATATACAATCATGTCATTGCCTTGACTTGGGAAATCCTGTAACAAAATCAATGGTTATTTCTTTCCACTTTCATTCTGGAATTGATAAAGACTGTAACATGCCACTGGGTTTCTAATATTCTGCTTTAACACCTTGACACATTTCACATTTAGCTACATATTTTTTCACATCTCTTTTCATTCCTGGCCACCAAAATAAAATCTTTAAATCTTTATACATCTTTGTGCTTCTAGGATGGATTGAATAACTTAAATTATGAGCTTCATATAGAATTTCTAAATCAAAGTTGAATCTTTTGGTATCCACAAATGCACATTGCTCATGATTCTTCCCAGATCATCTACACTGAAATCTTTTCTTTTTCCTGATTGACACTGCTCAATAAGTTTATGATATACAATATTAGTCTTCTAAGCTTCAGTGATTCTTTCTTCTAAAGAAGGATAAACTCTCATTTGATTAAGACTAACTGAATTTGATCTCCATGCATTCTGACTTCCAATTGTAAGGCTTCCATATCTGTAATTAACCCTTCCTCTAGAATAAACATACAATTCAATTGTTTTCTAAACTTTTTGCTTAAGGCATTATCCATTACATTAGCTTTGCCTGAACAGCACTGGATGTCAAGATCATAATTTTTTTTATCAATTTTAACCATCTTCTCTGTCTTAGATTTAATTCCATCTGCATGAAAATATATTTCCAACTTTTATGATCTATAAAAATTTCACATCTCACCCCATACCAATAGTGTCTCCAAAATTTTAATGCAAGTACCGCAGTAACCAATTCTAGATCATGAGATGGATAATTCTATTTATGATGCTTAAAGTATTTAAAAGCATAGGTAATTACCTTTTAATTTTGCATTAACACACAACCCAACCCTTTCAGAGAAGCATCGCTGAACAATTGAAATCACTCAGTAGCAGAAGGAATTATCAACACTAGTACAGTTGTTAAACACTTTTTTAACTCTTGAAAACTTTGCTCATAATCCCAAGTCCATTCAAATTTTATATATTTCCTGGCCAACTTAGATAAAGGCAAAGCAATTTGAGAAAAGCCTTTTACAAAATCTTCTGTAATATCCTGCTAATCCTAAGAAACTTCTGACCACTATCATATTAGTTGGTCTTGGTCATTCTTCCACTGATTTTTATCTTTTTTAGATCCACTGATATCCCTTCTCCACTAATAATGTGCCCCAAGACTGAAATTTTCTGCAACCAAAATTCACATTTAGAATATTTAGTAAATAATTTATGTTGCCTCAATAATTCCATAATAATTTTCAAATGATCGGCATGTTCTTTAACATTCTTAGAATAGATCAAAATGTCATCAATAAAAATAATTACAAATTGATCAAGAAAATATTTGAAAATTCTGTTCATCATATCCATGAACACTACCGGGGCATTGGTTAGTCTAAATGACATAACTAAAATTTTATAGTGCCCATATCTGGTACCAAAAGCTGTCTTCTCAACATCACCTTCTTTCACTCAAACCTTATGGTAACCTGATCTTAAATCAATTCTGGAGAATACAGAAGCATCTGCTAATTGATCAAATATAACATCAATACTTGGAAGTGGGTACTTATTTTTAATAATCACCTTACTTAATTCTCTGTAATCAATACAGAGTCGCATTAAACTATCCTTCTTCTTGATATGGGTGCACTCCAATGAGATGTACTGGGTTTGATAATTTTTTTTTCAATTAATTATGCTAATTGACTTTTTAATTCTTGTAATTCTTTGGTTTTCATTCGGTAAGATGCTTTTACAATTGGATTTATTCTAGGTTAAAGATTTATTGAAAATTTAACCTCTCTTTCTGGAGGTAAGTTCTTCTATTCCTCTAAGAAAACATCTACAAATTCATTCACTATAGGAATATAATTTATATCATCAACCATCTCTTTAGTTGTTTCTAACTTTGCTTAGAAAATTAATTCACCCACTCTTATACTTGTATGCACCTGACTAGAAGCAATCAATGATGAAATTACTCCATTTTCGCATTAAAAATAAAATACCTCTTCCCCAATCAAATCAAATCTGGCCCTTTTCTTCTAACATTCAATGGTGAAAAATATTTAACCAATCAATTCATTCCCAAAATTATTTCAAACTCCACCAATAAAAGTACTATCAAATCTTATTAAAATTTCCTACCAGCTATTATAAAATTAACTAAACATGATGTACTGGCATTTAAATAATTACTCGCAGGTAATCTAATGCTCAACCTAGGAGTAAAAATAACAGGTTTCACATGTAATTTCTCACAAAATATCTCAGATATAAAAGAATGAGATGTATTAAAATCAAAAAGAATTCGAGCAGGTAAACCTGAGATATTTATAATATTTATCACCACCTCAGAAGATTTTTTGGCTTCTTGAGAAGTTAAAGGAAATACTTGAGCTATTACTGATCTAACTGCTTTACCTAAGGCTTCTCCTTTTATCTTCAAAATTGGTCAATTCATTTATGGCCTAACACCTCTGTATTAATTTGTCCTCTAACTGCCTATATATTCTCTTCCTCCTTGAATATTCTTCAGATAGTTTTTCTTGATATGTCCTAATTCCTCATACAGATAATATTTTCATGAGTTCATAAGACATCCTCCTGAATGAGACTTTCCATAATTTGCACAAACTGGTATTGCAGGGAACCTTATAGGTTGCTGGTGTTGATTCTTATAAAATTTATGTCTTTCTAATGATCCACTCCTATGATCACTTTGTCTTTGTCTCTTTTTATCACCAGTCTCCCATTTCTATTTGACCACCTCTACATCATTCTCCAATAGTCTAGCACTTTCAACTAGTTCAGAAAATTCCTTTATACGAAGAGGAATTAAAGGTTGTCTCAATAAATCCCTCAGACTCTTTAAAAATCTATAACATTTTTCATCAGGAGTACTGATAAGCTGGATAACATATCTTGATAGAGATGTAAATTATGTTGCATATTGAATAATCATCTTTGCTCCTTGCTTTAGATTTATAAAGCTTTCATGCATTGCCTATCTTGCTGATAGAGGAACATACCACTCTTTGAAGACTTTAAATTCCTCATAAGTAATTTGATCATCTGCTCTACCTTTAAATTTTTCTAGTTGTTATCCCCTCCACCATTGTTCTACTTCACCTTCTAACATAAAGATTGCAAGGCACACACGTTGGTTCTCAGGATATCTTATTCTATTAAAAATTTTCTCAATTCTAATAATCCAGTCTTCAGCACTTCTAGCATCGACTTCACCTTTAAATAATGGAGGTTTTAGACTCTAGAAGAGCTTTAAATATTTATCCACTTCTGCACTAACAGGATCACCTACCTCAGCATTTGCACTACTACCATGAGTGGTAGGAGCGATTGGTGTAACTACATATAGAACACTATGTGCTGTAGATCCCACCATAGATTGCATCCTTTTCATCATCTGCATCATTATGCACATCATCTGCATTTACATTAAAGTCCCTGATATTACATTAGCAGCATCAGGTCCTACTGGTGCATGGTCTACTATAGGTGCACTGCCTCCTACTGGTGTAACATTTTCAAGACCTTCATATACTCTATCAGGCTGAGATAACTAATTACTAGTCCCTTCATGTATTCTTTTAGCCATTATATCTACAATGCATTAATAGGTTACTTTTATATGCTACTTATAATCATAATCAAAAGCTAGACTTGATTACTAACTTAAAAACACTACATTATTCTAGGCTCTATAATAATTCCATCAGATCCAATCTTACTCTCTTAGATAACTCAATTTGCTTATGTTTTCTTAATTAAATTCTTAGAATCTTAAATCTTTATTCTGATACCATTTTTGTAACACCCCATAATATCCATTATTAGTATTATAGAGTGTCACACACATAAACATAATATTTTTTATTCTAAACATATGATAAATTTTATTATCTGAATATTTATATAAAACATCCAACAACATTACATTTACTATATAATCAAAAGTGTATAATAACTCAGATTATATCAAACAAATACTTACAAAGCCACTAATAAAATCCCAAATAGTATCCACTAAACTGTTTATATACCTCAGCTATAGACTTACAAACAGAGTTAAACACTAGTATATAAAATAAAATAACTTACAATTTATTCTGTATCGACCTTTTTCTTTTCTTTTCTTGTAATAATAGCCATTATGAAAAGAACTGGTGAGCTATGAGACTTAATAAGTTATGCAAATAAAATAGCAGTTAAATTGCATGACTAAATTCACAATATTGAAATTTTAAATTAAACAAACTTGACATTATTTATAATACAACATAAATCATATTTCACATTAACCTTTACTTTCTTTGAAGTCGATATTGAATATCAATATTAATCTTTTAAAGATTTGGCTAAGCTTTCATAAGAATATTCAATGGATCTCAAGTAAGCCTGATATTATCACTATTGAATTACATAGATGTCCTTTTTATCTCTTTAGAGGTCTCTTTTGCCCCACCTGCTATACAAGTATCATATCTTTGGGTCTCTTTTGCCCCACCTACAATATATGTATCATATATGGGGTCCATTTTGCCCCACCTAAAATTGCATGTATAGTATCATATTATAGTCAATCTTTACTAATTTTGTATTCAGTAGACTTCACATTTTTATAATTCATACATGCTTATTATGGTCGTATACATTATAACCATATATCTATTGTATAAAGAGAAATCATTCAATATTTAAAGAATTGAACTTCTTTTCAAATTTTTACCAACTAAGAAAAGATTTAAACAATTATGCATAAATACTTGAATGCATTCTTATATTTACTTTTAGAATCTTCATAATGCATTTTTTTTCTCAACCAATTCAAATAATAATATAAAAATATCTAGAATTAATAATCCTTGCATTCGTAAATTACGTTTACATAACTTACCTTTCTGACGAGCCATCTCTTCCAATCCTCTATCTTTTACTCTTCTACTCTTATAAGTCACCTAAAATCTCTCTCTAATCTTATAAATATCATAATCTATTATTCAATAAAGTGTATAACATCAACATATACTTAATATAAAACTTACCTAAAAACCTTCTTTCTGCATATATCCCAATAATTCCTACAATTAGTGAAATCTCATTTAAGGATTTGCACTACTATTTAGAATTTAATAAAACTATCATAACCTTATAATATAACCAATTTGCTTAGCTGTATTTCCTTTTCTTTGAATTTTCTTCCTTATTCTTCTTTCATCAATTTCTCTATTATTCCCTTTAATTGGAATGTCTTCCCTGAATTCCACTCTCATCAATTGAATTTTGTTATAGGAATTTACTATTTTTTATACTTTCCTTCACTATTTCTTCAGCAATTTACTATGCATAATGTATTACAGGGACTCCACGCCTTGTACTGAACTGCTCTATAGGAATTCCTGTATTGCACTGTGCCAAAACCTCCCTCCAACCACTATGCCAAATTATGCTACAGGAATATCTATGCACTGTGTCGAATTCTGCTACAGGAATTCCTGCACACTGTGTTGAATTCCTCTACATTCCCGTGTGCTTGCTTACGTGAAACTACCGGTTGTATGCATTTCGAATACAAGATGGAATAGAGAGGGCCCATATAAAACTAATTAACGGTATTCTTATATTCAAAAGCCTTTGAAAGCACCTATTCCTAAAATAACTAATTATATATTCATAAAATAACTAATTATATATTTTATTTATAATTATTTAACCATTTTATCTGTTAATATTAATTTAAGTAAAATTTAGTATTATGCTTAAAATAAGTTTTATACTAATTCTAATTAATTTAAACATACCTTCTTGGGTCTTACATCTTGTCCCAATAAGCCCCTATCACAAACTCCTTTTCTCCTTCAAATGTAGCATGCCAATCGATGCCTGCCCAAACGAGCACCATCTGCAAACTCTTCTTTTTCACATGATGCTTGATGCCTGAGCCCAGTGAGCTCCTATCACAAACTCCTATTCTCCATCACATGTCGTCGATTTGTCAATATCTAACCCTAGTAAGCTATGGTTATGAACTTGGCGATCCCAGTTTGTGACCTTACCATAAAGTCCCTAACTTGTTGAACTTCCTCCCCTAAGGAGATTGTTGCTCATACTGAGTTTGAATCAAGTTTGTAATAATTCAAATCAATTCTGATTCAAACTAATATAAGTGGCTTCAAAGTCCTTCAATTTCAATAACTATCCACAAATATAAGATGTTATCCCTCATCGAAGGTAGTTTTTCCTAAAAAATTTTTTTTTTGTAAATTTCTCTAAATAAACATATAATAGAGATATTTGTATATATATATATTAAGAGATGTATAAAATCAAATATAGCAAATAAAATGTGTTTATCTTCTAATCCTAAATCTTATAGTTGGGCTTAAAATCATTAACCAACTAGATTAGAAGCAAATGACTCTTAGGAAATTTGAAACTTCACCTTATAAGAACTTTTTTATAGGAAATTTGATATCATCATACTTCTTGTTTATGATTTCAATTTCTTTTCTATTGATTTTATTTTCTTTTTATACTTAGAGTACATAAGAAAATGTAATAAATACATTTTGTGAAATTAAAATATAATATTGTTTAACAAGAAACACATTTGGAACGTTAAACACTTTGATTCATGCAAGTTATCACAATCTTAGACATCCATCATAAATTTGATGTCTCGACCTAACGGCTTATGCAACTTAGTTGATAGGCTCAAAATACCATTTTTAAAGCGAACCTAGTCCAAAATTATGTCATAGATCCATCTTGAACTCTTTGGAGGGATTACTAGCTTTGTTTCTTTTGTTAGTCAATCAAGTAGAAACCTTCTAGTTTATCCAATGTGAGCTATCTGAACTTTATCACTCAACTTGATCCATTAAGATTTTTTGAGTATCGTAACCCCAGCTCAACCACCTAAAATCTTGGAAATGTTTGATTAAATTTCTTCCTTAAATTCTAGATTATCATACCTTTTTTTCCTAACCTCATGCTACTCAAATATTACGCATCTCTTGTTACTCGATTGAGGCTTCATGCCTCGGCAATATAGCATTAGTTTGAGGCATAAACTGAGTGTTAACTATGGGAGTATCTTTGAGTATGACCTCTTTATCCTTATGCAACTATTGCTAATAACCAGGTTATTGAAATCTTAGACTGTTTAGCTAGATGTTTCTTTCATTAAAATTTCAGGTGGCTCCTCCCTAGGGGTGTTTAAATGGGTCAACAGGTCAAGCTCGGATCCAACCCAAATCCAGTTAACCTGAACTCAATCTGTTTAATAAACGGGTCAAAAATGTAGACCCAAACCCAACCCGCTAATGATCCAATAACCCATTTTTCTTTTAAAAATTATAATATTTTAACAATAGATTTTAGATTAATTAATAAAAAATAAGATAAACTAACAAATAAAAAAATTTAAGAAAAAATGGGTCATTTTAGGTCGAAATCAGATTGGTGGGTCAACCTGAACTCGAATTTTTTGAGTTGAGTTTGCGGGCGGGTTATTTTTTGACACCCCTACTCCACTCTAGATGGTATGTAATGCCCCATGACCTAAGGGAAGAATAACAAATTTATAGATTACTCAAGCCCTGATTACATCATTCTCAACCAGAGCCATCTTATCTTCCAAAAACAAAAATAAAATATACATCTAGAATATATGCAAAATGCTTCTTCAAATTTTCATTTTTCTAGAGTTTTAAAATAGTAGTTCAAAATACAATGAATTCAACAAAAATATCTAAATAAATTCTGAACAAACAAAATAATATGTACCTTATAGTCTCTAAAGTCTTGCTCCCTATCACAAACAACCAACTTAACAAAATCCTTCCCTTTTTCCTGAAATATTTTAAACAACAGAATGAATACACAACTCAATAGGCCAACCTTTTTCCCCATATCAGAGTTTAATTCATAGTTATAATTAAAATAAATAAAATGACAGGAGATTCATCTTTTTTACTCTACAGCTTTGGCAGACTAGATCACCTATTAATATGAATGCAAAAATGTACAAGTATCAATGCACACTTATAACTTCCTTTTACCACCTCCCACCTTCTTCGAGTAGGCGCAGAGTATAACTAAATAGAGCATAGTATGTTTTAACACAGTCATCTCAGAGCCATAGCATAACAAAGTGGTCTAGAATAGAGATACATTTGTATTGGGCCCACACACATAATCCATAGTTATGAAACCCCTTAAGTAAAGGAAGCTACACTCTTAAATATTGAGGTGCCTTTTGGTGTAATGGTTGAAATTTCATTAAGAAACTCCATAGTTAAGCATGCTCATCTTGGAGAAATTCTGAGATGGGTGACCTCATGGGAAGTTACACCAATAGGACAAAATCATGAGGCCCTTAGGCCAAAGCGGATAATATATCGATAGTTAAGAGTTTGAGCTGTTACAATTGGTATTAGAATAAAACACTAGTCATAAGATGGGAATTGAGTGTCATACAAGATAAAGTGCATGGGAGCCACCTCTTGAATCCTATTGGGACAAAGTGCTACGTGGCAGGAGTCACCACTTGAACTTGTATGGGACACCTCTAAAGTCCTATTTGCCTGGTGGATGATTCAGGGATACAGATATTGACGAGGATGTCAATTACTTAAGTAGGGGAGACTGTGAAACATCTTAAGTAAAAGAAGCTAAACTTTTAAACATCGATGTGCCTTTTGGTGTGATATTTAAAATTTCATTAAGAAACTCCACAGTTAAGCGTGCTCATCCTAGAGAAATCTTGGGATGGGTAACCTCCTATGAAGTTATAGCAGGATAAAATCATGAGGCCCTCAGGCCAAAGCGGACAATATCTTGATAGTTAAGAGTTTAGGTTGTTACAAAAGTGTACTTTCAATTTCATAATAGAGTTCAACAATAACATGAAATGCATGATGATGTAAATGCAATATACAACTAAAGAAATTAAAGCATGCATATACTAAATACCATTTTTTTATAAAAAGCTCCCAATTTCAGGTGCCTATTCAAATTTTCTAGAATTTTACCAATTTTATAGAGAACATGTAGGATATTAATCTAACTCACTTTGCTAACTGTATTGAGGTTCAGAAGTGACATGATTATCCAAAAAATTTAAAATTCATGCTGGCAAACCCAATCGATAAAAATTTGTATTCTTATAATCAAATTATCCAGAATATAGTGTATAAAAATATACAAAATATTACGCAGTGAAACTTTTCCATACTAAAGAAAAACACATTTATAAGCACATCTTCTTCGATAAGGTTGCGGGTGAATTGGTTTTGTAAATGGATTTAGATATTTTAATATTTAAAAACCACTATTTTGACCTAGTGTCATCGTGCTCAACTGCCTAGTGCTGTTACACTCCAAAAGAATCTTCCATATTCTCCTAGAATATGTCCACTTAAGACCAGGTGTCGCCCGACACCACAACACACACCTTTTTTCCTCCCAAATAGAGAGTTGGATATAGCAACGCTACCAATTTTGATGTCACGATGCCTCAAAATTAACTACTTTAGTTCACTACTAAGCTCACCTACAGATTAATTGATTATCCAAGACTCATAATTATTAATCAAATCAAGATTAAGCAATCATTAATAGTAATTACCTATGTTTTTGAATTGTGGGTATTACATCCTCCCATCTTTATAGAAAAAGTCATCCTCAATATTTTAAATCATAATAGATTTGGATGCAACTACCTCATCTTTGATTCTTTCTCCCAGGAGGCTCCCTGCTTAAATCTATATTTCCATTACACCTTGACAATATGTATTCATTTATTCCTTAACTGGTTGATATCAAAAGTACGATTGTGCTCCAGTTATTCCTTATATGATAGATTTGGTTGAACCTAAGGAGGAACCAGACCTCCTAAGGACAAGTAGCCCTGCAGCTCAAAGTAGTTTATCCCAAAAATCAGGTTGATATAGTTGTATTAATGATTTAATTTTGGTATGTAATTAATTTTATAATTTTGCACTCCATTGAATTTATTTGTGGCATTGTCAAGGTGGGCTCGAGGAATCAGACCTCCTTAGGACATGTTGCCCCACACTCAAGGTAGTCCATCCTAAAAACTTCATCAATGGAGTGTTTGTTGTATATTTTGGGGTTGGTTATCTGATTTTAATGATTAGATTAATGTTTGCTGGAGTTTTGATTATTTGTTGAATTTTTGGAATTTTATGAATTATTTAATTCATTAAATAAAGGGAGCCAATTTTAACTTTTTAAATTTAACTTGAATTCTAGAGCTTTAATATTTTCATGAATACTAGAACCTAAGTTGCGTAAAATGACACTCAATTTGTTGGATTTGAATTTTTTTAGATTACATTATGATTTTTTAAAGTTTTGATGTAATTTTGAACTAAAGTTGACCAAAAAGTTGACATTTTTTATTTTAAGTAAATTTTGTAAGTTTGATATTTTTAATAAATATTAGACCCTTAAAAGAGTCGAATGCCTTTGAGTTTGCTCAATTTAAAATTTTAAGGGGTTTTACATGGTTATGCAAGATAAAGAGGAAGATCACATGTAATTATCCTAAATACTTATATTGAATTTGATTAGTTTCACTTCACGCATAGTTAAGCTCTGTTTAATGACTCTATAGAATGTTTGATTATTCAAAATGGATTTAAAGTAGATTTGCAACAAAATTTCAAAAACTAGGTTAAAACATGAACACATTTATTGTAAATTCAAATTTGACTTGAGCTTGTATCAAATGGCCTTGGAAAAATCAGAGGGATTAAAGGACAGACCATTATATACCTCTACCAAATTTGGGGCAAAATGATTAATGGATCATTATTTAAAATTAAAACATAATTTTTTGTATTATTGAAATAATTAAAATAATATTAATCAAATTGCCCCGAAACTTAATTTTAAAATAAAGTACTCTTCATTCTAAATCCATAAAGTCCAAAAACTCTAAAAAATGGATTTAAAATGAATTTCCTATGATTTTTGGAAGTTTCTGTAATCAAAATAAATTTAAAAATAATTTTTATTATATAATACTCGACAGCAGTGGCGGGCCATGCGTCACTCCCTAATTTGATGGATTAAAATCACAACAATGATTGTGCGGCGGCGTATTAATTATCAATGATTGTGCCATCAGCAATCATTGGTAATCAAGGTAGATGCAGCGATAGGCAGGTGCTCGTCCACTTATCCGAGTCAGCAATGAATCTCGGTCGTTCATCCATGCGTGTTAGAGATGGATGATCTTGATTTAGCCAAAAAGAAAATGGAACCGCAGGATATAACCCACGGATTGAATAAATGGTGGGACGGCAAGATCAGAGCCATTGATCATGCGATCAATGGCTCAAAAAACATACATACGCATGCACTAATTGATTAACCCTAGAAGTAGAAAAAGAGTTTGTTCTCTTAAAACACTAAACCAAACTCAATGAAAATTTAAATAAAGCTTGTGTGGATGAAGAGCATTGATTGGGAAGTGATTTCACAGTATAAAATGTGCTTGGTGAAAAGATATTTAACCCTATCTACTACAAGCTAGGTTAGAGTTTTAAATTGATTTACTTAATGATTTTGAACATTGAATGACTTGTTGAGCTTCTAGATTGTCTTAATTTAATCTTCTAAAAGAACTTGACGGTTGAAATGGCCTGGATCACGAGCTCTAGGCCTTGCCCGGATCTCGCCGCAGGCGGCCTTTGACCGGTGGGTTTGAACTAGGGAAGTGAAGAGGAGAATGTGGAGAGCAAAAATGAAAAGAGGTTTCAACTGGAGGGAGCTTAAGTGCTTGGTAAGGTTAGAATGTGTGATTTTAGGCCTTTGAGAATGTTTTAGCCCTAGGGTTCAAATTGGAGGGCTATGATGCATCAGAGCCCTTGCTTAGATGATGGACATGTGTCCCAAATGGTTAGGGAGCAGAGGGAAAGGCTGGCCAAGCCCCATTGTTATTGGGTGGCTCCATGTGGGAGGGGGACCACTTTTTGCCACTTTGGGCTAAGCCAAGGCTTGGGCTCAACTTGGCTTCTTAGGGTTGATTTGGACAAATTAAAGTAAATGGTTTGGAGGGAAATGGCTGTGGAAGTAAGGTTGACCACTCAAACCCATTTAAAATCTTATTTGACTAGGTTTGACCAGTCAACCTGGTCAAGGGTGCTGAGGTGGCACCTAGGGAGTGTAGTGAGCTGTTTAAGTGATATTAGGGGGGATCAAGAGGGCTAGGTTCAATATAAGAGTGAATAGATGCATGTAGGGTGGAGTTTGACCAAAAGCTTTGAGTTGACTTGATCAAACTCCCTATGGTTTGACTCATGGTGTATTTGAATACATTTAAATCATGAAATGAAATGAAGTTGAAGGCTTGATGGAGTTTGATTTAATTACATGAAGTGGTTTGACTCAAATAGGTCAAGTTTGACCAATCACACGTCAAGTTGACCAAGTCAACTGTTGACTAAATCAAGGTGACCAATCATGAGCAATTCACTAGGAGAGATGCTCAAAATGAGTTAAGATGAGGGTTGATTTGGGGGTCAGAAGGAACTGACCAAAGTGAGTGACCAATTAAGCTAGTTTGAGCTAGCTCAACTAGGTCAAATTGGGTCAACCACCCGCCCAAATGGCCAGTGATGCATGATTTGAATTATGGGGTTCTTATTGAGGAGGTTTGAACATGATTAAGGTCAAATGGTTAGTACATTGTGCTGGGTAGTGCAATGAACCATGCCTTAAGGCTCATTTGATCAACCATGGTTGACCAGGTCAAACCAAGAGTTGGATTTAGATCCAACATGTTCAAATGAGTGATTTGAGACCAATGGAAGTGGTCTCAGGCAATGGAATGGCCATTTGGATTGAAATAACTATTTCGACCCTTAAGGAACAATTTGGTCAATATGAGTTTACTTGGTCAACCATGCATGACCAAGGATTGAATTTGAGTTCAATGCATTCCTAGAGGTGTTTATTATGCATTGGAGAAGGTTTCAAGGTTTTATGAGGATTTGCCATATTGAAGTTTAGAGAAAACATCAATTTTCCCCTTAAGGGGCATTTTGGTTATTTGGGCCCTTGGTCAACTCCGGGTCAACCTAGGTCCACCAAAACACATTTTTGTGTTCAACATGTCATAACAAGGGTTATGGACATGGTCAAAAATTTTGGGGAAGGTCCCAAGGTCAAATTCCATAAGGCGGAAGGTCAAGTGGTATAGGTTGTAAATATTTGAATGTTTTGCAACCTTTGAATTTCAATCAAGTTTTTAAGGTTAGAGATCTCAGATTAGCCTCAAATTTAGAGGGTTGACCCTAGGGACATGCCTAATCAATATTCAATTTATAGATCATGAATCAGGAGTTATTTGGCTGATTTTGAGGTGATTGAAAAATTACCCAAGAAGGGCTATAGGACATGGGCCTTTAACTTTGAATTTTGGTATGTAAATTTGGATTTGAATGCAGTTTTGAATTTGATTGGTTGACTTTAAATTATCCACATCAATGAAAATCAATTGAGTTATTTTTTATGACTGGATGACAAAAATCAAGTGGTGGTCACTAGGTGACAGTGCACTGAGCTGGGCAGTGTACTGAGTCACCTGGCTATAGTGCAGGGCTATAGCTTCAAGTGATTATAGGTTGATATGGAATGGATGATTGAAATTGATTAAAGTTTGATTGAAGACTAGATGTTTGAAGCCTGAATGGAGACTGGGTAATTGTAGACAGTTGCAGGTTGATGTTTGAAGTGTAGATTGAGTTCTGAATAATTGATTGCTGGATGATTATCAACCATCATATCAACACATAGGAGTCTATATAGATCCTGATGATCTCATACATAAATGAAGTCAACAAGCTGGTATAGATGGATATAAACACATGGACTAGATAGATAATGTATACATGAATCCCTGCCTCTAGTGTGGCCCCCTCCTCTTAAAAAAGTGCCTTGAGCAAGCCTTTTTGGGTAAGTGTCTTGGGCAAGTCTTTGGGATCTAGCCCGTAAGGTGAATCCCTAAGAGTGAGAGGTGAGTCCTTAGGAACGAGAGTTGAGTCCTTGGAATGAGGGTTGAGACCCCTTGGAAAAAGTGATTGTGAGTTAGGGATGAGTTTGATCAGTAGAGTTGCAGTCATAGGCTTCGAAGGTGTGCGCTTCCTATAACAGGATCGGGGATGTCTAGGGTAGGTAACTAGCCTTGATTACAGGCAGCTGTTGTGGGTGAACTTGTTTTGTTGAGGCAAGTGACGCTCCTGATGCAGAATGGTCTAGACAAGTCCTTTAGAGGAGCTCATAGAGGAAAGTTACAACCCTTGGTCAATTTCCTAGGGCGTGTTTGTACACTTTGATCTCCACAAGGGGGAGTAGACATTTCCTCATAGACTAGTGTCGGCTAGTACTTTGCGGAGTCATGCTTCCTTGAAGTGTGTGTTGCTTTGACCATATAATCCCACTGATCGAGTTCCATAAAAGGAACCTATTAGATACCAAAGGAGTTACCGACATAGGTCTCCACAAGGGGGAGTAGACATTTCCTCGTAGACTAGTGTCGGCTAGTACTTTGTGGAGTCATGCTTCCTTGAAGTGAGTGTTGCTTTGACCACATAATCCCACTGATCGAGTTCCATAAAAGGAACCTATTAGATACCAAAGGAGTTACCGACATAGACCTATATATATATATATATTCGATACTCTACATCATGATTAGATTAAGTAATGACATTCACTTAATGAATTATGTTTTATTCAATTATAGTCTATCTTTCAACATTATGTTATCAAGTTAGATGTATCCATCACTTCCAACAGATCTTAACCTTTTTTTTAATATAATTTTTTCTTCACAATTGAGAATTGTTATCCTTGAGTTTAGAGTATTTTATCTTTATATTAAGAAATTTGTGGAATAATTTATTCATTATGATAATAATAGTACATTCTCTTTTATATCAAACAAATACCATCACATAATCATAGTAAAACATTTACCTAGCTAACTAGCTAGTGCTTTCTTTTGTGGCAATGATTTATGTTGGCATCATACATAATAAAGGTCCTATGGGCATCCAATGCAAGCACAATGATGCCACCATAGCCCAAGCTAACCATTAAAACAGATTAAAGAAAAAAAAAAACGCAAGGTTAGCTAGACCATGTGAGTGGCTCATTTCCATGTGAATATATATTGATAGTACATGTTAATTATAAGCATTGAAGACTGATAGTCTCATGCACTGATTCAGGCATCCCATCCTGTAGGCAAGAAATTGGAGGAATCGTAAGGGTCTGCATCTCTCCATATGCATTCCAGCAAAAAGGATCATCAATAAGCTCCCCTTGGAAAGGAAGTAGCTCCACCTCCGACATGGTAATATTGGTGCAAGGCACTGAGTCGCTGCAAGCGAAGTGTATGGGTGGAGCCCTCACATCATATGTGCCTTTAATATTCGTATAAAAAACATTCGTCACATAGACGGCAGAAGTTTGATTTCTGCACTCTTTGCTCAAACAGTAGTATTGATCTATTATTATACAGTTCTTCACATTATCCATATAAACTGAATCAAATGTGATGTCTGATACTGATCCCATGCCTCCTTGCCATGTTTTGATCCGCACTCCGTTGTCGGAGTTTCTTATCACTGCGTTTCTCACTGATATGTTGGACACACAAGCCTCTGAGTTCTGCATGCCTAGGCTACCGATGCTGTCATCCATCAATCATACCCTTTTCAAACATTAGTTTACCATTCAAATATTTTACTAGTTATGGGGCTATTAATGATTCCATCTTTTTTTATATAAATTTAGGTCAATTAAGACAAATTCACACATCATATACTTAAGATTCAAACCCAAGACCTCTTGGTTGGTAGTCAAAACTCTCAACCAACAGATCAAGATGAACTGCATTAATGATTCCATCTTGAGTGGATCCGATTTTGTCTTAAAGTCATTCAATCTGAACTTGAACCTCAAGTTTAGTCTAGTTAAAGTTTGACTTGATTCAATCGAGATTCAACTCAGATATGACTCATAAACTTTGATTCAATTATGATTATATATATACGTGAAAGAATTAATATCTATGGGTATATATTTTCTGCTCACATTGGCTCATTGACTTCGAACTGATTTGTGTGCGGTAAATAACCTTTGAGCCAAATTTGTTGTACTTACTAGTTAAATAATATTTTATCATTTTAAAAAAATATTGTTTAATCCAGATAATTATTGTGATACAAATGAATGGTTGAAGTTAAACGCACCTAATCCCATGACCATGTCCACAAGTAACATTATTAATGTCCACATCCGAGCAGCCAGGTCCAATAGAAATACAGTCGTCCCCTGCAGCAGAAGAGAGAGGGGAGTTTGATCAGGCACCTTCAAACGGACCGACCTTACCAGAGGAGCATAAATGGAGGAACAAAAGTGAGCTGGGGAGAAATAGTACAAAATACCATTGCTGATCATGGAGTTGTATATGCCTACATATTTGGTATCCTGAATATGGATTCCATCTGTGTTGGGACTGAGAGCAGGAGAGTTTATCGAAAGGCCTTCTATGTGAACTCCCTCACAGCCATCAAACTTGACGTGAAACTGAGGGCTGTTCTCTATGTAAAGGTCTCTCACTGTCAGATTGGAGCTCATAAAGAACCTAATAAGCTGCAAGCAGAAAGAAAAATAAAAGGGGGGAAATAATAAAATGAAATTCAAAACTGTGTAAGGAAGATTAGTCTGAAATTCTTTCATACCGCAGGGCTGTCACAAGGTCCAGGCAATGTTGATCCATTTGGACCCTGCCCAGCATTTAGATAAATCATCAGTTCTGGCTAAAATAAGTGACTTTTTTTTTAAATGAATAGTCAGACGATAGAGCAGACTTACTCTGTGAGGCTTGCAAGGGAGATTCCACCATTCTTCGCCATTGCCTCGTATTGTGCCAGCTCCTCTAAAAGTCATGCCATCCACACGATAAAAGACAAGCCATTGCCTCTTGCTATCCTTCTTAGGCCAGCATTTTGGGCCATTGGGAGGCATCAGTACTCCATCCACCTATATTAGCGCAGATTAGAAATGTCTCTTTTGTTTCGGGGGGTGGGGGGAAGTAAAAAAAAAAAAAAAGGACTCGGAATGTGCTGATTACTTGGAAGATGAATTCGGGCTGGCAAGGACCGGAGAAGATTGTTGAGGTGATCATGAATACGCCATTAGATGGGACGAGGAGAATGCTGGAGTCTACTGCGCAGGCAGCTCTCCAAGCAGAACGAAAGGCCTCCGTGTCATCAGTGGAGCCATCTCCAACGGCCCCAAATGCTGTTACATCAAAGATGCACGGGTCGGAGCTTGAGTTATCTATGTCAAAGCTTTTCGCCGGTGGCTCAGCGGCAGGGGGAGCTGGGGCCTCAGATATCATGCCTCTTGTTTCTCTGTGATGCTTTGATTTATGGTTATGGAGTCTTGCATTCGAGCCTTGGAAGCATGATGGAACAACTAAGATCACCATTGTAATATATAATAGCCCATAAAGAGCTGCCATTGCTTATGCAAAGCAGAGTAATGGAATCTCGTGAAGATTGCGTGTAGGAGGAGTCTTTGAGAATTCGAGAGATGGATTTTAGAATATGATAGGAAGGGGAAACCAGAAAGAAAGAATATTTGTTGGCTTATACACTCTGTGAGGGTTTTTAGGTGGAGGGAGCCATCGGCGAGGTGATTGGAGTCATGCTCTTTGTTCATTAAACATCACTTTCTTGTGGGAGCCTAGTTACTCACATGAACCCATCATATGGCAAAAGGGGAAAAAATAAAATAGAATATGTTGTGTTTTGTGGTATGGGATTCTCCAACTTTGTTTGCTAATAAGAACCCAGGCTTCCAAAATTTCACAGAGTAGTTTCTTATAAAATATTTTAACTGAGGGGAGGGATTTTTGGCGGTTAGTTGGAGTCACATGTGTATTGGAAATTGAAAGAGGGACGTGAGAAGCTTCTAGTGTTTCACTTTTTTTCTTCTTTTTTTTAGAGTATAGAAGCATAAATTTATGTAGGTAAATTTCTATCTCAAGACCTTGATATGAAGATTCAGGATCTTTATCAACTAGATTTATCACTTGCAATTGAATTTATCAAAGTAGCCTCTTTCCTGCTAATGTTTAGGCCCTTACACAACTCTCTAATCATTATTCATCCTCAACCTCAACTTATAAATAGCTCTATAATGCCTATCTAATGCTGGTTAGATATGCGGGGTGCATGCTTAAGCATGTGCTCCACCCAAATTTTGTATGTCTTTATACACAATAGATATGTGTTAATATACCATTTTTATTTGATTGTTCTATAATAAATATTTAATTCATGCCCTACTCCCCACTCAAGTAAATAAATAATAATAATGATAATAATATTTTATGTGGCCCCATTAAGAAAAAAATAATAACACTATCACTGTCTAAATGTGATTGGTAGTTCTTCTTGGTCTATGTCTGTGTGTTACGTTCTAGCAATTTGTTCATGATTTGGGACAATACTAATGAATTTTGGTGTTATATAATTTTGTGCTTTATGATATTTTGAAGGTTTTATTGGTAATGACTTATATTTTCTTTTGTCATTGTTTACATAAAAGCTATTATTTAGAAAGCATGTAAAATCAACCGATAGTTCTGATTCTTCTGCTAAACAAGTTAAACATTATAAATAAATTATTTTCCAGAGAAAAAGAAAAAAAGCAAATGCCTGTTTTGAACACTTTAGGGGAAAGTAGTACACTAAATAATAATAAGAATAGAAAGGTGGAGCTGATTAAATAAATAGGTTGAGAGCCCGTGAACCATTCTTGTACTTTTGCAGCTTGTGGCCAATGTGAGGTCGTGGAGGAAAGCGGGGCCAAGTGACAAAGGAATTTAACGAGTCACGAGTGAGACTGAGAGAGATCACATTCTCTCTCTCCCACTTCCGTAATAACGTGTCACATTTTCGGGAGTTTCTTATTTAACTAATAAGCTATGAGCAAAAGTGAACCCAGTCGGCCAGTCCCGATTTCCCGGCTCACCGACTATTAACGGCAAATGCAGTAATGCCAAACTATTGCATGTCCTTAAGAGATCTACAAAATATATTATATTCATATTATCTTTTAACTCCAACTATGAACACAAAACAATAAAGATTTTTTTTTATTTTTAATTTGAACCCCACTCCCCCAAAAGGAAAAGGGTAATGAATCATAGGATCTGGCCGACTTCTAGAAATCCAATTGTTGTTAAATTTTGTGTGAATCTAATTAACATTCATGAAGTTGGAGGGATTCTAATATAGTATTTCACTATTTCAAGCTAATATTTTTTATTTAAAATTATTGTTACTTTAATAAAATTTAAAATTATTATCTATTATTTTGTCTTTAAATAATATATTATACAGGATTATTATTTGTCATCTAATACGATTTTATTTTTTATGAATTAACACTTTTTTTAATTGTAAACACTCCAACAAACAAGAAGGCTTCACCAAAAAAAGAAATTGAAAGAGATAAACTATGCTTGGCCACTTTATCTCTAAAACCTTGATTACAAAGCCAAAGAAGATGTTGAATTGCGTGAGAAGAAGATTGAGATGGATAAGTTTTTCATTCACCATTCAATTGATGCGACTATTTTTTTTCTCTACACACATAACTATCTTATTTTCTTTTAATCAAATAAAAATGCTTATTTTAGTGATTCCTATTTCATAGATCATTATACTGGTATGAGGAGATTAATTTTTTCAACGTTTGATTTTTATATTGGGAGGAATTTTGATTTGGAAGTTGAAATCATAAGTTGTTGTTCTGAGAAAAGGTATTCAGAAGGAATGACGTTGAGGTGTCATGACAAGTAAATTTTGTCGGGATCACTGATGTCCAAGAAGGGAGAGCTAGGGGTGGAATAAGTAGGGAAAAAATTAAATTTTCATCACTTTAGAATGTGGATGGATTATTTGTTATGAAAACTCGTCCTAATAATGATCTGATGATTGTTTATTCGATAATGACAATTTTGGAGAATAATATGAAAGATAATTGTCAATCGTACTTGATTAGAATACCTATTAGTTGGATAAATGTTAAATGGAAAGTTTGATTTCATTCTACGTTACTCCCCATGAACCTTTCCCTCAAGGTTATAATTCAAATTTTCTCTTTCAAATTTTCCCAAGATTCTCAAGTTGCACTTGGTGGGTTGAGGCCATTCTTAACTTCATCCCTTGAAGATGGAATAGCTCTATTCAAAAGTTTCTCAAAAATAGTGGGTCTAGATTGCTCATAATAGAGCTTGCATGCCATGTAATAAAAATAATTTCAAGAAATCCTTGAGCTAACTGGAAGGTTCTGTAAGGGTGTGTTAAGTGATTGAAATGAGCGTCTTTGGATAGCTTATCTAGAACCATCATAATAGTACGTATTACTGCCTTGTGATTATGGTGGAACATTAATGAAATCAATAAATATATTGGTCTTAACTAGTGTTCAAATTGGCACGAGTTAAAAAAAACAAAGATTGTCAATAATCTACCCCTTGCTTCTTTTGAGGAACGAATCCTTCTTTAAGAATATAGTCAATGGAGCATAAATTTATATTAATATTTAATAAACTTCATATAGTAACCCATAAGGAAGATGAATTCACTAAGCCTATCATGTTTGTTGAAATATGCAAGTCTTGTGTAACCAACATTTTGAGGACATTTGACAACTCTTTTGGTGATAATGTGACCAAGATACTTCATATTTCATATACATTGTAACGCTCGAACCGTATGGTCCGGTCTCCCTCTCGCGTGCATGATTGAAGCAACAACCGAGCTACCGCGAACAAGTGAATGGCGCGAGCTCTTCTCATTTGCACTCGAACAGCCCGAGAGGTCCCCAGTTGCAATTCTCCTCTCACGATTTCACTGCCTCACATGATTTAATCCCATTTTGTATGATTTTTCCCCTCTCCAACATTCACTTCTCAATTTATGAAGGGTTGGGGGCTAGGGCATCACTTATTATCCTTCCCTTGCCTCTCTACAACTACCAAACCTCCTTATCTTCTCCCTAGTAGCCATCATTTGATTATTTGGCAAAATCAACAAGCATTGTTTTCAATTTTTTTTTGTTCTCCCTTAATAATATGCTCTTTCATCTTCTCTTCTCTCCTCCTCTTTTATTTTCTTCGTCATGTTTTCCAAATTACATAATCATATTTTTCTCTTTCATAGTTTAACTAGTTTTGATCGGTGGGGATTTTATTTCAATTTTACCATTTTTTATTAGTTTAGCTTGCTTTGGGAGGAAGCCTTATTTATGTATGATGTTTGAATTGATCTAACCCTATATTATCCTTTAGGCTTGATTAATATTCAGTATATATAAATAAAATCATGTTTTATAAACTTTATATTTCAAACTTTGAAGTCTTTCAATATGATTCTTATTTGTAGGACCTTCGAGTTGTTGCCCTCGTAGCGTTGTCAGTTGATTATCTTGTAGGCTTGGAGTTTCATGTCATTTGCCTAAATGTAAGTAATTGTTATTTATTTTGGGAAAAAACATACATATCTTTGTTAGGAGCGTTATTCTTGTTTCTTAAGCTAAACCTTTGGATGTTAGATTACTAATCTTGTCATCGCAGATTATTTTATTTTACTCATACACTCAAATTTCATTAGGAAGATTCACAAATAAATCATTCTTGATTTATTGCAGCATAAACTCCTACATATCAATTTTTATATTTTTATGCACGTGCTCTTATTGAATGCAATAAATGATTATATTGACAAATCATATCTTAGTATAAAATAACATTTGGTATATTAAACTATAAAACCTATTGAAGAATGCTTATGAAAATTTTTGAAAAATAATATGCTTTTGTGCATTGATGTGTATGTCGGTAAAACACTATTAGTTATTGGCTAGCACGGGCTGACGGGCCCCAAGAGTGATGACTCTATATGAAATCATTAGATTTATTGGGTTGATGTTTACCTTGGCGGTGATAGGTATTTGATAAACCGACTATAATTATATATATTGGATGTTTGTATATACATTAGGCAGGAATTGAAAATAATAAATGACTGATAAGCCATTTTAAAATACAAGGATATATACCTAGTGTGGTGCATTTGTAAGCATTGAAATGTTTTAGCACCAGTAGCTAATTGATATATACACTAACATATTAGAATTTGTCATAGTAATAATAGCATAATTCATAGCTAATTTGTTCTAGTAACTATAGGTTACTACTCATATATTTGGTTGTTCATAATGCATGTCCCAGTCTTTTGCCGTTTATGCTTTAATAAATATGAGTTACTTATTGAGTTTGATTTATCAAGCTCACCCGTTGTCTTTTCTCACAGCAGGTCCTGCAGGTTTAACGGACCATCACTTCAAGAACAAAGTTACCAACAATTGCCTTTTTTTGGTATTCTAATCGAGTGAGAAAAATTTGATGTTTCAGAATACATATTGAAGATCTTAGAACAACTATATATATACATATATAACAGTTTTTATATGTGCAATATTTATATTTTAAGTATGTATCAAAATCCAATATATTCTAAGAGATTGTATAACAAAGTATTTTGAACCCACATAATTTAAAAAATCTTAACTGAAAAAATGAACATAACATTCTTCTACAATACTTCATTTGACTACTATTTTTTCTGAAGTTTCTACATAAAAAATCACATATTTATCAGTATGTGAGATTTTCATGCAATTCAAGATAATAAAATCTCTCTCTACAATCATTAATGTTTTACCACTGAACATATACTACTATACTCCCTGTGGAAACGCACAATATAGGACAAGAAGAAGAAAGGAAAGTAGAAACAGAGAGAAAGGAAAACTATTAGAATTATCTTTCTTGATGTCCTCTGTTACAGTATACATGCTTAAATAGAGAGAAGAGTATGGTCCATTACAAGCAGCCAATTGGATGGAGCCACCTAAGTTACATGGGAATACAATAACTTAATTTAAGCATGAGATACATCGATATGTACTAATACGCCCCTGCAAATTGATGGGTCTTGTATGACTGTCAGTTTGAGACGAAGTGTTTGAAACCGAAGCATAGAGAGGGATTTGGTGAAGATGTCGGCCACTTGATCAATAGTGGATATTGGAAGAAGTCGGATGTGATTGTGCTGGATGTGATCAGGAATAAACCGATGATCAATTTCGACGTGTTTAGTACGAGCATGGAAGACCGGATTGTTGGCAACGGCTATTGCCGATGTGTTGTGACAATACATATCTGTGGGATCGGTTGAGGAGATGCCAAAGTCTTGAAGTAGACGATGAAGCCAAATTACATCAGATGTAAGTGCCTCAAGTGCTCAGTATTCAGATTCAGTAGATGAACGAGCGACCGTGTGTTACTTTTTGACAGTCCATGAGATAAGTGTAGCGCCTAAATAGGAGCAGTATCCAAAGGTAGACTTGCAAGAGACGGGATCACCTGCCCAGTCAGCATCTGAAAAAGATTGAAGTACTAGGTAAGTTTTTGTAATTGCTAATCCAAAATCAAGCGTACCTTTGATATATCGTAGTAGTCTTTTGAGCAAATAGCTATGCTCAGGAAGAGGATTGTGCATGTGCTGAGAAAGCAAGTTTACGCTGTAAGAAATGTCAGGATGAGTAAGTGTTAATTATTGGAGCGAACTTCTTATCTTCCTATAGATTGCAGGATTGGACAAGATGGGATCAGACGGAATGTCAGATGGAAGCTTAGTACAAGTGGGATTGGATAGTGGTTTACAATGTTGAAGATGAGATTGCTGAAGAATGGAAAGCGCATATTGCTTTTGGGATAAGAAGTAGCTTTGATCCAAATGCGAAATGTGAATGCCAAGAAAGGAATTTGCTTTGCCAAGATGTTTCATGGAGAATTTATGATTGAGCTGCTCAAGAGTGTGATTGAGAACTTGTTGATTGTTGCTTGTAATCAGAATATCGTCGACATAGATAAGGATAAAGAGTTGAGCTGAGTTTTGTCGCAGAGTAAGAAGAGAGGGATCAGAAATGCTATGAGTGAAGCTGAGAGACACAAGAAAAGAGGTGAAGGTATTGTACCATTGACGAGGAGCTTATCGAAGACCATCGATAGCTTTATGTAGTCTACAAACATAGTCAGGATGAGTGGAGTCTTCGAAACCATTGAGTTGCGACATATGGATGGTTTTAGAGAGGTCCATGGAGAAATGTGTTGGCTACGTCGAGCTGATGAACAGTCCAATTGTGATATAAGGCAATAGTAAGAAGGATGTGAATAGTAGGTAACTTGGCAACAGGACTAAAGGTTTCGGTATAGTCTAAACCATACTCCTGATGGTTGCCGAGAGTAACAAGCCTAGCTTTGTGTTTGGCCACTGAGCCATCAGTATGATACTTGGTTCTATATGTCCATTTACATCCGATAATAGTGGAATTATATGGTGGAGGAACAAGACTCAAAGTTCCTTGTTGTTGTAAGGTAAAGAATTCAGACGCCATGGCTTGACGCCACTCAAAATATTTGACAACTTCTGTGTAGGTAGTAGGGTCATATGAGAGCTTGGAAGGTGTATGACTGTGTATGAGATCTAGCTGAATGCACTGTTTGAGAGATCTAATTTTTCTTCTAGTAACCATCAGATGAGTTGGTATAGAGGAAGCTTGAGAGGGATGAGAGTTGGTTGACAGAATAACAAGTTCTGTTGGAATGACAGTTGACATAGTGTGGACAGGAGTATGGGAACCCATGGGAAGAGAACAAGTGCTGGATGATTTGCAAGGTATGGAATAGTGGTAGGAGTTAGAAGAAGCAGATTAGAGGCTGTAGTGTGCGCTGTAGGTGGGGAAACCGTAGTTTGAGCAAAGGGAAAAAATGTTCATCAAAGGTAACATGACATGACATAGTAATTTTGTGTGATTGGAGATTTAAACATTTGTAGCCTTTGTACACGTCAGAATATCCGAGCAACACACATGGAAGAGCCTTTGGTTGGAATTTATGGCAGGTATGCGGAGGAGAGAGGGGAAAGCATTAACAACCAAAGATTCTTAAATGATGTAGTCGGGTTGTTGTTGATGAAATATCTCAAAGGACGAAATGTGATTAGTGGAAGATGAGGGTAACCTATTAATAAGATAAATGGATGTAAGAGCGGCATCAGGCCAATATTTATAAGGAACAGAAGCAGTTTCTAGCAGAGATCTAGTTGTTTTAATAATGTGACGATGCTTGCGCTCAGCAACGCCATTTTGTTCTGGTGTGTAAGGGCATGATATCTGATGAGATATGCCATGAAGCTTAAGAAATGAGCTAAGCGAAGTATTTAGATACTCGGAGCCACCGTCTGTGCGAATGATTTTAATTTTTCTTCCTGTGTAATTTTCAACTTGAGTTTTAAATTGAATAAAAATCGAAGTAACTTTGGTGCCATAGGAAAGATCCATGTAAACTTGGAAAAGTCATCAACAAAAATAACGTAGTACAAGAAACCAGTGCATGACACAACATGAGCCGGACCCCAAACATCAGAATGAATTAATTCGAGAGCGGAAAGTTTCGGATGAACGGAATGATCAAAGGGCAGTTTGTGTCCTTTTGATTTATTACAAGAATGACAACTAAAAACATTTGTAGTAATGTGAAGATTAGGATATCTAGCAGCAAGTAAATGAAGCATTCTATGATGAGGGTGCCCCAGCCGGGAATGCCAAGCATGAGCCGAAGTGGAGGAAGCAGAGAGAGCCTGAGTTGTTGACGGAGCTGGGTGGACCTTGACAGGATAAAGGCCATTATTACATAGGCCTTGAAGAAGAGTTTGTTGAGTCTTCGAATCCTTAAAAGTAAAGCCAAAAGAGTCAAAGGTAATAGATATGTTATTATCTTGAGTTAGTTTAGAGATGGAAAGTAAATTGTAATGTAGAGAAGGAGAATGAAGAATCTGAGAGAGCTGAAGCATACGAGAGGGTGTAGGGAGAAAACTAGTCCTGGAATTAGCTATGTTAATGGATCTACCGTCACCTATGGTGATGTTGTCGGAGCCGGTGTAGGGTGTGGCAATGGAGAGATTGTCAAGAGAGTTGGTGCGGAGTGACGATGCGCCTGAATCAAGAAACTAGTTGGAGTTGGAGTTGGAGTTGTGAGAGCTGGCTACCATATCTCTGGGTGATGATTGAACAGGTTGAGGAACATATTGGACATTAAGTCTATGACGAGTTTAATTTTTTCAACGTTTGATTTTTATATTGGGGGATTTTGGTTTGGAAGTTGAAATCATAAGCTGTTGTTCTGAGAAAAGGTATCCACAAGGAATGATGTTGAGGTGTCGTGACAAGTAAATTTTTGTGGGGATCACTAATGTCTAGGAAGGGAGAGCTAGGGGTGGAATAAGTTGGGAAAAAAATTAAATTTTCATCACTTTAGAATGTGGATGGATTATTTGTTATGAAAACTCGTCCTAATAATGATCTGATGATTGTTTATTGGATAATGACAATTTTGGAGAATAATATGAAAGATAATTGTCAATCGTACTTGATTAGAATACCTATTAGTTGGATAAATGTTAAATGGAAAGTTTGATTTCATTCTACGTTACTCCCTATGAACCTTTCCCTCAAGGTTATAATTCAAAATTTCTCTTTCAAAATTTCCCAAGATTCTCAAGTTGCACTTGGTGGGTTGAGGCCATTCTTAACTTCATCCCTTGAAGATGGAATAGCTCTAATCAAAAGTTTCTCAGAAATAGTGGGTCTATATTGCTCATAATAGAGCTTGCATGCCATGTAATAAAAATAATTTCAAGAAATACTAGAGCTAACTAGAAGGTTCTGTAATGGTGTGTTAAGTGATTGAAATGAGCGTCTTCGGATAGCTTATCTAGAACCATCATAATAGTACGTATTACTGTCTTGTGATTATGGTGGAACATTAATGAAATCAATAGATATATTGGTCTTAACTAGTGTTCAAATTGGCACGAGTTAAAAAAAACAAAGATTGTCAACAATCTACCCCTTGCTTCTTTTGAGGAACAAATCCTTCTTTAAGAATATAGTTAATGGAGCATAAATTTATATTAATATTTAATAAGCTTCATATAGTAACCCATAAGGAAGATGAATTCACTGAGCCTATCATGTTTGTTGAAATATGCAAGTCTTGTGTAATCAACATTTTGAGGACATTTGACAACTCTTTTGATGATAATGTGACCAAGATACTTCATATTTCATATACATTGTAACGCTCGAACCGTATGGTCCGGTCTCCCTCTCGCGTGCATGATTGAAGCAGCAACCGAGCTACCGCGAACAAGTGAATGGCGCGAGCTCTTCTCATTTGCACTCGAACAGCCCGAGAGGCCCCCAGTTGCAATTCTCCTCTCATGATTTCACTGCCTCACATGATTTAATCCCATTTTGTATGATTTTTTCCCCTCTCCAACATTCACTTCTCAATTTATGAAGGGTTGGGGGCTAGGGCATCACTTATTATCCTTTCCTTGCCTCTCTACAACTACCAAACCTCCTTATCTTCTCCCTAGTAGCCATCATTTGATTATTTGGCAAAATCAACAAGCATTGTTTTCAATTTTTTTTGTTCTCCCTTAATAATATGCTCTTTCATCTTCTCTTCTCTCCTCCTCTTTTATTTTCTTCGTCATGTTTTTCAAATTACATAATCATATTTTTCTCTTTCATAGTTTAACTAGTTTTGATTGGTGGGGATTTTATTTCAATTTTACCATTTTTTTATTAGTTTAGCTTGCTTTGGGATGAAGCCTTATTTATGTATGATGTTTGAATTGATCTAACCCTATATTATCCTCTAGGCTTGATTAATATTTAGTATATATATAAATAAAATCATGTTTTATAAACTTTATATTTCAAACTTTGAAGTCTTTCAATATGATTCTTGTTTGTAGGACCATCGAGTCGTTGCCCTCGTAGCGTTGTCAGTTGATTATCTTGTAGGCTTGGAGTTTCATGTCATTTGCCTAAATGTAAGTAATTGTTATTTATTTTGGGAAAAAACATACATATCTTTGTTAGGAGCAATATTCTTGTTTCTTAAGCTAAATCTTTGGATGTTAGATTACTAATCTTGTCATCGCAGATTATTTTATTTTACTCATACACTCAAATTTGATTAGGAAGATTCACAAATAAATCATTCTTGATTTATTGCAGCATAAACTCCTACATATCAATTTTTATATTTTGATGCACGTGCTCTTATTGAATGCAATAAATGATTATATTGACAAATCATATCTTAGTATAAAATAACATTTGGTATATTAAACTATAAAACCTATTGAAGAATGCTTATGAAAATTTTTGAAAAATAATATGCTTTTGTGCATTGATGTGTATGTCGGTAAAACACTATTAGTTGTTGGCTAGCACGGGCTGACGGGCCCCAAGAGTGATGACTCTATATGAAATCATTAGATTTATTGGGTTGATGTTTACCTTGGCGGTGATAGGTATTTGATAAACTGACTATAATTATATACATTGGATGTTTGTATATACATTAGGCAGGAATTGAAAATAATAAATGACTGATAAGCCATTTTAAAATACAAGGATATATACCTAGTGTGGTGCATTTGTAAGCATTGAAATGTTTTAGCACCAGTAGCTAATTGATATATACACTAACATATTAGAATTTGTCATAATAATAATAGCATATTTCATAGCTAATTTGTTCTAGTAACTATAGGTTACTACTCATATATTTGGTTGTTCATAATGCATGTCCCAGTCTTTTGCCGTTTATGCTTTAATAAATATGAGTTACTTATTGAGTTTGATTTATCAAGCTCACCCGTTGTCTTTTCTCACAGCAGGTCCTGCAGGTTTAACGGACCATCACTTCAAGAACAAAGTTACCAACAATTGCCTTTTTTTGGTATTCTAATCGAGTGAGAAAAATTTGATGTTTTCAGAATACATATTGAAGATCTTAGAACAACTATATATATATATACATATATAACAATTTTTGTATGTGCAATATTTATATTTTAAGTTTGTATCAAAATTCAATATATTCTAAGAGATCGTATGACAAAGTATTTTGAGCCCACATAATTTAAAAATCTTAACTGAAAAAATGAACATAACATTCTTCTGCAATACTTCATTTGACTACTATTTTTTCTGAAGTTTCTACATAAAAAATCATATATTTATCAGTATGTGAGATTTTCATGCAATTCAAGATAATAAATTATCTCTCTACAATCATTAATGTTTTACCACTGAACATATATTACTATACTCCATATGGAAACGCACAGTACAGGACAAGAAGAAGAAAGGAAAGTAGAAACAGAGAGAAAGGAAAACTATTAGAATTATCTTTCTTGATGTCCTCTATTACAGTATACATGCTTAAATAGAGAGAAGAGTATGGCCCATTACAAGCAGCCAATTGGACGGAGCACCTAAGTTACATGGGAATATAATAACTTAATTTAAGCCTGAGATACATCGATATGTACTAATACGCCCCTGCAAACTGATGGGTATTGTATGACTATCAGTTTGAGACGAAGTGTTTGAAACCGAAGCGTAGAGAGGGATTTGGTGAAGATGTCGGCCACTTGATCAATAGTGGATATTGGAAGAAGTCGGATGTAATTGTGCTGGATGTGATCATGAATAAATCGATGATCAATTTTGACGTGTTTAGTACGAGCATGGAAGACCGGATTGTTGGCAAGGGCTATGGCCGATGAGTTGTCACAATACATATCTGTGTGATTGGTTGAGGAGATGCCAAAGTCTTGAAGTAGACGACGAAGCCAAATTACATCAGATGTAAGTGCCTCAAGTGCTCAGTATTCAGATTCAGTAGATGAACGAACAACCGTGTGTTACTTTTTGACAGTCCATGAGACAAGTGTTGCGCCAAAATAGGAGCAGTATCTAGAGGTAGACTTGCAAGAGACGGGATCACCTGCCCAGTCAGCATCTGAAAAAGATTGACGTACTAGGTTAGTTTTTGTAATTGGTAATGCAAAGTCAAGCGTACCTTTGATATATCGCAGTAGTCTTTTGAGCAAATAGTTGTGCTCAGGAAAAGGATAGTGCATGTGCTGAGAAAGCAAGTTTATGCTGTAAGAAATGTCAGGATGAGTAAGTGTCAAATATTGGAGCGAACTGGTTATCTTCCTATAGATTACAGGATTGGACAAGATGGGATCGGACGAAATGTCAGATAGAAGCTTAGTACAAGTGGGATTGGATAGTGGTTTACAATGTTGAAGATGAGATTGCTGAAGAATGGAAAGCACATATTGCTTTTGGGATAAGAAGTAGCTTTGATCCAAATGCGAAATGTGAATGCCAAGAAAGGAATTTGCTTTGCCAAGATGTTTCATGGAGAATTTATGATTGAGCTGCTCAAGAGTGTGATTGAGAACTTGTTGATTGTTGCCTGTAATCAGAATATCGTCGACATAGATAAGGATAAAGAGTTGAGCTGAGTTTTATTGTAGAGTAAGAAGAGAGGGATCAGAAATGCTATGAGTGAAGCTGAGAGACACAAGAAAAGAGGTGAAGGTATTATACCATTGACGAGGAGCTTATCGAAGACCATAGATAGCTTTATGTAGTCTACAAACATAGTCAAGATGAGTGGAGTCTTTGAAACCTTTGAGTTGCGACATATGGACGGTTTCAGAGAGGTCCATGGAGAAATGTGTTTGCTACGTTGAGCTGATGAACAGTCCAATTGTGATATAAGGCAATAGTAAGAAGGATGCGAATAGTAGGTAACTTGGCAACAGGACTAAAGGTTTCAGTATAGTCTAAACCATACTCCTGATGGTTGCCGAGAGCAATAAGCCTAGCTTTGTGTTTGGCCACCGAGCCATCAGTGTGATACTTGGTTCTATATGTCCATTTACATCCGATAATAGTGGAATTATATGGTGGAGGAACAAGACTCAAAGTTCCTTGTTGTTGTAAGGCAAAGAATTCAGACGCCATGGCTTGACGCCACTCAAAATATTTGACAGCTTCTGTGTAGGTAGTAGGGTCAGATGAGAGCTTGAAAGGTGTATGACTGTGTATGAGATCTAGCTGAATGCACGGTTTGAGAGATCCGATTTTGCTTCTAGTAACCATCGAATGAGCTGGTATAGAGGAAGCTTGAGAGGGAAGAGAGTTGGTTGACGGAATAACAGGTTCAGTTGGAATGACAGTTGACATAGTGTGGACGGGAGTATGGGAACCCATGGGAAGAGAACAAGTGTTGGATGATTTGCAAGGTATGGAATAGTGGTAGGGAAAAAATTTTCGTCAAAGGTAACATGACGTGACATAGTAATTTTGTGTGATTGGAGATTTAAACATTTGTAGCCTTTGAACACGTCAGAATATCCAAGGAACACACATGGCAGAGCCTTTGGTTGGAATTTATGGCGGGTATGCGGAGGAGAGAGGGGAAAGCATTGACAACCAAAGATTCTTAAATGATGTAGTCAGGTTTTTGTTGATGAAATATCTCGAAGGACGAAATGTGATTAGTGGAAGATGAGGGTAACCTATTAATAAGATAAACGGATGTAAGAGCGGCATCAGGACAATATTTATAAGGAATAGAAGCAGTTTCTAGCAGAGATCTAGTTGTTTCAATAATGTGACGATGCTTGCGCTCAGCAACGCCATTTTGTTCTGGTGTTTAAGGGCATGATATCTGATGAGATATGCCATGAAGCTTAAGAAATGAGCTAAGCGAAGTATTTAGATACTCGGTGCCACCGTCTATGCGAATGATTTTAATTTTTCTTCCTGTGTAATTTTTAACTTGAGTTTTAAATAGAATAAAAATCGAAGTAACTTCAGACTTGGTGCCATAGGAAAGATCCACGTAAACTTGGAAAAGTCATCAACAAAAATAACGTAGTACAAGAAACCAGTGCATGACACAACAGGAGCCGGACCACAAACATCAGAATGAATTAATTCGAGAGCGGAAAGTTTCGGATGAACGGAATGATCAAAGGGCAGTTTGTGTCCTTTTGATTTATTACAAGAATGACAGCTAAAAACATTTGTAGTAATGTAAAGATTAGGATATCTAGTGGCAAGTAAATGAAGCATTCTATGATGAGGGTGCCCTAGCCTGGAATGCCAAGCATGAGCCAAAGTGGAGGAAGCAGAGAGAGCCTGAGTTATTGACGGAGCTGGGCGGACCTGACAGGATAAAGGCCATTATTATATGGGCATTGAAGAAGAGTTTATTGAGTCTTCGAATCCTTAAAAGTAAAGCCAAAAGAGTCAAAGGTAATAGATATGTTATTATCTTGAGTTAGTTTAAAGATGAAAAGTAAATTGTAATGCAGAGAAGGAGAATGAAGAATCTGAGAGAGTTGAAGCATACGAGAGGGTGTAGGGAGAAAACCAGTCCTGGAATTAGCTATGTTAATGGATCTACCGTCGCCTATGGTGATGTTGTCGGAGCCGGTGTAGGGTGTGGCAATGGAGAGATTATCAAGGGAGTTGGTGAGGAGTGACGATGCGCCTGAATCAAGAAACCAGTTGGAGTTAGAGTTGTCAGAGCTGGCTACCATAGCTCTGGGTGATGATTGAACAAGTTGAGGAACATATTGGATATTAAGTCTATGCCAACAAGTAGATGCCAAATGACCCTTCTTGTTGCAAATCTGGCAAATGATAGGAGGAGCGTTGGAACGAGAGTTGGATTGGGAAGGTTGAGAGGATCTTTCCCTGTTGCGACGTCCACGACCACGGTAAGTGTAGAGAGCAGTGTTAGGATCGGATGAGTAAAGAATAATATTTTCAAGAGTGATGGGATGTTGCATTGTGCGAATCGTGGTTTTGAAGGATTGATAGGTGCTAGGGAGGCTGCTAAGAGTGTAAAGAATGATAACTTCAGTATCCACATTTGAAACAGCAACGGAAATTTGATCTACAATAGACTTGATTTCGGTTAAGTAATGTGTCATGGTAGACGTTTTGAGGGCGACATTGTGAAGCTCGTTCTTTAGTTGGATAACTTTAGAACGGTTTGTTGATTGAAATCATGTTTCAAGTGTAGACCAAATTAAAGAAGTGCAATCTAAATTGATGATGTAGGGAAAAATGGCCGGTGAGATGGTGGAGCAAATCGCTACTGCAAGGTTTTGATCTGTTAACAACCATTGCGCATAGATGCCATTGATGGTTTGAGAACCATCAGATTGAGTCAAGAAATGGGGTGGAGAGGAGAAATTTGAGTCAAGAAAATTCTCAAACCCATTTGCCTGGATGATCCTGAAGATTTGGGATCGCCATAGAGCATAATTGTCAGCGGATAGTTGAGTTGGAACGATGTTCTTAAGATTGGATACAACGAATTTAAGATTAGACGGGATGGAGGGAGCTTCAACGGTATTCAGATCCGTTTGTTCGCCGGTGTGAGATACGTTGGAGGAAGTGGCCATCAGGAATGGAAAAAGAAGCACGGAATCGACTGGCTTCAACCTGCTCTTGATACCATGTGGAAACGCACAGTACAAGACAAGAAGAAGAAAGGAAAGAAAAAATAGAAAGAAAGGAAAACTATTAGAATTATCTTTCTTGATGTCCTCTGTTACAATATACAGGCTTAAATAGAGAGAAGAGTATGGCCCGTTTACAAGCAGCCAATTGGACGAAGCCACCTCAGTTACATGGGAATACAATAACTTAATTTAAGCTTGAGATACATCGGTATGTACTAATACTCCCCAAACAAAATTCACATAAAACTTTGTTTGTTTAAGTTTTCAATTAAAGTACAAAGATGTTTAAGTATTTATTAACATGAAGCTCATTCTTTTCTTTTGTCTAAATTTATTTGAAGTGTAGAGTTTTTTATATGAATTTTATGTCATAAAATTTTGGTTCTAGAAAAAAATCGAAATTGTAAATCCATATCATTTTCTGCAAATGAAATATGACATTCTTACAAGATTAAATCTTTGATATCTTTTCCATCATACGACAGAACAATTAATCTAAAGCCGTCGCAATCAAGTTCTCATTGTATTAGACCAAAAAAGACATTTACATCAATATAATATAAATATTGGTTTGTTTATGGCCATTAAACTTCATTTTTTATAATAATGACAGCAAAATGATTCCTAAGTTATTCATATGAAAGAGTGTAATCAAAATAAAGAAATAAACTTGTATTATGTGCTTTTCTCGCCCTTTTTATTTATAAAACACTTCAACAAAAAATTAACATTCATTAAAAACTTCAAACAGTAATTTAATTTCATAAAAAAAGCTTAACCGGCCATAAAAAATAAAAATTGTCTTAACTTTATACGAAGATCCAACATATAAACAGATAAAAGATTGAGGTATGCAACGTTTATATGAGAAACCATAGTTTTTATATAGAAACCCCTAAAAAGGGGGAAAAACCATGGGGCTCGCTCAATTTTAATAAATCCACTAGTATTTGTAGTTGATTACAAATGAGGCCCTTCCTTGGGGAGGGAAGGCCTTGACTCGATGTAGCAAATATACATCATATAGAGTGTATTACATGTTGGGAGTTGAAAGAATCAATATTGACATGTTTGTTTGGTCGACAAAATCATGTTTGACGGGTGATGTTAGTCAGAGGGACCGTAGTCTGGAGATGGTGGTCGGAGAGATCATAGTTGGTGGGCGACAGAGGTCATCAAGATCATAGTCGGTGGGCGACAATGGTTGGAGTCACCATAGTCGATGGGTGAGAGTGGCCGGAGTAGATCATGGTTGGGCAACGGTGGTTGGAAGGATTGTAGTCTAGAGACGGTGGTCGGAGAGATTGTAGTCGGCCGGTGATGGAGGTCAGTAAGACTATAGTCGGCGGGCGACACTGGTCGGATTGACAATAGTGGACGAGCGACAGTGGTCGGAAGGAGACGGTGGTTGGGGAGACCATAATCTAGAGATCGTGGTCGGAGATACCATAGTCAGCGAGAGATGGAGGTCAGAAGAATCGTAGTCGGACGACGATGGTCAGAGAGACTATAGTCTGGAAACGATGGTCGGAGAGATTGCAATCGGTAGGCGATGGAGGTTAGAAAGAACATATTTGGCAGGCGATGAAGATTGGAAAGACCATAGTCGGGTGACGATAGTCAAGGAGACAATAGTTGGTAGGCGACGGAGGTTAGAAAGACCATAGTCGAGCGATGGTGGTTGGAGAGATCATAATCTGGTGACAGCCGATGGATGGGCGAAAGTCGGTGCCCAGGTAGAAGTTCAACGACGGGCAGTGATCGGGCGAAAGTTGGACGGTGGTTGGTGGCCAAGCGTAAGTTTAGAGATAGTTGGTGGCTTGGTAGAAGTCCATTAACAGTCGGTGGCCGGGCAGAATTTCGGCCAAGGTCGGTGCCCAAGAAGAAGTCGGGCGACGATCAGTGGTCGGACGAAAGTCCAACGACGGTCAATGGTCGGACAAAAGTCCAGCGACGGTCAATGGTCAGGCAGTGGTCGAGGAGGAGCTCAGTGGCAAGAGAGATCTTAGATGTCTCTTTTTCTCCTCTCTTCTTTTCCTTCCTTCCTCCTCCACTCAGTGAAGAATAATGGGTCTATTTATAGTTTTTTGGGAGTGTCATGACCACTAAATAAGGAGAAGATCAAGGACATGTTGAGAGTGATTTGAATGGATGGCCGATATCAATTCCTTAGATAATGGATGATTTATTGAATATTTAAGTGCTTTAATGATGTCAAAATTCAGAGATCTCAGGCTCATCGGATTCTTGTCGTCGAGCCACTCAATTTAACTATAAGAATGACACATTTGGAGATCATTTGATCATCCAATTTATGATTTGAACCTTTCAAATATGCTTTGGGTCCTTGATTTGGACCAATTTGGGCTTGGATTGGGGCGAATTTAGTGTCGTTGGGTTCGTCTTTTCGACACGTTCAGTTTGGCTATAAGCTTGCTGAAATCGGAGTTCGGATGGTCCCGGATTTAATTTTAGAAATTTCCAATTCAAAATTACGTGGTGATTCATGCCCGATTAGAAAATTTTTTGATGATAGATCAAACATAGTTTGCAATTCACAAAAAACTTCAAACAAAAATGAAAACTCATACTAATAAAAGTTTAACATTCATAAAAAAATTCAAATAAATAATTAAATTCAATAAGAAAGGTTAAACCATTCATTAAAAATAAAAATAAAAATAAAATTGTTTGGCATTCATAAAAACTTGAAACAAATGGAAGCTCATACTAATAAAAATTTAACGATGACACTACAGAAAAACATCCCATTACCGTACGCCGGAAACAGCGGCGTAAATACCGGCGGAATTTCCGACGGTAATGGCGCGCCGGAATTTCGCTAGAAAATACCGGCGAATAATACGCCAGAATTCATCACTAGAAATGCTGTAGTTTTTTATAAAGTTTTCACCGGAATTATGCCGGAAAATCCGCTGGAAATATTTCCAGCGGATTAATTCCGCCGGTTATTTTTTCCGACACGTGAATTACCATCGGAGGGGTTTTCGTCGGAAATCCGCCGGAAATCTTCAATTTCCGACGGATTTTCATTGTTACCGACGGATTTTGTCCGTCGGTGACAATGAATTTTCCTATAGTGTGATAAAAAATTCAAACTAGTAATTAAAATATAACAACTAACCTAAAAATTGTATGTTAGTACTTAGTTACTTAAAAATAAAATAAAATTGATCACCAACCACTCAAATGGGAAAGTGGAAGCTAATAAATGAAAGGAAAAAAGAATTTGGAGGGCTTTTGAGCAATTTTTCATAAGATAAACGTTGCAGCAAGCTTTTAAAACTTGGACCGGATTGGCCGATTTGATTGATTCAACTTTGAACTGGTCATAAGGTTGGTCCAGCTTATTATAAAAATTGGATTCACATTAAACTAGAATGAACCGGTCAAAATTGTTGGTTCAACCGGAAAATCGGCGAACTAGTTCCTATTCCTTTGAGCTGGCCAGTTCAATGAATTATTTAAATAATTAGATAAATTAATTTAATATATTTAGAATAAATATTAACTTAAATTTTAATTTCTTAAAATATTTATTTGTCAAAGAAATTACATCCAAACATGTCATATGGATCCATCACTCCATGTGAATTTTTAGCTCATATAATCTCAAAAAGTAATATAAATATTACCAAGAGGAGTTCTCAAGTGATGTAAAACTAAATAAGTTGAAATTTTATTTAAATAAATTTTCATATTAATTATGTCATTCAATTTAATCCCGATCAAACTATTGAACCCTGAATATCTCTTTCGATTCTTTATCCGATCCAATTTTTAGAACTTGCTTTGGAGTAAAATTTCATAACTTAGGTGCTTATATATATAGCTAGTAAAAACAGTCAAATTACAAAACTCACCTTGGTCTGTTAATTTTGGAGCTTTGATTTTTAAGAATTTTTTTTTTAAATTTGAGTCTTATATGTATGATATATATGAAAATTTCTTCCATATCATTCCCGTATATTATTTGCCCTAAGTGTTTTTTTGGCCATAAATGCTAAATATGGTGGGAATTATCTTATATATCTTATAATAAGTTATATAGTGGTCTTTTTTTTTGGGATATTTAGATCAATTAAGATAAATTCACACATACATTATATACACAAAGACTCGAACTTAAGACCTTTTAGTTGAAAGCCTAAGCTGTTAACCAGATAAGGTGAGCTGTGTTGGTCTTTTTCCGCTTTCTTCCCTTCGTACTCGCACAGTAGCTTTTCTTCTACTTTACCCGCTTTCTTTATCGCGATCCATTCTTGGCTTTTCCCCTCAGTTGGCCGACCGAATCCGCGGGCATTGTTGTCTATTTATCGCACCTTTTCCCCTCCCCGCCTTCGGATTTCTCATCGTTCTCTCTGGGAGAGAGGATTTGTAGGTTGGGAGAAAAAAAAGAAGAGGCTAAAATGACGAAGGTACCGCTGCCGCCGTCGCCGACTGGGTCGGTGACCTACGAGCCTGAGCACGTCATGAACTATAGGGGTGGATCGGTGCTGGGGAAGAAGACCATTCTGAAGAGTGACCACTTCCCTGGCTGCCAAAACAAGCGCCTCACTCCGCAGATTGACGGCGCTCCCAATTACAGGCAGGTCTGGCCTCATTTCCCTCTCCTCACACTCTTTGAGGTGTGCTTGGCTCTAGTTTTAGTTGCTATATTTCTGTGATCATTGTCATACGGTGGTTCATGCAGAAACCGATTTTATTTTTTAGGGTGGGCAAATACATTAAAAAAGAATTAAATACAAAAAAAAAATGTATTAGATAAAATTCAAAACAAAGGCTTGTGTTTCATTATAATTAATAACAATAATTACAAGTTTTGCATTCTATTTTATATTTTCTGATAACATTGTATTATAACATTATTGGGAATTAAATCAAATGTATCTTTCTCAATGTATGATACTGGACGGTTATTAAGTCAATCATTACTCGTTTTACTATATAATTGATGCTTGACAATTTTCATTACAAAAAATATTTTCTCTACTTTAGTAGAAGCAACTGGTAAAGTAAATGTCAAGCTACTAAACTTGTGAACTAGGGAATACACAATATCTTTCTTAGTCTTAATGATTTATTTGCTAAATTAGTAATACTACTCAAAGATGAGAACTCATCGTTTGTACGCATATCAATAATGTATGTAAATAACTAGTATTCAACGGCAAAAAGTTCAACTGAAGAAAAATAATTTGAATATAACTCCACAAGACAAATTAATTTTTTCTTATCATAAGTAGAAAATGAATCATTTGGATTTAAACACACTATACAAAGAAATAACTCAGTGCTGACTTCAGAGAATCGATTATTTAGTTCTTCGAGTTGCATATTAATAAGTGTGTAAAATAAATTAATATGATAATGATGTAAGTTTATTATTTCTTCACTTCTTCGTACTGACCGTCAACTAGACTTAAATATAGAGCTTATATAGAAATTTTAATTTTAAAATATTGTAAAAGCATCATACTTATTCCAATAAAGTAACTTATCTATATCTCTAATCATCTGCAATCGTTGTTTGGATACCTTCATTAGTTTTATTACATTCATGATATTTAAATCTTTCATTTGCAAGACTTGTGACAGCTCAAATTTTGCCAACTACTTAGCGCCTCAATGATAAGATGAAAAATTATTTTATTATGCTGAATGACTTTAAGAGTATCACTCCTCTTACATGAAGCGCCCGTAATATTTATAATTTTTGAAGTGATCTTAAAAAGATGTTTTACTTGCAAATATTTTTTATTATAACTACTAAACATAATTGGAGTTAATGAGCAAAACAATAAACATGAAATGCCTATGGATTATCTTTAAGTATTAGTGCTTTCAAATAATGAAACTCTCTTCACATATTAGATATCATATCATATCATATCTTTGATCATGTATTCTATGTATGCTCAATGAATGCTTTGTAAGTATAGATTTAAGAGATGTATTAAGTGTGACTGCATTGGCCGATGAAACATGTTTAATATCTATAAATCTCTCAATAACTTGGCCCAATTTATCTACATATCTCACAACAACAACAACTAATTATTCCTTCGTGGAGGCATTATGTAACTCATCCACTAAAATTGAGAATTATATATTAGGCGTGTAAGTGAGTCAAGCCGGCTCAAACTTGACTCTTTAATGAGCTCGCGATTCGAGCTTATAGAGTGTCGAGTTCGAGTAGGAGTGTCAATATTTGACCTGACTCGGATCCGAACCAAAAAATTTCGGGTTCAGATCAACCCGTTTGACAAACAAGTCGGGTTTGGGTTTAGGTTGAGATCGCGGCTTGAGGGAGATAGAGCAGAGGCTTCAGCTGCTTGGTGAGCTTACGGCTTGAGGGAGGCAGGGTCGGTTAGCAGACCTAGCTGGGGTGTGCCAATGAAGCGGAGAAGGTGGTGGGCTTCGGCTGGGGCATTCTGTAGGAGAGAGAAGTCTGATCATTGAGCTGGGTTGGTGTCACCCGAGTCAGACTGGAGAGAGGTAGATCAGGAGCTTCAAACTAAGAAGTGGGGTTTCGTGATTCTATTTGCTTTCGACTTAGGGAGACGAAGGGAGTAGGGGCTTCTTCTGGGGGTTCACCAGAAACAGGTTAACGTGTCAGGTCTGATCAACCCGATAACCCGACGGGTCGGGTCAGGGTTAAAATTCTTGACCCATTTGCAAAAGTGAGTCAGGTTAGGGTCAATCCCGTTTGGACTCGAGTCAATTTCGGGTTGGATCCGAACCTGACCCAAATTTTTTTTTTGACACCCATAAGTTTGAGCTTTGAGCCTGTAATCGAGCTCGTTTATTAAATGAGCTCGAGTTCGAGCTCAATCTGACTCGACTCGTTAGCTTGTCGAGCTATTCGATTCTAAAATATATTTTAAAAAGTTTTTAATATACCCTTTTCTTAAGAATTTTTTAAGATGATAAAAATTTGAGTTTCGTAAATGAGTTGAGTTTGAGCGTTTCAATTGAATTGAGCTCAAGCTTTTTAATCGAGTTGAGCTTGAGCTTGATTTTTATACATTGAGTCGAGTTTGAGCTCAGTATGAGCTAAACGAGCTCAGCTTGATAATGCCACTACTCGACTCGACTAGACTCGACTCATTTGCACCCATAGTATGTATCACCAATATCATTCATGATAAAAGATAGAGTCTTAACAGTTGTAACACTACAAAGTTTTTTTTGCATATTTGGTGAAGTCAACTTCAAATATGAGCTTGTATTTGCTATTGTAATTTTATTTATTTCTTCGTTATGATTAGTAAGAAATCAAAATAGCTCTAAATAATTCTCTTAGTTATCTGAACCGGATGACTTGTCTCAACATTTGTAGCACTACAAAGTTTTTTTTTGTTCATTTGGTTAAGTCAACTTTAAATTTGAGCTTGCATTTGCCATTGTAATTTTTTTTTAATTTCTTCATTATGATTAACAAGAAATCGAAGTAGCACTAAATAATTCCCATAGTTTTCTGAACCCGATGGCTCATCATGGCCACGAAATAATAGTCCTTAGCACAGAAGAAATCACACAATCAACAACTATAGTTAACATGATTCGATATTCTTTTTTGTTCTACTTATCTTGTTAAATCACAATATAGGAATACTATATTCTTGATGCTTCATTAAGTCCTCACTTTTTTGTCTCGTCTTATTATGTACACTGTTATGTTCTCGAACATGAAATATTAGCGTCAGGCTTAACATACATATTTGGCTGGATAAGAAACTGGATATGTCAAACTTTGCATCTATTATCATATCCTCCTAATCAATGTCACTTCCATGCTACTGCTCTTAATGTTAGATAACCAATGCTAATACATTCAAATGCCACAACTCATTAAGCCATCAAATTTATAAATCTTATATTAACAATCATCAATTCTACAATTGTGCTCATATACTAAATTATTGAAATGAGGACCTCAACTAATTCAAAATATAAGTGTCATTGAGATCTAAAACAAATGAGTGAATATTCTTATTTCTTAAATCTAAACAATATGCAAATCCTTTTTATTTAATAACATTAACTAATCTATTATCTATCATTTATTCAATTTTCTATTTCTGATTGTCTACAATTTTTCAATTCATTCAGCAAAATTTAATTTAATTATATTACCAGAAAGAGTCTATGTAATTGCAAACCCCATAGTCATTTGATTTAATATTGTAATAGTTTTTTGGGTCCAAAACTATTTCAAAAGCGTATAATTAAATCATCTAACATATTTTTTTAGATCTTCAAAAATAAAATCAATATATACATATAGTTTGAAGTCCACAAAAAAACCTGTTTAGCAAATTCTTTACTAATGCAATAAGCAAATATTAAGGCCAAACACCACAAATTAATGCAATCACAAGATGACTTCTTGATCTAGGGTTTCAATTAGATAAACACAATTTTCTAGTTCGATCAAATACTATTTTTATTTTGCTTTCCAAATTCAAGAAAAAATGTAAACATATAACTTACATGGTTCCCAAACGGCGGCATCATCTGACAATGCTGTCGTACGGGGAGTAGTCGGAGGTGTGGAGCAGCGACGTCGTGCGGGATACTTGATTGTGGTTTCACCCGTGGGGAGAAAAGAAGAGAGGCAACTGATTGGTTGCGGGTTTGCACGAAAGGATGCCCGTTTGTTCGTGAAAGGGAAGGGCAAACAAAGATTTTCAGGGGGGTGCAAATTTTCAAAATTGTCCCCGGTTATAAGTATTTTGTTAGGGTGAACAATTAGTGGAACGTGATTCTGCCTGTGCAATAGTTTTTGTTATTGTGTAGCAATTCAATCTGCTTGTGAGAAGACTGCATCGGATGTTAGGGCATTCTCGTAATTTGTGTGCTAGGCATGTAGAATGGTACTGAATTAGTTTAGAGGTTTTTGTGACCTTTTTGTCAACTTAGAGCTTCTATGTAGGAAGTTATGTGACAAGTTATGAGGAGGCTATCTTTTCTCTGCTTTTGGTTGTATGGTTTTTGTGTATGATTTGGGTTGTGTGGAGTAAAGGGATATTAATGCTGATTGGGTTTTCCTTTATTGTGTTTTGAAGGATTATCTGTTATGTTGGAGTAGAATTGTGTTGAATATTTATGCGACATAAACATGAAGTGATGGGAGGATTGTTAGCTAATTATGAAAAGTAAGATCGCACTTTAGGTCATCAAGCACACCCGATGAATCTCCTTTAAGCAGATGTAGTCTATTACATAAAGAAATATCGTGAACTACATGGGGGTAGATAAAACTCCTACCTGAGCACCCTACACTAATCCTAGGAAGGTTGAAATAACATGCAGCGTGTTTTTATTTCATTTTTTTTTATCTGTTAGTATAAGAAGCAGATTGATACTTATCTTTGATCAATGATTTCCACAACAAATGCAAAGAGACAAAAGTTTATTCCTATGGGCTTCATTTTAGGCAAAAAGTATTATCTCCGTTGATATTAATCGAAGCAATACTTCATACTTCATATCTCGAATTTGGTAAACAAGTAAATAGCTTGGAAAAATATCAGAATTAGTTCCTGTAATAAAAGTTATAATGTTAATATTTATAATGTATGCCAATATTCATAGGATAAATCTTTCCTTTTATTAATTTGAATGAATAAGTAGAGATTTTTTAAGTAAATTACAAAGCAGAAAATCTTAAATGAAAACTCACATTTTGCTCACAGTTGAGGGCACTCCTCCAACTTAAATCATATAGTATATTTGTCCGTTTCTTCATCGATGAATCAATTTAGCGGAGATTATATTCATGTAGAATAGAAAAAGCAATTGATACTAGAATTTATACCTGACATGTCTTTTGAATTGGAGAAGATTGGAGGAGCCACTGAAGTTCTCCTGAAGTAGAAAATATATTGATATAGAAGATATCTGACGTGTCTTGCAGTAAGAATGACTAAATCTTCTCTAATGCAAATATAATCCCTATATTTTTCATGAAACTATCATCACCTTCATTAGCTTTATCTGAATTATTTGGGGCAGATTGGCTTTAAAAACTCTTTCACCATTCATCCTATTGAATGCTAGTAATTCGTTTAGATCTGACATTATTTTTCATATAACTAGTTTTTTTTTTCATTGTTATTCGGATATCTTTTAATAGTCTTTTAGTCATCAAAACTTATTCAGTTAATGAAAAAACCTGTGAATTTAAACATTTTGGTCTAACAACTATCTGGTTTAACATGGTGTGAGGAACTAGCTATTGTACTTCAAACCCTGATCTTATTTATGCACTGGTAGGACTATCTATGAAGGGCTGTCTTTGGTAAGATAAATAGGTTTGTTCCTGAGGAGTTGCCTAAGAATACATGATGAATTCAGCTCTGCAACATATCAATTTGTGATATAGATCTAACAATCACTATATTTTAAAGTTTTTCTACTTTACCCTGAAAATATTGTTCTTTTTGAGATACTAATCATTAAAAGATCCGTCACTGAGGTGGTCTGTTAATATAGAATTTCTGCTTGTAAATATTTACATGTTTCAAGGGCACTAGAATGGAACATGACAAATTGATTTTGAATGCGCTGCTTAATTTATTCCAGAATAATGGCTAATCTTCAATGAAATTTTGTTTAAACAAAGATGAAGTGTACCACCCAATAGGAATGGATGAAGGGCATAGTAATCCAACCCTAAATAGCTGGGGTAAGGCTAATGATAAATAGATTGATTGATATGCTATTTTCATATGGTAGTTCATGAAGGATATATCTCCCTACCTTCTTATTCTTTGCCTTCCTGGGTTATTTCATCGATACAAGTTCCATCATTTGATAGTTAAAAGAACATAGATATAATCTTGGATATTTGAACATGGCATCTATGTTGCAATGCACATGGATGATGACAAATGCAAGCTAGTGCATGTCAGAAGATGGTTTAGTGTGTATGAAAATAGCTTGCTAAGGCTATAGTGAGTTTTTGAGCTCCTTCCAGCTGGAATTTTTAGGAACTTGTGCATGCGTGTGCTTGAAGCCATCTTTGTAATAATTTGTTTATGTTATAGCAATTTACAAGATATGTGATTGTTCTACATATGACTTTTCAGGCTGGATCTTTGCCTGTTCATGGAGTTGCTATTCCTACAATCAATGGAATCCGGAATGTACTTGTTCATATTGGTGCACGACAAAATGGAAAGCAGAAGAAAGTACTTTGGCATAATCTCCGTGAAGAACCGGTAAGATTTTTGCATCTAGAGTTGAACTTTGTTTAAGGCCTATATATGATGATATTTCTTAGTATTCATCTTCTAAGACATTGTATTTTGAGCTTTTTAATGTAGTACTTCTTATCTCTTTTTATTTTATTTTATATATAACTGCTTTTATATTTTATTATTGTAGGTTGTATACATAAATGATCATCCCTTTGTATTGCGAGATGTGGAAAAGCCCTTCTCCAACCTTGAGTACACGGTATTAAAATAAACCTTATTTTTATGCTTTTTGAAAGCATCTAGTCATTTTAGATCACAATTAGCTTCTCATAGTTGGTCCTAGTTCGTTTACTTCTGATAAAAATGATTTAAGAATATTGCCTATTTCTTCCTTGCAGTAGGAATAAGTCAGAATAAAGGATTTATGGAAATATTTCTCTTAACCTTCCATGAGCTTGCTGTTTAGCACAGGTTCTGGATTAGTTGTGTTTTTGTTTTGACTTTGAATAGACAAGTTTTTGTTTTGGTTTTACTTATCTTTTGGGTTGTTGGGGCGGGGGTGTGAGCAAGTTTTGGTTTTTCAAGAGGTGAGGGGGTGCTTTGGTGGGTGTTAGATGGAAGAGTTTTCAGTTTAGCGGGAGTCACTACTATGGTTTTACTAGATATGTTATCTGCATAAATCTGATAATATTTCATTTGGTTATAACCATACATATCTTTTAACTAGCAATTACTTGTAGTCATTTAATGGGGAAAATTGCCTACCCCCATGGTTGGGATGCGGAAGATGACGATTATGATGAATTTTACTTCAAAATAGGTAATATATCCCTTAATAACATGATTACTAATGGGAAATTTATAGTTTAGACCTTAAACATAGTATGAAAGAGACTTTGACTATATCTATTTGTTTATGTCCTTGTGAACTTTGTAGGGCAATCTGAACAATTTTTATTTTGTTATTTTCATATCTTGCCTTGATGAGGGGCTAACCCTTATCAATTGTCCTGGAGTTTGCCAATTGTTAACGAAAAGCATTAACCATTTGCAATTTTGAATATTAGCTTTTTATCCGTAATATGCTTTGTTCAGGGATCAGAGCCTTCTTATTTACTCTCTCATTCTCTCCATTGAATGTAATATTTATTGCATTATCTTTTCTATAAAGTTATTCATGACCTCATTTAATAGTCTTGTTTCTCCATTTTGTGCTTTTTAAATCTAGTTCTTTTTTGCATAAAGTTTGTTTGGAATATCTTTCAAAAAAGATCAAATATTTGTTAATAAATACCTATCATTATGAAAAATAGGAATTTATAAGACAACATTCCGTATACTTGGGCTCTCTAGGTGATAAAATTTCCTGGCAAATATGAACTCCCTTAATAAATAACTTTGGCATAGAGTCCAAATCGCATATTCTATATATACACCCAGGGATGATGGACTGCTAGCCTTTGATCCATAAACTATAATTAGCCTATAATCAAGAAGATCCTCTCCAATATGTTATGAATAGGAAATTACTTTGATAGGGGATTTTATGACATCTAATATTGAAACAATAACTGCTGTTAATAACCAAAATTTTGACAAATATGGGCATTGTACCTTGAAAAAATAAAGGAAAAAAAGAAGAAATTGTTTCAAGCTTTGGCCATGGGCTTGATCTTGATTAAGTGTGATTCTATCTCATATTTCCCATATGAAGGGAAGGATTGCTACATCCTCCTCCTTAGGTAGCCGCTTTTCTCCCTTAGAAAGAGAGTGGTGCACTTATACGTGCTACATGGTAGAGGATGTTTTTGCATATCCCTTTCACACCATGAAAGCAAGTAGAAGGACAAATGGACACCACACCCTATGGTGCGTCATCATTAGGTCCTATGATTCACAGATCAGTCACTAGAGTTATGATAAGAATGAAATGATGCACCTCTTGCATTTTCATGCAAATATTGGAACTAGTATTTTGTCATGTTTACTTCATTATTTACTCGTTATTTTCTCTTTCATTTCATGTATTTGTGTTATTATTGTGAGTATACAAAATGATAGAGTAAATGTAGACACCCAAAGCCAACTTTTACCAGCTTGCATGGGAATTCATTACTCTCCATGGATTCTTGCATGGGTTAGCCTCTTTGAGGACAATATGGACATTTGGAATAAGCTAAGGACAATTATGGAAGTGGGAGTTACATAAGAACTTCTTTTATACAAGGAAGAAGGAGCTACATCACACATTATTGCAATGGGAAGGCTTGAGATTATTGAACATAATGGTGGAGAGAGAAAAAATCGAAGTCCCACCCCCATTGGATCCATATATGCGATGATGAATGATGAAAAGGCTCACATTTTATATTCCTTATTTCATTAAGTGGCCGATGATGGACTTTCATGAATGTGTTTTTTATATGTTAATGTGTCACGATCCGGCCCGAAGGTTTGAATTAACGAGGCAGGAATAGACGGTCAGACAGTTGATTAAAATTTTTAATTAGTCTAAAATTATCTCAAATAAACTGAAAGAATCACTAAAACCTCAAAATTTTTTAAAAAATAGCAAATAATATAAATACCTTTCTCCTGGTGCGCCGTGTATACGATATACATTCTCTTCTCTTCTACTCATTTTAATTATATTAAATTATACCTGAAAATATTTTTCAATTTAAAAGGGCGAGTCATAACATAATTCAGTGAGTAAATAATACTTCAAGATATTAAGAACAATATGCATGGTCTTTTTAAAACATCATTTAATTCTATTTAAGAATCATATCAAAACATGACCATCTATATTATACATATATCATATCTGTCACATTTATTGTATCTTTATCCTTTCTTAATAATACAACTGTAACAGGAGACATCGTCTAAAATAGTACCAATGAAGGTACTCTTTTTTCATTTTTCTTTTCCTTTTATTTTTCCATTTACGTGCATGGATATATTGCGTCCCCAGCCAGTACCATAAAGGATGCTCCATCAATCAATCATGCACATACAAGCATTTATATATAACTATTTTATTCATTTATCATTCAATAACTTTCTATAGTGCATAAGCTGAATAATCATTCTAACTATCAGTCAATTCAATATGACTATTTGACCATTCAAAAAAAAAAGAAAAAAATATTAAAATTTAACAATAATCATTAACTAACCAATATAAGTTAATTCAATGAGATTGAATTCAAGAAAACGTCATTACTATAAAATAGAAGCATGAGCACTCACCTAGATTCTAGGTATTGTGTCACTTTACTCTTGTTCCTTATTCCGTCATTGGTAGATTTAATTCCTATAAAAAGACAACGTCATTAAAATTTAATTAGTAATTTGCTCTTAATTTTTCTAACTGTTATATTAAATTTCAAATTAAAATCTTATTAAAATTGCTCTCACTTCTAATTAACTAGTTAATTCACTAATTAAAATTGATTTTTTTAAAAATTATTTATTCTCTCTCTCTTCAATTAGCTAGTTAAAACACCTAATTGCTCTCATATTTAATTAATTTCTAAAAGTATTAAATTTTAAATTAATGATAAAATTTATTCTCCTTGTTTTAGATGAAAAAAATTATTACTATTAAATTTTTATATTAGTTTTTTTATTTAATGACGTCTCTCTAAAAATATCCTTTTATTTTCAAATTTTAAATTTTACTTCAAAAGAATTTATTTTAGTGCTTATAACAATTTAATTAAAAAAAATCTTTCATATATTAAAATTTACACACATACTTCTCTCTCTACATATTAATATAAATATTAATCTAATGATTAAATTCTCAAAATTATTTTATTTTAAAAAATTTCATCCCAATATACACATATAAAAATACATAAATTACATGTTCAGTCGGTTGAGCCCTCGCCTTTGTATTCTCTCGCACGCAAAACCTTGATTTCTCCTCCCTTGCTCCCATTCTCAATTGCTTGTCTTTTCTCATCTCCCTAAATCCCTATTTAAAGTAAACGATCGCATCCTCTGCTTCCCCGACTCCAAACGGCAACCAACGCTCCATCCGAAGCTCTCTCTTTCGATTCCAATCGATGCCTCCTTCGGCTTTCAAGCGACGCAAATGACGTTGATTGAGCTTCGTTCGGCTTCTTAAACTCCTCCTTCGCCGACTTCAGTGGATGAAGCCGGCTGTGACTAGAAGACCAAACGACATCAAACCGTTCAAACCCTCTTCGTCTTCTTAAGTTTCCTCCCTTCAGTTTCTGCAATATGCGACGGAAAGCTTCTTCGACTGCTTCATACGTTTCGACTTCTTTGTCTTCTTCACGTGGCTCACTTGATTCAGGGTATTACATTATTTGACCCTTTGTGTTCTTTTATCTTCTCAATGTTCTCATTTTCTTTATGATGTTCAAACTTATAAATAGGCATGACAATTTATGATGTAGGCATCATATTTTGAATATAATTGAGATTTCTTTATTTTTTTTCCAATTTTAGTTTTGTGGCTAATTTGATTGATTCTTCCTTTTGTGAGGATGAGGTTTTTATTCTGTTAGTTTTCTTTTTCATCCACCACTTTTTAAATCTTATAGCACCATTATATCACGCCATCTTTTAACCAACTTTTTGCCATCTGACTCTCGCTCTTTCAGTTCCCTCTTTTTAAATATTGATGGAGGGTCCTTTCTTTTTTTCTTGATTATTTACTCAACATTTTGCTAAGGTTTAGTTCACAACTAGACTTTTTCTTTTGCTACGACCTTTGGGTCATCACAAAAATTATGATTAACAAGGAAACTTTGCCAATCCTAATTGCTCTATTTTGCTGCATCACTTTGTAGAAACATGACTAAGTTGCCTCATACTTGCATCCTTACATTCATGATAACTATGGGTAACAATAAAGTTGCGATTGGTGAGAACTTCATTTAGTTAGCTCCTCCATCACTTCCAAGTTCTCGTCACTCTTTATCATTTTGTGCATCATTGTTGGGGTTCATTACTAGTTTTATGCTTCCAGTGATCTTTGGATCACCTTAGAGATGCATTCGAAGAAATTTTTTTGTCACTTTTCTTATTTGTTTTGCTGTATTGTTTGGCATATCTCTATATTATTCTTTCCTTCATCATCATAGTCTACCATTAGTTTTTTTTTTCTATTGATTTGAGCTATGACTAGTGAGGGCCCTTTGTTGCATTGTTACTGTTGATGATTATTTTCGTATCGAGCACGAATGAGCCCCAATCGAGCCGATTCGAGCTTGACTGCGCTCGATCGTGCTCGATCAACTCAATCGAGCGTCGTCGAACTAAAATTAACCCAAATCTGACCTTAATTAAATCAAATTAAACTCAATCGAATCAAATTAAAGTCAAATTGATTGAATCGACCCAAAATCGGTCCCATTCGAACCCAATATAGCCTCGTCGAGGCTCGTTGAACCAAATTCGAGACCGATTCAAATCAGGTTCAAATTCGGACCCAATTTCAGCCCAATCGACCCAAATAGGTTAAATTGACTTTTTTGGCCCTCTCATAATTTCCCCAAATCAGGAAACTAGATCTAAGGGCTAAAATTGAAAGACCGATTGCTACAAGGTCTTTTCCCTCGGTTTTTTACAGCGGAAGATCAGGATAGCATGGTAGGAGGTCAAATCGAGCGTTTCGCGTATAGGAAGAGCGGGAGAGAGCCGGTATGGGCATTCGGTGGGCTTCCTTGCTTGCATGCATCCATCTAGCTGAGAGAGGGAGAGAGACCGTTTGTTGAGAGCCTTCTTGCATGCATTTGGAGTGGGATCTTGTGTGAGATCTATCTGGAAGGTGAGGCAGAGGCGGAGGGTCCTTCGCACAGGTGTCTGGGCGAATCAAAGGAGGCGGAGGCCGAAGCCCTCTTTTGCGTACGTGTGGCCCGGTGGAGTCGGACGGCTTGGTCGATTAGGGGTTCGGAAGGAGCGGAGCTTTCGTCTCCTCTTCCACGTGCGACTTACTGAGGGCGGGAAACTAAGCAGTAAGAGATTTCATCTCCCGTATATGTGTGCTGAAGCCCGACCGGACCGGACTCGGGTGGAGTAGGGCTGTCGTGCTGTTTTCTCTTCATGGCAGAGGATCTCGAGAGCCTTAGGGCTGCTGTTTTTCCCTCTCTTCCTACATTCAAAAGGGAAACAAAACTTTGCTTTCTTCATCCACTGCCTCCGCCGAGTTCATGATAGTAAAATCAACCCCCGACGAGTTCATGACAACAGAAGTGACGTTCGGAGCTCTTTGGACAACACTTTCTTTTTTCCTTCTTCTGCTGTTTCTTGCCTTTGTAAGGCGAGTGGATAGTGGTTTGCGCCGTGACTAACTGGCGAGGTAAAATTTCTCAAAACTTAGGAAAATCCCTAGGTCTCTAAGCCATGGTTGTGTGTTTGACGCTCATAAAGCCATAGGGCTTTGTAGTAACTTCATTTGCGCTCTCCGAAATCCAAGAACCCGCCATCCTCTTAGTAAATTTGGGAAAATCTAGATTTTCATCAAATTGCTCTCATGTGAGAGCCAAAAGAAGACATTGTCGCATGTAGGGGAGTTGGATTGGTATCCAACATCTCTCAAATGTATGTATTTGCACTCATTTTGAGCCCAACGCCTTCACCTACAACTAAACCCTAGGATTAGAAGATTTTATTTGATGACAAATCAAATGTCGAGGTATAGATTCTCTCCAAATATTGCATCCCATGTTCCATCTCCTAAAACCACGCGTTATGATAAAATTAACACATAAGTATAGGAGCTTGCATGTTAAGATCAATGGACTCTAGTAGTTGATGAATGTCTATAATGGATTTGTTTGATTGAAAGGGGTATCTACGATATCAAATTGTTGTGAAGTTTACTACAGATCCCTAAAGACTTGTGTTGTAAACCTCACAGTATGTGCGATCAACCAAATTCATGATTGACATTTTCACCAAGTTTAGGACATTTAATGACAATCGCAATTTGTTTGTAATTACCCCAACTCTTGAAATTTCAAAGGACAACTAAATAGGCTCATTTAATTTTGAAACATATTTGAGAGTTTGTTTGGAAACTCAAAGGCCCATGAGCCCTTATGTTTTAGAATTATTTAACCATATTTATGCAACTTCTAAATTAGAAGGTTGAAGTGAAATTATCAAAACTCATAGGATGCAAATCACCTACAAACATTTCTAGGATTTCTAGATCACACTTAAATGATTTCAAAACTTTTTAGAAGTTGTAGCAATGAGTCTTCCCCTCTCCAAATGAATCCAAAACATTCGTAGAAGAATAGGGAGCTCTCTTTCACATGCACATCTCCCTCATGCATGATGCTTGGAGCTTCCTCAAGGCTCCAAGTGTTATGTTGTATGGGTTCTAGCATATATTAGGGGCTCTCTTTCAATGCTCTTCTCCTCTCATGTGTGATATTTTGGAGCCCCTCCCTAAAGCTCTAAATGTTATACTACATGAATCATCAAGACTTAAGTCACTCTTTCATTTGTTGAGATACAAAATTAGCAAATGAACCTTTCTCCCCTCTCATGAATGATGATTTGAGGTTCCTCAAGCCTTCAAACATATCATTACATGAGTCTTTCAACCTTAGGGCCAAATCCTAAGTTTCCTCCCTCATTTATTGAGATATAAAATTAGCAAATGAACAGTTCTCTTTCATGCATGATATCATATAATCTTAGGATCAAAATCCTAGGTTTATTCTACTCCCCTTTGTTTGTTGAAGCACAAAATTAACAAATAATTATCTCTCCTCACTCATGCATGACATTTGGAGCTTCCTCAAGGTTCCAAATGTTATATTACATGAGTTTTTGGATCTTAGAAATAAATCCTAAGACATCCATATCTTGTTTGTTGATGATACAAAATCAATAAACATTCACTATCTTTCCTCCATGCATGACTTTTGGAGCCCCCTCAAGGCTTCAAATGCTTCATTGCATTACTCCTAGCGTACCTTAGGAGCTATCACCAATCATCTTCATACATGATATTGTGGATTTCCCTAAGATTCTAAATACATGTTGCAAACTCTTGAACTTGAGACCAAATCTTAAGTTCTTCCCGCTCATTTGCCTAGCCTTAAATTAGGTAAATGGAAACCTCTCTTTGAACATCAAATGTTCAAAGAACATTCATGAACCTTGTAACTCATAAGTTACATTTTCTTCTTCCATTCTCTGCAAATCAAGATTGTAGATAATCCTTATTTTTCCTTAGCCCAAAAGCTATTGGTTTCTTCCCTTTTTCTCTTCAACCTCAAGGTTGTAGGAAATTCACATTAAAATATTTTATTTGTTGAATCAAAATCAACCAATAATTCCACCTCTAGAATAGGAATCAACATCCAATTTCCCTTTCGCTCTCCTTTCTCAAATTAGGAGAGTGTGCATCTTTCTTTGAACACCAAATCTTCAAAGAGCATTCACGAGCTTGTAACCTCTAAGTTGCACATCATTCCCCCTAATTATCTAGCACAAATTTGGTAAATAGTCATGCTTCATTGAAGGCAAAATTTAATGATTCATCCTCCAACTTGCAACCCATAAGTTGCACATCGCTACCCTCTTTCTACAACTCTGGAGTTGAGGAAATCCTCCCATTTATCTAACCCAATTCAGGTAAATGAACATCTTTCCTTGAACATCTAAAAGTTCAAGGAAAACTCTTTGTGATTTGAAACCCAAATTCACATATCACCTCCTTCATTCTCCTTACCCAAATTGGAAGAATGAATACCTCCTTTTGGACACCCAAAAGTTCAAAGAATTCCTCTTAATTTGTAGTCCAAATCTACATATCATCCATTTGTATTTGCTTCACTCCAATTAAGAAAATTAAATACCTATTATTGAACATAAAATTCAATTATAACTCTTATTGATTTGCAACCCACAAGTTGTATATTCTTTCCTTATACAACTCAAAAGTTGTAGGAGATTTCGTTATTTACTTAACCCATGTTAATTGAATCAAACCTACACTCAAATCATTTATTTGTTGAACCAAAATCAACAAATAATTTCACCTCTAGCACAAGAATTCAAATCTTACCTTTCTTTCATTCTCCTAACTCAAGTTAGGTGAATGAGTTCCTCTCTTTGGGCACCTAAAAGTCCAAAGAACTATTGATTTGTAGTTCAAATCTACATATCATCTTCTCATATTTGCTTTATCCACATTCAACAAATAAGCTTCCATCATTGAACATCAAGTTCAATGAAAAGCTCTATGATTTGCAACTTCAAAGTACAAAATTTTCTCATATATTGAGCCAAAATCAATTGGTGATCAATCTCTCATTTGCTTAATCCAAACTAAGCAAATGTATCCCTATCTTTGAATACAAAAAATTCAAGGAGACATCCTCTTGATTTGTAACCCCAAAGTTACAAGTCATCCCTCTTCTTTATGGGCTCCAAAAGCCTTAGAAAATTCTAACCTTAGCTTAAAAGTTTTAGGTCCTTTTTCTTCTCCTCCAACCTCAAAGTTGTAGGAGATTTCGGTCTCCCTAGTTTCAAAAACTTAAGAGAATTCTCCAACATGTAGCACAAAAATTATAGGTTGGATATTTTCATCGCTTCCCTTTAGTCTCAAAGCTAAAGGGACTTCTCAAACCCTTAGCCCTAAAGCTTTGGATCCTTCATTTCACCTATTTGATCCCCAATCAAATAGGTGATGTCTCTACTTATACTCAAACTCTAAGTAACATTTTCATTAAACTAAAACAATGATATCTCCTTATGACATTTAAAATACATAACTTTTAGATGTCCTTTAGGAGTCCCCCTCTATTGAAATTCACCTTACCAAATTAGTTGAATTTCAAAAAGTCCTAAGTAAAACCCTTAGGCATGTTCATCTTACACTATTAGGTGAACATTCATATCTTATCCAAACATGAAGAGAACTCTAAAGATCTCTAAAATTGGTTTAAGTTTCTTCTGATATAATGATTAATCGTCTTACCTAAAAGGTGGGATGCCTACATCATTGTATCTTAGAACTTCATAAGCAGCAGACTTGCTTCAAAGTCAACAATATCTATTTTATGGGTTCTTCATGACCCTCCTAAATATAAAACACTTAAAAGCCAAATAAAATCTTTAAGTCACAAACAACTTAAAGAGAAATCATCCCTGGATCAAGATTAAATGTCTTCTTTCCTCAATAAAACAAAATGCCTTTCATAGTGTGACATGCCACACAGCCACACACACATAGGTGTACATCCCTTAGACATGTTAGGATTATGATTTTTCTTTTCTGCGCATGTGGTTGATGCTTTGGTGTGCTGCTTTTGGATTGTCTGCGTTGCGGGCACTTGCCCTTAAGTGGTTAGTGTAGATATATATATGTATGCTCTTTTTGCAAGTGATCATGTCCAAGAGGAGGTGTAATAAATAATAAATAAAATGCCTGTTAACAGGTGCTGCTTAAAACCCCAAGGAGGTTGATATGAAACAAGTTTAGAATTATTTACTGAAATTGAAATTTCAGCAAGATAGAATCTGAGATAGAGAAGAATCTTGTGGCAAAACACTTAAAAGCCTTTAGATTGATGAAATACGGGAAAAGACAAACAAGATACTATGGATCTTCTATTGGAGAGGAAGATCCGGCTCTCCCAAATCTCTAGACGTCGCTAGAGCTAAAAAGAAAACTAAGAAGCAGGAAATTTTAGCAAAATATTAAGATGAAACTAACCCTAGCCACCAAATCCTACATAAGCATACAATTAATTGAGTAAAATGCCTAAAACAACCTTTCTAATTTGAATATTTTCTCTTAATCACTCTTAATTACTCCTTAACTTGTTTCTAGCCCCACCCCCAAAGGGGGCGGAACCCTTGTTACGCCTCTGGTAGACCATTATCGGTCCAGGCTGGATGGGCTTGGCCGGTCCAAGGACCGGTCTATCAGAGGTATGACCAATATGATAGAAGCAAGAGCTTGACACTTTAAGTGCCAGACAATTTGGGATGTGTGCTTTTTATGATTTATATATAAACTGCTCCTAAATTCTCCCTTGTTTTGTAGGTTTTGAGTCTTTTACATTTTTATCTATATTTGATAGATTTAGGAGTTGTATATAAGTCTGTGGGATATAGTGAAAGGAAAGGTGGATCAAGAGGATAAGCCTACAACCTATCAAAGGTGAAGCCCAAGACCTACCTAGAAACCAAAGCTTGAAAACCTCTATAAGTATAGTCTGTAAAAAAATTATCTGGGTTGTATAATGACAGACAACTCAGTTGCCAACAATAATTGTAATAGCTTGGACATTTACATTCTTGCTTTGGTTGATTCATATATATACATGTGTTGATTGTTTATTAGGTACGCAATAGAAGTATTTTTTTTCCTAGGTTTCTTTTTTGCCATTGCTTGGGGGTGGCCTGGACTTGTTTATGTGGTAGGCTCTTAGTACAAAATTAAGTTTTCCACCTATTAAAAATGTAAACAACTTAAAATCAATCATATGAATAACCACTTTTTCTAAAATAAAAAAAAATTGCTACTTTCAAGGAGCCAAGTTTTTAAAGATTTAAAATGATCATGCATAGCCAAGTGTATCACATGTAGAAAGCCATCACTTAAGGACTAGATAACCAAAATCTATTTTTTTTGTGAGTCAACATTATGTATACTCACTGTCACGACCCGGCCCGGCTAGCCCGAATTAACGGGGCGGGAACAGAAGGTCGTACGGATGAACATCAAAATATCAATCTCTTAAAACATAACACTTGCGATTCATAAATAACAAGAATATAAATAATTCATCCAACACATGAATACGAAAGAGCCACTAAAAACTTCCAACATAGAATTTGTTCAAACTTCAACAATAATAACCCAAACAGGAAAACATAAACATAACTTAAACAACATTAAGTTCACATCAATAATCACTAAGTTCATCACTCAAACCTCAAACTCAGTACAGACTCAATATAAATAACCATATAAGAACCTTTCTTCCTGAGTCCTTCTACGATGGTAGGTGTACTGCCGCCTTGTAGCCATCACTTATCTCCTGAAAAATATTTTGAAACGTAGGATGAGCTTACTCGCTCAACAGGTAATTCATAACTCAATTAATTTCATAAGTAACATAAAACAGAACTTTTAAAGAGGAAATCATTTCATATCAATATATAAATCATAACATTTTCATTTTTCTTGAATCATACTTTCATTTTTCTTTCAGTAACGTTTCATTCTTTCATTATTTTCCTTCACCATTTAATATGTAAAAATAAATGCAATTATACTTATGATACATGTACACACCCGTCACAGGAGCCACCGTCAAATTTGGTACCAATAAAGGTACCCCTTTACCTTTCCATTTTCATTTCCTTTACCATTTCCTTTACCTTTAACGTGCACGAGTACGGCGTCCCCAGCTAGTACCATAAGGGGGTGAGCTCCATCTATCAACATACACATGCAAGTATACTATATCATATCGTCTCATTCTTATAACACATAAACCTTATATGATAATGTCATGGAATGTAACATATAACTTTATCGCATGATTAATCATTCATAAATTCCTCGATGTCTAATAATGTTTCATGCTCCAATGTTTTCCTTAGAATTTTACATGATCACAACATATAGTAATACAACTGGTAGTTTAACTAAAATGAAACATTATAGCATGTCAAATCTTTAACATTTATTTAAATAGAAACTTATAAACTTAAAAGAGACATGAATACCTACATTACAAGTATCGACCACAACGTTGCGCGACGTTTGCTAACCACTTGACTTCACCTTAATCCACACCTAAAGATGATTATAATAGCATTAAGCATACATCATAATTATTTCCAATAATTAATATAATTAATTTTCTAATTTTCGGAATTATTTAAAATTCAATATTTTGGAAACCCTAAACTTCTCAATTTTGACAAATTAGTACACCAACCTCATCACTAAACATACCCTAATAATTTTCTTATTTATTTTCGGATTTAATTAATTAGAAAATTATGAAAAATGGAATTTCTTACAAAAAATCTAAAATTTTGCATTAGGAACCTTCCTAAGACCCTTAGAAATCATTTTTGTGAAAGCACTTTAAGAGAATTTGATTTTTGGGAAAAACCCTAATTTTTCAAAACTTGTCAAAATTTAATGAAATTCATTTTCTACCGTTAAAATACTTCCCTAAACTTCCCCTATTGATTTCGTAAAGAAATCTCAAGTTTTCGTCAAACCCTAGATTTTTCCTTTCCAAATAACTTAAGAAAGAGAGATTTTGCTTAAATTAAAACATACCTTTAGACTCCCCTCGACGTCCTCTTCGATTTCCACTAATTTTCTTGCCGGAAAACCGTCGCCGGAGCCGCCGCCGAAGCCACCCCGTCGCCCCTCACGCGTCCGTCCCGTCTCCTCTCTTGCGTTCGGTTTGGATCGGAATGAGGGAGGGGTTTCGGTTTTTGTCATTTTAATTCCATTAAAAGGCCAAAAGACTTAAAAGCCCTCACTTAAAGCCTCTTCCTTTCACTACTTAACAAGGGTAGTTTGGGCATTAATTAACTTCTACTAATTTTAATTTCAAAATTAAGCAAAATCCGATACAAGTTCTATATATCAAAACGCTTAGAATTTTGCGTAGGATTTTATAAAATTATTTTCGTTACATTCCGTAACTTCAAAAATTTCACTTAAATTTCGTCGCGACGCATCGAGATGCGTGCGATACCTAGGATCGTCAAATTTTTCGGGTTTTTACAATTCTCCCCTCCTAATAAAAATTTCGTCCTCGAAATTAAAAGTAGAACATGTAAGGTTAGAACCATACCTTAGTTAAATAAGTGGGGGTGGTTCTCCCTCATTTCTGACTCCTTTTCCCATGTGACATCCTTCTCTGAACTGTGCTTCCACAACACCTTAACATAAGGGATTGCTCTGCTCCTCAACTGCCTAACAGTATAATCAATAATTCTCTCAGGTTCTTCACAAATGTCAAATCTGGCTGAATATCAACTGATTCAGTACTAATCCTCTGAACCTCATCTGAAATGTACTTCCTTAAAGTAGAGATGTGGAATACATTATGTACTCCACTCATGTTTTCAGGTAGGATCAACCTATATGCTACCTTTCCAATCCGTTCTGAAATCTCAAAAGGTCCTACATACCTTGGACTCAGCTTTCCCACTTTGCCAAATCTCTTCACTCCCTTCATTGGGCTGAATTTAAGGAATACGAACTCTCCGACATTAAATTCAACTGGTCGGTGTTTAGCATTATAATATTTCTTCTGTCTATCCTGTACTGCTATCAATCTGTCACGTATCAACCTGATCTTTTCTGTAGCATCATCAACCAGATCTGCACCAATAATCTTCCTTTCTCCTGTCTCAGCCCAGTTTAAAGGTGTCCTACACCTTCTCCCATATAATGCCTCATAAGGAGCCATCCCAATACTTGCTTGAAAACTGTTGTTGTAGGCAAACTCAATCAAAGGTACATATGTCTCCCACTTACCACCAAAGTCCAAAACACATAGCCTGAGCAAATCTTCTAAGGTTTGGATGGTTCTTTCTGACTGTCCATCTGTCTGAGGGTGAAAAGCTGTACTAAAGGTGAGTTTAGTACCCATAGCTTCCTGAACCTTCTTCCATAATCTGAAGTGAACCTTCCATCCCGATCTGACACTATAGATTTAGGTACCCCATGTAATCTGACAATCTCACTAACATACTGGCTTGCCAACTTCTCAACTGGATCAGACTGTTTGATAGGTAAAAAATATGCCGACTTAGTTAACCTATCAATTATCACCCATAAAGCATCACATCCTCTTCTGGTTCTGGGTAAACCAATCACAAAGTCCATAGCAATATCTTCCCATTTCCACTCAGATATAGGCAAGGGCTGTAGGAATCCTCCTGGCTTCTGATGTTCAACCTTCACCATCTGACATGAAGTACATTTAGATACTGTGTCTGCCACACTTCTCTTCATTCCTGGCCACCAAAACACCTCTTTTAAATCCTGATACATTTTGTTACTACCTGGATGAATGGTGTAACTGGAATAATGAGCTTCCTGAAGGACCTCTTTCTTAAATCACCAACATCTGGAATACATAATCTACCTCTGTAACGAAGCAGTCCTTCACCATCAAGCTCAAAATCTTCACTATGCCCCACACTAACCATATCCAATATTTTCTTAAAATCTGTATCAAGTGGCAAAGCTTCTCGTACCCTTTCTGTAAATGTTGATTGGATAATAGTTTGATTCAACCTTAAAATTTCTGCATCATTGGATTGAACCACTGAGATCTCCAACTTCTCCAATTCTCTTATCAATTCCCGCTGCTGAGTAATCATCCAGTTTGCACTACCTGAATTTTTCCTGCTCAAAGCATCTGCAACTACATTTGCTTTGCCCGGATGATACTGAATGTCCAACTCATAATCTTTAATGAGTTCTAGCCATCTCCTCTGTCTCAAATTCAGTTCTTTTTGTGTGAATATATACTTCAAACTCTGGTGATCAGTAAAGACTTCACACCTAACCCCATATAGGTAATGCCTCCATATCTTTAAGGCAAAAACTACAGCAGCTAACTCCAGATCATGGGTTGGGTAATTCCTCTCATGATTCTTCAATTGCCTAGAAGCATAGGCAAGACTCTCCCATTCTGCATCAGTACACAACCCAACCCTTTATGTGAAGCATCGCTGTAAAGCTGAAATCCATCTGACCCTGAGGGAATAGTCAGTACAGGAGCAGTCATCAAACACTGCTTTAATCTCTGAAAGCTTCCTCACACTGAGCTGTCTAATCAAACTTCACTGCTTTCTGAGTCAATCTGGATAATGGCATAGCTATCTGTGAAAATCCCTCAACAAACTTTCTGTAGTAGCCTGCCAATCCCAAAAAGCTCCTAACTTCAGTAACTGTAGCTGGTCTTGACCAATCTGCTATTGCTTGTACCTTATGCTGATCCACAGTTATCTTCCAATCAGTGATCACATGTCCCAAAAATTTTACACTCCTTAGCCAAAATTCACATTTGGATAATTTGGCATACAATTCATTTCCCTTCAAGGTTTGCAACACTGCCCTTAAATGATTTGTATGCATCTTTTCATCTGGGGAGTAAACAAGTATATCATCTATGAACACAATTACGAATAGATCTAAGAATGACTTGAAGATTCTATTCATAAGGTCCATAAACACTGCAGGGGCATTTGTCAAACCAAATGGCATCACTGTAAACTCATAATGCCCGTATCTGGTACTGAAAGCAGTCTTTGCTATATCTTCCTCTCTCATCCTGAGCTGATGATATCCTGACCTCAAATCAATTTTTGAAAATACTGAAGCACCTTCCAACTGATCAAATAAGTCATTTATTCTTGGGAGAGGGTACTTATTCTTCACTGTCAATTTGTTCAACTCTCTGTAGTCTATACAGAGCCTTAGGCTTCCATCTTTCTTTTTCACAAACAGTACAGGAGCACCCCAAGGGGAGGTACTAGGCCTAATGAAACCCTTCTCAAGCAACTCTTGCAGTTGCTCTTTTAACTCCTTAAGCTCCTTAATTGCCATTCTATAAGGAGTTTTAGCAACAGGTTCAGCTCCTGCCACTGGCTCAATAGAAAAATCTATTTCTCTATTTGAAGGTATTCCAGGTAAATCATCTGAAAATACTTCTGGGAATTCCTGAACAACAGGGATATCTTTCAGTTCTCTTTCAGTCTTCTTCTCCTCTTTAACATAAGCCAGAAAACCTTCATATCCTTTCTTTAACATCTGGAAAGCCTTCAAAGATGATACAATCACAGCAGTTACCCCTTTATCCCCTTGAAATTTGAATTTCTCCTCTCCTGGCATACAAAACTTAACCTCCTTTTTGTTACAATCAATAGTCACAAAGTGGCAAGATAACCAATCCATGCCTAAGATTGCATCAAATTCAGTTAAAGGTAATACAATCAGATCCGCCTCTAAATTCTTATCACAAATCCTCACATTCACTTGACATCTCTGCTTAGCTTCCATATGATTTCATTAGGCATTAAAACTGACAATGATTTAGCCATAATTGATGGAAATAAATTGACTGATCTAATAAACTCCTCGGAAATGAAAGAATGAGATGCACCAGTGTCAAATAAAACTCTAACGGGTTTGTCACATATGAGAATTGTCCTAATCATAAACAAGTCACAATATTCATAAGACAAAGTATTGTTCATTCATATTCATTTAGTGTTCATTCATATTCATTCATATCATAAAAAAATTATTCATTATAATTAATTAATTTACGCACCTGTAACCACATCAGGAGATCCCTTAGCTTCCTGTTGGGACAATCCATAAACTCTAGGTTGAACATTCTGACGAGTCTGACCGTGAGAAGGCACAGAAGCTGTAGACTCCACAGCTCTTGGTCTACCAGCTGTCCTCTGAAAATTATTGTCTGGCCTAATCTCTGAAGCAGATCTCTGTCCCAAAAGAGGGCAGGACTTCGCCATATGTCCAGGCTGATGGCACCAGAAGCAAGTATTAGTACCTGATAGGCACTCTCCCTTGTGCATTCTCCCACACTTGCTGCATAAGGTAGCAGTTGAGGCACTGCTGTCAGAGTTGCTGGACCTGGGCTTCTTCCAAGTAGAAGTCCCTGACTGAGAAGACTGAGTAACCTGGGTATGCTTTGACTTACCCTCTATTCTTCTTTTCTGAAAATCTCTTCTCTTCTGAATATCTTGCATATCTGATTCAACTCTCCTGGCCCTTTCCACCAAAGTAGGGTAATCTTCAATTCCAAGCGGAATCAAAGACTGTCTAAGATAGTCCTTCAGTCCATGCACGAAGCGATAACACTTCTCTTCAGCATCTGGAATCAGATGAGGGGCATACCTGGACAATTTTATAAACTCCTCCTCATACTGAGAAACAGATCGATCGCCCTGAACCAATCTGTTGAACTTCTGCTGCATCTGCCTCCTGGCTGACATAGGTATATACCAGCCTCTGAACACCTTCACAAATTCCTCCCAAGAAATCTGACTGCTTAGTCTCCCTCCAAAGGTCTCTTCTAACTGACTCCTCCACCACCTTTCAGCCTCACCATTAAAAGCATAAGAAGCCAGTGTCACCCTCCTATCCTCTGAACAAGACATGCCATTCAGTATCTTCTCGATCCTTATGAGCCAGTCCTCAGCCTCTATAGGTCCGCCACTGGAGAACAACGAAGGCTTCATGTCTTGAAATAATTTCAAGGTCTTGTCCATAGTTTGACTTCCACTTCCGCTGCCACTACTCTGAGTCTGGGAAGTCCTTATCATTTGAGTCATTGCTTCCATCATCTTAGCGAATGACTTCATAGTATCAATACCTCTTGGAGGTTCAGCTACAACTGGTGGTTCAGCTACAACGGGTGGTTCCCTCTCTTCCTCCACATCAATGCCATCAGTGGCATTCTGCTCAGGATTCATATTCCTGAGATACAATACAATAATCATAAGGCAAAAACTAAATAATTCACACTCCTTACACAATCTACGACTCATACAATCATCCTATAGGCTCTTTTAGTGATCAGTATTAAACCCTTTGCTTTGATACCACTCTTGTCACGACCCGGCCCGGCTAGCCCGAATTAACGGGGCGGGAACAGAAGGTCGTACGGATGAACATCAAAATATCAATCTCTTAAAACATAACACTTGCGATTCATAAATAACAAGAATATAAATAATTCATCCAACACATGAATACGAAAGAGCCACTAAAAACTTCCAACATAGAATTTGTTCAAACTTCAACAATAATAATCCAAACAGGAAAACATAAACATAACTTAAAACTTAACTTAAACAACATTGAGTTCACATCAATAATCACTAAGTTCATCACTCAAACCTCAAACTATGTACAGACTCAATATAAATAACCATATAAGAACCTTTCTTCCTGAGTCCTTCTACGACAGTAGGTGTATTGCCGCCTTGTAGCCATCACTTATCTCCTGAAAAATATTTTGAAACGTAGGATGAGCTTACTCGCTCAGCAGGTAATTCATAACTCAATTAATTTCATAAGTAACATAAAACAGAACTTTTAAGGAGGAAATCATTTCATATCAATATATAAATCATAACATTTCCATTTTTCTTGAATCATACTTTCATTTTTCTTTCAGTAACGTTTCATTCTTTCATTCTTTTCCTTCACCATTTAATATGCAAAAATAAATGCAATTATACTTATGATACATGTACACACCCGTCACAGGAGCCACCGTCAAATTTGGTACCAATAAAGGTACCCCTTTACTTTTCCATTTTCATTTCCTTTACCATTTCCTTTACCTTTAACGTGCACGAGTACGGCGTCCCCAGCCAGTACCATAAGGGGGTGAGCTCCATCTATCAACATACACATGCAAGTATACTATATCATATCGTCTCATTCTTATAACACATAAACCTTATATGATAATGCCATGGAATGTAACATATAACTTTATCGCATGATTAATCATTCATAAATTCCTCGATGTCTAATAATGTTTCATGCTCCAATGTTTTCCTTAGAATTTTACATGATCACAACATATAGTAATACAACTGGTAGTTTAACTAAAATGAAACATTATAGCATGTCAAATCTTTAACATTTATTTAAATAGAAACTTATAAACTTAAAAGAGGCATGAATACCTACATTACAAGTATCGACCACAACGTTGCGCAACGTTTGCTAACCACTTGACTTCACCTTAATCCACACCTAAAGATGATTATAATAGCATTAAGCATACATCATAATTATTTCCAATAATTAATATAATTAATTTTCTAATTTTAGGAATTATTTAAAATTCAATATTTTGGAAATCCTAAACTTCTCAATTTTGGCAAATTAGTACACCAACCTCATCCCTAAACATACCCTAATAATTTCCTTATTTATTTTCGGATTTAATTAATTAGAAAATTATGAAAAATGGAATTTCTTACAAAAAATCCAAAGTTTTGCATTAGGAACCTTCCTAAGACCCTTAGAAATCATTTTTGTGAAAGCATTTTAAGAGAATTTGATTTTTGGGAAAAACCCTAATTTTTCAAAACTTGTCAAAATTTAATGAAATTCATTTTCTACCGTTAAAATACTTCCCTAAACTTCTCCTATTGATTTCGTAAAGAAATCTCAAGTTTTCGTCAAACCCTAGATTTTTCCTTTCCAAATAACTTGAGAAAGAGAGGATTTTGCTTAAATTAAAACATACCTTTAGACTCCCCTCGACGTCCTCTTCGATTTCTACTAATTTTCTCGCCGGAAAACCGTCTCTGGAGCCGTCGCCGAAGCCACCCCGTCGCCCCTCACGCGTCCGCCCCGTCTCCTCTCTTGCGTTCGGTTTGGATCGGAATGAGGGAGGGGTTTCGGTTTTTGTCATTTTAATTCCATTAAAAGGCCAAAAGACTTAAAAGCCCTCACTTAAAGCCTCTTCCTTTCACTACTTAACAAGGGTAGTTTGGGCATTAATTAACTTCTACTAATTTTAATTTCAAAATTAAGCAAAATCCGATACAAGTTCTATATATCAAAACGCTCAGAATTTTGCGTAGGATTTTATAAAATTATTTTCGTTACATTCCGTTAATTTTGAAAATTTCACTTAAATTTCGTCGCGACGCATCGAGATGCATGCGAGACCTAAGATCGTCAAATTTTTCGGGTTTTTACACTCACATGGTCACATCTTGGCCTCAAAGCCAAGTTGTAAGCCCAATCCTCTAAATGAAAAATAATCTTCCTTACTCTCCATATTCATTTAAAGACTGAACTATATGATTTTAAAAGCTTTTAGGTGAGATAGTTGGTATCTCTTTCCAGCCAGAGCAATAAATTCAGAGGTTGGGCTGATTTTTTCTCAGGTGAGGTATAGTTTATAAATCCCTTTGCACTCCTTTAGACTTATGTTCAAAGCACTACCCCTCAGTAGTCCTCATCATAGCTCTAGGGTCTGATGTAGTTGTTGACTTCAGTCAATTCATAAGCTCTCACTTTCTGGACATTTCCTCTAATATGTATTATTGGAATGTAAACCCCAACATTCTAAATAAAAATGGCCAATTTAAACAAAATTTGATTCTAAAATGTAAAACCCAATATATGATAGTCCGAGCATCTCTAAGCTTCCTCAAAATCAAGTGCTCCTATTTCACTTCTTTGGCTCTCATTCCAAAAAATTTGATTAAAATTGATCCATTCATCATTTAAATTCCTAAAGATCAAAATCTTTAAACAAGAATTTCATAAATTTTAAAATGAAAACATTAGCCATTATTTTGATGACTCTCAAAGAAGGGAAACCACTAGTTTAATCAAAAATTTTCTCAAGTAACAAACATTTGAGATATAATTAATCATAGGAGCTTGCCCCTATGGGACATCTAAATCACAGAATAAAATAAACCTTATTCAACCAAATATTGAATGAGAGAAAATCTCTGTTAAAGATTAAAATTGTAAATTTTGTTATTGAGTCCATAAGGAAATAATATTTTTATCCATTGGGATAATATTATTTTCTACGCCGTGTTTGATCACAAAATATATAATCCGTTGAGGATTACAAAATTTCTCAAACAATTACTTTATTGCTTATTATGCCATGTTAATTTTTTACTTAATAGTTTATTTTTGGTGCATCTTGCATTGCATAGGATTTGAAGAGCAGTGCGTCATATCTCGTCATGTGAATCTTATCTCTTCAAGTTTCACGTGGGTATTTTTTTGCATGAAATAAGAAAATAATAGAAAGGTTAAAAATATTTCTTATTTTGAGTTTGAGGATTTAAGGCTTCCAGTTTTTTGCATGGGAGAACTATCTTTCTTTTGTTTTTTTTTTTGAAGTGCTTTGACATCTTAATGATTGCCATCATTCTCAATTTTTGTTAATAGTCTTGCTGCAAGTTTTATAGGTTCGGGCATGCGATTGAAATCGAAGCTCTTAGTTTTAATCTTATGGATAGCAAAATTTTGTTTAGAAGGATTAGGAAAGTTTTAATCAATTCAAATTGCTTTAATTTCACTAAAATTAAAAAATTTTCATGTGAAATCTTAGAAAGCATGTTGGGTCTTTGATCCCAATCATGTATTAGTTTTGTTGATCTCATAATATATTCAGGGACTTTGGTCTATTATGTCCAATGTACCCCAATTGAGCAAACTAGTCTAATATAATTATGGTTGGACCATTTGCTCTTGCTAGGGGTGCTAAGACATCAATATCTCTCCAATGACTTTATAAAATGTTCAAAAGAACCAACGTAACTTAAACAGTAGCAGCAACAACAACATCAAAACTTTATCCCACTACGTGGGGTCGGCTACATGAATTCTTTTTCTCCATTGTGTCTTATTTAGAGTCAAATTCTCATTTAAATTTAATAAAAAAAAGCTCATTTCTAATATTTTCTAATCAAGTCTTTTTAGTTCTACCTCTACCTTTCTTAATATAAGCCAAATCTAATACATCTACTCTCCTAAGAGGGAGGGTCATCGGAAGGCTGCCGTTTTACATGACCAAACCATCTAAGACGACTCTCTTTAATCTTATCTGTCACTAGAGCAACTTCAACCTTTTCACAGATATGCTCGTTTTATATCTTGTCTCTAAGAGTAAATCCACTCATCCACCTGAGCATCCTCATCTCAGCAACACTTAATATTATGCTTCTCTTTTAATGGCCAACATTCTGCACCATAAGGTATTGTAGGTCTCACCACCATCTTACAAAATTTTCCCGTAAGTTTGAGTGGTACTTTTCTATCACACAACAAACCCAAAGCATTTCTCCATTTCAACCATCCAACTTGAATTCTACTAATAATATCATCTATTTCACCATCACTCTGAACAAAAGATCCAAGATATCTAAAACGAGTATACTTATTATTGACTTGATCGCTCAAAGTCACAAACCCCCCACTAGATCTATTATTACTAAAATTATACTCCATGTATTCGGTTTTAGATCTACTCAAATGAAAACCTTTAGACTCTAAGGTTGACCTCCATAATTCGAGTTTACCTTCAACTCCCTCTCTAGCCTTGTCAACAAGAAGAATATCATCAGCAAAAAACATACACTAGGGTACACCCTCTTGCAAATGTCTAGTAAGAACATCCATGACTAAAGCAAAAAGATAAGGGCTTAAGGCTGATCTTTGATGTAATCCAACTGAAATAGGAAAATACTTGGCCAAACCACCTTATGTTTTAACACAAGTAACATCTCTTACATACATATCCCTAATGACTTAAATATAAGCATTATTAACCCTTTCTTTTCTAGAACTCTCCATAGCACTTTTCTTGGAATTTTATCATATGCTTTCTCTAAATCAATAAATATCATATGTAGATCTTCCTTATTCTCTCTAAACTTGTCCATCAACCCTCTCAATAAATGAATAGCTTCTATAGTAGACCTACCCGACATGAATCCAAATTGATTTTGAGAAACATTAGTATAACGTCATAACCTATGCTCCATAGCTCTCTCCCAAAGTTTTGAAGTATGACACATCAACTTAATTTCTCTATAACTCGCACAATCTTGTGCATCACCTTTAGTCATAAAAATAGGAATCAACAGAGTCATTCTCCACTCATCTGGCATCTTTTTAGTCTTCAAAATAATATTAAAAAGTTTAGTAAGCCAAGAAATTCCTTCATCTTCTAAGCATTTTCACACCTCTACTGGAATATTATCAGGTCTAATAGTTTTTTTACACTTCATTTTCTTTAAATCCTCTATAACTTCAATTTTACTAATACACTGATAAAAAAAATCTCTATTTTTATTTGAAGTGCTAAGGTCACTAAAGTCAATTGTATTTTTACAGTTTTCATTGAAAAGCTTAGCAAAATATCTTATCCACCTTTGTTGAATATCCTCTTCTAAAAAAATACTTTTTGATCTTCATCTTTAATGCACTTCACTTCAACTAAATCTTTACTACTCCTATCTCTTTTTTTGGCTAACTTATACATATATCTTTCGCCCTCTTTAGAATTTAATCTATTATATAAATCATTAAAAGCTAAAATTTTTGCATCGTAAATTGATTTCTTAGACATCTTAAGGGCCTCTTTATATATTTCCCAATTTTCTGAGTTTTTACATCTAAACCAATTATTGTAATAAAGCTTCTTATTTTTGATCTTTTCTTGCACATATTGATTCTACCATTAACTATTTTTATTATTATGAGCTTTTTCTTTTGAAACTCCAAGCACATCCTTTGCAACATTCTTCATATTACTAGCTACTTTCTCACATAACATTCACTTCCTTATGCACAGACAGAATTTTGAGATCTCGAATCTTAATCTTAAAAATATTTTTGTTAGTATTCTTTAAATGCCCTCATCTAATCTTAGAATAATGTTTTACTATATTTTTTATGTTTTTCTCCATCTTAAAGTCTAAAACTAATAAGCGATGTTGGGTACATAAACTTTCACTTAAACAATGAAAGAAAATTATAGGATACTACAAATCTACTGCTGCATAATAAACACGCATATTAAGTTTTGGTTGGAGTGGATGTATTTGGTTTTGGTGAATTAGCAATAAAGTTCCATAGTAGTGCTAATTTCAAGGCATGTTTGATCTAATTTAGCTGGTCTCAGCTAAAAAATTGATTTTTGCTCTACTCGAATTCCCTTCTAAATCAAAATTTCTTATAGTGGAGTGAACTTAACTCGTTAACATCAATCAACTTGAAATTGATATTAAGTTGATTAAAAAACTAATTTTTTATGACTTTATACTAATACATATAATATATATTTATATAATATAAATTATATAATATTTATCCAATGTTATATCATATATTATGTATTGCTTTATATACACATTAGCTATTATATATGTATTCTGGGTAATAGTTCAGGTTGACTTGGACTATTTTATAACAAATTCGGTCCATCTCTAAACTGATTTAGAATTAGTAGTGGAGCTTAAAATTACATCAATTTTGGGTTGGGTTTCAATTTTTTTAAAGAATCCTATTGTTCTCTTGAAATGATTCTTTAGGGCATCAAATGCTTGTTTAATTAATTATTTATACTTTTCTTTTAGAAAATTGTCAAAATGATTCCTGGATTGTTTAGAAGGTTATTTTAGTTTCGGACTATTTTATGTATCCTATTTAGTCTTTTAACTATTTAAATGATCCAAACTAGTCCTACAAATAGAATAATTGTTTAATTTGATAAAAAAATCATGCAAAGTTCACTAATGGTGTGAGGAATGAGGGTATTTCATATAATCAAAATGTATAGGAACTTCATTTTTATCGTTATGGGATCCATTGGTGAACCTAGCAAAAAGGTTTTGTCAAATTAAACAACGGTTCTAACTATAAGATTTTTTTTATCATATTTGAAGATTCAAGTGGCTAGATTGGACTTTTTAAATATTCTGTGATTAAAATAAACCCCCAATCCTCTCAAAAATAGTCCATGGACCATTTTCATAGTTACTTCTAGCAAATTAAGTAATAAAAAATTTCTCCTTAATGACTAGGTCTAAGCAGTTATAAAAATAGTTAGTGGTGGAATCAAAATATGCAAGAAAAGATAAATAATAAGAAGTTTTGTTATAAAAATTGATTTAGATATAAAAACTTGAAAAATTTGAAAAGATATAAAAAAGCTTGTAAAGAGCCTAAGAAAGAAATATATGATGCAAATAATTTAGCTTTTAATGATTTATATAATAGATTAGATACTAAGGAGGGAAAAAGATGTATGTATATGTTAGCCATGTAAAGAGATAGGAGAAGTAAAGATTTAGTTCAAGTGAAGGACATTAAAGATGAAGATCAAAAAGTGCTTTTATTAGAAAATGATATTCGACAAAGGTGGATGAGATATTTTGATAAGTTTTTCAATAAAGATTGTGAGAATACACGATTGACTTTAGTGATCTTAGTATCTTAAATAAAAATGAAGATTTTTATTTTTATCGGCGTATTAGTAAAATCGAAGTTAGAGATACTTTAAAGAAATGAAGTGCTGAAAAGCTGTTGGAAGTGATGATATTACAATAGAGGTGTGAAACTACTTAGATGCTGAAGGAATTTTTTGGCTTACAAAAATTTTCAATATTATTTTTAAGACTAAAAAGATGTCAGATGAGTAGAGAAGTGTTGCAATTCGGGAGTTCGAGCTTGTGTTTTGATTATTACAAATATTTTTGGATGACTATTTAGCTGTTCCTGCTCTTTATTTTGCATATATTTTTTCTGTGTGTACTAACATTTAAGGTTAAGCATATACCAAGCATCATTAGAGAATAAGGCCTCAAGATTGAGTTTTATAGGTTTGTTTTACTTGAAAGAGTCTGTAATTTTATTTTTCTTGAGTCAATCAATGTAAAAAGGTGTATATTAGCTTAGCAACCATGCATATAGGGGGGATTGAAAAATAAATGTTTTAATTTTCTGTTAAATCGTATTGTACGATCACTCAAACAAAAATTAATTAAATAAAATAATAATTTTAAATATAACTAATCGTATAGTATGATCACACATCTTAATGGAAGATTAGCTATAACCAGAAAGCTCGCCGTCAAAACTAACGTTCCTAAAATAGGTAAATTTGAATTTTAAAATTAGTATTGTTCGTACTGTCCGAATCAATTTGTACTATATGATCTTTTAAATCATTGCCTAATTAGATCAATTGATTAAGCAATCAAATCGGATCTGAATTGATTACAGATCTTACTGTACGATTCACCCGAGTCTCTCGATGAAATTCAGTTCGTCTAGTACGATTCACTCGAGGACTCTCTGGACGGCATTTAATTCGTCCTATACGATCTGATCATGATTTGTACTAATCACACAGTACAACTCCAAGTTCGTACTGGATGATCAGTAAAAGTTTTTGAATTGATCGTACATACCACTATTCATTGTATAATACTTACAAACATAGTTGAATTAATCATACTGTACGATATACTAGTCGTACTGTACGAACATAGGCAACATAATTGAAAATTAGGGTTTCTCTAGAAGTCTACTATTTAAACTTCTCTTAATTCGTTTGAGACAGTCTTTTGACAGTCATTGGGTTGTATCTTCTCTGAGAAAGCGTTGAAGAGAGAGCCTGGAGCTAGGGAGAGAAATGATGAAGTTTGTGTGAGAGAGAAGATCCTTGTGGGTGCAAGGGAGTGTGAGAGAGTGTTTTTACATGGTTGCTCCTGCGAACATTCACCTGAGTTCGTCCATATGTCAAGGTTTGTCTTGAGGGAAGCTTTGGGAAGAAGACTCTTTGGTGACGAAGGATCTGGCTACTCTGTTGCACTGGGAAGGTGAAAGGGACTTAGCTACTCCATCGTATCGAGTTGGTGAAAGGGATTCGACTATGCCGCTGCACCGGGTTAGTGAAAGGGATTCAGCTACTCCGTCGTACTGGGTTGGTGAAAGGGGTTTCAGTTCTCAGCTGCACTGAGGGTGGACATGATTTTGTGAGGGCTTCTTTGCCTTGTCGAGGGGGCTAAAGGAGATACACTGAAGTGTTTAGTACAATACTCGGAGAGGAGGACTCCGGGGAGTGGATAAAAGCCAAGTTGACCGAACCACTATAAAATTCTGGTGTGTTTGTTCCTTTATTTTCTACACTCTTATTTTTGCGCACTACTTGTTACATATTTACATTCAACAATTTGGTTTGTGTTGGTGATCATTGTGATATGTGATTTGTGGTTACTTGAATTTATTTCTTGGTTGAAAAACATAGAAAATCAGAAAACAAAAAAAAAAGAACAAAAAATATTTGTTAAATGTTTTTCTACAAAAATCAAAATACAAAAATAATTATTTGTTTTGTTGATTCACTTCCGCATTGAAAATTGTGATTTTGATTTTAAGTTTGTGGAATTTGTTTGAATTTCAAAAAGGATTTTTGAAAAAGTTTTTTAAAACACAAAGTCACCCTCCTCTTGGTGTGCCGTTCAGAACTTTAAGTGATTTCACAACCATCCTTTAAACTTTCCATGAGAAGTTGGTTGATTATTATTTTTTAGGAATAAAGGTGATGCACAAGAGTGTGCGAATTATAGAGGAATTAAGTTAATGATTTATACTTTAAAACTTTGAGAGAGGTAATGAGCATAGGTTACGACGTGATACTAATGTTTCTCAAAATAAAATTGGATTCATGCTGAGTAGGTCTACTATGAAAGCTATACATTTATTGACAGGTTTGATGGGGAAGTATAGAGAGATTAAGGAGGATTTACATATGATATTTATTGATTTAGAGAAAGCTAATGATACAATTTCAAGAGAAGTGCTATGGAGAGTTCTAGAAAAGAAAGGGGTTAATAATAATTATATTCAAGTCATTAAGAATATGTATACATGAGTTCTTACTTGTGTTCAAACACAAGGTGGTTGGACCAAGTATTTTCCTATTTCAGTTGGATTACATCAAGGATCGGCTTTAAGCCCATATCTTTTTTGCTTTAGTCATGGTTGTTCTTACCAGACATTTGCAAGAGGATGTACCCTAGTGTATGTTTTTTGTTGATGATACTCTTCTTGTTGATAGACTAGAGAGGGAGTTGAAGGTAAACTTGAATTTGGATGGTTGAAGTGGAGGAATGCATCGAGTCTGTTGTGTGATAGAAAAGTACTCCTCAAACTTAAGGAAAAATTCTATAAGATGGTGGTGAGACCTGTAATGCTTTATGGCACGGAATGTTGCCCATTAAAAAAGAAACATACAATTAAGTTAAGTGTTGCAGAGATGAGGATGCTCAGGTGAATGAGTGGCCTTACTCTTAGAGACAAAATATAAAACGAGCATATACGTGATAAGGTTGGAGTAGCTCCAGTGGCAGATATAATTAGAGAGAGTTGCTTTATATGGTTGGTCACATAAAATGTCGGCCTTTTGATGACCCGGTTAGGATAGTTTATGTTTTAGATTTGGCCTATGTTAAGAGAGGTATAGATGTAGACCTAAAAATACTTGGTTATAAAATATTAAAATTGATATTTTTTAGATTTAAATGAATTTAACTCTTAACAGGACACAATAGAGAAAAAGGACTTATGTAGCCTACCCACATACTTGGATAAAGGCTTTGATGTTGTGATAGGAAGTGCTTGTAGAAAACGAATAACCCTTGGTTGAAATTTGATTTCAACAAATCCAGAGAACAAACAAGCAAACTAGGAATAAAAACTTACAAGAACGCTTTTTATTGAAAGGTTTATGAAAGAAAAGGCTAGATACAATTGGATCTTCAATTGGAGAGGAAGATCCAGCTCTCCTAAACCCCTAGCCATCGGCTAGAGCCAAATCAATCTAAGAAGAATCTAAATTCAACAAATAAGACATAAACCTATCGTAAGAAAGGAAACTATTTAAAGCATACACTGATACAATAATTCTCAAAACAACCCTCCTAATTTGAAATTCCCTCCTAGCCGCCCCCTCCTCCTTTGCATTATTTCCTGGGCCCCTCCTCAACGGGGGGTGGAATGTCACACCCCATTTTGACTCCCTTTAGTCAACCTAGAGTATAATAGAGAAGTAGAATCAGAGCAGATATTTCTTATTAACACCCATCCTGAAATATTTCTATCAGAATTAGGCGAGTATGAAATGACCTATTCAGACTATCACATTACCAAGCACTTTTTAGTTTTAACAATTTATCTACCAATTTTCTATTTGAAAGCATATGCACAATACATCAAAGAAATACAGAGCTTTACACTAAAATTTCAATAAAGTTACATACCCAAAAGTTTGTCTGTACAGCCTCCTACTCTTCAAAACATATATACAAAAGTGCAGTCAATCTCCTGCCTAGAGCCCCATTGGCTCCTTCCCATTTCCTGCAGTACAACTACTGCTAATGAGCTAAAACTCGATGAAAATACACAAGCATAGTATAAGAAATAAGAAACATAATATTTGTAGTCAATTTGTAATAATATTGGGATCTCTATAAGAATCATGAATTGTAAGAAATCAATGCATAACAATGCTAATTACTTTGTGTTTATTTTTTTCACATTTCTTGTTCTGTTTACTTCCCACTACTTTAAGCAAATCATATGATAACTATATTCTTTGCACACTTATAGCTCTCTAATTCAAGGTTGGGTCCACATTTCCAACTTTTAGAATTAAGGGCAGCCCTCTCATTCAAGGTTGGGTCTGAATTCCCAACTTGTAGAAGTGAGAGAGAGTAGGATATCTTCTGCATGATTTCCCTAAAGCTTACATTGTTAGGTCATAACTTACATATGACTTATCATTTTATAGCATCTCATTTCAGCAGGTAGTGTTTATCAAAAATTCAAATAACAAGTAATTATTAATAAACAACATGCTTAATATAAAATAATTGCTGTCACAATTATATCGTATATATAAAAATGCTCTCATTTTCTACACTACAGATTTGATATCTCACCTTATTCTCTAGGGTGGTCAGTTTGTTCCTTCGAATGCCAGAAGCCATGTGACGAGGGAAATGAAAGGGAATGGCTAATGCTTGATAGTGCTTTAACTTAAATTATATAATATTATAATATACGGCATTTCCCAAATCACTCTCAGCCGTGGGATTCTAGCTTCAATAATTGGCCCAATGCATGCTAAGGTAAGTGGTTTTAGCTACAATAACAGTAATATAAAAGATAAAGTAACTGTTAATTAACTTTTAATTATGCACTTAAGTTTTAAATATTAATAAATGAATATATTTTATTTGACTTTTAGATACACTTCTATATATCAAAATACTCAAAATTAAAAGTAGGATTTAATAAAAGTAACTTTGACATTTTATGGAGAAATGATAAAATGGGATATTTTTTTTTTTGGGAAAATTTTTGTGCTTACATTTTGACAAATTTTTGTGTATTATATGGAAGAATTGCCAGGCGGAGGTTCCGCCTGTTTCACTCCCGTAAATCCCTGGCCGGTCTAGGAAGGACTGGTCCAATGACCAGTCCAAAAAGAACTGATCTATCATGTTGTTGTTGTTGTTGTTGTTGACGATGACTAGGTCAAAGCAGCTTGGTGCATTTTTCACCTTTTTCTTAGATTTGGATGAATGTTTCTCCCTTTTATTTACAAAATCTCTTTAGATTCTATCATTATAACAACTGTTTTATTTAAGTTTGTCAGAACTTTTGTACAGCCTTGATATTCTCATCCTCCTTCCCATTTCTCATAGGGAATAAACAGTGTTAGAGTTGAACAAATGGAATCTCGCTTAAAAGAAGATATCCTTATAGAAGCAGCCCGGTATGCTTCTATATATATATATATATATATATTGTTTTTATTTCATTTTTTTAATTTTTGGAAGCGGTAAATTGATATTTGAACTGTTTAATTGCAGATACGGGAGTAAAATCCTTGTAACTGACGAACTGCCAGATGGTCAGATGGTGGACCTGTGGGAGCCAGTGACACGGGATTATGTTAAGACTCCCTTGGAGGTCCGAATAATCTGACTTCTCATGCAGTAATTTTGCCTCTTATATGTGATCATCATAAAGTTCATGATTTGTTTTATTTGATAGGTTTATCAAGAGTTACAGATGGAAGGTTACCTTGTTGATTATGAGCGGGTTCCTATCACAGATGAAAAATCCCCTAAAGAGCGAGACTTTGATGATTTGGTTAGTCATCTGTCTTGATTTCACAGGCCATCTTTTTTTAACATGAACTTGATTTTTGGTTATCCCTGAATCTGCATGCTGAGTTATGTCCATGCTGGAGCAGTTTTTTTTTCCTTTTTCTTTGGTGCTAATCTGTCTAATAACTGTTGCTTTATTCATATCAGGTGTATCGGATTTCTCAAGTGGAAAATGATACTGAATATATTTTCAATTGTCAAATGGGTAGGGGAAGAACTACGACAGGGATGGTGATAGCTACTCTGGTTTACCTTAATCGTATTGGAGCATCTGGTGAGAAAATTACTTGCAGCATTTATACCATCATTTTTTAAGGATATATGTGAGTTACTTTTATTTCAAATCTGCACCTCACTCCTATTTGACTGCACAACTGAGCATCCAATGCACTTTATTATGATCATACATTGCCAAATCTGCACGCCATTCCTATGGTGGCTCTTTCTTATACTTCATATATTATTTGCATTTATTGCTTGTAGGCATTCCAAGGACACATTCCATTGGAAAAATCTACAATAATGGAGTAGATGTCTCTGATAATATGCCTAATTCTGAGGACGCTGCTCGGAGAGGCGAATACCCTGTTATTAGAAGCCTAATTCGTGTACTGGAGGTCAGATATCTTGTCTTTTACTTTGCCCTTGTTGGCTGGTGAAAATTCGTAGAGATCCACCATTTGGTTTGATTTCTTTTCTTTAGGGCGGATTAGAGGGGAAAAGGCAAGTGGATAAAGTCATTGATAAGTGTGAGGCCATGCAGGTATAGTCCAAAAGTTATTTGTGGAAACTATTTAAACGTTTGAAATATGTGACAATTTCTTCCCTGTTGAGCCACATTATCTGGCCCAAAAACTACACAATTAACTTCAACCTCTGGAAAATATATCATTTTATCTGAAATAGATTTTCTTCCTCTCCCTAAAGCTTTGTTTCTTTCATTCTACAGAATTTGAGAGAAGCTATCAGCAATTATCGTAACAATATACTTCGTCAGCCTGATGAAAAGAAGAGGGAAGCCTCACTTTCCTTCTTTGTTGAATACTTGGAAAGATATTACTTCCTTATCTGCTTTGCTGTTTACATCCATACAGAAAGAGCAGTTCATGCAATTTCATCTGAGAGAAATACATTTTCAGACTGGATGAGAGCAAGACCTGAGCTGTATAGCATACTTCGCAGGTGTGTCATTCCAAATTCCAGTTCCTTTTCCATATTTAGAACCATTATAACGATACCAGTTTAAGAATCGCTAAACCCTGTGCGGCAGAGGAATCTATGGATATTGAAATCTTGAATTATTATCCTTTACATGGATAAGAAAAAACTCGAAGCAAGTTTGTTTTTTGTCATTTTTTTCATAGCTGAAACATCTAAATAATTAATAAACCTATTTATCGTTTTATACACTATTAAATGTTAGTATATCAAATTTTGTTGACCTGCATATTTAACAAGCCGTGGTCACTAAGCATATATACTAGGCATCTTTTGATGGTTTAGATGGCGATATAAACTATCAAAACTTATAAACATTTTTGTTCAGTCGGCTGTTTGTTAAGCAAATATACAAAGCATCTTTGCAGGGTCTAGATAGTGGAAGTAATTCAGGTATTTCATGATGTATGAATATTAAAATCAAATTGAACTTTTTGAGGGCGATATATGATAAACAAGCAATTTCAAAGGTTTAAATTTCAAATGCAGTTAGATGGTAGAGATTTTCTAATTTTTTTTTGACGGAGATCTAGTTTTGTAAATTTGTGGAGTGCAAATGGTATTCTGTTCTGAAGCTTAAATAGCAAACAAGCCCGTGCTTTAATTCATTTTCATTGAAGTATACTTATAGCAGCTAATCGACCCCTTGTTTTTTTAATATTAAGAAATCACTTTAAGTCGCAAAGATTTAAAAAAATCTCTACAGCACCATAAATTTTTGAGAAGCTCTGTGCACATTAAAGAAAATATTGATAACAATGTGTGATACTAATACAATAAAATAAGTTCAATTTTAACTACGATTAGATAAAGAGGTCATATCTTTAAATAGCAGTGGTGCAAGCTATGTGATGAGGACATCCACACTTGGAAAGTCTACCGGAGACGTGGCCGTCGATCTACGGCCACGATCGAGTCTTTATATTTTTAAGTTTAATTATGTCTTTGTTTCCTTTTATTTTAGTGACCGTCGTACCCTTACTTATGGGTGTTTTGATTGTAAGCCCATGAGGGCATGTTTGTCTTTTGTTGGTCTTTTGTTTAAGGCTATTTAAAAGCCTCCTTTGTATTGTTTTGAGGTAATGAATGATTATTATGAAAAATTCTTGCATTGGTATTCTCTTCGATTGAGAGTTTGTGAGTTGTGTGGAAGAGCCCAGGAGGGGCTAGCGCGTAGTACCCAACAGCGGCCTCCGGGAGCTCTTGGTCCCTTCTCTATTTTCCCCTCTTCTTCCTCCACCCGTCGGCTCAAACCCTTCCCCCCTTCCCCTTGCATCCGTCGGCCTCCCTCCCCTCCAACCGAGCCCCCCTCTCCCCTACACCACCTCTCGGCCACCCTCCCGCCCCCCGGTCAAGCCTCCACACCGCCGGCCCACCCCCCCTTGGCTTTCCCCTTTTGTTTGTCATTAACCCTTTCCTAATTTAGTTTTATATTTTAGGCAATCCAATTAATGATTGAATTCAAAATCTATTTGAATTTAAATCATTACCTAAAATACAACTCTTATTTTAGGAAAGTTTCCAAACCTTAACCTTTTGAATTTTAAATTAGATTGGAATGAATCTTCCTTTCCAAATTTAATATCCATATTTAGGAAAGCATTAAAGACCTCCCCAAATCACCTCCCTATATCCCCATGCCGCCGGCCCCCCCATGGGACTTCTCCTCTCTCCACCCGCCCCCTCTCCCTCCCACTTTTCCCTCTCTCTTTCCACTTTAGGTGCCACACCATTTAGGAATTAATTCAAATTTTAATTCCTAATTCCCTCCCAAACTCTATTCTAAAATTAATTTCAGATTTTAGAATCCTCTCTTCTCCAAAACCCTAACCCTAACTCCCCTACCCGCCCCCTCTTGGCCGGCCACCTTCCCCTCCTCTTTTCCCTTGGATTTCAAGAGAAAACCCCTCCTCCCTCACAACAATACTTCAAAGACAGCAAAGGTTAATCGAATTCAACCATCCTCCGGCCCACTCGCTATGAATGGAAGCTCGCCCTTGGGATTCGGGCTTGGTGCTAGATGATCAAGATAACATTGACATACTCCGCTCCCCCTTCTTCGACGTAGGGTTTGACTACGAAACCACCGTCGAAGAATACTTTGGGCGGATTCACATTCCTCTAGTTGATACGATTGACGACCAAAGGTACAAAGGAAAGTGGACTATCGTCGGCCGCTTCACGCCCGCCATCTTCCCGATTGTGTCACCATCTCCCTTCAAGGACTGCATCCATCGTCTTCTACCAATCATCGCCGGTATCATTAGCAAATCAAAGGACTTCCTCCGGCGACGATTCCCCACCACCTAGCGGTTGACCTTTCTTTCTTATTTCAATTATTTCGTTGTTCTCTAACTTTGTGAATGATGACAGAAGCGCAAGGGATCGTTCTGCTTAATCCTGCTAAAGCCTAGTAAACGTAGGGTTTTATTGAGTGTACTTTCTTGCTATTAATCTCATTGTTAATCAAGGGATTGCGAATGAACGTTTACTATGTTAGCCTTAATTTAATTTTCTAATCTATTTTGTTTGTGCAAATCTTTTATATGTAGTTTGGCCTAAACGCAAGCATCTCTCCTTTGTTTTATCTCTTCGTTTCTCTTGCTAGTAGATTTAATCACGTAATGTTCTTTAATAAGTTGTGCAAGTCCTAGTTTTCATTTAAAAGCATTTTAGTCCTGCATCACTATGCTTTAGACTTTGGCCTTTTGGTGAAGAGGAAAATCATAAATAATAGGAGACTTGAAGGAAGAAGGTGTGGATAATATGCCTCATAGTCATACCTTTGCATGAAATTTTAATCACAAGCAGTTCTACTGGCTATTATCTAAAAGCATAAGGAGCCATCAGCGAGGGCAAAGAAAACTTAAAAAAATAGAAAAGGCCACAAGAAAAATTCTAAGGTTCTCGAGTTAGGATAAAGTTAAATGGTTATACAAGAACACCTTTGAATTAGGCCCATAATTATCAGTGTTATTTGAAAAACCTGTGCGAGTCACCATGTGAGATTGAATTGCTACAGTGCATGAGTCATTGCTCTGTATAGCGATGGCTACTTGTATGCTTTTGCTGCTCTGTCACCACGTTGGCATCATAAAGAACCTCTTAGGGATGCAGAGTGATGGTCAACCATATATGTGTGTCGCTACCCGTGGGCATTCTTTTTTAGTGCTTTTAACACCAACAAGTTCCAAAAACAGATCTCTGAATACGGCTAAATCAACAGGAATAACACGTGTGTAGGGAGCCTAATGAAACTAACCATGATGAACAACCTCACTAACAATTCAAAACTCATCTCCCACCCAAGTCCATCTGCAGCTTTCGAGAATAGCTTTAACAATGTCCATATCATCTGAGCCAGTATATTTTAGGCATTGATATTTAAAAAATTATTTATTTTTAGTAAATTTGATATATAATCAGATGTTTCTAAATAATTTGTGAAGTGTTTCCGAAGTTTTTTTATTTTGTAAAGCAAGAACGAACAACTTTTGATATGCTATACTAAAAACTAGCTAGTTGAACTTTTTCTATAGAAGGATAGTAACTGGCATACATTCAATTATGCTAAAAAAGGGCGTGCTTGATGATGAAGCACATACCAAACTACCATAAATCATGAAAAATGATCATAGTTTGTATTTTAACTTTGTTGATTTGAATGTAGGCTATAGCATCCTAAACATATTTTATTAGACAATTATATTAGTGGGAAAATGACAAATTGTCTCTATCACCAATAAATTGAAAGAGACACTAAATCCTCAAAATTATTTAAAATAAAAGATATAAGTACCTTTTCTCAAAATTATTTAAAATAAAAGATATAAGTACCTTTCACTCAGAGTGCCTCGCCTACAGTGCACATTTTAATCTATTCTACTCATTTTAAGTTAATCAATTAATACCTGTGAATGTTATTGAAAATAAAAGTGAGAAAATCAGTGAGTAAATCATGCTTTTAAATTACAGTAACACAAGGTATTAGGAACAATACGCAGGATCTTTTCAAAAATATAATTTAATTCTATTTAAGATTCATATCAAAACATGCTGATCTATATTATGCATATATCATATATATATCACATATATCGTATTTTTATTCATTCTCAATAATACAACCGTCTAAAATAGTATTAATGAAAGTATTCCTTTTTAATTTTCTTTTTCTTTTTTATAATCTTTTCTATTTACGTGTACGGGTACATTGCGTCCACAGTCAGTATCATAAGGGGGTCTGCTCCATCAGTTAACATGCACATACAAGCATTTCTATATAATTATTTTATTCATTTATCATTCAATAACTTTTTATAGTGCATATGCTGAATAATCATGCTAAATATCAAACAATTCAATATGACCGTGTAAAAAGAAGAAATGTTAGAATTTTATAATAATCATTAACTACCCAATATCAATTAATTCAATGAACTTAAATTAAATTCAATGAACTTGAATTAAAGAAAACAACATCATTACTATAAAATATAAGCATGAGTCTTTACCTCGTAATCAGATGCCTTGACAATCTACCTTAATTATCACTTTATCGACACCAACTTAACACCTATATAAAGGCCTTCTCGTTAAAATTTTAATTAGTAATTGCTCTTACTCTCTCTAATTAATTAGTTAATTCACTAATTAGAATTGAATTTTAAAATATTTGTTATCTCTCTCTCTCTCTCTCTCTCTATATATATATATATATAAACAATATTTTATTATTATTATTTTTGAGATTTTCTTTTAACTAAATTTTATTCTTTATTATTAATATGTCAATCATCACTAATTATTATAATCTCTCAGTTAAATATCAATTTTATTTTATTTTATTATTAATTTCTAAAATAAAATTTATATATCTAATAACTTCTCTCTTTAATTAACTATTTAAATATAGTTTTGTTTTTTAATACAATTTATCCTTAGTTCATAAATTCGTTGTTCTTCTAAATTTAATTTATTATTATAACATAAATTTAATCTCATATATGAATTTAAATATGCTATATGATATATATATATATATATATATATATATATATATATATATGTAAATTAATTTATATGATATCTATATATATTTTAACGTTAATATTTTCTAGGTGGCGGGGTAGGTAAGAAGGCTGTTTTGGTTGGATTGTGAATTGGAGAGCTATTGGAAACTTGGCTGTTGGTAATAGCGGGGAAGAGAGGAGCAAGGTTACTACTGTTATGGAGTTGGAGAGCTTGCCGTGTCCATATAAGGTGGAGTTCGGGTAGGAGTGTGAAGGGAGGTGCTGTTTGTGAGGTTGATATGGGCTGGGAGGTGGAGAAGTAGGAATGGGCTGGGCTTGGGTTATGTGAGGACTGAAGGAGTGTTGACTGTTTAGTTTGGGAATTGGAGGAGGAACGTTGGCCGCAGTCTTAGAATGTAGAGGGGATTTGGCCTTGTAGTGCTAGCTGCTGCTTTGGAGGAGTTGAGACTGGTGTGGGTGAGGTGAGGTGCATGGGAAGCTGTGGTAAGGAGATTTGGGAGCAACTTTTGGGTGTTGGCTTGCTGGAAGGGAGAAGAGAGGTTGCGGTTTGAGTTGTGTGGGTGTTGTGGGCCTTTTGGAAGTGGGCTGTAGAGGTGCGTGAGCTGCTGCCGATGTAGTGGCTATGAGGGAGGAGAGTGAATGGGGAGTTGACGTTCACATGGGCTAAGTGGAGTTCGATGTAGGGAGTAGAGAGTGAGAAATGGAGATGTTCAGCTGCTGCTTGTGCATGGTGAGCTGAGAGGGTTTTGTGCAAATGAGAGAGGGAAGGGCATGGCTGTGTGGAGTGGAAGTGGTATCTGCTTCAAGGAGAGAGAGGTGTCGTGAAGTGAAGTGAAGTTGGCTGCTGTAGGACGTGCACGAGCAGGAGTAGGTGCCATGTTAGGGAGCAAGGAAGAGGGAGCTGCTGCTCAGCCTTTGGAACTAGGGGGAGCTTCGTTTGCTTGGTGGGTGCATGAAATGTGGAACGGGTGAGTAAGAGCGAGAGCTAGGAGAAGAGAAGAATGTGAGGCAATTCAGTTGCCTATGCATAAGTAAAGGGCCGAGGGAGACGCATATGAGAGGAGAGATGGGATAAGGGAAAGAGCTGTGTAGAAATCAAGTAGAAGAGGTGGGATATATTATATATATTTTTTATTCAAACGGGCGGCTATGATAGACATTAGATATGATTTTGGTAGGGATTTAGGTGGCTGTTTGATAAGAGGATGGGTGATAAGACCTTATGGCAGATTATATATATAGATAATTAATTTTTTTTTAACATAAATTATATATAAATAATATAAGTATTTTTGACGTTCCGGACACAACAGTGAAGTTCGTTTTGCTAACGGATGTTGTTAGGGCAATGTCGCGTATCATCACATCCGTAAGCTGTTTATTTTGACCCCTTTTGCTTGATTTATTTACGAGAGGTCTTCGCTTTGGTAAATTTGATGTTCCGAATACATCAGAGCAATCTGTTTGACAATTGAAAGTCATTCAGGTAGTTTTGTGTGGCGTGACGCCCGCTAACCGTTACTTTCATTGTTTGATTGAGCTGATTTTCATGCGAACAACTCTTCTTTTGCAAATTCGACGTTCTGAATTTGTCGATGCGATCCGTTTTGTAATTGGATAAAGTTTGAGTGATCGGACTACTGTCGAAGCGTTTTGATATTCGTTACATGTGACCTATTTATTAGCCCTCATTCACTTGCTTGAATTGATTATGGCATATATCTTGAATTGATTATGGCATATATCTGGAGCTCAATAGTCCACTATGAAGCAAGGTTTGAAATTACGCAATCAGACATTGATGCATTTTCTTTCAATGATGCATGGTGTAAAAATTCTGATAATTGGAAATTATATAAAGAGGCACGTAAGGAATCTAAGAAAGCAATATGTGATGTAAAGAGTTTAGCTTTTAGTGATTTATATAATAGATTAGATACTAAGGAGGGAGAAAGATATATGTATAAGCTAGCTAAACAAAGAGATAGGAGTAGTAAGGATTTAGTTCAAGTGAAGTGTATTAAGGATGAAGATCAAAAAGTACTTTTTTTAGAAGATGATATTCAACAAAGGTGGATGAGATATTTTGCTAAACTTTTTAATGAAGAATGTGAAAATAAAATTGACTGTAGTGACCTTAGCACCTTAAATGAAAATAAAGATTTCTGTTTTTATCGGCGTATTAGTAAAACCGAAGTTAGAGAGGCTTTAAAGAAAATGAAGGGTGGAAAAGCTGTTGGACCTGATGATATTCCAATAGAGGTGTGGAAATGCTTAGGAGATGAAGGAATTTCTTGGCTTACTAAACTTTTTAATACTGTTTTGAAGATTAAAAAGATGCCAGATGAGTGGAGAATGAGTGTGTTAATCCCTATTTTTAAGACTAAAGGTGATGCACAAGATTGTGCGAATTATAGAGGAATTAAGTTAATGTGTCATACTTTAAAACTATGGGAACGAGTTATGGAGCATAGGTTGCGGCGTGATACTAATGTTTCTCAAAATCAATTTGGATTTATGCCGGGTAGGTCTACTATGGAAGCCATACATTTATTAAGAGGTTTGATGGAGAAATATAGAGAGAATAAGGAGGATTTACATATGATATTTATTGATTTAGAAAAAGCATATGATAAAGTTCCAAGAGAAGTGCTATGGAGAGTTCTTGAAAAGAAAGAAGTTAATAACGCTTATATTCAAATCATTAAAGATATGTATGCAGGAGCTATTACTTGTGTTCAAACACAAGGTGGTTTGACCAAGTATTTTCCTATTTCGGTTGGATTACACCAAGGATCAGCCTTAAGCCCATATCTTTTTGCTTTAGTCATCGATGTTCTCACTAGACATTTGCAAGAGGATGTACCTTGGTGTATGCTTTTTGCTGATGATATTCTTCTTGTTGATAAGACTAGAGAGGGAGTTGAAGGTAAACTAGAATTGTGGAGGTCAACCTTAGAGTCTAAAGGTTTTCGCTTGAGTAGATCTAAAACGGAATATATGGAGTGTAATTTTAGTAATAATAGACCTAGTGAGGGCATTGTGACTTTGGCCGATCAAGTCATTAATAAGAGTACACGTTTTAGATATCTTGGATCTATTGTTCAGAGTGATGGTGATATAGATGGGGATATTATCAGCAGAATCCAAGTTGGATGGTTGAAGTGGAGGAATGCATCGGGCTTATTGTGTGATAGAAAAGTACCCCTCAAACTTAAGGGAAAATTCTATAAGATGGTGGTGAGACCTGCAATGCTTTATGGTGCTGAATGTTGGCCATTAAAAGAGAAGCATAATTCTAAGTTAAGTGTTGCAGAGATGAGGATGCTCAGGTGGATGAGTGGTTTTACCCTTAGAGATAGGATACGAAATGAGCATATTCGTGAAAAGGTTGGAGTAGCTCCAGTGGAAGATAAGATTAGAGAGAGTCGCCTTAGATGGTTTGGTCACGTAAAACGGCGGCCTCCTGATGACCCGGTTAGAAAAGTAGAGGTCTTAGATTTGACTTATGTTAAGAAAGGTAGAGGTAGACCTAAAAAGACTTGGTTAGAAAATATTAGAAATGATCTTTCTTTATTAGATTTAAACGAGAATTTGACTTTTAATAGGACACAATGGAGAAAAAGGATTCATGTAGCCGACCCCACGTAGTGGGATAAAGGCTTGATGTTGTTGTTGTTGTTGTTGATGCATGGTGTAAGTTTTAAGGTTTTTGAGGCTTTAGATTTAGAAGTAAACCATTAAATTGATGAAAAAATTGAAATAATAAGTAACATGCTAACATCAAAGTAAGTTGTCAAAATAAGATTATAAAAAAACATGTAAGGCTACAAGCAATAAATGATAAGTGTCTCCCACTTCAAATTCTACACAAATAAATAGTCTAAGTTCTGAAAATCTCATTCAAAACAAAGAAAATCTAATTAAAAATAAAGAATAGGAAATGGAAAAGATCAAAGAAAACAAAATCCGCAAATAAAAAAAGAAATAAGAATAGAATAGATACAAAATGAAAAAGTTCTATCTGCATCAGTGCCAGTGATGGCGAGGCACTGGCAACACAAAAAAATTGTGACGTAACCTTGCATTGGGATTCTTTGTGGTGTGCGGGCGTGCAATTCCTTGTGGTCGCTAGGCTTTTGGTTTACTATTTTAGGTTTTTTTAATGAAATCGATTTAGGTTTAAAATTCGATGCTTATAAATTAATTTGAATTTTGGGCTTAAAAATTAAAAGAACTTTAACATCGTCAAATACGGGGCTTGCGCCTCATTAAAAAAACACTAATGATGCACCTTACTCAACCTAGGTGGACACCTCAGCTAATCCATGTGAGGCATATGCTTAAAAGCCTATATTGTGTGTGCCTTGGGTTGAGGCGCGCGTCAAATTGCTGAATTTTAAATTATGTTAGGAAGGATGAAGCCATGCTTTTTTGTAATGCATCACTACTTTGTTGCTGAGATGCATGAAATTTATGCTTCTGTGATTTATTTTAAATTAAACAGCAGCATTTTTCATATATTTTGTATTTTTATAGGTTGTTGAGGAGAAACCCAATGGGTGCACTTGGATTTTCTAGACCAAAACAATCTGTGATGAAAATTGTTGAATCTTCAGATGGTCGTCCTTGTGAGATGGGTGTGGTAGCTGCTACAAGGAGCGGAGAAGTTCTTGGAAGTCAAACTGTTTTAAAAAGTGATCATTGTCCGGGTTGTCAAAATCTTAATTTACCGGATAGAGTGGATGGTGCCCCTAATTTTCGAGCAGTCCCTGGTTTTCCAGTTTATGGTGTGGCCAATCCCACGGTGGATGGGATTCGAGCTGTTATTCAAAGGATTAGTGGAAATAGAAGCTATCGGCCAGTTTTGTGGCATAACATGAGGGAAGAGCCAGTTATCTATATAAATGGAAAGCCTTTTGTGCTGCGTGAGATGGAAAGGCCATACAAAAACATGTTAGAATATACGGTAATGCCTTTTTTCTCCTTTAATAAATGCATATCTAGGAAATTTTGCATGCATTTATTTTTTTATTTTTTATTCTTAGTCCTTGTAAATGTCTTCACTAAATTTGTCCTCTTTAACTGTTCTGTTATGCTAATTTAGTACCATTTTATTTTTCTTAAATAATCTTTTGATTAATTTCCACTGAAAAAGGTGGAACTTACTATTTTATCCAATGGTATCCTAGGGAATAGATCGTGATAGAGTGGAAAGAATGGAAGCCCGTCTAAAGGAGGACATTTTGAGGGAAGCAGATCGCTATGGTGGTGCTATAATGGTAATTCATGAAACTGATGATGGGCAAATTTCTGATGCATGGGAGCATATAAATGCTGACTCTGTTCAGACTCCATTAGAGGTCTACAAACGATTCGAGATGGAAGGCCTTCCCATCAAGTATGCACGTGTACCTATAACTGATGGAAAAGCTCCCCAGAGTTCTGATTTTGATGCCATAGCAGCAAATGCTGCATCTTCTTCCAAAAATACTGCTTTTGTTTTCAATTGTCAGGTAGAACTCTTTAAATTTGGTTTTAACATGCATTTGGCATGGTTCTTTTTATCTAGCATTTTAGTTTCTTGTTAGATGGGTAGGGGTAGAACAACCACGGGGACTGTGATAGCTTGCCTTCTTAAACTACGGATTGGTTATGGGAGACCTATTAAAATGGAATCGGAAGATGTTTCCAATCGGGAGTCAGATGGTGATTTAATCAGTGATGTTACTTTTGGTGATAGTGTTTCATTAGTGTCAAATGTAGCAAGATCCAGAAGTGGAAAGGAACTTCATCGTGCTTTTGGAATAAATGACATTCTCTTATTGAGGAAGATTACTAGATTGTTCGACAATGGAGCAGAGTGCAGAAAGGTTTTGGATGCTGTTATTGACAGATGTTCGGCTCTACAAAACATACGCCAGGCAGTTCTGCAATACAGGAAAGTATTCAATCAACAGCATGCAGAGCCTAGAGTAAGGAAGATGGCTTTACACCGTGGTGCAGAATATCTTGAACGCTACTTCAGGTTAATTGCTTTTGCAGCTTACCTTGGAAGTGAAGCATTTGATGGTTTCTGTGGACAAGGAGAAACTAAGATCACATTCAAAGCTTGGTTGCATAGGAGACCAGAGATTCAAACTATGAAATGGAGCATTAGGTTACGTCCAGGGAGATTCTTCACAGTTCCGGTAGCTCCCTTCACTGTTCAATTGACACATGAATGTTGAATTTGTGGCATCTGTTGTCTTTTAGTTTATAAAAGCATTAAAGGTTTCTTTTCCTAAACAATTATCCCTTACCAGGAGGGTAGGGTACTACATGAATCTCAGCATGGTGATGTCGTGATGGATGCTATAGTTAAGTCTCGCAGCGGTTCAGTTTTAGGAAAGGGATCCATACTGAAGAAATACGTTTTTCATGGGCCAAAAGCTTCAGGCAGCTTTGATTTACAAGGTGCACCAAACGTGTACAAGGTTAGCCTTACTAATTGCTGTAATGATACATTTATGATAAATTGTATTGATTTTATATGTTTACCCCAAAGTTTATGTTTAATTATTTATTGAAAAGAATGATTTAAGGGTCTCTCCATGTATTCAATTACACAAATTAGACATCTAATTAAATATTACTATATTCCTGGACACATAAATATCTTTTTTTTTTCAATATTCTGTTAAGTAGCATGGATAGAAAATTAGAAGATTTTGTAAGTATACTGCAATAGCATTAAATTTGGAAGGTCTAGCACAGATGATCAAGCTGCTTGGTTTCTGCATTATGTGTGAATTGAAATTCTAGTTTCTAGCCTTGCAGATGTCATGAATTCATTTTTTTTTTTTTCAGTATACTGCATTTGACCTTCATAGAGCTGTTTATGAATAATCTTGTCATCTAACTAGACCAATTTGATTATTATCAATTTTTGATATTTTGATTAAGTAATTTCATCTAATCAAGGTGGTAGTATCATTCTATTTGTTTAAATGAAACATAAGATTTAGCTCTGCTGTTTCCTTCATCAATGCTTTTAGCCATGCAAATAGTTGTCTTGTACATTGTTTTCAGAAGAATTGTTTACATTTTTTAAATATGGTTAATACTCCTATTCTATACTTCTTTTAATCAATGACATTTATGAGGGACAAATTTCAGATGATGGAAGTTTGTAATATGATAACATTTTGCTAATTTGTAAAACTAGTGTTTCTCATGATATTGAATCATTTACTTTTATTTAAGGTTCCTTAAAATGGTTAATTTTGATCCATTCCATAGGCTCGTAGCAGTTAAATAGTGTTGCCTACAAATATTGTATCTAGTTCTTATATATTCTTTATGATAATTATGTTATTTTCATGTTGCCTTAATTAGTCTCCATGTTATTTTCTAATTATTTTGCTTCTAAAAATGCCACAATATAATATATTTAGTGATTATACTGTCCCTAATATTTTTTCATTTCTTTCACCCAGAAGTTTGTAACTGGGGAGAAAGTTTTAAGAATCATTCCTGATCTAAACATGTTACCTTTTAATATTACTTAATGTTATGCAAGAGAAATTTATGGCCAGGTTTCTAGTAATTGTAATATTCATTCAAAATAAATCACTTGGCATGCATCAGGCTTGTCGAGCACCCTAGCATGCTTGCAACTGCAATTTTTTTTTAACCAGAAAACCTTTATCAGGTGGATGCATACCCTGTTTATAGTATGGCAACCCCAACTGTTGACGGCGCTAGGGCTATGCTTGACTATTTGGGTGCCAAGTGGACAGGAAATGGACGTACTCCCCCAAATGTTCTTATAACGGATTTGAGAGAGGAAGCTGTTATCTACATCAATGGCTTACCGTATGTTCTTAGAGAATTAGATCGGCCAGTTGATACGCTTAGATATGTCGGTATTAGTGGGCCTTTGGTGAGTTCTAGTTAAAGCCGATTTCCAGAAACCTAATATATTATTTGTCTAAAGTCAATCACATTCTTTATTCAGGTAGAAAGCATAGAGTTGAGGATGAAAGAGGACATAAATTCTGAAGTTGCCCAGTCAAATGGCCAAATACTTCTGCATCAAGAGGAATTTAATCCAGTTAGTAACCATTGTATTGTTATCGGGTTTTGGGAGCATCTCTTGTTAAATGATGTCAAAACACCCGCTGAAGTATATGCTACTTTGAGGGATGAAGGATACAACATAGATTATAGAAGGATACCTTTGACTAGAGAAAGAGAACCATCTGCTGCAGATGCCGATGCTATAAAACACTATAAAAATGAGTATGTATTTGATACCGTAGTTCTTTATATAATTGAATCGTATGTGGTACCTTACCAATATTCTTGTCTGCAGTTGTGCCAGGTATCATCTTTTTGTTTCGCTTACAGGACATGGAGGGGTTGCATATGCAATGGTTATCAAATGCCTTGGACTAGATGCAAATGCAAAGTTTTCGTCAGGAGCATCTGAGAATGCAGAAACATTTATTTCTTCGGCACTACCCAGAAATAGTTTTGCTTATCGGACTGTTGGTGAAGAAGCACTAAAATATGGGGATTATAGTGATATACTAAGTCTCACCAGAGTTTTGATCCATGGGCCAAAGTGCAAAGCAGAGGTTGATGCTCTCATAGAAAGGTAAGAGCTGCTGGTGGAGAGAACAAATTTTAATGTATTTTACATTACATGTCTAAGCAGCAGAAGTTGAACTGAAATGATATTGATATTGTCTGATTAATATTGCTGCTAATATCTTAAAAAATCAGTGGTGGGTGAGAGGATGCTCTGAGCACCTAAGTGCTCCTTTTGCCTAGGAGGTAGATGCATGTTTTCAAATTTTATTTAATTTTTCAGCATTACCATCCTTGTTAGTATTGTTCCACCTATTTTGCACTAGATTTATGGATTGTTGCTCTCCATCTATTAATATGGAGTGTGATTTGTTTTGTCAACTTTAAAATTTTTTAAGCATTTATATTAATTTATATTGAAATTAAAAGTATTTGTTGGGCATCCAAATATCTGTTTTTGATGTCAAACTAAGGGTTTGACTTTGCGATTCTCCAAGAGTTTGCTTGGATGTTATGCTGAGAGTTCTTTGTAGATCTCCTAAGTTATACAGGGATGTCGATGCCAGAAATGAATTGCACTATGGCTTGTGCTCTTTCAACATGGTGTATTGATTCATGCTTCATCTTTATTGAACCTTGGTGTTCCTTCGATTAATGCTTAGTCTTTTTTCGACCATGGTGATTCCCTAATCATTTCTATGAGTTTGACTCTAAGAGTTGGGCGTAGAATTTGAATTTTCTTTTGACTCGATTTTGATTGGCTTGTTGAGCCAATAAAGTTTGTTATTAGTCTGACACTTTGTGCTTGATGGACTTGATAATGATGTTTTCATTTGGTAATTTTAAAATTTGAATTTTCGTTGCTTTAATAAACTTAATGAAGAAATTTATTTGAATTATCTTCATTGACTTGTTAGTGAAAATGATCATACCTTTTGTCTTGTGCATTTTACTTTGGTAGACTTGGTGAAGGTCTCATTTTAGCAGTTTTGAAATTTGGGGTTCCTTTTTCCCTATGTTTTTGAGGCACCATTGGTAGAAGAATTGGTCTTAATTGTCTCTAAATTGTCTCTGTTGACTTATCAGGATATATGAGTATACCTTCGGTCCTTTGCTTTCATAGCCCCGATGGATTCTATTAGGTTGATTACAGAGAGTCGTCCATCTAGTGCTTGTGCATAATAGACTAATTGATAATAAAATTATCTAGGTTCAGCCTTCAGTTTTGTAAGAACGTCGGGATAATTTTTTCTGTTATGTGCTTTCTATTTTGTTGAAGAAGTAAGATCTCCTTTGGTCTTAGTTTTACACTTTATCAAAGTTGCTGATAGAATTGGAGATTTTGACTTTGCTAATTATATCAAGCTTAGCTTGGTGCCTCCTTTTAGATTTAAACGAGAATTTGACTTTTAACAGGACACAATGGAGAAAAAGGATTCATATAGCCGACCCCTAGTAGTGGGACAAAGGCTTGATGTTGTTGTTGTTGTTGTTGTTAGCTTGGTGCCTCCTTTTGAGTAAGGATTATTATTTTAATGATGTTATCCTGTCCCTTCAACTAATTGAGAATATATGCTTGCTTGGTGAATTGAGAGTTATTTACTGCAGCCTTTCTTATGTTTTATTGAGTAAAGGAAGTTTTAGTGATTCCTTCATATTTGAATTTGTTGAGTTCGACTTTATACATCTACTCAAGCCCTAGACTTGAGCTATGGAGCATTGTGCTTTTTACGACCTAAGTTATTGAAGTTTGCATAATTAGAGTCCTGTTTTTAGGTTTTCAAGTTTTTTGAGCTTGTATATTTAGAAAGCCTCTTGAATGACTACGTGAATGTATTCCTTTTTTTGAAAGCATACCATCTTATTTTTTAGTTAATCTATTGACCAGATGAGAAAAGCTCGTGAATATGAGTAACTCAAACTTGTCAAGTCAGGTAAGCTTAGAACTAGACAGCTTTTATAATCAGATTATTGAAGCTTGTTGAGCAAGTAGAACAGTCAATGACTCAACCATATTTGATCTTATTGAGTTCGATCTTATACATTTGCTTGAGCTCTAGAGCTATGCAGGCTTGTGTTTCTATAACTTGACTAATTGATAGCTCTTGCTATCAGATTGATGGAGCTGGGTTATCTTTACTGTGACATATCTTATTGCTTGTGGAGTAAATAGAACTGTCAACGACTCGACTATATTTTGACTTGCTGAGTTTGACCTTACGCCCTCGCTTGAGCTTAAGCTTGAGCTATGGAAGCTTGTGCTTCTCCAGCATGACTTCTTAAAATTTTCAGACTTGGAAGTTCTTTTGCTTGATCTTTAGAAGCTTGGTGAGTTGGAGAGATAAACCCCTGATTTTTTAGAATTATTTTATATAGATTTTGCTGAAGAATTATCCTCTTTGTTCTTGTTATTGGGTGAATATTTGAAACCTAGCATTTTGAGTATTTATTTGGAGATCTATATATGAAATATAATGTCTTCCCAAATAAATATATAAAAAATACCCATTGTCTTACATGGAGATTTTTTGCTATCTTCAAATATAAAATTTTAAAAATAACCCCTATCTTGTAGGGTGATTTCCATAATAACATGGAATTGATGACTTGCATTAGTCTTGCTTAAAACTAATTCATGATTTTGCTCACAGATATTCGGGACAAGGAGGGGGTTTCATTGTAGGTGTCTTGTACACCACCCATACATACCTTTCTTGATGCAGTGGGAATACCTACTTTCTTTACCCCTAAGCTTGGGTAACTTAGAATCATTGTTGAAATTCATTTAAAATCCACAAAAAAATTAAAGAGAAAATGATTAAAATGGTCTCCTGACTCTTTATGAAAGATCAAAATAATCCCTAACTATATTAAAAAATTATTTTGGTCCATTAACTTCTTAAAGAGGAATCAAAATAGTCCCATCATGAAACTATCTTTATTTCTTTTTAAAGACTTGAGTGATTAAAATGATCATTTAATATAGTCGGAGATCATTTTGGTCATTCATAAAGAGTCAATGGTCCATTTTGATCATTTTCTCAAAAAATTAAATAAAAAATGAATTAATGGACGAAATAAAAACTGAAAAGAATGGGTAAAATTGCAAAAATGAACAAAATAAACACATAAATGTGTTCCAAGTCGCATAAAATGATGAGAATGACCAAAACTAACTTATATTGGACCTTAATAGCTTGCTAACATAAGAGAATAAGATTGCCTCACTACTTTTTGAGTGGATTCTCCCCCACGGGGCTCGCCTAATCATCGACATAAATAACATAACATAAAGTGACATCATTTTAAGTACTTGCCAAAGTAAGTCATAATGCATACAATGATTTGGTTAAACCATTAAGGGCCATGAGGTCCTAGGGTCTCTAGGGGCTAAGCCAATTGGTTCATGACTCAGTTGGGTTGAGTCAATTTATTTTAGGTATCAATTGGATACTTTTGGGTTGGGTTAACTAGCCTATAGTAAGCTTAAGGGTCTTTTTGGGTTTAATTGATTCCAATTAAGCTCAATTGAGTTGATTTTGGTTTATTGGATCTAGTTATGGTTCATTTAAGTTGACTAAATTGGTCCTAAGGCCTAGGCTTTAAGTTAGCTATGTCACTTAAGCTTTAGGTTAGGTCAATCCACTAGATCTCCTAAAGTACGTTAGGCTATATAGGAAACAACCGAAGGTATACTTGTGTTCGTAAAGTGAATTTGTATTGAATCTATGCAGTTGGAGTTTAACTAGATTGATTTGAGTCAATTTAGTTTAATTTAAGCTGATTTATTTGGTTCATGTTTTAATTAACCTCCTAAGCTTTAGAGTGAGTCTTCGTAGTTCTTAATTTGGTTCATGTTCTAATTTATTTGGTTAATGTTTTAATTGACGCACTATCTTCCACTCTCATTTCTTTTGTTTAGTGGGCTAGGTTTTGTGCATGCTGAAAAACATGCAACTTTGCTCTAGGAGTGTTAGTGGAGAAAATGTAATTAGATAAGCATGAATGAGAAAGCATGTGTCTTTTTGCAAGGTAGCTATTGATCTCGAGAACTATTTCGAAGCAAAATTCAATAAAATATGACGAAAATATAGAGCAATAAATTTGATGTCACGCAAATATTGTTTGAAATGCATCAATCAAATATTGAAATTGCCCAAATAGCATATGTTCTTGAAATGGCTGCATCCGTGCGTTCGAATATTAGAAACCACTAAGATAGACATCTATATTACTTGGGTCACCACATAAGAAAAAAACAAGAAAATTCGCTCGTGTTAGGTGACATAATTTTGATTTGCACGAGTGATGAGATTTTTACCAAAAAAATTAATATATACTTTATTATTATTATTATTATTATATTTAATAAATAAATAAATAATCCCTCTTCCTATCCACATCTTTCACAATCTTAGTTGTCCTCTCCTATTGTTGCCCATCCTCGAGCTAGTTACTTGTACCCATGCCCTTGCCCACTTAAATTGACGCACTATCTTCCACTCTCATTTCTTTTGTTTTCTCTATTCTTGAAACCCTCGGCGATGAAGAAGCAAGAAACCTATTTGTGTGGTTTGTTTGGACTTGGGAGATGGCATCATCAAGTTTAGTGGTGTGCGAAGAAGTGAGGAAGTTGTGCATGCTACTCTTTGGGAGAAGGCATCGATGGGGCTAAGGACAAAGTAGTGAGGATTTGCGATTGGGAACTCGCTAGGAGAATGCTTCAGTAAGTCCATCTATGCACATAGAAGAAGAGGAGGTCATGTGCTGATAGATTTAAGTTAAATCTGCACAAAGCCCAGATTTGCTAAAGTCGGGATTAAGGGGTAATACCAGTAAATTAGGATGCAATTGTACATGTTATGATCTGGTTTGGTAATTAAGTGAAATTTTTTGCATTCATATATTTTGCATGTGTCTGTGAGTATTTTCTGTGTATGTGAATGTCTGAATATGTTCTGAAGTGGGTCTTAGGGGTATGTATGCTTGCATGAAAATCTAGAAATTTTCTCTTGGGAGCATCGCAATGCTGGGTTGACGACCCTAATGCATTGAGCTCTCCAATATTAAAAAAAAAACAACTAACGATGCGGCGCTATGGTCGAGCGCTGCGGTATTGTAGGGTCGAGCGCTGTGACACTAAATCAAATTTTATAAAAATATCAAAATCCACTCTCTTTTTATTAAAACTTAAAACCCTCTTGGCCATTTAGAGACAGGGGAAGAGTTTTTAGATAAAGTTCATTTTGGGCGACTCCTGTCCATTTTTTGCTATCGACTTAATTCTGAAAGTTATTCAGATTGAGGTAGGTTACTTCTGCTTATCTCAGTTTTCAAAAATACAAAAGCTCTGAAATTTTTCTGATTAAATTCATAATTTCATAGTGTAAAAGCTAGAATAATATTATATCTGCAAAATCTTCACCATATAACTTTCTTTATGTTGTTTATAAGGCTATTCTAATATTTAGGTATTTTTCTAAAAACTTTTCATCGAATAATTTGAAAAGTACATTATTTTATCAATTTAGAAAATAATTTTGTCAATATAAAATAATGTTATAAGTATAATTAAAACTTTGAAATAGTGTTCTGAATAATCAATTGATAATCTGGTGAAATTTTGTTCAATACTTGAAAGCCTACCGTTATTTTGTGCATTTTTTAAAATGATATATTTACATTTCTTTTACTATAATGCAATGATATATATGTTTATGTGGTTGAAATATGTAATTTTATGAAGCTACAATATTGGAGAAAGTTCTATTGCGCGAGATACATATAGTCATAAGAGCCTAAATTTTTGAATATTTGATGTGCTAAGCATTGAGAGTCATAAGGCTTTATTTTCTGATATGCTAGAGTAGAGTCATAAGGCTCTATTTTTGCTAATAAAGGCATAAAGCCGATGACGAACCTGATCCTCTGTCGGCAAGTAGACAGAGTCGACAAAGTTCGATCAACAAAATGAAATTTCTCATAAGCACTCCAATGATGGCCATGTTGAAAGAAAATCTCAACTGAAAGGAACCCTAAACATTCAAAATGCCTCCCAAAATATCATGAAAATTCAAAACTCAAAATGACCGAAACTTAAGGTATTTAAAATTAAAATAAAATACCCAAACACTTAAAGCAAAATACCCATCCACCCTCTACAACAGTTTGCCGAGATAAACGAATATGAAAATCACTTCAGCTCACAAAGAACTAATGTCTGGTTGAGAATATCACTAAGATTCATTCTCAATTTGTCTCTTGCCAGTAAGGACATGTCACGTGTCCTCTAACCAGTGGTTTCACTGCCAAATGGCACCACAGGTAAACAGTTATGACCGGGACTCTCTGACCGGATGGTTTTACCGCCAAATGACACCATTAAATTACGGTCATGGTCAGAGCCGGTATGTTCCCCAATGGCACTAAATTTTTGAGTAATGAATTAATGAGATATGATCGATAAGACACAAAGTCCTTTGTTAGCTAAGATGGATTCAACTATGCCCCCTTAGGTAAATATCCATCCCAGGTCTACTAGGTACCCTGTACGAAGCAACCTATGGCTACCGATAAGGATCCTTTTGTTAGGTTGGGTTGACTACCTCCTCCGACTAAGTAGGCTAGGGATTATGCTAGTCTATCGTTCTCCAGTGTTAAGTTCTTTTCAACTCCTGAGTGAGTCCCTTGAACGAACTATTTTGAGAGAGGAGTGGGTCCTTTCGTTCGACCCGTACATAACCTGCAAGACACCTGTGAAAGGGTGCTTGGATAGATAGTCATGGGTGTACAAATGGAGTGTCTTGATTTTTGATAAGAAAGTCTGAGATATCTGTGGGCTCCGAAAATTCGACCCCGGCCTCCGCCCGCTCTTTTGTTTTTCGAGGGGGGAGTTTTAACGAACTAAGTTCCGAGGTAAATTTTGGAAGGCAGATGAGATAGTAGATAAGACACTACCCAGAGATTTCGCCCTCATTTTGCGAGGACTTTATGATCTGAGTTCTGGTTTCCTATAGGCGCAAGCCCCTATAGTTAATTACCCCTCCCGATAACGAGAGAGAACTTTCGATTAAGGCTAGTCGTCAATCAGATACGTAGATATACGTGATATCTGGTGTATAGTAGCAGCATGGGTTTAGAAATTGGAGAGGTTGGAGATTGAAAAGGGTTGATATCTAAAATTGGAAATTTTCACCATCTCGCACTTAAAGCGGATGGTGGGGGAATGGATGATGGACCCGATCAAGATCCCATGGTTCCATCGTCCCGGGCCATCGTGGTCCCTGGTCTACTTAGTCAGAGGAGGTAGTCGACCCAACCTGACAGAAGGATCCTTGTCGGCAGCCATGGGTTGCTTCGTCCAAGGGTACCTTATAGACCTGGGGGGAGTATTTGTCTAAGGGGACAAATTTGAATCCACCTTAGCTAACAGAGGGCTTTGTGCCCTATCGATCATATCCTATTGATTCATATCTCAAGGATTTGATGCCATTGGGGAGCATACGGGCTCTGGCCATAACCATAATATAATGGTGCCATTTGGCGGCGACCACCTGGTTCAGAGGGCCCCGAGTCATAACCGTTTATCCTGCAGTGCCATTTGGCGGCGAAACTGCCGGTTAGAGGACTCGTACCACGTCCTTGCTGGCAGGACATTATTTGAGAATGGATCCTAGTGATATTTTCGACTAGGCATTAACTCTTTGTGAACTGAAGTAGTTTTCATATCTGTCCACCTCGGCAAACTGTTGCGGAGGGTGGATGTGTTTTACTTTAAGTGTTTTGATAGTTGAATTTCAATTTCTAAATATTTTTGGAGTTTGGGATTTTGGGAATTTTTGTGGTGTTTTGGAGTTTTGGGTATTTGGGTGGCATTTTGAAATATTTAAAATAGACCCCTCCGGTTGATATTTGCATTCAACACGGCCATCATCGGGGTGTATGGGGTCATTTATATTTTATTGATCGGACCCTGTCGACTCTATCTACTGGTCGATAGAGGATCGGGTTTTGTAGGCTTTGGACCTTTGTTAGTGAATTCTCTTGATTATAGACCTTGAAGGCCTAATATGAATGTATAAAATAAATATCTCGGTCGATCTCACGACTGCATATTTATTTAATGGTTCGAACCGTGTCGACTCCTATCTACCCGTATAGGAGGATCGGGCTCGAACTTGAATTCACTTATTAACCCGCGCAGCATCCCTAGACGTCACGTGTGTACCAATAACACGCTCACCGGGGCCCATGCAGGTGTTTGGGGGCATTTATAATTATTTATTGAACCTTGTTTACTCTTATCTGCTTGCATAGGAGGATCGGGTTCAAATCTATTGACCCGCGCAGCATCCCTAGACGTCACGTGTGTACCAATAACACGCTCGCCGGGGCCCATGCGGGTGTTTGGGGGCATTTATAATTATTTATTGAACCTTGTTTACTCTTATCTGCTTGCATAGGAGGATCGGGTTCAAATCTATTGACCCGCGCAGCATCCCTAGACGTCACGTGTGTACCAATAACACGCTCGCCGGGGCCCATGCGGGTATTCAGTATATCCCCTTATGTGTACCTATGTGTATACATATTATGGTGCATGTGCGGGGGACTATCATTTGAATGCAGCATTCTGTTTTAGAAGCTCGTACTCGCCTTCTGTCTGCTTGTATACAGGTTGCAGATCCGGTGGCGTAGCATCATAGGCATTTGTGTTTGAAGCAGTCATTTGACTTTATATTCTGCTTGTAACAATAATTATGTATATGACAGGCCTTCTACAGCAACCCGTAGAAGTTCATCTCTATTGTAGTACTTTTAGCATTTGCTTGGTTGAACTGAGACTCATTCACTCCATAATGATTTGATCTGAATTTCTTTTCCCAAAGCTTGTATGGGGATGCTATTGAAATCCTTCATCCCTACCCCTTGACAAAATATATTTTGCTTACGGGTTATATTTATCGCAAGTGTCCTCCTCATATGTTCATCATTCATCCATCAAGTTCATTGTGTGTTGACCTTCTGCATTCGTAGGCAAGCACGACATTCATCTACGAGTCAACTGTAAGGTAGAATACCTTTATTTGTCTTTAGATTTCTGCCGCAGAGCACTGCTACCTCCACTACTGTCTTATGTTGTATAAGATATATGTATTCTGTGAGGACTGATGTATTTGCTTGTGTATTGAATTGTTACTGACGATGGAGACATTGCTAGTCACATGTATATCTTCTATGAATATCCCCATCTCAATTGTTCTTATTCATTAAGATCATATCACTTGCTCTTATGAGTGAGATATAGGGATTCTATCCACCGTAGATCATTACTTATAATTGTATGTTGATGTTTGCATCTTAACCATTCTTACAATTCTTGGTATTCATCTAGAAATCATTACATCATTGCTTGCATGTCAACTTCTCTCCTCCACAGGGAGCTTGCATACACATTGACTACGTATTATTGGTTGTGAGTGTAATGCCCATCATAATCATAATCTTTTCTTCATATTTACAAGATATCCATAGCGTTGATCGTATGCCATTTGATACAATTCGTGGATGAATTGTGAATCGATAAGTATTGACTACGAGCAGGTTGCGATGAGCATGATGATTTACTTTCGCATGTGAATGAAATGTTATACGACCATGAATCTCTTCATGCTAGTTGTGTTTGTATCCACTACAATTCTTCCACATGGCCTCTTAGTAAGTGGCCATGCTTACTAAGAGTTTGCATTGTTGTTTGAGAGTGAACACATCAAGTTATGTCCATTGAGGTTTCATTAATCGTTTGAGTTCCTTATATCATTTTCAAGTAAAGTTCAAGTCCGAGTTCAGTTCGAGTTCAATCAAGCTCAAGTCCAAATGTAGTCCCCTGCTGTTCAAAAGTTCACAAATTCAAATCTGGACCCTGCTCAATTTGAGTTCGTGTGTTCTTTTTGAGTTTGAATCCAACTAGTTCAAGTCACATTCATTTAATATTCAAATTGAGTCCAAGTTTTGTCCACTTGATATTCAAATCAAGTTCAAGTTTCATTTTAGTTCATTTAAGGTCCAAATCAAGTCCGAGTGCAGTTTTATGTTCACCCAAAATTTCGGCAGCCTCCCGGCGTCTCCCCCGTTTAGGGGAAACTACGAGAAACTGGGCCTCCCGCCACGCTAGAGAAAAGCGTGTACGGTAGGTGTCGGATGACACCGCGGCCGTAAAGTCTTCAATCCCACCACGCCAGAGAAAGGCGTGTATGGGTCCTCGGGCACCTGTTTCAAAAGAAAAGCAGTTCTTTCCCCGTAGGTGCTGAAGCGCCTACGGGTACTTATATTCATCCCCGCCACGCTAGAGAAAAGCGTGTACAGGGTCTACCCGCCTCGTCGTAGGCGTCGCACCGGGTTCCCTTCCCACCACGCTAGAGAAAAGCGTGTATGGGCGGTTTTCCGGCTCGACGTGTACGTCGAGGGCATGAAGGAGATTTCCCGCCTCGTCGTAGGCATTGCAACGAATTCCCTCCCACCACGCTAGAGAAAAGCGTGTATAGGTGGTCGTTCGCCGCGCTGCAAACGCCGAGACGAGTTTTCTCTTATTTGCAAAAGATCTTTCTTTCTCTCTCTTTTTTTTTTGCTTTTTTTTTTTTCTTTCTTCTCCCTTTTTTTTTTGAACCTTTTTTTTGGCAACTTCTCTTTTTTGCTTTCTCTCTTTTTTTTTGCTTTTCACCTCTCTTTTTCTTCTTTTCTACTTTTCACACATGTGCTTCCTCTATTTTTTGTTTAACGATCAAGGTAACAATGCGAATAACTAGGAACATTACTTAATGACAATATTAATAATATCCACTAATTAACAACAACCACTAACATAAATGATGGCAAAACAAATGAATAAATGAGGCTAAATAAAAAAGAAAGGAATGAAAAGTTTACTGTAAACCAAAGTAACATAAAAATAAAAAAAAAAACAAAATGTGGACATTGCTTGGCTGGGAGGATTTTAGTGGGCTTGAGCTGAAGTTGTGTGGGCTTTGAAGGAGAATGGGCTGTTTTGATTAGGAATTGGAAGTGCTGGGCCGCTATTTTTTTTGTAAAATAGAGGTAGAAATGGGATCGTTTTATGTTGGATGAGGGCTCAGGTTAGTGAAGCAATGGGGAGATATTGGGCTGATGGAGAGAAGAGGTGGTTTGGGCTGAAAGTCAGCACTTTGGTTGTTTGGGCAAGGTGGTGTGGGCTGGTTTTTGAGTTATTTTTGTTCACCAAAGTGTGAGCTTTGAAACTATGGTGGGCTGCATAACACCACATTACAGCAACATGTTCACCTGCCCGGAAATTACTTTCTTATTTCAAGACTTAAGTCAATTACTACATTACAGAACTTGTTTTATTTGACTCTGGTTAGAACCTTAGATCAGATAAGCTCTAGACGTTCACTGTTAACTTGCCAAAATGATATTGAAATACTCATGCTCCCCATTAAACTACCCCTTGATTTATCTCTAACAGATATGGGAATGAGGGAAAGAAACTTCATTTCTTTTATCCTATTGGTGGAGCTTAGTTGACTAGATGGACTTGAAATGGGAGAGAATGATTGCAGTGTGCCAAAGCGAATGCAAAATAAACTTGGTACCATTTTTTTTGTGAAGTCTTTTGAGATCAGTGGGTGATCTCAGCTACAGGTAACACAAATCAAACACTTATCAGATAATACCCAAAGGCTAAGAATTAAAATAGAATATCGAGGCAAGAGGAAAAGACAAAGCCCAATATTGACTTGTTATGTAAATGAAAGGAAAAGCAACTGCTGGGTGGTACCATCATGACTAGCGGATCAGAGAACCTCTTTTTCTTTACCTTAAAGCAAGGGGTAGGTTCACGTGAGGTTGCTGGAAAATCAAATAAATGTGTTTCACGTGTTAGTGATTCTTCAGATCAGGAGCTTTATGTGGATAAAAAGGGACCGAGCTCCCTAGTGCTGAAGTAAAGCTTGGCTGAAGGGGTTTCGTATAAGCAGAAATCCAAAAGTAAGATTGGTATTTACTGAGTCGGTTGGGGAAACGAGCAGGTCGGAGAGTGAGAGGTCAGTCCGGTTGGCTCTGTTGAGGCTGGGCCGGCTACTAGGCAGGGAGGTCAGTACGTGAGGAGAACTTGGAGACAGGTTGAGTTCTCCTACTGCTTGCGTGAAGGGGAGGCAGGTTTCGGTTTCAGAAGAAGGAATAGGAGAGGAATGCGTGGAGTTGTGGAGCAGACAGCTAAAGAGTTGAGGTAGTGGGAGGTGACGATTTGCTGTAGGCCCTTTTTTTTTTTAAGTGGAGGGTCTTCTGCCTTAAAGAGACGAAGCCAAAGGAAAAAAAATCTCCCCTTCGCTTGCATTTGTTTTGATTTAACCACGCGAGATAGACGTGAAGGCCAGCTGCCATTGAGGATTGACAGAACCTGGGACTTGTCTAAACGAGGTATTGCACTTAATGCGTTTGACTTTCCATTTTCTCTGATTAGTTCCTGCTTTTGCTGAAGATTTTTTTTTTTAAATTAAGAACCATATTGGTGCTTGGTCATTTGTGCATTAATTAAAAGGGACAGCAATATCCAATCAATCTAAAATTGCCTTGATTTGCGTGCAATCTTCTCATTTTGCGTGTAGATCGCCTCGTTTAACGTGTCAAATTTGTCGAATATCAAAGTTGGACAAATTAATAGTGGATTTAGGGTATTGTCGACGTTCCGGTCGCAATGACGCAGTCCATTTCGCGATCGGACGTCATTTGGGTACAAATTTGTATATTTTTGCATGGGGATCACCTCGATTTGCGTGCACCACCTTAATTGAACAAATTAGTAGTGCATTTAGGGTATTGCCGACGTTCCGGTCGCAATGGCGAAATCCGTTTCTCAAACGGACATCATCTGGATAGCGGCGAGGCTAATTTTTCTCGAAATCCGTGCCACCAACCCGGAAGATTCAATTTGAACATAGAAAATATAATTTTTAAGTATTTGTGATATTCCGATTGCAATGGAGAAATCCGTTTCACGACCGGACTTTATTTGGGCACAAATTTGTGTATTTTTGCATGAGGATCACCTCGATTTACGTGCACCACCTTAACTGAACAAATTGGTAGTGCATTTAGGGTATTGACGGCGATCCGGACGCACTGGCGAAGTCTGTTTGTCGATCTGACGTCGTTTGATCAGCGTTGCGTTTTAATTTCGGGTGTCGGTCGTCCCTTTTGACCGATCTCATCCGATTAGATTGCGAGGGGTCTCGACCTAGCAGAATTTGAGGTTCTGATCGCAATGCCACTGTCCGTTTGACATTTAGAGGTCATTTGACCCTTCAAGTGAGGCGTCGTACCAACCCACGCACTGCTTGATTCGTCATTTTTCGTCCTTTTACACGTGCTTCGAGTTGTGAGGGTCAACAGATGTGAAACAATTTTGTGGATGATTTGGGAGAACTTTATAGCTTAGCCCTAAGACGAAATCGATAGAATTCTGACCAAATAACTTGCTTTCTAAAACTGTCCTCCAATCCCTTTCATTCAAGTTGTCCTTCAGAACACCACCAATGAATTTAGTTGTCAATGGAGATCCTTAAAGCCTTCTTAATTATCTCTCCAATAATGTCTCTCAATTAAAAATTTTTATGATTATCTAGGGGGTTCTTTACACTAACAAATGCATGAGAGTTGAGGAGCTGCAAGCACTCATCTTCCTCTAGCCCCGCTAATTTAGCTATTTCCTCCTCCCTTTTTTAATTACCTTTGCAAGCATCAGTGCAACTGAGTCCCTTCGAGTTGTTACCAAAATTTTACTTCCCAAACTTTCGCAAGACAGAGGGGCGAGCATACTCTCCCCTTTACTATTATACCATTTCTCCCTTCACCTTGAATGTCATCGAGGACCAATAAGAACCTTTTGGACACCACCTCTTCATTAAGTTTCATTTTAAGATCAAATTCCTTTGTCGTTTCATCTTCATAAACATGTTGCAAGAGAGTGTTGTCTTTCCCATAACATCATGCCCCACTATAGATAGAAGAGACATGTTTCTATACAAATCTATTCCATTAACAAGAACTTGATGTTCTTCATTTGATTGCTTTCTCGATCACCGCATAGCAAGATCAAGATGCAATCCACATTCGAGCCGAATCATCTTTATCAAATTTATGGTTTCTGGGTAGTTGTAGGGGTCAACAAATGCCCCCCAACAAATGTGGTATGCGTCCAGAGCGTATCACGTTTGTTGTAAGTTAGTCCACAACCCTTGGTAGCTTTCTTTTTTAGCATACATAATTATTACAACTGTTTTTTTTTTTTTTTTTTTTTTTACGCGCTTTGCTTGTTTTCCCTGTGCAGGGAATGTTTCATTGGAAAAGACCTGACGATCTTCCACCGGGCGAGCCTAGTGAGGATGCCATATGGGATGCCATTGACAGGCAGGACCCTCGGGGCGATGCCGACGTACGTGACAGGCTGGAGCAGCATCAGGACATGCTGCAGAGGCGGGACACCTTCCATAGCTTCTTTGCCCGGTCCCCGTTACTTCCAGAGCTTTCTGAGGGTGCTATTGCGTTTGAGGACCCTGACAGATGGGTCACCAGTCTTAGACTACAGTGCGGGGAGTACCACCCGCTCGAGAGTTCAGTCGCCCAGGTTGGTTGGGGCACTCGTGACATTTTAGTACCTGCTGCAGATGTAGTTGAGCCAGTCGGTCAGTCCAGCCTTCTTAGTCACCGCCAGTTACAGCCTTCACCTCCAAAGTGGCCGATGGACTCAGCAGTTGGTCAGGTTCAGAGCCCGGTCATCGGGTATGTTTACTGGGCCCGATACGTACTCCAGGTGCACAGGGGTACACTACAGGAGGCAGGGATCTACGAGGCGGTGTACGCTTCACTGTTTGACTACGGGCATCTTCCTACTTCTTGGGCTCGTGGTTTGGTAGAGTTTTGGGATGCCAGCCGCAGTACTTTTTGGGTCGGAGCAGAGGAGCTTACGCTTACACTTTCAGACCTCCAGATAGTGTCGGGTTTGCCAGTTTTTGGGCACCGCTTCGAGGAGTGTGTCCCTCCAGATGAGCAGTTGTTTAGGCGGGTCCCTTCAGCAGACGGTGACAGGAGAGGGAGACTACTGTTGCCAGACGTTTACCTCACCGTTCTAGAGCACTACCGACAGATCTTCAGAGACTTTGACTTGTCGAGGCGTGCCAAGACTTCCGTGCCTGTGGATATCTGGACACGCAGTTTTCTCCAGGAGGAGTACTTGTCTTCGGTCACAGTGTCACTACACGACCCGTTTGCCTTCAGTTTGCGGCGCGGTGCTCCGCTGTCGGAGGAAAGTGCCGAGCCTTCTTCTTCAGCTGGTCACACTTCCCCAGGTCTGGCGAGGATTGACGAGGATCTACTTTTGACGGGTTTCTTGGCGCTTTGGCTCAGCACCTTCGTACTCCCACTTCGGACAGGCTCTCTGAGGTGCAGTGTTTTGTTAGCAGCCAGCCAGTTGGCACAGGGACAGAGACTCTCTTTAGCCCCAGTTGTACTTGCCAGAGTTTACAGAGTTCTACGGACCATTTCTGAGGCCAGCTCTCTTGAGGCACATGATTCAGTTTTGCCGTGGCAGTACCTGTACGCCTGGGTTCACTTGCACGTTCGGGGAGCTTTCTCCTGCCTAGAGACTCCAGCCTACTTCTTGCAGAGAGGGTACCCTACAGTTCTTCAGCTGTCCCAGGCGTCTTCCACCTTCGAGTTAGAGAGGATCCGCCTTTTTTTCTTTGCCCCACAGTTGGTTTCAGACCGGTTCTCCCTAGTTCACCAGTCAGATGTTTTTGGTTTGCCGCCTCACCAGAGAGGTACCGTCGTGGTGGATGGGCTTGACCGTAGAGGGAGACGCACTTTGTTACTGAGGAGGGAGAGTTTACTTGTTGCTGAGTACTTCATCAGCATGCGCCCGGGTTGGTTGTGCTACAGGGCAGGTGCCGTGGTGACTTTAGAGGGCTATCAACCCAACCGGGTGGCCAGACAGTTTGGACTCTCTCAGGCCACAGCTTACGATGGACGGCCACTAGTCCCCGGGGTTGCAGATGTACGACGTATGGGTGTTGTTCCGTCAGAGACCCGTTTTTACGTCGCATCTTTGACTTGGTTGTACTTACTGAGGCTGGGGACAGGTTCCAGCTTTCTTTTGGCTCAGCCGTCCAGTTCCACTGGGGTTAGTTACACACGGCTGTCTTGGGTGCGGCAGTCTTTCGGTCCTGCTCTGGAGCACGGCGCTAGGAGGTACGAGCGTCGGGTACGGAGACTCGGGCTGCCTAGCGGACAGAGATCTCGTCAGGGCTTTTCAGGCGCTACTTTTGACAGAGGTACCTCTCTACCTTTTCCTCTCTTGTTAGTAATTGAATTGATTGAATATTGATTGCTTAATTCACTTTTCTCTCCTCTTTGATACAGCGACAGACACCGAGGCTCATACCACTACCGAGCATATTGTTCCTTCTCCGACTAGAGCTTCAGACGTGGCACCTGAGCCACCTCGTACTGAGACTGTCAGTCCTTCACGCAGACGTGTCAGCTCCCAGCATACTTCTTCCTCCCGGATGTCCGTGGATGTCCGCTCTTTACTTGGAGACCCTGACGAGAGCGTACAGAGACCGAGGAGGTCGGACTTTACTGGCTACAGCACGATGGACCCTCCAGATGACTTCTCTTTCCCGGCGTACCCTGGCGAGTCTTTTTGGCCTGGGGAGTCTTCCGGGGCCGGCGCGGGTTTACTTTCAGAGTTCCTTGGGACACCGTCGTACGCACCAGCGACCTCAGACTTAGTACCTACAGAGTTCTCCTTCTTTCCTGAGGGCCACCTGACTGACCTTGCAGGCCCTTCCTATGCCCCTGCCAGTTTCTTAGCCGGCTCTACGAGCTCCTCGACAGGTATGCATTTATTTTAAGTTAATTTATTTTGACGCATTATTATAATATCTGTTGTCATATTAATTGCTCGTAATGAAACATTTGTGCAGTGCCTGAGGGGGTCGAGTACATTTCAGAGATCTCCTGTCACGTTCCACTGCCACCGGATTTTCGGAGTGCTGACAGGTGTAGCTACACTGCACAGCTTCTGAGAGATTTGATTTCCAGCATCGATCCAAGATCTCCAGAGTCTTGGGCCGAGTTTGTTCCTTCTGCCGACCGGCTCCTCGGTCTACTTGCCAGTTTTGGGGTGAGCACCCCTGAGTTACACTTCTGGGAGTCGATGTGTCGTGCAGCGGAGTCCCAGATCCGACGACTGAGGTCCCTTTCTGTCTTGCGGACCAGAGTTACACTTTCTGAGTTGGAGGAGAGAGTTACCAGACGACGGGAGATGGCTGACGACATTCATGACAGACTTGACAGTAGTGCAGCGGCCTTGAGGAGGCACAGTCAGAGTTCTTCCAGCATGACTCAGGAGTTCGACAGGCTGACGACACGCATGCAGAGCCTTTGGAGGGACGTCAGGCAGGTGATGTCCCAGAGGTTTCACTTACGAGAGGGACGAGACCGGCGGGACCGTCTTACCAGAAGGGAGGAGCAGCGCCACCAGGCCTTACACCAGGAGATGGTGGCCGCTGACTCTTCCTTAGCACGAGCTGTGGAGGAGCTTCAGACTGCTCAGTTAGAGTTCCAGACTTTAGCCGAGGTCACTGGGCAGCTAGAGGGCTTACATGCTCGCCTCTTTTGACGTCTCTTTTCTTTTTGGTTTGTACTCTGTAGTGTCTGGAGTCTTTGTTGTACTTGTACCTTATGTTGATTATATATATGAATGGTGAAAAAATTTTGTTGCACTCTGAGTTGTGTTCTGTGTTGTACCCCGAGTTGCGTTTTGGGGTTGCCTTGAGTTGTAGTAGGCGATTTTAAATATTTATTTGGGGATCTCGACATACAGCGACGTCGACCCAAATAAATATTTAAAATGCCCCCTGTCTCTGAGGATAGTTGTGAGCGTTGCCACCATAGTTACTAGTTGGAGCTAGTGGTCGTAGCTTTAGCTCAGATTTTGGGGATTTGACGGAAAGTTTGCTGGTTTTGGATTTGGTTGATAGTACCAAAGGCAGGTAGTATCTTGCTCCTTAACCAATTGAGAAGACTTTAATCTGAGTCACTTAAGTTCATCAGATTGGGCGAGCTGGGATTTGACTGCTCTTAGTCCTCTGGTTGCTGAGATGGGGGTTCCTCTAATACAGCCTTTCTTATGGCGTGTTGAGTAGATGGAGCTGCCAGCGATCCGGCCATATTTGGGCGTGTTGGATCCGACCTCTTACACCCATTCAGGCTTCAGACTTTAGCTAGGGGAGATATGCTTCCCAATGCTAATTTTGCTGAAGTTGATAGATTTTGAGTCTTCCTTTGTGGTAGAAGATTTAGAGCCTACGCGAATTTGGTAGTTGCTCGAGATTTCTTCTTCCCAATGGAACCTTGATTCCCCGGTCGTTTGGGAGAATTTAGTAGACTACGATCACTTGAACTTGTCGAGTCGAATTTGCCTTCGTACTTCCTACAGTCCCTACTGACGGGTTGACGAAGTGGGGGTTCCGCTACTACGGCCTTTCTTATGGCGTGTTGAGTAGACGGAGCTGCCAGCGATCCGGCCATATTTGGGCGTGTTGGATCCGACCTCTTACACCCACTCGAACCTTAAGCTTCAGGCTGCTGAAAGTCTTCAGGTTGTTCTGGCTCAATTTGTTAGAGTGTGTAGTTGTAAAAATCTCTTTCTGACCTTCAAAATCTTGGTACGTTGGAGAAGGTGACGTCTCGATCTTTTGAAGCTCACTTGCATATACTTTAAAAAGAATTCGTTGTATTCTTTAGTATAAAAGAATATTTGCGTTGGTGATTTTAAATATTTATTTGGGGATCTCGGCAAGCAGCGCGATGTCGACCCGAATAAATATTTAAAATGCCCCCTGTCTCGCAGGGACATTTCATAACGGAGTAAATTTAAAATTTTGTGATTTTAAATATTTATTTGGGGATCTCGGCGCTTAGCACGATGTCAACCCAAATAAATATTTAAAATGCCCCCTGTCTCGTAGGGTGATTTTGAAATGCATTCTTGCAACACAAGAGAATTTCAAAAATGTAGAGTGTATATGTTAATAAACATGCATGGAATACACAATACATAAAACGTAACATTTCTTTAAGCAATTTTACGCATGATACTTCTTTAGATGTCGACCGTTGATCGGCGGCATAGGCTTCTGACCGTGCAGATCGATAAGCTGGTAGGCTCCTCCTTGATACACCTTCTCGATGACGAATGGGCCTTCCCAGTTGGAAACGAACTTGCCACCAATTCTTCGGTGTGGGATGATTGGTCTTCTCAGCGCCAGGACCAATTCCCCTTCTTGAAAGGATCGAGGGCGCACCATCCGATCAAATGATTTTGCCATTCTTCCCCGGTAAATTTCTAGGTTTTGTTGAGCTTGCAATCTAACTTCATCGAGTGCATCGAGCTCCTCCATTCTTAGGCGAGCATTCTGCTCTTGAGTAAGCTCATTCTGGATAGCGACCCGAAGGGACGGTAGTTCAACTTCTAGTGGCAAGACGGCTTCAGCCCCGAACACTAGTGAATAGGGAGTAGCTTTGGTTGGTGTTTTGTAGGTCGTACGATACGCCCACAATGCTTCTGCCATCTTTGTATGCCATTCTCTTTTATTCTTGGTGAGGATCTTCTTCAACAACTTCACTAACGTCTTATTGAAGGCCTCAGCCAGACCATTGGCTCTTGGGTTATATATAGACGAGTACCGCCAGTCAATCTTGTGACGATCTACAAACTTGTAGATTTTCGTGCTTTTGAATGCTGTGCCATTGTCTGAGATCACGCGGCGTGGTACACCGAATCTGTAGACGACGTTGTGGGTAAAGAAGTTGATCACGTGCTCGGACGTAACTTCCCTGAATGGTGCCGCTTCTGCCCACTTAGAAAAGTAGTCTGTTGCTGCCAGTATAAAGCGGTGTCCTGCCGAAGACGGCGGATCTATTGGCCCAATTATATCTGTGCCCCAACATTCAAACGGCCAGGACGCTATCGTCGGGTGTAGAGGGTTTGGCGGTTGATGTATAACATCACCATGAATCTGACACTCGTGGCACCTCTTAGCGTGGTTGATACAATCTCTCACCATCGTAGGCCAGTAATAACCCATTCTTTTGATTTTAGCGGTCATCTTGGGACCTGACTGGTGTGCTCCACAGAGTCCTTCGTGAACTTCTGTCACCACTTTATCAGCTTCCTTAGTCCCTAGGCACCTTAGCCACATTTGATCAAAAGCCCGCCGATATAGTGTATTATTGACAAACGCGTATCGCAATGCTCTTTTTCTAATTTGTGCAGCCAGAGATTTATCTGTTGGAAGTTTGCTTTCTTTGAAGTAGTCGACGAATGGTTGTCTCCAATCGCCTTCGACTTCAACATCTAGGCAATCCAACCACGACTCTGAGAATCTACCAGTTCTTCGTCTTTTTACTACTGGACGTTCCCCTGGTTGATTTTTAATAGTGATTTGTTGGGGAGGTTGAGGATCAACCGGGGCTGCATCCTGTTGGCTTGAACTTGGTATTCCCTCTGCCCGCGGGAATTGTAGGGTTGCTGGCTCTAAGACTCGGCGGTTTTCAACCGCAATGAATATAGGTGGCCTCTTATCCTCATTTGCAAGCTCCTTGGCCAGTTTAGCTAGACAATCTGCTTTTGCATTCTGTCCTCGAGGAACTTGCATTATCTTGACATTCGGTATTTGTTTTAGAAGCTCGAGAGCTCGTCGGTGATAGTGGGCTAATTCAAGTTTGCAAATCTTGTAGATGCCCAAAACTTGATTTATCACAAGTTGAGAATCACCGAAAATTTGGAGATCCGTGATTTGGACATCAATTGCGATCTCCAATCCTGCTATTAGAGCTTCGTATTCGGCTTCATTATTGGTCCGAGGTTCAGTTAGACTGAATGAGAATCTCATGATACCTCCCTCGGGTTCTATAAAGACAAGACCGATGCCAGCTTGGGCCTTTGCAAGATTTGGAGGTTTGGGAGACTTGATAGACGATGCCCCATCAAAGTACATCTCCCAAAATGGTACCTTTTCTTCTTCATCAACTTGCATGATTTGTTCATCTGGCAAATCATCATTGAGCGGAGAGTCAGCTGGGATTGGATGTGCGGCGAGGAAATCTGCCAAAGCTTGTCCCTTTACTGCTTTTTGTGGCATGTACACTATATCAAATTGCAGTAATAGCACTGCCCACCTTGCTAAACGACCTGTCAACGCTGGTCTTGTCATCAAGAACTTCAGCGGATCGATCTTTGATATCAAGGTGATTTTGTGAGACAACATATAATGGCGAAGTTTCTGAACTGCAAAAATTAGCGCCAGGCAATGCTTTTCAATCGGAGAATAACGTATCTCTGCTCCGATTAATCTCCGACTGATATAGTAAAGTGCATTTTCTTTTCCTTCCTCATTGTGCTGAGCCAGTAACGCTCCGAGGGACTCTTCTAGTGCTGCCGTATACAGTATAAGAGGCTTCCCCGGAATTGGCGCTGCGAGAATGGGCGGATTTAACAGATATCTCTTGATACTGTCAAATGCTTCTTGACATTCTTCATCCCACTTGAAGCGAACGTCCTTCTTCATTAATTTTGAAAATGGCTGGCACCTACCCGATAGATTTGATATGAATCGCCGAATGAAAGCCAACTGCCCTTGCAAGGAGCGGAGTTGACGGAGGCTTCTTGGCGGTGGCATCTCTGTGATTGCCTTGATCTTGTTGGGGTCGATTTCAATACCTCGGTGACGAACGACATACCCCAAAAATTTGCCGGAGGAGACCCCGAAAGCACATTTGAGAGGATTCATTTTCAGATCAAACTTTCTGATTCTCTCAAATACAATTCTCAAGTCATTTAGATGCCCTTTTCGGTCTATGCTCTTAACGACAAGGTCATCTACATAGCACTCGACTTTCTGATGTATTAATTCATCAAAGATATGGGTCATCGCCCGTTGGTAGGTGGCACCGGCATTTTTAAGGCCAAAGGGCATGACTGTGTAGCAGAATATGCCGATGGGCGTTCTGAATGATGTGTGCTTCTCATCTTCATGTGCCATTTTGATTTGATTATAGCCCGATGACCCATCCATAAATGATAACATATCATAGTTGGAAGTATTGTCCACTAAGAGTTCTGACACAGGGAGCGGGAAATCATCTTTTGGGCATGCCTTGTTGAGGTCCCGAAAGTCAATACATATACGAATCTGACCGTTCTTCTTTTTCACAGGGACGATATTGGCGATCCAGTCGACGTATTTTTCTTCTTGAATGAAGCCTGCTTCTATGAGCTTTTTTGTCTCTGCAATCACCTGCTCCTCAATCTCCAATCTCATTCTCCTTAGAGCTTGTTTGACGGGTGCTGCATCTGGTTTAATTGCCAGTCTGTGAACTGCTACATCAGGGGATAAGCCAGACATTTCAGCATATGTCCAGGCAAAGCAGCCCCTGAATTCACAGAGTTCTTTTATGCCCTCTACTTGTTCTTCGGGCATAAGGGCACTGATTAAGGTCGGGCAAGGATCTTCTTCAGTCTGAGAGGATATAGTTGAAAAGCGATGGGATTTCTTGGAGAATTTTCCAATGTGTCGACCATCGAGAATATTATCTATAGGGGTCATCTTTGGGACCCACTTTTGACAAATTTCTTTAATGGTGGATCTCTAGGGATGTACACTAGATGTCACACCATTCTTTGACATATCTTTTTCCTTTAGAGATATTGATCTCTATATTTGTTTTCCTTTATGTCGGGACCTTTTGGCAGTGGATTCTTGGATATACGTCAAAGTGTCACACCCCGATGCTCACCGTACATATCTTGAATGTTCTTTTGCTCTACCATCAAAATAGATGGTTGTTTCTCCCTCTAGCGGGACCTTTCAGTGACGGATCTTTAGATATAGGGACCAAGTGTCACGTCCTGATGTTCACCGTATAGATCTCAATATTATCATTAATATATTTTTTTTTGCTACTACTATAGCACTTATACGACTAGCCAAAGATGGAAAGAGAAACCATTCCCCAGCGGAGTCGCCAGAAATCTGTGGGCTCCGAAAATTCGACCCCGGCCTCCGCCCGCTCTTTTGTTTTTCGAGGGGGGAGTTTTAACGAACTAAGTTCCGAGGTAAATTTTGGAAGGCAGATGAGATAGTAGATAAGACACTACCCAGAGATTTCGCCCTCATTTTGCGAGGACTTTATGATCTGAGTTCTGGTTTCCTATAGGCGCAAGCCCCTATAGTTAATTACCCCTCCCGATAACGAGAGAGAACTTTCGATTAAGGCTAGTCGTCAATCAGATACGTAGATATACGTGATATCTGGTGTATAGTAGCAGCATGGGTTTAGAAATTGGAGAGGTTGGAGATTGAAAAGGGTTGATATCTAAAATTGGAAATTTTCACCATCTCGCACTTAAAGCGGATGGTGGGGGAATGGATGATGGACCCGATCAAGATCCCATGGTTCCATCGTCCCGGGCCATCGTGGTCCCTGGTCTACTTAGTCAGAGGAGGTAGTCGACCCAACCTGACAGAAGGATCCTTGTCGGCAGCCATGGGTTGCTTCGTCCAAGGGTACCTTATAGACCTGGGGGGAGTATTTGTCTAAGGGGACAAATTTGAATCCACCTTAGCTAACAGAGGGCTTTGTGCCCTATCGATCATATCCTATTGATTCATATCTCAAGGATTTGATGCCATTGGGGAGCATACGGGCTCTGGCCATAACCATAATATAATGGTGCCATTTGGCGGCGACCACCTGGTTCAGAGGGCCCCGAGTCATAACCGTTTATCCTGCAGTGCCATTTGGCGGCGAAACTGCCGGTTAGAGGACTCGTACCACGTCCTTGCTGGCAGGACATTATTTGAGAATGGATCCTAGTGATATTTTCGACTAGGCATTAACTCTTTGTGAACTGAAGTAGTTTTCATATCTGTCCACCTCGGCAAACTGTTGCGGAGGGTGGATGTGTTTTACTTTAAGTGTTTTGATAGTTGAATTTCAATTTCTAAATATTTTTGGAGTTTGGGATTTTGGGAATTTTTGTGGTGTTTTGGAGTTTTGGGTATTTGGGTGGCATTTTGAAATATTTAAAATAGACCCCTCCGGTTGATATTTGCATTCAACACGGCCATCATCGGGGTGTATGGGGTCATTTATATTTTATTGATCGGACCCTGTCGACTCTATCTACTGGTCGATAGAGGATCGGGTTTTGTAGGCTTTGGACCTTTGTTAGTGAATTCTCTTGATTATAGACCTTGAAGGCCTAATATGAATGTATAAAATAAATATCTCGGTCGATCTCACGACTGCATATTTATTTAATGGTTCGAACCGTGTCGACTCCTATCTACCCGTATAGGAGGATCGGGCTCGAACTTGAATTCACTTATTAACCCGCGCAGCATCCCTAGACGTCACGTGTGTACCAATAACACGCTCACCGGGGCCCATGCAGGTGTTTGGGGGCATTTATAATTATTTATTGAACCTTGTTTACTCTTATCTGCTTGCATAGGAGGATCGGGTTCAAATCTATTGACCCGCGCAGCATCCCTAGACGTCACGTGTGTACCAATAACACGCTCGCCGGGGCCCATGCGGGTGTTTGGGGGCATTTATAATTATTTATTGAACCTTGTTTACTCTTATCTGCTTGCATAGGAGGATCGGGTTCAAATCTATTGACCCGCGCAGCATCCCTAGACGTCACGTGTGTACCAATAACACGCTCGCCGGGGCCCATGCGGGTATTCAGTATATCCCCTTATGTGTACCTATGTGTATACATATTATGGTGCATGTGCGGGGGACTATCATTTGAATGCAGCATTCTGTTTTAGAAGCTCGTACTCGCCTTCTGTCTGCTTGTATACAGGTTGCAGATCCGGTGGCGTAGCATCATAGGCATTTGTGTTTGAAGCAGTCATTTGACTTTATATTCTGCTTGTAACAATAATTATGTATATGACAGGCCTTCTACAGCAACCCGTAGAAGTTCATCTCTATTGTAGTACTTTTAGCATTTGCTTGGTTGAACTGAGACTCATTCACTCCATAATGATTTGATCTGAATTTCTTTTCCCAAAGCTTGTATGGGGATGCTATTGAAATCCTTCATCCCTACCCCTTGACAAAATATATTTTGCTTACGGGTTATATTTATCGCAAGTGTCCTCCTCATATGTTCATCATTCATCCATCAAGTTCATTGTGTGTTGACCTTCTGCATTCGTAGGCAAGCACGACATTCATCTACGAGTCAACTGTAAGGTAGAATACCTTTATTTGTCTTTAGATTTCTGCCGCAGAGCACTGCTACCTCCACTACTGTCTTATGTTGTATAAGATATATGTATTCTGTGAGGACTGATGTATTTGCTTGTGTATTGAATTGTTACTGACGATGGAGACATTGCTAGTCACATGTATATCTTCTATGAATATCCCCATCTCAATTGTTCTTATTCATTAAGATCATATCACTTGCTCTTATGAGTGAGATATAGGGATTCTATCCACCGTAGATCATTACTTATAATTGTATGTTGATGTTTGCATCTTAACCATTCTTACAATTCTTGGTATTCATCTAGAAATCATTACATCATTGCTTGCATGTCAACTTCTCTCCTCCACAGGGAGCTTGCATACACATTGACTACGTATTATTGGTTGTGAGTGTAATGCCCATCATAATCATAATCTTTTCTTCATATTTACAAGATATCCATAGCGTTGATCGTATGCCATTTGATACAATTCGTGGATGAATTGTGAATCGATAAGTATTGACTACGAGCAGGTTGCGATGAGCATGATGATTTACTTTCGCATGTGAATGAAATGTTATACGACCATGAATCTCTTCATGCTAGTTGTGTTTGTATCCACTACAATTCTTCCACATGGCCTCTTAGTAAGTGGCCATGCTTACTAAGAGTTTGCATTGTTGTTTGAGAGTGAACACATCAAGTTATGTCCATTGAGGTTTCATTAATCGTTTGAGTTCCTTATATCATTTTCAAGTAAAGTTCAAGTCCGAGTTCAGTTCGAGTTCAATCAAGCTCAAGTCCAAATGTAGTCCCCTGCTGTTCAAAAGTTCACAAATTCAAATCTGGACCCTGCTCAATTTGAGTTCGTGTGTTCTTTTTGAGTTTGAATCCAACTAGTTCAAGTCACATTCATTTAATATTCAAATTGAGTCCAAGTTTTGTCCACTTGATATTCAAATCAAGTTCAAGTTTCATTTTAGTTCATTTAAGGTCCAAATCAAGTCCGAGTGCAGTTTTATGTTCACCCAAAATTTCGGCAGCCTCCCGGCGTCTCCCCCGTTTAGGGGAAACTACGAGAAACTGGGCCTCCCGCCACGCTAGAGAAAAGCGTGTACGGTAGGTGTCGGATGACACCGCGGCCGTAAAGTCTTCAATCCCACCACGCCAGAGAAAGGCGTGTATGGGTCCTCGGGCACCTGTTTCAAAAGAAAAGCAGTTCTTTCCCCGTAGGTGCTGAAGCGCCTACGGGTACTTATATTCATCCCCGCCACGCTAGAGAAAAGCGTGTACAGGGTCTACCCGCCTCGTCGTAGGCGTCGCACCGGGTTCCCTTCCCACCACGCTAGAGAAAAGCGTGTATGGGCGGTTTTCCGGCTCGACGTGTACGTCGAGGGCATGAAGGAGATTTCCCGCCTCGTCGTAGGCATTGCAACGAATTCCCTCCCACCACGCTAGAGAAAAGCGTGTATAGGTGGTCGTTCGCCGCGCTGCAAACGCCGAGACGAGTTTTCTCTTATTTGCAAAAGATCTTTCTTTCTCTCTCTTTTTTTTTTGCTTTTTTTTTTTTCTTTCTTCTCCCTTTTTTTTTTGAACCTTTTTTTTGGCAACTTCTCTTTTTTGCTTTCTCTCTTTTTTTTTGCTTTTCACCTCTCTTTTTCTTCTTTTCTACTTTTCACACATGTGCTTCCTCTATTTTTTGTTTAACGATCAAGGTAACAATGCGAATAACTAGGAACATTACTTAATGACAATATTAATAATATCCACTAATTAACAACAACCACTAACATAAATGATGGCAAAACAAATGAATAAATGAGGCTAAATAAAAAAGAAAGGAATGAAAAGTTTACTGTAAACCAAAGTAACATAAAAATAAAAAAAAAAACAAAATGTGGACATTGCTTGGCTGGGAGGATTTTAGTGGGCTTGAGCTGAAGTTGTGTGGGCTTTGAAGGAGAATGGGCTGTTTTGATTAGGAATTGGAAGTGCTGGGCCGCTATTTTTTTTGTAAAATAGAGGTAGAAATGGGATCGTTTTATGTTGGATGAGGGCTCAGGTTAGTGAAGCAATGGGGAGATATTGGGCTGATGGAGAGAAGAGGTGGTTTGGGCTGAAAGTCAGCACTTTGGTTGTTTGGGCAAGGTGGTGTGGGCTGGTTTTTGAGTTATTTTTGTTCACCAAAGTGTGAGCTTTGAAACTATGGTGGGCTGCATAACACCACATTACAGCAACATGTTCACCTGCCCGGAAATTACTTTCTTATTTCAAGACTTAAGTCAATTACTACATTACAGAACTTGTTTTATTTGACTCTGGTTAGAACCTTAGATCAGATAAGCTCTAGACGTTCACTGTTAACTTGCCAAAATGATATTGAAATACTCATGCTCCCCATTAAACTACCCCTTGATTTATCTCTAACAGATATGGGAATGAGGGAAAGAAACTTCATTTCTTTTATCCTATTGGTGGAGCTTAGTTGACTAGATGGACTTGAAATGGGAGAGAATGATTGCAGTGTGCCAAAGCGAATGCAAAATAAACTTGGTACCATTTTTTTTGTGAAGTCTTTTGAGATCAGTGGGTGATCTCAGCTACAGGTAACACAAATCAAACACTTATCAGATAATACCCAAAGGCTAAGAATTAAAATAGAATATCGAGGCAAGAGGAAAAGACAAAGCCCAATATTGACTTGTTATGTAAATGAAAGGAAAAGCAACTGCTGGGTGGTACCATCATGACTAGCGGATCAGAGAACCTCTTTTTCTTTACCTTAAAGCAAGGGGTAGGTTCACGTGAGGTTGCTGGAAAATCAAATAAATGTGTTTCACGTGTTAGTGATTCTTCAGATCAGGAGCTTTATGTGGATAAAAAGGGACCGAGCTCCCTAGTGCTGAAGTAAAGCTTGGCTGAAGGGGTTTCGTATAAGCAGAAATCCAAAAGTAAGATTGGTATTTACTGAGTCGGTTGGGGAAACGAGCAGGTCGGAGAGTGAGAGGTCAGTCCGGTTGGCTCTGTTGAGGCTGGGCCGGCTACTAGGCAGGGAGGTCAGTACGTGAGGAGAACTTGGAGACAGGTTGAGTTCTCCTACTGCTTGCGTGAAGGGGAGGCAGGTTTCGGTTTCAGAAGAAGGAATAGGAGAGGAATGCGTGGAGTTGTGGAGCAGACAGCTAAAGAGTTGAGGTAGTGGGAGGTGACGATTTGCTGTAGGCCCTTTTTTTTTTTAAGTGGAGGGTCTTCTGCCTTAAAGAGACGAAGCCAAAGGAAAAAAAATCTCCCCTTCGCTTGCATTTGTTTTGATTTAACCACGCGAGATAGACGTGAAGGCCAGCTGCCATTGAGGATTGACAGAACCTGGGACTTGTCTAAACGAGGTATTGCACTTAATGCGTTTGACTTTCCATTTTCTCTGATTAGTTCCTGCTTTTGCTGAAGATTTTTTTTTTTAAATTAAGAACCATATTGGTGCTTGGTCATTTGTGCATTAATTAAAAGGGACAGCAATATCCAATCAATCTAAAATTGCCTTGATTTGCGTGCAATCTTCTCATTTTGCGTGTAGATCGCCTCGTTTAACGTGTCAAATTTGTCGAATATCAAAGTTGGACAAATTAATAGTGGATTTAGGGTATTGTCGACGTTCCGGTCGCAATGACGCAGTCCATTTCGCGATCGGACGTCATTTGGGTACAAATTTGTATATTTTTGCATGGGGATCACCTCGATTTGCGTGCACCACCTTAATTGAACAAATTAGTAGTGCATTTAGGGTATTGCCGACGTTCCGGTCGCAATGGCGAAATCCGTTTCTCAAACGGACATCATCTGGATAGCGGCGAGGCTAATTTTTCTCGAAATCCGTGCCACCAACCCGGAAGATTCAATTTGAACATAGAAAATATAATTTTTAAGTATTTGTGATATTCCGATTGCAATGGAGAAATCCGTTTCACGACCGGACTTTATTTGGGCACAAATTTGTGTATTTTTGCATGAGGATCACCTCGATTTACGTGCACCACCTTAACTGAACAAATTGGTAGTGCATTTAGGGTATTGACGGCGATCCGGACGCACTGGCGAAGTCTGTTTGTCGATCTGACGTCGTTTGATCAGCGTTGCGTTTTAATTTCGGGTGTCGGTCGTCCCTTTTGACCGATCTCATCCGATTAGATTGCGAGGGGTCTCGACCTAGCAGAATTTGAGGTTCTGATCGCAATGCCACTGTCCGTTTGACATTTAGAGGTCATTTGACCCTTCAAGTGAGGCGTCGTACCAACCCACGCACTGCTTGATTCGTCATTTTTCGTCCTTTTACACGTGCTTCGAGTTGTGAGGGTCAACAGATGTGAAACAATTTTGTGGATGATTTGGGAGAACTTTATAGCTTAGCCCTAAGACGAAATCGATAGAATTCTGACCAAATAACTTGCTTTCTAAAACTGTCCTCCAATCCCTTTCATTCAAGTTGTCCTTCAGAACACCACCAATGAATTTAGTTGTCAATGGAGATCCTTAAAGCCTTCTTAATTATCTCTCCAATAATGTCTCTCAATTAAAAATTTTTATGATTATCTAGGGGGTTCTTTACACTAACAAATGCATGAGAGTTGAGGAGCTGCAAGCACTCATCTTCCTCTAGCCCCGCTAATTTAGCTATTTCCTCCTCCCTTTTTTAATTACCTTTGCAAGCATCAGTGCAACTGAGTCCCTTCGAGTTGTTACCAAAATTTTACTTCCCAAACTTTCGCAAGACAGAGGGGCGAGCATACTCTCCCCTTTACTATTATACCATTTCTCCCTTCACCTTGAATGTCATCGAGGACCAATAAGAACCTTTTGGACACCACCTCTTCATTAAGTTTCATTTTAAGATCAAATTCCTTTGTCGTTTCATCTTCATAAACATGTTGCAAGAGAGTGTTGTCTTTCCCATAACATCATGCCCCACTATAGATAGAAGAGACATGTTTCTATACAAATCTATTCCATTAACAAGAACTTGATGTTCTTCATTTGATTGCTTTCTCGATCACCGCATAGCAAGATCAAGATGCAATCCACATTCGAGCCGAATCATCTTTATCAAATTTATGGTTTCTGGGGTAGTTGTAGGGGTCAACAATATCTTGTTTAAAAATTTATAAAGAGATATTATTTCTATATATTCAAGGGGAGGGGAGGATTTAGAAATGAGAGAATTTTAAAGTTCAGCTTGCCTCAGCCCATTCTTCAACCAGTGCCAATTCTCTTCGTCAACCACCTCCAATGTCTCCCATCAATCAACACCAACACTAGTTGCCTTTCACTATTTCATAAAATTCTCCATCAACAACATCACACATAATTCACACCCCCCCCCCCCGCCCCCCCCCCCCCCCCCCCCCCCCCCAAAAAAAAAAAAAAAAACTAGTTTGGATTGTTGTAATAGTTAGGGGGCATTTATGCCAATTAAGGCAAATTCACACACATATCACATACGCAACACTCGAACCCAAGACCTCTTTGTTGGTAGCCAAAGCTTCTAACCAAAAGACCAAGGTAAGTTGCGTCATGTGATTTTTTCTCTTTAGGATTTTTCATATAAAAATCTTGTGTCTCTTGTAAGATACAATCTACTTTTCTGTGTGTATACGAGTTTTTGTGTAACTCTAAGAAGATGAACTCTTCTACTGCCATTGTGAATATTAAGGCAAGCAACAAACTCAATATTCAATGAACCAGAAAGGATTTTTAGAGCCAACAAAGATGTTCATGAAACTGATATTCGTAGTATTTTTCTTATATATATATTGGTATGCCCTGGAATGCTTCTACTCTATTTTCAGACACACGAAGAAAAAATGAAGTCCCTCAATCTCATCATTTCTCCATAAAACTGCCATTACTAGTAATGTAATCCATCTCTGCTAGAAAAAGTTCCAGTGTTTTAGCCATATGTTGGTGGCATTCTGTTTCCCATATATTTGACTTGAGTGGATATGTAAAGTTGTCTTTTTTAATCCTTTGTCATTTATACCTAAAAGAATACCAGTTTCTCTAATTTTTCAATTGATTATCATGAATTTCTCTTCAATAGGTGTGCTGGTGCTGGGAATTTACGGGATGAAATTCTGTACTACAGGAAGGAGCTACTGAATTGTTCAAGTGATGATGATGAAACTCGGTCATACATTATGGATAAGGGCATTAAAGCGCTGAGGTCAGTTCACATTACGTAATTACCAAATCTTATTGTTGCTCTGGTTTCTTATCAAACGCTCTTTGAAGTACTGTTGCATGTGAAGCAATGATGTTGTAGTATTCTTCGCTGAAAGCATGCAGATCTTGGCAGCATGAATCAGGTTGGGTTCCCAAACACTGATTAGAAGTATGCCTCCAGTTGAAAACCTTGGTCTGTATTGGACGCTTAACATTATCAGATGACTTGAGGTTAGAATTAGGGTCATCACAACATATCTGGGAAATTCATTGATGACGAAGAAGCAGATTTGAGAAGATAGATGGATGATGAAGAATTTTTAAATCTGCCCAGAACTAGATTGCTGCTCCTGGCATCTGAGGATGAGATGCAAGAAACTTAAGTATCACATGAAATCACCCACCACCCATTGTTTTACTCATGTACACCACATTTTGGATTAAAAAGGAAAAGACCAAACATAGACCATATATATATATATATATATATATGAGTCGATGCATTTGGCAGGTAGTACTGATAATTTCAAGCGATCATTAATGTGTTTGGAACAAGAAATATGACCGGACTTAATGTAATGGTTTAGGTTATTAAGTATTTATTTTGTAATTATGATCATGACCGTGTATTAAGTTTACCAATTCGCAACTAATTATGCAGTGATCAGTAAACCAATTTACTAGTTAAGTTTTCTTGCAGTAGATAGATTTCCTCACCATTTCTTGAATTTTTCTTCCATTGAACAGCAATCAGCTGCTGCACCAACACTTGTTTTCTGTATAAATAGCTAAGTAACAGCTGTTTTTCCTTCCTGGAGAGTTGCAGCAGCAATGGCAATCAGCAGCTGTACGGTAGCTAGCAGTGGCTTCAGCAGAAAGCAAAACAGTGCCAGTAACAAGGTAAGCAGTGATTAACACAGCAGCGCTGCAGCCAACACAGAGTTAACAAAGGCAACAGCAGAGTAGGAAAACAAATCAATTATAGAGGAGATCAGCAACTCATGATACAGTGCCCAGGCCAGTTGGTGAATAATAAGTTTCAGTTTTCTTGCTACAGGAACCGTAGCGTGGGTGTGGATAAAATTTCTTTTAAACAAGCAATCATATTGAGGGTGAGATTTAATTAACTCTTAAACTCCACAAGAAGTGGAAACCCTATATACAAATAGCAAATTAGATTACTTAAAACCACAAGAAAATTTCTGCAGTCTTATCTTAATTTTGAGTATAAATTCAAAATAAGGTTATCCAGACAAGTTTAAAAGTTCGAACTTATCATTATCTTTTAAAATTTAATCCAATGATTCAGTTTCTAGTTATGATCTACCTCATAGGTCTTTGATTGATGATGCGATCACGCCTATTAAGTTTTGGTGTATGCTCTTTGATCTTAATGATGTGATTTCATAATCAAAAGTATCAAAAACCTTCATTGAGAAATTAGATGATTCAGACTAAATTGATTCTATTTCCTCCATGATGTGATGTGCAAATTGTAATAGATGTATCTTGTAGTCTTTTTTTAAGTGGATGGTTATTGGTTAGATTGTTTAAACTCGTTATATTCTGATCCCAAATTATGAATCCCTCTTTTAGTAGGATTTTACTCTTATGAAATTAAAAATAGGGATAACGGAAAATTATAGGCATAGTTTCCCAAAAATAGCATTTTGCTTTGCTTGGTAGTAAACCTTTCTTACCATTTCAGAGCATCACCTTTGGCCCATACCTTGTGATGGTGGTTTTCTTCTCCAAGTATAAGGGTACTTCTCGCTACAATTGTAGATCATATATGACGTGCATGATTTCCTCAAGCCCTCCATCAAGCATAGAAGGTTCAAAGAGTATATTTATTATTGAGTACATCTCTATGTAAGGCAGCAATTCCAATTGAAAAGCACCAATATTTTCGGTGATCCTTAATGGCTTATATCAAATTAGCTTTAGTTTATTGCTTTCTCCCTTGAATTGATCTTTTCCCAAATGAAATCGAAGAATATTTCCTACTTGGAAGTTGGACTTGACATGATAATGATCGTGCCTCTGCTTGTATTTTTGTTGGGTCTTCTGCAATTGCTACTCCACAATCATATGAATTTTGTGAATGCCCTTAGAATCTCTGTCGCTTCTTGCTATTTCTTGGTCAACTTCGATCCACCATTGAAGATCAAACAGAAATGTAGATCAAGAGGCTTTGTGGCAAGTGCCTGGGCAAACTTTATATGTGTCATTATCGTGGAAGAGTGAATGGCTTTATTGAAGGCAAATTGAAGGTAAGATTGACTTTCTATCAACTTTTGGGGTGCAAGTTGTTGTACCTATGTAGTACATGTACCATGATTGTATTCGCAACCTTTGTGTTGTGGTTAGTTTGCGGATGAGAAGTGGCACCCTTCTTTATTTTGATATCCATCTGTTAGACTCGGTCCCTCTTGGACCGGTTTTTGGAAGTTGATTTGGAGGAGATTAATTAAGAAATATTTCCTAATTGAAGAAGGCTGATTTGGGGGTTGATTTGGAGTGGATTAATTATGAAATGTTTCCTAATTGAATAGGTCAGATTTAGGGGCTGATTAATTAGGAAATGTTTCCTAATTGAATAGGGCAGATTTGAGGGCTGATTTGGGAGCTGATTTAGAGGGATTGATTAGGAAATATTTTCTAATTGAAGATGACAGATTTGGGGGCTAATTTGAGGGCAGATTTGAGAGGAAAATAATTAAGGAAATAAGGCAGATTTGGGAGGGAATTGGGGGAGGGCTGTTTGGGTATTTGTCGTTTATTGTATGCTTTAAGTAGAGGGGTTTCCTAGGGTTAGGGGAATGTCTTGTTTGCTGAATTTAGTTTATTCTTAGATTATTTGGGCTCTAGCCGGCGGCTAGGGATTTGGGAGAGTCGGATCTTCCTCTCCAATTGAAGATCCAATTATATCTTGCATTTCTCTTTATAGTTCTTTAAATAAAAATTATTTTTTTCGGTGTTCTTCTTTTCAATTTTTTATGTTTCATGCGCTGATTTGGTAAAAAGAGCGTCCACTTTCACCATCATGGTCCATATAACCTCTAGAACCAAAGTAGGAATCAACTAACTTGATCAAACGTAATAAGTAATCTGAAGCATGTGGATACATGTTAGAAGAAGATTCTGTTTGTTGCCTCCTCTCAAGTGGTTATTTTCGTGCAATGAATAGAATATTCATTTTTAAAAAATTGTCCATAACCAAAGAAAGGCCATTATGATCTCTATTTATTTTTGGCAAACCTGCCAAAAAATCCATGGAGATGCTTTCTTATGGATGGCTTAGTGTGGCTAGTGGCTTGTACAATCCCATCTTGTTTGCAAGTTTGGAGGTGATACAAACTATGCATCCTCTGATATACTTATAAACATTTTGATGTATGCTGAGCCTATAAACAAATCTTTTAGGTTCTACAATGTCTAACCCATTCCAAAGTGTCCAACTACTTTGGATGTGTGGGCCATTCTTGCATTCATTGGACTTGCTCTGCATAATTTGGCATGCCTAATTGCCATTTATAGAGAATGTCATCTTTTAGAGCAAATTCTAAAGGAGTTTCCTTTGCCAACTCCTCCACCATCCCTTTGAAGCAGATATTCTTTTGGTATTGCTTTTGATAATCTTTCTACGTAGGAGAACAACATCAACAACAATAACAACAAGTATTTGTCCCACTACATAGGGTCAGTTATATGAATCCTTTTCTCTATTGTGTCATATTAAGGATCAAATTCTCATTTAAATCTAATAAAAAAGGACATTTTTTAATACTTTCTAACTATTTTTTTTAGGTTTATCCCTTATTTTTCTACATAGTAGGTTCAACTTATAATAATTGCTTAAACAAGAAAGAATTAGTGATGGCCATGAGTGCTTGTCAGTCATTTTCTCGGTGATCCCTTTTATTGTACTCTATCACCATATTGAATTGTTAGATAAATTGCTCATTTTGTATGCTAAGCCAACTGCAAGTTTGTTTAAGTTTATAAATATCGAAACTTATGGTCCGTGCTTACCTTAATTTCTTTACCTAGAAGGCAAGTATATTAATGTTTTACTATTTGATGTGGTGCCAACATTTCTCATTTAATCTAATAAAAAAAGGACATTTTTAATACTTATGTTTTTTTTGGTCTATTTCTATCTTTTTGCATAGTAGGTTCAACTTATAATAATTGCTTAAACAAGAAAGAATTAGTGATGGCCATGAGAGCTTTTCAGTCATTTTCTTGGTGATCCCTTCTATTGTACTCGATTACCATATTTAATTGTTAGATAAATTGCTCATTTTGTATGCTAAGCCTACTGCAAGTGTGTAAATTTATAAATATCGAAAGTTATGGTTCGTGTTTACTATAGTTTCTTTACCTAGTAGGCAAGTATATTAATGTTTAACTATTTGATGCGGTGCCAACATTTCAATGTCATAGGTAGGCTAATTCTTCTTTGCTCTTAAATCAATGGGTCTCCTATCCTTCATTAGTATTGTGTCCATTGCATATCTACTAGCATTTGCCTCCAGTTTGAATGGTCATTGAAAATTTGACAAAGCTAGCATAGTGGTCTAGTTTATCATTTTTTTTCTCAATAAGAGAAATGTTTTCTATTACTTTTTGCTTCATTCAAATTTGATAATGACCATGGTCAAAGCATGCAAATGAAAGGCAAATATTGAAAGGCATGTGAATGAGAGACAAGTGCTAAAAAAGACATGAACTTATGGACCCCTTAAAACTCTTTGCATCCATCATGGTATTTTGTCTAGGCCTTCACTTGATTTCATTCATCTTTGGAGGATCAATTTTTTATTTCTTTATTGCCCACCTTGAGTCCCAAGTTGAGAGATATTTCGACGAATGCACACTTTATTTAAGGTTCAGTTGGTGGTGGTGATGTAGATGGAACACCTTCAAAAGCTCTTGGTACATTTCTCTTGATTTTTGTAAAGAGTAGGATATCATCTTGATTGAGAATAATGAATTTGTACAAGTATTGTCGGAGAGCATCATTCATTAGTCTCATGAATACAATCAGGGGTTGCAAAGTTTGAACGTCATGATCAACCACTTATATAAATAACCCTTGCCTTGTTTTGAAAGTAATATTCCACATCCATCTCATTATTTCCGACATTATAATAACATGAATTAAGATTCATCTTGGTGAAGATGGTTGTAGAATTCAACTGGAGGTCATTAATTTGTGATAGGGGATGATGGTTCCTTAACAGCTATTTTATTGAGAATATACTAGTTGTCACATAGTCTCCATGTGACTTTCTTTTTTGGGACCATGACAATAAGCGACCAACAAGACAGAATGTTAGATTGTTCAATTATATGCTCCACCACCATTGCAACCTTTTTTTTGTTCTCTTCATTCTCGATAATCTAGTTCTAGTACATTAGAAGGTTTGGTAGCAACGCATTTAAGATTAGCTGGATGTCATGCTATATGGGTCGCTTTGGTGGCAACCATTATACCTCTTGAAAGAGAGGCGCATACTTTTGTAACAGTTACATGTCCAGTTTTGATTGTTGAAAAAGGAGAAAAACTCTTTTCTTCCTTCATGAAGGGCTTGATAACATAATTAAAAATTTTTAGATAACATCTGTAAGTTTATCTGCTTGGCCCACTGTCACGACAATTGTTGTTCATGTGACAGTCCTTTTATCATCAAGTTCTTCATATTGTTTTGATCATTTGATATTGGTTGGGATGACAATGCAACCTTCCATACATATCATGCACCAAGGATAACTTGATAGATATCAAGTTGAACAACCTCGTATAACATCTTGTCAATTTAGTTCTTGGTGATTGCAAACTTCAATCAAGATTGACATTTCCTTTTCTATCCAATGTGGATAAGGGGTAGGATGAGGTTTGTGGAACTCTAATATTTAAAAGGTTTTTTTGGCTATCAATATCGATGATGGTATTGATCACCTCTTGCTTAATCTGAACCCTTAGAGTGAACAATTCTTCCTGTGTCCAAGTTAGATGTAGACTCTGCCAATATATTCTTTAGCATAGGCATCAAAAATAGGTTTAAGTCTGCCTCGTTTACAAAGTAAAGCATTTTCATAGCATCAAATGTTGTCCATCATTTTCTCGTTTTTCTTTCATTTTTCAAGGAAGAGTACATGACACTAGCATTTTCTTTGATATTACTAGGACTAATAATGATTGCAAAATTTCCCAGCAATATTGTTCTTGGAGGTGGAAGCCAGCTTTAGAGCATTACCAACCTTTTTCTCTTCTTTTTACTCTTTCAGAACTTGAATTTTTCCGTAGACGGTTTTCATGCCTTCTCTTTCCTGCCTTGATTTTTGCATTCTATTGCCGTCATCATTTGTGACTATCAGAGTTAAATCGCACAGTAAAAGAAAAAAAAATTGTGATTGAGAGTGTCTCACGATGAAAAAATATTTACTACTCCAAATGATAAAAGATAAACCACTCCACTCATGAAAATCTTTGGAAGGCATATTAAATAGATATATCTCAGAATTTTCCCTAAATAGTGTGAAGGGATCAAACATGGTTTAACCAAGCTGAGCCGAGCCCATTTTTGGGTTTAGATTTTAACTTTTAGGTAATCAATTCTTTTTGACAGGAAAAGGATCTGGTCCTTAATTATTCAGTGTGCTCTTTCAACGGTTTTGAATTTTCAAAACACATCTAAACAAGTGCTTTTAGTATGATCATCTTTTTAAGTTGCTAGAATCTATTTTACCATAAAATGAAAGTTCAATAACTGTTCGTTATTCTTATTTCATGTTGCAGAAGATACTTTTTCCTAATCACCTTTCGGTCCTACCTATACTGTGCATCTCCACATGAAACAAGATTTGCAACCTGGATGGAAGCTAGGCCTGAGCTCGGCCATATCTGTGAAAACTTGAGGTTGGAGAGATGAGATCTGCCAATACAGTGACCAACGAGGGATCTTTAAAATACTTCCAAGGAAAAGGAGCGAGGGGCCTTTACTGTAAAGCAATAGATCAGTGAATTTAAGATAATAACCCCCTGAACTTTTATACGGGTTATTATCATGTATAGTCTGTCCTCTTTACAGGGTAACTTTTATTTCCTTTACATGGTGATAAATGTACTTAGCCTACCTTTTTGTTTTTTCGGTCGCGTTTGATTTTATTATGCAGTTTATATTAGGCATTCAATCATTCGAAGGGTATCGCTATCTCGTTAAGGATTGCAGAAATAATGGTTGCAGCTTTAAACTTAGTTGAAAAATTCTTCTTTAGATGCTTGCTGTGAGTACTTTGTCTCACCGTGCTTCAACCTTTTCTATTCCAAGTTCTAGCTATTCAATCACTATCTGTAGTTGGTTGTTTTTTATTCTAGCCTAATATGAGAGCTGGTTTGATCATAAGCGCTTTATCTTTCAAAGTTAAATCCAAACGAAGTCTGTGGTGGAATGAACTTGTTGAAGTGAACTGGGTATTACTGATTTAGATTTGAGTGATGCCCTGGGTTATGTTGGAGGTTTTCTTTGGAGTGAGTTATTTCAAATACAGACTTTGTCAACAGAGTTTGTTACAGTTGTTGAATTCGGAAAGTTGCTGATACTCACCTGGGCAGTTCAATAAATTTGAAACGGAGATATTAAGTGCAAATGTAACATTTGTTTCATTGAAAATATATATGTAGAAAGACTCTGTGCTTGCATATGGATGGGGCTTGCAGCCACAGCGGAGAAAGCCAGCAGTGTTATAGTGATAGCGGGACGTCATACTTTGCTTCTCAAAATTATGCTGACGCAGTGTTGATGAGGATATTATTAGGAAGGGCTCTTGTAATCATGCAATATGCTCATCCATAAATTTTTTTTTATTTGTCCTCAAAATGTATATGTTGCATTTAAACTACAGTACAATAGTTATATAGATCAAAACAAAGAAGTAGAATGAATAGTCATGACTATACAAAATAAAAAAAATATATGTGCAGAATCAGATATATTAGATTCTGAATGTTTAGCTACTCAAAGGATTCTTTCCCCTTCCCTTGACCTAAATTAGAAGGTAAATTAAGTGTGAGTCAACACAATTCAATAGGTCTGTGATGTCTCAGAATTTAATTTGGAAGAATTATTCATTTATCTTTTAATAAACAACAATTAGAGCCATTTAATATTATCTATCTATAATAAGCAACAAAAATAAATTTTATAATTTAAAATATTAATTCACACATCTGTATTCATTCTCAAATATCATATACATTATTCATAATTTGTATAATCATCTCATATTTATCATATCCTGAGTATAAAAAAATAACTAAAATAAAAAGAACATGAATATGAAGAAATCTTGATCAACCTCACACTCTGGATATTCTGTTCTGACCTAAAATTATTTAATCACATATAATGAGCTAAAAAAGCATAGTAGGTCATCAAAATCTACAATTGAATTCAAAGCATGACAAAAGGAGCAATATGTATATTAGGGATCAAATCATAGTAGTAGCATTCATATGATTATTAAATCACTGCAAAAATAGTAAAACACTACGGTATGGAAGTTAGTAAAACAATAAACTAGTATGAGTGATCTATAAAGCAATCATCATATCTATAGTACTCATCAGTACATAAATCGAATAAAGCATCAAATCAAAATATCAGTAAAGACTGTTGAAATCAAATCAATGTAATAAAATTATATAGAATTGTACACATGCTATTTAGTTATTATATACCTATATTAAATAAATATCTTATTCACATGTTTCATAAATATATTATACTTTTTGTATTAATAAATTAATAACAGTGTTAATAAAAAATTTATATATTAATTTAAACAATGCCTTAATAACATTCATTTCAATAGTCATACTAAATAAGTAAGAAGTCCTAGCTATCATTGTGTTTTTCAGTATTATATCAGTATTAATAAGCCGTTGGCTCAGTAAACAGAGTCATCACTCTTTGCCCGTCGGCACATTAATCATCTTTTTGTAACTCCTAATTAGTATCACGTGAATCAGTAGAAGATAACACCAAACTATAGTATTTAAAGGAAAGCCCGTCGGCCCAACATCATGTACAAGTCAATCAGCCTTCAACCAACGGGTCAACTAGTCTTTATTTGTTGTTTACGCATATTATCATCAAAGTACTATTACAGTAATAACGATTAACTATTACTCAATTATATATCTACATTCATTTTTAATACATTGTAATAAATAAAACATAATCGAGCTTACTTCAAAAAGTGTCAAAATGTCCTGACGGTAGACAAAAAAATTATATCGAGCAAAAATAAAAATTCATATTTTTAGAATTTAATCAAATTACCAAATATTGTATAAAATAATATTTTGAAGCTTTAGTTGAACTAAATCACTATTTTTAGACGTTAACATAATTTTTTGAGTAGACAAACATCACTGTATTTTGAAAATAACTCGATAAAAAATCTGAAATAAATACTCAAAACGTTCATAATCTCAATTTCTATAATATATAAAAAGTTACACGGTGAAAGTTTTATCAATACAAAATTATCATCATTTTTCGATAATGAAAATACAAATTTGATCAGAAAAATATCAAAAATATAATATCTTTGAAATGAGAAATAGGGTAATGATTCCTTACAACGAGACGAGCAAATCTCCCAATAGGCTCGACTGACAAAAATTGCTCTGCGACCTCCACATCCTAAATTTTCTTTCTCTCTATTTCCCCTAACCCATTCTTAGTTTAGCCAAAATCAATAGGGAAAATTGAACTACAAAGCTTATTTCATGACATGACTTATAATGGATTTAGATTTTTTAAAAAATAATAATATAATATTTAATATAATTATTTAATTTATTTAATTTTTAATAGAAAATTCATATAAATCTATTTGGGACTTTAAAATTAAAAAAAAATATTATTCATAAATTAGAAATTTTAGTAAAATCGGTTTGTAAAACGGACACCTGACGGTCCCGAAATCATCACTTGTACCAATAAGTATCAATTTCTTAAGGATTTTCACTAGCACAAAAAATTACAAAAACTTGTGTAATTAAAATACTACAATTACAATGCTATGGCGAAGACAGTTGTGATTTGGACTCATATGGACTCCAGAAAAAAATATTGGCAGAGCAACATACGGGCTATTACAATCTACCCACTTTAAGAAAATATCGTCTTCGATATTTCCCTTAAGGATTTGGGCACAAAATCAATATAAGCAAAATTTGTAAGATCAAATTGCCAATTAAATCAAATGCAAATCAAAACTTGTCAAAAAATTATACAGTCGTGCAGTTCATTCTATCATATGTTATTTAATTATGTTTGATATGATATGCCATACAATTATTTAAAATAAATTTCTTGCCAATAGAACTCTCAAGTTATTGTCTGTCTTCCAGATACTGTCACTTGTACACATATGAAATCACTGGATTAGGTGCAGTCGATCGTGGTGCAACAATCTCCCTCTGACTACCACTGATAGCTCTGTCATCTGCTCTGTTTATTGATGTTTCACTATATGCTCTTGACCCAATAGTCCTCTGTCCTATAGCATGTTTGGACTATCCTGCACCAGAATTAGTTCTTCCTATAAATCCCCTTTGAGGACAATCTACTACCTTATGTCCCTGCTATCCATAGCAAAAATATCACCCCGTAAACGAGTAGCATTGACCCGTATGTCATCGACCATAATGAATGTACTCGTCGTAGCTGCCAGAAGATGCTACTGTGCAGATCCCCTCGAATGATTATAATTGCTTTTCTTGTCACACACACACACACACACACACACACACACACTCTCTCTCTCTCTCTCTCTCTCTCTCTCTCTCTCTCTCTCTCTCTCTCTCTCTCTCTCTGCTTATTTCAACTCTACTCCTCCTACTGAAATCATATCTGGAGCCCATTTCATATCTAGATGTTGGTGCTACCAAATCAATCTCTATTAGTTTGGCCCGCTCTACCAACTCAGAAAACTCTTGAATCTGTAGAGGTACTAGCGGATGTCTGAGCTCCCTATTCAACCCTTACATAAATATGTAGCATATTTCTTCAATAATAGGGATCAAATGAGGAGCATACCTAGCAAGAGCAGTAAACTCGACCTCATACTGCATCACTATCTTGCATCATTTCTCCAACTTAATGAAAGCTTTTTGCATTTATCATTGGGCTGATGGAGGTATAAACCACATCTTGAATACTGTAGTGAACTCGTCCCAAGTGATCTCAGCATTTATCTTTCCCTAAAATTTTTCTTTGTTGTCCAATCCACATCTCTCAGCCTCTCCTTCAAATAATAACACAACCAATAGTACATTCCGGCTCTATGGACACTGCATGTTGTCAAAAATTTTCTCTATTTGCAATAACCAATCTTCAGCTGCCCGAGGTCCTACAGCTCCTTTGAACAACATAGGCATCAACTTATGGAATGTCTATAAGTACTTGTCTCTCTTCTTCTTTACTTCCAACTGATTTACTCTGTGCATCCCCCATTACTTGTGCTATAACAGTAACCAACTACATCATACTTTCTGATGGTACTAGAGCTGTACTATGTTGCTCATTTGGTACATTTGACTTTGGATGATCCATTCAACTTTTCACCTGTATAATTTAGTATGATCTGAATAATAAATGTTACAATCCAGGATCCCTAGTCTGTGATTTTGATGATGATAAACTTTATTGATAAATTGTTTCCTTTCTTTCTAAATATTTTAGATATGTTTTTTTATCTGTGAGCACTAACATTTCAGGTTAGATATAACAGCTTAAGACTGCTGAAGACTCAAGATTGGGTAGAATAGGATGTAAACGAGTATGTAATTTTTATTTTCTTTATATTCTATTTCTTGAGTTTGGCCACATAAGAGTGTATGCAAATTGGGTGACCATGTACACACACATAGGGGGTGAGAAAATATTTTCAAAGTTAAAATTTTTAAACTAATTGTACTCTATGATTTTCAATCGTATTGTATGATATGTTATTTGGATTAGGCTTAACAGCTACTTGGTTAAATTAGAGTCTATGAACTAATCATACTATACGATCTGGATCATACTGTACGTTTCATTTCGATCTGAAAACCCTAGCCGCTAGATTAATTTAAGTAAGATTTTCGAAATTGATTTTTAACTAATCATACTATATGATGTCTATCGTACTGTACAAACATTTAAAATCTTATTAAAATTAACCCCAATAATTAGTCAATCAAATTACGATTTAATTAATGATAGTCGATCGTATTGTACGATGTCGATCATACCAGATGATTAATAGAGATGAAATCTGGTCGTCCTAGAGATTATACCAAACAAAATCATGATTTTTGAACTAATCATACTATACGATATTCATATCATATTGGATAGCCTATTGAAATAAACTAACCATACTGTACGAGTGAGCAGTATGGGATGATTAACAGAGACAAATTTCTGTCATCCCAGGAATCATCCCGTATAAATAGAGAAAATTTAACAGATCGTACTGGACGATCAATGATCTATTGTATGATGTGTACATTAATTTTAAATAGTTTGTTTGAACGACTATTTATATCGTACTGATGGAACTAGTTTTGAACTGATTATACTGTATGACCTTGGATCGTACTGTATGAATAATAATGGCTAACTTGAATTTTAAGGATTTCTTGAAACCTATTATAAAAGCAATGTTTTAAGTTTCTCTGAAAAAATATAGGAGAGGAATGTGACTGAAGGAGGAACTTTGAGAGGGAGCTCTTGAAAAGAAAATCAGGTTTATGAGAGGAAGGAGAAGGTGAGCTTGAGTGTGAGGGGATAACACGGTTGCTATGGGCTAGCTGCACCCTTGCTCCTTTTGTTGCCTTAGAGAGTCTTTTTGGAAGCTCTATAGGGAGAGAGGCTTCTTAGGTCCAATCCTCGAGGTTCTTTGCCTTTCCAAGAGGGAGAAAAAGGAGTCGAGATTCTTTGCATTCTTCAGGAGGGAGAAAAAGGAGTCGAGATTCTCTGCCTTCTCCAGGAGTGAGAAAAAGGAGTCATGGTTCTCTGCCTGTGAAAGGAGCTTTGGTCCTCTGCCACACTGGGTTGATGGAAGAGAGTTTGTAAAGGCTTCTCCGCCTTGCTGAGGGAGAAAAAAAATCACTTAGTGTTAGTGCAATACTTGAGTGGAGGACTTTGGAGAGTGGACGTAGGTCAAGGTTAACCGAACCACTATAAAAATCTCTGGTGTGCTTTTCTTTTTCAGCATTTTACTTTCGCATTCAATTTTTTTTATAACTGTGAAAATTGAAGATTAATGTTCTGTCGTGCAATTTAAAATTTCATCATCATTATTTTCATATCGTAGTTAATTTGTTAGCTTCCCCATTGAGAAAGTAAATTGCTTATTTCAAAATTATAAAAAATCTACAAAAAATTAGTACACTTGTTTAGGATTATATTTTTAAAGTACCAATTCACCCGCCCTCTTGACACATCTCGAACTTTCAAGTGGTATAAGTGTGGGTCTCAAAAATAGTGTTTTAGAAAACCTTAAGAAAAATGATCAATGGCACATTTTGGTAATCGTAACATTGCAGAGGTTATTCAATAACTCGTCCACCTTTATTTGAAAACATCCCGTTCAATTTCTAGAAAGTTTGCATGTCTATATTTTTTAATCCATTGGCTATAGAATTTTACATATGATTCAAACCGGTTATTCACCTCCATCGCATACAATTAATGGTGTCAAAATTGATATTCCCTTTAATGAATGGAGCAATAAGGATAGGGAACTCGTTCAATTAAATGCTAAGTACTTAAATTATTTTTTCTGTGCTTTGAAATTCGAGGATTATATGCGAGTTTCCACATGCACTATGGAGAAGGAAATATGGGATAGGTTATGTATCACTTATGAGGGAACCAATGAAGTTAAATAGTCTAGGTTAAATATTCTACTGCATGACTATAAACTTTTATGCATGAAACCTAGAGAGAACATATCTGAAATATACACTAGGTTCACCCAGATAGTGACATCCTTGCATACACTAGGTAGAGAATTATCTAATTCTGAAAAAAGGTCAATAAGATTCTATGATGTTTACCTAGTTCTTGTGATGCAAAAATAATTGTAATCACTGAGTCTAAAGATTTAAATATTTATTTCATTGACAATTTTCTTGGGTCACTCATTGCCTACGAGCAAGGAGTAAGTCAAAGACAAAGTGATGCAGGAGAGAAGAAGAAGGAGAGAACTATGGCTCTAAAAGTGAACAATTCGGATAGTGATAGTTCTGCAGCAAAGGAGGAAGACGATATCGCCTTAATGACCCGTTAGTTCAAGAACTTTTTGAAGAGGAAACAAAGGCATCATCAAAACAATTGGAACAAAGGTAAAACCAGCAAGAATATTAAAATTTCATCTAACACAATCTGCTTTGAGTGCAGGAAACAAGGTCACCTCCAAGCTGATTGCCCCAATTTAAAGACTCACCCGATCAAGGAGAAGGGTGAAGAGAAGCCAAAGTACAAGAGGGGCAAGCAAAAGACATAAAAAGCCTTTTGGGCTGACTTTGCCTTAGAATCGTTAGAAGAAGAAGCAAAGGAGGTAACAAATCTGTGTCTTATGGCTAACGATAATCTTGATCAATCAGATCAAGATAAGGTATGTCAACTCTCTTATGATGAATTATTAGTTATTTTTGAAAAAATTCATGACTCGTATAGGAAATTAAAGAAAATATATGCTAGTCTTAACACTAATTTTGGTACATTACAAAAGGAGCATGTTGATTTGGTAAACGAAAATTTTGTTTTAATAGAGATCATATATCCCTGCTTGATGAGTTTGATACATTAAATAAGAAGCATGTTGAATTAATTACTGTACATGATTCCTTAAAATCATCACATATTGAACTAGACAACTCATTTAAGGAACTAGATGAATTTACATGTCAACTAGATAGCAATAAGCATGCATTGAAACTGAAAGTGGGAAGCTATGAAAGTGCTAATGAATTCTTAAGAGCAAAAGTCATAGCCTTAGAAAATAATAGATCATCACCCTCACTAGCTTAGTGTCACGACCCCTCAACATTGCAAGCATCACACAAACCTAGGAAGAGGCACCATCACCCATATAGGTTAGTGAACCCATTTTCCGATGTTAGGTGTTACTCTTGTGGCATGTTAGGTCATATAGCCCGCACTTGCACAATCCACCATAGGACACATCTAGTGTAGAGGCCTAAATTGCATTCATCACAGCATAGCATGTATACATCTCATTCATTCAAGCATAAGGTGGAATCCAAACTCACTTGGGTTCCCAAATTTAACCTTTGAATGACATTGTAGGGGTGCTCTGACAAAAGGCCTTGTGAGAGCATGTGGTACCTGGATAGTGACTGCTCGAGGTATATGACTGGTGATATAAAATGTTCATCACACTGGAGGTTAGGTTAGGAGGCAAGGTGACATTAGGAGACGACACTACTAAGAAAGTGGTGGGCTCAGGTATAATTGGAAACTCTAAATGCCTTATGATTGAAAATATTTTGTTAGTTGATGGTTTAAAGCATAACATATTAAGTGTTAGTCAACTGTGCGATAAAGGCTTTGATATAAAATTTCTTTCAAACAAAGGCATGATAAGCTTAGATGAATAATATTTATATGTTAGACTTGAATTGAATTGAATATTCAAAGTCCTTATGTTTAAAAATAATAATAGATGATTCTTAGCTATAGCATAGAAGACTATGCCATGCTAGCATGAAAACACTTAGAAATACCACTCAGAAAAACTAGTTAGAGGCATACCTAAGTTAAACTTCACTAAGGACCACCTATGTGATGCCTGCCAACTAGGAAAATAAGTAAAATCATCATTTATTTAATTAAGGATATCAATACCTCTAGGCCACTAAAAATTCTTCATATGGACCTATTTGGACCCGTTAGCACAATCAGCCTAGGAGGAAAAACTTATGGATTTGTGATAGTAGATGACTTCTCTAGATTCACTTGGGTAAGATTTCTAACACATAAGAGTGAGTCATTTAAGGAATTTAAAACTTTCTCCACTTGGATTAAAAAAAATTAGGATATAAAATTTCAATAATTCATAGTGATCATGATGGAGAGTTTGAAAATGATAGGTTTGAATCTTTCTGTCAAGAAATAGGAATATAATATAATTTCTCTGTCCCTAGGACTCCCCAACAGAATGGAATAGCTGAAAGAAAAAAAAAATAAAACTTTGGTGGAAGCTGCTAGGGTAATGCTAGTTGAGTACTCACTTCCTAGGTATTTTTTAGGAGAAGCAGTGAATACTACTTGTTATATTCTAAACAGGGTGAATGTCAGATCCAAACTAAATAAGACACCCTATGAACTCCTTAAGGGTAGGGCACCTAATCTTTTTCATTTACATTTTTTTGAATGTAAATGCTTTATCTTAATTAATGGGAAATCACCCTTAGGAAAATTCGATCCCAAGTCTGATGAAGACGTCTTCTTAGGTTACTCATATGTTGGTAAGGCCTATAAAATCTTCAATAAGAGGAACCTGGTAGTAGAAGAGTTTACCCATGTGGTATTTGATGAATCAGATAAGACCTCTAAATCTAAACATGAAGAAGAAGAAGAAGTGGATGTCATTTAGGGGGTACAAACCATTGCCATAAGAGATAGGGTAGAATCTCAGGAGGAATTATCTAGAGATTAGAAATATTCTTCTAGTCATCCTAAAGAATTGATCTTAGGAGACCCATCTGAAGGTGTGAGAATTAGGCATGGTCTTAGGAAGGAGGTTAGTCATTTTACATTTATCTCCATGATAGAACCCACCAATATAGATCAAGCCTTAGGAGATGAATTCTGGATCTTAGCAATGTAAGAAGAACTAAACTAATTTACTAGGAATGATGTATGGGAATTAGTTAAGAGACCTAAGGAGCAAAGTGTGGTTGGAACAAAATGAGTCTTCAAGAATAAGATGAATGACTCTAGAATAGTAGTGAGAAATAAGACAAGATTAGTAGCTAAGGGGTATAACCAAATTAAGGGAATAGACTTTGAGGAAATCTTTGCCCTAGTAACTAGACTAGAAGCCATTAAGGTGCTCTTAGCCTTTGCTTGCTTCAAGGATTTTAAATTGTATCAAATAGATATTAAGAGTATTTTCTTAAATGAGGTAATCAAAGAGGATGTTTATGTTGAGCAATCCCCCAGATTTGAGAATTCATAATTTATAAATCATGTGTTTAAATGGAAATAGGTATTATATGGGTTAAAGCAAGCACCTAGGGCTTGTATGAAAGGGTGAGCACATTTCTTCTAGATAGAGGCTTTGTTAAGGATAGTGTAGACAACACCCTCTTCCTAAAAAAGGTTGGAGAAGAGATACTCATTATCCAGATTTATGTAGATGATATCTTGTTTGGATCTTCTGATAAAACCTATGTAATGAATTCTCAAAAATAATGAGAAACGAGTTTGAAATGAGCATGATGGGAGAACTCAATTATTTCCTTGGATTCAATGTAAAATAAATGGATGATGGAATCTTCTTTAGCCAATCTAGTACATCAAGAGCATTCTGAAAAAATATAACATGGATAATGCTAAGGTCTTGAACACTCCCATGAGCTCTACTGTTCAATTAGATAAGGACCCAAATGGAAAATCAATAGATCAAAAAAAGTATAGGGAAATAATTGGATCACTTCTTTACTTAACTACTAGCATATCAGATATAATGTTCAGTGTTTGCTTGTGTGCTAGATTTTAATCTGATCCAAAAGAATCACACATGCCTACTGTTAAGAGAATCCTTAGATACCTATTATATGCACCCCAAACTTAGGAAAATAGTATCCTAGACACAACACTTCTTTTAAAATCTTAGGATATTCAGATTCTGATTTTACAGGATATAGGGTAGATAGAAAAAGTACTTCTGGAACTTGCCAATTCATAGGATAATCCTAAGCTTCCTGGTCCAGTAGAAAGCAAAATTGAATAGCCCTATCCACAACTAAGGCAGAATATATATAACAATAGGGAGCTGTGTTGCTCAAGTCTTATGGTTAAAGTAATAACTGTTAGATCTTAGACTATATATAGGAACCATTCTAATTATGTGTGACAACACCAATATAATTTGCATATCCAAAAATCTAATTTAACACTCTCGCACAAAATATATACACATTAGGCATCACTTTATAATAGAGAACATGTAGCCAAGAGAGATATAGAATTATACCTATAGCTATAGGCGATCAATTGACAAATATATTAAACAAAAGCCTATGACACCTTAGCACCTTGAGGACAAAACTAGGTGTTACAGACATTCATGCTTAATCCAAGAGAAATAAAAAAAATAAAAAAAAATAATTTTCTCATTTGAAAGCATTCGTTCATATTGTGTTTAAATTGTATGTGCCTGTTTGTGCACCTATTTATTTTTTATTTGTAGTTGTTTGTTTTTCTTACTATTTTTTTTTTCTTGTACTGTTTTCTTGCTTTGGCTGTTCCTCCTCTTTTGGTGATGTCAAAAGGGGGAGAAAATATAATATTTTATTCATTATGATCTATTAGAATCTTAAGTTTTGTGTTACTTAGTTTTCTGGTTGTTTATTTATAATTTTCCTTTAAAAAAAATTAAAAAAATTATTTAGAAAATTGCAACCCCTAATTTTAAATCCATCACCTAGTGAGGGGGAGCTTAGGAGAAAAGAATATTCATCTTGCCTATCAACGAACTGTGTTTAACATCATAAAAAAGGAAGAGATTGTTACAATCTTGGATCCCTAGTCTGTGATTTTGATGATGACAAACTTTATTGATTAAATTGTTTCCTTTCTTTCTAAATATTTTAGATATTTCTTTTGTCTATGAGAACTAACATTTCAGGTAAGATATACACAGTTCAAAACTGCTGATGACTCAAGATTGGGTAGAATAGGATGCAAACGAGTATGTAATTTTTTTT